>CM057467.1:83956773-86517606 GCA_030035585.1 Dugong dugon | reverse complement strand
ACTCTGAAAATCCTTGGTTCTATAAGTGTAGCTCCAGGATGCTCCCAAAACACATCAACATAACATCAACATCCCAGTGTAATGAGAGGTGGGTGATGGATTTTTCACTGTCAGAATTGTGATGGAACTGTCAAAAGTACATGAAATCAGCTACAAATTACCCCAGGTCTACCTACCCTGTGACAGCATAAAGCTTCAAACTTTTTATCAAGTTAAGAAGTAAAAATATAGGAACACTCTGTGTGTCATCTCATGGAGGATCCGACTGCTTCCACATCTAGACTTTCTGTACATCCTTTCCCCAAACATTTTTTTATGCCAAGTCTATGTCTTGTTTCACTAAACAATTTCTCTCTTCTGAGTCTGCATATAGTGCTAGGGTTTTACTTTTTTTAAATACTAAAAATGTGAAAAGAATGAATAATAGATTTTGAGTTGTCATTGCATTAAAAGGCCAATACTCTCCCCAGAGCTTATGAGAGACAACTACGAGAAGTATGGTTTGGTGATTGGCAATGCTGAGCTAACTTCACTGGTGCTAGGACACACTGTCGGGGACAGCAATCAGAACTTCTGAAATGTATATGTGTCCAGCCCACTCTGCTGCATGCCTCCTTCTCTTATGATGGACCAGGAAACAGGAGTATAGAGAGTAACATTTTCCATGAATAACGCATGATAGCCTGGCACAGTTGTGGCTCTTAAGGCTGGTATTTTTAGAATGACAAGGGGGTCAGGTTGTTTTGGCTATTTCAATTAAATTCAACAAATGTTTATTAAATAGTTTGCACACGTCTGTGAGTCCCTGCAGTTCTGCAGCACCTCCTGCAGAGGCTGCTAAGACAAAGACAACTCAGGCTTTGTCCTCAAGAGCTTAAAACCTAAAGATGGAAATGGAACAAGCACACAGACACTCTTAACAAAATGCAGGCAGTGCAAAGGTCATGAGAGAGGTACCAACAAGTGTCTGTAGGGATAGAAGGCAAATGAGATCACAAGTGGTTGAGGAGGTCCTGAAAGAGACGTCAGCAGAGATGGATTTGAAGAATGGGACACCCACAGTTTAGAGCACCAACTATGTGCCGGACATTAACATGCAATATAATATGTATCCTCCCAACACCCCCACCCAAACAGGTATTACCATCCACATTTAACTGTTGAGTAAAGTGAGGTTCTGGACAACTTGCCCAAAAACTCACGGTGAATAGAGATACAATAGAAGTTGAAACCCAGATGTATCTTTGCCTACAGCACTGCGCTGACTTTTCCAAGGGCAAAACAGAGGTCTTCAAAGGTAAGGAAACAGCAAAACCAAAGGCACATAGGCAGGAAAGGACAACACATATTAAGGAAACTGAGTGATCTGGCTAAACTGGCAAGACAGAGCTAGTAGACAGGCTGAGGAAACATGGTTATATTTTTTAAGTCTTTTTTAGAAAAAGAAAACAAGCATGATTTAAAAAAAAAATTTTTTATTTGGACAACACTGTACCTCACTTAAATGTACTAAGATAGCTCCTAGGCCAGACATGCATTTCTTTATTCAATATTCATTGAGTATATTTCCTTAAAAGAATTAATATAGTTTTATTTGTTTTGATCCTTGTCTCTTCTCTCCTCCTCCTATTCCTTTCTTTCTTTCTTTTTTTCGCTTCCTCCCTCTGCCCTAAACTTTGACTAGCAGACAAACTGCAAGCCTTAAGAAAACAGCTCTTGAAAGAACTGTTTGTACCAACATCCTGAACAAGAGGCATGGAAACTGGAAGAATCTTCAACAATTCCAACAGCAAGTTTCACAGCAGTTAGTGATGAAAATGGCTACCTTAGCCAAACCACAAGGACACGTACCTCTCTCTTCTCCTTACTCCACAATCCTACTTTGACTCAGACAGTCACTCGGTCACCTGGTGCTCCCTGATGTACATCAGTTGAATAAAGCCTTTACCTTCTATTGAGTCATTTAAACTGTTTCTTTCTTTTACAATATCTTCTGTAATTTAGGCACTTTATTAGGTGCTTTATATATACTATCTCAATTCACCTTTACAAATTACCCTAAGGTAAAATATTGTTTCCATTTTACAGATGTCAATACTGAGGCTTAAATGAATTGCATAACCTACCTAATGTCAAATAGATGGTACATGGTACAGCCATGATTTAAACCCTGGTATACCTGATTCCCCCCATGTGCCTATCAGTTTGTTGTACTGTGGGGGCTTGCGTGTTGCTGTGATGCTGGAAGCTATGCCACTGGTATTCAGATATCAACAAGGTCCTCCATGGCAGATAGGTTTCAACTGAGCTTCCAGAATAAGATAGACTATGAAGAAGAACCTGGCAGTCTACTTCTGAAAAGAATTTGCCAGTGAAAACCTTACGAATAGCAGTGTAACATTGTCTGATATAGTGCCGGAAGATGAGCCTCCCGGTTTGGAAGGCACTCAAAAGATGACTGGGGAAGAGCTGCCTCCTCAAAGTAGAGTTGACCTTAATGATGCAGATGGAATCAAGCTTTTGGGACCTTCATTTGCTGATAAGATATGACTCAAAATGAGAAGAAGTAGCTGTAAACATCCATTAGTAATCGGAAAGTGGAATGTACGAAGTATGAATCTAGGAAAATTGGAAATCGTCAAAAATGTAGTGGAATGCATAAGCATTGATATCTGAGGCATTAGTGAGCTGAAATGTGAACTGGTATTGGCTGTTTTTAATTCGACAATCATATGGTCTACTATGCCAGGAATGACAACTTGAAGAGGAATGGCATTTCATTCAGAGTCAAAAAGAACATTCAAGATCTAGCCTACAGTACAACACTATCAGTGATAGGATAATATCCATACGCCTATAAGGAAGGCCAGTTAATGAGACTATTATTCAAATTTACACACCAACCACTAAGGCTAAAGATGAAGAAATTGAAGATTTTTACCAGCTTTTGCAGTCTGAAATCGATCGAATCAGGATGCATTGATAATTACAGGTGACTGGAATGTGAAAGTTGGAAACAAAGAAGAATTGGTAGTTGGAAAATACGGCCTTGGTGTTAGAAATGATGCTGAGATCGCATGATAGAATTTTGGAAGACCAACAACTTCTTCACTGCAAATACATTTTTTCACCAACATAATCAGCAAATATACACATGGACCTCTCCAGATGGAATACACAGGAATCAAATCAACTACATCTGTGGAAAGAGACCATGGAAAAGCTCAATATCTCATTCAGAACCATGCCAGGGGCCGACCGCGGAACAGACCATCAATTGCTCATATGCAAGGTCAAGTTGAAACTGAAGAAAATTAGAACAAGTCCACGAGAGCCAAAGTACAACCTTGAATATATCCCACCTGAATTTAGAGACCATCTCAAGAATAAATTTGACTCTTTGAACATAATGACCAAAGATCAGACGAGTTGTGGAATGACATCAAGGACATCATACATGAAGAAAGTAAGAGGTCATTAAAAAGAAAGAAAAGACCAAAATGGATGTCAGAAGAGACTCTGAAATTTGCTCTTGAACATCTAGTAACTAAAGCAAAAGCAAGAAATGATGAAGTGAAAGAACTGAACAGAGGATTTCAAAGGGCCGCTCAGGAAGATAAAGTAAAGTATTATAATGACATGTGCAAAGAGCTGGAGACACGAAAACAAAAGGGAACAATATGCTTGGCATTTCTCAAGCTGAAAGAACCGAAGAAAAAATTCAAGCCTCAAGGTGCAATACTGAAGGATTCTACGGGGAAAATATTAAACGACACAGGAAGTTCAAGCTGCACTGAAGGCATTGGCGAAAAACAAGCCTCCAGGAATTGAGATGTTTCAACAAACAGATGCAGCACTGGAAGTGCTCACTCATCTATGCCAAGAAATTTGGAAGACAGCTAGCTGGCCAACCGACTGGAAGAGATCCAAATTTATGCCTATTCCCAAGAAAGGTGATCCAACCAAATGCGGAAATTATCAAACAATATCATTACTGTCACATGCAAGTAAAATTTTCCTGAAGCTCATTCAAAAGTGGTTGCAGCAGTATACTGACAGGGAACTGCCAGAGATTCAAGACAGATTCAGAAGAGGACGTGGAACCAGGGATATCATTGCTGATGTCAGATGGATCCTGGCTGAAAGCAGAGAATACCAGAAAGATGTTTACCTGTGTTTTATTGACTATGCAAAGGCATTCGACTGTGTGGACCATAACAAATTATGGACAACATTGCAAAGAATGGGAATTCCAGAACACTTGATTGTGCTCATGAGGAGCCTGTACATAGATCAAGAGGCAGTTGTTCAGACACAACAAGGGGATAGTGGATGGTTTAAAGTCAGGAAAGGTGTGCCTCAGGGTTATATCCTTTCACCATACCTATTCAATCTGTATGCTGAGCAAATAATCCGAGAAGCTGGACTATATGAAGAACAGGGCATCAGGATTGGAGGAAGACTCATTAACAACCTGCATTATGCAGATGACACAACCTTGCTTGCTGAAACAGAAGAGGACTTGAAGCACTTACTGATGAAGATCAAAGACCACAGACTTCAGTATGGATTACACCTCAACATAAAGAAAACAAAAACCCTCACAACTGGACCAGTAAGCAACATCATGATAAATGGAGAAAAGATTGAAGTTGTCAAATATTTCATTGTCCTTAGATCCACAATCAACACCCATGGAAGCAGCAGTCAAAAAATCAAAAGACACATTGCATTGGGCAAATCTGCTGCAAAATACCTCTTCAAAGTGTTGAAAAGCAAAGATGTCACCTTAAGGACTAAGGTGCACCTGACCCAAGCCATTGTGTTTTCAATCACCTCATATGCATGCGAAATCTGGACTATGAATAAGGAAGGTCTAAGAAGGATTGATGCATTTGAATTGTAGTGTTGGCGAAGAATATTAAATATACTGTAGGCTGCTAGAAGAATGAACAAATCAGTTTTGGAAGAAGTATAGCCTGAAGGCTCCTTAGAAGTGAGGATGGGGAGACTTTGTCTTGCTTACTTTGAACATGTCATCAGGAAAAACCAATCGCTAGAAAAGGACATCATGCTTGGTAAAGTAGAGGGTCAGCGAAAAAGAGGAAGACCCTCAAGGAGATGGACTGACACAGTGGCTGCAACAATGGGCTCAGGCATAACACTTGTTGTGAGGATGGCGCAAAACCAGGCAGTGTTTCGTTCTGTTGTTCATAGCGTGGCTATGAGTCGGAACTGACTCAGCAGCACCTAACAACAACAACAACTACCTGGCTCCAATCACAGTTACAGACAGAGATGTGGAAACCAGGAGACAGGAAGCTGAGAGAGAAAGAAGGAGGAAGGAGTGAATGCTCTCTGAGTACCAGATCTATGCTATCTGCTTTTACACACTCCATCTCATTTAATCTTGACAACCTAGAGAAGTGGACATTGCCATCTCCAGTTTCAAATGGAGGAATAGAAGCTCAATAGGGTAAGCAATCTGTCTGAGTTTACCCAGTCAGGCAGTCTTTTGGCTCCCTCCTTACCCACTTCCTGGGGATGATGTTCTACCAATTGACCTTCCTGCACATATCTTCAGTGACTCCTTCTGAACTTGGGGCAGCTTCCTTTCAAGCCTCAAACCCATGAATTCCCAGAGAAATGCTCTCTAAATCTTATTGTCCTCCCCACCCCCACTCAAACTACTGCTTTATAGAAAATAGTAAGCTTATATTCGCCACTTTCACCTTCTTACCTCCTATCAATTTATTTCTACCTGGCTTCTGCCCCCATCACTACACTAAAAATGATCCACGGCCACTAGAGATTTCCTAATGGTCAAATCCAGTGGTCACTTCTCAGTCTCTGTCCTTCCTGAGCCTTATATAGATTTGATAGTTGATATAGATGGACTTGCAGATGGAGATAGAAATAGATATAGATAGGTCCTCTGCTTTACCGAACATGATGTCCTTTTCTAGTGATTGGTCTTTCCTGGTGGCATGTCCAAAGTGGAAGGTCAACAAAAATAAATGAGGGAAATCCTCAGTGAGATGGATTGACACAATAGCCTCAACGATGGACTCAAACATTAGGATCATGAAGGTGGCGCAGCACCAGGCAACTTTTCGTTTGTTATACATAAGGTCACCATGAGTTGGGGCTGACTCAATATCAACTAATAATAACAACATACACAGAGATAGATATATTGTCTGATTGTAGCAGGGGAGAGGGCCTGATCCAGCCTGCTCAGCCTGTCTCCTCCCTCCCTGCAGTTCTTCCTGAAGCACCTTGGAAAATCTTTGGAGTTCTGAGAAGCAGAGATTAAAAACCACTCTAGAGAGAACATGAACCATTTCATATGCGTGTGTGTGTGTGTGTGTGTGTGTGTGTGTATACACGTTTCGCTAGTTTTGCTTCTCTAGAGAATGCAGCCTAAGACAAAACCCTTAAAAGAAACACCTACACATCAGAGTAACTAACATCCCTTATGGGCTGTGAGCTCTTTGAGGGAAGGACCAGGTCTATACTTCTCTGTGTCCCCAAAGAATCCAGCCCTGAGGCAGACTCTTAGAGGAATCTCCGCAAACGCTTGACGAGTGGTACAAAATTGAAATCCATTCCCACAATGTGCACATTTTCCTTCCTTGGTGAAGCCACATTCCACTCTGAGTCTACAGCTCTCTATTGGTCCAGGGAGCAGTGACTGCTGATTGTTCCATATTTATATTAGCCATTTTCAGCCAGTTGCCATGGATATCTAGGAGGTAAGCAAGGTACCAATGCTGAAAAAAATTAAGCTTTGAAAAATCTTGCACAACCGTGGGAAAGTTTGCTTGTTTGTTGGAAAGTTGTTTAAACACTAAAGTTTTTCACAGCAGATACTCTATTTTGCTGTCAACAGAATAAATAAATGAAGGGAATTGGTGCTTGGCCTGGGAATTCAGAAAAGGCTGCCGTATGGTTTTCACATTTTTGCTTTTACAGATCTCAGTACCTGTCAACTTAACTCACACAAATTCAGAGTGAAGCACTTTCTCTCCATTTTACAAATTTTATGACAATGTTATCCATTTCCTGTCAAATTAGTGCAATTCCCTTTTTTATTAGCCTTTTGTTATGTAGATCTATAGATAATTTTAATTCTATTGTCCTTGTCTTTATTAAACCGATACCCTCTACTAGATTAAATTGGGTCATAAAAACTGTATCACATTATTTTATGTAGCATAAATATAATGTCGTTGCTCAGTGTACTGTCAAGTCTTGATGGTAATGAATACCCAACTTTTGTTCTCTGCTGAGAATGCCAACTCCATCCCACTCCATGACTGTGGCTGATACCAGACTATTTTCAAACTGCAACATCTCTGCTTTCCCCTAGGAATACCTGGTGGGACAATTACCTATTCTATTCCAACCTGATTGTATTCTCTCCATTGGAAAAAAAAAGGAAAGAAAAAAGGAAAATAAATCCACAGCAGTCTCCCTTTTTGTTCATGACTCAAAATTCCCTTATGGAATTTTTCTTAGGCAGTAAGCAATTGTGCTCTAAGTTTTTAAAGAATATGGTCTCTGGGTCAGTGACCTGGTTGATGGGACCTACTTCAATCTGTGGTTTCTGTGATGACTTCTGAGGCCAGTCTCCTAATCAATGGGGGGTGGGAAGGGGAGTGCGGGAGTGCATGGGGGGGGGGGGGTCAAGGGACAGCTGCCCTACTCACTCTGCCAGGGATCTCCTTGTCTGACAGGATTGGAGCCCAGTCATAATGAGACAGCACCCCCAGAGGACAATTTGGGAATGGCAGAACTCAGGAAATGAGTGCCCATCTGGAAGACTCCAGAGTGGCAAACTGCCCTGGTGAGGCAAGGAAACACCAGTGCTCAGGCATGGTGGAGTTTCTGGGCTGAGAGGAAGCTTCCTGATAGAGGGAAGCATCCTCATGTTCATCCCTGAAGTGGAGGATGGTAGGTAGCGGGGGGAGCTAGTGAGAACTTTCTGAAAAAAAATGGATATTCAATGGCCACCAGAGCTTTCCATATCCATCTCATGAGGGGGGTCTGGACTTCAGAACAGAGACCAGGACTACAAGGACTCTAAAGGGCTCTTATTTCTGTCACATCCTCTGTCCCTGTAGAGACCTGCAGATCTTAAAACCCAAGAGCATAAGTACTTATCTTTGAAAGCAGGGAGGAAGCAAGGAGTTGAGGAAACGGCAGCCCACTACCAGGTGGAGGAGTGGAGGGGGTGATGATGGCTCCCATAGAAAAGAAAAGCAAGCCAAGTTTCTGGGGTTTATGCTAGGAAAAGAAAAAGAAGAGTATGGGGAGCTGGCCAGGTCTGAGAAAGCGCCCTGGGGCAGAGCAAAAAAAGACCCTGCCTGGAGCTCCTGAGATCTTCTTCATCCATGGTTAACAGTTTCCTAATTGGGTACAGGAAGGCATCCATGATCAAAGAGTCCTGGATTAAAATCTCTGTCCTTGTGGGCTGTGTAAACTTGGGCCAGTTCCTTAATCTCAGTGTGCCTTTATAAAATGGGTTTAACAGTAATTCTAGCCTCTTAAAGTTGTTGTGATTCTTTCTTTTCCATTTTTCTCTCTGCTTTGATATCAGCATTTCTCAAGAAAACTTTAGTACTTGAAAATCATTTGTTTCAGTGATATATCTTCATTAAATAAAAGGCAATTCAGAGTTTAAAAAAAAAATCCAGACTCCCCCTAGATTGGGGAATGTGTTTGTTTGGTCCTACCTTCTCTCTGAACAGCTGTGGTCTAAGAGTAACAAGAGTACCATTGATGTCCTGCCAGGAGGCCCAGCATGGCCCTGTGACGGAGAGGGCCCTTTAGGGCTCAGAGTTCATGCAGTTAATTCCCAGGGTAACATCTGGTTCCTCAACAGCAACAAATTCTGTTATCCCATTTGTCTTTAGACTAGATAAGATGACATATGGATTCTGAAGTTACAATGTGTTCCTGGACACTCCTCCATCTGACTTAGGAGGGACTGTTTTAAATGGCTATAATGATTACAGCCAGCTCCCAGGAGGAGGTTACTCACAGGCAGAGCTGTCAATGCCCTGAAAAAGTGCAGGGATTGGCAAACTCATTGCTGTTGAGTCAATTCCAACTCATAGTGACCCAATATGTAGAGTAGAACTGCCTCATAACGTTTCCAAGGCTCTAATTTTGATAGAAGCTGACTGCCACATTTTTCTACCGTGGAGCAGCTGGTGGATTCAAACTGCCCACCTTTCAGTTAGCAGCCAAGCACTTAACCACTGCACCACCAGGGCTCATTGCAGGGATTGGACAGAGTGGGAAAACAAACTGTTGTGCAGACAAAGCAGAAACGTTGAGCAGTCTTGACCCAGGACAGGGGTACAAGTGTGTGAACCTATGAGGTGGAAGATTCACCATCACCACCAGTTGCCGTCAAGGTTTTTAATGGCTGTGACCTTTCAGAAGTACGTCACCAGGATTTTCTTCTGAGGTGCCTCTGGGTGGATTCAAACCGCCAACCTTTCAGTTAGTAGCCGAGCGCTTAACCATTTGCACCACTCAGGGACTCCTGAGATGGAAGGTAGCATGAGTAAAGATGCCTGGTCATTCCTCTCCAATGCACTAGCCCCATCATCCACCTCTTTGACTTTAGTGACAACCTCCTGTGAAGAAATAAAAGTAAAAAAACAGAACCTCCTCATTTTGAGAAGAGGAGAAGGAAATGTTGGCAAGTAGAGGTGGCTGGCCAAAGAACCCACTGCCCTAGTTTTTTATTTCCGTCTTGGGGCACTCTCTGGGCAGACCTCCAGGAGTGGGGGAGAACAGCTCCCACTTTATAGTTCTGGCCCAAGTATGGGCTTAAACCCTTGGCTCCATTTAGCATAGCTTAGAAAAATGGCAATTCCAAGGAAATGCCACTAAATCCAGAGAGAGCACAATAAACAATTACCAAAAGTGAAAATAGTATAGAAAGATCTTGATTTTCAAAGTTTCTTGAGGTTATAGAAATGAGCTACTGACCCGATAGGATTAGAGATAGCCATGTTTCCTGAATCCAGAGAGCCATGGCCACATTGCTTTCCCAGCTCCCAGTCTGGCTCCTCCAACAAACGCCATTTTGTTTTCTATCACATAAATTAGGCTCATGGTTTAGCCTATATTCTTTCCAATTTCTTGTCCGGGTGTGATTCAAAGAGGCCAAGTCATTATCATTCTTCCTGAATCCACATGAATCCTTCCCTCAGCCCTACTTTCCAGTCTGAGAGACATATCTCTTCTCTAGGTTAATAATAAGGTTTTTTTTTGACAGGAGTATGTCAAAAGGGGAAAAGAAACAAATGTCAGGAATATGAAGAAGCCAGTTGTGGGTCAGGCTTATAAATATAAGGCATAATATCGACAACAGACTCTATCGCATCTGAAATAGCCAGATACTCCATGTCTTAACTGTATGCCAAGAGTGAATCTTACTTGAAGTTCAGGCAGTGGGGTAGGGAATGGTAAGAGTTGGTAGAGAAGGAAAGTTCTTATTCAGAGAGGCCAAATGAATACATGAGTTTATGCTTGGACAATTTTCCTTGACCAATTCAATCACTTCTTTATGATGTTTTCTCTGACCTTCCCACCTGTGGTGGTCTCCACAAATGTTTGCCATAAATTCCTTCCCTCCCTGTACATGCGTGCTACTCCACTCATTTTGCTGTTGTTAGATACTTTATGCATTTTGTTGGATCACATCTTAGAATGGGCACAAATATGGATCTCTTCCAGCCAGTTGACCAGGTAGCTGTCTTCCAAATTCCTCCAGCACTGCATCCGTTTGTTGAAACATCTCAATTGGTATTCTGTCAATTCCTGGAGCCTTGTTTTTTGTCAATGCCTTCAGTGCAACTTGGATTTCTTCCTTCAATACCATCAGTTCTTGGTCATATACTATCTCTTGAAATGGTTAAATGTCAATCAATTCTTTTTGGAACAGTTACTCTGTGTATTCCTTCCATCTTCTTTTGATGAATCATTCAATATTTTGCCCATAGAATCCTTCAATATGGCAACTTGAGTCTTGACTTTTTTCTTCAGTTCTTTCAGCTTGAGAAATGCCTAGAGTGTTCTTCCCTTTTGGTTTTCTAACTCTAGCCTCCGCACATTTCGTTATAATACTTTACTTTGTCTTCTCAAGCTGCCCTTTGAAATCTTCCGTTCGGGACTTTTACTTCATCATTTCTTCCATTCGCTTTAGCTGCTCTATGTTCAAGAGCAAGTTTCAGAGTCTCTTCTGACAGCAATTTTGGTCTTTTCTTTCTTTCCTGTCTTTTTTTTTATTTTTGTTTTATATATATATATATATATATATATATATATAATTGTACTTTAGATGAAGGTTTACAGAACAAACTAGCTGCTCATTAAACAGTTAGCCATGTATTGATTTATGACAATGGTCAACAACCCCATGACATGTCAATACTCTCCCTTCTTAACCTTGGGTTCCCTATTACCAGCTTTCCTGTCCCCTCCTGCCTTCTAGTCCTTGCCCTTGGGCTGGTGTGCTCCTTTAGTCTTGTTTTGTCCTATGGGCCTGTCTAATTTTTGGCTAAAAGTTGAATCTCAGGAGTGACTTCATTACTGAGCCAAAAGGGTGTCCAAGGGTCATACTCTCAGGGTTTCTTCAGTCTCAGTCAAGCCAGTAAGTCTGGTCTTTTTTTGTGACTTAGAATTTCGTTTTACATTTTTCTCCAGGTCTGTCTGGGATCTTCTATTGGGATCCCTGTCAGAGCAGTCAGTGGTGGTAGCCAGGCACCATCTAGTTGTACTGGACTCAGTCTGGTGGGGGCCGTGGTAGTTGTGGTCTGTTAGTCCTTTGTACTAATCTTTCCCTTGTGTCTTTAGTTTTCTTCATTTTTCTTGCTTCTGAAGGGGTGAGACCAGTGGAGTATCTTAGATGACCGCTCACAGGTTTTTAAGATCCCAGATGCTATGCACCAAAGTAGAATGTAGAACATTTTCTCTATAAACTATGTTATACCAATTGAGCTAGAAGTTCTCTGAGACCATGGTTCCCCCAGCCCTCTGCCCAGCAATTCAGTCCCTCAGGAAGTTTGGATTTGTCTATGGAGCTGCCATGACCTTACCCTGAACAAGTTGTGCTGCCTTCCCCAGTATTGTGTACTGTCTCACCCTTCACCAGAGTTACTGCTTATCTCTTATCTATTTAGAGTTTTTCCACCCCCATGCCTCCCCTCCCTTGAAACCATCAAAGATTGTTTATTTTTGTGTGTAAACATTTTCATGAGTTTTTATAGTAGTGGTCTCATACAATGTTTGTCCTTTTGTGATTGACTTATTTCACTAGCATAATGCCCTCCAGATTCTTCCATGTTGTGAGATGCTTCCCAGATTCATCATTGTTCTTTATAGTTGCGTAGTACTCCATTGTGTGTATGTACCATAGTTTGTTTATCCATTCATCTGCTGATGGACATATAGGTTGTTTCCATCTTTTTGCTATTGTGAACAATTATGCTGTGAACATGGGTGTTCATGTTATTCGAGTGACGGCTCTTATTTCTCTAGGATATACTCCTAGGAGTGGGATTGCTGGATTGTATGGTATTTCTATTTCTAGCTATCTAAGGAAGTGCAATTTCTTTTTCCAAAATGGTTGTATCATTTTTCCTTCCCACCAGCAGTGCTTAAGAGTTCCAATCTCCCCACGGCCTCTCCAAAATTTGTTATTTCCAGTTTTTTGATTTGTGCCAGGAATGCTGGGGTGAGATGGTATCTCACTGTGGTTTTGATTTGCAGTTCTCTAATGGGTAGTGATCACGAGCATTTCCTCATGTGTCTGTTAGCTGCTTGAACGTCTTCTTTGGTAAAGTGTCGGTTCATTTTCTTTGCCCATTTTTTAATGGGACTATTCGTCTTTTTGTTGCAGAGGTGTTGGATTTTCCTGTTGATTTTAGAGATTAGAGCTTTGACGGATCTGTAATAGCCAAAATTTTTTTCTCAATCTGTAGGTTCTCTTTTTACTCTTTTGCTGAAGTCTTTTGATGAGTGTAAATGTTTAATGTTTAGAAGATCCCAGTTATCTAGCTTATCTTCTGGAGTTTGTATGTTGTTAGTTATGATTTGTATCCTGTTAATGTTGTGTATTAGGGTCTCTAGCACTGATCCCATTTTTTCTTCTATGATCTTTATAGTTTTTGATTTTACACGTAGGTCTTTGATCCATTTTGAATTACTTTTTGTGTATGGTGTGAGGTATGAGTCCTGTTTCATTTTTTTGCAGATGGACATCCAGTTTTGCCAGGACCATTTGTTAAAAAGACTGTCTTTTTTTGGGCCCTTGTCAAAGATCAGGTGACCATAGGTGGGTGAATTTACATCTGGGCTCTCAATTCTGTCCAGTTGGTCAATGTATCTGTCATTGTACCAGTACCAGGCTGTTTTGACTACAGTAGCTGTATAGTAGGTCGAGGTCAGGTAGTGCAAGTCCTACTACTTCATTCTTCTTCAATAGTGCTTTACTTATCCAAGCCTCTTCCCTTTCCATATAAAATTAATGATTGTTTTTCCATCTCTTTAAAGAATGTTGTTGGTATTTGGATCAGGATTGAATTGTATTTGTAGATTGCTTTGGGTAGAATTGTCATTTTCACATTGTTGAGTTTACTTATGCATGAGTATGGTATGTTTTTCCATTTATGTAGATCTCTTTTGGTTTCTTGTAGTAGTGTTTTGTAGTTTTCCTTGTATAAGTCTTTTACATCCCTGGTTACATTTATTCCTAAGTATTTTATTTTTTAGAGGCTATTATAAATGGTATTGTTTTCCTGATTTCCTTTCCATCTTTCTCTTTATTGGTGTATAGGAATCCAACAGATTTTTTATGTTTATCTTGTATCCTGCTACTCTGCTGGACCTTTCTATTAGTTCCAGTAGTTTTCTCACAGAGTCTTTTGGGTTTTCTATATATAGTATCATATCATCTGCAAATAGGGACAGTTTGACTTCTTCATTACCAATTTGGATGCTCTTTATTTCTTTTTCTTGCCTTATTGCTCTAGCTGGGGCTTCCAGCACAATGTTAAATAGGAGTGGTGATAAAGGACATCTTGTTTTGTTCCTATTCTCAAGGGGAATGTTTTCAGCCTCTCTCCATTAGGAATGATGTTGGCTATAGGCTTTGTATAGATACCCTTTTTTATGTTGAGGAATTTTCTTCTATACCTACTCTATTGAGAGTTTTTATCAGGCATGGGTGCTGGACTTTGTTGAATGCCTTTTCTGTGTCAATTGAGATGATCATGTGATTCTTTTCTTTCCTTTTATTTATGTGGTGGACTACATTGACTGATTTTCTAATGTTGAACCATTCTTGCATAACTGGTATGAATCCTACCTGGTCGTCTTGTATTATTTTTTTGATACTATGCTGAATTCTATTGGCTAGAATTTTGTTAAGAATTTTTGCATCTATATTCATGAGAGATGTTGGTCTGTAATTTTCTTTTTTTGTGGTGTCTTTGCCTGGTTTTTGTATCAGGGTTATGCTGACTTTCATAGAATGAATTTGGAAGTACCCTTTCCTTTTCTATGATCTGAAGTAGTTTGAGCAGTACTGGTGTAAGCGCTTCTCTGAATTTTTGGTAGAATTCTCCAGTGAAGCCATCTGGGCCAGGGCTTTTTTTTTATTGGGAGTCTTTTTTTTTATTACTCTTCTCTTGTTATGGGTCTATTCAGATTTTCAACATCAATTTGATAGTTTGGCTAGGTAGTGTGTTTCTAGAAATTTGTCCATTTCCTCTAGATTTTTCAAATTTGTTGGACTATAGTTATTCATAATACTCTGTTATGACCCTTTTTATTTCAGTTGGATCTTTGTAATGTCTCCCATTTCATTTCTTATTTGAGTTATTTGCATCCTCTCCTGTTTTTCTTTTGTCAATTTGGCTAGTTGTTTGTCGATTTTGTTGATCCTTTCAAAGAACCAACTATTGGTTTTGTTGATTCTTTCTATTGTTTTTCTATTCTCTATTTCATTTATTTCTGCTCTGAGCTTTATTATTTCCTTTCTTCTGGTGGCTGTGGGCTTTTTTTTTTTTTTTTGCTGTTCTCTTTCTGTTTGTTTGAGTTGTGTAGCTAATGTTTTGATTTTCCCCCTTTCTACTTTTTTGATGTGTGTAACTATTACTATAAATTGACCTCTGAGTACTGCTTTTGCTGTGTCCCAAAGGTTTTGGTATGATGTGTTTTCATTCTTATTTGATTCTAGGAATTTTTTTATTTCTTCTTTGATTTCTTCTATTACCCAGTGTTTTTTAAGCAGGGTGTTATTTAGTTTCCATGTACTGATTTTTCTTACTTGCTCTTCCTATTGTTAACTTCTATTTTGATGGCATTGTGATCAGAGGAGATCTTTTGTATTATTTCAATGTTTTGGATTTTGTTGAGGGTTGCTTTGTGGCCTAAGATGTGGTCTATTCTGGAGAACATTCCATGTGCATTGGAAAAGAATGGGTACTTTGCAGCTGTTGGGTGGAGTGTACTATATATGTCTATGAGTTCAGGTTGGCTGATTGTGGCCTTTAGATCTTCTGTATCTTTATGGAGTTTCTTTCTAGATGTTCTGTCCTGTACCAAGAGTGGTGTGTTGAAGTCTCCTACTATTATAGTGGAACTGTCAGTTTCTCCTTTCAGTGCTGTTAAAGTTTGTTTTATGTATTTTAGAGCCCTGTTATTGGGTGTGTAGATATTTATTTTGGTTATGTCTTCATGATGAATCATCCCTTTAATCATGATATAGTGCCCTTCTTTGTCTTTTATGGTGGATTTTGTTTTAAAGTCTATTTTATCTGATATTTGTATTGTCACTCCTGCTCTTTTTGGTCATTGTTTGCTTGGTATATTTTTTTCCATCCTTCTATTTTTAATAAATTCACATCTTTGTTTCTAAGGTGTGTCTGTTGTAGACAGCATATTGATGGATCCTGTTTTTTAAATCCATTCTGTCATTCTCTGTCTTTTTATGGGTGCATTTAGGCCATTTATGTTCGGTGTAATTACTGATAGCTGTGAGTTTATTGCTGTCATTTTGTAATGCTTTTTGTTGTGGTGCTGGCATTTTCTTTGTTCCTCTTACTGTCCTGTGCTAAATTCCTTTTGTTTGTGGAATTTTTTTTTTTCATTTCTTTTGTTTTTGTAGATTTTGTGTTTACTGAGACTTTATGTTTTTCTTCTTGATTTTCATGAGTAGGTTTGTTAACTTCCTTTGTGGTTACCTTGAAGTTTACCCTTATCTTCCTAGGTTTTAACAAGTCTATTATTACTTGGTATCGACTTGCCTTCCTCTCCATTAGAAAGTTATATACCTACACCATTTATTCCCTTTTTTATTGTTCTGACGTTGTTGTCATTTGCAGATTAACTTCTTTGGTTCCCTGTTGTAAATCTTTAGGTTTTGAATAGTCCTTGAGAGTTCATTTCCTAGGTTGGTATCTGGCTGGTGTGATCTTGCATCCTAGATTCAGGCTGTTGTCTGATGTTGTTTGTTCTCAAACCGAAGGACTCCCTTTAATAATTCTTGTAAGTTTGGTTTGATTTTTACGTATTTGCTTACTTTCTATTTATTTGAAAATGTCCTAATTTCACCATCATATTTGAATGAGACTTTTACAGGATATATTATTCTTGGTTGGCAAGTTTTTTTTCTGTCAAGTTTTCATATATGTCATCCCATTGCCTTCTTGCCTGCATGGTTTCTGTTGAGTAATAAGAGCTTAGCCTTATTGTTTCCCCTCTGTATGTGACTTTTTGTTTTTCTCCAGCTTCTCTCAGAATTCTTTCTTTGTCTTTGATTTTAGCGAGTGTGATTATGATGTGCCTTGGTGATTTTGTTTTGGGGTCTATTCTATATGGGGTTCTTTGAGCTTCTTGGATGGTCAGCTTTTCATCTTTCATGATATTAGGGAAATTTTCTGTCAGCAATTCTTCAATAATCCTCTCTATGTTTTCCATTTTTTCTCCCTGTTCTGGAACTCCGATCACTTGCAATTTTTTGCTTTTGATTGTGTCCCACGTAATTCTCAGGTTTTCTTCATTTTTCTTTGTTCTTTTTTCTAATTTTTTCTCAAAGTTATATCCAAGTGTTTGTCTTCAATTTTGCTGATTCTGTCTTCCATTGTTTCAAACCTCCTCCTCAGCCCTTCTATGACACTGTCCATTTATGAAATCTTGTTGTTTATCTTTTGAATTTCTAATTGTTGTTTTTGTATGATTTCTAGTTGTGAGTTTATTTTGTTCCTGTTTTATTTTCCTGAATTCTTCCATTTTTTGTCTGTATTTTCCGTGAATTTGTCTGCCATTTCCATGACTTTCTTTATTTTATTCTTATTTTTGTCTGCTTTTTGCTTCAACTCTTGGATAGCTCTGAATATTAGAGATTTGAATTCCCTATCAGGTAGTTCTAGTGTCTTTTCTTCTACTGGAAAGTCATCTGGTGTTCTACTTTGGATGCTTACTGGAACCATCCTGTCCTGTTTTTTTATATGTTTTGATATTGTCTGCTGTCTTCGGGACATTCAGTAGTTATTTTCTTCATTTATTGATTGTAGATTTGTTTGTTTCATCCTGCTTTTTTGTTTTATTTGTTTATATCTGAGCAGGTGGGTTGTACATTCTTTGTTGTTTGCTCATCTGTGGATAGGATATTTTTAACCTCCTTGTCCAATGGGCAGGGCCAGTCACTCAGCTATGGTGTAGCAGGTCCAGCTGAAGGGGAGGGGCTTGGATGGGTTGTTTGTGGCACATACTGGGCCAACAAGGTGAGCCAGGGGTCAGTGCAGGGCAGGGCCCAGTAGGCCGTGCCTTTGCTGCTTGGGAGTGCAATGTTCAGCACATGGTGCAGCCAGATAGAAAGGAGGGGGAGAGGGAAGTTGTGTTGTGTGGAACCAGGTATGGGAAAGAAGAGAGAGAGGAGAGAGAAACAGGGGCCAAAAAAAAAAAAAAAAAGTGCTGAGGGAGCCTGCTGTTGGAGTGGAGAGACAAGAAACTGAGAAATGAAGACAAATGAAATGAAAAAAACATGCCCACAGGGATCCCACTAGCAGGGCTGTGCAGACTGGGGAAATGGCTCCCAAGCTGTGCAGTACAGCCCAGCTAGAAGAGGTGGGGATGATATACAGCACCAGGTATTCAGGAGACAGGAAAAGAAGGTAAGTAGAAAGAGATGAGAAACCGAGAAATGAAGAAAAATAAAAAGGAAAAAAGAATGAGAAAACAAATTAAAAGAGAAAAGCCCACAGGGATCCCACCAACATGGTGGTGTGGACTAGGGAAGCAGTTCTCCAGCTGAGTAGTGAAAATGACAGCCTGTCAAGAAGAAGCAAAGATGGCACACGGAGTGAGGTGTTCAAGAGAAAGGAGGCAGAGGAGGTGAGAGGCAGGGAAGAAACAAAAAGAGGCTGAAAAAAGCAACACCAGCAACAAAGAAATGGAACTGAAGAAGCCGGCCCGTGTGGGTGGGGCATATCCTCGAGGCACGGAATCTGCACCTCCAGTGCCACAGTCGCAGCCCACTGGGAAGCAGCAGATTTACCTGCCAGCAAGCAGTGAATCAGCCAGCACTGAAGCCGTGGATTGGGCAGCCAGGAAGTGGTAAAGGCTGAGCAGGGGGAGGCGGGGTGGGGGGTAAGAAAGCATGTCTCGCTGGTTACCAGGTGCTCTGTCTCCTGCTGGGAGCTCCGTGAATTTGCTTTCCCATACTCCCTGTCTGCCAATCTCCAACAGGAGTCCAAGATGGTGGATCTGTGCTGCGTTAGCTGATAAGGGACCTCTGCTCGTAACTCTCCTTGCTCTCCGTTCTCTGTCAGTTTCTTATTCCATTTGGAGCTTGGTTGAATTCTTTATCTCATCATTTGATGCTTAGGGTTCCAGGATTGATGTTTGTCTCTGTTTTACTTAGTTTTTCGGGTCTTCTCTGTGGAGGGACAGCGTGGTGCTTCTGTCTATAGTGCCATGTTGGCTCCTGGATCTCTTTCCTGTCTTTTTAATGAACTTTTGCTTTCTTCATGTATGATATCCTTAATGTCATCCCAAAGTTGTGTCTGGTCTTTGGTCATTAGTGTTCAATGTGTCAAATCTATTATTGAGATGGTCTCCAAATTCAGGTGGGTATACTCAAGGTCGTATTTTGGCTCTCATAGACTTGTTTTAATTGTCTTCAGCTTCACCTTGAAAATGCTTATGAGCAATTATGGCCTGTTCCATGGTCAGCCCTTGACCTTGTTCTGACTGATGATATTGAGCTTTTTCATCGTCTCTTTCCACTCACTAAGAAGTAAAATCTATGACTCCTCTCCTTGAATATGGTTTGGACCGGTGGACTGCTTTGACAATGGAATGTGGTGAAAATGACATTCTTGGACTTCCAAACCCAGGCCTTAAGAGAACTAGTAGCTTCTGCATCCTCCCTCTTAACAGCCAGCTGCCAAAAAGAAGTCTGACTATCCTGAGACATCCATGCTATGAGGAAGCCCAAGCAAGCCTGGTGGTGATGCTACATGGAGAGTGAGAGATGCCTGGCCAGCACCCAGCTCTTCATCATCCTAGATGAATCTCCAGACATGTAAATGGAGAAACCATTTTGGACTTTCTAACCCTGGTGGTATAGTGGTTAAGAGCTACAGCTGCTAACCATAACGTCAGCAGTTCAAATCCACCAAGTGCTCCTTAAAAACCCTGTGGGGTGGTTCTACTCTGTCCTATAGGGTAGCTATGAGTTGGAATCGACTCGACAGCAATGGTTTTTTTTTTTTTAACCAGAGCAGACAACATGTAAAGCAGGAGAGTCTGTCAGCTAAGCCCAACTCAGATTGTAGAATCACAAAAAATCATAAATCATTGTTGTTTTAAGCCATCAAGTTTTGAGTGGCTTGTTACATAGCAACAGATAACTGAAATACCACCCTATACCACAGTAAGTCATCACCTCCTTTATGCTACCTAGGTATTTTTGTACACTTTTGTAATTGCTTATTTATTGATTAGTCTTCTTCTCAAGTCCTTGAAGGCAAGGAGAGTTTCTTAAGCATCTCTGATTCCCCAAAATAGCAGTTGTTGCTCACTAATTATTTGTTGGGTAGATGGCTGGCTAAATGGATGGATACATGAGAGGTGATGAATAGAGGAGCTCTTTTTCCTAAGAAGACTAAAAGGAAAGGCTTAGCTGAAGAGAAGAGTGTCTTCCCAAAACCCCTCTTCTGATATTTGGAGAAAATGAAATAATTTAACACAGAGGTACAGAGAATTTGGAACCTAAAGGTGAATGAGGGAACTCCCTTATACCAGTCATCTTCAATCTCATTAGTGCTGAAGGATGTACAGTCATTTATTGAAGACAATAATGCAGCATCTTAAAGATAAGAACTCAGAGAAATTCCCTGGGATAAGAATACCCATCCCAGATGTTAGAATTCTAACACCCAGGGAAGGTGTTAGAATGATTACAAAGGAGAGACTATTTCTGGGAATGTTAGTCTTAGGCCAAGTTTGTTGAAAGAAGCTTCTAAGAAAAAAATTTTTTTTTACCCTCCTACCCAGGAATCAAGAAATAGATCCAAATAAACAAATAAAAGTTCTTCACCTACCAGATAGAGAATGATCAAGGTTCAGATTTTAGATAAATCAGTAGGTTGCCAGAAAGGCAAAAATGAAATAACCAATGTAGTGAACTCATGATTAAATTTACAAAAATAATTGTATAATTTTTCAAAGTAAGAAGGCTCAAATTTTGTAGATGAGGTGAGGCGCATACCATCTGTGAAACAGAAATTATAACCAAATGTTTTCACACATCCCAATGTTTAAATGTGTCATGAGATCAAAAAGGGGTGATGGTAGGGGCTAGGGATCTTTTTTAAATAAATCTTTGTGAATTATTTTGAAAATTAAAAGCAACAAATGAATAATAATAATTGCTTATTAGGATTATCACAGATTCTCCAAAAAACATAAAATATGCAGCAAGTATTAATTTATAATCACCACATTCAGGAAAAGAAGCATCACATTAATCTTTTTTTCTTAAAATTATATTAAATATGACTCTACCTCTACTAGCCCAGGGTCTTACATAGTCCATAACATTCAGGAAGTATCCCTACTGGTCAATGCTGATATGCTCCTTGTCCACATCCACAGAGTTCCTTGAAGATGAGAACGTCCATGGATTATGTACCAGCGTTGGGGCCAGGAATCTCTGTGGAGGCTAGAAACCTCAGTGCAGAGGGTCCTGTCTCCCCAGGAACACCATGCAGCCTTTCCCCTTTGAGAGTCCATCACCTCCCAAGACACCATCTGCTTCCTAGTTTTAGAAACTTTTATCCTTTCTCAGATGAACTACTTGAATTTATACCCCTCTGCTTCAATTAGGGGACCTTGATGGTGCAGTGGTTAAGGGTTTGTCTGCTAACCAAAAGGTTAGCAGTTCAAATCCAACTGTGACTTCTTGGAAACTCTATGGGGCAGTTCTACTTTGTCCTATAAGGTCGCCATGAGTCAATTAGAATGTTTTCTGCTACAAGTAACAAAAAACTCAAATTTGCTTAAAAAATTAAAGAGGATTAATGGATAGTGGTGACAGTTGCACAACATAGTGTCTTAGTTATCTAGTGCTGATGTAACGGAAATACTACAAGTGGATGGCTTTAAAAAACAAATTTATTCTCTCACAGTCTAGGAAGCTAGAGGTCTGAATTCAGGGTGCCAGCTCCAGGGTAAGCCTTTCTCTCTTTTTTGGCTCTGGGGGAAGGTCCTTGCCATCAATCTTCCCCTGGTCTAGGAGCTTGTCAGTGCAGTGACCCTGGGTCCAAAGAACACTCTAGATTCCCACCTCTTCTTTCTTGATGGTATGAGATCCCACTCCTCTCTGCTTGCTTCTCTCTTTTATATCTCAAAAGAAATTGACTCAAGATATAACCTAATCTTTTTAATTGAGTCCTGCCTCATTAACATAACTGCCTCTAATCCTGCCTTGTTAACATCATAGAGGTTAAGATTTACAACACATAGGATAATCACATCAGATCACAAAATGGTGGACAACCACACAATACTTGGAATCACATCCTAGCCAAGTTGATACATCTTTTGAAGGAGATACAATTCAATCCATAATACGTCACTCTTCGGACTCCAAAAATTCATGTCCTTGCCACATGTAAAACACATTCACCCCATCATATCATCCCAAAAGTCTTAAATCAACTCCAAGTTCAAATTCCATCCTGGGGCAAAATTCCTTTTCATCTGTGAAATCTAGAATACAAGTTATCTGCTTCCAAAGTACTATGGTGGAACAGGCACAAGCTAGACATTTCCATTACAAATGGGAGAAGTTGGAGGGAAAGAAGGGATAACAGACACCAAGCAAGTCAGCAGAACACATTACATTAGTTCTCAAGGCTTGAAAACAATTCTCTGTATTCGGAGACCATTTAGGCAATGGCCCTGCCCTCCAAACTCCAGACTCTGGATGTCAGCCACACTCCATTCTCCTAGTCCATCTGAGTGGCCACTCTACCCCCTTAGCCTGGCAGGCCCCGTTCTTCTGTCCCTTGGGCATCATAGCCCCACCCCCTCATCTTTGGACAGCAGATCTGTCCCCATCCCGCTGGCATTCATGAAAGGTAGCCCCACATTTCAGAACCAAGTTGATGAAGATCTGACTCTTTGAAACCTAGGAGGCTTTAACTCCAGCCTTTAAAACTCCAGAGACCATGGCTTCACCCTTTGAGACCCCAGAGGTCGTGTCCCTACCTTTGAGACTGAGGCAGCTCTGCTTCCTTTGTTCCTTGTCTCTTCAACTTCTGCTCTCTGGTTCCTTGGCTTCTCGGCCTCTCAGGCCCCTGGGCCAGCCCAGCATCTTCCCTGCTCCGGAAAGTGTTCCAAATCTCTTTAACTCTACCAATAAGTGCCTGGAGGCATCCTACTCCACCAGGAAGCCTCCTGCCCAAAGGCACTCAGCTCTCTCGCTCCTTGGTTTGGCTCCCACAGTGTCTCACACCAGTCTCCTTGCTCTGCTGCTGCCATTTCTCTGCTACTGCTCCTCACTGTCTGCACCATCTCTGGTGTTACAGCTCTCTTCACTCCCTTCTGAGCCCTCACCAGAATTGTCTGTGATGTCCATAATTCCACCAACAGTCTCTTCAAGGCTATCTAGGCTTTTACTATTAAGCACTTTATAACTCTTCCAGCCTCTATCCATTACTCAGTTCCAAAACCGCTTCCACATTGTAGGCATCTGTTAGGGTAGCACCCTACTCTCAGTACCATATGTCTTAGGCTGAGTTCTCTAGAGAAGCAAAGCCAGTGAAACATCTATATATATGTATATATATATAGTGAGAGAAGGAGATTTATATCAAGGAAATGGGTCACATGGTTGTAGAGGCTGGAAAGTCTCAAGTCCATGGGTCAGACTAGAGCCTTCTCCTGACTCACATAACTTCAGGTGTTGGCGAACCCAAGATTAGCAGGTCAGACAATAGGTATCTGGCTCACAGGCTGAGGAGGGTGACAAATCTCAAGATCGGCAGGTAAGCTACTAGCTCAAGTCCCAAGAACCAGAGGTCAGATGAACAGGAGCCAGCTGCAGGACCCAGAGCAAGCAAAAGCCAAAAAGCCTTGCCAGAAAGTCCACCTACATTGGATGTAGGCCACACCCCCAAGGAAACTGCGTTTCAACTGATTGGCTACTCACAGCATATTCCATCATGGAGGTGATCACATATATCACATCTCATCATGGAGGTGATTACATCATTTTGAAAAAAAAATTTTTTTATTGTTGTAGTTTAAGTGAAAGTTTACAATTCAAGTTAGTCTCTTATACAAAAATTTGTACATACATTGTTATACGAGCCTAATTGCTCTCCCTATACTATGACAGCACACTCTTCCTTTCCACCCCTGGTGTTCTGTGTCCATTCAACCAGCTCCTAACACTCTCTGCCTTCTCATCTCACCTCCGGACAGAAATTGCCCATTTAGTCTCATGTAACTACTTGACCTAAGAAGCACACTCTTCACGAGTCATCATGGAAGTGATTATGTCATTATATGCCTACCAAATTACATCATAACTGCAAAACCACTGAGAATCATGGCCCAGCCAAGTTGACACATAAACTTAACAATCACATATGGTAAAAATAATTTATGTCACTGAGTAGTACATTTAAAAATGGTTGAAATGGCAAATGTTTTTTATATAAATTTCCCCAACATAATTTTTTTAATAAAAATAAAGGAATTTATTGTTTCACCTACTGGTGGGAAAGGCTTTAGGAATGATTATATTAGGGCTCTAACCTCATGTGGTGGTTTTAAAATATGTCTATAAATTCTTTTGTGCCCCTCTTTTCAAATCCTGTTGCCGTCGAGTTAATTCCAACTCATAGCGACCCTATACGACAGAGTAGGGTTACCCCATAGGGTTTCCAAGGAGCAGTTGGTGGATTCCAACTGCCAGCCTTTTGGTTAGCAGCCAGACACTTAACCACTGTGCCACCAGGGCTCCTCTTTTCAAATAGTGAAGCCTAATTCCCTTGCCTTGAGTATGGCTGGACTTAGTGACTTACTTGTAATGAACAGAGTGTGGCAGAAGTGACTTGAGACTAGAACATAAAAAACATTTAAGTTTCCTTCTTGCTTTCTATGTTTATCTATCTGTCTGTCTCTGTCTCTGTCTCCCTCTCTTTCCCATCATTTACTCTGTGAGAAGCCAGCTACCATGCTGTGAGTACACTCAGGCAGGTCTATTAAGAGGATCTGAGGCCTCCTATCAACATCCATGATAAATCAGGCATCTGTGTTAATGCGCCATCTTAGAATCAAAGTCTCCAGCCCCAGACAAGCCTTCAGATGACTTCAGCCCCATCTGACCTCTTGACTGCAATCTCATGTGAGACTCTGAGTCAGAATCATGCAACTAAGCTACTCCTAAATTCCTCATCTGAACAAACTTTGTGAAATAATAACTGTTTATTGTTTTAAACCACTTTGGGGTAATTGTTATGCAGCAATAGATAATTAATATACCCTATGGTAAGTTGGGGCCAACTACAAGCCTCCCCACAAGACCTCCCTCACTTCTGACACCAACTGGAAGTTCAGGGGCTCCCAGAGCCACTCTTAGTTTCGATAATTCACTAGAAGATAATTCATAGAACTCATTGAAAGCTGTTATACTCACAGGGAAAGGATATAGATTAAAATCAGTCAAAGGAAGAGAAGCATAGGACAGAGTTTGGGAGGGTCCCAAAAGTGAAGCTTCTGTTGTCCCTGCCCATGGAATGAGGACACATTACTCTGCTAGTATCAATATGTGACAATACACACAAAATACTGCCAACCAAGGGAGTTTACCTGAACTTCAGTGTCCAGAGATTTTACTGGGGGCTCCATTATGTAGGCATGATTGATTGACTGATTACTCACGTAGTTGATCTCAACCTCCAGGTCCACTAATACTGCATGATCCAAAGCTACTACCCTAAGTCACGTTGTTGACCTTTCTGCCATGGCCATCCCCTACCCTAAGACTACCCAAGTGTGACCAGCCCTGCCCTAAATCACATTGTTAGACGATGTGAGCCAAGTCCCCCAGGAAAACAAAAACACTTTATCAGGCATAATATTCCAAGGGCCCAGAGATAACCTTTCAGAAGCTGAGGGCAATGGCCAGATCTTATCTTGGACAAGGCCAAATTCTTTACTACACGTGGCTCATTTCTGTAATTTTTCCTGTTCTGCCATCCTACATATGTCAGCTTACCAGAGGTTGAAACCAGTTCATTCTGGTTTGAACCCCTGCTGATAAATTTGCATTTCTATCAAGTTCCCAGCCTATGCATGTGATACATGTAATACATAAGAATCACATGGGGAATCTTGTTAAAATGTAGATTCTGATTCAGAATATCTGTGGTGGAATCAATAGCATCAGCTGGGAACTTCATGGAAATGCAAATTTCTCAGCAGGGGTTCAAACCGAAATGAACTGGTTTGAAGCTTTGCAGCTTACTTCCCTCATAGGGGTAATATGAAACTGTATCAGTTCCAGGTTTAACAAATTTACACCGCACTGTCCAAGAGAAGTGACCACATGAGTATCTCAGAATCTCCATCAAATATCCTGAACTTCTGGCAAATGGGCCACCCCTGAACCAATCCCTGAGGTTAGAGGAATGCCATGCTGATTGGTAAAGCCTGGGTTAACTGAACTGTGACAAAAAGATGAGATTAACCCAAGCCACCTGACTGCTACACACAGCTCCTTCCAAGGCCCTTTTCAGAAACCATAGGCTTTTGAAGACAAAGGCAATAAAAGAGGGTTGCCTTCAAGCAATGAGTGCTTTCCATTACCAACCCCCCTCAACTCCGCCTCCCCAGAGCTAAAAGAAGCAAAGGTCTGGTTTTCTTCTCTGGCATAGGAAGTAGAGGTATTGTTGTTGTTGCTGGGTGCTGTAGAGTCTATTTCAACTCATAGCAACCCCATATAACAGAGTAGAACTGCCTCATAGGGTTTTCTAGGCTGTAATCTTTATGGGAGCAGATCACTCGGTCTTCTGCCAGTGGAGCCGCTAGGTGGGTTCAAACCAAAAACTTTTCAGTTAGCAGCCGAGTGCTTAATGTTTGCACCACCAGAGCTCTTTGGGTAGGAGTAGGGAAGGGTAGGGAGGGAAAACATAATGACAACAAAATACAAATTATTATTTCAATAAATTAACTTACTACATATTTTAGTGGACCTCTAATGATCCATGTTTATATCTCTATCACAGACCTGGAGCCCTGGTGGTATAGTGGTTAAGAACTACGGCTGCTAACCAAAAGGTTGGCAGTTCGCATCCACTAGCCACTCCTTAGAAACCCTATGTGGCAGTTCTACCCTGCCCTATAGGGTCACTATGAGTTGGAATCAACTCGACAGCAACAGGGTTGTTTTGTTTTATCACAGACCCACTTCTCAAACTCCCAACTCATATATTCAACTGCATCTCAACATGTCTAATAGAATCTCAAACTAAACGTATCCAAACTGAGATCCTGATTCTCCTCCACAAATATACTCATGTTCCACATCCAATCCAGCAGGAAATTATGCTTGCCCTGCCTCCAGGACATTTCTAGAAGCCCATTACTTCTCACCATTTATCATCTCTTACCTCTATACTGCCTCCTAGCTAGTTTCCCTTGCTTCCTACAAGTCTATTTTCAACACAGTAGCCAAAATTTGCTCTCTATACTCAAAATTTATGTTCAAAATCCTGCAGTGTTTCCCCATTTTACTCAGACTAAAAGCCAAAAACAGTTACATCAAACTACAAGGACCTACATGATCCCCTGACACTCCCTACCACCACCAGCAACTCCCATCCCTTTTCTTACTCTGGTCTAGCTGCACTGGCCTCTGTACCCTCAAATATACCAGGAATCTTCCTACCTTGAGGCCCTTGCACTGGCTGTTTCCTCTATCTGCAAGGGTCTTCTCCTAATCACCCACTTGGGTAATTCCTTCACTTTCTTCAAGTCTTAGCTTAAATCTCACCTTCTCAGCGAGGCCAACCAGAACGTCCCTACTTAACACCACAACCTGCACAGTTCCATCTAGCCCTCTGCCTTGCCTTCCCAGCTCCTCTTACCCTATCCTATTTTCATTTTTCCCATACTATGTGTTATGGATTGAATTGTGTCCCCCCCAAAAATGTGTCAACTTGGCTAGGTCATGATTCCCAGTATTGTGTGATTGTCTACTATTTTGTCTTCTGATGTGATTTTCCTGTGTTGTAAATCCTACCTCTACAATGTTAATGAAGCAGGATTAGAGGCAGTTAAGTTAATGAGGCAGGACTCAATTAACAAGATTAGGTTATATCTTGAGTCAATCTCTTTTGAGATATAAATGAGAGAAGCAAGCAGAGAGACAGAGGGACCTCATGCCACCAAGAATGAAGAGCCAGGAGGGGAGAACATCCTTTGGCCCAGGGTCCCCGCACTGAGAAGCTCCTAGACCAGGGGAAGATTGATGACAAGGACCTTCCCCCAGAGCTGAAAAAGACAGAAGGCCTTCCCCTGGAGCTGGTACCCAGAATTTGGACTTCTAGCCTCCTAGACTGAGAGAGTAAATTTCTCTTTGTTAAAGCCATCCACTTATGATATTTCTGTTACAGCAGCACTAGATAGCTAAGACAGTACACATCATCTTCTACATATATTATATATATATATTACTTATTTATTATGTTTATCATCTACCACCATTCTCTACACCATGCAAATTCTGCAAGAGCAGGGATCTTTGTAAGTCTTCTTCACTGCTATATCCCAAGCACCTAGAACAGTGCCTGGGGATTTGAAACCCCAGAGTAGATGCTCAGTAAATATTTGTTGAGTGAATAAATGGCTGGATAGATGAATAACACTCACACCAATCCCATGACATAGGGACTCTTTTCACCCCCATTTAAGGAAAAGTTCAGTAATTTGTTCAACCTCCCCAGACAAGAAGGTGGGGGAGCTAGGACTAAAGCCTAGCCCACATGTTTCTCCAGAGACCCTTCCTGCAGCAGCTCTTATAGAATCACTATAATTAGACCCCTTCTCTTCCCTCAGCCATAACTTGGAACATAATTATGGAGATTTTTTATCAGAGCAGATTTCATTAACTTAAAGAAAATGTAAAAATTATGAAGATAGCCTGAGGCTAGAAAAGCTATCAGTGAAATGAGGCTCTTAACTTATATTTGACATCTGAGAAATATATTTAGCAATCACTTTTGTCTTGAAATATGTAACAGTGTCCTAAGAAAATGTTTTTCTCCTGATTGCATCCATCTTCACCTAGGCTTATTAGATCTGTGCAAAAAATAAACAAATAAATAAATAACCAAAGAATCCCTATATACTTATCTGAAATATTTGAATGTTCCCTATTTCTGAACTTGCTCCTTCATTGACTAATCAATTGGACAAAAAATGTTTCTATTTAATCAGAGGAGGCCCCAGGAACCTGAGTAACTCTTGGAAGAAATCATGAGGGAAAGACTGGTGAGTCTGGAAAAGGCCAGCATTTGACAGCAGACGAACTACTCAGGGTCAAGGCTCAGCCCCATCTAATCAGTGACCACCTCTATGACTGCCTGACCCTGGGCTTGTCCACCTAGGAGGAACCTACCCATTTAGTTCACCACTGGGGATGGTATGCAAATAAGTGACTGATGAAAATATGAGGCCCATCCAAATCCATCCAAGATGAGAAGAGTTTACATTCAGGTCTAGCATGTACCCAAAGGAAACGTCAACCTGATTTCTGCTGTTATGTTTCAAATGAGAATAGGTGGCTCAGCCATGAACTTCCAATGTACCCTAATAACCTCCGTAACATGGCACTTAACTCACTTCAGAATTATAGCCTGTTTCCTTGGCTCTTTCTCTCTCTAGCCAATAGGGTCCTAGAGATTGGGACCTTGTTTGGCTCATTTACCAGAATAACTCCTGTGCCCGATACATAGCGGGCACTCTATTTAACACCTGTTGTAGTAAATCAGAGAAAGAACGAATAAATCAATAAGGGAATAGAAGGGCATTTGTAAATACTGCATATAAAAAAGAGAAATTGATTAGAAATGGAAGGATTTAATCAGCTGTTTCCAAAAGAGAGACTCTGAATTCTGGCCATCAGGGAGACATCCTATGGCATGTAACCGGTAGTCACTGATCTTATTAAACTGATTACAAAATCTTGGCAGGAATGCTGTTAAGAAAGTGATGGGAATTTCAGCTCAACAAGCCTGAACATTCTATTCATTGAAAAGGACCAAAAAGGACCACCCCTGAGGTGATAATTGCTGCGTCACTTGGAAGTGGAATGCCATTTTTAGAAGGGACATATGCCTCGGGTAGGGAATTAGACTAAATATGCTTGTAAGGTCCCTTTAAACTGTCATTTATGAGTGTGGCCTTGAGGGGCCTACACTTTAACTAGGAATCAAACTGTGGATTCTTCCAGAAGCTGCTGCAGGGCTGTGCACCTAAAGCAGACCCACCTAGAACCAGAAGCTAAGGGGCACTTAGGATGGTTGTCTCCTACCTCCCAGGGAGAAACCTAGGCAATACTGCGTGATCCCACAGGATGCCTAATGAAGACCAATGAAATAACAAATTCTTTTTATTAATGGTACTTGGGTACCAGTACCCTAAATTTGCCCCATGACTGGTAGAACTTAGAGAAAATACTTGTTACATTTACCCTCCTTCCTCAACGCTGGTCTTCAAATTGATGTTGGAAACTCATCATCTTCCTTTCCTCACCCTAAACACCACCAGCAATAAAATTGTTGCTTTACCTCTTCCTTTCTTTCCTTTTCCCCTTCTATAATCACCTGTCCTGTCTTATACAGTCGGGACTTTTTAATTGTTGGAACTGGAGAACTACAATTTTAAGATTTGTAAGAATTATCTCCCTTCTAGGGTAGAAGCTGGAATTTGTGTTTATAGCAGACTCTACTTTTGTTTTGTTTTAATTGTGTAGAAGCTCAGCAGGTACCTACCCAGGGAGTGATTCTAAAACAGATGTTTCAGACTGCCATGTTAAGTACTTGGTTTAGTAAAGAAAAACTCATTTATTTACTCACTAATTCATTTATATGTTTAGCAAATATTTAAGTGCCTATGTAACAGGCTCTGCATTGAGGACTTTGTAGATCTTTTGAGGGAGCTAAGTCTATCTAGACGGGCAGTCTTTATCCCAATATTGGAAACCTTCATACTTGGAGTAAGACTGGATCCTCCACACTTTCATCTTTGGAGTCAAAACAGAGCCTTGCATGCTCAGTGGACAAATGACCCTGCACAGGCCTTCCCATCTCCAAGAGCTGTCTTGAAGAAGCACCAGAGCTCAGAATCCTCCTTGACAGCATCCCCACCCTTCTCCGACCCCGAACGCACACACCCTCACTACAACATCTGCCTTGGTACATGAGGGCTAAATTCAGTATGTTCCTCATCTCCATTTGTGTCAGTCATTTCAAGAAGCCCAGGTCTCTCAGTTCATCCCTTATCCTTCAGATCGAATCATCAAGATGTTCCGACATCCCTTTTCTGACTCATTCCCCAGTCCAACTTCTAAAACCCTTCCACTCTACCATCTGGAATTCATGGTCATAATAAGCAGTATCCCTGTAAAGCAGTATCCCTGTAAAAATGGCGCAGGGGCACTGTCTGACCTCCTCCAACCCCACAAGGAGGAAGGAGAACCAAGATCAACCGTGCAAGGCTGACTCACATGAGGCAGAAGCCAGACAAACCTCCTCTCTTTACCAATTCTGACACCAACCGTCCCTCCCACGGCACTCTCTACTTTTCTGCTGAGTTCCATAATTCATTGCAATGGCCACACAGAAGTCACAGACAATACTCATGATTACAGGGTTTATTAGGGAAGTAACAGGGTACAATTCAGGCTCAGGAACACTTAAGGATACAGTTCTTCCATCAGGACAGCCGCTTCCCAGCCACGCTTGCAGACACGCCTCTCTCTGGCCTTAGACCTCTGCCCAAAGGCACTCAGCTTTCTTTCTTCATGGGCTGGGAAGCCCACCACACCATCTCCTGCTGCTGGGTCTCTCCTTCCTTGGTAGTGATGGGCTCTTCTCTCTCTCCTGCCTCTGGGATGGCTCACCTCAAGCTCAGAAGGATGGCAAAACTCGCCAATCCCTTTGGTGGGCCACAATTACCATGTGTGCTGTCCTGCCCAATCACTTGGGTGGGAGTTACAAGACCATGGCTAGAAAGGCCACACAAAAGTAATCAATCACTCCACAATCCCCTAAACATTCAACCCCGCTCTAAGGGCTGCCTTCTCCTTCTAGTTTACCTGAAACTTGGCTCTTTCCTTAGGATGCTGCTTCCCCTGTGGTCCTCTCAAGGGGTGGCTGTTTTCTCTCCCCCATCCCTTCTCTTGCTGGAGCTGATGGTGGGGTATGTTCTTCCTGTTCCTCCTTGCTGCTTCCCAGCCATTCTCCTTCTCACCTCCCTAAAAAGCCATAGCTTTTAATCTCAAGTCATTCGACATTATCATTTACTAACCCTCATTGTTGCAGTCATTTACGGAACCTTGATGACTCCCACATGGTTCTTAAATATTTGGGGCCCACTCTTAATACTCTCCCCCCAACATGCTGCATGTCGTAATTCTAGGTGCATTTAATATCCACTTATTTGAACTTTCCAATATTCTGGCCTCCAGTTTCTTGATCTCCTCTCCTCCAATGATCTGGTCCTTGTGGAAATAAACAAGACCACCCAAATGAGAACAAACAGAGGCTGTTTGTTCAGAACTTGTTATATAGCAAAGGAATCAGCCACCATCATTTGCATTTGACAGAAACTCAAAGGCAGTCAGGGAAGTGGAAAATCTTTGTAGTAAAAAAAAAAAGGAAGGTTTCAGGTATGCTCTGATTGGAGGTTATTGGTTTGAGGAAGCTGGAGCTAAGCTAACTACAAGTGGGACATCTTATGTAATTGGTTTGAGGAGCAGCTGTGGCTTTCTTTGGTTGGTCCTGAGTTAAAAGTGGGGGCAAAAAAAATAGGAAAACTGGCAGTCATTGATCAAGTCTTGACCCATCTGGCCCAGTTGCTGAAGAGGTTGTCGTTTTGCTTTCTGGGCAGATTGCTGCAGAGTTTGGGGGTCAGAGTTCTTTATCATATAAAGTCTGGCCATTGTCCTTTTGTATATTTAGTCTCTCAGCTAAACCACTCACTTTCACGGCCACAATCCTGGACTTCTTGATTACCAGTTTTTTTTTTTATTACCAATGACTGTAACTCAGTATTAGGCATTCCACTTTCCATCCTTCAACTCCTATTCTTCTAGCTCGTTCTATCACTCCAACTTCAACCATCAATCACCAAAGCTCACACTCTATTTATCTTACCATGTTTTCACTATTTAAAACTACCACTTCCTTTCCTCACTTTTTTCCTTCCCCGTTCATTACCCCTGAAGCCCTGGTGGCACAGTATTAAGCATTTGGCTGCTATCCAAAAGGTTGGCAGTTCAAATCCTTGGAAGACTTATGGGGCAGTTCTACTCTGTCCTATAGGGTCACTATGAGCCGGAATTGACTCAACAGCAATGGGTTTGGGTTTTATTTTGTTTTGTTCACTACCCCTATGATCAATTGTTATAATCAATCCTTTACATACTCCCTCAACTCCTTTGTTCCTCACTTGCTTCACCCTTTTCATCTGGCAAAACCATAATTCAGGTTAACTCTTCACCAGCTCTGTACCTGCACTCTCGAAGCCAGATGTAGCTAGAAAAAACAGGCAACCATCTGGCTGGCAGGGATACAGCCAGGTTTTGTGGGCCTGAACTTTGTATCTTTGGGGACTGTCTTTAAGAAAAAGAATGCAAAATTACAAATGTAACCTTGGTAGGACCTCCTAGCCAGGACTTGGAATGTGTTCATGTATGCAGTGAAGGGCTCTGAGGCTTCAGGTTCATTAGCTACAAGATAAGTTTGCCCCTGCTGACTGGTCTCTCACCTCCAGTGGACTTTTAATGCTGGCCATCAATTATACTCTATCTCCACTACCAGTTTCCTAAATGGCTATTTCAAAGAGAAAATGAAAGCAATAAAATAAGAACTTCCACGAGCCACCTGCATGTGTGCCTTTCCTCGTTACTATTGAACTGTCTGTGCTCTGTGTTGTCAGCAGAGGCCAGTCCTTCCCTGTGTGCCCTAGATCCTACCTCCTCCCCAACTCAAGAGCATCACTCAACCCACAACCACCATTCATTTTCTATCTCTGCCTCTCTCTCTCTGTATCTCCTCGCTCTTCTCTGTCTCTCACTCTCTTTGTCTCTCCTCTGTGTGTGTGTCTGCCTCTCTCTCTCTCTCTCTCACACACGCACACACACACACACACACACACATATACTTTATCACTCTCTGGATCCTTCCCATGAGCAAGCAAACATTTTGTAATTTTGTTCATCTTAAACATAAAAGATAATTTTTTAAAAGTTTAAACAGTTTATTACTTAAATAGACAGCAAGAAGAATAAGCCAGCTCCATGATCATTATACAACATACACCAAAACGAAAGGGGCTGGATAACTGCAACACAAGTTGTGGGATACCTCGTTGCTAAGGAGTCAATTCTAGACTGCAGCTAACAAATGTTATAACAAGAAGGCTTTCTTGGCTTCACCTCCCCCTCAGCGACTGTCCTACTTCTCTCGTTTTTGTAGCAAAACTCAAAGAAGTTGTCTTCTCAGTGACTCCCTTGAACCCAGTCTAGACAGGCTTTCATCTCCATCATTCCATCAAACTCTTCTTGTTAAGGTCACTAAGGACCTCTACACTGATGAGCCATGTGGTTGTTCCTCAACCCACATCTCACTTCACTTATTTGCAGCATTGAGCACAGTTGATTGCTTCCTCCTTCTCCAAACACTTTCTTTACTTGGTTGCCAGGAGGTCATAGTCACCTGGTTTTTCTCCTACCTCACTGGTGGCTCCTTCTGTTCCTTTGCTTATTCATAAAGCATGGTCTTTTTTGTATGTTGGGTGGGTGGGGAGGTGCTTATCTTATATAGGGTGTGGGGGACTACGAAGTTCAGGAACCAATGGCCTTGAAAGTGGGAGTGTTTAGGGATTGTTAACCTTCAATTGTAGAAGCAATCCGTGGGGTATCAATGTTGCTGATTGGCTAGCTTTCAGGAGCACTCCTACAGAAGGGAGTTGTCATTTATTGGTTGAGACCAGATTAAAACAGACAGGAAGCAGACTGGTGTTTGCCAGGGGCAGGGGAGAGGAGAGAATGGAGAAAAACTACTTAATAGGTATGGGGTTTTCTTTTGGGGTGAGGAAAACACTTTGGAACTAGATAGAGGTACTAGTTGTACAACATTTCAATTGTACAAAATGCCACTGAATTGTACAGTTAAAAATGGTTAATTTTATGTTATGTGAATTTCACCTCAATTAAATACACACACACACATATTCTAAAGTGCATAAGATGAGCTGCTGATCAGGGTGAGTCTAGATTTTTAGGAACCTGAAGCTTATACAATTCAGGAGTCTCTCTTTAAAAAAAAAAATATTCATATAAAATTAGACACAAAAGTAATTTTTTAGAATGAGGAAAAAAAAATCATAACAAAATCCAAATTTTAAAAACCCAACAAAACCCACAAACATTACAAAATTCAGAAAAGTAACAAAATATTTTTATTAATTTGCTCTTTATTAGTTAACCATTAGTTAATTAACAAACATACCTTTATGATACTTTCTTCCTACCATTTTTTAGATACGTATGCTTTGAAATCCTCTTCATTTTCTATACTAAGAATAAAACGATAACTCGGTCTGTCCTTTGGCATGATTGAGGAAGTGTAGATTTTACCATTGTTAGTTTAGAAACGTTTCTTTCAGCTTCATAACTTGTTATTGGTAATGTTATGCTTGTTTTTAGGATTGTTTTCAAATTTGAGACACCTCTATTAAGTTTCTTTCATATATGATTTCAGGACACTTCAAGCTTTCTGTTCAGTGATTGAACCTAAATACTCCTTGAATTGACAACACTCATCAAGCAGATTTTGTCGATATCTTATTGTACTGGCATATTTTGAGTTTTATGTTAATATCAGTATGTCAAATTAGGAATGTGTTTATATAAATCACTTTTCTTCATTAATTGAATTATCATATTTGCTGGATTGTCAAGTTTACAACTTCAAAATTTATCTCTTCCTGTTAATAAATTACTGCTTTCAGTATAATCTGAAAAATATGTTGTTACAATTTACTCCTTGGTATCAGAATAATTTCTATTGAATTCATTGTTCATCTTCATTGATTTTGTTTCATATTCCATTGATTTTTTTCTAAAATTTCTCTCAGTTCTCTAAAAAATATATTTAAAAATGACAAATGCTATCCTTCAAAAATATTCCTACCAGAAGTCTATAATTTCTCACTCATTGTATTTAAACATTCCAAAATATCTTTCCAAATTGCAGTTACAACAGTGTATTTGTGCATTATCAAATACATGTTCTCACCTAAAAAGAAAAAAATATATATTGTGTAATTATACTTGTATCTACTCTATCATCAAGTATATTACTAAAAGGAGAGAATTACCATCTTGACTTGGCTTCAACGAAAACTGAATGTTTGGCTTATAATTTTATATATCTCATGATTTGAAGAATTTTCCACAGACTAGCTTCTGGCTCCATATATTTTAAACTATGTTTCTCCTGACCTACCTAAATTTTTCCAAAGAATATATTCATATCATAATATGACCCCCAGCCCTGAACCTTCATGGATGCTGAGTGAGTGGGCACATTGAGTTATAAGAATATTCCTCAAGCCATTCCACACACAAATGACTGCTCCATCTCAGCTTCTCCTTAGCTGGATGATAAAAATGCCTGCAATGACTCCAAAGCCACCTGTCATAAGGGGTAATGTGACAGAGGGTAAGTGGGAGTGGAAAGGGACAGCAGTCATAACCAATTGCATTAATACCTTATTTTGCAAATTTTACAAAAAATACATGAACATGTGAACATATTGATCCCCTCCCAGGGTCTTGACAGGTGCCTGTGCATTAGCTTCTTGGTAAAATCACCTCTGCTCATGATATTCCCCCATTTTTCTCCTACAAGTGTTTCCCATGTCAATTATTGTCAAGCACCTCACCCCTCTAGTTTCTCAGGCTACAAATTATACACTTATCCTTGACTCCTCTTTCTCTCACATTCCGTATCCAATCCCATTTTTAATCATGTTGGTTGTACCTTCAAAATATATCAGAATCTGAGCCCTTCTCACCACCCCTACTAAACAACCTTGGTCTAAGCACCATCAGTCTCTAGACTGAATAACTGACTTATCTCTGACTTATCTCTCTGATTCTGGGTCTTGATTCTTCCATTTCCAACACATCAGTCAAATGATCTTGTTAAAAAGCAAGTCAGGTCATATCGATCCTCAGCTCAAAATCATCCAATTGATTCCTATTCAATTCTTAGTAAAAAACTAATATCTTATAAGGTCCTACACAATCTGGACTAGTTACCTTTCTGACCTCACCTCCTACTGCTCTCTCCTTCTCACTTTGCTCCAACTACACTGGCTGCTTGCTCTTCCCCAAATTCTCTCAGAATGCTCTGCCTTAGGACATTGAACATGTTATTGTCTTTGCCCAAAACACTATTCTGCCAGATATACCCAGGGCTCAGTCCCTCACCTCCTTCAGATCTCTACTCAAATATCACTTTCTCAGTGAGGCCTTCCTTCATTACTCTATTTAAAATCATTTCCCCAACACTTCCCTGCCCCTTTTCCTTATTTTCCCTTAGTTCTTATCATCAAGAATATATATCCCTAAGGGTCTATGTTAAAATAAAATTTAAAAAAAAAAAAACAAAAACCACTGCCGTCTAGTCAATTGCAAGTTGTAGCCACACTATAGGACAGAGTAGAACAGCCCCATAAGGTTTCCAGTGAGCGGCTGGTGGATTCGAACTGCCAACGTTTTGGTTAGCAGCTGAACACTTAAACATTACACCACTAGGGCTTCAAGGGTCTATGTTAGGTGTTCAATAAATATTAGCTGACTGAATAAGTCAAAAAGTCAGAAGCTTTTTTTTTTTTTTGAAAGGGAAGGGGTTTATATACAACTTTAGATGAAACGATTCTGGAATATTATTGCTTATTCTAGGGAAATATGTTTTGTCAAGTATTTGTTCATTCCTTTTCTCAATCAATAAGTCAACAAGTATTTGGTGTTTACTGTGTGCTTGACACTGTGTTAGGTACTGGGTGCACATCGGTAAAGGAAAGAAACTTGGTTCCCACCTGCCTGAAGCTTATGGCTTCTCAAAACAGAAACGTTAGGATGACAAGTTGATTGGCGTCACCTTGCTTGGCATATCACTACTTGAACATGGATTTACTTACGTATGGGCAAGTGAGCTCCCGGAAATTTACTTTTGGCATATTCTACAGATGCATACCTTCCAAACACACAATTAAATAAGACAGAAACATTGTATGCAATGAATTTGAAGCCAGGCATGGAAGCTTACTAAAAGTTTAAGAAACAATAAATGCCTCTTCAGTAAGTCTCATTTTAGTCTCATGTTCTGTGTTAACAGCTGTCATTATTGAGATTTGATGACATCCAAAATCCTAAAGAAAGGAGAGACCAGTGGAATAGGCACTTTGGGCTTTTGGTTAGCTTTCAGGCAATAAGGTTTAAATCTTTATCTGAACTTAAATATTCAGAGAAATTGCATAACAACTGCCCAACTCAGGCTGCCGAAGATTTCCCAAAAGCATTTCTCACACTGCTCTCAGATGGCCAAGATATTTTTTGAATATGTGCATCCTGTCTGTTTTAATACATAGTATTTTGCAAGTTTTAATCATTCCAACTAGAGTGTGGGCAAAGGTGGGGGTAGTGTGAGGGAAGAGATTCTCACCACGTAGTTTCAGAGCAGTAGCTATTTAAACCAAAATTGCCTACCTTTCTTCTGAACTCCATTAAACACAACTCAGAGGAAAAGCACATCACAGTGCTGGTATGTCATGGGTTCTCAAAAACATATTATTGAATAAATGAATATATCCAAAACTGTGTTCAGGAGATCTTTCAGGCAGGGCCACACCCTTCCAGGTTAGCAAATAGAATTGAGAACAAGATGTTGTTTCCAATACATTTCATTGTACTTGCTTTGGTTTAGCTCATATGATTGTAAATGTAACCCAGATGGCCTCAAATTTGCTAAGCTTCTGGAATACCTTTTTTCTTTCGTTAAGGTGTGTGTATGTGTACACAAGTGAAATAAAACACATACAGGAAAGCAAACAAAACAAAGTATGACTCAATGATTTATCACAAAGTAAACACTTTGTAACCAGCATCAAAGTCAAGAAATAGAATACTAATACATATATATAGAGAGAGAGAGAGAGAATACTGCCAACACACTGGAGCCCACCCCCTCACACCCCTTCCCAATCACTACCCTCTCTCTACCCTCAAAGGTAACCACTGTCCTGACTTGTATGGTAATCATGTTCTTAAATTTCTTTTTAGTTTAACCACCTAAATATGCAACCTGTTCTACTTTTCAAGATCCCTTGACTCATTATTAAGGGTCTGTCTTAGTTGCCAAGCGCTACACTGACAAAAAAATACCACAAGTGTGCGTCTGTAAAGAGAAGAAATCGATTTTGCCACAGTTCTGGGGCCTCACAGTGCAAATTCAGGGCCCTCCAGGGCTATCTGTGCTCTCTTCCTCTCTCTGTCAGCTCTAGGGGAAAATCCTTGTGTTACTTGGCTGCTCGTAGATGTATCTTCACATGGCATCTGTCTCCTTCCTCTGTGTATACGTCTCTGTGTCTGTTTTCCCTTTTTATAAGACACCACACAGGAGGGATTAGATTTATGACCCACCCTACTCCAGTATTACCTTATTAACATAACAAAAGAAAGCCACTATTTCCAAAAATGGTCATATTTACAGGTTCAGGGGTTAGGACTTCAAGGACACAATTGGAGGACACAATTTAATCCATAACAGGGTCCCAAGAAAAGGAATCAGACTGACCTGGTTAATCTACATCAGATGGTGATCCAATACCATGAGAAAAATGAAGGAAGGAAGGGGATAACCAGGATTGAGGTGTCACTAATGAGGGTGTCACAAATTTGAGGGAGGCCTGAAGGCAATAAACAGGTGAGCCATATACATAGCTGAGGGAAACACATTCCAGGCCAAGGGATCATGGGTACAAAAGTACTGAGTAGGGAGCATGTCTGACATGTTCAAGGAATAGCAAGGAAGTAAGTATGGCTAACACAGACCAAGCAAAGGGGAGAGTAGAAGAGTTGAGGATGGAGAGAGACTTGGAAATAAGATGATATAGGTCTTTGTAGGCATTTTGGGAACTATGGTTCTTTCTCTGAGTGAGACAGAAAACCATCAGATGCTTTGAGAAGACAAGTGGCAATATTTGATTTGCTTTTTAAAAGGATCCCTTTGGCTGCTCTATAGAAAATAAGTGATAGGGAAGCAAGGGTTACAGAAGAAGAGAGACTGGTTAGAAGGCTATTGCAATACTGCAGATAATAGATGATGGTAGTTTGAGGAGTTGATAAGAGGTGGTAGGATTCTTGATATATTTTGAAGGAGAGCTGATGAAAGCTGCTGATAGGTTGAATATTGTGTGTAAGAAAAAGAAGTAAAGTCAAACACTGCCACAGGTCATCCTTTTCTCATGACAAAGTTTTTATGAGCTCATGGTAAACAAGCCAACAAATAGAACCTCACATTAAATGACTTATTTTTCCCACAAAGCTAAATTTATTGTAAATTGAATAAAACTCTGTAATGCCTTTATTTTGACCTTCTTACTTTTATGTGTTAAAATATCCTAAACCTGGTGAAGTCACTGTGCTAATAAATGGTTATGTGTGTATATTTTACATCTTTACTTGACAAAACAAAAATTGGCAATCCTATGTTTGTCCTTATTTAAGTTTTATTATTATTATTATTATTATTATCATTATTATTATTATTAGGCTATGAAACCTAAAAGTCTTGGAACAAAAATGTAGTAAACGTTATGGGTCTGGCTTTCTGTTGTGCATTTGGCAAGCTCTTATTGATGTGCTCATGGCCAAAATGGAGACAGAAGTTGGATACAGAGCCTGCTGAGACAGGGTGTCCCAGTGGCAATGTTTTATAACATGTCACCCTGACAACCAAGCTTCAGACATTCTAATGTTACTTATCATAATACTCCGAATCCCTTCTCATGTGGTTCCCAGTATCATCCCACCTACCTTATTTCTTGTCTTCCTCCCAACTCTTGACTTCATTTCTTATTTACAATCCTATACCTGCCTTCTCCTTGCTGTCTGTATTTGAAAATTTGAATACAAATGAACTAAGCATTCAATTCAAGAGATTAGAACAAAAACAAAATAAACCAAAAGAAATATGAGAGAATTACTACAGATAAGAGGCTAAAGAGAATGCATCACAAAACAAAATGCCAGCAGAAATGATAGATATGCCCAACACTCTGACAAGTTTGACTAAGAAAAAAAAAGTAGGAGAAATATATACATCAGGAATGAGAAAGAAGATATAAGCATTGTTATGAAAAGCAGCAAAAATAACTATAAAGTATAATTTAAAATGTCAATAAATTTTCAAATCTAGATGAAATGGATGATTTTTCCAGCACAATATTATTACCAAAATTGATTCAAGAAAAAGTAGACTGCTCAAATACATCAACAACCATACAGTAAACTAAAAAAGCATTTCATGGATCTTTCACTTTAAAAAATAAAAATAGAAAGAACGATAGACTGTGGTTGTTTTATAGGCAAGATCTAACTAACCTAACCTTCAAGGAATATATAATCCTACTATTCTAAACTGTTCTAGAACATATAGGTGAAAAGTTTCCCAAATCATCTTATAAATCTAGCATAAGGTTAACACCAAAACCTAATAATTAGTACTCAAAGGAAAATAAGCCAACTTACTTAGGAATATCTATACAAAAATTCTAAAGAAAATATTTGCAGCTGGTGTAGTAAAAGAATGATGTACTACTGTCAAGGAGAATTTATACCTCATAAAGTGCTGTTTTGGAGTCCCTGGGTGATGCAAATTGTTCATTTGCTCAGCTGCTAACCAAAGGATCAGAGGTTCAAGTCCACCCAGAGGCATCTCAAAAGCAAAGTCCTGGTGATCTACTTTCGAAAAATGATCCATTTAAAACCCTATAAAGTGCAGTTCTACTCTGACACATAGGGAGTCGCCATGAGTTGAAGTCAACTCAATGACAAGAAGGAAAAAAAAAAAAAAGTTGAACTAGATTAGCAACAAAAGTGGGGAAACCACAGGGAGAAAACATGCCAGCTTTTATTTTAAAATATTAACTCGCCTTATTTACTTCTTTTTCTTTTCTTGCTTCTTAAAAATGTTTTATTGCTTTATGAAAATGTTTATCTAACCTCAAAGCCCCTCTAGATTATTTATACTGTATAAAGAAGCAATTACTCTTAAAACTGTGCTCTGGCCTACTTTTTATCTTACAGTTAAATATCATTTCCACATGTGTTCAGTGTAGACTTATATTTTGACCACATTTTAATCATACATTAAAACTTTTTATACTGTGGTAAAATTTAAAGGAGCCCTGGTGGTACAGTGGTTAAGCACTCTGCTACTAACCGGAAGGTCAGTGCTTCAAATCCACCAGCCACTCCACAAGAGAAAGATGTGGCAGTCTGCTTCCATAAAGATTTCAGCTTTGGAAACCCCATGGGGCAGTTCTACCCTGTCCTATAGGGTTACCATGAGTCAGAATTGATCCAATGGCAACTGGTTTAGTTTTTTGGTTTGGTAAAAATACATATATAAGAAAACATCCATTTCAACATTGTTTATATGTGCGATTCAGTGACATAAATTACATTCATCATGTTGTGCAATCATCACCACCTCATTACTTCTTAGAATAAAATATTTCTTTTAATCAGAAGTTTTAAAAAACTGCTCTATGTTAGAGAGGAAAAATGAATATTCCTTAAGTCTTTCCATTTTACAAGCAGACTATGTCAGTGGAGATCCCTGCTTAGCACTCTTTGGGTCCTTTTACGAAGTTGTCAGCATTTTTTACAAGTTACATTTGCCTCTTTTTCCCCAAAGGAATGCCATGGCTCTGTAAGCCTCCTCAAGGAGCAATCTCATGGTAATGGAGAGAGACTACAATGAGCTGATGTTAATTGCTTCTGTAAACATCCCACCAACCCCAGAATGCCAAGCGTCCTAGCTATCCAGAGCTGTAAGACTCTGATGGGGGGGAAAGGGTGATGATATTTCCAATATTCCTCATTAAAAATATGGAAATTATTCTAGAGCCAAAACAATTCAACAGCCAAAACTAATTTTCTTGACACGTTCATAGGTTTTAATGACAGCTTAATTAATTGAATGTAGTCATTTGGGGGCAAAAATCAGGTTTTCCTTAATGACCTGCCAGATGATCGATTTGTTTGGTTCCTTACTTCACTCCTGAAACATTTCAAAGGAAAGAAAGAGAAAGAAGGATGAGCCCTGGTGTCATATAACAAATGAGCTTGACCAAGACAACTCCTGAAGTTTCAGCGGGGAGTCAATGTGAAAAAAATGAGGTGGGCTTTGCAGGATGGGGAAGCAATATGATGCTGTTGTTAGGAGCCTTGCTACTCATAGTGAGGTCCACGGACCAGAAGCATCAGCATCAGTGGGAAGCTTATGAGAAATGCAGCATCTCAGACCCGACTCCAGGCCTACCGAATAGGAATCTGCATTTAACAAGATGCCCAAGGGATTCTCAGGCACATTAAAGTCTGAGATACACTGGTTAGGAGCACAAGATTTGGAGTCCAATAGACTTATGTGGGAATTCCAACTCCACCTACTACTAGCTGTGAAGAGGGCATATTATTTAGCCTGTCAGCTTTGGTTTTTTCATCTGTAAAATAGGGGTAATGGTACCTCCCTCATGGTATGTAATAAATGTTAAATAAATAATAGGTAATAATACTATTGTGACTTCTCTTATCCATTCCGTTTTGGACAGGAAGTATCTTTGAAACCAGACAGACCTGAGTTCAAATCTTGGTTTTACAACTTAATAATTATATGATCTTCGTCATGTTACCTAACCTTTCGGAGCCTCCATTTCTCCATCTGTAAAATGGGTATAATTTAATGTTAGTTAGGGACTCCCAAGTCTTCAGCTACAGACCAATTACACGTCCTACAGAAGTCATAAAACTTCCCAAGACTTCTGCTTTCTGCTACAACAGGGCTTACCTGGTGGGTTGCTGGTTATTAAGCCATTGTCTCTTGGCTCCAATTTTCCATTCTTCTACACTCTGTTTTCTGATGCTGGGCTGGGACTCTGCAAACTACACATCTCCTTTGTCACCTGGCTCGTTGGTACACTCTGCCTATTAGGGATGCTACAGGGAACTTGAAGGTTGCAGAAGGGAATGAGGACTTTCTCCTTTCTATTTGCTTCCTGTTCCTATCTGCGTTGCCCCAGCAACATTTCTCACCCTGGCAGCAGTAATTGGTTCCAGAAACACAGCTGGTACACAGTTGATTCTAGTTTGCAGTGGTTCCACACTCTTAGAACCAGCCTGATTGTTAGAACCTGCCTCATTGTTAGAACTGGCCTCACTTCAGAACTGGCCTCATTGTTAGAACAAGCCTCATTTTGCCTCTTCAAAATACAGCACCAGCTGCCAACACCTGTTCCTCAGAGGTCTGAATCGCAGCTTCATGGAGCCTCTTCTCCAAGCTCCAATCTCTGAGGCACGATTTACATTTGAGCAGCGCCTTCTCCCCATAGGGCTGAGTCCCAGCTCTGCAGACCCCTTTTCCAAGCTGTTGTTGTTGTTGTTGTAAGCTGCTGTCAAGTCAGCCTCCCACTCATCACAATCCCATGCACAAATAAATGATATACTGCCCAGTCTGTGTCATCCCCATGATAGGTTTCGGATTGGACCATTGTAATCCATAAGGCTTTTCATTGACTGATTTTTTCGGAAGTAGACAGCCAGACCTTTCTTCCTAGTCCATCTTAGTCTGCCAGCTCCGCTGAAATCTGTTTATCGTCATAGCAACACACAAGCCTCCACTGAGAGACGGGTGGTGGCTGCACATGAGGTGCATTGGCAGGGAATCCAACCTGAGTCTCCCACATGCAAGGCAAAAATTCTACCACTGGACCACCGATGCCCTCAGAGCTATTAAGTTTTAGAAATGCCAATATCTTCCCTTTGTCCCCCTAGCCTTAGAGGAGACAGCTGCTTCCTACAGCTACTATCCTTGTGATACCTCAGTATCCCCCTTGTGATTGTTCAGTTCTCCTCTATCTGGTAATTCTTTATATTAAGTCCTCTCTAATGAAATAATGCTGTGATTTCTAGCTTCTGACAGGACACACTCTGATACAGAAAGTATGTAAAAGATACTAGTTTCCTTCCAAAAAATAAAATCTATCTTCTAAATACCAAGTTTTGTCACCAACAAGAATATTCACAATAGCACACTAATGGCTTTGAAAGCAATTTCCAGAGACACCATTTTCTGACATTTTCTGACAGCATTGTTGGAATACAGCGATAATCCTGAGCATTTGGAACAAAGAGTCAAAACACGTTTCTAGGGAAAAAATTGTAGAGTTAGACATAATTTATACGGTAGACCTGATGCAAAATCTAGAGAGACACCACCTGTGTAGACAGCACTGTAGACAAGGCCAGGAGCAGGGAGAGGCCAGGGCCAGTGAAAAGTTCTCATGGTCAGGTTTGGGAAGTAATGTGTCCAGAGGTCAAAGTGGCCTCAGTCCAAAGTCAACATGAATGGGATTTAAAAGAATCTGGAAATAGTAATTTAGTTCATGGTGCTTTAAAAATCTGAGCTGATCAAACCTTAATAAGAGATTGTACTTTGAGGGTGCCAGCCATGACTTAAATAGAAATGAAATGGAACTGGAAATAATATTTTATATTTATTTCATTAGTAAAAATAAACTGAAAGTCATAGCCCTCAGTGTGGGTGATCACTTGCTAAGAAAGGCACCTGTACATAGAGTTGGTGGCAGTACAGATAAAACAAGATGATAACACCTTGAAAGAGTCATAGTAATATTTCTCTCTTTTGACCCAGTCACTCTGTTACTGAAAATTTGTCCTAAGGAAGTAAGTCAAAAGAAGTTTCAGTACACACACAATGGAAAACTATACAACAATAAAGAACAATGATGAATCCGTGAAACATCTCACATCATGGATTATGCTGAGTAAAATAAGTCAATCACAGAAGGATAAATATTGTATAAACCAAAGGCTCCAAGAAACAGCAGTTACCACAGGTGAAAACAGTGATGACCCCACAGTGATGATCTGGGATGGCAATGGCTACTTGCGGTCGAGAGAAGCCCTCACATTATAGAAGTTGGTGTTCTTGGCAAATGCCCAGCTTTCTGAGAAGGTAAAGATCTGGATAACTGCTACAGCTAGAGCATGGCCGAGGAGCAGCATTCCTGTATATTGGAAAGTCCAGAACTTAATATATCTGCAATGAAAAGAGAGACTGCTTGAGTTTATTTGTATTTCTCACATCAATAGGAGTATGTTTTGCTTCTCTTTAGAGAGCTTGATTATTCAAATATATTCAACCATCTCCCTGTTTCGTGGGGTCAGAAAAAAAAGTTTTAAAAACTTATATTCATGAAGATATTAATCGAAGTGTTATATACAAGAATGAAAAATAACAACTTATATAATTAGTCATAAAAGGAGAATAAGTTAAAATGTGGAGTCCTTGAAAACCCTATGGAGCACAGTTCTACTTTGCAACACATGGGGTCACCATGAGCTGGAATCGACTCCATAGCAACTGGAAAATGGAGAAGTTAAAATGTAGCTATATGCACTTGACAAAATATTATAGCAAGTGTGAAGATCATGTAAAAATATGGAAGTTTTTATGATGTGATATTAAGTGGAATAAAATAAAGATGCAAAATGTAGAGGAGACAAGAGAAAAGAGTACAAGAGAGAAGGTTTAGTACTCTCATTCTCTTATTCTGTTAAGACAGGGATGAGCACATGGAGCACTCTGAGAGTCTTCTCCTAAGGCACCATGTTAACAAAAGATGGTTGGGGCAAGTTAAGCAGGATAGAAAAGCCACTCGTGAATCTTCATCATCCTGTGGATTCTATACAGGTGGAATAGATCACTTGATCCTAAATGAAGAACCATTTGGGTAATCTTCATGATTGTGGGTGAGTTTGACTAAGAGCAAGAATTTTGTTACAAACTGCTATCCTTCCCTTCCATAATAAGAAGCAGAGTTTTAAGGCTATCCTATGGATTCTTTCTCCCTTTGGATCAGAAGTGAAAGTGGTCTTAAAGTGCCAAGACAGGAAGGAAGGAGAATTAGAAAGAGAGTAGAATCTGTGCCAGACAGAGCAGGCATCTGTGGAATATTTCATATATCTCACGTAAGGAAGAAAGTGATAGACCACTGAGTTAAACAGCTGCTCAGGGAAGAAAAGCTGTAACAGATGGCCAACCAATTAGTTCAAGGGACGATTGGCTGCAAATGGTAAATGAGAGCCAAGCCTGCCCTCTGATCAAAAGGGATTTTACCAGGGCTTGGTGTTTGGCCACCTGGACCTTCCAGGATAGCTTGGAGGACTGATTTCCCGTGAACCTTAGAGATCCACAGAGTTCTAAAAGCCATTTGGAACTGGGGTATGATACAAGGCATGGAATGGAGCCCGGGTGGCACAGTGGTTAAGAGCTCAGTTGCCAACCAAAAGGTCAGCAGTTCAAATCCACCAGCCGCTCCTTGGAAATGCTATGGGGCAGTTCCACTCTGTCCTATAGGGTTGCTAAGAGTCAGAATCGACTCAACTACAACACGTTTGGTTTGGTTTGGTTTGGTTTTATAAGGCATGGAAAGAGTTATTTCAATTAGAGGAGAGGTGAAATTGTGGTTGCCAAGTAGTATAGGCAGAAATCAAGTTTTCTAGGTGATATTTGCTATTACTGCAGAAAATACTGCGATCTGTCAACTGAGTTATCCATCCGCATTTGGATTGCTATATGTGAGAGAAATATTCTACAGTGTTTGAGAGCCTATATTTTGGTCTGTTTGTTTCTGCAGTTAAGCTTGTTGTTATTGTTGTTAGGTGCAATCGAGTCGGTTCCGACTCAGTGACCTTACATACAACAGAAGGAAACACTGCCTGATCCTGTGCCATCCTCACAATCCTTTTTATGATTGAACCTGTTGTTGCAGCCACTGTGTCAATCTATCTCATGGAGGGTCTTCCTCTTTTTTAGCTGACCCTCTACTTTACCAAGCATGATGTCCTTCTCCAGGGACTGGTCCCTCCTGATAACACGTCCAAAGTAAGTGAGGTGAAGTCTTGCCATCCTTGCTTCTAAGGAGCATTCTGGCTGTACTTCTTCCAAGACAGATTTGTTGATTCTTTTGGTAGTTCATGGTATATTCAATATTCTTCCGCAACATCATAATTCAAAGGTATCAATTCTTCTTTGGCCTTTCTTACTCATTGTCTTAGTCATCTAGTGCTGCTATAACAGAAATACCACAAGTGGATGGTTTTAACAAACAGAAGTTTATTTCCTTACAGTAAAGTAGGCTAAAAGTCCAAATTCAGGGTGTCAGCTCCAGGGGAAGGCCTTCTGTCTCTCTTGGCCTTCTCATCAGTGTTCCCCTGGACTAGGAGCTTCTCGGTGCAGGGACCCTGGTCAAAAGGACACGCTCTGCTCCTGGCACTGCTTTCTTGATGGTATGAGGTCCCCAACTCTCTGCTTGCTTCCTTTACTTTTATCTCTTGAGAGATAGAAGGTGGTGCAGGCCACACCCCAGGGAAACTCCCTTTACCCTAGATCAGGGATGTGACCTGGATAAAGGTGGTGTTACAATCCCACCCTAATCCTCTTTATACAATCACAACATGGAGGCCAACCACACAGTTCTAGGAATCATGGCCCAGTCAAATTAATATACACATTTTTGGGGGGACATAATTCAAACCATGACACTCATTGTCTAGCTTTTGCAGGCATATGAGGCGATTGAAAACACCATGACTTGGGTCAGGCGCACCTCAATCCTCAAAGTGATATCTTTGCTTTTGAACACTTTAAAGAGGTCTTTTGTAGCAGATTTGCCCAATGCAACATGTTGTTTGATTTCTTGACAGCTGCATCCATGGGTGTTGATTGTGGATCCAAGTAAAACAAAATCTTTGACAACTTCAGTATTCTTTCCGTTTATCATAATGTTGCTTATTGGTCCAGTTGTGAGGATTTTTGTTTTCTTTATATTGAGGTGTAATCCATACTGAAGGCTGTGATCTTTGATCTTCATCAATAAGTGCTTCAAATTCTCTTCACTTTCAGCAAGCAAGGTTGTGTCATCTGCATGTCACAGGTTGTTGATGAGTCCTGATTAACAATCCTGATGCCACATTCTTCTTCATATAGTCCTAGTCCAACTTCCTGGATTATTTGCTCAGCATACAAATTGAATAGGTATGGTGAAAGGATACAGCCATGATGCACACCTTTCCTGATTTTAAATCACACAGTATCCCTTGTTCTGTTCAAACACCTGTCTGTTAGTCTATGTACAGGTTCCACATGAGCACAGTTAAGTGGTCCGTAATTCCCATTCTTCACAATGTTATCCACTATTTGTTTTGATTCACACAGTCAAATGTCTCTGCATAGTCAATAAAATACAAGTAAACATCTTTCTGGTATTCTCTGCTTTCAGCCAAGATCCATCTGACATCAGCAGTAATATCCCTCATTCCATGTCCTCTTCTGAATCCAGCTTGAATTTTAGGCAGTTCCCTGTCGATGTACTGCTGCAACCATTTTTTAAATTATCTTCAGCAAAATTTTACTTGTATGTGAGATTAATGATACTGTTTGATAATGTCTGCATTCTGTTGGATCCTCCACTCATCTGCCAATTTGTCGTCTTGTGGTGGGTTGTGTGTTGCTGTGATGCTGGAAGCTATGCCACCAGTATTTCAAACACCAGCAGGGTCACCTATGGTGGAGAGGTTTCAGCAGAGTTCCCAGACTAAGACAGATTAAGAAGAATGACCTGGTGGTCTACTTCTAAAAAAAAGTGGCCAGCGAAAACCTTATGAATAGCAGCAGTTAAGTTTACCCTAACGAATACAAGTATTTTTTTACACTTGACTTTCACAACATAATTAGAAAGAGGGCCTTTTTTCTACAAAAAAACTATTATAGGATGTCTTTAAGTTCTCCAAGGGACTTTAAATCCATTGATATTCAATTAGTTCTCTTTCTCCCCCTCCAAATAATTCTCTTCTGGAGCATCTATGGCAGCACTGTCCAAAAGAACTTTCTGCAATGATGTAAGTGTTCTGTATCGCTGTCAATACAGTAGTCACTAGCCATGTGTAGCTACTGAGTACTTGAAATGTGGCTAGTGAGACGGAGAAATCTTTATGCTATCTAATTGTAATTAATTTGAAATTGAATTTAAGTACCCCCATGTGGTAAGTGGGTACTATATTGAACAGCATAGATGGTTCATACCATGTTGCTTTTCTTTTCTGCAATTATCTGGTCTAACTCTACCAGATTTCTGTCTATAGCTTACATGTGATTTGAGCAATTCTCTAACCTCATTTTCATAGACTTCAAGAAATTCTGCATCTTTTGCAAGATTCTAAATTTCACTTCACAAATAATTTGCTCCTTTAGTATTGTAATTTGTAAGAATCAGTGCAAAGTTGACCTCAAAAAAGTTGATGCAAGTGGGTGGGGACAGAAATTAATATTCAGAGGGCAGGGGTTTTTGAGTGAGGACAGTATATAAGTGGTCAGTTTATTTGTGAATATTTCATATGATAAAATTGCCTCCTTTCCCACCTTCATTACTACTGGAACTTGAATAATGAATACTTAGGTAACAAAGGCCCAGGGGTAGTGGGGAGCGCATCAAACCCTCGCTCTTCTCACTTCTCTCCCCTCCCTTCCCCTGATGCAGATGATGCAAACCTTCTGTCTTAGTGTCCTAGGACTGCCATAACAAAATTCCACAAATTGGGTGGCATACAAGAACAGAAATTTATTCTTTCACTGTTCTGGAGGCTAGTAGTCCAAATTCAGGGTGTCAGCAGGACCACATTCACTCAGAAAGCTCTAGAAGAAGACTCTTTCTTATCTTATCTCTCTCAGCTTCTGGTAGCCTTAGGCGTCCCTTGGTTCGCAGCTGCAACATAACTCCATCTTCACAGGGAGGTCTTCCCGCTTTTTCTATGTCTCTTCCCTTCTTCTATGATAACACCACTCAGATGAGATTAGGACCCACCCTACTCCGCTGTGGCCTCTTGTCAATTTAACTGATAGCTCTTCAAAGACGCTATTTCCAAACAAGTTCACTTCACAGGTAAACCCGTTGCCATTGAGTGGATTCCGACTCATAGCGACCCTATAGGACAGAACAGAACTGCCCCATAAGGTTTCCAAGACTGTAATCTTTATGGAAGCAGACTGCCACATCTTTCACCCTTGTGGAGCAGCTAGTGGGTTAAAACCCCTGACCTTTAGCGAGGGCTCCTTGTTCACAGGTACCAGGGGTTAAAAACTAGTTGCCAATAAGTTGATTTTTTGAGGGACACAATTCAGTCCATAGCAGCGACTTTTCCCAGATTAATACTTGAAGTCACCACTTCACAGTCTCTGGATAAATTTTCAAGAGGAGCTGATTTCTCCTCTGCTGCATTTCTGGAAGGCGTGGCTTTCCCAGAATCCTCCACTCCTGCCCTGAGAACCAACACCAGATGCCTTGGAGGCAGAGAGAACTGAAGAGGAGGAATGCGTAGCTAAAGCTACCACCAACAGCAGAAGCTGGGGACGGTAGCATCCCCAAAGAAGGCAGCAGCATCGCCACCCAGGCAGACTGCAGCTGTGGAGCAAGGAGGCTCCCACGCCATGGCTGGGTCCCGACCTGCTGCCCCACCACCTTCCTAGAAGATTCTAACTCTCAGAACTACCTTGCCGTTGTTCATAGGAAACTAGTAAGGTGTTTCTGGATGGGCTTCCCAGCTTACAAGACACTTCTTTAGCAAGGCATCCACCCTGAAATGGGTAGATGTTACCTTTTCTTTTTTTAATTTGGAAGTTGTAAATTTTTATGCTGCTATTCTGTTGCCTCTTCAGCCCCAGCTAGGTTCCTAGGCAGATAAATACAGGCTCATCCTTGCTGCTGTGACCCCATCCCTTCTGTTTCAAGGACCCTAGTATCCAAGCCTTTCTTTCCTGCTCTTGGGACATACCATATACTTCATGCAGGTGAACTCCAAATTTTCTGCAGAAACTATCACCCCAACACCTTCAGATTATGACGCAAATTATGAGAGGCATTGCTTAAATGTGTTGCAGAAAATAAGGGTACAATAAGTGCAGCTCCAAAAAAGTGGTCATCTGTTTTCCTCGTCTTGGGAATGATGGACAGTAACTTTTGAACTTCCCAAAGATGATGTTGTTGGATGCCATCGAGTCGGTTGTAGGATCCTACATACAACAGAATGAAACACTGTCCAGTCCTGCGCCATCCTCATGGTTGTTGTTATGCTTGAGCCCATTGTTGCAGCCACTGTGTCAATCCATCTTGTTGAGGGCCTTCCTCGTTTTTGCTGACCCTCAGCTTTGCCAAGCATGATGTCCTTCTCTAGGGATTGATCCCTCCTGATAACATGTTCAAAGTACCTGACACAAAGTCTCACCATCCTCGCTTCTAAGAAGCATTCTGGCTGTACTTCTTCCAAGACAGATTTGTTCCTTCTTTTGGTAGTCCATAGTATACTCAATATTCTTCGCCAGCACAATTAAAAGGCATCAATTCTTCTTTGGTTTTCCTTACTCAATATTCAGCTTTCACATTCATATGAGGCAACTGAAAACACCATGGCTTGGGTCAGGCACACCTTAGTCTTCAAGGTGACATCTTTGCTTTTCAACACTTTAAAGAGGTCTTTTGCAGCAGATTTGCCCAATGTACTATGTCTTTTGATTTCCTGACTGCTGCTTCCAAGAGTGTTGATTGTGGATCCAAGTAAAATGAAATCCTTGGCAACTTCAATTTTTTCTCCATTTATCATGATGTTGCTTATCGGTCCAGTTGTGAGGATTTTTGTTTTCTTTATGTTGAGATGTAATCCACACCAAAGGCTGTAGTCATTGATCTTCTTCAGTAAGTGCTTCAAGTCCTCTTCACTTTCAGCCATCAAAGTTGTGTCATCTGCAAAACGCAGGTTGTTAATGAGTCTTCCTCCACTCCTGATGCCCCGTTTCTCTTCATATACTCCTGCTTCTTATTTGCTTAGCATACACATTGAATAGGTATGGTGAAAGGATACAACCTGATGCATACCTTTCCTGACTTTAAACCACGAGGCATTCCTTTGTTCTTCAACTGCCTCTTGATCTATGTACAGGTTCAGGTTCCTCATGAGCACAAGGAAATGTTCTGAAATTCCCATTCTTCACAATGCTATCCATAATTTGTTATGATTCACACAGTCAAATGCCTTAGCATAGTCAATAAAACACAGGTAAACATCTTTCTGGTATTCTCTGCTTTCAGCCAAGATCCGTCTGACATCAGCAATGATATCCCTCATTCCATGTCATCTTCTGAATCCAGCTTGAATTTCTGGCAGTTCCTTGTTGATATACTGCTGCAGCTGCTGTTGAGTGATCTTCAGCAAAATTTTACTTGTCTGTGATATTAATGATATTGTTCGATAATTTCCACATTCAGCTGGATGAACTTTCTTGGGAATAGGCATAAATATGGAGCAGCTAGTGGATCCGAACTGCCAACATTTTTGGTTAGCAGCTGGGCTTTTAACCACTGTGCCACCAAGGCTCCATCCCAAAGATGACAAAAAAAAAAAATGAACTTAAAGTAATCATGATCTTCATTTTTTTGGTAATATAACTAAGTTCATTTTATATTTGTTCTTTGTTTTGATTATCCTTTAACTCATCTGAGATTTAAAATTCCTTGCCCTTTTTCTATTAGTAGCATCCTCAGAACTAAAATCTGCCTCCACCCAGGAAAAGCAATTAATTAAAAATTGACATGAGTTCAACCTTCGGTGAACTCAGCCTCAACCCCACCAAGACAGGCTAAGGCAAACAAAGGAGGGAAACACACTTAAGGGGGGATGCTTTTGACTGTGAAAAAGAAAGCATATTTCTTAACAAATGTCACAAAATAATGACCCGAGGCATGGAGTGCCCATGCAAAGCGTATGCTTGGGGTCTTTGTAACAAATGCTGACACTGCTTTAATGCCAGCTGAAGGAATCAGAGCCCAGCAGTACTTCCTCATGGAACAATAATTTTTCCTTCTGGTTCTTTTTTTTTTTTTTTTTTTTAATTTTTAGGAGACAATTAAGCAAGAGCTGCAGAAGATGCTGTCCTAGGACCCTCAGAAGGTAAGCGATGTAAACAGACCTTCCAAGATGAGGTCAAGGAAAATCCCTTCAGGAGTTCATGTCAAAGAGTCCTCCTAGTAGAAGAGACAGGTTTAGACCCCTCTCTCTGAAGGAACAGGGAGTCTGCTAATTCTGGGAACCAGGAATGTAATTCTAAATAAAGAGTGTGTTGCTCTCTTTAATAATACATTTATCAGTCATTGGGAGCCCTGGTGGTGCAGTGGTTAAGAGCTGCAGCTGCTAACCAAAAGGTCAGTAGTATGAATTCACCAGTCCGCTCCTTGGAAGCCCTATGGTTCAGTTCAACCCTGTCCTATAGGGTCACTATTAGTCAGAACTGACTCCACAGCAACAGTTGTTTTGTTTTGTTTTTTAATCAGTCATTGATTCAGCAAACACTTATTGGAAGTCTACTGTCTTAGTTTCTTAGTGCTGTTGTAACAGAAATACATAAATGGGTGGTTTTAAAGGACAGAAATATATTTTCTCACATTTTAGGAGACTAAAAGTCCAAATTCAAGGCATAGTTCTAGAAGGAGGACCTTTCTTTTCAGTAGTCCAGAGAGTTCCTTGGTGTTCCTTTGCTTGTAGACAATCTTCATGTAGTGTCTGTCTTCCCCTTGTGTGTATCTCTGTGTCTATTCTGCTCTTTTATAACTTAGAAGTGATTGGGTTTAGGATCCACCCTACTCTGTTATGACCTCATTTACATAACAAAAGAAAACCCCTATTTCCAAATAGGATCACATCCACAGGTACAGGGACCAGGACTTCAATACATATTTTGCAGGGTGTTGGGGGCAGAGACACAATTCAATCCACAATAGGAGATAATGGAGAGAAACTGCTTAATGGGTATAAGGCTTTATTTTGGAATGATGGAAATGTTTTGGAACTAGATGGAGATAGTGGTGGCACAGCATTGTGAATATACTAAATGCCTCTGAATTGTTCGCTTTAAAATCGTTATGTGAATTGCATCTCAATAAATTCAAAAAAGAGAGAGTATATTCAGATCACCTTTGGACAGGACTCAGCCACATTGAAAGCCCTCAATATATGCTAATTATGATCCTATTTTAGGATATTACTCCCTTGGGCCCACATCTCAATGTAAGAGTTAGACCTCAAGCCACTGTATTCTAGAACTACCAGTATTAGCTACCATCAAGTCAATTACAACTCTCGGCAACCCCATGTGTCAGACTAAAACTGTGCTTCATAGGGTTTTTAATAGCTGATGTTTTGGAAGTAGATCATCAGATCTTTCTTCCAAGGTGCCTCTGGGTGGACTCAAACCTGCAACCTTTCAGTTAGCAGCCAAGAGTGTTAACCATTTGCACCATCCAGGGACTCCATTCTAGAACTAGCTCTTCAATATAGGTGGAAGATGTTTAAAAAGCAGTATTTGAAATAAATAAATTCTTTGGTTCCAAAACCTCTTCCCCTATCACTCAGTCCTGGGCATAATGGCTTTGAAGGCTTCTGATAACATGCAAAGGTATGGTTGGAAGGTGTAAACCATTATACATGGCGTTTGTCTACAAGATTCAAATTCAGGTCTCACTCCATTATACCAAGCTGTCTGTCCTCTAATATGATAAGCTCTAGAACTAGTTCTTCCTCAAGTGGCTTTTTTTTTTTTTTTAACTTCAAAATATTATTACTTCTCGTTCAACATCATAGCATTGGGGCTACACCTGCCCCCACCACTAATCAACAATTGGATTTTCAAATCAAATGAAAAAATGACAAGTGGTGTTATTATGCTCTAAGCCACTCGGCTTCTAGCTGGTTTTAAATTTGCATTCTTCTCTCCCTCGGAAAATCCAAGTCATTTTCTCAGTTTAAGAAGGAAGTATTTTCAGGTGCTGAATTTGTTCTAGCAGCATTAATTCTGAGGGATCCTCCGCCAAATTATATTCAAGAGCACCATCTCCTGGCCAATGTGTAAAATAAAAAGAAAAGGATGAAGCAAGCAGGTGCCTAAATGGTCTTGTGCCTTTAATCAGCCATTTAACTACTTAACCATGAAAATGAGCTTCCCAGGGCTAATAAGAGTTGCCCAATTTGCAGAAACCGGGTGTTTATTTTTGTAGCACAATTTTCCAGCTGCTTGCATCGGTGTCTTTTACAGTGTGTAACATCTGCTTATGCTGCATTGCTGACAGGGGTAGATTATCCAATAAGCAAGGTAAGCACAGTACTTACCTTGCTTACCAGATCATCTGTAGTGAACAATTTCACATTTTTTGACCACATCAAATATTCTGCTTCTAGGTATAGCTGGCATCTATTTCTCTCCCAGCCCCACAGCAACTTCCTACAGAATCAAATCCTCTTTTCAAATTTACAATCCCCGAAAGGGACAGATTACTGGGTATGGGTTTCACCACTTGTGAAACTGACCAATTGATGGGGATTTCGCCACATGTGAAATTGACCAAGTCATGAGGTTTCACCACTTGTGAAATTGGTGCTACAGATTAGTAAGTAAGCACAAGTAAGCCCGTGCTTACCTTGTTTACCGGGTAGTCCATCCCTGATGCTGGTGTATATGGTGTTGTTTAAGAGCCCCTCCCAGATGTTGAGGAACAGAGTGTGTGCTAGGTCTCCTGGGTTTGAAAATCCGATTCTGGGATCCAGACAAGCTTCTGGACCCAGGTATAGAGTACAAGTCTCTTTATATTTCATCACTATACAAGAAAATGATCAGAAGACAGATTGAACTTTGATGATACTGCATAAAAGCAAGCAGATGAATGAGAACTGAAGCAGCATGGCCTAGGGTCAGCACATCTATGGCTATCATTCTGCTCTTAAAACAACAAAGCAGGTGTTTCTACAATAATTAGATATGTGTGTTCCTGGGGAAAAAGCACTTTCTGCAAAATTGCACACTAAAAATAATAAAACTTATGGGAAAAAGAGAACTGTGGCAGCCAACTCAAAACATGCAACTTTGCAACCATAGCCCTAACAAAGGCAATAACAATCTTAATAAGAATACTAGCACAGTTTTAAAAAAATGTTCAGATCCTAATAAATAAAGAAATTCTGCAGAAAATAAAGGACTTTGCCTTAACAAAAAGAGAGAGAAAAAAACAGGAAGATAATTTGATGTAAGGCAATGGAAGAGAAGTTAGATCGTGGAGACTAGACGAGATCAAGGAGAACTCAACAATAAGCACCCCTAAGACAAAGAGTATGGCTAAAATAAGCCCAAAGGGCTGGTGCATTGGTGGTTCAGTGCAGGAGACCTGGGTTTGATTTCTGACCAATGTACCTCATGTGCAGCCACCACCCATCTGTCAGTGGAGGTTTGTGTGATGCTATGTGCTGAATAGCTTTCAGTGGAGCTTTCAGACTAAGATAGACTAAGAAGAAAGGCCTGGCAATCTACTTCTAAAAAATTGAAAGTGAAACCCAACTAATTAATAGCCAGTGAAAATCCTATGGATCACAATGGCCCAATCCCCAACCAACCATAGGGATGGTACAGTTCTGGGGAGAATTTAGTTCCGCTGTGCATTGGGTCAGGGGCCTACTCCAACAGCAACTAACAAGTCCAAAGGGGGACAGTGGGGCGCTGTGTCCTGCACTGCATCCCTCCACAGAGTGCTATCTTCAGCTGTGTCCGTGCACTTTGCCTTGACCTTTTGCCACTTGCTGGTGCAAAATATTGACATGCTGGGAACATCACATGTGAACCAAAGCAACTTCCATTCACATTTTACTGACTTCATTCCAGCGTTCAGGTAATTTATGTTAAAATTTAAGTTAAAATCACACACAAACATGCAAGTGTTATAGCAAAACAGACTCTGAATGTGGGCTGCATCTCTAGCACACATCTTGACACTAACTCCTGCTAAAAAGGATGGATTCTCCCAGCCCTGCTTCTTCCTCTGGTCTGTCTCCCTAGAGCCTCCGGTGGGATTCTCAGATGTCCCCACCTCCCAGCCAACAAGGCCCAATCATAGTTCTGGGCTCCAAGGCTCCTTTTACGTCCCAGGTGCTGTGTTATCAGTTTGGGAATAGTGTGTATTTGACAGACTTATTTTGATTGCAAGTGAGAGAATCCCAATTAAAACTGTCTTAAGAAAAGGAGAAAAGTTTCGCTAACCTAAAAAGTTCAGTTAAAGATGTAGTTTCAGGATAGCCTGGATTCAGGGGTTCAAATCTGGTCCCTGTGTCTTTATCTCTCTTTCCCACCATCACAATCCCCCCATTTTCTGCTTTCCTTGGTATCAGCTACATTCTTTTCCAGGTTCTCTCCCCACTGATGGCACCTGGGCATCCAGGTTCATAATCCTTGTAGCTAGCAATCCCAGAAGAAAGAAAGCTTCTCTTTCCCGGTAATTTAAAAAAAAAAAAAAAAAATCCAGGAATTGTCACATTGGAGTGGCTTGATGTGTGTGCACCCCTATTTGAACAAGTCCACTGTGATTCAAGAATGAAGTCTCCGATTGGCCAAGCTAGGGCTGAGGGATGACCCTTGGACTCAGGGTTGGGTCAGTCCCACCCAAATCATATGGACAAAGAGAGGAAGAAATCCCCAAAGGAAATACAGGTGCAATACCTGCAAAGGGGGAACATATCAACCCAGACACCCATCACCCATGGGTGCCCAAGCCAGGCATCAGAGCCATGATATTTGGGGAATTTAGTTTCTCATGAACACAATATCCAATAGAGACTATTTATCTTGAACTTAAAGGAACAGAAAAAGATGGTTAAAAATAATATCATCACACTACTCACAAATTTATAAGCAGATTTACTATAGAGGTAAATTAAACATAATTACAGTCTATAGCAGATGTTTAAAAACTCTGGGCTGAAGTGACCTACAGGTATGTTTTGTTTGGCTCACCAGTGTTCTTTTGCTTGTTTCTGTTTTTAATTTGAATTAGTTGCCAAAATTTAGAACTTGGGAAATCTCACATAAATGCCTGGATTTGTGGCTTCTGTCAAAAAAATAAGAAACTGGAGCCACACTGGGTCCGTTTTCCCACATGGTGACAATAGGCTGAGCTAAGTAGCTGCAGCCCCTTTATTGAACCACCCTCTTCTATTTACAATGCCCCCTCACTCCCCGTGGTCCTCCATCCTCCCCCAGTTCACTAGTTTTGTTACCTGCCTGGCCCTGGAAGCATCTGAGTTGTAACTCCCAGTCAGCTGCGTGAGTTTAGCTCTGAGCTCCCAGCCTCTCTACTGGCCATTTGGCAAGGGTTCTCTAGCCCCAGAGGGCTAGGTCAATCCAAGTGCCTTCTGTCTTGCTCTGCTGTCCTATTTAGTATTGTTTCAAACATGCCTGGATGTATGTCGATGATCAGAGACTCTATTTACCAGGACTTTGCTGCCTGGACTTTAAATCTTACAAGTTAGTTAGCAGATAATTTATTGAGATATTTACTCTAGCTTATTCCCCCAGCTGTGGGCAAATGAAAAGGTAATTTTTCTCTCCCCGTTCCTGGAAGAACAACCAAGCATTTGTGTCCTAGAGATCTAAGTGACCTTTGTCTTGTGGGAGAATTAACCAGCATTTGTTTTCAAAGGCCTAGTCACATAAAGCCTATAGAACTGATTGTTCCAGAGTGGAAAGTACTCCAAGAGTTGAAAAGGAGGGAAAACACCAACCCAGTAAAGAACTAGAGTCTTTGAGATTTGGAGGATGGAGGGGAGATGCTGGTTCATAAGTCATCATGACCTTTGCCTCTCATGAGGTCTACCAGGAGAGGCAGTACTCCGTATCTGTTAGAATTTCTTCTACTATGGCAAATGTCAGGAAATACAGCCAAACAGACTTCAGGGAGGGGGAGACAAAGTGAGTCTGTTAATTTATTGGTTTATGTTACTAAAAAGTACAAAGCTAGCTGACTTCAGGTATGGCTTGATCCAGGGATCCAAAAGATATCATGAGGGCTATTTCCATCCATCTCTCAGCATTGACTTTCCCCTTGTTGGCTTCATTGTCCAGATCCATGTTATGGTCCCCAGCAGCTGTCTCAGACAAAAATTGTCATTGGTTTCTCAGTAGAAAATATGTCAATTACTGAGCCAATCACTGTAGCCATAAGATACGATACTGTTAACTGGTCAGTCATATGCGCCTTCCCTGAAACTCAGAGAACTGGGATACTATAACTGAAAGAAGAGGAGAATTGATGCTGAGCAGCAAAAACTACAAATGATTACAGTACTAGAGACTCCAGAGGTGGCTAAGGACACCGGGTACCAGGACTTGGGAATCTTGGTGAAGATCCCTGTGTATGAGCTTGTTATAACACATGTGGGGTCCACTGCTTCTGAATGGATTGAGCAGAACATGGGCACAAAGTTCCAAGAACTGCCCCCACCTGCTAAGAGCCTTCTTTGGGGAACACCCATAATCCACCAGGACTCTTGCACAATCACTAGGCAGAAAAGTCACACACACACACACACAAACATATGGGCACAAACAATGATAGACTTTGTTTTTCTCACTAATCCTGGCAGATTTGGGACTAAACCACATCTGGGTGTTTTAGAATGTGATGTTTCTAACACCCAGATATCCACAGTAGATTGATTTTCATCATATAAACTTTGTTTCCCAACCCACCGTCTCTTCCCTGTGGTTTCTGTGTGACTGCTCTCCTCTTACTTCCTTCATCTTCTCTAAGTCAACTCTCTCCAGGATTCCTTTATCACCACGAGCCACATTTCACAACCACACCTGTCTTTATTCTGCTGGCATTGAAAGCTGTGTACTCTATACAGTCTGGCTGCTACAATCAAATCTTAATCTTCACCATGGAAGCAGAGAGTTACAGCCCTTCAAAAAAAATTTTTTTCTTCATTTATGTTAGAAAGAATTGGCCCCTGACCAACGCTATCTATCCCCAACCAGAGATTTAAAAAATGGCAAGCCCTTCATTGTACTTTCTGGTTTCCTCACTTTAGAAGAGTATTTTTCAATAATTTTTAACCTTTGTCCTCTTTTGCTAAACATAGAAATCCAATACCCTCTTCTTCTAAGGTAATTTGAAATTTTAAGCTAAATATTTTGACAAAAAATTAAATCAAAGCAATGATTCTTTTAGACCAAACACTTTACCCCCCTAAAAAATCTGATATAACCCCACAGTGTGGGGGCACATGCCCACTCCCGTAGAAAATTGCCTTAGTCATGATAAAAGAAGGACTTCATATCATAGCACTCTCAGGGTTTTATCACCTTTTTAAGCCCTTTCTGTTCTACAGTAAAATCCTACTGACTGATGTAAAATTTTAAAAAGAAGTGTGGACATTAACCAAACTGAGCCTTAACCTTATGCATATAAATATATATGCATATATTTATGTATATATGTATGTTTGTAAATATATGCTTGTGTGTGTACATATATACATATACATGTATATATATATATATATATATATATATATATATATATAATTTACTCATTCATTCATTTATTCATTCAACAGGTATGTACCGAGAGCCTACCACGTGCCTGGCACTGTGCTGAGTCACACAAACAGCAAAAAACAGACACTGTCCTGTCCTCATGGAGCTTAGTCTAGTTGAGCAGATAGACATTAATCAAATGTCACAAACACAGTGGACCGGTGTTTCCCTGCTGCCCCAGTTCAGTGGCTGTTACAAATTGGTTCCATCTAGCCCTTCCTTGGAGAGAGCAAGGGTTCCCCTTATTGCCCTCTGTACCCTGAGAGACACAAAGACCCCCATCTTACACTCTGGGAGGTTACTGAGCATGCTGGGCCATAGAAAGGTAGCATGTCCACAAGGAATGATGGGTTTTTCATCTGCCCCGCTCTTCATCTTCTCCCCAGCGCAGAACTTGACCTCTTTTTACTAACTTCTTGGAAAGGAAGAAAACAAAACAAACCACTCACTCTGCAAGTTTGCTCTGGAATATCTCAGTCTTGTGCTTAGGCCAGCAACATTTTCTTCTTTGCTTACAGTGGAAGATCTGCAGTCTTTTGTTTCTAGTTTCACAGGTGGGGGGCTTCTATCGAGTTGTTCCGACGGGTCAGGGAGGAAGCCCTTGGGGTCCAGTAGGGAAATCAGTGAACAGTGAGGGGGGAGGGAGAAACACACTCAGGAATATTTGAAATATGATCAATTGTGCCACATAAACAAATGTGTGATCAGTGCTTGAGGGAGGATAGCATGGTGCATGAAACCCAACAATGGGGTATTTGTTTTACGGAGAATTCATTGGAAGGGGGAGTCCCTGTGTGGTACAGATGGTTAACACGTTCAGCTGCTAACCCAAAGTTTGGAGGTTCAAATCCACCCAGAGGTACCTTGAAAGAAAGGCCTGGTGATCTACTTCCAAAAATTAGCCATTAAAAACTCTATTGAGCAGTTCTACTCTGATACACGTGGGGTTGCCATGAGTCAGAACTGACTTGATCGCAACTGGTTTAACTGGAATTGGAAGGGGACAAGTGTGGAAGCAGGAGACTAGTTAGGAGGTCGTTAATGATAGACCAGAAGAGGGATAACAGTGGTTTGGATTAAGTAGGGTGGTGGCAGCGGCAATGTGGTGGAGTAAATGGATTTGAAAGTAGCACAGATAGGAGTTGCTGAGGGATTGGCTGTGGAGGGTGAGGGAGAGGGCAGAATGGAGAATGATTCCCAGATTTCCAGCTTGAGCAAGCTGAGGGGATGGTGGAGCCATTCCCTGAAATAAGGAATGCACAGGGAAGAACAAGTCTGGGGAGAGGTGGAAAATTAGTCTTAATCTGAAAGAGCTAATGTCTGTATTTGATTTTTATCTTAACGGGATCTGAAATTGCTTTGCAAGGCAGCGTATGCTGTTAGAGCAAAGGGCATAGACAGGCAAGGATTTAAATCCTGGCTCTACCAACCCTGTTTGTTGGATCTTGGGCAAAGTTAGAGACCTTTGGTATAACAGCCGTTTAACTTGCAGGGTTAAATGGAACATTAAAAGTGAACAGGATTCTTTTCAGGGCTCAGGCTGATACTTAAGAAGTGAAATTAGTTAACACTCTACCCAAGTATCCATTTGCTGGAGTCCATAATCCTGAGAGGAGGTGGGTGAGAGGGTGAGCAAGGTACAGAGGGCTTTGAGGTAGAGTAAAGGGGAAGATGAGGACAAGGCTGTGGAGAAAGAAATGCTGCCAGATCTCTGGCCCAGCTTGAGGCACCAGTTTTGATCCCTTCCTGATGGGGGCGGGGGATAGGGTCAGAAGCTGAAGATGCTCTGTCCAAGAAAGCCTCTGTGCTGCTTCAGGAGCCAGGTGACCCAACATGACTTACAGTTTGGGAGGGGGCCTTTACACCAGACCCCTCCACTGAGGGCTTAGGTGAACATCAGCAGAGGACAGGTTCGTCTGACAGAGAAGTGTAATAAACCAAGGGCATCGTTAAGAGGGAAGGATGGTCTGCAGGCACCAACTTCCAAAGAGGAGTGGAAAAACATGAATAAAGCTTACCTGAGCACAGGTAAACAGAAACACCTGGGGATGACTTTGAGAGCACCTGGACTCCTTTGTGAGCAGATGGGACCACAGCCTTCAAGAAGTGAGACTCAATGTTAATTCAACCACATGTACCTTCTCAGGCTGATGAAGCCAGGGGTATTTGGGGTTACATAGTTGAGGTCAACAATGGCCAGCAAATAGTAGGTGTGGCCTATGTGGTCCTCATCCACTCCTGTACCCCTTTTACAATAAAAAGCCCTCTGGCCCAGATTCTATCCTCAGTATTTCACCGTATTGACATTGTCTTGTATGCAACTTCGCTCCTCTATGTTGTACTATGCATAAAGTGAACCTAGGTTCTGTTGCCTGGTAACATAAAGAAATATCTGATACATGAGGCTAAGTGAATAAGCAGAGATGATATTCATTCATTCATTCAACAAATATTTATTGAGTGCCTAATATGTGCTGAAAGAAAGGCTTGGTGATCTACTTCCAAAAAACCAGCCATTGAAAACCCTATGAAACACAGTTCTACTTTGACACACATGGAGTTGCCATGAGTCAGAATCAACTCCACCGCAAGTGGTTTTTGGTTTAATATGAGCCCGGCATTATGTTGATTCCAAAAAAATTATATATTTATTCCAAAATAAACCCAGTAGTAGGACTGGCACATCTACAAGATACAGTTTTTCTTTTCTATTATACTTGTTGCCTTTGTATGAGATTTTACTATTGAGAGAAATAGTATTTACTGTTGACATAAAACAAAAAAAAAAAAGGCAGGACAACTCAGCAACTGCTGACTAAATGTTATAACATCCAACATTCTTCCTGCTTTCATATCATTCACTTTAAAATTGTGGTTGAACAACATACCCTTCAAAGGGTTAATTACTGAGCATGATCTGGATCCAGATAGACGTATGCTAAACACTGGGGGAAGCACAAAGAAGCATGGTCAACATAAGAAAAATCCTATGAGCCCCAGGAGAGCTTATAAGCTAGTTGGAAAGATAAAAGTGATACGCACAAAATAACTACATTTCCCTGAAAAGGGACAGGAAATTTGCCTAGGACAATAATCTCCAGGCACATATTTCCTGGTCTCCATCTCCCAGGGACTTAGAAGGACCGATCTTCCTAGTCCTCTATGGCAGGATGGGGCTGTGTGACAAGTTTGGTGTCACTTTCAAGCCAAGCATTTAAATGTTCGTGTAAGACCCTCCACAGCATTCCTCTCCCTCTGGCACTTTTGAGCCGTGGCGGCTCCATCACTTTGGGTCCCTGGGTTCACCATGAGCAGAGCCCCCTGCCAACCCATGATGGATGTGTCACAAGAATGAAAAATAAATCTGTTTTTGTTTTAAGTCATTGAGTTTTGGAGATTCTGTGTTACCACAGCCTAACCCAGGCTATTCAGACTGAAACACTAAAGGGATGAAATGGTCAAACCTCAAAGGCACTTTTGAGAATAAGGGAGGATCTTGAAGATCCCAAAAATATCTCATTAATATTTTTTATTACATGTTAAAATTATATTTTTAATACATTAGGTTAATGAAATATCTCACTAAAATTGATTTCACCTCTTGCTTTTAATGTGGGTGCTAGACAAATTTATATTGCATATGTGACTCACATTATATTTCTCCTGGACAGTGCTTGCTGCTTTAGAACGTATGGGCACACAGCTTTAAGGCCTGGACCAAAACTCTGAAACAGAAAATGGCCCATTCAACAGTCTGTTATATAACTGTTATAAAGCCCACTGCCTGTTACATATAATGCATAAGTTACTAGGATAAGAGAAAGACTGGAGATGGAAGAGGAGGAGGAGATGTTGTTACTGGTATCATTCACTTTCCTTTACCCATGTTGTTGTTAGGTGCTGCTGAGTCAATTTCGACTCGTAGCGACCCCACGTGACAGAGTAGAACTGCCCCCATAGGATTTTCATGGCTGTAATCTTCAAGAAAACAAATCGCCAGGCCTTTTCTTCCATGGTATCCATAAAATAAGTAAAATAATATTTTACTTATTCAGCTGACGTCACAAAGTTGCAGTGCAGTTTGAGTGAACTAGGGTGTGTGAAATAAAAGTTCCTTTAAACTGTAAATAGCTGTGTAAACAGTGGCTGTCACGGAAATAATCGTCATAACGGCAGCTGTAATATCCCGGCTCCTGCCAGAAGAGACGCAATAACTGGCCTCATTAGCCCAGCGTCTGGGCGGGCTGGCAGCGGGCTCCACAGCTGTTTCCATTGTCACAAAGCTCGAGCTCGGGCTCCGCCGCCAGGTGGCAGTGAAGCCCAGGCCGCGGTTCCTTCGGCGCGCCCTGAAGCCCGCCCCACCCTACGAAGGAAGCCGCGTGGTTTCCCTGCATATACCTGAGTGAACCACCTCCTGCCTCTCGAGCTTGACACTGGGCAGTATGAGGAATACAAAGACGCTTCTAAGACGTGACCTGGGCTTCAGGAACTGCAGTGTAAGAAAGGGAATCGACCCCAAGACAACCCGTCCAATAGAGGCGATGCCTGCTAGGTGGATGGACCGACTGCAGCTGTGAGGACCCGGAGGAGGCAACTGTGACTTGGCCTGTGGGAATCAGGAGCAGCTTCCAGAGACGTGACATTTGAGCTGGGTTTTCATGAATGAGGACTTCACTTGGTGGGGAAGGGGGCAGGGAACATTCCAGGCAGAGGAACAAGCAAACACTCCAAGAAGGAGAGCACCCAGTGCATTTGGAAAATGAATGGTGAGTGGACAGGTGCAGACAGGCATTTAGTGAGTGAAGGCCAGGGAAGTTAAATGCCCAGAAATGTACAGGAGCGTCCTGTACAATGAAGAAATACCCTGCTTGATGTGTAGTCTGGATAGGGAAGAGGAAGCTTCAGCAGGTGATGTAAGAAGAAAGAGAAATCAGAGCCAAGTTGTAACGGGTCTCACAAGTAGACTATGGACCCTGGGTTCTCTTGCAGGTGCCAGTGCTGCCGAATTCCTTCCCATAGGAAATGGCTCCTATCTCTAAAACCCAGCGTGGGTCCCTGCAGGGCCCTGGAGGAAGCCCCATAAAATGGATGTGCTCACACAGTGCCCAGCTCTGCTTCCCAAGGCTTACCCCTTCCCTGGGGCTCTGCTCAGATTCCCAGTCATCCTGCTCCTGGCCCTGGAATGATGCCGTTCTCCTCTTGAAACTCCAGACTAAGTGTGGAGTTAAATGCCCAGGAACACGCACTTAAAAAGCATTTACCAAACTGAATTCACTTCAAAGACCTAGCCTACCAGTTCAGGGAAGCAAATACTCCATGTTGCTGCTGTAGGATTAGCTCGAGTAAAGGTGGTACCACTGAACTGTCAGAATCTTTGCTCTGAGCCTATAAGAGGGTGTTCATCCCAGGGGGGGCCAAAGAACTTGCTCTGCCTGTTAATAATGGTACCATCTAGCATTTATTAAGCAGCTACTTTGAGTCACGCAGTGTCCTGGGTACTCTACATACATAATCACATTTCACCTTCACAGCAACCCATTTTACAGATGGGAAAGCTGAGGCTCAGGGAGGTTAATTCGTGAGTTGCCCACATGCCCAAGTGGCAGAGTCAGACCTTGAACCTAGATCTGTTCAAGTCCAAAAGCCTTTGCTCTTTCTCCTACACCAGCCAGTTCGTCTCAGCCAGGGGGTAATGGTTTCCTGAGGGGGAAAAGGGAACCCAAGGCCAGATGACTTCCTGGCCGTGAAGACAGGCATCGTCTTCCAGGTCCCTCGGCTGGATGTTGCCTGCAGAGAGCTGCGGGGGTTCACTGAGGAGAGATGATGCCAAGGTCTCCAAGCCTGCTGCCTTCCTGGCCCTCATTCAATTCAGAAAGACGCCTAGGAGGGCCTTGGAAAGGAAGCAGGAAGGTGTTATCATCCAGGGAGGCCCATAGCTGCCTTTGCCAATTCCTCACCTTGGTCCAGAGTCTTAGCTACACAAGAAATGTATTGATTCAGGGCCTTTTCCTAGGGGAAAAGGAACTTCTGCCTGTAGAGGCGGCACCTCCTAGAGTCACTCCTCTCTCCCCAGGGCACCATAAAGGCCCATAGCTCACAGCCACCAGAGCCACTGCACAAGCCAGATCCACCAGTGGTTGTTTTTCTTTGCATCTTCCTGGGTGAGGGCCAAGTACCTCACTGTTAGAGGCCTATTATCCTGCAACAAGAAACAAGAGAGACTAACTGCTGCTGAGACTGGCCTGGGCAGGGCTGTTGTGGCCTCCCCAAATCCCCTAGAGTCGGGACAGAGAATCAACAGAACAGTCTTCTTCATTCATTCATCCATCCATTTATCATCTGCTATGTCCAGGCATTGTGCTTAGCACTAGAGAGGAAAAATGAGTAAGAACTATACCTATCCTTAGAGCTAGGGGTCCAGCTGTGGAGAGACTGATGAAAATATAAACTCCATGTCCCCAGTCCTCACCATCCTGTAAATGCAAATAGGGGCCCATTAATTCAAATAACTCATTCAGAGCCTCTAATTCCCTGCAAACTGTCCCTCAAACATTTTTTGAAGTCTCCAAGAAGTGTTTGACATATAATAAACCAATCCATTGGTTTTTACCAACACCTGACACCCTACCCTCCAGCTTGCCCTGGCTCTCCCTCCTCAATGTTCTCTGCTCTCACAGCTGCATAAGGGAGCCTCTGCATACCCAGAAATGACAGAGCCCTTTCTGAGAGAGCCGTGGCTATACCAACAAGCCTGTCACCACACCATAAGGGCCTCTGTGCAAAGTAGAGGAAGTGCCTCCTTCCTTCAGGTAGATTTGAGCCCTATTCCTACAACTTGTCCCCATGCCCACATGCAGGTCACAACCTATACATCCATACATGGTAGGACTGAGTGCCAAGGATGCTTCTAAACTCTAGTACTCAGGGTTCCAGAGTGATACTGGGGGGTTCCATGCAGAGGAGGTGAGAAGTAGCCTCCTCAAATTTGGGTCAGACTTGTCACCTGGGAACCCCAAAGAGATGCTGAATGATGCCAGAGTCTCACAAGGTCTGTACTCACCTCTCCACCAGGACTCACAAACATTTCAAGAATCTTGGCAAAAATTAAAACACCTCCTATGAATGGCTCCACCCCTACTGTCCTCCTGTCTCCCATCTTTCTCAGTTTCCAATCCTACACTTAATGCTTTGCCCCCAAAATCATGAAAACAGAATCCAAGAGGGTGGCCAGTCCACCAATTCTAAGTCTCAGGGTGGGCTGAGCTAGAACACTCTTTTGCATAAGTAATTACAATGCAGTGTAACAAGAGCAATCATAGTTGCAAGTACAGAGAAGGGGCATGTAATCAGACAAGTATGTCTTGGAGAAGGGGTATCTGAAATGAGCCTTAAACAATGAGTAGGAAAAGTTGAATGGAAAGTAGAGGGATGACACTGCAGACGGAAGAGGACGAGCAAAGTTGCAGAGGCATCAGTTTGGTGTTGCTGGAGTATAAAATGCAAGGCAGGGAGGGAGAGGGGACGCTGGAAGGGTCAACAGGAGCCAGATCAAGGATGGTTTTATAGGCCGTGTTGAGGAGATTGTACTTTATCTTAAGGCACTAGAGAGCCACTGAAGGTATCTAGCAGAGGAGCAAAATGATCATCTGTGTGCTTTAGAAAAGCTTTCTGGTCATGTAGAATGACTTTGAGGAGTACCAGAGAGGAGAGAGTGGACCTATTGGTGAAGCTGTTGGAGTGAGTGGGATGAAAGGTGCTGAGGGCCAGAACTGAGTAGCAGTGAAAGAGATGACAAGGGTTGAAACAAATTCATAAGTACATGGAGTAAGGGTTCTGGCTTGGGCAACGACATGTAGAGAGGCCATTGACTCAAACAGGTAACACAGGAGAAGAGAGCTCCATTCTGAAGGTGTCTATCCTTGGGGTGATAGGTTAAAAAACAACCCACTGCCATCGAGTCAATTCCAACTCACGGCCAATAGGTCCACTTTCCCCTCTGGTACTCCTCAAAGTCATTCTACATGACCAGAAAGCTTTTCTAAAGCACACAGATGATCATTTCGCTCCTCTGTTAGACACCTTCAGTGACTCTCTAGTGCCTTAAGATAAAGTACAATCTCCTCAACACGGCCTATAAAACCATCCTTGATCTGGCTCCTGTTGACCCTTCCAGCTTCCCCTCTCCCTCCCTGCCTTGCATTTTATACTCCAGCAACACCAAACTGATGCCCCATGTGTTATAGAGCAGGGCTGCTCCAGAGGGTTTTCTTGGTTAACAGAAGCAGATTGCCAGGCCCTTCTTCCATGGTACCACTGGCTGAGTTCAAACGTCTAATCTTTAGGTGAGTAACCAAACCAAACTCGTTACTGTCAAGTATCTTCCGATTCATAGTCACCCTGTAGAACAGAGTATAACTGCCCCCTAGGGTTTCCAAGGAGCAGCTGGTGGATTCAAACTGCTAACATTTTGGTTAGCAGCCAAGCTCTTAACCACTGCGCCACTAGGGCTCCTTTAGTTTAGTAGTTGGGTGCAAGTTGTTTGCATCCTTGGGGTGACAGGTAGAGCTCTGGAAATGTGGATTTGACACTCAGGAGAGATGTCTGAGCTGAGGATATAGATTTGGGATCATCAGAGGGGAAGCTATACTTCTGGAAGTGTCCCTGCTGGAAAGCATCTAAAAGAGAGAAGAAGAGTGCTGAGGACATGCTGTAGTCTGAGTGCAGCTTTGAGGGATATTGATATGTAAACAGCAGGCAAAAAAGCAAAAACAATAAAGATGACTGGGAAAACGCAGGATATAATTGTGTTAGGGAAAGTCAAGGGAGAGACTAAAGGAGAATGGAGTGGTCAACAGTGCCAAATGGTGCAGGGAGGTCAAATAAGATAAGGACTTGCTGAAAAGTATCCATTGGATGGGACTGGCCATATTGCAAAGTGTTTAATTGTGGGTGCAAAGGGAGGGAGTTGAGATAGAAAAGGTAGACTACCCTGTCAAGATTGAGATTGAAGGTGAAAAGGGATAACAAAGAAGCCACTAGGGTGAGGAGCCAGTGGAGGGAGAGCCTGATCTTGATAGGGTACATTTGCTGCTGCTGTTGTCCTTCTTAGGTGCCGCTGGTTCTGACTCATAGCGACCCCATGCACAACAGAACGAAACACTGCCCAGTCCTGTGCCATCCTCACAATCGTTGTTATGCTTGAGTCCATTGTTGCAGCCACTGTGTCAATCCATCTCGTTGAGGGTCTTCCACTTTTTCACTGACCCTGTACTTTAAGAAGCATGATGTCCTTCTCCAGGGACTGATCCCTCCTGATAACATGTCCAAAGTACGTAAGACGAAGACTCGCCATCCTTGCTTCTAAGAGGCATTCTGGTTGTACTTCTTCCAAGACAGATTTATTCATTCTTTTTTTTTTTAATATTTTATTGTACTTCAGGTGAAGGCTTACAGAACAAATAGTTTCTCATGAAACAGTAGTACACGTTGTTTTATGACATTGGTTAACGACCCCACAACATTTTAACCCTCTAAATTCTCAACCTTTTTTTTTTTTTGGTGAAAATACACATAGCCAAAGATACACCGTTTCAAAAATTTCTGCATACACCGTTCAGTGACATTGACTACGCTCTTCCAATTGTGCTGTTATTCTCACTTAAGATGAAGGCTTATAGAACAAAAGTTTCTCATTTAACAGTTACTACAAATGTTGCCCTATGACAATGGTTAACAATCTCACAACACATCAACAATATCCTTACTCAACCTTGTGTTCCCTATCATCAGCTTCCTTCTCCCCTTCTGTCTTCTGGCCCTTGTCACTGGACTCCTGTACCTCGTTAGTCTCATTTGGTTTTACCGGGCTGTACTACCAGGCTGAACAGTGAACCTCGGAGGTAACTTCACCACTGAGCTAAAAGGGTGTCTGGGGGCCATACTCTCGAGGTTTCTCCAGTCTCCTTTAGGCCAGTAAATCTGGTCTTCTTTTTTTTGAGTTAGAATTATGCTCTACATCCTTCTCCAGCTCTGTCCAGAACCCTCTGTTGTGATTCTGGTCAGAGCAGTCAGCGGTGGTAGCCAGGCACGATCTAGCTGTACTGGACTCAGTCCAGTGGAGGCCTTGGTAGCTGTAGACAATTAGTCCTTTGGACTAATCTTTTCCTTGTATCCTGTTCTCTTCATTCTCCCTTGCTCCCGAAGGGATGAGACCAGTGGAGTATCTTAGATGGCCGCTCACAAGCTTTTAAGACCCCAGACACTACTCACCAAGGTAGAATGTAGAGCATTATCTTTATAAGTAGTGTCATGCCAACTGAGCTAGATGTTCCCAGAGACCATGGTCCTCAGAGCCCTCCGTCCAGCAACTCAGTCCCTCCGGGAGTTTGGATGTGTCCATGGGGCCTCCATGACCTTTCCTTGTACAGGTTGTGTTAGTTTCCCCTGTATTGTGTACTGTCTCACCTTTCACCCAAGATACCACTTATCTATTGCCTATTTAGTATTCCCCCCCCCACAATTTGTTCATTCTTTTGACAGTCCATCGTATATTCAATATTCTTTGCCAATACCACAATTCAAAGACGTCAATTCTTCTTTGGTTGTCTTTATTTATTGTTCAGCTTTCGCATGCATATGAGGCCACTGAAAATACCATGGCTTGGGTTAGGCGCACCTTAGTCTTCAAGGTGACATCTTTGCTTTCCAACACTTGAAAGAGGTCTTTTGCAGCAGATTTGCCCAATGCAATGCATCTTTTGATTTCTTGACTGCTGCTTCCATGGGTGTTGATTGTGGATACAAGTAAAATGAAATTCTTGACAACTTCAATCTTTTCTCTGTTTATCATGATGTTGCTTACTGGTCCAGTTGTAAGGATTTTTGTCTTCTTTATGTTCAGGTGTAATCCATACTGAAGGCTGTGGTCTTTGATCTTCATCAGTAAGTGCTTCAAGTCCTCCTAACTTTCAGCAAGCAAGGTTGCGTCATCTGCATAACGCAGGTTGTTAATGAGTCTTCCTCCAATTCTGATGCCCCATTCTTCTTCATATAGTCCAGCTTCTCAGATTATTTGCTCAGCATACAGACCGAATAGGTATGGTGAAAGGATAAAACTCTGAAGCACACCTTTCTTGACTTTAAACTATGCAGTATCCCCTTGTTCTGTTTGAACGACTGCCTCTTGATCCATGTACAGATTCCTCATAAGCACAATTAAGTATTCCAGAATTCCCATTCTCTGCAATGTTATCCATAATTTGTTATGATTCATACAGTCAAATGCCTTAGCATAGTCAATAAAACACAGGTAAACATCTTTCTGGTATTCTCTGCTTTCAGCCAGGATCCATCTGACATCAGCAGTGATAGCCCTGGTTCCACAACCTCTTCAAAATCCAGCTTGAATTTCTAGCAGTTCCCTGTCAGTATACTCCTCCAACTGCTTTTAAATGACCTTCGGCAAAATTTTGCTTGCATGTGATATTAACGATATTGTTCGATAATTTCGGCATTCGGTTGGATCACCTTTTCTGGAAATAGACATATATATGGATCTCTTCCAGTAGGTTGGCCAGCTAGCTGTCTTCCAAATTTCTTGGCATAGATGAGTGAGCACTTCAGTGCTGCATCTGTTTGTTGAAACATCTCAGTTGGTATTCCATCAATTGCCACAGCCTTGTTTTTCACCAATGCCTTCAGTGCAGCTTGGACTTCTTCCTTCAGTACCATTGGCTCCTGATCATATCTTACCTCCTGAAATGGTTGAACGTCGACCAGTCCTTTTCAGTATAGTGACTCTATGTATTCCTTCCATCTTCTTTTGATGCTTCCTGCATCGTTTAATATTTTCCCCATAGAATCCTTCAGTATTGCAACTCAAGGCTTGAATTTTTTCTTCAATTCTTTCAGCTTGAGAAATGCAGAGTATGTCCTTCCCTTTTGGTTTTCTATCTCCAGCTCTTTACACATGTCATTATAATACTTTACTTTTTGTCTTCCCAAGCCGCCCTTTGAAATTTTCTGTTCAGTTCTTTTACTTCATCATTTCTTCCTTTTGTTTTAGCTACTCAATGTTCAAGAGCAAGTTTCAGAATCTCTTCTGACATCCATTTAGGTTTTTTTCTTTCTTTCCTGTCTTTTTAATGACCTCCTGCTTTCTTCATGAATGATGTCCTTGATTTCATTCCACAACTCATCTGGTCTTCGGTCATTAGTGTTCAACGTATCAAATCTATTCTTGAGATGGTCTTTAAATTCAGGTGGGATATAGTCAAGGTCGTACTTTGGCTCTCGTGGACTTGTTCTAATTTTCTTCAGTTTCAACTTGAATTTGCAAATGAGCAATAGATGGTCTGATCTGCAGTCGGCCCCCGGCCTTGTTCTGACTGATGATATTGAGCTTCTCCATTGTCTCTTTCCACAGATGTAGTCGATTTGATTCCTGTGTATTCCATCTGGCAAGGTCCATATGTATAGTTACCATTTATGTTGGTGAAAAAGACATTTGCAATGAAGAAGTTGTTGGTCTTGCAAAATTCAATCATGCACTCTCTGGCATCGTTTCTATCATCAAGGCCATATTTTCCAACTACTGATTCTTCTTCTTTGTTTCCAACTTTTGCATTCCAATCATCAGTAATTATAAATGCATCCTGATTGCATGTTTAATGAATTTCAGACTGCAGAAGTTGGTAAAAATCTTCAATTTCTTCATCTTTGGTTGGTGCCTAAATTTGAATAGTCGTATTAACTGGTCTTCCTTGTAGGCGTATGGATATTATCTATCACTGACAGCACTGTACTTTAGGATTGATCCTGAAAATTTTTTTTGACAATGCCATTCTTCTTCAAGTTATCATTTCCACATACTAGACCATATGATTGTCCGATTCAAAATGGCCAATACTAGTCCATTTCAGCTCACAAATGCCTAGGATATTGATCTTTATGTATTCCATTTCATTTTTGATGATTTCCAATTTTCCTAGATTCATACTTTGTACATTCCAGTTTCCAATTATTAATGGATTTTTGCTGCTGTTTCTTCTCATTTTGAGTCATACCACATCAGCAAATAAAGGTCCCAAAAGCTTGATTCCAGTCATATCATTAAGGTTGACTCTACTTTGAGAAGGCAGCTCTTCCCCAGTCATATTTTGAGTGCCTTCCAACCTGAGGCGCATCTTCTGGCACTATATCAATGTTCTCCTGCTATTCATAATGTTTTCACTGGCTAATTCTTTTCAGAAGTAGACTACTGGGTCCTTCTTCCTAGTCTGTCTTAGTCTGGGAGCTTAGCTGAAACATGTCCGCCATGGGTAATCCTGCTAGTATGTGAATACTGGTGGTATAGCTTCCAGTATCACAGCAACACACAAGCCCCAATAAAAGAAAGCAGTGGAGAGCAAGGGGTTAGAAAGAATAATTGATAGAGCAGTGTCCTGGAAGAATCCAGAGGAGAAGGGCACCTGGGCACAGGTAGGGGTCCTGACCTTGAACAGGAGGAGGGATGTAACTTCTGAAACCGAGGGGAAGGTGGCCACACTCACAGGTGAGTCTCTAAGTAGAGGCACTTTCATGCTAAGGGTCTCTGATATTTTGGAGGAAGGAATCTAGACTGATGTAGGAATTTGTGGAGAATGGAGAAGACAAACCACCACCACCATTAGGAGTGGGCAAAGCAGCCCACAAGAGTTGCTGAGAAGAGTTGTATTTTATGCTTTGTTTTTCCTGCAGTGCAAGTGCAAGAGAGTTTGCCCCAGCAGAAAAACAACATCCTGGGAGTTCATGCTAATCCTCTCTTTTGCCTTCAACTTTTCTGCAAAAGGCAAGTGTCCTGTGAAGCCTTAAGCCATTTTTATTTTCACACCATTTAGCAGCAAGTGCCTAAGACTGCCCAGAAATAACATTACTGCTTGAGGCTTTCAAAAGGCCTCTTTGGGCCTCCTCCTGGCCCGGTTCCTTAGGCTGGACAAGGCCTATTGGAATACTGGTTGCATGACGCCAGGTCTTCCAAAAGCCGTCTTTCCTAACAGCCTGACTGGATCTGCCTGGGTGAGAAAATAGCAGGATCACATATGCTCCAGATGCGGGAACTGTTTCTTTGGAGCAGTCCGGAGGCAGAGAAAACATTTCCAGGTTGAAGAAGACGGTAGAGGAGTTTTTGGAATTGCCTCCAAGCTTCGAAAACACCTGAGGCCTGAGAAACAATGGCATCTCCTTTCACTGGGAGGTCCACAGTCATTGCTCAGTCAGCCTCTCTTCAACTGGGCTGGATCCTTCAGCTGAGGATCACAGCCCACTAAGTGAGAGCTTCCAAGACAGGTGCCTATTTCATGGGCTGACCTTCCTCTTTCTCATTCACTGTGACTTTTTCTGTTTGAATAGCCTGGTGGCCAACACCTTAATCCAGTTTCCTCCTGGAGAAGCCCTGGATTAGGAGGGCATACAGAGTACAAGGAAGAAAGTAAGAAGCCACAAAGTAAGCCCATCTGAGGAAGAACATTCAGAAGCAGTGAACTCCCACCCCAGGAGGAAGCCAATACTCTCTCCATGATCTGAACCTGTGGCCCTCCCCACCTGTCACAGACACTATTGTCTCACTCCACTTCACTCCACTCCTACTCTGCCCAGCTCTGCCTCCTCACCCCTTATTTCTGGATTCATGGCACCTCCCCACTCCCTCAAAGCTCAGCTGCATCCTGTGCCCACATACCTCAGGACTTTGGACCAACAGAACTCCCTTACAGCCCATGTCCTGGCATTCTCATGCCCATCTCCTGTGTCCTGGACCCAGGCATGAACTCTCCCTTTGGCAGTTCCTACCTGCCCAGCCCTGCTCATGGCCTCATAGCTAGTACTTCCCTCCATGGGCTGACTTCTCAATGCTTCCCTTGCCTGACACTGGCTTCTGGACCTAGATAGCAGTGGGAACAACTGACTTGCTGAGGCCTCCTGCTGTGGGTTCAATTATCTGCCCGAGTCACACTGAGGGCTACTGTGCTCCCTACCACATCACCCCCATTGCATTAGTTTCCTAGGGCTGCAAAGTACCACAAAGTACCGAAGTACCACAAAGTGAATGGCTTATAAGAGCAGAAATGTATTGTCTCACAGTTCTGTGAGCTGTTGTTGTTTTGTGCCATCGAGTCAATGCTGGCTCATAACAACACTGTAGGACAGAGTGGAACTTCCCCCATAGGGTTTCCTAGGCTATAATATTTACAGGAGCAGATCACCATGTCTTTTCTCCTGCAGAACAGCTTGTGGGTTCGAATCGCCAAATTTTGGTTAGCAGTCGAGCGCTTAACCATTGTGCCACTAGGGCTCCTTTCTGGAGACTAGAAGTCCAAAATCAAAGTACTGGCCATGTAGATCCCATCTTAGGGCTCTGAAAGAGAATCTGTTCCATACCGCTTGCCTAATTTCTGGTAATGGCCATTAATCCTTGGTGTTCCGTGGTTTCTAGATGTATCAATCCATCTCTGCCTCCGTCTTTGCATGGTCATCTTCCCTCTGTGCCTCTGTCTCTGTGTATCTTCTCTTTTATAAGGATACCACTTGTATTGGACTAAGATTCACTTAACTCCAGTATGACCTCATGTTAAGTGGTAATATCTTCAAAGATTCTATTTCTAAACAAGGTCACATTCACAGGTACTGGAGGTTAGGACTTCAACATATCTTTTGGGAGGACTGATTCAATCCCTAACACCCATTGACTATGACTTCCTTGAAGACAGATGCTGTTGGTGTCACAGTTGTCCCCCCAGCACTTGGCCCAGGATCTGGCACAGGCAATATTTGTGGGTGGACACATGAAGAGATGTGCAGATGGTTGGCATGGATAGCTATGTGGATGGATGCCCTTCCTGCCTGCTGGAGTCTGCCAAGTGACCCCTGCCTCGACTTCACCCCAGTGAAGCTCCAAGATATTCTATCCTTCACTATCTTCTGGCATTTCTAAAGATGAGTTCAATTGGCTCCAGGATTTCTAAATAGGAGGGGCTTAAGGAGTGGCAATCAGATTAGAAAAGTCCGTGAGAGAATTTGTCTTAAAGTTGCATTTGCATAGCAAGCACATCTTTTGTGGTAGACATGGAGATGTACCACCCACACGCCCCTTCAAGGAAGGGCTTGCTGTTCAACTGCAGGGAGAGCGGTCAGCAGGCAGCCTCCAATATCAGCTCCTTCAGGGCTGGCCTTAGCTGCAGAGTTGCCAAGTCCTTACATCCAGTACAGGGTAGTCCACATCTGGTGATGAGGGAGATGGGGTATCAAGACTCATCCATTTCAGCTCAATTCAAGGCTGATTCCTGGGTTCTCTGCTCAGGGGCTGGGACTTTATCAGGCCTGCAACACAATTTGATTTCTTCCTCTGCGCAATCTTGCTTCCTCCCTTCTTTCACAGGTTGATCCCTAATAAATATTAATTAATTAATTAATTAAACCCCAACAGAGTCTATTTCTAAGAACCCAAATTGTCACGTTATTTTTTTTTAAACTTAAGATCAATATGAGTAACAATATTTTCCAAAATGCTTATATTCAAGATTTTCATATGTTTGAGAAAGGTTCCCTGGAGGCGCAAACAGTTAAGCACTTGACTACTAGTCAAAAGACTGGCAGTTCGAACCCACCCAGAGGCACCTTGGAAGACAGTCTTGGAGATCTGCTTCTGAAAGGTCACAGCCTTGAAAATCCTATGGAGCACCAGTTCTACTCTGACATACATGGTCACCATGAGTAAGAATCAATGCGACGGCAACTAACATCATTTAATGCCAAGAGATTACTAGAGGGTGTTAGTGGAGATTGTGGAGGGATTAAAGCCTCCTCTGGAGTCCCTGGGTGGCACAAATGGTTAAGCATTCAGCTACTAACTAAAAGGTTATGGTTCAAATCCACCCTAGAGGTGACTCAGAAGGATGCCTGATGATCTACTTCTGAAAGATGACAGCAGTTTTATTCTGAAATACATGGGGTCGCCATGAGTAGACATCAACTTGATGGCAACTGGTTTTTTTGTTAAACGCCCCTCTGCAGTCACCCCTTTTCACTGACACTGACCTCCTCTGGTAAAGTTTTGTGGTTTGGAAGGCCTGTGGTGCAGGTTAACTTAGTAGGGATAGGGACAGGGAGCTGGTTGCTCCATTTGTATCTAAGGGGACAAAGGGAGCTGCAAGTTCCTTCCTGGCTGTCAGGTATCTCCCTAATCAGATAGCTAGAAACTGTACCAAAGTCACCTGGGCTCTCCCTCAGGAGGGGCTTCCATAAACTTGGTGAGTTCAGGACTGGGGGTGAAAGGGTGAGGAAAGACATAGCTGCCTGCTTAGGCCAGGCTTCCTAGAAGCTCCAGGGTAAGTGTGAGTCAGGTTAACCAGGAAGAATATCGGCAGGGGACAACAGGAAAGCTGAGCTTCCCAGGGCAGGATAGTTTCCCAGTTCCTTTTGACCACTCTCTGTGACTGGCAGAGCGCCAACAGGAAGTTTTCTTGGTCCAGCCAATGGGGCCGGGAGCTGAGTCACTTTCTAGACCCCTTAAAAGTAAATCTAAATGACACTGACTGTATAGGGAAGTAAGTCTTCTGGACTAGGGAGAGCAATGAAGATGGAGGGAAGTTAACATAACCAAAAAAAGTTAAGCAAATAGAATGGAAAAGATTTGGTGACCGATGCAATATTTAATCATAAGGAAAGGGAAGAGTTGAGAATGATTCCCAAGTTCTAGCTTACCTGAGTGGATGACTGAGTCTTTACTGATGAGACACAGAAGGAGAATTTCTGGAGAGAGCAAGAGGGGTTCCAGTGTAAGAGATAATTTCCATTCTGGACAGCCATGAGCAATCTCTTCCAGAGCCGAGTTGATCTTAACCAAACTCAAATCCATTGCTGCAGAGTTGATTCCAACTCATAGCAACCCTATAGGACAGAGTAGAACTGCCCTGTAAGGTTTCCAAGGCTGTAATCTTTATGAAAGCAGACTGCCACACTTTTCTCCCTAGGAATAGCTGGTGGGTTTGAACCTTGACCTTTCAGTTAGCAGCCGAGCACTTAGCCACTGTGCCACCAGGGCTCCTCAAGTTGATCTTAGGGAATGGGTTGTTGTTGTTGTTAGGTGCCATCGAGTTGCTTCCAACTCATAGCAACCCTATGTGCAACAGAACAAAACACTGCCCGGTCCTGTGCCACCCTCAGAATTGTTATGCTTGAGCTCACTGTTGCAGCCACTGTGTCAATCCATCTCCTTGAGTGTCTTCCTCTTTTTTGCTGACCCTCTACCAAGCATGATGTCCTTCTCCAGGGACTGGTTCCGCCTGATAACGTGTCTAAAGTATGTGAGACGCAGTCTCACCATCCTTGCTTTTAAAAAGTGTTCCGGCTGTACTTCTTCCAAGACAGATTTGTTCATTCTTCTTGCAGTCCATGGTATATTCAATATTCTTCACCAACACCCTAATTCAAGGGCATCAATTCTTCAGTCTTCCTTATTCATTGCCCAGAATGGGTAAAGGCAGTATTTATGTGTTTCAATTCCATTTTCTGATACACAAGAGAACAACATATTTGTGTGCAGAATGTTAAGGACAGAGGAAAACAGGCTAGGTAGAAAGTGGGAAGTGTTTTTGTAGTCAAGGAATTTGCTTTCTGGATATTGGTGGGCTGGCCAAATCTGTGAACTCAGTAATCTGCTGTACAGTGAAATACATGAAAGAGCAGGAATTATTCTCATGTAATGATGACGTCTCCATATCAGGCACTGACAAGGGAAGGAAGTAGTAGCCAACTTGAAAAAGACAAAAAGGGCAATGAAATTATTTTCATGACCAATAGTTAAGGCAGACAACAGGATTAATGCCAGTGGGAAGAGCTGCAAGGCAAGGGGAGGAGGTGATTACTGGAACTCTGAGAAACATGCAGCTGTAAGCAAGGAGCCCCCAACAGATGCAGTGGCATTTGGTAGAACACAAGCCAGAGCTCAAAAGGAATAATCAGGGAATGAATACCCCATCCATCCTGTCTCCTGTCATGAGCTCACCCCTGCCAATGCCTCTCATTGGCCAAACCCAACTGGAAGCCAGAAGGCAGGGAATCCAAGTATGTCATCCACAAAGAACAGCCTGCTGTGGTAAAGAGCAGTATGGAGAAGACAGTGGGTCTCCAGGGGCAAACCGAGAACACTCAGTACAGGAAGACTCCTCTTAAGGTTAAGGAGGAATGGGGTGGGGCTAGGAAAACACTGCCTTCAAAACGGGGGCTGTGAGTCAGAACTAGAAACTCAATTTAATTGAAATAACTACAAAGTTCCAGCCAAGGAAAAAATGGCAAAAAGTAAGATTTGTTTTGTGAATGTACTGGTTTAAACTGACACTGGAAAAAAAAATTTTTTTTTTTAAATAATTCAAGCCTAGAAAAAACCTGGTAAGCGAATGTGGAAACTCTGTACATTCTCCTTTAAAGATGAGAAGAGTGAGTTGTATGGAATGCTTGGAAGAATCAAAGGCTCAAATCCAGAGCTAAGAACGTGAGATTTGGCAATTTCTAAACACATGTACTCTGCAATTTCCAACTATATGTGAAACTTTTTTGGTAAAGAATTTTGATCCTAAGAGCCTAGTTCAAATGGGAAGATTTTAAATGTGTACATGTGTGGGTGGGATGATTCCCTTCCATTTCTGTTATCCGGGATATTTCAGTTAGTTGCTGGGTAGTTTATTCTCTTTTCGTTACAGGATATGGGATAGTGTGTGACTTTCAAGGTGGTTAATTTTACGGTAATTTCTAATGGAATGTGAAATGGTCTTAGGAGCCAAGTTATATAGCAATTAGAAAAAACAGAGTTTCGTATTTTGGGTTTACCTCTTTTAAATACTCAAAAGCAAGAGGAGGGAAACTCTCAGAACGTTCTTTAAAGAAAAATGAGGCCCAGGTCACATGCTATAAATTTCTCAACCTCAGAAGGAAGAGAAGACAAACTATTGTTTACAGGACAGCTGGCTGACTGCAGATCACTAGGATAGGTTAGGAGGGGTGAGTTGCCTCAAAGGTGTGGCTAACGAAAAATTCATTGGACTGAATGGTTTGGGAACTGGCCATTTTTACAGATTTTTTTCTGCCCTAGGGGGAAGTATGTAAATGGAGATTTTGTCCTTGGGTGGGAAGGTTTTCAAAGATCCTCACTACCCCAGTAGACAAGCAGCTGTTGGTTGCAGATAAGCCACAGAGGGGAGGGATGCCCAATTCAAGTGATATTAAATATTAATGTGCAAGGGGAAAAGACAACTGGTTTTTAATACTTTTACTCAAAATGTTCAGAATGTGTATTCTTTAATGATAAAAAAGAAATTGTGATAGAAATAAAACATTAGAAATGGGAAAATCACAGTGTAAAATTGGAGAATATACATTGAGTTAATATAATTCTAACTTAACTCATTTCATAGTTGAGATGTTTTAGAAATTTTGAGGGAACAGTTACTGAAAATTTACAATGCACCATGCACTTTATAATCATTTTATCATTCAACCCTTATAACCACCCTGCCAGGTAACTATTTTACAAATGTGGAAACTAAGGCTGAGAGGTTAAATGACTTGCTCACAGTCACACGACAGTTGATTCACACCTACTCTCAGAGCAAAACGAATGTTCTTTCCACTATATAATTTGGCCTCTCTGTCCTCATCGAAGAGTTCTGTTATCACAGTATTTTTGAAATTTTAGAAGTGACCAGGTACTTCTGTTCTGCAGTCACCATGGAATATTATGTTAGAGATGCAGATATGGAGTATTTACTTACAAAACCATCAGAATGTTTGCATTGAAATGGCAGCAGAATTTGCTGAAAATGCTAGAGAATTACAATTTTGCACATTTCTATCATCTGCTTCAGTTCTATTTGGAAAAAAAATTCTTGAAAAGGTTTCGGTGGTTGTAGAGCCGCCCTAATTACACCAAATCACCCACAACAAGGATTGTTATACAAACACCTGATTCCCATTCCAGAACTTGGACTAAAAAGCCCCTGGGCAGAGACTAGACATCTCTATGCCTAAACAGCTCCTCACAGTATTCTCCTGCAAGCCACTGGTTTAGGAAAACCCAAACTTGGTTCATCATCAGAATTACTGAGAGAGAATTAAAAAAATTCAAATCTCTATGCTTCTCCCTAGACCTCACTAACTAAATTCTGGGGATGGGTCCTGGGAATCTCTATGTTTAAAAAATTTCCCTGGTCATTTTGATAGGCCCAGGTATGAAAGCCAGTCTGAAGGTCCCTGGGTGGCACAAATGGTTTGCTAAACTACTAACCTAAAAATTGGCAATTCTAACCCACCAAGTGGTACTGCAGAAGAAAGGCCTGGTGATCTGCTTCAATAAATGATTACAGCCAAGAAAACCCTATGGAGCAGTTCTACTCTGTAGCACATGGGGTCGTCATGAGTTGGAATCAACTTGGGGGTTACCTGGAAGGAACTCTGGGTGTGTAGTGGCTGGAAGGTTGCATAGCAATCTGCATCATCCTGGGGTAGATGGAATTTTCATTTTGGGCTGTATTAACTTATGACCTGATTCTTCAAGAACTCTAGCAGTACTGCAGAGAACATGAGCTCGGAGAAATTACTCAACTTAAATAAGGATTAAATAAGCACAGTGCTTATCTTTCCTACTTTTTTATTGTTACGTTATATTTCAGGGAACGTTCTTCCCCTCCCTATATTCTTTCTCTAATAAAAGACTTATTTGCTGTTATCTGGCAAAAAAAAAAAAAAAAAAAGGAAGGAAAGTATCTGTATATACACAAGGGTCAGTTGGGTTAAAATTGAAGTTGGATTAGCAAGTTAGCAATGGATAGTCAATGCTCTGGAAGAATCCCTTCTGACACTAACTTGTAACTACTTAACTATTTCCCAAAGCAGTAAACCCTTTGTGTGTGTCTCTGTCTTGGATGTGGACCTTATAGAGATCCAATCTCCTAGGATAAACCTGTTGCCATCAAGTTGATTCCAACTCATAGGGGTCCTACATGACAGAGAAAAACTGCTCCATAGTGTTTCCAAGGAGCAGCTGGTGGATTCGAACTGCTGACCTTTTGTTAGCAGCTGAGCTCATAACCACTGTGTGCCACCAGGGCTCCCCTAGAAGGAGAAGCAGATGAAGAATTCCCTGGAAGAATGCCAGATGATCCTGGAAGTCCAAATGAAGCTGGAAAGGGAGATTTCAAGTGGGACCTGGGGAAAGCAATGGCTTAGAGAATCAATCAAGGAATTACGTGACAAAAGGCAGAGTAGCAATGGGACCAGGGTAGGCAAACAGCAGTGGCTCTCAAACAGATGAGGCTGGTTTATTTTTCTGCATTAAGGAAAAAAAAAAAAGACTTCCTTTTTGATATATAAGGGGTCCCTCCATTTTCCTTCTGGGGAATGGTTTTGTATGTGTCTTTTTGACAATAAGCTAATATGCCTGCCACTCTAGTGCCAAGGAGGATCTCTGGTTACTTCAGAGCCAACTCCAGGACCCCAGTTCTGACAGTTCTTTAAGAAACTGTCCATTTGCTCTGTGATGACCTAAAATGGGGGGGAGGGTTATAGAGATTACAAATAAAAACAATCTGGATAGTCTGTTAAACAGAGTATGGTTATAATGTGCTTGTTGGTAAAACGCGTCTAACAATACAGGAGAGGTAGGGGGGTGCGTATAACACAGCATGAGTTAGAACAGTACTGGAATTATACAATGGGGAATGAAGGAGTGAAGTCTGGTGGATGTCAGGGGAGGGTGGGCAGTTCTACAGTGCACTAACTGAGCACTGTCTCTTACACCAGAGGATAAAATCCACTGAGGCCTACAAGATGAATTCTGGCATACTGCGGGAGAAGGCAGATGATGTGGAAAAGTGACAGTTCCATTAGGCCATTCTAGTACTCTCTGGCAGGTATAACATGCACAGCCCACCCTCCAACCACTTTAGCACTACTGAACTAAACAGATATATAAAGCTTGCCCAGAGCTTTGCCAATCTAAAGCACATACCACTAGAGCTACCCAGGAATCAGGTTGCCCTTCAATCTAGACAACTATATTTCTTTGGCTAAATGTCGTTATAAAGTAAAACTGTGGAGGTAGTACAGATGGCAATCAGAATCAGTACTTTGACTACAGTCTGCTAAGGATTTAGAAGATAGTATTTTGCATTATTTTACATTAATGGATAACAAAGAGCCAATCAATATTTATTGAATAGAAGACTTTGTTAACTGTGTCAGTTGTGGAGTTTCTAACTTGGAGCATTTATGTTACGTTTTGCTAGCATCTACAGGTGAGAAAAAAAGGTTATTGGTGTGTAAACAACTTTTACGTTGCTTTTGGCAAAGCTGTCTTCATTGCAAAATGCTGTATACACAGCTGAAAGCTTAACATACCTGTGACTGATAAAAGGATGTCCAAACTTCATTCTACCAGATAAGTTGAAACATTTATTGAGTAGCTTCTATGTGCCAGGCACCTTAAGAAATATGCCCTGCCCTCTAGTGGAGCTCAAAATCTAATGAAGGAGACAAAGCAAACAAGCAATTTCAATCTAATGGAATAAATCTTGTTTTTATAGTAGTTAAGGGAAAATAACCCTGATTGTCTCAGACTTCCTCAAATAAGACATTCTAAACAGCAGCAATATTTTCAACCACCTGGTCCATGCTATGGTAGTTAGGAGAGGCCCAAGGAGAGGGAGGTTGACTGGCTACTTCTCATGGCCTCCAGGGTGGTGGTATAGAGGTCCCCGTGGCACAGGGTCTAGAACTCAGCTTTACAGGACCAGAAATACCTTCTCAATCTACCAAAGAGTTGAGCAGTCTCTGTGGGAGCTGATTCTCTATAAACTCATAATTGATTTATGAGAACACCAATGTAGCATTACACTGGGAATTATATGGGAAACAACGCCAGCTGGAGGACTGGGTTTACTTCAAAGCAGAATAGGACAAACACGTTTCAGTTGGCAAGGACACAAGAGAAACTGGTAAGCACATAAATAAATATATTTACCAAGTACCCCAAAAACATAACAAGCAAAAAGACCTAGACACTTTTAAGGGCTATAGCAGTCTAGTAAAAGTTGTTGTTCCCTAGTCACGAGATAAAAATTCCATCTCAAGATCTGGAACTAAAATCTCAGAATGTACAGACCCTGACCTGTTACTGGAGAAAAGACACATTTTTTGCCTTTTCTTATTTTTCTAGATTTCACATATCCTCATCTTCAAGTTCCTTTAAAATGAAAAAATCTGCTTTGGTTTAAAAATTCTCAGATTCACTGCAGAAAACTTGAAAAATATGAAAGAATAGGGGACAAAAAGCTACACCACATTTAACTGCACCACGTAAACCTAATCTCTTTGCATCATTCCTGCCAGGCCAGACCTTTCCCTATGTCTGCAGGTGTTTTGTATCATACTTCATATACTGATTTTTAGTTTCAAGAGGTACTTTCCTGACCTTGTCCCAAATCTTAGGAATGAACTCTTACTTGGACCTTGTTGGTATACCATGACTACCAAACTACAGTGTGCATCAGAATCACCTGGGGGGCTTATAAAAAGATCACTGGGCCCTTCCTCCAGAGTTTCTGTAGGTCTGGAATGGGCACTGAGAATCTGCATTTCTATTAAGTTCCCAGGTGACGCTGATGCTGATGCTGGTCTGGGGATTGCACTTTGAGGATTACAGAAAACCAAAAAACAGAGACTGGTTGTTTAAACACAGGTGTGATTTATATTCTCAAAAAGACTTAGTGACACTATACCAGTAACTTTTTTTCTTTTAAACTGATTTCATTCTGAAAGGACATGTAATAGACTAGGTTCATTTAAAGTCCAACCTATTCATATTTTAGTAGGAACTGGGATGTGCTTTGGCTAGCAAAACCTGAGTTTGCTGACATGCACTCCACAGCCTACAGCGAATTCCAAGCATGCAAAGGTCCTTTCCAAGTTGGTCCCCAACTACCTCCTCAGCCATCTTATCATTTACAACAAAAAGTTTCTTCACTGCTCTCCACCCTTGACGGTCCTGGCACATGCTCTTGCCTCTGCCTGGAATGGTTCCCTATCCCAGCATTGGCTCCCAATCAGACTTCAAACCACAGTTCAAATGTCATGTTTGTATGAGCTGTTCCTTGAAACACTGAAACAATATGCAGTAAATTGCTCCTTGATGCTTTTGGTATCTTGTTCCTATCTGTCATTATATGTTATATTAAAATGACCTGTTATCAATCTATCTGTTATCTATGTCAAATCATAAAATACTAAAGTGTAGGCAGTGTATCATATTCAGGTTGGGCCACCGAGAAGGTTACAGTTTGATGAGTGATACAGACAGTAAAGAGATAATTATAAAATAAAATGTAGATCCTAGCCCCAAATAGGTACTCAGTATTTGCTGAATGGATGAATGCTGGGTTTTAGAAATGAAGAATAAAGATGTTTTAGTCCACCTGCATGTCAGAGGACCTCTCTGAACATCAAGAAACATTTGTGCTCCTATAGTGAAAAACACAGTGCAGTGAACAAGAGTGTGGGCTCTGGAGCTAGACTACCCAAGTTCAAATATTGCTCTGCCACTAGCACTATAACATGGGTTAACTTATTAATCTCATATGCCTTAGTTATGACATCTATAAAACATGGGTAATAGAGGTGCCCTCCTTAAAGGGCTGTTAGGAATAAACAGGATTAATACTTGTAAAATGCTTGGAGTAGTGCCTGACACAGTATGTGCTCAACAAGTGTTAGCTAGTGTCAAACAATTAAGTACTCATGAAATAAATATACAATCTCCCCAGATGACTATTTTGAAGACAAGTACACTGGTCTGTATGTTTAGGTTCAAGTATGTTTGTTAAAAAACAAAATAAAACCTACTGAGTGGCTATAACACTAGGTTGAGTCATATGAAACTATCTTTATACGTCATAGTGTGTCGAATATTAGCATTTTTATATTGTTCAACCTAACACTTTCTAGTTACACCTTGCTCACAATTGAAGGGAAACTCTCTAAAGATTTATGCAAGAGAGAGAGAGAATTAGGTTTTCTGCACAAGAGCAGAAAAGGAAGGAATTCTGCCTCCATAGCATCTTTGGAGGATACCTAATTCAACTTCATGCAGCTATAAGAGGAAAACTAAGTTAAGTATTTAGAAGAGAATCTTAAGATAAATATTTCTAAGAGTAACTAGGATTGTTTGTTTATTTTAATGAATTTTAAAAAAAATCTTGGTCGCCTCTCTGCCCCTTTTGAAAATTATAGGTGTTATAGGTATCGCCTGTGATATCTGCTCCCTGCCCCCAAAAAGACAATTTGCCTTACACCTCTGAGCTGAGGATCACAGTAAAGATATTGAACTCACATTACTTTGAGTTTTTCTTAAAAAAAAAAAAAAAAGGATTTTAGAGCCATCAACTTGCAAAGGAACACACTGACTTAATGCTACTCAAATTTTTCCTTACTAAAGATAATTGAAGGAATTGTTTAACAATTTTGCATGACAACATTCATCTGATAAAGATGCTTTGTTTAGGAATCTTAGGTGGTTTAAGGGTAGCAGAGCAGTACGCCAAGAGGATACCACCATAAAAACAAACATATATTCTATCACTAGAAAATGCTTCAAGACAAAAATGTTAATTCAATAAGAAAACATTTCATATTTCTTTTATCACAGAGACTATTCAATTAACTCATTTCCACATCCAGTTAGGCAGTGTACATAGCTATTCTAGTTTCCCATGCAAAGGTTAGAGAGTTTTCGCAAAACAAAGAAAAGCACCTTTTAGCACTGTCCAAGTCAGTGCTAATGGTTTCAAGTCAGGGCTTGGAGCCAACCTAATAGAGCATGCTCACAAGCCATTAACATTCACTTGTACCCCAGCCTGATGCTCCCCCCGCAAAAAAAGATCCAGTTAATATTTATTACTACTGAATGAATCCTTGTGTCTTACCCAACAAATTATTGCAAATGTACCTATAAATTAATGCAGTGTCATTCAATGTGGAGGACTGCAGCTGGAGCGTAATGACACCTCAGCAGTCTCCTGGTACTGTTTCTAGAAAACAGAAAAACCACCCTTATTGCAGCTAATACATAAAAATAATACTTTAACAAAAAGTGTTCATCCTGCCTATATGCTTCCCCTAAAATACTGTTTAAGGGAGTTAGAATTAAATAAAATCAGGACACAAGAATTAATAAATACACCTAAAAAAGACAAGAAGTATAAGTGAGGACAGCTTCCTGTTATCTCAAGGCTAGTTTTCAGAATGTAAAAATACGATAAATACTATAATGGAAATATAGGGATTCATTTATTCCTTTTTTGTTTACAAACAAAGGCACCCAATAATGCTTCTATTTATTTTTATAAAAGATTATCAATTTACATTTAAAACAAACAAACAAAAAAACCCCAAACCAGTTCTGCAAACACAAAAAAGGGAAAAATAAGACTTTTTCCTCCCTGCTGCCAAACTTTATTACACAGATTCATAAAATGTTTATTTTATACCATCCTTAAGTCAAAGAACATACTGCCGTGCTTCTCTATACTGAGTTTTAGGACATATTAATGGTGCCAAATCAAACTTAAATATAGTCACAATGACCTCACAATTGACAGACGCATAATATGCCAGAATTCTAAGGGTTAATTATGAATTCAGGAGGGGGATGCCAAATGTTTTAGAATATAGCTTTAACAAATGAGTTAAATGAAATATTAAATTTATTTAATAGGCTATCCTGTTTATTAATGAAACTTTGTATAGAAGACATAATCAAACACAGAACTAAAATCTACATCTAATAGAAATGATTTCCAAAATCTTTAAGTTCTGACTTAAGCTTAAAGTCCAGTTAGTAAGGATCAACAATCTACATTCTTTATAGTAGTTTTAGAACTTTAAATTCTGGGATGATACAGTTATTTAATTTATTCATTAGTATTCTTTTGGCCACAGAATTCTAAACAAACAAGCATACAAAATTAATGTAGTGGCCTCAGCATCTTCCCAGTTGGCATTTCTCTAAAAGTTAAGATTATAAGAACAATAAAACAGTTCAGAAAGCCTACACTCCTATACACTTCACAAACCTGCCCAAGTTGTACCTGATCCTTTTGCAAGATACAAAGACAATTCAATTGATTCTAGGTATATTTGGTAGAAGTATAAACATCATACAAATGTTAGCATATTTTCAACACATTATGGAAATACATTTGGAGAGATGGAGTGATCAATGTATAGAGCATCTGTAGCTAACCACGTGGGCCATTTTAAATCAAAGGCATCATCATTTATTCCATTTTTAAACATTTTCATGGTCTCTCACACCTTACACAAGGTATGGTCCTAGACCAGAGACTTTAGTATCATTTCAAAGAATATATATATATTTATATATACATATTTCTTTTAAAACAATGTTTAAAAGTTTTACTACAGAAAATCTGGCTTCCACATGGAAGCATTTTTCCCTTTCAAGATTATACACCTGCATGGAAGAAGGTGATTTCCTTTACATTTAGTTTTCTTCATAACAATAACAAAATAAACATTTTATACACTGCATTTAAATTGGCAAAGAAAATTTAGATGTAAAGTTCTATGTAACTTTTTGTATTGTGAACTGACCTCTTTAAACATATTCAAGATATAGTGTTGATGATTTAAATATAGTACAACTTGATCAGCCAAAGAACAGTATTATGCTGAATAATTTGTTAAACCAAATGTATGTTGTTAACAGTAAGCAGAATTAACTACTAAGATTTAAAAGGAATTATAATGTACCATTAAAATATACATCAATTTTCTTGCTATTAGTTGTTTCTATAATGCATTTCTTTCTAAGGCTAAAACCACATGCAGAAAAAATAGATGGTATCTTCAAACTCATTCAACAGTTTGCTACTTTGTGTGGTATGTAAATAAACTCCTTTATTTAATTTTATACACATTATTTTATTCTTCTTGAAGGACTTCAGCTTTCAAAATCAAAAATTAGTATGTGTTTACACACATGTGAGAACATTTCTTAATGTTATTACTACCTGCAAATACATTCTTCCATAATAATGCACTTTCAGTTTTCACTGGGAAAATAGTACAAGTCATTTTAAAGTCCTATGAATAAAATTTATAAAGCGACGTGAACAAAGGTATGGTGAATCCCTTCCTGCCCAACCAAAACCAAAAAACCAAATCAAATCCATTGCTGTCAAGTCATTTCTGACTCATAACCACCCTACAGGACAGAGTTGAACTGCCCCACAGGGTTTCCAAGGAGCAGCTGGTGGATTCAAACTGCTGACCTTTTGGTTGGCAGCCGTAGCTCTTAACCACTGTGCCACCAGGGCCCCCAAGCAAAAGCTCAAGAAATCCTCCTGCTTAAAAACGTGAACAAAATCTCACAGGACTGATTATTTGATCATAATGTGGAAAAGAACACTTTATTTCTATTTATTTTTAATACTAACAGTTTCGTTAAATTTGTTTTCATGTTCCTTCAAAAAATACATAGTTTATGTTAACATGGATTCTCAAACAGAATTAGATCCAGTATGGTCTTTAGAATAACATGTAGCCTTCTGATTATGAAAGCAATTGATTGTTTATAGAAAAATGATCTGCATCAGACCTTTAATCAGGGGGAAAAAAAAAAGAGAGAACATATCTTTCATGTTTCAGACCACTCAGCAACAGGATGATGTGAAAATAGTTTAGCTATAACAAAACTAAAACCCACCTCAACTTACGAAAAAAACACTGATGAATCAAATATCTACCACCTTAGCAAGTATTCCTGTCCAAATAGATACTTTCCATTGCACGGAATATTAGAATTAGAAATTCACTAAATGTTTAAGGCATATTTTAATGAATATGTTCCAGAATTGCACAGTTATACTGGTCAGTGTTCCTATTTCCCCACTCCTACCCTCATCCCACCCCTGCCCCCCAGGGATCAAAATGTTAAAAGTTACGGTTTTGGTGGCTATTGCAGACTTGAGCCAGCATACCACAGTGTGTTCACCAGAATTTTACGAGCATAAACATTAAAATATTACATAAGATGTACCATAATTTACTCCACACTCCGATCTAAGATGGTTTAATGCCTTGACAAAAGGTGAGATGACTTAAGTACATTTTACATTTTCTGTATTTAGACCACCATATGCATAGATGTTCTAATGCTAAATTCTCATCTTCAGTATCTCATAGTGCTGGATGCTCGGAAGTATGACAGAAACTTGTAACACAGACTAACCACAAAGTACCAGATGTTTCTTGCCATTTGTGATCTTGCAATAAAAATGCGCCAGATCAGGATCACAAGGATAGTATTGAAACCATAACGTATGTTCCTCAACCTGGAAAGCAAATGAAGAGACATGTCAAGCAATTATTTTCTAAAATACTATACTGTTGGATGACAGCTAATTAATGCTCACTTTTTAATCTACTCAAAGTTGAAATATATGTTCATTTGAAACTTATTTATGATGAATTTCAGTCTTTAATAACAGTATATTTGGGATGTAAATTTATTCATTCAACAAATATTACTGAGCATCTTTTCAATACTAACAGTTATGTTAAACTGTTTTCACGTTCCTTCAAAAAACACATTAATGTTGATATGGATTCTCAAACACAATTAGATCCAGTATGATCTTTAGAATAATACACAGCCCAATACTCTGTATGCCCAGTACAGTGCTAGGCATCAAGTATATTGTATGTAAAACAGATACGTCCCTTGAACTTCTGGAGCTTCCTATCTAATCTAAAAAGGTTTATTCATTGTACATATCACAATATAAATAAAATATAGTAAACAGCAGACAGTCACATGATCAAAGGCCAACTGGACAAGTTCTCATCTAAAAATGAAATGTGGCATTGGCTCTAAAAAGGAGGACCTTCCCATTCTCAAAGAATAACACAAGTTACTTTGCTCACGTTTCAAAACACTTTTGATGGTGCTGGAAAGAAATACAAACCTTCAAGATATGCAATAATATTATATAAATTCTATTAACTTCAGCAGGCAGTGCAAGATAAAACTATAATACAGGAACAATAGATATAGAGAAAAGAGCTTGGAAATTAGGAGTCGAAACATCAATATTCTACTTTGCTTTGCCACTTAATATGATATGAGCTAAAAAAAGACAACTTCCCAGAGCCTCAGTTTCCTCATGTGTAAAACTGGCTGCCCTGCAAATCCTCACAGAATTGTATACTGTTATAAAAACTGTATAAAAAAGTAGTATACAAATAAAAGAGATTACTATTAAAGTTACCTGCATCTCTAAATAACAGATCATTGATTTTCCCTCTCTTTTCTGATTTTTTTTTTTACAATCAGAATCTATAATTTCTTTTATAAGGAAACTAATAGAGTAACAACTCTTATAAACAAAGTTCGAATTCTATGCTGAATGATGTATTGTTATAGCTCCTCGTCTTTAAAAAATGTATTTGAATAGGGTAAAAAAAATTAATAAATTACTTCTAGTTTAAAATATATTTTTATTTTCTCCTAATTACTATTTCTTCAGTAGTAAGTAATAGTGATTTTTAAAGCTAAATTCCACATGAACTTCATGCTAAGGAATAATATAATTTGATGAAGACAGTAAGTTTCAACAATCTTAGGCTAAAATTAATACTACTACAGTTCCAAAGGTAAGTTTTTTTCCTAAATACAACAGATTAACAGCATCTTTCATTCACTATGCCAGCTTATTAAAAAAAAAATTGTTTAATATTTCATAGCAAGACAAGAAGAAATTAAACCCATGAAAAACTTACTTGTTCAGATGTTTTCTAGCTGCAGGAAGGCCAGACATTTCTTCATTCAATACATATTTCTTAGTTCCCATGCAGTAGTTCTCTATATATTCTGCCCAATGTAATTGCCTTACATCAATATTAAATGTCTACATTAACAAAAAATTATTGGTTACTTTCCTGAGTAATTTTTATCACAGCTAGTCAAAAATTCCCATTTTTCCTATATGCCAATTCTAAAAGACATGTTTATAAAATGCTTACATACAGAATTAACTTTTGAAATCTTACTGTCAAAAGAATGTTCTTATTCCTATTTCACACCTTCCATTAAACAAAGAAACATTTGAGAAGATAACCTGAAAACTCATGTCAGCATTTGAAAAGGAGTGTGTTAAGTGTAAGGAGAAAGAAACCTGCACTATTTTGTTTAAAAAAATTAAAAAAGGCAAAATCCCATCGTCCAAATAGATCTATGTATTCCTCACCACTTAATGCATTTCTGGTTCCTTTCTATCTGCAGTCTCTCTTCAATACATCCTACATACCACACAGACTAATTTTCCTAAGAACAGTTTTGATATCAAGAGAAAGGATGTGTTATGAAAGCTAATTTAGGAATTTAGGTAACAGTGACTAGGCCATTTGATGAAAAGAGGAGATACATCCAGAAAAGAGAGCCTTACAGAAATGCTACTTCATGGCAAAATAAGAGGGCTATGTACCACTCAGTGTTCCTCAGCCTACAATCAAATGAATTTTTTTTTGGAGTGACAAAGAGATTATTCACTACAGACCATCACTTAACTGAAAACAGCAAATTCTAAACTAACAAACAAAAACTGCTACTGTAAGTAAACCATTAAAAATATGAAAATACAGTAACACCCCACTAAACCAGAGATTTGAGTTAACATAGGCAATATTATGAGTTGCTCATACATACAAGCAATTGGCAGAGAAAAAGTGAAAGAGAATGGGATAGAAACAATATCTAAGAAGACAATGGCTGAAAATTTTACAAAAATCATGATACATCAAGCCATAAATTCAAAACACACATACACACACATCCAGGCATATGACAGTAAAACTGCTAAAAGCCAGAGAAAAATTTTAAAGAAGAAAAAGGCCATATAGATTACCTCCAAAGGAACAATTACTAGATGACAACTGACTTCTGAACAGAAGCAACAGAAGCCAAAAAGCCAATGAAAAGATGTCTTCCATATGCTCAAAGAAAATAACTGCTAACCTAGAATTCTACACCAGTAAAACCATCCTTGAAAATAAAGATGTTTCCAGAAGAATAAAAACTGAGACAATCTGACACCAGCAGATGACCCACACTAAAGAGTAATACTCAGGCAGAAGGAAATGATCCCAGATTGAAGTCTGGAGATGGAGGGAGAAATAATAAAGTCATAATAATGGGGCAAATATACCAGTAAATCTAAATGAATACTGGTTGCATAGACTGTAATAATAATTGCTTGTGAGGTTTAACATATATATATAGAATTAAAACATGCAACAGCAGATAGATTAGATGTTAAGACTTTGCAAATCCAAGAAACGTAGAAGTATCCACTTATAGTAGACCTTGATAAATAAAGGAAGGATGCTGTAGTCTCTAAGGAGCCCTACTGGCACAGTGGTAAAAGTGATCGACTGCTAAATGAAAGGGTCGGTGGTTCGAAACCACCAGTGGCTCTGCGGGAGAAAGATGTGGCAGTCTGCTTCTGTAGATATTTATACCCTTGGAAACCCTGTGGGGTTGCTATGAGTCAGAATCGACTCAATGGCAACCGGTTTGGTTTTTGTTTTGGCTGTACTCTCTACACTATTAAAACAATAAAAAAAAAATACATTTCAATGAAACTAATACAGGACATATAAAAACTAATAATAGGAAAATTGAGATTTTTCACTATTTCTAGAAGCTCATTATGTAATAGGAAAGGCACAATAAAACCAAATTGAGATACCATTACACACCCCCCAAAGTGACTAAAATGAAAAATTAAAATGCTCAGGGTTGGGGAAGTTGTGGATTAACAGGAATACTGTCACTTGAAGTGTATACTGATACAACTACTTTGGAAAGCGGTCTGGCATTATCTACTAAATAAAACATACGCATACTGTGATGGTTAAGGTTGTGTGACAACTGGGCCATGATTCTCAGTGCTCTGGCAGTTATGATGTAGTTTTGCAGTCATATGATGCTGTGCTCACTTCCATGATGACATTCAATATAATGTAATCACCTCTGTGATGGGATTTGCAGTGAGTAACCAATCAGTTGAAAGGGAGCTTCCTTTGGCATGTGGCCTGTATTGAATATAAGTGGGCATTCTGGCAAGGCTTGGGGGGGGCCTTTGCTCACTCTGGATCCTGCAGCAGGGTCCTGTTCGTCTGACCTCCGGTTCTCAGGACCTGAGATAGCAGCTAACCTGCGGTCTTTCCTGCCGATCTTGGGAATTGTCAATCTTCGCAGCCTGTGAGCAAGGGCCCTGCTGTCTAACCTGCTGATCTTGGGTTCACCAGCCCCTGCTGCTACGTGAATCAGAAGCCTCTATCCTGACCCACAGATTTGGGGTGTTCAGCCTCTACCACCACATGAGCCATATCCTTGATATAAATCTCTCTGTAAGTATTTTTATACACTTTACTGCTTTTGGTTCTCTAGAGAACCCAGCCTAAGACATATACTCTATGACACAGCTATTCTACCAAGGTATATACCCTACACAAATGTACACACATGGGCAACAAGAATGGTCCTAGAAAAATTATTCCTAACAGCCAAAAACTGAAATAACTCAAACATCTATCAAGAACAGACTGGGAAAAAATTTTTGGCTTTGACATATCCCACGGAAGTCTAATCTCTAAAATCTATAGGAAAATCCAGCACCTCTACAATAAAAAGATAAATAATCCATTTAAAAAATGGGCAAAGGAAATGAACAGACACCTCCTCAAAGAAGACATTCAGGAGGCTAACAGACACATGAGGAAATGCTCGTGATCACTAGCCATTACAGAAATTAAAATCAAAACTACAATGAGATACCATCTCACCCCGACATTACTGGCCCAAATAAAAAACAACAGAAAATAACAAATGTTGGAGAGGTTGCAAGAGACTGGAACTCTTATGCACTGTTGGTGGGAATGCAAAATGGTACAACTATTTTGGAAAACAATATGGTGCTTCCTTTAAAAAGCTAGAAACAGAAATACCATATGATCCAGCAATCCCATTCCTAGAAATATATCCTAGAGAAATAAGAACCGTCACACAAATAGACACATGCACATTCATGTTCTTTGCAGCATTATTCACAATAGCATAAAGATGGAAACAACCTAAGTACCCATCAACAGATGAATGGATAAGCAAACTATGGCACATACACACAACGGAATACTATGCAACCATATAGAAAAATGATGACTCTCTGAAATGTCTCACAGCACAGATGAATCTGGAGGGTATTATGCTGAATGAAATAAGCCAATCACAAAAGGACAAATACTGTATGAGACCACCACTATAAAAAGTCAAGAAAAGGTTCATATACAGAAAGAAACAATCTTTGATGATTATGAGGGAGGGGACGGGTGGGGAAGGAAAAACACTAATTAAATGTAAGTGGTAATTTTCGTGAAGTGTAAGAGAGTACACAATACTGGGGAAGTCAGCACAACTCGACCAGGGCAAAGTCACAGAAGCTTCACAGACACATCCAAATGCCCTGAGGGACTGAGCTACTGGGCTGAGGGCTGGGGACCATGGCCTTGGGGGAAATTTAGCTCAACTGGCATCACACAGTCTATAAAGAAAATGTTCTACATCCAACTGTGGGGAATCGTGACTAAGGTCTTAAAAGCCTACAAGCAACCAGCTAAGATACACCCCCACTGGAGCAAAGGAGAATGAAGAAAACCAAAGACACAGGGAAAGATTAATCCAAAGGACTAAAGGACAACTAATGGACCACAACTACCACAACCCCCACAAGACTGAGTCCAGAACCACCAACAACTGTTCTGGCAGTGATCGCAACAGAAGAGTCCCAGACAGAGCGGGAGAAAAATGTGGAACAAAATTCAAATTCACCAAAGGAAAAAAAGAAAAAGACCAGGCTTGCTGGTCTGACAGAGACTAGAGAAACCCCGAGAGCATGGCCTGAGGACACTCTTTTAACTCAGATATTATTTTTTAAATGTCCATAAGATTTGAAAAATCAACAGAATTTCTAAAAATAATATAATAACTGAAATCCAAAATTAAATTGGATGGTTTAGACACAGCTGATCAACTGGACCATAGAACTTAAAAAAAATTAACTAGATTTCAGCTCAGAGATACAAAATATGAAATTAAGATTAAAAGACCTAGAGAATACAATGATGTAACATACAGTAGAATTTCATAAGAAAACAAGGGAATAGTGAAAAACAAATGTCTGAAGAAACAACGGCTAACAATTTTCCCGAATTGCTGAAAGACATCAAACTTTAGAGCTAGAAAGCCCAGCCCAAGGAGAATTTTTAAAGATTTACATCCTGACACAGTCATAGTAAAAGTATAGAATATCAAACATAAACAGAAAATTTGGAACTATGGGAGGATTAATAGATAACCTGTAAAAAACAGAAATTAGACAGACTATTCAATGGCAACATAAGACAAAACACAAACAGGTTACCTTTAATGTGCTGAAATCATGTTACAAAAACAAAGGTGAAATACAGACATGTCAGACAATCAAAAGCAGAGTTCACTACTAACAGATCCCCTCACTAAGCCATGTTCTAAAGAATATTTCAGGCAGAAAGAAAATGATCCTAAAGAGAAGATCTGAGATGCAAGAAGGAATGGTGAGCAAAGACACTGGTAGATATGTAACTGAACTGAAATAAAAACTGAACAAATAAAATAATAATTTCTAATTATGGGGTTTAAATAGAGAACTAAAGTATTGGACAATCATATAAGTTGGTGGGTGTGGTGATCACAGCTAAAACATTTTAAGGTCCTAAATATCATTAAAGAGAACCAAAAAAACTCATTGTCGTCGAGTCAATGCCTACCCATAGCGACCCTATAGGACACAGTAGAGCTGCCCCACAGGGTTTCCAAGGAGCACCTGGTGGACTTGAACTGCTGACCTTTAGGTCAGCAGCCAGGGTTTCCCGTTAAAGAGAAGACTATAGAAATTGTTTAACCCTTTGTTTGGCATGCATGTTAAAAAAACTAGGGTAACCTCAAAAAACCCAAGAGTTTAAATTCCAAATTAGCAGAGGGGAAAATAGGAATGACAAAAATTAAGAGTATATGAAAAATAATTTCTGAGAGAAGGTTTTCTCAAAATTCAGAGAAAAAGTATGTAGAGGGGGAGGATACATTTTTTTTTGCAGTTGCTGTGGAAATGATTCCGACTCACAGAGAACCCCATGTGTGTCAGAGTAGAACTGTGCATGCTCCATAGGGTTTTCAATGGCTGATTTTTCAGAAGTAGATTGCCACGTTTTTCTTCCAAGGTGCTAAGCTTTCGATTAGCAGCTGAGCTCATTAATCATTTGTTTAAATTCCAAACCAGCAGAGCGGAAAATACAGAATGACATAAAGTAAAAGCATATGAAAAACAACTTCTGAGAGAAAGTTTTCTCAAAACTCAGAGAAAACGTATTTAGGGGAAAAAAGGATACAAAAGTCAAATTCTCTTTTAACCAAACATTTAAAGGGAAAGGTAATCAACATTTCAGTCAAACTTTGAAGACACCTTTGCCACTTTTAAATACTTACACTATAAATCCTAAAATAAAGCAACTTTAATTTACCATCAACAATTATGATTGAAGCTTTAATGATTATAAATAAATCATTGACTTATCCAATTATTTCTCAGGTTGCTAATGGTTCTCTAATTAGTATGTTGCTTATTTTCTAATATAAAACAGAAAATACTTGCCTTTTTATCTTCAGGGTTTAGTTGGTTCATTAACATATTGACATTGTCAGTATTCCAAACCCAAGAATTACTTGTGAAATACTCAAGAAACATCATAGCTTTGTGAAGGCGAGTTATTGCTTTCATCATCCTGTATTACAAGAAAAGTTGACAGATTCATATTTTGCATAGATTAGGGAAAATTCTACCACTAAACAAGGTACCAGTAACTGCCAATATAGATATTAACATTAAAATTTTAATGCATAATTCGGTAAGTATACAAAACCAACAGGGATTAAGAATATTTCTGTATTTTAGACTGACACTTTATAAATCCAAAAAGAAAAACTGAAGCAGCATCAAATGAATTTAATAAGAGTTCCCTAAATAAGAGTGCTGCTTATACATGTAATTAATTCACAAAGGAAATTTAATACTTTACAAGGTCAAATTTTTCATAAAATACTAGACAAATAAATGAATTTAATTAAAATTCCCTTACTTTTTGTTCTTTAAACTACATTTTAGTTTAGCTGCATTTACTAAGATTTTCTGTAAATTTATTAGTGTGTAACGTTACAATTCCAACTCTTCAGCATCACTAAAGCAAAGCATACAGAAATATTCGTTTGCCATTTAATCAACTCTAGTTAAAAAATAATAGTAATAATAACTTTCTCTTTAACATTGATTGGTGCCACTCTTGGTCATCTGCGTGTGCCATGATTTCAATGACTTACGCTGAAACTTTCTGAAAAAGACATTCAAACATTTCATCTTCTCACATACTATATCTATCCTTACAGAAATAAAGGAGTTCGATAATTTTTTGTTTGCTTCATTTTAAAATGGTAGGGGCCTTAATCTTTAAATCTGTCAGTTTATACATCCTAGCATACTATAAGTCATTGTATCATAACACTAACCTGAGTGGTAACAGCTATACAATGTAATATGATAAGTAAGGAAAGGGAAGGAAGAATTTTTTGAAACAAAACACCCAAAAAACCCAACTTTAGATAAAAAGAATAAATTTTTTGAGAAATACTTAAAAATAATTCCATCATTATTCAATCAATAAGGATTGGCATTATATGTAGCTTAGAAGCCCCTACATTAAGGACGAACATTAGGAATGAGGGAGGAAAACCAAAACAGTTTAACATTAGCTAAACAATTCCGATGACAAATTCAATACATTTAGAAAGAAATCCTGAATTCAGAATACTGTGAGAAAATGAGGCAATATGGACTATGTAAAGAAAAACTGTAGTTCATGCAATAAAATAATTCTAAAATAAAACCCCCATTAAACATGAAAAGAATTATCAAGCATCAAAGGCTCTATCTGGACATGAATAGTTCATACAGACAGAAAGCACTTGGGGGGAAGAAAAGACATGCTGCTTTTAGAAAGGAAGAAATTAGATAATTTTCTTCTAAAAATCAACAAAAAGATTTAACAGATTTGTAACTAAATTAATATACACTATCATAGCCAGTATAGTATATTCAAATGACACACATACTTGGTTAACAAGGTTTTCCAAGATATATCATAGAAATTTTTCTTCCTAATTATTTTTCACTGACCATTCTCACCTAGTCTTAAGATTCATTTAAGTGACAGAACTATCCTAAAAACAATCATTGATTCAGCTGTTCAAAAATAATTACAATGAAAAGTGGGGGGAAGGAAATGTAAAAGGCCATATATATACAAAATTTATAGACTATCAGCCAACAAAGTACTACATTGAATACTATGGAGGATGAAAAAAAACTTAAACATTGCCCCACAACTCTTTGGTCAAGCATGCTTTAAGAGCAGATGTTTGTGATTATATTGCCATATATGTTCCAAGTATTTGTTTTTTATTATGGCAACATTCAAAAAATAATGACAATCCTTTAGAGTAGACAAGATCTTAATGGACATCTAGGTCAGAGTTTCTCAATCTCTGTACTATAGACATTTTGGGCCAGATAATTCTTTGTTGTAGGGGGCTGTCCTATATACTGCCTTGGTAGTATCCCTGGCCTCTTATCATTAGATGCCAGTAGCACTACTGCCCCAGTTTCAATAATTAAAAATGTCTCCAAACATTGTCAAAATTGTCCCCAGCAGAGAACCACAGGTGAAAAATACCAGGTTCAGAGAAGTTGAGCTCAAGAGTTAAGCTAACTAACCAAAGCGTAAGACCATGAAGCCATTTTTTTTGAGATGCATTTTTAACAATGATTAAATGTCTACTATATTTCAAGTGCTAAAATGAATAATTTAGCCTGCTTCTACATGTAACAATATCATGCATTCTAGTTCCCAATGATTATTAACCAGGAATCCATGTGATGCATGTCTGAGTTGTACTTTTTATAATTATGTCAAGATATATAGCAAGTCAGATTTTTATCTAGCTGCCACTCAAAACAATGAATGAACACCATGAATGACATGACTGATATTAATTTAATATAAAAGTAGGCTCTACATTAAGGCCCCCAATATATGGTATGAAGCCTAGTGCCTTGCTCAGAAAACATCTATACAAATTTAAAAAGATAATTTTTAAAACTCTGTAGCTAACATTTATAAAAAAACAAAATAAAACACCTTTATGTTCCTTGTTGCTTTTAGACTATAATCTCCCAGAGGTCAAGAATCATTCCTGCTTTGATACTTAAAGAAAGCTGGCTTCACACAGGAGAAAACCTCCAGTAAGAAGATTCTTTACTTGCTATTTCCTATTTGTGGCAGACTTTAATTTCCAAAGATGGCTGCAATAGTATCTCCCATCTTACATGCTCATCTACAATTTCACCTTGTAACTAATAGAATGAATTGGAAGTAACACTTTAACTTCCAAGGCTACATTAGAAAAAGTGATGGGCTTTCTGCCTTCCTCACTGGAATACTCACCCTTGAAGCCTTCAGCTGCCACGTATGCTGTCCAACTCCCCCTGAGGTTGCCACGCTGTAAGGAAGCCCAAACTGGTCCATGTGGAGAGACCACACGGAGAGGCAGAGACTACAGGCAAAGAGAAAGATGCCTGGCCATCCCAGCTGCTCTGTACCTCTTTACCCCTCCTCCCTCCACACTGTACCTGGCTCCACTCCCTGCCTGACAGTACCCCTTGAAAGACTCTAAAGCAGAACCATCTAGCCAAGCTCTTCTAAAATTCCTGACCCACACAAATAGTGAGAGATCATATAAAATGATTGCTTTAAGTTACTAACTTTGGGGTGTTTGTTACGCAGGAAGAATAACAGGAACAGACCTTAGTACTGGTAGTGGGGTTAAAAAAAAAAAAAAAAAAAAAAACCATACCCGCTGCCGTAGAGTCAATTCCGACTCATAGCGACCCTGTAGGACAGAGTAGAACTGCCCCCTATGGTTTCCAAGGAGCGCCTGGTAGATTCAAACTGCTGACCTTTTGGTTAGCAGACGTAGCTCTTAACGACACCACAAGGGTTTCTGGTAGTGGGGTAGTGGGGGTAGTGCTATAATAAAAACCTAAAACACGTGGTAACGACTTTAGCATCAGGTAGTAGAATATGGAAGAGCCTTGGGGAGACTGCTAGCGAAACCTGGAAGGACCATGAAAAGAATGTTAGTGGAAGCCTAAAGGGCTTTAAAGAAGCTGTTGGTGAGGACTTAAAAGGAAAATGAGGAAGATATTGTTGGAAGAAAAAAGACTATTATTTTGACAGAAAATTTAACGGAACTGTTGCTACATTATCATGGACCACAGAAACTGTACCTAATAAACTTGGTGATCTAGACAAGATTTCTAGCCAGTGTTAAAGGTGCCACCTGGCTTTCTACAGCAAAATAAGAGAGGAGAAAGATGATCTAAGAAATATACTATTGAGTGGAATTTGGAGGAAATGTAAAATGTCTGTCAAGAATTCTTCTACAAGTAACTTTGGTGAAGGGTAAGGCAGTACACAACACTGGGAAGAAAAAAAAAGAATTCTTCTAAGAAATGGCTTCTAAGCATAAATCAAATCCTGGGTGGGGCTGAAGAGCCTTTGTTAAGACCTCAGGAAAATCTAAGGTAGCATCTCATAGCATCTTTCAGACAAAAGGCTTTCTCCAGATCTTAACAACATGTCTCATAGAAATCCTATTGTTTAAAGGCAGGATCTAAGAGTAGTGCTAAGGGTGTTGTCGCACTACAACCTTATAAGGGACCCAAGATAGAGAAGGGCATATCTTAAAGAGATCTATAGGTACGGCTTTGGTCTAACAGAGGAAAATGTTTTAAAATGGATATACAGGAAACCCACACAATTTTAAAAAGAATTATCAGTTTGCACTTAAAGGATCAGAGACAGCACAAAATGAAAAGAGGCCTCTGGACCAGGATACAGTAAACCAGGGCATGCAAGCCAAATACAGTCTGATTCCTGTTTCTGTAAATAAAGTTATACTGTAAGACAGTCATATCCATTTATTTACACACTGTCTATGGCTTTCACAGTATAACACTATTAACAGCAAAGTAAGACCATATGGTCCACAAAGCCTAAAATATTTCCTACTATAGAAAAAGTCTGCCGACCCCTGCCTTGCACTCCCAATCTTTTATGGGCAGACAACAGGCTAAGGTTACTCAGTTGTAAACACAGACCATTTCTTGTGGAAAGGAAGGATTACTCAGAGGGCAGGGCCAAGAGCCCAGAGCAGAGCCGAGAGCCTCTGAGAACTTCCAAAGCATAGGACTGAGTCCTAATTAAGAAAGTGTCAGTATGAATCTGGATGGATTTTCAGAACTGTTATGGACCAGTGACTGCTATGTACCTATCATCCTATGCTTGTCTCCCCACTATATGTTGGGTGTATGGGCAGTAGATAACTTGTGTTTTTTAATTCACAGGTTTTCAAATTAATACTTGAGGAAATACACTTGACTAGCTATACCAACAAAACTACTTCTAAAGAGTCTCATCCGCAACTGGATCAAATTAAAATTACAAATTCCTGGGCTTCAAGCTGTTGCTACAGAGGTCTTTGGGGGAAAGGAGTAAGTGTATTTTCCACAGGGAGGAATATGAAGTGATCAGACTAGAGGGCTGACTGTAGCAAACTGCACTTTCCAACAATGGCTAGAACAACATCTTCCTTCTCACTTACTCATTTACAACATGACCTTGACCATTCTCCCACTGAGAGATGGGGGGACTATGTATGTCTCCTTCTAGAATGTGGCAGGGCTTGTCACTCGCTTGTAACTAAAAGAATGAGGTGGAAGTGATGCTGCATAACTTCCATAGCTGGTCAGAAAAGGCAATGTAGCTTCCACTTTGCTTGCTGAAATACATTCCCCGGACATCTTCAGCCACCATGTTTAAGCATCCAATTCTCCTAAGGCTGCTACTAGTTTGTGCAAAGAGACTATACAGAGAAATCCTGAGACTACATGAAGTGACAATGACACTTGGCCAACCCTCCTTCCCAGCTACTTCACCTCCCTACTTTCTCCACTCTTTCAGCTCTGGCCTCCATCTGACCACAACCACAGTAAATGATCCCAAGATAGAATTGCTTAACTAAACCCTTCCTAAATTCCTGATCCTGAGAAAAATAATAAATTGACAGAAATAATAAAATGACTGTTGCTATTTTAAGCCACTAAATTTGAGATGATTTGTTATGTAGCAACATCTACTCTGAATAATTTGTGAACTCCGGCTATTCACTCACTTTTTTAAGTTTACTAAGCCCCCTTCTCTGTGTAAGGCACTGTGATAAATTCAAGCTGTTTTACTTTTTTGACCCAGTTTTTTACTTTTCTGCCCTAACTTGCAATAACTTTATTAATATCAAGAAAGCATGCATTGTCGTCATTCATAAATTTACATCTGCTTTCTAGTCATGAAAAAATACTGTCAATGACAAATACTGCATTTTGCAGATCATTCCAGAAAAACTTAACAATTTTGATATATTTTGGCCCTTTTTACCAGTAAGTATTTCTTTACCTATTCTAAAGTTGTTCAATTCAACACATCTCACATATTTCAGTATTTAACATATAGAGCTAGAAACATCATGGACAATTGAATCCACAGAAAATCCCTACAAGTAACTGAGATGCTGGTACACTGTAACTGGCAGATACCTCACTTTTATTTTTTGAGCAGTTGATGGAAGTTCTGGAATCAGCATCTTCTTTATACATAAATACTCAAATCCTGAACTCTCCAATCAAAGGCTCCACTGTAATGCCAATGTAGTTAAAAATAAATAAATATTTTTATAGTGTGATCATGTGGTAAAGACAGTAAGACAGGATTATTTAAGTTTGTAGGGTTTCATAAAAATAAAAAAAGAAAGAAGAAAGGCTAAAACAACTATAAGAATATAGAAAGTTTTCCATTTACTTTTTTTTTTTTTAAACTATGCAATTTCCAACCTGGAAAATTAGTCAAAAACTGTAATTACCGTATTATAAGCTGAATGGGCAGCTGATATATTTTGGTAATTTTCTAGAAGCACCTGTTTTTTAATATAAAACTGCACCATCCACTTAAAGCAAAAACATTTTATCCTTAATCCCTTATAAAAAAACTCACCCCTAGGTTTTTAAGGGGGAGAGGAGAAGGGCTCAATTTCAGCTTATAATAACAATGACAACCTTGATGTAGGACATTTCCATATTATGGGATTTTAGAGTACAATAGCCTAATAAACTGAGATACACAGTAAGTCTCTCCAAACATCTCAAATTCTTAAGAAATGTCCTGACATCCTGATTGTGATTGTGATTTATTAGGTTAGTAATTCTAAAGGTAAAGCTCATGCTAGAGACTTTTCGTCTCTCCAGCAAGCTTCCACTACCTTACCAATACAGTGTATTTACTGCTATTCTTCTTACCACGGTTCCTGACCTGTCAACCTGAGTGCAAGATCGAGCAATAATGCAGGTACTGTATGTCTGACACCCTTCCAATAATGAAGCAATAGGTTGTTGGAATAAAACTTAACATTGGGGCGCCTGAATACTTGGTTTAAAGGATTCATCTTGAAGGAATGATTTAGATAATATCCTGTAGGAAAAATAAGCGTCAAAGCATTTTGAATGTTATTTGTTATTCAGGGAAAAACAAATGAAAATTAGAGCTAGAACTGAACACATGACAATAATTTATCAACCAAACTTTAGAACAAATTAGAGTGACTTACAAGACTACCTTTTTTTTGTCTTTTCTGACAAAGTCTTAAATTCAAGAGTCTTCTCATTCACAAAAGGCCATTAAGCCTTATCATAAGCATAAACAAATAAAAAGTTAATGCATTTTAGTGTAAGCATGAGTTGTTTAACAGTCTGAGGAACAGAAAAGACAGAGCTAGTCATCATTACCTTGGGCTTCTTCCAGTCATCCTGAGGTAGATATCATACAGGAATGCTGGGGCCTTATGGCTTACAGCAATCCAGTAATGATATAAAAGGTGATTGGAGGTTAGATTTACATTGGGCCGTCTGAAGGCCTGTTCGAGAGGATTCCTCTTGAAAGTGGAAATTACATGGTATTCTGAGGAAGAAAAGTTGTGTAACAGCTTTGATAATAACCATGTAATGAAGTTTTGAAAAAAAATCATGGTTTACAGTACAAAATATTTTACCAAAGATGTCAGAGTTCTCTCATTTACAAAAACAAACTTTTCTACTCTCTATAGTAGCTAAGAGAATATGGATATTAGACTGCTGAACTCAAGTGGTTTTAGAACTCCCACTATTTATGAATTTTAATTAGAATTGTCCTGAGCAGTTGATGGAAGGTTTGCTAAAATTCACTCTTAAAATCCTTTTAGTGTTTTACCTATGCCAGTTTACAATGTCACTTTCTATATTTCACCTCTCACGATAGCTTCTTTCTTTCTGTTCCTCTTTCCAGATTCTTATTACTGTACTTACTTAAAAAAGAAAAGGAAAATCATCATCCTTTGCTTATGAATAAGGTACTCAAATTAACATATACCAACAAGCTTAAAACAACCCAAAATTAACTTCTGCTGTAGTTTATTTAGGTTACACAATGTCAACACTTAATTAAACCTAATGTCATCCATGTTAATACTATAATAGATATGTATATTAAGATATTCACTAAAAAATATGCTCAACTTGATTTTTTTTTTTAACAATACATTAAAGGTTACAAAAACACCTTGCTTAAAGTGCTTCAAATATTTTTTAAAAGAACACTATTTTAAACAATTACCATAAAATTAGAATCCCTAGATTTTAATTTCTGCTTATATGCTCTAAAGGTCAATCTTTGAATTGAAATAAAAACACCATAGAAAAACCCTATGACGGAATGACATAACAACTTATAAATAATTCCATTTCAATGGGCTTTAAGTTATCCTATTCCTATTTTGGAACTAGTAGCATATCATATTGCGAATTTGTGAACTTAAATAAGATTAATAAAATAGAAAATATTCTTGCATACTATAACCTACTTCCTAACTCCTTCATTTATTACAACTCTTGGGTCTCCTTACTACCTTCTGTGATATACTAACTCTTGTAGTTGGAAATGATATTGCCTATCAGACAACATCAGGACTGAGGGTGTCCATGTGGAAAGAAAAAAAGCATTGCTTCTGTGCCATAGGTATCTACAAGTGTGCTACAGATGGCAGCAGAAAAAAAGCAAGGTCAAAAAAAGGATAGGGTGGAATATACAGAAGGATATTTTAAATTTGTGAAACACTACTAAGAACCATAAGGCAGTACTGGTAGATATTACTTCTAAGATGGCAATTAAAATAAGAACAAATTGGTAACTCAGTAGCCTTAATGTCTCACGGGTTATTCTAACATATAAACTCAGTGAACACTTTAAGTTCTTTAAGATTTATTCTAATATTCAAAAATACATGTAAAATCATACCAACTTCACCCCAGTGGAAAGGATTAGTGCTGCCTGTTGTGCAATTATACACCATGATGTTCCTTGGTCTGCAAAGACAAAGATCAAAGCAATGAAACATACAGAGGCCAAACTTATCTACTCTAAATCTTATACAATACTCAAGTGGGAAGAAATGAGGATGATAGGTACCTTTTCTATACTTATTATGTTAAAAATTACCCTTAAAGAATTAATTTTTATGTTTGAATGACTATTTACAACCCCTTTCTCCCTCCCCTACCAAAAACATTATTTATAAAAAATCAGACTCCCCCGCCACCACCACCAAATTTTTCTTCCTTGTATTAGCAGGAGTGCCTGGTTTTAAATGTAAGGAAAACAATAACACAACAAATGATCTCAGATCTTCCTATATGCTTTCCATTTTCAGAGGCTCTAGTTAAAAAAAAAAATATATGGACTGAGTTCCCTTTTGCCAGAAACAATATATCCATATAATCTTATCTCTCCTTTTGTAGGATAAAATATTGACTTTAAACGTAAGGGCAGTTTACTAGAGAAAAAAAAAGCTGTTGGAAGTTTAAAGTTTAAGTGTTACCTGTAACACCACTACTCCCTTGTAAAAGAAGGACGGCCATGGTAGACTACAACTACTCTAGTAGGCATGTTTGAGATATGTAAACCATTCTCTGAATTTCAGTCCTTTATATATGCCAAGTTTACATCAAGTTTTAGTATGGTTAAAAAACAATCTTTGGGAAGGGAAGTTTTTTTTTTTAATCTCTAATGAATTTGTCCATCCTGTAGTGTATGAGAATCAATGTTAATTCTTAACTACTACCACTGATGAGACCACTTGCTATTACCTGTAATGTACCAACTCTTGCAGCTGGCAGTGATACTGCCTATATATACTGGTATGGCAATATCAGGACTGAGGGATTAATTAACATTAGTCAGTAGCTCTGTTTTCCCTTCTCAGTTATTATATATTTAACAAGCGACATTGTCACCTCATATACCTATTAACTCCGGAATACCAGGCTGCCGCAAGACTCGTGTTGACAACTACATCTACAGGAACAAGATCTGCAAGGGCATTGTTGGAGGCACGCATTGTTCGAAGAATTCCTTTCCCTGCCTTTGTTGAAATTAAAAACAACACCTTAAGATATTTAAGCCAGAGTGTGTGTATATATATATATATATATACATATACGTATATAAAGATACACAGAAAACAGAAAAATATATAGAACATTAAATAAATAATAAGGTTTACTTACTGCAATAAAGAGACCACTTGGTCCATTAAAGTTATCGATCCATCCCTAATACCAAAAATTTTAAAAAAGGTAAGGAGCTTAGAAATATTATGAAACTAGAAATTTATTATTTAACAATTACAACCCCAAATACACACTTGGTAGTTCTTTTTTCTGAAAACTAAAAATAACTAGACTCAGGCCAAATTATTTCTCCCGGTCCCAAATAGGGGCAGTCTTCCTCTGGGATCTCAAATCACTAAGTTAAAGCAGTTTCAAGGGGTTACCTACTCTTCCATTAACTCTTCGCAAAGAGAATTTAAATAAAAGTTTACATCTGTCAAATACTTTTGCTAAATTAAGCCAGTTCAAGTTTGATTTTTTGCTATTTACTGATGCAGCATCCTGAGATTAAGAGGAAATGGTGCATCGTTCTCAAAATTACTGCATAAGACAGAGGAAAATAGAGTAATTGTCAAAGCAACTAAACAGGTGCTATCACTTACTACCATTATAGAGACCTGAGTTTTTCCTAAATCAATTTACCTGTTTGTTTACATCTCTGGTTTCTCTTATTCCAGGGATTCACAAGTAACATATGTCCTATTGTTTATAGCAAGATATCATAGCAATCTCTTATCCCTATCTTAGCTTGTCACCTATACAGGGAGAGCCTATCTCTTGGAGGGGCTGCCTCTTTTGGTGCTTTAGCAAATGAAATAAATAAGACCCTGAATATTCTCATCTCTATTCCCTTCACATTTGCAAGGGAAACTAATCAGTAAATAATTTTAAAAGCCAACAAATGTTGGTATGTCAGTTCAATCTCTTGTCAATCACAAAACTCATAAGGCATGGTCTCCTCTGACTCAAGACAATTTCATAGCTTTGATTTAATTTTTAATTATATTTTTTAAAATGTTGATCTGCTTTCCTATACATCCACTATCACATTAGAAACAAAAGTACCAATATCTCTTCCAATGAATGGAAAACAGTTTTGCCACAGTACACCATATTCAGTAAATAATATTTCTCTTAAACAACTGCCAACTCTTTTTATACAGAGTTATGACTTCAACTTTGAAAATCCAATTATTCACAAATCATTTCCAAACAACTTACCGGAAAAGGTTCTTTCCAGCTGGCGCCAACAATCGATGGCCTTACAATCGCCACATTTAGCTTTGCTCCTTCTTGTTGTACAACATATTCTGCCAATGCTTTCGTGTATATGTATGTATTGGGTCTGTCTCCTATCAATTTTGGGGTGATATCATTTACTAGGCCATCATCCATCCACCTGGTAAAGAAAGAAATTGCATGCAAAAATATTTCCAAATGTTTTACTATAAAATTAAAAACCACTTAACTGCACTTTGCACATTCAAATATATCTGTTGCTTTGACTCAAATGATTTGATGACAACTTTTACTAAAAATATACAAATTAGTCTTATTTTCATTAAGCATCATCTACAGGCCTACAATTCCTTATCTGCAATTTCTATATTCAAAAAGCTCTGAAAATTGAGAGTTCTTTCAAAATTACATGGTTGGTAGCAAAACCTGACCTGAACTGATTTATGGTCTTTTTTTTAATACCACTTAGTGTAAATACTCATACATTTCAGACATGTTTGATTAGGGATGCTACCTCAGATCTAGCTGAGATTATTTCATATTATATAGTAAATATATTACATTTCCTTTCTAAGGTCCAAATAAATTCCAAAATAGATGACACTGAGGATTTCAGATTAGGAATTATAGACCTGTATACAATCACCTAACAGAGTAACGTGTTATTTACATTTGCAGTTAACATACATTTACAATTTATATACAAGGTTGAGTATAATCTAAATATTTAAAGTAAAGCACTGAAAATTATATGCCCTCACCAGCAAGACTGGCAAATACTACAGTAAACAATAAAAATAAATTGAACCATGCTAAAAAAAATTTAATTAGCAATCCACTATAAAGTCACAAAATTCTCTGTCTCTATGGAAAAGGTCTACTCTGCTCATTTGCAAAAGGAGTGATATCTATGGTACTTCCCAATCTAAATTTTCTGATTCCAGTATGTTATGTACTTGTTTTCAGATACTTTACCTTTCCTTATTGTGTATAACGCTAAGCACACAAGTAGACCCAGTATACTGTGATACTCTAATGATATCCATACCAACTGAAGAAGAAGCATAAAATGGAGATTATCAAGATAAATTATCATTTTCCAACATGTACATGAAAGTACTTTTTGTGTGTAGAAAGAAAAAAACACTAAATTGAAGGGAGGTTGCTATGAGTGGGAATCAACTTGACGGCAATGGGTTTGGTTTTTTTGGTTTTCTACCCAACTTAGGAAAAATCCCATAGTAGAGCCTTGAAAACAGGAAGGGATGGTTGGTACATAATAAATAAATGAATGAATGAATGAATGAATGAATGAATGAATGGCTAAACTGAGGACAGACTTTAGCCAGTAAGCCTTATCACTGGAGTGAGTTTACAGAGCCAAACTAAGAGTCACCCTAAAATTATCCATTAACTAGATTTATGTGTAAGCAAAGAAAGGAGTAACAGAATTAGGTTACAGCCTCTTTTCTTAGCTCATTAGATGTTTGGATATACCAAATGCTAATAAGAAAAGAAAGTAAAATGCTTGGTTAATTTTCAACTCAAATTTTCCCAGCGACATGAGATGCTTCAGTCTACTGACTTATGAGGAAAATGACAGGTAAAACTAAAATCAGATTACCCATTTATTTTGAAGTCCAGTGGAAAGACTATCAAAGAATGATTTGATTTGCTCTCTTATGAGAAACAACTTATATGTCAGGAATAAAGAAAAAGATACCTGCAGAGTGAGTAGGTGAGATATTTGGAAGTGCTAAGAAATGGAGTCAGGAAACAGAAACCTGAGAATTACCTAAGAATGCCTCTGTAATCTCCCATACTTACTTTCTTATACTATGTCTGCTTCCTCATAGTGATCAGCAGGAAAAGTTTTAAAGAAAAGGATCTGTGGGCTTATTTTGCGAGAAAGTTAGGAGAAGGAGTTATTAACACTGTGTAGCATCCTTGGGAAGAAGAGAATTCAACTGGGAAAGCAAGGAGTGGTAACCAAGAAGTCAAAAATGGATAGAATCTCTAGGAAGCGGAGACAGAAAAATAAAGGAGGAAAAAGCCTACAGGGATATTAGATGAAGATTAACAAATATGTAATGATATGATGGGTACTGAAATGTTTCTATAATTGCAGTCTATAGAACAAAAAGTTTCCCTTTTTTTTCCTCTGATCCTTTTGGTTTGTTTTACTTGAGGAGAAAGCACAGTCTGAAGCAAAGGAGCATTCGGGTATAAGCATATTCACTTACTCCTCATGCATCAAATAATTTTAACAAATATATTTTTAATCTCATAATCGCTGATAGAGTCGTAGTCCTCAGAAAGATCATAAAAAATAACAACAGGGGTATGAACGAAAGCACAATGATGCCTCTGACTCCCTACTACTGTTAAGTCCCTCTCTAGATATACTCCACTGGGCAAAAAACAATCAGAGATAATCCTTTAATAAACTAGAACCTTGCTATTAAACAGGCAGTCATTGGTCTCCATGGGTGTCAGATACTTCTTAGTGGCTAAGATTGATTCCCTGAAAAATAGAGCCCCTAACATGGATGAGTTGTGCAGAGGTGCTCCTCCAGGTTCCCAACCATCATACTTGGTCAAAAGTGAAATCCCTACACTGACTTCAACAACAGTCATTTAGTTATTGATCTCTACCATAAAAAGAAAATAGCAGATAATCAACAATTTGCTGAATAAAGAAACAGATAATGCATGTATATAAGCATATGTGTGTGTACATGTGCGTGCGTGTGTACATAAATGGAGAGAGAGAGGAAGAAAGAAACTGAGACAGACCAGGAGATACATATAAATAGATAAACCTGGATCCAAAGTTTTGAGATCAAAGCAAATGTATGTACATTTCAAAGAAACATACTCTAAAGAATCAATCAGCTTCTTGGGATCGACAGGGGGTGGATAGACTACTTCATCAATATGTTTTCTATTGCAGTATGCATATGCTGTTGATACATGCATAAACACTTCCAGATTCTTCATTTGTTGTGCAAGGAGAATAAGCTGTCGTGTAGCAATCACATTTAACTGAACAGCATCTCTGTAAAAGAAAAAGTGACATTGAAAAGTTGTGAGGCTATGTCATTTATCTTACCTGCTTAAAAAAAATCTTACTTCCATTAGAGAGGTAGAGACAGAGACAGATTTTTGTTTCTTTACAACTGAGCCCTTAGCTCTGATTTTACGTATTTTATTTCAATATGAAGTACAGCCACTCTATCAGCTATGTTTAAAAAGAAATATTCTGATTATCAAATAAACTTAATTGTTAGATTTGAAAAATAGAAGTACAAATTAAAAAAATTAAAATTACCCAGAGATAAAATGGATAATTTTAGCTTTCTTTAGCTTTTATACACACATCTTGAAGTCACGCTAGATTTTTTTTTTTGCATCTTAATTTTTAAAGGTACAACTACAACCTTTCATGATATGGATGTGACACAAGTAGAAGAAATTAAAATGCTAAGGCAAAATCAGCAATAAGGGTGAAACAATAATGAAAAAAAAAAAATCCAGAAACAGTAAATTATATTAGCATATAATCAAATAAGAATGTTTGTAGCAAATCGATCCATCAAACACCTCTTTAAGACTATCTTACAAAATTCAAAGTGATATTATAATAAAACTAGTACATGGCATATGTTTTATTGTGTATATTTTCACTACAATAATAATAAAAAAAACTAGTACATTTGTTATAAGAGGCATATGCAAGATTCCAAACTAATCTATATATTCCCTTCTTAGAATTTATTCAAACTAAATAATTCTACAAAAGCAAATAATATGTATGCATAAATAAATAAAATGAATGAAATGTCATTGAATAATAGCAAAAGCCTAAACAGCCCCAAAATTCACTACACATATTTAATAAAACAGGTATTTTATCACAATGAAAGAATACATCCATTAAAATAACTATATGAAGACTATAAAGACATGGAAAATCTATACAAATAATATAAAATAATATACGTAAGATGTAAAGCAGGCTTAAGAACAAGTTCTCAAGTCAGACAGACCTGAGTTCAAATTCTGTCTTGGCCTACTTATTAGCTAGAACTAGATGACCTTGGTAAAGTTACTTAAGCACTCAGGCCTGTTTCCTAACCTGTAAATAGAAGCAATATGGAATCTATCTACTATACTTTGTATAAAATTAAATAAAATAAATAGTTTGCAATCATTTAGCATGATTTCTGAGTCACAAACCAGGCAGCAAACAAGTCTTAGTCCAGATAAGGAGATGGTCAGTTGCTTTTGCTCTCTATTAAACTCTCTTTACAATCTGCTTCTTTTTTAAAAGGCTGTAATACTCAATACCAGTAATACTATGATAAAACTGGTCAAGTAGTACACTGCTAGTGACACTTATAAGCTGGCACAACCGATCTGAAAGACATGAGGACAGCATACCAAGAATTATAGAAATGAAAGTTGTTAATCTAGCTAACCTACTGAAATGGAGAGAAAAAACTTGTTCCAACCCTAAGTTTTCAAACAGAAGGAAATGAAAATTTCCTAAATTTGCGAACCTAAATATTACATAAGTGCGGTATAGCCAACGTGATGGAGTGTCATCAAATCACTAAAATTATAACCATGGGAAAAAATTAGAAATATGAAAATTTTTCTATGTTCACAATTGCATAAAATAATATATGCTCAAAGTTGGACCAAAACATTTTTTAATGAAAATAGTTAATACTTTTCAAGTTTATTATTTTTAGTATTTAAGAATTAAGAAATACAACTATTCTTTAAAAAGAAGTCCCTGGATGGCACAAATGGTTAAGTGCTACTACTAATCAAAAAGTTGGAGGCACCTCAGAAGAAAGGCCTGATGATCTGTTTCCAAAAGATCACAGCTCTGAAAACCCTATGGAGTGCAGTTTTACTCTAAATACATGAGGTCGCCAGGAGTCAAAATCGACTCAATAGCAACTGGTTTTAGTCTTTAAAAAGGCCAGGATATTTCACAGATATCCTGTCCACTCAGTTGTAAAGTGGTGCTTTGATGTCGATCACATTTGAAAAACAATGGCAGTAAGGAAGGTACTGTTTTGGGAGAGGTATATCAAGAATATTCTGTTACAGGTTCCTGAGGACTGGACATTGAGTTCTGGGTCACCAGGAACAAGGAATAACGCATAAGAAAAAAACTCTGTCCCTTGGTTTTTTGTTTAACAGTATCTGAGAACCTATAAAAACATACAAGAATAAATTTTTTAATTAAATAATTAAGTTGGGGTATTACAATCAAGGATGTTATCTTTTCGTCCTTGTTTCAGTTGGGTGGGGGTGAGGGGAGGGGATTTGTTCACGTGAAAATCCAGCAAGACATTTCACAGAGAGGATACTGTCCACTAAACTGTAAGAGAATGTGCTATTTTCTTTTGCACTTACAAAACAATGGGGTAGAAAGGGCAATGTTTTAGCAGAATCACACAAAGGATATTCTGTTAAGGTTCCTGAGGATGGTGACAGAGATTCTGGTTCACTGAAAATAAGGAATAATTTGAGAGGAAACTCCCCCGCTACCCCCCGTCTGTACCTGAGAGCTTAAACCTGAAGCTGTTTGTGCCCACACAGCTAACTATGCCAGGCTGGTCAACCTCATACTGTTTACCTCAACCCAATTCTACTCCAGTGAACTTAACACTGAGACCCAGACAGGACAGCTCAGACAGCATTTAGTACTAAACAAAAATAGCATTTTCATTATGTGTTGGTTATATGGAGTCATAAATGCATCTTATGGGAGGGGCTTTGCCATGGAGTTGATTCCAACTCATGGCAACCCCATGTGTTACAGAGTAGAACTGAGCTCCACAGAATCTTCTTGGTTATAATCTTGAACGAAGCAGATCACCAGGCCTTTCTTCCATGGTGCTGCTGGGTGGGTTCAAACCTCTAAACTTTCAGTTGGTAGCCAAGTGCAAACCACTTGGGCCACACAGGGACCTTGGCCTGGGAGGAGGGGGGTCAAAATGAACAAGCTTTGTTATTATAGTTTATCTTTTAAAAATGAGGATTCCTGGGTACTATTACCCCAAAACTAGAGGGTCAGAATTTGGCAAGTGCAGCTCAGGAATCTGTGTTTTAAACACATTTTCCAGTAATTCTTAAGATTCATAATACATTTGAAGGTTTGAGAATTGATGCCCTTGGACTCAACAGTTTCTTGATCTTTTCTAAGCATCAATCATTACTTCCATTCCTTTCTCAAAACATACTCACAGTTATACCGAGCCTTATTATCCATAATTGCTCCATCTCCAAAATCCCGTATTATGAATTTCCACCAGACTACAACATCTGTCTTTTCATTTCTCCACTTAAACTTGTTCTTTGTCCTTATATGGTCTCCAGTTTGACACTTCTTTCTTTACTCTCAACTCTGTGGGTCCTGACCTGCCTTCACTTTCCTTACTACCTAAGGCAGACCAGAGCCCATAATCAACTATTTAAACAACTCCTTTTATTATCTTCAGTATTACTTCTCTCTTTACCTTTTGTCAGTATTTTTTTTATAATTCCTAATCTAGATATCCAATTTTTCCTACCTCAAGATTTAGGTATCACCATATCTGAAAATGGATGAGCTCTCTCTCCTCTTAATTCTCAAAGCACTTAACATGTGCCCTTTAAAAAAACAAAAAAAAGCTGTTGCCGTCGAGTCAATTCTATCCTGTATTATGGTTATTTAAGCCTACTCTATCTTCTCTCTTTGACTATAAGGACTTTGGGAATAGGATCCGTGTGCAATTTATCTTGGTTTCTCCCAAACTGTTGGGCATAATGTTGGAGTAAAATCTGAATTTTTTTCCTGGCAATAAAGGCTTTGTGCCATTTTTTATTTGTGGGTTAACTTAAAAAATGGTTATAAAGAGTAATTGTTTTATAAATACTTTATGCCAACCTACAGTATTTTAAAACATCTGATCCAAAATCTAATGTTGTCCTATCACCACTTAGAAGTCAACATCCATTAAAATTGCTTCGCAGAAAACAGTAATTTCAATGTAATGACTAGGTCAATGAACATATATGCCTTGACAAGGAAGAAGAGAAGAACAACATAGTATTTACTGCTTCCACAATTTATCTCTAATAAAAGAAGAAATGATAATAATGAAAAGATTTCTCTTTCGTTAATGATCATGTTGCTTACTCCAAGGGGAACAGAAAGAGGGAGAAGATTCCCTGAACGTACTTTGGTCCTCCTCACAAGGGTTGCTTTGATGACTCTCACCCTAATTAATGTTGCCTGTTAACAAACCAAAATCATCTAATTTCCCCTTTAAGCCAGTGAGGATTATACCACAATTAATCAGTATCTACGTACATTTTTTCTTGAAACCATGCTAAGCTTTTGAAGGCTGTGCTCTTTTTTTTTTTTTTTTTTTGGTTAAGAAGGAAACAATTTAAAAGCCAGAACTAAAACCCAAACCCAAACCAAACCCATTGCCATCAAGTCAATTCTGACTCATAACGACCCTACAGAATAGAGTAGAACTGTCCCATAGTGTTTTCAAGCTCTTGGCTGGTGGGTTTGAACTGCTGACCCTTCCGATTAGCATTCGAGTGCTTAACAAACTATCCAGTAGACTGACTATTTCATACTAATAATAGTCAATAATGAATTTCAGGAAGGATAAATAAAGTCCTAAAAATTAGAGATCACTCATAATCTTAGAAAATGAATTGTCAGAACTACATGCAAAATTATATACACACAAAGAAAAAACCTTTTTAATGTAAAAAACAAAGTTCTGTTAGTTAATGAGGATATCAGTTCCTTTAAGACTTCTTTTAAGTGTTGCTTTTAAAAATAATTTTTAAAAAATTATTTGCTTACATCTTTATTTGAAGAGTAATACATTTTCACTGTGGAAAAAATATTATACAGGTAAAACTAAAAACCTACCTGTAACTGCACTGTGTAAAGATAACAACTGGCAAATACAGAAACATGCAGATACACATATATATGTACACATGTATTTTATAAAAATGAGATTGTGGTATCTTTGGTGAAGGGTGAGACAGTACACAATACTGGGGAAACCAGCACAATTTGTACAAGGAAAGGTCATGGAAGCTCCATAGACACATCCAAACTCCCTGAGGGACTGAATTTCTGGGCAGAGGGCTGTGGGGACCATGGTCTCAGGGAACATCTAGCTCAACTGGCATAACACAGTTTATAAAGACAATGCTCTACATTCTACCTTGGTGAGTAGCGTCTGAGGTCTTAACAGCCTGTGAGCAGCCATCTAAGATACTCCACTGGTCTCATCCCTTCGGGAGCAAGGGAGAATGAAGAGAACAGGATACAAGGGAAAGATTAGTCCAAAGGACTAATGGACCACAGCTACCAAGGCCTCCACCAGACTGAGTCCGGCACAGCTAGATGGGGGCCGGCTACCACTCTGACCAGGATCACAACAGAGGGCTCTGGACAGAGCTGGAGAAGGATGTAGAACAAAATTTTAACACACACACAAAAAGACCAGATTTACTGGCCTAAAGGAGACTGAAGAAACCCTGAGAGTGTGGCCCCCAGACACCCTTTTAGCTCAACAGTGAAGTCACCTCCGAGGTTCACCGTTTAGCCAGGGCTTGGACAGCCCCATAAAACAAAATGGGACTAATGAGGCACAGCAGTCCAGGGACAAGGGCTAGAAGGCTGAAGGGGGCAGGAAAGCTGGTGATAGTGAACCCAAGGTTGAGTAAGGACAGTGTTGATGTGTTGTGAGGTTGTTAACCACTGTCATAGGGCAACATGTGTACTGTTTAATGAGAAAGTATTTTGTTCTGTAAACCGTCATCTAACATGAGAATAGCAGCACGCTTGGAAGAGCACAGTCGATGTCACTGAACTGTGCATGTAGAAATTTTTTGAAATGGTGTATCTTTGGCTATATATATTTTCACCAAAAAAAAAAGCTCGAGAAGGGAGAGGGCTGACATGTCGTGGGGTTGTTCACCAATGTCATAAAACAATATGTGTACTACTATTTAATGAGAAACTATTTGTTCCGTAAACCTTCACCTGAAGTACAATTAAAAAACAAACAAACAAAAAATGAGATTGTATTACAGTTCTAAAAACATTCTTCTGTCACTTTTGAATCATGAACACATAATGGTACACAGTATTCTAACTACTTCACCTGTTGGCTGCATGGAAAGAGCCAAAAAATAAATAAGTAAAGCAACTGCTACACAGATTTTCTATGGTGGAGAGGCAAACTGGAAAATCACTGAAAGACTTTAAAGAAAGGGGGAAAAAAAATCTGTATTATCTCAGTTTTTATATATTAAAAAAAACTGAGGCTCAGAGAGGTTCATAACTTGCTCAAATTTACTGGCTACTAAATGATAAAGATCCAATTAGAACTAAGGTATATAATCCAAAGCTCACATCCTTTTCCATTACACAGTTTTGCCTCAGCTTCCTTAAGTGTAAAATGAGTTCGTCTATAATATTACAGCAGGTAAAGTTAGCATATATAAAACAATGAATGAGAAAATTACCTTGAAACCTATAAAGTACTACTGCAAAAATGTAAGGGACTATTACAGTGCCCTCACCTGACTACTGTCAAAATTCACTGTACTGTTTTGGCATTGAACCGTCACCTTATACAATTAAGGTTTACAGTTCTGTGTTAGATAATGACAATATGAGGAGTAATCTCAAAACTCTTTGTAATCAGAACTTAAAAACATTTTAAGGAGAAGGCTTTTAAGTAGTGTTGAAACTTAAAAAAGTCTACACCATCTTAACTGGCATAAGACCATACAATTAGATTAACATTATAAAAACCAACTTTGAACATACTATCAAAAAGAATGCTGTGAATTAAGCATCATTATTTAAAATGTATATCTGTTAGATTTTTAAAAAATTTTTTTCCTGAAATGGCCATCTTAAAGAAAATCAAATTATTTTTTAAACTTTAAATTAAATATCCAGTGTACCCTCCCCCACTAACCCTGTTACCAGAGTTTTAAAACAAAAACAAGGTATGACTCAAAGTTATAGACTGCTTTGTCTTATTCTGCAAAACCTGAGCCTAATTTTGTCTAATTTTGAGATGGATGTGATATGAAGTAGGAAAAAAGAGCTGCCGGGGCGTACGCTTCTGAAGGAACAGGAGAAGAAGGAAATAAACACTACTAGCTGTTAAGACATACGTAACGCCTACCAAAGGTAAATTTCTCTTTCTTCTATTCCATACTTCCCATTTCTTGCCTCCTTCTTCCTTATTCACACGTTTAAATTCACAGCAACTTCTTCCAATAAACATACACTAGTTATCAAATGTTTTTTAAAGCTAAATTAAGAAGAGGAAGGAAATTCTCTAAACACCATATAGGACACTAAAAATCACTTAACATACGGTGAACGGATACAAATCATTTTCAAAATGACTAAAAAGCAGAATTAAAATCAGATGTTTTAGAGTAACTATGAAGTTCAATATTATATAAATATCTGTACTTACCTTAAATTTTCATTAAACCTTACTGTAGCTGCACAGTGGAATATAATATTGGTAGAATCTATAATGATCTCTTTATCTTCTTCACTAAGAGCCAGTTTAGGTTGGGTGAGTTCACTCTTGATTGCTATAATTTTCTCTCTAAAATCTGGATATTCATCTCTTAGTCTGTCAAAGAGCTATCAAACGGGAAAAAATATTTTAGGGCAGTATTTTTCAACTTTCTAAAACCATTATTACCGCCTCTTTACCCACTAAGGATCACTATTTTAAAAACTTAAACTATATAATTCCTAAATTTGCTATTCTTAATTTCTATTTTTCTGTAGAGAAAACACTCTATGAGGCATATACTATTATCCCACTTTGTAGATGAAGAATCTGAGACACAGAGAGATTAACTAACTTGCCAAAGACACAGAGCTGGTAATCTGTGGAGTTGGATTTGAACTGTCCACACCTTTGTTGATTAGACTACATCACCTCTCAGAATAGACTTAAGCAATACAAACATCAGGACCATGTTTTAAATGATTATTCTGATTTTTAAAATCTAGACCTTAATTTATCACTTCATTTTATTTTGGTCTTATTCTCTTTCAGTATATTAAACACTGTAAGATTCACACTCTACCTGAAATCTTAGAATTTAAAAGAAAAAAAAAGTATACATGTTAAAGGGGAAAAAAAAGTTGGTAAGCAAATGTGCAGATTAGAAACTTGACAAACTATGATTCTAACCTGCAAATTCAACATTCCTTAAATATATCCAAAGGAATAAATTTAGCTAGAGGATCAGCTGGATCACAAGATGGTTACAGTGTAAAGGCATATTCAATTGTGAGTCAAACTTAATTTTTTATCCCAGATTTTACAGAAGAACACTGATGCTACCTCCAGGTCACTTCTCTATCATACCCTGACTCTCCATTTCATTTAAAGTTAATACTTGCAGTTTAACCAAGGATTCTTAACCTGGGAAGAAAGTCTACATAATATATTCCAGTGCTCACTTTCACCTTCCTAGATGACTTTAGTATATAACAGTTTTTCCCTACACTGCTGCCAACTAGTGACTACAATACTAATGTGTTCCTATACTAATTCAAAAAATATCTGCTAAGCATTTCATATTGGCCAGGTATCTTCTAGGCCCTGAGAAAACAAGCACATGGTCTTTGCCCTTACGTTGTTTAGAGTCTAACAGGAAAAACAAGACAAGTAAATTGAAATATAGTGTGGTAGTAATAGAGGTACGTTACAGTGTTATAAAATCGCATAGGAAAAACAACTAACCCAGCTTGGAATGACCAGACGTGGGTTCTCAGAGTAAATGACATTTAAGTGGGAGCAATGGTGAGCTACTGATGGATTTTAAGCAGGGAAGTGATATAAGCATGTTTATAATTAAAAAGAGTGGTTTGGTTGCAATAAATTTTTGGATGCTTTTGCATCCTAAACCCACATGAAGAAGGATCATGGTCTGAACCAAGGTTAACAGTAGTAAGGATGAGAAGATATATACATATGAGAGATATTTAGGAAGTAGTATCAATAGGACTTTGCCAATGACTGGATTTGAGAGATAAAGAATGTAAGCTCCATGAGGGGAAGAACTGTATCTATTTTGCTCAGTATACAGGCCCTAGCTAGCATAGTGCCTGGCAATATGCAGGTGTGACAAACATTAGTTAAGTAAATAAATTCATTAGACTGAAAGTACTGGGAGAGAAAGAAGCGCAGTTTTGGCGATACAAGTTCAGTTTTGTGAAGGTTGACTTTAAAGTGCCTATGTGACACCCCAGAAGACAGGTCTAGTACAAGTGATTGGTTCTGTGGGTCTTGAGTTCAAGGGAGACAGCAAGCCTACTGATACAGATTTTACTAACCACACATGGGTAGTAACTAAAGTCCGAGGCGTAGAAGAGATCACTCGGGTAGTAGCAGTAACGAGAGCCCAAGGTCCAGACTATATGAAGCTTTATTTCCCCCCAAATCTATTTAAATACAACCATTCATCTCACACAAAAGAGAAAGTGCTAAGTAACCATCTAAATTGGACCTCATGAGAAGAAATCAAGGCCTAGAACAGAAACTTGAACAGCAATATTTTAGGGACAAGCAAAGATACAGTGACCTGAGGAATGACCAGAAGAATACTTTCAAGAATTCATACTTCTTCATTCTCCTAGAATGCTAATGACCTTTAATTCTCCTTCATATCACACATCTGCACCACATGATCATGCTGCTTCAAACCTGATCCTCTTCTTTTGTCTAAATACAATGTCTCTATTCAATACCTTCTTTTCCACAGCTTTTAACCCACCAGTGCCCCAATCATTTAACCCATCCTACTTTACTAATTAGCACCTACTTTAATATACTTTATTCCCTTTCTAGAATTTACTTCATGATATCAACTATTTTAATTCAATTCTCACCATCCAATGGAGTTTCTCTTGCTGAGACATTCCCGTAAGTCAGGGTTCTCATCCAGAGATGATTTTGTCCCCCAGGGGACATTTGGCAATGTCTGGGGACAATTCTGGTTGTCAAAAACTGGAATGGAGGAAGGGAATGTACTACTGGTATCTAGTGGGGAGAGGTTAGGAGTGCTGCTAAACACCATACAATGCAAAGGACAGCCTTCCATAATAAAGAACTATACAGCCCAAAACGTCGATGATGTTGAAATTTAGAAACACTGCTACAAGTCAGTGTCTCACTATGGTATATCCTTTTGGCCTATGCTCTTTATTCCTACTTCAAAATCATAGTAGGCCTTAACCTAACAAGTTTGTTACTCACTTCAAGTGCACACTCACTGCTACACACACACAAAAAAGAACTGATTTCTACTGACTCACCAGCAGTGCTATTTATAATGGGGGATAAGTGGCCCTAGGATTAAGTGGTAGGGTGTGCACAGAGGAAATTGAAGCCACAAGATAAAATGACATAATTTTATAAAGTATCAATCTTAATCAAATATTTGGGGATGAAGCATTTTCATATTGAAAATAATGACCATATGTTTAGGCTAAAACATAAAACTTCAATGAAATCTCAGGCTTTAAGTAGAAAATATTCATTTTCTTCTCAGACCAGACTTACTATGAAGGAAGTTTTAGAAACTTGCCCTGGAAGCCCCAGAAGAGATGTCCATATCTTTTACATTTCACTCAGGCCCTCAATTCCAACAAAGACACCAACTCCAATACCTTCCCCCATCCAGTCTCCTCTTGACACTCTATTATTCTTCCTTCCAACCTACCTCTTATGAACTCTTTAGACCGTGAGGTCCATTAAGGCAGAGAACCCATCTTATTTATCCCTGAATTCAATCCCCTGCAACTAGTGAGGTGCCCAGTACTGAGTAGGTTTAATAAATGTTTCCTGGAAAAAAAAAATGAATTAAGAAACCCCTTACTCAGGGCAGGGGGTGATTAAAACATATCAATGCAAGTGGTTCATGATAAAATGCCAAGATGAGTAGATGAAGGGTGAAGTGGCAACGGAAAACACACACACAGGCGTTTTTATTTAGAATAAGCCTTGTGGTTTTATAGCTGCCTCCTTGACAATTCCCTTATTGTACGTTTTAAGGAAAACAAAGGATTCCAAAAGATTTCAACAAAGAATCAGGAAGAGAAACAGAAGTTAAGGAGACTAATTCAGACTATTCTGAATAGTTGAGTGTAACAATAATTTCTATATTTCTGAGAAAGGACCTTATATCCCAGGGTAAAAATAAATAAATAAAAGCAACATAATGAGGAATATATGCTGCATGGTGCCAAGAACAGCTAAGGTGATACGGCAATTCCAAAGTAAAGAACTATCAAAAAGGTGTATGAAGTTCATTCAAAGTAAAAAGACTGGCTGGTTGTAGTGGAAGGGTTTTGCTACTGTTTTGTTTGTTTTTAAAACAAGTCTGTAAGAATTTAGATATTTTAATAAGTATCATTCTCATTCCAAAATACATGCTATCATCGTAATTCCTTTTTGGGATATGCCTGCAGAGGCGATTCCTAAGACGTACTAACAAAAAGCTCTCAGCTTTCCAATTACACCTGTTTTTGACTCCAACTTCATTCTCCAAACCTTTACTGCCACACTTGGGTTTAAATTACTTCAGGATGTTTGCAAAAGTCAAATCTTTCCTTAAAGTGGGACTATTTGCTCCTATTAAGGATATCCAAAAAAATGTGCCCGAGGTTATTCCCCATATAGTCTGAGTAACAATGTCAGCCCTTAATCAGTGATTTCCAATGTGTGGTCTGGGAATCCCTGGGATTCTTTCAGGGAGTTCACAAGGTCAAAACTATTTTCATAATAAAACTGAGACTTTATTTGCATTATTTACTCTTATTCTCTCACAAGAATCCACAGTCTTCCAGAGGTTATACATTGTATGATAACATCATTGCTTTAATCCCTAATGAAATGTGTGTGCTTGTATATTCTTGTGCTTTAAAAATTCCTCAGCTTTAATTTCTAAACTGTTAAATACCAATTTTTTTACAATATAACCCAAAACAACAAAACGTCTTTGAAGTCTTCATTAATTTTATAGAGAGTAAAGGGGTTCAGAGACCCAAAGTTTGAGAATTGCTGCCTTAAATAAAGAGAATCTTTCAACCTTTTTTGCAGATATGAAAAAGTATAGCCATTCCAACCAAAACCAAACTTGTTGCCATCGGGTGGATTCCGACTCATAGTGACCCGACAGGATGGGGTAGAACTGCCCCATAGGGTTTCCAGAAGCAGCTGGTGGATTCGAACTGCCAACCTTTTGGTTAGCAGCCGAGCTCTTAACCACTGTGCCACCAGGGCCCCAGTATAGTCATAAGGTAACAATATCACTTTGCCAATAAATTGTAATCAATCCACCCTTTGAAATAATTTGCTCAACAGTTATAATTAAAAGTCACCTGGAGAAAAGCTCTAAATTATATCATATTTTTCAAGATTGTCCTTATGCTACTCTACCAAATAGTTTTCACTTTCAAAAGATATGGAACACAGCTCAGTCCGTTTTATCAGTTCTAGGGGTAAAAAAAAAAACCTTGAAAAATGAACTTTATATCTACCATCTGTTCAAGAGTAAATCCTTGAACAAGACTAGTTATTAAGTAGCTACCTTTATGTCAGTAAGAACTAAAATATTAATTCACCTTTTACTTTTAAAAATAAGTAGCCAGAAAGTTCATGAATAATTCTTTAAAAGTTTAAACTAGCTGTATTTTCTGATGTGTAATTATGAGTATTCTTTAGTCTGAAGCCCTCTTCCTCAAGTCAAACAAGTGGAAATTAAAAAATAATAATAATAAACTAATAATTTTCATTGTATTTCAGAAGACAGAAACCTCTGGGGAAATGGGAGGGGTGCTGACAGGGGCACGGGAAGAACATTGTTGTCAAGTGCCATCAAGCTGGTTCTGACTCATAGTGACCCTACATACAACAGAAAAAACACTGCCAGGTCCCACACCATCCTCACAATCCTTGCTGTGTTTGAGCCTACTGTTGCAGCCACTGTGTCAATCCATCTCACTGAGGGTCTTCCTCTTTTTTGCTAACTCTCTACTTTACCACTGATGTCCTTCTCCAGGGAAGGGTCCCTCCTGATAACATACCCAAAGTACATGAGATGAGGTCTCACCATCCTCACTTCTAAGCAGCATTCTGGTTGTACTTCTCCCAATACAGATTTGTTCGTTCTTCTAGCAGTCCGTGGTAGATTCAATATTCTTTACCAACACCATAATTCAAAGGCATTAATTATTCTTCGGTCTTCCTTATTCATTGTCCCGTTTTCACGTGCATGTGAGGCAACTGAAAATACCATGGCTTGGGTCAGGCACACCTTAGTCCTAAAGATGGTATCTTTGCTTTTCAACACTTTAAAGAGATCTTTTGCAGCAGATTTGCCCAATGCAATACGTCATTTGATTTCTTGATTGCTGCTTCCATGGGCACTGATTGTGGATCCCAGGAAAATGAAGTTCTTGACAACTTCAATATTTTCTCCATTTATCATGATGCTGCTTATGGTTCAGTTGTGAGGATTTCTGTTTTCTTTATGTTGAGGTGTAATCCATACTGAAGGCTGTAGTCTTTGATCTTCATCAGTAAGTGCTTCAAGTCCTCTTCACTTTCAGCAAGGAAAACTGTGTCATCTGCATATCACAAGCTGTTAATGAGTCTTCCTCCAATCCCGAATGACGTGTTCTTCATATAGTCCAGCTTCTCGGGTTATTTGCTGAGCAGAGACTGAACAAGTAGGGTGAAAGGATACAACCCTGATGCACACCTTTCCAGATTTTAAACCATGCAGTATCCCATTGCTCTGCTCAAACAACTGCCTCTCGGTCTATGTACAGGTTTCCACATAAGCACAATTAAGGATTCTGGAATTCCCATTCTTTGCAATGTTACCGGTAATTTGTTATGATCTACACAGTTGAATGCCTCTGCATAGTCAGTAACACACAGGAAAACATCTTTCAGGTACTCTCTGCTCGCAAGCAAGATCTATCTGACATTAGCAATGATATCCCTTGTTCCACATCCTCTTCTGAATCTGGCTTGAATGTGTGGCAGTTCCCTGAGGATGTACAGCTGCAACTGTTTTTGAATGATCTTCAGCATATTTTTATTTACATTTGATATTAATGATATTGTTCAATAATTTCTGCATTCTGTTGGATCACGTTTCTTTGGAAAGGGCACAAATATGGATCTCTTCCAGTCGGTTGGTATCATGGATTGAATTATGTCCCCCAAAAAATGTGTGTATCAATTTGCTGGACCACGATTCCTGGTATTGTGTGATTTTCCTATATGTTGTAAACCCTGCCTCTATGATGTTAATGAAGGAGGATGGGTGGCAGTTGTGTTAGCAAGGCAGGACTCAATCTACAAGATTGGATTGTGTCCTGAGGCAATCTCTTGAGATATAAAAGAGAGAAGTGAGCAGAGAGACAGGGGGACCTCATACCACCAAGAAAGCAGTGCCAGGAGCAGAGCACATCCTTTAGACCCAGAGTCCCTGTGCGGAAAAGCTCCTAGTCCTGGGGAACATTGATGAGAAGGCTGACACAGAGAGAAAGCCTTCCCCTGGAGCTGACACCTGAATTTGGACTTTCAGCCTACTTGACTGTGAAGAAATAAATTTCTCTTTGTTAAAGTCACCGCTTGTGGTATTTCTGTTATAGCAGCTCTAGATAACTAAGACAGTTGGCCAGCCAGCTGTCTTTCAAATTTCTTGGCACAGACGAGTGAATGTTTCCAGCATTGCAGCCATTGGCTGAAACATCTCAACTGGATTCCATCAATTCCAGGAGCCTTGTTTTTCGAGTGCCTTCAGTGCAGCTTGGACTTCTTCCTTCAGTACCATGAGTTCTTGATCATATGCTAATTCCTGAAATGGCTGAGTGTTGACCAATTCTTTTTGGTACAGTGACTGTGTATTCCTCCCATCTTCTTTTGATGCTTCTTGTGTTGTTCATTTTTTGCCCATAGAGTCCTTAACTATTTCAACTAGAGGCTTGAATTTTTTTTTCAGTTCTTTCAGCTTTAGAAATGCCGAGCATGTTCTTTCCTTTAGGTTTTCTAACATTACAAATGTATAACTAGCCATGTGAGTTATACAGTCACTAAGTAGCTATTAAAGGAGTAGTTTTTTGTTTTTTTTAAGTAATTCAGAGAAAAGTTTTCCTGGTGGAAATAAGAATTATTTAAAGCTTTCGCATGGGAACACAGTGAATTAACAAGGTAAACAGTGAAAACTAACAATTTCACAGAAAGGTAAATAGTTTTATTCTCTAAATCCCTATTAATAGTATTAAATGATTTCTTTTTAAAAGGAAAGTCTAATAAATAACTTATACCTCATTCTTAAAACCCTGTGGTCTAGGGTTACCTCTTTATGAGGGCAAAAAACATAAATAAGTAAAACGCAAATCCTTCACATATATCTGAAGCATTCCTTCTGAACAAAAGTTGTACTTGAATGGAAATCATTCTCACTATAGTTTAATTTTTCTTAATTCATCTTAAGTCATCACAGTGAATATGAGTTACCATATTCTACTATAACTTTGTGATGTTAAGACAATTAAAATTTATGTTAAAACAACCCCTGCACAGCACTACTATACAGATCTTATCTTGTCCGTTCTCTCTTAACTGTTCTCTGTTGTCACACTTCATCACTCCTAGTTTATCCATCCTAACCCATAACTGACTCCTCCTCCTTCTGTGTGTTACCTCTGTTGTTCTCTGCCCTTCATCCTCTTCCTTTCGGCTCTGTCATCTTTTAATTTTTTCCCTGTTATGTTCGCCTGATTTGTCATTTGTCATTACCTTTAGGAAGTTAAGCTATTTTTCATTCAAGGTGTCCCAGCTTAAACTCTTAAACTAATAAGTCAACCAACTCTAAAGACTACTTTTCTCATTGTACCACAAGGAACTTCCATCGTTTCTTACTTACTTTCTTATTTACACAGGAATTTGTTATTAGGTCGTCTGTGTTATCACCAACATTTATCAGCTAAATAATCACAGACAAAATTACAACCCCTTCGACTCACTGTCCACATATGTAAAATGGGATATATAAACATCTACCCCTCATAGAGTATGAGCTGTGGGTTAGACTGTCAGGGTTCACAAACATTGGCTCTAACACTCACTAACTTTATGAGCTTGTAAAATGGGAATACTTCTAGTACTTCCCTCAAAGGGCTGTTGTGGTAATTAAATGCATGTAAGGTGCTTTACACTGTGCCTCGCACAAGGTAAATACTCAAAGGTTAGTCACTATTACAACTTTATGGATCTCTATTGAAGAGCAAAACAAACTAGAACATGAAAATGTATTCATTGTTCATGTCTAATCAATTATTTATTCATTTATTAACTTTAGATACTTATTATTAATCATATCTTTTGACATTTTTCAGCAATTCTTCAATTGCTGAGTGACTCACAGATTTCTGGTTTTGTTTTGTTTTTTTTTAAGCATAGATCATAGCGTTTCTAAAGGATTAAAAGGTACCTACTAGATACCTAATAACTGAAAAACTAAGCAGCTACTCTAGTAAACTTATGATCAATGAATGTCAGATATGTTCATTCATACTGAAAGAATTCACAACCTCATGGTTGTGAAATAATTTCACTCCAGTTCATTTCCATTTTTTCACAGTTAATACTTTCCTAAAGGTTCAAAACTTATGATACATTCTTTCATTCTGTATTACCCCGTCATCATGTACCTTTCCATATAATGAGAACATGTGACGTATCTACCTCCTTACAGTTGTGAGGAGCAAGTTGTGCTTACAAATTTTAAAGTGTTATCAAAGCATAGTATGTCATAGCACAGTAGGTAGTTCAAAACTACCTCTTAATTATTATTCTAAAGACTATTTAAAATATCTAGTAATTATAAATAATCTTCCCCAAATGTTCTAAAAACACACTTTAAATATATACCTTATGATAATCTACAACTTGTTATACAATTTTGCCCATCATAGAAGAAAGCGTATGTCTCCTAATGATCACAAGTCACAGCCAGTTTATTGCCATCCTGCAGGAACTCCAGCTTGCCTTTTTTTTCCCCCCAGAATACTGGAGAAATATACCAAACTGCTGATAAGTACACTGATAATTAGACCCAGAAACACATACTTTTTTGTCCCCTCCAAATGATCATTTTCCACACTTACCTTGCCACTAATGACTTCTTCTACTCGCTCTTGGGGTGTTTGTCCAGCTTTCTGCCTCACCAGAACATACACTGAATTCACCTTAGGACAAGACCTCAGCAACTTCTCCAGAAGCACCTTCCCTAGGAAGCCAGTAGCTCCAGTGAGAAGGACATTTTTGCCTTCATAGTATTCTGGGATTGAAATCATTATGATCCTAAGAAAAACATGGCAAATAAGCATTAGTTCAAAGATTTCTATTTATTCTTAACTACTGAATATCTCTTGGTAATCAAGTAAGTATTTTAAAGGACAAGCATAAATCAAAGATGAATGTTAACAAATGAGAACTCTAACTTCTGGTTCATCGTAGTAAGGTAGAAAGAACAAGAAACTGCAACAATGACTTCTAATCCCTGTGCTTTTCCCCTGGATCGCTTCAGATAAGTCATTCACCCTCTCTGGGCTTGAGTTTCTTCAGTTCGGTTTGTACTAAATGGTCTCCAAAAATCCCTTCCAGCATTAAGAATTCAAATCTTCATTTAAACCTCAGTTAAACTCTAAACAGAACTGAATAGTGTTTCTCTGCCTCCAAAGGGATTTATAACACTGAATAGAGGTCAGAAGAAAGAGTAAGACTCTACTGCCTAGCTTGTATAACACAGCTTGGTATCATGTTCACCTATCATCACCGGATGAAACAAGAAGAGGTAACACCAAGTCCTTCTTCCTACATGTTTGTTAATGACAATATATTCAGAAGGTGCTTAAATCTCCCATTTAAAAAAGTCATAGTAAGAAATACATGGGCTGACTTAACCTCCTTACCCAAATACCACTGAAACAGCAGGAAAGATATATTAAGATAAGCAATAAACAAAAGGACCATGATGAATGAAAATAAACAATATGCAGGTTTCATGCAATGTCACTACATAAAACTCAAATACATTCAAAACAATGTTTTTTATTGTTTAGAAACACACATACAAACATAATATTAATAGGTGAATGATAACGACTAGAATACAATCAGAGAAGAGAATAAGGAGCTTCAATTGCATTTATAATGTTTCAGTTAAGCTGAGGAGTAGATACGTGCACTTTGTGACCAAATTTTTCTTAAAAAAGAAAAAATTCTAACAACCTAAGAACAAGAAGTAGTACCACTGACAAGCAAAAAATAAATAAATAAAGGAACAAGAATACTTATTATTTTTAGAAGAAATAGATGAGACTCAATTGACAGAGAAACCATAGCAGAAGAGACAGCAACCCAAGCAAAACAAGCATAGGAAAGGACTATAAGGAGGCAAAGCTATCCTTGCCAGTGCCCTAAATAGAACCTGGGAGAAAACGCCAAGCTCAGGATCAAGAAGCTAGATTAAAGCGTAGGGAAATCAAGGTAATTAAAGGATAGCTCACGGAACACCAGAGCCACTCATGACAGTCTTACTTCCTGTACCAACTTTGGCTCCCAGGCTTAGTATCCAGATCTCCTTGAGAAAATCATCCAGCATGGGTGCCAGGGACAAAAGAGAAGCAGGGCTGAACCTAAGGTTGACCCAAATGTCCACACATTAAGGGGCAGGGAGTGTAAGGACAAAGGAAACAAAAACAAGCACACACACAAAAGAGTCATTATAGCACTCAGCCCTCAGAATAAAAAAAAATCTGACATTTACAGGTCCTCAGCCTTCTGTTATGTAGAGCTCTCAATCAGCAAGCCCATTTGACAAAAAGCTCTAGGAACCAATATCAGGTACTAAAATCAACCATCCTAGTCCTTCGTAAATATGAATAACCAAGAATCACTAGGGTACAGTAAAACCTGTGAAAGGGAACTTGTATAAGGCAGAAACCTATCAGAGAAGGAAAATTCAAGTATTTTCCACTAAAATGAGTGATCATGCACCCTGTCAAAGGTGGAAAACTTGCAAGACTTGGAAAAACAAGGCAGTCCCATCGAGTTCTGGCTCTCACAGGTTTCAGTGTATTTAAGAAATACCAAAAACATTAAGAAGGACCAAAATACAAAACAACAGAAACAACCCCAAAGGAAATCAAGATCGTGAAAATCTTAAAGACAACTTAAAATTCTAATAAATATTCTCCAAGCCATTCACAAGAATACTGAATCCATAAAATCATAACAAACTACTATGAAAAAGAAGCAAAGAATAAGAAAGTACTTGGAAATTAGAAACTCAATGTACATAGAAAACTCATAAATTATTAGAATTAAGTAAACTTAACAAGGTTACTGGATAGAACGTTACTACAGAAACAAATATATTTCTATATATCAGCAACAAACAGAAAATTAAGTAAAAAATACAAAACTATACCATTTACAATACCAGGAAAAATGCCAAAAAAAAAAAAAAAAAAAGGAAAGAAATCTAAAAGATATATAAGACCTCTACTCTGAAAACTCCAAAATAGTGACAGAAATTAAACAACACCTAAATAAATGGAAGGATATACTATATGCCCAGATTGAAAAACCTGATATTGTAAAGATGTCAACTCAACATCCTTAGAGTCAATACAATCCCAATCAAAATCTAAGCTGTTTTTGTGAGTCTGTACAGAAATGGGTAGATTCTAAAATGTTTATGGAAATACTAAGGGTCAAGAATAGCAAAGGCCAACATGAAGAACAACAAAGGTGGAGAACTTACTTTACTATATATCAAGATTTATCATAAAGCTATGGAGATGTGGTACTGGGCCAAGAAGGGAATGGTGCTCAATCAACTGGATAGCCATATAGAAAAAAAAATAAACCTTGACTTGTACGTCACACCATACACAAAAATGAATTCCAGGTAAACTGTAGATCTAAATATAAAAGGTAAAACAATGAAGAGTTTCTAGAAGATAAGACAGGAGAACATCTCTATGACTTGGGGAAGGCAAACATTTCTTAAATACCTTTTGAGATTTTTCAGCAAAAAGTGCAAACCAAAAAGGAAAATACTGGTAAAATGGACCACACTAAAAAATTAAGAATTCTGTTCATCCCAAGACACCATTAATAAAGAGAAATGGCAAGTCAGAGGAAAAAATAGTTGTAATATGTATAATGACAACAGATTAATATTCAGAATATGTAAAGAACTACAAATCAATAAGAAGACATATAAGCCAATAGAAAAATGGGCAAAGCTAGAACAGATATAGTAATAAGGAGGGTATCCAAATGGCTTTACAAAAGAGGATCCAAATGGTCAATCAGTACATGAAAAGGGGATCAACTTCATTAGCTATCAAGAAAGTGCAAATTAAAACCACAATGTGAGATTTCACTATATCAAATGAAAAAGACAAACAATATACAATACTGGTAAGAACACAGAGCAAATGGAACTCTCATTTCCTGCTGGACAAAGTACAGATTGATAACAACACTTAGGAAAAATGTATTGCCTACTAAGGCTGAGCACTCACATGTTGTATGACCTAGCAATTTCACGCCTAATTATATACCTAACAGAAACGAGTAATATGTTCACCAAACACTCATGAACAAGAATGCGCAGAGCAGCACTATTCATATTGGCCCCAAATTAAAACAGCCCAGTGTTCATCAACAGTATATGTATAAACTGTTATATACTATATCCACACAATGGAATACTATACAACAATGAAAATGACAAAGCTATCACTATACACAACACGGACGGATCTCACAAAGAGAAAACTGAGTCAAAGAAACAAGGTACAAAAAATATGTATTATATGATGCCATTTATATAAAGTTCAAAAACAGGCAAAACTCATCTTTGATTCAAAGTCAAGACAATGGTTTCCTGTGGACAAGAAGTAGGATACTGATAATGTTTTTGTCTGGATGGTTCATTTTTTAAAAATTCATCAAGTTGTATGCTTAGAATTTATGAGCTTTCTAACTTAATACATGTTATGCTTTAATAAAAAGTTTACTTTTAAAAAATAAAAACAAACAGCATGACCATATATCTTGGTTTGCCTGGAACAAGCCTTGTTTATGCCTGCTACCCCAGCTTAATACTGAATACAGCCTCCTCTCATTCTCAAAAGCATACCCGTTACCAATTGTCATCAAGTTAATTCCGACTCATAGTGACCCTAAAGGACAGAGGAGAACTGCCACATAGGGTTTCCAAGGCTGTAATCTTTACTGAAGCAGACTGCCACATCTTTCTCCTGCGGAGCAGCTGGTGGGTTCAAACCACTGACCTTTCGGTAAGCAGCCGAATACTTTAACCACTACACTACCAGGACTCCTTCAAAAGTGTACAAGTGTGGACAATAAATTATATGGTCACCCTGATTATAACTTGCTTCAGGTCTAAAACCAGTCAAGGTTTCAATAACTGAAAGCCTATTTAAAACTATGGAGCATTAAAATTAAAATATTAATGATCTGATATGGGAGAGAGAGAAAAATTTCATATCAATATACCTAACAAACTGGGTAGGTATTAACAATTACTAGAAATTCACTAAATACATGTTAAACACAGTATCCTGAGAACATGACCTAGAACCAGTTATCTAATTCTCTAAGCTTCATTTTCTTTGTATGTAAAAATTTATTCAGGCATAAAGGGAAATGAAGTTCTAAAGCATGCCACAACATGGATGAACCTTAAAAACATCACATTAAGTGAAGTAAGTTAAATACAAAAGAACAAATATAGTATGGTCTCACTTATATGAAATATTTAAAATAGGCAAAAACATAGACAAAAGTAGACTAGTGGTTACCAGGACCAGAGGGGAGGGGAGAATAGAGAGTTATTGCTTCATGGGTACTGAATTTTGGTTTGGGGTTATGAAAAAGTTTTGGAAATAGTGAATGATGGTTACACAACATTGTGAATATAATTAACGTCACTGAACTGTACACTTAAAAATGGAAAATACTTTGTTACATGTATTTTATGACAATAATATTTTAAAAAAATTTATTCAACAAATATTAAGTACCTACTAAATATCATGCAAGGAGCCCTGGTGGTGCAATGGTTAAAGCACTCGGCTGCTAACCAAAAGGACAGCGGTTTGAATTCACCAGCCACTCCCTGGCAGGAAAGACCTGGCAATCTATTCCTGTAAAGATTTCAGCCTAGAAAACCCTCTGAGGCAGTTCTACTCTGTACTATAGGGCCGCTATGAGTTGGAATCAGCTGAGTGGCACACATCACCAATAACAGATATCAAGCATCAGAAAGTTTTCCATAGATGTACATATGAATTTAAGATAGAAAAAGATGAAAACACAATTACTTTCTTTCCTCATTTATCAGGACATCTATCGATGCCTCTAAAGAACATATCTATTAACATCAAAGAGCAGAAAATTTTTATCAAACTTAATTCTCTCTCCTCAAGCTTAATAGTATAAAAATTGCTTGCTAAGAGAATTGTAGAATGAAACTACTTACCAGTCTCGGGTAACTAGCTCAAAGCTAAGCTGGGTATATATTTACATGTGATTTTACACTACTAGAATGATATATAAGTTTTTCTTCATGTAGGAAAAAACAGCATTCGCACAACCTCTGCCTTATCAAGATGCCACCAAAAACTTGACAAGCACTGAGTATATTTAAACTCTTATCTCTAGGTCCTGACTCCCCCATCTAACCAATTTACTTTCCCCAACTAACTTATTGGCAAAGTCAATAAAAATGAGAATTCTTAAGAGAAGTCCAGACTTGTCACATCTTCCACATAGTCCTGCCAGTGTAGCCAGAAGCTACTGGAAAAGAAAAAGATAGAAAAAGAATGCTGCCAAAGCTTCCAGAGCATGTTGCTTCAATTCCTATTGTGTGATTCTACTACCCAGCAAGATCTCTAAAGGTCTTATCATTGTTGAAAAGTAGCTTCAGCACTGCAATACTGATAAAAACCAGCAGCATTATCGTTTGCATGCATGGGGGTAGTTAAATGTGATTTATATTTCTTTTCACTGTGCTTGAGTTGCCTTAGGAAACATCACTGGCAATGGCAGCTACATTTTCTCCAAAAAACACCTTATTCTTTGGTTCACAAATTAAAGAGGGACAAAAATTACCAAATCTCACCATTACTTTCAAGGAATTCACTTAGGCTTACTTGACAAAGTGGGTTTCCCAGTGGCTGTAAAAATTATTATTTTCATATATTTGCATTTATAATTAAAGTAAGTGTAATTTATAATTACACTTGTGAAGAGTTCAAATCCAAACACTGTTACTTAGAAGCCATGAGACTCTAAGATAAAACTATTACTCTGAACCTGTTTCCTTATCTCTAAAAGCATGTGCAGGTTTTATCATGGGCAAATAAAAAGGCTACAGCCTGAAATGGCCACAAGTGGAGAAACCAAAAAGAACTAACTATTACCCCACCCCATATAAACTGCACCCTTGTAACATAATTTATTCTTTTAATAAATGTCCTAATATTAGCAGAAGGCTAATCAGGTTGTCTCATTTAGTTTTAGAAACTTGGCTAAGATAAATGATTAAAGACAAGATCCTCCCTTTCTCATTTTTGACTTTAAGAGTTCTTTAGCAGACAATGTAGTTAAAATGAGATTCCAATAACCAGAAAACCACAAAAATCTAGCATTAAAAAATGGCAGCTTTTTAGTACCAAGAAATGGGAATTCCTTTGCCTGTACTAGAGCTAAAAACCCAACCTAATTAAAACTTTTAAAATAATTTCTGCTGGTTGTTGCAGACACTTACTTGCTAAACAGAAAGATAAACATAAAGGTGTATGGGAAGTGGGGAATAGGGGGGAGGATGGAATGAAAGGCAATTCCATGGGCCAGGTAGAATAATATCAAAGTTTTACAGAAGACTCACCAGTGATGAGAAAAGATATATAGTAAAGGAAGAAAGGAAAAGAAAAATCTATTCAGCACAAATGGTATCTCTGATGCTTTCAGATGCAATTTTCCACAAGTCTCTTTAGTAACTTTTCTTGCCTAATGTCACTCAGCACACATATGTGGCAGAGTCAAATCTGAACCAGTATCTTCTAACTAAATCTCATATTTATAGAAGGCACAAAAAGTTTCTACTTGTTCTTCAATGAGGTAAAGGCATCAACTCATGGATACTGAGTGCACAGCACTTAAAGAGAAGTTCAGAGAAAAGTGAGGGGGTTAGCATAGATGATCTTGAAGGTCCTCCTTCCCAGTTCTAACGTTCAGTGATTCACTACAGGAGAAAAAGAACAGCATTCATCACCACTTTTACTTATTGCTTTTACTTATTGCATAAAATAGCAAGAATCTGTTCCACAGAAAATTTTAACATATGAAATAAGGTGAATTCTAGCTCAATAATCCTTAAAATTCCACATGATTCCACAATGAAAGCTGATGGGCCAAAGTGGCAACGAAGAATAGAAATTTGACTGTTAACTGGTTGAGACAGACTCTTAAAGGGTTAAAATTCAAAGGCAATTAGACTTTACCAGGAATTCCCTGAGGACCATTTCCAGAGGCAACCAATAAAAGAGCTAAGACAAGGGATCTATTGTGAAACTTAGAACCTGACTCACAAAACCATCTGGGTGGACTTAATTACTGCCACTATCAATTCACATAAAAAAAGACATCATTCTCAGGTTAAGAAATAAGCAGATATCAAGAGTCAGTGGTTTTATTTCCAACCACTCCCTAACAATCCACTGAGAGACCTTATCTAGTTAGAATAAAAATCCCAAGGTAGTGAAGGTAATAAGATAAGCTAGAAGACAAAAAGCTCTGGGGTCTTGTTTAAAATTAAAAACAAAATTCTAACTTGTTTCTACAAATATTTATACTAATATAATCCTATGTATTATATTGGACTTAATACCTTGGAAACAGGTAATGTACTTAGGTACATTTGAAAAACATAATGAGCTATTAGGAAACTAAATCTTTAGTGAAGCCTATTTTCAGTACTGTATGAAAATCAGGCCCTCCTATAAACTGCTTCCTGCTAAATAAGGTAGGTCCTTTGTGGAAACAAGTCTTTCAGATAACCCAATGCTATGATGCAGTGGAAAAAAGCACTTGGGCTCTGAGTCCAGCAAGCCTGGGTTGGAATCCAAGCTTATCCATTTACCTTGGGTGAACTTACTTAACCTTTTTGGTTCTGTAGTTTCCTTATCTCTAAAATACAGATAATATACCCACCCACCTCCTTCCAAGGAGCCCTGGTGGCACGGTTAAGCGCTTGGCTGCCAACTGAAAAGGTCAGCGGTTCAAACCCATTAGCTGCTCTGTGGGAGAAAAATGTGGCAGTCTGCTTCCTTAAAGATTACAGCCTTGGAAACCCTATGGGACAGTTTTACTCTGTCCTATAGGGCTGCTATGAGTCAGAATTGACTTGATGGCAATAAGTTTGGTTTCAGTTTTCTACCTCAGCATTTGTGTGAAATTTAAATGTAGGTAACACACAAAAGACTAGGCCCACAATTACATTTCCTCATTCATCTTTCCTTTATGTCAGTAATTCTTAGTATGGTCCGTCAACTGTCAGTCTGATCTGCAATATTACAGTCTAAAAAATTGCAATGGTCCTTATTATAGGTTGAATTGTGTTCCTCAAAAAGGTATGTTGAAGTCCTAACCCCGGTACCTGTGAACATGACACTGTTTGGAGACAGGTTCTTTGAAGATGTTATAAATTAGATTAACATAACATGAGGTTATACTTGAGTAGTTGTTGTTAGGTGCCATCAAGTTGATTCCAACTTACAGTGATCCTATAGGACAGAGCAGAACTGCCCCATACGGTCTCCAAGGCTGTAATCTTTATGGAAGCAGACTGCCACATCTTTCTCCTACAGAGCCACTGGTGGGTTCGAACCATAGACCTTTTGGTTAGCAGCCAAACACTTTAACCACTGCATCACCAGGGGTCTTTATACTGAAGGAGAGTAGGTCCTAAACCTGTATGCTTGGTGCCCTTATAAAAGGGAAGACAGACAGGGAAAAGAGCAAGGACACCATGTGACACTACAGCGACAAGCCAAGGAATACCTGGAGCAACAAGTAGCTAGTAAAGAGGCATGGAACAGATTTCTCTCCGAGCCCTCAGAAGGAATCAAAATAGCCATTATTTGGACTTCCAGCCTCCAGAAGTGTGAGACAATAAATTTCTTTCTGTTACGAGCCACCCAATTTGTGGTGTTTTATTACAGCAGTCCTAGGAAACTAGTACAGGGTCTTTGCAGATATAATCAAGTTAAGATGAGGTCAGACTGGCGTCCTTATAAGAAAAGACAGAGACAGAGAGAATGCTATGAGATGACAAAGGCAGAGACTGGAGTGGTACGTCAACAAACCAATGAACACCAAGGATTGCCAGCAACACCAGAGGCTCAGAGAAAGGCGTGAAACAGATTCTCCTCTAGAGCCTTCAGAAAGAGAGCACGGCCCTGCCTTGATTTCTGTCTTCTGGCCTCCAGAACCATGAGACAAATTTCTATTGTCTTAAGCCAACCAGTTTGCGGAAATTTGTTATGGCAGCCCTAAGAAACTAATACAATCCTTTTTTTCTGGAGAAAATCATTTACTTGTAAGTTTTAGACTAGGAAAAAAGTTGTCTTTTTTTTTTAATTACTAAAGTAAGACTGTACTTACTGCCATATTCTGCACTAGTATCTGCACTAGACACTGCTATATCCACATGCATATACTGTACACCCATTTTTTAGGCCCAATAAAGACAACTGACAAGTCATACTTACTTACTGGCTGAAAGAAGGGTTAACAAGACTTCAAACACTTCATGAGGTAGGACACCAGGCTATTGCCTCAGGGTAGTTTTATTAGAAGCAATATACCCAGATAAACCCTCTACCATGTGGTTCTCAAACTTGGAGATGAAAGTGTGGAACAACCAGAGCTCTCATGACACTATTAGTACAGCAGAAATGGGTATAATCACTTCGGAAAATGACCTTGCAATTTACTCTCAGGAAAATATTTAACCAAAATACAAACATAAACAGGCACCAAAAGACATGAACAAGAAGATTCACAGAAGTACCATTTGCCAACAGCTTAGAAGTGAAAATAATCCAAATATCCATCAACAGTAAAATGGATTAATGGCATATTTGAAACACAAATTCTATACAGCAATGAAACTGAAAGAACAGTCAAGTATTAGCCAAAGAACTCATATGCAAAAAGATACATCCTCAGTATCACTGAATTGTACACGTAGAAAATGTTGAATTGATGTTTGTTTTGCTGTGCATATTCTCAACAAAAATAAAATAAAATTATTTAAAGAAAAATAGTTTAGCTTAACTAGTAAAGAATGCCTGCCTTGAGCATTATGCTTTTTTAAGATCTAGCTATACAAGATCAAAGTTACAACTGCAAATGGAAAGATTAGATAGGAACCTTAGGGGGCAGTGAGTTTATGTCAACGGGGGAGAAACAACTCAGAAAAGGAGGGGGAGAATGGTTGCACAACTCAAAGAATGTAATCAATGTCACTGAACTGTACATGTAGAAACCTGAATTGGTATATGTTTTTGCTGTGTAGGTTCTCAACAACAAAATAAATTATATTAAAAAAAAAAAAGGTACATCCTGTGTGATCCCATTTATATGAAGTTCAAATGTAAGCAACACGAATCTAGGCGTTAGAATCAAACTAGTGGTTACTGGAGAGGAGGGACTGGGATGGGGTACAAAGTGAGGCTTCTGAGGAACTAATAATTTTTATTTCTTGACCTGAGTGTGATTACATGAGTGAGTTCACATTATGATTATTCATTGATGAGGCTGTATTTGTGAACTTTTCTGTATTACACTTCAAAAGTTTTTTTGTTGTTTTTTAAAGATGTCCTTTCCTAAGATTAGTCCGAAGGACTAATGGTCCACAGCTACCAAGGCCTCCACGAGACTGAGCCCAGTACAGCTGGATGGTGCCCGGCTACCACCAATGACTCCTCTGACCAGGATCACAACAGAGGGTTCTGGGCAGAGCTGGAGTAGGATGTAGAGTATAATTTTAACTCCCAAAAAAAAAAAAAAGACCAGATATACTGGCCTAAAGAATACTAGAGAAACCTCGAGAGTGTGGCCCCCAGACACCCTTTCAGCTCAGAGGGGAAGTTACCTTCAAGGTTCGATGTTAAGCCTGGGAATGGACACCCCAGTAAAACTAAATGGGACTAACGATGTACAGGAGTCCGGTGACAAGGGCCAGAAGGCAGAGGGAGAGTAGGAAACTGATGATAAGGAACACAAATTGAATAAGGACACTGTCGATGTATTGTGAGATTGTTGACCACTGCTATAGGGCAACATTTGTAGTAACTATTAAATGGGAGGCTGTTTTGTCCTGTAAGCCTTCATCTTGGGCGAGAATGGCAGCACAATTGGAAGAGCATAGTCAATATCACTTAAATGTGTAAGTAAAAAGTTTTGAAATGGTGTTTAAATAAAATAAAAATAAATAAATAAATAAATAAATAAATAAATAAACAAATGAGACTAAAGAGGTACAATAGTCCACTGACAAGGTCCAGAAGACAGAAGGGGACAAGGAAGCCCCCTGGTGATAGGGAATACAAGGTGGAGTAAGGATATTCTTGATGTGCTGTGAGATTGTTAACCATTGTCATAGGGCAACATGTGTAGTAATTGTTAAATGAAAAACTATTTTGTTCTGTAAGCCTTCATCTTAAGTGAGAATAACAGCACAGTTGGAAGAGCGTAGTCAATGTCACTGAACTGTGAATGTAGAAATTTTTGAAACGGTGTATCTTTGGCCATCTGTAATTTTCATCAAGAAAAAAGGTTGAGAATTTAGAGGCTTAATACGTTGTGGGGTTGTTAACCAATGTCAAAAAACAACATGTGTACTACTATTTCATGAGAAACTATTTGCTCTGTAAGCTTTCACCTGAAGTACAATAAAATATATATTAAAAAAAAAATAAATAAATAAAGATGTCCTTTCCTACATCATTAAAAGGTTTTTGTTTTTTTTTAATGCCTTTTCTGGGCATCACCATCAGTCTTAAATACTATTTCTACAGGGACTCCCCCAAATTTAAGAATCCCAGTTGATTCTAAGGTAGGCTGCTTGAGGACCACACTTTGGGAAACACTGCCTACCCCACTTTCAAAGTAAAATGAAAGAAATAACACAACATGATTCAAAACAGTCTTTGCTAGCCCCAACCTGTCTAGTTCAGGTATTGAAGAACTTTATCCTGAAGGCTGAGCCCCATCCATTCCCTGAACTAGGAAGAAAAGACTTGGCAGAGCTTTAAAACCCAAAAAAACCCCATTGCCATCAAGTCAATTCCAACTCACAGCCACCCTATGGGACAGAGTAGAACTGTCCCATAGGGTTTTCAAGGCTGTAATCTTTACGGAAGCAGACTGCCACATCTTTCTCCCAAGGACCAGGTGGTGGGTTCAAACTGCGAACTTTTCGGTTAGTAGCCAAGCACTTTAAACACTACACCACCAGGGATCCTTGGCAGAGCTTTAACATGGATACTTCAGAAACTCATCTGGGGCTTAACAGATTCCAGATTTAAGGCAGCAGGCTAATCTAGGTTCCACACTGCAGTGAAATCAGGCTGGAACCTAGAAGAGTCTGCTGCCTTAAATCTGGAATCTGTTAAGCCCCAGATGAGTTTCTGAGGTATCCATGTGCTCAAAGAGCTGCAGTTTATCCCCTATTCTCATAGTAAGGAGGAGGGGCAACAAACTACCCCTTGAGAGCTAAATCCTGCATAGCCTTTTTTTTTTTTTTTTTTTGTGGTAAAATTTTTACTGGAACACGGCCTCATGAACTGCCTGTAACAACACTGGTACTACAACAGCAGGGCTGAGCGGTCACAACAGAAACTGTATGTATGGTCCACAAAGCCTAAACTACTGACTTGACCCTTTACTGAAAAAGTATACGAACCCTTGACCTAGACCAAGATCCTGAGTTTCTGTTCCAATTCCTAGATTGCACTCTGATTCTCTACTGGGTCTCAAACTCTGACTTAAACCCTATTCCTCTTGGCTGAACTCTTTACAATCGGTCTAGCTGTCACCAGTCCCTTCTCCCCATAATCTATCCCTAAATCTATATAGCCTCTAACTGGAAATTCTGTTTCAATTCATAAATTTCCCTCTTAATAAGTGATGAATAAAGTCATATCCAAAGACCCCTGGCTCCAGTTCTTCCACGCACAGAATCCCACACACCAGCTATTTTTACCAGTCTAATTTAGAACCAAGTTCATAGCAAACCTCCACCTGCCCACAACACATTCATAAATGTTCACTTGTATAACCTCCTCAAGAGGCTACAGCCGTTTACAGCAAGTAGAGTGCCTCTACTAGCACTTCCCAAACTTTAATGTGTATATGAATGACCTGGAGACATAGTTAAAATGCAGTTCTGATTCAGTGTTCTGGGATGGGCCTGAGATTCTTCATTTCTAAAAGTCCTTAGTGATGCTAGGAACCATACTCTGAATGGCAAAGCTCTACTAGACTCACTCCCATTGCTAGCTCACCACTGAGGCCCAATGTTCCAAAGACTATATAATAATCTGTAACAATCTGTTTTACCCAACAAGACAAATGAAAAGGAACAAAGACAACATAAAAAATATTTTCCCTTTCTCTCTCTCTCACACACACACCTTTACAAATTATACACCCATGGTTTCTGACATAAAATGTAATGTTTCAAAATGCTAAAATTGGAATTCTCCCAATGCAGAAAAGGGAGTATATCACATCAAAGACAAAGAACCAATTACTGTAATATAGAAAGCACATCTGTAATCTAATAAGAAAAAGACCAACAATTAATTAGATGGGCAAAAGATATAAACAGAAAGTAAACAAAAAACATAAATGGCTCATAAACATGTATCTGTAAAAATCTTCAACCTTATTCTGAAAAATGCAAATTAAAACTACAAGATCCATTTTTCACTTATCAGAATTGCAAACACCAAAAAAATTAACAATCAGTGTGTATATATGGAACAAGGACTTGTATATTCCTCACTTGGCTGTATATTAGTGCAGCCTCTAAGGGAGATAATTTTGCAATATTTATCGAATTTAAAATGTCATTGCCTTTGATCTTGCAATTCTATTTCTAAAACTGTATCCTGTAGCTGAAACAATATATTCATTGCAGCACTGACAGCAAAAGATTTGATAATATCCTAAATGTCCATCAATAGGGAACTGGACAAATAAATGGGTATTTTCTATACTCTGGTGGCACAGTGGTTAAGAGCTTGGCTGCTAACCAAAAAGTTGGCAGTTTGAATCCACCAGCCACTCCTTGGAAACCCTACGGGACAGTTCTACTCTGTCCTATAGGTTGCTATGAGTCAGAATCAACTTGACAGCAACGAATTTTATTCTATAATCATATATACTTTGCATCTTGTGAGGAGCCCTGGTGTTAATCAAAGGTCAGCGGTTCGAATCCACCAGCCATTCCATGGGAGAAAGATGTGGCAGTTGGCTTCATAAAAGTTTACAGCCTTAGAAACCCTATGGGGCAGTTCTACTCTGTCTTATAAGATCGATGAGTCAGAATCGACTCGTCGGTGGTGCGTTTGGTTGGTTTTGGTTTGCAGCTTGTTATGGATTGGACTGTGTTCCCCCAAAATATATGCTGCAAACCTAACCCCTATTCTTGTGAATAAGGAGCCTTGGTGGCTCAGTGGTTAAGTGCTCAGCTGCTAACCAAAAGGCCAGCAATTTGAACCTACCAGATGCTCCACAGGAGAAAGATGTGGCAGTCTGCTTCAGTAAAGATTATAGCCTTGGAAACTCTACAGGGTAGTTCTACTCTGCCCTACAGTAGTCCCCAACTTATGACGTTATAACTTACCACATTCAGGTTATGATGAAGTGCACTTACAACCGTTTTGGGGTTTTTTTTTTTTGGTACATCTTATCATCAGTAATATGTGCTACATACAATGCTGGAGCACGTAATTTGCTGATGTTATCATTCTCAGATGTTCACTTGCAGATGTTCAATGCTATGACTTATAAAGATACTGATAATAAAAGGCAATTATAATGGGGAAAATAAAGAGGTATTTGACTTAGGTCAGGACTGAGTTTATGACAGAGAATGGAACCCTGTCGTATGTCTGGGACTACCTGTATACCTGTGATGTAATCCTGTTAGGGAGTAGGGTTTTTTTCGTTATGTTAATGAGGCCATATCAGTGCAGGGCGTGTCCTAAATCTAATCACTTCTGAATGATATAAAGAGCAGCACAGACACACAGACGAATAAGCACAAGGGGGGGGAGGGGGTGTAAATGAATGCCATGTGGAGATCACCAAGGAACAGAGGAATGCCAGGGCTAGAGAAGCTGAGACAAGGATTTTCAGACAGAAAAAGCCTTCCCCTAGAGCTGGTGCCCTGAATTCTGACTTCTAGCCTCCTAAACTGTGAGAAATACATTTCTGTCCTTTAAAGCTACCCAACTGTATTTCTGTTACAGCAGAACTAGGAAACTAAAACATCTCTGAAAAAAAAAAAAAGAGGTAGTTCAATATATATTGATATAGAATAGTATTCGTGATAAATTTAAAAAGCTAGGATGCAAGACACTTCATGATATACCATCTTCTATGGAAAAGGAAAATGAAGAAAAAATATATGCTTATAAATACATACATCATTCCTGGCATATCCAAGAAATTGGCAATGATGGCTGCCTCTGGGAGGGAGACCCGGATAGGTGGGAAACAGGAATGAGAGGCACTTTTCACTATTTTCTTTTTGTACCTTTTTAATTATGTACTATGTACGTGTATTATCTATCTAAATGGAAAAAGATTTTTGTAAAATAGAAAAATCAGAGGGCCCCAAAAAATACTCTTCCAAAGCACGAATCTTCCCCTTAGCCAGTTGCCGCTATCTCTTGTCTTCTAACAATTACAAACGCATTTTCATATGCATTCAGAAAAAAAGTTTGACAAATCTTTTAAATGAAAGTAAAAGACTAGCATTGTGTTGAGAAGAGTATTATCTTTCTTCTGCTAAATCCTTATTACTTAAATTTGTATTCCATTTCTTTACTAGATGAAAAATCTATTAGATTAAAAACCAGATGACTACTTATCTATAAAACTGTTGACGAACAGGAATTTAACAGGCTGTATTTCCTGAACGGAATGTGAAAAATCCTTTCCCTCTTCAGGATAATGTTGATCTTGGGAATGGCTGCCTCTCTTTTCTATCTCCAGAGAGTCACCATGTTCACAAAGCACAAGGTAAACTGCAGTGAAGTGCACAGGACGACCAAGTACAGTAATATAGTCAAGTCTACACCGGCTCTACCTGTATGTACCTTTCTACACCAATATTTACTGAATTGACCAAATAACTGATGAAGGCTACTTGTAGGGAATCTTAGCTCCATGTTTTAGTTGCTACAAATATTTAGGGAAATTAAGCACTGAGTCCACCACTTGTCTGTCAGTTTGTCGTACTATGGTGGCTCGTGGTGTTGCTATGATACTGGAAGTATTTCAAATACCAGCAAGGTTGCCCATGGTGGACAGGTTTCAGCAGAGCTTCCAGGATAAGAGAGACTAGGAAGAAGGACCTGGCAGTCTATTTCTGAAAAAATGGGCCAGTGAAAACCTTATGAATAGCAGTAGAACATTGTCTGAATAGTGCAGGAAGATGAGACCCTCAGGTTGGAAGGCACTTAAAATACAACTGGGGAAGAGCTGCAACAATTGAGTTAAAAAGAACTCAATTAACAACAATTGAATTAAATCCAGCTTCCTATAAATTTCCACCACCTACAGATATACCTGAAAGTGGGATCCATTTAGTTGTCTATTAAAAACTGGTTTCCCAGTTTAGCATGTAAACAAACTGGAAGTCAAAACCTACCAATGCTGGAGACAGTGGGAGAGCAAATGGACAAAGAATAAAATATTTTCTCAAACTTCATTCTTTACTCCCAGTCAGGTACAATTCCTGTGTTTAATAACACAGCCACAATCAAAACTGTTTTGTTATTAATTTTTTAATTCTTATTTCTACTCTCCTACACAACCACAGTCTCAGCAGGATGATCACTTGGCAGGAGTACTGAAGAAAATTCTAACAGCAGACAGAAAGTTGAGCTGAGTGATGTTTTAAGATCCCTTGGAGTCCATGACTGAATAACTAAGAACAAAAAGAACTTCAAATACCTTTAAAAGGGGGGAATTACTTCCAAAATTATTTTAAACCAGGAGAGCTGGCAAACAAACAGGAAGCTACCTCAAAGGCCAATGTTTGCTGACCCCTGTTCTAAACAACAATTTCCAATACTCCACAAACACTCAGAAAAATTAAAGATAAATGAGAAAGGCATACATCAATGGAAACCAGTTCAGTCTAAAAATCTATTGCCTATGATTTCACTGGAGTCCTGAATAGCACAAATGGTTATGCACGTGACTACTAGCTGAAAGGTTGGCAGTTTGAACCCACTTAGAGAAGCCTCGGAAGACAGGTCTGGCAAACTGCTTCCAAAAGGTCACAGTCTTGAAAATACTATGGAGCAGTTCTACTGTGCACATGTGAGGTGACCATTAGTCGGAACAGACTCAATGGCAACTAACAACAACGATTTCACTACTGCTAAAGTTACTGTGCGTAACACTGTAAAATGGACAGTAAAGATTTACTTGATACAGTATCATCAAAAACAGAGCTAAAGATAAATGCTAGGCTTCAGAAATACAAATATGCAAGAGGCTAAACACAAATGGAAGACATAACCTATAGCCTTTTTCAAGGTGTGTAAAAAAAAAAAAATTTGTATTTTTAAAGGAAAGCACATTAAGATGTCCAGGGTGAAGTGTAGGCATTATTATTTTGAAGAGATGGCTAAAGGTGAGGAAAAGCATGGAATATAATTCTGTCAGACTCAGATACCCTTGACCACCACCTTGTTGAAAAACATCTTGATACCAAAAAAAAAAAAAAAAAAAAAACACTAATTTATAGAAGCCAACAGCTAACCCAATGCTGTGGCAAGATATAAAGGTCTGGTTTTACATACTGCCTTACACTATAGCCTATTCTTCTCTACAGAAAAGCATAATTTTACTTATATTTAGCCAAAGGTTTTCTATGAAGAATGGGGGCGAGAAAAGAGACAAGGCATGTGGTATTATATAAATATGAAAATCTTCCAGACAACTACACTGAACTACAATAACTATGAAGGGTGTCTACATGCAGACCTCTGCTTCCTCCTTTTTTTTCCCACTGAAAAGGAAATGGGGATTAGGTGCTCTAACCAATAGGCATTAATAACTTTCTAATTCAGAGGTTCATGAACAGGCTTCAGGGAGACCAAGAACATGTTACAGTAAAATGCAAAATACTGTGTGTTTGTGTGTGTGCAAGTGTGTATACCCATCCACACACCTGCACATTTTTCTAGGGCAAAAATCCACTGCTTTTATCAGATTCTCAAAGGGGTCAATGAACCTAAACTACTGCCAAATCACTTGTGTATTTATGTGTGTATATGTTGGGGTGGGACAGAAAATGCAAAGAATAGAGCTTAATGGGTACCAATAAAAACTCTCTTAACACCTAATCTGAAGTAAATTGTGTAAATGGTTAAAACAGAATTATACTAATCTGCCTTGATGTCAAATATCATAGTAAATAAAATTATGGTAGAGAGCAAAAGGCCTTCTAAAGATGATGCATAGACTCTTAGTCCATAATAAAATTTATTATGAACCCTTTCCAACATATATGAGACAGCTGCAGTTATTAAAATATACTTTATTCAATACTAAAGATGGAATGGCTTTTCCAAATGGGTAGAAGAATGGTAGAAACAAGTTTTATATACCAAGGTCAAAATAAAGTAAATGATCCCAGAACAAATCCTCGGGGTATATATATTCCTGACTGTACATCTACACATTGTCAAATCTTGGTATATAGTAGCAGATTTAGAAAAAGTAGTGTTGTCTGGTTATCATTATGTAACAACAACTAAAACTTAAAAGAGTTGTAAGAACAGCAAAAATTTTACTATCTCTCACAATTTCTGTAAGTTAGGAATTTGAGAAGGACTCAACAAACCAGTTCTAGCTCTGGGTCTCAAAGCCTCTTTCCTGTAGTTTCTCCATTTGAGGTGGTCTGGGCTTCCTATTTATAGCATGGTGGCCTCAGGCTGTTCAGACTACACCCACTCATCAATTATCAACATAGTTAGGTTCCAAAGACCAGGTCATTATGCAAAATTCAGTGTCTTAGTCATCTAGTGCTGCTCTAACAGAAATATCCCAAGTGGATGGTTTTAACAAAGAGAAATTTATTCTCTAACAGTCTAGTAGGCTACAAGTCCAAATTCAGGGTGCCAGAGGAAGGCTTTCTCTTTCTGTCAGCTCTGGAAGAAGGTCCTTGTCATCAGTCTTCCCCTAGTCTGGGAGCATCTCAGCACAGGAACCTCAGGATGAAAGGATGCGCTCTGCTCCCAGTGTTGCTTTCTTGGTGGTATGAGGTCCCCAACTCTCTGCTTGCTTCCCTTTCCTTTTATCTCTTGTAAGATAAAAGGAGGTGCAGGCCACACCCCAGGGAAATTCCCTTTACACTGGATCAGGGATGTGACCTTAGTAAGGGTGTTACAATTCCACCCTAATCCTCTTTAACATAAAATTACAATCACAAAATGGAGGACAACCACACAATAATGGGAATCATGGCCCAGCCAAACTGATACACACATTTTTGGGGGGACATAATTAAATCCATGACATTCAACGTTATGCAAAATTGGAAATTACCACATCAGATCACAAACTGGAGGACGACTACATCATTACATAAATGCCAAATTACATATTACATAATTGTCAAACCACTGAGAATCATGGCCCACCCAAGTTGACACATAACCTTAACCATCACAGCAAGCATTACTCTCACCTTGCACCTCGACATTTGTTACTGTCAGACATAAGTCGTTAATGTGCAAAACAGTCAGCAGATTTACTATTGCTGTCATGTGAAATGATGGAAAACAAGATAGTTGGTGAGGAGTAGGTGTACTTACAAGACTGCTAAAGGCAGCCTTCTACCTAGTGAAGCAGGCAGAAGCTCTGCTTTTCTGACCTAGCCTTGGAAGTCACACAGCCTAACTTCTGCCATATTCTACTGGTTAAAAGTGATTCACAAGACTGCCCAAATCCAAGGGTAGGGTACATAAATCCCACCTTAGGATGGGAGGAGTACCTGGATGGTGCAAATGGTTAAGCGCTCAACTACTAATCAAAATGCTGGAGGTTCTAACCCACCCAGAGGCACCTTGAAAGACAGGCTTGGTGCTAGGCTTCCGAATGGTCACAACCTTGAAAACTCTATGGAGTGCAAATCTACTCTGCAACATATGGGGTTGCTATGAGACAGAATCGATTCATCAGCAACTGGTTACTGGTAGGATGGGAGAAGCACCAAGGACACACTGAAAGAAGTGGGATGCGAGATATTGTTGCAGCCATCTTTAGAAAACACAATCTGCCACAAGTAGCATCAAGTGAACCAGCTGCACTGAAATGATTCCAACTCAAGGTGAACCCATGTGTGTCAGAGTATAATTGTGCTCCGTAGGATTTTCAACATCTGATTTTTTTTAGATCACCAGGCCTTTATTCTGAGGCACCTCTGGGTTGACTTCACGCTACAACCTTCTGGTTATTAGACAAGTGCATTAACCATTTGCACCATCCAGGGACTCTAGCATCAAGCAAAGTAACTGCTGAGTACTCTTGAGTTAATCAACAATAACTCTAAATTGGACCTATTTCACGGGATTAGGGAACAACCCTGGTGGCACAGTGGTTAAGAGTTCAGCTGCTAACCAAAAGGTCGGCAGTTCGAATCCACCAGTCGTTCCTTGGAAACAGTCTGGGGCAGTTCCACTCTGTCCTATAGGGTTGCTATAAGCTGGAATCAACTTGATGGCAATGGTGTTTTTTTAAGAGTAGGGAATAACAAAGACCTGTTCCTTACTACACATTTTTTAACCACCCAAAACTCCTTTAGAAAAAAAAAATGCCCCCACAGATATTAACCTTTGAAATATTTTTCTACATAGCCTTCTCGTTTACTAAATAATAATTTCATTTTCCCATGTTCAATTAACTAAACTTCTAATAGGTTACCACTTGAAATCGACATAATTCTAACCAAAAGCAAGCCAATTCATTTTAGTTAAGACTATGAAGCTGCCCCACCTTTGTAGGTAAAGTACAGACTTTTGTAAAAATGGCAAGTGGCATCAGAGATCCTCTAACTGCATGACGGGGAGAGAGAATCAACCATTAACATCAACCCAAGGCTGACTGCTATGAGGTGGAGGTCAGACATACCTCCACCCTCCAACCTTCTTACCAACACTGACACTAGCCGTCCCTGCCACAGCACTCTCTACACTCAGCTGGGTTTGATCATTTGTTGCAATGGCCACACAGAATTCACAAACCATACTCACAGTCATGGAATTAGGGAAGTAACAGGTTACAATTCAGGATCAGGAACAACTCAGGCTCAGGATACAGTTTTTCGGTCAAGACAGCTTCTCAGCCATGCCTGTAGGCAGGTGTCTCTCTCCCTCTCTCTCTCCTGCTCAAAGGCACTCAGCTCTCTCGCTCCTTTCATTGGTCAGCATACCCACTGTAGCCACCTCTCATGTCGGTTTCCTGGTTTTGCTGCCACCGTTTCTCTGCTGCTGCTTCTTACCATCTCGTGTCCTCTCCAGTGTTACAGGGTCTAGGAGGTTCTCAGAGAACGGACCCAGGGTCCAAAGGATATGCTCAACTCCTGGCTCTTTTTCCTTGGTGGTAGTGAGGTACCCATGAGGTCCCCCTTCCCACCTCTGGGATTGCTCATTTTAAGCCTAGTGGGATGGCAAAACTGAGCAATCCCTTCATCAGGGTTCCATACACCTCATGGCATGGACCCATGTCCGCAAGGGTTCCATGCACCTAATTTGCATTGTTAGCAAGCTGATTCCCTTGGTGGGCCACAAACACTTTATTTGCATAGTTCTACCCAATCACTGTATGAGATTTACAAGACCATCCATGGCTAAAAGAGTCACATCAAATAATTCACTACACCGCAACTTTAAGATTTTCTGGTAGACTCCCATCATGAGGTATATTGGGAACCACAGGTCTAGTGTCTTTTCTACTATATTTTGGTAACTCCAGAAACTTTATTTGTATACATGTTTTGCTTAAAAGTCAACATAAAAGAAAACCTCCTCTGAAAGTAAGGTGTAAACTAGATAAAAGCAAAAAAAATCAAGGACCAAAATGCAAACTCAACATGCACAAACTATTTACTGTAGACAAGTTAATAAGAATGGTGGGTTTCCTTTTTCCTTTTTCAAAAATTAAGGCTCATAAGACTTTTTCTTCCCACAAACAACAGAATAGCTCTAGCATCCTGGTTAACATTTCTTTTTTCAATAAAAGATGCTAGTGTCCATCCTTGTTGCAAACACTCGTTGAAGGATATAATGGCCACTCTGTTTGTTTACACAGGCACTGATATACCAAAATATTTAACTCTTTGTGTCCTATTTTCCTAATGTACTTCTCAGTTGTAAGGAATCTATAGAGGCTCATTAGTTCTTAGGCTACTACACAACCATTTTGTACACTACTGTTGCTCCGTAAGCATAGTGTTTGTTTGGGAAGAGTTACAATGCCTCTAAGACCTTATGCTCTTGGAAAATGTTAGACATTGTGGAAAATCAGACTCAGAATTCCCTTGAGTGATGTAAAAATCAAATACAAACATCTTAAAAACTTAAGTTCTACTACATTAAAAAGAAGGAAAATGTCAATTCTACAGCATTAAAATTCTCTCCTGACAAGAAACTTATTTTTTTTTTCAGTAATATTCATTTTCCTTTGTTTCTGTCTCTGTCCTCAAGGGCAGTACCAGCAGACTAAGTTGTCTACTACTAAGCCTACAGAAGAAGGGTTCTACCTCAGTCTTTGTTCTTATTAACACATAGCATGGTAATACTGAAAAATAAAACAAACAAGAGGAGGTATCCAAAATAAGAAAAACATAAACAGGTCTAGCAATCAGTTAAGTTACTAAGAGTGGCGGGGGGCGGCAGGGGGACCAACAGTTTCAATGCTTGCAAAAACTTGCATCTGATTTCATTCTAGAAGAAAATAATATAAAAAAGTAATTCCCGTTAGTAACACGATTTTTTAAAAAAATAAACTATTGTGCTAAAGACTCCTACCTTAATAAAAATGTTTCCATATTGAGGTGAAATTAAAATGAATACTTTCAAACCTAGAACAGCAAAACACAGTACTCTAATATATAAAGGTAAACTAATATTTGAAGTATACTACTACTGTGGTGGCTTACTTGTTGCTATGATACTGGAAGTTGTGCTACAGGTATTTTAAATACCAGCAAGGTCATCCTTGGTGGACAGGTTCCAGCGGAACCTCCAGATTAAGATAGACTAGGAAGAAGAATCTGGTGATCTATTTCTGAAAAAAATGGCCAGTGAAAACCTTATGAATAGCAACAAACACTGTGCCAGATGGTGTCAGAAGACGAGTCCTTAAGGTTGGAAGGCACTCAAAAGACGACTGGGGAAGAGCTGCTTCCTCAAAGTAGAGTCGACCTCAATGACATAGATGGAGTCAAGCTTTTGGGACCTTCATTTGCTGATGTGGCACGACTCAAAATAAGAGGAAAACAGCTGCAAACATCCATTAATAACCTGAATGTGAAATGTACGACGTATGAAACTAGGAAAATTGGAAGTTATCAAAAATGAAATGTAACACATGAAGATCAATATCCCAGGCATTAGTGAGCTGCAATGAACTGGTACTGGCCATTTTGAATGAGACAATCATATGGTTTAAAATGCAGGGAATGACAAACTTAAGAGGAATAGCGTCATATTCATCATCAAAAAGAACATTTCAAGATCTATCCTGAAGTATAACGCTGTCAGTGACAGGATGATATCCATACACCTGCAAGGAAGACCAGTTAATATGCCTACTATTCAAATTCACACACCAACCACTAATGCCAAAGATGAAGGAACTGAAGATTTTTACCAACTTCTGCAGTTTGAAATTGATCAAACATGCAATCAAGATGATTGGTGATCAGAATGTGAAAGTTGGCAACAAAGAAGAAGTATCGGTAGTTGAAAAATATGGCCTTGGTGATAGAAACGATGCCACAGATTGCAGGACAGAATTCTGCAAGACCAAGGACGTGTTCATTGCAAATACCTTTTTCAACAACAGAAACAGGGACTATACACATAGACCTCACCAGATGGAAAACACAGAAATCAAACTGACTACATCTGAGGAAAGAGATGATGGAGAAGCTTACTATCATCAGTCACAACAAGACCAGGGGCCGACTGCAGAACAAACCATCAACTGCTCATATGCAAGTTCAAGCTGAAGCTGAAGAAAATTAGAACAACTCCATGAGAGCCAAAGTACGACACTGAGTATATCCCATCTGAATTTAGAGACCATTAAGAACAGATCTGATGCAATGAACATTAATGGCCGAAGACCAGACGAGTGGTGGAATGACATCAAGGACATCATACATGAAGAAAACAAGAGGTCATTAAAAAGAGAAGAAAGAAAGAAAAGACTAAAATGAATGTCAGAAGAGACTCTGAGACTTGCTCTTGAATGTAGGGCAGCTAAAGCAAATGGAAGAAATGATAAAGTAAAAGAGCTGAAGATTTCAAGGGGTGGCTTGAGAAGACAAAGTATTATAATGACACGTGCAAAGACCTGGAGTTAGAAAACCAAAAGGAAGAACACACTTGGCATTTTTCAAGCTGAAAGAACTGAAGAAAAAATTCAAGCCTCGAGTTGCAACAGTAAAGGATTCTATGGGGAAAAAACTGAACGACACAGGAAGCATCAAAAGAAGATGTAAAGAATACACAGAGTCACTGTACCAAAAAGAACTGGTAAACATTCAACCATTTCAGGAGGTACCATATGATCAAGAACCGATGGTATTGAAAGAAGAAGTCCAAGCTGCACTGAAGGCAATAGCAAAAAACAAGGTTCCAGGAATTGACGGAATACCAATTGAGATGTTTCAACAAATGGGCGTGACACTGGAAGCGCTCACTCGTCTATGCCAAGAAATTTGGAAGACAGCTATCTGGTCAACCAACTGGAAGAAATCCATATTTGTGCCCATTCCAAAGAAAGGTGATCCAACAGAATGCAGAAATTAATTGAACAATATCAGTAATATCATATGCAAGTAAAATTTGGTTGAAGATAATTCAGAAATGGTAGCAGCAATACATCGACAGGGAACTGTCGGAAATTCAAGCCAGATTCAGAAAAGGACATGGAACAAGGCATATCACTGTTAACGTCGGATGGATCTTGGCAGAAAGCAAAGAATGCCAGAAAGATGTTTACCTGTGTTTTATTGACTATGCAAAGGCATCTGACTGTGTGGATCATAACAAATTATGGATAACACTGTGAAGAATGGGAATTCTAGAACACTTAATTGTGCTCATGAGGAACCTGTACATAGATCAAGAGGCAGTCGTTCAAACAGAACAAGGGGATACTGTGTGGTTTAAAATCAGGAACAGTGTCTGTCAAGGTTGTATCCTTTCACCATACTTATTCAATCTGTATGCTGAGCAAATAATCCAAGAAGCTGGACTATATGAAGAAGGAGGAATAAGGATTGGAGGAAGACTCATTAACAACCTGTGATATGCAGATGACAGACACAACCCTGCTTGTTGAAAGAGAAGAAGACTTGAAGCACTTACTGATGAAGATCAAAGACTACAGCCTTCAGCGTGGATTAAAACCAAAAAAAAAAACAAAGCCACTGCCATTGAGTCAATTCCGACTCATAGCGACCCTACTGGACAGAGAAGAATTGTCCTATAGGGTTTCCAAGGACCAACTGGTGGATTCAAACTGTCGACCTTTTAGTCAGCAGCTATAGCTCTTAACCACTGCATCACCATGGCTCCTCAGTATGGATTATACCTCAACATAAAGAAAACAAATTTCTCACAATTTGGACCAATAAGCAACATCATGGTAAACGGAGAAAAGACTGAAGTTGTCAAGGATTTCATATGACTTGGAATTTGCAACCAACACCTATGGAAGAAGCAGTCAGGAAATCAAACGATGCATTGCATTGGGCAAATCTGCTGCAAAAGACTTCCTTAAAATGTTCAAAAGCAAAGATGTCACTTTGAGAATTAAACTGTGCCTGATTCAAGCCATGGTATTTTCAATCATCTCACCTCACGGTATTTTTAACTGTGCAAAAGCTGGACAGTGAATAAGGAAGACCAAAGAAGAATTGATGCCTTTGAATTATGGTGTTGGCAAAGAATACCGAATATACCATGGACTGCCAGAAGAACAAACAAATCTGTCTTGGAAGAAGTACAGCCAGAAGGCTCCACAGGAGCGAGGATGACGAGACTTTGTCTCATGTACTTTGGACACATTATCAGGAGGGAATAGATCCTGAAGAAGAACATTATGACTGATAAAGCAGAGGGTCAGTGAAAGCGAGGAAGACCTTCAACGAGATGGAATGACACAGTGGCTACAATGATGGGCTCAAGTATAGCAGCAACTGTGAGGATGGCACAGGACCAGGCAGTGTTTCGTTCTGTTATACATGGATTCACTGTGAGTCAGTACTGACTCGACAGCACCTATCAACAACAACAACCACAAACAACAATGAGGAGTCCTGGTGATACAGTGGTTAAATACTTGGCTATTAACCAAAAGATGGGCGGTTCAAATCCACCCAGCAGCTCGACAGGAGAAAGATGTGGCAGTCTGCTCTCGTGAAGACTTGCAGCCCTGGAAACCCTATGGGGCAGTTCTACTCTATCCTTTCAGGTCGCTAGGAGTTGGATTTGACTCGACAGCAACAAGTTTTTGGGTCTGACCAACAATAGGTCTTCAAACTTTTCCAACTCAACAGGGGAAATTAACATAAACTTTCTTGCTTAAAATTCATGGAAGTTATATATTTGACTCCATAATATACATAAGATTAAATTTAAAACTCTTTCAAGTTGGATGCAGGGCCAAGATGGCGGAGTAGTCAGATGCTTTTGGTCATCCCTCTTACAACAAAGACCCAAAAAAACAAGTGAATCGATTAAATATGACAATCTAGGAGCCCTGAACATCAAAGGCAACGTTGAGGAATTGGACTGACTGACGGGGGAGGGAGAGATGGTTTGGAAGCAGTGAACAGTTTCCAGACCTGACCCAGTGAGAGCCTGAGCCCTTCAAGCCTGAACAGTTCGTGGTGCGCAGTGAGGCAGTCAGGCAGCCGTGCTCAGGAGGCGTATTCCGCATCAGGAGAGACCCAGCAGCAGAGTCTACTCGGCCATTCAGAATCAGTGAGAGGGAGCCCTCGGCGAAAGGTAAGTACTTGCGTCCCGCCTACTGTGCAGATCAAAAACACCCCCTCTTAGGGAAAAACCTCTCTCTCATTTACCTCCCCGCTCCATGCTCTGCACTCGGTCTGAGACTGGCTTCAGCGACTGCCAAGTCCCCTGGGCCAGAATTAGGACCCATCACAGGCCCTGAGCCATTCTTTCAGCCTTGGAGAGTGAAAAAATTAACAGAGGGGAAAAAATAATCTGCCGACTCCCACCAGCCAGGAATTCAGGGTAGGCACAGCACCTTTGCCTAGCCACAGGAGTAAGTGAGCCACAGAACTCGAGTGCCTTTCCCCCACCATAGACTTGTGTGGGCCCATTTCAACAGTACAGGCCCTCATTACCAAAGTACAACTGGGTATATACCTGAAGTCTAACTTCAGCTGTTTCAGCTGTGAAGTGGCAGGTTCATGACATTTGACACTGCTCTGTCCATTAAACAGGTTCTTTACCTACTCACATCAAGGGCCTGAGGACTGGTGGCTCCACCCACGCCACCTAGTCACCTGCAACAGGGGCCCAAGAATAAGAGGGGCCCCTCAGTCCTTATAGCAAACAGCACTGGGTGCTAATACTCCAGCTACAAAACCCACCCATCTATGCGCTCTAGGGAATAGGGACACACTTTCCTCCTGGACACTCATAGGTGGTCATGGGCCCCTTGCCTTGCTCAGTCTGTGTCCCCTTGCTACAGCTGTATGCCTGTGCCTACACCAATCAGCCATGCCTGTCTAGAACTATAGGTGAGAGCCTGCACCACACACTTAGTGGCCAACTACCTGGACAGCTGAGCTGAACCCATACAGGACTGAGCCGACTCCTGAGCTCACATACTTAGTGGCAGGACATTGGAGCTTCTCGGGCACTGGTGACGCACCTAGCTCACATGAGCAGCCTATCTGGGCATATCAAAACAAAACAAAACAAGAAGCTGGGACACAGTAAGCAAACATAAAATAAATAAATATAATAACCTACTGATAGCTCGGTGACAACAGTCAACATCAAATCACATAAAGAAGCAAACGATGATGGCTTCAGTAAACTCCAAAATAAGGAATCTAGAAATTTTCCGGATGAAGAAGGTTTCTCGGAATTACCGGAGGTAGAATACAGAAGATTAATATACAGAACTCTTCAAGATATCAGGAAGGAAATCAAGTAAAACGCAGAAAACGCAATAGAGGAACTTAAAAAGATTACAGAAGAGCATAATGACAAATTTAACAGGCTGCAAGAATCCATAGAGAGACAGCAATCAGAAATCCAGAAGATTAACAAAAAAATTTCAGAACTAGACAACTCAATAGAAAGTCACAGAAGCAGAACTGAGGCAATGGAGGTCAGAATTAGTGAGACTGAAGATAAAGCAGTTGACACCAACTTAATTACATGGCATTCTATCAAGAGGAATAATCTACGAGTGATTGGAGTACCAGAACAGGGAGGGATAACAGGAAATACAGAGAGAATTATTGAAGATTTGTTGGGAGAAAACTTCCCCGATATCGTGAAAGATGAGAAGATATCTATCCAAGAAGCTCATCGAACCCCACATACGGTAGATGCCAAAAGAAAGTCACCAAGACATATTATAATCAAACTTGCCAAAACCAAAGATAAAGAGAGAATTTTAAGAGTGGCTAGGATAAACAAAAAGTCTTCTACAAAGGAGAGTCGATAGCACTAAGTTCAGATTACTCAACAGGAAACCACGCAGGCAAGAAGGCAATGGGATGACATATATAAAGACTTGAAGGAAAAAAATTGCCAACCAAGAATTATATGTCCAGCAAAACTGTCTCTCAAATATGATGGTGAAATTAGGGCATTTCCAGATAAATAGAAGTTTAGGGAATTTGCAAAAGCCAAACCAAAATTACAAGGAATACTAAAGGGAGTCATCCAGTTAGAAAATCAGTAACATCAAATAACAATCCAAGAGTAGAACACAAAACAGAGCAACCAGATATTGACTCAGATAGGGAACTCATAAAAATAAATCAAAGCTAAAACACTGAAAACAGTGAAACAGATGTTAATATGTAAAAGATGTCAACATTAAAACAAAAAAGAGGGACTAAAAAATGCAGACATAGATTTTTCATATGGAGAGGAAGTCAAGGCGATATACAGAAATAAAAGCCTAGTATGAACTTAGAAAAATAGGAGTAAATACTAAGGTAATCACAAAGGAAACTAACAATCCTACAAGTCAAAAAAAAAACAGGAAAAATATAAAGACTCAGCAAATACAAAATCAACAACAATGAAAAAGAAGAAAAGAAAATACATAAAGAAAAATGACTCAGCACAGAAAATTAAGTGGAACAAAGAAACTGAACAACACACAAAAAGAGACATCAAAATGACAGCACTAAACTCATACCTATCAATAATTACACTGAATGTAAATGTACTAAATGCACCAATAAAGAGACAGAGAATGGTAGGATGGATAAAAAAACACAATCCATCTATATGCTGCTTACACTGCTTACAAGAGACACACCTTAAAGACACAAACAAACTGAAACTCAAAGGATGGAAAAATATATATCAAGGAAACAACACGGAAAAAACAGCAGGAGTGGCAATATTAATCTATGACAAAATAGACTTTAAAGTAAAATCTACCATAAAGGATAAGGAAGGACACTATATACTGATTAAAGTGTCTATACACCAGGAACACACAACTATAATAAATATTTATGCACCCAATGACAGGGCTCCCAAATACACAAAACAAACTCTAACGGCATTGAAAAGAGAGATAGACAGCTCCAGAATAGTAGTAGGAGGCTTCAACACACCACTTTTGGTGAAGGACAGAACATCCAGAAAGAAGTTCAACAAAGACACTGAAAAGCTAAATGCTACAATCAACCAACCTGATCCCACAGACATATACCGAACACTCCACCCAACAGCAGCCAAGCATACTTTCTTTTCTAACACACATGGAACATTCCTCAGAATAGACCACATATTAGGCCATAAAGCAAGCCTTAACAGAATCCAAAGCACTGAAATATTATAAAGCATCTTTTCTGATCATAAAGCCATAAAAGCAGAAATCAACAACAGAAAAAGCAAGGAAAAAAAATCAAACACGTGGAAACTGAACAACACCTTGCTCAAAAACTACAGGGTTATAGAAGAAATTAAGGATGGAATAAAGAAATTCATAGAATCAAACGAGAATGAAAACACATCCTATCAGAACCTTTGGGACACAGCAAAAGGAGTGCTCAAAGGTCAGTTTACAGCAATAAATGCACACATCCCAAAAGAAGAAAGGGTCATAATCAAAACATTAACCCTACAAACAGACCAGCAAAAGAAGCACTTGGGCACCAGAAGAAAGGAAATAATAAGAATTAGAGCATAATTAAATGAAATAGAGAACAGAAAAACAATTCAAAGAGTTAACAAGACCAAAAGCTGGTTCTTTGAAAAGACCAATAAAATCGATAAACCATTGGCCAAACTGACAAAACAAAAACAAGAGAGGAAGCAGATAACCCGGATAAGAAATAAGATGGGTGATATCACAACAGACCCAACTGAAAGAATCCTAACAGAATACTATGAAAAACTGTACTCTAACAAATTTGAAAACCTAGAGAAAATGGATGAATTTCTAGAAACTCACTACCTACCTAATCTAACACAAACAGAGGTAGAACAACTAAATAAACCCATAACAAAAGAAGAGATTGAAAAGGTAATTAAACTCCCAACAAAAAAAAGCCCTGGCTTGGATGGCTTCACTGGAGAATTCTACCAAACTTTCAGAGAAGAGTTAACACTACTACTTCTAAAGGTATTTCAGAGCATAGAAAAGAATGGAATACTCCCAAACTCATTCTATGAAACCAACATAACCCTGACACCAAAACCAAGGAAAAAATAATTCACTATGATCGAGTGGGATTTATACCAGGGATTCAGGAATGGTTCAACATTAGTAAAACAATCAATGTAATCCATCACATTAATAAAACAAAAGACAAGAAACACATGAATCTTCTCAATCGATGCAGAAAAAGCATTTGACAAAGTCCACACCCATTCATGATAAAAACTCTCAACAAAATAGGAACAGAAGGGAAATTCCTCAACATAATTAAGGGCATTTATACAAAGCCAACAGTCAACATCATCCTAAATGGAGAGACTTTGAAAGCATTCCCCTTGAGAACGGGAACCAGACAAGGATGCCCTTTATCACTACTCTTACTCAACACTGTGCTGCAGGTCTTAGCCAGAGCAATTAGGCTAGAAAAAGAAATAAAGGGCATCTAAATTGGTAGAGAAGTCAAAGTATCCCTACTTGCAGATGATATACTCTTATACAGAGGAAACCCCAAGGAATCCACAAGAAAACTACTGGAACTAATAGAAGATTTCAGTGAAGTTTTAGGATACAAGATAAACATACAAAAATCAGTTGGATTCCTTTACACCAACAAAGAAAACCTTGAAGAGGAAATCACCAAATCAATACCATTTACAATAGCCTCCAAGAAGATAAAATACTTAGGAATAAATCTAATCAAAGACATAAAGACCTATACAATGAAAACTACATGACACTGCTGCAAGAAACCAAAACAGACCTGCATAAGGGGAAAAACATACCTTGCTCATGGATAGGAAGACTCAACGTCATGAAAATGTCAGTTCCACCCAAAGCGGTCTACAGATACAATGCAATCCCGATCCAAATTCCACTGGCATTTTTTAATGAGATGGAGAAACAAATCACCAACTTCATACGGAAAGGGAAGAGGCCTTGGATAAGTAAAGTATTACTGAAGAAGAAGAACAAAGTGGGAGGCCTCACACTACCTGATTTTAGAACCTATTATACCACCGCAGTAGTCAAAACACCCTAGTACTGGTACAACAACAGATACACAGACCAATGGAAGAGAATTGAGAATCCAGACATAAATTCATCCACCTATGAGAAGCTGCTATTTGACAAAGGCCCAAAGTCTGCTAATTGGGGAAAAGACAGTATCTTTAACAAATGGTGCTGACATAACTGGATATCCATCTGCAAAAAAATGAAACAAGACCCATCCCTCACACCATGCACAAAAACTAACTCAAAATGGATCAAAGACCTAAATAACAAATTGAAAACGATAAAGATCATGGAAGAAAAAATAGGGACAACGCTAGGAGCTCTATACATGGCATAAACACAATACGAACCGTAAGTAACAATGCACAAGCACCAGAAGAGAGACAAGATAAATGGGAGCTCCTAAAAATCAAACACTTATGCTCATCAAAAGACCTCACCAAAACAATCAAAAGACAACCTACAGACTGGGAAAAAATTTTCGGCTACGACAAATTCGATCAGTGTCTAATCTCTAAAACCTACACAACACTGCAAAATCTCAACAACGAAAAGACAAACAACCCCACTGAAAAGTGGGCAAAGGATCTGAACAGGCACTATGCCAAAGAAGACATTCAGGCAGCTAACAGACACATGAAGAAATGCTCACGATCATTAGCCATTAGAGAAATGCAAATCAAAACTACAGTGAGATACCATCTCACCCAAACAAGGCTACCATTAATCCAGAAAACTCAAAATAATAAATGCTGGAGAGGTTGTAGAGAGACTGGAACACTTATACACTGTTAGTGGGAATGTAAAATGGTACAACCACTTTGGAAATCGATTTGGCACTTCCTTGAAAAGCTAGAAATAAAAGTACTGTATGATCCAGCTATCTCACTCCTTGGAATATATCCTAGAGAAATTAGAGCCATCACATGAAGAGATATATGCACACCCACGTTCACTGCAGCACTGTTCACAATAGCAAAAAGATGGAAACAACCTAGGTGCCCATCAATGGACAAATGGATAAACAAATTATGGTATATTCACACAATGGAATACTATGCAACGATGAAGAACAATGATGAAGCTGTGAAACATAACATGGAGGAATCTAGAGGGCATTATGCTAAGTGAATTTAGTCAGTCACAGAAGGACAAATATTGCATAAGACCACTATTATAAGAACTCAAAAAAGGTTTAAACACAGAAGAAAACATTCTTTAATGGTTATGAGGTGGGGAGGGAAGGTGAGGGTTATTCACTAACTATACAGTAGACAAGGATTATCTTAGGTGAAGGGAAGGACAGCACACACTACAGGGGAAGTCAGCACAACTGGACTAAACCAAAGCTAAGAAGTTTCCTGAATGCGAGGGACAGAGTAGCAGGGGCAGGGGTCTGGGGGGCCCATGCTTTCAGCGGATATCTAGGTCAACTGGCATAACAAAGCTTAATAAGAAAACATTCTGCATCCTGCTTTGGTGAGTGGTGTCTGGGGTCTTAAAAGCTAGCCAATGGCCATCTAAGATGCATCAATTGGTCCCAACCACCTGAAGAAAAGGAGAATGAAGAACACCAAGGACCCAAGGAAAGTATTAGTCCAAGAGACAGAAAGGGCCACATAAACCAGAGACTTCATCAGCCTGAGACCAGAAGAACTAGATGGTGCCCGGCTACCACCAATGACCACCCTGACAGGGAACACAACAGAGAGTCCCTGATGGAGCAGCAGAAAGGTGGGGTGCAGAACTCAAATTCTATTAAAAAGACCAGACTTAATAGTCTGACTGAGGCTGGAGGAACCCCAGAGAGCATGACCCCCAGACTCTCTGTCAACCCACAACTAAAACAATTCCCGAGGCGAACTCTTCAAAGATTGTACTGGACTGTGGGACATAAAATGATACTCGTGAAGAGTGTGCTTCTTAGCTCAAGTAGATACATGAGACTAAATGGGCAGCTTCTGTCCGGAGGTGAGATGAGAAGGCAGAGAGAGTTAGGAGCTGGTTGAAAGGACATGGGAAATCAGTGGTGGAAAAGAGGAGTGTGCTGTCACAGTATAGGGAGAGCAATTAGGGTCATATAACAATATATGTATAAATTTTTGTATGAGAGACTAACTTGAAAGGTAAACTTTCACTTAAACTACAACAATAAACAAATATAAAAAAATATTTCAAGTTACCGGGTAAAACTGACATTACATCTTTACCCTGAATACTAGACATACACCACATACAGATTTGCCCAAAAACTGGCTCAGACAAATTACTAACCAATTATATATCTTATGTAGGTACGGTCTTATTAAAAACTACTAAAGTCTATTCACATAGAGTAATATCTTTCAGAGCAATTTGGTAGAATCAAAACTATTTGGGGTATTTTACCAGTTATAGAAGTAGTTAAGACTCAGTCTGATATTACAGCAAATGATTTGGCATCCCTAACAGCAGAAAAGTGGTTTGAAGCTCCTCCTTCAAATACATGCCTTTGTCCAGTTTCTCTATCACTTTCCTATGCTGAATCGGTCCTCAAGGTTGAACCTAAAAGCAGGCTCCAGTCCTCTAAGGCATTTTCCAAATCCTGGTAAATGGGGCTGGGAAACTGTATATTTCATACCTGACTAGGAGATTAACAAAGTATATTAGCACAGCAAAGACTTCAAAATGTCCTGAGGTAAAGGAAACTAGTTGAACTCTATTTTACCCCAGCCCTTCACAAATTTCCCAACACTGCTTAGGAAACAATGCTCATGAAAAGCTCACCAATTATCATTTCAGCTTTTTAAGGTAATGATTTTCCAAAAATGGGCCAAACCTCTTGACAGGCTACAAATGATTTAAAAGCATGACTTTCCACTGGTCCAAAAGGCTACTTATGAATAAACTACTAAACCAGTTATTAAGAGTTAAAAAAAATTAACATGTTAGTAGAACATGCCAAAGACAGTAATTTGTATTCAACTACCAAGTCTGGTTGCTGCAATACTGTGAAGTTCCTACTACACATGTACACTCAAAATTGGAATGCTCTAATTTTCAAGAGAGACATTCTGTCAATGAAGTTACATCATTTTTAGCTGGTCATAGTTTTCACTTATCATTATTCTTGTTTTTTGATTAAAAATTACGATTAGCTTAGTTACATCATTACAAATTCAATTTTACTATAAGCTTTATGACAGTATTTTTATGAATTCAATTAAGAACCATCTATATCCCTGATGGTGAAATAAGTCAAAAAAGGATAGTGACAATGCTTGCACAACATGAAGATTGTAATCAATGTCATTGGACTATACATATAAAAATTGTTGAACTGGAAAATGGTTTGTTATGTATATTTTACCACAATAAAAATGAGTATTAAAAAAAAAGATCAATGAAAACCACTTAACAAAAAAAGAGCCATCCATATTCCTACTGCTAAAGAAAATCCCTCTCCCACAAAAATGCTTGTATATTGACAACTGCTACTATTCCACTAGAAAGCTGGACTTATTGAGCTAAGAATGACCCAGCTAATGGGTGAGGAGTGAAAAAGCTTAAGAGTCACCGTTCTAAGAATCCTCACCTTGGCTATGGGGTCACTATAGGTTACTCATCACATTTGAAATCCCCTACTGGGTGCTTCCACCCACAAGCATTCTCAGGTCTTCTACTTGGCTGCCAAGCCTACACCAACCACATGTGGTATAAGACTTGAAGTCAAAACCAGTCCTGGAATTTGGTAGTAGTAACTTCTCTGACTTGCATGTCAATGATCCCGCCAGTTTCTAGTTTTGAGTGGGAAGTAAAAGCTTCCAGGGAATGTCTTAAAACAACTAAATCCCATAACAAATCCTCTTCTCCAAATCTTTTCCTGTTTTATGTTTAAAACTTCACTACGTTCACAGACAGGAGACAGATCACAACTAAATGCTATTAGATAGGGATCAGCCCAGAAAGGGGGGTGTGTGTGTGTATACACTACAGGGGCTGGTGGGAGTCACATGAGAATAAATTCTGTGAAGTCCTTGGCCACTGCTCCACCTACAGTCCACCATGGAAATAATAATAGTTTTAATTCTTACAAAATTATAAATAAATAATAATAAATAATAAAATTATAATAGAAAACATAAGGGAAATGATTGATGACATTTTGGATTCTTAATAACTGTTTCTAGCTGTAAAACTGACTTAAGCAGCTAAGAAGCCTACCCCAATAAGCCTAGTAACCAGGGGTTATTGCAAAAAAAATGGGGTGCAAATACATACAGCAAAATAAAAGCATCAGTAAATTCAGGGAACTCCTAGTCAATTTATTGACTGAGAATCAGTCATAGTGCTAAGAACCCTAGTGCTTTTCCTAGATATTTCCCTCTCCAGATACTGATCCAGAATGAAAAAAAGACTGGAATACATACATCCAACAGACCTACCAAAAATCAGGTAAAATAAGAAAAAATCACACTGCGGATTGCCACTAACTGGCTGACCTGGTAAGTCAATTAACCTCTCCGGTCATTCATCAATTTCATCGAAGAGGAGGCCAGATCACTGATTGCTAAATCCTCTCCTGACTCTCAAAGACTATTATCTCTATTACTATGTATTAGAAAAAGTTATTTCCTAGTATTACATTAGATACTCAGAGAATTATTAACTCCAACAGGTCACAAGGGTTATCACTTTAAGCAATACACCTAATACTCACCAATGTTCAAACACTGCTCTACAGAGGCAAGTGTCCCATTACCAGCTAATTCACCTGGGCCTTCTGCTTAGGCAAACCGTTGTTATGATTACATGTTAAAATGTAATCCACAAGTTTTAAAAACCACCATTTAAAAAAATCTTATTTCAGATTATCCATCAAACTAAGTAGGTGATAAGTGCTAATGATCTCAGGGTCCCACTGAGAATGAATTCTTTGCCAGCCAAATACACTTTTCCAAGACCCTGCATTACTTCTAGCAGTTATTTCAACACAGATGTGAGCCTCAAAATACTTTGACAGATCCTTTCCTCCACAGAGCTTAACTACCTAAGGGCTAGGTAGCTCACAGAAGCTTCTTCCTTTACCTCTGTGAGAAAAAAAAAAAAAAAAGCATTTATGCATTTATTCATTTTTAAGTTATGTATTCTACTTCCTGCTACTTCAGGATGGAAAGCAGCCATTATATACATAGTTACACATACCTACTCCACATTCTTTAGCAAAACTCTCATTCCTACATCTTTATTAAACTTGCTACAGCTTATTTTCTCCCAAGAATTTAATTAAGAATTGGTCTATTTTTTTCAATTAGGAATTAGTATAATCAGCTTTATATTTATCATTCCTAATAATTAAAAACACCTCAAAAGATGAACAATACACACAGAAATATAATTGAGTTGAATTTTAGCATTATGCTTTCTGCCTACACAGAATGGGTTATTATACAAGGATCCACAGAACACTCCCCCCGCCCCAATGATACTTGAATAGGCTATTTGAATAGGCTCTCAGGGTCTTAATAATTCCCTGAATTCTATGAAAAATTAAATTTGCATGTACATTTTTCTAACAAGACAGCACAAAGCTTTGATAACATATTCAAAGAGGTTTACGACCTTTGACGAAGAATTTCTATGTTATGGAATACACTTTAAGATTTACTCTCAGAATACTTCAATGTAATAAGATATGCTAAGAATTCCTTAAATTCAAGGATTTCTCATATGGCTGTCATGACAACATTTCTGGTAAGAATTCCATAAAAGACAAGAATGATCTAAACTAGGTATTTCAAAGTAATCTTAAAACTATCAAATGGTTAACATTTAAATACACACACACATATTCTAGACAGAATGGATTGATTAACAGCTGTGGTATTCAGATATTTAAAGATTTTTTAAATGAATGTGCCAAGTAATTCACCATGGACAGTAAAAACACTCAAAAAGTAGTGTGTCCTAATTTGTAACACAGCAAATGGCTTTTTTCAAGTACTGATGTAAAATAAGATCTACACAATGTCAATAATATCTTGCAGGGGGTCTAAAAAATACAGACACACACAGATTAAGATATAACTTATTCTATGAAACCAAAGTTAGATTTTTCTGTTTGCTTTATTCATGTGATCACCCTCACCTCATGCCCTAAATGTTATTTCTCCCTGTGTCTCAGTCATCTAGTGCTGCTATAACAGAAATACCACAAGTGGATGGCTTTAACAAAGAGAAGTTTCTTTCTTTGTAGGCTAAAAGTCCAAGTTCAGGGTGTCAGCTCCAGGAGAAGGCTTTCTCTCTCTGTCGGCCTTCTCATCAATGTTCCCCCGGACTAGGAGCTTCTCTGTGCAAGGACCCTGGGTCCAAAGGACATGCTCTGCTCCTGGCACTGCTTTCTTGGTGGTATGAGGACCCCAATTATCCACTTGCTTCCCTTTCCTTTTATCTCTTACAAGAGATAAAAGGTGGTGCAGGCCACACCCCAGGGAAACTGCCTTTACATTGAATCAGGGATGTAACCTGGGTTAGGGTGGTATTACAATCCCACCCTAATCTTCTTTGATGTAAAATTACAATCACAAAATGGAGGGCAACCACACAACACTGGGAATCATGGCCTAGCCAAATTGATACACACATTTTGGGGGGAACACAATTCAATCCATGACACCCTGTCTAAATCCTACTTTCATTCAAAAATAATGTCAGTTCCCACTGAAGAGTCTCTAACTAATCGATTCTGGCACATGATCCCATATTGCTACATTCTATTTCATACATGTATAGTTTGGCTCCAGTTATATTTTCCCTGACTTACAGTAGGTTGTATCTAATTTCTCTTGCCCAGCAAAATATAATGCACGAGTCTCAAAACACATTTATACAAATAAATTTCTACCTCATTTAGATTAACACATCTACTGTTACATTTATCACACTGTATGGTAATACCTGATAAAAAATGTCTAGGGATTTGCTTCAAAATAAAGAAAGGGGAGAACTGGTGGAAGTATAAATGAAGCAAGACTGACCACAAGTTGGTAACTGTTAAAGTTACTGATTGTCAGTGGAGCCACCATGGTGCTACAGTCAGAAGCACCACGCAGCCCCTCCAGAGCAAAGACCCGAAAAACAAAGTAAGAGACAAACATCAATCCTGGAATCCTAAGCATCAAATGAAGAGATGAAGAACTCAACCAAGCACCAAATGGAATAAGAAACTAACAGAGAACAGAGAGCAAGGAGATTTACAAGCAGAGGTCCCCTATCAGGTAACGAACGCACTGTAGATCCACCATCTCGGACTCCTGTCGGACATTGGTGGACAGGGAGTACAGGAAAGCAGATTCGGGGAGCTCCCAACAGAGCACCTGATAACAAGCAAGACACACTTTCCCACTGTCCACCCTGCCTCCCCCTGCTCAGCCTTCACCGCTACCCAGCTGGCCGATTCCTGGCTATCCAGAGGGCCAACCCCAGGCTTCCCAGCAGGCTGATTCGCTGCTTCCCAGCGGACGTCGAATGCGGCAAAGGAGGCGTCAGTTACGTGCCACATGGACTCGCCCCGCCCGGACCAGCCAGGTTCTTCACTGCCGTTTCTTTGTTGCTGATGTTGCTTTTATCAGCCTCTTTTGGTTTCTTCCCTGCCTCTCACCTCCTCCCCCTCCTTTCTCTCAAAGATCTGACTCCAAGTGCCACTTTTGCTTCTTCCTGACAGGCTGTGAAGCGCTGCTCAGCTGGGGAACTGCTCCCATGGTCCACGCCACCACATTGGTGGGATTTCTGAGGACTTTTTATTTTTCTTTCTTTTTCTTATTTGTTTTTGTTTTCTCTTTCTTTTTCCTTTTTATTTTTATTCATTTCTCAGTTTCTCATCTCTTTCTACTTACCTTCCTTTCCTGTCTCCTGAATACCTGGAGCTGTATATCATTGCTGCCCCTTCTAGCTAGGCTGTACTGTGCTTGGGAGCCGATTCCTTGGTCTGCAGAGCAGTACCGGTGGGATCCCTGGGGACATTTTTTTATTTTAACTTTTATTTATTTTGTTTTTTCTCCTTTTTTTCTTCATTTTTCAGCTTCTTATCTCTCCACTACAATGGCAGGCTCCCTTAGTACTTTTTTTTTTTTGCTCCTGTTTCTCTCTCCTCTCTCTTCTTTTCCATACCCAATCTAGCTCCACACATTACAACCTTCCCCTCCCTGTCCCTCCTGTCTATCTGCACTATGTGAGGAACACTGCATTCCCGAGCAGCAAAGGCATGGCCTACCAGAGCCTGCCCAACACTGGCGTCTGGCTCATCTTGTCTGATCCACTATGTACCACAAACAACCCATCCCAGCCTCTCCCCTTCAGCTGGATCTGCCCTGCTACACCACAGCTGAGTGACTGGCCCTGCCTATTGGACAAGGAGGTGAAAAATATTGTGCACACAGACGAGCGAACAACAAAGAACACAAAGCCCACCTGCTCAGACATAGCCAACTAAAAAAAAAAAGTAAGACAAAAAAAAAAAAAAAACAATTTACAGTCAATAAACGAACAAAATAACTACTGAATGTCCCAAAGACAGAACACAATATCAAAATATATTAAAAAAAATAGGATAGGATGGCTCCAGTAGTTGTCCAAAATAAAACACCAGATGACTTTCCAGTAGAAGAAAAGGCACTAGAACTATCTGACAGGGAATTCAAATCTCTAATAGTCAGAGCTACTGGAGAGAAGCAAAAAGCAGACAAAAATGAGGAAAAAATAGACAAATTCACGGGAAAGGCAGACAAATTGAGAGAAAATACAGACCAAAAAAATGGAAGAATTCAGGAAAATACAGGAACAAAATGCCAAAATAAAGTCACAACTAGAAATCATACAAAAACAACAATTAGAAATCCAAAGATAACAAGATTTCGGAAATGGACAGTGTCATAAAAGGGCTGAAGAACAGGTTTTAAATAATCAAAGACAGGATCAACGAAATTGAAAACAAACACTTGAATACAACTTTTTTGAGGAAAAATTAGAAAAAGAACAAAGAAAAATGAAGAAACCCTGAGAATTACATGGGATACAAAAGCAAAAATCTGTGAGTGATTGGAGTTCCAGAACAGGAGGAGAAAACGGAAAACACGAAGAGGATCATTGAAAAATTGCTAACAGAAAACTTCCTTAATACCATGAAAGATGAAAAGATGACCATCCAAGAAGCTCAAAGAACCCCATACAAGATAGACCCTAAAAGAAAATCACCAAGGCATATCATAATGACACTCACTACAACCAAAGACAAAGAATCCAGAGAGCAGTTCGAGAAAAACAAAAAGTCACATACGGAGGGGAAACAATAAGACTAAGCTCTGATTACTCGACAGAAAGCATACAGGTAAGAAGGCAATGGGATGACATATATAAAATCTTGAAAGAAAAAAATTGCCAACCAAGAACAATACATCCTGCAAAACTCATTCAAATATAATGGTGAAATTAGGACGTCTCCAAACAGAAATTAAGGGACTATGTAAAAACGAAACCAAATTTACAAGAATTATTAAACAGAGTCCTTCGGTTTGAGAACAACAACCTGAGACCACAGCCTGAATCTAGCACACAAGATTGCACCAGCCAGATACCAACCTAGGAAATGAACTCTCAAAACTATTCAAAACCAAAAGATTTACAACAGGGAACCAGAGAGGTTAATTTGCAAATGACAACAACATCAGAACAATAAAAGAGGGAATAAATGGTATAGGTATAGAACTTTCTAATGGAGAGGAGGGTAGGGTGATACCAAGTAATAATAGACTGGTTCAAACCTAGGAAGATAAGGGTAAATTTTAAGCTAACCATAAAGAGAGTCTGAAAATCTACTCAGCAAAATAAAGAAGAAAAACATGAAGTCTCAGTAAATACAAAACCTACAAAAATAAATGGAACAAAAATCCACAAACAAAAGGAATTCAGCACAGAAAAGTAACAGGAACAAAGAAATTGTCAACACCACAAAAAAAAGCCTACAAAATGACAGCAATAAACTCAGACTTATCAATAATTACACTGAACTTAAATGGCCTAAATGCACCCATAAAGAAACAGAGAGTGACAGAATAGATTAAAAAAACAGGATCCATCAATATGCTGTCTACAAGAAACACACCTTAAAAACAAAGACATAAAACTATTAACAATCAAAGGATGGAAAAAAAAATACATCAAGCAAACAGCCTCCAAAAAAGAGCAGGAGTGGCAATACTAATCTCAGATAAAAGAGACTTTAAAACAAAACCCACCATAAAAGTTAAAGAAGTGCACTATACCGGGATTAAAGGGACGATCCATCATGAAGACATAACCATAATAAATATCTACACATGCAATGACAGGGCTCCAAAATACATAAAACAAACTTTAACACACTGAAAGGAGAAATTGACAGTTCCACTATAATAGTAGGAGACTTCAACACACCACTCTCAGTAAAGGACAGAACATCTAGACAAAGAGTCAACAAAGATGAAGAAGATCTAATGGTCACAATCAGCCAACTTGAACTCACAGACATAGATATAACACTCCATCCAACAGCCACAAAGTACACATTCTTCTCCAACGCACATGGAATGCTCTCCAGAATACACCACATCTTAGGACACAAAGGAACCCTCAATAAAATCCAAAACACTGAGATAATACAAAGTATCTTATCTGATAACAACACCATCAAAATAGAAATTAACAACAGGAAGAGCAAGGAAAAAAAATCAATTCCATGAAACTAAATAATACTTGCTTAAAATCCACTGGGTAAGAGAAGAAATCAGATTGGAATCAAAAAATTCCTAGTATCAAATGAGAATGAAAACACACCACACCAAAACCTTTGGAACACAGCAAAGGAAGTGCTCAGAGGTCAAAGTATAGCAACAGATGCACACACCAAAAAAAGAATGGGAAAAATCAAAACATAAGCTACACAACTTTAACAAATAGAAAGAGAATAGCAAAAGAAGCCTATAGCCACGAGAAGAAAGCAAATAATAAAGATCAGAGCAGAAATAAATGAAATAGAGAACAGAAAAACAATAGGAAAAAAACCACCAAAATCAAAAGTTGGTTCTTTGAAAGGATCAACAAAATTGACAAACCACTAGCCAAACTGACAAAAGAAAAACAGGAGAGGATGCAAATAACCCAAATAAGAAATTAAACGGCGACATTTACAACAGACCCAATTGAAATAAAAAGGATCATAAGAGTATTATGAAAAACTGTACTCCAACAAATTTGAAAATCTAGAGGAAACAAAAAAATTTTGAGAAACACATTACCTACCCAAACTATCACAAATTGATGTGGAAAATATGAACAGACCAATAACAAGCGAAGAAATTGAAAAGGTAATAAAAAAATTCCCAACAAAAAAAAACTCCCTGGCCCAGATGGCTTCACTGAAGAGTTCTACCAAACATTCAGAGAAGCACTACTACTCAAACTATTTCAGAACATAGAAAAGGAAAGGATACTTCCAAATTCATTCCGTGAAATTAGCATAATCCTGATGCAAAAACCAGGCAAAGATGCCAAAAAAAAAAAAAGAAAATTACAGACCAATATCTCTCATGAATATAGATGCAAAAATTCTAGCCAATAGAATTCAGCATCATATCAAAAAAATAATACACCACAACCAAGTGGGAGTCATACCAGGTATGCGAGGATGGTTCAACACTAGAAAATCAATGTAAGCCACCACATAAACAAAAGGAAAGAAAAGAATCACATGATCACCTCAATCAATGCAGAAAAGGCATTCAACAAAGTCCAACACCCATTCCTGATAAAAACTCTCAATAAAATAGGTATAGAAGAAAAATTCCTCAATATAATAAAGGGCATCTATACAAAACCAATGGCCAACATCATTCTTAATGGAGAGAAGCTGAAAACATTCCCCTTGAGAACAGGAACAATTAGGTCCTTTATCACCACTCCTATTTAACATTGTGCTGGAAGTCCTAGCTAGAGCAATAAGGCAAGCAAAAGACATAAAGGGCATCCAAATTGGCAATGAAGAAGTAAAACTGCCCCTATTTACAGATGATATGATACTATATATAGAAAACCCAAAAGACTCCATGAGAAAACCACTGGAACTAACAGAAAGATTCAGCAGAGTAGCAGGATGCAAGATAAACATACAAAAATCATCTGGATTCCCATACACCAATGAAGAGAACAACAAAAAGGAAATCAGGAAAACAATACCATTTATAAAAGGCCCTAAAAAAATAAAATACTTAGGAACAAATCTAACCAGGGATGTAAAAGACCTATACAAAGAAAACTACAAAACACTACTGCAAGAAACCAAAAGAAATCTACATGAATGGAAAAACATACCATGCTCATGGACAGGTAGACTCAACACTGTGAAAATGTCAATTCTACCCAAAGCAATCTACAAATACAATGCAATCTTGATCCAAATACTGGCAACATTCTTTAAAGAGATAGGAAAAACAATCATTAACTTTATAAGGAAAGGGAAAAGGCCTTGGATGAGTAAAGCACTATTGAAGAAGAAGAAAGGAGGACTCGCACTACCTGATCTCAGAACCTACTATACAGCTACAGTAGTCAGAACAGCCTGGTACTGGTACAACGACACATACATTGACCAATGGAACAGAATTGAGAACCCAGATGGAAATCCATCCACCTATGGTCACCTGATCTTTGAAAAGGGCCCAGAGTCCATCAAATGGGGAACAGTCTTTTTAACAAATGGTGCTGGCAAAATTGGATGTCCATCTGCAAAACAATGAAACAGGACCCATACCTCACACCATACAAAAAAACTAACTCAAAATGGATCAAAAACCTAAATATAAAACCAAAAACTATAAAGATCATAGAAGAAAAAATAGGATCAGTGTCAGAGACCCTAATACACAGCATTAACAGGATACAAAACATAACTAACAACTACAAATTCCAGAAGATAAACTAGATAACTGGGATCTTCTAAAAATTAAACACTTATGCTCATCAAAAGACTTCACCGAGAGTAAAAAGAGAACCTACATACTGGGAAAATATTTTTGACTATGAGAAATCAGACAAAGGTCTAATCTCTAAAATCTACAGGAAAATCCAACACTTCTACAACAAAAAGACAATTAATCCAATTAAAAAATGGGCAAAGGAAATGAACAGACACTTCACCAAAGAAGACATTCAAATGGCTATCAGACACATGAGGAAACGCTTGCGATCACTAGCCACTAGAGAAATGCAAATCAAAACCACAATGAGATACCATCTCACCCCGACATTACTGGCATGAATCAAAAAAACTGGAAATAACGAATTTTGGAGAGGCTGCGGGGAGATTGGAACTCTTATGCACTACTGGTGGGAATTCAAAATGGTACAACCATTTTGGAAAACGGTATGGCACTTCCTTTGAAAGCTAGAAATACCACATGATCCAGCAATCCCACTCCTAGGAATAGATCCTAGAGAAATAAGAGCCATTACACAAATAGACATATGCACATCCATGTTCACTGCAGCACTGTTCTCAACAGCAAAAAGATGCAAACAACCTAGATGCCCATCAACAGATAAATGAATAAACAAACTATGGTACATACACACAATGGAATACTATGCAATGATAAAGAGCAATGATGAATCTGCAAAGCATCTCACGACATGGATGAATCTGGTGGGCATTATACTGAGTGAAATAAGTCAAAAGAACAAATATTGCATGAGCCCACTACTGTAAAAACTCATGAAAAGGATTACACACAAAAAGAAACAATCTTTGATGGTTACGTGGGAGAGGAGGGGTGGGGGTGGAAAAACACTAAATAGACAATAGATAAGTGGTAACTTTGGTGAATGGTAAGACAGTACACAATACTGGGGAAGCAAGCACAACTTGTTCAGGGTAAGGTCATGGAAGCTCCATGGACAAATTCAAACTCCCTGAGGGACTAAATTACTGGGCTGAGGGCTGTGGGGAACATGACCTCAGGGAACATCTAGCTCAAATGGCATAACATAGTTTATAAAGAAAATGTTCTACACTTTACTTTGGTGAGTAGCATCTGGGGTCTTAAAATCCTGTGAGTGGCCATCTGAGATACTCCACTAGTCTCACTCCTTCAGGAGCAAGGGAAAATGAAGAAAACTGAAGACACAAGGGACAAATTAGTCCAAAGGACTAACAGACCACAACTACCACTGCCTCCACTACACTGAGTCCAGTACAACTCGATGGCCCTGGCTACCACCACTGACTGCTCTGACAGGGATCACAACAGAGGGAACTGGACAGAGCTGGAGAAAAATATAGAACAAAATTCTAACTCAAAAAAAGACCAGACTTACTGGCCTGACAGAGACTGGAGAAACTCCAAGAGTATGGCCCCCGGACACCCTTTTAGCTCAGTAATGGAGTCACTCTGGAGGTTCACCTTTTAGCCAAAGATGAGACAGACCCATAGGACAAAATGAGACTAAAGGGGCACACCAGCCCAGGGGCAAGGACTAGAAGTCAGGAGAGGACAGAAAAGCTGGTAATAGGGAACCTGAGGTGAAGAAGGGAGAGTACTGACATGTTATGGGATTGTTAACCAATGTCATAAAACGATACATGTACTGTTTAACGAGAAGCTAGTTTGTTACATAAACCTTCATCTAAAGTACAATTAAAAAAAAAGAATATCTAAAAATAAATAAAGTTATTGATTGTGTATTATCATATTTTTGTTTATGTTGGCAATTTTCCATAACACAAAGTTTAAGGACATTTGCCTCCCCCATGAGAACAGTGAGTATCCTAAAGCCAGGTCCATGATTTTTCTTCCATGTACACCTGCCCAGCAGAGAGCAGACAACTTTAACTTCACTAAACACATTTTATTCTTTAAGCAGAATTATCTTTCAATGAAACCTCAGCTTTTTGATGATACTTTATTTAAATGATTTTTTTATTAACTCAGGTAAAACATTCACTCATTCACTATTTACTGGGTATCTACTTTCTCTAAACTCCTATTTTTGTTAATGCAGTATATCAAAAACCATTCATTCTAATAAATTAAGATTTTGACAGTACCCTCAAGGATCCACAGCAAAAAAGGACAGGGAGGGAAACAGGGAGATGAAGGATAAGAAATAATAGTAAAAAGCAATAAGTACAGTTAAGAAAGGGATCTAAGATACCCACTTTTTAAATTAGGAAGGCATGCAGCTTGTTCAAGCTGAAAAGGACTAAAGTTCCCCTCCCCCTTCCATTTTACAGAGGAAGAAGCTAAAGCTCAGAGAAAGGAAGCGACTTGCCCAAAGTTACACATCAGGTTGCTAACAAAACAAAAATTAAAACTCAAATTTGCTGATTCACCGTCAATGTGGATTTTCTACATAACGCTTTTTTCTACACCAAATAATCATTAAAGAGAATGAACTATTTTATATTATTAATATATATTCAATTCTATATTATACCATACTAAAGAAGAAAGTAATAGTTGATAAGTAAAGGAAAGAGGGAGAAAAGGCTGGGAAGAAACTATACACAACAAATTGGTAAAACAGTTATGCAGGAAGACTATATGCATATACCATACTTCCTCAATTCTGACACGCATTTAACTTTAAGACACAGTATCTATTTCAAAAACATTTTGAAATAGACACTGCAAAATAAATCCTCATTTCCAAAAAATGCTAAAATTTGAAAGCAAACACTTCTAAAGCAAGAAAATGTAATATAATAAGCCCCATAAGACACACAAAAATCAGAATCATTTAGAGCCAGTGTCACAGGGCACATAAAGTTCACAAACACATAAAACAAGAATCTCGTGTTCTAAGGTAACAAATAGTTAGTAAATACCTAAAGCTATGTGGCATTTTTTTGTTTGTTTCCAATTCTAGTACTAATATAAACAAATCCTTGTTATTTGTCTCATAAGAATGAGTTACCGGGTTAAACAAAAAAAGGTTTGAATCCCAGTTCTGCTACCTAGCAGCTCTTCAACCTTTGGAAAGTTAGTAACTTTTCTGAGGCTCATTCTTCTCATCTGTAAAATGGAATAATCATTTTAGAGGACTGTGTGAAAATTAACTGTGATAATCATATTAAAGAAACATAGCACAGTGCCTACATGAAATAAGAATCCCATTAATACTACATTTCCTTCCACCATCCCGATGCGCCAAGTAAATTTTACTAGAAACTAGGTCCTATTCTTGCCTTCTAAGAGTCCTCCCTCTCCACTTAGGAGATTCGAATAAATCTATACTGATCCTAGAGCAAATCCAGTAGGATTTGCTTAGGAATTATTCTTCGATTAGAAAAGCTTATTATCCTGAAATTTGTCTCTTTTCCTCCTTTCAAAATGGGAATAGGAAACAATGATAAATTATAACCATTTAAGTTAAACTATTTATATATAAATTTAGCACTTTCATATTGTGTAACTGAGACTCCGTGTATCAAAATAACTAAGGCAAACCCACTGAAGGGAGGAACTATAGAACCAATGTATGGGAAGAAGAAAGGGTGAAAGATATAAAACCAAAATTAACAGTTAATATGACTCAATTTTATGAGTGTGTGTGTGTGTTTTAACGTTAAATTCATTTATTAAACTCTATGAAAACAACTGTTTAGGAGAGTCAAGACCGTATCTCCATGATTTGAGGTGTTTTAGGAACTTGATCCGTCACATTAAGCAAATGCCATCTTTCAGTATGTACAGTCTCAGGATGTTTCTACCAATAATAACCAAGTCATTTCCAAGATGGGAACATGCCTACCAAAGTGGCTGGTATGGAGTCGGCACTGAAATAAGATCTTCTTTTCTCTATTCTGGACACAGTCCAGACTAACCCACTCACATAAATATAGGTAATCCCTGGATTATGAACAAATTTTGGTCCTAAATCTACCTTTAAGTCAAATTTGTACGTAAATCAGAACAGTCAGGCAAGTGTTTGTCTCAGTATATAGTGCATAGCATACCTTTCTATGCATAAAAACATTAAACACTTCCAGACACACTAGAACATCTTTAACATAATAACACAGTAATAACAATGTTTTGATGCACATTGCAAAGTAGCACCTGTTTATTATTACAAACCACTGTATGTAACTTGCATTTTTAATATAATAGGCTTTACAGGAGTTGGTTCTAACTACAGTCTATACTTAAGTCAGACATTCATAACCTGAGGACTGCCTATATTTCCTCACTATTATCCCATTTCAGTCTAATGCCCTCCCCATTATAAAAATAATACATGCTTATTTTAGAAAGTCTGGGAAATACAAAAAGTACAAGCACTTTTAAACCACCCATGACCTTACCAGCCAAAGACTATTAAAGCATTAGAAGGGGGTCGTATCAACATCTTTCCTATAAATTTAACCATAATTATAATCAGACCAAATATTTAATTTTGTATGGAATACTTTCTACTAAACATGATTAACTACTGGCCCGTATCTTAATATCTTCATTCCAGCCTTCCTGATATTAAATTCATGTTACTTTTTTCCTTACTTAACTCAATGGCTTCTTCTCAATTTTTGTGCTTAAGTCTCTCAGCTACAAATTTTGCAGATGACCACTTATTTCTTAAAACTCTATCTATCCTAGGTTTCTCTAAATGTAGTTCCTCGGTGTCTCCACAAATCTCTCCAACTAATCTTTTTCTCCTTCTTCACTGAGTCCTCTTCTATTAACCCTGATAATCTCTTAAAAATGGCTCAGGTCTAACTTTTGGATTTTCTTGTCAACTTTGAATCTCCAGCATTTAGTACAGTGCTTGGCATCAAGAAGATGCTCAATAAACCATTTACTGATTTACTTTGCCAATCCTGGCCCTGCCAGTTATTAGCTGTATAACTTTGGGCAAGTTAAATCTCTCTAAAACTCAGTCCCCTCATCTGTAAAACAAGGATAATCAAAATGAGATGATGTTTGGAAAGTTCAAAACAATGTCTAGCACAAAGTAGCACTCAACAAATTCTGTTATTATTATCAACATAATCTATTACAGGACTCAAAAATGTTTCTGATTATTATGAATGGTTGACCACCAATCTACCCCTCAATAACCCAACTTACTTTCACTACATTCTACTATCATAACTATCAAGTATTTTTTTTGCTGTTTCCTATACTACTTATCTCCAATTCATGAATTAACTATTCAAATTTTCCTCTCCTAGCCACCATATAGAAACATCATTTATCAACTAAGCTATAACAGACTTAGTTGATTTCCATACCCCTAATTTATCTTCATTCAAATCTTCCTTAAAAACCATTTTTAATTTGTCACTCACATTCATAGTTTCTTATACCATGTCTAAACGACTAAAATGTCATCCTCATTTCTTCCAAAAACCCATGCCCCAATTCCTAGTTCAAAAGATGGCTCAAAACTCACCTCTTCCGGGAAACCTTCCCTGATTAACTTCACACCACTCGGATTACTTCTCTGCTCCGAGTCGTCTCAGCCCCTCAGCACTTAGGTATTCTGTTTATATGAAGGGTAAAACGTGACTGCAGTGAATAGCGTTACCAAGAAATTATTCCACAAAATTATTTCTACATTATAAAGAATGGTCCAGTGGTTATAGTGCTTTGCTGATCTGGTTACAAGGAAACATCCTACACAACAAATGCCCTCTTTGGTTTCTGTCCTTGACACTTTGCTATTTTACATTTGTCAGTAAGCTCTTAACTCTAGTCCTAGCCTCAAACAGAAATTACACAACAGTGTCCATTATCTCCTCCCTTTTGAATCTACTGGAAATGTGACATGGGTCACCTTCTTCCCTACTACCTCTTCTCTGTCCCACCCTCCATCCACACCCCAGAAATAAAAATTCCAAAAGCTTAAAAGAGAAAGACATAGTAGTGATACATGCACACACATAAAAAGAGCTCTGTATCTATTTAGCTACAAAACTATCCCTAGGACTGTGAAAATTTCCCCAACAATGCATGATACGTAATCAAATTCTACTACATCAAAATAGTTGATCTATATACTGGCAGAAGCAGCCCTGATGACACAATGGTTAAAACACTCAACTGCTAACAGAAAGGCTGGCAGTTCGAATCCACCAGCTGCTCTGCAGGAGAAAGATGTGGCAGTCAGCTTTCCTAGAGGTTAAAACCAAAAAAACCAAACCCATTGCCATCGAGTTGATTCCAACTCATAGCAACCCTAGAAGACAGAGTAGAACTGTCCAACTTTTTGGTTAGCAGCCAAAACTTAAAGGTTACAGCCCTGGAAACCCGATGGAGCAGTTCTACTCTGTCCTATAGGGTCACTATGAGTTGGAATCCACTGGAGGTCAGTGGGTATATACTAGCAGGATGATACCTATATGTTAATTCTCACTTGTGTTGCTGTAAGAGATCTTGCATCATTTATATGCATGTATTACACATACCCAACAAGATAGTTGAGATTCCCCCTGTGGAGAATTTTCACAAAGAATCTTCTGATGTTGTCTTTAAAACCAACAAATTCCAGTTTTGTTTTGTTGTTTTTAATGCAAAGATTCCTCGTGTCATCCAATAAAAATCAAACAATATTTATGTTATGCCATTACTTCTGACAGAGTGAGTTTGCTTGCTGCTGAGACAAAACACTGAGAGGGACTGTGATAAGGGAGGGGTGACCAGTCTCAGCAGTGAGAGTTAACAAGTCTGAGTATTTGGCCCTCAATGAGTAGTGAATGAACCTACGACCTGGCTGACTCCTACCTGAAACATTCGGCTCTCCAGTCTCTGCATCTACGAAAACGAATAGTGGTACACTAGCTTACCTACCCACAAAAGATCCACATCCTTCAGCTGCCCACATGTAAATCTACCTCGTTTGCTTCTCGTATACTTTCTAACTGGCCAACTAACGCCTCCCAGTCAGCCTCCAACCACACCTCACCTAAAACCTTCTCCTCTCAGTCACCTTCCGGTTTCACTGGGTTACTCTCATTGCACATCCACGTGTCTCAATCTGTCTAGAGTCCTTAACCTTCAAAACCCAAGCCTGTCCTCCCTTTACTCCCAGCTGATTTTCGCCCACCCCCAATCAATCTCTATTTCCAAGATACCGACCACACTCTCAGGCTCCGCACCTTCTCCTTGGGCACCCTTTTCTGGGCATCACCCTTTTCCTTTTCCCATCACTTTCTTCCTCGCCAGACACGAAATCCTTCAGTCACAGGCCTCCTTTTACTGCCACCCTCGAGCACACGAGCCAGCTCCTCCGTTAACTACCTCGCCCCACCTACGACACCTCTACGGGGCCTCCCCACCCCAGGCGACGCCCCCGGGCTCCGCCGCTGCAAACCAGGCCCCTCCCTAAGTCCCCGCTAGCTGTCCCGACTTTCTGGAGGGCGGCCGCCAGGCGAAGCCGCGCAGAAACCACCCGGGCTGCAGCCGGCGCCCCCTGTGCTGAGCGGACAAGGGTAGGGGTGGAGGCGGGCGGGCGGGGAGTAGGGTAGTGGGTCGTCGCCCCCGCCTGGGCCCAGCCTGCTGCACCGGCTCCCGCAGTCGCAGCCGCTGCCCGGGCCAGGTGAGGAGGGGCCCGCAGCCAGGCCTCTCCCGCCTGGAGCCCCCGCCTCTCACCTAGACACAGAGGCTCAGGCCTCGCTTTCCGTCTGGCCGTCCAGCGATGGCTCTGCCGTCGCCGTCGCGCTCTCCTCACTCTCTTTTTCACCGCCCCCGACCGGCTGCCGAAGAGCGGACGAGCAGAGGCTCACCCATTGGCTGCGGTGCGCACTCGCGTCAGCCAGCCCCAACCCGGACCTCGGGAAGTTACTGGCTGGCGCGGCGTCCCTTTTCCACGTCTCGTTTTGATTGGCTCTCTCTCGCTCCCTTACCGGGAATACCGCTCACCGTCGTCCCCGCTTTGGCCTCCCACCCGCCCAAGCCTGTTTCCATCTGGGCAGGAGAGGGGTGGGAGCAGGAGTCGGTGGGACGCGGACGGCCAATGGGGACGCGGAGAGAGGGCCGGAAGGTGGGCTCTGCGGCCGGCCGGCCCTCTGAGGAAAGCTCAGCCAATGGGCACGCGCCCCACATCCCGAGCTCGGCAGCGCCTTCGGTGGCCTCCAGTGTCCCGGCAGGTCGCGCCCAGGGCCACGCCCGGCTCCTGTCGCGCGGGGAGGAGTGCCCACTGAAGAGGTGGGAAGGATGCGGCGAGACCGGCGCGGGAGACCGCTGGGCAGCTATTGTGTCGTGCTCGGGCACTGCCTACGTAGGGCTTGGCGCGTGTTCCAGTGGGGCCTGGGGACTCTCCGGCCACTCCCGGGTGTTAGGGACCCGCTCGGAGTACTAGCAGCTTGGTAGGTCTGGTCTGGGTCTGTGAGAGCGAACTGGTCGCTCTGTGGGCCTGTGGAATCCCCTTGGGGTGCCCAGTAGGGAGGAAACTAACCCTAGGTCTCGTTCAGCCCCGCGGGACTCTTAGCCAAATCATTCCTTTTTCCACTCCCTCCAAAGTAATTTCGTACGAAACTAAGCCACGGTGAGAGACGTCCGAATAGTGGTTGGGGACGGGGGCGGGGGGGGAGTATGTTTACATGAACAAATTTCCACATCACTTAGATTGACATATCTATTGTTACATTTATCGTGCTGTATGGTAATAGGGTCGCTAGGAGTCCGAATCGACCCCATGGCGCACAACATGGTAATAATTGGTAAAAATGTGTAGAGATTTGCTTCAAAATGAAGGGGAATCTGATGGGAGCTGGAAACGTTCTTTAATCTTTATCAGGGTAGTAGTTACAGGTGTGTATACACATGTAAAAACTCATGGAGCTGGACATTTAAGATGTGTGAACTCTATGCACTGCATGTATAACTAATTTTAAAAACAAAAGTAAAATAATACAAGGATTGTGAGAATTAAAAATGAATGAAAATTCCTCAGACAGGGAATATAGCACACAGAAATTGGTACTTTGAGGATGGGCCAGGGTGGGTCAGAGTGGTTTTTCTTTGGATATTTAGAGCTAGTTTCAGCGCCTGGCCCTGTTAGTAGCACAAAAGCACTCATAGCACTGTACCCTATTGGAAAAGCTTACTAAATTGCCTACTTTGTGGCAGACCTAAATTCTGAGCCTTAATTTGAATACCATGGCTTCTGCCCAGAGGAGCTCACAGTCCAGCACCAAGTACTGTAATTTCTGGAGGAGGGCACAGTTACACAAAGCTAACACAGCTACTTACCCTCAGAGATGACACTTTCTGCAAAATTAGGCCAGAAGTGTGTGCCTAGAACCCAGTCTAGTAACAGAATTTTTAAATAGCCAGGGCCAGGTAATTGCTTAATGAGTTCATTCTGATTTTCAAAAATAGATTGAGTTGAGAGCATAAAGACATCTCATTTGATTCAAGTTAATGTGTATGTAACATGTGCCTCCAGCAGGGACCTTAGCAGATGAACAGAGTGCTTTCTGGAGAAGGACTTAAAATTTAAAATAAAATATCAGCTCACTCTCCAAGACAATATAAGCCCATAGGTAGGGTATGTTGTGTGGCCAGAATCCCCCATAGTGCACCATCACTCTTAAACAAATTCAGAGAATTCATAGATCTACAAAAAGTGAGTAATTAATAGGCTACATAAAAGGCAATGAAGAGTTTTGCACCAAGCCTAATCTAGAAAATGTAGTAATACCAAAAAAAAATTCTTAATTATTAATTCAACTGCTTTTCCCATCTTTCCTCAACAAGAACCCTGAAAGTTGGCCTGCTGTATGTTGGGATCAACTGTATCGTAATTTTATTCAAATATGAGACACGTTGATGTATTTCAAACCAAAAAACCAAACCTGTTGCCGTTGAGTTAATTCCATCTCACAGCAACCCTATAGGACAGAGTAGAACTGCCCCATAGGGTTTCCAAGGCTGTATATCTTTATGGAAGCAGACTGCCACATCTTTCTCTTACAGAGCAGCTGGTTGGTTCAAACTTCAGACCTGGTTAGCAGCCAAACTCTTAACCACTGTGCCACCAGGGCTCTTTTATGTGCTTTATACATGTGCTGTAGAAAATGAAGATAAATTACACCAAGCCAAAAATGCCCTATTATAGTTTATAGGCTAAAGGGAGATACTATATATTACTGAGAGAAATACTTAGGAATAAACACTAAAAATGTGTATGCTTTAATATACTTGTATATGAATCCCACAGAATTTTGTAACTTCTTTAAAAACAGGAAACAAGTAAGGTCAAGCATGAATTTTTTATGTAAGTACTACCTCTTCTTGCTCTGAGGAAACCCTTCTTGTGACATGTATCATTTTCTACCTCATGATATATTTTTCTGTCAGTGTTTTATTAAACATAGTTCTGATGAGTTTCTTCACTCTATCATTACAACAACCTACCATATATAAATACTGTATTCATCTATTCATCTGAATTTTGTAGAAGAGGAAATTGAGGCTCAATGAGACAAGTAACTTGCCCAAAGTCACACAGCTGTTAGGTGGCTGAGGTGGAATTGAAATCTTGGTTGATTGATGCCAAACCCCATAAGCTTTCTATTATGCCACATGTGCTATCTCCAAAACAAAATCAAGTCATGGTATTTTGTCTTTATGTCATTGTTAGCTGCTGTCAAGTTGACCCCCCAACTCATGGTGACCCATGCACAACACAGCAGAACACTGCTCAGTCCTGTACCATTCCCAAGATCCATTATAGATTGGACTGTTGTAATAAATAGGGTTTTCATTGGCTGAAATTCAGAAGTTGATTGCCAGCCCTTCCTTCCTAGTTCATCTTAATGTAGAAGCGCCACTGAAACCTGTTCAGCACCATAACAACACACAAGCTACACTGACAGATGCATGGTGACTGCACAAGAGGTACAGTTATTTTTAAAGCCTATTAGAGGAAAAAAGTTAGGAAAAATAGTATCAACTTAAGAGTATAAAATACTGTCAAGTTTCTAACATTTCCACTAGTACATCAATTGCTGGTCTGGGCAAGTACGCACAGATCCCCATAGCTTCATTTCCTCATCTCTAAAAGAAGGGAGAAACTTAATACCCAGTGTTAAGTTCTGAGTGTTTCGGAGATCTGTGAAATAAGTTTGGTTTTCACCCGGAGGTGAATGAGCTGACCCTGCAGTATTCAACAGTTTTAATCTGAGTGGAACAAAAATGGAGCTAAATCCCTGGCTCCTCTAAAGCACTCTTTGTGTCCTGACCATTGATTCTCTGATTCTCAATTGTCTCTTCTGGGCCCTGATATTGATAAAAGTGCCTGGTGTTACCTAGGTCGCAGGTGTTGTGAGGAAGAGGAACAGTATTTGTAACAGTTCTTTAGATATTATCTGTGTCTATTTTTCCAAGCATCATTGTGAAAAGAAGAAACCATCTCGCTGGCTAATTTCTTTCCACATCTGATTAGATGGTCACACTTTTGCCTTTCTTTTGTGGGTGGCATCGTCTTTGGATGTCATTTGTTGGTAGTAGTAACTGAATAGAACCCAGATACTTGGACATTATTCTGTTGTCTTCTCTCCTTCCTTTCTCTTTGTTTCTTAGGGAGTTACTCCCTCTGCTCATGAGTCAGAACAGAGCTGCTGCAGATGCCCAGAAACGGGAATCACTAGTTTGTCAGTTCCCTGTATTCTAACATCACACAGTACATTATATCCAAGGTGTAAGCCACAGACCCTGATATGCCTATTTCCTGCTCTTTGGGTAATGCTTTTCCTTTAGACAGTGCTTAAAGTCTCAGTGGTCAGTACCAGCCCACCTTTGATCTTCTACAGAGCGGCTTCCTCCCAGATGGATTTGTAAACAAAGGCCCCTGAACTCGGAGAACCTCAGGCAGTGAACCACACCTTTGTATAAAAGATTATCAATGTATACAAAGGTATGACTCTAAGGAAGTAAAGGTTATGTTTTACTCAGACCCTAATTGCTTATTCTCCAGAGCAGAGAACAGTAGACAGATTATAATTTCTCTATTAGCAAAGTCATTAAATCACTGTTATTTCTTAGAGTAGCCAATTATAGACTTTTTCTAATGAAAAAGTGGTTGGTTTGAGGAGAATAGAATGTAGCAGATACGAGTCATGACTCTAGAACTGAGTTCCTGGGTGTGAAATCCCTGCACTTTTTTTCACTTACTGCCCATACAACATTGGGCAAGTTACTTCACCTCTGGGCTTTGTTTCCCAGCAGTAAAATGGAAATGACAATATAATAGTACATACCTCATAGGAGTGCTATGATGCTGAAACGAGCTAATGTTTTAAACAAGTTGGAACAGTTTCTGTCACAAGGTAAGATTTAAAGTATTTTTTAAATCTTAAGGGGAAAAAAAGTGAAATTTGACTTTCCAGAACCAACAATAATGCCTATCTTCTATTTTTTGAAGATCTACTAATATGCCAGACACTTTATACACATTATTTCTAAACCTCACAACAAGGTTTTACTATTTCTCAATTTTACACATGAGGAAATGTAAGACTGAGGAACTGACTTGCCTAAAATCACGTAACTACTCAGGAATAGGGAATTCTAACCAAAAAAACAAAAACAAAACCCGTTGCTGTCAAGTCAATTCTGACTCATAGTGACCCTACAGGACAGAGTAGAACTGCCCTGTAGAGTTTCCAAGGAGCACCTGGTGGATTCGAACGGCAGACCTTTTGGTTAGCAGCCGCAGCTCTTAACCATTACACCACCAGGGTCTCCAATTCTAACCCAGGTATGTCTAATTCCAAAGTATGTACACAGTGTTGCCTTCTAGACTTCTGCCTTTTTCATTTTCTTTCTTTTTTTAATGACGTTCTCCCAGTGCTCTGCATTTCTTTACATCCACACTATTTTAGAACTGGTCTTACCTTAAGAGTTACTTGGCCCACCTCTTCCTTTCACAAATAGGTAAATTGAAATTAGAAGAAGTTAAGTGGCTTCCCCAAGACCACGTAATTGCTTAATGAAGTAGCCAATGGGTGCCAACCAATTGTGGGGCATTAAACATTTGCTGGTAAGGCAAGAAAGTTATCTGTATTCCTTATTGGTCCCTGGGTGGTATAAACGGTTTGCTCTCAGCTACTAACCTAAAGGTTGGTGTTTGGAACCCACTCAGTGGTGCTGAGGAAGGAAGGCCTGGTGAACTGCTTCTGTAAAGTTTACAGCCAAGAAAATCTTACGGTGTAGCTCTACTCTGTAACACATGGCATCTCCATGAGGCCAAATCGACTCAATGGCAACAGGTTTGGCTTTTTTTTTTTGGATATTGCATATTACAGTGCCTTTCATATAGTAAGCAGTCAACACTAGCTATTTTTTATCATCGTTCATTCATTTAGCAATCATTTATTAGACATCTCTTATAAGTCAGGTAACTACAGAATGCAAAAATGAAGAAGACATGATTCCTTTTGAAGCACACACTAACTGTCCAGTATGGAGCCACTAGCTGCTTGTGGTTATTGAGCACTTGAAATGTGGCCAGTCCAGATTGGCAAATATAAAAGACACACTAGATCTTTTTTTTTTTTTTAATTTACATATTGATTTTTTTTTTTATTTTTTATTTTTGTTGCTCTCCCTATACTGTGACGGCACACTGCTCCTTTCCACCCCGGATTTCCCGTGTCCATTCAACCAGCACCTGACCCTCTGCCTTCTCATCTCACCTCTGGACAGGAGCCACCCATTTAGTCTCATGTATCTACTTAAGCCAAGAAGAATACTCTTCATAAGTATCAGTTTATGTCCCATAGTCCGGCCTAATCTTAGTCTGAAAAGTTGGCCTCGGGAATGGTTTTCATTTTGGGCTAACAGTCTGGGGGCCATGTCTTCTGGGGTCCCTCCAGTCTCAAACCATTAAGTCTGGTCTTTTCACTAGAATTTGAGTTCTGCATCCTACTTTTCTCCTGCTCCATCAGGGACTCTCTGTTGTGTTCCCTGTCAGGATGGGCATTGGTAGTAGCCGGGCACCATCTAGTTCTGGTCTCAGGCTGATGAAGTCTCTGGTTTATGTGGCCCTTTCTGTCTCTTGGGCTAATACTTTCCTTGTGTCTATGGACATACCAGATTTTGAAGATTTAGTACAAAAAAAAAGGCAAAATGCCTCTGTGATAATTTTTATATTAAATTACACATTGAAATAATAATTGTAGGATATATAAGTATATTATTAAAATTAATTTCACTTGCTCCTGTTTACTTTAATGTGATTACTAGAAAAGCTAAAATTACATGTGGCTCACATTACATTTCCATTGGGCAGCACTGCTCTAGATGACAAAAAGCTGGACACAAAATATATGTGACATGAGAAGAGTCAGTGGAAAGTTCTGTGGGAGCAGAGGAGCAACTGCCTAGGGGAAGTAAGGATAGGTAAGGATATTTTTGGATGAGTATTTTCCAAGCTAAACATGAAAGAATAACCAGCAAGTTCAAATGTGGCAAACAGCTTGTTCTACTCAAGTTTAGGAGAGAGGACAGAAGCACTTAACGAGAAGTAGTAAGAGATAAGGGTAAAGCAAGATTATGAAAAGTCTTGTATGCCATGTACTATTGAAATTTTGTATAAAGACAACCGATGTGATTTAACTTAAGCTTTAGAACAGTAACTCTAGTGACCAAGTCAAGGTTGGAATGGAAAAGGAAAAAGACTTGGGGTGGGAGAGTGAGAAACCAAAATATGAGATTGTTGTTGTTAGGTGCTGTCAAGTTGGTTCCGACTCATATTGACCCTATATACAACAGAAGGAAACACTGCCGGGTCCTGCACCATCCTCACAATTGTTGCTATATTTGAGACCATTGTTGCAGCCACTTTGTCAGTCCATCTCATTGAGGGTTTTCCTCTTTTTCGCTGACCCCTCTACTTTAACAAGCATGATGTCCTTCTCCAGGGACTGGTCCCTCCTGATAATGTGTCCAAAGTACGTGAGACGAAGTCTTGCCATCATCACTTCCAGTGAGCACTCTGACTGTCCTCCCTCCAAGACAGATTTGTTTGTTCTTCAGGCAGTCCATGGTATATTCAATATTCTTCACCAACACCATAATTCAAAGGCATCAATTCTTCTTCAGTCTTCCTTACTCATTGTCCAGCTTTCACATGCATGTGAGGCAATTGAAAACATTAGGGCTTAGGTCAGGTGTACCTTAGTCCTTGAAGTGACATCTTTGGTTTTCAACACTTTAAAAAGGTCTTTTGCAGCAGGTTTGCCCGATGAATGTATCCTTTTATTTCTTGACTGCTGCTTCCATGGGCATTGATTGTGGATCCAAGTAAAATGAAATCCTTTACAACTTCAGTCTTTTCTCCCATTATCGCAATGTTGCTTATTGGTCGACTTGTGAGGATTTTTGTTTTCTTTCTGTTGCGGTGTAATCCATACTGAAGGCTGTGATCTTTGATCTTCATCAGTAAGTGCTTCAAGTCCTCTTCACTTTCAGCAAGCAAAGTTCTGTCATCCGCATACAGCAGGTTGTTAATGAATCTTCCTCCAATCCTGATGCCACATTCTTCTTCATACAGTCCAGCTTCTCGGATTATTTGCTCAGCATACAGATCAGGTAAGTATGGTGAAAGGATACAGTCCTGACGCACACCTTTCCTTACTTTAAACCATGCGGTATCCCCTTGTTCTGTTTGACGACTGCCTCTGTCTAAGTACAGGTTCCTCATGAGCGCAATTAACTCTTTCAGAATCCCCATTCTTCACAATGATAGCCATAATTTATTATGATCCACACAGTCAAATGCCTTCACATAGTCAATAACACAGGTAAACATCTTTCTGGTATTCTCTGCTTTCAGCCATGATGTATCTGACATCAACAATGAATCCCTTGTTCCACGTCCTCTTTTGGATCCGGCTTGAATTTCTGGCAGTTCCCTGTTGATGTACTGCTGCAATCGCTTTTGAATGATCTTGAAGCAAAATTTTACTTGTGTGTGATATTAATGATATTCTCCATAATTTTCACATTCTGTTAAATCACCTTTCTTTGGAATGGGTATAAATATGGATCTCTTCAAGTCGGTTGGCCAGGTAGCTGTCTTCCAAATTTCTTGGTATAGACAAGTGAGCGCTTCCAGTGCTGCATCTGTTTGTTGAAATATCTCAATTGGTATTCCATTAATTCCTGGAGCCTTGCTTTTCACCAGTGCTTTCAGTGCACCTTGGACCTCTTCCTTCAGTGCCATCAGTTCTTCATCATATGCTACCTCCTGAGATGCTTGACTGTCGACCCACTCTTTTTGGTACAGTGACTCCGTGTATTCCTTCCATCTTCTTTTGATGTTTCCTGCATCGTCCAGTATTTTCCCTGTAGAATCTTTCAATATTGCAACCCCAGGCTTGAATTTTCTTTTCTTTTTTTTTTTTTTCAGTTCTTTCAGCTTGAGAAATGCCAAGCGTGTTCTTCACTTTTGATTTTTCTTTCTCCAGTTTCTTTGCACATTTCAGTATAATACTTTACTTTGTCTTCTTGAGTCACCCTTTGAAATCTTCTGTTCAGCACTTTTACGTCATCATTTCTGTCTTTCTCTTTAGCTACTCTAAAACATTCAAGAGCAATTTTCAGAGTTCTTCTGATGATTTTGGTCTTCTCTTTCTTTCCTGTCTTTTTAATGACCTCTTGGTTTCTTCATGGATGATGTCCTTGATGTCATTCCACAGCTTGTTTGGTCTTCGGTAATTAGTGTTCAATGTGTAAAGTCTATTCTTGAGATGGTCTCTAAATTCAGGTGGGATATACTCAAAGTCATACTTTGGCTGTCATGTACTTGTTCTAATTTTCTTCAGTTTCAGCTTGAACTTGCATATGAGCAATTGATGATCTGTTCCACAGTCAGCCCCTGGCCTTGTTCTGACTGATGATATTGAGCTTTTCCATCGTTTCTTTCCACAGATGTAGTGGATTTGATTCCTGTGTATTCCATCTGGTGAGGCCTACATGTATAGTCGCCATTTATGTTGTTCAAAAAAGGTATTTGCAATGAATAAATCATTGGTCTTGCAAAAATCCTATCAATCTCCAGCATCATTCCTATCATCAAAGCCATATTTTCCAACTACTTCTTCTTTGTTTCCAACTTTCTCATTCCAAGCACCAGTAATTATCAATGCATCTTGACTGCATGTTTGATCAATTTCAGACCACAGAAGTTGGTAAAAATCTTCAATTTCTTCATCTTTGGCCTTAGTGATTGCTGTGTGAATTTGAATAATAGTCGTATTAACTGATCTTCCTTGTAGGTGTGTGGATATTACCGTTACTGACAACGTTGTACTTCAGTATATATCTTGAAATGTTCCTTTTAACAATGCATGCAATTTGTCATTCTCTGCATAATAGACCATATGATTGTCTGATTCAAGATGGCCAGTACCAGTCCATTTCAGCTCACTAATGCCTATTTGTTCCATTTCTTTTTTGAAGATTTCCAATTTTCCTAGATTCATACTTCGAACATCCCATGTCCCTGTTATTAATGGATGTTTGCAGCTGTTTCTTCTCATTTTGAGTCGTGCTATGTCAGCAAATGAAGGTCCCTAAAGTTTGACTCCATCTACATCATTAAGGTTGACTCTACTTTGAGGAGGCAGCTCTTCCCCTGTCATAGTTTGAGTGCCTTCCAACCTGAGGGGCTCATCTTCCAGCACTATATCAGACAATGTTCTGCTGCTATTCATAAGGTTTCCACTGGCTAATTTTTTTCCGAAGTAGGCCACCAGGTCCTTCTTCCTAGGCTGTCTTAGTTTGGAAGCTCAGCTGAAACCTGTCCACTATGGGTGACCCTGCTGGTATTTGAATACCGGTGGCATAGCTTCTAGCATCAGAGCAACTCTCAAGCCCCCACAGTAGGACAAACTGACAGACATGTGGGGGAAGATGGGAGATTAGAAAGCCATAATTCTGGCAATGGTAGTAGTAATTCAGAGGAGTACAGGGCCACAAAAGATATCCCAGAAGTAGAACTGAAGAGATCTGGTAATTCATGTGGGAGAGGCAAAGAAAGGGGGGATCAAGGGAAATAGCCAGTTGTATTTCCACTAGGTCTTATGGCTTTGTAGTGACCATTTCTTTTGTTTAGTCAACAAATATTGACTGAAGGCATCCTTATATGCCAGGTAGTAGGGTAGTAGCACTTAATGGGCTCCTAGTAGCAATGTCTTAACATTGTGTGATTATGTTTACTAGGGATCAAAAAACAGTAAATTACTAAATCCATACTTAACTATTGGATCATTAATGAAACTCTTCTTTAACTTTTGTGGACTTACATCTTATTATCAAGTACCCTAAAAGGTCAAAAACCCTGTGCTGTGCTGTGCTGAGAGTTGGGTTTACTCATCTAATAAGATGTGCAGTTAGAACAGGAATCTAGTCCCTAAGGGGAAAGGTTAACCACAGAATAATGGGTTCCCATAGAATAATGAGTATAAAGTCTGATAATAAAAAGTTTACGGGAGTGTGGTGGTTAAGGTTATGTGTCAACTTGGTTAGGCCATGATTCTCAGTGGTTTGGCAGATATTATGTAATCATCCTCCATTTTGTGATCTGATGTGAGCAGCCAATCAGTTGAAAGGAGAGTTTCCTTGGGTGTATGGCCTGCATCCAATATATATAGATGTTCTGGCAAAGCTCACCCTCTGGATCCTGCATATGACTTGTCATTCTCAGACCTCTAGTTCTTGGGACATGAGCCAACAGCCTGCTGTCTGACCTGCAGATTTTGATTTTGCCAGCTCTCTTAGCCCCATGAGCCAGCAGCCTGCCATCTGTCCTGCCGATTTTGGGTTCGTCAGCCCCTGCAACCAAGTGAGTCAGGAGAAGCCTCCAGCCTAACATCTGACCCACAAATTTAGAACTGCCAGACTCCACAATTGCATGAGCCATTTCCTTGAATTCTCTCTTTCTCTTTCTCCATACATATATATGTATATATATATATACACACACACACACACGTAAATATATGTAAATATGTATTATATGTATGTAAATATATATATATGTATACATTTCACTGGTTTTGCTCCTCTAACGAATCCAGTCTAAGACATATTGAGAGTAGGGTGCTGCTCTAACAGATACCTAAAATGTGGAAGTGGTTTTGGAATTAGGTAATAGGTAGAGGCTGGAAGAATATTAAGGTTCCTAATAGTAAAAGCCTAGATTGTCTTGAAGAGACTGTTGGTAGAATTATGGATGTCAAAAGCAATTCTGGTAGGGGCTTAGAAGGAAGTGAAGAGAGCTATAGAAAAAGTCTCTGTCATCTTAGAGAATACATATAGCTCCAGCAACAGAATGTTGCTAGACATGTGGACGTTAATTGTGCTTTTGATGAGGCTTTAAAAGAAAGTGATGAACATGTGATTGGATAATGGAGGAATGGCGATGCTTTTTATGCAGTGGCAAAGAACTTGTCTGAATTATGTTCAAATGGATGGTAAGTAGAACTTGATGGAAGGTAGAACTGGTAAGTGATGAACTTGGATATCTGGCTGAGGAGATTTCTAACTAGATCTTAAAGGAGACGTGGCTTTTCCTTGCTGCTTATAGTAAAATGTGAGAGAATTGAGATGGACTTAAAAACGGATTGTGCAAAATGAAAACAGAACTTAAAGATTTGGAAAATTCTATTGTACAGACAAAGGACATGTGTCCTAGAATGTTCACCAAGGACGTGGCTACACAATCTTTTGTTAAAGATATTAAGCCTGTGACTGATGGATCTAACCAACTACCACACCAGAAAACCATTCAGCTTAGATTGAAGGGAAACAGGTAGAACACTGTCTACCTCTTGGAATTGTACAGAGAAGAAATAGGCCAAAGGAGCTACATCTGTTGTCCTCGAAGAAAAGAACAGAACCATCCCTGGGTGTGCTTGGAGATCAGCAGAACTGTTGGAAGGAGCACTAGAAGCTGAGCCCTCTAGGTTTCAAAGGGTGGGACCATGGTCTCCTGGATCTCAAAGGGTGGGGCCACAGCCTCCTAGGTGTCAAAGAGTCGGATCTTTGCCAGCTCGGTTCCAGAGTGTTAGATTCCCGTTGTGTGCCAAGAAGATGTGGCTGCCACTCAGAGCTGAGGGGGCAGGGTTGCTATGCCCAAGGGCAGAAGAATGAGGCCCGCAGGGGTAAGAGGGTGGGGGTCACCACTCAGATGGACTATCAGAATGGGGCTGCCCAAAGCAAGGGAGCAGAGTTGCCATCCAAGTGGGTCTGGAAGACAGAGCAGAAGCCCAGGGCTGAGGGGCTTCCACCCAGAATACAGATAGCATGGCCAAAACCCAGAGTCTGGAGAGCAGGACCATTGCCTAGATGGTCTCAGAGAACAAAGGATTATATTCAAGCCTTGAGTGCTAATGTAATTTGTTATGTGAGTCTTGGATTTCCTTGATGTCTGTTATCCCTTCTTTCCCTCCAATTTCTCCCATTTATAATGGAAATGTCTACCTTGTGCCTGTTCCACCATTATACTTTGGAAACAGATGACTTGTAATCTATATTTCACAAGTTCACAGATAAAGAAGAATTTTGCCCCAGAATGGAACACACCTAAAGTCTCACCCATATTTGATTTAGATGATTCAGAAGAAGAGATTTTTGACTTGGAATGGATTTAAAACTTTTGAGATGATGTGATGGGGTGACTGTGTTTTGCCTGTGGCAAGGACATAAATTTTTTTTTATGGTACTTTAGATGAAGGTTTACAGAACAAATAGTTTCTCATTAAACAGTACACATATTGTTCTATGACAATGGTTAACACCCCCCCAACATGTCAACACTGTCCCTTCTCAACCTTGAGTTCCCTATTACCAGCTTTCCTGTCCCCTTCTGCCTTCTAGTCCTTGTCCCTGAACCGTTGTTCCCCATTAGTCTTGTTTTATTTTATGGGGCTGTCTAATCTTTGGTTGAACGGTGAACTTTGGGCGTAACTTCATTACTGAGCTAAAAGGGTGTCCAGGGGCCATACTCTTCAAGTTTCTCCGGTCTCTTCTCAGGCCAGCAAGTCTGGTCTTCTTTTGTGAGTTAGAATTTTGTTCTACATTTTTCTCCAGCTCTGTCGAGGACCCTCTGTTGTGATCCCTGTCAGAGCAGTCAGTGGTGGTAGCTGGGTACTATCTAGTTGTACTGGACTCAGTCTGGTGGAAGCCATGGTGGTTGTGGTCTATTAGTCCTTTGGACTAATCTTTCCCTTGTATCTTGTTTTCTTCATTATCCCTTGCTCCCGAAGGGGTGAGACCAGTGGAGTATCTTAGATGGCTGCTTAAAAGCTTTTAAGACCCTAGACGCTACTCACCAAGGTAGAATGTAAAACATTGTCTTTATAAACTGTGTTATGCCAATTGACCTAGATGTTCCCCAAGACAATGGTCCCCACAGCCCTACGCCTAGCGATTCAGTCCCTCACGGAGTTTGGATGTGTCTAGGGAGCTTCCATGACCTTTCCTTGTACAAGTTGTGCTGGCTTCCCCAGTATTGTGTACTGTCTTACCCTTCACCAAAGTTACCACATACCTATTAGGACATGAATTTTTGGTTGCCAAAGGGTGGAATATTATGGGCTGAATTGTGTCCCCCCAAAATATGTGTTATAAATCCTAACCTCTATGCCTAACCTGTGTGATGCTTTTGAATTATGGTGTTGGTGAAGAATATTGAATATACTGTGGACTGCCAGAAGAACGAAAAAATCTGTCTTGGAAGATTTACAGCCAGAATGCTCCTTCAAAGCAAAGATGGTGAGGCTTTGTCTCACATGATTTGGACTTGCTATCAGGAGGGACCAGTTCCTGGAGGACATCATGCTTGGTAAGTAGAGAGTCAGTGAAAAAGAGGAAGACCCTCTATGAGATGGCTTGACACAGTGGCTGTAACTATTGGCTCAAGCATAGGAACGATTGTGGAGATGATGCAGTACCAGGTAGTGTTTTGTTCTATTGTACATAGGGTCACTATAAGTTGGAACTGACTCGTCAGCATCTAGCAATAACAACATGCCTGTAGTTATAATCCCATTTGGGAATGAGTTGTCTTTGTTAAATTAATGAGGCAGGATTAGTGTAGGGTGCATCTTGAGTCAGTCTCTTTGGAAATATAAAAGAGATTAAACAAGCGATCAGAGGAGAGTTGGGGTAAGATAGATGCCAAGACCCATGGTGATTTCCAAGGAACTAGGAAGCAGAAGCTGAAGAGACAGAAACTTTCCACCAAGCTGACAGAGAGAGAAAGACTTCCCCTATAGCTGGTGCTCTGAATTCTTACTTTTAGCCCCGTAAACTGTGAGAAAATAAATTTCTGTTTGTTAAAGCCATCCACTTGTGGTATTTCTGTTACAGCACCGCTAGATAACTAAGACAGGGAGGATGTGAAGAAACAGGAACTGCTTCATAATCTGCTTGTGCATTAGTACCTTGCACTTTGAAGAGCAATTTGGCAGCTGGTAGTAAAACAGTCAAGAAATCAAACATTGCATTGAACAAATCGGCTACAAAAGCTCTCTTTAAAGGGTTAAAAAGCAAAGATGTCACTTTGAGGACTAAGGTGTGCCTGACCCAAGCCATGGTATTTTCAATTGCTTCATATGTATGTGAAGGCTGGACAATTAATAAGGAAGACCGAAGAACTGATGCCTTTGAATTATGGTGTTGGCAAAGAATATTGAAGATACCATGGACTCCAGAAAAACAAATAAATCTGCCTTGGAGGAGGTACAGCCAGAATGCTCCTTAGAAGCAAGGATGGTGAGACTTTGTCTCACATACTTTGGACGTGTTATTAGGAGGCACCAGTCCCTGGAGAAGGACATCATGCTTGGTAAAGTAGAGGGTAAGTGGAAAACAGGAAGACCTTCAATGAGATGGATTGACACAGTGGCTGCAACAATGGTCAAACATAGCAACAATTGTGAAGATGATGCAGGACCGGGCAGTGTTTCGTTCTGTTGTGTATAGGGTCGCTGTGAGTCGGAACTGACTTGACTGCAGCTAACAACAGCAGTAAAACAGAAAATATTTGCATTCCTGAGAACTCGGCCATTGAAATTCTCTATCCCTGAACAGTACTCTGCAAAGTGGGTCCCCACCACCCCAGGTAAAGCATGTGTGGGAAGAAGGTAAGAGAGCTTTTAATTACATGCATTTTTTAAACTTTTTTAAAATTTTATTTTGTTGTTGTCATTAAGAATATGCACAGCACAACATACACTGATTCAACTATTTCTACATGTACAATTCAGTGACATTGATTACAGTCTTTGAGTTGTGCAACCATTCTCATTCCCCTTTTCTGAGTTGTTCCTGCCCCATTAACATAAACTCATTGTCCTCTAAGGTTTCTATCTAATCTTTTGAGTTGCAGTTGTTAATTTGATCCCATGTAGATAGTTCTTAAAAGAGCATAATGCTCAAGGCAGACATTTTTTATTAGTTAAGCTAAACTATGGTTTGATTTTAAGAGGATTCAGAGGATTTTTTTTTTTTGTTTGTTTGTTTAAGTTGTAAAGATTGTCTCAGGGCAATAGTTTTGGGTTCATCCAGCCCCTGGGGCTCCAGAAAGTCTGGCATCCATGAAAATTTTAAATTCTGTTCTGGATTTTCCCCCTTTTGATCAAGATCCTGCTATATAATTTTTTATCAAAATGTAATAACATATATTTTTTAAAACATATTTACCAAAAACATATTTACATAAATAAAAAAGTAACTGAGTTTAACTAAAATTTACTGTATGGATTGAGACCATAGCCTTCATTCAGTTGCTATGTGAGCTATCATATTGATGCTGGCAACTTCCAAATTTAAACATCCAGACTTATCCTCTCCTCTGAGCTTTGCTTGTTATCCTCACTTGGAAATACATGATTAGACTGAAAAGATGGGAAGACTAGGAAGTTAATAGATAATTTATTAGTAAAATGAATGAACCAAGAGATAGCGGTATACACATATTATTTATCGAGGTAAATGAGGGAATTCTGTTTTGAGGTGCCAGAAACATATCTCCCCACAGTTCTGACAATAAGAGTGAGCTTCCCCCAGCACTGAGTCACTGGTCTACAGTTGAGGCCCTGATGAGTGAGAGAGCAGCATTGTATGGGGTTGGAAGATTATTGAGGAATAGGGCTGATAAGGGCTTTAGGGTTAAGGATCTGACCAGAGACTGAACTAAGAGGCAAGAGATTAGTGAAGCAAAGAGCCTAAACAAAGGTTCTATCGAGATGCAATATGTTAGGGAGTGGAAGAATTAGGGTAAGAAGCTATAATGAGATGGAGCTTTGCCTTTCTTGCCCCTTTTCCTCTTCACAAAATCTCAACATTGGGAGTTTGCAGTCTATCACCCATTCTTAACTTTATGTATTTTTTTTAACACTTGCTGTCAAGCTGATTCTGACTCATGGTGAACTCGTGTATCAGAGTGGAACTGTACTCCATAGGGTTTTCAATAGCTGATTTTTTGGAAGTAGATCACCAGGACTTTCATCCAAGGTGCCTCTGGTCAACTTGAAAATTCAGCATTTCAGTTAGCAACTGAGCACGTTAACCATCTGTACCACCTAGGGACTCCTAGACCATAACAGTGGTAGAAAAATTAAAAGGGAGGTGATGAAGGAGAGCATGGTGTGGAAGAGTACGATGGCAGCAGCAGGATGGACTTTCCTTCCCTTTCTTGCTCTCTTTTTCCCTCACCTGCTCTACCACTGACACTGGACAGAAGTGGGGACCAGAATGGAAGGGGAAACTGAGTCAAGGCTCTGGGACCCTAGCAGGGATGGTAGCTCCCAGAGAGAAGGAGAAAGAAGAGGGGCTAACTGCTCATCCACATTATAAAAGGAAGGAAATTCCCATTCTCTACCCAATCCTGGAAAAGGACTAGACAGAGGTTAGGCATTTCTAGACAAACTTGTCTATAGTAATAATTAGTGAGTCAAAAGTTACCCTTTCCAATTCTTTAACATCAAAGGGTTTTAGTTACTGTAATAATCACCAAAAAAGTTATGTGTAATAAAGTTTGAACAATGATGAGGAAATAAATACCAGCAACCTTAGTTTTCATTCTGGTTTACATAAGAAGAGGCTCTGCTTGACTAATACATTGTATTTGTCAATACAGGGTGCGGTGACCCTTGAGTGGTAAAGAAAAACTCTCAGTTATAGTAGTTATTAAAAATTATTGACAACCAGTTTAAAGTCATCTTGGCCAGAACTTGCAGTTCAAGGCAAAGTTTCAAAACTATAAAAATAAAATAAGGAAGAGGAAGGCTCTAATAGTTGAACACAAATGGAATGAGTATTTCCTCACTATTGAAAATAAAAGTGGCAATTCAAGTTACCCAGGCCTTCAAACACAGAATGTTAAGGAAAAGCACAAGAAAAGAACACAGAGATTAAACAAAAATTAGTTATACAAGAAAAAGAGAATCAAGTTCTTCTCTTTCAACACAGTAAAAACCTAGTAGACGCATCAGCCAGATACCAACCTAGGTAATGAATTCTCAAGGATTAATCAAAACTAAAAGATTTACAATAGGGAACCAGAAAGGTTAATCTGTAAATGACAAAAACGTCAGAACAATAAAAGAAGGAGTAAATGGTGTAGGTATAGAACTTTGAAATGGAGAGGAAAACAAGGCAATACCAAGTAATAAAAGATGGGTTCAAATTTAGAAAGATGAGGGTAACCACAAAGAAAGTTAACAAACCTACCCATGAAAATAAAGAAGAAAAACATAAAGTCTCAGTAAACACAAAATCTACAAAAACAAAAGAAATGAAAAATCCACATAAAAAGGAATTCAGCACAGGAGACTAAGAGGAACAAAGAAAACATCAGCACCACAAATTAAAAAAAGCACTACAAAATTACAGCAATAAATTCACACCTATCAATAATTACACCAAATGTAAATGGCCTAAGTGCACCCATAAAAAGAGAGAGTGACAGAATTTTTTTTTTAAAAAAAGGATTCATTAATATGCTGTCTACAAGAGACACACCTTAGAAACAAAGACATAAATTTATTAAAAATCAAGTGATGGAAAAAAATATATCAAGCAAATAACTACCAAAAAACAGCAGGAATGGCAATACAGGTATCAGATAACATAGACTCTAAAACAAAATCTGCATAAAAGACAAAGAAGGGCATTATATAATGATCAAAGGGTTGATCCATCATGATGACATAACCATAATAAATATCTATGCACCCAATGACAGGGCTCCAAAATACATATAACAGACTCTAACAGTACTGAAAAGAGAAATTGACAGTTTCACAATAATAGTAGGAGACTTCAACACACCAACTCAGTAAAGGACAGAACATCTATAAAGAAACTCAACAAAGAGAAGATCTAAAGACCACAGTCCGCCAACTTGACTTCATAGACATATATAGAACACTCCACCCAACAGCTGCAAAGTACACATTCTTTTCCAATGTACATGGGACAGTCTCCAGAAGAGACCACATCTTAGGCCAAAAGCAACCCTCAACAAAATCCAAAATATTGAGATAATATAAAGTATCTTCTCTGATCAAAATGCCATCAAAGCAGAAATCAACAACAGGAAGAGCAAGGAAAAAAATCAATTACATAGAAACTGAATAGCACCCTGCTTAAAAACCACTGGGTATAGAAGAAATCAAAGATGGAATAAAAAAATTCCTAAAATCAAATGAGAATGAAAACATCATACCAAAACCTTTGAGACACAGCAAAGGCAGTGCTCAGAGGTCAATTTATAGCAATAAATGCACACATCAAAAAAGTAGAAAGGGACAAAATCAAAACATTAGCTACACAACTTGAACAAATAGAAAGAAAACAGCAAAAGAAGCCCACTGCCACCAGAAGAAAAGAAATAATAGAAGATTAGAGCAGAAACAAATGAAATAGAGAATAGAAAAACAATAGAATCAACAAAACCAAAAGTTGGTTCTTTGAAAGGATCAACAAAATCAACAAACCACTGGCCAAATTGACAAAAGAAAAACAGGAGCGGACACAAATAACCAAAATAAGAAATGAAATGGGGACATTACAACAGATCTAACTGAAATAAAAAGGATCATAGCAGAGTACTATGAAAAACTATACACCAACAAATTTGAAAACCTAGAGGAAATGGACAAATTTCTAGAAACACACTACCTACCCAAACTAACACAAACTTAAGCTGAAAATCTGAACAGACCCATAACAAGAGAAGAGATTGAAAAGGTAATTAAAAAAAAAAAAACAAACAACTTCCCAACAAAAAAAGCCTTGGCCCAGATGGCTTCACTGGAGAATTCTACCAAACATTCAAAGAAGAGCTTACACCAGTACTACTCAAACTATTTCAGAACATAGAAAAGGAAGGGATACTTCCAAATTCATTCTTTGAAGCCAGCATAACCCTGATAACCAAAACCAGGCAAAGATACTCAAAAGAGAAAATTACAGACCAATATCTCCCATGAATTTAGATGCAAAAATTCTCTACAAAATTCTAGCCAATAGAATTCAACATCATATCAAAGAAATAATACACCACGACCAAGTGGGATTCATACCAGCTGTGCAAGGATGGTTCAACATTAGAAAATCAATCAATGTAATCCACCACATAAAAGTAAAGAAAAGAATCCCTGATCATCTCAATCGACACAGAAAAGGTATTTGACAAAGTCCAACACCCATTCCTGATTAAAAACTCTGAATAAAATAGGTATAGAAGGGAAATTTCTCCAACATAATAAAGGGCATCTATGCAAAACCAATGGCCAGCATCATTCTTAATGGAGAGAAGCTGAAAACATTCCCCTTGAGAACAGGAAGAAGGCAAGGATGCCCTTTGTCACCACTCCTATGTAACATTGTGTTGGAAGTCCTAGCTAGAGCAATAAGGCAAGAAAAAGAAAGGGCATCCAAATTGGTAATGAAGAAATTAAACTGTCCCTATCTGCAGATGATATTATACTATATATAGAAAACCCAAAAGATTCCATGAGAAAACTACTGGAATAGATTCAGCAGAGTAGCATGATATAAGATAAACATACGAAAATCAGTTGGATTCCTATACATCAATAAAAAGAAGAATGAAAAGGAAATCAGGAAAACAATGCCATTTGTAATAGCCCCTAAAAAAATAAAATACTTAGGAATAAATCTAACCAGGGATGTAAAAGACCTATACAAAGAAAACTACAAAACACTATTGCAAGAAACCAAAAGAGATCTACCGAAGTGAAAAACCATACCATGCTCATGAATAGGTAGACTAAACATTGTGAAAATATCAATTCTACCCAAAGCAATCTACAACTACAGTGCAATCCCAATCCAAATACCAATAGCATTCTTTAAAGAGATGGAAAAACTAATCTTAAAGCACTATTGAAGAAGAATAAAGTAGGAGGACTCGCACTACCTGACCTCAGAACCTACTATACAGCTACAGTAGTCAAAACAGCCTGATACTGGTACAACGACACATACATTGACCAATGGAACAGAATTGAGAACCCAGATGGAAATCCATCCACCTACAGTCACCTGATCTTTGACAAAGGCCCAAAGTCCATTAAATGGGGAAAAGACAGTCTTTTTAACAAATGGTGCTGGCAAAACTGGATGTCCCCCTATAAAAAAATGAAACAGGACCCATACCTAACACTATACAAAAAAAACTAATTCAAACTGGATCAAAGACCTAAATATAAAGCCAAAAACTATAAAGATCATAGACAAAAAAATAGGATCAATGCTGTAGGCCTTATTACATGGGATTAACAGGATATGAACCATACCTAACAACACACAAACTCCAGAAGACAAGCTCGATAACTGGGATCTTCTAAAAATTAAACACTTATGCTCATCAAGACTTCACCAAAAGAGTCAAAAGAGAACCTACAGACTGGAAAAAAATTTTTGTCTATGGCAAATCCAACAAAGATCTAATCTCTAAAATCTACAGGAAAATCCAACACCTCTACAACAAAAAGACAATCCATTTTAAAAATGGGCAAAGGAAATGAACAGACACTTCACCAAAGAAGACATTCAGGCAGCCAACAGACACATGAGGAATGCTCCTGATCACTAGCCATTAGAGAAATGCAAATCAAAACCACAATGAGATAACATCTCACCTGGACATTAATAGCATGAATCAAAAAATCAGAAAATAACATGTTGGAGAGGCTGTGGGGATATTGTAACTCCTAAGCACTGCTGGTGGGAATGCAAAATGGTACAACCATTTTGGAAAATGATATGGCACTTCCTTAGAAAGCTGGAAATAGAAATACCATATGATCCAGCAATCCCACTCCTAGGAATATATCCTAGAGAAATAAGAGCCGTCACACGAATAGACATATACACACCCATGTTCATTGCAGCATTGTTCACAATAACAAAAAGATGGAAACAACCTAGATGCCTATCAACAGATGAATGGATAAACAAACTATGGTACATACAATGGAGTACTACACAACGATAAAGAATAATGAAGAATCTGCAAAATATCTCACAACATGGATTAATCTGGAGGGCATTATGCTGAGTGAAATAAGTCAATTACAAAAGGACAAATATTGCATGAGACCACTACTTTAAAAACTTATGAAAAGGATAACACACAAAAAGAAACACTCTTTGATGGTTACGAGGGAGGCGAGGGGTGGGGGTGGAAAAACACTAAATAGACGATAGATAAGTGGTAACTTTGGTGAAGGATAAGACAGTACACAATACTGGGGAAGCTAGCACAACTTGTCCAAGGCAAGGTCATGGAGGCTCCATAGACACATCCAAACTCCCTGAGGAACTTAATTACTTGGCTGAGGGCTGTGGGGACCATGGTCTCAGGGAACATCTAGCTCAATTGGCATAACATAGTTTATAAAGAAAATCTTCTACATTCTACTTTGGTGAGTAGCGTCTGGGGTCATAAAAGCTTGTGAGCGGCCCTCTAAGCTACTACACTGGTGTTACCTGCTGGAGCAAGGGAGAATCAACAAAACCAAAGACATGAGGGAAAGATTAGTCCAAAGGATAGTGGACCACAACTACCATAGCCTCCACCAGACAACTAGTCCAGCACAACTAGATGGAGTCCAGCTACCACCACTGACTGCTCTAACAGGGATCACAATAGAGAGTCTTGGACAGAGCTGGAGAAAAATGTAGAACAAAATTCTAAGTCACAAGAAACTACCAGACTTACTGGCCTAACAGAGACTGGAGAAACCCCAAAGAGTATGGTCCCCAGACACACTTTTAGCTCAGTATTGAAGTCACTCCTGAGGTTCACCTTTCAGCCAAAGATTAGACAGGCCCATAAAACAAAATGAGACTAAAGGGGCACACCAGCCCAGGGGCAAGGACTAGAAGGGAAGAGGGGATGGGGAAGCTAGTAATAGGAAACCCAAGGTCAAGAAGGGACAGTGCTGACATATCATGGGGTTGGTAACCAATGTTACAAAACAATATGTGTGCTGTTTAACGAGAAGCTAGTTCCGTAAACCTTCATCTGAAGTACAATAATAATAAAAACAAACCAAGAAAAAATAAAACCTGGTAGAGGCCAATAAACACATGAAAAGTTGCTCAACTTGATTAGTCATTTTTGTTGTTGTTTGGTGCTATTGAGTCAGTTCCGACTTATAGTGACCCTTTGGACAACAGTATGAAACACTGCCTTGTCCTGCACCATCCTCACAATCGTTTTGAATGCCTTCCAACCTGAGGGGCTCATCTTCCATCACTATATTAGAAAAAGTTCCACTGGTATTCATAAGGCTTTCACTAGCTAATTCTTTTCAGAAGTATACCACCAGGTCCTTCTTCCTAGTCTGTCTTAGTCTGGAAGTGCAGCTGAAACCTGTCCACCATGGGGAACCTTGCTGGTATTCGAATACCAGTGGCACACCTTTCAGCATCACAGCAACATGCAAGCCCCCACAGTACAACAAACTGACAGACACATCATTATACAAATGCAAATCATAACCATAATGAGATACCACTTCGCACCCACTAGGATGGCCAAAGTATGGCCTTGAGTATATTCCACCCGAATTTAGAGGCCATCTCAAGAATAGATTTGACACATTGAATACTAATGACCGAAGACCAGACAAGTTGTGGAATGATATCAAGGACATCATACATGAAGAAAGCAAAAAGTCATTAAAAAGAGAGGAAAGAAAGAAAAGACCAAAATGGATGTTAGAAGAGACTCTGAAACTTGCTTTTGAACATCGAGTAGCTAAAGCGAATGGAAGAAATGATGAAGTAAAAGAGCTGAACAGAAGATTTCAAAGAGTGGCTTGAGAAGACAAAGTAAAGTATTACAATGACTTGTGCAAAGACCTAGAGTTAGAAAATCAAAGGGAAGAGCACACTTGGCATCTCTCAAGCTGAAATAACTGAAGAAAAAAAATTCAAGCTTCACGTTGCAATATTGAAGGATTCCATGGGTAAAATATTGAATGACGCAATAGGCATCAAAAGAAGATGGAAGGAATACAAAGTCACTGTACCAGAAAGAATTGGTTGACATTCAACCATTTCAGGAGGTAGCATATGATCAAGAACTGATGGTATTGAAGGAAGAAGTCTAAGCTGCACTGAAGCCATTGGAGAAAAACAAGGCTCCAGGAGTTTACAGAATACCAACTGAAATGTTTCAACAAACAGATGCAGCACTGGAAGTGCTTACTCATCTATGCTAAGAAATTTGGAAGACAACTACCTCGTCAACCAACTGGTAGAGATCCACATTTGTGCCCATTACAAAGAAAGGTGATTCAACAGAATGTGTAAATTATGGAACAATATCGTTAATATCACACACAAGTAAAATTTTGATGAAGATCATTCAAAAGCAGCTGCAGCAGTACATTGACAGGGAACTGCCAAAAATTCAAGCCATAGGATGTGGAATGAGGGGTATCATTGCTGATGTCAGATGGATCTCAGCCAAAAGCAGAAAATACCAGAAAGATGTTTATCTGTGTTTTATTGACTATGCAAAGGCATTCGACTGTGTGGATCATAACAAGTTACAGATAACATTGTCAAGAATGAGAATTCCAGAACACTAAATTGTGCTCATGAGAAACCCGTACATAGACCAAGAGGCATTGTTCGAACAGAACAAGGGGATACTGCGTGGTTTAAAGTCAAGAAAAGTGTGTGTCAGGGTTGTATGCTTTCACCATACTTACTCAGTCTGCAAGCTGAGCAAATACTCTGAGAAGCTGTAGTATATAAAGAACTCGGCACTAGGATTTGAGGAAGACTCATTAACAGCCTGCATTATGCAGATGACACAACCTTGCTTGCTGAAAGGGAAGAGGACTTGAAGCACTTACTGATGAAGATCAAAGACTATAGCCTTCAATATGGTTTACACCTCAACATAAAACAAAAATCTTCACAATTAGACCAATAAGCAACACCATGAAAAAAGGAGGAAATATTGAAGTTGTCAAGGATTTCATTTTACTTGGATCCACAATCAATGCCCATGGAAGCAGCAGTCAAGAAATCAAATGATATATTGTACTGGGAAAACCTGCTGCAGAAAACCTCTTTGAAGTGTTAAAAAGTAAAGATGTCACTTTGAGGACTAAGGTGCACCTGACCCAAGCCATGGTATTTTTATTCACCTCATATGCATGTGAAAGCTGGACAATCAAATAGGAAGACCAAAGTAAAATTGATACATTTGAATTATGATGTTGGTGAAGAATATTGGATATACCATGGACTGCCAGAAGAAAGAACAAATCTGTCTTGGAAGAAGTACAGCCAGAATGCTCCTTAGAAACGAGGATGGCGAGACTTCATCTTACATACTATGGAGAAGGACACCATGCTTTGTGTCTTAGTCATCTAGTGCTGCTATAACAGAAACACCACAAATGGATGGCTTTAACAAAGAAAATTTTATTTTCTCACAGTCTAGTAGGCTAGAAGTCCAAATTCAGGGTGTCAGCTCCAGGGGAAGGCTTTCTCTCTCTGTCTGTCTTCTCATCAATGGACTTTGGGACTAGGAGCTTCTCCACACAGGGACCCCGGGTCCAAAGGATGCATGCGCTCTGCTCCCAGTGCTGCTTTCTTGGTGGTATGAGGTCCCCCGTCTTTCTGCTAGCTTCTCTCTTTTATATCTCAGGAGATTGCCTCAAGACACAATCCAATCTTGTAGACTGAGTCCAGCCTTACTTACCCAACTGCCACCCATCCTCCCTCATTAACATCATAGAGGCAGGATTTACAACGTATAAGAAAATCACACAGTACTGGGAATCGTGGCCCAGCCAAACTGATACACATTTTTTGGTGGATGTAATTCAATCCATGACATTCTACCCTTTGGCCCCCCCGAAATCACATCCTTGCAACATGCAAAACATATTCATCCCATCATATCATAACAAAAGTCTTAACTCCAAGTCCAAAATATAAAAATTCTCTTCATTTGTGAAATCTAGAATACAAGTTACCTGCTTCCAAAGGTGCAATGGCAGAACATGCACAAACTAGGCATTTCCATTACAAATGGGAGAAACGAGGAAAAGAAGGGATAACAGGCACCAAGCAAGTCAGCAGAACACATTACATTAGCCCTCAAAACTTTGAAGATAATCCTCTGTTCTCTGAGGAGGTTTACACAATGGCCCTGTTCTCCAGACTCTAGGTATTGGCCATAGTCTCTAGATTTTGAGTGGAGGCCCCTCGGCCCTGGGCTTCAGCTCTGCCTTCCAGGCCCACTGGGACAGCAACTCTGTTTCCTCAGCTTTAGGCACACTATTCTCCCAGTCCATCTGAGTGGCAACTCCACCCTTAGAAGCACCAGAGGCCAAGGCTCCACCCTTTGAAACCCCTGAGGTCATGGCCATACCTTTTGAGACTGAGGCAGCTCAGCTTCTTGTGTCCCTTGTCTCTTCAGCTTTTGTTTTCTGTTTTTTTGGCCTCTCGGCTCCTCGGGCCTCATGCCCGCATCTGCCCTGCTGGGGCAAGTATTCCAAAGCTCTGTTACTCCACTGGTAAGTGCCTGGAGGCATCCTTCTCTGCCAGGAAGCCTCCTGTGCACAGGCACTCAGCTCTCTTGCTCCGTGGGTCGGCTCTAGCACCATTTCGTGCTGGTCTCCTGGTTCTGCTGCTGCCACTTCTCTGCCACTGCAGTTTCTCTGCTGCTGGTGGTCCTCTGTCACTGCTGTTCCTCTATCCACTCACAATTTCAAAACTACTTTTACATTTTGGGCATCTGTTAGAGCAGCACCCCACTCCTGGTACCAAATTCTGTCTTAGTCATCTACTGCTGCTATAACAGAAATACCACAAATGGATGGCTTTAACAAAGAGAAATTTATTTTCTCACAGTCTAGTAGGCTAGAAGTCGAAATTCAGGGTGTCAGCTCCAGGGGAAGGCTTTCTCTCTCTGTTGCCTCTGGAAAAAGGTCCTTGTTGTCAATCTTCCCCTGGTCAAGGAGCTTCTCAGGCACAAGGACCCCAGGTCCAAAGGATGCGCTTTGCTCCTGGTGCTGCTTTCTTGGTGGTATGAGGTCCCTGTGTCTCTCTACTCGCTTCTCTCTTTTCTATCTCAAGAAATTGCCTCAGGACACAATCCAATCTTGTAGATTGAGTCCTGCCTCATTAACACAAGGGTCGGCAGTTCCCATCCACCAATAGCTCCTTGGAAACCCTATGGGGCGGTTCTACTCTGTCCTATAGGCTCGCTATGAATCGGAATCGACTCGATGGCAATGGGTTTTCACTAACACAACTGCCACCCATCCTCTCTCATTAACATCATAGAGGCAGGATTTACAACACATAAGAAAATCACGCAATACTGGGAATCATGGCCCAGCCAGATTGATTCACACATTTTTGGGGGGACATAATTCAATCCATGACACTTTGTAAAGTACAAGGTCAGTGAAAAAGAGGAAGACCCTCAATGAGATGGATTGACACAGTGGCTGCAACAATGGGCTCAAACATGGCGATGATTGTGGGCATGACACAGGACTGGGTAGTGTTTCATTCTGTTGTGCATGGGGTCACTATGAGTTGGAACCAACACGATGACACCTAATAACGACAGCAACCATTTGAGATTAGAATTTCTTTCCCTTAATATCACTTTCAGGTACATGACTCTGCTAAAAGACATATCCAATTTACTTTACTAAATTGGATACTCAATTTTTCAACATAGATCCTCTGTATTTGGGTATTTTGACTGACTTTCTCAAGAAAAATAGTTGACTTATACCCATATAACTAAAAAGTCAAGCAAAAATGATATCTCCTAGGACACAGGGAGTGTCTTCCCCCAAAAGCAAGATACTTCTTCATTCTAGCTGGCAGAAAGTGTTTGCAACATTTAAAACAAAAAATTTCCTGCGTCTACTTTTTTTTTTTTTTTTTAAGATTTCCATCTTTAGCAAGCAAACTCCTACCTCAGTTAATGCAAAGCATTTCATGCCAGCCTGCTGTCCAGGACATGGTAAGATTCTGTTTTGGTTTTGGCTGTTCTTCATTCAGGGGCCCACCTGCCTCCAATTAGCTGTTGCCATATGGCAAAGAGTAAGGTGGTTACATGATATGAAACAGGATTGCCCCATCAGCACAGGCAATGGATGGTGTCTTAGTTATCTAGTGCTGCTATAACAGAAATACCACAAGTAGATGACTTTAACAAACAAATTTATTCTCTCATATTTTAGGAGGCTAGAAGTCCAAATTCAGGGAACCAAGTACAGGGGAAGGCTTTCTCTCTCTCTCAACTCTGGGGGAAGGTCCTTGTCATTAATCTTCCCCAGGTCTAGAGCTTCTCAGTCCAGGGACCCCAGGTCCAAAAGACACAGTCCACTCCTGGTTCTTCTTGCTTGGTGGTAATGAGGTCCCTCTCCTCTCTGCTTGCTTCTCTCTTTTATATCTCAAAAGAGATTGACTCAAGATACAGCCTAATCCTGTAGATTGTGTCTTGCCTCATTAACATAACTGCCTCTAAATCTGCCTCATTAACATCATAGAGGTTAGGATTTACATTACATAAATGGAGGACAACAACACAATACTGGGAATCATGGCCTAGCCAAGTTGGCACACATTTTGGGGGGCCATAATTCAATACATTGCAGATAAAGTTGTAAATATGGCAAATTTCTTGATAGCTCTCTCATATCTCGTATCATCCCATCATTCCAATATCATTGGAACCATTCGGTATCCAATATCATTGTGAGTAACTGATAACCACAACAGAGAGCTTCATTGAACAGACCCCTCCAGGCCACATCCTGTCCCTTCCAAAACAGTGGTACAAGAAGCAACCCAACTTCCTCATTGGAGCTTCTGCTTCTACTGAGTAACACTGTATTTGCTACAGGGTGACCAAGAGGAAAGGGGACTAGGGAACAGAGCAGAGCGGGTGAAAAAGAGGATTTCACAAATAGTGATGTGGCTTTAAAGATGCTTGTTTATTCCTCAGACAGATGACAGGTGGCAAGAGTTGAGGTGACTGGTTTTCCAGTACTAGTAATGTAGCCTTTATCTGCGCCTTTGAGTTTCCTTAGTGCAGGCAAGAAGAAAGAAGCAAGTGGGAGGAACTGCTAAGAGGCCACTTCTTGTTTAGAATTACATTCAAGAAGACATTATTTTGCTTTTTATTTTTATTTTATTTGTTTTTAAGGCTGAAAAGATGCCAAGTTAACAGAGAAGGAGCCAGAGGATGGAAAAGGTTTTGCAATTTCTTTACATCCACCTCCAGGCAGATTTTTTGTTTGGGGGAGTTTTTGTTTTGTTTTATTTTTTATCTTTGCCTAATTATTATATGTCTGAAGTGCCTTTGTCTGTGACTTGAAATACTTTCCCTACTTGGCTCCAACTCTGCTTTTGAGGAAAGTTTTCAGTGTAAGAGTTTTAAAAATTTGCTAAATTTAGCTTGGAACAGGTAGTGGGGGGACTTCTGTCTTATATTATTATCAACCAGTCTTACAAGGACTGTTGTTTTACTTAATCTTTGGGCCTCATCTCCAAGTCACCAAATTGCTCTCCCACGAGTTTTCTAAAACTTCTTAGCACAGAACTTGGTAAACCTGATATTTCTGTTCAAAACATAAGTTTAAACCCAGGTCCTCAAACCAAATTTTACCTTGCCCATATTTAAGTTATGGATTCCCATGGATGCATGGAGTAGGAAAATCTCCAGTGATAAAAATAATTGTGATTTATTGAATATATACTGTGTTCTGGGCACTATACAAAATACTTTTCATTTAATTCTCACAACAACTCTACTCGGTAGGTGGCGTTATCTCCACTTTACAGATGACAAAAAAAAGAAAGAAATTTAGAGAAGTTGAATAACCTACTGGCCCAAGGTCATCCAATGGATTGGAGACAGAGATAATATGGAAATCCTCGTATGTCTAATTCTTAAGACTATATTTTTCTCTTGCACCACTTCAGATAATGACTGGGTAACAGTTACCTATTGTTTACAATTTGTTTTGCCTGTATGCACATACTACTTTGTTAAATATTTGAATATCTTCAGTTCTATGTTAAATCGTCTTTGTTATTCTGATATTTCACAATATCTTTGTTTGCCTTTCCTTAAGAAATGGCTCTTTCCTAGATGAACCCACTATGCCATGTTTCACGTAGTCAAAGTTTAAGTGGCAGATTTAACTCAATTCTCCAGCACTATCAAGTCTTTAAGGTCCCTAGGTGTACAAACCATTTGCACTCAACTGCTAACCTACAGGTTGGCAATTTAAACCCACCCACCTGTACCATGAAAGAAAAGGCCTGGTGATCTGATTCCATTAAGATTACAGCCAAGTAAACCCTATGAAGCAGTTTCACTCGGTAACGCATGAGGTCACTGTGAGTCTGAATGAACTCGACGGCAATTAACAACAACAATAATCATGTCTTTTGTTGAACATCCATCCACAAAGCTTTCTACCCAGCTATCTTCTGAGATAACTCAAATAGGTTTAGGGCTGCTATCTTATTCCTTAACCCATGTGGCTGTAAAACTAAGGATAGAAATATCTTTTACATGCTATCAAAAATCCTAGGGCCAAATGATAAATATTAGAGTCATATCTGAGTTTGAACTATATATAGAAAATGGATCTTCCATAGTCAGGAGTGCCAGAGGCAGGTATTAAGAGCCTAGTGCAGAGCTAAAGAAGTGAGGAGAATCAGCAAATGGGTCTGCAATAAGAAGCAATAGTTCTCAAGGTTGTGTATGCTTAAAGGGATTCTGATCAGTAAGTCTCAGGTAGAAAAACAAGTATCTGCCTCATTAACAAAGACCATAGGTGATTCTAATTTAAGAATCCCTGGGAAAGGTGTCAGTGAGACCAGAAAGTGTCTAGTAATGAATTTCCCATAAAGGAGAAGGAGCAGGGAATATCTGTGGTTGGAATTTGAACTCCTCTCAGCACAACTTTGTGTAGATGGGTCTGATCTGTTCAAATGGGCAAAGGTTCAGAGAAGAAGTTGAGAGAGTAGAACATTTTGCTTATGATCGGGAACTCCAAAGGGAAGAATGAAGTAGGAAGGTTTCAGAGGGATATAATATTGGGTCAGATCGTTAGAAGCTGCTCAAAGCCATATATTTTATAAGTCCTGTCTTAAAATGCTTCATGACCCCACTTCTTCCTCCAAATGCTGCTTTATTTCTCAGTTCCCCTTTACTAAAAAAAAAAAAAAAAAAAAGTTACTCAGAAGAGTTGTCTATTCTTTCTATTTTATTTCATCTCCCCCTATTCCCACTTAAATCCATTCCAGTCAGGCTTTTATCCCAACAACTTAGGCTAGGTTATAAACCTTCATGTTTCCAAATCCAACGGTTATTTCTCAGTTTCATCTTATTAACCTCTCATCAATGTTTGACACAGTCGGTTACTTCCTCTTTCTTGAAATATTTCTTCATTTGGCTTCCGGGATACATATCCTTTTAATTTTCCTTCTACTTCACAGGCCTCTTCTTCAGAGCCTCTGTTGTCGATTCCTCCTTCTCTCCCTGACCTCTAAACGTTGGAGTGTACCAGGGCTCAGTGCCCAGCTCTTTTCTTTATATTCTTTTTATGCCTGGATTATCTCATCCAGTCCCATCACTTTGAATGGCACCTGTCAGTGGTAACTTTGGTGAAGAGTAAGACAGTACTGGGGAAGCCAGCACAACTTGTCAAAGGTGAGGTCATGGAAGCTCCATAGACACATCCAAACTCCCTGAGGGACCAAATTACTGGGCTTGAAGGCTTTGGGGACGATGGTCTCAGGGAACATGTAGCTCGATTGGCATAGCATAGTCTATAAAGAAAATGTTCTACATTCTACTATGGTGAGTAGCATCTGAGGTCTTAAAAGCTTATGAGCAGCCCTCTAAGATACTCCACTGGTCTCATCTTATCTTATCTGAAACAAGGGAGAATGAAGAAGACACAAGGGAAAGATTAGTTCAAAGGACTAATAGACCACAACTACCAGGGCCTCCAGCAGACTGAGTCCAGCACAACTAGATGGTGCCTGGCTACCACCACTGACTGTTCTAACAGGGATCACAATAGAGGGTCTTGGACAGAGCAGGAGAAAAATGTAGAACAAAATTCTAAGTCACAAAAAAAAACCAGACTTACTGGTCTGACAGAAACTTGAGAAACCCTGAGAGTATGGCCCCCAGACACACTTTCAGCTCAGTAATGAAGTCACTCCTGAGGTTCACCCTTTAGCCAAAGATTAGGCAGGCCCATAAAACAGAATGAGACTAAATGGGCCCACCAGCCCAGGGGCAAAGCTGAGAAGGCAGGAGGGGACAGAAAAGCTGGTAATGGGGAAGAGAAGAGGACAGGGCTGACATGTCGTGGGGTTGGCAACCGATGTCATAAAACAATATGTATGTTAATTGTTTCATGAGAAACTTGTTTGCTCTGTAAACCTTCATCTAAAGTACAAGAGAATAAAAACCAAGATTAAATGGGCACACCAGCCCAGGGGCAAGGACAAGAAGGCAGGAGGGGACAGGAAAGCTGGTAATGGAGAACCCAAGGTCGAGAAGGGAAGAGTGTTGACACGTCATGTGGTTGGCAACCAATGTCACAAAACAATATGTATATTAATTGTTTAATTAGAAACTAATTTGCTGTGTAAAACTTCATCTAAAGCACAATTTAAAAAAAAAGAAATTTGCACCAAAAAACAAACAAACAATAATAAACATAGCTCAACCATGTATATGAGACTAAATGGGCACACCAGCCCAGGGGCAAGGACGAGAAGGCAGGAGGGCACAGGAAAGCTAGACCAATGGAAATGCGAAACTCAAGGTTGAGAAGGGGAAGATGTTGACACGTCATGGGAATGGCAATCAATGTGACAATATGTGTATTAATTGTTTAATGAGAAACTAATTTGCTCTGTAAACCTTTATCTAAAGCACAATTAAGAAAAGAAAGAAAGAAAAAATAGATAAATGGCACCTATTGGAGTTTCAGAAGTCCCTGCGTAGCGCAAATGGTTAAGCACTTGACTACTCACTAAAAGGCTGGCGGTTCAAACCTACTCAAAGGTGACTCAAAAGACAGGCCTGGGAATCCGCTTCCAAAAGCTCACAGTCTTGAAAACCTTATGGGGAAGTTCTACTCTGGACACATGGGGTCACCATGAGTTGGAAATCAACTCCACGGCAACTAACAACATTGGTGGTTCAGTGGTAGAATTCTCACCTTCAGTGTAGGAGACCTGGTTTGATTCCCAGCCAGTGCGCCTCTTGCATAGCCACCACCCATCTGTCAATGGAAACTTGTATGTTGCTATGATGCTGAACAGGTTTCAGTGGAGCTTTCAGGCTAAGACAGACTAGGAAGAAAGGCCTTGTGATCTACTCCTGAAAATCAGCCAATGAAAACCCTGTAGATCACAATGGTCTGATCCACAACTGATCATGGGGATGATGCAGGACCGGGCAGCATTTTGTTCCATTGTGCATGGAGTCACCATGAGGCAGGAGCCAACTCAATGGCAGCTAGTAATACAATAATATGCTGATGAATCCCAAATCCCTTTATCCAGCCCTGACCTCTACCACTAATCCCAAGTCAATAATTTTCCAATCCCTTCTTGATCACTCCAAGTATAAAGCACCTCAAGTTTACATGCCTAATTCTTTTGTCCCACAAACCTGCTCCTCACATAGTTTTTCTTATTTTAATGAGTGGTAGCTCCATTCTTTCAGTTACTCAGACCTGAAAATGGTTCTTGATTCCTCTTTTTTTTACACCTCACATCCAATCCATCTGGAAATCCTACTGTTCCTACCTTTAAAAACATAACCTAAGTCTGACTATTTCTAACCACCATCACTGCTACTACCTTGGTCCAAGCCACCATTGCTTTCACGTGGACTAATTAATAGCCTCCTTACTGATCTTCTTGCTTTTACTCTGCCCCGCCCCCATCCAATTATTGTTACCTGCTGTGGAGTTGGCCCATGACTCATGGCAACCCCATGCACAACAGAACTAAATGCTGCCTGGTCCTCGTGCCCCATAGTCCATTGTTAAACAGTAGCTAGATGCAACTCAAAACCACAGTGAGATACCATTTCACTCCCACTAGACAAAAAAAAAAAAAAAAAAAACCAGAAAATAACAGGTGTTGGTGAGGATGTGGAAAAACTGAAACCTTTATCCATTGCTGGTGAAATGTAAAATGATGCAAACACTGTGGAAAACAGTTTGGCAGTTCCTCAAAAAAGTAGACAAATTGAGCAAATGTGTTTATCTGTGCCCTTTTCTAAAAACTCATTGAAACAATAGTCTAGAAATGCAGACATTACAAATTCACAAGGACAAAGAAAAGAAGTGAAGTGGACCAGATATGTCAACCCAGATGGGGAAGACATAAAATTATTGAATAAATATTTTCAGTTTATTCCACACTGACTGAAATCTAAGTCTCTACTGAAGGGAGACGTTGGAGTGATCTAAGGGGTATATATCATTGTGTTCAACAATTAGATAATATATTTTTAAATACACAGATAACATATATAATAATTGCCTGGTGGCGTAGCGGTTAAGAGTTTGGCTGCTAACTAAAAGGTCAGCAGTTCGAATCCACCAGGCGCTCCTTGGAAACTTTATGGGGCAGTGCTACTCAGTCCTGTAGGGTCGCTATGAGTCAGAATTGACTCAACGGCAACGGGATCAGGTACTAGGTTAGGAAAAAAAATCTCAGCAATCAAAAGTTAATATCATATAGACAGTAATTATTGTCCACAATGAAAATAAAGTTAGAAAATTGAAAAAAAATGAAGAAAACCTAATGAGTTAAAGAAAGAATCAAAATAGAAATTATAAATAATTTGGCACAAAATGAAAATGAGAACACTACGTGACAAAATATCTTAGATGGATCCAAAGTGTTTTGCAGAAGAAAATGTATAGCTGTAAATGCATTTCTTAGAAAAAAAAAAGAAGAAAATTAATTAACTGCATAATTAACTTAAGAGCTAAAAAAGGAAGCACAAAATAAACCTTCCCAGAGAAGGAAAGATTTAATAAAGACAAAAACCAAAATTAATAAAATTTAAAACAGATAAACAATAAAAAAGTAGAATGTATCAATAAAACCAAAAGATAGTTCTTTGAGGAGGAAAAAAACAAGAAAAAAAAAATCCCAACCTTTGGCAAATATGATCAACATTATCCTGGATATTCCTGATAATAAGATACAAAAATCAGTAAGTTAAGAGGTAAAAAGATTGGAAAGCAATTCACCAGAAAATTTATTCTTCTCATCTGAAATAATCATTTGCCTAGAAAATACAGGCACATTAACAAATAAACTATCAGAATTAACAAGAAATTTCCACAAGGTGCCTGTTATGAATTGAATTATATCCTCCAAAAATATGTGCTGTAAATCCTAACCTCTATGCCTCTGGTTGTAATTCCATCTGGGAATGGCTTGTCTTTGTATGTTAATGAGGCAGGATTAGTGTAGGATATCTCTTGAGTCAATATCTTTTGAGATATAAAAGAGATTAAACAAGTGAGCAGAGCAGACATGGGGGCAGAGAGATGCCAAGCCACATGAAGATCATCCAGGAGCAGAAGCTCAAAGAGACAAGGACCTTCTTCCAGAGCCAACAGAGAGAGAAAACCTTCCCCTAGAGCCAGCACCTTGAATCTGGACTTCTAGCTTCTTAAACTGTCAGAAAATAAATTTCTGTTTTTTAAAGCCACTCACTTGTGATATTTCTGCAGCACTAGGTAACTAAGACAGTGATCAAATACATGAATACATAAAAATAATAGTTTCCCTATCTATCAACAATATCCAATTTTAAAATATAGTAGAAAAGTTCTTAGTTTATAATAACTGAAACTATAAATCATTCATGAGAACTACAAGAAATTTTGAAGATCTTTGTTGAGAAAGCTAAAAAACTTTAGTGAGAGACATGAAAAAAGACTTGACTAAATGGAGAATTATAATATGTTAATGAATGAAAAGGCACAATGTAATGGGAAAATTATATTCTCAAATTAATCTACAAATATATCTCAACCGTAATTAAACCCTTTTGTATATTGAATTCTGTCCTCAAAAAGGGTATGTTGAAGTCCTAACCCCTGTACCTGTTAATGTGACCTTGTTTGGGGAAATAAGGTTTTTCTTTGAAGATACTAGAAGGAACCCTGGTGGTGCAATGGTTAAGCACTTGGCTGTTAACCAAAAGGTCAGCAGTTCAAACTCACCAGGCACTCCACAGGAGAATGATGTGGCAGTCTGCTTCCGTAAAGATTTACAGTCTTGTAAGGCCTATGGGGCAGTTGTACTCTGTCCCATAGGGTCGCTATGAGTTAGAATCAACTCGACAGCAATGGGTTTGGTTTGTTTGGTTTTTCTGAAGATGTTATACTAATTCTAATCCCTTCTGAGTGGTGTTTTATAAAAGGCGAGAACAGACATGGAGATAGACACAAAAGGGGAAGACAGATACCATGTGACAATGGAGGCAGATACATGTATAAGAAGCAAAGTAAAACCAAGGACTGCAGACAGCCACTAGAAACTCAGAGGGAGGCAAACAACAATTTCTTTCTCAAGGCTCTCGGAAGAAACTGACATGGCCAATACCCTGATCTGGACTTCTAGCCTTCAGAATGTTGAGAAAATAAATTTCTGTTCTTTAACCATCCATGTTGTGGTATTTTGTTATGGCAGCCCAAGGAAACAAAGTTAAACTGCTACATGATTTTTCAGTGAAACTTAACAAATTGATCTTAAAATTCCTATGGAAGAATAAACATGCAAAAACAATCAAGACAATTTGTAAAAGAAAAATTGGGGATTTGTTTTATCCAGTAAAGAACTAATTATAATACTACAGTAACTAAATCTGATTGGTATTGATACGGGAATAGTCAGGTCAGTGAAATACAACAGGGTACAGAAACAACTTTGTATATAGTGGGAACTTAATAATCTGGCATTTGCCATTATTGAGAAAATGATATATTTTATCAGTATTTGGCATTGGGTATAATTGGGTATTCCTTTGGCAAAAAGTTAAAGTAGGAAATATGTATTAGTTTCCTTTTGCTCCTGTAACAAAGTACCACCAACTTAGTGTATAAAAACAACACAACTTGATTCTTATACAGTTCAGTAAGTCAGACTCTAAAATCAAGATTTGGCAGAATGGTGTTCCTTCTGGAGGCTTCAGGGAAAAATCCATGTCCTTGCTTTTTTTTAAAGCTTTTAAAGGCTGCCTCCATTCCTTGGCTCATGGCTCCTTCCTTGTATCACTCCAAATTCTTGCTTCTATTATTACATCTCCTACTACTACTCACTTGGATCGCCTGCTTCCCTTATATAAAGACCTCTGTGATTACATCAGGCCCACCTGGATAATCCAGGATAATCTTTTTGTCTCAAGATCCTTAATTTATTCATATATACAAAATTCCTTTTGCCATATAAGGTAACATTCACAGGTGCCAGGGATTAGGATGTGGACATCTTTGGGGAACCATTAATCATCCTACCACATTCTCTTTCTCTCATTGCTCACAAACATATATTTCAGTGGATTACAGACTCATATGTTAAAAACATAACTGTCAAAGAATAAGAGGAAATTAGGAAGAATATATTTATAACCTTAGAGGTAGAAAATATCTTCTTAAATTATTTTCAAAAAATAAAAAGTCAGAGTGATATCAGTGAAAATAGGACAGTAGGAAATTTCAGGGACCATCCCTCTACAAAAGCAGTAAATAAACTGGCAAAACCTATCAGGATGAACTTTATCAGAACTCTGAAAACAAATCAAAAGTTTACGGCAACGAGGCAAATGTTTAATCAAGAAAAGAAACAGTTGAATTTGGTAAGAGAGCTTTGTGGCATTTTAACTTACCCTGGCCCCATCTCCCACCTTCTAGCTCTGCAATGGCCTTGAATGACAACAGCCCACATTAATGGTATAGGTTCTTAGCACCAGAGGGAGTAGAAGAGTTCTTATTATCGAAGCATTATTTTTTTTTGTTTTGTTTTGTTTTGACCTGTCTTTTGCCTCCCTGAAGGACCAGCTCAAAGAGATTGCTTTTATTTTACATAACTCAGGTGTATCCCAGGGATAAGATGGCTACTCAGGGGGTGTTTGTCAAAAAAACTTAAAGAAAAATGTATTTGCTACTGCTGCCTGAGACAAGGGATAACAATTGGAGAAAACAATAGATGAACTGAAACACTTGGGAGGAAACGCTGGGGGGGTGAGACATTTTGGAGAATACGTGCTTTGAAAACCTCTTACATATTCCTGGGAATGTAGAAGACCAGGCACATGCACTGGGCTGGAAGCATGCTCAGAAAGGTCCTGAGAAAGCCTTAAGCTCTCACCTCTGGAGGACCTTCAGGCTCTGTGCAAGCAGGAAGTGAAGGATAAGACAGAGCTGTGAACTGCCTGGCTGAGTGTTGAAGGCATGATGCAACATACAAAGCCCATCTACAAAAAATGGTTGTTTTGTTGTTGTTGTTGTTGTTCTAGGAATTTAATAAAATCTCTGTCGAATCATTATCTGACCACTAAACTAAAGGAACACAGGCTTCAGTGGCTTCATAGGACAAAGAATCCACCAAACCCCAAAACTCATTGCCATTGATTCCGACTCATAGCAACCCTACAGGACAGAGTAGAACTGCTGCATAGGGGTTCTAAGGCTGTAATCTTTATGCAAGCAGACTGCCACATCTGTCTCCTGCAGAGCAACTAGTGGGTTCAGACCACCAAACTTTCAGTTAGCAGCTGAGGGCTTAATTACTGCACCACCAGACTTTGCAAATTTTGTCCAGAAAAGTCACTAAACAAACAGCATCAACCACAACAAAAAGCAACAGCAAACACTACAGAGGGAAAGAATATGATTTTCATATTTTTCACATTATGATATTCAAAATGTCCACTTTTCAACAAAAGATTATGAGGTATGCAAAGAAATAAGAAAGTATAGCTCATACACAAAGATAAAAACCCAATTAACTAAGAATATGTCCTAGAGAAATAAGAGCCATCACACGAATAGACATATGCATCTATGTTCATTGCAGCATTATTCACAACAGCAAAAAGATGGAAGCAACCTAGCGCCCATCAACAGATGAATGGATAAACAAATTATGGTACATACACACAATGGAATACTATGCAATGATAAAGAACAATGATGAATCCATGAAACATCTCACAACTGGGATGAATCTGGAGGGATGCTGCATGAAATAAGTCAATCACAAAAGGACAAATATTGTGTGAAGCCACTATTATAAAAACTCTAGAAAAGGTTTACACACAAAAAAAGACATTTGATGGTTATGAGGGTAAGGAAGGATGGGAAGGGGAAATCACTAACTAAATATTAAACAAGCGTCAACTTTGGTGAAAGGAAATACAACATACAATATAGGGAAAATAAGCACAACTTCACCAAGGCAAAGTCATAGAAGTTTCCTAGACACATTCAAGCATCTTGAGGGACTGCATTATAGGGGCGGAGGGCAGGGCACCATAGTCTTTGGGGACATCTAGGTCAATTGGCATGACATAGTTCATAAAGAAGATGTTCTACATCCTACTTTGGTGAGTAGCTTCTGGGGTCTTAAAAGCTTGTGAGTAGCCATCTAAGATACATCTATTGGTCCCATCCTGTCCAGAGCAAAGGAGAATGAAGAAAACCAAAGACACAGGGAAATCCTGTGTCCACATGAACCACAGCCTCTACCAGCTTGAGCCCAGAAGAACTAGATGGTGCTGGGCTACCACCACTGACCGGTCTGACTGTGATCACAACAGAGAGTCCTGGACAGAGCGAGAGAAAAATGCAGGACAAAATTCAAATTCAAAAAAAAGACCAGACTTACTGGTCTTGACAGAGACTGGAGAAACCCCCAAAACAATGGCCTCCGGACACTCTGCTAATTCAGAACTGAAACCACTCCTGAAGTCCACTTTTCAGACAAGGACTAGACAGGCCTATAAAACAAACAATAACATGTAAGGATTGTGCTTCTAGTTCAACCAAATGGGCAACTCCTGCCCAAGAACAAGTCGAGAAGGCAGGAAGGGATGGAAACTGGATGAATGGTCACAAGGAACCCAGGATGGAAAGGGGGAGACTGCTGTCACATAGTGGGGATTGCAACCAATGTCACAAAACATTATGTGTGTAAATTTTTTAATGAGAACCTAACTTGAGCTGTAAACTTTCACATAAAAGCACAATTAAAAAAAATTAATTGAAACCATCTTTGAGGAAGCTCAGGAATTAGACTTACTAAACAAAGGCTTTACATCAACTATCCTAAATATGCTCAAGGAGCTAAAGAAAACCGTGAACAAAGAACTTAAAAAAAAAAAAAAAACTGGGAAAGTGATGTCTCACTGAATAGGTAATATCAATGTTGTTGTCAGGTGACATTGAGTTGGTTCCAACTCATAGTGACTCTGTGTACAACAGAATGAAATGCTGCCTAGTCCTGCTCCATCCTCACCATCCTTGCTATGTTTGAGCACATTGTTGCAGCCACTGTTTTAGTCCATCCCGTTGAGGATCTTCCTCTTTTTCACTGACAGTCTACTTTACCAAGCATGATATCCTTCTTCAGGGAATGGTCCCTGATGATAACATGTCCAAAGTATGTAATACGAAGTCTCTCGCCATCCTTTCTTCTAAGGAGCATTCTGGCTGTACTTCTTCTAAGACATATTTGTTCGTTTTTCTGGCAGTTCATGGTAGGTTCAATATTCTTCACCAACACCATAATTCAAAGCATCAGTTCCTCTTTAGTATTCCTTATTCATTGTCTGGCTTTTGCATGCATATGAGGCAATTGAAAAATATCAGGGCTTGGATCAGGTATAGTCCTCAAAGTGACATCTTTGGTTTTCAACACTTTAAAGAGGTCTTTTGCAACAGATTTGCCCAATGCAATACATCATTTGATTTCTTGACTGTTGCTTCCATGGGCATTGATAGTGGATCCAACTAAAATGAAATCCTTGACAGCACCAATATTTTCTCCATTTATCATGATGTTGCTTATTGGTCCAGTTGTAACGATTTTTGGTTTTTTATGTTGAGGTGTAATCCATACTGAAGGTTCTAGTTCCTGATCTTCAAGTCAGCAAGTGCTTCAAATCCTCTTTGTTTTCAGCAAGAAAGGTTGTGTCATCTGCATATTGCAAGTTGTTAATGAGTTTTCCTCCAATCCTGATGCCACGTTCTTCTTCATATAGTCCAGCTTCTTGGACTATTTGCTCAGCATATGGATTGAATAAGTATGGTGAAAGCATACAACCCTGGTGCACACCTTTTCTGATTTTAAACCATGCTGTATCCCCTTGTTCTGTTCGAACGACTGCCTCTTGATCTATGTACATGTTCCATATGAGCACAATTAAGTGTTACGGAATTTCCATCCCTCACAATCTTATCTATAATTTGTTTTGATCCACACAGTCAAATGCCTTTGTATAGTCAATAAAACACAGGTAAACATCTTTCTGGTAGTCTCTGCTTTCAGTCAAGATCTATCTGACATCAGCAATGATATCCCCTGTTCCACATCCTGTTCTGAATCCAGCTTGACTTTCTGGCAGTTCCCTGTCAAAGCACTGCTGCAACCATTTTTGAAATATATTCAGTAAAATTTTACTTGCATGTGATAGTAATGATATTGTTCAATATTTTCTGCATTCCATTGGATCATCTTTCTTTGGAAAGAGCACATATACGGATCTCTTCCAGTCAGTTGGCCAGGTAGCTGTCTTCCAAATTTCTTAGCATAGACGAGTGAGCACTTCCAGCTTTGTTTCTGTTTGTTGAAACATCTCAACTGGTATTTCGTCAATTCCTGGAACCTTGTTTTTTTGCCAATGCCTTCAGTGCAGCTTGGACTTCTTTCTTCAATATCATAGATTCTTGATCATATGCTACCTCCTGATATGGTTGAAAGTAGACTACTATTTTTTTGGTACAGTGACTCCGTGTGTTCCTTCCATTTTCTTTTGATGCCACCTGTGTCGTTCAATTTTTTGCCTATAGAATCCTTCATTATTTCAACTTGAGGCTTGAATTTTTCTTCAGTTCTTTCAGCTTGATAAATGCTGAGCATGTTCTTCCCAGGTCTAACACCAAGTCTTTGTACATTTCATTATGATACTTTGTATTCTCAAGCCAAACTTTGAAACCTTCTGTTCAGCTCCTTTACTTCATCATTTTCCTCTGTCTGATTTAGCTACTCTATGTTCAAGAGCAAGTTTCAGAGTCCCTTCTGACATTCATTTTGGCTTTTTCTTTCTTGTCTTTTTAATGACCTCTTGCTTTCTTCATGTATGATCTCCTTGATGTCATCCCACAACTTGTCTGGTCTTCAGTCATTAGTGTTTAATGAGTCAAATCTGTCCTTGAGATGGTCTCTAAATTCAGGTGGGATATAATCAAGGTTGTACTTTGACTCTCATGGACTTTGTTGTGACTGATAATATTGAGCTTCTCCATCTTCTCTTTCCTCAGATTTAGTCAGTTTGATTCCTGTGTATTCCATCTGGCAAGGTCCACGTGTATACTTGCTGTTTATGTTGTTGAAAAAAGGTTATTTCCAATGAATAAGTCATTGGTCTTGCAAAACTCTATCATGAGATCTCTGATGTCCTTTCTGTCACCAAGGCCATATTTTCCAACTACTGATCCTTCTTCTTTGTTTCCAGCTTTTGCATTCCAATCACCAGTAATCATCAATGCATCTTGATTGCATGTTTGATTAATTTCAGGCCTTAGAAGTTGGTAAAAATCTTCAATTTCTTCATCTTTGGCATTAGTGGATGGTGTGTGAATTTGAATAATAGCTGTATTAACTGGTGGTCCTTAAAGGCATATGGATATTATCCTATCACTGACATTACAATTACTAATGGATGTTTGCAGCTGTTTCTTCTCATTTTTGGGCCATGCCACATCAGCAAGTGAAAGTCCTGAAAGCTTTACTCCATCCATGTCATTAAGATCAACTCTACTTTGAGGAGGCAGCTCTTCCCCAGTTGTATTTTGAATGCCTTCCAACCTGAAGGGCTCATCATCCAGCACTATGTCAGATAATGTTCCACTGCTATCCATAAGATTTTCACTGGCTAATTCTTTTTTTTTTTTTTTTTAGGAAGTAGATCACCATGTCCTTCTTCCTAGTTTGTCTTAGTCTGGGATCTCCACTGAAACTTGTTCAACATGGGTAACCCTTCTGGTATTTGAAATGCCAGTGGCATAGCTTCCAACATCACAGCTAAATGCAAGCCACCACAGTATGACAAACTCACAGACAAGTGGTGGAGTATCAAGAAAGAGGTATAAATTATGAAAAGGAACTAAATAGAAATGCTGGAGTTGAAAAGTGCAATAACTCAACTGCAAATTTGACTAGAGGGATTCAATGGCAGATTTGAGCAGGCAGAAGAAAGAATCAGTGAACCTGAAGTAGATCAGTTGAGATTACTTAATCCGAGGAACAGAAAGAAAAAAGAATGAATAAAAATTAACAGAGCTTAAGAGACCTATGAGACTCCCTTAAGTCCATGAACATATGCATAATGGGAGTCCTAGAAGGACAAGAGAAAGAAAAAGCAGAAAGAATATTTGAAAAAATAATGGCTAAAACTTTCTAAATTTGATGGAATACATGAATCTACTCATCCAAGAAGCTTAACAAACTACAAGTAGGATAAATTCAAAGAGATACATGTTAAGACATAAATAAACTGTTTAAAGACAATGACAAAGAGAACCCTGAAAGCACCAAGAGAGAAATGACTCATCACAAAGAAGGGATACATCAATAAGATTAAGTGCCAATCTCTCATCAGAAACCATGGAGGCCAAAAGGTGTAAGGATAACATATTCAACTTGCTGAAAGGAAAAAAAAAAAAAAAACATGTCAACTATGAATTCTATAGCAGGCAAATTTATCCTTCAAAAATGAAGAACTTAGGATATTTCTAGATAAACAAAAACAGAGAGTTCATAGCTTAGAGAACTGCCATATAAGAAAAGCTAAAGGGAGTCCTTCAGCCTGAAATGAAAGGACTAAACAGTAACTTGAATCCACATGAAAAAATAGAGAACACCAGTAAAAGTAACTACATAGGTAAATATAAAAGTCGGTATTAATATATTTTTAGAATGAAGAAAACAAAGACCCAAGGGAAATATTAGTCCAAAGGACTAATGGACCACAAGTACAACAGCCTTCACCAGCCTGAGCCCAGAATAAACAGATGGCACCCAGTTACCCCCACTGACTGCTCTAACTGGGATCACAATAGAGACTCCCAGATAAGAGTGGGAAAAAAAGGTGGAACAAAATTCAAATTCACAAAAAAGACCAGACTTACTGGTATGACAGAAACTGGAGGAATTCTGAGACTATGGCCCCCGACACCCTTTTAACTCAGAACTGAAGTCATTCTCAAAGTTCACCCTTCAGCCAAAGATTAGACACGTCTATGAAACAAACAGTAACACACATGAGGAAAATGCTTTGTATTTCAATCATGTATATGAGACTAAATGGGCACACCTGCCCAAAAGCAAAGATGAGAAGACAGGAAGGGATAGGAAAACTGGATGAATGGAAATGGGGAACTGGGGGTGTATAAGGGGAGAGGGTTGGCACATCGGCAGTTAGCAACCAAGGTCACAAAATAATTTGTGTATTAATTGTTTAATACAAAATTAATCTTCTCTGTAAACTTTCAACTAAAGCACAATTTAAAAAAACGTATTTTTAGTTTGGAACTCCTCTTTTTTTCCTGTTTGAACAGACTACATAAAATAATAATTATACATCTGTATTGGTTGGCACAAAATATATAAGAATGTAAATTGTGACAACAACTACATAAAGGGGAGGACAGAGCTATATAGGAACTAAGTTTTTGTATACCATTGAAACTAAGTTTTTACTAATTAAAACTATATTTTTATTAAGTAAAATTTTAATTGTAATCCCCAGGACAACCACTAACAAAATAACTAAAAAACATAGTAAAAGAAATAAGAGGAAAATCAAAATGGTATGCTGGAAAATATCTGTCTAACACAAAGGAAGGCAGCAATGAGAAATTGAAGAAGGAAAAAAAAGACATAGCAAATAAATAGCTAAATTAAAGACAAAAGTCATTCCTTAAGAGTAATTATATTAAATGTTAATGGATTATACTCTCTAATTAAAAGGCAGAGATTGGCAGAATGATGGAAGAAAAAACTTGGTTCAGCTATCTACAAGAGACTCAATTTAGAGCCAAGACACAAATAGATAATGAAAAGATGGGAAAAGATATTCTATGCAAACAGTAGCCAAAAGAGAGCCAGAATAGTTATACTAATATCAGACAAAATAGATTTTAAGGTGGAAATTGTCAAAAAGAAGAATATTATGTAATGATAAAAGAGCCAATACATATATGAAACAAGATACAATTATGAACGTATATTCACATGACAACAGAGCCCCAAAATGCATAAAACAAACACTGATAGAATTGAAAGGAGAAATAAACAATTCAACAACAGTAGTTGGAACTTTGAACACCCCACTTTTAATCATGGATATCATGGATAGGACAACTAGACAAAAGATTTAACAAGGAAATATATGAATTGAACAACACTATAAACCAACTAGACCTATCTGACATATATAGCCCCCTCTCAAAAAAAAAAAAAAAAATTGCCATCAAGTTGATTCTGACTTGAACACTGTATTATATACTTTAAAATAGTTAAAAGTGTGCATTTGGTTATATGAATTTTACATCAATAAAATCAAAAGTCATAAATTGACTTTATTAATATGTAATATTTCTTTTCACAAAAAGATATCACTGTCTAGAAAAAGACCACCAGAGTAGAAAAAGGGTAAATGATACAAACAATTCATAAAAGAAAGAGCCATTAAAAACATGAAAGATATTGACCCTCACTAGATAAATGTAAATTATAGCAATGAGATAGCATCTTCATTTGTTAGATTTGCAAAATTGAAACTGTTTGAAAATATCAAGGGTGGTTAATGTTTGGAAAGAGAGATTCTCTCACACAGTGTTGGTAGTAATTTAAATTGCAGTCATTTGGGAGGGCAGTTTGGCAGTAAAATATTAAAATTTTTATACATATATGCACCCTATAATTTAGCAATTTCACTTCTCTATATTTACCCAAAGAAATATCAGTACAGGTACACAAGCTAGTGTGCAAAGATGTCTGCTGAAGCATTTTTTATAAAAGTAAAAATGAGAAATAGGCTAAGGAGTGTAGAGACATGAATTGTGGTAAAGCCACCCACAAAATACTATGTGTTATGGATCAAATTGTATCCCCTCCAAAATATGGGACTACCTACAAGGAAGGGGTCCACATGGCTGAGACCTTGATTTGGACTTTTAGTATCCAGAACTGTGAGAAAATACATATCTGTTCTTTAAAACCATCCGCCTGTGTATTTCTGTTATGGTGGCACTGGAAAACTAAGACACTATGTAATCATTCAAATGAATAATTTTAATATGAGAAGATCTCTAAGACATATTGTTGAATTAAAAAAGAAATTTTAGAATGTATTTATGTAAAAAAGTTTGGAAGGTCAAAAATTAAAATGATATCAGTGGTTATCTACAGCAATGGGGGACATTTCCAGATTGTTGACAGCAATCAAAGGGGATTTTAGCCTTATCTAAAATATTTTTTACAGGAAGGGATGACATTAATATTAAAATAAGGAAAAAGTAGATTCACAGTCCAAGATTTAAATCGTGAATTTATTTTAATTCTAAAGATAATTGTAAACTGGTCAATGTAAATCTGTTGAAAAAAAGTTTTGATTTATATTCTTGTCTTTCTAAGGGCTTGGGATAAAGGGAGACAGGGAAGGCATATTAGACTAATTTCTTGTTTTACTTTGCCAAAATGAAAGCCAGGTGAATCTGAGGTAATAATTTTAAGATGCCTTGAATCAATTATTTAGTCATATTATGAACTCACTAGAAAAGATTTTTTAAACATCTAAAACCTGAGACAATCCATCGGCAGGGAACTATTTCTCCAAATAATCTTTCAAGAAACACTTGACTTGGACCATCAAGATCTCTTGATAAGATAGACATAGATACTGGCAATGTTGAATTTTACCCAAGCCCTGTGACACTGGAAGTCCCCCCAACCTTTTTCTGGAAAATGGCTGATCAACACAATGTTAATATTCTCCTCAGTCTGACTAACCTTTAGGCAGGCTTCTTCCTGACTCTAGGCCCCTGACCTCCCTCTCTCCCTGATCCTTACAGAATCCACGTGGAACATGTTTCATTTACCCTTAACATTAAACTCAGGAAATAATCCATGTGATGGAAACACCCATTGTTTAACTTCTCCCCTGGTGTCGAAGTGGTTAAAGAGCTTGGCCACTAACCAAAAGGTCAGCAGTTCCAATCCACCAGCTGCTCCTTGGAAACCCTATGGGGCAATTCTACTCTGTCCTATAGGGTTACTATGAGTCAGAATCCACTCGGGCAACGGGTTTGGTTTTGTTGGTTTAAGGACCTCCAGTACTTCAGTATTTTTCCGCTAGCTCACTTCAGTCTTTTAAAACCCTTCCTGACTTCTGCTTCTGTCGAGTAGGAACTCAAAGTTAGTGCTAGTCTCTCTCCCCCGTCTTTTAACATTGTCCAGGTGTATATTAAGGAAAGGCTATCGTTGCTGTACGCAGTTATTCAGTACAATAGACTTTGGGGAAAAAATTAAAAAGCAAAAGGATAAATTGCAGAAAAAGGTGAGGAGTGTATTTTAGAATGCTAATTGCAGCATAATGGAAAGAGCACAGGTTCTGAAATCAATAACCTAGTTTAATTTTCCTTGACTGATTTGTAAAATGAGAATGCGAATACCTACCTTAGTTACCTCACTGGGTTGTTGAGAAAGGCATTGTAAACAGAGAAGTACTAACAAGATCAAAAGAGTTCAGAAGTGAAAGAGATCAATTCAATAATACAAAATCCTCAGGGGTGAAGAGCTCCAAGAGATTTAGGACAGACTGTCCAGTGATACTTATTTTGGACCAAGCTTTTCTTTATCCTCTTCATAGTAATGCACACCTGCCTAGGATTATCCCCATGCTTCTCCCTCATCATTTCAGGATTTCTGGAATCACCAGTGAAATAATTTCTATTAACACAGGCATGCCTATCTCATAGATTCATTAACATAACTAAAGTATATCTGTCTCCCCTACCCATCTCGTTTTTCTGAGAATTATGTATTCAAATAAGGTAGTAATTAAGATGGGGCCCCTTGGGTCAGATTGCTTGGGTTTAAAACCTGGCTTCACCACTTAACAAGTATGTAACCTTGACCTCCATGAAACTATTGCCCTGAGATAATCTTTAAACCTAAAACCAAAAATATCCCCTGAAGTCTTCTTAAAACCAAACCATAGTTTAGCTTACCTAGTAAAAAATATCTGCCTTGAGCTTTATACTCCTTTAAGAACTGTCTATATGGGATCAAATTGACAACAGCAACTTGAAAGATTAGATAGGAACCTTAGAGGGCAGTGAGTTTTTGTCAATGGGGAGGAACAACTCAGAAAAGGAGGATGAGAATGGCTGCATAGCTCGAAGAATATAATCAATATCACTGAATTGTACATGTAGAAACTGCTGAATTGGTGTATGTTCTGCTGTGTATGTTCTCAACAAAAACAATAAAATAAATAAAATTTTTTTTAAAATGTAGCCTTGGAAAAATTACTTAACTTCTCTCTGCTTCAGTAAAATGAGTGAATAAAAGTTCCTAATATGTAAAATTGTTATGCAATTAAATGAGAAAACAAGTGTTTTCTCAAATGTAAATTTCTTAAAATGGTGTCTAGTATTAAGCACTCAATAAATGTTAGTGCCTTTTTATCTTTCTGGGTCACATGGAACCTAAAAAAGTCCTTTCTGGGTCTGAATTGAGGAAATTTATTCCTCATCCCATGTGGATGAAACCATTATCTGGTCTTTCATTTTCTTAAATAAAAGAAAAAACCTAGACACCCTACGCCTACTCCAAGGAGGTCTGATTTTTCAATTTCTCTAGGTTCATATATTCTTAGATCGCCAAAGTAAGTTGAAGCCTAAATAAAATACCCATTTTACCAGCATAGCTACTATCCCATGCTGATCGTAGTATATCCCAGCTGCAGTCCTATATTTACATAAAATGATGACAGTGATCATGATGATAGCCACCATTTGTTAAGCACAATTATGTAGAGCATTTACTATGGATGGGGTACAGTTCTTGGAGCCCTGGTGGCACAGTGGTTAGGAGTTCAGCTGCTTAACAAAAGATGGGCAGTTCAAATCCACCAGCTGCTCCTTGGAAACCCTATGGGGCAGTTCTACTCAGTTCTACAGGGTCGCTATGAGTTGGAATCGACTCAATGGCAATGTTTTTTTTTTTTTTCTTTTTTAGGCACAGTTCTAGTGCTTTACATGTATGATTTCATGTGTTCATCAAAACAATCCTGCGAGCAAACTGAAGAGAGAGTTGAAATATAGTAGAGCCTCAATATTTGTGGATTCCATATCTGTGAATTCATGTACTTGTCAAAATGTATCTGCAACCCCCAAATCAATACTACTTTGCAGCGCCTTAGCCATCATTCGTGGACATACAAAGAGCAGTTAAAAATTTGATTCTCCAGTTGCACATGTTCCCATTTGAGGTTTAGCAGGACAACACTGCCTTCTTGTTTCTGCTCCTATACTATAAACAAGTGTCCTTTTTGCAGTTTCTTTAGTGCCATGTTTTTCCCATTTTTGTACTTTTTGTTTACGATTTGGCTGTTTAAAACGGTGCCCAAGCATAGAGCTGAAGTGCTATCTAGGGTTCCTAAGTGCAAGAAGGCTGTGATGGGACTTTTGGAAAAAAATACAGATAGACTTCATTCAGGCACAAGCTATAGTGCTGTTGTCTGTGAGTTCAATGTTAATGAATCAACAATATATATTAAATATCATACCAGTTGTCATGGAGTTAGGTGTCTTTAAACAGAAACACACATAAAACAAGGTTATGTACTGATTGATTGACAAAAACGTTGTGACCAGAGCCTCATAGGAACCTAACCCTGTATTTCTCCTAGGAACAATGGTTCAGCATTCACTAATTCAGTGTTTGCAGAAACTTTACAGAACATAACCATTGAGAACAATGAGAACCAACTGTAATTTGTCCAAGACCATTTTGCTACTTAATGATGGAGCTTGGACCCCACCCCCCCAAAAAAATTCTAAGCTACCTTTGCAATAGTGTATGACTTTTACAAATCAAAAAGCAGAAAATACAGGAAGTATCAAATTGAAAGTTCTTTAACTACAGTAATGGAAACTCTTGCCCATTGCTGGTGAGAGCGTAAATTGGTACAACTATTTTTTAAAACAGTTTGGCATTTCTACTAAAGCTGAATATAATCCATACCCTATGACCCAGAAATTCCATTTCTTTCCTAGGTATGATCCTTAGAGCAGCAGGTCTCAAATGTGTTGGTGTCAGGATCCTTTTTTACTCTAAAAAATTATTAAAGACCCCAAAAAGCTTTTGTTTATAAAAGTTATGTCTATTAACATTTCCCATATTAGAAATTATAACAGAAACATTTAAAATGTTTATTTTTAATTCATTTAAAAATAATAATGACAATCACATTACATGGGTTAAGTAAAACACAAAATGACCATTTTTGTTGGACTTTTCAGAGAACAATAAATCAAAATGGCCACCTGTCCCATGTACAACCTTGAAAGAACAATATGGAGTTTTCAAAAGGTTCCAACTGCAGGAACTTTCCAAGTGAAACAAAGTGATACTAAAGAATGTTTCTGACTCACCATACCAGCACAACCAATTCCCATCAGACTAGTATACCTATGAAACCAATGGCAGAAAGACCCCTCGCATTGTAAAACTCTACCTTCAATTAAGGACATACCTAAGACCCACTTTTGTAACTTCGCTACTTGAAAACCCCTAACTGCCTTTAAAAACCCTGTACTCACACTGCTTAAGTGAGCCCCTTACCTCATTCAGCTTGAACACTCCCTATTCGAGAATAGCTTATCGCTCAATAAACTTTGTTAACTTTATTTGCCTTGTTGATCAAATTTTTCTTCTGACACGTTAGCAGAAATAACATTTTTATGAAGAATAACTGTATTTCCAAAATAAATTTAATGGGAAGAGTGGTATTGTTTTACATTTTTGCAAATCTCTTTAATGTTTGTCTCAATGGAAGACAGCTGGTTGTTCATCTACTTCTGCAGTCAATTGATTGTGATATATTACTTTGGTTGAAGCATACGAAGAATATCTAGAGAAATTTGTACATGTAGGCACTAGTATACTAATATAAGATTGTTCAAAGCAGCATAGTATGTACTAGCCAAAACTGGAACCAACCCAAATCTAAGAGTAGAATGAATAAATAAAATGTGTATAATCACAATCTTACAATATAGTCTTGAAGTCTAAAGTGAGCCCTTATCTTCTTTATCTTAGGTGTCAGAAAGCATAGAGAAGAGTTGCCACTTGTTGGAAAAATGAGAGCAGAATCAAATGATATCTTGATCTAGTTAATCAAGTAATAAAGTTCACAAAGTTGGTAAATATTTCAGAGTAAGGCAATTATTACACTGTACCTGAATAAGCAAAGTTCATGAGATGTTTTCCCTCCTTTTTAAGGCCTTTTTCCTCTTGCTGTTGGGTGCTATTGAGTCAATTCCGACTTATAGAGACTCCACGTGACAAAACAGAACTGCCCCATTTTCTTGACTGTAATCTTTATGGAAGCAGATCACCAGGTCTTTCTCCTGAAGAGCTGCTGGGTGAGATTGAACTGCCAACCTTTTGGATAGCAGCCGAACACTTAATGGTTGTGACACTAGGGCTCCTTTTTTCCCTCTCGCAGGTTAAAATATAGTTACTTTTAAAATCAACACCATCAAAGAGGAGACTTGCAGTTCCTGATTATATAGGCAAGTAAGAAAAAGAAACAAATACTCTACTTACTTAAATCTAAAACACATAATTCATTATTTCAAAAGCATGGACTATATTATCATCTATTCTTTTAGTCTGTGTAAAGATATTAACAACAGAGAATCAAGAAAAGTGCAAAACAAAAAACTTCTTAAAATGTAAAACCTAAAAAGCATGCAATTTATCGATAAGTATTTCTAAGATCTCCTAATGAAGGCTATCCAGAAAAATCATTTGGGTGCTTGTCTGCATTTCCTGCGAAGAAATCTGTTAATCATTGTCTTAGCTAGTGCTGCTATAAGAGAAATACCATAAGTGGGTGGCTTTAACAAATAGAAATCTATTTCTTTCACAGTTAAGAGGCTAGAAGTCTGAATTCAGGGCACTGGCTCCAGGTGAATGTTTTCTCTTTCTGTTAGCTCTGGAGGAAGGTCCTTGTCTCTTTTCAGTTTATGTTCTTTGGTTCTTTGGTGATCTTCATGTGGCATGGCATCTATGTTACCCCATCTGTGCTTCCTTGTTTGCTTGCCTACTTCTGTGTCTAATCTGCTCTTTTTGTATCTTGAAAGTGATTGGGTTAGGACACACACTACACTGATATGACCTCATTAACATAACAAAGCAAACTCTATATCCAAATGGGGTTACAACCACAGGTATATTGTTGTTGTGTGCCATCAAGTTAATTTTCAACACATAATGACCTAATGTGACAGAGTAGAACTGCCCCATGAGGTCTTCCAGGCTGTAATCTTTACAGGAGCAGATTGCCTGGTCCTTCTCCCAAAGAGTAGCTGGGTGGGTTTGAACTGCCAACCTTTCGGTTAGCAGCCAAGCGCTTAATCATTGCACCACCAAGGCAATAGGATTTACAATCCATATTTTGTGGGACATAATTAAAGCCTTAACAACCATGTTGAATAAGGATAGATACTACAAGACAGCCCAAATAGCACTTGTCTTAGATTCCATCCAAGATGATCCTCACTCATTGAGCATGTTTCCTCTCTATTCTTGGTTATAGTCAATGAAAAATCATAAAACTGACACTGAGCTTCATAGTCTCTTTCGTACTTGAGTGCACAGGAGTCCTTTCCACTGGGATTGTAGCTGTAACATAGATCTGGTTCTCAAGGCCTGAATCCCTATAAGCAACACAAAAGGAAAAACTGTGTCACTCTTGTTCACTGTAATCTTCTCAGTGCCTAGCATGTAGTAGGTGCTGACAAAATGTTGGTTAATGTATAAACAAATGAAAGGAAACATTTCTACTGAGTGCTAGAGGCTCATTTCCTCTGGGACATTGTAGCTATGAATTTATGTAGAAGCTTATCACGTTCTTGATCACTTCTACTAGGAGCACAGAACTCTTTAAAAATACAAAACATTGAAAGCAACAGTTCTTCTAGGAATAGCAGTCCTAAATATGGTGACAAAATGACTCAATGGTCCACACCCACACACCCCCAATTTAGTGGACAAACTCAGAGGAGTTCAGTTTTTCCCAAAGATGGACCTTTAAGGGTTAAAAAAACCATATCCCAGCCAATAGATGGCTTTCCAGACATACTTTGGTCCTTTAGTCTATACAGTACCCTGGCAGTTTTCAATAATTGATGATAATAATCTTTTAAGGAATGGGCAAGAAGGGATGTAGGTCCCTGGGTGACACAAAAGGATGGTGGCTTGAATCCACCCCAGTGATGCTGCGGAGATGAGGCCTGGTGCTCTGCTTCTATAAAATTATAGCCAAGAGTAGGCCCAGTGGCTGCCCAGAGATCTCTGGAGCGGGGCATGACCTCCCTGGGAAGCTGGGACCCTGCAAGCTCTGCTGCTGCACCCAGTGAGGTCCAACTCGAGCTTGGTCCCCGGAGGGAAGTGGGAAGAGCTGGGGTGAGCCTCTGCTCCTTATAGGTGACAAGAGGACCAAGAACCACAGGCTGGGCAAATACAGCAAGGAAATGGGAACCTTAGGCCTTAGAAGGAATTGACTGAGATTTCTTGGTTCTTTATGTGTCTCTGACAACAGAGTATGACTTCTGTGACATGCTGAGGGCTGAAAGTACCCTGCCTCACTCTAGGTGCAAGTGGTAGCATGATAAACATCCACCACCAAGGCTCTGCACAGGCCTTTTCAGGAAGAATCACTGAATGGCTGACATTTGACAACATGTACCATCAGTGGCTTCTGTTGGCCGCATGTTTTGGGGTGAGTTTCATGTTCATGGTGGCTAGTAAGTTCATCCTCACGTTGATCTTTAAAGATGTGTACAATGCCAAACAGGAGTTTCTGTTCCTGATGAGCATGCCGGACATGGGGAAGTTGTCAAAGAAGCACTCTCCCGAGGAACTGAAGCCAACTGGAAAAATGCTTTCAGACAGCTGGCGTTTTCAGTCCCTGATCTACATGGAGGGCCTGGAACTCATTAGAAACATCTGCAGAGATGAAGCTCTGAAGAATCTCACACACTGCTGTCTCCAAGTTTGTTCTGGACTGAATATTTGTCTATGACAAGCACAGGATTCTTTTCTGCCAGACTCCCAAAGTGGGCAACACTCAGTGGAAGAAAGTGCTGATCATTTTGAACGGAGCATTTCCTTCCGTTGAAGAGATCCCTAAAAATGTGGTTCATGACCACAAGAAGAACGGCCTTCCCCATCTGTCTTCCTTCAGTGATGCAGAGATTCAGAAGTGCTCCAGAAAAAGGTGCTCATGGCTGCATGGGATCCTGAAGTCTCAAGATGGTAGCAGGCAAGCAGAGGACTGCTGGTCATAGGACAGTGGGAAAGAAGCGAAGCCCCAGGCAGCAGCACCGGTCAAGCTGCTGTTAGTGTCACGCATGGCCTTTAGTCCTCAACTGACACCTAAAGGATGTAATACTTGTGTTATTTTTATATAAAATTTTAGCAAAGTCTTGTTAAATCATTTCAGACCTAATGAGCTGATTGATTACCTCTATCCTATTTGAAATGTAACAGTGTGGATAATGTATGTGAATTTAAGGCCTTCAAATTAGTCCTCATTTTCAAAAAGATAGCATTTTCTCTGGGGAAAAAAAAAAGATCACAGCCAAAAGGAAACCCTGTGGAGCATAGTTCTACTCTAAAGCGCATTAGCTTGCCATGAGTCAGAATCAACTTGATGGCAATGTGTTTGGCTTTTTTGGAAGAAGAGATGTAGAAAGGCAGTTAGTAATAGAATAACTAAGTGACATCTTGATTTTCTTCCTCAGCCTAGCCTCCTAGGAGCTCCTGATGCGTTCCTGGGTTATCTACAGCAGAGTTACTCCAGGCCAATTTATGTTTTCCAAAGTGTGGGTCAGATCTTGTATCTACAGATGATGCACGCAATGGCCAACAAGATACTTATCATCTATGAGAGGAGACCACCAGGATAACCAAAGTTCATAAATTATACTCTTTTGGTATAAGGAACAGACTCAGTTTACCTCAATTTATCTCAGGTAATGGAGAGTGTGCCTTGAGCCCTGGTGGCATAGTGGTTGAGAGCTTGGCTGCTAACCAAAAGATAGGCAGTTCAAATCCACCAGCCACTCCTTGGAAACCCCGTGTGTGGGGCAGTTCTACTCTGTCCTATAGTCGCTATGAGTCAGAACCGACTCAACGGCACCTAACAACAACAACAACGGAGAGTGTGCAGATCTTTTGTCTGTTTGCTCTGAGTTGCATTCCCCTGTTTTGCTTTGTATTGTAGGGAGCTACAAGTCTGAGATTCCCTTGCCAGCTGGCTTCCACATAAGTTCATCCAATGGGAGGCATCAGGAGAAAATTAGAGGTTGGAGGGGAAGGGAGAAGCCTGGGTATTTGTCCCTGTCTTACTGTGTACTTCAAGCAGTGTCTCTGGTTCCACTTCCTAATGGACAACTCCTCGCTCTATGATCCCAGGTCCCTCTGGGCAGCCTATACCATAATTCCAGCTCTCACTGGCCAGCCCAGTCCTGGACTCATTTTTATGACACTACTTCCTTCCTTTAGTTGTCCAGCCCTAGGCATGGTAGTTGACTCCTGCTATTGCTAACCTCTGGGTTGCCTCACTATGCCCTATTTGGCTTCTCCATGATTCCATTACCTGTATAACCAATTCTTGTATTAAATTCCAGCTGGATTCTGACTGACAAAGTGTGTTTATAATGAGACTTCTCTGTGTGCTTTGATAACTCAGGAAAAGTCAAGCAATTGGGCCATTGGAAGAACAGGAGCTATAGTAGAGCTAAGCATCATAGGAATAGAAATGGATCCAAGGTTAAACCCTAGAGACCTGAGCAGCAAGAGTCTATTGATCCTCATTCTAATGCTCTGCCAAAAATTGAGTGAGATATAGGGTTGCTATGAGTTGGAATCGACTCAACGACAGCAGGTTTGAATTTTGGGGTTTTTTATTCTCTCCATATGACTTCCTCTTCTTCTACTTCCTCTGTGTCCTTTCTGTGGTTCAGAGCTTTGGCTTGTTCAGTTTTTGAACTCTCTGTCTTCACTTCCCGCATGGACTATCATGGATTTGACAGCATCTCTCTATATCAAAGACTTTTTGCTTTAGCTCCCACTTACAATATGCCTCTATCTCTCATTATTTCTTGGTTCAAATCTGCAAGAGAGGAAATCTGATTATCCCAGCTTTTATTTCCATAGCAGACTATGTCGTAGGTGGCAGTCAGTCTGTGAATTGGGTATTGCCTACTCCTGATATAATCAGCTACTATGAGTAGGGTCCCAGCTCAATGGCTCACAAAGAGAGACAGTACTTTTTTTTATAACTTATTTTATTTTTTGTCATTATTGTTGAGAATATGCACAGCAGAACATATACTAGTTCAACAGTTTCTATGCACAGTTCAGTGACATTGATTACACTCTTCGAGTTGTGCAACCATCCTAACCCTTCTTTTGAGTTGTTTCTCCCTTATTAGCATAAACTCACTGCCCCTAATTTCCCTATCTAATCTTTTGAGTTGCTGTTGTTATTTTAATCCCATCTAGAAGATCTTAAAAAAGCATAATGCTCAAGGCAGATATTCTTTACTAGTTAAGGTAAACTATTAGCTACTTACTCCACCACTTATCTGTCAGTTTGTCATACTATGGTGGCTTGCATGTTACTATGATGCTGGAAGCTATGCCATTTCAGGAGGTAGCATATGATCAAGAACTGATGGCACCGAAGGAAGAAATCCAAGCTGCACTGAAGGCATTGGCAAAAAACAAGGCTCCAAGAATTGATGGAATATCAATTGAGATGTTTCCACGCTGGAGGTGCTCACTCATCTATGCTAAGAAATTTGGAAGACAGATACCTGGCCATCCAACTGGAAGAGATCCATATTTGTGTCCACTCCAAAGGTGATCCAACAGAAGGCAGAAATTATCGAACAATATCATTAACATTACACACAAGTAAAATTTTGCTGAAGATAATTCAAAAACGGTTGTTGTACTACATTGACAGGGAACTGCCAGAAATTCAAGCTGGATTCAAAAGAGGATGTGGAATGAGGGACATCATTGCTTATGTCAGATATATTTTGGCTGAAAGCAGAGAATACCAGAAAGATGTTTACCTGTGTTTATTATTAACTATGGGAAGGCATCTGACTATGTGGATTATAACAAATTATAGGTAACATTGACAAGAATGGGAATTCCAGAACACTTAATTGTGCTTATTAGGACAAGAGACCAAGAGGCAGTAGTTCAAACAGAACAGGGGATACTATGTGTCTTAAAATCAGGAAAGGTGTGTATCAGGGTCGTATCTTTTCACCCCACTTATTCAATCTGTATGCTTAGCAAATAATCTGAGAAGCTGGACTGTATGAAGGAGAATGAGGCTTCAGGATTGGAGGAAGACTTACTAACAATCTGCAATATGCAGATGACACAACTTTGCTTGCTGAAAATGAAGAAGACTTGAAGCACTTACTGATGAAGACCAAAGATTACAGCCTTCAGTATAGATTACACCTCAACATAAAAGAAACAAACAAACAAAAAACCCCCAGAGATCCTCACAACTGGACCAATAAACAGCATCATGAGAAATGGAGAAAAGATTGAAGTTGTTAAGAATTTCGTTTTACTTGGATCCACAATCAACACTCATGGAAGCAGCAGTCAAAAAATCAAACAACGTATTGCACTGGGCAAATCTGCTGCAAAAGACCTCTTTAAAGTGTTAAAAAGGAAAGATGTCACTTTGAAGACTAAGGTGCACCTGACCCAAGCCATGATTTTCAATCGCCTCCCATGCACGCGAAAGCTGGGCAATGAATAAGGAAGACTGAAGAAGAATTGATGCATTCGAATTATGCTGTTGGTGAAGAATATTGAATATACCATGGACTGCCAGAAGAATGAACAAGTATGTCTTGGGAAGAGTACAGCCAGAGTGCTCTTTGAAAGAGAGAACAGTAAGACTTTGTCTCGCATGCTTTGGACATGTTATCAGGAGGGATCAGTCCCTGGAGAAGGACATGACGCTTGGTAGGGTAGAGTAAGAACTCTGTACTTATTTAAAGAGTATGGTGCTATTGCTTGGCTATTTGCATTTCCATATACATCTTAGAATCAATTTGTCCATTTCCACACACAAAAATACCCAACTGGTATTTTGAGTAGAATTTTTTGAGTAAATTTTTCTTATCAGCGTTAGTTAGTATGAATTAGCAATACTTATGAACATGAATTAGCATGAGTTAACAATACTTATTAGCTGAGTTAGCAACATTCAGCCAATCAAAATAAACCAGTTTAGTATTCAGTGACCTACTTTCCCACAAAATGGCAAGATGCTTCCTCATCTAAGCTTTATAAGGCCGTATTGTAACTGTAAACTTGAGCCCCTTGCTACTTTCAGCTTGGAGTGCTCCCTGTTTGAGAACAATTTCCCACTCAATAAACCCTATTAACTCTGATTGACTCATTGATCAGCCTTTTCTTTTGACAATCCAGAATTTATACAGAATGTCTTTAAAACAATAAAGAAAAGGTAATCCAATAGAAAAATGGGCAAGAGACTTGACCAGACACTTCACAAAAGAGGATATCCAAACAGTACTGAACCTCAATAGTCATATAAATATAAAATCAGAGAAATATAAATTAAATATAAAATCAGGGAAATATAAATTAAAATCAATGGACTACCACTATACATAGAATGACTAAAAATAAAAAAAATAATGACAGTGCCAATGCTAGAAAATTTTAAAGCAACTGAGTCTTGGGACTTTATTCTAAGGATGACTGTCTTAGTTTTCTTGGGCTTGCCATAACAAAATACCAACAAAGTGGTTGACTTTAAAGAACAGAAATTTATTTTCTCACAGTTCTGGAGGCTAGAAGTTTGATTCAGTGTGTCAGCAGGGCTATACTCTCTCTCTATAAGCTCTATAGGAATATCCTTCCTTGTCTCCTTCAGTTTCTGGTAGCCCCAGGCATTTCTTGGCATTCCTTGGCTTGTAGACAGATGCTTAACGTTCTGTCTTTCTCGTGTGTGTGACTCTGTTTCCATGCACCTCTCTCTCCTTATTTATTTATTTATTTTGGTTGTTTGCTTGTTTTAATAAGACTTTATTGTTTTAGAAAAGTTTTAGTTTACAGAAAACTTGAGCGGAAAGTACAGAAGTTCACATATATTCCCTCCCCCAATACACAGTTTCACCTATTATTAACATCTTGCATTCGTGTGGTACATTTGTTAAAATTGATGAGCCAATATTGCTACATTATTATTACCTAACAATAGCATTAACTAATAAGGGCATAAGGTCCCTGGGTGGTGCAAATGGTTTGCACTCAGGTTGGCAGTTTGAACTCACCCAGTGGCATCACAGAAGAAAAGGCCTGGCAATCAGCCTGCATAAAGATGACTGCCAAGAAAACCCTATAGAGCAGTTCTACTCTGCAACCCATAGGGTCACCATGAGACAGAATCAACTCGGTGGCACAAGACAACAACAACAATAAGGGCATTGGTGGTTCAGTGGTTGTTCCATGTGGGAGTGCTGGGTTCAATGCACCTCATGTGCAGCCACCACACACCTATCAGTGGAGGCTTGTGTGTTGCTATGGTGCTGAACAGGTTTCAGTGAAACTTCCAGACTAAGACAAACTAGGAAGAAAGGTCTGGCAATCTATTTTCAAAAAAAATCAACCAATGAAAATTCTATGGATCACAACGATCTGATCCACAACCTTTCATGAGGGCAGCATTTCATTCCTTTGTACATGGGGTCACCATGAGTTGGTGCTGACTCAATTGCAGCTAACAACAACAGCATTATTAACCAAAGTCTATAGTTTATATTAGGGTTCATTCTTTGTATGTTGGTTATATAATCCTATGAGTTTTGACAAATGCATAATATCATGGGCCTGCTGTCACAATATCATATGGAATAGCTTCTCTCCCCTAAAAATGCCCTGTGCTCTGCCTATTCATTCTTTCCCTCTTACCCCAAACTCCTGGCAACCACTTATCTTTTTACTGTCTCCATAGTGTTCCTTCTCCAGAATGTCATATAGTTGGAATCATATAGTTTGCAGCTTTCTCTGACTGGCTTCTTTTACTTAGCAATATGCATTAATGTCCTCCATGTCTTTTCATGGCTTGGTAATTCTTTTTTTTTTTTTAATTGCTGAATAATAGTCCATTATATGGATGTACCACAGTTTATCCATTCACCTATTGAAGGACATCTTGGTTGCTTCCAAGTTTTGGCAATTATGAATAAAGCTGCTGTAACTCATTTGGGTAGGAGCGTGATTGCCAAATTGTATTGTAAGCTATATTTAGCTTTGTAAGAAACTGCCAAATTATCTTCCAAAGTGGCTCTACCATTTCATATTCTTACCAGCAAGGAATGAGAGTTCCTGTTGCTCCACATCTTGCCAACATTTGGTGTTGTCAGTGTTTTGGATTTTAGCTATTCCAATGTACACCACCTGTCTGTCAGTTTGTCGTATTGTGGTGGCTTACGTGCTGCTGTGATGATGAAAGGTATGCCACTGATATTTCAAATACCAGCATGGTAACCCATGGTGGACAGGATTCATGGAGCTTTCAGACCAAGACAGATTAGGAAGAAAGACCTGGCAATCTACATCTAATAATTAGCCAAATGAAAACCTTATAAATCACAACAGAACATTGTCCAACTCACTTGATTTGGACACGTCATCAGGAGGAATCCGTTGCAAGAGGGGGACATCATGTTTGGTGAAGTAGAGGGCCAGTGAGGGCATTGGAGACCCTCAGTCAGATGGATTGGCACAATAGCTACAACGATGGACTCAAGCATGCTGATGATCATGAAGATGATGCAGGACCAGGCAATGTTTCATTCTGCTGCGCCTAAGATCACCATGAGTTGGAGTGGACTCAATGGCTGCTATTTATCTAATAGGCGTGTAGTTTTTGATTTTTTAAAAAATAGTTTATTTGTTGTTGTTGTTGAAAAAATACCCAGCAGAACATATACCAATTCATGTCCTTCTCTTTCGTAAGAGGCCACTCAGAGGGATTAGGAGTAGGAAATACCCTACTCTGGTTTGACTTCATCAATTTAACTGATAACATCTGCAAAGAAAAACCCTATTCCCCCAAATTCACATTTACTGGTTCAGGGACTAAGACTTTCTTTTTGAAGCACAAAACTCAATTCATAACACTGATGGAAAGTCATTTGAGGATTGAGATAAAGGCAGTGAAATGATCTGACTTATGTTGTAAAAGGATTACTTTGGTCACTGGGCAGAGAAAAGAAGGAAAGCAGAAAGATCATTTGGTAGGCTATTGAAACAAACAGAAAGGGGATGATGTTGGCTAGGTAAAAGGTAGTAGAGGTAAGAAATGACTGGATTTGGGAAATATTTTTATATTAGAGACAGCGGAACTTGTAGATAGATTGGATGTAAGGTGTAAGAGCAAGAGAAGAATCAAGGATGACACTTTGTTTGGGGTCTTAACAACTGAGTGAATCATTGTGCCATTTACTAAAATAAGAATGAGAAACAGATTAGGGAGATGGAGGAAATCAAGAGATCTGTCCTGGATGTGCTACATTTGAGATGCCTGCTAGACAGACATCCAAGTGGAGGTACTAAGAAATCGGTTAGATATATTAATATAAGCCTGAAGCTCAAGGGAAATCCATCAATGTTATAATAATTATGGGGCATGTCGGAGAGAGAGGGAGAATAATTGCAGAAGCAAAGTCCCTGAGTAGAGGGGAAGAGATCAGTGAACAAGTGAGTCTGATCTCAAATAAGAGCCTGATGATTCCATCCATTGTAATCTGAAGGACAGCAGAGTAAATGGGTGGAGATGCTGGAAGGTTGGTAGATTTGTGGCAGACAAGTACCTGATTTTTTTCTAAAAGAAACCAGATTATCAGATGAGGGTAGAGAGGGAAGGGTATGTTGGAGATCTGAAGAGAGAAGAGGGTGAAATAATGAGCTTTGGAGAGCGCAGGTTGACTTAGCATAAATATGCTTCACATAATTGAAAGCTAGTAAGTCTGTGCATATCATGTGCATTGCTTGAGGTTATATAGGTTTATGAAAGAAATCTAGAGGTTAATAAGATAAAAAGTAATGAAATCAGTGGGGAATGAAACCAAGGCTATGAAACACTTTACATACAAAATATTGAATGGGAATCTAATTTATTCTGTAAACTTTCACCTAATATACAACAAAAAAACATTTTTTAAAGTAATGAGAACAAAAATATTTTTCTTTGGCTCAATCATATTTCTTATAATTGGCCAAGGTAATAATTGAAAGGAAAATAGTACTGTTTGTTTAATGTTGATTTAAAGTTTTATTAGTGTCATTAATAAGTTTTACTCTACACATTGCACAACCTAAATGATCATTGATGTAGTAGCCACTCAGGGATCAGTCAGAGGGTCCCACTCCTCAAGCATGAGGAAGGGAGAGAAATTGGTTCCCTATCATCTGCATTCTTTTTTGCAGTTCATACAGGCCACGCTTGGTATGGCTCTTGTGGATTTCTCTGGCCTCGTCTCCTCCTGGTGCCACCTTGCACTTTATGCCTTAGAAACATTGAATGACTTGCACACAAGGCATTGGTTTATTTCTAGGACAGCCCGCAGGACTATGGTCTTATGTGTTCAGTACTGGTGCTGCATTCTCATCAGACAACAACTCCAAGAGACAAAGAATATAGATTGTCATTCTTGTAGCAACTGAGTTCTAGGTGATTTTTATTAGATGTCCCTTTCTCCATTCACCCCAAACCAACCCCCTGGGATCAGAACAATGAGAATTTTGCAGACTCAGATATATTTGTAACTCATTCTGATAACTAATGTGGGCAGGTTTTCAAACAAGTAGGGCAATTCTTATAGGAGGCCAGTAATGCTAGGGATTTGTGTCTTGACACATAGAACATCCTGTTTTGGATTGAATTGTGTCCCCCCAAAATATATGTCAACTTGGCTAGGCCATGATTTCCAGTATTGTATGGTTGTCCTCCATTTTGCAATCTGTTGTAATTATTCTCCATTCTGCGATGTGTTGTAAATCATAACATACATTAATGAGGCAGGATTAGGGTGGGGTGTAACTTGAGTCACCACCTTACAAAAGGATATGACTCAAGTCACACTCTTATGCAAGTCACACTCTTACCCTTAGTCAAGTCACACCTTTTATCCTACAAAAGATAAAAGGAAAGAAGTAAGCAAAGACAGGAGACCTCACCACCATCCAGGAACAAATTACCCAATAAGCAAGGTAAGCACGGGCTTACTTGTGCTACCTCGCTTACTGGGTAATCCATTCCTGTTAGGGACTGTAAATTTAAAAAGAGGGTTTGATTCTGTAGGTAGATGCTGTAGGGCTGGGAGAGAGATAGATGGATGCCAGCCGTACCTAGAAACAGAATCTCTGATGTGGTTAAAACTGTGAAATTGTTCACTACAGATGATCTAGTAAGCAAGCTTACTTTGTCTATTGGATAATACACCCCTGCCATCACCAAGAAAGAAGATCCAGCTTTGGAGTGTGTCCTTTGGTCTCCAGGGTCCTTGTGTTGAGAACCTCCTAGACTCAGGAGACAGAGAGCTGTAACACCAGCAATAGCACAGACAGCAAGAAGTGGCGGCAGAAAACCAGCAGCAGCTGAACCAGGAGACCAGCAGGAGATAGTACAGTGGATACATGACCCACAGAGTGAGAGAGCTGAGTGCCTTTGGGCAGGTGGCTTTCTGGTGGAGTGGGGTGCTTCTGGGCACTTACTGGTGGAGCTGAAGAGCTTTGTAACACTTGCCTGAGCAGGGTAGAGGCCAGGCCAAGAAAGAGAGAAAGGCCTGCCTGTGGGCATGGCTCAGAAGCTGTCCTGATCAAAGAACTGTATCTTGAGTTGTTTCTGATCCTGGATTGTAACCTCTTATGCCAAGACACAAAGAGATCTCCAAGGAAAGCTGGGCCCACAGATGCTGAAAGGAGACAAGGACCTTCCCCCAGAACCAGCAGAGAGTGAAAGTCTTCCCCTAGAGCTGGCATCCTGAATTCGGACTTATAGCTGCCTAAACTGTGAGACAATTAATTTCTGTTTGTTAAAGCCTTTCACTTGTGGTATTTCTGTTATAGCAGTACTACATAATTAAGACACATCCCAGCTTCCTCAAGAGGCAGTATAATGCAGTTGTAAAATCACAGACTGACAGACACCAGGCTGCCTGGGTTTGCACACAGCTCTGCCTCTCACAAGTAGAACCTTGAGCAAGTTACTTAGCCTCTCTGTACCCCAGTGCACTCCTTGTTGGAATGGGATAATAGCAGTGAATACTTCATGGAATTTTTATGAAGATTAAATGAGTTTATGTGTAGAAAATGCTTAGAGTGGTTCCTAGTCCATGGTAAGTGCCGTGTAAGTGTTAGCTACTCTTCTGTAAGAGGTAATTTGTCAGAAGTCAAGTTCAAACGGGGCTTAGTATGAAGGTCTTAGTTGCTTTTGCTTCACAGGTAGTAGAGAACTTTAGGAAACTTGGAAATTTTCCTGTTGGTTTATGTCTCCCCTGATTCTGGAAGACTCTGTCTAAAATATTTCAACTCCAGTTCCTGAAACTATCTTGTTGACTTACTGAACTATGTCTTGAGTTAAGTATTATAACTCTTTGTGTCTGACCACCTTTTGGTTTTTATGGTAACTCATCTACAGATGTGCTTGACCACATTCTTGCTTTGATCATATGACATAAATCAGCAAGCTTTAAAAGAAGTAATACTAAACTAGTATCACCAACCTAGACCTAACCAAATAAATGAAAGTATAGAGATGGGTGTGAGCAAAACATGTTAGTATCATGAGGTATCATGGAGGCATGGTGGGACATTGTAGAATTACAATCCTGAAGTAATGGTTATATCAATTCTTCCTGATATCATCTGAAAATGCTGCTCAATCCTGATCAGCCTTTTCTTCTTCTCTGGCCCAGCTCTTAGGGCCTAACTTGTCTTCCAGGTTGGTGCATGCTTTCCAGGTTAGAGTTCTCATTAGGTTGCCTTTGGCCTCATGAACAAGTAGAAACTTCATAAACAAGTGGTAGCAGTGGAATGGAGATGAATGGATAGGTTTGATAATTTCTTCAAAGGCTACCTGGAAGGACTTTGTGGCAACTGATTAGATATTGGAAATGAAGGTGGTAGTGGTGGAGCTGGTGAGGGTTATGTTGAAATATAATGACCTTGGGAAATGATTGTTACCACTAATAAATGAAGTTGAAAAGGAAGTTGATTTGGAGAGTAAAGTGAGCCCATATTAGGACATATCATATTTGATGTGATGAAATATCCAAGTACATATGTCCTGTAGTTAGGAGAGGGCTTAGGCCTGGAACACAGATGAGAAGATGACAGAGATTGGGATAAGAATGGTTGAGAAACCAGTGAACAAGAGAAGGCTCTTCACAAAAGAGATCAAAAGTACTAGGTTAGAGGTGGGGCCAAGATGGTAGAGTAGTCAGACAGCTTCCTATGTCCCTCTTACAATGAAGACCTGAAAAAACAAGTGAATTGATTGCATATGAATATCTAGGAGCCCTGAACAAGGCAAAGTTGAGGAATCGGACTGAGTGACGGGGGAGAGAGAAAGACGGTTCAGAAACAGCAAGGAGTTGCCTGATCTGACCTGGCAGGAGTCGCAACCCTTCAGCCCAGATCAGCTCAGGGTGCAGAGTGAGGCTGGCAAACAGCTGCGCACTTGCTCGCTTGCTCGGGAGCCACTTTCTACATCAAGAGAGATCCAGCAGCAGTCTACCTGGACACTCTGAACCAGTGAAAAGCAGCATTCAAGTGGCTAAAGATAAGTGCTTGCATGTGGTCTACTGTGGGAATTAAAAAAAAACAAACCATTTGGGAAAAACCTCTCTCCCATTTACCTACTCCCTCCCCACTCCGCACTGGGTCCCAGCAGGCTTCAGTGATCTGTGAGTCCCCTGGGCCAGAAATAGATCAAATAAGGTGCCCTGACCCATGCTCCTGGCCTTGGAGAGGGAACAAATTAACAAACAGGGAAAAAATAAGGCAGGACCTCAGGGTTGGCACAGCTCCTTTGCCTAGGAACAGGCATAAGGTGTCCACAGACTTTGAGTGCCTTCCACCCCTGCATAGATGTGTGTGGGCCCAACTCAACAGTATAAGCCCTCACTACCACAGTACAACAGGGTAAATACCTAAAGTCTAACTTCAACTGTTTTAGCTGTGAAGTGGAAGGTTTGTGACGTTTGAAACTGCTCTGCCCTTTAAGCAGGCACCTTAACTGTCTGCATCAGGGGTTAGAGGACTGGTGGCTACACCCATGCCACCTAGCCACCTGATATAGGGGTCCAAGAATAAGAGGTGCCCACCAGTCCATACAGCCAACAGAGTAGGGTACTCATAGTCTGGCTGCAAGCCTCAGCTACCTACTTGCTCTAGGGAACAGGGATGTGGTTTCCTTTCAGACACTCATGGGCAGCTGCCAGCCCACTGCCTTGCTCAGTGCGTGACCCCCTACTGCCGTCAGATACCTGTGCATACATCAATCACCCACACCTCTCTAAGACTGTAGATGAGAGCCTGCACCATACACTTGGTGACTGACTGCCTGGACACCTGAACTGAATCCATACAGGAAAATTTAACAGACTCCTGGCCATACGTACTTAGTAACAGACCTAACTACCTGGTGACAGGACGATAGAGCTTCAAAGACACCAGTAATCAAACCAGTGCACATGAGCAGCCTATTTGGGCATATCAAAACAAAACAAAACAAGAAGCTAGGACACACTAAACAAATATAAAATAAGATTATAATAACCTATTGATGGCTTGGAGACAACAGTCAATATCAAATGACATAAAGAGGCAGACAACGATGGCTTCAGCAAGCTCCCAAAATAAAGAATCAATAAATGTAATGGAAGAAGAGAATTTCTTGGAATTATCAGAGGCAGAATACAAAAGATTAATATACAGAACTCTTCAAGAAATTAGGAAGGAAATTCTTCAAAACTCAGAGACAGCCAAAGAACATACAGACATAGCAGTAGCAAAACTTAAAAAAGCTTATTAAAAAAAAAAAAAACGGTTGAGAAGAGAGAGGGTTGACATGTTGTGGGGTTGTTAACCAATGTCATAAAACAACATGTGTACTGACTGTTTGGTAAGAAACTATTTGCTCTGTAAACCTTCACCTAAAGTACAATTAAAAAAAAAAAAGAAAAAAAAAGGTTATTCAAAGGCATAGTGACAAATTTAATAGGCTGCAAGAATCTATAGAGAGACAGCCATCACAAATGCAGAAGATTAACAATAAAATTTCAGAATTAGACAACTCAGTAGAAAGTCATAGGAGCAGAATTGAGGCAGTAGAAGTCAGAATTAGTGACACTGAAGATAAAGCACTTGACACCAACTTATCTGAGGAAAAATCAGATAAAAGAATTTTTAAAAAAGAAGAAACCCTAAGAGTTATGTGGGACTCTATCAAGGGAAATAACCTATGAGTGATTGGAGTACCAGAATGGGGTTGGGGGGTGGATAACAGAAAATACAAAGAGAATTGTTGAAGATTTGTTGACAGAAAATTTCCCTGATATTATGAAAGATGAGAAGATATCTGTCCAAGATGCTCATCAAACCCCACATAAGGTAGATCCCAAAATAAAGTCACCAAGACATATTATAATCAAACTTCCCAAAACCAAAGATAGAGAATTTTAAGAGTGGCTAGGGATAAACGAAAAGTCTTCTACAAAGGATAGTCAATAAGAATAAGCTCAGACTAGTCAGGGGAAACCATTCAGGCAAGAAGGCAATGGGATGATATATATAAAGCCTTGAAGGAAAACCATTGCCAGCCAAGAATTATATATCCAGCAAAACGGTCTCTCAAATATGATGGCGAAATTAGGGCATTTCCATATAAACAGAAGTTTAGGGAATTTGCAAAAACCAAACCAAAATTACAAGAAATACTAAAGAGAGTCTTCCGTTTAGAAAATCAATAACATCAGATAACAACGCAAGAGTAGAGCACAGGACAGAGCAACTAGATATCGACTCAGATAGGGAAGTCACAAAAATACATCAAAGCTGAAACACTGAAAATAGGGAAACAGAGATATGAATATGTAAAAGATGACAACATTAAACCAAAACAGAGGGACTTAAAAAATGTAGACATAGATTTTCATATGGAGAGGAAGTCAAGGCGATATAAAGAAATAAAGGACTGCTATAAACTTAGAAAAATACGGGTACATATTAAGGTAATCACAAAGGAAACTAACAATCCTACAAGTCAAAATAAAAAACTAGAAAAATATAAAGACTTAGCAAACACAAAATCAACAACAATGAAAATTATTAAAAGAAAATACATAAAGAAAAATGACTCAGCACAGAAAATTAAGTGGAACAAAGAAACTGTGAACAATACACAAAAAAAGATATAAAAATGACAACACTAAACTCATACCTATAAATAATTACACTGAATGTAAATAGATTAAATGCACCAATAAAGAGACAGAGAGGCAGACTGGATTAAAAAACATGATCCATCCATATGCTGCCTATAAGAGACACATACTTAAAGACACAAACAAACTAAAACTCAAGGGATGGAAAAAATATATCAAGCAAACAACACCCAAAAAAGAGCAGGAGTGGCAATATTAATCACTGACAAAATAGACTTTAAAGTAAAACCTACCCCAAAGGATAAGGAAGGACACTATACAATGATTAAAGGGTAAATACACCAGGAGGACATAACTGTAATAAATATTCATGCACCCAATGACAGAGCTCCAAGATACATAAACTCTAACAGCACTGAAACAAGAGATAGACAACTCCGCAATAGTAGTAGGAGACTTCAACACACCACTTTCGGTGAAGGACAGAACATCCAGAAAGAAGCTCAACAAAGACACAGAAGAGCTAAATGCTACAATCAACCAACTTGATCTCATAGACATATATCGAACACTCCACCCAACAGCAGTCAAGTATACTTTCTTTTCCAACCCACATGGAACATTCTCCAGAATAGACCACATAATAGGCCATAAAGCAAGACTTAACAAAATCCAAAGCATTGAAATATTACAAAGCATCTTTTCTGACCTTAAAGCCATAAAAGTAGAAATCAACAACAGAAAAAGCAAGGAAAAAAAATCAAACACATGGACACGGAACAACACCTTGCTCAAAAACTACAGGGTTATAGAAGACATTAAGGATGTAATAAAGAAATTCATAGAATCAAACGAGAATGAAAACACATCCTACCAGAACCTTTGGGACACAGCAAAAGCAGTGCTCAGAGGTCAGTTTATAGCAATAAATGCACACATCCAAAAAGAAGAAAGGGTCATAATCAAAACATTAACCCTACAACTGGAACAAGCAGAAACAGACCAGCAAAAGAAGGCCTCGGGCACCAGAAGAAAGGAAATAATAAGAATTAGAGCAGAATTAAATGAAACAGAGAATAGAAAAAACAATTGAGTTAACAAGTCCAAAAGCTGGTTCTTTGAAAAGATCAACAAGATTGATAAACCATTGGCCAAACTAACAAAAGAAAAACAGGAGAGGAAGCAGATAACCCATATAAGAAATGAGACGGGTGATATCACACCAGACCCAACTGAAATTAAATGAATCATAACAGATTACTATGAAAAATTGTACTCTAACAAATTTGAAAACCTAGAGGAAATGGACAAATTTCTAGAAACTCACTACCTACCTAAACTAACACAAACAGAGGTAGAACAACTAAATAAACCCATAATAAAAGAAGAGATTGAAAAGGTAATTAAACTCCCAACAAAAAAAAGCCCTGATCTGGATGGCTTCACTGGAGAATTCCACCAAACTTTCAGAGAAGAGTTAACACCACTACTACTAAAGGTATTTCAGAGCATAGAAAAGGATGGAATACTCCCAAACTCATTCTATGTAGCCAGCATAACCCTGATACCAAAACCAGGTAAAGGCACCGCAAAAAAAGAAAATTACAGATGAATATCCCTCATTAACATAGATGCAAAAATCCTCAATAAAATTCTAGCCAATAGAATTCAGCAACACATCAAAAAAATAATTCATCGTGATCAAGTGGGATTTATACCAAGTATGCAGGGATGGTTCAACATTAGAAAAACAATCAATGTAATCCATCACATTAATAAAACAAAAGACAAGAACCCGTGATCTTATCAATAGATGCAGAAAAGGCATTTGACAAAGTCCAACACCATTCATGATAAAAACTCTCAACAAAATAGGAATAGAAGGGAAATTCCTCAATATAATTAAGGGCATTTATACAAAGCCAACAGCCAACATCATCCTAAATGGAGAGACTTTGAAAGCATGCCTCTTGAGAATGGGAACCAGACAAGGATGCCCTTTATCACCATTATTATTCAACATTGTGCTGGAGGTCCTAGCCAGAGCAATTAGGCTAGAAAAAGAAATAAAGGGCATCTAAATTGGTAGGGAAGAAGTCAAATCTATCACCTATTTGCAGATGATATGATCTTATACACAGAAAACCCCAAAGAATCCACAAAGAAACTACTGGAACTAATAGAAGATTTCAGCAAAGTTTTAGGATACAAGATAAACATACAAAAATCAGTTGGATTCCTTTACACCAACAAAGAGAACCTCGAAGAGGAAATCACCAAATCAATACCATTTACAATAGCCTCCAAGAAGATAAAATACTTAGGGATAAATCTAATCAAAGACATAAAGACCTATACAATGAAAACTACATGACACTGCTGCAAGAAACCAAAAGAGACCTGCATAACTGGAAAAACATACCTTGCTCATGGACAGGTAGGCTGAGCATAGTGAAAATGTCAATTCTACCCAAAGTGATCTATAGATACAATGCAATTTCAGTCCAAATTCCACTGGCATTTTTTAATGAGATGGAGAAACAAATCACCAACTTCATATGGAAAGGGAAGAGGCCTCAAATAAGTAAAGCATTACTCAAGAAGAAGAACAAGGTAGGAGGCCTCACACTACCTGATTTTAGAAACTATTATACCGCCACGGTAGTCAAAATAGCCTGGTACTGGTACAACAACAGATACATAGACCAATGGAACAGAATTGAGAATCCAGACATAAATTCATCCACCTATGAACAGCTAATATTTGACAAAGGCCCAAAGTCTGTTAATTGGGGAAAAGACAGTCTCTTTAATAAATGGTGCTGGCATAACTGGATATCCATCTGCAAAAAACTGAAATAAGACCATACCTCACACCATGCACAAAAACTAACTCAAAATGGATCAAAGACTTAAATATAAAATCAAAACAATAAAGATCATGGAAGGAAAAGTAGGGACAACAATAGGAGCCCTAATACATGGCGTAAACACAACACGAACCATAAGTAAAAGTGCACAAGCACCAGAAGAGAGACTAGATAACTGGGAGCTCCTAAAAATCAAACACTTATGCTCATCAAAAGACTTCACCAAAAGAGTCAAAAGACAACCTACAGAATGGGAAAAAATTTTTGGCTGCAACAAATCCGATCAGCATCTAATCTCTAAAATCTACAAGATACTGCAAAACCTCAACAACAAAAAGATAAATAACCCACTTGAAAAATAGGCAAAGGATATGAACAGGCACTTTGCCAAAGAAGATATTCAGGTGGCTAACAGACATATGAAGAAATGCTCATGATCATTAGCCATTAGAGAATTGCAGATCAAAACTACAATGAGATATCATCTCACCCCAACAAGGCTAGCAATAACCCAAAAAACACAAAGTAATAAGTGCTGGAGAGGTTGTGGAAAGTCCGGAACACTCATACACTGTTGGTGGGAAAGTAAAATGGTACGACCACTTTGGAAATTGATTTGGCGCTTCCTTAAAAAGCTAGAAATAGAAGTACCATATGATCCAGCTATCCCACTCCTCGGAATATATCCTAGAGAAATAAGAGCCATCAGAAGAATAGATATATGCACACCCATGTTCATTGCAGCACTGTTCACAATAGCAAAAAGATGGAAACAACCTAGGTGTCCATCAATGTATGAATTGATAAACAAATTATGGTATATCCACACAATGGAATACTACGCAATGTTAAAGAATAACAATGAAGCTGTGAAACATCTTATAACATGGAGGAAGCTGGAAGTGATTATGCTGAGTGAATTTAGTCAGTCACAGAAGGACAAACATTGTATAAAACCACTATTATAAGAATTCAAGAAAAGGTTTAAACACAGAAGAAAACATTCTTTGATGGTTATGAGGGTGAGAAGGGAGGGTGAGGGTTATTTACTAACTAGATAGTAGATAAGAATTATCTTAGGTGGAGGGAAGGACAGCACACACTACAGGGAAAGTCAGCTCAACTGGACTAAACCAAAGCTAAGAAGTTTCCTGAATACAGCCAAACACTTTGAAGGACAGCGTAGCAGGGGTAAGGGTCGGGGGACCATGCTTTCAGGGCGCATCTAGGTCAATTGGCATAACAAAGCTTATTAAGAAAATGTTCTGCATCCTACTTCGGTGAGTGGCATCTGGGGTCTTAAAAGCTTGCAAGCAGCCATCTAAGATGCATCAATTTGTCCCAACCACCTGAAGTAAAGGAGAATGAAGAACACCAAAGGCACAAGGAAATTATTAGCCCAAGAGACAGAATGGGTGACATAAACCAGAGACTTCATCAGCCTGAGACCAGAAGAACTAGATGGCGCCCAGCTACCACCAATGATTGCCCTGACAGGGAACACAACAGAAAGTCCCGGATGGAGCAGCAGAAAGGTGGGGTGCAGAACTCAAATTCTAGTAAAAAGACCAGACTTAATGGTCTGACTGAGACTGGAGGAACCCTGGAAAGCATGGCCCCAGGACTCTCTATCAGCCCAGAACTAAAACAATTTCTGAGACCAACTCTTCAGACTAAGATTGGGCTGGACTATGGGACATAAAATGATACTTGTGAAGAGTGTGCTTCTTAGCTCAAGTAGCTATATTAGACTAAATGGGCAGCTTCTGTCTGGGGGTGAGATGAGAAGGCAGAGAGGGTTAGAGCTGGTTGAATGGACACGGGGAATCAGGGATGGAAAGGAGGAGTGTGCTGTCACAGTATGGGGAGAGCAATGCAGTCTATGTACAAATTTTTGTACAGGAAAAAATAGTACTAGGGAGCCTAGGGCATGTCCCAAGAATGTGGGGAAAAGAGAAAAGAGAGTACAGGATAGAACAGGTTGTCAAAAGTAAGAGAACCCGTGTAGTATAATCCTGGATAGACTCCTTACTTTGGACATCAGGAGGGATTGATCCCTGGAGAAGGACATCATGCTTTGTAAAGTAGAGGGTCAGAGAAAAACAGGAAGACCCTCAACGAGATGGACTGACACAGTGGCTGCAACAATGGGCTCAAACATAGCAATGATTGTGAAGATGGCACAGGATCAGGCAGTGTTTCATTCTGTGGTACGTAGGGTAGCTATGAGTCAGAAGTGACCTCAAGGGCACCAAACAACGACAACAATGTAATCCTAGAAGAGCAATTAGGGGACCCAGAGCAGCTGTGGAGGGCAGAGTTTACAAAGTATAGGGCAGGCAATGTAGTGTAGAGGTTACATGAGAGAAAGGAAAACTTGTCATTGTATGTGGCAATACAGGAGTCTTTGGTAAAAACAATATGAACTGCAAGATAAGCCACAGTTCAACAATTAAAACAGTGCCGTATCTGCATCAGATGGAAATGGCTAGCAAAAGGTCACTCAAGAGGTTTCACAATGAAGAAATGGCTGAGCACACAGAGAGAACTCTTTAAAAGTATTATCTTTAATTTGATGAACAGATAATGTCTTTATTCTTCCGGAAAAAAAATTTCTGTACTAATGTGAGAGTTCTTCAACTCATCTTCAAGAATAATGTCAAAGTTGTTGAGGAAGGTCATGAAGTTATTTTAGAGAATATTTTTATTGAACAATCTTATTATTATTCAGTATTATATATTTAAACACAAAAAAAGAATATGTCTGTCATCTGGCTAATATTTATCCTCTACAACAAAATGATTACATGCTATATCTGAAAAGGATGACGAAGAATCTTATGCTGTGCTACTCTTGTGTATATATTAGTATGCTTACTGGATAAATAGAAGACACAATGCAAATTTCCATAAATTAGACATTTCTGCTATGGCTTTAAACTGCCACCTTCTGACTAGCACTTCATGTATGTTCATAGTGCAAATGAACAATAATAACAAAAAATATGTTTATAATTCTCAGTACTTATTTTGAAATGAGTTCGTCTGGAATTTCACATAATTCTATATACAGCTATAAAATAATTTCAGACATGTTATGTGTGATAGCATGTAAAAATAGTTGGGGACCCTTGTAATATGACTTGTGTTAGAAGGTTGACTCAGCCCTGAAGCACTAACGTGAGGATTCATCCACGTTGCTTCAAAGGAACTGACATCTCCAAGTCTTTCCATTACCACAGCAGGTATCAGTAAGTTGATATATCTTTGTTTATCTATGTCAAATTAAATTTTGTATCCAGGTCAGTGGTAAGTCCAGTAATCAGTCATTCTTCATGGTTCCCTTCCCTTTTCACAGAATTCCAGAACTTATTCAGTTCCAAGATAAATAGGGAGAGGCCTCTGGCCTTCAGTCACTGCTGAAGATAGGCTCAAGGACCGGTTTCTGTCAGTCCATTTGAAGGTGGCTGGCTCAGCTGTATACATTCAGTCACAGGGACCTTTGGCACGGGCCTAAAAACCATAGCACTCAGGATTCTGCCCTACCTTGATGCAGCCATCTAGATTTTAACCCATGCACTGCATTTGAGTAGTTCTGACTTCTACCACTGAAAGAAACCCAATACTTTCTCACTTGCCCCTCACTCTACCTCCCACTGGTCTTCTCCCACTTTTTTCTCAATCTGCCTCCCCAGGGATCAGGCTTTCCACTCCTCCAACACTTGGAAAACCACCCGAGCTTTCTTTCTCCACCACTTCCTTTCATAATTGCTTAACAGCTTATAAGGAGGCTCTAGGTATTTTAAACAATGAGAGCCCAAACTTAACATTATAAAATAACACTATTCTGGGGATGAAATGCTCTTAGTCTTTAGAAAGGTAATAGCCAGTTCCCAGAGATATGCAGCATGTTTCTTCTAAGCAACAGAAAATAAATAATCCCGTTGAATGTTTACATCCACGTTTTACCTCATTTAATTGTCAATAACTTACTCCACTGCATGCTTGTCTTGGTTTAAGTGGCATTGTTAGTGGTTTCTGGTTAATCTAGAGGATTATTTGTCCTTCTTAGTGGGAGAAAAATGGCATGAAGACGTAATGACCAAATGATCTGAGCATATTTACATATGGTGCCCTAGAAGTTTGGGAATTAGGATAAGCCTGGTCAAACAACCAAGGGAAAATTTTCTTACATATATGATGTTAAGTGTTTTTGCAGGATAAAAGCCAAAAACCAAATCAGTTACCATCAAGTCTACTCTGACTCTGGTGATGCCATGTGTTTCAGAGAACTGTGCTCCATAGAGTTTTCAATGGCTATAGTCTTTCAGAAGCAGATCGACAGGTTCTTTCTTCCAAGGCACCTCTGGGTGGATTCAAACCTACACCCTTTATGATTAGTAGCCGAGTGCTTAGTCATTGGTGCCACCCAGGGATTTCTGGCAGGATAAAAGTCCCTCCTACTTAGGAGCATGCCTAAGGGAAAGGCATCATGAATCTGGGCTATGCCCTCAGCTTTCATAGTAAATCAAGGACAAGAGAAAGTTGAGCAAAATATAGGCATATGGACAGTGGGAGGCTAGCTACTCCAGTCAAGATCCAGCAGAGAAGATTAGGGTAAAACTCTAGTTTTACCGCAGGACTGAATCTCATTAGACAGTCTTTCTTAGCAGAGACAGAACTGGGTTCTTGCTGAACTCCTTTGGGGTAAGTTTAAGGAGCATCATTTTTTGAGAGGATACTGTCTTCCTTCTTTGCTCTCCCCCACTCCTAACAGGCAGAAGAGAGAGAATAAACCCCATTAAACATGTCAATGAGATTTATTAACAGTATAACAGAGGAACCAGGGAAGATGGAGAAGGGTGCAGAGGAGAAAGGAGAGAATTGCAATGTCATGGGGTGGCAAAGTTGGTGGAACGGGCTGAAAGAGTGATCCTGGGGGAGTGCACAATTGTACCGGTACTGTTGGCACAGTGTCAAAGTAAAGGGTTGTGTGCTCGGTCTCAAGTGATGATGGTGGGCATGAAGAACTGTGCACAGGCTGTGTGGCTGCTTGGCAGGGCAGTTTTGAACCTGGGAATGAATCAGAGAAAATCAGATGAAGTCAAACCAAGAGTGCTGAACACAGATGTGGCCCATCCATGACTGGTCATTACAGGGAAAGTAGACATATAGAGAGTAGAGAGGTGGCGTTCTTACAACTTCATCCTCTGACTAGACACATTCCTTAGAGAAACTTGAGACAAAGGATCCTCAAAGGCGGAGCTTTCAGAAAGAATTCTTCGATTTTTTAAACCTCATCCTACTGAATGGTTTCATTGCCCACTATTGGTGCTCTTGTAATTACCTTTTATTTTTTATCGCATAAGTTTTATGTTCATTGTCAAAAGTAAGAAAATTACGGATGAGAAAAATGAATACAAAGACATCTATCATACTTCAAGTTGGAATTAACCATTATTGGTTATATATGCTATCAGGGCTTTTTGCATACAGATATAGAGATACTTTTGTTTAAAAAAAAAAAAAAAGCTGGGCTCAAACAGCAATACTGTTTTGTGACTTGTTTTCCTGAACAATTGGTAAAAAAACAAGATTTATTGTAGTTACAGCAAAGACTTTGCAGTTGTTTGAAATGTATGAGAGACCCACCTGGACTAGGTTTCTCAAAAGAATTTGAAGAATTAGATGAGTCTGGAGGTTTGTAAGGTCAGTTCTGAAACTCATACAGAAGGAAGAGAGTAATGTTCTCTCTCCTCCCCAGAGTCTCCCTCACACCCTAGATAGCAAGAACTGAGTTATGAAGCTCAACTCATACCACTGCTCCAGAATGACTGCACCTTCCTCAAAGTGCCAGGCCACAAAGTCAAGAGAATGACTGAGTTTGGTCTCTTACCATTTGGAGAAAAGGAGAGTGAGGAAAACCAAAGACTCAAGGGAATAATTAGTCCAAAGGACTAATGGACCAAATGAACCACAGCCTGCACGACCTCAAGACCAGACGAAGTACATGGTGCCCAGCTACCACTACCAACCACTCTGAATGGGATCACAACAGAGGGTCTCAGACAGAGTGAGAGAAAAGTTGTAGAACAAAAAATCAAATTCACAAAAAAGGCCAGACTTACTGGCCTGACAGAGACTGGAGGAACCCTTGAGACTATGACCCTAAGACACGCTTCTGAACTGGAGACCATCTTTCAGCCAAACCATAGACAGGCCCATAAAGTAAACAGTAACACCCAGAAGGAACGTGTTCCTTAGAACAATCAATTTTAAGAGATCAAAAGGCAACGTTTGCCCAAAAGCAAAGATGAGAAAGCAGGAAGGAGTAGAAAATCAGGATGAAAGGAAACGGGGAACCTAGGATGGAAATGAGGAGGGTACTGACACCTTGTGGGGTATGAAACCAATGTTATGGAATACTTTATGTACAAACTATTGAGTGGCAAATTAATTCGCTCTGTAAACTTCCACCTAATGCATACACACACAAAAATGTTTTAAAATAAATAAAAGATCCTTTCTTCCTTTATCTCAGATCAATGGGGCAAAAGTATAATTTTTAATAAATGGAACTGAGACATCTGGTAGCCACCTAGAAAATGATAAAACTGTATCTATACTTCACATAGGAAACACCAGGATAAACTCCAAGTAGGTTAAAGATCTAAATTAAAAAATGAGAGTAGGAAAGTGTTAGAAGAAAATATGGAAAATTCTTCTATAACTTTGGAGCATGAAAGTTCTTTCCAGCTGTTATGGACTGAATTGTGTTTTCTCAAAATATGTATTGGAATCCTGACCCCATCTATACGTGTGGATGTAATTCCGTTTGGGAATAGGGGTTTCTTTGTTATGTTAATGAGGTTGTATCAGTGCACGGTGAGTCCTAAACCTAATCACTTCTGAGTGATATAGAATAGTATAGACACAGACAAGCAAGGACATATGGGGAAAGACAGACTCTATCTGATGAGGACGGAGGCAGATGAATCTATAAGCCCAGGAACTCCAAGGATTACTGGCTATTAGAAGCTGAAATAGACAAAGAAAGGACCTCCCCCAGGAGCCACATGCTGAATTTGGACTTCTAGCCTCTTAAAATGTGAGAAAATAAATTTCTACTCTTTAAGCCACCCACTTTGGTATTTCTGTTACTGTTACAGCAGCACTAGGGAACTAAGACACCAACCATGATTCAACTAAATTAAAAGTAACTTCTATATGGCAAAAAACAAAAACAGAAAAATGTCATAAGTAAAGTCAAGAGACAAAATAAAAACTTGAAAAACAATTTGTATCACAAGGAAAGAGCTAACATCCCTACTATATAAAGAGCTACCACAAATTAAGAAGAAAAAGCCAACAACAGAGTGGTGCTCCATAAGGTTTTCAATGTTTGATTTTTCAGGAGTAACTCTCTAGGCCTTTCTAGAGCACATTAACTTTTTTGGTTTTTCTTTTTTTCATTGTACTTCAGGTGAAGGTTTACAGAACAAATAGTTTCTTATTAAACAGCAGTACACATATTGTTTTATAGCATCGGTTAACAACCCCACGACATGTCAACCCTCTCCCTTCTCGACCTTTTCTTTTTTTTTTTGGTGAAAATATACATAGCCAAAGACACACCACTTCAAAAATTTCTACATGCATAGTTCAGTGACATCAGTTACATTCTTCCAGTTGTGCTGCTGTTCTCACTTTAGATGAAGGTTTACAGGACAAAATAGTTTCTCATTAAACAGTTAGTACACATGTTGCCCTATGACAATGGTTAACAACCCCACTACACGTCATCACTGTCCTTACTCAACCGTGGGTTCCCTATCACCAGTTTTCCTGTCCCCTTCTGCCTTCTAGTCCTTGTCCCTGGACTGCTGTGCCTCATTAGTCCCGTTTTGTTTTTTGGGGCTGTCCAATCCCTGGCTGAACGGTGAACCTCGGAAGTAAATTCAGCACTGAGTTAAAGGGTGTCTGGGGGCCATATGCTTGGGGTTTCTCCAGTCTCTTTTAGGCCAGTAAACCCGGTCTTTTTGTGTGTGTGTTAGAATTTTGTCCTACATCCTTCTCCAGCTCTGTCTAGAACCCTCTGTTGTGATCCCAGTCAGAGCAGTCAATGGTGATAGCCGGGCACCATCTAGCTGTACTGGACTCAGTCTGGTGGAGGCGTTGGTAGCTATGGTCCATTAGTCCCTTGGGCTAATCTTTTCATTGTATCCTGTTCTCTTCATTCTCCCTTGCTCCCAAAGGGGTGAGACCAGTGGAGTATCTTAGATGGCTTCTCACAGGCTTTTAAGACCCCAGACGCTACTCACCAAGGTAGAATGCAGAACATTGTCTTTATAAACTGTGTTATGCCGATTGAGCTAGATGTTCCCCAAGACCATGGTACCCACAGCCCTCCACCCAGCAATTCAGTCCCTCAGGGAGTTTGGATGTGTCTGTGGAGCTTCCATGACCTTTCCTTGTACACGTTGTGGTGGTTTCCCAGAGCACATTAACTTTTTGCAGGGACTCCAAAAGGCATTTAGTTACCTATATTTGCAAGCAATCAATACAGAATTATCAAAATCTAAACATTCCAAATGTAAGGCAAATGTTTAGATTTATTATGGTACAGTGGTTAAGCATTCAGCTGCTAATCGCAAAGTCAGCATACAGGTTGGGATTACGATACATATTTTGGGGATGCACAATTCAATCCATAACACCACTCCACCCCACATTAACCAACAATAAAATCAAACTCATTGCTGTCCAGTCGATTCTGACTCTGTATGTTTGAATTGATAATTCTGTATTGATTACTTGCAAATATAGGTAACTAGTTGCCTTTTGGAGTCCCTGAAAACAGTTAATGCATTCTGCTGCTAACCAGAAGGTTGGAGGTTCAAGCCAATTTTGACTCACAGCAACCCTATAGGACAAAGTAGAACTGCCTCCCCCCATAGGGTTTCCAAGGCTGTGATCTTTTTTTTAAACAGTTGAAAATGTTTTTTATTGCACTTCTGATGAAGATTTATAGAACAAATTAGTGTCTCATTAAGCAATCAATACACATATTGTTTTGTGACATTGGTTACCAACTCCACAACATGTCAACACTCTCCCCTTCTCAACCTTGGATTCCCCATTAACAGTTTTCCTGTCCCCTCCTGCCTTCTCATCCTTGCCCCTGGGCTGATGTGCCTAATTAGTCTTGCTTTGTTTTATAGGCCTGTCTAATCTTTGGCTGAAGGGTGAACCTCAGGAGTGACTTCACTACTGAGCTATACGGGTGTCCAGGGACCATACTCTGGGGGTTTCTCCAGTCTCTGTCAGGCCAGTAAATCTGGCCTCTTTTTGTGAGTTAGAATTTTGTTCTACCTTTTTCTCCAACTCTATCTGGGACCCTCTATTGTGATACCTGTCAGAGCAGTCAGTGGTGGTAGCCAGGCACCCTCTAGTTATGCCAGACTCAGTCTGGTGGAGGCTATTGTAGTTGTGTTCCATTAGCCCTTTGGACTAATCTTTCCCCTGTGTCTTTGGTTTTCTTCTTTCTCCCTTGCTCCAGACAGGGTAAGACCAGCGGAGTATCTTAGACGGCTGCTCACAAGATTTTAAGACCCCAGATGCCACTCACCAAAGTAGAATGTAGAACATTTTCTTTATAAATTATGTTATGCCAATTGAACTAGATGTTCCCCAAGACCATGGTCCCCAGAGCCTTCATCCCAGTAATTTGGTCTCTCAGAGAGTTTGGATGTGTCTATGGAGCTTCCATGACCTTAACAAGGCTGTAATCTTTACAGAAGCAGACTGCCTCATCTTTCTCCTGCAGAGCAGCTGGTGGGTTAGAACCATGGACTTTTGGTTAGCAGCCAAGCACTTAACCACTGTGCAACCAGGGCTCCTTACCACCCCACATTAGGTAACCAAATTGCTCTTACTTAATGTCACAGTGGGGCCCTGGTGGCAAAGTGGTTAAGAGCTCAGGCTACTAGCCAAAAGATTTACAGTTCGAATTCACCAGCTGCTCCTTGGAAACCCTATGGGGCAGTTCTACTCTGTCCTATAGGGTCGCTCTGAGGTGAAATCGACTCGACAGCAACGGGTTTGGTTTTGGGTTTTTTTTAATGTCACAGTAGGAGTCCCTGGGTGGCACAAACAGTTAAGTGCTGGACTACTAACCGAAAGGTTGGCAGTTCAAACTTGGGAGAGAAGCCTGGTGATCTGCTTCTGATCATGGCAACTAACAAGGACAACAATGTCACAGTGACCTCCATATTGCTAAACTTGATAGATATGTCTCAGTTTTTCTTGTATATAATCTCTCAGCAATATTTGAAAGTTTCCTCTTTTCTGATGTTCCCTCTTCCCTTGGCTTCCAAGTCTCCACACCATCCTAGTTTTCCTTCCATCTTTCTGGATGCTCCTATCTTTCTTCCTTTCCTCTTCTTCCTTACCTTTACTTCTTCTTCCTCGCCTTTACTTCTTCTTCCTCATCTACCCAAGCATTAAGTACTGGATTCCCTCAAAACTGTTATAAACCTCTTCTCTTGACGCTTTCTTCCTAGGATATTTGACCCAAAACTACAGTTTCAGTTGGTAACAGTGATCTCCACATTTATACTTCCAACCCCCTTCAGGGTTGAGGCATTCATTTCCCTGCAGCTGGGTGGCAGGGTTTGCCCTCAACTACTAATCTAAAAGTTAGTGGTTCAAAGCCACCCAGCAGTGCCATGGGAGAAAGGCCTGGAGATATGCTTCCATAAAGATTACAGCCAAGAAAATCCTATGGATCAGTTCTACTCTGTAACACATTGGGTTGCCATGGTTGGAATTGACTCAATGGCAACAGCTTTTTTGTTTTGTTTACTTTGGGCAAAGTCTTCAGGCAAAATTGAACTAGTAGCCAACACTTCTGGAAGTTGTGGAAAAGAGATCTGGAGGGAGGATCATAGCATTCACCACATAGATAAGTATTGCAAATATTTTCTCCCAGTATATGAATTGCCTTTTCATTTTCTTTTCGGTGTCTTGATAAATAGGTATTTTTCATTTTTATGAAGTTTAATTAATCAATTCTTTTTTATGGTTGCTGTTGTTAGGTGCTGTCGACTCAGCTCTGACTCATAGTGACCCTGTGCACAACAGAATGAAACACTGCCCGGTCCTGCGCCATCCTCACACTCGTTGTTATGCTTGAGCCCATAGTTTCAGCCACTGTGTCAATCCATCTCGTTGAGGATTTTCCTCTTTTTCCCTGACCCTCTACTTTACCAAGCATGATGTCCTCCTTCTTCAGGGATTGACCCCTCCTGATAACATGTCCAAAGTATATGAGATGAAGTCTTGCCCTCCTTGCTTCTGAAGAGCATTCTGGTTGTACTTCTTCCAAGACAGATTTGTTCGTTCTTTCGGCAGTCCATGGTATATTCAATATTCTTCGCCAACGCCACGATTCAAAGATGTCAATTCTTCTTCAGTCTTCCTTATTCATTGCCTGGCTTTCACATGCATATGAGGCAATTGAAAACACCATGGCTTGGGTTAGGTGCATCTTAGTCTTCAAGGTGACATCTTTGCTTTTTAACACTTTAAAGAGGTCGTTTGCAGTAGATTTGCCCAATGCAGTGCATCATTTGATTTCCTGACTGCTGATTCCATGGGTATTGATTGTGGATCCAAGCAAAATGAAATCCTTGACAACTTCAATCTTTTCTCCATTTATCGTGATGTTGCTTATTGGTCCAGTTGGGAGGATTTTTGTTTTCTTTATGTTGAGGTGTAATTCACACTGAAGGCTGTGTCTTTGATCTTCATCAGTAAGTACTTCAAGTCCTCTTCACTTTCAGCAAGCAAGGTTGTGTCATCTGCATAATGCAGGTTGTTAATGAGTCTCCCTCCAATCCTGATGACCTGTTCTTCATACAGTCCAGCTTCTCAGATTATTTGCTCAGCATACAGATTTAATAAATATGGTGAAAGGATGCAACCCTGATGCACACCTTTCCTGACTTTAAACCATGCAGTATCCCCTTGTTCTGTCCAAACAACTACCTTTTGATCTATGTACAGGTTCCTCATGAGCACAATTAAGTGTTCTGGAACTCCCACTCTTTGCAATGTTACCCACAATTTGTTATGATTCACACAGTCGAATGCCTTTACATAGTCAATAAAACACAGGTAAACATCTTTCTGGTATTCTCTGCTTTCAGCCAAGATCCATCTGACATCAGCAATGGTATCCCTGGTTCCACGTCCTCTTCTGAATCTGGCCTGAATTTCTGGCAGTTCCCTGTTGACATACTGCTGCAGCTGCTTTTGAATGATCTTCAGCAAAATTTTACTTGCGTGTGATATTAATGATATTGTTTGATAATTTCTGCATTCGGTTGGATCACCTTTCTTTGGAATAGGCATAAATATGGATCTGTTCCAGTTTGCTGGCCAGGTAGCTGTCTTCCAAATTTCTTGGCATAGACGAGTAAGCACTTCCAGTGCTGCATCCATTTGTTGAAACATCTCAACTGATATTCTGTCAATTCCTGGAGCCTTGTTTTTTGCCAGTGCCTTCTGTGCAGCTTGGACTTCTTCCTTCAGTACCTTCAGTTCCTGATCATATGCTGCCTCTTGAAATGGTTGAATGTCGACCAATTCTTTTTGATATAATGACTCTGTGTATTCCTTCCATCTTCTTTTGATGCTACCTGTGTTGTTTAATATTTTCCCCATAGAATCCTTCACTATTGCAACTTGAGGCTTGAATTTTTTCGTCAGTTCTTTCAGCTTGAGAAATGCTGGGCGTGTTCTTCCCTTTTGGTTTTCTATTTCCAGCTCTTTGCACATGTCATTATAATACTTTACTTTGTGTTCTTGAGCCACCTTTTGAAATCTTCAGTTCTTTTACCTCATCATTTCTTCCTTTTCCTTTAGCTACACAGTGTTCAAGAGCAAGTTCAGAGTCTCTTCTGACATCCATTTTGGTCTTTTCTTTCTTTCCTTTCTTTTTAATGACCTATTGCTTTCTTCATGTATGATGTCCCTGATGTCATTCCACAACTTGTCTGGTCTTCAGTCATCAGTGTTCAATGCGTAAAATCTATTCTTGAGATGGTCTCTAAATTCAGGTGGGATATACTCAAGGTCATACTTTGGCTCTCATGGACTTGTTCTAATTTTCTTCAGTTTCAACTTGAATTTGCAAATGAGTAATAGATGGTCTGATCTGCAGTCGGCCCCTGGCTTTGTTCTGACTGATGATATTGAGCTTTTCCATTGTCTCTTTCCACGGATGTAGTTGATTTGATTCCTGTGTATTCCGTCTGGTGAGGTCCAGTGTACAATCGCTGTTTATGTTGGTGTAAAAAGGTATTTGCAATGAAGAAGTTATTTGTCTTGCAAAATTCTATCATGTGATCTCCATCATCGTTTCTATCACCAAGGCCATATTTTCCAACTACTGATCCTTCTTCGTTTCCAACTTTTGCATTCAAGTCACCAGTAATTATCAATGCATCCTGATTGCATGTTCAATCAGTTTCAGACTGCCGATGTTGGTAAAAATCTTCAATTTCTTCATCTTTGGTTTTAGTGGTTGGTGAGTAAATTTGAATAATAGTTGTATTAACTGGTCTTCCTTGTAGGTGTATGGATAGTATCCTATCACTGGTGGCACTGTGCTTCAGGATAGATCTTGAAATGTTCTTTTTGATGATGAATGCAACGCCCTTCCTCTTCAAGCTGTCATTCCTGGCATAGTAGACCATATAGTTGTCCAATTCAAAACGGCTAATACCAGTCCATTTCAGCTCACTAATGCCTAGTATATCAATGTTTATGCGTTCCATTTCATTTTTGACAATTTCCAATCTTCCTAAATTCGTACTTTGTACATTTCAGGTTCCGATTATTAATGGATGTTTGCAGCTGTTTCTTCTCATTTTGAGTCATGCCACATCAGCAAATGAAGGTCCCAAAAGCTCGACTCCGTCCATGTCATTAAGGTCAACTCTACTTTGAAGAGGCAGCTCTTCACCAGTCATCTTTTGAGTGTCTTCCAACCTGGGTGGCTCATCTTCTGGCACTATACCAGACAATGTTCTGCTTCTATTCATAATGTTTTCACTGGCTAATTCTTTTCAGAAGTAGACTGCCGGGTCCTTCTTCCCAGTCTGTCTTATTCTGGAAGCTCAGCTGAAACCTGTCCACCATGGGTGACCCTGCTGTATCTGAATACCAGTGGCATAGCTTCCAGCATCACAGCAACACGCAAGCCTCCACAGTATTACAAACTAACAGACACGTGCGGGTAAACCTCATCAAGTGTGTAGACTTGGAATTATTTTATAATCCTGTAATCCTATAAAGTTTGGAAACAAGGTAGGGCAGACCTGGGTTAGAGGGCAGGGCTGTCAGTGGAAGAACTGGGGAGGACAAAGGCCAGAAAAACAATGCTAGTATTCTCCTTGCTTGAAAGCGGTCATCAAACTGATCCTCCTTTAAAACTATATAAGCCTCTGGAATTTCAGATAGTTTAAGGAGAATGTTGTTATTGTTGTTAGGTGCAATCGAGTCAGTTCTGACTCATAGAGACCCTGTGTACAACAGAAGGAAACACTGCCCGGTCCTGCACCATCCTCATGATTGTTTTTATGCTTGAGCCCATTGTTGCAGCCACTGTGTCAATCCATCTCCTTGAGGGTCTTCCTTTTTAAATCTGACCCTCTACTTTACCAAGCATGATGTCCTTCCCCAGGGACTGGTCCCTCCTAATAACACGTTGAAAGTATGTGAGACGAAGTCTCATCATCCTCGCTTCAAAGGAGCATTCTGGCTGTACTTCAAAGACAGATTTGTTCGTGCTTGTGGCAGGCCATGGCATATTGGATATTCTTTGCCAACACCACAACTCAAAGGTGTCAATTTGTCTTTGGTCTTCCTTACTCATTGTCCAGCTTTCACATGCATATGAGGTGACTGAAAACACCATGGCTTGGATCAGGTGCACCTTAGTTTTCAAAGTGACATCTTTGCTTTTTAATACTTTAAAGAGGTCTTTTGCAGCACATTTGCCCAGTGCAATGTGTCGTTTGATTTCTTGACTGCTGCTTACTTGGGTGTATTGATTGTGGCTCCAAGTAAAATTAAATCCTTGATGACTTCAATCTTTTCTCCATTTATCATGATATTGCTTATTAGTCTAGTTGTGAGGATTTTTGTCTTCTTTATATTTAGGTGTAATTCATACTGAAGCCTGTAGTCTTTGATCTTCATCAGCAAGTGCTTCAAGTCCAAGTCAGTGTTGTATTCTTTCACCATACCTATTCAATCTGTATGCTGAGAAAATAATCCTAGAAGCTGGACTATATGAAGAAGAATGGGGCATCGGGACTGGAGGAAAACTAATTAACAGCCTGCCTTATGCAGATGACACAACCTTGCTTTCTGAAAGTGAAGAGGACTTGAAGTACTTAAGAAGAATAGGAAGCCCTAAGGAAAGATACTGAATCTCTATTAATCTAAAAATGGGGGTACTAGTCATTTGTTGAAAAATAAATGGGCTATGACTGTGTTTATATTCTGATTTTGTGGGGCAGTTTAGTCTGGTTGTACATATAATAGAATACCGTGCAGCTGATGAAAATGATGATATAAATATACATTTACTTACATGGAAAGATGTCCACAACATATTGATGAGGAAAAAAAATCAAGTTGTAAAATAGAATGTTTGTGTGATCCCATTTATATAAAAGGTGCACATAGATCAGTAACAAGTATGTCGTGCTTCGTTTGCTTAGGTGTAAAATAAAGTCACATTTCTTGTATTGTTCAAAGTATAATAATGCTAATTTTATTCTACTCAGTTTAGGAGAAAATCCAGTTCTCCTCTCTGGGTCTCCTTCTCCAAGATTCTTCATTGACAGCCAGGATTTCTTACATGGGTCTTCTGAATCTGTTCCCCTTGTCACTGTTAGGAGAGCTTGAGGATTTAAATGTTCTGTTGCATTCCAAAATAGGGCTTGACTCCCGAGTTCTAGCTCTCTAGTGACAGACTTTTCAATTGCTTGTATAGACACCACTCACTAGGATCATAAGCTTCTTCTCATAAAAATTTAAAAAGTGTGGATGCTGGTGTCTGCTGCCTCATAGACCTCAAACCTTCCACATTCTACTTGCAGGGCAGAAGCCAGTCCATTGCCTTCTCTGTCTTGATGTGCACAGACATTTTCAGGGAGTTGCCTGCCATCCAACTTGCTCAAGATCACTGCTTCAATAACCTTAAATATCAAAGAAGGATCTGGAGCTCATCCCTCTCAGAGGCAGTGTTCCTTACATGAATTTTCTTCCTCTTCTGCAGTGAATTTCCAATTCTGCAAATTACACACAAACCTAGAAATATGACTGGAAGAATTTTCACCAAAATCTAACAATGGTCATGGAATAATTTGAGTGATTTTCACTTTGTTTTCTCTGCTTTTATATATTGTTGAATTTTAGAATGATGAGCACATATGATTTTTTTTATCAGAAGAGTAATGAACAGCCCTTATTAATCACTTACCATGTTACATTTAATCCTTCACAAGACCTCTATGAAGTCGGTACTATTACTATCCTCATGTTACAGAAGAAATTGAGGCATAGAAAGGTCAAGTCTCTTGCCTGGGTCACACAGCGAGGAGGTGGCAGAGCCAGGCTACAAACCCAGGCACTTTGGTTCCAGAGTCTGTGCTTTCAGTCACTATGTATACTGTATAAAGGACATTCATTTGTGGGTCTCAAAACCCAAACCCACTGCCGTTGAGTCAATTCGGACTCATAGCGACCCCATAGGGTCTCCAAAGCTGTAAATACTTATGGAAGCAGACTGCCACGTCTTTCTTCCACAGAGCTGCTGGCGGTTTTGAACCGCCGACATTTCAGTTAGCAGTCGAGTGGTTTAACCACTGCGCCATCAGGGCTCTTTCTTTCTTGGGGTAGGGAGGAACAAATTAGTAAATCTCAAAGAATGTAAATTATGTGCTTAATACATTAATGTTAAAATTTTTGGAAGTTACTAAAAGATTAACCTTCTGGTTGGGTCAAAAGGTGTATTTCAGGATCTTGCCATCCTCACTGATAAAATCTACCAAGTATTTATAAGTTGGAGCTCTGGTGGTGCCTTCGTTAAGAACTACTGCTGCTAACCAAAAGGTTGGCAGTTGGAATCCACCAACTGCTCCTTGGAAACCCTACGGGGGTAGTTCTACTGTGTCCTATAGGGTTGTGGCAACAGGTTCAGTTTTGGTTTATTTAAGTGCTGCTGCAGTGTATTCTTACACATGATCAAATGTTCCTGGCTTTTCAGATTTGTTGGTTTGCTCAGCAATACTTATGTTCTTATATTATTGTGAATTTAGAAACTTTCTAACACATTTCTAAAGGCTAGGAGCAAAGCTCAAAATGATACTCATCAAACATTGTTAAGGATAGAGCTACAAATAATACCCTTTAACTTAAAGCAAATTGCAGTTTTATTGAGATGCATCAGCCAGCAAGGCAGTTTTCAGAAGTTATTTTGCACGTTAAGAAAACAAGTATGATTATATAGCTGATTATATTTTGAAGAAATGTAGATGAACTGAAAGCAAAATAAACAAGATTAAGTTATTGGATATGACTGGAGAGAACAAGTAAGGAAACTAACGTGATGTCTTGATTCTTGACTTGGGTGATCAAGCGTACACTGATGTTGTCAACCAGGACAGAAAATAGAGGAGTAGCAGATTGTGGGGAAAATAATGAACTTGATTTTAGACATTGAGTTTTGAGGCATGTGAGGGATGTCTGGGTGGGGTCGGCTGGTAGAGCGCTAGAGGTACAGGTCTGAGACTTGAGATATTTGGATTGGAAATGCAAATGTGGGAGTAGTTAGCATGTATACTTCAAGTTGTCAGACTCTCAACAAGTTCCTCGGTCTCTCTGGGTTTTAGGGTCCTCATCTATAAAGTGAGGATAAGAGTTTCGTCACAGAAACATGATACGGAGTGAATTGGTTACTGCATGTAGAGTGTGTGGCACAGGGACTGGTACAGGGACCAGCACCGTCCAATGACTAAATGCGTGGTACCCAGAGATGGATGACTGACAGGTGGTGAGGGGTCTGGGTGGGGCAGGGGGACTTACAGTATTATCAGGTAGAGAGAGTGAGCACCTCTGAAACAGAGCAAGTTGACATCTGTGCCATTACGTTAATATAACTTTGACTTCTTGTTAGTTGCTTTCAAATTGGTTCTGACTCATAGCAATCTTATGTATAACAGAACAAAACGTTGGCCAGTCCTGCACCATCTTCATGATCATTGATATATCTGAGTCCATTGTTATAGATACCATGTCTCACCTTCCAGCATATATTGGGCAGTATTCTGCTGTGATCCATAGGGCTTTCTTTGGCTATTTTTCAGAAGTAGATCACCAGGCTTTCCTTCCCAGCCTGTCTTAGTCTAGAAGCTCTGCTAAAACCTGTGCATCATCGGTGATGCTACTGGTATTTAAAATACCAGTAGTATAGCTTTCAGCATCATAGCAACACACAAGGCACCACATTACAACAAACTGGCAGACAGGTGGCGGTAACTTTGACTAGATTGCATATGTCCCACTTTTGCATGCCTAATTTCTCCTCAGGAAGCAGACAGAGACCTAGCAGAGAATTTGTGACAGACAGAAACTGATGTAAGTATACTAGGACTCTAAAGAAATCTACTCTTGAAAAATTATTACCCAAAAGAAGGGGCTATGAGAATATGTAATTTAGCTATATTGCAAAATTGGTCCTTGTAAGAATTTTAAATTACTTTCATTATTATTTTTTCTACCACAATGGGTATCATTAACCTGTAAAACAGTACATTAGAGTAGAATGCACAGAGGGTTTGCAATCAGAAGACCTGGGATTGAGTTCTGGCTCCACCATTTACTGGCCCCAAATTCCGTGTTCTGTATGTAGATATGGTAGCATCAGCATCCACCCAGTGGTTCAAACTTGGGGTCATCTTCTGCTCTTCCCTTTCCCTTAACCCCCAAATCCAGCTGGTCACCCAATTCTGACAAGCATGACTCTCTGTGCCTCTTAACTCTGTCTCTGTCACCATCCTCACTGTCACTACCTTGGTTAACATTGTCATCCATCTCATGTCTGACTACCCTAACAGTCCCCCAACTTGTTCACCTCTTCCAGCATAGCTTCTGCATTAGCTCCAGAGTTAACTTCCTTAAACTTGACTCAATTTGTAAGCAGTGGAAACACACAGAGATTTTAAAAATCTGAACTTGTTAGCATGGCATACAAGGCCCTTTACAATCTGGTCCCAACTTTCTTTTCCAGGCTCAACTCCTATGACTTCCTACCACACATCTGATGCCCTACCAAACCCAAAACCAAACCCATTGCTGTCAAATCTATTCCAACTCAGATGCTCTACCAAAAAACAAAAAAATCAAACCAAACCTGTTGCTGTCGAGTCGATTCTGACTCATAGTGACCTTATAGGACAGAGTAGAACTGTCCCATAGGGTTTCCAAGGAGGAGCTGGTGGATTTGAACTGCTCGCCTTTTGGTTAACAGCCAAATTCTTAACCACTGTGCAACCAGGGCTCTAGGTCAGTGGAAATCTCACCATTTTCTCACTGCCTCAATCTCCTGTACCCTCATATATGTGCATGTGCTGTTTTGTCTGTCTGAAAATTCGTTCCCCCTCTTCTCTACTGAGCAAATTTATTTACACTCTTTGAGACCAATACATTGCTACTAGGAAATATTTCCCAACTTGCCCTGTCACAGTTGGGCTTCCTCCCCTGTGTTCCCTTTGTTGTTGTTGTTAGGTGCCGTCGAGTCGGTTCCAACTCATGGCGCCCTATATACAATAAATGAAACACTGCTGGGTCCTGAGCTATCCTCATGATCATTGTTACGCTTGAGCCCATTGTTGCAGCCACTGTGTCATTCCATCTCCTTGAGGGTCTTCCTCATTTTTGCTGACCTTCTCCAGGGACTGGTCCCTCCTGATAACATGTCCAAACTATGTGAAATGGAGTCTCACCATCCTGGCTTCTAAGGAGCATTCTGGCTGTACTTCTTCCAAGACAGATTTGTTCATTCTTTTGACAGTCCATGGTATATTCAACATTCTTCGCCAACACCATAATTCAAAGGCATTAATTCCTCTTTGGTCTTCCTTACTCATTGTCCCATTTTCGCGTGTATATGAGGCAATTGAAAACACCATGGCTCGGGTCAGGTGCACCTTAGTCCTTGAAGTGACATCTTCGCTTTTTAACACTTTAAAGAGGCCTTCTGCAGCAGATTTGCCCAATGCAATGCGTCATTTGATTTATCAGTTGCTGTTTCCATGGGCATTGATTGTGGATCCAAGTAAAATGAAATCCTTAACAACATCAATATTTTCTCAATTTCTTACGATGTTGCTTATTGGTCCAGTTGTGAGGATTTTCGTTTTCTTTATGTTGAGGTATAATCCATACTGAATGAAGGCTATGGTCTTTGATCTTCATCACTAAGTGCTTCAAGTCGTCTTCACTTTCAGCAAGCAAGGTTGTGTCATCTGCATATCGCAGGTTGTTAATGAGTCTTCCTTTGACCCTGATGCCCTGTCCAGCTTCTAGGATTATTTGCTCAGCATACAGATAGAGTAGGTATGATGAAAGAATACAACCCTGACACACCCTTGTCCTGGCTTTAAACCACGCAGTATCTCATTGTTCTATAGGGTCACTATGAGTCTGAATCAACTTGACAGCAATGGCAATGGATGCTCCCTTTGTGTTACTGTTATTTTATATACTTGCACTGGACAGTGAGGTTCTCAGACTTATTTACCCTCCTGGAGCCTGCCCAATGGTGTGGTACATAACAGAAAGTATTCAATTATAAAGTGCTTTCTTAAAAAGTAATCTTGGGCAAATCTCAGCTTCTCTGAGCCTCAGTTTTCTCATCTGTAAAATTACAATGTCTACCTCATAGATATTTGTCTTGGAAGTAGTACCACCAGAATGCTCCTTAGAAGCAAAGATGGCAAGACTACGTCTCACATACTTTGGACATGTTATCAAGAGGGATCAGTCCCTGGAGAAGGACATCATGCTCGGTAAAGTAGAGAGTCAGCGAAAAAGAGGAAGACCCTCAATGAAATGGACTGACACAGTGGTTGCAACATTGGGCTCAAGCATGGCAACAATTGTGAGGATAGCGCAGGACCAGGCAGTGTTTCTTTCTGTTGAGCACAGGATCGCTATGAGTTGGAACCGATTCGACGGCTCCTAACAACAACCTCATAGAGCTATTATAAACCAGACTAAATAATTTGCATAAAAGCACTTTGTAAGTCATACAATTCTGTAACACTTAAACTTTTTATTCTGAAGTATTTGTTCTTTATGCATCAGTCTAACATCTGGAAAATAATAGCCTTAATAATGCTTATTGAATTACATCCAGTCTGAACACATTGTACATTGGTCAGTCTGGTTACTGTGATGAACACAAAGAGTCATTTCATTGTATTGAGCGTTTGAATGAACAAGAAATACAAGCTTTTAGCCCTTTTCCTTGTTCTCCCCCCTACCCCCGCGGCTACCCTGCTCCTTGATGGCAGCATTGCTCATGTGCAGTAACAAGAAGTTCCACCAGGGGGAACCCTTGTGTTTTCCAGAGGAAATCTGCAAACCATCTTTTATCGGCCTGAATACTTCCCGAGTTCTCAAGTACGTATTTGCTTTCTTTTGAAACAAGGCAATAGAGAAAATGGAAAGCAAGTCAAAAGCCTGGAAATATCTTTCATTTCTATCAAACCACTGTCTGATACTTTCTTAGTTTATCTTATTATTATTAATTATTAGGTGCCATAGAGTAATTTCTGACTCATGGAGACCCTATGTACATCAGAACAAAATACTATCTGGTTCTGAGCAATCCTCACAATCGTTGCTATGCTTCATCCCATCATTGTAGCCACTGTGTCAATCCATCTCCTTGAAGGTGTTCCTCTTTTCTGCTGACCCGCTACTTTACCAAGCATGATGTCCTCCAGGGACTGGTCCCTCCTGATAACATGTCCAAACTATGTGAGACGAAGTCTCACCATCCTGAATTCTAAGGAGCATTCTGGCTGTACTTCTTCCAAGGAAGATTTGTTTGTTCTTCTGGTGGTATATGGTGTATTCAATATTCTTCAACAACAGCGTAATTCAAAGGCATCAATTCTTCTTAGGTCTTCCTTATTCATTGTCCAGTTTTCGCATGCATATGAGGTGATTGTAAATACTATGGCTTGGTCAGGCGCACCTTAGTCCTTAAAGTGACATCTCTGCTTTTTAACACTTTAAAGAAGTCTTTTGCGGCAGATTTGTCCAATGCGATATGTTGTTTGATTTCTTGACTGCTGCTTCCATGGGTGTTGATTGTGGATCCAAGTAAAATGAAATCCTTGACAACTTCAATCTTTCCTCCACTTATCATGATGCTGTTTACCGGTGCAGTTGTGAGGGTTTTTGTTTTCTTTATGTTGAGATGTAATCCATACTGATGGCTGTGGTTTTTTATCTTCATTAGTAAATGCTTCAAGTTCTCCTCATTTTCAGCAAGCAAAGTTGTGTCATCTGCATATCACAGGTTGTTAATGAGTCTTCCTCCAATCCTGACAGCGCTTTCTTCTTCATATAGTTCAGCTTCTTGGATTATTTGCTCAGCCTACAGATTGAATAGGTATGGTGAAAGGACACAACCCTGACGCACACTTTTCTTGACTTTAAACCATGCAGTATCCCCTTGTTCTGTTCAAACTACTGCCTCTTGGCCTATGTACAGGTTCCTCATGAGCACAATTAAGTGTTCTAGAATTCCTGTTCTTCTCAATGTTATCCATAATTTGTTATGATCCACACAGTCGAATGCCTTTGTATATGCTGTGGATTAAATTGTGTCCCCCAAAAATAACTATCAACTTGGCTAGGTCATGATTCCCAGTATTGTATGATTGTGTACCATTTTGTAATCTGGTGTGATTTCCTTAGGTGTTGTAAACTCTATCACTATGATGTAATAAGATGGATCAGCGGCAGTTATACTGATGAGGTCTACAAGATTAGATAGTGTCTTAAGCCAGTCTCTTTTGAGATATAAAAGACAGAAGCGAGCAGAGACACATGGAACCTCATGCCACCAAGAAAGCAGTGCCAGGAGCAGAGCACGTCCTTTGGACCTGAGGTTCCTGCACCGAGATGCTCCCAGACCAAGGGAAGACTGATGACAAGGACCTTCCTCCAGAGCTGACAGAGAGAGAAAGCCTTCCCCTGGAGCTGATGCCCTGAATCTGGATTTCTAGCCCACTAGACTGTGAGAGAATAAACTTCTCTTTGTTAAAGCCATCCACTTGTGGTATTTCTGTTATAGCAGCCTTAGATGACTAAGACAGTATAGTCAATAAAACACAGGTAAACATCTTTCTGGTATTCTCTGCTTTCAGCCAAGATCCATCTGACATCAGCAATGATATCCTTTGTTCCATGTCCTCTTCTAAATCTGGCTTGAATTTGTGGCAGTTCCCTGTTCATGTACTGCTGCAACCACTTTTGAATTATTTTCAGCAAAATTTTACTTGCATGTGATATTAATTACTAAGTTTATTTTAGTCTGTTAAAAAGCTGGCAGGGGGAGAATTATTAGTCCCCTTTTACTAAAGGGATTTAGAAACTAAGAGACAAGCTGTCATTCAACAGAAGACTCCTATGTATTATTTATTATCAACAAGTTTGATCCCAGGTTGAGCTAAATAGAGGACAAACCTGAGAAGACAAACATAATTATCATGTTCTCAAGAAGATAGAGCAAACAGTAGAGGGGAGAAAAACTAAATAAATGAAAGTACATTTGATGCTTTCTTCTCTAAGATAATCAGCTACAGGTTATATTACAAACAGCCCTACACCAAGAGTTAAAAACTAATGCCCGATGAACTTCTAACTTCTGCTATTTGTATGATCACTCACCTTCGGACCTCAACTTTTTCATCTTTAAATGACGTTTTTGGGTGATCCTCATTTTAAAATTCGGCTTTAATGATATGTCATTTACAAGTACAATTTCCCAATTTTAAGTGTAATTTGATGTGTTCTGAAAAGGTACATATTCTTATAACCACCACATCATCATGCTCTAAAACCACAGAAGTTTTTTTGCCCTTTTGTAGACAATCCTCTTTCCCTACACCTGCTGCCTGGCAAACACTAATCTGACTTTTATTTTTATTTTTTTAATTGTACTTTAGATGAGGATTACAGAACAAACTACCCTGTCATTAAACAATTGGTACACATATTGTTTTGTGACATTTGTTACTAACCCCACAACATGTCAACACTCTTTTTCTCAACATTGGGTTCCCTATTACCAGATTTCCTGTCCCCTCCTGCCTACTAGTCCTTGTCCCTGGTCTGGTGTGCCCCTTTATCTTGTTTTATGGGCCTGTCTAATCTTTGGCTGAAGGGTGAACCTCAGTATGATCTGACTTTTGTCACTAGAGTTTTGCCTTTTCCAAAACTTCGTGTCTGGCTTGTTTCATTTATCACAATGCTTTTGAAATTCATCAATTGTTGTTGAGTGTATCCGTAATTTGCTTCTTTTTATTGATAAATAGTACTCCCTTGTATCAATATACCACTTTTTTTGTTTATGCATTCACCAATTGATTAGCATTTGGGTTGTTTCCAGTTTTTGGCTATTATTAATAAAGCTACTATGAGGATTCACACAAGTCTTTAAGTCAACATGTTTTTATTGCTCTTGGGTAAATACCTAAGTGCACATTTAATTTTATAAAAAACTGCCAAACTTTTCTAAAATGTCTATACCATTTTTCATTTGCACTAACAGTATATGGGAGTTCTATTGTTCCACATGCTTGTTAACACTTGGTATTGTCAGTATTTTGAATTATAGCCTTTCTAGTGGGTATGTAGAGGTATTTAACAGTGGCTTAAATTTGCTTTTCCCTAATCACTAATGATGCTGAGCACCATTCCTTGTGCTTATTTGCCCTCTGTATATTTTCTTTAGCAAAAATATTTTTTAATCTTTTACCCATTTTTAAAAATTGCATTGTTTGTCTTCTTACTACTGAGTTCTTTGTATATCTAACGAGCCTTGGTGGCACAGTGGTTAAGTGCTTGGCTGCTAACCAAAATGTCATTGATTTCAACCCACCAGCTGCTCCACGGGAGAAAGATGTGGCAGTCTGCTTCTGTAAAGGTTTACAGTAATGGGTTTATCCAGAATATACCAAAACAAAAACAAAACAAAACACTGCTATTCAGTCAATTCTGTCTAATAGCAACCCTACAGCACAGAGTAGAATTGCCCCATAGTGTTTCCAAGGCTGCAAATCTTTACAAAAGCAGACTGCCACCATATCTTTCTCCTGTGGAGTGACTGGTGGGTTGAAACTACCAACATTTCGGTGAGCAGCCGAGCAATTAACCCCTGTGCTACTAGGGCTCCCTGGGATGGAATTAGTTGGAGATAAATGGAGAGAAGTGAGCAGATCCTAAATGTATTTTGGAAGTGGAAAAAACAGATTGACATTCAAGTTTCTAGCTTTAATAACTTGCTGGTTGGTAGCACTATTTACTGAAATGGGGAAGAATGGCTTAGAGACAACATAGTTGGAAAAAAGTTAATAATGCTATTTTGGACATGTTAGGTTTAAAATACCTATGAGAAGTCCAAATAACAATATAAATAGGCATTTAGGATAAGGGTCAGGCTCTTCCAGCAAGAAAAGCAAGTAAGGAGCAGGGCTTACTGTCCCACAGGAAACGTGACTCCCTGGGTGCTGGGGCATGTGTCAGTAGGAGGAGACCACTGTCCTAAGGAGCACAGAGAGACAAGAACCAATAACCAACGGTATTATTTCAGCCCTTCTTAGAAAACATTTATTGATTGCTCATGGAAACTACCATAAGGCTGCTTACTCTCAGGTATTAGAAAGAGGCATGAACTTGAAGAGAGTGGACAAGGTTTAAAGTCTTGTGAGTTTGGCAAAGTTTAAACTTTTTGATCTTTGTTGGATCTTTGTAAAGATTAAATGGAATAACTCATGTGAAAGCATCTGGCTATAAAAATGTAGGTTAATATTATACATTGTGGGAATAGGCATTATTACTAGCAATCAAGCTGTTGAAAGACTATACAAATGGACAATGGCCAGCCCATGTATGAAAAGAGAACTCTCCGACCCACAGCCTGTAGCAACCAGTGCAGGAAGCCAAACAACTCTTTTGGCAATTGACCCCAAACAGCCAGGGCTTGCTTAATAACTGACAGCTTCCCTAATTTTTGCCCCTGCTTCCAATTTAGGATTAACTAGAGAAAGACAACCTGCTAACCAATCACATAAAACACCCATCTTCTAGTTAGCCCACCTACAACTTCCTCATGCCAACAGCCTCTAGTCAGGCATACCTGAAGTCTTCCCTTTTTTCTACCCTACAGCTTTTCTACTCCTCTGCCTGCCTTTAAGTCTATGACAAACACAAGTGATGATGGCTGACTCTCTTGCTATAGCAGATTGTGAATAAACAGCCTTTGCTTGTTCTCACTTGTGTGGTTTTCGTTTATTTTCACCATTATATCTGAAGGTCCTACTGAGATACAGTCTGCACTGCCCATTGTCACAGACTCCTGCCTTTGAGCACAGAGGCCCCTCATGCTTTGCTCCTCAAACTTGTGGAGCCCATGCTGACCTGAGCTCTACTCTCTTTGCATTGAGTTCCTTGGCTATTTATTCTCAGTTTGGTACTTGGATTTGATATTGGTTCTCATTTATTTAGCGTCCTTGGTAGAATCAGGCCATTCTTTTTTGCTGTGTTTTGTATTACCATTTTTTATTGTGCTGTCTAAAAGTATTGTTTGTCATAAGAAGGAGAATCATAGGATAGAACACAGGTATAAGCCCTGTAAGTCTATTGTTTGAGTCAGCCTCACAGACTGACGATTTTGTGGTTCTCACTGGACCAGTATCTGCTTGGATAAACTTCGCTGTGGGTCATCAGATAAGGTTCTCCTTCTGACTCAATTTTTTGTCCTGAGAGCTTGGCTTTGATCCAGAGAGAGTGTTCTGTTTGGTTTTCGTCAGGCCAGAGTGGCAGGTGATGTGGCGGTGGCACAGTTTTTGGGTCTGCATTTGGAGGTGGTCAGCCATTAGGTTGGGTGCCCAAGACGTGAGGTGCATAAGTATTACATTTCTTCAGACTGTTGCCAGCTCCTATGGGGTTGTTTACGTCTAAATCTTCCTCTTCCAGGAAAAACTCCTGCTTCTTATGTGTACTTTAATTATAATTACAATTCTTGTGCCTAAATGGCATTAAGCTCACCACAGATGATTTGGGCCTTCAGTGGTCACTCTGAGGAACATTTGACTTGAAAAAAATTGTTCATTTGAGAGGTACCTTAGAAAATAAAGGAATAAAATTTCTCAGTCCCAATGGGCAACACTTTTTAACTGGAATGCAGAGGCCTCCAAATAAAATTCTGAATCAAAAATTGCTTCACTAAAAGATTCTTAGGCCAAAGCTAATGAACATTTTGACAAACTTAGCAACAACGAACTAGACTAATTTCTTTAGTAAAGTCCCCCTCCTTCTTCTCCAGTTGTCCCCCTCCCCCAGATTCTCATTTATCCCCTTCTAAACCTCAGTCAATTCCTCCCTTCCCTTCTGCTTGTCCAGATCCCCTACCTTTTCCCAACAACTCTTCTAAAACTTCAAAACACTAGTTGCCTCTAAAGATCCATTCCTCCCAGGAGCCAGGCATGCCAACAACTATAAAATTTAAATCTTGGATCTGAGCCTAATTTACAGCTATAATTGAAGATTTCCTTAAACCCAAACAAGACTGGCAAATATACATAGAAGAATTCAGAATTATTTTGGGTACATGTGACGCAGGATTATCTGACATATCAGCTTGTACACATGTTGGTCAGAACCTCAGATGTCATATCCTGGATGGCAAAAGCTGAATGGACTGACCTGGAAAGAGACATACAGGATCCCTCTTTTCACAATAAACCTGAGGGCTTAAAAAAAAAAAAAAAAAAAGTCAGAAAAATAGATCAAAGTCTCCTAAAAGCCATACCTGAAACATTTTTTAATAAAAATAGATTGGACTATAATTCATTCACACAAACAAAAAATAGATAAAACTATAAGAGGATAGTCTTCAGGATAAACTAGAAACTTTCAGGATAAACTAGAAAATACCTTCTGACAACATTCAGAAGTTAAAGAAGTTACTGATGGATTTCTGGGCAACATGGCACTATAGACAGAAGCATCACACCATTCGTCCAACAGCAAAGACCTGAAAAACTAACCCAAACAGAGACAAACGTAAATCTTAAAACCCTAAGCATCAAATGAAGAGATAAAGAACTCATCCAAGCACCAAATGGAATAAGGAACTGACAGAGAACAGAGAGCAAGCAGAGATACATGCAGAGGTCCCCTATCAGCTAACGCAGCACAGATTCACCATCTTGGACTCCTGTTGGAGATCAGTGAACAGGGAGTACGGGAAAGCAGCTTCACAGAGCTCCCAGCAGGAGACAGAACAACTAGTAACCAGCGATATACGCTTTTCCACACCCCACCCTTCTTCACTCCCACTCAGTCTCCTCTGCTTCCTCTGGCCAGAGTTTTCTTGGCCGGGAGGCACTAGCTTCAGCCCTGTCCCACTTGGATTCCATCCACCCACACTGCCCAGTTCCCTGAGTGCCATTTGTTGGTTGCTGGTGTTGCTTTTTTCTACTTCTTTTGGTTTCTTCCATACCTCTCACAACCTCCTCCTCCTTTCTCTCAAATACGTGGCTCCGTGTGCCATGTTTGCTTCTTCTTGAAAGGCTGTGAAATGCTGCTCAACTGTAGAACTGCTTCCTGGCCTATGCTGCCATGCTATTGGGATCCCCGGGGCTTTTTGTTTGTTTGTTTTGATTTGTTTGTTGGTTTATTTTCTTTCTCTTTTCTCCACTTCAGAGCTCCTTCTAGCCAGGCTGTACTGCGTGGCTTGGGAGATACTTCCTCAGTCTGCACAGCCGCATGGTGGGATCCCTGGGGACATTTCTTTTTTCTTTTTTTTTTTTTTTTCTCTCTTTTTCCCTGTTTGTCTTTCTTTATTTCTCAGTTTCTCATCTCTCTATACTTACCTTCTCTTCCTGTCTCCTAAATACCTGGCACTGTATGATACCTCTAGCCCTTCTAGCCAGACTGTACATCGCAGCCTGGGACCACTTCCCCAGTCTTCACAGCTGAACTAGTAGGATCCCTGGAGGGGTTGCTTTTCTTTTTCTTTTCCTAATTTTATTTATTTATTTTATTTTACCATTTTCTTTCCCTTTTTGTTTTTCTCAGTTTCTCAGTCTCTCATCTCTCCACTCCAATGGCAAGCTCCCGTAGGACTCTTTTTTGTTTGTTTGTATTTGGCTTCTGTTTTTCTCTCCTCTTTCCTATACCCATCTTAGCTCCACATATCACAATCTCCCCCCTCCTTCCTGCCTACCTGCACCATGCATTGAACATCACACTCCAGAGGAGCACAGGCACGGCCTACATGAATCTGCCATGCACTGATTCCCGGCCTGCTCTGTCCGCCCTAGTACATGTCACAAACAACCCATCCTAGCAATCCCCTTCACCTGGACCTGTCCTGCTGCAACATAGATGAGCAACTGACCCTGCTCATTGGACAAGGAGGAGAAAAGCATCATTTCCACAACAAGCAAACAACAAAGAATGCAGAGCCCACCTGCTCAAACATAACTAAATAAAATAAAAAAGCAGGACACAACAAATTTACAATCAATAAACAAGGAAACTAACTACTGAATGTCCCAAAAACAGCAGACAACATCAAAACATATTAAAAAAAACAGGACAGGATTGTTCCAGTAGGTGTCCAAAGTAAAACAACAGATGACTTCCCAGTAGAAGAAAAAGCACTAGAACTACCTGATATGGAATTCAAATCTCTAATACTCAGAATTATCTAAGAGTTGAAGCAAAAAGCAGACAAAAATGAGGAAAAAATAGACAACTTCATGGAAAATACAGACAAAAAATGGAAGAATTCAGGAAAATAATACAGGAACAAAATGCCAAAATAAATTCACAACTAGGAATCATACAAAAACAACAATTAGAAATCCAAAAGATAAGTAACAAGATTTCAGAAATTGACAGTGTCATAGAAGGGCTGAGGACCAGGTTTGAAACGATGGAAGACAGGATCAGTAGAATTAAAGACAAACACGTGGATACAACTCTGAGGAAAACTCAGAAAAAAGGACGAAGAAAAATGAAGAAATCCAGAGAATGATACAGGATATGATCAAAAACAAAAATTTGTGAGTGATCAGAGTTCCAGAACGGGGGGAGAAAATACAAAACACAGAGAGGATCCTTGAAGAACTGGTGACAGAAAACTTCCCCAATATCATGAAAGATGAAAAGCTGGCCATCCAAGAAGCTCAATGAACCCCATATAGGATAGACCCCAAAACAAAATCACCAAGGCATATCGTAATCACACTCGCTAAAACCAAAGACAAAGAATCCTGAGAGCAGCATGAGAAAAATGAAAAGTCACATACAGAGGAGAACCAACAAGCCTAAGATTGGATTATTTGGCAGAATCCATGCAGGCAAGAAGGCAATGGGTTTATATATATAAAACCTTGAAAGAAAAAAATTGCCAGCCAAGAATAGTATATCTCGAAAAACTCTTATTCAAATATGATAGTGAAATTAGGACATTTCCAGATAAACGGAAATTAAGGGACTATGTAAAAACCAAACCAAACTTACAAGAATTATTAAAGAGAGTCCTCCGATCTGAGAACAAACAACAACAACTCACAGGCTGAATCTAGGACACAGGATCGTACCAGCCAGATAGCAATCTAGGAAATGTACTCTCAAGGACTATCCAAAACCAAAAGAAATGCAACAGGGAATCAGAGCATTTAATCTGTAAATGACAACAACATTGGAACAATAAAAGAGGGAATAAATGATATAGGTATAGAACCCTCTAATGGAGAGGAAGGCAAGATGATACCAAGTAATAACAGACTACTTCAAACTTAGAAAGATAAGGGTAAATTTCACAGTAACCACAAAGAAAGTTAACAAACATACTCATAAAAATAAAGAGGAAAAACACAAAGTCTCAGTAAAAACAAAACCTACAGAAACAAAAGAAATGAAAAAAAATCCCCAAACAAAAGGAATTCAGCACAGGAGAGTAAGAGGAACAAAAAAAACGTCAGCACCACAAAAAAAAAAAAAAAAAAAAAAAAGCACTACCAAATGACAGCAATAAACTCATGTCTATCAATAATTACACTGAATGTAAATGGCCTCAATGCACTCATGAAGAGACGGAGAGTGACAGAATGGATAAAAAAACAGGATCCATCAATATGCTGTCTACAAGAGACACACCTTAGAAACAAAGACGTGAATTTATTAAAAATCAAAGGTTGGAAAAAAATATATCAAGCTAACAACTACCAAAAAAGAGCAGGAGTGGCAATACTAATCTCAGATAAAATAGACTTTAAGACAAAATCCACCATTAAAGACAAAGAAGGACACTACATAATGATTAAGGGGACAATCCATCATGAAGACATAACCATAATAAATGTCTACGCACCCAACGACAGGGCTCCAAAATACATAAAAACAAACTCTAATAGCACTGAAAAGAGAAATTGACAGTTCCACAGTAATAGTAGGATACTTCAACACACCACTATCAGTAAAGGACAGAACATCTAAAAAGAAACTCATCAAAGATACAGAAGACCTAAACGGCACAATCAGCCAACTTGACCTCATAGACATATATAGGACACTCCACCCAACAGCTACAAAGTACACATTCTTTTCCAATGCACATGAAATGTTCTCTAGAACAGACCACATCTTAGGCCACAGAGCAATCCTCAACAAGATCCAAAAAGCTGAGATAATACAAAGTATCTTCTCTGACCACAATGCCATCAAGGTAGAAATTAACAACAGAAAGAGAAAGGAAAAAAATCAATTATGTGGAAACTGAATAATACCCTGCTTACAAACCACTGGGTAATAGAAGAAATCAGAGATGGAATCAAAAATTTCCTAGAATCAAACGAGAATGAAAACACATCATACCAAAACCTTTGGGACACAGCAAAGGCAGCCCTCAAAGGACAATTTATAGCAATAGATGCACACATCAAAAAAGAAGAAAGAGATAAAATCAAAACATTAACTACACAATTCAAACAAATAGAAAGAGAACAGCAAAAAAAGCCCACAGCCACCAGAAGAAAGGAAATAATAAAGATCAGAGCAGAAATAAATGAAATAGAGAATAGAAAAACAATAGAAAGAATCAACAAAACCAAAAGTTGGTTCTTTGAAAGAATCAACAAAATCGACAAACCACTGGCTGGACTGACTAAAGAAAAACAGGAGAGGGTGCAAATAACCCAAATAAGAAATGAAATGGGCAACATTACAACAGACTCAACTGAAATAAAAAGGATCATAACAGAATATTATGAAAAACTATACTCCAACAAATTTGAAAACCTAGAGGAAATGGATAAATTTCTAGAAACACACTACCTACCCAAACTACAACAAAGTGATGTTGAAAATCTGAACAGACCCATAACAAGAGAAGAGATTGAAAAGGTAATTAAAAAAACTCCCAACAAAAAAAAGCCCAGGCCCAGATGGCTTCACCAGAGAATTCTACAAAATATTCAGAGAAGAGTTTACACCAGTACTACTCAAACTATTTCAGAAATATAGAAAAGGAAGGGATACTTCGAAATTCATTCTATGAAGCCAGCATAACCCTGATAACCAAAACGAGACAAAGATACCCCCAAAACGGAAAATTACAGACTAGTATCTCTCATGAATATAGATGCAAAAATTCTCAACAAAATTCTAGCCAGTAGAATTCAGCATCATATCAAAAAAATAATGCACCACGACCAAGTAGGATTCACACCAGGTATGCAAGGATGGTTCAACATTAGAAAATCAATCAGCATAATCTGCCACATAAAAAAAAGGGAAGAAAAGAATCACATGATCATCTCAATTGATGCAGAAAAGGCATTCGACAAAGTCCAACACCCATTCTTGATAAAAACTCTCAATAAAATAGGTATAGAAGGGAAATTTCTCAACATAACAAAGGGCATGTATGCAAAACCAACAGCCAATATCATTCTTAATGGAGAGAGGCTGAAAACATTCCCCTTGAAAACAGGAACAAGACAAGGATGTCTTTTATCACCACTCATATTTAACATTGTGCTAGAAGTTCTAGTTAGAGCAATAAGACAAGAAAAAGAAATAAAGGGCATCCAAACTGGTAATGAAGAAGTTAAACTGTCCCTGTTTGTGGATAATATGATACTATACATAGAAAACCCTAAAAGACTCCACGAGAAATCTACTGGAACTAATACAAAGATTCAGCAGAGTGGCAAAATACAAGATTAACATACAAAAATCAGTTGGATTCTTATACACCAATAAAGAGAATGATGAAAGGAAATCAGGAAAACAATACCACTTATAAAGCCCTAGAAAAATAAAATACTTGGGAATAAATCTAACCAGGGATGTAAAAGACCTATACAAAGAAAACAACAAAGCACTACTGCATGAAACCCAAAGGGATCTAAATAAATGGAGAAACATACCATGCTCATGGATTGATAGACTCAACATTGTGAAAATGACAATTCTACCCAAAGCAATCTATAAATACAACGCAATCCTGATCCAAATACCAACAACTTTCTTCAAAGAGATGGAAAAACTAATCATTAACTTTATATGGAAAGGGAAGAAGCCCCAAATAAGTAAAGCACTATTGAACAAGAAGAATAAAGTTGGAGGACACACACTACCTGACCTCAGAACCTACTATACAGCCACTGTAGTCTAAACAGCTTGGTACTGGTACAACAACATATACATTGACCAATGGAACAGAATTGAAAACCCAGATGTAAATCCATCCACCTCCGGTCACTTGATCTTCAACAAGGGCCCAAAGGCCATGAAATGGGGGAAAAGACAGTCTTTTTAACAAGTGGTGCTGGCAAAACTGGATATGCATCTGCAAAAAAATGAAACAGGACCCATACCTCACACCATATACAAAAACTAATTCAAAATGGATCAAAGACCTAAATATAAAGCCAAAAACTATAAAGTTCATAGAAGAAAAATTAGGACCAATGCTACAGGCCCTAATACACGGCATTAACAGGATACAAATAACCATCAACACACAAACCACAGAAGATAAGCTAGATAACTGGGATCTTCTAAAAATCCAACAGCTATGCTCTTCAGAAGACTTCACCAAAAGAGTAAAAAGAGAACCTACAGTCTGGGAAAAAAATTTTGGACAGTACAAGTCAGAAAAAGTTCTAATCTCCATAATCTACAAGAAAATCCAACACCTCTACAACAAAAAGACAAATAATCCTATTAAAAAATGGGCAAAGGAAATGAACAGACACTTCACCAAAGAAGATATTCAAATGGCCAACAGACACATGAGGAAATGCTCACGTTCACTAGCCATTAGAGAAATGCAAATTAAAACCACAATGAGATACCATCTCACCCTGGCATTACTGGCACGAATCAAAAACACTGGAAATAACAAATGTTGGAGGGGCTGAGGGGAGATCAGAACACTTATGCACTGCTGGTGGGAATGCAAAATGATACAACCATTTTGGAAAATGATATGGCGTTTCCTCAGAAAGCTAGAAATAGACATACCATTCAATCCAGCAATCCCACTCCTAGGAATATATCCTAGAGAAATAAGAGTTGTCACTCGAATAGACATATGCACACCTATGTTCATGGCAGCATTGTTCACAATAGCAAAACAATGGAAACAACCTAGATGCCCATCAACAGATGAATGGATAAACAAACTATGGTACATACACACACAGCGGAGTACTATGCAACGAGAAAGAATAACAATGAATCTGTGAAGCATCTCATAACATGGATGAAACTGGAGGACATTATGCTGAGTGAAATAAGTCAATCACAAAAGGACAAATATTGTATGAGACCTCTATTGTAAAAACCCATGAAAGAGTTTACACACAAAAAGTAACCATCTTTGTTGGTTATGAGGGATGGGAGGGGTGGGGGGGAAATACTAAATAGGCAATAGATAAGTGGTATCTTTGGTGAAGGGTGAGACAGTACACAATACTGGGGAAGCCAGCAGAACTTGTACAAGGAAAGGTCATGGAAGCTCCGTAGACATATCCAAACTCCCTGAGGGACTGAATTGCTGGGCAGAGGGCTGTGGGGACCATGGTCTCAGGGAACATCTAGCTCAATTGGCATAACACAATTTATAAAGACAATGTTCTACATTCTACCTTGATGAGCAGCGTCTGGGGTCTTAAAAGCCTGTGAGAAGCCATCTAAGATACTCCAGTGGTCTCACTCCTTCAGGAGCAAGGGAGAATGAAGAGAAAAGGATACAAGGAAAAGATTAGTCCAAAGGACTAATGGGCCACAGCTACCAAGGCCTCCACCAGACTGAGTCCAGTACAGCTAGATGGTGCCCAGCTACCACCACTCACTGCTCTGACCAGGATCACAAGAGGGTTCTGGACAGAGCTTGAGAAGGATGTAGAACTAAAGTCTAACACACACAAAAAAAGACCAGATTTACTGGCCTGAAAGAGACTGGAGAAACCCCGAGAGTATGGCCCCCAGACACTCTTTTAGCTCAGTGGTGAAGTCACTTCCCAGGTTCACCGTTCAGCCGGGGATTGGACAGCCCCATATAATAAAACGGGACTAATGAGGCACAGCAGTCCAGGGACAAGGACTGGAAGGCAGAAGGGGACAGGAAAGCTGGTGATAGGAAACCCAAGGTTGAGTAAGGACAGTGTTGACATGTAGTGGGGTTGTTAACCATTGTCATAGGGCAACATATGTACTGTTTAATGAGAAATTATTTTGTTCTGTAAACCTTCATCTAAAGTGAGAATAGCAACACAACTGGAAGAATGTAATCGATGTCACTGAATTGTGCATGTAGAAATTTTTAAAATGGTTTATCTTTGGCTATGTATATTTTTCACCAAAAAAAAAAGGTTGAGAAGGGAAAGTGTTGACATGTTGTTAGGCTGTTAACCAATGTCATAAAAGAATATGTGTACTGACTATTTAATGAGAAACTATTTGTTCTGTAAACCTTAACCTAAAGTAAAATTTAAAAAAGAGAGAGAGAGAGAGATACACCTTAGAAACAAAGATGTAAATTTATTAAAAATCAAAGGATAGAAAAAAATATATCAAGCAAACAGCTACCAAAAAAGAGCAGCAATACTAATCTCAGATCAAAGAGACTAAACAGAATCCACCATAAAAGACAAAGAAGGACACTATATAGTGATTAAAGGACGATCCATCATGAAGACATAACCATAATAAACATCTATGCACCCAATAACAGGGCTCCAAAATTCATAAAACAAACTGTAACTGCACTGAAAAGTAAAATGGACAGTTCCACAATAATAGTAGGAGACTTCAATACACCACTCTCAGTAAAGGACAGAACATCTAAAAAGAAACTCAACAAAGATACAGAAGACCTAGAGTGCACAATCAGCCAACTTGACCTCATAGACATATATAGGACACTCCACCCAACAGCTGCATAGGACACATTCTTTATCAAAGCACATGGAACATTCTCCAGAATAGACCACATCTTAGGCCACAGAGCAACTCTCAACAAAATCCAAAACATTGAGATAATACGACGTATCTTCTCTGACCACAGCACCATCATGTGCTATACTTAGTCCTATCACCAACAAGTTAAGGCTGCCTTCCCATAACATCTTCCTAAACAGCCTCTTTATAATCTTCAGCCAGGAGATTTCATCTATTGGAAAAGACATCAGAGAAAGTGGACATTTTCGGGTACTGTTAACAACAAATACAGCAGTGAAACTCCAGGGAGTCAATCCTTGGTTTCACATTTCACAACTGAAAAAGCAATTCAGAATTCTGTACAATTTGAAAACTGAGGCTTCTCAGAGATTCTCCAAAAACAGCTGATCTTCAGATGCAGACAGCTGACCCAAGAACTTTGGAACAAACTGATGACCATGGGTAATGGACAGATCCACCCAAGATGTCAGACCAAGACCCCTATCTAATTCTTGTTTTATTTTTTATCTGCTTGCTTACAATCATTCTTCTTATCATTTCCTATAGACCCCTGATTGTCATTAGCCTGTAATTGTCCTTTTTCTCTTTTCTCCCCTGCGTATAATTGTTAGGTCATAACATACTTCTTCTAACACCATTCTTAGATTATCCAAAACAGTAACCATTGCCCTTAGTCTTACTGACTGCTGAATATGGTATCCATCACCAGACCTGCATGATAAAAATCTCTGGGAAATTCTGGCTTCATCAAATGAGACCATAGAAAATTATAGCTGATGATGTTTCCACTTGCATCTACATGGACAATTGACCTTAAACAAATCAGCCTGTGACTTTGCTCATGTCCTTCTCTCCCAGAAAAAGAACCAATTATTAAAATCTGTTGATCAGACTCTAGTTATTTCTAAATTTGAATTCAACAATCTTTGTGAGGTGATGGGCCAAATATTTACCACATGGAAGAGGCCAATAGAAATCCAAATATGTAATCCAACTAGTGTAAGGCCTTGGTTCTGAATTCAGGTGTAATGAATAACTCCTTTTTTCCTGAATCTCCACGTGCCTCACGGGTACTTCCTTGGTGGCCAGGATTCTTGGTCCTGCTTACTTCAGACCAACACCTCATGCACTTTAAAAACAGTATTCTGAGACTTGTCTGTACACAGAGACCCAAGTTCTATAAATTGCCAAGGCTCTAAATTCTGACACAGATGTGAGCTCCAAAATAAGGCCACTCTTGATTATTCAGGCAACTACCTGGGGGAATTACTGATTCATACATGCAAACAATCAGAGCAGTATTCCCACCAATGGGGATCATACAAATACAAAAGACTACAAGAAACATTCACTAACTCTAGCAGATGGTAATGTTACTACCTCTGCCCTAGAAAGATTACAGATCATTCTCAACTCATTGGCATGAGTGGTGATGAACAATTATGTTGCTCCAGATTTCTTGTTGGCTAGTTATGGTGGTACTTGTGCAATTGCCAGTACTTCTTATTGCACTTGGATCAACAAAACAGGCAAGGTAGAACAGGCTATATATCACCTTAAGGAAAAAGAGACTTGGCTGTCTAAGGTTTTTCTTCACCTGCGTTGAGCAATTGGGTTTTCTGGTTCTGAAGCAGCTTACAGAGACTCTTATTGTTCTTGTTTTTTGTTATAATGTTTCTCTCTGCCAAATGCAAGTGATGGTGGCTGACTCTCTTACTATATAGCAAGTTCTGAATAAATAGCCTTTGCTTGTGCTGACTTAACATGCACAGAACAAATGTCTTTTGCCCTGTATAGGCCAGCTCCTGCATCACTCAAGTGAAGCAAATCAGGATAGAATGATACCAGAGAGGTTAACATGTGTACACTGAGTTCCCATGTGGATGAATAACAGTCCTCAGAATAAATGGGTCTCAGCAGATCTTTAGTCTGATTGCATTTGACCATGACTAACAGCTACAACTTGATTACACAGACTGCAATCTCTTTGCCTTTGCATCCCAAATGCATCAGAATGTCATCTGTACACCTTGTAACTTCCTTTAGAGCACCACCTGTCATCATTAACCCACAACCTCGGAAACACATGCCAGTAATAGTCGGCCTTTCCCTCTATGCCATGGCATAGTCTTGCTGCATCAACAAAATAAGCTTTTTTGTTTTGTTTTGTTTGCTACTTCGCTTTACCCATTTAAGACAACTCAATTTTTCTCAAACACCATGCGATTTCACATTGCCAAAACTTTGTTCTTACAAAGGTTCCTTTGACCTAGAATGTCTCCACTATTCACCTTTCTACTGACCTACTATTGATACTTACAGGCTCACATAAATGTAAATCACCATTTCTCCTCAAAATCCTGTTCGAATTTATTGCATCGTCATCTATATTTCCATTTCACTCTATTTATAATTCAATATACTTATTCAACAAATATTTATAGAATGCCAGGACTCTAAGATGCAAATGACAGAAACCCAAATCCAAGTAGTTTAAGCAAACTAGCTCATCTAGTTTGCATGTTCACCTATATTTCCATTTTACTTTATTTCTAATTCAATATATTTAGTCAACAAACACATATAGAGTGCCTCCTGAATGTCAGGATCCTTTTAGATGTAAATTACAGAAACTCAAACCCACATAGCTTAAACGAACTAGCTCACTTAACTAAAGAGTACAAGGAAAACCAACGTGAGATCCAGCTGTTCCAATGATATTATTAGTAACCCATCTCTCTTTTGGACCAGGTGACTAGGTTGAGTTTCCTAGAAATAAAGCCTAAAAGTGATTTATTGAGAGAATGCACTTAGGAAAAGGTACATGAAGGAAGATAGATAGGGCAGGGGAAAAGAGTTAAGCAGAGATGTAGTCTCAGCTAGAAACTAGCTTTGGCCTGGTCCCATGGGAAGATGAGCATAAATTTCACCACAGAGTTTATCCTACCTTGAGGCAAGGGGGTCTGCCTTTGTACCCCCTTGTCAGTCAAGAGCTGAGAGCTGCAGGATGGGAAAGGGTTGTGCTAATCTTTTCAGTGAAGGGGATCTGGGTAAGGTACCAACAGCATCCATGTGCAGGCATGATAGCAACCAGCAGCTCAAGATTCATATGTAGCTTGGACAACCCCTGAAGAAAGAGTCTTCCTCTTTAAAGGTCTGACAAAAAGTTCCAGGGAGAATTGTGATGGGAACAACTCTTTTGTCAGACAGACGGGGTCACAGCCAAGCAAATCCCATGGAGTAGGATGCTTCGCTGGAAGAGAGGTCTGTCTTATCAAAGAAGAGGGAAGAATGATGGTTTGTTTTTTTCCCCCCTAGTTGTCATCAAGCTGATTTTGACCCACGGCAATCCCATGTGTCAGAGTGGAACTGTGATCTATAAAGTTTTCAATTTCTGATTTTTCAGAAGTAGATTGCCAGGGCTTTCTTCCGAATAATGGGTAGGCAAAGACAAAGGTCCATTCTATCTACCGTACTGGGCACTTTTAGGGTCAAGGGATACAACGGTGAATAAAAAAATACACACATGCCTGCTCTCATGGAGCATAGTGGTCCTGTTTAGTGAGGAAGAGAGACTAACAAGGAGCTGCAATGAAATTAGATATATGCTTTGGTAAAGGAAGTATAGACAGAAGAAGTCATGTCACTCTTCTTGAAGGCCCATATTTTATTCAGTTTTATATCTACCCAAAAAACCCACAGCCATCGAGTCGATTCCGACTCATAGCGACTCTGTAGTGACCCTAAAGGACAGAGTAGAACTGCCACATAGAGGTTCCAAGGAGCGCCTGGTGGATTTGAACTGCCAACCTTTTGGTTAGCAGCTGTAGCTTTTAACTACTATACTACCAGGTTTTCCTTTATATCTAAAATGCCCAAATAGTACCTGTGATATTGTAACTGCTCAATAAGTGAGCATAGCCACTTGGTGTGCAGATTCAAGGGTTCGAGGACAGTAACACCTCTCTGGGAGTTGTCTGAGATAAGCCATGACAGAAAATCACTCACTATTTTATGGCCACATTATACCTTAAGAACAGTTATTATTACACAGCCAGCTCCTAATGACTTTTTGGCTATTTACAAATTTGGAAATGATTTTCAAAGGGTAGACCTGCCAACTTTGAGGATACTATAGAGCTGTGATAGGCACATAGTAGGCATTCAACAAATGCTTGTTAGTCCTGATCTGATCCTTTGTCTATGATGCTGTGTGCATTAGCATGGTCAGAAGAGGTAGCTGTGTTGCAAGGAAACGACATTAAGAGTGCTGATTTTTGCCTGAATCAATTATTTCACTAGGGATGTTGCAAAACCTTGATTTTCTAATTATATTACACCCTGCACATTTTTTAGCCAGAATTATCCCCTAAAGAAAGGCTACTTGTTTACTCTGAAAAATAGTTTATACAAGAAAGGCAGGACAAGTATTTTTTTTACTTTTAATCACCAATATTTAGAGTAAGGAGTTGGTCCCTAATTACCTCCAGTGATTATTGTTTTTTTGTTTCTCTTAACTTTTATATACTATTCAATGAGTTTTAACCAACTGCTGTCATTACGCTTTTTGATGTTTAAATTTTCTCATTGTTGGTCAGTGGGAGCTCCTTCCACTTGGCTTCTGTGTTCCTTTGACTTGTTCTCACTAGACTTTGATAGCTATCTTGCTTTCTGTCTCAAGTTGTCCCAAGCTGATCTGGTATTTATCTTACTTGGACCAGGAATCAGTCAACCTTCAAGAGGCCTTGGTTCATTTCGTGGGGAATTATCTTTAGAGACCACATTTGAGAGCCAGTATTGTTCATTGCTATTGGATTGTCATCCGTTCTAGACCTTCTCAATGGATAGAGCTAGGACATACATAATTTTTAAAAAGTCATTAGTTCATAATAATATTTTCAATTAAGATTTTAACACTATAGATTTTTATTTAACTTTTAAAATTTTACACTGTGTTTTTTTATCTAATACAGAAAATCTTGGTTCCTAACAATATTTAAATAATTGCTGATTTGTTTTAGCCTATACAATAAATATTATTCAAGATAATGATACTAATATGACTACTTACAATAAAACTACTAAATGAAGTTTGAATTTTTTTTGTAGCTCTGTTGTTGTTAGGTACCGTTGAGTCAGTTCTGACGCATCGTGATCTTATGTATAACGGAATGAAACGTTGCCCAGTCCTGCGCCATCCTCACAATCATTGCTATGTTTGAGTCCATCGTTGCAGCCACTGTGTAAATCCATCTCATTGAAGGTCTTCCACTTTTTCACTGACCCTCTGCTTTACCAAGCATGGTCCTTCTCCAGGGGTTGGTCCCTCCTGATAGTACGTCCAAAGTACATGAGACAAAGTCTTGCCATCCTCGTTTCTAAGGATTACTGGACCTTAAAATATATTCCACTTTGAATGGATAGTAAAAATTCTGTGTTCTAAAAATTATTTGAAATAGATCTTTTCTCTGTGTTCTCTTCCTTTTACCTCTAGTATCCTATCCTTAGTGAGTAACCATTTTTAACACGTCTGGTTTAACCTTATGCCTTTTAGGAAATATAAGCAAATGTGTATATATATTCGTATTTCCCCTGCTTTCTTACACAAATGATAGAATATATTTTTTTGCACCTTACTTTTGTAACTTAACAACATATTCTGGATCTCTCTTCATACTGGTATATAGGAATCTTGTTCCTTTTTAAGGCTGTATAGTATTCTGTGGTTTATTCAGCCAATCCCTTATCAATAGACATTTGGGTTGTTTTCAGTCTTTTACTACTACAAATAATGCTTTAGTGCAAAACCTTGTACATAAGTCAGATTGTGTTTTTGGCAGTGTATCTTTTACATAGATTCTTAGAAGTGGGATGGATGGATGAGTCAAAAGATAAATGCATATATAATTTTGCATTATTCCCCTCCATATCAATAGTACCAGCAATTCCCACCTGCCATGTAGGTAAGTGCCTATTTCTCTACACTCTTACCAACTGTATGCTGTCAAACTCTTTAATGTTTGCCAATCTGGTAGGTGAGAAGTGGTATCTCACTGTAATTTTAGTTTGAATTGATCTTATTATGTGTTAGATTAAGCATCTTTTCTTATGTTTAATTTTATCTTCTGTGAACTGCTTGTTCACATATATTGTCCATTTTACTATTAGTTTCACAGTTCGTGCTCCATTTTGTTGAAAGGGTAACTCAGTTTCTCTTTGATGCATTCTCTTTTTCCCTCTCTCTTTCTCCAAGTGTGTATGTGTGCACATGAGTGCGTTGAAAATTGAGATCATTCTGAATATACTCTTTTGTGCACAATCTTTTTACTTAACAATATGTTCTCATCATTTTCTTATGTAATTAGATACTCTCCTAGAACATAGTTTTAATGACTATCTAATATTCCAGTACAGGGAGGTGGTATAATTTATTTAAAATTTTAAAAAAATTATCCTAATTAATTTAACTGATCCTCAGTGGTTGCATAACCAAGTTGTTTCAAATGTTTTGACATTCTAATTAATTAACTTGAAGTTATATCTTTGTACTCACCCAATAAAATTGCTGGGTTAAATGATAATAAGAGTTTAAAAACTTTGTTTATATGTAAGGCTGATGAACATTCACAGTGGGAGAGTAGAAAAAAGAAATATTATTTGCTGTGTCCTTTGACATTCTGGATTTCTAATACAGTATGTTAATAAGATATGAACAGTTTATCTTTGACAGTATGCAAGCAACTGCAAGACCCTAGTTATAGAGGAAATGCAAAGTCACTTGCTAACCAACACCTGTGTTGCCCAGGCCCCTAGTGAGGTAAATTTCAGGAACACAGTGTTTATCATGCTGGGGCAATGAGCTGATCATCAGAAGTGGTTGATTCAGGACAAAGCAGGAGTGAGCCTGGCCCAGAAAGTACAGTTGTCTAGAGAAAGCTTCCCTGGTTTGTAAAGAATGAACATGATTCTAGGCAATGAGTTTGTATTTTTAAAAGAGGTTTTATTTGTGTTCTTAGGAAAATGTGCCCAGTAATGCAAAGGAAATTATATGTTTTAAATGAATTTTCAGAAAGCACAATTTTCTAAATTTGATATGAAAAAAAAAAAAAAAGATTCCAGGGCAGCTTGATTCAAATTTACTTATATATTTTAACTTTTTAGGAATATAAAAAAGAACCAACTTTATTTAAATATTAATGAGTACCTATTTAATATTTATTGAGTGCCGTCTCTGTCACTGACACTATACTAGGTGTTTTCATATATATTATCTTAATTTGATCTTAAAAAATTCTAAAAGATAGGCATTATTATCTCAACTTGCTATTTCTTGAGTTAAAGGTTATATTATGAGGGCAAGAGTCGGAATTCAAACCCAACTCTCTTGATACTTCACTCAAAATAACTCTAAGGATAATGAAACATAAATTACTGTATTAGTATAGAGTGGCAGATTATATTTTCCAGTTCAATTGAGTCCCAAGACAAAACTGCCTGGCTAAGCTACTGCTGAATTCCTAATGACAGAAACCATAAGAAATAACACATAGTTATTGCTGTTTTAAGTCACTAAGTTTTGGGATAATTTGAAACATACCATTAGACATCTACTACATATAGTATAACTGGATGTTAAAAAAGGTTCCTCTTGCCTCAGTTTACACCAAGGTGCTACATATAGAGATATCAGACATCAAAGTGTATATGTGTGCATGTGTGTGTGCATCCGTGCGTGTGTGTGACATTTAGGGTGGGAGGTGGTTACTCTGGTTTGGCTAGCCAGAGTATGTGACATTTGAGCTGAGAAGTGAATAACAAAGAGTCAGTCATGTGAAGATGTAGGAACAAAGCATTCCAGGCAGAAGAGACAGGTGCAAAGGCCTTAGTGAATTTGGCAAGTTTTAGGAACAGAGAGAAGGAGATGTTCTGGGGAGTAGAAAGGGAGGAGGAGAGTCAAAATGGGTGGGGTGGACAGAGGCCAGTTTATGTCAAGTCTCCCAGGCCATGGTCAGGAGTTTGGATTTTATTCTAAGTAGAATAGGACATCGCAGGTTTTTAAGTGAGGGCATGATGTACTCTGGTTTCTGTGTTTAAGTGACCATTCTGGCTACTGGGTGTGGAGAATAGATTGTTTGGAGGTTAGTACAATTACCCAGATGCAGGGTTGATGTAGACACTTTGAAGCAATGACACAAATGTAAGAGGGGCAATATTCTATGAAAACATATTAATGCACATTAGTCCTTTGCATTTCTGAAAGTATGGCATTCTCTGTAGTAGAACAAAGCATCGTCTCAGGAAGAGAAGTTGGGATTTGTTACAGAGGGATTACAAAGAAAAAGAAACAGGTAGCATCTAGCAATTTTAACATTCAAATAGGATATTAAAGCAAGAAAGCCAGGCTTTGTGAGAGAAAGAAGAATCTTTTAAATTCCTTTAGCTTCTATTTAACATATCAAAGATTAGACCTGAAGACTCAGATCACAGAGTTGCTTCCATAGAATAAAAAACAAAACAAAAACCAAAAAACAGTTGCTATGGAGTCAATTCTTCAACAGAACAGACATTATTATGACTAGTTCCAGAAGCCTGCCGCCCAGTGGTAGGAGGATATGACATATGGATATGAAACTAAAATCCCACTACTTTAGCCTAAGTGGAGTAGAAGAGAGGCCGGTTGGAAGAGGAAGTAAGACTGAGGAGAGGTAGGCAGGTATACTCATGGGTTCTCTACATTTCATCAGGATTTGCTCTGAGATGGAGAGACACTGAATAATTTAAGACAAACTTCAAGAACAGAGAGGTTCTTGTCCTGATGCCCACTTGGGACTTAGAAGGAAATTGCTGTTCTGGGGGGCTCCATACAAGAAGGGGGGAAATTTCAGCATAATTAAGACAGTTGGATGGCCTGGTCAAGTAGAGAGAGAGTTTCATTTGTTCTCCCAAGTTCCCTTGCTTCCCCTGTGGTGGGGACTCTGAGTTGAGAGCCAGTGGTTCTGGTAAGGGGCTCACAGCAGCAGGAGTTAAGATGACCCAGCAGCAAAAGCATGAGCAGTGGACAGCACAGACCAGAGGCTAGGCGGAAAAAGTGGTGGAGACTGAGAGTTTAAACTATACTGCTTATAGATAAGGGAAACTAATCAGCAAGGAGAGGCCACTGGAAACTAAGCCAATAAAAAATAGGCCATAATTTCATGCTGGGGTCAGGAAAGAACCAACTCTATCTGAATGGATGGCAGGCAAGGACCAAGTTAAGTGCAGGGTCATTTACTCACCAATGTCACCAGATCTTGTAAACCAGGCCCTTTCACCTCCACCTTCACCTTTGATGCCATCTAGGAAAGGGAAAAAAAGGGGTGAGAGTAAAGATCAAAAAGGCTAAATTAAAGCTAGAAATCCATTTGAATAATTGGCTTGAAATAACTTTGTAAACTAAATCAAACAGAAAATTTTTTTGTGCCCCTGCTAACCAGCACTTAGGGAGTTTGAAAAGATCAAAATGATTTCTGAGATTAGAGAAACTGTATTTCCTGTAAGGAGGCCTGGTTGTGCAGTGGTTAAAGCACTGGGCAGCTAATCAAAAGGTTGGCGGTTTGAACCCACCAACTGCTCTGTGGGAGAAAGATGTGGCAATCTGCTTCTGTAAAGATTTACAGTCTTGGAAACCCTGTGGGGGCAGTTCCACTCTATCCTACAGGGTCAGTATGACTCAGAATTGACTCGACAGCTGTGAGGTTTTTGTTTTTGGTGGGTGCATTTCCTCTGCATATGTAAATTATGGCATAAAGAAACACACTTTTATGTATTGTGTGTGTGTGTGTGTGTGTGTGTGTGTATACATGTGTGTCTGTGGCAGTATGCCATAATTATGAGCGTGGATTCTGGAGTCACACTGCCTCTGGGTCACCCTGGACAAGTTTTTAACATAATTACTGTCTTAGTTGTCTAGTGCTGCTATAACAGAAATACCACAAGTGGATGGCTTTAGCAAAGAGAAATTTCTTTATTCACAGTAAAGTAGGCTAAAAGTCCAAATTTAGGGCATCAGCTCCAGGGGAAGGCTTTCTCTTTCTGTCAGCCTTCTCATCAATGTTCTCCAAGACTAGGAGCTTCTCCACACAGGGACCCCGGGTCCAAAGGACACACTCTGCTCCTGGCACTTCTTTCTTGGCGGTATGAGGTCCCCCGACTCTCTGCTCACTTCTCTCTTTTATATCTCAAGAGATTGCCTCAGGACACAATCCAATCTTGTAGACTGAGTCTTGCCCTACTAACACAACTGCCACCCATCCTCCCTCATTAATACCATAGAGGCAGGATTTACAACATATAGGAAAATCACACAATACCAGGAATCATGGCCCAGCCAAATTGATACACACATTTTTGGGGGGACATAATTCAATCCATGAAACTTATGTTTACTGTATATATGAAGTTAAAATGGATCTACCTCAGGGGTTGTTGTAAAGATTAAAGAGATTATGCTTATAATGCATTTAGAATAGTGACTGGCATGTACTAAGTGTTCTATAAGTGTAACTATTTTTATTTTATTGCACTTTAATGCAAGATATGGATCTTTTACTGAATCCAAGCTTAAAATCAAATTGTCAACTAAACTATTTAGTGGCAAGGAAAACATTTACAGATGAAAAACAATAGAGACCTTTATACTAGATAAAAGATTGTCAGCTTCATCATTTGTGTGTGTCATCTTATTTACACCTGAAAAGAAACCAAGATGTCTATCCTTTACTGCTTTCTCAGGTAAAAAGAGATAATCTTCCCATCTGCACAGATTGCACATAAGTGTAGGAGTCTGACCTTGAAACTTCTTACCACCCACAGGAATAAAGCATCTGTGTTTAAACAGCCGCTTTTGCCCCTCTCCTCGCTCCAGTGGACTGGGTTTTATAGTACAGAATCCATGTCTGATCATCTCTATAATCCCATAGTATAGTTCCTGGATTGAATTCCCTGTTTCCATCCTATTTACCTTTATTCTTTGCAGTATAACTTTGAGGAAAAAGCCATAATCTTGGGAGTCAAGAGATGCAGACTGAAATTCTGGCCTTACCACTCACTCATTGAGTAAACTTGAACCAGTATGTAAATCCAAGCTTTACCTTCTCACTTATAATATAGGAATAATATTTACCTCAAGGATACTGTAAGGACCAGGTAAGACAATGCCTAATATAAAGTGCTGTGGAAAGTGCCAATAGATGAGCAATAAATGTCATTTGACCCTGAATTTTGTTGTATCAAGTCACCTTTCTAATCTCAATTCAATTACAAATCCTTTTTTTTTTTTGCAGAGGGTTACACTCATTTATTTGTCCTTGCCTGCCATATCTCCATGAAGTTCTTAAAAATTAATTTTAATTAATAGATCTTCTTTTTTAAAAGAGTTTTAGATTGACAGAAATTGAGCAGATCATACAGGGTTGCCACATGCAACTATGCCCCTGCATAGTTTCCCCTATTATTAACATCTTACCTTAGTAAGGTATATTTGTTACAATTAATAAACCATTATTGATGTATTATTATTAGCTAAAGACCATAACTTATTCAGATATTCATATTTCCTTAGTTTTTACCTAATATCCGTTTTCTGTTCCAGGATCGCATTCAGGACACCACATTACATTTAATTATAGACTAAATCTTGGCTGTGACAGTTTTTCAGACTTTCCTTGTTTTTGACAGTATGAGGAGCACTGGTCAGGTATATTGTAGGATGTCCCTCTATTGGAATTTGTCTGATATTAGACTGAGGTTATGGGTTTGGGGAAGATCACAGAGGTAAGCTGCCATTTTCATCACATCATACTAAGAGTACATTCTATTAGCATGATTTACCACTATTGATATTGACCTTGATTACCTGGCTAAAGTAGTGTTTATCAGGTTTCTCCACTATAAAGTTACTCTCTTTTCTCCCTATCCATACTGTACCTTTTGGAAGAAGTCACTAACTGAAATGTGGGAAGAAGCCCACATTAAGGAGTGAGGACTTATTCTCCCCCTCCTAAACATTCTTAAATGCAAATATGTGATGCATAATACCACGTTAGATTCTATGAGGTAGTGATGTCTGTCATCGTCTGCGTTGCCCAGAGTTCCCTTTAAGGGAAGTTGCCTCTACTCACCCATTGCCGTCAAGTCGATTCCGACTCATAGTGACCCTATAGGACAAGGTAGAACTGCCCCATAGGGTTTCCAAGGAGTGGCTGGTGGATTCGAAGGGCTGACCTTTTAGTTAGCAGTCGAGCCCTTAACCACTGCACCACCAGGGCTCCTGTAGTAGGATAGGACCTGGTAAGTCTTCCTATTCGTGGCTTGGATTCTCATTGGATGGGATATGATTAAAGAATATAGAGTTTGGGCAACAAGGGGCATTCTGGTTGTGCTTCTTCCAAGATAGATTTGTTCGTTCTTTTGGCAGTCCATGACATATTCAATATACTTCACGAACATAATTCAAAGGCATCAATTCTTCTTCGGTTTTCCTTATTCATTGTTCAGCTTTCGCATGCACACGAGGCGATTAAAAATACCACAGCTTGCCGAATAAGTAAACCATTATTCAAGAAGAAGAACAAAGTGGGAGGTCTCACACCACCCTGATTTTAGAACCTATCATACTGCCACGGTAGTCAAAACAGCCTGGTACTGGTAAAACAGCAGATACATAGACCAATGGAACAGAATTGAGAATCCAGACATAAATTCATCCACCTATGAGCAGCTGATATTTGACAAAGGCCCAAAGTCTGTTAACTGGGGAAAAGACAGTTTCTTTAACAAATGGTGCTGGCATAACTGGATATCCATCTGCAAAAAAATGAAACAAGACCCGTAACTCACACCATGCACAAAAACTAACTCAAAATGGATCAGAGACCTAAATATAAAATTGAAAATGATAAAGATCATGGAAGAAAAAATAGGGACAATGCTAGGAGCCCTAATACATGGCATAAACACAATATGAACCATAAGTAACAATGCACAAGCACCAGAAGAGAGACTAGATAAATGGGAGCTCCTAAAAATCAAACACTTATGCTCATCAAAAGACTTCACCAAAAGAGTAAAAAAACAACCTACAGACTGGGAAAAAACTTTCGGCTACGACAAATCTGATCAGCGTCTAATCTCTAAAATCTAATAGATACTGCAAAACCTCAACAACAAAAAGACAAATAACCCAATTAAAAAATAGGCAAAGGATATGAACAGGCACTTCACCAAGAAGATATTCAGGCAGCTAACAGACGCATGAAGAAATGTTCACGATCATTAGCATTAGAGAAATGCAAATCAAAACTACGGTGAGATATCATCTCTCCTCAACAAGGCTAGCATTAATTCAAAAAACACAAAATAATAAATGCTGGAGAGGTTGTGGAAAGACTGGAACACTTATACACTGTTGGTGGGAATGTAAAATGGTACAACCACTTTGGAAGTTGATTTAGCACTTCCTTAAAAAGCTAGAAATAGCAGTACCATACGATCCAGCTATCCTGCTCCTTGGAATATATCCTAGAGCAATAAGAGCTGTCACATGAATAGATATATGCACACCCATGTCCATTGCAGCACTGTTCACAATAGCAAAAAGATGGAAACAACCTAGGTGCCCATCAATGTATGAATGGATAAACAAATTATGGTATATCCACACAATGGAATGCTATGCAACGATAAAGAACAACGATGAAGCCATGAAACATCTTATAACATGGAAGAAGCTGGAGATCATTATGCTGAGTGAATTTAGTCAGTCACAGAAGGACAAATATTGTATAAGACCACTATTATAAGAACTCAAGAAAAGGTTTAAGCACAGAAGAAAACATTCTTTGATGGTTATGAGGGTGGGGAGGGAGGGTGAGGGTTATTTACTAACTAGATAGTAGATAAGAATTATCTTAGGTGAAGGGAAGGACAGCACACACTACAGGAAAAGTCAGCACAACTGGACTAAACCAAAGCTAAGAAGTTTCCTGAATACGCTCAAACACTTTGAAGGACAGTGTAGCAGGGGTAGGGGTCAGGGGACCATGCTTTCAGGGGACATCTAGGTTAATTGGCATAACAAAGCTTATTAAGAAAATGTTCTGCATCCTACTTTGGTGAGCGGCATCTGGGGTCTTAAAAGCTTGCAAGCAGCCATCTAAGATGCACCAATTGTTCCCAACCACCTGGAGTAAAGGAGAATGAAGAACATCAAAGACACAAAGTATTAGCCCAAGAGACAGAAAGGGCCACATAAACCAGAGACTTCATCAGCCTGAGACGAGAAGAACTAGATGGTGCCCAGCTACCAGCAATGACTGCCCTGACAGGGAACACAACAGAGAGTCCCTGATGGAGCAGTCTGACTGAGACTGGAGGAACCCCATAGAGCATGGCCCCTGAATTCTCTATCAGCCCAGAACTAAAACAATATCCAGGGCCAACTCTTCAGACAGGGATTGGACTGGACTGTGGGACATAAAGTGATACTCATGGGGAGTGTACCTCTTAGCTCAAGTAGATACAAGAGACTAAATGGGCAGCTCCTGTCTGGAGGTGAGATGGGAAGGCAGAGAGGGTTAGGAGTTGGTTGAATGGACATGGGGAATCAGGGGTGGAAAGGAGGAGTGTGCTGTCACAGTATGGGGAGAGCAGTTAGAGTCACATAACAATGTATGTATAAATTTTTGTATGGGAAAAAATTAAAAATTAAAAAAAAAGAAAATACCATGGCTTGGGTCAGGTGCACCTTAGTCTTCAAGGTGACATCTTTGCTTTTTAACAGTTTCTTTATTTTAGTCCCCCCCACCATCAGATTTCAGAGAGAATAGTTTTTTGATAATGTGCACCTACACCATCATCTTTCTTATAAATGCAAGCCCCTCATTTTTGGAGCCCTTAAAAAGTTGAAAAACCAAATCTCAGTAAGGGAAGGGAACTAACCACTCTCATCTCTGCTTCCCTTTATCATGGTATTGTTGTCTCTTTTTCTTTGCCTCCTCCCTTCTCTTTCTCCTCTTCTAAGCACCTCTCAGTCATCTTACCCATGGCTACTCCAGTACCACCTCATAAAATCATCCAGCTCCTGTACCCACCATGTTGTAGCATGTAATCAGAACTTCATTTCTCCTTATGGCTTACGTGTACAATTCACTGATGAAAAGCTAACTCTTGAGCTACTGCTGCTACCAAGGCTTGTCTCTAGGCTTTGCCCCTTTTGGTTAATAAACTGGGCTGGGGTGAGGTGGGGGGAAAATCATACATGGCCATAATTTATCTACTTTTTCATTAGCCCCAAGACCATTCCATGCTGGGGGAATGGATCCAAGGCAGAACATTTCCTATTTCTCTTATAGTCTATTGATTTCTTCTATCATCCTTCCTCCAAGTTAGGGGTTCTTTCCAAGACTGTTTAGAACCACCTCCATTTACTTCCCCCACACTGCTCTTGACTTTTGATTAATTGAATTTGCATGTATCTTCTCCAATTTAGTCTGAACTATATTGATTTTGGCAGTGTTTGGGGGGAGTATATGGTATAGATTTTTGACCATTGCCAAATTTTAGTGTATATAAAACTATTTTGTTGTTGTTGTTAGGTGCTGTCAAGTTGGTTCTGACTCATAGCGACCCTATGTACAACAGAATGAAACACTGCCCAGTCCTGCACCATCCTCACAATCATTGTTCTGCTTGGGCACATTGTTGCAGCCATTGTGTCAATCCATCTCACTGAGGGTGGCACAAACAGTTTGCACTTGGCTGCTAACCAAAAAGCAGTTTGAACACACCAGTGGCAACACAGAAGAAAAGGCCTGGTGATCTGACTCTATAAAGATTACAGTCAAGAAAACCCAGTGGGGCAGTTCTACTCTGTAACACGTGGGATCACCATGAGATGGAATCCTCTCAACGACACAAGACAACAATTGGTGCTTAAATCACTTACATGGCAACATAAGTTGAAATCATCATACCTCCACAAATAAAAATCTGAACAATATCTTTTTTTAAAAAATAGAAAACATAAAAGAACTTTAATATCCAAACAGTCAGGGTAAAGAATACTGGATTAATGACTCATGAAGCGTAAATCACTTCAGGTTCATTACAGTACCAGATTATTTTAAAGTAAAATCTGAACACATATTGCAGAGAATGAAGCAATTTAAAAAACTTTAATTTCTTAACCTGATATTAATGCCAGTATGATTTTTGATTGAAAAATCCTTAAACAATTTGTTTTAACACCAAGAGTAGATTTAAATAAAAGTTATCAATATTCCTGAAATGTGAATTTATTTAGTAGTAACTTTTCATCATGAATACTGACACCAGTTTCTTCTCAAAAAGTAGTTAATGCAAACAAAAAAGTAGTTAATATACATTTTAAGACTTGTGCAATATGAAACTATACTGGCTAATAAAAAGTGTTATTACTTTAGACAGTAAAAATAAAAGAAAAATTATACTTTTCCTTAAATTATTTATGCCCAAATAATTTACCCTGCAGTCCATAAGATGTTAAGGAAATAAAAATATTTTTGAAAAAGAGAAAATAATGAGAGTCCTAATATAGAAACATAAGCCAGAAGAATCTAAAAATAGCTTCCTGATTTTTTTTTTTTTAATAGTATTTCATTTAAGCTGCTTTTGGTTGCATGCCTTGATCTGTAAAAGTTAACATGGAAATAAAATTTCCAAGTATTTAAAAGATTTGCTCATCTTCCATAAAGCAACTTTTAATGTACCACACTTAAAAATATACAGTGACTAAATGATACATCAGTATAACTGCATAGAATTGAGCTTCAGATAATTACACATTTATGAGTTGTTTTTCCTGGGCTATGGTTTAGAAGTATATTGACTTAGAGGCCTGGAAGGTACAAGACCAGGAAACTCTTGGGGTTTTCTGTTCCTAAATAAAATGCTGGGAGTTCTTTAAAGGTCATAAAAACAAACAAACAAACAAAACAACAACAACAACAACAACAAAAAAAAAAATCCAAATATGTATATTCCGGAGTCTTCACCCTTGGTGAGTCAAGGAAGGTTTGTGACCTTCGCTGAAAAAAAAAAACAGAATTTCCCACAACTCTTCTAAAAGACTCGGAAATGTACAAGAAATGTCAAAGCTAGAACAATGCCATCAATGATTAAACCTTTTAATGCTCGGAGCTACCCCAAAATGATAAAATTGGGAACTCGAGGAAAACAGGTGCCAAAAGAATAAAAGCAATGATTGCACTGAGGCTTCTCGTCTCTGAAGGCTCTTTAAGGAGGTAGGATTTTAAGTGTTTTTTGTTTGTTTGTTTTTTGGCCTGTAAACATTTTAAAAATGCTTTGCCCAACTGGTCCTTTAGACTAATATTAGAGTTCACAATGAACTCCAAGCCTGACATAAGGATATTGTATAATTTCCCAGTTATCATTTGTACATATTACAATTAAATTGATTATCTCTTTTTGAGTAAATCTAACTAGAAAATGGCAAATTAATATATTCCTTTACATACAATTTTATGTCTCAAAATTCTTGAAAAACAAGAGCAGATGATTGTGTATTCAAAGACTACCAACGTGTGTATTTGATATTTACATGCAAACAGCTTAAAACCTTATAAATCTCATGTCAACTCTATGAGATACCTTTAAGAAGGAAATTACATACAAAATTTGCTAACTGTTTTACATAATGAAATAACATACATAAATGTAGAAGTTGACACATGAAATTAACATGGGTTCATAAGAACTTATCACATTTCAGAGATTTTCTTTAGTAACGAGACTTTGTATTTCCTGGCACACAGCGAAGTTTATCACAGAAGATAAAAATGTTTTTCAACAAGTCCAACACGGAATTCTTGGGGCACCTTCTCATAGAAAACACAAAATGAATGTAATTATCAATCCATCTGAGAAAAGTTTTCAATTTAAATAACATATTTTTTTCCCATTTAAGTATACTTTACAGAACTTTAATAAAGACAAATTTGTGAAAAATATATATACAAAAATGATGTAAACTAATAATTTGTATTTAAAAAACCCCAAAGGGACAAAAGTAGAGATGGAGAGCTCAAACAAAAGAAAATTCTAAAATAGAATTATCACAAGCTGAAGATAACAAAGAACTTCTAGACTCTGCACAGTTTTTCTCTTTTTACGTCTTTACATTGTATGCTTTAAATCATATCAGAAATGCAAAATAGAACTGCACAATATTTTAGTGGACAAAAGTTCAACATTGTGCAATTTTCTGCCTCTTAATTTAAAAACAGTGGCAGCAATCCCTGCATTTGTATTTGAAATAAGGATCTGAGAAACTTTATCAAAAAAGGTAATGAAGGCAAAAATTGGCAGATATTCAGCATCTTGTTTCTTTTTAAAACAATATGGATGCTAAGTAGTTTTATGATTAAAAAATCAATCTTTTAAATAAATACATTGTATCTGACTGATCAGTAAATCTTTAAGTAAACAGCAGCTTTACTATGCTCCCTACAGCCTCAAGCCACTGGTTTTAGATTCTGGAGGCCCTCATTGGGTTTCCTGATACCCGGCAGGCTGGTTAGATATACTGCCATTCTGCCCTTGAGGTGGCTGCACTCTGTAATCTGGACCCATTCACAGTGCAGAAGACTGCATCTGATCAAATCCCTGCAGGCTCCATGCCTGGCCATACATTTCATAAGCAGGTAACTTGCCAACCATTAAGTGAATACTGTCCAATTCGTTGCACATACCACTGGCCCCATGGGCCATAAGCTTGTGGATATCCAATCTGATTCTGCTGTTGCACAAGACTTATTATATCAAGAGTTTCTTTGCCCCACTAGCATTTCATAACATGACCCTCAATGGTAGTGCCATTAACAGAAACAATTGCATGTGCTGTGCTTTCATGGGAATTGAACCGAACAAATGAATGTCTTTTATCTCGAAAGACTCAAATTTCCATTATCTGTCCAAATGGTGAAAAAGTCTGATGCATTAGTTGTTCTGTTAGTCCAGAAGTAACAGCCCCACAGTATACAGTACAGTTGCTTGGACTAGACTGATTTGCAACCTCATCATAGGATAGCTGTTTGGTATTTAACTCATGTGTCCTCTAAGGAGCTAGAGGCTTTCAGGTTACCCAGTTAGTTCTGATTTGTCTTCCACCAAGCCACTGGCCACCCATCTGTTGAATGGCGTTTTCGGCATGCCATTTGTTGAAAAAGGAGACAAAGCCATATCCCTCAGCCTTTCCTGTTGCCATGTCTTTAACCACTTCACATCTGATACTCTTCCAAATGGTGCAAAAGCAACTTTTATATCTTCAGTTGTAATTTCTGGACTGAGATAAACAGCAAAGACATGGAAATAATCTGGTGAATGCAGTGTGCTAACAGTAGTACTACTGTTTGTATCTTTCTTTTGACTTCCTTACTCATTATCTTTCCAATTCACAGCAGCTAGTGCAGCAGCTGCATGACGATGCTCATAAAACTCCACAAAACAATATGGATCATTTCCAGCTGTATCCATAATCATTTTACAGTTTTTACAAGGTCAAATTTGACTAAAGAGCTGGAGAGTCAGAGCTTCTGTCACATCTCTGGAAAGGTTATCCACATACAGAGTCTTGGGCATCTTGTCCTCCATGGTTGCTGCTGTCATGGAAGGGCTCCGGGTCCAAGTCCCTACCCTTTACTATTTGCCAAACCATTTGAGCGGCTACGGCTGCAGAACAGCGGGGTTTCTCAGCTGACCAGAGGTTACTCGCCTCCTTCTTTGGTGGCAATTACGCTAAACCACCCAGCCTAGTGTGAACAATGAAGTCCCAATACAAGATGACCAAGAACCAGGCTGAACAATATCTTATGGTTTCTCCTGTAGGTTTGGCTGAACGAAGACCAAAAGGAGGAACTGAGAATTGATAGGGTCGCTATGAGTTGGAATCGACTGGATGGTAATTGGTATTTTTCATATTCAGGAAAGGAAAGATTTTGGCTTGTAAGATCCTGAGGAGAGAACCTAGTCACACTGTCCAGGACATCAGGCCTACAGAACTATGAGCTAATAAATGAGTGTGTTTTAAGCCAGTAAATTTTAGTTACATATTACATAACAATAGAAAACGAACAGTCCCCAGGCTTCTGAAAATCTACCAGACAACAACAGCCTCACTCTAGTAACTATGCTTCTGAAAGTCAGCAAATCAATGACAGCTGCATGCTTCTCAAAGTTAACCAATCAGTGACAGGCACTGGCTTCTAGACAACAGGCAATCAGCAAGTGCCATACTAACACGGCTGAAAGTCAGTCAGTTCCTAAATACTCCTGCTCCTGGCCAATCCCTGAACACTGGGCTTCCTAAAACCTTATATAATCTCATCTCTGGGTTGTCTGGGGAGAGTGTGCCTTACAAACAGAGCTCTCTTTTGCAGGCAAATGGGAAGTTCATTTTTTCTTGAATCAGATATAGAGTTAATTTTATTGTTAGTTTGAAAGTTTGTAAAACTTATAATTGTTCAGTCCCTGTCTACAGTTAGTTATGAGTTCACACTTGTGAGTGATAAGTATTGACACAGCTGTTAGATTATAAAATTCAATCTTTTCAATACTTGCGGTGGTTGTTGTTGTTGTTAGATGCCGTCGATTCAGTTCCAACTCATAGCAACCCTATGTATAACGGAACCAAACAGTGCCCAGTCCTGAGCCATTCTCACGATCATTGTTATGCTTGAGCCCATTGTTGCAGCCACTGTGTCAGTCCATCTCCTTGAGGGTCTTACTCTTTTTCACTGACCCTCTACTTTACAAAGCATGATGTCCTTCTCCAGGGACAGGTCCCTCCTGATAACGTGTCCAAACTATGTGAGACAAAGTCTCGCCATCCTTGCTTCTAAGGAGCATTCTGGTTATACTTCTTCCAAGACAGATTTGTTCATTCTTTTGGCAGTCTATGGTATATTCAATATTCTTTGCCAACACCATAATTCAAAGGCATTAATTCTTCTTTGGTCTTCTTTATTCATTGTCCACCTTTCTCATACATATGAGACAATTTAAAACACCATGGCTTGGGTCAGGAACACTTCAGTCTTCAAGGTGACGTCTTTGCTTTTTAACACTTGAAAGAAGTCCTTTGCAGCAGATTTGCCCAATGCAATGCATCGTTTGATTTCTTGACTGCTGCTTCCGTGGGTGTTGATTGTGGATCCAAGTAAAATGAAATCTTTGATAACTTCAATCTTTTCTCCGTTTATCATGATGTTATTTATTGGTCAAGTTGTGAGGATTTTTGTTTTCTTTATGTAGAGATGTAATCCATACTGAAGGCTGTGGTCTTTGATCTTCATCAGTAAGTGCTTCAAGTCCTCTTCACTTTCAGCAAGCAAGATTGCATCGTCTGCATATTGCAGGTTGTTAATGAGTCTTCCTCCAATCCCGATACCATGTTTTTCTTCATATAGTCCAGCTTCTCGGATTATTTGCTCAGCGTATGGATTGAATAAGTATGGTGAAAGGATACGACCCTGATGCACACCTTTCCTGACTTTAAACCATGCAGTATCCCCTTGTTCTGTTTGAACAACTGCCTCTTGATCTATGTACAGGTTCCTCATGAGCACAGTTAAGTGTTCTGGAATTCCATTCTTCATAATGTTATGATCCACACAGTCAAATGCCTTTGCATAGTCAATAAAACACAAGTAAACATCTTTCTGGTATTCTCTGCTTTCAGCCAGGGTCCATCTGACATCAGCAATGATATCCCTCGTTCCACGTCCTCTACTGAATCCAGCTTGAATTTCTGGCAGTTCCCTGTCGATGTACTGCTGCAGCCACTTTTGAATGATCTTCAGCAAAATTTTACTTGTGTGTGATATTAATGATACTGTTCGATAATTTCCGCATTCAGTTGAATCACCTTTCTTTGGAATAGGCATAAATGTGGATCTCTTCTAGTCAGTTGATGAGGTAGCTGTCTTCCAAATTTCTTGGCAGAGATGAGTAAGCACTTCCAGTCCTGCATCCATTTGTTGAAACATCTCAGTTGGTATTCTATCAGTTCCTGGAGCCTTGTTTTTCACCAATGCCTTCAGTGCAGCTTGGAACTCTTCCTTTCAGTGGTAGCCATTAGCTTTTTTATTTGAGTATATTGGAACTTCAAAATACCAAAATGCAAGTGTACATTTTGTGATGGATTTTCTGAACAGTGGACACTTAAGAAATGAGGGAAAAGTCCTTTTGAAGTTCTTTGTGCAGTACACAATTCTTCATTCAATATTGAAAATGTTGGAAAGTCAGATATAAATCAGTATATGCTAACAGCTAAGGATAAAAGATGTATGATTTCTTCAACTGGTACCAAAGAAAATGATGATTTATTTGATCAAGAGAAATTCAGATGAAGAAGATATAGTAATTGCAGCAGAAGTTACAATGGTCTTCCACACTACATCTCATCAACAGGTCAAGTTACTATTTGAATGTACTGCGACCAGAAGTATCTTCTGATTCCAAAATCGCAAGCAAATTTTCAAGTGCCAGAACAAAAATCTACTCCAGTCATTAAAAAAAAAAAAGGTAGCTTCACTTATTATTACAGAGATTAGCAAAGATATAAATCATAGCCTTGGATAGAAGTAACCAAATGCAGGAAAAAAAGATTTCCCTTTCCTTGGGCAATATTTTTCTCATGAAACAGGCTTATAAGGCTATTGTGAGTAAAATCCCTTCCAGATGAGATTTTAGAAACAATAGCACATTTTTGCAGCAATTCTCTTACTGAGGAAGAAACTCCTCAGAAAAATTGTACTGCTTTTGGTGTGGATAACACAAATACAAATTTGGATGAAGTTTGTGTAAATGTGCATATAATGTTTATTCAAAGTTGAAGCAAAGCTCTATGGAAGGTATTGACTGTCCTGCCCATATTCTGCATTTACCCCACTGCCATCAAGTCGATTCCAGCTCATAACGACCCCATAGGTTTTCCAAGGCTGTAAATCTCTACAGAAACAGACTGCCACATCTTTCTCCGGAGGAGCAGCTGGTGGTTTCAGTGAATAGCTTTAACCACTGCACCACCAGGACTCCTTATATTCTGCATAATGCTGCTCAAATAGTATCTGATGTCTCTTCTGTTGACAATGAAGTAATTGTCATGAAATCGTGCTCTTGCTTTAGCATTTATACTGCTCAAACTGAGTGATTAAAAATTTTTGTGATTTTGTTGGCATTCAGTATTTTTCAATTCTCCCACATTCAAAAACTCCTTAATTTTCTTTCAGCAAATATAGTTAAAGAATCCTCAGCTTATTTGACTCACTGAAATCATACTTTCCAGACTAGTCCAAAGGACTAATGGACCACAACTACCACAGCCTCCACCAGACTGCGTCTAGCACAACTAGATGGTGCCCATCTACCACCACTGACTGCTCTGACAGGGATCACAATAGAGGGTCCCAGATAGAGCTGGAGAAAAATGTAGAACAAAACTCTAACTCACAAAAAAGGTCCAGACTTACTGGCCTGACAGAGATTGAAGAAACCCTGAGAGAATGGCCCCTGGACACCCTTTTAGCTCATTAATGAAGTCACTCCTGAGGTTCACCTTTCAGCCAAAGATTAGACAGGCCCATAAAACAAAATGAGACTAATGGGGCACACCAGCCCAGGGGCAAGGACTAGAAGGCAGGAGGGGACAGGAAAGCTGGTAATAGAGAACCCAAGGTTGAGAAGGGGAGTGTTGACATGTCGTGGGGTTGGTAACTAATCACAAAACAATATGTGTACTAATTTTTAATGAGAAGCTAGTTTGTTCTGTAAACCTTCATCTAAAGTACAATAATAAAAAAAAAAGAAAAGAAAACACTATGGCTTGGTTCAGGCGCACCTTAGTCCTTAATGTGACTTCTTTGCTTTTTCACACTTAAAGAGATCTTTCACAGCAGATTTGCCTAATACAGTACATCATTTGATTTCTTGAGTGCTGCTTCCATGGGCACTGATTGTGGTTCCAAGTAAAATTAAACCCTTGACAACTTCAAAAAAAAAAAAAAAACACACTTTCTGAAGAAAAAGTCCCCAAAATTCGTGTTGACTTTTTAAATACTCCATTGAGTGAAGGCTACTTATATCTTGTTCATGGTTTTTAATATTTCTTCAGCAGTAAGATTATGCAAATTAAAAGAAGGAGCAAACAGTGTTATTAAAGTACTCTGTTGCTTAAAAGAACTTACTGGATGTGTTAAAGAATTGAAGAAAAATGTATCCCTTTAAGTGTCAAAGCTGTTCTTAAAAGGGACAACATTACTCAAGCACAGGAAAAGAAATTCCACCAGGAAGTAGATAATTATTGTGACACTTGCCAGGAGAATCATTTCAAATGAATTTTGAAATGAATGAATTCGACTTTTTACATGGATATTCCTAAGTGATCATCCAGCATGGGAAAAAGCAAAATCATCATGTGCAGTGTTGAAGAAAAGTATCAATAAAAATTGATGAAAATGTTCTTTTTTGTCAGTGGACAACAACTTAAAAAGTCATCAATCAAGAGATGAAATGTGGAGGCAGGGCCAAGGTGATGGAGTAGTCAGACACTGCCTGTGTTCCCTCTTACAACAAAGACCCGAAAAAACAAGCGAATAGATTGTATATGAAAATCTAGTAGCCCTGAACATCAAAGGCAAAGTTGAGGAATCAGACTGAGTGGCTGGGGGAGGGAGAGATGGTTCAGAAGCAGCGAGCAGTTGCCAGACCTGACCCAGCGGGAGCCAGCACCCTTCAGGCCAGATTGGCTTATGTGCGCGGTGAAGCTAGCAGTGGCACTCGGGAGGCGTTTTCCACATCAGGAGAGGCCCAGTGGCAGAGAGTCTACTTGGGCATCCAGAATGAGCGAAAAACAGTGCTCAGTCAGCTAAAGATAAGTACTTGCGTCTGGCCTACCACACGGATCAAAAAACACGCCATTTGGGGAAAACTTCTCTCCCATTTACCTCCTTCCCTGCTCTGCACTGGGTCCCAGGCTGGCTTCAGCAATTGCCAAGTCCCCTGGCCTGGAAGTAGGATCCGTCACGTGCCCTGAGCCATTCTCCTGGCCTTGGAGAGGGAACAAATTAACAAAGAGGGGAAAAAAATAATCTGCCAGCTCCCCTAAGCCAGGAAATCAGGGTAGGCACAGCCCCTTTGCCTAGGCACAGGCATAGGAGGTCCAGGGACTCTGAATGCCTTTCACCCCTGCATAGACTTGTGTGGGTCCATTTCAACAGCGTAGGTCCTCATTACCACAGTACAACAGGGTATATACTTGAAGTCTAACTTCAACTGTATCAGCTGTGAAGTGGCAAGTTTGTGACATTTGACACTGCTCTGTCCATTAAGCAGGTTCCTTACTTGCCCACATCAGGGGCCTGAGGACTGGTGGCTCCACCCATGCCACCTAGCTACCCATGACAGGGATCCAAGAATAAGTGGTGCCCCCAAGTCCTTACAGCCAACAGCATTGGGTGCTCATAGTTCGGCTGCAAAACCCACCAACCTACGTGCTCTAGGGAACAGGGACACGCTTTCCTCTCAGATACTCAGGGGCAGCTGTCCGTCCCCTGCCTTGCTCGGCATGTGACCCCTTACTGCAGCCAGATACCTGTGCCTACACCAATCACCCATGCCTGTCTAGGACTGTAGGTGAGAGCCTGCACCATACACTTGGTGACCGACTACCTGGACACCTGAGCTGAATCCATACAAAAAAAGTAAATGGACTCCTGGGCTCACATACTTAGTAACAAATCTAAACACCTGGTGACAGGATGTTAGAGCTTCAAAGGCTCCAAAAATCAAACTAGCTCACATGAGCAGCCTATTTGGGCATATCAAAACAAAACAAAACAAAAAGCTAGGACACAGTAAGCAAACATAAAACAAATAAATATAATAACAACTTATTGATGGCTCGGAGATAATAGTCAATATCAAATCACATAAAGAGGCAGGCCATGATGGCTTCAGCAAGCTCCCAAAATAAAGAATCAATAAATTTTCTGGAGGAAGAGAATTTCTTTGAATTACTGGAGGCAGAATATGAAAGATTAATATTCAGAACTCTTCAGGAGATCAGGCAAAATGCAGAACAAGCCAAGGAACACACAGACAAAGCAACAGAGGAACCTAAGAAGGTTATTCAAGAGCATAATGGCAAATTTAATAGGCTGCAAGAATCCATAGAGAGACAGCAATCAGAAATCCAGAAGAGTAACAATAAAATTTCAGAATTAGACAACTCAGTAGAAAGTCATAGGAGAAGAATTGAGGCAATGGAAGTCAGAATTAATGAGATGAAGATGAAGCACTTGACACCAACTTATCTGAGGAAAAATCAGATAAAAGAATTTTTAAAAATGAAGAAACACTAAGAATTATGTGGGCTTCTATCAAAAGAAATAACCTATGAGTAACTGGAGTACCAGAATAAGGGGGATAACAGCAAATACAGAGAGAATTGTTGAAGATTTGCTGGTAGAAAACTTCCCTGATATCATGAAAGATGAGAACATATCTATCCAAGATGCTCATCTAACCCCACATAAGGTAGATCCCAAAAGAAAGTCACCAAGACATATTATAATCAAACTTGCCAAAACCAAAGATAAAGAGAGAATTTTAAGAGCGGCTAGGAATAAATGAAAAGTCATCTACAAAGAAGAGTCTATAAGAATAAGCTCAGACTACTCAGGGAAACCATACAGGCAAGAAGGCAATGGGATGACATATATAAAGCCTTGAAGGAAAAAAATTGCCTGCCAAGAATTATATATCCAACAAAACTGTCTCTCAAACATGATGGCAAAATTAGGGAATTTCCAGATAAACAGAAGTTTAGGGAATTTGCAAAAACCAAACCAAAATTACAAGAAATACTAAAGGGAGTCTTCTTGTCAGAAAGTCAGTAACATTAGATAACAACCCAAGACTAGAACACAGGACAGAGCAACCAGATATCAACCAAGATAGGGAAGTCACAAAAATAAATCAAAGCTAAAACACTAAAAACAGGGAAACAGAGATGTAAAAGATGACAACATTAAAACAAAAAAAAAGGGACTAAAAAATGTAGACATAGATTTTTCATATGGAAAGGAAGTCAAGGCAATATCAAGAAATAAAATACTAGTTTAAACTTAGAGAAAAAGGGGCAAATATTAAGGTAACCACAAAGGAAACTAACAATCCTATACATCAAACTAAAAAACAAGAAAAATATAAAGACTCAGCAAATACAGAATCAACAACAATGAAAAAGATGAAAAGAAAATACATAAAGAAAAATGGCTCAGCACAGAAAATTAAGTGGAACAAAAAACTGTCAAGAACACAAAAAAGATGATATCAAAATGACAGCACTAAACTCATACCTATAAATAATTACACTGAATGTAAATGGACTAAATGCACCAATAAAGAGACAGAGAATGGCAGCATGGATAAAAAAAAAAAAAAAATGATACATCTATATGCTGCCTACAAAAGACACACCTTAGACTTAAAGACACAAACAAACAGAAACTTAAAGGATGGAAAAAAGTATATCAAGCAAACAACACTCAAAAAAGAGCAGGAGTGGCAATATAAGTCTCTGACAAAATAGATTTAAAGTATAATCCACCACAAAGGATAAGGAAGGACACTATATAGGGTCAATACCTCAGGAGGACCTAACCATAATAAATACTTACGCACCTAATGACAGGGCTCCAAAATACATAAAACAAACTTTAATAGCATTGGAAAGAGAGAGACAGCTCCACAATAATAGTAGGAGACTTCAACACACCACTTTTGGTGAAGGACAGAACATCCAGAAATAAGCTCAATAAAGACATGGAAGATCTAAATGCTACAATCAATCAACTTGACCTCGTAGACATATACCGAACACTCCACGCAACAGCAGCCAGGTATACTTTCTTTCCCAAAACACATAGAACATTCTCCAGAATAGACTACATAGTAGGCCCTAAAGCAAACCTTAACAGAATCCAAAGCATCTAAATATTACAAAGCATCTTTTCTGACCAGAAAGCCATAAAAGTAGAAATCAATAACAGGAAAAGCAAGGGGAAAAAAATCAAACACATGGAAACTGAATAACACCTTGCTTAAAAAGTACTGGGGTATAAAAGAAATTAAGGATGGAATAACGAAATTCACAGAATCAAATGAGAATGAAAACACACCCTACCAGAACCTTTGGGACACAGCAAAAGCAGTGCTCAGAGGTCAATTGATAGCAATAAATGCACGCATCCAAAAAGAAGAAGTAGAAGAGAGCAGCAAAAGAAGCCCTCGGGCACCACAAGAAAGGAAATAATAAAAATTAGAGCAGAATTAAATGAAATGGAGAATAGAAAAACAATTGAAGGAGTTAAGAAGACCAAAAGCTGGTTCTTTGAAAAGATCAACAAAATCGATAAACCATTGACCAAACTGACAAAAGAAAAACAGAAGAGGAAGCAAATAACCCGTATAGGAAATGAGATGGGTGATATCACAATAGACCCAACTAAAATTAAAAGAATCATAACAGAATACTATGAAAAATTGTACCCTAACAAATTTGAAAACCTAGATGAAATGGACAAATTTCTAGAACTTTACTACCTACCTAAACTAACACAATCAGAGGCAGAACAACTAAATAAACTTATAACAAAAGAAGAGATTGAAAAGGTAATTTAAAAACTCCCACCAAAAAAAAAAAAAAAAAAAAAGCCCTGGCCCTGACAGTTTCACTGGAGAATTCGACCAAACTTTCAGAGAAGGGTTAACACCACCACTACTACTAAAGATATTTCAGAGCACAGAAGAGGATGTAATACTCCCAAACTCATTCTATGTAGCCGGCATAACCCTGATACCAAAATCAGGTAAAGACACCACAAAAAAAGAATATTGCAGACCAGTATCCCTCATGAACATCGACGCAAAAATCCTCAACAAAATTCTAGCCAATAGAATTCAGCAACATATCAAAAAAATAATTCACCACGATCAAGTGGAATTTATACCAGGTATGCAGGGATGGTTCAACATTAGAAAAGCAATCAATGTAATCCATCACATTAATAAAACAAAAGGCAAGAACCACATGATCTTATCAACTAATGCAGAAAAGGCGTTTGACAAAGTCCAACAACCATTCATAATAAAAACTCTCAGCAAAATAGGAATAGAAGGGAAATTCCTCAGCATAATTAAGGGCATTTATACAAAGCCAATATACGACATCATGCTAAATGGAGAGAGTCTGAAAGCATTTCCCTTGAGAATGGGAACCGGACAAGGATGCCCTTTATCACCACTCTTATTCAACATTGTGCTGGAAGTACTAGCCAAAGCAATTAGTCTAGAAAAAGAAATAAAGGGCATTCAGATTAGTAAGGAAGAAGTTAAAGTATCTCTATTTGCAGATGATATGATCTTATACACAGAAAACCCCAAAGAATCCAAGAGAAAACTACTAGAACTAACAGAAAATTTCAGCAAAGTATCAGGATACAAGATAAACATACAAAAATCAGTTGGATTCCTCTACACCAACAAAGAGAACTTCTAAGAGGAAATCACCAAATCAATACCATTTACAATAGCCCCCAAGAAGATAAAATACTTACGAATAAATCTAACCAGAGATGTAAAAGACCTATACAATGAAAACTACAAGACACTATGGCAAGAAACCAAAAGAGACCTACATGTGGATAGGAAGACTCAACATTGTGAAAATGTTAGTTCTACCCAAAGTGATCTACGGATACAATGCAATCTCAATCCAAATTCCAACAGTATTTTTTAATGAGATGGAGAAACAAATCACCAACTTCATATGGAAAGGGAAGAGGCCTTGGGTAAGTAAAGCATTACTGAAGAAGAAGAACAGAGTGGGAGGCCTCACACTACCTGATTTTAGAACCTATTATACCACCATGGTAGTCAAAACAGCCTGGTACTGGTACAACAACAGATACATAGACCAATGGAACAGAATTGAGAATCCAGACACAAATTCATCTACATGTGAGCAGCTGATATTTGACAAAGGCCCAAGGTCTGTTAATTGGGGAAAAGACAGTCTCTTTAACAGATGGTGCTGGCATAACTGGATATCCATCTGCAAAAAAAATGAAACAAGACCCATAACTCACACCATGCACAAAAACTAACTCAAATGGATCAAAGACCTAAATATAAAATCTAAACCGATAAAGATCATGGAAGAAAAAATAGGGACAATGCTAGGAGCTCTAATACATGGCATAAACAGAATACAAAACATTACTAACCATGCACAAACACCAGAAGAAAAACTAGATAACTGGGAGCTCCTAAAAATCAAACACTTATGCTCATCAAAAGACTTCACCAAAAGAGTAAAAAGACAACCTACAGACTGGGAAAAAAATTTTGGCTATGACAAATCCTATCAGCATCTAATCTCTCAAATCTACAAGATACTGCAAAACCTCAACAACAAAGTCAAACAACCCAATTAAAAAATGGGCAAACGAGATGAACAGGCACTTCACCAAAGACATTCAGGTGGTTAACAGACACATGAAGAAATGCTCATGATCACTAGCCATTAGAGAAATGCAAATCAAAACTACAATGAGATATCATCTGTCATGGATTGAATTGTGTCCCCAGAAATATCTGTCAACTTGGCTGGGTCATGATTCCCAATATTGTATGATTAAGTACCATTTTGTAAATCTGATGTGATTTCCTTATGTGTTGTAAACTCTATCACTATGATGAGGTTATGCTGATGAGGTTTACAAGATTAGGTAGTGTCTTAATCCAATCTCTTTTGAGATATAAAAGAGAGAGGTGAGCAGAGACACATGGGAACCTCACACCACCAAGAAAGCAGTTCTGGGAGCAGAGTGGGTCCTTTGGACCTGAGGTTCCTGCACAGAGATGCTCCCAGACCGAGGGAAGACTGATGCATCACAAGGACATTCCTCCAGAGCAGACAGAGAGAGAGAGCCTTCTCCTGGAGCTGATAACCTGTATTTGGACTTGTAACCTATAGGACTGTGAAGAATAAACTTCTCTTTGTTAAAGCCATCCACTTGTGGTATTTCTGTTAGAGCAGCTCTAGATGACTGAGATACCATCTCACCCCAACAATGCTAGCATTAATCCAAAAAATACAAAATAATAAATGCTGGAGAGGTTGTGGAGAGACTGGAACACTTACACACTGTTGGGGGAAATGTAAAATGGTACAACCACTTTGGAAATCAATTTGGCTCTTCCTTAAAAAGCTAGAAATAGAGGTACCACACAATTCAGCAATCTCACTCCTTGAAATATATCCTAGAGAATTAAGAGCCATCACACGAATAGATATATGCACACCCAAGTTCATTGCAGCACTGTTCACTATAGCAAAAAGATGGAAACAACCTAGGTGCCCATCAACAGATGAATGGATAAACAAATTATGGTATATTCACACAATGGAATGCTATGAACAAAGATGAATCCGTGAAACACCTTATAACATGGAGAAATCTGGAAGGCGTTAAGCTGAGTGAATTTAGTCAGTCACAAAAAGACAAATATTGTATAAGACCACTGTTATAAGAACTGAAGAAAAGATTTCAACACAGAAGAAAACATTCTTTGATGGTTATGAGGATGGGGAGTGAGGGAGAGGGGTATTCACTAACTAGAGAGTAGACTAGAATTATCTTAGGTGAAGGGAAGGACAGCACACACTACAGGGGACGTCAGCACAACTGGAATAAATCAAAGGTAAAAAGTTTCCTGAATACAACCAAACTCTTCGAGGGACAGGGTAGCAGGGGTGGGGGTCTGGGACCATGGTTTCAGGGGACATCTAGGTCAATTGGCATAACAGTTTTTTAAGAAAATATTCTGCATCCCACTTTGATGAGTGGCATCTTGGGTCTTAAAAGCTAGTGAGCGGCCATCTAAGATGTATCAATTGGTCCCAGCCCACTTGGAGTCAAGGAGAATGAAGAACACCATAGACACAGGGAAAGTATTGGCCCAAGAGACAGAAAGGGCCACATAAACCAGAGACTTCAACAGCCTGAGACCAGAAGAACTAGATGGTTCCAGCAATGACTGTCCTGACAGGGAACGCAACAGAGAGTACCTGACAGAGCAGGAGAAAAGTGGGGTGCAGAACTCAAATTCCAGTAAAAAGACCAGATTTAATGGTATGACTGAGACTGGAGGGACCCCAGAAGACATGGCCCCCAAACTCTGTTAGCCCAAAACTAAAACCATTGCCGAGGCCAACTCTTCAGACAAAGATTAGACTGGACTATAAGACATAAAATGATATTCACGAAGAGTATGCTTGTTAGCTCAAGTAAATACATGAGACTAAATGGGCAGCTCCCGTCCAGAAGCGAAATGAGGAGGCAGAGACAGTCAGGAGCTGGTTGAATGGTCACAGGAAATCTGGGGTGGAAAGGAAGAATGTGCTGTCACAGTATAGGGAGAGCAACTAGGGTTACATAACTATGTATGTATAAATTTTGGTATGAGGGACTAACTTGAATTTTAAACTTTCACTTAAAGCACAACATAAAAAAAAAAACAACAAAGAGATGAAATCTACTCCTGAAGAATGGAAAAGCAATTCACGCCATGAAGGATGGCATTATGTGATTCAACAAATCAAGTTTGAAGAGAAGTTCTTGAGAGTTGTTAATTTTACACCAGTACGTGTTCAGGATACCGGCTCATAATGCTGTAGAGCATGTTTTCTCACTAATGAGTGCTCCATGGACACAGAATGAAATAAGTTGGATGTGACCACTGTAGAAATGTTGCAATGTAAATGGAACATATACTGTAACTGTAACTGTAACTGCAAGAAATTTTATAATCAAATTCTGCAAACAAGAACTGTTAAGCAGAGCCAAATCATCAGGGAAATATAAACAATACCCATACCCATTGCCACGGAGTCCATTCTGACTCAGGGCAACACCAAGTGTTACAGATTAGAACTGCTCTGTAGAGTTTTCTTGGATGTAATCTTTCTGGAAGCAGATCGCCAGGCCTTTCTTCTGTGGTGCCGCTGGGTGGGTTTGAACCGCCACCTTTAGGTTAGTAGTCGAGCACAAACAGTTTGTGTCACCCAGGAACCTGATAATTAAAGAAAAAGGTATGTAATTTAGATACTTATAATTGATTTCAGGTAAATAACAAATAATTTTTAGTGTAAGTATATTCCATGCAATATTTTTCTTTTATCTCAATGTGCATAGGCATAATCAGTTAAAAACAGTTCAAATTTAATTGGATGTCTTGTATTTTTATTTGCTAAATCTGGCAAACCCTGGTAACGCTAGGACCTGTACTCAGGTCTTCTGGTGCCAAATCTCGTACACTTTCCGCTATGTCCTTCCCTCCAGTTGATTTAATAAAATAACCAACCAAAGGACTATGTTTGGAATCAAGTTTCACAGTGACTTTTCTCTACTTTGTTGGTGCCCTAGACATCTGGAGAATGTCTCTGGAGGGGGAAATATAGAATCTCATCTTCAAACCTCTCTTTGCATCCATTAGAGCATTCTTCTGGACAGTTTTGTTGAGTTATGCCAAGATGAAGATTCTCTTCAATGTTGAAAGATGAAGTCAATAGCACTCTAGGTTTAGCTTTTAGAGTAGCTCTGTAATATTGTCTCAAATGCCATGCAATCAGCTAGGAAGGGGCACACAGGGGGCTCTAAAGTGGAATTGTGTCACCTTCACAGGTGTTATATAAACAGTGTTATTGTTATTAATAATTCTTATCAATACCACTTATTCAGTTGACCAAGTGCTTTCACATATATTATTCTATATGATCCTTACAATAAGCTTACGGGAGTTAATATCTATTTTTCTGTGGAAATCAAGATTCTGTGATGTAAAATTACTTATCCCCGGTTGTGCAGCTAATAAGTGCCAGAGCTATGATTTTTACCCACATCTCCTTCACCCAGGTCCCAAGTGCTTCTGCTGCACAGTGCAGCCAAGCAGATGGTGAGAAGAAGTCAGCTTCTGGGGCTGCCTTTCTGTTGGTTAGCTTGAGTTGGAGTCCGTTCTCAGATCACAGTACATTTTGTCACGAATAATACAAAAATATGCTTTAGTTTAAATTCTACAACAATTCTTTGTGCAATTAGCAAATTCACAATGGATTATGTGAATAGTATAACTGCCTATTGGCTCAAAATTCTTCGCACAGCCAGGTGCTGGGCTGACAGATCTGTGAGGTAGACAGCAGATTGGGTTGAGGAGCTCAGTTGTCTCCATGCTTATTACTGGGGACTCCTGGAGTGAGATGGACCCATCTGAGGGGATAGGATGGGGGTACTTTCCTTTCAGATTTAGATGCAATATGCATTTTTAAAAATAGTTTAAATTTTAGATCAGTTTTGAGTTTTCAGAAAAATTGTGCTGAAAATACAGAGTTCCCATATGCAACATGCTTATTTTGAATGCCAATTTTATGCAAATCACCTTCACATATTAAAGCTCATATGTGAAAGCTCATAACTCAAAGGAGGGGAGGCAGTATTCTACTTAGAGATGTGGAATTTGAAACTCTGAAAAGTTAAGATACCTTAAATTTGAAAAGGAGCACTGGTGGCATGGTGGTTAAGTGCTCGACTGCTAACTGAAAGGTCGGCAGTTTGAACTCACCAGCCACTCCTCAAGAGAAAGATGTGGCAGTCTGCTTCTGTACAGATTTACAGCTTTGGAAACCCTATGGAGCATTTCTATTCTACTCCATCCTATAGGGTCGCTATGAGTCGGAATTGACTCAACGGCAGTGGGTTTGGGTTTTTAAGTTAAAAAAAAAGAAATCACGTGAAAACCAAATTCAGGGAGAGGATTATGAACAGGGAAATTGCTACCGCTTCTTGCCTGGCCGATTATAGGTGCCCAATGAATCTTTACTATACTGGATTGAAACCATAATTTAGATTGCAGCATTGACCTCCGTAAACTGTGGGTCTGCAGACCCAGGTCCTCAAACTTAGAGCTTCACTACGGGAAACCAATATCCCGTCCTGCTATTTTCCCACACTATTTCAAAAACACAAAGAAAGAATCCAAGTACACATCCTACTGGCTCCAGCTGAACTCTGAGAAAGAGATGTGAAAGACATTTTATTACTTTGTAGTTTCATAAGTTGCGTCATCATAGTCTACCAAAGGGAAAGGGAAAGGGAAAGCAGAGCGGAAAGCTATCTGCATAGTCCAGAGGAAGAGCCATATTAACTGAGGAGACCATACTATCTCAACTCCAAATTGAAACACTTGGTCTAAAAATATTAAGCACATTTATGGAATAACAAAAAGAATACTTAGAATCAGGAGTGCCGACATTAAGCGCATGAAAATGTCACCAAAAACATGAGGCTTCACTTCTGTATTAAATTACTGTGGCTGTCCATTTTCCTTATGGTTTAAAAATGATGACTCTCAATTGAGTCTACCTCTTCCCCTCCATTTCTTTAAGAAACAGAAGATAGGAATGGATTAAATGTCAGGGAACTTTTGAATGAGGAACACTCAAGGATATGTTTCAGTCTTTACCTGTGTCACAGAGAACAATGCAGAGGCATCCGCACAACTAGAATCTTTTCAATCAAATAAAGATATAAAGGCTTCCCCAAGTGACACTCTGGGTTTACACTATGTCAAGACAGAAACTTTCCTTGCTGTATGTAGAAAGTTTGTCTCATCCCAGGCATCCAATATCCCACCATTTACTCCCAATCCTAGCCTCTAGAGATGCTCTGACTGTGAAAATAGTGCATGCCAACTTAAATTCTCATAAACATGCCGCAGGCTGAAAATACATTCAGGGATGAACATTCACCGATATAATGGATTCAAAGCAGCAAGTAATGTCACTCGGCTGCTAAAAAAAAGGTGGATGGTTTGAGTCTACCCAGAGACCTCAGAAGAAAGGCCTGGAAATCTACTCCTGAAAAATCAGCCATTGAAAGCCCTATGGAACACAGTTCTACTCTGACACACATGGGGTCACCATGAGTCAGAGTCAACTTGACCACAACTGGTTTGGTGTTCTTTATAGCATTTTTGCTCATTGTCTCTAACTAGAAATAAGTTTGGGGCCTGGTAAGAGAAAGAATGGAGGAAAATTTCATTCTGACAGATCAAAAAGGAACTCAGTTCAATATCCCATGGAGGAGCTTAAAGCAAAAGAATAAGTCAAATGTTAAGATAGAATACCATCCAGTCTGTCCACAAACATTGAATTAGGAGAGCTGTAATTGGATTTCCCAACCTGGACACCTCTACTTGATGCCAAGTCCCCAAAGGCATTCTAATTCCTATTGAGCAAACAAGAGAAAAAGTATCAGCCTCAGATTAAACCTCCCATAAGGCCACAGGGCCAACATGTCCTTTTACCCTTCCCAAAAGTGAGGAATACAATATGTTGTCTGATACTGGCTTGAAAGAACTTGAGAATACTAAGAAAGGCTGAGCTTTTCAAAGCAAAAAGCTGTGCTCAGCTCTTCTCTCTGTCACTGTGTCATTAGCCTCCTGGGCCCACATAGCCCCTAGCCTTCTCATTCCTAAATGCCTTCCTTCTATCTAATGCCCGCAGTCCGAGAGCCTGATGGTTCAGATAAACATGTGCCAAATCTTGGTTTATCAATCCTTTGTGGGAAGGTCAAGTAGTCCTTTAAAAAATCTGAAGGAACAAAAATATTACTAACACATGAGTTTAGAAAGAACTACAAGATAAAACTCCTTGGCATACACACAAAGGCCTTCCACAATTCATACTCCATTTACTTCTTCAGAATTATCTCCCATTTCCTCCCCTCCTTCCACTAGCATACACTCCATATTCAGTCTCCATTGCCTCCATATCTTTGTATATGCTGCACCCCCCACCCTTGCTCACCTTCTCTGATGGAAAACTTACATTCATCCTTGAGGATACTTCAGCTTCTCAGTAAACAGCTTCTAACTCCTCTAGGGAAATTTAGTTACCCCCTCATCTGTGCTTTTATAGGTCTTTGTTCATATCTCTGTGATGGTGATTATGTGTAAAACTTGAGAGCAGGGATCATGTCTCAATCATCTAGTGATTAATATAGCCTCTAGCATATAGTAGATGCTCAACACATTTTCTGAATGAATTAATGGTCACCATTTACAATCATTTGCTTGATTTTTCTATAAAACTAGTTTTATGATGCGGTTGCATTGCCTTCAGTGTGACAATCTATTCTATAAATAATTGTAATAGAAGGAAGTCAGTGAAAGCACATCTAATTGCATAATTCCTGAAAGACTGTCAATTTACGTCAAACTTACTCAAAGAATTGTAAAAATCTCAAAATCACAATGTTAAGCATGGTTTAATAATACATTCTTAAAAAATGTTTTTATAAAACCACTTGCATTTTCAATTCTCCTTTCTCTCAACACAGTGTAACATAAAAATGCCACACGTCATGCGTAGACTTTCCGTCCGAATAGATCTTGAGAAATACCAACATCATAGATTTTTAGTTGAAAAATTCTAGTTCAGTTCTCTACTATGTATGAATCTCTACAATATCCCCGAGAAGTGATCATCCAGCTTCTACTTTAACACTTCCAGTGATGCACAGCTCATTATTTAAGAAGGCAATGATAATGTCTGAACTGAGCCCAAATCTGCTTCCTTACAACCTGCAGCCATTGATCCACAGAGAATACTCTTTCTTCCCTGTGATGCTACAACTACTACTACGCATTGCCACTGAATCGATTCCAACTCATAGCAACTGTACAGGACAGAGCAGAACCGCCTCCATAGGGTTTCCACGGCTGTAATCTTTATGGAAGCAGACTGCCACATCTTTCTCTCATGGAGCGGCTGGTGGGTTCAAACCGCCGACCTTTTAGTCAGCAGCCGAGCACTTAACCACTGCACCACCAGGGCTCCTTTCCCTATGATAGCCCTATAAGTGATTAAAAACAGCTATTATAGCCATCCATCTTTGCCAGGCTAAACCTCATCACTTCATTCAACTGATTCTCATATGTTATGTTTTTCAATATTTTCACCAACTGCTTCATATTCTCTAGACATGTTCTAGTCAATCTCTAACACTTCTAAGATCTGGAATCTGGAATGATGCTCCAAGTGAGGTTTGCCCAGTGTAGCGAATTTCCCAGAGTAGGCTTAACATATATCTCTCATTTTAGACTCCATACAGGTGCTGTCCCAAACTTGGACTGCTCTTACTTGATATAGAGTCAAACCTTGGCAATGGCTAGTAGGAAAAGGGATGACATGATACCTGGGTGGGACCAGAGCTAAGAGAACTGAACCAATTCTGGGAATGGCTCTTTAGTTAGGAGGCAAGCTGCCTAAATGACTCCTAGATGTAATAAGGGCATTCAAGGGGGTTTGTTTGATCTGATAGGTAGGGACCAGACTTTAAGTCAGACAGGCGGCAGCATCATAACTCCACTAGGTTTTGAAGCAGGACCCCAGTCATTAGCTGGGGAACACACTGGTCAAGATCAAACCCCTGGACAAAGAGGTTGCAAAGAGCTAGGCAAATTAATCATGAAGACTAGGGTTCAAAGAAGGGCTACGTTTCTAGGTAGAACCTGGGGTAGTAAGTAAGAATCTTGACTGCAAGCAGAGAATACCAGAAAGATGTTTATTTGTGTTTTTTTGACTATGCAAAGGCATTTGTCTGTGTGGATCATAACAAATTATAGATAACATTGCAAATAATAGGAATTCCAGAACATTTCATTGTGCTCATGAAGAACCTGTCTATAGTCCAAGAGTCAGTCGTTCAAACAGAACAAGGTGATGGACAACGCATGGTTTAAAATCAGGAAAGGCATGCATCAGGGTTGTATTCTTTCACCATATCTGTACGCTGGGCAAATAATCTGAGAAGCTGGACTACATGAAGAAGAATGTGGCATCAGGATTGGAGGAAGACTCATTAACAACCTGTGATATACAGATGACACAACTTTGCTTGCTGAAAGGGAAGAGGACTTGAAGCACTTACTGATGAAGATCAAAGACTATAGCCTTCAATATGGATTACACCTCAACATAAAGAAAACAAAAATCCTCACAACTGGACCAATAAGCAACATCATGATAAACGGAGAAAAGATTGAAGTTGTCAAAGATTTTGTTTTACCTGGATCCACAATCAATGCCCATGGAAGTAGCAGTCAAGAAATTAAATGATGTGTTGCATTGGGCAACTCTGCTGCAAAAGACCTGTTTAAAGTGTTAAAAGCAAAGATGTCACTTTGAAGACTAAGGAGTGCCTGACCTAAGCTATGATATTTTCAATCACCTCATATGCATGTGAAAGCTGGACAATGAATACGGAAGACCAAAAAAGAACTGATACAGTTGAATTACGGTGTTGGTGAAGAATATTGATTATACCAGGGACTGCAAGAAGAATGAACAAGTCTGTCTTGGAAGTACAGCCAGTGTGCTCCTTGGAAGTTAAGGATGGTGAGTCTTGGAAGTCTCACATACTTTGGACATGTTATCAGGAGGGACCAGTCCATGGAGGACATCATGCTTGGTAGGGTAAGTGTCAGCGAAAAAGAGGAATACCCTCAGAGAGATGGATTGACACAGTGGCTGCAACAATGGGCTCAAACACAGCAATAACTGTGAGGATGGCGTGGGATCGGGCGGTGTTTTGTTCTGTTGTATATGGGGTTGCTATGAGTCAGAACTGACTCATGGCACCTAACAACAACAACAACAAAGTAAGAATCAAAATGGCTCTGGAATTGTAAAGACCTATATTGAATTCTAGTTTCTCTACTTTCCCAGCTGTTCAGTTAGCAGGCCAGGACTTTAACTGTTTGCACAACGCAGGGACTCTCCTATGAAAACTTAATGGAATAACATATGATATTGTTAGCTGCTGTGAAGTCAACCCCCAACTCATGGGGACCCCATGCACAACAGGAACAAACTGTTGTGATCCAAAGGGTTTTCATTGACTGGTTTTTTCAGAAGTAGATTGCCAGACCTTTCTTCCTACTCTGTCCTAGTCTGGAAGCTCTGCTGAAACCTGTTCAGCATAATAGCAACACGAAAGGCTCCACAGACAAAAGGTAGTGGCTATGCTTGAAGTGCACTGGCCAGGAATCAAACCCTGGTCTCCTGCATAGAAGGTGAGAATTCCACCACTAAACCATCTGTCTTAGGTATCTAGTGTTGCTGTAACAGAAATACCACAAGTGGATGGCTTTAACAAAGAGAAATTTATTCTCTCACAGTCTAGTAGGATAGAAGTCCAAATTCAGGACGCAAGCTCTAAGGGACAGCTTTCTCTTTTTGTCGGCTCTGCAAGATGGTCCTTGTCATCGATCTTCCCCTGGTCTAGGAATTTCTCAATGCAGAGACCCTGGGTCCAAAGGATGCACTCTGCTCCTGGCACTACCTTCTTGGTGGTATGAGGTCCCCTGTATCTCTGCTTGCTTCTGTCTTTTATATCTCAAAAGAGATTGACTTAAAACACAACCTAATCTTGCAGATTGATTCCTGCCTCGTTAACATAACTGCCCCTAATTCTGCCTCATTGACATCATAGAGGTAGGATTAACAACACATAGGAAAATCACATAAGATGACAAAACGGTGGACAAGCACATAATACTGGGAATCATGACCTAGCCTAGTTGACACACACTTTTGGGGGACACAGTTGAAAGCATAATACCACCCAACCAAATCCATTGCTGTTGAGTTGATTCTGATTCATAGCAGCCCTACAGGACAGAGCAGAACTGCCCCACAGGGTTTCCAGGGCTGTAGATCCTTACAGAAGCAGACTGCCACATCTTTCTCCCGCAGAATGGCTGGTGGGTTCAAACTGCTGACCTTTTGGTTAGCAGCCAAGCACTTTAACAGCTGCACTACCAGAGCTCCTACAATGTAAGTAGAGTCTAGCATATATCTAGTGCTTACCAAATGTTATTATTACAGATCAAAATGTATAAATAAAATGTAAATTAAATGAATTTTAAAATAATTTTCACTTTTGAAGCCTTTAAAGTAATTATGTACTAAGAGCATTTTGTCAAATTATTCTGGACAGTTTCTAAGAAAAGTATTATATCTGTTTTTTTTGAAAGAAGACCATGAATGACATGGATTGGTGAAATGGCTTATAAAATAAAGTAAGTAATATGATTCATTATAATCCTCATAACAATTGTACCAATGGTATGGTTAAAAAAAAAAATCTTATTTTCAGATTTTACTTTGAAGTAAAATGATGCCTTTTTCATAAATCTTTGTAATTAGTATTTTTTATAATATAAATTTAGATTCATCAATCCAGTTAGAATTTTTCTGCATTGTACAATGTAATATTTGTTAGGAGTCTTTCCAAAAATCCTTTTCCCAGCCCCACACTATTTTTCTTTTAATATCCAATTATCTAAAACTTAAGAAGAGTAGGCCCCACCCAATAGGTGGGTGTGTGTGGCTCTGATCCTACAGTTGAGATCCAGAGAAATGGGAGTGACATCATCTGTTACAATAAAAAAGCTTCTTTTGGTGGGGGCAAGACCCACATATAAAAGTCACATTTAAGGGTCTGCAGTCCAGTTCATGTGCTTTCTCCAGTTTACTCAACATTAAGAAAGCATCACCTGCTAATACAGCTGAAAGAGGATCTTGTCTTAAGACATTGTGTGGTAAGTAGTCTTTATTTTCTTTGTTAAAATTTGTAGGAGATGTTTCATAATCAAGCTATTATTTAATGTGTACCATTTTCTACAAATATGTTAAGGGGGAGTTAAATTATGTTTAATATAAAATGCCAAAATATAAAATAAACTTGTGCTATTAAAATAATTTTAAACCTTTTATTTTTGTAATTACAGTCTTTTGAGGTGCCTTCCTTTTTAAAATTCATCTGGAATTACAGGCAAAATGATTAAAATTTGGCATTATATGCTTTAGTGGAATCTTTATTAAAATTTTGAAATAAAAGAGCATAATGATGAATGAATAGTTCTGATTTAAACAACCAATATAAATTTACTAAGTTGAAGTTAAAATTCCATTTTTTTTCTGCAGAATATCCATATCTAGATTATTTATTTTATGACTCATAGAGAGCTCATTCTGTATTCTGTCTGTTTGCTGAATACTTATGTGACTTCTCTTTACCTAAATGACAGCCTTTTCTAGTTCTCGATTTTGAAAACTTGTACACGAATTTTAAGGGAGTTTTACAACTGTTTTTCAGCTCCTTTTCCTGACATTCTTATGAGAAGTCCATCTCCCTACGCAGAACAAACAAGCCAAGTAGAGGTGTCTGAGGTCACTAGGTGAATGTGACAAATCTAGCAATGAACACCAATGCTCTTGTCCTCTGGTTACAGTGCCTGTTTCTGACATAACCCAAAACTGGAAAATATTCATGTGTTGCTCCATCAATAGCTTTATACTGCACAATAAAAAGAAATGTAGCAGATTATGTGTCTTACGCTCTTCTAAATGATGCAGTTTCCCTTTAAAATATGAGTACACAGCCACTCTATATGTTAAAAGAGAGAATACTGAGCATTAAGACAAAGTACTTCTATAATAACAGGCTTTTCAATTACTGTAATGCAGATTAAGGTAAGAATATCCTATACTGATATGAAAAATCTTATGAACAAAAGATGAAAGAGCTAAAAATTATATTAAAACCTAATTGTTAATAAAATAAGTTAAAGAAATAAGATACAGACAATCATTTTATTTGGAGCCAAAACTCTAAATCCACATTGCAATTAATTTATGAAGTGATTTTTAAATGCTCTGATGTATTCTTTTTAGTAGGTTGAGAAGTGTGCATTAACTCAGTAAAAATCTCATTAAATCAGAGCCAATTAATTCTGTATTTCTGGTAATTATTGCAGTGCCTGAAATAAAGTTTACTTATGGAAAAAGGATTTGCTAAGTAAATAGTGTTAACAATTTACCTAATTAAAGAGTTAACCATTTTTAAGCAAATTGTAAGCATTCAGTCATAAAGTACATAAAATGTGGGAAGAAATTCTAGAAAGCAATTTCTTTCATTCTCTGTGTGGTTTCAAATTCATGTATTAAACCTTGCACAAGAACACTCAAAAAATGCCTAAGAAAGTAAAACTAATCCATCTAATTTCTAAGTCAAATTATGTGTACATCTAATACATACTAATGTGTCCATAAAATAAAGAGGCTGATTTCAACAGCTTCTCATGAAAACCAATTAGTATACTGTCACATTTTGCATGTGGTTGTGTGGTTTACATGTAAATTACTGTAAATTTAATTAGAGAGTTTGAAATACTAAAAATATTTTAAACTACTCCCTTTTTGCTTTTCCTTTTAGTGAAGACGATGTCTGCAAAAGACATGGCTAAAGTAATGGTTGTCTTGTTTGCAATTTGTTTTCTTACACAATTGGAAGGGAAAGCTGTTAAGTAAGTACTGTAGCCTGTTCTGCGTGGTGAGGGCATGGGGGTTGGATTTTTAAAATTGGCTTTACGACTTGGAAGTGGGAGGCTAATGGAGTGTCCCTCTCTGTTTCTGTTACGCCCAGGAAGAGATCTGTAAGTGAAATACAGTTTATGCATAACCTGGGCAAACATCTGACCTCAATGGAAAGGGTGGAGTGGCTTCGTAAGAAACTGCAGGATGTGCACAATTTTATTGCCCTCGGAGCCCCTATCGCTGCCAGAGATGGTGGGCCCCAGAGGCCCCGAAAGAAAGAAGACAACGTCCTTGTTGACAGTAATCAAAAAAGTCTTGGAGAGGCAGACAAAGCTGATGTGGATGTATTAATCAAAGCTAAATCTCAATGAAAACGTTTATGAACAGAAAACTGCTCTGGACAGTATAGGGCAACAATATTGCATGCTGCTAATGTTTCAAGTTCTATTAAAATTATCAAGTGCCAATATTTCTAATATTGCCAAACTTTACATGTAATCCATTCCTAGCCTAATAGCTGCAATTTTAATTGATTGTTTTGATTCTAGTTTTATTCATTTAAAGAACTTTTTAATTATTCTATTTCTATTGTTTATTCTTTTTAATGTATGCTATTGCATAACTTATAAAAAGAATAAAATTGTACTTTTCAATCTATCTCCCATCTTACAATGCAAAATAAACATTTAACGATCGTAATTCTAAATAAATGAAGTTACGTATTTCTCACTTGTTACAAGTCTGTCGTTTGTGGTATGACTGACACAAGTACATTTAAATAGATCATGACTAGGTTAGAATCACTCAAAAAAAATTTTTAAATCATGTGTTTCATTTTGATACACTGAACAACATTCTTTTAATATCACCAAAGTACCACATTTCAAATCCTCAATCACCAAAACAAAACCTGTTGCCATCGAGTTGGTACTATTGTCCTCTTCAGAGCCCCTGGGTGGTGCAAACAGTTAAGTACCCATCTCCACCTGTGAAGGAAAATCCACTTAAACTTTAATAACTAGGGTCTTGGCCTGAACTTTGATCCCCCTGGGAAACTTCTCATCTTCATGCCTCCCTTCCTCAGGGCAGGCTTGCCTGATTGTCAAGATAGTTTGGGTCACCCTGTGTGCATTTTTGGAGTCCCTGGGTGGTGCAAAATGTTAAGTGCTCAGCTACTAATCAAAAGGTTGGCCATTTGAACTCACCCACAGGTGCCTTGGAAGACAGGCCTGGTGATCTGCTTCTGAAAGATCATAGCCTTGAAAACCCCATGGAGCAGTTCTGCTCTACACATGTGGGGTGGCCATCGACTCTATGACAACCACCACCACCACCACCAATTGTCCTCTTCATTTCATAAAAGGAAATGATGAAACTCAGCAACTTTTTTTGTCTTTTTAAAAGGCAGAAAGTGATTTCAAACTTTAATGCAAAAAGTATTTACCTATACACAAACCTACTGGACATATTTCTAGTCTGAACTGTAAATAGCAAAAACTAGAAATTTTGTATTTATTAGAAGAAAAATTCATTAATTTATTCATTCACCATTTTACAAGTATTTATTTAGTGTCCATTATTTGTCATAGCAATGATTGTGAGGATGGCTCAGGATCAGACAGTGTTTTGTTCTGTTGTATACAGGTCACTATGAGTCAGAATCAAGTTGACGGTACCTAACAACAACATTTGTCACGTACTGTATTAGGAACTGGGCACACAGTGGTGAGCAAAACAGACACAGTTCCCATCTTCATTGAGGCAACAATTTAGTGGGGCAAAAAGCCTCTCATTAATCCATTATGAACTTTGATAAATGCTATGATAGAACAGTACAAGATACTACCAGTTGCCGTCAAGTTGATTCTGACTCATGGAGACTGTATGTGTTGCAGAGTAGAAGTGCACTCCATAGGGTTTTCAAGGCTCTGATTTTTCAGAAGATCGCCAAGCCTTCTTCCAAGGTGACTCTGGGTGGGTTCAAACTACCAACCTTTTGGTTAGTAGTCCAGCGCTTAACCACCTGCACCACCCAGGGACTACTAGTAAAGACACTGTAAGTGTGTAAAATACAGAGCCAATAAACTATTTAGCACAGAAGGAGTTAGCAAATACATGATAGACCAGGAGAAAAGATCTGTGACATTTTAAAACCAACAAGGAATTTGTATTAGAATACACAAAGGAATTAATAGGATCAGAAACTCAAGAAAAAGGGGGAATTATATGAATAAGCAATTCACAGATAGGGAAGCCCAAATAGCCAACGGATAGAGAAGTTCAATCTCACTAGTAATCAGAGATTCACAAATTAAAACGATGAACAACCACTTGAAATCAATATGACAAAAAATTTTATAAAGGCATCTAATTCTAATTGTAGATGGAAACAGGGAGACAGGAATGCTTAGCTCTGCTGGTAGGAGTGTAAACTGTACTTCCAGTTCACAAGCAATCTTGTGAAACTAAGTGTGTTCGGTAAAGCATTTCTTTTCCCAAAGAAATTATCACAAACTTCCACAAAAGGACATATTCAAGAATATTCATCGTGGCATTTATGCTACCAGGGGATTGAAAGCATTCCTGGAACGCTAAAACTACATTTTCCAAACATCTTTGCAGCTAAGGTTCTGGAAGAGATTTGGCTCAGCCACTCATACGCATGCCTGTGAGACTGGGAAGGCGATTCTCCCACTCTCTTTCTACTCATAACCATTGTTACGGAGGGGCTTGATATTTCTGTGCTAGTGTATTGGAATCCACTCAATGGCACATAACAAGTGTTAGCAGGGAGCCCTAGTAGCGCAGCCGTTAAGAGCTATGGCTGCAAACCAAAATGTCAGCAGTTTGAATCCACCAGCCACTCACTGGAAACCCTATGGGGTAATTCTACCCTGTCCTGTAGGATCATTATGAGTTGGAATCGACTTGATGGCAATAGGTGTTTTTTTAGTTTGATTTAGTATTAGCAGAGGTTCCAGGGACAAGTGAAATTCCTGTGACAAATAGAGCTCAAATGTATAGCCACCTAAATTGTTTATTTTCTTATTCACATAACATTACCAAGCTGATGAACAGGTCAGCAGCATGGCCCTTTCTACACAGTCATTGAGGGTCTTGCTTCTATCACAGTAATCCTAGGATTATCTTTATTCCATCTAGCTGGTAGTGAAAAATGTTATGTAAAAATTCTGTGTAAAGTTTTTATGAGCCAGGCAGAAAAGGTGACATCACCTCTTCATTCCATTGACAATAATATAGTCAAGAGACCTGATGGTGAAGAGGGGGAGATAACAGAAAATACAGAAAGAATTGTTGAAGATTTGTTGGCAGAAAACTTCCCTGATATCATGAAAGATGAGAAGATATCTATCCAAGATGCTATTGAACCCCACACAAGGTAGATCCCAAAAGAAAGTCACCAAGACAAATTATAATCAAACTTGCCAAAACCAAAGATAAAGAGAGAATTTTAAGAGTGACTATGGATAAACAAAAAGTCATTTACAAAGGAGAGTCAATAAGAATAAGCTCAGACTACTCAGCAGAAACCATGTAGGCAAGAAGGCAATGGGGTGACATATATAAAGCCTTGAAGGAACTGCCAGCCAAGAATTATATATCCAGCAAAACTGTCTCTCAAATATGATGGTGAAATTAGAGCATTTCCAGATAAACAAAAGTTTAGGGAATTTTCAAAAACCAAACCAAAATTACAAGAAATACTAAAGGGAGTTCTCTGGTTAGAAAATCAATAACATCAGATAACAACCCAACTAGAACACAGGACAGAGCAACCATATATCAACCCAGACAGGGAAGACACAAAAATAAATCATAGCTAAAACACTCAAAATAAGGAAACAGAGATGTCAGTATTTAAAAGATGACAACATTAAAACAAAAAAAAGGGACTAAAAAATTTAGTCATAACTCTTTCATATGGAGAGGAAGACAAAGCTATACAAAGAAATAAAAGACTGGTTTAAACTTAGAAAAATAATAGTAAATAATAAGGTAACCTCAAAGGAAACTAACAATCCTACACATCAAAATAAAAAACAAGAAAAACGTAAAGACTCAGCAAATATAAAATCAACAACTATGAAAAAGATGAAAATACATAAATAAAAACGACTCAGCACAGAAAATTAAGTGGAACAAAGAAACTGTTAACAACACACACACACAAAATAAAAAAGACAGCACTAAACTCATAAATAATTACGCTGAATGTAAATGTACTAAATGCACCAATAGACAGACAGTGGCAGGATGGATTAAAAAAAAATGACCTGTCTATATGTTGCCTACAAGAGACACACCTTAGACTTAAAGACACACACAAACTAAAATTCAAAGGATGGAAAAAAATACATCAAGAAAACAACACAAAAAAGAACAGGAGTGGCAATATTAATCTCTGACAAAATAGACTTTAAAGTACAATCCACCACAAAGGATAAGGAAGGACACTATATAATGACTAAAGTGTCAATACACCAGGAGGACATAACCATAATAAATATTTACTCACCCAATGACAGGGCTCCAAAATAGATAAAACGAACTCTAACAGCACTGAAAAGAGAGATAGACAGCGCCACAATAATAGTAGAAGACTTCAACATACCACTTTCAGTGAAGGAAAGAACATCCAGAAAGAAGCTCAATAAAGACATGGAAGATCTAAATACCACAATCAACCAACTTGATCTCATGGACATATAATGAACACTCCACCCAACAGCAGCCAACTATACTTACTTTTCCAATGCACATGGAACATTCTCCAGAATAGACCACAGATTAGGCCATAAAGTAAGCCTTAACAAAATCCAAAGCATCAAAATATTACAAAGCATCTTTTTTGACCATAGCCATAAAAGTAGAAATCAACAAACAGAAACAGCAAGGAAAAAAAATCAAACACATGGAAACTGAACAACACCTTGCTAAAAAACTACTGGGTTACAGAAGAAATTAAGGATGGAATAGAAATTCACAGAATCAAATGAGAATGAAAACACATCCCACGAGAACCTTTGGGACACAGCAAAAGCAGTGCTCAGAGGTCAGTTTATAGCAATAAATGCACACATCCAAAAAGAAGAAAGGGCCACAATCAAAACATTAGCCCTACAACTGGAACAAGTAGAAAGAGAGCAGCAAAAGAAGCCCTCGGGTGGCAGAAGAAAGGAAATAATAAGAACTAGAGCAGAATTAAATGAGACAGAGAATAGAAAAACAATTGAAAGAGTTAACAAGATCAAAAGCTGGTTCTTTGAAAAGATCAACAAAATCAATAAACCAGTGGCCAAACTAACAAAAGAAAAACAGGAAAGGAAGCAAATAACCCGTATAAGGAAAGAGGTGGGTGATATCACAATAGACCCAATTGAAATTAAAAGAATCATAACAGAATACTATGAAAAATCGTACCCTAACAAATTTGAAAACCAAGAGGAAATGGACAAATTTCTAGAACTTTACTACCTACCTAAACTAACACAATCAGAGGCAGAACAACTAAATAAACCTATAACAAAAGAAGAGACTGAAAATATAATTTAAAAAAAAAAAAAAAAACTCCCTACCAAAAAAAGCCCTGGCCCTGATGGTTTCACTGGAGAATTCTACCAAATTTTCAGATAAGAATTAACATCACCACTACTAAAGGTATTTCAGAGCATAGAAAAGGAAGGAATACTCCCAAACTCATTCTATGAAGCCAGGATAACCCTGATACCAAAACCAGGTAAAGACACCACAAAAAAAGAAAATTGCAGACCAATATCCCTCATGAACATAGATGCAAAAATCTTCAACAAAATTCTAGCCAATAGAATTCAGCAACATATGAAAAAAATAATTCACCATGATCAAGTGGGATTTATACCAGGTATGCAGGGGTGGTTCAACATTAGAAAAACAATCAATGTAATCCATCACATAAATAAATAAAACAAAAGACAAGAACCACATGATCTTATCAACTGATGCAGAAAAGGCATTTGACAAAGTCCAACATCCATTCATGATAAAAACTCTTAGCATAATAGGAATAGAAGGGAAATTCCTCAGCATAATTAAGGGCATTTATACAAAGCCAATGTACAACATCATCTTAAATGGAGAGCGTCTGAAAGCATTCCCCTTGAGAATAGGAACCAGACAAGGATGCCCTTTATCACCACTCTTATTCAACATTGTGCTGGAGGTACTAGCCAGAGCAATTAGACTAAAAAAAAGAAATAAAGGGCATTCAAATTGGTAAGGAAGAAGTAAAAGTATCTCTATTTGCAGATGATATGATCTTCTACACAGAAAACCCCAAAGAATCCAAGAGAAAACTACTAGAATTGACAGAAGATTTCAGCAAAGTATCAGGATACAAGATAAACATACAAAAATCAGTTGGATTCCTCTACACCAACAAAGAGAACTTCTAAGAGGAAATCACCAAATCAATACCATTTACAATAGCTCCCAAGAAGATAAAATACTTACGAATAAATCTAACCAGAGATGTAAAAGACCTATACAATGAAAACTACAAGATACTATGGCAAGAAACCAAAAGAGACCTGCATAAGTGGAAAAACATACCTTGCTCATGGATAGGAAGACTCAACATTGTGAAAATGTCAGTTCTACCCAAAGCGATCTACAGATACAATGCAATCCCAATCCAAATTCCAATGGCATTTTTTAATGAGATGGAGAAACAATTTACCAACTTCATATGGAAAGGGAAGAGGCCTTGGATAAGTAAAGTATTACTGAAGAAGAAGAACAAAGTGGGAGGCCTCCCACTACCTGATTTTAGAATTTATTATACTGCCACGGTAGTCAAAACAGCCTGGTACTGGTACAACAACAGATACATAGACCAATGGAACAGAATTGAGAATCCAGATGTAAATTAATCTACCTGTGAGCAGCTGATACTTGGCAAAGGCCCAAAGTCTGTTAATTGGGGAAAAGACAGTCTCTTTAACAGATGGTGCTGGCATAACTGGATATCCATCTGCAAAAAAATGAAACAAGACCCATAACTCACACCATGCACAAAAACTAACTCAAATGGATCAAAGACCTAAATATAAAATCTAAACCGATAAAGATCATGGAAGAAAAAATAGGGACAATGCTAGGAGCCCTAATACATGGCATAAACAGAATACAAAATATTACTAACCATGCACAAACACCAGAAGAAAAACTAGATGGCTGGGAGCTCCTAAAAATCAAACACTTATGATCATCAAAAGACTTCACCAAAAGAGTCAAAAGACACCCTACAGACTGGGAAAAAATTTTTGAGTATGACAAATCTAGTCAGCATCTAATCTCTCAAATCTACAAGATACTGCAAAACCTCAACAACAAAAAGTCAAACAACCCAATTAAAAAATGGTCAAAGGATATGAACAAGCACTGCGCCAAAGAAGGCATTCAGGTGGCTAACAGACACATGAGGAAATGCTCATAATCATTAGCCATTTGAAAAATGCAAATCAAAATTACAAAGAGATACCATCTCACCCCAACAATGCTTTCATTAATCCAAAAAACACAAAATAATAAATGTTGGAGAAGTTGTGGAGAGACTGGAACCCTTACACACTGTTGGTGGGAATGTAAAATGGTACAGCCACTTTGGAAATCAATTTGGTGCTTCCTTAAAAGGCTAGAAATAGAAGTACCATACAATCCAGCTATCCCACTCTTTGGAATATATCCTAGAGAAATAAGAGCCATCGCACTAATAGATCTTTGGGCACCCGTGTTCATTGCAGCACTGTTAACAATAGCAAAAAGATGGAAACAACCTAGATGCCCATCAACGGACGAATGGATAAACAAGTTCTGGTATATTCACACGATGGAATACTACTCAATAATAAAGAACAATGATGAATCCGTGAAATATAACATGGAGGAATCTGGAAGGCATTATGCTGAGTGAATTTAGTCAATTGCAAAAGGACAAATATTGTATAAGACCACTATTATAAGAATTCAAGAAAAGATTTCAACACAGAAGAAAATATTCTTTTATGGTTATAAGGGTGGGGAGGCAGGAAGAGAGGTATTCACTAACTAGATAGTAGACAAGAATTATCTTAGGTGAAGGGATGGACAGCACACACTATGGGGGAAGTCAGCACAACTGGACTAAATGAAAAACTTACAAGTTTCCTGAGTACAACCAAACACTTCAAGGGACAGAATAGCAGGGGTGGGAGTCTGGGGACCATGCTTTCATGGAACATCTAAGTCAACTGGCATAACAAAGCTTATTAAGAAAATGCATCCCACTTTGGTGAGCGGCATCGGGGTCTTAAAAACTAGCCACCAGTCATCTAAGATGCATCAATTGGTCCCAATCCACCTGGAGTAAAGAAAAATGAAGAACACTGAAGACACAAGGAAAATATTAGCCCAAGAGACAGAAAGGGCCACATAAACCACAGACTTCATCAGCCTAAGACCAGAAGAAATAGATGGTGCCCGGCTACCACCACTGACTTCCCTGACAGGAACACAACAGAGTCCCTGATGGAGTAAGAGAAAAGTGGAGTACAGAACTCAAATTCTAGTAAAAAGACCAGACTCAGTGGTTTGACTGAGCCTGGGAGAACCTCGGAAGACATGGCCCCCAGACTCTCTGTTAGCCCAAAACTAAAACATTTCCAAGGCCAACCCTTCAGACATAAAATAATACTCTTGAAGACTGTGCTTCTTAGCTCAAGTAGATACAGAAGACTAAATGGGCAGCTCCTATCCGGAGGCAAGATGAGAAGGCAGAGAGGGTCAGGAGCTGGTTGAATGCACACGGGGAAATCTGGGGTGGAAAGGAGGAGTGTGATGTCACAGTACTGGGAGAGCAACCAGGGTCACATAACAATGTGTATAAATTTTTGTATGAGAAACTAACTTGAAATGTAAACTTTCACTTAAAGCACACATACACAAAAAAAGAGACCTGATGGTGCAGTGGCTAAACACATGGCTGCTAACGACAGGCTGGTGGTTTGAACCCACCCAGCAGCTCTGTAGGAGGCAGACCTGGAGATCTCTTCCCGTAAAGATTACAGTCCTGGAAACCCTATGGGGCAGTTCTATTCTGTCACATGGGGTCACTATGAGTTGAAGTCAACTCAAAGGCACCTAACAACAGCAACAACATAATATAGTCACATTATTGTGGTTGCTGTTAGCGTCCATCTAGTCGACCTGACTCATGGCAACCTCATATGTGTCAAAGTAGAACTGTGCTCCATAGGGTTTTCAATGGCTGGTCCTTTGGAAGTAGATTGCCAAGCCTGTTTTCTGAGGCACCTCTGGGTGGGTTTGAACTGCCAACCTTTCAGCTAGTAGTGGAGCGCTTAACCATTTGTGCCATCCAGGCAGCCAGTCACATTATTAGCCACACCCAAATCGTAAAAGGGAATCCCTTGGTAGTACAAACTGTTAATGCGGTCAGCTGCTAACCAAACGGTTGGAGAATCAAGTCCACTCAGACAACGTAAAATATTATAATGAAATATGCAAAGACTTGGAATTAGAAAACCTCCTACTTGAAAGGAGAAGGCTCATTGCCCTTCACTCAGATCAGATAAGGCACTGGTAGTTTCCCTGGGGGTAGGCCTTTGTTACGGAGAATTCTCTTGGTGTATGTAAAAATGGTTACCTTTCTCCTCTTCCTGCCCAAACCAGGAGATTTTCCCCTCAACTGCACTGTTGTCACCTAATGGGGTTTCTGGAGGTTAAACCATGAAAGCGTGGGAGCGCCCCTAAGACTGGCCCCCAGGAGATTTTAATTCTCAAAGTAGTTCACACTCAGCCTCCAGCAATTTGTCAATTACCATTTAAGTGTTCCTATGTTTACCTGTGTTTTATTGACTACACAAAGGCATTTGACTGTGTGGATCATAACAAATTATGGATAACATTGCAAAGAACTGGAATTCCAGGACACTTGTTTGTGTTCACGAGGAACCTGTACGTAGACCAAGAGGCAGTCGTTTGAACAGAACAAGGGGATACTGCATGATTTAAAATCAGGAAAAGTGTGCGCCAGGGTTGTATCCTTTCACCATATTTATTCAATTTCCATGCTGAGCAGATAATCTGAGAAGCTGGACTATTTGAAGAAGAATGAGGCATCAGGATTGGAGGAAGACTCATTAACAACCTGCAATATGCAGATGATACAACCTTGCTTGCTGAAAGTGAAGAGGACTTGAAGCATTTACTGATGAAGATGAAAGACTACAGCCTTCAGTATGGATTACACCTCAACATAAAACAAAAATCTTCACAACTGGACCAATAAATGACATCATGATAAACAGGGAAAAGACTGAAGTTGTCAAGGATTTTATTTTATTTGGATCCATAATCAATACCAATGGAAGCAGCTGTCAAGTAATAAATTACACATTGCATTGGGCAAATCTGCTGCAAAAGACCTCTTCAAAGTGTTAAAAAGCAAAGATGGCACTTTAGGGACTAAGGTTCGCCTAACCCAAGCCATGGTGTTTTTAATCGCCTCATATGCATTGGAAAGCTGGACAATGAATAAGGAAGACCAAAGAAAAATTGATGCTTTTGAATTATGGTGCTGGTGAAGAATATTGACTAGAACAAACAAATCTATCTTAGAAGAAGATAGAATGCTCATTAGAAGCAAGGATGGCGACACTTTGTCTCACATACTTTGGATACGTTATCGGAGGTACCAGTCCCTGGAGAAGGACATCATTTTTGGTAGAGGGTCAGTGAAAAAGAGGAAGACCCTCACGGAGATGGACTGACACAGTGGCTGCAACAATGTGCTCAAACATAGCAACTATTGTGAGGATGGCGCAGGACTAAGCAGCGTTTTGTTCTGCTGTACTATGTCTGATGTACTAAGTACTATGTCACTATGAGTTAGTTGAAACTGATTCGATGGCCCCTAACAACAATAGTTACTAGCTCCAGGTGCTTCTGCTCCTGGTAAACTAATTTGGGCTATAGATTCTCTATATTACCCTGTCTCTCCAGTTTTGGGGGTGGTGGTTTGTCCTGTGGCCTCAATTCTCCGATGGATTTAGGAAAAGTTGTTGATTTTCAGTTTGTTCAGCTTTTTTCTTGTGAGGATGGCAGTAATGACTTCCAAGCTCTTTATATGCTGGAGCAAACACTGAGACATACTCCTTTGTTTTATAGTTTCAGAACTTTCATGTAAGTCTTTGATCCATTTTGAATTAATTTTTGTATATGGTTGAGGTAGGGATCCAGTTTCATTATTTCGCATGTGAATATCCATCTGTTCCAGCACAATTTGTTGAAAAACTATTCTTTCCCCATTGAATCAACTGACTTTTCACCCTTGTTGAAAATCAATTGACCATAAATGTAGGGATTTATTTCTGAACTCTCAGTTATATTCCATTCATCTATATGTCAAAATTATGCCAGCATCACATTGTTTTGATTCCTGAGCTTTGTAGTAAGTTTTTTAAATTGGGAAGTTCTCCAACTTTGTTCTTTTTCAAAAATTTTTGGCTATGCTATCTCCTTTGAATTTCCATGTCAGCTTTAGGATCAGTTTGCCAATTTTTACAAAAAAACCCTGCTGGACTTTATCAAGAATTGTGAAAGGGCTGATTATTGCATGTTAACAAATTACAGAAAAAATTCACAGATTCCTTTTTAATCTAACATTCCAGGTCCCTATTTCCAAATTCAAACCTGCTTTTCTTGCATTCCAAAATATCAAACCAAACCTGTTGCTGTCAAGTCGATCTTGACTCATAGCGGCCCTATAGGACAAAACAGAACTGCTCCACAGGGTTTCCAAAGATTGGCTGGTGGATTCTAACTGCCAACCTCTTGGTTAGCAGCAGAGCCTTTCAGTTATTTTTATGTGTGTGATTTTCCTATTCTTGCCACCAGGTAGCAGTGCTCAAACTTTATAATACAAAGAAATTCCAGGCTTTCAATTTAAATGGACTTCTGGGTCTTGTTTTTAATTACACAGATCAGAAGTCTATCTTATTCTTTGCCTTGAGACAATCTTGCCGCCAAGGCTCCTGTCTCACATTACTTCCTATCGATTCCTTTTAATTGTTCACTGTTCCCCCTACAGGAGTCCCTGGGTGACACAGATGGTTAAGTAGTAGACTATTAATGAAAAAATTGGTTTGAATCCCAGAGAATTCTCTGAAGAAATCTGCTTCCAAAAGGTCACAGCCTTGAAAACCATATGGAGTGCAGTTCTACTCTGCACATGTAGGGTGGCCATGAGTTGAATCGATGTGAATGCAACTTGCTTAGTTTTTCGGTTTTTGGTCCTCCCTATAAGAACTTACCTTAGCCATTTATATGCCTTTGTTGTTCTCTCCACAGAAATGCTCTTTTCTACTCTCTCTTAATGCATGAATCTTATCTATTCTTTAAGATCCCAGATTAAACATTCTTCCTTTCCTCTCCTTTTCCTACATCTTCTTCATCTCCCCAGTTAGAAGTAATCTTTCTCATTTCTGACTTTCCATAGCACATCTATCTCCTTAGGACCCACCTTGTTTTCCTTTATATTTGTTAGTTATATACTTCATTTTTAACCACAGATTTTGTATACTAATAATGTCTGTATCTCCTAGTATTCTACACAGGGTATTGATCAATCAATATATTTGATGAACAAAATGTGTGACTGAAGCCAAGTAAAAGATAAAAAACAAACAAATAAACCATTGCTGACTCATAGTGACCCGATCTGTAACCCATGTCAGAGTAGAACTGATTCATAGAGTTTTCTTTACAGAAGCACGTCACCAGGCCTTTCTTTCTTTCACGGCACTGCTGGGTGGGTTCGTGTCATTGTTATGTGCTGTTGATTTCAACTCATAGCGACCATATAGAACAGGTCTTTTCTCCTGCAGCTGATATGTTTGAACCACTGACCTTTTGGTTAGTAGCTGAGTGCTTAACCATTGTGGCACAAAGGCTCTTTTTACGTTAGTAGTTCAGTGTGGTAGGGAGCCCTGGTGCTGTAGTGGTTACCCTGGTAGTGCAATGGTTAATTACTTGGCTGCAAACCAAAAGGTTGGCAGTTCAAACCCACCAGCTGTTCAGCGGGACAAAGATGTGGTAGTCAGCTTCTGTAAAGATTACAGCTTTGCAGTTCTACTCTGACTTATAGGACAGCTATAGCTCACTATGAGTCAGAATTAACTTGATGGCAACGAGTTAGTTCAGTGCAAACCGCTTGAGTTCGTGTGTGTGTCATTTTCCTAGTCCTGCCATCAGGTGGCAGTGCTCAAACTTTGTAGGTTAAACCAAAAACCAAACTCATTGCCCTCGAGTAGATTAGGACTCTTAGCAACCGTATAGGACAGAGAACTGCCCCATAGGGCTTCCAAGAAGTGGCTGGTGGATGCAAACTGCTGAGCTTTTGGTTAGCAGCCAATTGCTTTAAACCACTGTGCCACCGGGGCTTGTTTAGTTCAGTGCAAACCACTTGACTTCTTTTGTGTGTGTGTGTGTGTGTGTGTGTGTGTGTGTGTGTGTGTGATTTTCCTATTCTTGCCATCAGGTGGCAGTGCTCAAACTTTGTAATACAAAGAAATCCCAGGCTTTGAAGTTAAATGGGATTCTGGGTCTGTGGCTTATTAATTACAGAGACCCAGAAGTTGATCTTATCCTTTGCTTCGAAACAATCTTGCTATAAAGTGCAATAATACAGATTAGCAAATGAACTTCTTTGTTCATTGCTTTCATATAAAACTTCTCTTTATTATTAATTTCTTTGGTGCATGTCTTAATATTATGGAAGACTTTCTTTAAGGACCTGAACTTTAACCCATTCAATCAGTCAACCAGAATTTATAAACTATTTTGCAGAGTAGATTTTTGATGGTCTGAACCAATGGCATTATCTACCACAGCATAGCAAAATCAAACCTCTTGCTGTTGAGTCAGTTCCGACCCATAGAAACCTTATAGGACAGAGTAGAACTGCCCCATAGGATTTCCAAGGAGTGGCTGGTGGATTCAAACTGCCAACATTTTGGTTAGCACCTGAGCTCTTAACCACTGTACCACCAGGGCTCCTACCAGACCATTTAAAAAAAAAAAAGGTTTCTGTACACTCCTAATTTAATATTCAAAATGTTATTATTATTTTTAAGCAAAGGAAAGTGGGAGCTTTATTAGATTTTCTTGTTTTTGTTTTCAAAGGTTAATAGAATGAATTGAACTCCAAACCCTTCAAAGCAGCGTAAGATGATCTAAATAGATTCCAGCATGGAACAGTTTCCATATTTCCCCTGAAATCTTATGCTAATATGATTCTTTCAATGCTTCCTGGAATATGGACTAGAACTTATGAACTTTGTTATGCGAAGCACCTGACTGGCTCACAGTAGGGTTTTGGGCCCCTATTTAATGAAGGTTTTCCTACTGGTTTTTGTTTTCCTACTGAGTGTTGCATTTATTTGATGTGGAGAGAATAGGGCATGCCAGATGACACTATTCCCATTGCTGGTGAGTCAATTCTGATTCACAGCAACCCCACAGGACAGAGTAGAACTGCCCCACATTCTGTCAGTGATAGGATAATATCCATATGCCTACAAGGAAGACCAGTTAATATGACTGTTATTCAAATTTACGCATCAACCACTAACGCCAAAGATAAGGAAATTGTAGATTTTTATCAACTTCTGCAGTCTGAAATTGATCAAACATGCAATCAAGATGCATTGATAATTACTGGTAATTGGAATGCAAAAGTGGGAAACAAAGAAAGTTGGAAAATATGGGCTTGGTGATAGGAAAGGTACATGAGATTGCATGATAGAATTTGGCAAGACCAACAACTTCTTCATTGCAAATACCTTTTTTCAACACATAAATGGCAACTATATACCTGGACTTCACCAGATGGAATACACAGTAATTAAATCAACTACATCTGTGGAAAGAGACGATGGAAAAGCTCAATATCATCAGTCAGAAGAAGGCCAGAGGCTGACTGCGGAACAGACTATCAAATGCTCATATGCAAGTTCAAGTTGAAGCTGAAGAAAATTATAACAAGTCCACGAGAACCAAAGTAAAACAACCCTGAGTATATCCCACCTGAATTTAGAGACCTTCTCAATAATAGATTTGACACACTGAACACAACTGAAGACCAGAAAAGTTGTGGAATGACATCAAGGATACCATACTTGAAGAAACCAAGAGGTCCTCAAAAAGACAGGAAAGAAAGAAAAGACCAACTTGGATGTCAGAAGAGACTCTGAAACTTGCTCTTAAACATAGAATAGCTAAAATGAAATGAAGAAATGATGAAGTCAAAGAGCTCAAGAGAAGATTTCAAAGCATGACTCGAGAAGACAAAGTAAAGTATTATAATGACATGCGCAAAGACCTGGAGTAAGAAAACCAAAAGGGAAGAACATGCTTGGTATTTCTCAAGCTGAAAGAACTGAATTAAAAATTCAAGCCTCAAGTTGCAGTATTGAAGGATTCTATGGGCAAAATACTGAATAACACAGGAAGCATCAAAAAAAGATAGTACGAATACAGAAAGTCACTGTACCAAAAAGAAATGGTCGACGTTCAACCATTTCAGGAGGTAGCATACAATCAAGAACAGATAGTATTGAAGGAAGAAGTTCAAGTTGCACTGAAGACATTGTCGAAAAACAAGGCTCCAGGAATTGACAGAATACCAACTGAGATGTTTCAACAAATGGATGCAGCACTGGAAGTGCTCACTTGTCTACACCAAGAAATCTGGAAGACAGCTACCTGGCCAACTGACTGGAAGAGATCCATATTTATGCCTATTCTAAAGAAAGGTGACTCAACTGAATGCAGAAATTATCAAACAATATTAATATTACACAGAAGTAAAATTTTGCTGAACATCATTCAAAAGCAGTTGCAGCAGCACATTGACAAGGAACTGCCAGAAATTCAGGCAGGATTCAGAAGAGGATTTGGAACCAGGGATATCATTGGTGATGTCAGATGGATCCTGGCTGAAAGCAGAGAATACCAGAAAGATGTTTACCTGTGTTTTACTGTCTATGGAAGGACATTTGACGGTGTAGATCATAACAAATTGTGGATAACATTGCAAAGAAAGGGAATCCCAGAACACTTAATTGTGCTCATGAGGAACCTGTACATAGACCAAGAGGCAGTTGTTTGAAGAGAACAAGGGGATACCGTGTAGCTTAAAGTCAGGAAAGGTGTGTGCTAGTGTTGTAGCCTTTCACCATACTTATTCAATCTGTATGCTGAGCAAATAGTCTGAGAAGCTGGACTATATGAGGAAGACTGGAGGAAGACTCATTAACAGCTTGCAATATACAGATGACACAACCTTGCTTGCTGAAAGTGAAGAGGACTTGAAGCACTGATGAAGATCAAAGACCACAGCCTTCAGTATGGATTACACCTCAACATAAAGAAAACAAAAATCTTCACAACTGGACCAATAAGCAATAGCACAATAAATGGAGACAAGATTGAAGTTGTCAAGGATTTCATTTTACTTGGATCCATAATCAACACCAATGGAAGCAGCTGTCAAGTAATCAAATGACACATTGCATTGGGCAAATCTGCTGCAAAAGACCTCTTCAAAGTGTTAAAAAGCAAAGATGGCACTTTAAGGACTAAGGTGTGCCTGGCCCAAGCCATGGTGTTTTCAACTGCCTGATATGCGTGTGAAAGTGGACAGTAAATAAGGAAGACCGAAGAAGAATTAAGGCCTTTGAATTATGGTGTTGGCGAAGAATATTGAATATACCATGGACTGCCAAAAGAAAGGACAAATCTGTCTTGGAAGAAGTACAGCCAGAATGCTCCTTGGAAGCAAGGATGGCGAGGCTTCATCTCATATATTTTGGACATGTTTTCAGGAGGGACCAGTCCCTGAAGAGGGACATCATGCTTTGTAAAGTAGAGGGTCAGTGAAAAAGAGGAAGACTCTCATTAAGATGGACTGACACAGTGGCTGTAACAATGGGCTGAAGTATAATGATTATGAGGATGGCGCAGGACCAGGCGGTGTTTGGTTCTGTTGTACATGGGGTCACTATGAGTCAGAACTGACTCAAGGGCACCTAACCACCACAACAACAGAACTGTTCCATAGGATTTCCGAGGCTGTAAATCTTTAAGGAAGGCGACTGCTATGTTTTTCTCATGTGGAATGCCTGGTGGATTGGAACTGCTGACCTCTCGGTTAGCGGCCGAGCACTTAACCTCAGTGCCACCTGAGCTCCTAAATGAAACTCTAGTACACACAAATATAATAATATGAAAATAGTATGTGTCTAATGAGAGATTGGTGGAAGCTCGCTACTGGAATACTAGAGATTTTCTTTAGAAAATGATGGCTTCTATTTTGATATCAGGGAGATGATGTTAGTGACAGGCATCACTAACTTTAACTTGATCTATGGAATTATCTTCCTCAGGCATAGTTTACAGGAGAAAACGTTGGTAACAAATCAACATTGCTGAGGTTTTTTGCTGTTTTTTTTGGCCTGAGAATTTTCTTGAAATTTCTCCATGAGACTACCACTCAGCATTGCAAAATTCCCACTGCTCTTCTTAGAAATCTTCAAAGACTACTAGCAATCTCCAGTTGAGAAGAATGTTGGCTATGATGATGATGATAACAACCTGGTACACTATGACAGTAACCTCCATTTCCCCTAGGTCTCTGACACTTAAGTGTACTTAGAGAAGAAGAGGATGTTCACTACCCTGTAATTGTCAGCTCAGTTGTTCATAAACATTGGTTTGGAAAACGCATGAGGTATTATATGAGAGCCAGGGAATTTTCTCTTACCAACTAAAGAGTGATGAAAGGTTTTTCAACAAAGTTCTTTCTGCAAAACCTGTATGAAACCAACTTACTCAAATCAGGTACTCTTCCTTTTTGTCTCCTCCATTTGAAACGTCCAGGAGCCCTGGTAGCGCAGTGGTTAAGTGCTCGGCTGCTAACGAAAGGTCCACAGTTTGAACCCACCAGCCGTTCTGCGGGAGAAATATGCGGCAGTCTGCTTTCTAAAAGATTACAGCCTTGGAAATCCTATGGGGGCAGCTCTGCTCTGACTTATAGGGTCGCTATGAGTCAGAATCGAGTTGGTGGCAATGGGTTTGTGTTAGTTGCAACCCTAATCTCACTCTTCTCAAGAATCCGGGGAACTCTTACTCATCCTTCAAGATCCAGCTCAAATATCACTCCCTGGTGGACGCTTCCTCAACAGGGCAGGAAGAGTTGGTCTCTCTCTGCTTCTACAGCTCAGAGGGAGCATCTCGGCTTTTATTACAGTGTAATGGGATTATCTATTTTCGCGTCGGATTCGCTCCTAGACTGTGAGTTCTGAGGGTGGAGACTATGTCTTTAAAAAAAAAAAAAAAAGTCCCAATTTTTACACTCCAGCATTTGGCACTTTAGACCCAGTAATGCTGAGTGACTGAAGTTCTATTTCTTGGCGATCTTCTGCCCAAATGGGGGCATATTCCACCCAGGTTACTACTCTCCATGATCGAAAGGCGGCCGAACTGCAGTTTAGGCTGGCACGCTGGTTCCCGCCAACCGAGAGTTCAAAAATAAACAGCGGTGGACGCTAGGGAATATAAGTACCCCCCCTCCCCCAAGCCACGACAAAGGTCTCCATCAGTTGGGTCTGTCCATGCCAGCCCACTAAGCTGACTGGGACGATTTCGGAGTTTGCTGTTAAGGGAAAACGCTCCCTGAGCAAACGCAGAGTCGCAGAGATATTTCTCCAACTCTTGAGTTGGAGACGCTGCCGCTTTTTTCTAACGGTGACAGGATAATCAAGGGGAAAACGGGGGATTTAAAGGTTTGGGGGTAACTCTGCTTGCAGTTACTCAGGCTAGAGGACCGCTGTTGATCCAGAGCTGACGTCCGTGGGGAGGGGTCGCGCGACAGCTTTACTTCAGCCCTGCTAGACCGGAGTCAACACTCAACCAACACGACTGCTCCCGCAACGACCTCGCACTACGCGCCCCGCCCACCTATGGGTGGGGAGCCACTATTCTCGCGAGAACACCGCTAGCTTCGTCCTTCGGACTGGCAGCTGTCGCGAGAAGAGGCTGAGGAGCCGGCCTGGAGCCTGCTTTGGCGGCTTTGGTAGCTGCAGCCGCCTGAGTGGCCACCGCCACGACCACCTCCGGAGGGAGTCGGTTGAGGAGACAGGGGAGGTGTCGCTGGCCCGGATCTTTGCCTTGATCCTCAGTGGACACTCAAGGAGGACTACAGGTTCGAGGGTGATTGTACTCAGCTGGGGAACTTGGTGGGGGCGGCGCCGGAGTCTGTGCTTGGCGGCGCGAAGGAGGAAGGGGGCAGAGGGGAATCTGGGCTTGAGAGCCGGACTGCTGTGGTGGTGGTCTGGACGGCCCGGACCCTACTAGGGGACCGTGAGTGGACTTCTGAGCGCCCACCGCTGGCACCCGATTCGGAGAGGCAGGGATGGAATTTGGGTTTCGGGAGTACTGCTTTTGGGGTTGGGTGTCTGGAGGCCTTTCCCCAGGGATGAAGGCGATACCCTCTTCCCTTCTTCCCAGGGCAGAGTAACCCGTGCCCCGCCCCTTTCCTGTCATCTCTGGGCAAACGCAGTGACATCCTGAGGAGGGCGCATCACAATAGGGGATAAGGTAGCAGTAGAGTCTGCCTTTGGATGAAGAGGAGTGAGACCCCAATAATATACTGCGCGGTTTAATGCTGTAACAGCATCACGTATGGCAAAGCTTTGTTTTCCCTAAACGTGCACAGAAAAGGTTCTTTTTTCTTCTTCTTAAGATGCAAGCTTCCTAATATCCTTTCTCCTTGGGATTGGGGTGGGGGACGTGAGGCATCCCATAGAATTTGTTAGACTGGGGCAATATGACCATCCCCGGGCCTTACAGATTTTGGACTTCTCTTTTCTCAGTATTTTGGGTCCATGATGAAAAGTCACTAGTCCAGACATGCTAAAGATAGAGCCTCATCTGCTTGACAGTTTGTGCACTTAGCAAATAAAAATTATTTTAGGAACTTTTTTATCGTTAAACGTCTCCATGCTTTTTACTTAAATCAACCATCTGAACAGACGGCAGAGAATGTTGATTTGATTTGTACCGCTGGGTTTCTTTTTCCTCCCAACTACACAGATTTGATCAAGATTTTTTAGAGAGGGGATTAGGGATACACTTTGAATGAAAGAAAGTGTAGGAATTGGGATAAGAGATATAATAAGAAGTGCAACCATAAAGGCTGGAAGAATTTCTGTACTGGAGAGCCCATCAGGACAGAAGTCCAGGCCTTGAAACTGAGGACTGCAGTTGTCATTTGAATATGAAGCAGAAAGCAGTAGAAAATATCTGGGAAAGGATTTGATGGAAGATTAAGACTGCGGAAAAAGTGTGTGAGAATTATTTTTGAGGGTGTAAATGTGTTTCATAAATTTTCCTAACATTTCTCAGAATTTGTGACCTAACTACTATTCTTCTTTGTCAGGAAAATGGGAAGTCTGGAGTGTAGTAAGGAACTATGGAGTAATATAATATTCAGTCAGGAAAGGTTTTAGTGTCTCAACAGTATTTTTAAGCTCTTTCACCCTTTTTTCTCACTCCCAAAAAAGCTTTCACATGGGCTTTTTACTCATTGTATGTCACCCCTCTACTAGTCTGAGTTTTTTCTTTCTCATCATTCCTTCTAAGCCTTGTGAAATTTTTTATTATCTATGGAGTTGTATACCACTGTGGTCTGCTTTGTGACTTTTTACATTTAGATGAGTTAGTGAAGTGTTAGAAGTGATCTGGAAAATATTATGCACCTTTCAAAGAAGTAAGTTATGAGTAGCAAACTTACATGGTTTTAGGTACTAGGCAGATAATGAAAACAAGTGAAATGCACTAGAAAGTTTATGCCTCATCTAAGAGGGACATCCAGTTCTCAGGTCCACCTGATTAATCCGTACACAAATAAAGGCCCAGTGTTGCCAGATTTCAGTCTTTTCAAGAGAACACAGGAAATCTAGATTTTAAAACATGTTGACAATTGATTTAAAAAAATTAAGAAATAACATCATGTGGCCCTCCCAAGCCCATCTGTAGTTGTATCCTGCTCATCAGTTTGGGACTTCCGTTATAGGTCAAAATTAATAAATTTTACAACTGAAAAAATAAAAAGTGGGGAGGGGAGATTTAATGCAAGTAATGTCAGTTAGTTTGGAATTTCAAACTTGAGAAGGACTTGGGAAAACATCAAGTCTAATTGAAACCAATAGATAAGTTTAATAGCCTTTAAATACAGTAGGACAAATTAAACTGGTACTTATTGCTAACATTTTAACTGTGGGAATAACTGAAGGGGGAAAAAAACCTCTTAGTATTTATGGCTTAATAACTCAGAGTTCCGAGCAAAGCTGATTTATAGGTATCTTGTAAGGAAATTGATTTATTTCAAAGCACTTTATTATACTTGCAACTAATAAGTAAAATTAAATCCAGGAGACCCTCTACAACCCTTCTTAGGTTGTTTGAGTGTTTATTGTTTGCTATGCCATCCCGTATTGTCAGCCCAGGCATTGACTTTTACTGGAAGCAATATTGATCCCTTGGATTTTATTCCTTGGTGAATGGGGGCTGGGCTGGGGCATGGAAAGAAATGGAATGGGGAAAATGTGATGTAAAGCAGGCATTCTTGTGCCTCTTTCTTACATTGTACTTCGAAAGACTGATTTGGATTAACTAGTTTTTCGTGTAAGAAGTACCGTGAGTGATTTACACAGTGCCTTAAATGTAGCAGAGCTTAATGACATTTGAGGAATTGAACCCTGTGGATTAATCCATATTTATTTGTTAGTGTGAAATTGTTTAATCTGATTCCTACTTAGTTGAGCTTTGAGGAATGGGAGTTTTAGAGGTCAGACCTGACTGATACACCTTAGTCACATAGAGGACAAAATGAGGGTCCTAGCTGGGGATAAGTGAGAGAGGAGGTTAGGGAAGGGAAGAGTTTTGAAAAGGAAGATGAAATGGCTAAATAGTACCCTTTGGTCTCCTGAGCAATTTTACAAAGAGCTCTGGCTTTTACCACTAAATCTGTGATAACTGATGCAAAGACTACATAGAGTACCAGTTGTTAATCAGGACTGCTTTGGGAGTTTGCCTACTTGATTTTCTTCCTTTTAGCCCAATATTCTCAGGTCAGGCTAATCTAATATCTCTTCATCTAATCCCTGCCTCTCTCTCTCTCTGGTGTAAGAAGTGAAAAAGGAGGCGATATGTATTGTTTGTGAGATGTTCCTGTTTGAGAGTTTTAAAAACGTTTCTGAATAATTGGCTATATATTTGTGGAGTTTCTGTTTGTTGAAGGAGGAACCATTATGTTCCTCACCTCATGTTTCTACCTTGACTCATAAAATAGGAAATTCTCTCTTGGGAGTAGCTTTCCCCCTTCTTCCTACCCATTGAAATGCCTTCCCAAAGGATGATTAATTATTACCTGACAGGTGAGTCTAGGAGAAGGAATTGGTATGCTTTGGCTCTAGTTCTCTTTTTGGAGGCCCCAATTCTTAGATATACATTTGCCACTCATCTGTACAGTAGGCTTATCTGGGCAGGCTGGATTCCTATGAGGGAGAAGGAAATGGAATACCTGTAATTCTGGCTTCTTGTTAGTTGATGGTCTGTTGATTCTGACTCATGGCGACCACATGCTTGCAGAGTAGAACTGCTCCATAGGGTTTTCAAGGCTGTGATCTTTTGGTCTGCCTTCTGAGGAGCCCCTAGGTGAGTTTGAACTGTCAGCCTTTCGGTTAGTAGCCTAATACTTAACCATTTGCACCACGCTGAGACTGTTCTGGCTGGGTAAGTTTAATTTAAAATTGAAGTAACAAGAAGCTTTTTTGGCCACTGGTTTTACCTGTAATTTTATCTTCATCTGTTTGACTCCTTTATTTTTCTTCTTTGTTCGTTCTGAACTCAAAGTATAAGAGGGAAGAGATAGTTATAAATGTTTGTTAATGGAGGAACTATTTAAAAAGTTTTTCTTTCTCGTGGATATAATGCTCTTTAGGGATAATACTGTATTTCTCCTAATATGACTTGCTCTGGTTTACTTTGGAATCCTTGAAACCAAGACCTACCTTGCTAAGAAGGCACCAATCTAGAGCTCAGAGATGGAAGATAAGCAATCAGAATTCAAAGAGATGCTCTGTGAGAGAGGATTGAGAGGTTGGTAAACATTACTAGTAGGCAAAGGGAATACAGTGATCCAACAACTTGGACATAAAAGTGGAAAGATTTTGTGTCAAATCTAATTTTATATCACAGTAGATTTCTGAAGATTAGTAAGATGCTAAAATAAATGTATCTGCCAGTAAAAGCATCTTTCTTTATCCAACTAATTGATAGTTTAATATATGTTATTCTGTTTAAAAATGTAGAATATTTCATTACGTGGTGCTTACTTTTATATTTATAGTTGAAATGAATGATCTATTGCTATTTTTGGTCACACACTAAAATTAATATTTAATTTTTTTGGGGATTCAAGTCTGTTATAGTGAATCACTGATTGAAGTTCTTGATTGGAAATTATGATTCATACTTTCATAAGGTTATTTTAAGTTGTAATTATTCTTTTCTGCTTGGAATGCCTTGTTTGGAATCATTTAGATCTGGATTTAAAGCCCACTGTTAGCTCTATGACCTTAGTATACTTAACTCCTCAGAGCCTTTGTTTGCTCCTGTGAAAATGGATATAAAACACAATTGTGAGGGGTTTAGGGGTGAAATAAAGTGTACAAAAATGCTATGTAAATAGTAAAATTATATATGAATATAAGATGTTAGCACTTAGTTCTGTGTTTATGCTTAGAAAATAATATACTGACACTATTGCCTCCTCTCCCTCAGTGATCCATCAGGTAAATTTACATTCACATCTGGCTGTCCCATTTGGAGGGAACAAGTTCAAATAACTATTTAGAGCCTTGCCAGTATGACTCCTCCACTGGAAATTACAAAACATTTTCTTTACCTAGTAAGCATTGAAGAACAAAAGCTCTTTTTCTTCTTTTTTTAATGTTGGTATCTGTCTTAGGCTGGGTTCTCTAGAGGAGAAAGACCAATGAAGGATATATGTAAATAGAGAGAGATTTATTTCAAGGAGGCTAGCAGGCTAGCAGGTCTCAAATCCGTGGGTCAGGCATCAGGCTGGAGGCTTCTCCTGACTCACATGGTTGCAGGGGCTAATGAACCCAAAATCAGCAGGTCAGACAGAAGGCTTCTGGCTCACAGGTTTGTGGGAGCTGGCAAATCCCAAAATCTGCAGGTCAGGTAGTAGGCTGCTTTCTCACGTCCCAAGAACTGGAGGTCAGAGGATGACAGGTTGGATGCAGGATTGACAGAGAGCAAGCTTTGCCAGGACATTCATATATATTGGATACAGGCCACACCCCAAGGAAATTCCCCTTTCACCTGCTTATATCAGATCACAAAATGAGGGATGATTACATAATATCTGCCAAACCACTGAGAATCATGGCCTAGCCAAGTTGACACATAACCTTGACCATCACAGTCCACTCCTTGTCAACTTGGCACCTATACACATCTCTTTAAACCATACATAATCTCTAAATAAAGACAATTATAAAGTCATACTTGCACCTAACATGATACAACTAACATGCATACAACCGAAAATGCACCAGCCTCGTTTACATTTTATATTTTATAAGAAGTAATGGAATCAGGGAGGGAAGAGAACAAAGATATTTGCTATACCCATTGCTGTCGAGTTGATTTCGACTCGTAGCAACCCTATAGAACAAAGTAGAACTGCCCCACAGGGTTTCCAAGGAGGGGCTGTTGGATTTGAACTGTTGACCTTTTGGTTAGCAGCCTGAACTCTTAACCACAGCACCACCAGGGCTCCGATACTTGCTATGCGTACACACACGCACACATACACGTATAACAAAACAAGGAAGAAATACACAAAACAGTTGCAATCCTCGTTTCTGCAACTGGTCACGTGGTTGTAGCTGGTATTTAGAACTGCCTCCTCCCATCATCCATTCTGTATTCCCTTTGCCCTCAGCAAGCACCTCAGCTGGCCATGATTCTTTGCCTGGTAGGGTGACCCAGACCTTCATTTCTGAAGGGTCTGGGGCATTAGTAGTCATGTTGGTATTGGTTTGCTGTAGTTTGCCACTGACTTTAATCACAAGGCATGGTAATATTAAGAGACGTCCTAAAGGATCTCCTCTGTTCCAGGCATACTCTTCTTTACCTCCATTATGTAACATCAATCCAATTTCTCCTTGGTAATCAGGATCAATCACACCAGCAAATGCAGTAACTCCCTTCTTTACCCATTGATACAGAGGCATGAGGAGCTCAAAGTGGCCAGGTGGCATTCTTAACTTCCATTTTAATGGAATCAGTGTTGTGTCTTCTAGTGGGAGCATTCCTTCCTTTGGAACTGAGCTCTTTAGACCCGCAGAGCATAGGGTTGCAGGTACAGAAAGCAAAAATTTTGCAGGTGGGTCACTAGGGGTAATAGTGAGTGGTACCACTCCCATTTCCACCCCTTGATTCCTGATCCCATGAGTCTTGGCTGTGGGAGAAACAGCACCATATGTAGGACACTGGTTTAGACCGTATACAACCTCCTGGAGAACACTGCCCCAACCCTGCAAGGTTTTGTCACCTAGCTGGTGCCGTAGTTGTATCTTGGAAGGCCGTTTCATCATTCTGTCAAGCCAGCTGCTTCAGAATGATAAAGAACATGGTAAGACCAGCGAATTCCATGAGCATGGGCCCATTGCTGCACTTCATTTGCTGTGAAGTGAGTTCCGTGATCCAGGGCAATGCTGTACGGAATATCATGATAGTAAACAAGGCATTCTGTAAGTTTGGTAGTTTGGGCAGAAGCCTCGCGTACAGGGAAGGCAGCTCCGTATCCAGAGTGTCTTAGGCTAGGTTCTCTAGAGAAGCAAAACTGGTGAAGCGTATAAATATGTATGTGTGTATATATATATATATATAGAGAGAGAGAGAGATTTATATCAAGGAAATGGCTCATGTGATTATAGAGGCTGGAATGTCCTAAGTTCCCGGGTCAGGATAGAGGCTTCTCCTGATTCAGGTAGCTGCAGGGGCTGGCGAACCTGAGATTGACAAGTCAGAGAGCAGGGCTCTTGCTCACAGGCTGTGAAGATTGATGAATCCCAAGATCGGCAGGCAAGACTGTAGGTAAGCTGCTAGCTCAAGTCCCAAGAACCAGTGGTCAGACTTAACAGGAGCCAGCTGCAGGATCCAGCATGATCAAAAAACCCGAGCTTTGCCAGAACATCTGCTTATGTTCGATTCAGCCCACATGCCCAAGGAAACTCTCTTTCAAGTGATTGGCTACTCACAGCAGATCCCATCATGGGGGTGATCTCATACCAAATCTCAGCAGGGAAGTGATCACAACATTATATGATTGTCAAAACACTGAGACTCATGGCCCAGCTAAGTTGACACACAGTCTTAACCATCACACAGAGTAAGCGTCTTTCCCAGTGAAAACAAAATGCTGCGCTTTCCATGATGGAGGTGGTGCAATGTAATCAACCTGCCGTAGGTTGTTGGCTGATCATCCCTAGAAATGGTGCCATGTTGGGGACTCAATGTTGGTCTCTGCTGCTGGCAGGTTGAGTACTCAGCAGTGGCTGTAGCCAAGTTGGCCTTGGTGAGTAGAAATCTGTGTTGCTGAGCCCATGCATAACCTCCATTCCTGTCAACGTGGCCGCTTTGTTCATGAGCCCATTGGACAGTGTCAGGAGTGGCCAGGGAAAGAGGTGACTGGAATCCACAGAATGTGTCATTCTGTTCACTTGATTGTTAAAATCTTCCTCTGCTGAGGTCACCCTTTGGTGAGCATTCACGTGAGACGCAGATATCTTCACCTCTTTGGCCCATTCAGAGAGGTCGATCCACATGCTTCTTCCCCATGCCTCCTTGTCACCAATTTTCCAGTCATATTCCTTCCAGGTCCCTAGCCATCCAGCCAAACCATTGGCCACAGCCACGAATCAGTATACAGTTGCACATCTGGCCATCTCTCCTTACAAGCAAAATTAATAACCAGGTGCACTGCTCGAAGTTCTGCCCACTGGGAGGATTTCCCTTCACCACTCTGCTTCAGGGAGGTCCCAGAATGGGGAGGCAGTGCTACTGCTTTCCACTTTTGAGTGAGTGGTGCCTGCATAGCATGCAGAACCATCTGTAAACCAGGCACAAGTTTTCTCTTCCTCAGTCAACTGATCGTAAGGAACTCCCCATGAGGTCTTAGGTGCAGACTGGGAGAGGGGAGGTAATATAACAGAAGTGGTGACCATGGGCATTTGGGCCACTTCCTCATGTAACTTTACTTGTGCCTTCAGGTACTGCTCTAGCCTGATGTTGTACATACCACTTAGTTTAATAATGGAGTGCTGCTGTGCACATCTGACTTTGTGACTCTGCGTGTCAGACAATGCCTAGTTCATGATGGGCAGCTCAGGCCGCATGGCCCAGTAACAAGCCCAAAGCTGTTTCTGAAAAGGAGAGTAGTTATCTGCAGAGGGTGGCAGAACTTTGCTTCAAAATCCTAAGGGCCTGCACTGTGATTCACCAATAGGGGCCTGCCAAGGACTCCAAACAGCATCTCTATCTGCCATGGACACTTTAAGCACCATTGGATAAGCTGGATCATGTGGCCTAAGTGGCAGAGTGGCTTGCATGGCAGCCTGAACCTGTTGCAGAGCCTTTTCTTGTTCTGGGCCTCACTCAAACTGACAGCTTTATAAGTCACTTGGTAAATAGACTAGAGTAGCACACCCAAATGAGGGATATGTTACCTCCAAAATCCAAAGAGGCCCAACAGGTACTGTGCCTCCTTTTTAGTTGTAGATGGGACCAGATGCAACAACTTATCCTTCACTTTAGAAGGAATATCTCACCATGCTCCATAACATTGGACCCCTAGAAATTTCACTGAGGTGGAAGGTGCCGGAATTTTTGTCAGATTAATTTTCCACCTTCCAACATGCAAATGTCTTACTAATAAGTTGAGAGTCATTGATACTTCTTTGTTACTAGGTCCAATCAGCATAATGTCATCAATGTAATGGAATAGTGTGACATCTTGTGGAAGGGAAAGGCGATCAAGGTCTCTGCGGACTTAATTATGACAAGGCTGGAGAGTTGATGTATCTCTGAGGTAGGAGAGTGCAGGTGTGTTGCTGGCCTTGCCAGCTGAAGGCAAACTGCTTCTGGTGTTCCTTTGAAATCAGAATTGAGAAAAAGCATTAGCCAGATTAATAGCTGCATCCCAGGTACCAGGAGATGTATTAATTTTCTCAAGCAATAAAACTATGTCTGGAAAAACAGCTACAATTGGAGTCACCACCTGGTTAAAATTACAAAAATCCACTGTCATTCTCCAAGATCTGTCTGTTTTTCTCACAGACAAAATAGGCGAGTTGATTGAGGATGTGGTAGGAATCACCACCCCTGCAATTTTCAAGTCCTTGATGGTGACAGTGACCTCTGCAATCCCTCCAAGAATGTGGCAGTGCTTTTGATTTACTATTTTCTTAGGTAGGGGCAGTTCTAATTGCTTCCACTTGACTTTTCCTACCATAATAGCTCTTACTCCACATGTCAGGTATCCAATGTGTGGGTTCTGCCAGTTGCTCAGCATGTCTGTTCCAATTGTGCATTCTAGAGGTGAGGAAATCATTACAGGATGAATTTGGGGACCCCCTGGACCCATTGTGAGACTAACCTGAGTTATGACTTCATTAATATCCTGACCTTCATGTGCCCTACACTGTGGGCCACAGTGATGTTTTCAGTCTTCTAGAATTAGTGTCAGTTCAGAACCAGTGTCTGGTAATACTCAAAAAGTCTGATTATTTTCCCCAGTGAACAGTCACTCTCATGAAAGGCTGTAGATCCCTTTGGGGAGGGTTGGGTGAAAGATTAATGGTATAAATTTTTGGCAGTGTAGTGAGGTCCTTAAGGGGACCTGGCATTCCCTTCATTCAAGGGGTTGTGAGTCTGTAAACTGGCTCAAAGCTAGGAGTTGATTAAGGGACTATGACTCTCTGTTCTGGCGATTCAAGTTAGACTGCTGTTTAGTTGACCTAGAATTCTTCCACTCCTATAGCTCAAGTAAATATTTAGTAGATTTCCTATCCGTTTCACTCCTAGAGACACCATGACTAAGGAGGCAATGCCGTAAATCCATACCAGTTAGTCTGTTTTGATTACTGCCTTGACTCTGCTGTCCATTACAGTAACCACACCCATCTTGTCTTTGGTGATGAAGTGCTTCCAGTTGGCCCCTATCACCCCAGGGTCCAGTCAGCCCCGTTGTAGTTAAATGTCTTCATTCAGTTATGGTAGTTCCCACTGTCAAATCTGACTTACATAAAATAGCAATCACAGCAGTCTTCAAGGATGTTGGGGCTCCCTTCACAAATTTGTTTGTCACTTGTTATGGTGAAAGATATGTCCTCTGGGCACTCCATCAATGGGTCTTTGGGTCCATCCTGATAAATTTGCTTTAATATGCTGATTTCCCTAAGCCTTTCGATACCTTCTTCTACAGTACACCAAGGTAGTTCTGGCATTTCAACTTGATTTACTGTAGGCCACCACTTAATCCATGCTTCAGTGAACCAGCCAAATAAACTGTTAGATCCTTTTCTGTCCTCTCAAGCTGAAACATTGAATAAGGAATCTGGTTAGTGGGCCCATATTGATAAACTCAGACTGATCCAACTTTAAGTTCCTTTCACCATTATCCCACATCCTTAATTGCCATTCCACACCTATTCCCCAGGCTTCCGTTTGCATATATTAGAAAAGTCAAACAGTTCCTTTGGACTGTAGCATGCCTCATCCAGGGTCACACTTTGTACTTCACCTTTTGAGGTTCACTGGGACTTAAGTCTAGTTATAGGTCTAGAAGTAGAAATGGGGGTGAGTCTTGGGGACATTCAGAAATGTCTTGTAATGCAGTTGCCTCTGGTGATGCCCCTGGCAATGCCCCAGGCACCACCCTAAGTGATACTTGGACAAAGACTCTTCAGACACAGGTGGGTTAATCTCATCAGATGGTGGAAAGAACCATCACAGCATCCATGACTGGTATCTTGTATTCTATGTGATTTAAATGCTAAGTAGAAAAGTAGAGAAAGTGAAGGGAGACTAGATTGAAGAAAGAGACGGCGTGGCATTTTAAGAATCTTTTAATATCTTTTAGGATATTATTTCCTTCTAAAAATAAAAAGATGAATTATTTTATTCTTCTTAATTTGAATTTTTTCTCTTTAAGATCTTTGACTATCATTGCTAGTAGCACACGAATGGAAAATTATCCTGAGTTTTCTATTTGTAGACTATTGAATGTCAGCTTAAAAAAACTTTTTTTTTAAAAGCTTAGATACCTGAGAAAGAATCTTAAGTGCAAAATCCTGTGCTTCAGAAATATTTTTTATAATTTTCTCATTCTTGGTTGGTTATACAAATAGTGGTGCATTACTTTGAAAGTAATTCAGGACAGTTTGTCTTATATTATGCAGGATTGAATTTGTTTTTTCTCACATCTAGAGAGCAAGGTTCAAATGCTCATTTTGAGTTTTCTTAAAGAAGAGTATAACTTCCTATAAGATGGTCAACTGTGGAAGTACTATTGTTTCCGTCTTGTTGATCTTTTCAAATTGCCTGAATTTCTCTTTTAACAGAGAATATTTAGTTATTAAAGACAAGGGGAATTATAGAACCATAATACTGAAAGTGCTGTAAAATTCTCAGTACTGTTATTTTTGGAAGAGAAAACTGAAGCACAGAGAGATTAATTGACTTTGATGAAAGATATTGGCTGGTAATGAGAAAGCTAAGACTAGAATACAGATTCCCAAGTCTTCTGATTCTGAGTGGTTTATTCCAGAGCAGGGTGTATGAAAAATATGTTCATTATGTTGTATAAGAAAATATTAGAACTTTTTTTATGCTATCCTTTTTTCATATCCATTTTTTTGTGTGCATGTGCTACATACATACTACTGGTGTGATAGTATATGTGCAGTATTTTCAAGTAAGTATAGATATATGCAACTGGTCAAGTTAGTTGAACTCAAAACATATTAAGAAAGGGGAAAAGTGCTATATTTTAGAAGTGGCATGGCATCTTTGATCGTCTTTGCTTCCGTGATAAATAGTATTATTTAACAGTAGCCTTAAGAAGTTATTGATTCTTAAATTGTTTTAGGAGTCTTTTGAAAAATTATAAAGTAGGTTTTTTTAGTAATTTCTTTCTGACTATAAAAGTAATGTGCGTTGTATGCAGTTGGGGCTATTTATCAAAGGGCCAGGAGGTCACCATAATCTCACAACCCAATGATAAACACTTCCAGTCACAAATATATATCTTCCTTTCTTTCATTATTTATCTATATCTCTCCAAAATTGGAATCTTTCTGTATGTAATGACTTAAAATTAAAAGAAAATTCAAATAATCTAACAGACATTTATACCTAGATTTATAAATTATCATTTTGTTACATATCTCAGTTTATCTCATTACCTACTATTTTCATTTAAGAATTTGTTCGGAACTGTTTTCCATGTTGTTATATATTCTTCAGCACTGTGTGGATATAGCATCATTATTTAATGAGTTCCTTACTGTTGAGAATTTCCTTTCTTTCTTCTCCCCCCCCCCCCCACCCCCTTCTTTCTTTCCTTCCTTATCTCTCTTGTTTTGGTTCTCTAAATGCTTTGATAAATGCATTTTATAGATACATTTTTGAAAGTGTCAAATATATGATCCCCTCCAGGATTAACAATTTATATGCCCACAAGTTTTAGTACCTATTTTTTCCCTGTACTTCAGCCATCACTGGCTATCATTCAAACAACGAAACAAAAACCTTTGACAATTTGATAGGGTAGACATTTTCTCAGATTTAACTTGGATTTCTTATATTGCTAGTAAGGTTGAATATATTTTCTCTTTCCCTTTTTTTGGTCATTAATAGTCTTTTGTAAATTACTAGTTCATGAACTTTTCCCATTTTTCCATCAGAGTGTTCAGATTTTTAAATATTGATTTCTAAGTATTCCTTATATATTTAAGATTTTAATCCTTTGTTTTGTGTTGTAAAACACATTTATAGTTTGTCATTGACCTTTTATAGTTTGAATTTTTATGTAGTCTAATCTAATGCTTCTTGAAAGGTAGTCTGCAGTCCTGTTCTAATCCACAATGAAATTTTCGCTAGGCGTTATTGAAAATGTTAGTAGAAGGTGGCTGGCTATATGCTAGCAGTCTTTGGCTTGATGGTGTTTTTCTCTGATTTCAAGCTTAGAAATTCTACCTCATTTCTGAAAGTCAGATAAGTGTTCACCTGTATTTTCTTCTTGATGTTTTATGAGTATGTTCTACTTTGAACTTCTTAGTAATCTAAAATTTGGGGGAGATAATATATGAGGAAGGAAAAGATAATTCTCAGATAGTTAACAAATCAATGTTTTAGAGTCTGTCTTTTCTCTCAATTATTTGAAATGCCACCAATAAGAAGTTCAGTTTTCTGGGTATAGTATTTTGATGGGTTGTGTATTAAATTTGAGAAGCAATATATGGTGGAAAAAACGCTGAATTTGACTGTGGAGATGTGTATCTGAGTTCCAGCTTATTTATTAGCTGTGTGATATTAGCAAACAACATAATCCCTTTAAGTCAGTTTCTTAGTTTTAAAAAGGGATCATACTTCTAGTGTTCTGTAGGATTGATACGTGGATTAGCACAGATAATATATTTAAAAATTATGTTTATTATCCAAGGCTCCTTGAATGCCTCCATCTTGCCTGAAAAATCACAGCAGATATCATGCTGTAGTTCATTTATAATGCTGAGGCACATTTCTAATCTACCACTAGTCTTATAACATTCCCAAAGGAGGATGATCTGACCTTATTTTTCAGGAATCCACGCTGATCCCTATTGGTATCAACTTCCTATTCTAGAAGGAAGTTGTTATAGATGAATTGTGATCCCAAAAATGTATGTCAACTTGGCTAGGAGTACTCCATTTTATGATATGATGTGATTATCCTATGTGTTGTAAATCCTAACCCCTGTGATGTTAATGAGGCAGGACTCAATCTCCAGAATTAGGTTGTATCTTGAGTTGATTTGTTTTGAGATATAAAAGAGAGAATTTAGCAAAGTGGAAAGGGACCTCATGCCACCAAGAAAGAAGCACCACGAGGGGAACGTGTCCTTTGGACCCGGGGTCCCTGCACTGAGAAGCTTCTAGACAAGGGAAGATTGATGACAAGGACCTTCCCCTGCAATTGACAGAAAGAGAAAGTCTTCTCCTGGAGCTGGCACCCTGAATTTGGACTTACAGCTTCCTAAACTGTGAGAGAATAAATTTTTGTTTGTTAAAGCCATCTACTTGTGGTATTTCTGTTATAGCAGCACTAGGTAACTAAGAGTTTGGTACTGGGAGTGGGTTGCTGCTTTCACAGATACCTAAAATGTGGAAGCAGTTTTGAAACTGTAAATGAGTAGAGACTGGAAGAGTTTTAAGGTGCTTAAAACTTCTGTTGTACATAGGGTCACTGTGAGTTGACACTGACTCCACGGCACCTAACAGCAACAACAATAGTTAAAGCCTAGATTGCCTTGAAGAGACAGTTGGTAGAGTTATGTATGTCAGGCAATTCTTGTAAGGGCCCAGAAGGAAGTGAGGAGAGCTATAACAACAGAGATGGCACAGATGACAAGAAGCAGCGGCAGAGAAACAGCAGCAGCAGAACCAGGAGACTGGCACCTGATGGTGTGGGAGCCAACCCATGTAGTGAGAGACCTGAGAACCTTCCAGCAGGAGGCTTCTTGGAGGAGTGGGGTGCCTCTGGACACTTGTCAGAGGAGCTAGGCTTGCCGACCCACAGAGCGAGAGAGCTGGGTGCCTTTGGGCCTAGACTTACTGGCGGAGAGGGGTGCCTCCTGGCACTTATCGATGGTGCTAAAGAGTTTTGTAACTCTTGTCTGAGCAGTGCAGAGGCCAGGCCAAGGAACCAGGAAACAAAAGATGAAGAGACAAGGAGCACAGGAAGCAGAGCTTCTCTGTCTCAAGAGGTAGGGCCACTACCTCTGGGGTCTCAAATGGTAGAACCACGGCCTGCTGGGTCTCGAAGGGTAGGACCACAGCCTCTTAGGCTTCAGAGAGTCACATCTTCACCAACTTGGTTCTGGAGTGTGAGGCTGCTGTTCATGAGTGCCAGAGGGATGGGGCTGGATCTGCTGCCTAAAGCTAAGGGGGTAGAGCTGCCATGCCCAAGTGACAGAAGAATGGGGCCTGCCAGGGCTGAGGAGGTGGGATTGCCACTCAGATGGGCTAGGAGAATGGGGCTGCCTAAATGTGAGGGAGCAGAGTTCTAGTTGGTCTGGAAGGCTGAGCTGAAGCTCAGGGCCGAGGGGCCTCCACCCAGAATCTGGAGAGTGTGGCCAACACCCAGAGTCTGGAGAGCAGGGCCATTGCCTAAATGGTCTCAGAACAGAGAATTATTTTCAGGCCTTGAGAGCTAATGTAATGTGGTCTGCTGACTTGCTTGGTGCCTACTATACTTTCTTTCCCTCCATGTCCTCCCATTTGTAATGGAAATGTCTACCTTGTCCGTGTTCCACCATTGTACTCTGGAAGCAGATAACTTGTATTCTGGACTTCATAGATGAAGAAGAATTTTGCCTCAGGATGGAATTTGGACTTGGAGTTGATTTAAGACTTTTGGGGTAATATGATGGGGTAAATGTGTTTTAGATGTGGCAAGGACATGAACTTTTGGGGGCCAAAGGGTGGAGTATTATGGATTGAATTGTGTCTCCTAAAAATGTGTGTCAACTTGGCTAGGCCATGATTCCCAGTATTGTATGGTTGTCCTCCATTTTGTGATCTGATGTGATTATGCTATGTGTTGTAAATGCTAACCTCTATGATGTTAATGAGGCAGGATTGGAGGCAGTTATGTTACTGAGGCGCAGGACTCAATCTCCAGGATTAGGTTATGTCTTGAGTCAGTTTGTTTTGAGATATAAAAGAGAGAATCAAGTAGAGAGGGAGGGACCTCACGCCACCAAGAAAGAAGCACCGGGAGTGGAGCATGTCCTTTGGACCCGGGGTCCCTGCGCTGAGAAGCTCCTATACTGGGGGAAGATTGATGACAAGGACCTTCCCCCAGAACCAACAGAGACAGAAAGCCTTCCCTTGGAGCTGGTACCTTGAATTTGGACTTACAGCTTCCTAAACTATGAGACAATAAATTTCTGTTTGTTAAAGTCATCTACTTGTGGTATTTCTGTTATAGCAACACTAGATAACTAAGACAGAGGTGTAGAATAAGTGATGAATGAATTTGAATGACATGGCGAACTCTTTAATGCTATTAAGTCTGCAGTTACATATATAGTATATATCTACTGTTCCCTTTATTTAAATGAAAGAACCATGAAATAGTGCCATTTAGACATGGTTCTAAATAGACTTTTTACTATATATACATATTTAAATATTTAGAATATGTAAATCACTCCATGATTCAAATATCACAACTATATAAAAAGAATACTCCAGAGTCTTGCTTTTATCCCTGTTGTCTTCACCTGTCTCCCCCTCCCCTGCTGCCCTTATAGGTAACCATTTTTGCTAGTACCTTGTTTATCCTTCCGGAGTTCTTTTTGCAAAAATAAGCAAATACATGGATATTTATATGTATGTATATCTGTAGGTATATATTATCTTGTTTCCTATTTCTTTCACAAAAGCTAGACTATATATTACTTGCTTTGCACCTGTGTTTTTTCACTTAACGACTTATCTTAGACATTAATCCATATCATGGGGTTCATCCTTACTCTTTTTTATTGATGTGTAGTACTCTGTTTTGTGGATGTTCCATAGTTTATTCAGTTAGGTCCTTTTTTATGCATATTTGAATTGCTTTCAATTTTTTGTCATTAAAAACAATGCTATAGTGAATGTATTTTTGGATATTTTGTCTAATATTTGTGTAGTTGAATCTTCAGGGTAGATTCTTAGAAGTGGGACTTGTAGAATAAAGGATAATAAAGGATAAATATATATGTAATTTTGTTACAAATTTCTTTCCACGGGGGTTGTATTGTCTTGTACTTTCATCAGTGTTATATGATAAGGTAGAGAATGTCTTTATTTCTACAACCTTGTCAACAGGGTATGGCAAAAATTGGAGGCTTTTCAGCTGGACTAAACCAAAGCTACGAAGTTTCCTGAATACAGTCAAACACTTCGAGGGACAGAGTAGTAGGGACGGGGGTCTGGGGTCCATGCTTTCGGGGGACATCTAGGTCAACTGACATAACAAAGTTTATTAAGAAAATGTTCTGTATCCTACTTTGGTGAGTGGCGTCTGGGGTCTTAAAAGCTTGCAAGCGTCCATGTAAGATGCATCAATTGGTCCCAACCACCTCGAGTAAAGGAGAATGAAGAACACCAAAGACACAAGGAAAGTATTAACCCAAGAGACAGAAGGGGCCACATAAACCAGAGACTTCATCAGCCTGAGACCAGAAGAACTAGATGGTGCCTGGCTACCACCAGTGACCACACTGACAGAACACAACAGAGAGTCCCTGATGGAGCAGGAGAAAGGTGGGGTGCAGAACTCAAATTATAGTAAAAAGACCAGACTTAATGGCCTGAACCCCAATAAGCATGGCCCCTGGATTCTGTATCAGCCCAGAACTAAAACAATTTCTGTGGCCAACTTTTCAAAGATTGGGCTGGACTGTGGGACATAAAATGATACTTGTGAAGAGTGTGCTTCTTAGCTCAAGTAGATACATGAGACTAAACAGGCAGCTTCTGTCTGGAGGTGAGGTGAGAAGGCAGAGAGAGTTAGGAGCTGGTCGAATGGACATGGGAAATCGGGTGGAAAGGAGGAGTGTGCTGTCACAGTATAGGGAGAGCAATTAGGGTCACATAACAATATATATATAAATTTTTGTGTAAGAGACTAACTTGAAATGTAAACGTTCACTTTAATAAACAAACAAAAAGAATTGGAGGCTTTTGATTTTGGTATCTCAGTGTAGTTTTAATTTGCATCTCTCTTAGGAGCGTATTTTTATATATCTGAGGCCATTTGCCTTTATTTTTCTGAGCATCTCCCACGTTTTTTGCAAATTCTCTATTGGGGGGGTGGAAATATCCCCCCCCCTTTTTAAAAAAATTTTGTTTTTGGTGAAAATATACACAACAAAACCTGTTTCCATTCAGCAGTTTCTAGACATAATGATCAGTGACATTGGTTACATTCTTTACATTGTGTCAACACTCTCCTTATTTCTGTTCTAGTTGTTTCCCTCTCATTGACTTAAACTCCTTGCTCCCCAGCCTTCCTGTCTATAGATAATTTTTTAAAAGAATGCAGTCCTCAGAGGTGACTATCTTTACTTTTTGAATTAAATTGTTACTTAGTTTAAAGGTGACTTCAGGGTTTGTTTCCTTTTTTAAAGAGCTCTTCATGTACAGTCACGGGTAGCTTAACAAACGTCCTCAATATGTTCTGTGAAATAGAGCATTATGCGGTTTGGACATTGTGCAAACACCATATTATATACAAGCAGTCACTGGGTTACAAATGTCTGACTTACATACAACCTGTAGTTATGAACCAATCCCCATAAAGCCTATTGCATTAAAAATTTGAGATACAATAGTTCATAATAACAGATGGGCACTACTTTGCTACACACATCAAAACATTATTATTACTGTATTATTAAAGATGTTTTAGTGTATCCGGAAGTGTTTCTTCAATATTTTTTGTGCATAGAAAGGTACAATATATATAATCTTATGAGACTGTGGACGTATATGCAGTCAGACATTGCATGAACGGATGTTATACAGTGCATAACTGTTCTGTGGTGTTAGCCCTTTGTAATATAAGGTGAAAATACTTGTTTTTAAAAATTTTGTTTATTGTTTCTGGTGCTTTTCACAATGCAAAGGTGTTTATTTTTATATAGTCAAATAGGAAAGGCTTTCCCTCTTTCTGGGTTGTAAAATTCATTCACCCATTTTTTCCCCCTACTATTTGTATGATTTCGTTTTTTACATATAGATAGATGATCCATTTGGAGTTTATCCTGCTATGTGGTGTGAGGTATGGGTTCAATTTTGTTTTTCTGTGTTTTATCCAGTTCTTCCAATATAATTTATTAGAATCTGTGATTTGAGACTTTGTCTCACATACCTTGGACATGTTATCAGGAGGGACCAGTCCTTGGAGAAGGACATCATGCTTGGTAAAGTAGAGTGTCAGCAAAAAAGAGGAAGACCCTCAATGAGATGGACTGACACAATGGCTGCAACAGTGGGTTCAAGCATAACAATGATTGTGAGGATGGTACAGGACCCAGCAGTGTTCCGTTCTGTTTTACATAGGGTCACTGTGAGTCGGAACTGACTTGACGGCACCTAACAACATGATTTAAGATACCACTTTATCATATATCAGATTTCCTTATGTTTTAGGGGTCTGTTTCTAGACCTTTTATTGTGTTCCATTGGTTGGTCTGTCTATTTATGTACTGGTATTATAGGCTGTTAGTTATTGAAATAAGTCTTAATGATCTTTGACTATAAGAAAACAGTTTTCATTTTATTAAAATGGAACACTACTTGTAATACTAGGACACAAAGATGTGTAGAATGTTTCTTTTATTATGTTTGAGGGAAAATTTTAGAGTCCTTAAAATGATGCATTTAGAGGAAAAATAACTTTTTGTGGCAGAGGATCTGATAGTCCCATCTCTACTGTGCTGTCAAATATCATAGGCACCAGCCACATGTGGCTAATGTGGCAATTTAAATTTAAATTAATTAAAATGGATAATTGAAAACTCTGTTCCTTGTTTGCACTAGCCACATTTCAAGTTCTTAATAGCGACGTGGTTGGTGGCTGCTTTTTGGACAGTGCAGATATATAACATTTCCATTATCACACAAAGTTCTATTGGGCAGCACTGCAGTCTACAACATGAATCATATTTAGGGCCTTTTCTAGCCTACTCAGTTTCATGGCAGATAAACAACCAAAAAACTGAAAGGAATGGAAGGCAAAAGGAATCATGAATGGGTCAAAATGGAGCAATGGTAAAGATTGTATGAAAAAAATATATAACTTGTAAAAGCCTCAAGAGGAAAAATAAAAACATTAGTGTTTAAGAGTCTGACTTTGTTTAAAGGGTGTTGCTTCTTAGGCGTTGAATGTAATCTACTTTGACTTAATCACTTCATCAGCTTACAGGAGCTTTGCCTATATTAATTTTTTATGTCAAGGTGATTTGCTTCAACTAAGATACTTCCGGTTTTGAAGGCGATGCTATTTGGTCGTAATAGAAAAGGAGAAATAGTTACATAAGCATAGAAAACAAAACATTAATATATTTCTTTACAATATTTTAGAAAAGTCATTCCTTTTAATGAGTTTTAAGAACTTAGCACAATAAATAGCATCTAGTTTTTTTATAATGCTAACCCTGTAATGTAGCTACTTAGTAAATGCTTAAGATCTGTGGAAAGATTTTCAAGCATTTATTGAGCTGCTTAATTTAAGATGGGGAAAAAAACAAATGGAACATTTCTTGAAGTGTTTGCTTAAGAAGTCACCCATAAAATGAGAGTGATAAAATCAATTATCTGAAAGATTTTATCTGTCAGTCACCTCTGGAGAGAAGGGCTGAATATGAGTGGACTTTGGAAGTCATACATTTACTTATTTTAAAGAGGCAGTCGTTCAAACAGAACAAGGGGATACCCTGTGGTTTAAAATCATGAAAGGTATGCATCAGGGTTGTATCCTTTCACCATACTTATTCAGCCTGAATGCTGAGCAAATAATCCAAGAAGCTGGACTATATGAATAAGAACACAGCATTAGAATTGGAGGAAGACTCGTTAACAACCTGTGTTATGCAGATGACACAGCCTTCCTTGCTGAAAGCAAAGAGGACTTGAAGCTCTTACTGATGAAGGTCAAAGACTACAGCCTTCAGCATGGTTACACCTCAACATAAAACAAAAATCCTCACAACTGGACCAATAAGAAACATAATAAATGGAGAAAATATTGAAGTTGTCAAGGATTTCATTTTACTTGGATCCACAGTCAACACCCATGGAAGCAGCAGTCAAGAAGTCAGATGACTGAGTTCAGGCAAAATGGCTCTCTAGGCAGAAGCACCACGCCGTCCCTCCAAAGCAAAGATCCAAAAAACTAAGCTGAACAGAGAATACAGCAATCCTGAAACTCTAAAGCATCAAATGAAGAGATGAAGAACTCAGCCAAGCACCAAATGGAGTGAGAAAACTGACAGAGAACAGAGAGCGAGGAGAGATTCATGCAGAGGTCCCCTACCAGCTAACGCAGTGTGGTTCCGCCATCTTGGATTCCTATCGGAGACCAGCAAACGGGGTACGAGAAAGCAGCCTCACGGAGCGTCCAGCGGGAGACAAAACATTCGGTAATTTGCAATATACACTTTCCCTCCCCCCACCCTTCTTCACCCCAACTCGGCCTCCTCTGCTTCCCGCGACCACAATCTCTTGACCGGGAAACACCGGCTGCTTGGATTCCACACACCTGAATGGGCCGGCTCTCTGAGTGCCATTTGTTGGCTGCTGGTGTTGCTTTTTTCCGCTTCTTTTGATTTCTTCCTTACCTCTCACCACAGCCCCCTCCTTTCGCTCAAATACCTGGCTCCGTGCGCCGTCTTTGCTTCTTCCTGAGGGGCTGCAGAGCTCTGGTAATTTGTAATATACACTTTCCCACTACCTACCCTTCTTCACCCACGCTTGGCCCCCTCTGCTTCCCGCAGACACAGTCTTTTGTCCGAGAAACACCAAACGGCCCTAGCTGGTTCTCTGAGTGCCATTTGTTGGCTGCTGGTGTTGCCTTTTTTTCTGCTTCTTTTGATTTCTTCCTTACCTTTCACCACCTCCCCTTCCGTTCGCTCAAATACCTGGCTCCGTGCGCCATGTTTGCTTCTTCCTGAGGGGCTGTGGAGCTCCGTTAAAGTGAGGAGCTGCTTCCTGGTCTGGGCTGCCGCGCTGGTGGGATCCTGGGGCTTTTGTTCATTTGTTTGTTTTGAATAGTTTGTTTCTTTTATTTTCCTTTTCTTGAGTTGAGAGCCCTTTCTGGCCAGGTGGTGCTGCGTGCCAAGGAGACTTCCCCCTCGGCTTTCACAGACGTGCAGAGGGATCCCTGAGAGCATTTAATTTTTTGTTGGTTTCTTTTCTTTTTTCTGTTTTTCTGGCGGCCTTTCTTGTTCTTTTTTTTTTTTTTTAATTTGTTTTGTTTTCTTTTACCTCTTTTTCCCTTTCTGTCTTTCTTCCATTGCTCAGTTTCTTGTCTATATCTTCCTTCTCTTTCTGTTCCCTGAAGACCTGCGGTTGTATACCTCTACGCTGTCTAGCCAGGCTGTACTGCAGCACCTGAGAGCGACTTCCCCAGACCTCATAGCTGCACCGGTGGGATCCCTGGGAACTTTGCGGTTCTTTAGCATTACTGATTTTTATTCATTCATTCTTTTCTTTTCTTCCTCTTCCCCTTTCTGTTTTTCTCCATTTCATAGTCTCTCATGTCTCCACTCCAACAGCAAGCTCCCCTAGAATTTTTTTGTTGTTGTTTCTATGTTTTTGGCTCCTCTGCCTCTCTCCTCTCTCCCATACTCAGCTCCACACATAACAATCCCCCTGCGGCATCCTGCCTACCTGCACCAGGTGCTTGACATCATACCACCAAGCAGCACAGGCACGGCCTACTGGAACCTGCCCTGCAATGATGACCAACCCGCTCTGGTGGCTGTAGTAAGTGTCACAAACAACCCGTCCCAGCAACTCCTCTTCAGCTAGACCTGCCCAGCCATACCATATCTGAGTTACTGACACTGCCAGTTGGAGAAGGAGGCGAAAGTATTGTGCCCACAGACGAGCAAACAACAAAGAACACACAGTCCGCCTGTTCACACATAGTCAAATTTTTTTAAAAAAGCGATGAAAAAAACAAATCTACAATCAATAAACAAGAAAAATAACTACTGAATGCCCCGAAGACAGCAGACAATATCAAAACATTTACAAAAACAGGACAGGATGGTTCCAGTAGACGTCCAAAATAAAACACCAGATGACTCTCCAGTGGAAGAAAATGTACGAGAAGTACCTGATAGGGAATTCAAATCTCTAACACTCAGAATTCTTCAAGAGCTGAGGCAAAAAGCTGACAAACATGAGGAAAAAATAGACAAATTCATGGAAAATACAGACAAAAAATTGGAAGAATTCAGGAAAATAATGCAGGAACAAAATGCCAAAATAAATTCACAACTCAAAATTATACAAAGACAACAATTAGAAATCCAAAAGATAAACAACAAGATTTCAGAAATGGATGGTGTCATAGAAGGGCTGAGAAGCAGATTTGAAACGGTAGAAGACAGGATCAGAGGAATTGAAGACAAACTCTTGGATACAACTCTGTTTGAGGACAACTCAGAAAAAAGAACAAAGAAAGATGAAGAGATTCTGAGAGTTATGTGGGATACAGTCAAAAGCAAAAATTTTCGAGTGATTGGAATTCCAGAACACGGGGAGAAAACAGAAAACACAGAGAGGATCATTGAAGAACTGCTGACAGAAAACTTCCCCAATATCATGAAAGATGAAAAGCTGACCATCCAAGAAGCTCAATGAACCCCATATAGAAGAGACCCCAAAAGAAAATCACCAAGGCATATCATAATCACACTCGCCAAAACCAAAGACAAAGAATCCTGAGAGCAGCTCGTGAAAAACGAGAAGTCACATACAGAGAAGAAACAATAAGACTAAGCTCAGATTATTTGGCAGAAACCATGCAGGCAAAAAGGCAATGGGATGACATATATAAAATCTTGAAAGAAAAAAATTGCCAGCCGAGAATAATATATCCTGCAAAACTCTCGTTCAAATTTGGTGGTGAAATCAGCTCATTTCCAGATAAACAGAAATTAACGGAATATGTAAAAGTCAAACCAAACTTACAAGAATTATTAAAGGGAGTTCTTCAATCTGAGGGCAAACAGCTTCACCTCACAGGCAGAATCTAGGATGCAGGATCGTACGAGCCAGATACCAATCTAGGAAATGGACTCTCGAGGACTATCCAAAACCAAAAGAAATACAACAGGAAATCAGAGCAGTTAATCAGTAAATGACAACAACATCAGAACAATCAAAGAAGGATAGGCATAGGTATAGAACCTCCTAATGGAGAGGAAGGAAAGGAGATACCAGGTAATGGTAGACTGCTTCAGACTTAGAAAGATAAGGGTAAAATTCATGGTAACCACAAAGAAAGTTAACAAACATACTCATAAAAAAAAAGAGGAAAAACATAAAATCTCGGCAAAAACAAAACCTACAAAAAAAAAAGAAATGGAAAAAAATCCACAAACAAAAGTAACTCAGCACAAGACAGTAAGAAGAACAAAGAAAACTTCAGCAATACAAAAAAAAAAGCACTACAAAATGACAGCAACAAACTCACATCTATCAATAATTACACTGAATGTAAATGGACTCAGTGCACCCATAAAGAGACGGAGAGTGACAGAATGGATAAGAAAACAGGATCCATCAATATGCTGTCTACAAGAGACACACCTTAGAAACAAAGATGTGAATGTATTAAAAGTCAAAGGTTGGAAACAAATACATCAAGCTAACAACTACCAAAAAAGAGCAGGAATGGCAATTCTAATCTCAGATAAAATAGACTTTAAAACAAAATCTACCATAAAAGGCAAAGAAGGACACTATATAGTGATTAAGGGGACGATCCATCATGAAGACATAACAATAATAAACATCTACGCACCCAATGACAGGGCTCCAAAATACATAAAACAAACTCTAACAACACTGAAAAGAAAAATTGACAGTTCCACAGTAATAGTAGGAGACTTCAACACACCACTCTCAGTAAAGGACAGAACAACTAAGAAGAAACTCAGCAAAGATACAGAAGACCTAAAGGGCACAATCAGCCAACCTGACCTCATACACATATATAGAACACTCCATCCAACCGCTGCAAAGTACACATTCTTTTCCAATGAACATGGAACGTTTTCCAGAGTAGACCACATCTTAGGCCACAGAGCAATCCTCAACAAGATACAACACGTTGAGATAATTCAAAGTATCTTCTCTGACCACAATGCCATCAGGTAGAAATTAACAATAGAAAGAGCAAGGGAAAAAAATCAACTACATGGAAACTGAATAATACCCTGCTTACACATCAGTGGGTAATAGAAGAAATCAGAGATGGAATCAGAAAATTCCTAGAATCAAATGAGAATGAAAACACATCACACCAAAACCTTTGGGACACAGCAAAGGCAGTCCTCAGAGGACAATTTATAGCAACAGATGCACATATCAAAAACGAAGAAGGGCACAAAATCAAAACATTAACTACAGAACTCAAACAAATAGAAAGAGAACAGCAAAAACAGCGCACAACCACCGGAAGAAAGGAAATAGTAAAGATCAGAGCGGAAATAAATGAAATAGAGTACAGAAAAACAATAGAAAGAATCAACAAAACAAAAAGTTGGTTCTTTGAAAGAGTCAACAAAATCGACAAACCACTGGCCAGACTGACAAAAGAAAAACAGGAGAGGACACAAATAACCCAAATAAGAAATGGAATGGGGGACATTACAACAGACCCAACTGAAATAAAAACGATTAAAACAGAATATTATGAAAAACTATACTACGACAAATTTGAAAACCTAGAGGAAGTGGATAAATTTCTAGAAACACACGGCCTACCCAAACTACAACAAAGTGATGTTGAAAATCTGAACAGACCCATAACAAGAGAAGAGATTGAAAAAGTAATAAAAAAAAACTCCCAACCAAAAAAGCCCTGACCCAGATGGCTTCACTGGAGAATTCTACAAAACATTTACAGAAGAGCTTCTACCAGTACTACTCAAGCTATTTCAGATAATAGAAGAGGAAGCAACACTTCCAAATTCATTCTATGAAGCCAGCATAACGCTGATACCAAAACCAGGCAAACATGTCACAAAAAAAGAAAATTACAGACCAATATCTCTCATGAATATAGATGCAGAAATTCTGAACAAAATTCTAGCCAATAGAATTCAGCATCATATCAAAAAAAATAATACACCATGACCAAGTAGGATTCATACAAGGTATGCAAGATGGTTCAACATTAGAAAATCAATCAATGTAATCCACCATATAAATAAAAGGAAAGAAAAGAATCACATAATCATCTCAACTGATGCAGAAAAGGCATTTGACAAAGTCCAACACCCACTCCTGTTAAAAACTCTCAATAAAATAGGTATCGAAGGGAAATTTCGCAACATAATAAAGGGCATCTATGCAAAACCAATGGCCAACATCATTCTTAATGGAGAGAGGCTGAAAACATTTCCCTCGAAAACAGGAACAAGACAAGGATGCTGTTTATCACCACTCCTATTTAACATTGTTCTGGAAGTTCTAGCTAGAGCAATAAGGCAAGAAAAAGAAAGGGCATTCAAATTGGTAATGAATAAGTTAAACTGTGCTTGTTTGCAGATGATACGATACTATACTTAGAAAACCCTAAAGACTCCACGAGAAATCTACTGGAACCAATAGAAAGATTCAGCAGAGTAGCAGGATACAAGATAAACATTCAAAAATCAGTTGGATTCCTATACACCAATAAGGAGAATGATGAAAAGGAAATCAGGAAAACAATACCATTTTCCATAACCCCTAAAAAGATAAAATACTTAGGAATAAATCTGACCAGGGACGTAAAAGACCTATCCAAAGAAAACTACAGAACACTACTGCATGAAACCCAAAGGGATCTACATAAATGGAAAAACATGCCATGCTCATGGATAGGCAGACTCAACATTGTGAAAATGGCAATTCTACCCGAAGCAATTTACAAATACAACACAATCCCTATCCAAATACCAACAATATTCTTCAAAGTGTTGGCAAAACTAATCATTAACTTTATATGGAAAGGGAAGAAGCCCCGAATAAGTAAAGCACTACTGAAGAAGAAGAATAAAGTTGGAGGACTCACACTACCTGACTCCAGAACCTACTATACAGCCGCAGTAGTCAAAACAGCCTGGTACTGGTACAACGACAGATACATTGACCAATGGAACAGAATTGAGAAGCCAGATGTAAATCCATCCACCTATGGTCACCTGATCTTCGACAAGGGCCCAAAGTCCATCAAATGGGGAAAAGGCAGTCTTTTGAACTGGGAATGGTGCTGGCAAAACTGAATATGCATCTGCAAAAAAATGAAACAGGACCCATACCTCACGCTGTATACAAAAACTACTTCAAAATGGATCAAAGACCTGAATATAAAGCCTAAAACTATAAAGTTCAGAGAAGAGAAAATAGGACCAACACTTCAGGCCTTAATACACGGCATTAACAGGTTACAAACCATAACCATCAATGCACAAACCCCGACAGATAAGCTAGATAACTGGGATCTTCTAAAAATCAAACACCTATGCTCTTCGAAAGACTTCACCAAAACAGCAAAAAGAGAACCTACACAATGGGAAAAAAGTTTTGGGCAGTACAAGTCAGACAGAGGTCTAATCTCCATAATCTACAAGAAAATCCAACACCTCTACAACAAAAAGACAAATAATCCTATTAAAAAATGGGAAAAGGAAATGAACAGACACTTAACCAAAGAAGATATCCAAGCGGCCAACAGACACATGAGGAAATGCTCGTGATCACTAGCCATTAGAGAAATGCAAATTAAAACCACAGTGAGATACCATCTCACCCCGGCATTACTGGTACGGATCAAAAATACTGGAAGTAACAAATGTTGGAGGTGCTGTGGGGAGATCGGAACACTTATGCACTGCTGGTGGGAATGCAAAATGATACAGTCATTTTGGAAAATGATATGGCACTTCCTCAGAAAGCTAGAAATAGACATACTATTTGATGCAGCAATCCCACTCCTAGTAATATATCCTAGAGAAATAAGAGTCGTCACTCGAATAGACATATGCACACCTATGTTCATGGCAGCATTGTTCACAATAGCAAAACGATGGAAATAACCTAGATGCCCATCAACAGATGAAAGGATAAGCAAACTATGGTACATACACACAATGGTGTACTACACAATGATAAAGAACAATGGTGAATCTGTGAAGCATCTCGTAACATGGATGAAACTGCAGGACATTACGCTGAGTGAAATAAGTCAATCACAAAAGGACAAATATTGTATGAGACCTCTACTGTAAGAACCCCTGAAAAAGTTCACACACAAGATGTAACAATCTTTGTTGGTTACCAGGGATGGGAGGGGTGGGAGAGGTAAATAATAGGCAATAGATAAGTGGTATCGTGGGTGAAGGGTGAGACGGTACACAATACACTGGAAACTGGCACAACTTGGACAAAGAAAGGTCATGTAAGCCCCACAGACACATCCAAACTCCCTGAGGGACTGAATTGCTAGGCGGAGGGCTGTGGGGACCATGGTCTCGGGGAACATCTAGCTCAGTTGGCATGACACAGCTTATAAAGACAATGCTCTACATATATTCTACCTTGGTGAGTACTGTCTGGGGTCTTAAAAGCCTGTAAGCGGCCATCTAAGATACTCCACTGGTCTCATCCCTTCAGGAGTAAGGGAGAATGAAGAAAACAGCATACAAGGAAAAGATCAGTCTGAAAGGCTAATTGTACACAGCTACCAAGGCCTCCAACAGACTGAGACTAGAACAGCTAGATGGTGCCAGGCTACCACCACTGACTGCTCTGACCAGGATCACAACAGAGGGTTCTAGACAGAGCTGGAGAAGGATGTAGAACAAAATTCTAACTCACAAAAAGAAAAAGACCAGATTTACTGGCCTAAAGGAGACTGGAGAAACACCAAGAGCATGGCCCCCAGACACCCTTTTAGCTCAGTGAAGTTATGTCCAAGGTTCACCATTTATCCTGGGATTGGACAGCCCCATAAAACCAAATGAGACTAACGAGGTACAGTAGTCCAGTGACGAGCCAAAAGGCAGAAGGGGACAAGGAAGCTGGTGATAGGGAACCCAAGGTTGAGTAAGGATATTGTTGATGTGTTGTGAGATTGTTAACCATTGTCATAGGGCAACATTTGTAGTAACTGTTAAACGAGAAACTATTTTGTTCTGTAAGCCTTCACCTGAAGTACAATAAAAAAAAAAGAAAAGAAAAGAAATCAAATGACTATAGTGTTGGGCAAATCTGCTATAAAAGATGTCTTTAAAGTGTTTAAAAGCAGGAAGACATGGCTCCTGGACTCTCTGTTAGTCCAAACTAAAATCGTTCCCGAAGCCAACTCTTCAGGCAAAGATTACACTTGGGTGTAAGACATAAAGGGATATTTGTGAAGAGTATGCTTCTTAGCTCAAGTAGATACATGAGTCTAAATGGACAGCTTCTGTCTGGAGGCAAGATGAGAAGGCAGAAATGGATGGGAGCTTGTTGAATGGAAACGGGAAATCCGGGGTGGAAAGGAGGAGTGTGCTGTCACAGCATGAGGAGAGCAACTGTGTATAAATTTTTGTATGAGAAACTGACTTGAACTGTAAACTTTCATTTAAAGCACAATAATAATAATAAACACAGAAAAATAACAAATGTTGAAGAGGTTTCAGGTAGATTGGAACACTTATGTGCTGCTAGTAGGAATGTAAAATGGTACAACCACTATGGAAGGCCATGTGGTGCCTCCTTAAAAAGTAGAAGTAGAAATACCATAGGATCCAGCAATCCCACTCCTAGGAATATATCCTAGAGAAATAAGAGCCGTAACCCAAATAGACGTATGCACACGCATGTTCATTGCCACATTATTCACAATAGCAAAAAGATAGAAACAACCTAAGTGCCCATCAACAGATGAATGGATAAATAGTTTATGGTACATACACACAATGGAATGGTATGTGACGATAAAGAGCAACGTTGAATCCATGAAACATCTCACAACAAGGATGAATGTAGAGGGCATTATGCTAAGTGAAATAAGTCAATCACAAAAGGACAAATAATGTATGAAACCACTATTGCAAAAACTCATGAAAAGGTTTACACACAGAAAAAAACACTCTTTGATTGTTAGAAGGGGAGGGGAAATCACTAGATAGTAGACGAGTGTTAAACTTTGGTGAAGGGAAGACAACACACAATATAGGGAAAGTCAGCACACCTTAAGCAAGGCAAAGTCATAGAAGCTTCCTAGACACATCCAAACACCTTGAGAGACTGAGTTACTGGGGCAGAGGACTGGGGACCATGATCTGGAGGGACATCTAGGTCGATTGGCATAACATAGTTCATAAAGAAAATGCTCTACATCCTACTTTGGTGAGTAGCGTCTGGGGTCTCAAGAGCTTGTGAGTGGCCATGTAAGATACATCTGTTGGTCCCAGCTTGTTCAGAGCAAAGGAGAATGAAGAAAATCAAAGACACAGGGAAAATATTAGTCCAAAGGACTAATGGATCACAACTATCACAGCCTTCACTATCCTGAGCACAGAAGAACTAGATGGTGCACAGCTACCACCACCGACTGCTCTGACAGAGATCACAATAGAGGGTCCCAGGCAGAGCAGGAGACAAATGTAGAACAAAATTCAAATTCACAAAAACAAAACAATAACAAAAAAAAAAACCAAGACTTACTGGTCTGACAGTGACTAGAGGAACTCCTGAGACTATGGCCCCCATACATCCTGCTAACTCAGTACTAAAGCCACTCCCAAAGTCCACCTTTCTGCCAAAGATTAGACAGGCCTATAAAACAAACAATAACACACGTGAGCAATTCTTAGTTCAATCAAGTATACGAGACCAGATGGGTAACACCTGCCCAAAAGCAAAGACGAGAAGACAGGAAAGGACAGGAAAACTGGATAAATGGACACCGAGAACCCAGGGTGGAAAGGGAAAAGGGGAAAGTGCTGACACATTGAGGGACTGCAACTGATGTCACAGAACAATTTGTGTGTAAAATCTTTGAATGAAAAACTAATTTGTGCTGTAAACTTTCACCTAAAACACAATAAAAAAAAAAAAAAAGTGTTAACAAGCAAATATGTTACCTTGACCCAAACTATTTTCCACAGTGGCTGTATTGTACATTCACCAGCAACTGATGAGGGTTCCATTTTCCCCACAACCTCGCCAACACCTGTTATTTTCCATTTTTTGATCATTGCCATTTTAATAGGGTTGAGGTGGTATCTCACTGTAATTTTGACTTGCATCTCCCTAATGGCTAATGGTGAGCCGTGGTGGCACAGTGGTTAAGAGCTCAGCTACTAACCAAGAGGTCGGCAGTTCAAATCCACCAGCTGTTCCTTGGAAACTGTATGGGGCAGTTCTACTCTGCCCTACAGGGTCGCTGTGAGTTGGAATCTACTTGACAGCAGTGGGTTTCATTTTTGTTTTAATGGCTAATGATGTTGAACATCTTTTCATGTGCTTGTTGGCCATTTGAATATCCTCTTTGGTGAAATGTCTGCTCAAATCCTCTGCCCATTTTTTGATTAGGTTGTTTGTTCTTTTGTTGTTAAGTTGTAGGAGTTTTATATATATTTTGGATATCACACTCTTATTGGATATACAGTTTCCAAAAATCTTCTCCTAATCTGTAAGTTGTCTCTTCACATTGTCGATAAAGTCCTTTGATGAATTGTTGTGGTTGATAGGTGCTAGCAAGTAGATTTCAACTCATAACAACCCCATGTGACAGAGTAGAACTGCCCCATAGGGTTTTCTAGGCTGTAATCTTTACAGGAGCAGATCACTAGGTCTTTCTCCCACAGAACCACTAGGTGGGTTTGAACCACTAACCTTTCGGTTAGCAGCTGAGTGCTTAACTGTTGCTGAGTGCTCAACGGTTCTATTCTTATACAGCTTCTTCCTTCCACCCACTCTTGTTTATGTTGTTGTTATCATAAATTGTATCTTCTATATCATGTGCCTGGTAACATAAATTTATACTTATTTTTTATGCATTTATCATTATAAAACAGGGTCTCTTTGGGTTTATCCTACTTGGAGTTTGTTGAGCTTCTTATATGTGTATATTCATGTCGTTAGTCAAATTTGGAAAGTCTTCTGCCATTAATTCTTCAAATATTCTTTCTATTCCTTTCTCTTTTCACCTTCTATGTCTCCCATGATATGTATGTTGAGCCTCTTGATGCCATTCCACATTTTCATTAAACTTTGCTCAGTTTTCTTGATCTTTTGTTTTTTCCTTCTCAGACTTGATAATCTTCTAGTTTGTCCATTATCTGGGCTTCCATTGTGACAGTTTCTGTCTCTTTGTTTGGTCTTTTGAATGCACTTTCTATTTCTGTTTCTTTGTATGTCTTGTGATTTTTTTGTTCAGACTAGGACTTTTGACTGTTATAATGTTAGCTCTGAGTCTCAAGTGTTTCTTTTTTGAAATTGTTAAAGGCTGTAGTAGTCCTTCTAGTCATAGACGTCCCTAATTCATTTTGCAATAACTGTCTTCCTGGACGTCAACTTGTGTTTCTGGAGAGATTTTCTTCTACTCCACTAAAAAGAAGGGAGGGAGGTCAGACGTCTCTCCTAGGCTTTTCAGTTTGGGTCTATGCTTACGGATCAGCGAAGTTACAAGTGTGGGTCATCCCAAGGTGAAAGGTAAGGTGTTCTTAGGTATTTGGTGCACCTACATCTTTCCTTTCTCATGTGTGTGGCTTCCTCAGTGTCCCTATATATACCATGCTTTTGAAAGCACTAAATTCTGCAAGAAACTCTCACACCAGTGCTTTTTCTTTGGCTGTTATTAGCCTATGGTGTGCATCAATCACTTTATTTACTCCTAGATGATTAAAGCTGGTGATAACCTTCAGGTGTTGCATGCTGCAAAACGCCGCCCCCCCCCCCCCCAAATCCCATGAAAGCTTGCAGGCAGGTTAAACTGGGAAGAATGAATCTCTTCAGTCCTTCTGGCGGCTCCCAGAAAACCCTGAACAGACACATGTAACAGTCTGCCTGCAAAAGCAAAGCCTGTTCTTTTCACTCCAAAGCCAGTGAATGGCCCTTTCTCTGACAGTGCTCAATATGGCACAGAGGATGGTTAAAAATGAAGAGAGCATTAGACATTATAAAACAATATATAATGTGTGTTAGCCTTGGTGGTGCAGTGGTTAATTAAGCTGTCAGCAACTTACCAAAAGACTGGCGATTTGAACCCACCAGCGACTGTGTGGGAGAAAAGAACTGGCAATCTGTTCTCATAAAAATTATGGCTTAGGAAACCCTGTGGGCAGTTCTGCTCGGTCCTATAGGGTCGCTGTGACTTGGAATTGACTCAGTGGCACACAACAAGAAGTTGCTTTAAAGTTTTTTTTTTCCTTAGCTATTTGCAATTATATTCTATTGATAACCTATACTAGCTGATGTAGGCAAACACAAGGCATATTTTTTCCAAATATATCAACTTGAATTTTATTTGTCTTTCATGTGCTTATGTCTCTATAATATTAGGAGTGAGCAGTGGGGAAAAGTCTTTCTCATGGTATACCTAAGGTTTTTTATTTTTTTTATTGTACTTCAGGTGAAGGCTTACAGAACAAATAGTTTCTAATGAAACAGTAGTACACATGTTGATTTATGACATTGGTTAACAACCCCACAACATATCAACCCTCTCACTTCTCAACCTTTTTTTTTTCTTGGTGGAAATACACATAACCAAAGATACACCATTTCAAAAATTTCTGCATATACAGTTCAGTGACATTGACTACGCTCTTCCAATTATGCTGTTATTCTCACTTAAGATGAAAGGCTTACAGAACAAAATAGTTTCTCATTTAACAGTTACTACAGATGTTGCCCTATGACAATGGTTAACAATCTCACAACACATCAACAATATCCTTACTCAACCTTGGGTTCCTTATCACCAGCTTCCTTGTCCCCTTCTGCCTTCTGGCTCTTGTCACTGGACTTCTGTACCTCGTTAGCCTCATTTGGTTTTACAGGGCTGTCCACTCCCAGGATGAATGGTGAACCTCGGAGGTAACTTCACCACTGAGCTAAAAGGGTGTCTGGGGGCCATGCTCTTGGCGTTTCTCCAGTCTCCTTTAGGCCAGTAAATCTGGTCTTTTTCTTTTTGTGAGTTAGAATTTTGTTCTACATCCTTCTCCAGCTCTGTCTAGAACCCTCTGTTGTGATCCTGGTCAGAGCAGTCAGTGGTGGTAGCCTGGCACCATCTAGCTGTTCTAGTCTCAGTCTGTTGGAGGCCTTGGTAGCTGTGTACAATTAGCCTTTCAGACTGATCTTTTCCTTGTATGCTGTTTTCTTCATTCTCCCTTACTCCTGAAGGGATGAGACCAGTGGAGTATCTTAGATGGCCGCTTACAGGCTTTTAAGACCCCAGACAGTACTCACCAAGGTAGAATATATGTAGAGCATTGTCTTTATAAGCTGTGTCATGCCAACTGAGCTAGATGTTCCCCGAGACCATGGTCCCCACAGCCCTCCGCCTAGCAATTCAGTCCCTCAGGGAGTTTGGATGTGTCTGTGGGGCTTACATGACCTTTCTTTGTCCAAGTTGTGCCAGTTTCCAGTGTATTGTGTACCGTCTCACCCTTCACCCACGATACCACTTATCTATTGCCTATTATTTACCTCTCCCACCCCTCCCATCCCTGGTAACCAACAAAGATTGTTACATCTTGTGTGTGAACTTTTTCAGGGGTTCTTACAGTAGAGGTCTCATACAATATTTGTCCTTTTGTGATTGACTTATTTCACTCAGCGTAATGTCCTGCAGTTTCATCCATGTTACGAGATGCTTCACAGATTCACCATTGTTCTTTATCATTGTGTAGTACACCATTGTGTGTATGTACCATAGTTTGCTTATCCTTTCATCTGTTGATGGGCATCTAGGTTATTTCCATCGTTTTGCTATTGTGAACAATGCTGCCATGAACATAGGTGTGCATATGTCTATTCGAGTGACGACTCTTATTTCTCTAGGATATATTACTAGGAGTGGGATTGCTGCATCAAATAGTATGTCTATTTCTAGCTTTCTGAGGAAGTGCCATATCATTTTCCAAAATGACTGTATCATTTTGCATTCCCACCAGCAGTGCATAAGTGTTCCGATCTCCCCACAGCACCTCCAACATTTGTTACTTCCAGTATTTTTGATCCGTACCAGTAATGCCGGGGTGAGATGGTATCTCACTGTGGTTTTAATTTGCATTTCTCTAATGGCTAGTGATCACGAGCATTTCCTCATGTGTCTGTTGGCCGCTTGGATATCTTCTTTGGTTAAGTGTCTGTTCATTTCCTTTTCCCATTTTTTAATAGGATTATTTGTCTTTTTGTTGTAGAGGTGTTGGATTTTCTTGTAGATTATGGAGATTAGACCTCTGTCTGACTTGTACTGCCCAAAACTTTTTTCCCATTGTGTAGGTTCTCTTTTTGCTGTTTTGGTGAAGTCTTTCGAAGAGCATAGGTGTTTGATTTTTAGAAGATCCCAGTTATCTAGCTTATCTGTCGGGGTTTGTGCATTGATGGTTATGGTTTGTAACCTGTTAATGCCGTGTATTAAGGCCTGAAGTGTTGGTCCTATTTTCTCTTCTCTGAACTTTATAGTTTTAGGCTTTATATTCAGGTCTTTGATCCATTTTGAAGTAGTTTTTGTATACAGCGTGAGGTATGGGTCCTGTTTCATTTTTTTGCAGATGCATATTCAGTTTTGCCAGCACCATTCCCAGTTCAAAAGACTGCCTTTTCCCCATTTGATGGACTTTGGGCCCTTGTCGAAGATCAGGTGACCATAGGTGGATGGATTTACATCTGGCTTCTCAATTCTGTTCCATTGGTCAATGTATCTGTCGTTGTACCAGTACCAGGCTGTTTTGACTACTGCGGCTGTATAGTAGGTTCTGGAGTCAGGTAGTGTGAGTCCTCCAACTTTATTCTTCTTCTTCAGTAGTGCTTTACTTATTCGGGGCTTCTTCCCTTTCCATATAAAGTTAATGATTAGTTTTGCCAACACTTTGAAGAATATTGTTGGTATTTGGATAGGGATTGTGTTGTATTTGTAAATTGCTTCGGGTAGAATTGCCATTTTCACAATGTTGAGTCTGCCTATCCATGAGCATGGCATGTTTTTCCATTTATGTAGATCCCTTTGGGTTTCATGCAGTAGTGTTCTGTAGTTTTCTTTGGATAGGTCTTTTACGTCCCTGGTCAGATTTATTCCTAAGTATTTTATCTTTTTAGGGGTTATGGAAAATGGTATTGTTTTCCTGATTTCCTTTTCATCATTCTCCTTATTGGTGTATAGGAATCCAACTGATTTTTGAATGTTTATCTTGTATCCTGCTACTCTGCTGAATCTTTCTATTGGTTCCAGTAGATTTCTCGTGGAGTCTTTAGGGTTTTCTAAGTATAGTATCGTATCATCTGCAAACAAGCACAGTTTAACTTATTCATTACCAATTTGAATGCCCTTTCTTTTTCTTGCCTTATTGCTCTAGCTAGAACTTCCAGAACAATGTTAAATAGGAGTGGTGATAAACAGCATCCTTGTCTTGTTCCTGTTTTCGAGGGAAATGTTTTCAGCCTCTCTCCATTAAGAATGATGTTGGCCATTGGTTTTGCATAGATGCCCTTTATTATGTTGCGAAATTTCCCTTCGATACCTATTTTATTGAGAGTTTTTAACAGGAGTGGGTGTTGGACTTTGTCAAATGCCTTTTCTGCATCAGTTGAGATGATTATGTGATTCTTTTCTTTCCTTTTATTTATATGGTGGATTACATTGATTGATTTTCTAATGTTGAACCATCTTGCATACCTTGTATGAATCCTACTTGGTCATGGTGTATTATTTTTTTTGATATGATGCTGAATTCTATTGGCTAGAATTTTGTTCAGAATTTCTGCATCTATATTCATGAGAGATATTGGTCTGTAATTTTCTTTTTTTGTGACATGTTTGCCTGGTTTTGGTATCAGCGTTATGCTGGCTTCATAGAATGAATTTGGAAGTGTTGCTTCCTCTTCTATTATCTGAAATAGCTTGAGTAGTACTGGTAGAAGCTCTTCTGTAAATGTTTTGTAGAATTCTCCAGTGAAGCCATCTGGGTCAGGGCTTTTTTGGTTGGGAGTTTTTTTTTATTACTTTTTCAATCTCTTCTCTTGTTATGGGTCTGTTCAGATTTTCAACATCACTTTGTTGTAGTTTGGGTAGGCCGTGTGTTTCTAGAAATTTATCCACTTCCTCTAGGTTTTCAAATTTGTCGTAGTATAGTTTTTCATAATATTCTGTTTTAATCGTTTTTATTTCAGTTGGGTCTGTTGTAATGTCCCCCATTCCATTTCTTATTTGGGTTATTTGTGTCCTCTCCTGTTTTTCTTTTGTCAGTCTGGCCAGTGGTTTGTCGATTTTGTTGACTCTTTCAAAGAACCAACTTTTTGTTTTGTTGATTCTTTCTATTGTTTTTCTGTACTCTATTTCATTTATTTCCGCTCTGATCTTTACTATTTCCTTTCTTCCGGTGGTTGTGCGCTGTTTTTGCTGTTCTCTTTCTATTTGTTTGAGTTCTGTAGTTAATGTTTTGATTTTGTGCCCTTCTTCGTTTTTGATATGTGCATCTGTTGCTATAAATTGTCCTCTGAGGACTGCCTTTGCTGTGTCCCAAAGGTTTTGGTGTGATGTGTTTTCATTCTCATTTGATTCTAGGAATTTTCTGATTCCATCTCTGATTTCTTCTATTACCCACTGATGTGTAAGCAGGGTATTATTCAGTTTCCATGTAGTTGATTTTTTTCCCTTGCTCTTTCTATTGTTAATTTCTACCTGATGGCATTGTGGTCAGAGAAGATACTTTGAATTATCTCAACGTGTTGTATCTTGTTGAGGATTGCTCTGTGGCCTAAGATGTGGTCTACTCTGGAAAACGTTCCATGTTCATTGGAAAAGAATGTGTACTTTGCAGCGGTTGGATGGAGTGTTCTATATATGTGTATGAGGTCAGGTTGGCTGATTGTGCCCTTTAGGTCTTCTGTATCTTTGCTGAGTTTCTTCTTAGTTGTTCTGTCCTTTACTGAGAGTGGTGTGTTGAAGTCTCCTACTATTACTGTGGAACTGTCAATTTTTCTTTTCAGTGTTGTTAGAGTTTGTTTTATGTATTTTGGAGCCCTGTCATTGGGTGCGTAGATGTTTATTATTGTTATGTCTTCATGATGGATCGTCCCCTTAATCACTATATAGTGTCCTTCTTTGCCTTTTATGGTAGATTTTGTTTTAAAGTCTATTTTATCTGAGATTAGAATTGCCATTCCTGCTCTTTTTTGGTAGTTGTTAGCTTGATGTATTTGTTTCCAACCTTTGACTTTTAATACATTCACATCTTTGTTTCTAAGGTGTGTCTCTTGTAGACAGCATATTGATGGATCCTGTTTTCTTATCCATTCTGTCACTCTCCGTCTCTTTATGGGTGCACTGAGTCCATTTACATTCAGTGTAATTATTGATAGATGTGAGTTTGTTGCTGTCATTTTGTAGTGCTTTTTTTTTTGTATTGCTGAAGTTTTCTTTGTTCTTCTTACTGTCTTGTGCTGAGTTACTTTTGTTTGTGGATTTTTTTCCATTTCTTTTTTTTTTGTAGGTTTTGTTTTTGCCGAGATTTTATGTTTTTCCTCTTTTTTTTTATGAGTATGTTTGTTAACTTTCTTTGTGGTTACCATGAATTTTACCCTTATCTTTCTAAGTCTGAAGCAGTCTACCATTACCTGGTATCTCCTTTCCTTCCTCTCCATTAGGAGGTTCTATACCTATGCCTATCCTTCTTTGATTGTTCTGATGTTGTTGTCATTTACTGATTAACTGCTCTGATTTCCTGTTGTATTTCTTTTGGTTTTGGATAGTCCTCGAGAGTCCATTTCCTAGATTGGTATCTGGCTCGTACGATCCTGCATCCTAGATTCTGCCTGTGAGGTGAAGCTGTTTGCCCTCAGATTGAAGAACTCCCTTTAATAATTCTTGTAAGTTTGGTTTGACTTTTACATATTCCGTTAATTTCTGTTTATCTGGAAATGAGCTGATTTCACCACCAAATTTGAACGAGAGTTTTGCAGGATATATTATTCTCGGCTGGCAATTTTTTTCTTTCAAGATTTTATATATGTCATCCCATTGCCTTTTTGCCTGCATGGTTTCTGCCAAATAATCTGAGCTTAGTCTTATTGTTTCTTCTCTGTATGTGACTTCTCGTTTTTCACGAGCTGCTCTCAGGATTCTTTGTCTTTGGTTTTGGCGAGTGTGATTATGATATGCCTTGGTGATTTTCTTTTGGGGTCTCTTCTATATGGGGTTCATTGAGCTTCTTGGATGGTCAGCTTTTCATCTTTCATGATATTGGGGAAGTTTTCTGTCAGCAGTTCTTCAATGATCCTCTCTGTGTTTTCTGTTTTCTCCCCGTGTTCTGGAATTCCAATCACTCGAAAATTTTTGCTTTTGACTGTATCCCACATAACTCTCAGAATCTCTTCATCTTTCTTTGTTCTTTTTTCTGAGTTGTCCTCAAACAGAGTTGTATCCAAGAGTTTGTCTTCAATTCCTCTGATCCTGTCTTCTACCGTTTCAAATCTGCTTCTCAGCCCTTCTATGACACCATCCATTTCTGAAATCTTGTTGTTTATCTTTTGGATTTCTAATTGTTGTCTTTGTATAATTTTGAGTTGTGAATTTATTTTGGCATTTTGTTCCTGCATTATTTTCCTGAATTCTTCCAATTTTTTGTCTGTATTTTCCATGAATTTGTCTATTTTTTCCTCATGTTTGTCAGCTTTTTGCCTCAGCTCTTGAAGAATTCTGAGTGTTAGAGATTTGAATTCCCTATCAGGTACTTCTCGTACATTTTCTTCCACTGGAGAGTCATCTGGTGTTTTATTTTGGACGTCTACTGGAACCATCCTGTCCTGTTTTTGTAAATGTTTTGATATTGTCTGCTGTCTTCGGGGCATTCAGTAGTTATTTTTCTTGTTTATTGATTGTAGATTTTTTTTTTTCATCGCTTTTTTAAAAAAATTTGACTATGTGTGAACAGGCGGACTGTGTGTTCTTTGTTGTTTGCTCGTCTGTGGGCACAATACTTTCGCCTCCTTCTCCAACTGGCAGTGTCAGTAACTCAGATATGGTATGGCTGGGCAGGTCTAGCTGAAGAGGAGTTGCTGGGACGGGTTGTTTGTGACACTTACTACAGCCACCAGAGCGGGTTGGTCATCATTGCAGGGCAGGTTCCAGTAGGCCGTGCCTGTGCTGCTTGGTGGTATGATGTCAAGCACCTGGTGCAGGTAGGCAGGATGCCGCAGGGGGATTGTTATGTGTGGAGCTGAGTATGGGAGAGAGGAGAGAGGCAGAGGAGCCAAAAACATAGAAACAACAACAAAAAAATTCTAGGGGAGCTTGCTGTTGGAGTGGAGACATGAGAGACTATGAAATGGAGAAAAACAGAAAGGGGAAGAGGAAGAAAAGAAAAGAATGAATGAATAAAAATCAGTAATGCTAAAGAACCGCAAAGTTCCCAGGGATCCCACCGGTGCAGCTATGAGGTCTGGGGAAGTCGCTCTCAGGTGCTGCAGTACAGCCTGGCTAGACAGCGTAGAGGTATACAACCGCAGGTCTTCAGGGAACAGAAAGAGAAGGAAGATATAGAGAGATGGGAAACTGAGCAATGAAGAAAGACAGAAAGGGAAGAAGAGGGAAAAGAAAACAAAACAAATTATAAAAAGTAGAAGAAAGGCCCCCACAAAAAGAAACCGAAAAAGAAAAAGAAAAATGAAATGGCCTCAAGGCTCCCTCTGCATGTCTTTGGAAGCCGAGGGTGATTCTCCTTGCCACGCAGCTCCGCAGCTCCGCCTGGCCAGAAAGGGCTCCTAACTCAAGAAAAGGAAAAGAAAACAAACAAACTATTCAAAACAAACAAATGAACAAAGCCCCGGGATCCCACCAGCGCGGCAGCCGAGACCAGGAAGCAGCTCCGCACTCCAACGGAGCTCCGCAGCCCCTCAGGAAGAAGCAAAGATGAGCTCATGGAGCGAGGTACTGGAGCGAAAGGAGGGGTAGGTGGCGAGAGGCTGGGAAGAAATTAAAAGAAGTGGAAAAAAGCAACACCAGCAGCAAACAAATGGCACTGAGAGAGCCACCCGTTCGGGTGTGTGGAATCCAAGCAGCCGGTGTTTCCCGGTCAAGAGATTGTGGCCGCGGGAAGCAGAGGTGACCTAGTTGGGGTGAAGAAGGGTGGGGGATGGGAAAGCGTATATTGCAAATTATGGTATACCTAACTTTTGATCAATGAAATGTGAATGTGATTTTCCAGTTGAGTTTTTGATAACCTTCTTCTGAATATTTATTTATTTATTTATGGCTTGTTGTAAAATACATGCTTATTTGTTTCAGTAGGATTGATTAGGAAGACATACTGGTATATCTCTGCTGCTAGATATGTGCCACCCACTGTAATAGCAAACCCGTTGCCATGGAGTTGATGCCAGCTTATTGCGATCCTATAGGACAGAGTAGAATTGCCCTGTAGGATTTCCAAGGAGCAGCTGGTGGGTTCGAACTGCCAACCTTTTGGTTAGCAGCCGAGCTCTTAACCACTGGGCCCCTAGGGCTCCACCCAGTGTAATAAGTGTGGAAAATCTGAATCTACCTTAGCCATTCCTTGGGGTTGTTTTTTTTTTTTTTTTTTTTTTTTTTTTTTTTGTCACTGCCTCTTAGGGTTTAGAATCATTCTTTCCTCAGTGGACATCTGTTGCTGTCTTATTCAGAGGGAAGTCCTTTACAATTAAAAGTGAAGCAGAGGTAGAATGCTTTTGAAGAGAAATGTTAATGTCTGAAATAGCTTATTGGAAGACCTATAGAGTGAGGACAGAAATCTTCAGAATCTGTGAAACCTCGCTACATCTTTCTTCTCCCTTCCTCTTGATTTTTTTCCCCCTATTATTCTTTATAACTTTTGTGTCTCTCTTGCTCAGTGGTCACTTTTTTTCTGTTTTTCTCTTTTGTCTCTGATTTGTTCTTCTCTTCTGCCTCTTCTTTTCAGTATAGATAATATATTATTGACTTTGTATAGTAAATACGTTTTTATTTTTATAGTTAAAAACTCAGATGAGATTATGTTTTTTTGTTTTTAAAATAATAGTTTTTATGTTAATCTAATACCTGATTAATTTTCTGTGATTCAGTGACTTCTGACACGTAAAAAAACCAAACCTGTTGTCATCAAGTCAATTCCAACTATAGTGGCCCTATATGACAGAGTAGAACTGCACCAGAAGGTTTCTTAGGAGCAGCCGGTGGATTCGAACTGCCCACCTGTTGGTTAGCAGCCAGGCTCTTAACCACTTCACCACCAGGGCTCCTTCAGTGACTCCTGAGGAAATAGATATCCTTTTCCAGGAGCATTTAGCAAATAAACTGCATTGCATTTCCTTATGAGTTTGAATTAGTTATGTGCAACTCTCTCCTTTCTTTTCTTTCTCTATTATTTTTATTTCACTCATTGATTGTATTTTATTTACATGCGTGTTGTACTAAAATGTTCATTTATTACAAGATTTTCAACATTTTTTGGAAAAAACGCAAAATAACTATGAGAAGAAATTATAAAATAGCAAAATGGTTTCTCTAAAATTAAAGCATTTCTTCTACTGAGTTTGATATAAATTCACAATTTAAGTAAGTTTATCTTCAGTATTCCTTGTGAAATTATATTGGACTACCTTATAAAATGCAGGAGAGTATGATATCTTTCCCAACTCTGGAATTTCCCTTTGACTTTTATGTACAGGTCCCCCCAACTTTCCTCCATGAAAAGTATATAGAAGGCATACAAGAGTGGGTGTCCAGAAACCAGGGTTCTACACTAACCTATATACTTTTGTTCAGATTGGTTAACCTCATTTCGTTTTTCTTTGGGTCAAATATGAACTGCTATTTCCAAACAAAATACTGAAGTTTGCGCATTTTTCAAGATTGAGGCTTTAATCTGTTGAGAAAATTCTTATTGCTCTTTATAATCCTGCAATTTATCAGCATTGTCACCTTTGGCAAAGTTACCTAAATTCTTAGATTGTTTCCTGTTTCATTTACAGGGGTTTAATACCCACCTTGCAAGAGGTTGTGAAGATTAAATTGGGTAATGAATGTACTTTAAAGTATTTAGTTCAGATATTCTGTAAAGCTATTGTTACGTGAATTTTATAATTTCATATGACTGTAAGTGGATATAACAGTTACAAGCCTCATATATGAAAAGACATGAAGTGTATGAATCATATTGATAAGATATTTTTGTAGTAATTACATTGTAAGGAAACATCAGTATGTCTATATACATTTGTTTTTGAGCAAATATTAAATTTCTGTTAGGGTCTTAACTTGGTAAAGAAATAATAACATTGTTATTTGGTCTTACAAGATGCTTTTCTAAGCATCTTAAACTTTTCTTTTTGTAATTAAGAAATGTATTCCCAGTGAAATTTCATCTGAAAGAATCATTTTATGGAATGTTTTTGCCTTTTTGGTACTATATTGATATTTGGAAATATGAGGTACCTTGATGACAGTTGTTTAAGTATATTTACTGAATATAAATAGCACAGCATTAAACTATTACATACAGTTGGAAAATTTAATAGAAGAACTAAATGAAAAGTACTTAAAAAGACTTATGGTACAGGTAGTCCCAGACTTAACAACGAGGTTCTGTTCTGACACTCCATCGTAAGTTGGTTTTGACATAGCAGAATACCTCTTTTTTTTAAAAGTTTTTATTATTATTGCCTGTCAGTATCTTTATAAATCATAACATTGAACATCTGCGAGTGAACATCTGAGAATAACATCAGCAAATTACACGCTACATCATAGTATGTAGTACATATTACTAATGACAAGATGTACCCCCCAAAAAAAAAAAAAACATGGTTCTAAGTGTGGTTTGTTATAACTCGAATATGTCGTAAATTGGGGACTGTTTGTATTTATTTTCATCCAGCTTGTATGTAATATTTTATAATCTGTTCATCACTTTAAAAAAATATCACAACAATATTAGAAAATATATAAAATTCTTTGACTTTTGTTCTGCATGGAATAGATTTAAAGGTCAACACTACTCTTTTATGTAGGTTGTGGGTGCTACATGTGTGCTTTCAGAGCAGTAGTGTGAGGAAGCTTGAAGTGGGATGGCAGGACGGCCTCATCCTTATGACAGTAACTCCAGTGATCCAGAGAATTGGGATCGGAAATTGCATAGTAGACCTCGTAAACTTTATAAACATTCAAGGTAGGTAAAAAATATGTATATTGCATATCAAAACTTTGATAAAACTGATTATAAAGACTTTACTGCATTTGGTTGTGGCAAGTCCTGTCAGGATGGGGGGTAGTTTATAAAATATTAGGGATGTTTGTATTTTTCCTTTAAGAACTTTTAGAGAAACAAGTCTTTCCTTTTAATTTTCCTATATTTATATTTGTTTGAATTTTATTTTTGTTTCTAAATAATGATAAAATCTCCTTAATTAACCCCATTAATAAATGCTAATATTAATTTAATTGAGAACACTGGTAAAACAAGTAGTTCTTTGTAATTAAAACTCTGTAATAGGAGTTTATTTAGTGCTCTAAATACATTGTGAATGCAGATTACATATGATAATTTATAGGTTTATATCAGTGTTTGTCTCCATACGTTTTTTTTAAATAGCATTTTATTGTGTTTTAGGTGAAAATTTACACAGCAAATTAGGTTCCCCTTTAACAATTTTTATACAAATTGTTCCATGCCATTGGTTACAATTTGTACAATGTGTCAGCATTCTCATTATTTCCATTTTGTTTGTTCTGTTTCCATTGATCTAGCTTCCCATCCCCTCTGCTTTTGGCCGACTGTTGACTGTTCGGTCTCATATAGTTAATTGTTTAAGGGAACACATTACTACGGTTGATATTGTTTATTTTATAAGTCCATGCATTTTTAACGATGTAGATTTGTTTATATCTTGTTGTCATACTGATCCTAATGGGAAAATTAATCTTTCTGGAATAAACTCTACTAGTTCAGTTAAAGTCTAATGCATTCAATAAAAATTCGTTTCAAAAGTTTCAGCCCATTTATATGTTGTTTTTAAAGCTTTCATTTTGTGCTGAGTGAATTAATGAGGAGTATTTCATTTAGAATACTTCATGGTCTGATATTTTAGGATGTTTATTGACAGCTCATAAGCCTCACATATTACAGGTATGTAAGCATGTTTTCGTGGAGGATTTTGCTTTATGAATATTACTTCGGGGATGTTAATGAGCATTTAACTGACTTAAATGTAAAATTCTCCTGATCACTGCTAACTAATACAACTTTCTTGAAGAATAAAACATACATGATATTGAAATCCTTTTTGCAATTTTAAAGGAATAGTTTGGGTACTTTTTAACTATATGCTATAGGTAGAAAATGAGTGACTAGTACTTAAGTCTCCTGATAAGAGGTCTGCCTTTACTTTGAACTTTTAACATGGTGAGGTTTAAAATGGTAATGTTAAGTTGACTTTATGAATTTTAAGTATATGCCAAATAGTATGAGTGTTTTTTTAGTTTGTTTTGTTTGTGTGTGTATCTTATTCAACTGGGACTCTACTTCTCTTTCTCCGTGCTATTACATGGATATTATCTTCTGTTGGAAATTAAAGGGGTATTGGTTTGATCCCATAAAATAGGGGGCTATATTTATATCTTCTGTGGTATATATGGAGCCCTGGTGGCACAGTGGTTAAGAGGTTGGCTGCAAAGCAAAAGGTTGGCAGTTCGAATCCACCAGCTGCTCCTTGGAAACCGTATGGGGCAGTTCTACTCTATCCTGTAGGGTAGCTATGAGTCAAAATTGACTCGACGGCAACAGGTTTGGTTTTTGGTTTTGTAGTATATATATTTTTTTTCAGATGAATGGTTATCTTTCCTAGTTCTTGATTTTTTTTTTTTTTTGGCTGATGTACAATACTCATAATGAAGTGATGACAAAGGAGAAAATAAACCACTGTTTGCTTTATAAAAGCTAAATGCATACAGTGGGAAAATTTATAAAAACTAACAGCACAAGTAGTCCCCAGCTTACGACAGAGTTTTGTTCCGACAATGCCGTTGTAAGTTGGTTGTGATGTAAGTTGAATACCTCTTTTTTTTTTTCAGTTTTTATTATTATTGTCTTTTTTTTCCCTCAATATCTTTATAAATCTGATCTTTATTTGTCTTTGGAGGTTGGCTTGAGAACGATAACATCAACAAATTATGTGCTACAACATTGTATGTAGTACATACTACTAATGATAAGATGTAAAAAACAAATCAGGACAGTCGTTAAGTGCGGTTCGTCGTAACTTGCATGTGTTGTAAGTTGGGGACTACCTGTACTTTTTTCATTGCTGCTATTTCATTTCAATAACAAATCCCATACCTCTTCTTGATAGCTGTAGCATTGTAGCATCAGTAACTGTTTGGTGCTGTTGGTGCTGTTGTTTTCCGGCAGACTGTAGCAGTATTTAGGGACCTTTGAGTGAAAAACATTAAAGAGAAGTAGAAGATACAGTGAAACTTGTGAGATTCAGAACTCGACGGTACTGCCTTGTTTTTCCAGGTCTCACAAGTTTTCTTTTCCTTTGACGGTACAGTTTTACCACTTTCCTATCACTCTATATTAGTGGAAAATATTTGAGTTTTCCTTCTCTGACAGGTTTCCCCCTTACACAGGTTCTGGCTTTTGCAGGTTTTACTGTAAATACCAATAAATTGATTTTTTAAAATGAAATGACCATGAATTCTTTTTTTTTTTTAATTGTGCTTTAGGTGAAAGTTTACAGTTCAAGTTAATTTCTCTTTAAAAAATCTGTACATATATTGTTTTGTGACATAGGTTGCAATCCCCACAATGTGACATTATGCTCCCACTTTCCACCCAGGGTTCCCTGTGTCCATTTGTCCGGTTCCTGTCCTTTTCTGCCTTCTGTTCTTGCTTTTGGACAGGAGTTGACCATTTGGTCTTGTATATTTGATTGAACTAAGAAGCACGTTCCTCACGTGTGTTATTTTTTGTTTTATACGCCTGTCTAATCTTTGTCTGAAAAGTTGGGTTCAGGAATGGTTTCAGTTCTGAATTAGCAGAGTGTCCAGGGGCCATAGTTCTGGGGGTCCCTCCAGTCTCTGTCAGACCAATATGTCTGGTCTTTTTTCATGAATTTAAATTCCATTCGACATTTTTCTCCCGTTCTGTCCAGGACTCTCTGTTGTAGTGCCTGTCAGAGCAGTCGTTGGTGGTAGCTGGACACCATCTAGTTTTTCTGGTCTCAGGCTGGTGGAGTCTCTGGTTCATGTGGTCCTTTAGTCCTTTGGGCTAGTATTTTCCTTGCATCTTTGGTTTGTTTCACTTTCCTTTGCTCTGGACAGAATTCGACCAATAGAGGTATCTTGGATGGCTGCTTGCAAGCTTTTAAGACCTGGGACACTACTCACCAAAGTGGGATATAGAACATTTTCTTTATGAACTATGTTATACCAAATGACCTGATGTCCCCCAAGACTATGGTCTACAGCCCACAGCCCCAGCTACTCGGTCCCTCAAAGTGTTTGAATATGTCTAGGTAACTTCTTTGCTTTTGCTTTGGTCTGATTGTGCTAACTTCCTCTATATTGTGTGTTGTCTTTCCCTTCACCAAAATTGACACTTGTCTACTGTCTAGTTAGTGATTTCCCCTTCCCCTCCCTCCCCACCCTCGTAACCATCAAAGAATGTATTTTTCTATGTGTAAACCTTTTCTTGAGTTCTTAAAATAGTGGTCTTACACAATATTTGTCCTTTTGTGACTGACTTATTTCACTCAACATAATGCCCGCCAGATTCATCCATGTTGTGAGATGTTTCATGAATTCATCATTGTTCTTTATTGTTGCTTAATATTCCGTCGTGTGTACGTACCATAATTTGTTTATCCATTCATCTGTTGATGGCCATTTAGGTTATTTCTATCATTTTGCTATTGTGAATAATGCTACAGTGAACGTGGGTGTGCATATGTCTATTCGTGTGATGGCTCTTATTTTTCTAGGGTATAATCCTAGGAGTGGGATTGCTGGATCGTATGGTATTTCTGTTTCTAGCTATTTAAGGAAGCACCATATTGTTTTCCAAAGTGGTTGTACATTTTACATTCCCACCAGCACTGCATAAGCGTTCCAATTTCCCTGCACCCTCTCCAACATTTGTTATTTTGTGTTTTTTGGATTAGTGCCAGTATTCTCAGGGTAAGATGATATCTCATTGTAGTTTTGATTTACATTTGGCTAATGGCTAATGATTGTGAGCATTTCCTCATGTGTGTGATAGCCACCTGAATGTCTTCTTCAGTGAAATGTCTGTTCATATCTTTTGCCCATTTTTTAACTGGATTATTTGTTTTTTTGTTATTGAGGTGTTGAAGTATTTTGTAGATTTTAGAGACCCTAGTCAGACATGTTGTAGCCAAAAACTTTTTCCCAGTCTGTAGATTCTCTTTTTACTCTTTTGATGAAGACTTTTGATGAGTGTAAATGTTTGATTTTTAGGAGCTCCGCATTATCTAGTTTCTCTTTTGGTATTGGTGCATTGTTAGTTACGGTTTGTATACTCTTTATGCCATGCCCCTAGCGTTGTCCCTATTTTTTCTTCCGTGATCTTTATTGTTTTAGATTTCATATTTAGGTCTTTGATCCATTTTGAGTTAGTTTTTGTGTATGGTGTGAGATATGGATCTTGTTTCATTCTTTTTTTTTACAGATGGACTTCCAGTTATACCAGCACCATTTGTTAAAGAGACTGTCTCGTCCTCATTTAATGGATTTTGGCCCTTTGTAAAGCATCAATTGCTCATAGATGGATGGATTTACATCTGAGTTCTCAATTCTGTTCCATTGGTTTGTGTGTTGTTGTACCAGTACCAGGCTGTTTTGACTACTGTGGCTATATAACAAGTTCTAAAACCAGGTAGTGTGAGGCCTTCCTCTATGTTCTTCTCTTCTTCAGTAATGCTTTACTTTATCTGAGGCCTCTTCCCTTTCCATATGAAGTTAGTGATTTGTTTTTCCATCTCGTTAAAGAATGCAGTTGGAATTTGGATTGGGATTGCATTGTATCTGTAGATTGCTTTGGGTAGAATTGACATTTTCACAATGGTGAGTCTTCCTGTCCTTGAGCATGGTATGTTTTTCCACTTAGGTAGATCTCTTTTGGTTTCTTGCAATAGCATTTTGTAGTTTTCTTTGTATAGGTCTTTTATGTCTCTGGTTAGATTATTCCTGAATACTTTATCTTCTTGGGGCATATGGTAAAAGGTATTGATTTGGTGATTTCCTTTTTGAAGTCTGGTCTTTTTACTAGAATTTGAGTTCTGCATCCCACCCTTCCCTTGCTCCATCAGGGACTCTCTGTTGTGTTCCCTGTCAGGGTGGTCATTGGTGGTAGCTGGGCACCATCCAGTTCTTCTGGTCTCAAGCTGATGAAGTCTGGTCTATGTGGCTCTTTCTGTCTCTTGAGCTAATACTTTCCTTGTGTCTTTGGTGCTCTTCATTCTCCTTTACTTCAGGTAACTGGGACCAATTGAGGCATCTTAGATGGCCGCTTGCTAGCTTTTAAGACCCCAGGTGCCACTCACCAAAGTAGGATGTAGAAGATATTCTTAATAAACTTTGTTATGCCAGTTGACCTAGATGTCCCCAGAAAGCATGGTCCCCAGACCCTCACCCCTGCTACTCTGTCACTCAAAGTGTTTGATCGTATTCAGGAAACTTAGCTTTGGTTTAGTCCAGTTGAGCTGACTTCTCTTGTAGTGTGTGCTATCCTTCCCTTCACCTAAGATAATTCTTGTCTACTATCTAGTTAGTGAATAACCCTCACCCTCCGTTCCCACCCTTGTAACCATCAAAGAATATTTTCTTTTTTGTTTAAACCTTTTCTTGAGTTCTTATAATAGTGGTCTTATACAATACTTGTCCTTCTGTGACTGACTAAATTCACACAGCATAATGCCCTCCAGGTTCCTCCGTATTATGAGGTGTTTCACGGCTTCATCATTGTTCTTTATCATTGCATAGTATTCCATTGTGTGAATATACCATAATTTGTTTATCTATTCATCTATGGGCACCTAGGTTGTTTCCATCTTTTTGCTATCGTGAACAGTGCTGCAGTGAACATAGGTGTGCATGTATCTATTCGTGTGATGGGTCTTATTTTTCTAGGATATATTCCAAGGAGTGGGATTGGTGGATCATATGGTACTTCTATTTCTAGCTTTTAAAGGTAGTGCCAAATCGATTTCCAAAGTGGTTGTACCTTGTTACATTCCCACCAGCAGTGTGTAAGTGTCCAGTCTCTCCACAACCTCTCCAACATTTATTATTTTGTGTGTTTTGGATTAGTGCTAGCCTTGTTGGGGTGGGATGGTATCTCATTGTAGTTTTGATTTGCATTTCTCTAATGGCTAATGATCATGAGCATTTCTTCATGTGTCTGTTAGCTGCCTGAATGTCTTCTTTGCGAAGTGCCTGTTCATATCCTTTGTCCGGTTTTTAATTGGGTTGTTTGTCTTTTTCTTGTTGAGGTTTTGCAGTATCTTGTAGATTTTAGAGATTAGATGCTGATCAGATTTGTCATAGCCAAAAATTTTTTCCCAGTCCATAGGATGTATTTTGTGTGAAGTCTTTTGATGAGCATAAGTGTTTGATTTTTAAGAGCTCCCAGTTATCTAGTCTCTCTTGTGGTACTTGTGCATTGTTACTTATGGTTCGTATTGTGTTTATGCCATGTATTAGGGCTCCTAGCATTGTCCCTATTTTTTCTTCCATGATCTTTATCATTCCCAATTTGATATTTAGGTCTGTGATCCATTTTCAGTTATTTTTTGTGCATAGTGTGAAGTATAGGTCTTGTTTCATTTTTTTGCAGATGGATATCCAGTTATGCCAGCACCATCTGTTAAAGAGACTGTCTTTTCCCCAGCTAATGGACTTTGGGACTTTGTCAAGTATCAGCTGCTCATAGGTGCATGAATTTATGTCTGGATTCTTAATTCTTTTCCGTTGGTCTATGTATCTGTTGTTGTACCAGTACCAGGCTGTTTTGACTACCATGGTGGTATAATAGGTTCTAAAATCAGGTAGTGTGAGTCCTCCCACTTTGTTCTTCTTCTTGAGTAATGCTTTACTTATCCGGGGCCTCTTTACTTTCCATATGAAGTTGGTGATTTGTTTCTCCATCTCATTAAAAAATGCCGTTGGAATTTGGATTGGGATTGCATTGTATCTGTAGATCGCTTTGAATAGGATTGACATTTTCACAACGTCGAGTCTTCCTATCCATAAGCAAGTTATGTTTTTCTGCTTATGCAGGTCTCTTTTGGTTTCTTGCAGTAACATCTTATAGTTTTCATTGTATAGGTCTTTTACGTTTCTGGTTAGATTTATTCCTAAGTATTTTATCTTCTTGGGGGCTATTTAAATGGTATTGATTTGGTGATTTCCTCTTCGAAGTTCTTTGTGTTGGTGTAAAGGAATCCAACTGATTTTTGTATGTTTATCTTGTATCCTGATACTTTGTTGAAATCTTCTATTCCAGTAGTTTTTTTCTGGATTCTTTGGGGTTTTCTGTGTATAAGATCATACCACCTGCAAGTAGAGATACTTTTACTTCTTCCTTACTAATTTGGATACCCTTTATTTCTTTTTCTAGCTGAATTGCTCTGGCTAGAACCTCCAGCACAATGTTGAATAATAGTAGTGATAAAGGGCATCCTTGTCTGGTTCCCATCCTCAAGGGGAATGCTTTCAAAGTCTCTCCATTTAGGATGATGTTGGCTGTTGGCTTTGTATAAATGCCCTTAATTATGTTGAGGAATTTCCCTTCTATTCCTGTTTTGCTGTGAGTTTTTTTTTTTTAAATCATGAATAGGTGTTGGACTTTGTCAAATGCCTTTTCTGTATCAATTGATAAGATCATGTGTTTCTTTTGTTTTATTAATGTGATGGATTACATTGATTACTTTTCTAATGTTGAACCATCCCTGCATACCTGGTATAAATCCCAGTTGATCATGGTGAATTATTTTTTTGATATGTTGTTGAATTCTATTAGGTAGAATTTTGTTGAGGATTTTTGTGTCAATGTTCATGAGGGATATTGGTCTGTAATTTTTTTTTTTTTTGTGGTGTCTTTACCTGGTTTTGGTATCAGGGTTATGCTGGCTACATAGAATGAGTTTGGGGAGTATTCCATCCTTTTCTATGCTCTGAAATACCTTTATTAGTAATGGTGTTAACTCTTCTCTGAAAGTTTGGTAGAATTCTCCAGTGAAGCCATCTAGGCCAGGGCTTTTTTTTATTGGGAGTTTTTAAGTTACCTTTTCAGTCTTTTCTTTTGTTATGGGTTTATTTAGTTGTTCTACCTCTGTTTGTGTTAGTTTAGTTAGGTAGTGAGTTTCTAGAAATTTGTCCATTTCCTCTAGGTTTTCAAATTTGTTAGAGTTCAGTTTTTCATAGAATTCTGTTATGATCCTTTTAATTTCAGTTGGGTCTGTTGTCATATCACCCATCTCTTTTCTTATATGGGTTATTTGCTTCCTCTGCTGTTTTTCTTTTCTCAGTTTGGCCAGTAGTGTATCAATTTTGTTGATCTTTTCAAAGAACCAGCTTTTGGTCTTGTTAACTCTTTCAGTTGTTTTTTTGTTCTCTATTTCATTTAATTTTGCTCTAATTCTTATTATGTCCTTTCTTGTGGTGCCCGAGGGCTTCTTTTGCTGCTCTCTTTCTACTTGTTCCAGTTGTAGGGTTAATGTTTTGATTTTGGCCCTTTCTTCTTTTTGGATGTGTGCATTTATTGCTATCAGTTGACCTCTGAGCATGGCTTTTGCTGTGTCTCAAAGGTTCTGGTAGGATGTGTTTTCATTCTCATTTGATTCGATGAATTTCTTTGTGCCATCCTTAATTTCTTCTATAACCGAGTAGTTTTTGAGCAAGGTGTTGTTCAGTTTCCATGTGTTTGATTTTTTTTCCTTGCTTTTTCTGTCTTTGACTTCTACTTTTAAGACTTTATGGTCAAAAAGATGCTTTGTAATATTTCAGTGGTTTGGATTTTATTAAGGCTTGCTTTATGGCCTAATATGTGGTCTATTTTGGAGACTGTTCCATCTGCGTTGGGAAAGTATATTTGGCTGCTGTTGGGTGGAGTGTTCGGTATATGTCTATGAGATCAAGTTGGTTGATTGAGCGTTTAGATCTTCCATATCTTTGTTGAGCTTCTTTCTAGCTGTTCTGTCCCTCACCGAAAGTGGTGTGTTGAAGTCTTGTACTACTATTGTGGAGCTATCTCTCTCTCTTTTTAATGCTGTTGGAGTTTGTTTTGTGTATTTTGGAGCCCTGTCGTTGAGTGCATAAATATTTATTATAGTTATGTCCTCCTGGTGTGTAGACCCTTTAATCATTATATAGTGTCTTTCCTTATCCTTTGTGGTGGATTTTACTTTAAAGTCTGTTTTGTCAGAGATTTATATTGCCACTCCTCCTCTTTTTTGAGTGTTGTTTGCTTGATATACTTTTTTCCATCCTTTTAGTTTCAGTTTGTGTCTTTAAGTCTAAGGTTTGTCTCTTATAGGCAGCATATAGATGGATCATGCTTTTTTATCCAATCTGCCACTCTCTGTCTCTTTACTGGTGCATTTAGTCCATTTACATTCACCATAATTATTGATAGATATGAGTTTAGTGCTGTCATTTTCATGTCTTTTTTTGTGTGTTCTTGACAGTTTCTTTGTTCCACTTAATTTTCTGTGCTGAGTCATTTTTCTTTAAGTATTTTCTTTTCATCTTTTTCATTGTTGTTGATTTTGTATTTGCTGAGTCTTTATTTTTTCTTGTTTTTTGTTTTGACATGTAGGATTGTTAGTTTCCTTTGTGGTTACCTGCATATTTATCCTATGTTTCTAAGTTTAAATCAGTCTTTTATTTCCTTATATCACCTCAACTTCCTCTCAATACGAAAAATCTATGTCTACATTTTTTAGTCCCTTTATTTTGTTTTAATGTGGTCATCTTTTACATATTGACATCTCTGTTTCCTTATTTTCAGTGTTTTAGCTTTGATTTATTTTTGTGACTTCCCTATCTGGGTTGATATCTGGTTGCTGTGTCCTGTGTTCTAGTCTTGGGTTGTTATCCGATGTTATTGATTTTCTAACCAGAGAACTGCCTTTAGTATTTCTTGTAATATTGGTTTGGTTTTTGCAAATTCCCTAAACTTCTCTTTATCTGGAAATGCCCTAATTTTGCTGTCATGTTTGAGAGACAGTTTTGCTGGATATATAATTCTTGGCTGGTGTTTTTTCCTTCAAGCTTTATATATGTCATCCCATTGCCTTCTTGCCTGCATGGTTTCTGCTGAGTAGTCCGAGCTTATTGTTATTGACTCTCCTTTGTAGATGAGTTTTCGTTTATCTGTAGCCACTCTTAAAATTCTCCCTTTATCTTTGGTTTTGGCAAGTGTGATTATAATATGTCTTGGTGACTTTCTTTTGGAATCTACCTTAGGTGGGGTTCGATGAGCGTCTTGGATAGATATCTTGTCATCTTTCACAATATTGGAAATTTTCTGCCAACAAATCTTCAACAATTCTCTCTGTATTTTCTGTTATCCCCCCCATTCTGGTACTCCAGTCACTCATGGGTTATTCCTCTTGATAGAGTCCCACATAATTCTTAGGGTTCCGTCATTTTTTTAAAATCCTTTTATCTGATTTTTCCTCAAATAAGTTGGTATCAAGTGCTTTATCTTCAATCTCTCTAATTCTGACTTCCATTGCCTCAAATCTGCTCCTGTGAGTTTCTGTTGAGTTGTCTAATTCTGAAATTTTATTCTTGATCTTCTGGATTTCTGATTGCTGCCTCTCTATGGATTCTTGCAGCCTATTGAATTTGTCATTATGCTCTTCTCTAATCTTTTTAAGTTCCTGTATTGCGTGTTCTGCACTTTGCCTAATTTCCTTCATGATGTCTTGAAGAGTTCTGTATTTTAATGTTTTTTATTCTGTGTCTGGTAATTCCAAGGAAGTTTCTTCCTCTGGAAAATTTCTAGATTCTTTATTTTGGGACCTTGCTGAAGCCATCATGGTCTGCTCTTTATGTGATTTGATATTGATTATTGTCTCCGAGCCATCAATAAGTTGTTATTATATTTATTTTATGTTTGCTTACTGTGTCCTAGCTGCTTGTTTTGTTTTGATATGCCCAGATAGGCTGCTTGTGTGAGCTAAGTCCATCACCAGTGCCCCGGAAGCTCCAATGTCCTGCCCCTAAGTATGTGAGCTCAGAAGTCTGCCTATTCCTCCTGTATGGGTTTAGCTCAGGTTCCAGGTAGTTGGCCACCAAGTGTGTTGTGCAGGCTCTCACCTACAGTCCTAGACAGGCATGGATGATTGGTGTAGGCACAGGCATCCGGCTATAGCAGGCAACACACACTAAGCAAGTCAGGGGCTGATGGCTGCCTCTGAGTATTCAGGAGGAAAGCGTGTCCCTGTTTCCTAGAGCACGTAGGTGGGTGAGTTTTGCAGCTGGACTATGAGCACCCAATGCTGTTGGCTGTAAGGACTGGGAGTCCTCTCTTATTCTTGGGCCTCTATCGCAGGTGGCTAGGTGGCGTGGGTGGAGCCACAAGTCCTCAGGCCTCCAATGTGGGTAGGTGAAGACCCTGGTTAATGGGCAGAGCAGTGTCAAATGTCACGAACCTACCAGTTGAAACAGTTGAAGTTAGATTTCAGGGATATACCTTGTTGTACTGCAGTAATAAGGGCCTGGGCTGTTGAAATGGGCCCACACGAGTCTCTGCAGAGCGAAAGGCACTCAGAGTCTGTGGATCCCTTATGCCTGTGCATAGGCAAAGGAGTTGTGCCTGCTCTGAGCTCCTGGCTTAGGGGAGCTGGTAGATTATTTCTTTCCCCGTTTGTTAATTTGTTCAGTCTCCAAAGCCTGGAGAATGGCTCAGTGCACATGACAGATCCTGCTTCTGGCCCAGGAGACTCGGCAGTCCCTGATGCCGTCCTGAACCCAGCAGAGAGCAGGGAGCAGGGAGGTAAACAGGAGAGAGGGTTTTCCCTAAGGGGATGTGTTTTTTATCCGTGTGGTAGGCCAGACGCAAATACTTATCTTTCTCCAGTCGAGGGCTGCTTCTCACTTGTTCTGGATGGCCGAGTAGACTGTGTGCGACTGGGTCTCTCCTGGTGTGGAAAACGCCTCCCAAGCTCTGCTGCTTGCCTGCCTCACCGCTCACCCCCGAGCTGATTTGGGCTGAAGGGCTCCGGCTCCCTCTGGGTCAGGTCTGGCAGCTCCTCGCTGCTTCCGAACCATCTCTTCCTCCCTCTACCACTCAGTCCAGTTCCTCAACTTTGCATTTGATGTTCAGGCCTCCTAGATTGTTGTATATAATTGATTCACTTGTTTTTTAGGGTCTCTGTTGTAAGAAGGACTACCCGAAATGTCTGACTACTCCGCCATCTTGGCCCCACCTCCTCCATCTGAGTTTTGTATGTTCATCTTTTATCCTCTTACTTTGCTGAAATCTTCTATTAGTTGCAGTAGCTTTCTTGTGGATTCTTTGGGGTTTTCTGTGTATAAATCATATCATCTGTAAATAAGGATAATTTTACCTCTTCTTTACCAATTTGGATGCACTTTATTTCTTTTTCTTGTCTTTTTGTTCTAGCTGGGACTTCCAACACATTGTTGAATAAAAGTGGTGATACAGGGCGTCCTTGAACCATGATGTCTTTTGAATGAAGTTATTTTTAGCCTTATTAGTGGAAAATCAGCCCAAGGAAGAATGGCTTACTTTAGGGACCTCTTGTCCATATGTTCTTTGAAACATAACTTTGAATACTTTTAAAAAATGTTCAACTTGACTTTTTTAATATGGTTTCTTTTCAGTTAAGATAGTTGATTAACTGGCGGAGAGCTCTTAAAAACTAAACAATTAGCAAGTATTTTTGAAAACTTCCTCTTAGTTTAGGGGAGAGTCAGGTGTGTCAGGGCACAATCATGAGCTGCTTTAATATCCATATATGGAATAATTAGAAGAAATAGAGCACTAACCTATAGTATTGAGTTATAGTAAGAGTTCAGAGAAGGAATCAGTATCAGCTTGAGTAGGTGAAAATGGGACTTGAACTTATTCTTGGGTGATTACAGGATTAGTAGAGGGAGGACATTCCTGACAGAGATTTTCAGGAGATTAATTTGACTGGAGTCTGAAGGTGGAGCTCTATGGATAGTATTACTATCCCAATTTGAGAAGTGAAAAAATGAAGCTAATAAAATTGCCCAAGGCCGTCTAATTTGTAAATGGCAGAGCTGGGATTTAAAAAACAAGTTCCTCATTGTTTTTATTTTTAAAATAATTTTAAATAACTTATTATGGTACATTTCAAACAAATGCAAAATAGAACAGTATAATGAACCTCCAGCTTTAAGTTACCAGATCATGGCCAATTTTGTTTTATCTATGATCTGCCTACTTTCATCCTTTTTTTTTTTTTTTTTTTTTTTTGTCTTGTGTATTTTAGTTAAGGATGTTTGAATAAAAGAAAACCAGACTAAACACTGGCTTAAGTTAGGAGTTTACTTTTCTTATACATAAGAAGTCTAGAGATAGGCAATGACTAATGTATGTTTAGTGGCTTAAGGATGTCAGGATCAAAAATCTCTGATTCTCTTGACTTTTCCTTCATGATCACAAAATGGATAGTGTAGTAGCCATCATGTCCACCTTCCAGACAAGAAGGAGGAGGAAAGGGGCCTCATTTATATCAGGAAATGAAGTTTCTCAAAAATTCCCAGCAAGTATCTGCTCATAACTCATTGACTAGAACTATATCTGGGTGTCAGAGAGGCTGAGAAATAATAATTTTTAAATCGGGCACACATTGCTACCACAAACAAAATTAGGAGTTTAAATTTGGTTTAGCTTTTGAAGATAACCTAAAAGTTGTCTTGTTTAAATTTGTTTTTCTATCCACATTTTGGAATAGCCTGCTTTCTTTCTGCCTTTTTTTTTTCAGTATATTTTTTTCTCCTTTCCTTGTTGACAGGGATAAAAATTACATTCTTGATTTATGTAAGTAACAATAATAGTAACTATTTTTTGTGTCCTTACCATTGATATTTTGAGGGCTTGGTGGGCATTGCCTTATGGTTTCTATTCTATCTAATGCAACTTGAAGTTACTTTGTTTTCTAAACCTTATTTTGTACATAGATATGATATGTATAACATTTTCTGATATAAAAGACAATATAGTTAGGAAAGCTAATCTGGAATTGGGTGGACCTCAGGGTATCTCTGATCCCTTTGAAAATGCATCAAAATGAATTAGATTGTTAAAAAAATTACTGAACCATGAGTTGTTGTATACTTAATACTTCTGTAAAGAGGTTTGGTAGCTTGCTGAAGTTTTTAGAGATTTCAGTTCAGATGTAGTTAGCCTAAATTGTGACAACTTTCTTTAAGTTATGAGTTAGAGGAGTTTTTGCTATTTAAAAAAGAAAGAAAGTACATCTTTTCTATATTACTTATATTAAAATACCTAAATTAACAATATGCTAAAAGCTCTGGAATATTTGAATTAGGTTGTACATGACTATATAAAACTCAGATCTGCAGTCTGCTCAGGTTACTAAAGATAAATGCATCATGCATTCAGTATCAGACTTTGCCGCAAGGTCTCACTCCCACATAGAAGTACGCATGCTCGTTTCTTCTAAGACGGCATGAAGACAGATTTCCAGTTTCCCTTTTAAGACACTCCACAGTCCCAGCAGCAGTTTAGAAATTGAAAAGTTTGATTGCTCTAAAGAGCAGTTCTTGAGTGAATTCTTGAAGTACAAATAATATTTTCTCTTTGGTTTTAAAGAGAAACTTTACTGCCAGAATGAGTACACCATAAAATATTGGAAGGAAAAAAGAGAAAGTTAGCTGTATCCTAGTTTTCTAAAACCTGGCAAGCTGGCCGAGCTAGAATTAGCTTTACAGATGGCACTTGGCAGCATGTCTCTAAGCCCTCATCTCCTGAGTTTTCTTCCACCTGTCTATCAATTACAATACCCAATCACTGCCCAGAGATGGAGAAATGGGATGATCACAGCTCACAGGATGCTGTTTGGTTAGAAACGTCAGTGCTGCACAACCCACGGCTGAGTCAGTGTCTGTGAAAAAATGAACTGAATTAATATAGAGAGGGGGTTGTAGCTCTGAACATAATAAAGCCTAAATAACTGCAACAGCATTATTACACGGTAGAGGGAGAAAAGCTAAAGGAAGCCTGTGAACAGGTGAGGTAGAGGAGTCTGGGACATTTTCTGATTGTTCAGAGGAATCTTGAAGATGATGGAAATATCAGATGTGCTAAAGTTTCCTAGTAATGCCCAAGGATGCTGACCTGGCTTTCAGTGCTGCATTGTTTGAAAGAGCAGAGTCCCTTTTTTATACTCTGATTTCAAAATTTTTTTCTTGTTTCTGTGTTTCTACCTTGGCATATACTAAAGGAAGGTGTGTATTTGTTTATTACCTGTTATCTCTGGGTTATGATTATATACATATATGACTATAAGGGAGAGATTGAGAGACAGACGTTTGGCCTTCCTGGTATTATGTTCATCTTGCATTTCTGGATGTAAAAGATCATTATGTCTGATTATCAGTTTAATGGCAAGTTATTTAAAATAGAAATTTTTTTTTATTGTTTCCATGGGTTTGATGCTTTGTCCTTTACTTTGTTTAGCCTTAGTACAGTCTTCATGTAATTTGAGAATGCGTTATGTTTGCTGTTTTTTTATTAATATCATAAAAAATTTATTTCAGGGAAAAACTAATTTTGAATTAATTTTTTATGTATTTGAAAATAAAATTCAAGATAAAGAAATGAAATAATTTCCTAATGGTGTTACATATATTTTTATTTTTAGATGAATTACAGATTAGTTGAATCACTTACATATGGTAGTATTTTATAGGGCTGAATATTTTTAAATGATAAAGCTCTGATTGGTTAAAATGACTTTCTGTTCTTTTACAACATAGAATCTGAATAGATGATTTAGATATTGAAACTGAAGCAGAGAGTAAGCCAGATAAGTTTTTGGATCAGTGTAAATTGATTTTGTCAGGCAGTATTTCAAAATAAAGGTAATTGTTCTTGCTGTGAGATTTTACATCTTAACAAGTAACATAGCTTACTTTATTAGGACATTTTACCACAATTTTAAACATTTTGACTAGTGATTTTTTTTTCCTGTCTTCATTATCCCATCCTACAGTTGTTCATTTTGTAGGGACTTTTGGAATATACATTTTAAAATTATTTTATTTTTAATGTATTTGAATAGTTCATAATGTCCTGCACTCGAACTATAAGGAAGTTCTTGTGGTGATTTCCCAATTTAATTCCTAAAAGTTTGAATGGTCATCTTGATGGCTGTCATGACTTATTTTTATAGTTACATTGGTGGTATCTTGTATTGATTCTTTTTTTTGTGGTTGGGGATCCAGATGTGTTTTTCTAAGCTTATTATAGTAATACAGTTACAAAAGCAGAATCTTAAACTAGACCTTTTTACTTTATACTTCGTAGAACACTTGGTCCTCTGGTTCTGCCTATCCTTTAAAAATAATGCCTGTCTTTATTGCAAAAGTAATACATATGTATTACATAAAATTTGGTAAGTACAGAAAAGCACATAGAAGAAAATAAAAATGTTATTGTCAAAAGAAAAATATTTTAAATACTTTGGTGTATAACCTTTTTTTCTGTGTATATATATAAAGTCACACATATACACTTAAATTTAGGGATATTACTATATGTACTATTACAGTTTATTCTTTTTTTTAAAGAAAAAACTTAATCATGAACATCCCTTAAGTTATAAAATAGTATTCTGTGTCATAATTTCTAAGGACTACATAGTGTTTTGTAACTTATTTCACTAATCTGAGTTCTTCTGATTCTTGATCAGAGAAAAGATCAGCATGATTGCACAGCACAGGTTTCTGCCAAAAAGGAAGACTTAGGGAGTTAAGTAATGCAATAAATTGCATTTTGATATTTCTCTGACAGAAAATGCTCCTTATTGTGACTACCCAGTGAACTCTTTAAGCTCAGATATACACGTTATTTTAAAAATGAAGCAAATAGCTAAGATTGCCATAATAAAGTATAAAAAATAATTTTAAAAGTCAATAAACAAACGCTTAAATGAGCCTAGATTTTAAAAATATGCTAAAACCAACCAAAGTATGTCTTATATTACATCTAAGGTAAGAAGGTGATCAAGGAAGGTATAACAGTAATGCATGGCTATGAGGGAAAAATATTCTCTGCCTTTTTTTCTTTTTTGGAGCTTGTTTGTCAAAGAGGAGGAGCTGACCACCACTAAGTCATAGCAACAGCAAAACAGACATTGCTGGGAAGGACATAAAAACCAACATGAATATAGAAATAAAGAATACATCTAGTTAAATGAGTTTTCTTTTGGGCCAGTTGAAACATGGTTATGAAAGGAACTGCCTGCAAAATCTTAAAATTACTGATATTATTTGTAATCTTTGAAGATTAGGAAAATGCAAGAATGCTAAAAGATGGAAGATTCTAAGTCTGATTTTGGAAAAAAGGCAGAAGATTTTAGAACAAGAAATGAAAAAGATAATAAATCACTTGAAGAAAACCAGATTAAAATGACCTAGAATGGGCTTGTTAAATTGTCAGACCAATATTGATTTTTTTCTGATGCAGTTACTAGACTAGTGGCAGTATTTGGACTTAAATTTAGGTTTTGGTAAAGTCTCTTTTCTAATTTTCCCATAATCTGTTATTTTCTATTTTTTTGTCTGTTCTTTTGAGGGTATTCCCAATTTTTTCTTTCAACTCCTCTAGTAACTTTTTATAATTTCTGTTGTTGTGCTTTGAATTTCTAAGAACTCTTATTCTCTAAATGTTCTATTACTTTTTTTTTTTTACAGCATCCCTGTCCTTGTTTTATGGATACAGTGTCTTTTTAAAAATATCTTACTGAGTTTAGTGATTATAGTTTTGCTTTTTTTTTTTTTTCCTGTTCTACATTGTCTTTTTTGGAATATGTTAAACTTTTTCATTTTGAAATAGTTTTAGATTTACAAGAAGTTGCCAAAAAAATAGTACAGTGAGTTCCCAGGTACCCTTCATCTAGTTTACCTGAATAATAATGTCATACTCTAATGTAGTGCATTATCAAATAGAGGAAAATGGCATTTGTATAATACTGTTAACTATAGAACTTATTTGGATTTAATCAGTTTTTACATGGAGTTTTTTTGTTTAATTTTTCTGGTTAGTAGTTATGTGATATTTATTTTTTATTCTTTTTAATTTTTTTTTTAGTGGTACTTCATGTGAAGGTTTACAGAACAAATAGTTTCTCATTAAACAGTAGTACACATAGTGTTTTATGACATTGGTTAACAACCCCACGACATGTCAACCCTCTCCCTTCTCGATCTTTTTTTTTTTTTTTTGGTGAAAATATACATAGCCAAAGATACAGCATTTCAAAAATTTCTGCATGCACAGTTCAGTGACATTGACTACGCTCTTCCAACTGTGCTGCTATTCTCACTTTAGATGAAGGTTTACAGAACAAAATTGTTTCTCATTAAACAGTTAGTACACGTGTTGCCCTATGACAATGGTTAACAACCTCAGAATATATCAACACTGTCCTTACTCAACCTTGGGTTCCCTATCACCAGCTTTCCTGTACCCTTCTGCCTTCTAGCCCTTATCCCTGGACTGCTGTGCCTCATTAGTCCTGTTTTGTTTTATGGGGCTGTCCAGTCACCGGCTGAACCGTGAACCTTGGAAGTGACTTCACCACTGAGCTAAAAGGGTGTCTGGAGGCCATACTCTTGGGGTTCCTCCAGTCTCCTTTAGGCCACTAAAACTGGTCTTTTTGTGTGTGTGTTAGAATTTTCTTCTACATCCTTCTCCAGCACTGTCCAGAACCCTCTGTTGTGATCCCAGTCAGAGTAGTCAGTGGTGATAGCCGGGCACCATCTAGCTGCACTGAACTCAGTCTGGTGGAGGCCTTGGTAGCTGTGGTCCATTAGTCCTTTGGACTAATCTTTTCCTTGTATCCTGTTCTCTTCATTCTCCCTTGCTCCTGAAGGGATGAGGCCAGTGGAGTATCTTAGATGGCTTCTCACAGGCTTTTAAGACCCTAAATGCTACTCACCAAGGTAGAATGTAGAACATTGTCTTTATAAACTGTGTTATGCCATTGAGCTAGATGTTCCCCGAGACCATGGTGCCCACAGCCCTCCGCCCAACAATTCAGTCCCTCTAGGAGTTTGGATGTGTCTGTGGAGCGTCCATGACCTTTCTTTGTACAAGTGTGCTGGTTTCCCCAGTATTGGGTACTGTCTTACCCTCCACCAAAGATACCACTTATCTATTGCCTATTTAGTATTTCCCCCCCACCTCTCCCATCCCTGGTAACCAACAAAGATTGTTACTTTTTGTGTGTAAACCTTTTTCATGGGTTTTTACAATAGAGGTATCATATTTGTCCTTTTGTGATTGACTTATTTCACTCAGCATAATGGCCTCCAGTTTCATCCATGTTATGAGATGCTTCACAGATTGATCATTGTTCCTTCTTGTTGCATAGTACTCCATTGTGTGTATGTACCATAGTTTGTTCATCCATTCATCTGTTGATGGGCATCTAGGTTGTCTCCATCGTTTTGCTATTGTAAACAATGCTGCCATGAACATAGGTGTGCATATGTCTATTTGAGTGACGAATCTTATTTCTTTAAGATATATTCCTAGGAGTGGGATTGTTGGATCAAATGGTATGTCTATTTCTAGCTTTCTGAGGAAGCACCATATCATTTTCCAAAATGGTTGTATCATTTTGCATTCCCACCAGCAATGCATAAGAGTTCCAATCTCCCCGCAGCCCCTCCAACCTTTGTTATTTCCAGTGTTTTTGATTCGTGCCAGTAATGCTGGGGTGAGATGGTATCTCACTGTGGTTTTAATTTGCATTTCTCTAATGGCTAGTGATCGTGAGTATTTCCTCATGTGTCTGTTGGCCGCTTGAATATCTTCTTTGGTGAAGTGTCTGTTCATTTCCTTTTCCCATTTTTTAATAGGATTATTTGTCTTTTTGTTGTAGAGGTGTTGGATTTTCTTGTAGATTATGGAGATTAGACCTTTTTCTGACTTGTACTGTCCAAAAATTTTTCCGCAGTCAGTAGGTTCTCTTTTTACTCTTTTGGTGAAGTCTTTTGAAGAGCATAGGTGTTTGATTTTTAGAAGATTCCAGTTATCTAGCTTATCTTCTGGAGTTTGTGTATTGATGGTTATGGTTTGTATCCTATTAATGATGTGTATTAGGGCCTGTAGCATTGGTCCTATTTTTTCTTCTATGAACTTTGTAGTTTTTGGGTTTATATTTAGGTCTTTGATCCATTTTGAATTAGTTTTTGTATATGGTGTGAGGTATGGGTCCTGTTGCATTTTTTTGCAGATGCATATCCAGTTTTGCCAGCACCATTTGTTTAAAAGACTGTCTTTTCCCCATTTGATGGACTTTGGGCCCTTGTTGAAGATCAGGTGACCGCAGGTGGATGGATTTACATCTGGCTTCTCAATTCTGTTCCATTGGTCAATGAATCTCGTTGTACCAGTACCAGGCTGTTTTGACTACCATAGCTGTATAGTAGGTTCTGAGGTCAAGTAGTGTGAGTCCTCCAACTTTATTCTTCTTCTTCAATAGTGCTTTACTTATTTGGGGCTTCTTCCCTTTCCATATAAAGTTAATGATTAGTTTTTCCATCTCTTTGAAGAATGTTGTTGGTATTTGGATTGGGATTGCATTGTATTTGTAAATTGCTTTGGGTAGAATTGTCATTTTCACAATGTTGAGTCTACCTATCCATGAGCGTGGTATGTTTTTCCATTTATGTGGATTCCTTTGGGTTTCTTGCAGTAATGTTTTGTAGTTTCCTTTGTATAGGTCTTTTACATCCCTGGTTAGATTTATTCCTAAGTATTTTATTTTTTTAGGGGCTATTATAAGTGGTATTGTTTTCCTGCTTTCCTTTTCATCGTTCTCTTTATTGGTATATAGGAATCCAACTGATTTTTGTATGTTTATGTTGTATTCTGCTACTCTGCTGAATCTTTCTATTAGTTCCAGTAGGTTTCTCATGGAGTCTTTTAGGGTTTTCTATGTATAGTATCATATCATCCACAAACAGGGACAGTTTAACTTCTTCATTACCAATTTGGATGCCTTTTATTTCTTTTTCTTACCTTATTGCTCTAGCTAGAACTTCCAGCACAGTGTTAAATAGGAGTGGTGATAAAGGGCATCCTTGTGTTGTTCCTTTTCTCAAGGGGAATGTTTTCAGCCTCTCTCCATTAAGAATGATGTTGGCCGTTGGTTTTGCATAGATGCCCTTTATTATGTTGAGAAATTTCCCTTCGATACCTATTTTATTGAGAGTTTTTATCAGGAATGGGTGTTGGACTTTGTTGAATGCCTTTTCTGTGTCAATTGAGATGATCATGTGATTCTTTTCTTTCCTTTTATTTATGTGGTGGATTACATTGATTGATTTTCTAATGTTGAACCATCCTTGCATACCTGGTTTGAATCCTACTGGGTTGTGGTGTATTATTTTTTTGATATGATGCTGAATTCTACTGGCTAGAATTTTGTTCAGAATTTTTGCATCTATATTCATGAGAGATATTGGTCTGTAATTTTCTTTTTTTGTGGTGTCTTTGCCTGGTTTTGGTTATCAGCTTTATGCTGGCTTCATAGAATGAATTTGGAAGTGTTGCTTCCTTTTCTATGCTCTGAAATAGCTTGAATAATACTGGTGCATGCTCTTCTGTGAATGTTTTGTAGAATTCTCCAGTGAAGCCATCTGGGCCAGGGCTTTTCTCTGTTGGGAGTTTTTTTATTACCTTTTCAATCTCTTCTCTTGTTACAGGTCTCTTCAGATCTTCAACATCACTTTGTTGTAGTTTGGGTAGGTAATGTGTTTCTAGAAATTTATCCATTTCCTCTAGGTTTTCAAATTTGTTGGAGAATAATTTTTCATAATATTCTGTTATGACCCTTTTTATTTCAGTTGGGTCTGTTGTAATGTCCCCCATTTCATTTCTTATTTGGGTCATTTGCGCCCTCTCCTGTTTTTCTTTTGTCAGTCTGGCGAGTGGTTTGTCGATTTTGTTGATTCTTTCAAAGAACCAACTTTTGGTTTTGTTGATTCTTTCTATTGTTTTTATGTTCTCTGTTTCATTTCTTTCTGTTCTGATCTTTATTATTTCCTTTCTTCCAGTGCCTGTGGGCTTTTTTTTTTTTTTTTTTTTGCTGTTCTCTTTCTGTTTGTTTGAGTTGTGTAGTTAATGTTTTGATTTTGTCCCTTTCTTCTTTTTTGATGTGTGCATCTGTTGCTGTAAATTGTCCTCTGAGGACTGCCTTTGCTGTGTGCCAAAGCTTTTGGTATGATGTGTTTTCATTCTTGTTTGATTCTAGGAATTTTTTGATTCCGTCTTTGATTTGTTGTATTACCCAGTGATGTGTAAGCCTGGTATTATTCAGTTTCTGTGTAATTGATTTTTTTTCCTTGCTCTTTCTGTTGTTAATTTCTGCCTTGATGGCATTGTGGTCAGAGAAGATACTTTGAATTATCTCAACGTTTTGGATCTTGTTGAGGATCACTCTGTGGCCTACGATGTGGTCTATTCTGGAGAATGTTTCATGTGCTTTGGGAAATAATGTGTACTTTGCAGCTGTTGGATGGAGTGTTCTATATATGTCTGTGAGGTCAAGTTTGCTGATTGTGCCCTTTAGGTCTTCTGTATCTTTGCTGAGTTTCTTCTTAGTTGTTCTGTCCTTTACGGAGAGTGGTGTGTTGAAGTCTTATGCTATTATTGTGAAACTGTCAATTTCTCTTTTCAGTGCTGTTAGAGTTTGTTTTATGTATTTTGGAGCCCTGTCATTGGGTGCGTAGATGTTTATGTTGGTTACGTCTTCGTGATGGATCGTCCCCTTAATCATTATATAGTGTCCTTCTTTGTCTTTTATGGTAGATTTTGTTTTAAAAGTCTATTTTATCTGAGATTAGAATTGCCATTCCAGCTCTTTTTTGGTAGTTGTTAGCTTGATGTATTTTTTTCCAACCTTTGAATTTTAGTAAATTCACATTTTGTTTCTAAGGTGTGTCTCTTGTAGACAGCATATTGATGGATCCTGTTTTCTTATCCATTCTGTCACTTAATGAGTGCATTGAGCTCATTTGTGTTCAGTGTAATTATTGATAGATGTGAGTTTGTTGCTGTCATTTTGTAGTGCTTTTTTTGTGGTGCTGAAGTTTTCTTTGTTCTTCTTACTCTCCTGTGCTGAATTACTTTTGTTTGTGGATTTTTTTTTTTCACTTCTTTTGTTTTTGCTGAGACTTTATGCTTTTCCTCTTTATTTTTATGAGTTTGAGGATGTTTGGGAACTTTCTTTGTGGTTACTGTGAAATTTACCTTTATCTTTCTAAGTTTGAAGCAGTCTATTATTACTTGGTATCATCTTGCCTTCCTCTCCATTAGAAGGTTCTATACTTACACGGTTTATTCTCTCTTTTATTGTTCTGATGTTGTTGTCATTTACAGATTAAATGCTCTGATTCCCTGTTGTATTTCTTTTGGTTTTGGATAGTCCTTGAGAGTTCATTTCCTAGATTGGTATCTGGCTGGTACGATCCTGCGTCCTAGATTCAGCCTGTGAGGTGAAGCTGTTTGTCCTCAGATTGAAGAACTCCCTTTAATAATTCTTGTAAGTTTGGTTTGACTTTACATATTCCCTTAATTTCTGTTTATCTGGAAATGACCTGATTTCACCATCAAATTTGAACGAGAGTTTTGCAGGATATATTATTCTTGGCTGGCAATTTTTTTCTTTCAAGATTTTATATATGTCATCCCACTGCCTTCTTGCCTGCATGGTTTCTGCCAAATAATCTGAGCTTAGTCTTATTGTTTCTCCTCTGTATGTTACGTCTTGTTTTTCACGAGCTGCTCTCAGGATTCTTTGTCTTTGGTTTCAGCGAGTGGTGATTTTCTTTTGGGGTCTATCCTATATGGGGTTCATTGAGCTTCTTGGATGGCCAGCTTTTCATCTTTCATGATATGTCAGCAGTTCTTCAGTGATCCTCTCTGTGTTTTCTGTTTTCTCCCCCTGTTCTGGAACTCTGATTACTTGCAAATTTTTGCTTTTGATTGTATCCCACATAATTCTCAGGGTCTCTTCATTTTCCTTTGTTCTTTTTTCTGAGTTTTCCTCGAACAGAGTTGTATGCAAGTGTTTGTCTTCAATTCCGTTGATCTTGTCTTCCACCATTTCAGATCTGCTCCTCAGCCCTTTTATGACACTGTCTGTTTCTGAAATCTTGTTGTTTATATTTTGGATTTCTCGTTGTTTTTGTATAATTTTTAGTTGTGAACTTATTTTGGCATTTTGTTCCTGCATTGTTTTCCTGAATTCTTCCTTTTTTTTTTTTGTCTGTATATTCCATGAATTTGTCTATTTTTTCCTCATTTTTGTCCGCTTTTTGCTTCAACTTTTGGATAATTCTGAGTATTAGAGATTTGAATTCCCTATCAGGTAGTTCTAGTGTCTTTTCTTCCACTGGAAGGTCATTTGGTGTTTTATTTTGGATGCCTGCTGGAACCATCTTGTCCTGTTTTTGTAAATGTTTTGATATTGTCTGCTGTCTTCAGGGCATTCAATAGTTATTTTTTTCGTTTACTGATTGTAGATTTGTTTGTTTCGTCCTTTTGTTTTTTTTTTATTTGGCTATGTCTGAGCAGGCAGGCTGTGTGTTCTTTGTTGTTTGCTCATCTGTGGGCACGATACTTTTTGCCTCCTTCTCCAATTGGCAGGGTCAGTCGTTGAGATATGGTACAGCAGGGCAGGTCTAGCTGAAGAGGAGTTACTGGGATGGGTTATTCGTGGCACTTACTACAGCCACCAGGGCGGTTGGGTAATCAGTGCAGGGCAGGTTCCAGTAGGCCATGCCTGTGATGCTTGGTGGTGTGATGTTGAGCGTGAGATGCAGGTAGGCAGGATGGGGGTGGGGTGGTATTGTTATGTGTGGAGCTAAGATGGATATGGGAGAGAAGAGAGAGGAACAGGAATCAATAAGATACAAACAAACAAAAACGAATGCTAGGGGAGCTTGCCATTGGAGTAGAGAGATGAGAGACTATGAAATGGAGAAAAACAAAAAGGGGAAGGAGAAGAAAAAATAAAAGAAAAAAAATGAATAAATAAAAATTAGAAAAGAAGAAGAACAGCAAAGCTCCCAGGTATCCCACCAGTTTGCTGTGAGGTCTGGGTAAGTTGTTCTCAGGTGTTGCAGTACAGCCTGACTAGAAGGCGTAGAGGCATTCAGCGCCAGGTATTCAGGGGACAAGAAGAGAAGGAAGGTATAGAGAGACAAGAAACTGAGTCATAAAGAAAGACAAAAAGAGGAAAAGAAGGAAAATAAAATAAAATAAAAAACAAGAAAAGCCCCCCAAAAAGCAGGGGGGGAAAAAAAAAAACCACAAGAAAAGAAATGCTCTCAGGGATCCCTCTGCACATCTGTGCATGTCGAGGGGGTAGGTCCCAAGCCACGCGGCACCACCCGGCCAGAACGAGCTCACAAGTCGAGAAAAGGAAAGGAAAGCAAACAATTCAAAGAAACAAAAGCCCCGGGATCCCACCAGTGTGTCAACCCAGACCAGGAAGTAGCTTCACACCCGCACAGAGCTCCACAGCCACTTAGGAAGAAGCAAAGATGGCACATGGAGCCAGGTATTTGAGCGAAAGGAGGGGGAGGTGGTGAGAGGTAAGGAAGAAATCAAAAGAAACATTAAAAAGCAATACCAGCAGCCAACAAATGGCATTCAGGGATCTGGCCAATATGAGCGGGTGGAATCCAAGCACCCAGTGCTTCCCGGCCAAGAGACTGTGGCCGCGGAAAGCAGAGGAGGCCGAGTGGTTTTGAAGAAGGGTTGCGGGTGGGAAAGTGTATATCGCAAATTACTGGTTGTTTTGTCGCCTCCTGGAACCTCTGTGAAGCTGCTTTTTCGTACCCCCTATTTGTTGGTCTCCAATAGGAGTCCAAGATGGCGGATCCACGCTGCATTAGCTGATAGGGGACCTCTGCATGAATCTCTCCTCGCTCTCCATTCTCTCAATTTTCTCACTCCATTTTGTGCTTGGCTGGGTTCTTTATCTCTTCTTTTGATGTTTTAGGATTTCAGGATTGCTGTTTTCTCTGTTTAGCTTAGTTTTTCGGATCTTTGCTGTGGAGGAACGTCGTGGTGCTTCTGCCTAGAGCGCCATTTTGCCGGAAGTCTCAGTTCTCTGATATTTTAATCACATGTTTATGTTCTTGTAACCACCACTACAAACAGGACTCTTCCATCACCACAAAGAAACTCCCTCATGTTTCCCCTTTATAGTGACACACTCTTCCCAGCCCTAATCTCTGGCAAATGATCTTTTCTCTATCAGTGTAGTTTTGTCATTTTCAGAGTATTATGTAAAAGGAATCATATAGTATATAAACTTCTTGAGTTTTGACTTTTTTTTCCCAATGAGCATAATGCCCTTGAGATCTATTCACATTGTTGCTAGTGTCAGTAGTTTCTTTTTTTATTGACAAGTAGTATTCCATTGTGTGGCTGGCTGTACCAGTTTATCCTTTCAGAGAGAATGGCATGGTTTTTGTTATAAGCTTTGCAGAATTATTGGATTCTTAAAACTCTGTACATATTACAGTTGTCCTCCCTGTAGGAGCCTGTGTGGTTTCACTGAACAAACCTGTTGAAACTATCTTAAATTTCTCTTTCGTCCTTAGGGAACTGCCTACCATTGGAATGTCTTGGCGTAATTAGAATTTTAAAACTAATTAGCTGACAGCATCATATGCTGAAGTTCATGTTAGATTAGTATTCTAAAGTTTGATATAAATAGATAGCTGCTTCCAACAGTGCTCATTTTAGTAAGACTTTTAATATTCTGGAGAGACTGCCTTCAAAGCATGATTTTGAAGTTAAGTGGATAGTTGATATGTTACTGTTGTTAAGTGCCGTCAAAAACCGCAGCTACAACAGAACGAAACACTGCCCTGTCCTGCACCATCCTCACAATCGTTATGCTTGAGCTCATTGTTGAAGCTACTGTGTCAGTCCGTCTCCTTGATGATCTTCTTTTTCAGTGACTGTCTACCAAGTATGATGCCCTTCTCCACAGATTGGTCCTTCCTGTTAATATGTCCAAACTATGTGAGATGAAGGAATCTCGCCATCCTCGCTTCGAAGGAGCATTCTGGTGTACTTCTTCCAAGATAGATTTGTTCGTTCTTTTGACAGTCTGTGGTATATTCAATATTCTTCACCAATAGCATAATTCAAAGGCATCAATTCTTCTGTCTTCCTTATTCATTGTCCAGTTTTCACATGCATATGAAGCAATCAGAAACACTATGGGTTGGGTCAGGCGCACATTAGTCTTCAACGTGACATCTTTACTTTTTAACACTTTAAAGAGGTCTTTTGCAGCACATTTGCCTAATGCAATGTGTCATCTGACTTCTTGACTGTTGCTTCCATAGGTGTTGACTGTGAATCCAAGTAAAATGAAATCCTTGACAACTTCAATATTTTCTGTTCATCAAGATGTTGCTTACTGGTCCAGCTTGAGGATTTTTGTTTTCTTTATGTTGACGTGTAATCCATACTGAAGGCTGTATGTAGTGTTTCACCTTCATAAATAAGTGTTTCAAGTCCTCTTAGCTTTCAGCAAGCAAGGTTGTGTCATCTGCATATTGCAGGTTGTTAATGAGTCCTCCTCCAGTCTTAATTCCCATTCTTCTTCATATAGTCCAGCGTCTCGCATTATTTGCTCAGCATACAGATTGAATAAGTATGGTGAAAAGATAAAACCCTGACGCGTACCCTTCTTGACTTTAAACCACAGTATTCCCTTGTTCTGTTTGAACGACTGCCTCTTGGCCTACGTACAGGTTCTTCATGAGCACAATTAAGTGTTCTGGGATTCCCAGTCTTTGTAATGTTGTCCATAATTTGTTACGATCCGCACAGTCGAATGCCTTTGCATAGTCAGTAAAACACAAATAATCATCTTTCTGGTATTCTCTACTTTCAGCCACGATCCATCTGACGTCAGCAGTGATATACCTTTCTTGACTTTAAACCACAGTATTCCCTTGTTCTGTCTGAACGACTGCCTCTCAGTCTATGTACAGGTTCCTCATGAGCACAATTAAGTGTTCTGGAATTCCCAGTCTTCGTAATGTTGTCCATAATTTGTTATGATCCGCACAGTCGAATGCCTTTGCATAGTCAATAAAACACAAATAATCATCTTTCTGGTATTCTGTGCTTTCAGCCATGATCCATCTGACATCAGCAGTGATAGCCTCTGTTCCGTATCTCCTTCTGAATCTGGCTTAAATTTTTGATGGTTGCCTGTCCATGTACTCCTGCAACTGCTTTTGAATTATCTTTAGAAAAATTTTACTTGCGTGTGATATTAAAGATATTGTTCAGTAATTTCTGCATTCTGTTGGATCACCTTTTCTTGGAATGGGTACAAATATGGATCTTTTCCAGTTGGTTGGCCCAGTAGCTGTCTTCCAAATTTCTTGGCATAGATGAATGGGCACATCCAGTGCTGCATCTGTTTGTTGAAACATCTCATTTAGTATTCCATTAATTCCTGGAGCTTTGTTTTTCACCAGTGCCTTCAGTGCAGCTTGGACCTCTTCCTTCAGTACCATCAATTTTTGATCAGATGCTACCTCCTGAAATGCTTGAACGTCAACCAGTTCTTTTTGGTACAGTTGACTCTGTATTCCTTTCATCTTCTTTTGATGCTTCTTGTGTTTTTTCATATTTTGCCCATGGAATCCTTCAGTATTGCAACTCGAGATTTGAATTTTTTTCAGTTCTTTCAGCTTGAGAAATGCCGAGAGTATTCTTCCCCTTTGGTTTTCTATCTCCAGGTCTTTGCACATGTCATTATAATACTTTACTTTGTCTTTTCAAGCTGCCCTTTAAAATCTTCTGTTCAGCTCTTTTACTTCATCATTTCTTCTTTTCTCTTTAGCTACTCTGCATTCAAGAGCAAGTTTCAGAGTCTATTCTGACATCTACTTTATGTGTGGTATCCTTGATATCATTCCACAGCTCATCTGATCTTCTGTCATATAGTTGATATTAGATAAAGAAATCAGAGAAGCAGTATTAGTTTATAAAGCTCAGAGAAGCAGTATTAGTTTATAAAGTTGAAAGACTTAAAAATGGAATATTTTATTTTCTTTTGGCAAGAGTGTGCTTAAGGTGAGTTTATTTACATGATTACAGGTGCTGAAAGTGATATTCCTTAAAAAACCCACTGCCGTCAAGTCATTTCCGACTCATAGTGACACTATAGGACAGAGTAGAACTGCCCCGTAGGGTTTCCAAGGAGCACTTGCTGGATGTGAACTGCCGACCTTTTGGTTAGCAGCCAAGCGCTTAACCGCTAAGCCACCAGGGTTTCCTTGATATTCCTTAGTTGATGAAAATTATAGTCTCAGAGGATACATGATTAAGGGTGCCAATTTAGGCTTTTGTAATAATTTTGTGAATCATAACAAATTGTGGATAACATTGTGAAGAATGGAAGTTCCAGAACACTTAATTGTGCTCGTGAGGAACCCTTACGTAGACCAGGAGGCAGTTGTTCGAACAAGGGCATACTACGTGGTTTAAAGTCAGAAAAGTTGCATCAGGTTGTATCCTTTCACCATACTTATTCAATCTGTATGCTAAGCAAATAATGCGAGACGCTGGACTATATGAAGAAGAACGGGGCATCGGGATTGGAGGAGGACTCATTAACAACATGCAGTATGCAGATGACACAACCTTGCTTGCTGAAAGCAAAAAGGACTTGAAGCACTTACTTATGAAGGTGAAAGACCACAGTGTTTAGTATGGATTACACCTCAGCATAAAGAAAACAAAAATCCTCACAGCTGGACCGGTAAGCAACATCATGATAAACAGAAAATATTGAAGTTGTCAAGGATTTCATTTTATTTGGATTCACAGTCAACACCTATGGAAGAAGCAGTCAAGAAGTCAGATGACACATTGCATTAGGCAAATGTGCTGCAAAAGACCTCTTTAAAGTGTTAAAAAGTAAAGATGTCACCTTGAAGACTAAGGTGCGCCTGACCTAACCCATAGTGTTTTTGATTGCCTTATACGCGTGTGAAAGCTGGACAGTGAATAAGGAAGACAGAAGAAGAATTGATGCCTTTGAATTATGGTGTTGGTGAAGAATATTGAATATACCATGGACTGCCAGAAGAATAAACAAGTCTGTTTTGGAAGAAGTACAAGAATGCTCCTTACAAGCAAGGCTAGTGAGACTATGAGGGACCAATCCCTAGAGAAAGACATCAGGCTTGGTTAATTAGAGGGTCACTGAAAAAGTAGAAAACCCTCAAGGAGATGGATTGACACAGTGGCTTCAACAGTGGGCTCAAGCATAACAACAATTGTGAGGATGGTGCAGGACCGGACAGTGTTTTGTTATGTTGTACATAGGGTCACTATGAGTTGGAACCAACTCAATGGCACCAAAGAACAACATGTATATGTATATGGCTCCTTTTCTGAAGTGTCTATTCTGGTGCATTAAGGTACTTGTCCATCATTATTCCAATAACTCACTATATTCATTACAATAGTTTTATAATAAGTACTGAAATCAGATTGTGTTTCTCTTCCAACTCTGTTCTTTTTTTTTTTTTTTATATTGTTTTAGCTATTTTAGGTCCTGTGTATTTCCATAGGAATTTTAGAATGTCTGTCACTTTTTACCTTCTTAAGTTTTTTTTTTTTAAATTGTGCTTTAAGTGAAAGTTTACAATTCAAGTTGCTCTCCCTATACTGTGACAGCACACTCCTCCTTTCCACCCTGCATTTCCTGTGTCCATTCAGCCAGCTCCTGTCCCTTTCTGCCTTCACATCTCACCTCCAGAAAGGAGCTGCCCATTTAGTCTCATCTGTCTACTTGAGCTAAGAAGCACACTCTTCACGAGTATAATTTTATGTCTTATAGTCCAGTCTAATCTTTGTCTGAAGAGTTGGCCTCGGGAATGGTTTTAGTTTTGGGCTAACAGAATGTCCGGGGGCCATGTCTTCCAGGGTCCCTCCAGTCTCAGTCAAACCATTAAGTCTGGTCTTTTTACTACAATTTGAGTTCTGCACCCCACTTTTGTCCTCCATCGGGGACTCTCTGTTGTGTTCCCTATCAGGGCGGTTCATTGGTGGTAGCCAGGCACCTTCTAGTTCCTCTGGTCTCAGGCTAATGGAGTCTCTGGTTTATGTGGCCCCTTCTGTCTCTTGGGCTAATGTTTTCCTTGTGTCTTTGGTGTTTTTCATTGTCCTTTCCTCCAGGTGGGTTGGGACCAATTGATGCATCTTAGATGGCTGCTCACTAGCTTTTAAGACCCCAGACGCCACTCACCAAAGTGGGATGCAGAACATTTTCTTAATAAACTTTGTTATGTCAGTTGACTTAGATGTCCACTGAAAGCATGGTCCCCAGACCCCCACCCCTGCTACTTTGTTTCTTGAAGTGTTTGGTTGTATTCAGGAAACTTCTTAGCTTGTGACTTTTTACCTTCTTTTGAACTGATTTTTTTTAATTCCATGTTATGTCCTTTGGTGACTTATTAGCTATTAGTAATTTTTTAGTTTAGTGGTTGATTTAGGGTTTATAGTATATATCTTTAACTTGTCCCAGTCTACCTTAAAGTAATATTATTCCACTTCTTGTGTAGTATAAGAGCCTTATAATAGTGTACTTTCATTTCTCCCCTCCCATACTTTGTGCTATTTTGGTCATATGTTTTACTTTTACATGTATGTTATAAACCCCGTAAAACATTGTTATAATTATTGTCTAAGCTTTTCTTTTAAAGAGATTTAAATAATAGAAAAAAATAATACATTTCTCCACGTAGTTACTATTTCCATTGTTCTTCTTTCCTTTGTGTAGATCTATATTTTTATCAGCATTATTTTCCCTTCTGCCTGAAGGACTTCCTTTAACTTTTATTGTAGTGAAGGTCTGCTCGTGATGAATTCTTTTTGTGTTTGAAATGTCGGTATTTCTTCTTCAGTTCTGAAAAATGTTTTTACCAGATATAGAATTCTAGGTTGACTGGTTTTTTGGTTTTACTTTATAGTGTGTTTGGGGTTCGCTGTGCATTTTGCATATGTTTTTTGTAGTTTTCATCAAATTTGTAAGTGTACATCATTATTTCTTCAGATGTTTTTTTTCCCCCTATCTCCTTTCCTTCATGAACTCTGTTTTCTCCTATATTAGGCCACTTGAAGTTGACCTACAGCTTACTTATGCTTGCTTGCTTTCTTCCTTTTTTGTTTTTTTCTCTGTTTGATTTTTGATATTTCCTATTGGTATGTCTTTGAATTCACTAATATTTTCTCTGTAATGTCTAATCTACCATTAATTCCATTTAGTGTATTTTTCTTCTCAGATATCTTTATTTTCATCTGTGGAAGTTTGATTTACAGCTTTTTTATCTTCTATATGTATACAGCTTTTTGAAGAAATACAGGTACAGTAACTTTTAATGTCCTTGTCTCTAATTCTAACATTTGTGTCAGTTTGGGATTGATTTTGATTGCTCTTTCTCCGTGTTATGTATTATGTTTTCCTGCTTTTTTGCATACCTGATGATTTTTGTTTGGATTTGTACATTATGAATTTTACCCTGTTTGGGTGCTGGATAATTTTGTATGCTTAACAATATTCTTGAGCTTTGTTTGGCATTCAGTTAAGCTACTTGGAAACATTTTCATCCTTCTGGGTCTTTTAAAATTTGGTATGTGGGACTGGAGCAGTACTCAGTATAGGCCTAATTATTTCCCGTTTCAGAAGTAGGATCCTTCTGATCCTCTTCCCAATACCCTATGAATTATAAGGTTTTCCAGTTTGTTTGGTGGAAACAAGCATTATTCCTGGCTCATAATGAGTGTGGACACCATTTCCTCTAATCCTTTGAGTTAGTTCTTCAGTCGTCTGTAGTTTCCTTACATGTGTGTATTGATTGGTACTCAGCTGAATACTCAAGGAGAATTCTCTGCAGATCTCTGAGTTTTTCTCTGTGCTGTTGTCCCCTCTCTGGTACTCTTTCCTGAGAACTCTAGCCACATATTGTCCCAACCTCTTAGTTCCAGATCTGTAACTCAGAGTCTGTTGAGCTCTGCCTGTGGATTCTTCTTCCCTGTGTTTACTCTGGTAGTTCTCAAGATAGTAATTTAGGTCATTTTTTGAGCTTCCTTTTTTCCCCCATCTTTCAGGGATTACTCTCCTTTGTTGCCTGATGTACTATGTCTTGTAAACCATTGTTTCATGTATTTTTGTTTGTTGTTGTTTCAAGCAGGAAAGTAAATTGTCCTTGTTTCTCTCATCTTGGCTGGAAGCAGATATTGAGGCTGATTTAGTCTTCATTTCCTTACCTGTCCTCGATTCATGTATCTTAAACTCCTTTAAATGCAGCCAGAAATAGAGTTGTCCTCTCTGAACTTGTATGTCCTCGTTTTCCTTTGTACATATTAATTGCTTTTGCCTTATAGTGCTTTCTTGATCTAAAATTATTTAATTAGATAGAGTAGGGCAAAATTAATTTTCTATGACATCTGACTTTTAATGTCTGATTCAGAGTACATTCTATTTGGGAATGAAAGGATGGAAGTGTATTATGACACCTTTTGCATTCATTTAAAATCTAAACAGTTTAGAAATGAAGCCAACATTTCAGCAGAATGCTTAGCCGTGTCTGATCTTTCAGTTACAAAGATGTTTGGTAGACATGCCTTTTCAGTTAATCAATCTGCTTGATTAATTCAAACTGAACATTTAGCCTGCATTTGTCTTAGTTGTAGTTGTGTTTGTACCTTATCCATTAAATTACCAGTTAGATTCACATTTAGAAAATGTGCTTTCTTCTAGTAGTTGAAAATGATTCCAACTTAACAGTGAGAATAATTTGAGGAATTAATTTTTCTGTGTACAATCTTTGTTCTTTTAGTATGGATTCTTTTTCCTGTTTTAGAAAATGAGCCAGAAATGCCAGTGTTACTACTCTAAGCTTTTAACAAACACAGTAGGGCCTTTTGATTTGTTCTGTCCTTGCTGAAGAATAGATCCTTGGGTGGCGCAGATTTGGTTTGTGCTTGACTACTAACCTAAAGGTTGACGGTTCGAACCCACGCAGTGACACCATGGAAGAAAGGCTTGGAGGTCTGCTTCCATAAAGATTACAGCCAAGAAAAGCCATGTGGAGCAGTTCTACTCTAATACACGGGTTGCCGTGAGTCTGAATTGCCTCAGCGGCAACGGGTTTGGTTTGTTTTGTGGAAGAAAAAGATTATGTTCCAAGGATACAAACCTACTGTGTTTTTTTTCACTAGAAAGAAGGTGGCAGTACTTTTTTTTTTTGGTAGGTTTATGAGAGATGAATGACTGATAAAGGCTGATAGCTTTATGTAGAAATAGCTTTCAGGGAACAAAGTCGCCCCTATCTTTTGTCTTTGTAGTCTGTGTTATAGTGAGGTATTTACTGATTTTCATGTGAAAGAAACCACTAAAATAACAAAAGAAAGCATTATAGCTAATATGCCAGCAAAGGAGATGACCCTGAGGGACTGCAGGATTTAAAACTGCTTTCTGAATTATCAAGAAGATTAAATTTTAACTAGTGTGGTTTTGATGAAGTAGAGCTTCATAATGTTATGGAGGGAATAAACCAAAAGGTGTAGGTTCTAGTGTTATTAGCATTGTCCCTAAATACTTTGTGATTCTGAGCAGGTCATGTAATTTTGAACTTTAGTATCTTCATTTGTCATAACTAATAAGTGAACATTTAACGGGTGATTCTGTTGTGCCAGGTACATTGCTGGACATTTTACTTACTATACCTCGTTTAATCCTTACATTAACCTTAGAATGTAAATACAGTCCACATTTTACAGATGAGGAAAGAAGCTTCTAAAATATTAAGTAACATTCAAAATGTTGAGCAATTAAGTATCAAAGGAGTAATTTGATTCTAAATCCATTTGATTCTAAAGCCATTTTTTTTTTCTAAAAAAAAGTTTTTAAACCAGGAACTGTGGTATATGCTAAGATGGTAAATTTCCAAATCGCCTTAGATCTGGCTGTCTTATTTTTGTTTCCTACCTGCATATATTCTGATTATTGAAATCTTTATCTATTTGTCAGAGCCTGTTGTGTCAGTGACTAATGCTAATCTGCAGTGATTATCTCCTTCCTTTGAGATTCTGAAGTATTTATCATCTACCACTCATTTAGTAGTTATGTAGCTGGGATATATTTAGTAGTCTTATATTTGGAATTCTTAAATTGTTTAAATTTTTATATGTGTCTTACTGGTACACTTAGATCATAAACCTCTTGAGGGAGCTTCTCTTTCCATTGGCATTTAGCACACCATTGTGCTACATATAACTTAATAAACAATTGTGTGAATAAATTATGTGAACTAGAATATTTTAATCAGCATTCCCTTTGTTCACTTCACGTGAGTAAATTTATTCTACTTCAGATGTTTTTAAATTTTTTAAATTCTGTGACTTTATTTACACAGTACAGTTAAGTTTTTCAGAGAAATGCTTCTCAAGACTTTATCATAATGTTTTGAAAAGAGTTCTCAAAATGAAATTAGCATATAGACTTATTTTATTTGGCAAGGAGATCAGTTACTTTGCCCCACACCTCAGTTTTTTTAAGTTTTGGAAGGTGGTGCCCTTCTTTCTCTTTTTCCTCCCACAGTCAAAGGAAATCAAAAGAACATTGAGTAATGCTTAGGAGCTCTGGATTATCTCTGCTACAGTGACAACAACGATTCTACTGCTCTTTCTGCTACTAACTCAAATGTCATTTAACCATTCTGGGCTTTAGTTTTCTCATTGGAGAGACACTGAGTTAAACTATGTGATCTTTAAAGACATATTATTCCAGAATTTGTAAAACCTACATGTAAACTAGGTTTTAGAATTAGAAAGTAGCATTTGATTTTCATGCTTCAAAATGTTAGTGTTTTTATGTTAATCAGATTTTTGTTTAAAAGCATTTGTGGTCATACATTTTCCTTTTATGGTTAAAATTTATTTTTTTTCCCTAATTTATCAGTACTCTCTCACGTGTTGCTAAAGGAGGAGTCGACCACACCAAAATGAGTCTTCATGGTGCTAGTGGGGGACTTGAGAGATCAAGAGATAGACGAAGGTCAAGTGACAGATCACGAGATTCATCTCATGAAAGAACAGAGTCTCAGCTCACTCCTTGTATTAGAAATGTTACTTCTCCAACACGGCAGCACCATGTTGGTATGTAAACTCAAGTAACCTTCCAAAGTTCTTAAAAGCTTTCATTTACTTTTTTAAAATAGTATTGATAATTAATTGTAGGTAATACTTCAGAGTAAAATTAGTTTCTTCAATTCAGTTTTTTCTATTTTAGCTTAACGTGATTCTTGCTGTGAAAAAAAAGCTTATTAAATACAACTTAAAGGTAAATGTTTAAGAGTCTGGGATAGTCTTTCAAAAGAAGCAATTTGATAAACCTTTAAAACTGATAGTAAATTTTCTTTCAAATTGACTTCCACCTTATGAGATATACAGTGGTGGTTTATTTTAAAATAGTTTGTAGTACAGTAAATTATTGATAGTAATCTCTGAATTAATCACACTCGCAAAGGAAGTGGAAGCTAGACTAACTAGCAGCATTGAATTATTTATTTTGATTTTGACAATATTTCAAATTTAATAATATAAAGAGAAGGTGTAAAGTGTTTTACTTTATCAGGAACTAATTCAGGTCTTTTCCTTGCTTCCTACTCATTATTATAAATGAACCTTATTACCCCAGATGAGGTCCTTGAAGTCAGACTAGTACTTACAAGCCAGAAATCAACAAAAGTACAAATAACAGTTGACAGTTATATGCAAAGTTCAGTACCTGGGAAGAGAGTAGGAGGATATAATAAATTATTTTATTACTTCAGTGAATTTTGCTTTTGGGATGCTACCAGCCTTGTGAAAACAGGTAATAAAAGGGAGATGTCAGAATATCTCTGGGGAGATAGCAAACTTAATTATATAATCAGTAATGCTGTACCAAATGTTCTAAATAGCCTGAGTCATGGAGGAATTTGGCAAAAGCTGATGAAGCTGATGAAATGGAGTACATTTTTAGGTCACCTTCTAAAGTTAGTAATCTTGCCTCTAAAGGAAACTTCTTTTCACAAAATATTAGTTCTTATTTCCTCTTTCCCCATCTAAAGGAAATTTTCTGAATTTTAGCAATATTTTCTACCTGTTAAAATTGCAGACAATAATCATGTAGTCCTATAAAGTTTATAGCCATGCTTTAGTCAACAACAGTGAGAATGAGAAGAAAGCAGTGTATCCTGGAGCTGCTTTATTTGGTAGACGTTAAAAGTCATTTGAAAAAATAAATGCTTCTTGCTGTTAAATTTTTTCCGCCTTTTGAAGAGATTAATTGCTAGTTTTAGAATGCTCTTATTAACACAGTGAGATTCCAAAGTTTATACTGTGTTCTCAGAATAATATTAATACTTCTAGTGTTTAGAATAGTTTAAATTTATATTCTTCTTACTCTTTTACTAACTTTCAATGCCTATTTGGCTTGTGAGAATATTTCGTTCTTCTTTTATATATATTTCTAAGTGGAGTAATGACATAAAATTTGCCTTAATATAAATCTTAGTCTGGGTTAACATTAGTCAATAAAAACATCTTTTTAAAAGTCCACAAACAAAAGTTCATTATTTAGGAAATATTTTGATGTTCTGGGTTTTATTCCTGGGAAATATATTAATGTTTATGGTGTTCTGTAAAAATACTTGTTATTTGAAGTAAAAAATCAGAAATGCCGTCATTTAAAACAGTGTTTAAATCAACATTTTAAAATGTATGGATCTTGAATTTTTAAAAGAAAATATGTATAACTTTGTTCACATCTTTCTATTTTAGAACGAGAAAAAGATCACAGTTCCTCTCGTCCAAGCAGTCCTCGTCCTCAAAAAGCATCCCCAAATGGTTCCAGTAGCAGCGCTGGAAACAGCAGCAGAAACAGTAGTCAGTCAAGCTCAGATGGTAGCTGTAAGACCCCTGGGGAGATGGTATTTGTATATGAAAATGCAAAAGAAGGAGCTCGGAATGTAAGAACATCAGAACGAGTGACACTAATAGTGGATAACACTAGATTTGTTGTAGACCCATCCATTTTTACTGCACAGCCGAATACAATGTTGGGCAGGTTTGTATTATTGAAATCTTTGTATTACTAATTACGAAGCACTTTCACATCCTTTATTTTAGTTTTTCATTTAAGGTTTACAGTAAAATCCTAAACCTAAAGTAGTGTTCCTATTTTACAGATAAAAGAATGGAGCTTTGGAGGTTAAATTACTTGCCTAAGTTAATAGAACCAAGTCCTTGACCTTGGTTTTATTTCTGACATTCTTTGCGGTGTCAAAAGAAATAGTAAATACATTAGTTAATGAAGTCAGCATACCAAAAGATCTCTACAGGTTGAAACTGTAGATTCAGTCTGACAAGGTGAATTTAATAGTGTTAATATGATTTCCTGTACTTGGGTGCTCAAATACAGAAAGATATCAGCACTGTTTAAAGAAAAAAAATAGTTTGGTCAGCTATAAAGTCAGCATGAATTGTCAGTTTGATATAGATAACTTAGAAATAAAAAAGAATGCCATTAACAAGGAGCATTCGCAGAATGAAGGAGGTAATAGTCATCATCTAACCTGTGCTGGTTAAGAGTAATAGATTAATTTAAAGTTTGCAGTTATGGGAACCACAATCTGAGGAGGATATAGACAACATAGACTTGATTATTTTAATATGTCCAAAACTAGCATCAAATACTTTGTAATTGTAAAATCAGTATCTTTGTCTGTTCACTTTAATATAAAATGAAAGGACATGTAAATGAAATAGAAGCTTACATGAGGTAGAAAGTTGTTTTATTTCTAGATTGCACTGAGTAATTATTTGGGATTGTCTCTGTGTGTGAGAGAGAGAGAGATTTGTCTTGTCTCAGAACATAGAATAAATGCTAGCATTATGATACTATATACATTTTGAGTAGCTAAATATTTTAACAGTAGCATTGGGCTTTATAAGAAAAAAATGCTTGAACTATATAGGCTTTTATGTGTTTTTAGTAGTGTAAGGGAGGTCTATCGATGGAAGCTCTAGGAGAATGACTTGACATTGTTACTAATACCGTATATTTTTACGTAAACTTTAAAGAAAGACACAATAAAAAAGGTATTTGAAATTTTGCTTCAGCAGTTAGGCTGGGTTTTCTTTTAAAAAAAATTTTTTTTTTTAACTACCCATAGTAATCTGAAAAGAATAGCTTTCCCCTTTTGTAAAAAGTTCAAGTATTTGAGAAAATGTCATGACATTTGACTCCTGAAAGACTGTCATTTTTTTTAAAACGAATGAAGGCTTCTTTTCATGTCAGTTGACTACATTTTATCTTTGGGGATGAAAATTAATATTCATGGAAACTGTAAAAGGCAGTTGGCATTCTTTTGGAAACTTTGAAATAAAAAAGATTTGTTCTTTATAGGTTTCTGTGTTACAACAAAAGAGGAAATGATTTAAATTGGGAAATTGTTAAGTAGAATACTTAGATCAGCCATATTTACTTTGGGGATGGGGTATTACTGCATTCCAAGGTTCAACTTTCTTAAATAATCAGAATTATTAAGTTTCCTTGGGAGTATTGCGTTAAACTTTTCATTGTAAAGGACATATTTTGCAAATTGCTTCTTTTCTAAGTAGTCACTGTTAACGGCCAACAACATGACTTGAAAAAACAAATCCATTTATATTTTTCTTTATAAAAAAATTAATACTAAAATAATTAATATTAAGAGTATTTTGCTTATTTATTTCAACTTTTTATTCTCCTTTTCACTTCTTTATTCCTCTCTACACTCTCTACCCCGTCCTCTCTACAAGCACTTGATCGCTTGTTTTTCACTCCTAGGATGTAGAAGAGGCAAGTATAAGAATTTTGAGCAAGATTTTTTACATTTATTGTTAAGATTATGAAAAGCAAAACAACTGCTTCTTCACAATTTAGTTGGTTATATGTGCTCCATTATAGCATTGATTTTATAATGAAGATAGCCACAGTGGTTTTAAGGGAAAGGCATAGATAACATGGCTACCTTTTTTCTTTCTGACAAGATTAGTATAAAAATCACCTTTTCCACAAGATTTATTATTTCTTTCTGAGCAGGAGGAGATGGAAAGTTCTTTAGCTTCTGAATTTTATCATTTAATTTTATTGTTGCTTATGAGACTCTATGGGGAATCTATATATTACTGTTCCCTCCCATCAAAAAGGAAATATTTTTAATAGTCCTTCATTTACACAGTTAGCCAGAATAAATTCTGCTAAATCTTCTTGAACTAATTTAGTGATATAATCTAATGCTTAAATTATAATTCCTTTTACTTTTGTACATATTGAGTTTCCCCTTTTTTGGAGGAAGTACTCTGTTGATGTATTTCTCCATTATTTGCTATTATAGGATGTTTGGGTCTGGCAGAGAACATAACTTTACACGTCCCAATGAGAAGGGAGAGTATGAGGTGGCAGAGGGAATTGGCTCCACTGTGTTTCGAGCTATTCTGGTGAGTGTTTTTTATGTGTATTGACTTAATCATAAGACCCCTTCTTGATAAGTACTTAGAAGCCAAGTTCTGTTTGGATATCTCTTGAAGCTAGTATCATTTTTCCTTAAATACTATTTAATTCGTCGTTATTTTAGTCCATAAAGATCATATGATATAAACAAATGAATTTTATGACCTTTGGGAACGTAGGATAGGGCTAGATTAATCTCTTAGGTTGCATATGCAGTTCTCTCAAGACATTTAGTAGTAACATTTCCGACGTCATAGTACTCCCTCCCTCCTTAATTCATGTAAATACAATGAGTTGATCACTTTTGCTACCTGAGGATGAATGTGGCTAGTAGGATTCTAATATTTTATTGCATGTAACCAGCAATATGGAAACTTATGAACATTTAAAAATCATCTCCAAAATATATTTGTTAACAAAACCTTTTTTTGTGTGTGGTCTTAACTTTTTTTGAGGAGTATTTGAATTAGTATTACAGAATTTAGGAGCCCTAGTGTCCCAGTGGTTGAACTCTCGGCTGCAAACCAAAAGGTTGACAGTTTGAACTCACCAGCTACTCCATGGGAAAAAGATGTGGCAGTTTGCTTCTGTAAAGATTACAGCCTTGGAAACCTTATGGGGCAGTTCTCCTCTGTCCTATAGGGTCACTATGAGATGTAATCGACTCCATGGGAGTGGGTTTGGTTTTTTTGGTTTATTACAGAATTTATATTTGTAATTTCAATTCAGTGATAAAGATTTGATTTACAATGTGTGACAGACCATTCATTCCACAATCTGGAAACATAGCTTCCTGAGAGTTCTGGAGGAAGAAGGGAGAGAGGAACCTGAAGTAGAAGACAGATAGGAAAAGTAGTTGCTTTTGATCAGGTTGCTAGAACTTGAACAAGCACCAGAAGACATTTTGCTTCTACTGTTGTAGCAGCCTTAGAAGTTTGTGTTACTGTGGCTCTGAACTTCAAGAAGCTTGAAACAGGTCTTGATTTTTTTTTTAAAGCATGTTAGAAAGTGCTCTTGCAACTGACCACACTTCCATTTAGCCCCCTATGGAGTTGACGCGAAGAAACCGTTTTAAGACTAAGCTATAGAGTAACTTATCTGTAACTCTGAGGTCTAACAACTTTTAAAGTAGATTCTGGAAATAATTACTATTGATTGTTTGCAGTAATATGGGAAACACCAAAGGATATTACTTGAAAGAAGAATATCTGATTATGCATCTAGTTTTACATATTTTAATGCTTGACTATGACTTCGCAGTTCTTTGGAAAAACCTTGGTTTTTGTTAAACTTCCTTATTTAAAAAATGTATGGTAGTTGTGTAGAAAAATAACTTGTAGTGGGGGAAGTATGTATTAGTTAGCATGATATGGGACAAAGAAGAGATGAATAAAGAATGGGTAGACCTGGGTCTCAATGTTACCTCTGCTGTTAAATAATTGTATGATTAGGTAATTCATTGAGTCCATCTGGGCCTAAATTTCCCTTATCTGTAAAATCTAAAATTTCTTAGGTGAACTGAGGTTCCCCTAACTTTAAAAATCCACAACTTTGAGATGTCAGAGCTTCACTGTTTTTGAAAATGCTACCAGTCCAACCTTAACGATAAGTTTTGACAGCCGTGTGCTCTAGATGTTTTATGCATTCCTTTTTTATTTTTCAGGATTATTATAAAACAGGAATAATCCGTTGTCCTGATGGCATATCTATTCCTGAACTAAGAGAAGCATGTGACTATCTTTGTATCTCTTTTGAATATAGCACTATTAAATGTAGAGATCTCAGTAAGTATGATGTTTTGTGTGTGAGTGGTTTGTAGAGCTATAATATATTGGAATGAAAAACCTGAAATAGTGCTGTTTACCTAGTTAGACCTCAAATATTTCTTTAATTGAATTGTAAATTATTCTAGTACAATGAAGAGTATTCATGGAAGTTTGTAGAGATCTTTGTAAGTTCCTTGTGCAATTTTCCACATTTTTTTTAACTTTATTTTTTTTAGATATTTTCTTTGACTGCTTCCTCTTTCATTTTTTGTCCATCTTCATCTCCTAGCTTGGGAGCCCTGGTTTGACTTCACTCCTCAGATCAGATCATCCAAAAATTTATAATTTTTTATATTTACTATGTAAGATACTATCCTGAGCACTATGGAAGTAACAAATAATTCTCAAAGACAATACTTCTCATTAAAGATTTTAGATTAAATTCCTAGCCTTCATTTATACATGTGTATATATCATATCACATCATAATAATATATAACCAAAATACCAAACCCACTGCTGTTGAGTAGATTCTGACTCATAGCAACCCTATAGGACAGAGTAGAACTGTCCCATAGGGTTTCCAGGGAGCAGCTGGTGGATTTGAACTGCTGACCTTTTGTTTAGCAGCCGAGCTCTAAACCACTGCACCACCAGGGCTCCAATATAATATATAGGTATGTAATATTAGATATAATATATATTATGGTGTTAAAGAATAGGTACTAAATAAGCATATAGGAGTCATATCTAACTCAGGTGTGGGGGATTGGCGAAGCTTTCTGGAGGAGAAGGAAGAGGAAGTATGTTCTAGGCAGAAAGGATTCCGTATTGAGAAGCAACAAAGATTGGTAAATGGAGGATATGACTTCTCACTCTTCTGTCATAGAGCCTAAGCACATAGTAAAGGAAATCTATTCTAAGTAATAGCTCCCAACGAGGCTATAAATTTCTTCAGGGTCCACATTCTCAGGCAAGCACTGTAATCCAGAAGAGGTTTTGAGAACCAGGACTGAACTCAGGAGTGAGGGCCTAGGGCCAAAAGAAATGAAAAATACAGTGTCCTTGGATGAAGGTGGAATAGAAAATGAATTTTAAAGTCTGAATAAAGCACCAGTTCACAACTGCCATTCAGAAGAAAGCCACCATCCATGTAGTCCAATGGGACTAGTCCAAATTCTCTCTCCATATGTAGTAATTTCCAGGCTCAAACATGCTCAAATCTGACCAAAGACCAAAAACTTAAGTTCTTCAGGCCTGTTGAGAAAGGGAATCTTCCTCTGAAATCACTGAAATGTAGAGACAGGGGCTCACTCATATGTTCTTTCATGTTCTGTCTCTGCCTCTCTCTCTCTCTCACTCACATACATACACACCATCTGTCTTACTCTCGTTCTCTATCAGTCTTGCTCTGTTTTTCAGTTTATGCTGTTAAACCAGTTTGGACTTTGAGAACAGGGACTATACCTTTTTTTGACTGTGTCCATATAGTGCCTGCCACATAGTAAGGACTCAGTAAATATTTGTTGAATGAATAAATGATTTCATCCTCTTGTGCTTTTTTTTTTTAGTACCCTATTTCACTTGTTGTTCCCCCTGCCCCAGTCAGTATTATTAATCTTTCTCTCTCCATATATAGTAATTTACGGGCTCAGACATGCTCAGATTTGAACTATGTCCATTCTGTTGTTGTTGTTAGGTGCCATCGAGTTGATTTCAACTCATAGTGACCCCATGTGACAGAGTAGAACTGCCCCATGAGTTTTTTTCTGGGCTGTAATCTTTACAGGAGCAGATCACGAGGTCTTGCTCCCAGGAGCAGCTGTGTGGGTTCAAACTGCCAATGTTTCAGCGGTCGAGTGCTTAACCATTGCACCACCAGGCCTCCTATGTCCGTTCTAGACCCTAAAAAAGACAATTCTCATTAAAAAAAAATTGGGAATTTCATTGGAATTCTTTTACTTTTAGAAGAATTAACATATTTACTATTTTGACTCTTGCTCCAAATGCCATGACTTTTCAATTCATACTTTTTTTGTTTTCCTTAGGTGTAGAGTATTGTCATTTTTTTCATGTAGTTTCTGCTCTGGGTTTGTTTATTCTTCGATGTGTATTTTTGTTATTGTTTTGTGTGGAATAGGTTTTAATTTTCAAACCGCTAACATGTAAGAAAATTATTGAATTTTGTACATTTAAATTTAGCCACCTTCCAGAACCCTGTTTATTTCTAATAGTCTTTCAGTTGATTCTTATATATCTCTTGGTAGCTAATTGACCCTGTTGTAGATAACACTTTGTATATCTTTTTTGTGTTGTTGAATTGGCTGGAAGAATTTGAACAATGTTGAATTTAGTGGTGATTCCAGCATCCCTGTCTTTAAAGGCGTTTTCTTTGGGTTTCACTGTTAAGTTACTCATTTCTTCTTGACTATTTCTTCCTTTGGCTTTTTGACATTCTTCTTTTAGGCCTTCTGTTTATTGTCCTCTCACCTGCTCCCTGGTCCTTCATCCCTTGAACATGGTTTTTCCCCACTGTCCTGTTCTTTGCTACCTTCTCTCTTTCAGAATCTATACATTCGTCCTAAGTGATGCCATTCATCACTTTGACTACAGATATTACCTATACACTGAGGATTCTCAACTCTTTAACTACTGTCTTTTTCCTGAGTACCAGCTATATGTTTTTAGTTTATTATTTAACTTGTCATTTCATTTTTTTCCTTCTTAAGCTTATAGTGCATATAGTGATGAACAAGACAGGTATCGTCCCTATCCTTATAGAGTTTACAGTCTCATGGGGTAGATAGATATTCAACAAGTAACTAAAAGCCATGAAAATAACAGTGAAGAAATCAGATGCTATGAAAAGTCTATGATAAAGGACCTGTGGAAAATCATTATCTGAATTAGTGATATTAAAGCTAAGACCTGAAAGAATGGCAAAGAGGGGAAAAAGCTAAAACTCTACCAGGCAGCAGAAGTGGTATTTGCAGAGGCTCTCAAGTGGGAAGGAACATGACATGTTTAGGAAACTGAAAAAAGGCAGTGTGGCTAGAGTAGAAGGATGGGGCAAGAATAAGGAATGAGACCATGGACGTAAGGAGAAGACAAAAAATTTATTCATTGAACAAATAATTACTGACTCTACTCTCTATCAACCGCTGTTTTCTAAATTCTGGGGATGCAGTGTGAACTAACCAGGAAAAACTTTCTATTCTACTGGAACTTACATTTTGTTAGGGAAGACAGATAATAAACAAGGTAAACAAATAACAAATGGTATGTTACAGAGTAAGAAGTGCTAAACTCATTGTGATCCTTTGAAACCCTAAATCAGATTAGGACTATAGCACTGCACAACTCTACACTGAATTCTGAATGGACAAAGCCCCATAAAATGGTACAATATGGCAGCCTTACAGATCATATTACTCTGTTCAAAACTACCCAACCGTTTCCTATCTCACCACATGGCCCAACTCCCCTGTTACCTTTCTGACTTCATCTCCTACGACTCACTCCATTCTAACAATACTGGTCTCTTTGCTGCTCTCACACGTGCCAGGAAAGGTCCCTTAACACTTGTACTCACTGTTCACCTCTGCTTGAAATTTACTTAAATTTTCCTCTCCAGAAGCCCTGGCTTCTTTCTATCTCCATATTCTAACCCTGTCTACTCTATCCCCCATCCTTACTTTGTTTTTTCTGTCTCCTCAGCATTTATTATAAGGAACCCTGGTGGTGCAGTGGTTAAGGGCTCGGCTGCTAAGTGAAATGTCAGTGGTTCAAACTCACCAGGTGCTCTGCAGGAGAAAGATGTGGCAGTCTGCTTCCAGAAAGATTACAGCTTTGGAAACCCTATGGGGCAATTCTACTCTGTCCTGTACGGTCACTTTGAGTCAGAATCGACTCAACGGCAATGGGTCTAGCACTTATTACTAACTAACATACCATATGTTGTTTACCTTGTTTATTATCTGTCTTCCCTAACAGAACGTAAGTTCCAGTAGAATAGGAAATTTTTCCTGGTTTGTTCATGCTGCATCCCCAGAATTTAGAACAGTGCTTGGTACAGCATAGACAATAATTATTTTTTCAGTGAATAAATTTTCTGTTTCCTCCCTACATCTATGGTCTCGTTCCTTATTACTCTTGCCCCATCCTTCTACTCTAGCCACACTGCTTTTTTTCAGTTCCCTAAACATGTCATGTTCCTTCCCACTTGAGAGCCTCTGCAAATACCACTTCTGCTGCCTGGTAGAGTTATCTTCTTCCCCCCTTTGCCATTCTTTCAGGTCTTAGCTTTAATATCACTAATTCAGATAATGATTTTCCACAGGTCCTTTATCATAGACTTTTCATAGCATCTGATTTCTTCACTGTTATTTTCATGGCTTTTAGTTACTTGTTGAATTGCCTATTGTGTTATAAATGGACTGAAAGGAGATTTAAGGGAAAAGCAAAGAGATCAATTAGGAAGCTATTGCAGTAATCCAAGTAAGAGATGGTGGTGGCTTGGATCAGGGTGGAAGCAGTGAGAAGTGGTCAGATTCTGGACCTGTTGAAAGGTAGAATTGACGAGATTTGCTTGTTGATTGAATGTGGAATGGGGAAAAAGAGAAGACTTTAATGAACCGGAAGTGTGGGATTGCCATTAACTGAGATGTAGGAGTCTTCACGGGCAGCAGAAATTTAGAAGATTATTTTGGACATATTAAATTTGAGCTATCTATTAGATATCTAAGTGGAAATGTTGAGTGGGGCACTGAGTATACATGTCTGAAGTTCAGGGGAGAAATATGGGTGCTCTCTTTCTTTAAAATAAAAATATACATATATATATAATTTTTTTAAAAAAAGATTGTGCACACTGATCTATAACCTGTTTTGCATGACAGGGCTTTATATACAAAGCCGAGAATTTTAGGTTTTTAGTCTAAGGATAGTAGAGACAATGAAAGGTTTTGACTAGAGGAGACATGTAATTAGATTTGGCAGCTGTGAGGAAAATGAATTACAGAGGGGTAAAAGCAAATGCTGGGGAAATGTAATTTGAAGGTTTTTGCAGTAGTTCAGGTGAGAGTAATGATGACTTGGACCAAGGTGGGCAGAATGAGGGGGATTGAATGTATTCTGGTTAACTATTGCTATGTTACAAACCATCTCAAATTTAGTAGCATAAACTACAACCATTTTATTATGCTTACTGATTCTGTGGGTTAGGAATTTGGACAGGGCACAGCAGAGGTGGCTTATCTCTGCCTCAAAATGTCCAGGGCCTCATCTGTTAAGAATTGAAGAACTAGGGGTGACTCTAAAGGCTTGGAGGCTTCTTCACTCACATGCTTGGCACCTGGGCTGAGATGACTCGAAGGCTGGGCTCAGCTAGGACTGTTGAACAGAGTACCTACATGTAGACTTTCCATGGGATCTTAGGCTTCTCAAAGCCTGGAGACTGGGTTCATAGAGGAAGTGTTTGGCGACCGAGCATTTCCAGAGACTAAGGCAAAAACCTCAAGGCTTCTCCTGACCTAGCTTCCAAAATCATGCACTGTCACCTCTGATGTACTTTCCTGATTACAAGCAAGTCAGTATGACCAGCCTCAATTCAAGGGGAGGGGAATTAGACTCCACCTCTTATGGGGAAGTAACAAGGTCACATTGCAGAAAGAGCTTGTGACATGGGAGATTTTGCTGCCATCTGTGGTAAATATCATCTGCCAGGGAGGGAAACAACACAATTCAAGATGTTTAAGAGGCACACTTGATAGGACGTGATAGGAAAGAAGATCAAATTAAGAGGAAAGGGAGGAATCAATAATTCATTTCCTTATTCTATAAATATTTAAATGCCTGTTATTTGCCTGGCACTGTTCTGAGATGATTCTGAGAACTTCAGTGGATGGTGATGCTATCTACTGATTTGGGAAACACTACACAGAGAGGCAGAGGTGATAAGTTCAATTTTGTATCTATTGCGTTTGAGGTGCCTGTGAAGCAGCATCCAAGTGGAGATTTCCAAAAGGCAGTTGGATATTATGTGTCTAAGAATACAGAAGACAGACTGGTAGAAATAAATTTGGGAATTTTCAGCATAGAGTGAGAAAAGAGAAGAACTTAGTATTGTCCTGAGAAAGACCAATATTTAATAGACAGCTGGAGGAGAAAGAGCTGGCAAAGGTGACTAAGGAAGACCAGCCAGAGAGATAGAAAAGCAGAGATAATGGTATCAGACAGTATTAGGGATGAGAGTGTCTCAAGGAGTCCAGTGCACGAGACCCAGCTAAGAGGTTGAATGAAATAGAGACCAAAGGATGTTCATTGTCTTTAACAATATAAGGGTCATTTGGAGACCTTAGCAGTTTTATGGAGTAGTGAGAGTGGAAGCCAGATTGGAATTAGTTGAGAAGTTAGGGGAAAGAGAATGTGTTGAGATAGAAAACTTCTAGAAGTTTGGCTATAAAGGGAGTTTTTAAGAAAATGATAATGGGAAATGGAAGTCTAGAAAGAGATATGGCTATACTATTTAATAATATAGATTATTATTTAACAAATCATTTATTATTATATTAAACATATATTATTATTAATATAATAATTGTAGAGACAACGTGTTGCAAGGAAAAGAGCTCGCCTTTGGGAGACTGTAGATTTGATCTAGTGCCCTTCTCCAACCCTCCTCTTATTTCTGTACACACGCACACGCACGCGCACGCATGCACATGCACACGCACGCCTGCTTCTTCAGCTTCTCCCTCTGACTGATGCAGTAGAAGTAATTGTGGTGATGGTGGAGCCTCGGAGCCTTAGGTAGAAGATAGGAATTATTAAAATAGGAGTAAAAGAAGAAAAGTTAGATCAGTACTGGTGCCTTTGTAGCTGTGTAGTTGGGAAGTTGAAATTGTTCATTATGTCTATACCTAAGGAGGGTGAAGTGTATCTTTCACCCCTCTTGATTTTATGGTCAGGTTGCCTGTGGCATTCCTGCATCATGCCACATTTTGCTTGTTCTTTTACCTTCTTTATCCTAAAACCAGTTGACCTTTCTCCTCTCACCTCCCTTCCTACACTGAAATCTTAATGCTGTTTTTTTGAGGAAGAGAACATGCAGGAGATGGAATATGGAAGCTATTTTAGTTCTTATGGATTATCTGAAAAATATCTTTAAGATATACTTGTGCATATCATAATTGCATATATTTATGGAAGACAACATAATATAGGGAAAAGTACCGCAGGCTAGCAATGGGTTTCTAATTCTGATTTTGCAAATTAATTTGTTTTGAAAACTTAATCAAATTACTTCATGGTGTATAAAATACGGGGTTGTGCTGGATGCCATTAATTGGCCCTTCTTGCTATAAAATTCTGTAATTCTATAACAACTCTTCCCTAGGAACAGTTAGTGACTAAAGAAAAACTACTATATTGCCTGTAGTGTCCCAAAGTAGATGTTGAACTAATTTGCTATGTTTTTTTGTGCGTTACTTCTGCTGTTTACTTATCAGCCTTCCAAAATAATGAAGATATTTTTGTGGGTTTCATTTCAGGTGCCCTAATGCATGAGTTATCAAATGATGGTGCTCGTAGACAATTTGAATTTTATCTGGAAGAAATGATCCTCCCTCTCATGGTAGCTAGTGCCCAGAGTGGGGAACGAGAATGCCACATAGTGGTGCTTACAGACGATGATGTGGTTGATTGGGATGAAGAGTATCCACCACAGATGGGAGAAGAATATTCACAAAGTAAGTACTGTGGCATGTTTTCTGTCTCTTGAATACATCACAGATTATCTCTTTATCTGTATAATATTAATCAAAGGACAGTTTTTTTAAGGAAAGTACATTGAACTCTTACCACATACCACTGTTCAGCAGACTACAGCCTCTGGGCCAAATCCAGCCCACCACTTGTTTTTGTAAATAAAATTTTATTGGCATACAGCCACACCCATTCATTTACATTTTGTTTATGGCTGCTTTCATGCTACAGTGGCAGAGTCGAGCAGTTATAACAATGACCTTATGGCTCGCAAAGCCCAAAATATTTACTATCTGGCCTTTTACAGAAAAAGTTTTCTCACCCCTGCCATACACAGAAATGATTTGCTCTTTGCTAAGTATCTGGATCTTGTTGGATTTTTCTTCTTTGCATTTAGAAGCATCCTGGAGAGTAGATGTCCTTATTATAAAAAATAAGCTTTATTTATTTATTTTTTTACATTTTATTGTACTTCAGGTGAAGGCTTACAGAACAAGTAGCTTCTCATGAAACAGTAGTACACATGTTGTTTAAGCTTTATTTTTTTAATGAATTTTTGTATATAAAATGAGAAGATTCAACTCATTGATTTTGAAGGTAACTTTAAGTTCTAAGACAGTCATTTTTTAATAGTCGATACGTGTTTCTGACCCTTCAGAAAGCTTTGTGGAACTATAGTTCTTTTAGGTATTTCTGACCAAAATAGCATATCTTGAGCAGCAATGACTAACTTTCCTATTCCACTTCCAGTCTTTTTCTGATTAGAGTCTTTTGATTTTTTTTTTTTTGTTAGAAAATTTATCTTGTAATTGTTTTCCTTGATGAACCCAGTGGAATATTTTTGACATTTCATAGATTGAGAAGAAGAGAGAATTGGCAGAATGATTTGAGGAACTGAATAAAGTAGCCCAGCATCTTGATATAATTCTGTACTTGTCTGTTGACTCAGTAAGGATTAGGGTTTAAGTGAAAAGTATAGGAACATAAAAACCAAACCCATTGCCGTCGAGTCGATTCTGACTCATAGTGACCCTATTGGACAAGGTAGAACTGCCCCATAGGGTTTTCAAGGAGCGCGTGGTAGATTCGAACTACTGACCTTTAGCAGCCGTAGCTCTTAGCCACTATGCCACCAGGGTTTCCACAGGAATATAGAAAAGTACCAAAACCTTTTAGCCTCTGATTCTTCCATTTACTTACCCTTTTCTGAAAGCAAAACAAAACAGATTCCAAATGATATTCTTTTTAATTTCTTAAGATTTTCAAAAGATTATTTTAACACAAGTTATGGTAGCACTTTGCAGGGTTACCATGTATTTACGTAAATAACACATGCCTTCTACATTTGTTTGCTAACCATGCCTCCTCCCCCGTGAGGAATTTTCATAAGCGCCGCTATGCCAATTTTTTTTTACATGTTGTCTTATTTTTGAAAAAATATGGTACATTGAGATGCTTCCTTTGAATGATGTACTTAAACAAGTGTTATGATTCTTTTGTAGCTGGTTGTAGTGATAGATATTTCTGCTATACTCGGTTCTAGGCTCTTTGCTAACAATGGTTTTCTATAATAATATGTGGAATAAAATACAGGAAAAATTAAAGCTTACCAAGAATCAAAAGAAGTATACTAAATTATTTTCTGTTAAGAGAGAGGAATGGACGAGCTTATAATTTATATTTTTCAAAATGTTTGACTCCAAGAGTGGAACCAAATATAGAACATAGAAATGATAGTACAGTGATACAGGAATTAAAACAGACCTGGTTTTTCCTTTTTAATTACTGAACTTTCCATTTCAGTTTTTGTTTTCTTGTTTTTTATCTTAAGCTTTGAAGCTTAAAAGGACTGAAAGCATTTTTACTTAATTTGTCAAAATATGTTTCATCTTCTTCCAAGATGTTTCCAACTTAGAGGATTCATTTGAGGAGATAGAACTCTTCAGCCTGATTTTCCTAAATGTGATTTTGTGACACCATCCATTCTGAGACATCAAAAAATCTGTCTTGAAAAACCAGTAATTTTAACAATAATCACAAATTTACCCCATGAATAGCATCTGTATACTTTATTTTCCTTTTATTGGCTCTTATAAGCCAGCATGTTTGGTTTGTGAGTGTGTTTTTCTTTTTTTGAAAAAACCTTTGCAGTTCACCTTTTAAGGGAGATAACTCCACCTGAAAAAGAGAAGGCGAGGAAGGTCCATCAGTCTAACTCCCTGAAGTTCCCAGCACATTTGGAAGACTCAACATGTTGTTAGTGGAATGTCTGTCCTTTGCAAAGCCAGTTTGCTCTAAACAGACTAACCTGGGCAGAACATGCTCGAATCTGCCATTTTTAACATCCATATTAAATGGGGCTGTTCGCCTGAATGGAAGACAGTTTGTGGGGCGGGTCATTACCTTTTTGGGGAATTATTAATAGTTGCTTAATCCATGAAATGTAAATATGTCTCTTATGTACTCTCTGACAAGGCAGTTTTTTTCCTTTAGACTAGGCCTTTTAGGCATAGCAAAGTCCTTTACTTTGCCTGCTTGATAATGATATGATATTGATGTCTTCTTTTGATTCTTTTATTTGAAGAAACTTGGGGCAGATCCCATTCCAGTAAGTCTGTATGTGATATATCTTTCAGGAGATTCTTCCTATGGATTGGGTTACCTGATTGGTTATCAAAGCTTTTCTTGTTTCAACCTAAGTAGACATTTGCTTGTACATTAACTGTACTGAATTGTTGTCCTGTCATGTTGGCTAGTCATCCTTTGGCATCACTGCATCCATCCATGATTTAGGCTTTTAACTGTCAGCCCCTTCTGATGACCAAGATAAATTTAACTTCCTCTCTAAATGCTTTGATTTTAATAAAATATTTTTGTCTTTTTGTTTCCAGTTATTTATAGCACAAAATTGTATAGATTTTTCAAGTACATTGAAAACAGAGATGTGGCCAAATCAGTTCTGAAGGAGAGGGGTCTTAAGAAGATTAGATTGGGAATAGAAGGTAAGACATCTTAATTTTCTATTAGTTTTCTTTTGAGAAAACGTTAAAAAAATTGTATTCCATGTAAAATATTGTTTGAATACTTTGAGGAAAAGTCTGACGAATGATTACATTGAGTATTTATGCAGTAGACCTGTAAATAATAAAAATTAACTTCCTTTATCTGAGACAACAGATAGAAAACCATTAAAAACCTGTTGCCGTCAAGTCGATTCCGACTCATAGCCATCTTGTAGGACAGAGTAAAACTGCCCCATAGCGTTCCCAAGGCTGTAATCTTTACAGAAGTAAACTGGCACATCTTTCTTCTGTGAAGCGGCTGGTAGGTTCAAACCTCCAACCTTTTGGTTAGCAGCCAAGTGCTTTAACCAGTGCGCCACCAGGACTCTTTAAATGATACAGGAGGGTAAAATATTGGCCTTGCTGACTTAGGTAAGGAAGTACCCAGAACCAGTGAAACCGGAGAGCTCCACAGATGTTTGTAATTAAAAAAGAAAAAACCCAGAACAATATAAAGATGAGATTTAGGATTAAGGAAAGTAGAAGGCTAATGTGGCAGAAGTTGTAGCCGTGAGGCCAGAAAATCCGTACAGGGAATGGGTCAAGGATATTAAGGATATCACAGCGAGAGCCCAGGATCTGCACCAGATTACATACCATCGTACTGCAGACGCATCCCTTCATACTCCCACTTTAAGAATGTTTTTCTAGTAGTTGGTGTCTTGAGTGGCTGAGAGGATGTGAATTACATCAGTAGGATTTGGGTTTGCTTAATTGATTAGGTGGATGGAATACTGGTTTTCCTTCCTTGATTTAATTTCCATTTGTTTGGGATCTACAGTAGAAAAGTTCTCTTTAGGCTAAACTGGGTGAGAAATGTTGGTGGTTTTTGTGTGTATCCTCAGTTTTTAAAAACTTTCTCTCCTCCAGGATATCCTACCTACAAAGAAAAAGTAAAGAAAAGGCCTGGGGGCCGCCCAGAAGTGATTTACAACTATGTCCAAAGACCCTTTATTCGAATGTCCTGGGAGAAGGAAGAAGGAAAAAGTAGGCATGTAGACTTTCAATGTGTAAAGAGTAAATCTATTACCAACCTTGCAGCAGCTGCCGCAGACATTCCCCAGGACCAGCTGGTAGTCATGCACCCAACTCCACAAGTGGATGAGCTGGATATTCTCCCTATGCATCCCCCTTCTGGCAACAATGACCTCGATCCTGATGGACAGAATCCAATGCTGTGATGCTGATGTTCCTTGAAACCATAGCATGTTCCTCTTCACAGTGACGTTGTACTCTCCTCATTCTGCACTGCAAGGCCACTCTTCTTCGTTGTGAGATGCACATAACAATGTTTAGGATATTGCAGTGTAGGCTTTTTTAAAGACCAAAGGTAGCTGAATGGTTTTTTAAAATGAGGACAACTCTAGCATCCTGAGGGTTCCAGTTATATAAATGTATTTGTTTACCAGTAGGTTTCTGAAATTGGTTCTTTGTATGGGGACAGTCCTTTTTCACACAGCTAGATCTTTTCAGAAGTGATGGAAATTGGCAGCTGGGGTACCTTTAGTCTAAACTGATATTGGTCACACCCCAGAGAAAACGCAGAATATTATATAGTTGCACTTTATAAATGGTGGTTAAATGGAGCTATTCAAGCCATTTTTATAGTTGTGATGCACAATATAACTTAAATAAGTGCTTCTATCAAAGTATCCCTCCAGTGAGATGTGTATAGTTTGCTGCCCACTGATGAGCACAAGATGAGTATTTATCATTGGGCTTATCTGAATGATCAGGATGCGATTCCATGCCCATATCTTATCAGTTCAGATATCTCCAGTGCTGTTTTCACGCTTTTAGAGTGAGTCACATGCAGGGAGTGTGAACATCAGAGGTGGTTTATTATCCAGTCTGCCTTACCCTTAATCTGTTCACAGATATTTATTTACTAATGAGGCTTTTTTTTCTTAAGAGTTACAGGATAGGAAAATGAAGTGTTTGCTCTTCATTTATTAAATGATTGTAAACTCGAGTTTTTCATCAAAATAAAATTCCATTGTTTTAATGTTTCTGACCCAACTTTGTAACCACCATGCCTAGCTTTTTAGCCTCATAATTAGCAGATTTCCTGTCTTGTTGGTGAAAGCATAACTAGAAATTAAGTATCAGTTCAAGGGACTCCAATTTGGTATTGATGTGTGATGAAGCACTTAGATTTCCTACTAACTATAAAATATACTGTAAATCCAAAACAGCATTAGAGCTGAAGAGAGAGAATATTTTCTAGTCCAGCCTGATGTGAAGGGTGAAATGACTTTACTGGATCATGTAGTAACCCTTAGTTTCACAGCCAATTTCATACACTAGCTCAGTGCTTTTCCCATTATAACGTGCTGCTCTACTTATTCATGCAAATTATTCATGCAAATGCTATTTTTTATGTTTTGTGGCCCAGTTCAAGAAGGAATCAGAAATAGTTCGGCGCTTAGGGGCTGGGGGGGGGGGGGGGTGTCACTGTTTGAAGCCATACAATTGCCAGTAGTAGTAGAGAAGCCAGTTTGTTATATCTAAACTTGAATTTATAATTTCAGAGGATTTGAAATTTGTGTTTAAGTAGTAACATCTTTGCTCTCACATAAATTAAAATTGCAACAATTTTGAAATTAACTATTTTAACAATACAGTGAAGTTAGTAGCACAGGGAAATTAGGCAAGTCCCAGAATTGTTATGAAGGCCAGAAAGGCACTGCAAATGTGATCAGCATGGATTGACCTTAAACACCTACTGTAGAAAACATGATCCAGCCCTGCAGCATGTAGGTTTTTTTCTAATTATTTGCAATGTGAACAGTATTTATAGAACAAGGGAAACATTTATTAAAAATATTTAACTGTCTAATACATTATACTTTAACCCATATTTATAGTAAGGGATTCTTACAAGGAAGAATAAACGGCTTTATGATACAATTAGTATAAGAAATATCCACATGGGGGACTTTGTAGTGTAAAAACACCATACATCTGAAATGACCATTTGCATATAAAAGCTACCAATGATGCTTCTGTGCACAATGATTAAAAAAATTCAACACAAACAGAATCCAAAATATACAATTAATGCAAGCTATCCACAGCTAGCCCAATAATCAATGATGAGGAAACACTGAAGCAGGCTTAGTTCCACTTTGTCTGAAGTTACACATAGTAAGATTGACTTGTATCAATGGCTCTGAGATGGCTTTTATGAAGACAGTACATAAAAGCTGTTCTCTCCTTATCCAATAAGCTTCACAGACTGTAAAACTCCACCAGTAATGCACTTTGATACTGTAGCTGTTGCCAAAGCAACAGGTAGTGTTTACAGTGGCCATGGCAAGTCACTAAAGTCAACAGGGCCACCCAGTCCAGCATCTGCTTCCAAAAGGCTCATGATGACAGCCATTGCTGCTTCATCGTTGCTGGGACTACTTGAGCCTTGGTCGTTATCTATCATATCTATACCTATGTGGGGGTTCTCACCTGTGGGAGGAGATGAAGACTGATCAGTGATCAAAAATACCAAAGCATGTTAACCTTTATTAAGAAAGTTACATTTAACAGTAGGATGACAGATGTTGCTTCTTAGGGCTGTATGTACTGCCATAATTTGTTTTTCAACTTTGGCGTTTTTCAGAGGAACGAACCAACTTTTGAAAAATAAGAACGAAGTGCTTAAAATTCAATAAATATTAAAAGTATGTGAGTTGACCTCATTTAATATTCTGATAGAATCAATTAAGGAGAGCAGTCTACAGAAGGACAAATAAGGGAGAGATGAGGGGGAAAAAAATAACAATCTAGAAAGTCAAGTAGATGAAAAGATGGATGGGATGGGGAAGAGCAAACTTTGCATCACCTAATGACTTTAATACTCCGAAATGCTTATTGATCCTCCTCGGCTTTACCTCCGAACCTTCAACGGAGCAGCTCTCCCTCTGAAGAGATACATCCCATAATGCGGGAGAAAGCCTGTCTAGGCTGCTGTAGCCTCCTTTTGAGGTCCAGGGACAAACCTGGACCCCCACCAGAACTCAACCATTAGAGTAAACTTTGAAGTAGAGATTTTAACAAATGTTAAAGTTTTACTTTGCTCTTATCAAATATAATTAGAACTAGCTTCTTTGTACAGTTCTGTTCTTAAAGCTGACTTTATGCCAGATGCTTTGCAAGCTCACTGCAATGAAATGAATAATGATGCCACTTACCAAGAATAGAAGAACTGTCAGAATATGGATAACCGGGGTTCTCCTGAGCCTGCCCTGGTAGTAGGCCACTGGAAGAAATGTCTGGGGTCCCTCCATTTAAAATCTACAAACACAAGGGGAAAGGTTTGAAAATTTTCATTCATATAAATGTATTTTCAATAAGTATCATGTGCAGTGTCACCAAGAAAATGAAACGTGGGAAAGAGGAAGGTGGGAGGAAAACTTCAAATGGCTTCAGTTTGGAAGATTCCTATTGGATGATTTCAAACAAGGGAACTGTTAGGAATGGTCAGAGTAAGAAAAAACCTCATCCTCAAACGATTCTGTTCATTCAATTCAACCCACACAAGCAATTTATTTATTTATTTATTTTTTATTGTACTTCAGGTGAAGGCTTACAGAACAAATAGTTTCTCATGAAACAGTAGTACACATGTTGTTTTACAACACTGGTTAACAACCCCACAACATATCAACCCTCTAACTTCTCAACCTTTTTTTTTGGTGAAAATACACATAGCCAAAGATAAAGCATTTCAAAAATTTCTACATGCACAAGTCAGTGACGTTGACTGTGCTCTTCCAATTGTGCTGTTATTCTCACTTAAGATGAAGGCTTACAGAACAAAATAGTTTCTCATTTAACAGTTACTACAAATGTTGCCCTATGACAATGGTTAACAATCTCACAACACAACAATATCCTTACTCAACCTTGGGCTCCCTATCACCAGCTTCCTTGTCCCCTTCTGCCTTCTGGCCCTTGTCACTGGACTCCTGTAACTCGTTAGTCTCATTTGGTTTTATGGGGCTGTCCACTCCCAGGCTGAACAGTGAACCTCAGAGGTTAACTTCATCACTGAGCTAAAAGGGTGTCTGGGGGCCATACTGTTGAGGTTTCTCCAGTCTTCTTTAGGCCAGTAAATCTGGTCTTTTTTTGCCACACAAGCAATTTAAAAACTGAATAAAATCCCAGGAGCATTCAAATACCTCGGATCATGCTGCCCACGTGTTTCTTTAAGGCCAAGAACTAAACCTCAGTGAACCCAGTTGGGCAATTCTCCTGCAAGGGAGTAAAACATCTTACAGCAACAGATGTTGCTGAAGAGGCAGTAAGTGGGGTTGTTAACAAGTGTGCAGAGACAGCTCTCTGGAGTCACAGATTAAGAAAACACTAGAAGTAAACCTCATCACCAAGTACACCACAGTAACCTGTGGCTTTGCTTACATAGGTCACTGAGGAGCATTACTACTCATCAAACGCAGAACTCTAATTTTGTCTCAAGATATCCCTTTCCCTGCCCCCTCCTTCTTGATTTTCCCTATCCCTCAGCTTCCTTCCCCAGGGTGTCTCATTATAGAACATCCTTTGAGAAGTATTTGGATATGACTAGGTGAGGGAACAGTTTTGTGGCTGCTGGATTTCAGGAGAGGTGGTGATTTCAGGACTTGCCAGTAGGTGGCATTACAACTTTTATCTCCACAGTTCTCTCAGCCCCCTTTACATGATTAAAAATTACTGAGGACTCCAAAGAACTTTTGTTTGTGTAGGGTATATTTATCAATATTATATTTGAAATTAAAACGAATGAATTTTAAAATATAATAAACAAATTACATGTTAACATAAATAACATTTTAATGAAAAAATAATTTTTTCCAAAACAAATCAGCGAAAATAGTGTCATTGTTTTATATTTTTGCAAATCTAACGTCTGGTTTAACAGAAGATAGCTGGATTTTCCTATCTGCTTCTGAATTCATTCTGCTGTGATATGTTGTTTTGGTTGAAGTCTATGTAGAAAAGTTTGACTTCCCACAGATATGTATTTGGAAAAGAGGTGTATTTTAATAGCCTTTTCAGATAATTGTGGTATTCTTTACATCAGAATTCAACAAGTGGAAGTTTCTTAAAGGTTAGTTGCAATGTGGAATCTGAAACCGTAACAGTGAATTTTTTGTCCTCTGTTATGTTAAAATCCATTGATGTATCTTGGCACTTAGGATGGATCTTTTTGAACCATCTTGCATTGGTCATTTGGAAAATTTTGGTTGACTGAGTTAGCAGATCTTCCAAATGTTGACACATTTTGCTATACAACATCGTAAAATCACTTTTGTTAATATCACCCATCTCATCAGAAAAATCTTTTTAAGTTTGGGGAAGCTGTTGAGCTCAAAGTGGCAGTTAAAAGTTTTCTAAAAATTTTTAATTTTTGCTTGAAAGCTCAGATTTTATCATTGGCAACACGTATTATCTTTCCTTGAGATGATAGGTTCACTTCATTCATTTTCAAGAAGAATGTATTTCAAATACCCGATTCTGAATAACCATAGTTTGCCATAGTAAAAATGGTGTCCCATGAGAAAAGCAGCTAGTTCAGCTCACTAGTTAAACCACTGCACAAGTGCTTTTCCTCAGGCCAGCCGTCACAGTTCGGCATGTAGCACAAGTGCTTCATGCATACTCCCCGTTTCCATTTTGCCACGAAGAATATTTAAACAATGTATACACAAGGATTTTATAAAAAGTAATGATTTTCACTGTTTCATTAAGGGTATTCTGAAATGAAACTGGCTTTACAATTTATTTAATGGTTAGTAGGTGGCAGTGAAGGGTACAGTGACCACTAGTATGGTTTGGTGCCACTCCCTTGATTTGTGCGAAAGCACCAACAGTTTTACTCAACATTGTTTTGTACAATCAGTGCATATGTTAACACAGTGAAAAAAGTAATGCTATAGCATTATTATGAAAAGAGTTTTGACTTGCAGGCCCCTGGAAGGGTTTCGGGGCCTACCCAGAAGAGCATGAACCACACTCTGAGAACTGCTGCTTTATCTGAACCTGCCTTTGTGCCTCTGGTTGTCCAAACTCTCCTGGCACCTAGTGAGGCTCACCTGGCCTCCCTTTTTAGCTTGATCCTGACTGAAAGCTGGCAGGCTCAATGGCTTGTTTTTGGACCTGTCAAATTTGGAAGTGACTGGGAAGGGCTAGGAGCATGGGGCCACCTTTCCTCTTGTGAGTCTGGTGCACCATTTGATTTTGCTGTCATGTTTAACTCCATCTTGTTTAGAATGCTTTCTTTTAAGTCCTGCTGCTGAAAACTCACAAGAGAATATAGCCAGAATGTGTTCTCCCAGACCCATTTTTACAAGCCCAAAGAAAAGGAAAAAATGTTCATAAATGCCTCAGAAATACCTGGGGCTTTGTGATGCAGAACACAGTTTTGAATCTCTGGCAGTTATTGATGTGGAAAGAATCAGAGGAGACTGGACTGTAGTTTGGTAACCACACTTATTAACAGATGCTGGGCTAATCATTTAACATGTGGGAGCCTAGATTTTGCCACTTACAAAATTGTGAGGATCAGGTAAGAATGCACACAAGTTTCTCGAGGAATATTTAAGCACTTTACTGGCATGACAGCCTTTCAAAACAGAGGATAGGTAATCCCCCACTTACAACGTATTCCAATTATGATGAACTGCGCTCATGGCCATTTGTAATTTTTTTTTGTACATCTTATCATTAGTAACGTACTACATAGTGTTGTAGCACGTAACTGTCGTTCTCAGATGTTCATATGCAGATGTTCAAAGATCAGATTTATAAAGATACTGATAATAAAAGGCAATAATAATGAAAACTTAAAAAACTGGAATGGACTACCTGTAGTAGGATTCTTGGTAATACCAGGAAGTCAAGAGCCTAAGAATTGAGTTGAAAAGCAGAAAAAGAAAGAGCACCCTAAGGAGATGGTGAATTCAATATGAGAGGAAAGACCCAGGAGGCTGCAATGGGAGAACACAGCTAAGAGCACAGCCTGTAAGCGGTGGATAGGCATACCTAGTCCAGCTTCATCAAGCCGTATTTTCTGAGTTCTCACTAAAGGCTAGTCACTTTCACATATATTATCTCATTTAATCCTCACTTAACCTTGGAGGTAGGTACTGTCAGCCCCATCATAAAACAAAAACAAAAAACTAACGCTTGAAAATTATACAAGGTCACACAGCTAGCCCATGGCAAAGCCAGGCTTTGAACCCAGGTCTATGTTACTTTGTGTTCTTTTGCATTAATTTATTGACTTTCAAACCTTTTTGGGGGGAGCAAAACCCTTTTTGAAATAGAAATTTTTGTGGAAGATTCCTATGTAAAACGAAGCTGCCCCGGTAGAAGCAGCGGTGTTGATCTTACCCTCTCCCCTCTCACCGAGTGCCCCGCTCTCATCCCACCGCACAGTGCTACGGCTCCTGGCGACCTGAGTCTCTCAGAAGCCTGGGTTTGGGAACCCCTGCTCTGCATTTGGAGCCCTGGTGGCACAGTGGTTAAGAGCTCAGCCGCTAACCAAAAGGTCGGCAGTTCGAATCCACCAGATGCTCCTTGGAAACCCTATGGGGCGGTTCTGCTCTGTCCCATAGAGTCACTATGAATTGGAACTGACTTGACAGCAACGGGTTCAGGCCCTGCATTTTATTTGATACAGTTTGTGCCCCAGGAATCCCACCTATGCAAATTACTAATATGCTCTGTATATGTTTTGGGAGATGGGGGAGGAGGACTTCCTGTGCAAAGATACTGGCCTCTGGGCTGTCCTAACCTATATTTTAACATTGGACACTATAAATAGAGTTATGGCTTACAATTAATATAGGCCTAGCCTTGCACATTCTCTGGAAAACATGAAAACGTGTATGGTTTCTAAACCTACTTATAGTCTAGTCTTCTAGCCAGCTTCTCATATGGGCAGGCAACTAACAAAACTACTTGTGGTCAATGCCATCCCATCACAGGAAACCCAGGCGGCAGATCCCTGGGTATTCTGCAGCTGCAAAAGCATGCCCTGACTTCCAAAGCACCGCTAGTGGTACTGCTGTTGCCAGCGCTTGCCCCAGACACTAAGAACATTTTCTCCCTTGAAAACTGCTGGCAGAGAACGAGATACTTTTCTGTGTGAAGTACTCACTAATCCGTCCCTCATGGGAACTCCTGAATTGCTCCCTCAGTAAAATGGACTGACAGCTCGCCATTCTTTAAGAGCATTCTTCTCCTTCTGCCTTCCCCCACGCATGTGGACTAAATCCTCTAAGGATGCCAGCACACCTCCCTTGCTCTACCAGAGCGCTTTGTACCCAGACTCACACAGATGCATTTACTTCAAGGAGGAAAACAGGGCCCAACTTCTTTCCACAGCCGGAGCCTTCTACCTTTACTAGGGTTCAATCACAATTTTAATGATATACTACCTGCACATTGCAGAACTTGAGCAAGAGCCTCTAGGTTAAGAAGGGCCTTAGCCTAAGAGTCATCAGCCTTACCTTCTTGCCTCCTGGAGAAGAGGCATCAGGGGGAGGTGTACTCGTGATGTTCAAAGGGCTGGAGCCACAGCTGGAAGGTGATGACCCTCTTATCCTGTCAGAGAATAGAACAATGAGTTACATTGTCTTTTCTCTTTTTGGTGTAATGTGTTTTGTTGAGGGGTGGGAGTAAAGATCTAGAACAGGGATTGGCAAACTTTTTCTGTAAAGGGCCAGACAGCAACTAAAATTTAGTCTTTGCAGGTCATATAGTCTGTCACAACTACTCAACTCTGCTGTTGTAGTTTGAAAGCAGCCAGACAATACGTAAATGAATGGGTGTGTCTGTGTTCCAATAAAACTTTATAAACAAAAACAGGTGGCAAGCTGGATTTGGCCCACAGGCCCTTAATCTAGAATACAGATCCTGGAATCAAGCTTCTCACTGACAAAGCCCTTGGATAGGGTTTGGACTTCAGGTTGGTGAATTTCAAGTAAGTGGCCAGAGATCTATGTCCTCATAGAACCTTGATCTTTTAGAGTTGAAGGGGACCTTGAAGTTCAACCTCAATCTTTGATACCATAAACTGAAATCCATAGCAAAGGATTTATCCTTTACCCTACAAACACTGTTTAGCTAGTGTATTACTCTTAGGAAATACAGGGCTCCAGACCAGGATGGCTCAGTCACAACTAGAACATAGTGTTGTAAGCCCATCCAGCCTCTAAGGCAGCAGATGATAGAAAATGGGCTGAGGCCTTTGTCAGCTGGCATTCTCTCTCAGAATAGTAGGTATATAAAGAAATAAACTTAGGATGTAAATGCACGTAAACTCTTGTCAGGGCTAAAGTACCTCAAGAAAGGAAGACACGACTTGGCACCAGAGCCAAAGTTTATGGAGAGAATGGCATCAGCTGTGTGACTGCCAGGGTCTCAGCTCCTACATGGATGACTGTAGCTTTTGGGTCACCAAAGGACCCATCGTCTACTGCCCAGCAATCTTTTGGCTCTTGGACTGTACTGCCTAATTCTGTAGATTTGTGAGTGAACAAGTTTTCTCTCTCTCTTGGATTATAAGGTCCTCAAAGTCACGATACAACTACTGTACTTTTACACAAACAATGTGCACCCTCTAGGTTTTTTGCCAACTGCGCCTTCCCTCTGTGACATATTTTCATAAGTGTGCTATGCTATTTTTTTTTTTTTTAACAACAATGTTTAAAAACATTGGCATAGAGGCGCTTATGAAAATACCTGGTGGCGGGAGGGCGTGGTTGGCAAACAAATGTAGAAGGCACATGTTACCCGCATAAAAATACGGTATATACTATGCACTCTTAGCACACACGGATGGCTACTAATCACTTACTGAAAAAGTGCAGAGTGTCTACCACCGTTTCCTACTTGTATCTATGAAACTACTGTATTCCCAGGTTCCTTATCCTGGAACCACCTTTTCATCATTATTTCATCTTCAATATCTAGTCAGTCATAAAATTATTGATTTCTCTTTTGAATAGCATCATCACTGTAGGATAGGCCTCATCCCTGGGTTATCAAGCATGCTCACCTTCATTTCTCCCTACTGCAACCCAACTTCCACAATGCTTAATACAGCACTCTGAACACCTACTCGGCATCCGACAGGGAACAGGCTCCCACAGTTTTCTTTCAGTCCAAACTGCTCAGCATCATTTCTTAGAATTCTTAGCAGTCTGCCAACATAGCTCTGTGTCTCCTTCCTACAGAGGCTGCCCAGTTAGGTGGTCTGCTCCCTGACCCTGAACCTGTGACTCACATGCCTGCTGAGGTGTGTGCCTGGCTTTTCAGGAGGGAATGCCCACCTTTACCACAAACCCCACCTGCCCTTTAAGACTGGGTTCAAACCCTCATTTGCTTCAGCTCATGTACCCTCCTTTTCTACCATCATAAAGGAAATAGACTTCTCTCTTTAAAGATTATAAAATCCTTGAGGTCAAGAACTTTTTTAAACTGTTCTTGGATGGTCTCAAGCAACACACACAGCTGGCAGTGACTGGTCAGAACCTGATTATCACTGCACACTCCCCTCTCCCGACATCTCCTTCCTGAAGCAGAGCCAGGCACCCACATCCATCAATCCTGTGGGGTGGGAACAGAACTGAGCTACCACTGGGCAAAGAGTCCCTACCTGGCCAACTAGAAAACAGGCCAGCCTCCCATTCTCCTGAAACAATCAATCCAGTGGCAGCAGGGAATATTAGTCATTTTCTCCCCCTTTTCTATGATTATGCTCCATTAAATTTTGTCTTCTCCAAACTCAAATCGACTTACAGTAACTGCTTCCCTTCCAACGACTGTTCATAAAGACGTCCAACAATTTTTGGGCACTCGCTATATATCGTGCTCTGTTTAGGCACTTTCATGAGGTCCCTCCCAATCCTAACACAATCCTTGGAAGATAAATATTGCCTCCCTTTTATGGTTTAAGCCAATAGAAACTAAGATGTTAAGTGAAGCTCTCAAGCACACACAGCCAAAGAGGCATGCTCTGGATTCAAACCTAGGTGGGACTGCTTCCAATCTCCTTCTCTTTCAAATGGGAGGGATGACTCTTTCAAGATAGCTGCCTCTATCAGCAACTGATCTGCTTAGTTTCTATTACTAACCCAAGACAGCTTTTTGACTGGAAGAAGCTAATGTTTTGTTAATCCCCAAATGACTCTGGCAGTTTGCAGCTCTACTCCTACAGTCCTATAATGTTGGTATACAACTATTCTCACTGGGAAGTTGCTTGAGTCATACACAAAGTTTTCAGAAAGCTGAGCCTCTGGAAGAGCTCCCTTTAACTCTGGCCAGTTTTTGATTTAGCCTCTTTGGTTTCTCAACATTGGCACTATTGACAATTTGGGCTAGATACTTCTTCGTTGTGGCTGCTGTCCAGTGCATTGTAGGATGTGGAGCTGCGTCCCTGGTCCCCATCCACTGAATGTTTTAGCAGTACTTTCCCACCCAGTTATTACAACCAAAAATGTCTCCACTGAAAAATATCTCCTGGGGAGCAAAACTGCCCCAGCTTGAGAACTACTGGTTTAAGGGAGCAAGGTAGAAAGTGTTACCTACCTGTGGATTTCCATGATCTCCTCAGCAATCATTCGACCAATTTTTCCTGCCCCAGCCCTGGTTCCCCCTGGGATCCCTGGAACAGTGGGGTGGGTCCTCTTTGGGCCACCTACAACAAAAGAATCTGAGAGTGGGAAAGGAGAAAACTAAGGAAGAAATGTTATTATGTGTAAAATTAAAACCAGTTCATCCCATAATCCACTTGAAGTTCAACCTCAAAGTTGTGGCTTGAAGGGACATCAGCATTACAGCTTATCAGGCAGTAAGGCCAGAAGGCATTCCAGCAGGGAAACGCTCAAGCGTCCTTCCAGGATCAGACACCAACGTGATGACATGAAGCATCTAATTGTCTTCACGCACTCAACAAATGTTTACCGAGTACCAGTGTTTCACACACCGTGCTACATACCAGGGTTACAGAGAAACAAGTCAGCATCCTTGTCCTCAAGGAGCTCACAGTCTAACTGGGGAGACATACAAGATGAACAATGGCTACAGCAAAGTGTGATAAATTTGACAGGTAAGCATGGGACACCTAACTCATCCAAGAACAGGTATAGCTTCCTGCAAGACATTAACTCTGAGCTGAGTCTTGAGGGAGAGTATACGTTAGCTTGGAAGAGTGGTAAAGAGGGGAAAGCATTCCAGGCAGGCACAGTGTGACCAGCTTGTGCAAAAACACTGAGGCAGGACAAAACTCGTGATACTACTCCAAGGAACGCATCATGACTGATGATGAAGGGCCCTGGGTGCCACACTAACTAACAAGTCTGGACAGTATCTAGAAGGGGTTAAGGAGCACCAAAGGACTTTACAAAGACAAGGCCCTGAGTTAGATCTGGGTCATCAGAAAGTCCACTACATGAAGAATTAACAGGTAGGGGTAGGAAGGGTGAGACCAGAGTTAGGAAGTTATCTGTAGCAACCCAGGTAACAGATCAGGAGGGCTAAGCAGCAGCAGTAGTGATGGAGGCATTTAAGAGATAGAAGGGACAGGATTTCATGTTTAGGTATGACGGGGGAGAGGCAGGAGTTGAGATTGCTGGCTGAAACAACAACTAGATGGGGAAGCACAGAGATCAGTTTGGGAGATGCTGAATTTCAGGTGCCTCTGGGACTTCAGGTGGCTCTGTCCAGGAGGAAATTGTAGAGACAGATCTGGAGCTCAGAAGGGAGACTGGGCTGGAGATATGGCTGTGGGAGTTATCAGTGGAGAGGTGGGGACTTAAGCCATGCAAGCAGGTGCAGCCCCGTGGAACAAGTAGTGTGTGGAGCGCAGGGGCCCCGCTGGGCATGACACACACCCCAGTGCCGACAGACACCCTCTTCCCAACCACAGAGCCAGTGATAGTCACCAAAGAGCATTTCACATCACAGCCACTGGGTAGCAGAGAAGGAGGAGAGCACAAGAGGAAGGAGGAGTTTGCTATTTCAAGGGCTTCCAGGGTCCAGGCAGCCTCAGGAAAGGCAAAAAAAGAGGTCCCAGTATTGCAGGCTCAACACAGAAAGTAAGATGACAGCGTCCTTAGTACTCATAGGCAAATCAGCACAGCATCCCCTCAAGGCTTCCCTTGTTTCATGGGATATGGGGGCAGGGGACCCAGAATACTGGGGGGAGGGTACGTGGCCACAAGCAGCTCGCAGTGGGCCAACCCAGCGCCCAGCAGTGCATAGTTACCTTCTCCAGAGGGCAGCATGCTGTCCATGCTGTGGGGGGACGCTGTGAGCTGCGGGAAGGTTGGGTCCCCGCCTTCCAGGACGTTGGCTCTGTGAACATCCCAGCAATAAGGAAACGTGAGTCAGGCCTGCTCAGAACTGAGCACCTTTTACCTTTGGCCAAGGTGGCCAGTGTCCACTTGGGACCTGGACAGGCCAGAAAATAAAGCGTCTGAGTGGCTGAATAGGTCTCCTCGCTGTTTGGTAACACGATGGACAGCATCCCGGCCTTTGGCCTCACTACCTGCCTGAGCCTTCCTATTTCGTGTGGGGCGTAGTCCAGCAGAGGTGGGGGCTGCAGCAGCCCACCGCCACCGCTGCAGCACCTCCTCTCTTGCCTACCTGCAGCATGCCCAACTCCAGCCCCTAGCTCAGCTCTAACCAGAGGTGGGGGTCTGGACACCATGGGGAAGGAGATGTGGGCCACAGGCCTGGCCAAAGAGGAGGTGCCTTCCCTCCCCTAGCTCACCCAGCAGTGGGTAGCCTTTGAGGCAGCATTCTAGCTGCCCATGCTCAAGCCACCAGCCTGATGGGCACAGATACCCACCTATCCTCAGCCAAGGCGAGGATGAGCTGGTGCCTGTATGAGCCTTTCATGGATTGTCAACCCCCGCCCCCCACCAGAGAAGTAAAAGTGGATGCCCAATGTGCAGGGCCTGCAGAATTCAAAGGCTGACAGCTTTCTCTGGAATGAAATGTCTCTGTTTCATGGAGCAATTCCACAAGTTGGGGCCTGCATGGTATGAGTACTGAGGCTTGTCCTTTGCCAGTCCTCAGACTTCACAGGATATTAACAAGGTCGCATTAAAGAAGGTGATACTGGCTGTTGCCTACACCCCCCTTCCCTGGTAAGGAGCCCAAGGCACCTCTCTTTAAAGCAAAGGAGTTTCTGATATAGGAAAAACACTTACAAAACAACAGTGTTGGTGGAGACAATGTATTCTACTTCCTTGGTCCAAGGGTTCAAGAAACTGAACCATCGACTCCGTAACGTGATGAAAGAACCATCTTTGATTTTAAACTTGTAACAGTTAGTCGTAATCTTTTCTCTCGTCTGTAAAACTGAAAACACAAAAAAACCATGAGCATTGCTGCTTCCTCAGATCAATGTAAAAAACAGGGAGCCCAACACCAAATCCTTAGGGCACCCAGGCTCCCGATGCCATCACTCTTTGATAAGCCAAGGGAGCAGCAGTCAACACCTCTGGGAACAGGCAGTTTCTGAGGGTCTAACTCAGAGGTTTTCAACTCATTTGTGAATCTGTCACTGTTTTACAGAATCTAAGAAACTAAGGCTCCAGGGAATAACTGACTCCATCCTAGAAAGCTAAATGGAATCAGCGACGAAGTGTACTTTGGTGCATGAGAGGCACTGTGCAAAGGGCTGTGTTATTCCCCACCGTGAAGCTTGTGGGCAGTACAGTATTTACGGACATGAGATCCACAGGATCACTCACTTACTCAAACCTCACTGTTTCACGTAACAGACTGTAATGGGCACTTTCATGTGCCAGGCACTGGAAATAGGAGAGGAGACAGGAGTGACTCCTGCCCTCAAGGAACAGAGTGAGAGAAGGCTGGAGAGAGAGGTAATCAGAGCTTGAGGGATGAATACAAGTTGGCCAAGGGAAGGAGGTGCGGTCTGGTAGCACAGGGAATGGTGAGATGATCAGTGTGGCTGGAATATGGCGCCTCTAGTGGCAGGGATGGCAGGGGAAACTGAGGCGGTAGGTAGGGCCAAAATGTGGAGGGTGTTGAATGCTTGTCAAAGGTGTTTGGGCTTGATTCTGCAGGCAGGAGGTTTTATAGCACGGATGTGACGTTGTCAGCTCTATCTATAGCAGGATAAATGGGATGGCTGTGGAAGATGGACTGTGGGAGGGACAGAGAAAGGAGGCCTATTAGGAGTCTGTCATAAGTATCCAGGTGGGCACAAGGGGCCTGAACCAGGGTCATGGCTGTGGGGGTGGCACGGAGAAGACTCTTTGGAGATGCATTTCTAAGGTGGATGGATGAACAGATCTGTGGAGGAGAAAGTAAAGGAAGAGGTCAATGTTGGTTTCTCTCTCATGAGGCTGCATATATGTGACCATGTCATTAGTCAAGAAGGAAAATACAGGAGGCAGTGCAGGTATTTATGGAAAAGAGAATCAGTCTGGGACATACTAAATCTTTACAGAGTCCAGCTAAACCTTCTGAACAAGAGATGACTTCCAGAAACTGCTCTGGTCTATATACAGAACACTGTCAAATGGGGGTAAGGATTCTATAAGGGGATAAACAGTGACTGGGAGCATCAACTTTGTCTCTTAACAGATATTTTGGTCTGAAGAGTCCTGGGGCTGGCTGACTCCCACACTGCTGGGGAAAGGTTTCTACAGAAGGTTATATGGACTAGTCTAGATGCAGGGTGGCACTTTCAACTTAAGACGTTTTGTACAGCCCAGTTTACCTTGCCTATGACATTCTGCGAGATGTCCTATGTCATCTTGATGAAAATATTCATAACATGACGTGCCTAGAAGTTCTTGTGGTAAATATGCCAAAATAGCTGTTGCCCTAAAAGGGAATTTTTTTAAAAAGAAAAACCATTAAGATGATTAATAGTACTTTTGCACTGGATGAATCCTGCTAAAGCTGACGAAAACAAGGTTAAAACTAAAAAAAAAAAAAAACAGTTAGGTGGATTTTCAGAAGGCTTATAGGGTCGCTACAAGTTGGAATCTATTCAAAGGCAATGGGTTCGGTTTTGGTTTTCAGTATATGGATTTTTTTTTTCCTAGGCATCTGAATTTAAACAAGACTATAAAAGCAGAGGGAAGCAAAGCAAAGAAGCCTTCCAAAGGGCCTGTTAGCACAAGAAATCAAATTTTAGGAGGTTTTAAAAGGATAACCATATTAGTTAGATAAAAGTGTGGTAGAAATCTAAACCCCAGTGCAAAGCTTTTTTGCTGCCTACTTTTTATCAGGATAATCACACACCAGTAGCTTCAGCCGCTAAGACCACAAAGATTTGTTTCCTTTTCCAGCATTTAGTGGCTATCTCTTACAGCCAGCCACATTATTGGCCTGTGAATATTTTTAAGGCAGACAGCAGGAGGCAGTGGAAAATTTGAAACATCTGAGTCCTTAGCCCAGGTTGACTAACAATTAGTCGCGAATCCTGAAGGAGATCAGTCTTCAGGCTGGGCCTCAGTTTCCTCATCCATAAAGTGAGGAGGCTGAACTAGATCCAACAGAACTTTCTGTGATAATAGAAATGTTCTATATCTGCACCACTAGCTACATGTGGCTACAGAATACTTGAAATGTGGCAGTGAGCATCAGGAATGGAATATTTATTTGTACTTAGTTTCAATTTATTAAATTCAATATAAATAGCTATAGGAGGCTACCATAGCCAACAACTACTGTATTGGACAACTCAGAGCTAGATAATCTTTTCTAAGTCCTCCATTCCAGAATTCCAGTCAGAGTAATGGTCCCAGAACATTCTGTAGATTCAGATAGCACACTGTGCCTACGATTTCTCTTTCGGCCATGGACATCAAGCCACCCCACTTAGTAACTGTCTCTATATACGACAGAATGACACAGAGAGAATCTTCGTATTTATGATGATATCCTAGTGGGTCTCAGTTTTTTAGCAGAGACCTCATCACTTTCTTCTCTTTCTTTATCCTTAGAAAAGCCAACTGATGGCCCACTCTCCTCTGCGTTACTCAGTGTTGAAAATCCTTGACCTTCACTCAGGGGTAACGTGCAGATTCTTACCTCTGGTCTACAAAGACAAACTTCCCATCTATTGCATGTCGGGACACATATTCCATAGATTTCACCCTGACTTCCCCGTTCACCGGCTGCGGAACCACGTGAGAATGCAGCCGTCCGATCGCGACAAGGCAGCTGAGGTTACACCCTTCATTGTCCGGTTCGTTGTCTTCGTCCAGCCCCATTTTTGTGGGTGGCCAGCTTTTCAAATAGCCTGTGCTGTGGATTGTGCAGAAGCTTTTTCGGTCTGCTAGAAAGCAAAGTCCATGGTTACTGTCAGCTGGCTTTGGGGCAGGCATGGAAGCATAGGCAGCTTATGGTAGGGCAGGGTGTGGGTAGGGAGTCAAAAAACATAAAACAAGGCCTCACTCTCCAGAAGTAGGCATCTAGTGAGGGGGCAGACAGAAAAATAGACAACCATCATCCAGTGTCATGTGGGCTTAGTAGAGGTAGTTACACCAAAGGTATTACATACACCTAGAAGCAGTATCTAAATCTACCTGAGGAGTGGCAGGCTCCTCAGAGAAACCAACATAGGAAGTAGATCAAGAAGGATGACCACCAGCTAAACGACTTGAATATGGAAAAGCTGAGAATGTACAAAGGCACAGCAGCATTATCCTGTGCAGGAAACAGCAAAGAGCTGCACGGGGTTGGAGTGAAAAGGAAGGTGCTGGGGGGTGGGGCTGGCAAGGCAGGTTGGGAATAGATCATAAGGGCCTTGGATTATTTGCTAACAAATGTGTTGGTGTTTTACAGTCAGGAAATGGGAGAGCTTCCAAAGGTATTTAGGTACGGAAACAGCTGTTTGGATGCTCTCTGAGCAGAGTCATGGATGAACTAGAAGAGGGTAGAAGCCAGAGGTAAGAAGGTTGGTTAAGAGGCTACTGGCAGCAATACAGTGACATACAATGAGGGCTGATCTATGGCTGTACGGTAAAGATGAGGAGAAGGATCCAGGAGAAATTTCTGAGACAGGATTGTTGGGATTTGTTGTGAATACTGGGCTTAAGGGAAAGAAAGAGAATGAAGATGACTCCAATTTTTCTAGCTTTACTGTCATTCACTGACTCAGGGAAGACACAATAGAGGAAAGGGAGAAAAGATTCCAATTTGGGAAACATTAAGTGTGCAGGACCTGTGCACCTCAACTACAAACACTTATGGAGTGTTCACCAAGCATTGGGTCTATGCTGGTTACTGGAATACAGTGGGAAAAAAATCAGACATGCCCTCGTGGAGTTTACAGTCTAGTGGGGGGAGGCTTCAAACAAATAATCACACAAATAACTAGATAAATGCAACTGTAAGAAAGTGACAGAAACAAAACCCGTGGAGTGCTACAGGGGACATAAGGCAGCCTGAGGGAGTGAGGGACGTTGATGCTGAACTCTAAAGAATGAGCTGGAGTAAGCCAGGTGAAGGGAGCTGGTGGGGAGTAAGGAGAACTTCCAATCAGAAGTGACCAGGTGTATAGGGGCCCTGGATGGAAAGGAGCTTGAAGCATCAAAAGAAGGTCAGCGTGGCTCAAATGTGCTCAGAAGCAGCAGGGGCTGTGTGTAGGTCGGGTTAAGGATTTTGAACTTTTCTTCAAGAGTAATAGGAAACCTTAGACGGTTTGAAACGGGACTGATAATTAGATTTGATTCAAAAGGATCATTCTGACCGCTGTGTGGAAGAGTGGAAGCATGAGGAGCCTACTGCACCAGACCTGTGAGGGTTGATCAGCGTGACAGCAGTGAATGTGGACATGGAGACACATATTTTAGATTAACTTCTGTAGATGGAATTCACTGTGGCGGGACTTAGTAACAGACTGGATGGGGAGCAGGAAGGGGGAGACAGGGGCTAAGGGTACCTCCCAGGGTTCTAGCATGAGCAACTGGATAGATGGTGGCACCTCTTACATTAAAGGGGAAGCTCAAGTGGTCATTTTTACATGTGTCGTGTTTGAGATGCCCTTGAGATATCCAAGCAGGTAGATGTAAGAAGCAGTTTATTTAGGATCTAGAGTTCAAAATAGAAGTCTGGGCTGAAAATATAAACTTGGACGTTATTGGCATATAAACGGCATTTAAAGCTAAGGGAGTGGACAGCATTACCTATGGATAGAGTGTAGATACAGCAGAGAAGCCACCCCAGGACAGAATAGGAACCAGCAAAAGGAACCAGGAAGAGAGCCTGGAGTGGCAGGGGCGGGGGAGGTGAGAAGAATGTAGTATCACCGACTCCTAGGGAAGAGAGCACTTCAAGTAGGAAGAAGAAGTCTAGTAGGAAGAAAAACAAAGTGTCTACTGCATTTAGCAACACAAAGGTCACTGGCAAACTTAGCAAGAATAATTTTGGTGGATTGGTAGCATGCCCAAGACGTAGCCAGGATTGTGGCTGAGAGTATTCCTTCCCAACCACATTAAAATAAACAGAATTTAAAAAGAACCCTCCCTACCAATCTCTGTCATCATGAGAACTCATCAGGGCTTCCCTGTTCTCTCCCCTGCTCCCCAACTGCCCTAAACTGTAGGTGGGGGTGGGTGGATTCAGTGAGGCCCTGGCTGCAGTCCTGGGACCTGCGGCTATGGCCAGCAATGAACCAACACCCTGCTGAGAGCTCTACAGTAGAAAGACAGACAGCCTCACCTGCAACAGGATTTTAAAGAACTGTTAGACCATTACCTTTTTTCTTTGAGCAGGTGGAGGGGAAGTCCTTGTCTTCAACCTTTACTGAAGGCCTGTTACACTTCATCCTACAGAAGAAAGAACGTCGTGCTCCAGAACATAATCGAGATGGCCCAGGGGTTATATCTGTTTTAACTGGAAGTCCAGCTGCAAATCAATACACAAAATGTGATAAACTGAGAGCAGTGTTGTCTGTCAGGAGGGGGTGTGTGACCTTGAACAAAGCCTTTTCTCTCCTGCCTCACTGTTTCCTTACAACAGCATGAGAGTAACATTTCTCCCCAGTGTAGGCCTTAAAAGATGCAATATGGATAGGTGTGTGTTGTCAGTGCAGAAATGTTTACAGGTCACAGAGAATGCAGGTGCTGGACCAGTGAACTAGGTAGTATGGGGGATAAAAAGAAATATAGTATGGGGTCCCTGTCCAACGAGGGCTTATGACTGAGAAAGGGAAATGGAAGTATACTATGAAAACATTAATAATAACACAGGTGATGTATGATTAAAAAACCAGTTGCTATCAAGTCGATTCTGACTCATGGTGATCCTATGTGTATCAGAGTAGCAATGTGCTCCATAAGGTTTTTAAAAGCTAATTTTTTGGAAGTACATCACCAGGCCTTCCTTTTGAGGCACCTCTGGGTGGACTTGAACTGCCTACCTCTTGGTTAGCAGCCGAGCATGTTAACCATTTGCATTGATGTATGATTAGTGCCAAATAAGTGGCAAAGACAATCTGTGCTTTTCAGAGGAGGAAAGTCTGATACTAGCTGGGACTCTTGGGGAAAGGCTTCCCACAGGAGGAAGAACTTGGGCTAAGATTGGAAGGATGGGCAAGATTTGGATATTGGAATGGAAAGGAGGAAGCAGGACTGCCTTAAGTTCTCAACCTGGCTGTATGTAAGAATCCGTGGGCACTTTATTAACATACAGATTGTGAGACCCCATGCTAAGGGCTGCACTGTCCGTTAGGGTCGCCATTAGCTATAGGCAGCTATTGAGCACTTGAATTGTGGCTAGTCCAAACTGAGACGTGCTGTGTGAAATACACACTGGATTTCAAAGACTTAGTACAAACAACAAACAAAACTGTAAAAGACCTCATTAGTTTTTTTTTTATTATTGCATGTTGAAATAATATTTTGGATTTATTGGGTTAAGTAAAATACATTCCTAAAGTTAATTTTACATTATTTTTACTTTTTTTTATGTGGCTACCAGTAAATACAAAATTACACATGAGGCTCATAATTGTGGCTTGCATTATGTTTCGTGCATTATGTCCTAGACTGACTATATTTGAATCTCTGGAGGTGGGGCACGACCATGCTGAAAAAGCTCCCTAGGTGATTCTGATGTGCACTCCTCCAGCAGAAATGCTGGCTACCTGCCAGTGCGGAAGCTGAGGGCCACCAATCATACCTGGGGCAGGTGTAGAGTACCCTACTGGTCATCACGGGAGAAACTGTGCAAAGAGAGGATTCCTCATGGGTCTCGTCCCCTCCAATCCACTCCCACACTGCCTGAGACCTCAGTAATCATCTCCAGAATGCCAATCTGAGCCTGCCCCACTCAGCTCAGAGCCCTTCACTGCATCCCTACAGATGAAAGAGTCTCTGTGGTCCAGCCCCCACTCCCCTGCACATTTTGCTCCAATAGCAACAGGCAAGCCACATAGCTCCACACCTCTGCACCCAGCTACAAACTGTTTCCTTTGCTCGTTTCCTTCCCTGGTCACCTGGCAAAAATTAACTCAACTTTTCCAACCCACCTCACTTGTCACCTACTTGGTGACGCCTCCCCTTGCACCCACGTGAGGACGAATCAGCCTGTTTTCTATGATTGGTACTATTTCTGTGGCTGCCCTTATTATGCAGGGTGCCGTCTGTCTGCTTGTCTCCCCAACTATATGGTAAGAGCCTTAAAGACGAGGACCAAACGTGATTCATCTTTTCTCCTTAAGTTGCTGAAAAATGCCAGGTTGCTGTCAAGTGGACTCATGACGACCCTGTGCATGCAGAGTGGAGCTGCTTCACAGGGCTTTCAGGGCTGTGACCTTTCGGAAGCAGATTGCCAGGCCTGTCTTCTGGGGTGCTTCTGGGTGGTTCTGAACTGCCAAACCTTCAGCTAGTGGTCAAGCGCTTAACCATTTGCCACCCAGGGATTCCTTAAGCAAAACTGGTCAACTGCAAAAGGACAAATACTGTATCATCTCACTTATATGAAATGAGAAAATATATAGAAACCAAAAATTATCGGTGGCTACCAGGGGCGGGAGGGAGGGGGAAAAAGGGAGTTGTTGTTTTGGTGGGGTGGGGGGCATGGAGCTGATGCTGATGGTGGTGAAATAATTTGGAAAAGGATAGCAAGAATGGTTGCACAACTTGAAGGATGTAATCAATGTCACTGAATTACACACGTGGAAATTGTTGAATTGGTATATGTTTTGTTATGTATATTTTCACCACAATGAAAAAACAAAAAAGCAAAGGTAAAGGTAATACATATTCAAATCTCAAAAAAAAAAAAGGCAGGGCCAGACTCTAAAGGTAACAGGCACCGGGGACTGCATTTTCCTTCTACAAAGAGAGGAGCGCCTTAGCCTTACTGAAAAGGATGTTTTGGAAGAGATTACGTTGGTGATATTTCCTTCCAGGGATTAAAATGGGGATACTCGAAACAGAAACTAGTCAGGCCACATTCTGCACTGGGCCAAGGTGAAAGCAGTAACAGCCAACACTGATACTGTGCTTACTATGTGCTGGTAATAGTCCCATGGGCTTTATGCATATTAACAACCCCCCAATGAAATAGGTACTATTTTGCAGATAAAGATACTGAGGCACAGAGAGGTAAAGTAACTTGCCCAAGGTCACACAGTTAGTAAATGGTAGAGCCAGGACTGGAGCCAACACAGTCTGGCCCCAGAGTCTACACTCTTAACTGCTGTAGCGCACAGCCTCCCATGGGAATGAAGGAGAGGAGAGCTACTGGGGGCCTCGCACAGCAGGCACAGGAGGGGCTGCAGGAGCAAGAAGTGAGGGGTGAGGATGTGAATGGTGGTTCTGCTGCTGCAAGAGGGAAGCCAGGAGGGGGGCCGATCTGATAGGAAGCACTGTGGTCAAGGAAACATCACACTTATACATTTGAACTTTTCTTCCGTTATCTTATAAGGCTTCGTGTATGCAACACAGACACAGAGAGGCGGTAAAGCCATTCTGTGAAAACAACTCCAACCGGCTTGAGCCCTTTAAACTCAGGAGCATACAACTGGGAATTTCTAGATTCGAAAACAAAAATGATTGAAAATCAGAAAGAATCAGGTCAAAATAGCTCTTCTTCCTCCCAATAAATTTGGAAATTGAATTTTTTTTTTCTTTATGAACAACAAAACAAAAACAAACAGAAAAGAATATCAATAATTCATTTAGCCAAACATAGCACCTGTGAGCCAGATAAAGGGCAGGGAGGTGGAAACCAGGAGGCTGAGACCATTCGCACACATTGCACACGCTCTGCTCCACGGCCGCCTGCGGCTGTGCCTGTGAGCGTGGAGCTGAGGAAACAACAGAAGCCTTCTCCTGTACTCACTTTTTGCATCTATGAGCCGCTCCCGGGGTGCGGTGTCGGAAGAGGAGAGCTGCTCCTTGACTTTGGCGATATCTTTAGGATGCAGGTAGTCAAACAAACTCTGACCAATCAGATCATTCTGTGGGGATGAAACGTTAAAGATGAAAAGGAAATAGCATGTGGGATATAACTTATCCAACAAGTAAATCCTTTGCCCTTCTTTTGTATTTTTAGGCAAGACTATTTCAAACATTTCATATTTGAACATGTACATATGTCCAACCACTTTGCCTAAACACAGGCACAGTGAATGAGGCAGTAGGAAGTTGATTCTGCTAACCCACAAGCAAAGAACTGGGCTCAGTTACATAAATAGTTCATGCTCTTCGAAGGCAAGAATACTTTGGCTATACATATTCATTTTTATTTATTTCTGATTCTCAAAAAATCCTAATAGCTCGGAAGGAGGAATGCAGAGCGTGGGCTCTGACTACAGCTCTACAATTAAGTCTCTCTGTTCTTAGCAAGTCACTTCATATACATGCCTCGCTCGCCATACCTGTCAACAGAGATAATAAAAACTTCTTCCCTAACTTTGTTCTGAGAATAAAAAGAGCAAACACTTTGGAAACGTTACATGCTACTTTGATTTATACAAATATTATTTTGAGTTTTCAATTCTCTGCCTACCAAGCTTCCATGCAATTACCAGTGTGGGACATAATAGGCAAAAGTTCTGTCCTAAAAGCTTTTACAATTTGATCCTACAAACAATTATAAAAGGTATAGATTATTACAACCATTTTTTAGAGCAGGCTGAGATTTAACAGAGCTAAGTGACTTGCTTAAGAGCACCCAGGCAGTAAGTGACACATCACTGCAAACACAGTATGGGGTGGATTCCTAGCTTTCTTATTCTCTGATACTGTATTACCCACCCACCGCTCTCCTTTGTCAGATAGCCCCTTGCTCCTCCCCTCCAACCAGCTAATTGTGGAATATTTATTTTGCAGCAATAATAAAGCTATGAAGCTGCTGATCAGATCAGAGTTAATCCTTCCAATGCGGGGAAAAATGGAATCTATTAAAAGATTGTTCCAAGTTTAACTTCTTAACAGAAGTTAAGAGTCTTCTGGAAGAAGGACTTAGGGGAGAAAAACAATATATGTAATTTGCATGTGACTTGTATGCTATAACTGTTCTCAAAAATGGGGTGACATTTCTGACTACTGTGAGGACTGTCCACCAACAGGAGCGTAGGAGCATGAACAATACCTGGCTGTAGTTGAGGATCTTAAAGACAGACTCTGAGACAAATAGAATCTTCCCTCGGTCACATCCTACGACAAACAAAAATCCATCTGCTGCCTAATTAGGAGAAATGTATAATCAATTTATCACATTTTAGGAAACACGACTTGTGATCACTCGGCTAACAAATCAAGGATTTGTTTTCTAGGTATCCAAAGGAACACCCATTGGCTGTTTCACCGATATCCCAAGAACAGGATGCTTAAAACAAACCCCTTATTTCTCTCCAAGGCATACACACACACACACACACACACACACACACCTTTTAATGATTACAGGTAAAGTACAATGAAAATGAATTCTATTTCAAAGCAGAATCCAGCCTAAGTATTTTCTTTCAATTGTATGATGGTGCAGAGAAATTATATTTTATTGATTTGTTTTTAAAACTTACTTTCCTTATTGCTGATATAAAATTAAAACATAACTTGAGGTGAACTATACTTAGGATCCCCTAAAAACATTTATATATTAGGGCTGAATGCAACTCATCTGAATCAACATGATATGGGTACCCATTAAAACTTTTTCAAGTGTGCTTCAGTCTGATAAGTTCTCCCCTGAACAGAGACTATGAGCTGCGTAGTAGTTTTTAGCTTAAATTAAATTTACCAATTAAAATTAACACGTTTCAGATTATCAAGCAGTTTCCATATTGTTTTTTTTTTTTAATTGTTGTGCTTTAAGCGAAAGCTTATAATTCAAGTTAGTCTCTCATACAAAAATTCATACACACATTGTTACGTGACCCTAGTTGCTCTCCCTATACTGTGACAGCACATTCCTCCTTTCCTCCCTGGATTTCCCATGTCCATTCAACCAGCTCCTGACCCCTCTGCCTTCTCATCTCACCTCTGGACAGCAGCTGCCCATTCAGTCTCATGTATCTACTTGAGCTAAGAAGCACACTCTTCACAAGTATCATTTTTATGTTCCATAGTCTAGTCTAATCTTTGTCTGAAGAGTTGGCTTCGGGAATGGTTTTAGTTTTGGGCTAACAGAGTCCAGGAGCCATGTATTCTGGGGTCCCTCCAGTCTCAGTCAGACCATTAAGTCTGGTCTTTTTACTAGAATTTGAGTTCTGCACCCCACTTTTCTCCTGCTTCGTCAGGGACTCTCTGTTGTGTTCCCTGTCAGGGCAGTCATTGGTGGTAGCCGGGCACCATCTAGTTCTCCTGGTCTCAGGCTGATGAAGTCTCTGGTTTATGTGGCCCTTTCTGTCTCTTGGGCTACTACTTCCCTTGTGTCATTCTCCTTTGCTCCAGGTGGGATGGGACCAACTGATGCATCTTAGATGGCCACTCACTAGCTTTTAAGACCCCAGATGCCACTCACCAAAGTGGGATGCAGAACATTTTCTTAATAAACTTTGTTATGCCAATTGACCTAGCTATCCCCTGAAACCATAGTCCCCAGACCTTTGCCCCTGCTACTCTGTCCCTCAAAGTGTTTGTTTGTATTCAGGAAACTTCTTAGCTTTGGTTTAGGCCAGTTGTGCTGACTTCCCCATAGTGTGTGTTATACTTCCCTTTACCAAAGATAATTCTTGTCTACTATCTAGTTAGTGAATACCCCTCTCCCTCCCTCCCTACCCTCGTAACCATTAAAGAATGTTTTCTTCTGTGTTTAAACTTTTTCTTGTATTGACCTAATTTTAACAGCTCTTGGTAGCATCATAGAATCTGACGTTGGAAGGAACCTTTAAGATCAGAATCACCTCTCAATATCTCCACCACCACCTGTTCTCAACTTGAACACCTCCATCTACATGGAACAATCTGGGACAGTGATTCTCAACATCTGGAGTGTTTTGTTTTGTTTTTTAAATGCTGATGCTTCGCCCCCTGGTGGAGACTCTCGATCGACTGGTCCAGGTGGAAATGGATCACTGGCATTGTTTTAAGCCCCACCCTTAAGCTTCAGGTGTTTTTAATGGACACAGGGTTGAGACCCACAGCTCTCACATATCCCTTGATCCAGAGCTAAGTTGTGTTAAGTAGATAAAAAAAGCAAAGCCTAATTTTCCTCTTGGATTCTTCTTACCCCTTCTTCACTTCAAATACAGGTAAAATCTAAAGTGCCAATAGAGACAGGACAATGTTTGGTAGAAAGACTCTAGCAGATGAACACCAAAGCTATCATATCTGACAGCTTATAATGTTTTGTCTACCTATGTAAGAATCCTATCCACCACTTTTGGGATGGAAGATCATTTGGCTCCAGCTGGAGTATTCCCCATTGCAGACAGGGTGCTAGCCTTCTATCACACACTTGATCTTCGCATGGTTCTAATACACACTGGATCCGTATCTGACTTGATTCACTAGTCCTTAGGCTTTGGAAAAATCCACAGAAATTCTATTCTCCTTTCTGCAAAAAGGCCTTTCGGATGTACTTTAATTCAAAGAACAAGGAAATGAATTCCTGTATCAGAAGGGAAAAAAAAGGTGCATGCAAGGGGCTGGAATTCACGGGTGGATTATCCAATAAGCAAGGTAAACACGAGTTTACTTGTGCTTACTTACTAATCTGTAGTGAACAATTTCACATGGGTGAACAAAGATGTGGTGAAAAACATGTGCAGCTGTTCACTACAGATCAGTAAGTAAGCACAAGTAAACTCATGCTTACCTTGCTTACTGGGTACTCCATCCCTGTCAGGGACTGTAAATTTGAAAAGAGGCTTTGATTCTGTAGGAAGGTGCTGTGGAGTTGGGAGAGAGACAGATGTCAGCCATACCTAGAAGCAGAATCTTTAATGTGGTGAAAAAACGTGAAATCGTTCACTACAGATTAGTAAGCACAAGTAAGCCCATGCTTACCATGCTTATTGGGTACTCTGACACTAGGCTGGATAAAAGAAGTGAGTGAGAGGGTAACAGACTCACTATTGCTAAGAGAGAGCACAGCAGGCTACCCAGCCAGAAGAAAAGAAGGAAGCTAGGGATGATCCTTCCCAAAGTTAAGTCCCTAAGCTGGCCCAGGGGCAAGGGATGGCACTGAGGAAGAAGCGGTTTTCCAAGCACCATCTGCTGGAAGCCTCATTCTGTCAAAAAATAGGGGATTAATAACTTCTTCACTTGCCTTGCAGACATATATTTAACAAGAGAAGTGCTTTGAGGTTCTTCATTGATGTAATGATACGGCATGAAAGGCGCCTGGGAAGAAAGTGGACTGTGACATTCTGGAGGGAATGCTGAGTGGGAGGGAATGCTGGACAGACTCAGGCATAAACAGAGGGCATGGACAAAGAAGTCTTCAACACATCCAGGGGAAAGACAGTAGGTTCCAGAGCCAATCCACTGGAGGCTTTCCACATTCTGACTCTGCTTCACTCTGGCAGATAAACCATCAGGTGAAAGGGCTGAGGCCGAGGGGTGGCTAAAGAGCAGAGGTTGTGAGAACAGGAGGAGGGCCACAGGGAACCAGGAAAACCAGGGGCAGGGTTGCTCTTAGGGAAGACCATGTTAGTTAATAGATGATACAAAAGTCCAGCTATTCCCTACCTAGTTTTCAAAACCGAGGAAAGTATATTTACAATAACGACAAAAAAGAGTGGCTGCTGAGGGTGCTTATGTACATCCAAGCACCTCATGGTATTTGGTTCCCTGGTTTGTAGGTTTAGGGTCATGGTTTCATGGGACATCCCAGTTAATTGGCTTAATAACCTGTTTAGTACTTCTGTTCTACCTCCTAGTTCCTTGCATAGTGCCTGGGGACTTAAAAGCTTGCAAGCAGCCATCCAAGGCACAACGATTGGTCTCTACTCACCTGTAGCAACAGAGAAAGAAGGAAAGTCAAGAACAGGAGGAGGATATGGAATGTGTGGCTAATTGCCTCCATGAACAACTGCCTCCTTTGCCATGAAACCAGAATAACTGGATGGCACCCAGCTACCATTATGGAACATTTTGATCGAAGATTCCATAGAAGAATCCTGATCAAAAGGGGAAAATGCAGAACATAATTTCAAATTTTCATGGACTCTAGACTTTCTGGAGCCATGGAGGGTGGATGAACCCCTGAAACTACTGCCCTGAGATAATCTTTAAACCTTAAACCAAAAATATCCCCTGAAGTCATCTGAAAACAAAACAACAGTTTAGCTTAACTAGTAAAAAAGGTCTGCCTTGAGCATTATGCTCTTTTAAGAACTATCTAGATGGAATCAAACTGACAATAGCAACTCAAAAGATTAGATAGGAATTTGGGGGGGCAGTGAGTTTATGTTACTGAGGGACAAACAAGTCAGAAAAGGAGGGTGAGAATGGTTGTGCAACTCAAAGAATGTTATCAGTGTCACTAAATTGTACACATAGAAACTGTTAAATTGGTGAATGTTTTCCTATGTCTATGCTCAACAATAACAAAATAAAATATAGGAAAAAAGTGCAAAAAAAAAAAAAATCAATAAAACCCATGCCTGTGTTGACATTTCTGTTTTCAAAAAAAAAAGAAAAGCAAAAACAGAGGAAGTATCTAGCCACTATAAACTGATATGGTTGACTGATGCCTGACACACAGTTTATTAAAGCTGTCTTGAATGCACTTAGTAAAGAAAGCAGTTAGTCAGTGAGGAAAAGTAGAAGTCCAGTCCCAGCTACCACACTGCTCCAACACCAATTCCTAGCAACTGGGCACCTGGAAGTGACAAGGGATTGGACAATATTTTCACAGCCACTGACATGTGCCAGAGAGGTAATAAAAGTTTTGCCAGGCATGGCAGATCACTATTGGTGCTGTACGAAACAGAAGAGTAAAGAAGGCAAGCCCAGGATGAAGTAGTAAGCTTGCATAGCATCAAAATCCTTGTTCCATACCATGATAAATGTTGATATCCAATATGAAAATATTTAGAGAAGCAGCAACAAGAAAATTATTAAATATTTGTCATCGCTTAAAAAAAAAAAGGAAGTTACTACTATAGTAGCCAGGAATAGAGTCCCTGGATGCTGCTAACCAAAAGGTTGGAGGTTCAAGTCCACCCAGAGGCATCTTGGAAGACAGGCCTGGTGATCCACTTCCAAAAAATCAGCCATTGAAAACCCTATGGAACAAAGTTCTACTCTGACACACATAAGGTCTCCATGACATGGAATCAACTCAATGGCAACTGAAAAAAAAAAACAAAAAACAAAAAAACAGGTGTGGCTCCATTATTTGTGGGTCTCAGTAAAACATGAAAATGCAAGGATCCCTATTCAAAATAATTAAGAATTTCAAGATGGTGATAGCCGACTATTAAACCAAGCACAGGGCTCTTCTGAGCACGAGGCCTTGGGCGACTGCATATGTTGCGTATCTATGAAGTCAGCCCTCATGGTAGCTCCAGGGATACTGCAGACATAGTTTATATCTTAACTTCAGCAAATCCTCCCTGAGAACAGGGACATCTTTATGAAAAAGATGAAGAGGTGGAAGAAGATCTGGGGGTCTGAATAACTGTGTCCTGAGAGCAGTCACCAAAGGACTATCACGACCTTCCTGGGAATCCTTGGCCCCACCCTAATCAAAGTGCTTATCATCGACTTGGATGTTCCTAGAACAGTGCCATGCATACAGTAAGTACTCAAAAATGCTTGCTGAATTAGTGAATTAATGAAAAACAAAAGACACAGAAGACATGCCTATCAAACCTACAAGTCACGTGAAGGTTCAAAAAGATAGTCAATGACAAGTTGGAACATGGGACCATCCAATAAATGGATTTTGACAGAGATAAAAGAGAAGTCCTATCTTAAGTTCGAAAAATGAACTGCATCTATACAAAATGGTCTAGCAACAATTCATGTACAAGAGAGTTGGGGAGGTGCAATATTGTGGCTGCCCAAAATGTGGCATGAATAAGATGGCTTCGATAGCAAGAGAGGCACCAGTCCCATTCAATCCCAGGCCAACCAGACCACAGCTGAAGCGCTGTATTGGGCCGAAGGAGATATTTCTGGAGGGAAATTTAGCAAACTGATGTGCCCTCTCATGGTGTGTGTGGCCAATACTGGTGGCTGTCCCAGACAGCACCTATTCCCTACTCCCTACTCTCTTGCCTATCTCCACTATGGAGGCTGACAAACCTAAATACTTATTTCCACAACTTGCTCTGCAGCTAGGGGTGACCAGGTGACATGCTTCTGGAAAAGCTGAAGTCTACTACTGGGTTTCTAGGAAAGTGTATCCTTTCCTGATAAAACGGACACTGGTCTGGAGCCTTTGCTACTCTTTTTTTCTGGCTGGTCTGGTTACCCGGACCTGGCACAGCCATCTTGCTACTTTGAGGAAAGAAGCTAGCATGCCACTTAGGATGGTGGTGTGAGAAGACAGAAAGAGCCTGGGTTCCTGCTGACCTCACTGAGCCACCGCACCAACCCTGCACAGCCTACCTCAGGATCTGCTGTACTTGAGAAACAAAACATTGCTTATTTATCAGGTCTTTTATTCCTTGCAGCTGAAAGCTTTTTGAGCTGATGTAGCACATCACGAGGGGCTGGGAAGAGAATATTGGAGTGAGCAGGCAGGAAAGACTTCTGAAGGCCCTGAAGCCAGGCTGAGCTGCGTGATGATGCAAAAATCCAGCTGGACCACCCTCGATCTTGTGGCTTTGCACACTTTTGTTCAAAGACGAATGCCAAGATTCTGTGGGGGGTCAGCAAGCAAGGTCAGCCCAGGTGGGGTAGGGTTGGGTATCTTTCCTTTGAGTTACTATGTTTTCGTTCTGTTTTCCTTCTTACAATTTGCAACAGGACATGTTTCTGAATCCAGTTTCTTACTCTTCAAGTTAATCTCACTCTACCTAGTAGCATGCCCTGAAACCCCATATAGACCTAATTCTGTCCATAAACCAACAAGTTCCCATGATACCACCTCAACGGCCCCTCTGCAGAGACTTAGCAAGAGAGAGCGTTAAAGTCAAGCAGGTTAAAGCATCTACCGTGCCCATTTTTTTCCTCCTTGGTCCATCAAATTTTTGGGAATTTTGTTGTTTTGACGGGATTTTGTTGTAAAGATTTCAGTGGACCTTTTTATGCCAGTGGTTAAGTCAGGATAAGAGAAATTCTCAGCTGTATGAGTTTCAGTCCTTTTCCTTCATGCAGGAATGTGATATTTAACTACATCCTACTTTTTAAAAAATCTCGCCTCTTCTGTTTTAAAGTCATAGTAACATAGGCCTTCAGTTTTTGCCTAAGAAAGGTCAGAAGAGGAGGGGAAAGGTCTTGGGGCAGGAGTGTGAAGGCCGTCCAAACGCTAAGATAAAGGTGGAGACCTGAAAGAGCCTAAAAAAGAGTTCAGTGTTGAGACATCAAATTCCCACATGCAGTACTTAATTCTGAAACTTATAAAAATAAATATTGTGTAAAACAATCCCACTATTGCAACATACCCTGAGAATGAGGTGTTTCAATTCATCATCTGACAGGAAAGTTGGTTTGTAGTTTGCTTCTGTGTATGGATTGGTGGCACCTTAAGGAGAAACAAGAGACAGCACTGGTACACTTTATATTCAGATAATGCCTCATTCCACTTCACTGCATCAAACCTTCCAGATGTGGCCAAGTCTCTACCAGCTGGCACTTAAATATTATCTTCTTTTCCCTTAACCGAGACAAGGCTAGATCTGACTTTGGACAGAATGCTATAATGGCAAAGAGAATTCCACTGGAAAAGATGTAATAGGCTTGCTTTTGTCATTACAGGGAAAACCAAGAGATAAATGAACAAAGTTAAAAATCTTCTAGGACAGAAGGCAGCTCTAGAAGCAAACTGGTAGCGGCTCCTGGGAGGATTCCCTCCTTCCAAGATCTGTTAAATGGGTTGTCGAGCAGTCCCTCAAATCACCACTCTAAATGTTCTTGGGAAATCATCAGTCTGCCAGGCCATGAGTAAATACACGGCAGAAAGCACTTAGTGAGAGTTCCTCTTCATCAGGGGTGAGTTAAATGAGCATGGCAAGCCAGCCAAATGCATTTACTTCAGTAAACACAGCTCCAGCTCCCAGGACTAAAAAGGGACAAGACTTCTAGTTTAAAAGGCTGTCAGTCTGGCATCTTTCAAGAGAACAGTAACAGTCGAGAAAAATGTCAGCAGTAAATGACTTGGAATCTGCAAAACGGTTAGCAGAATAATGAAGAAATAAAACGCAACCAATCCGTAACAATTCAAAGTACCAAGGGGAAGGAGGTAAATAGAATGTGTTTGTGACTTTCATGTCAACTAACCAGGGACATATTATTGATCCACATCCCTGATCTTTATCATAGCTTGAGACTTGCCACTCTTTTCCTTCCAATTTAACAGAAACTAGTTTATGATAATTTAACCCATACCATCTTCACCAGTATGAATTTTTAAATGCATCCTCCAAGCACATGACACATTTATATTTCTGAATAATGATCAAAATCAGACAAAACCAGCTACTTCTTATTTCTGATGGCTTTGTGAAGTAGAAAGATGGAATTCTTTCACCACACAGGTCAGAGATTTGAGTGTCCACTTTCCAATCTCCTCAAATAGTCCAAGCCTAGCTGTGGAAAATTCCAGGAACAGGATTCACTAAAATGCCTGATATATTTTAGATTTCTCCTGTGGTTTGGATAAGTCACTTTCACTTTTCTGCCTCTGTTTTCTCACCTTCCCCATGATCAGAAAAGAAGGAAAATACTGTTTCCCTTACAAAAAAAAAAAATCTGGTTTGGGAAAATTCCAGGAAGATGAAAATATCATCAGTATTCATTCCTGACAATAAAATACAGCAAGAACCATCAACCAGATCAACCAGTGACTCACTCTTCCAAGGAATCATGATGAATTTTCCTCTTAAAAGCCTGAAACAGACTTTTTGGTGTCACTGTGTGCACCTACCTTTCTGATTTTTATAATTGTCTAGGTGGGCTCCAGACACACATATCCACAAGACAGGGCATCAGCAGAGTCCTCTCTGCTCTGCATTCAGCACAACTACATGTGCGCATACAGAGACGTGCAAAGGACACAGCTTGTATGCTTGGGGATGTACGGCTGCAAAACTGCATCTCAATATCCACATAAGCTCAATGATCACTTCATCTGACATCCTGTTTATTGCTGAAGATTATACACATATTTCCCAAGGCTACACATTTGCAAGTGACAAACATTTGCCTCAAGGATTCCAGAACATTGCAGGCAAGGACATAAACGACAATAAAGCCCAGGGTCTCACCTCGTAACGTTTTCATGTGCTGAACAGCCATCCTTAGCACAGTAAGTTTATCTAATTTCCTGGACATCGCATTGCATGTTGGTACCAAAGAAGCCAATTCGTCAATAAAACTATTCATTTTATCCCGACGTCTCTTTTCAATCTGACTGTGAGCTTCCCTGAGCAACAACAGGAAAAATGATTTCTCACAAAATATAGTCAAGCTTCAAAGGAAACAATGACAAAGATAAACAAGTTTTATTGCTTTTCAATATTCATCTGACAAGGCAAATTTAGAATTTACAGAAGGTTTCCAAATAGACTTTTCTAATAAAGTCACCAGAAAAGCGGTCCCACTTCCAGGCCAGTACTAGTTTTTTATGTTTACCTTGTCCTTAGAATTAAGGAAAAATATTACAAATATTATCTTTTCAGAGTAAACAGAATTGCTCATTTCCCCGAATTTCTTTTCCTCCAAGCCTTTATAAAACTGGATTTCAGGATGGGGGTAGATGGAAAAAGAAGGGAGGCAGAGGCTTCATAGAGTAAAGCATCCAGAACAGCCACCATCACGGGTCTGTGGTACCACAGTGCACTGTCTCTGAGGTCTGTGAGGAACCTGCTGTGTGGCCAGAAGAGGGACTTTACTATTTTCCTGTCAGAGGCCCACTGATTGAGTCATCAGGTAAATAACATGGATCAACCATGACCCCAGCTAGAAGCAGCAGATGGTAATCTGTTCCCAAGAGCTTCCTCCCAAGAATGCCACATTTCTGCCTCCAGGGAGGTGTCGCCCATTGAGGCCGGGTGACACTTCTGCTGGCACACTCCCATCCTCACTGCTTTGCAACTGTCCTGTGTGATTGTTTTCCTAAGAAGATGCGTAAACTGGAAATGTAGCTCTCTGTAGCTGCCGTAGCAACAGAGAGGCATGGGAACTCCTACAGAGGCTAGTCTGCAAGGGAGAAGACAGAAGTCTTAGGTCAGCCAAATTCTGCGGTCCCCTGGTTCTGTGTGTCATGGCATGGCCTCAGTCAGCCCTGATGCTAACTGGAAAGCCTGAGGACCCACATGAGGAGTCCAGTGTGGTTGGAGGCAAGAAGGATCAAGTTAGAGAATCTACTCAAGTGCACAGGGCATCCCCCATGCTGTGGCCTTCAGTTGCAACTTGCAGGCTGTTATGGATTGAATTGTGTCCCACCAAATTAATGGAGCAGTCCTAACCCTGATACCTGTAAATATGACCCTGTTGGAAATAAGTTTGTTTGTTGTTGCTGTTGCTGTTATATTAATGGGGTCATACTGGAGTAGGGGGTTCCTAAACCGAATCACTCCTGAGTAGTGTCTTAGAAAAAGAGAAGAATAGACACAAACACATAGGGGAAAGGCAGATGCCATGTGAGGACCTGTCTATAGGTAAGGAATGCCAAGGACTGTGGCAGTCACCAGAAAGCAGGCAAGGAAGGAATCAGTGTGGCCGAGACCCTGACTTGGATTCTGAGTCTCCAGAACTGTGAGACAATAAATGCTTGTTCTTTGAAGTCACCCATTTGTGGTATTTTTTGTTACAGCAACACTAGGTAACTAAAACACAGTCCAATAAGAGCTCCTTTCAAAGGCAAAGTGCAGCCCAGGAATCGAACCACTGAGCCAGGTCTCCTCTGGAGGGCCTGGAGTCAGGAAGGAGCAACCTACTAAAGACTGGGGGGAAAATTTTAGCCTTGGGCTATGTTCCACTGCCTCTAAAGTTGCCTTCAGGTTAAACATGCTGAGAAAAGAGTGGAAGCCAGCTAAGTCTAGAGAGCGCAGAGGGGCAGAAGACCACATCAAGCCAAGGGCCGCAGAATCTCTGTCCTATTCCCTAAGACCATGACAGCACCCAAAAGGACTATTAGGCAGACAGAGACTACACATACATATGCTGCCCTCTAAGCAACCATAACCCCTACACTCTGCAGACAAAACGAAGGTCCAAGTTTACCTTGCATTTTTTATCCTTCCTTGGTGCTCTGTGTATTCTAACCTGGAAGGAAAAAAGCAGAAAATAAAAACACAATCCCCTGGATGTTAGTGGCAAAGTTATGTATTTTTGTTTTCTTCCCTGCCTAAATCCCTGCCATCTCTCTCTCTACAGACACCCAAGGGCTTTTGGTTGTTAGCCACATGGGGGGAGGGGCGGGGAGACAGTCCTGAGGCCCAGGCTCACAGCCTCCTCCTTGCTTATCCCCAATCAAGGACATTGGTGGGAGCTGTCCCCAGTAACAGAATGTGTAACTATGCCAAGAAAATGGCTACAAGGACCCTGAAGTTCAAATGACTAAGGATACACAGATACCTTCCATGAGGGTCATCTTTGTCTGTGTCCATGCTTTCTCTGCAAAAAACAAGAGAACGTGATGGCTTGTCAATAAGGACAGACAGAATAGCTTTTTTTCATAATACAGAAGGTCCTCATTTATCCAGAAGCCAATCAACTAGAAAGCTCAAATGGCCACAGTATTGGTTAATGACATACAATATTACAAAGAGAAAAAAAAAAGATCAATTTAACTGACATAAAACCCTCACGGCTTTCCAGATAATCAAACAAGAGTATCCAAACAAAGATAACACCATACTCCCTTAACATTCTGGATAAATGGAGTGTATCCCACTTGCAAAACATAACAAGCATCAAATATACGTGTGCATACATATATATTTGGTGAGGGGAGTGAAGTAAGGAGTGGGAAGTCAAAGCACCAACAAAGAAGTCCCGAGCAGAGCCCCAAGGAAGCTTTTCAAAGGCACTGCTACCAAATGTTCTGGTTCCCAGGTGAGGTGGGGCAACCCTAGGCTTGAGGAACTGGGACAGAGGGGAGTGGGGAGCTGAGGGGCATGGAACCCTGTTTGGCTGCAGAGGGTCCTGGGATGATGGCAGAGATCTGCCTCCCTTTCACAGACCTAAGAGACCCAAGTTTCATGATACCTTGGGGTTCAGTATAAAGTCAACTTAAAACCCTTTCAGGGAACTTGAGGTTGGCTCACTCCTTCCTGTAGCCCCTAAATGAGGTGGGAGCTGACTGCTGCCTCAGCCTCTCCCTCTTTCACCTTTAACCCAGAAGAAAGGAAGGATTATGGCCCTTCAAACAATGTGATCTCAAAGGCAAAAAGAACTGAATCACATCAGGGACATTCTAGAACAGTGGTTCCCAATTTCCTCAAAGACAAAGAGTTTCTATAGCTAGTCCTAAGGTTCAGAAGAAACTATACAGGTCACACTGGCAAATGAACCCACCCCCACCCCCACCCGCCCCCACTCCCTTTTGTCTAGAGTTGTATTTGCTCATTGAAGCCAGGCTGATCATCTCAGGTGAAAAGAAGCTCTGCTTGGCAGTTGCATATGACTTTAGTGCATTAATATAATAGGGAAAGGAATTACGGTTACTTAACTAATACCTTCTCCTTGAATTAAAGAAGGTTTGCAAACTGGGATCCATGAGGAAAGTTTGAAGGTCTTGGGTGGTGACAAGGTTCGAAGCCACAGATCTAGATAATAGGGGTCTCAGAACATGTCAGTGGCTCCAACATCACTTGCGCAAGAAAAGAGGTTCACAGAAAACACCACCTGGTCTTCCTGTTAGAAAGTTACTACTAAGGCAGAACACCCTCATGGTCCTCACACCCTCTCCATCCCCTGGGCGTTTGCTCTCTTAATTATCTGGGATAACTTACATATTAATCATAGCATCTCCTAGTGGGCATCTGACCTCCAGCCACTGTGCTCCCCAAATTCGACCTGTGAACTTCAGCAGAAAGGACATCTGCTGTAGGGGGGATACCTCCTTGGAGATTTTCCCTCATTAAACAACAGAAAACCTCTTAAATGGACATTTGGGTAAGATTTCACGCAGCTGCCTGAACAAAAATAAAATGTGCCTTTGGATATTCTAAGCTGCCTTATTCTCTAGGTGTTTGTACAAGTAGAGAGGAGTTGACTATAAGCGTGAAAATTTACTTACTCAAAAGAAAAGTCATCAAGTCTAAAAAGAAACAAAAATACTATTTAATACAACAAGTACATACTAATGTAGATTACGTTTAAGGACAATATCAATGTTCCTATACTGCTTTCAGAGACAACCTCCATTTATTCATTCACTGCACAAACATTAAGTACCTGATATGTACCGTCTTCATCAGAGAGAGGCCCTCAGGAAAAGCTCTCTTTGGAATCATTGAGATTACATACATAGCCTTAGTCCTCTTGCTCAAAGGAGCAAAGGAAGATGAAGAAAAGTACAAAAGGCAGGACTTGACTTTAAGGCTGTTATTTTTCCCTTGAAAATTTGGGGGTGGAGAGGGAATAAGGCCTCAGCAGTGCTGGAGGTTCCCTCTTGGCTTGCAAGCTGGGGGGTAGGGCAGGGAAAGGGGGGGTTGGAGATAAAGCAACCAATTGTTCAGCTACCTAGAGTCTGATATTTTATTCCCATCCCCTTCCATAAAGGAGATCCCCTCTTCCAGGAGAAACAGATGCTCCATGCCCATGAACTGACACCAAGTTTAAACAAGAGGAAGCGGAGAGCTAAATGTCTTACTGGTAGTCAGTGGAGCTGCCCTTCCGTTTGCGATTGCAATCCATGCCACTGGTGCTGAGGGAGCTGGAGAGGAGGTCGGTGGAACCTGGGGACATGAAGTCACTGATTGTTGAGGAAACATCCATTCTCTGGTCTGCCATATTTGGGTGTTCTGGAATGATTACAAGGGGGCACAGAGGCACATTTATTTCAACTTGCTATTCTAAAGTAGTAGAGGGCCAGTGGGGTGGGGTCTTTTATAGCACTAACACATCTCTCACATCTGTCATCTGATAGATAGCCAATAAAAGAAAGAAACCAGCATCAACCAATCCACCCAGGTTTGTTTTCTTCTTAACCACTCCTAAAGGCAGTCCCTAAGAGTCCCTGGGTGGTACAAATGGTTAATGTGCTCAGCTGCTAACTGAAAGGTTGTAGGTTTGAGTCTACCCAGAGGCACCTAGTAATCTACTTCCAAAAAAAATCAGCCATTGAAACTGTATGGAGCACACTTCTACTCTGACACACAGAGGGTCACCATGAGTAGGAATCAACTCAGTGGCAACTTTTTTTCTTTTTAAAGACATTCCAAGGGATGAGGGCATCATGTGAAAAGACCTGGGTCTGTGACCCAGCATGGCCAATGTCGGGTGCTGCCGGAGCACAGGGATTCAAAGAACAGGAGAGGAGAAATAAACTGGAGCCCCAAAAGCCAAGCCAGGGACTAACCCTGAGCTGTACTGAGGTCTCTGAGTCAATCCTGGAAAACAGCAAGACAGAAAACCTTGTATAATACAATGAATATATTGTAAGCAAATTTGCAAAACATTTCAAGAATTTATGTTTTAAAAGCACAAGATTAAGTTGGCCCCAAAATGAAGTTGACAAGTACCTTGCAAAAGACTCCAACACCAAACCACGTTGAAAAGCTCTGTGTACCGCCCACAGTCAGGTGTCTGAGCTCCACACGCTATGACTGGAGCTGTCACTCCCTCTCTCTAAGTCCAAGGTTCCTCATCTGCAAAACAAAAGGGTGGGCTTGATGACTGTGATGTGCCTGCCCACACCAAGGTTCTATGGCTCTGCCAACAGGAGGGCAGAGGGGACTTGATCTTACTAGTAGAGAGATGAAGGTGAAACTGTCTAGTCAGAAAATCTGTGTCACGTTCTAGTTCCTATTTCAAAACAAAACAGAGAGAGAAGAAAACTAATAAAAGTGAAGGAGACAGGGAAGAAAATGTGGGACTGCTGAAGGAGACAGAGAAATAGGTTGGAGCGGGGCAACCTGAAAAGGAGAAAGCAGGAGGTGGTGAGAGCTAAATCCAAGAAATCACACTTCTCTTGGAAAGTGGCATGGGCTGGCGGTCAATGAGATATTTGGATATTTGGACAAGCCCTTGAGTGCTCTGCTGAGCAGTGATCTCCTGCCATCTGTGAAATCAGGGAACTGGTCAAGACCTCTGAGGTTCCTTCCAGCTCTTCCCATCCCTGGAGAGTTGGCCTGGTGTGGCAGAAACGGCTTGGACTCTGAAGTTGGACAGCCCTCAGTCCAAGTCCCAGCTCTGCTACTTACATGCTGTTGTGTGACCCTGAGTAAATCATTTCACTTCCTCCCAGACATTATTCTTTGGCCGTGAATATAGAACTAGACGGTAATTTTTAATGGCTGAACAGTATCTGAATTTTGGCTCTACTACTTACTAGCTGGGTGATCATGGGCAAGTTTAACCTCTCTGTGCCTCTGTTTCTGCAACTATAAAATGGGGATAATGACAGCACCTACAGCTACTGTTGTTGGGAGGATTAAATGCTTCTGTACGTGAAAAGCACAAAGAGCTCCTCGGACAGAGCACCCTCAGGGAGTGTGAGCTATTGTTTTCACTATCACTACTCACTATCACTATTACACCCACAGTTTAGTGAACCAGTCCCCTGTGGGTAGGTGTGTGCAAATTTTCACTTTTACAACCACCACTGTAGTGAACATCTCTGTGCATTTATCTCTGTGCGTATGAGCTATTATGTCTTAGAATAAATTTCTAAAAGTGGGACTGACAGGTCAAAACGGGACACATGTTGTACAATTTTGCAAATACTGAAACACTGTCCTCCAGAAAAGCTTCAATAATTTATATCCCCAACAAGAGCTCTTGTCAATCTGAAGGGGGAAAATGGTGCTCATTATTTTTACTTGCATTTTTTTTATTACTACCGATAGTGCTCATATGTTTATAGGCATTTGTCTGTCTTCCTTTTGTGCCTACTCATGTCCTATTTTTCTGCCTTTTTTCCTACTGTGTCTTAGTCTGGATGCTCTGCTGAAACCTGTCCATCATGGGCGACCATGCTGTTATTTGAAAAACCGGTGGCACAGCTTCCAGGCATCATAGCAACAAGCAAGGCACCACAGTATGATAAACTGACAGATGGTGAATGGCTAAAATGAAGACAGACTAAGAAAGGCCCGGCAATCTACTTCTTAAAAATTAGCCAATGAAGAACATATGGATCACAATACAACAGTGTTTGATATAGTGCTGGAAGATGAGCCCCTAAGTTGGAAAGCACTACACAATGGCTACAACAAGGGACTCTGTCATGGGTTGAATTGTGCCCTCCAAAAATATGTGTCAACTTGGTTAGGCCATGATTTCCAGTATTGTGTGGTTGTCCTCCATTTTGTGATTAACGTAATTTTCCTGTGTGTTGTAAATCCTAATCTCTGCCTGTGGTTAATGAGGCAAGATTAGATTAAGTTAAAGAGGATTAGGGTGTGATGTAACACCCTTGCTCAGGTCACATCCCTGATCCAATGTAAAGTGAGTTTCCCTGGGGCGTGGCCTGCACCACCTTTTATCTCACAACAGATAAAAGGAAAGAGAAGTGAACAGAGAGTGGGGGACCTCATATCACCAAGAAAGCAGCACCGGGAGCAGAGAGCATCCTTTGGACCTGGGTTTCCTGCTCGGAGAAGCTCCTAGTCCAGGGGAAGATTGATGACAAGTACCTTCCTCCAGAGCTGACAGAGAGAAAAAGCCTTACCCTGAAGCTAACGCCCTGAATTTGGACTTCTGGCCTCCGAGACCGTACGGGAATAAACTTGTTTGTTGAAGCCATTCACTTGTGGTATTTCTGTTGGAGCAGCACTAGATGACTAAGACAGACTCAAACATGCTAACGATCATGAAGATGCCGCAGGACTGGACATTTCATTATGTTGTACATAGAGTCATCATGAGTCAGAGCCAACTCAACAGCAACTAAAAACAATAACATCATTTTTCTACCATGTTGTCGTTAGTATTGATGGGTCTCCCAACCCATGTTTATCTGTACAGCTGAACATGGTTGAGAAAAACATACAACATGCTGATTACTATCACTTTCTATCCATGACCTCTCACCTCATGAAGCCCTCACTGCTGCCAGCCAATCCTTCACTTCCCTGGTCTGTTTATACGCCCACTCTGCTATCAAGGACTTCATACTTTCTCTTCTCTCCTCAAACTGTCAACATCTCCCCAAGCCTCACCCTCAACTGATAATTTTGCCTTCTGTTTTACTGAGAAAAGAGGCCAGTGATCACATCTACCAACCTAACTAGCTGCTCCTGGTTAGGATCACCACCTCCAACATGTGCCTGGACTCCATCGCTCTCACCTACTCAAGACCATTGCTCCCGGACCCACCCCACTCCTGTATCATCAACTTTCTCCATTTGAGTGGATCATTCCCGTTAGGATAAAAACAACTTCTATTTGGGGAGAACAAAAAAAATGTGTACCCCATTTCCTTCCAGCTGGAGTTCCTGGGTGGCACAAATGGTCAGGCACTAGACTACTAACCTAAAGGTTGGCAGTTCAAATCCACCCAGAGGCTCCTTGAATGTAAGCCCTGGTGATCTACTTCTGAAAGGTGACAGCTCTGAAAACCCTATGGAGCAGTTCAACTCTGTACACATGAGGTTGCCAACATCTCTTTGGCTACTGCCCCATTTCTCTGTCTCCAGTTCCTTTCCTTTTATTCCCTGTAACTCGACTCAAGTCAGATTTTGTCTCTATCATTCCAATAAAACAGCCTTTGTTAGGTTCACCAATGACCTCCCCATTGCTAAATCTAATGGCCAGTTCTCCATTCTCTTCCTACTTGACAAATCAGCAGCATCTGATAGAGCTAGTCTCCCCTCCTGATAGTCTCTTGGTGTCAAAGAGTCCCCACTTTCTCATAGTCCTCCTTCTATTTCAGGGACCACTCCTTTTTGGGTGGTGTAGTTGGTTCTTCCTCATCTCCCTGGCCTCTAAATGATGGAGGTCCTATGGAGGGTCCTTGGACTTACATACTCACTTTCTAAAAGATCTCATCTAATTTCATTGTTCAAATACTATCTACTATGACAACTCCCGAATTTTTATTTCCACCCTGGACCCCTCCTCAAGTGCCAGATTGTATAACCAACTGTCTGACATCTCAATTTAAATATTCAACACCTCAAACTGAAACATCCATAATCCAAGCCCTGATTCTCCCTGAACTGAGCCTCCTACTCATTCCCATCTCAGTAAGTGGCACTTCAATCCTTCTGGTTGCTCAGGCACCAAACCTAGAAGTCATCTTTGACAAAGCTTTCTCTCACAACCCGCATCCCATCCATCAGCAAATCCTATCTGGTCTACATTCAAAAGACATCCAGAATTCAACCACATCTCCCTTTTTTCCTTCATGTTTCTGCTCAAATGTCACTTCATCAGTGAAGCTTCCTTGAACACCTCTATAATATGAACAGACACCTGCCAACCCTCCCTAACTACTCACCCTGCTTAGTTTTTTCTCCATAACACTTACTGAAATTTGACCTACTGTAATTTACTTCTGTATTTATTTACTGGCTGTCCTCTCCATTAGACTATCAGCAGCAGGAGAGCTGGGGTTTTGTTTTGTTTATTGCTTGCATCCCTGATGCCTAGGACAATTCTTAGCACACAGTAAGTGCTCAATAAATAAATGTTCAATGAATGAATAAATAAATTTATATATTAGGCTTATTAATTCTTTGTAGATAATAAACCAAAAAAACAAACCCATCGCCATCAAGTCGATTCCAACTCATAGCAACCCTGTCTTAGTCATCTAGTGCTGCTGTAACAGAAATACCACAAGTGGATGGCTTTAACAAAGAGAATTTTATTATCTCACAGTCCAGTAGGCTACAAGTCCAAATTCAGGGCGTCAGCTCCAGGGGAACGCTTTCTCTGTCAGCTCTGGAGGAAGGTCCGTGTCATCAACCTTCTCTTGGTCTGGGAGCATCTCTGCTCAGGTCCAAAGGACATGCTCTGCTCCCAGCACTGCCTTCTTGGTGGTATGAGGTTCCCATGCTCTCTGCTTGCTTCTCTCTTTTATATCTCAATAGAGATTGGCTTAAGACACTACCTTTTCTTATAGACCTCATCAATATAACTGCTGCTAATCCATCTTATTACATCATAGTGATAGAGTTTACAACACAGGGAAATCACATCAGATGATAAAATGGTAGACAATCATACAATAGTGGGAATCATGACCTAGCCAAGTTACCAGACATTTTTGGGGGACACAATTCAATCCGTGACAGATCCTATAGGACAGAGCAGAACTGCCCCACAGGGTTTCCAAGGAGCGCCTGACGGATTCAAACTGACAACCTTTTGGTTAGCAGCCATAGCTCTTAACCACTACACCACTAGGGTTTCCTTGCAGATAATAAATATTGCAAATACTTATTTTTTTCCTATTTGCCTTTTAACTTTATGGCATTTGTGTATGGTACTAAAAGTGACATGTTTTGAAAAGCCTTTCTCACCCCAAAAATAATAAACACAATCTTTTTTTCACTATTATTTTTATAATTTTATTTAGCTGTTTAATCCATATGGAAATTATTTTAGTATACTAGCTAAGGTTGTGAAATTCTTATTTCCCTCTAACGAACAGACAACTGTCCCAACACCATTTACGGGACCATGCATCCTGTTATCAATAATTTGAAATGCCACCTTTACGGATTTATTGTCTGTTTCTGGACTCTCTATTTTCTTTGATCTAATTATTTCCACTCTAGTACCACAGAGTTTTTATTCTGTAGTTTTATATTACATTTTAATATCTAGTAGAACAAATCCTTTCCCTCTTACTACTCTTCATTCTCAGAAATTTCCTGACTATTCTCTCTGATTTATTCTTCAAGATGAACTTTATAATTATTTAATCACACTACAGACTCTGGTGGGTGGCTGCCACAGTTATGGTTGTCATCATTACTAACAGTAAGAGAAGCAGGGTCAGGAATGAGTACAGAGTTCTACCCTTGGGGTCTTGGTGACTGATAGAGCCCTGGCCCCTTTGGGCCACATGCCAGACACGCGTGCCACCTCTACCCACCACCTTTTGTCTGAACAGCCAATTGCCTGGGACGAAACACTCCAGATTTCAGGACTCCTGAAAGAATCTACACTTCTTGAAGGAAGAACTGCCATCCACACTGCCAATGACCGGTCAGTTGTCAAGGGAAAGGATTCATTTATTACCTGAAGTTATGGTTCTTAAACCTCAGGTGCAGCCTGGGAGGAGCAAGGGGCCACTGGACGTGTTGGTCACCTCAAAGCGATTTTCATGTTTTGTAGTTTCCTTTCAGGCAGTCAACTTCTTCCAAAAATCTACAGTAGGCACCATGAGAAAAGAAAACCCAGACAGGTCACTTGGGGTAAATAAATTTTCAAATCAAGGAGATGGCAGAGTTCGTGATTCCTAATTACAGACAGTAACACTGGACAGGCTTATGATCCTGACCATCTCGGTATTCTAACTGCACTCCCCACCCCCCTACCAGCTACCAAGCAACTATGAAAAGCAAGTCTTCAAAAAACATTAAACCAAAATGCTAGCAGGGCCAATACCAAAAACTAATTGCTGGAAGAGAGCTAAGGTGTTTAAAGAAAATGTCCACGAAGCTGTTCAGCAATCCTTCAGCTTCTTATTAAACCTAAATTGCAAAAGTATGAAGGAATCTGGCAGGAGAATATTTCCTGTGAAAGATAATGCTTTTCAAGTTACTAAAATGGATTCTTGGGCATATCATTAAGAGAAGAATGGTTACTGTGTTTTTCATATCTTCTCCTTGGAAACTCTATAGGGCAGTTCTGATATTCACTGATCTCTAAGCCTCAACTTCATTTGTTAAATGGGATATTATCTAATTATCCAGGGTCTAGATAGGAAAGAGAAGCCCTGGTGGCACAGTGGTTAAGAGCTTGGCTGCTAACCAAAAGGTCGGCAGTTCGAATCCACCAGCCACTCCTTGGAAATCCAATGGGGCAGTTCTACTCTTCCCTATATGGTCACCATGAATCAGAATCAACTGGACAGCTATGGGTTTGATTTGGTTGGCAATGCAAGTGTTTAGAAAATGTCCATGAGCCTACGTACATCTGGACACATGTGAAGGTAAGAGAGAAATGAATTCTGCAAAGGGACTTGTGTTAATAAAGTGGCAGAGCTGCCCTTCTCATCTCTTATAACAGAAGTCATAGGGTCTCCTCTCTGCCCCTCTGACTCATGTCAAGGAATCCTGTGTCTGGAAGAACCAGCTCTAAAGGAAGAAAAGGGCCTCACATGTTCCATCCCTTCTCTGCTTGAGATGATAAGACTCTGGTTTTAAATGGGGCTTTCCTGGCCTTTCTCAAGCCAAAATTCTGGCATTTCTCATACTGCTAGCTAACCTTTCAGAGATTTAGTACATTAAGTATTGGAGTCTTTGGATTATGTATCTTTGTCTTGATCATTATAAAGGTCTTCAAGTGAATATCCAGGAACAGAACTGATTTTTGTCCTCTTAATTTATCCCTCTTTGCAATCTGATTCAGAAAGTGGGAAAAGCAATACCTTCACTGCCTGGCTGTCTTAACTCTGGTCAGGGCATGTACAAATAATGTGACCAGGAGTTTTAGACTTCTAGTCCCTAAGCCTCAATCAATAACACAGCGGCAAATCGACGCAAAGTCCCTGGGGCAGTGCTGCTGGAAGATTAACACACGTAATTCCATCTCACTGTGATTCCCTCTCTAGGTCACATGTGATCCTCCCAGCATCCTGCTTCTGCTGAACCCACATTTTTGCAGGTGTGGCGCCCTTTGCCCATCCCTCCCAGCCTCCTGTGCTGCTCCTACTCCCAGCTCCTTCAACATCTGCTTTCATGCCACTGTGGCCACTGTTTGCTTTCATGCCACTGAGGACACTTCAGTGCCACTGTGACCACTGTCTTCTTTCATGCTGCTGTGGTCACTTGTGTGCCACTGTGGCCACTATCTGCTTTCATGCCACTGAGGATACTTCCATGCCACTGAGGCCACTGCCTGCTTTCATGCTGCTGTGGTCACTTTTGTCCCACTGTGGCCACTGTCTGCTTTCATGCTACCGAGGACACTTCTGTGCCACTGTAGCCACTGTCTGCTTCATGCCACCGCAGCCACTTCCATGCCACTGCAGCCACTTCCATGCCACTATGTCCACTTTTGTGCCACTGTGACCACTGCCTGCTTCCACACCACTGCAGCCATTTCCATGTGGACACTGTCTGCTTTCGTGCCTGTCTCCCCAGTAGGACTATGAGCACCAATCTCCATACAGGTGGGTCCTCACTAGAGGTGGGTACTCAACACATGTCAAATGAATGAATAAATTCATGTCCTTTCTCTTTTCCTCACTTCCCTGAAACGTAGATGAAGGCTGTGCTAAGATTCAAGTCCCAAACTCCATATTAAATTACATATTTTGATCAATTATTCTAATACTCAATTTTCTTCTAAGAAATAATACTAAATGCTAATATAGAATTTGGCGCTATATTTTGCAAAACAAAAATCAGAAGGCCTTTCTTATATGCTTAGACAAGGTAAGGAAAATAAATCAACTGTAACACATAATTATTTTTGGAAAACAGCTATTGCTCCTAGATGCTGTTCTTAGATCTAAGACCAGTAAAGAAAATGAAACAAAAGAAAGAAAGAAAAAAAAAAAAAAAACTCTTTCTGTGCTACTTCCAAAGGATGTTTGAGCTTTGAGCCAAGAGAGGGGTGCTTCAGGAGGCCGAAGGTACCTGTGAGAAGAGACCCTTGCTGAGGGGTGGGCCCAGGGCCAGCCCTGGTGCAGCCAGTGAACTGGTGCATAGTGAGGATGCTCTTGGGAGAGGCTGATCTGTGGCTCTGGAGTCAGGGGCCACATGTACGTACACTTCTGAGCTAGAGAATCGCAAAGGTGGAAGAGGGGCTTGCTGGATAGTCAGAGAAAGCAGGGAAGAACATGAGGCACCTTCTATGCTATTTCAGTCCCCCATGCTCCTTGGAGCACATGAAAAAGAATCTCAGTGGCTCTGCCCAAAGAAGCGAGGAGACTGGAAGAGGAGTCATAGCCTGCTGGCCCTGCAAAGAGATGCCTCACCAGCTGAGGAGGTTGAGGGCGTCAGTGACAGGTAGGAGTCAAAGGGGGACACAGCTGCTGCTCTAAGCTGAGCAGGATGAGGCTGAACACCGCCCCTTAAATAAAACCTCCACATCATCTACAGGAAGACTACCATATCAAAGACCATCCACTGCAAACCAGGTGTCTCTCTCTTCTTTCCCTATTCCCTGCTCCAGCACTTGAGAAATTCTGGAAGAAGAGAGAGGGGAATGTGGAGACGGCATTCATTTTCAAAATATTGGCTGTCCCCCCTGGTGAGAAGATTGTAACTGTAGCCCTGTTGATGTCAGGCCTGGCCAAGAGACTTGCTTTGACCAAAGACATAGGAGCAGAAGTGACAGACGCAACTTTCAAACAGAACCTCTGACGTGTTTTCTTTTGCTTGTGCCCGAGACCAGCAATTTTCTGGAGAAGGGCTCCTCCCTTAGCTAGGTCCTGGATGGAGGGTAGCACAAGGAGGAAATAAACTGTTGCTACTGAAGCCACTGAGATGCTGAGGCTGCTGATCAGTAGGGTGATCAACTCCTCTGTCACTCCTGCTGTAGCACTGAAGGTCTCGCATCCTGGGAACTGCCTCTGTCCCAGACAAACCTGGACCACTGGTCACTGACTCAGCTATGACCACCGTATAACTCATCCTAAGCTGACAACACAGGGAAGAAGAAGGAAAGAAAGAGTAGGATGCTAGAGCTACTGATCAAGCCTGACCTGGAACACAGTAGGGGAACAATGGTGGTTTTAACCAGGCTAATTTAATCTTCTGTAAATCATGATCATTATCCCAGTTTTCCAGGTGAGAAAACCGAGGATTGACGAGACAAAGCTATCTTGCTGAAGATCACACATCTAGCAAGTGGGGGCTAAAGCCCAGGCGTGTCTGGCTTCACTGACAGTGCTTCTAACTTACACATTGCTGCCAATCGTGCCTCCAAAAACCACCCCCACAAAGTGAAATGCAAAAACAAAATAAAAAATAAGCAGTCCGGGGGAAGGAATGAGGGGAACTATAAGAAGAAATCCAGGTTCAGGAAAGCTATTGAAACTGAGCAAATAAGCTGTCTCTGAGCTTCCTAGCAGCCAGGGCAGACAGACAACTCAGTTCTCACTGTGTAAGACCAGGAAGTGTCTCCGTCCATCAGGCCAGACTTGAGCAAGGACAGGTATCTGTCCAGGAAGTCTCTCTATGGGGCCTGAGTAATGCTGTGCCATACGGCTGAGCTCGGGGAACTGAGCTTTGTGAAAGGGCAGAGGTTTTCCCCCATTTTAAAATGGGGTCTCGGCGAAAGCCTGCCTCTCCTCCTGCCCACACCCTCAGCTGCAACAACCGAATGGAATTGTTAAGGCTACTTTGTGAGCCCAGGATGTCACTGGGGTAGTGGTTTTAGATGATGTAATTTAATAAAAGTACATGGCTTAGGAAAATATGGACAACAGTGAATCAATATACTTGGCTACCCTGTCTGGTAATGGTATGCTTACTGATCTACTTCCTCACAAAACTCCAAACTCCCCCAGGAAGGGCCGCCGTGTTGTCACCGCACCCCTGCAGCCTGCAAGGAGCTGGCCCCGCTTTCCTCCCACTCCCAAAAAGCCCATGGCAGATGGCCCCTGCCCCATTCTCCACTACATTGTGCTGGTGCCTGACTTGATGTTTGCTGAGGGAATGAATGTTGAGTTGCTCCAATATGATGGGCTTTGAGCAGAGGCAAGAGGCTGATGGGGCCCCATCCACTCCAAAAGTCCCCCTGGAGACCCTTGCCCCCATGGTTACTTTGGAAGCCTGCGAGGACTGTGGCTGCCTGGCCTTGTAGCATATGGATTTAGAGAATGTTCACCTAGTGAGATCAGGTGCCCTGAACCTAAGGTAATTCAGAGAGCATTTCTCTAGCCCTTAGCCATGCCACGGCTCAGAGGACACAGGGAGGGATCAGCAGTCCTTATGTTCCAGATGCCCTCAATCTAATGAGAGAGTCACTGCTTAAATAAATATGTGACAGCACGACCAATGCAACAGATAGGGCCATGCTTACAGTTGTGCTGCAGTGCACTGCACAACTCCAAGAGGTGCCTGCATGTTTGAAAGAGGCAGAGATTTCTCAAGTCATTATGACAAATTTCCAGCAGGTGGCAGTCAAGTGTCTTGAGGAAGGAATGCCTTTTTTTCCTAGCTGGGGAGGGGGTGCATATATAAGAACACAGGAGAAAACACTTAGCTCATTGGTGTGTATGTGTATGGGGGCGGGGAAGTGGGGGGAGAAAATGAGGTAATGGAAGGAAAAGGAACCTGGGAGAAGATGAGACTTGAATTGGTGTGGACTGGAGGGTCAGAAGTGCATTCTGAGTAGTATTTGCAATGGTACCCCAGCCTGAAAGGCACTAGTTGTCAGGGGCATGGGGAAGAGCCCCGTTTGTGGCACTTGTGTGCTCAACCTCACTAGTAGCTCTAGATGCTTGGGGAACCTGAAATCAAACAGAAATGAAGGAGACTGCAATTTGGAATGGAATGGGCTGAAGGGTCAGTTGAGAGGGTCTCACGGGGGGATGGGGGAGCAGGATCCTGGGGCACTTTGTGAATTAAACTAGGGCAGTCTTTGTAGAAAAGACCCCCAATACTGTTGATGGGAGTCACATACAACAAGCCCATAAATTTCCCAAGGGCAAGCTCCTAGCCCAGCAAAGGCACTCAATAAATGTCTGTTGAAGATTAAAACTAGTATCTTTTTAAACCTTTTGCCAAGTCCACCACTGAGCTATAGAATGAGAACAAGCTGACCAACAAGTTACCACCGCACTGACTCTTGGTCCTGGATGTGGACATACAGACCACAGGGATGGGATCAGTGTGGGAAGTGGCCCAGTTTCAAATGACAGTTGAGCAGCTTCCTAAATTGGGGTGGACCAGGATGGTGAGGGAGAGCAAACAGAATGGCCATAATTGGAGCCTCAGAGTGGATGCGTAGGATAAGGTCATCACTCTTTCACAGGTCTGATAAAAGAGACTGCAGAATGACTTAGAGTCTCAGGAACCACTGATCCCCCTTAAGGTATCTATGAACCATCTAAACATGCTGTTTCACTACTTTTAATGTACCAAGCCCTTTAGAACATGGTGGTTAAGAACATGCTCTCTGATGGCAGACTTACAGGTTTCAAGTCCTGATTCTGCCATGTATTACTATCTTGGCTTCAAATCTCAATTCTAACATATATCAGCTGTAAAGCATTGGGTGCAATACTTAACTCTGTATGTCTGACCTGTAAGAGAAAGATAATAGCAGTGCCTACCTCAGGATCATGGTGAGGATTAAATGAGATATATAAAATACTTAGAATGGTGTCTGGCACATAATAAGCCTTCTGTGTTAGCTACTACTATTATTATCTCATTGAATCATCACAGCAGTCTATAAGGCAGCTACTATCATTTCTATATTATTTCTGCCAGATGAGAAAACTAAGTTTCAGAGAGGTTAAGTAGTTTGACCAAGGTGTGGTGAGTTTAAAGCCAGGCTGGTCTGATCTAAAGACCGTATTTCTTCCACTATATGACATGGTTTCCACACAAAATAAGAAATGGGCACATTCCAGAAAACAGCAGGGATTTACAAATACTGCAAACCAGCACTTTCCAAAGCGTCTGCCATAGACTACTAATCCTGTGGGATGTTACTAGATGGTACATGAAGACAAAAAAAAAAAACAAAGGACAAATAAGAATGGGAGATGCTGGGTTAAATACACAGGTGTCTCTCTTGCAGAACTTCTCGGACCTTTAAACATGGCCCTGTGGAGTCTGATGTTCAGAAGCAACAGTCTCCAATTCGCCAATTCTCAAGTGTTCTTGACCACACACCTTTTCTTCATCTAACAGCTAATGCCAAGGGTTCTATGGGGGCATGGTCAGGGGAACCCCCCCCCCCCAGCAAAATCATTCAGAATGATTAAGAATCCACCTCGCTTCCCACTTGCTCCTCTCCTAACCTGCTGTCTTCCTTGCAGGACGTGTTTGGCATGACATTTACCAGCCTCTGTGGCTCCTCTGAAAGCAGTCCCAAGTTTGAGGCTCCTGTCCCTTATGAGTGGTCTCTAGCCAGTTCCTCTGCCCCGTACGGGACAGCTGGTCCGATGCTGTCCCCTGCCTCTCAGCACTAGCACCTATGCTGTTTACAGTGCCCACTTGCATCCAGCCCACTCCCCAGCCATCCAGAAGCAATGCTCTTCTCCAAGGATTTTCTCCTCCAGCCTAGTCCTCGGCATTTCTCTGAATTACCTGGGGGACGACAATGGGGATCTGAAGCTACAAAGGGTGCTCACAGGTGCTGCCTCTCCCCAGAGCAAGGCCCGGCATGGAGGAGATGCTCACCACCTGGGTGTGTGCTCTGTGTCTGCCACACCCACCTGCCCTGCCGCCACAGCTCAGGAAGGCAGCCTGTCCTCCTGACCCTCAGCCCCAACAGGCCCAGCACTCAGAGCACAGGGGACAACTCCTGGCAATACCAAGAAGGATCAACAAGTCATGCTCAAGGACCAGCAACGGAAAGTCATGTTAGCCTGGCTCCCATTTTATTTTTATTGCTGTTTTGTTTTGTTTTAAATGCTGCAGAATAAAAGAGCCGGTCCTAAGGACTCAAGGAAAGAATACTTTCTACCAAAACACTTACTGCCTGAAGTTGAAGAAAATTCTGGAAAACATCTGCATCTTGTTTTAAAGGAAACAGAAGTATGCACTGCTGTTATTTGGTGTTATTTGCCAGTCCTAGAGGATGGGCAGCCTTTCCTCGTGGAGGAAAGAATAGTTAGGGGCTGCTGATGGCGACAGGCACCTGGGAGTGGACTCAAGGAAATCTGAGACCTAGAGAAGAAAAGGGATGTGCCTTCTTCTGGAAAGTGGGGGAAGTTGAGGACAGAAAATGGAAGAATATTCTGCAGTGGCGAGAAGTGATCTTGAGGGATCTTATATGAACGGCCTTCACATTTTTGCCATAGTAAAGGGCAAGGCCAACTACAAAGTGAGGGGTGGGACCTGAGAACAGGAGTTCCCACAGGAATGAATGTGCATTTTTAACAAGTTCCCAGATGATGCTAATGCTGCTGTTTAGGGACTAATCCTGAGAACCACTAGTAGAGCAGTGGTTCTCAAATTTTATTATACCAAAGAATCACCTGGGGATATTGTTAAAATGTAAATTCTGATTCAGTATATCTGGGGTAAAAATGCAAATTCTCAGCAGGGGTTTGAACTGGAATGAACTGGTTCAAAGCCCTGCCTGAGGAAAGGCCAAGGAGTGAGTGGGAGCAGGGGAGGGGTATGTGCAGAGCAGCGGAGCCTCCCAGGTGAGGCCACACAGCAGGCACTTATCCAGAGCCAGCTGACCAGGTATGTGACTTCCTGCAGCAGAGGAAGAGGTTGGGGATTCTCCCCTGGGTCCTGGACCAGAAAAGGGAGTGTGTCATGTGGACAAAAGGGTGAGGGGATTCTGGGTACATGAAGGCCAGGTGGTGGTCAGTGCAAGGCCTCTGGAGCTAATCACACTGGCTTCAAATCCCAGCTCTGCCATTTCATAGCTGTGTATCCTGGGCAAGTTACTTGACCTGTAGGTGCTGTAAAAGGGGAGGGTTCCTCTTTGCAGGGTTGTTGTGCAGACTGAATGAGCTTAATATATTCAAAGCGAGGCTTCGAACCGGTTCAGTCATGGCCAACGCAGCAAAATCAGAATAGATCTGAATTTGTAAAATGTGGGTGTACTGGGATGATAACTGGAATGGGAAAAATTACTGGTTGAAGCCCTGGAATGGGAGACTTGGAAGAGATGTAGTGAGCCCTCAGGAGCCTGATGCGGGAGACTGAGTTATTGCCAGGACTGTGGAGAGCGACACACATCAAAGCGACTGCCATCTTTGAGCTGGGCACCGCTGTTCCCGACTCTGCTGGTCAAGGGATTTGATTGCTATGCAATGCACATGCTGCCCTTGTTTTCTAGGAGAGAGATTAAGTTTCTAGCAAGACACTAACGTGTAATTCTTCCTATTCCGGTTATCATCCCAGTACACCCACATTTTACAAATTTGGATCTGTTCCAGTTTTGCTTCATCAGCCAAGACTGAACCAGGAAGAATCAGTTTGAAGCCCTGATGGAAAGCACTTAGGATATTTATCAGCGTTAACTTTGGTTACTGAAACAGATGACCTCAGGGTGGTGAGAAACGGAGGACTGAAGGCTGTGGGAAAAGTACACGCTGCTGTCCAAGAAAGCAAACTCAGACATGAAATCTTGGAGAGGGAGGAGCTGAGAGATGGATAGAGCAGAAGCATGGCAGAGGTGGTGCGGGTGTGGCACGAGGTGAGTAGATGTGAAGGAACTTAAAGATGAAGAGATACAGGGCAGAGAGCTCTGGGAACTGGGAGTAGGCCCACGAAGGCGACTGTGGGGACAGTGGAGAAAGGGGGGCTGGGAAACAGCCCAGAGGTTAGCATGCTGCAGCAGGAGCAGTGAGGACTCATAAGAATTTGAAAGGTGAATGGGATTTTAAGAGTCAAACCCCTTTTACAGATAAAAAACTAAAGTACAAGGAAATCACTCCTCTGTAGCTAGGTTTGGGGGAAAGCTTGGACTAGAACAATGAGAAAGTTGAGTCACCAGGTGATGAACAAAAGAAGTTTGGAGTTGCCCAGGGAGATGAGATGGAGGAAGCTGAAGACAATGATTTCCTCACAGAGATGGAAGGAAAAGGGGATCCCAGCAGCCAAGAGGTGGGCCACACTAGGGTTGGGGTAGTGTAGCAACACCTGGCTAAGAAGTTCTGGGGACAGGGAGGCAGATATCCCCCTCCTGCCCCACCCAGCATAGGTTTTTGGCTGACCGGTAAGGAGGCTTAAGATAGGAACCACCGCCCCGAAGTCTTAAAGCTCTGTGTTGAACAGCATTTATTGACCACCCATAAATGCTGGGCAATTTCTGAAGTGAAAAGATCAGTGATTTGCGTAAATTTCCACCATGAACTGCATGTGGCAGCCAATTTTCAATTCAGGACAATTTTGTAATAATGAAGACACTGTTAGCATGCTGGCCCACCATCATTCATTAATCTTTCAACAAATATTTACCGAGGGCATCAAGTGCCAGGCCCTGTTCTCCAGGGCAGTGCTGGGCATATGGGCAGGAGACAAAAATCTTGCCCTCATCTGGAATGCATTCTGGTGGAGGGAGGCGAACAAACAAAACAAACAAGTACATTATATAGGATGCTAAATGATGGTAAGTGCTCAGGAGACAAATCAGGGGTGGGATGAGGAGTCTTGATGAATGAGAGTAGTCAGGAAGGTCCCCCAGAGTCAAAATGTGAGGAGGAAGAGGGAGAGGATAGGAGCATTCCAGGCAGAGAACAGCCAGTGAGACAGGCTTTGGTGGAGCCGCTGACACGTCAGAAAACCAGCAAATGGACTGAGGGATATGCATGGGAAATGAGACAGCAAGAATAAGAGCGGTGGGAGGTGCTGGTGGGCACTGTAAGGACCCTGGCATTGACTCTGAGTGAAATGGGGAGTGACGTAATCCCACTTAGGTTTTAATAGGACCACTCTGGCTGCTGTAGTGAGAAGAGACTCCGTGTGTGTGTGTGTGTCTGTCTGTCTGTCTGTGTTAAGGGTGGTGGTGGGGAGAGCAGGGAGACTAGTTAGGAGATGACAGCAACAATCCAGGGAAGAGATGGTGTGGCTCAGCCCTAGGTGTTGGGAGTGAAGGTGGTGAGAAGTGGTCGAATTTCTAGATCTCTTTTCAGGCAGGCTATCCTGATAGATGGATGTGAGTTGTAAGAAGTCTGGACACAGTCAACCATGGTGGTGGTGAAATGAGTGGCCAAGGTGGGATAATGAGAACTTGTTGGATTCTGAATATACCCTTAAGAAACAGCGAACAGGATTTCCTGACTGTTCAGAGGTCAATGATATCTGTTCTGTAAACTACAAAGGCGTGATGGGGGCGAAACTCCAAACCGAGCTCCACTTGCCAGGCAGCATGCCATGTGTGACAGCTGGAGGAAGGGTGCCTTTTTATCATCCTTCCATCCAGGGGAGGTGCCACTGGTTTGGGACATGTCAAGTCTGAGATGCCTAAGGGATGTTTAAGTTGCATGCAATACACACTGCTAAGTGGAGACGAGGCACAGCAGATGCTGACTGCCCCCTACCTTTCTGTAACAGTCACTGTCGCCTGTTTACTGAGCATCTAACATGTGCCCAGGATGGTGCTGGGCCTTTACACATCTCCTTTAGTCCTCACAGCGACCTTTCAGAGAAGGTTTTATTATCAACATTGTGTAGAAGATGACACTAAGGCTTAGGGTGGTGAAGCAACTTGTTCAAGATCACACAGCTGGTAAGGGCTAGAACAGGGACTGGAACCTAGATATGCCCAACCACAAGGCCAGGACTTTGTGCACGCTTTGTTGCTTTAGTGACTCAGCAGATAAAAGCAGAAACTGTCCCACGTAGGAGAAAGAGGGCAGGGCAGGCTCATGCCCATGCATCCTTCCTCCTGAGTTTAAGGATGCCAAAACCGGTAACAAGAACATGGATTAACCAGAGTGCTGGGGGAATGGACTAACTAAAGGCTAACCAGATGATCCTTTCTGTTTCAACTCTTAATGACTTGAAAACCTTTCTAAAATGTACTTGTCCACTTGTCTGCCCTGGCAAGCACAGTTTGAGGGAGATAATCTCTCCTTGAGGTCTCAGAGTCTGCCAGTGCCCCAGATCTAAGATGCTGGTCTGAATGTATCCCGACCCTGCAAGTTCCTCTTCTAACTGAAATGGAATTGACTTGTTTTCTTTCATCTGTCTCTTTCCTACAAGAGGAACAGTAATAATAAAAAAAAAAAAAAGCGGTGATTTCAGTTTCATTTCTCTGAGGCTTTGTTACAGCAAGGGAGAGCTCCAAGTCTCAGGATATCGCAAGCATGGGTTGCATAGCTCAAGACAATGTTTCTTGGAAAATACACAGTGCAGGAATCACAACACAACAACTGTAGCAGCAGAAAGCACACACGGAGCTTTTATTTTGTGTCGGGCAGTGTTGTTTCATTTGGTTCTCAAAGGAAGATGAACTAATGTTCAGAGAAGTTAGGTAAACTGCCTGAAATTCCTCAGCTCACAAGTGGTAAAGCAGGGATTCAATCTCGGTCTGTCTGACTCCAAAGCACTGTGACAGGTAAAGGAGTACTATCCTTTCTGAAATAAAAAACAAACAAAAAAACCCAAAACCTCCTGTAAATCAATAGAAAGGCAATACCATAGTGGAAAATAAGTAAAGAATATGATAAGCAATTCCCAAACAATGAAGCACAAAAACTAATAAATATATAAAAACATGTTCAGCCTCATACTGATCAAAATATAATAAAGACAATGAGATGCCACTTTCATTGCTCATATTAGCAAAGATTATACTGTAAAGATAATATCCAGTATTAGTGAAGGTGTGATAAACAGGCAGGTGAACACACCGCAAATTGGAATATAAACAGGTGCAAACCTTTTGGAGGAGACTGACATTATATAAAGGCTGCAGCCAAGAAAACCCTATGGGGCAGTTCTACTCTGTCACACGGGGTTGCTATGAGTCGGAATCAACTCAACAGCACCCAACAACACAAGATCATCATCAAAATCTTTAAACATGTTGGTACCTTCTGACCCAGTAATTTTATGTCTAATTACATTTTATGTCTAAGCAAATCATCTAGTATACAAATTCATTTAATATATCAATGAATATACAGGCATTTTCTAATAGTATTGTAATAGTGGATAATCCAAAGCATCTCAATGTTCAACTAAAGAGGATTGGTTAAATAAATTATGGGTATATACTTAAGATGAAATATAAGCATTCAAATTATATTTAAAAATTTAAAGCAACATGGGAAATACTTGTGAAAAAAATGTTTAGTGAAAAAAGATACAAACAATATATCATAATCCCAATCTCATTACATATTTACAGAAAAAAAGATGAAAGTTTAACAGAATATTAAGACTAGTGTCTGCTACTGGTAAGACGGGTCATTTCTGTTTTATCATTATATTTACTCAATATTCTATCTTTTCAGATACTGAACATGAATTATTTATAGTAAAAATTTTAATAAACATAAAAAGGACTGAAAGGAAGTAAACCAAAATGTTAGCAATAGTTGTCTTTGAGGGCTGAGACAATGTGTATTGATTTTCATCTTTCAGTTTTTCAGTTGGTTTCAAACTTTCTATAATGAGCACAAATTTTGGATAACCAGAACAAACAAAACTATAAATCTCACTATTAAGTATTCAAATTTGGTGTAACCATAACAACATCATAAAAAAGACTTAATTACTTTCAAGATATGCATACCGACGATTTCCAAGGACAGGGAAATCTTCAAAACACAAGTTACACTAAAGTCTTGTAAATTTTTCAATACAAAAAATATTGAGGAATTAGGGACTTAATGACAGCACACATATTACCCACCAAGACCCAATCCAACAACTGGCACGTTAGGTTATTTTCATTCACAACATCTTTGTCTTTTAAGTGCTATTACAGATTGAATTGTGTCACCCAAAAAGATATGAAGAACGTGATCTCGCCTGGAAACAAGACATTGTCAGTTAACATGAGATCATACTGGAGTTGGGTGGGCCCTAATTCAATATGATAGGTATTTTTAAAAAGAGAAGAGACACAGGAAGACAGCCATGTGAAAGACGAAAGGAGAGACTGGAGTGATTCATCTACAAGCTAAGGAACAGCAAGCATTGCCTCCAGCTGAAGGAGGCAAGGAAGGATCTTTCCCTCAAGGCTTCAGAGAGAGAATGGCCCTGCTGACACCTTGATTTCAGGCTTCTAGCCTCCAGAACTTTGAGACAATAAATTTCTGTTCTTTTAAGTCACCTGTTTGTGGTACTTTGTTATGGCAGTCCCAGAAAACTACTACAGGTGCCATGGTCAGGTACAAACCTACAGGGAGCTCAGTATGACTTCATGCTACCTTCAGCGCTGGGCAGTGTACCCCAGAGAGACAGCTGCTCCCTCATGGGGAGTCTCCTAGACATCAGACCCCATGGCCCTCCCAGCAAGCCCTCAAGGTTTCATGGACAGGTGGAGGCCTAGGTAAGGAGCAGGAAGCCTCAGAGGGATCCAGTTTCGCCCACCCAACTTTGGGCTCTGAGTCGGTGCTTGGGGCACCACCCTAGGAAGCCCCATTTCTTCCCTGCCTTCGCCTTCCACAACTCCCAGAGCAGGTCTGACCCAGGCTGCAGAGCAGATAGAGGCCATAAAACAACCAAGACAAATTTGGTAGAGAGCAGGAAGCCTGGCTGGTTTTCCTTTCTGAAAAATTTACACATGGACGTTTAAAAAAACGTACATACCTGTGGGAGGGGTCAAAAAACATAGAGATGGCAAAGATAAAAAAAGATGATTGCAAGGACTATATTTCAGACTCTTTAAGATTATGTATGTTCTAAAAGAGATACCTTATTTCTCTGAACAAATAATGCATGCAATTAAAAATTCTGACTTCTACTACATATTCTTATAGAAAAGGACACTTCTAAGAAAAATGAAACCATTTCTTTTTATTTCAAGTCTTGTCCAAAGGTTTTTTCAGCTAATTTATAAGCACATACACACATAACATCCTCTTGTAGTTTAAAAGATTCAATATAAATATTTTTAATACTTATTTTACTCTTGAAATGAAATCCATAAATAACATACCATGACTTATAATTTCAAAAACAATCAGTATAATGTTCTAACTGTAATACAAAGAGTAAGTGGAACAAAGTTAAAATCTGTAATCAGTGTGCACATGTTTGGGCACAGCTACAACAGAAGCACATAATGAAAGGCATCTCAGATGCCTGTACCTATTTATGGTAAATAGGTAAATCTTATATGCTTGGTATTTGTGCCCCTAGAAAATGCAGTATATATTAAAAACATGCAGAAATTATTCGAGTTTACTGTAAAATGGAGTCAGATTCCAGGCTCAGATAATTATAAACAGGATTTTCACCTACATGAATGGCTAATGTTGGACAGTATTATGAAGTTGTGCAGGATGCTGGACAATCCTTTGTTCACCGAGCATTACAGGACCCCCCTAATAAAAGCCAGTGACATTTCTCCCCCCATCACTGTGACAATCAAGTCACCCCCACAACTTCAAAGCTGTCCCATAGGGGGCAGTATATTCCCTTTCAGAACCAGCAGTGTGGCCCAAAGTTACGCTTTCTACAAACAGCAGAGGCAAAGTCAATGGAAAGTCAATGGCATGCAGGAATAAAAAGGGGAAGAGAGAGGGGAAAAAGCAAATCATTATTCTAATGTTTACATTTATTAATTGTGCCGGCTGCCTTTTGTTATCCCCCTATAGGATCTGATCTAATCCTCCTACCTACCTTAGGAGTTAGTACTATTATCATTCTCATTTTTCAGATAAAGACACTACATTTCAGGGAGGTTAGAACCATGGTCAAGGACCTGTTTTTGGTAATGATAAAATCTCTTGCTGTCACTGTGATTCCAACTCATGCCAACCCCATGTGTTATAGAGTAGAACTGCTCTGTAGAGTTTTCTTGCCTGTAATCTTTAATGAAGCAGATCGCCAGGTGCCACTGTGTGGGTTCTAACTGCCAACCTTTTGGTTAGTAGTCGAGCGCAAACCGTTTGTGCCAACCAGGGTTAGCAATGATAGAACTGGGTTTTATCTTCAGCTGCTCCCCCTCCAGGTACCTGGGTCCACCTTGGGGACCAGGTGCCTCACTTTGCTGCTTAAGTCTCTAGGAAACAGTGACTGGGATGCATGCTACCTGAAAAGTAACTCACAAAGAGAAGCTTCTCAGCCCACAGAAGCCCTCTACCGAGACCCCAGGAAGTGGGGTCCAGGAGTCCCTGAGCACAGGAAGCAAAGGCACTTGGATGAAGCTGTGAACCATCTTTCCCTGGACTGCTATGGAGGCTGGCCTGAGCTGCCAGAAGTCAGGCAGGACAGCCAGTGCAGGTGGGGCCTTCGGGACCATTCCCTGCCCTGGAAGGCCCATCCCTCCACAGTGTGATTCCGCACTCCACAAGACAGCAGGCAGCAGAAGGGCCGAGGCCTGTATGGCCACAAGTACAAAGGGCTGGACAGAGTGGACAAGGGCTTGTTCACCAAACCGTGAAGTTATCAGGTCTGAGGAGCACTCTGTAAAAATCATCACAACTTCATGACACACCTGCCTCTGCTCGTTTAACCTTCAAAACATCTCTGTGAAAAGACACTATTACTTCCATTTTACAGAAGAGGGAAAGAAGGCCAAAAGCGACTTGTACCAAGTTACACAGCTAGGGAGGGGCAGGGCCAACACTCCAGCCCTTCCCCCTGCTCTGATCCACCTTCAAAAACCCTTCTGATATACTCATTTCAAGAAAATGGTCTACCACCTCAGCTTTTAAGGGTAGGTAGCCATCATAACCTTCCACTCCATAATCTCTGGGATTACTCTGTGAGACTGAATGGGTACTTGAAGGAGGTGACCCAGTTTTACAATTCTTAGGCACCTTCTCTACTTTGTGGCCATAAAACCATGACTAAGCACTCTAAACAAGAAACCTATTGCATCAGACTTTATGTTCAGGAAAAGAAAATATTAATAGCCCATATTTGACACCTTGATCTAAATCCACCACTTTGTATGAGCCCCGTGGGGTCTGGCAGAGCTAGGAAGAACCCAGTTATCGGGGACAGTGTAAAGGTCTCTGCCCAGCAGTCCATTCTGTCCAAACAAACTCTGAAGAGGTTTCACAGAAAATGGTTCAACTCAGGATCCAATCTAATGTTCTTCTGCACCACGGGCTTGTTTTTAGCATGAGGCACAAAAGGTAGTAAGACATCAGAGCACTGCAGGCAAGAGCACAGGCTCTGGAGGCAGACTCTTGTTGTTAGCTGCCATCAAGTCAATTCGACTCGTGGTGATCCCATGTGTGCAGAGTAGAACTGCTCCATAGGGCTGTCAAGGCTGTGACCTTTTAAGCAGATCACCAGGCCTTACTTCCGAGGCGCCTCTGGGTGGGTTCAAACCGTCAATCTTTTGGCTAGTAGTCAAGCGCTTAACCACTTGTGCCACTCAGGGGCTGGAGGCAGCCTGCCTGGGTTCAAATCTCCACTCTGCTACTTAGTTGTGTGACTCTGGGCAAGTGATTTAACCTCTCATTCCTTAGTTTCCTCATTGGTAAAATGAAATAATGACAGTACCCACATCATGGGGAGGCTGTGAGTTGTAAATAGGATGATTCATGGAAAGAGCTTAGAAGAATGCCTGACACTTGGTAAAAACTTAATAAAAGGTGGCTATTGTTAATATTAACGTAGACCGCCAAGCCATATAAACAAGGGCTGAAGGCTCTGGGGAATATCAGCCCTGGCAAGGGAGATAAAAGGAGGTGGAGAAAGGAAAGGGAAGGGGTCCCTGAGCACTACTTTGAACCTTCTAAACTGAAATCAGCCACACCCATGGATCTTTGTTCTGGTTGCTACCAAGGGCAGAACTAGGTCAATGAGGAAATGTTGCCAAGAGGCAGATTTGAGGTCAGCCTCAAGGGTTTTCTAATAAGCAGAGTTGTCCATAAAGGGGAGTAGGATGCCTGGTACATGGGTGGCCGAGTGGGCTAGGGGGCTGACTGTCAGGAACGGTGCAGATATGATTTTCCTGGACAGGAGGGTGGCCAGAGGAAATGACCCCTGCTGACCCTTCCCACTTCTCCATTCTATCACTCTGATAATGAACAAATAAGTGTTGACAGCCAGGGTGCGGCTGGTCAGGCTGAAGGAAGGACGGACTTTGGACCAGTCTTAACATATACAACCTTCAGGGCTTTTATGGAATGCTCTTAGGACACCATTTGGTGGTGGTGGTATGGTGGCAGCAATGACCAGCTATTTCTCAATAAACCAAAAGTGTTTCTTGAACACTCACTGGGTCTGGCACAGAACGTGTAGAATGACACGGTTGTGGCAACAGCTATCAACATTTTCTTATTTTGGAGAATTTAGTTAAAGACCATGTTAATTACTAATGCCATCTTATCTGGGGGCACACAATAAGGAGCAGGTCAGCCAACTCCATGGGCTGTAAGACAGGGGACCATTCCAGTTCACAGCAACGTCCCAACCTCCACTCAGACAAAGGTGTCAATGTTCTTCACCACGGAACCTTTTACGTCCACAATCACCTGAGCTGGGTTTTACTTTGTCTCCTGGGCTGAGATGCACACATGGAAAGGTGCCGGAAAACAATGAAATGGCCAGGAGCGGGAAACAAGAGAAAAAAAGGAGTACCTGTTGTTTGAATTTTGTTCAGAGATGGTCACCCAGGAGGCATCCTCTATCATAAAATATTATTACCTTTATAAGCTATAAAAACTAAAAATATTTTAGAAACTAGAAACTATTTTACCAACAACAAAAACATTACTAGGCTGCATTGAAACTACAATCCAAGAAAAAATATAAAATTCCCAAACAAAAGGCCATCAGCTATTTTAAAGTATTTCCTGTTAACTTGCTACTGTTAATTTATACATACATTCTCAACTCTGAGAATTCAAAAGCAAGTCAGTGGCGGTAGGTATCAAAAGATTAAGAAAAAAGACTATGGAGGTGACGTTGAGGGCATTCTATGTACTCATTTGTTTGCCATCTGGAAATGTTTTAGAACCACTGTCTGGGGTGGCTAGGAACTCACTGAACAAGAAGACAAAAATGTACTCAGTCGTCCAAAGGCTTCAGCAGGAATAATTCAGGCTCCCAAGCTGCTGGGATCTGCCCATGGCCCTGGCTCCTCCCCACCCTACCATAAACCTACTTGGCAGTAGGTAGGTTCATGTCCCAGCTCATCACTGTCCTTCACTCTCCAGTTGTGTGTAGCTAAATCCCATCGCTTCTTCCTCCCCCATAATCACTCCTTTACCACTTGTCCTTCTCCCTGCTAACTATTACAGCCTTAATTTAGGCCCAGATCACCCACTCCTGGCCTACTCACCTCCTATTGGCCCCAGTATTTATTGCCAAGAGTAAACTTCTCCAGCCAGATGCTTTCACAGGACACCCTTCCTCCTAAAGGTTTTGCTAGGTCTTCCTGCTCCCTCCCAACTTCGGAAGGAGAATCAACACTGAGAGCCCACTCTGGCCCAGACACTGTACTGAGCATGGAGCCCAGGACAGGAAACAGACATGGTTTTCACCTGACATGCCAACTCTATCCCGTGGATATTGACCCCTCAGAGTGCTGGGCAAAGATTCTGAGGGTCAGAAAGAAGACCACCATGATCAGGGAACTAGTGTTCAGAAACTTGGGGATGGCAGCACACATGCTACCCATGTGCTATCTCAGTAAAGGACAGGACATTCCAGTGAGCTCAGGATCACATGTCCCCAGCCTGTGCCCCATCTATCACTTCCTTTGATATTCCTATGAAACCTCTTCAATGACCCATTCCCAGGGCTCCTCCAAAGTTGCACAATTTATCTTCACTGGCACCCATCACGGCACCACACTTTACTTCCCTGCCAACACTCAGCAAATTTACTGCACCTTTTTCCATTAGAAAATCTTACAGCATCTATAAAGCTTTGCCAAGTGGGCCAGAGACAGCAACTGATTCTACCTTTGCTTTCTTATCCAAAAACATAGATTCCAAAATACCCACTCTTGCCATCCCCACCACTCAATTAGTCTGTTTGTTGCACATGTATAACTTCATCTAAGTATGCCTATGGTGATTATTTGACTATCTTCATGTCTGTCTGAGACTGTGGACTCTTGAAGGTCAGAAATCAGATCTGTTTAGTTTACTGGATCCTGAGCTTCACCCAGGAGGGTGCTGCCAGTGAAAACCACAGAGATCGTGGCCCAGGCTACCTCTGCATGACTCACTATGGGACCTGGGCAAGCCGGTCCCTTCTTTGAGCCTCAGCTCCCCACCTACAGCAAGATATAGTCAAACTAGATGGTCTCTAAAACCCCATACAGCTCTAACTATGAGAATACAGGCAAAAAAGCACTGGATTCATGTCCTTTCATGACAATGCTGGTAATGATCACTCAGGGTTGGGCTCAGCAAGATATCACAATACTGTTCCTATGAGTGGCACAGATCCGCCATTGCAATGAGTGGAAACCCTAAAATGAGTATTTAGTGCTATGTGTGTGTGTTCGTGTGGCTAAGTATAACGGACAATGAAGAATGGTTTTCTTCTCCCTTTGAGAACAGACGTACACTCTTCTATATTTATACCTTCCATCTCCTAATTTAGACAGTTAAAAACGTTTTCTGATCAGAACTCACTTGCCAATAATTCTGGTCTACATCTAAATGAAGAATGGGAATCACATAAGTTCACAGACTGAATGGATGGTTAATTTACAAAGCCTTTAAAATGTGGCTGCAGGCCGATGCTGGCAACCCTGTCATTACATAAGGCATGCTCTGTGATGATGTATTTTCTACTGGTTTTTAATAACTCAGTTCTCCTTCTGGGATGAGGGGGAAAAATGGAATTTGTTAAAAATAAATCTAGATTCAGTGGCTTTTCAGCATTCTGCTGCTTGTTGTTCAAAACTGTCTGTAAATAAGAGAAGCCCTGCCCTATAATGCACTGTAAACACCCACAGACACTCAGAACCAAATTCTTCCAATTATGACCCTGTGCCTGTTGCCAAGCTACTGCAAGGACCTACTTGAAAGGCAGCCATCTAGGCCATTTCCTGATTAAGCTGCCCTGTAGCAAGGAATCAAGGCCTGCTGCTTTGGCATCGTATCTAGTCTCAAATAATTGCTCCATTTTCTTGAAATTAAGCCCTTCCCTTGTGACAGAATTACAATTCAGAAGTAAGTGGAAAAGTAACCTCCCGCCCATGTGTCCATCTGCCTGGGTCCTGCGCATGTTTAAGAGCATGGACTGTCACACGTCGGACTGAAATAGGAGTGGAAGAGCATTCACAACAGCATCTTTAATTGCGCTGAGCAAATCAAGGTCAAACAAAAGTAGATCAGCGCGAACTGCTACCTACATGACAGATGAGTCAGGCTGCAGGCTGGCCTGTGGCTCAGAGGCTTCCTCACTAATCGGTCTGGGTCATAGCTGCCCAATGCACCAGGCTGAAATGGCCTTTTAAAAACCCACACACAGTGCCACAAGAAGTGATGTGGTTCGCATCAGCCATCGGGCTTACTGCACTGCAGTTCAAACGTCCATGACCAAGGGGGCCTGCCCCAGCCCCTCGGCATTCAGCATTCGTGTGACCCCAACAAGCCCTGCACGCAGAGAATAAGGAGATTGCAGTGTGTCACATTTTCAACGAGAGAGAAATGACTTTCAGCTCCTCAGACACCCTAAAGCTCAAAGCAGCACTGAAGCAAAATGGGATCTGCTTTTAAGCTAATCATCATCCCTCCCCACACGAAGCTCTTCATTCAGTGTTGGCTCAATGGAATGAGTGCTCAGAAAGGACAGTCATCCCAAGCTTGCCCGCGTGGCCTTCAAACAGCATGTTCCCTGTCCCAGGAGCTTAAAATATGCTTGGGGAGCCAATTGGTGAACAAGTACCACCCAAAAGGGAATTGGTTATGGGCCAGAATATGTGCTATGTGGTCAGATTTTCCAAACTCAAAGTTGGGAACTATATTATGTTGTTGTTCGTTGCCATACAGTCAATTCCAGTTCCTGGCAACCCTACATATGCAAAGTAGAACTGCTGCACAGCGTTTTCAGGGCTGTGACCTTTCAAGGGCAGATTGCCAGGTCTGCCTTCCAAGGCACCTATGGGTAGGTTCGAGCCACCAACCTTTTGGCTAGTAGTTGAGCACTTAACTGTTTGCACCACCCACGGACTCCACAGAGGGACAGAACTTTTAAAAGCGGGAGTGTCTTGGAGAATATAGGACCTGGGATCACAAGCACTGACACTTCCTCAGAGAGGCCTCTCTGGCCGCCCCATCTAAAGCAGCCCTCCAACTCCCACACTACCCTCAAATTCTAATTTCTTAATTTCTGAAATGGTCTCGCTTACTTGTGTCTCCTCCAATTAGAGTGTGAGCTCTCTGAGGACACAGAGACACCCTGTGTCTTGTTCTCGACTGTTTCCAGAGCAACTAGAACGGTGGAACCACTTTTTGTACACAAATCTTCTTCGATCCCCATAGCAATGTTATGTGGTAGAAACTGTTCTCTCTCCTATACAAGGAAGAAATCAAGGCTCAGGGCAGCACATCTGTTATGGACTGAACTGTGTCCCCCCAAAAGTACATGCTATAAATCCTAACCCCCTATACCTGTAGTTATAATCCCATTTGGGAAGGGTTTTCTTTGTTACCTTAATGAGGCAGTATTAGTGTAGAGTATGTCTTAAATCAATCTCTTTTGAGATGTAAAAGAGCAGATTAAGTAAGCAAGCAAACAAGCACAGATGGAGGGGAAGATAAATGCCACACGATTGCCAAGGAACCTAGGAATAGAAGCTGAAGAGACAAGGACCTTCCCCTAGAGCAGACAGAGAGAGCCTTCCCCTAGTGCTGACACCATGAATTTGGACTTCCAGCCTCCTAAGCTGTGAGAAAATAAATTTCTGTTTGTTACAGCCACCCACTTGTGGTATTTCTGTTATAGCAGCACTGAGAAACTAAGACAACATCTAATAAGTGACTGAGCTGAAATTCAAAGCCAGGGTTCTAATCCTGGCTTTATAATGAGCATCTGCTGCTTTTGTAGTTTAGAAAAAGCACAGAAGAAAAACCATATAGGAAAAACTACACAACAGAGAGAGTTTTACATCAAAGATCTAGTATCTAATGCATTCAGTTCCTGCAAGCAGAGTCTGAGCCCCATTTCTATCTGCAGAGGGCACTGGCACTGTCACAAGAGAAGAAGGATTCTGACCTTCTAAGGAAAGGGTTTGTTCCTGTCTTTCTGTGGAGCCTCCACAGCCAGGCAGGGCGTGGAGTGGCCACCAGCAGTAATGCCCATTTATTCATGTTGCTGTTAGAAACGGTAGGTAGGCTTATTCCGTGGTTCACTGAAAAGGCTCCAAAGAGAGGCCTACAGGCAAATTTGGGTTTGGGAGTTAAAGTGGTTGGGAATCTGCCTTCTCCCAAGCCCAGAAACTGGAGGAAGGGGGAGAAAAAAAAAGGAAGGAAAGTATTATTTTTAAAAATTGAAATTTCAAAAATTTTTAAATGGAAAAGTAAAGATTTATATTTGCCTGAATTTAGAACACAAAATCCTGTTCAAGGTAACTTTATACATTTTATAATTTATAAAACACAATAAAATTCCTACGTCTGTCATTTTGAGCCAAAAAGCCTCTCCATTCTGTCTACTAAATGCGGACTATGGCTTAAATTTATATGTATGTCAGTGGGTCCATCTTATCAAAACGGTCAAACCAGTTCTAGTGTGTGGATACATTTCTTGAATATGAGGAAAAAATGCAAATGGCAAATAGTATCAATGAAACAGGTACTTCCAAAAGCTACCAGGATGGCCCAACACCCCTCAAATACAAAAGTCTTGCAGAAACAAAAACACCTCATGGCTATAAATGAGGAGGAAACGGATGACAAAGAACACCTAACGCTTTCTAACCTTTTGGATCAGAATTTCTCAAGCAGGATCCTTGGGTGGGCGTTAGGGGTATGTCTCATGAAAAGTGTTGGGCTTGTGAGTATGTGTCATATGCATTTTTCTGGAGAGGTTCTGTAGATTTCACCAGATTCACAAAGTTATCTATGACCCTAAAGACTAGGAACATCTGCCAGTCCTTTCTGCTGCCACCACTGTTTTACCTGAACCATCCCACTCTCACAAACAATACTGAAAGCCCTCCTGCCTTGCATAGTAGACAAGATGATGCTGACAATCAGGGAAAAGTACAAGCTCTGGCCTAGACAACCCAGTCATTGGAAACCCTCAATGACTGGAAAGAGGTGAACTGACTGAAAGGGACCAAGAAAATGCTGAGTCTCAGCATCAGCCCCCTGCCCAGAAGGGACAAATGACACAACTAGAAGAGACCAGGAAAACACAGTCAGGGACCAGAAAGTTTTAGGCAAGATGAATGTTGGAGCAAAAGTGTGGGACAGTGGAAAGGACATGGGGTGTAGAGCCAGGCAGGACTGCGTTCAAATCCTGGCTTCACCTGCATACTAGCTGAGTGGCCTCTGGATGGTGATGATGATGATAACACTATCAGCAATAAGCAATTATTTACTGAGAGCACCTGTCTAGCACATAGTTATCAAGTACTTATATATATTCATGAAATAACAGATGTTTCTGTTCAGTGTTATTTTCACAGCAGTCTTATCAACCCTCTCTATATTATCTCCACTTTCTAGATCTAGAAAAAAGTTAGAGATTAAGTAACATGCCTGAGGTCTGCAACTGGTTGGGATTCAAACACAGGTCTGTCTGACTCTAAGCCCACACTCTTAACAACTAAGCTATATTGCACTGCCAAGCCTCAATCTTCTCATCTGTAGGAGAGAGACAATAATACCTACCCCACAGGGCACCATGGATTACACAGAGTGTACATGAAGTGTTTAGCACAGTGCCTGGCACATGGGACGCTCTACAGGACAGTTATTAATGCTATTCTTATGACATCTGGACCTTTGGAAGAGAGAGTGAGATGTGGGAGTGAGCATCTGGCTATATATATGGCACTAATTTTACTCCACAGGGCTTGGGAAAAATGATTAGGAACTCTGGACCAAGGCCTAAGAGAATAGGATGACATACTCTAGGCTGGGGATAGAGAGGGACACCTCAGCAAGGTGGGTAAGAATGTGTTTACTCAGAGATGAAAGGCTATTCATCAAAACCTGGAGAGGATCATGGATTTTGGGGAAGAAGAATTATTCAAGTCCAAAAAGAAAGTTCTCAAAAGGAAGTACCAGACAGCATGGTTATGCCTGGGTCAGGAAGGTGTGACCACTGTCCCACTGTCTGGTCTGACTCGGATGTCTGAGGGAGGGCAAGACTCCTATGCCTGTTTGTAGTGAGGGAGATGTTGATTCCCCTACGCTCAACCCACCCCCAGGTGTCAGTAAACCCTGCTGGAACTTGGGCAGAACCTAGGCATTCTAAAAAGAAAGCAGAATTTGTTAGGGCAAGTCTCCTTTGCAGTCAAATATTGTAGAACTGTACCTATTGCAAGATAGAATCAGTGACTTAGTGTGGCTTGTTGTGTGTAAAGATCAACAGATCTATCTGCTGAAGAATCAGACTCCCTAATAACACCATCTTGTCCACACTCTTACAGAAAGATCGAACAAGAGAGACTACAGAGGAGCAGAGTCACTCCTCAGTGCCCATCACTGCAGAGGACATATACCCCAGGGCTTACATTTGCTTGTTAAAAAAAACCAATATGGAGTGTCACTGGCCTCTCCCCAGACCAGCTCGTCCACTCCTGTTTTTCTTATAAAAGCATCATTATACCAAGTTATCCCAATAGAAACTAAAGATACCCAAAGGTCTTCAGGTTCCATCATCTGTCTCCTCTTGTCCATCCCCACAGCTCTAGCACATGGCTCAGCATCAATTTCCTGGACCATTTTAACAGCCTCTAAACTAGTTCTGCTGCCTCCCTCTTACAGTCCAGCCCCCACACTGCCACCAGCTGGCTTTCTAAAATAAAAGTTCTGACCACGTCACTCACCTCCAGAGAGATGTCTACTAGATCCACAATGCCTATGGAATAAATTCCAAAGTCTTAACTCGCATGCAAGCATGCATTATTTCACTCATTTGTTCATTCTTCCACCTAATATTCGATGTTCACCCACTGTGCCAGGCACTGTTGTAGCCCTGGAGATTGAATAGCAAATGAGACAGATAAGACAAGGGCCATCCTCCTGGTGTAACACAGACAGTAAACAAGGAGACAAATACATAATAGTCAGGTGATGATGAGTACTAGTGATGAGAAATAACGAAATGTAAGAGGGCAGGGTGATGGGAAAGGGAGGAGGCGGTGCTTTTTCAGACAGATGAGAGAGAACATTTGAACAGAGACCAGAATGAAGTGAGGGTGAGCCAGGTGAAGATCTGGGGGAAGTGTGTTCCAGGCAGAGAGAACAGCAAGTGCAATGGCCTTGAGACAAGAAAGAGTCTAGAAAGTTCATGGAACAGCAAAGAAGACACAATGGTTGGAATGGAGCAAACAAAGTGGAGAGTGCTAAGAGACAAAGATCAGAGCAGTAGGAGGGCCTTGTAGTCCATGGCATGGAGTTTAGATTCTATTCCAAGGATGCTGAAGAGCCATTGGAGAGTTTTGGGCAGGGAAATGACACAACTTTATAAAAGATTGCTCTGCCTGACTGTGTGGAAAACTGAAGCAGTGGGGCCAGAGTGGAAGCAGGGAGACCTGCTGAGACGGTGGAGGTCTGGATGAAGTAAAGAAGGGCTGTGGTTTTCAGGATACACTCTGAAGAACAGCTGTCAGGATATGCAAAGTGGATGAGAGGAACGTAGGAAGGAAGAGAATCAAAGACGAGGTCTACATCTTGGGCCTAGGCAACCAGGTAAATGATATGGGGAAGACTGGGCAGGAGCAAGGTTTTGGTTTTTGCTTTTTTTTTTTTTCCTTTTAAAGAAAAAAAAAAAAAATCAAGACTTCTGTTTAGTAATGTTGGGTCTGGGATGCCTATTAGACATCTAAATGTAGACAGTGAGTGGGCAGTGGGTATGTGATTTGGGGGCTCAGCAGGAAGGTCCTGGGCTGGTAACAAAGATCTGGGAGTCATTACTATATGGATAAGCCGCAAGAGGCAGCAACCCAGGTTTTCCACCTCCTGGCCCCAGCTCCAGATGTGCACCAAATATGTCACCTCCCACCAGGGGTCCGGCCTCTGGCCTTGTGGCTCTCTCTGTCTGGGATGCCCTTCCTCCACCTCTACAGCTAGTAGACTCCTACTCATCTTTTAAGACTTGTTCAGAAGTCACTTCTTCTCAATGAGGCCTTTCCCAGCTCCCCAAGAGAGAGCCACTCAGTCCTCTTCTCTTCTCCCATGGCCCACTATTACACACCTTGGTGACAAGATGAGCTTATGTGTCACCATATCTCTTTACACTTGTCCTCCCCTTGAGCTCTTTTGAGGAACTCCTTGAGGGCAGTGACTGTTAAGTCTTATCCTTCTCTCTATCTCACCACCTAACTTAAGGCCTGGGCAGGGTAAACATTTGCTAAATGAATGGATTTTCTCTTTTTGTAAAGAGCAGCAACAGAAATTATATACATGCAAACTGACTCATGCTGCAGCTGCTGTCTGCAAAGGAAAAAAAACAGTGAAAAAATCAGGCACTGTCACTGAAACACTAATAAAGCTCAGTGGAAGTAGAATGGTACCATCCCTTGAGGAATTTAACAACAAAAAAGAGCTTCAAGAAACCTAAGAATTGAGCATCTCAGGCTGTTGCGAGGTGTAACGAACACTGTACCTATGAAGGTGTTGTGAGTTTCAAGTGCAGAAACATCCAGTGATTGTAAAACTGATGCAACTCAGGAATCAGAGACACAGGGAAGGAAAGTGACATTGTTTAGCATGTACTCAGCGGAGCCCTGGTGGCACAGTGGTTACAGTGCTTGGCTGCCAATCAAAAGGTTGGTGGTTTGAACCCACCAGCCACTGCATGGGAGAAAGATGTGGCAGTCTGCTTCCAGAAAGATTTACAGCCCCGGAAACCCTATGGGGCAGTTCTACTCTGTCCTGAAGGGTTGCTATGAGTCGGAATTGACTTGACAGCAGTGGGTTTGGGTTTTCTAGTGGTTTAGCATGTACTCGTTTAATCCTGAGAGTGCTCCTGTGAAGCAAGTGTCTTCCTTTACAGATGAGGACAATGACCATCAGACAGGTCAGGTGGTTTGCCCGAGGTTACACAGCTGGGAAGTACAGGAGTCAGAATTCACACTCAGATCTGCCTGACACCAAAACGTGTGCTCTTTCCAGAACATTCCACGGCCTCACTCTAGGATAAATAGTTAGACAGCAGGAAGGATCCCTAGGGACCACCTGAGAGCCAGACTTCACTGAGGAAATGTAGTTCTAGCGAGGGGATGTGATGCACCCACAGTTACTGAGGAGTTACCAGCAGAACCGAAGCTGGAATCTAAGTCTCTGATTCCCAGGCCAGGGCTCTTGGAGCACTATGTCTGCACACTCTCATATATCCTCTAAAGGACAGAGACAACACAAAAAACAGGTAACAGACTAACCTATCTGCTTACAAGCATAGCAGAAATAAAAGTGAGAGGAAAGGGAAATTGGGTTTTTCATCAATTATTGTTGTGTGCCATCTAGTTGATTACGACTCACAGTAACGCCATGTGACGGAGTAAAACTGCTCGGTAGGGTTTTCTTGGCTGTAATCTTTATGGGAGCAGATCACCAAGTCTCTCTGCCACAGAGACACTGGGTAAATTCCAACAGCCAACCTTCCAGGCAGCAGCTGAGCAATTCACCATTACGCCACCAGGGCCCCTTTCATCAATTATTACTGCTGCACAATTCTGCAGCCCTATTTATAGGCAGGAGCTACGTGACAAGCACTGTCACTGCACCTAGCAGCGTTACAAAACCAGCAGTACAACTCCAAACGACTGATGTAGGCAGCTCTCTCGTTCATTCATTTAAACGTCTGCTGCCCACCTACTGTGTGCAAGGCCCTGAACATGGCAGGGGAGTGTAGAGAAAAGAACCTAGGATTTGAACTGTGGCTCCCCCACTTGCTGAGTATTGTGCAACATTCAGTCTGTTAGTCTCTCTAAACCTCAGTTTCCTCAACTGTTTAAAACAAAATTAATATCCCTGCTTCACTCAGCTGGTCTGGGGACTAAATAGGATGACACATGTGCCTGGTATATAGCAGGCACGCAGTAAACATCAATCGGGCAGTCTGCTCATTGCTGAGAAAGCAAGAGAAGTTACTCATACTGCAGAAAAAGCAATGAAAAAAAAAAAGCTACACCAAAACTCTTGTAAAAGCCTGGTGGAGTGAAATGGCATCATCCTCTGAGAATTTACTAAAGCCTAAAGAAATTCTTTTAAGAAATTTTTTCTGGCTGAGTATTTTAAGGCAGGAGTGGGGGTCGGGGGGAGAGGGAGAGGCAGACGGAGAAGAAAAGAAAAGGGAAGAGAGTGTGGCTGAATTTGAGTAAATCAGTGTATTGGTGGGAGAGAAAAGAAGTCAACCTATGTACATAAAAATAACGTAACTTTATTTCTAATGGATAAAACTACCTATTACTTACAGCCTTCTCTTCCCTGTCGAGTTCCTGTTCAATCTTCAGTATCCTAGCTGCTTGTTGTTACTTCCTAACTGAGGTTTTTCCTGATCTCATCCACCCCACCACACTAGAAGGTTAATTCACCCTTCCTCTATTAATCGATTCCCATTACTGCACACGTCACACCATCTCTGCTCACTGGGATCCCCTACCAGATAGCGAGGCTTTGAGAATACACACTGTGTAAGATTCATCTCTGGGCTCATGTGCCCCCAAGGCTGTGGTGGCCTTCCTCCAGCCCTAGCATGCCCAGCCAGCAGCCCCTAGTTGGGAGCATCCTCAGAGGAGGACCTTCCGTCCACAGCAGGAGGATCTGAGGGACTCACACTGACAGAGCAGCTACACGCCTGTGCTGAACATTGGAGAGGCACCTTGCAAATACTAACTTCGTGCATTCTTCAAAATGCAAGCCCCTCATGAGAGGATTATTATCCCTATTTTGCAGAAGGGTACACTGAGGCTCAGAGAGGTGAGGTTATCAGCCAGTTCACTCTGCTAGTAAAAGTGATGAGGCCAGGATTTGGGCCTGGATGTATCTGACTCCAAATCCCTCTTTCCACTGGACCAGACTGTCCAGCATGGGTTCAAGACAAAGCCTGAACGCATCCTGGAAGGAGAGTGAACTGGCATCAAATCTGCCTGCAGCCTCAAAAATGAGGTTAGTGCTAAACAGCTTTGGCCAACAACAGGTAAGCTGTTAGCAAAAGCCAGACACCAGGGTCAGAGAGCCAAAGATGAAACCTCTGGAGAAGACAGAATTCGAAATTTAATGTGTAATTAGTAGGTAGTAAAGTGACCTGTCCCAAGACCCGTCCTTTGGTGATTCTCTAAGGAGAAGAGGATATATCTTGGGCCGAGACTTCTCAACCATATGTGCTCAGTTAAGGGCCCTAGATGAGAATGTGCAGATCTTTCCCAAATGCTAAGGACACATTTGAGAACATGAACATAAATGTCAGGACTCCTAAGAGGAAGCTCTGGACAAAACTGACCACAGGAAGTCTGGGAATGTCACAGCCCTTTCCTATCCCCAGTTCAGTAAAGAAAACTTCCATGGTATGTTATAGACAAACAAACAAACAACATTCATTTCAGCCTTACAGGGATCTGATTCTACTACATTTGGAGTTGAAAGACTGTGTCCAAGGCACTGTCCCTTCTCATTCATTCAATAATGTGTCCCATTCAATTAAGTCATACTTTGTTTGATCCTAAGTGGCCCCACCTATAAATTGGGGAGGGAGGAGTAAGTACTTCACTGGGAGTACTCCCTGATCCAGCCCACTCAAATGCTGACACAGCCTCAGTACTGATGGCTTGGCCCCTGGTGGAAAACACAAATCAGCCCCAGTATATCTATGGAAAAGGAAGCTATGATTCAACTATCATCCTCCAAAGACTAACTGGTATAACTGAAACCTTAAATGATTGATAATTAAATTGGTTACAGTATATAGGAAATATTTTTGTCACCTTGAATGATGGTAATAACCATCACCAAAACCAAAGTATGAAAATAACTTAATTATATCAACATACTTACGTATTTGGAATGCTTTTCTAAGCCAAATGTGTCACTTTGACAGCATATTTGTGAACTTCTAAAATGTACTTTTCTTATATACATTTAAGCAACAACTAGCTTACCAGAGCCACAATGGGACACTCTTGAGAGGAGCATGAATTGGTGCAGCCTTTTGGGAGGACAGTTTGGCAATATTGATTCAAAATTTAAATGTCAAATCATCAAGTCCCACTTCTAGGCACCAGTACCACAGAAAACCACATACAAAATTCCACAGATGTGTACAGCAATTTCCATGGCAGCAATGCTTGAAATGGCAGAAGATTAGCAACAACCTGGGCCTCTTATCAATACAGGAAGGATTAAATAAACTTCAACTGCATCTACACAATGTAGTACCACTGTTAAAAATAATAAGTTATATTTATCTGCATATACTGACTTGGGGAAAAAAACCATAACTGTTGACCAACTATAAAAAGAAAGTTGCAGAACACTATGTATAAGAAATTCTATTTTTATAAAATAAAAGTAAAAATGTGCATGTTGGGGTGAGGGGAACACAGGTAGGAGTCGGAGGGAGACAGGCAAATGGAACAGTCCAGAGGTATACCCAACAAACTCTCAAAAGTGGTTATTGTTGTGGGAGGTTGGGGCTGGGTCATAAAGGACTTTCTTGCTTTATAAAGTTAATGCACTTGAGGGTTGTTTTAATTTGTTGCAAGCGTATACTACTTTTTGATGGGGGAAAAAAAGTTTTTAAAAGCCCATAGAAGAATAACAGTTTTTTAAAACTTCGGTGTCGGTAAGGACTCTCGTAAAGTGACTGCCATTAGATGCTGCATCTCCTTCCCAACCCCCCGCATGTGGTCACCAGTCCCCTGCGTGCTCACTGGCTGGAAGGAGACACAGGCTCTTCCAAGAAAAGACTGCAAAAGGGAAGGGTCCTCAGTACTGAGAATTTAAAACCTCTCACCTATTTCAATAAAGATTCTGCCAAATTACAACTATTTCAGTGACAGGGCAAATAAAAAGACCTAAATATCTTTAATTGTTCAAATTTACAGCATCATAAATTACTGAATTATTGTTTTCAACCTCCCCTAAATAGGGGCAATCAAATTTTATATCTTGCATTATCTAACATTTTATGTAGACATACCAGCCTGGCTGAAGAGTTCTAAAAATTGTTAACGAGGAAATCCCCCAGGGAGGAAGAGAGAGGTGACCCTACTAAATTCAAGAGTCTAACATCCTATAGTCACTTGGGTTGTCATTAAAAAAAAAAAAAAAAAAAAGAGTGAGAGACAATTTAGTGAGTGAAGTAATCTTTCTACTTATTGGTAAAGTTGCTAATGAAGAGCATTCTAAATTAAAGTGCGGTATCTAAGGGGTGTAAGTAACCTTTAGCAGGGACTGCAAACTCAGTGAGGGCAGTGGTGGTTCAGTGGTAGAATTCTCTCCTTCCATGAGCAAAATCGGGGTTTGATTCCCAGCCAATGCACCTCAAGCACAGCCACCACCCATATGTCAGTGGAGGCTTGCATGTAGCTATGATGCCAAACAGGTTTTAGCAGAGCTTCCAGACTAAGAGGGACTGGGAAGAAAGTCCTGGTGATCTACTTTGGAAAATTAGCCAATGAAAACGCTATGGAGCACAAAGGTCCAATCTGTAAACAATCACAGGGATAGCACTGGGCAGTGTTTTCTTCCATTCTGCCTGGCAGCTAACAACAAACTTAATTACCTACAGGGGCCAAGCAGGCCACATAAAAGTACAAAGAGGCTGGGCAGGACCCTGGCAAACCAGAGAAACACACCCCCTGTCGGAGCAGCGAAACCTCTTCAGCATAACCCATCCTTTGCCATGGGGAAGATGGGCCCAGTGTTGCTAGATGAAATCTACCAATGGCTAAATGTCAGCCACTGATTTAAAAGCTTTAAAACACTCTGAGAGCTGAACAAAATACATCTGCAGGCCAGTTGCAGCCAGTGACTACAGAGTTTTTAACCTTTTAAAAGGGCTAACCAACTCAATGGCAAGGGGTTAATTTTTTTTTATTATTGTAAAAATGTAGGTAACACAACAATAGCCAATTCCACATTTTTCACTCATACAATTCAACAAAACCGATTATATCAATCATGTTGTACAACCATTACCCAACATCCTTAAATGGCTAATTTCTATTCAATTTTATTTTCAGAAAGATGAGTGGAGACAGGGAAAGGGTATGAAATGGAGATAGAACACAAAACAGTCAAGAAATTGATTTTAAGAAAATATTACTATCACACTTGTGGAGACAATAGGAGCTGTCTATATCTAATTCTGAAGAAACCGTCTAAATTTATTTAGCTGTACTAAGCACAAAACTCTGAACGTGACAAAATTTTGGGTCCAGAACAAAAAGTAACTCAGAGCATTGTCCCCACAAATTTACTGTCAAAGAACCTATACGGAATTAGTATACCACTATGTATTAAATGTTTATCATAGAAAATTTAAAATAATGCCAGCAGACACTGAAGTGCTCCTTCGTGCCAGGTGCTCTTCAAGCATTTGGCATCCAGCGTCACTAATGCGGGTTGCACAGCCACTAGGCAAGATTTCAACAAAGGCCTGTCTGGCAAACCTCTCTCCAAGATAAAAAACAAAAACAACACAGAACTCAGACTCAACATAAAATTGTGTTCATTTTTTTCCCAAGCCAAAGCAACAACAGATATATTTGTGCTAAAAATACTACCTGGACATAATTTACAATGTACAAAGTGCTTTTCTCAGGCATAGTCTCACTTACTACTCCTCACAGGCTCTGGCTGTGCATTTTAGACTTTGTATCTCATCCAAAGTCTTCTTATAGCTTTTACTATCAACAATAACTAATTACCATTAATGACTGCACATAACAGATACCTGCCCTTTTCTATGTGCCAGGTACTGTGCTAAGCACATTTTCATTTCACCCTCACAGTGATCTCATAGGGGTAATTACTATTATCATCATCCCATTTTACATATGAGGAAACTGAGCCTTAGCAAGCTTCGGTGGTTTGTCTTAAGTCACGCTGCTAGTGTGTACACAGCTGAGATTCCGAAGCAGGTCTGCCTCCAGCACCTCCTGAGACCAGTGTGCTAAGGGCCCTTTAAAGCCAACCACAGTTTGCTGCTAGCAAATGTTCCCAGGCCTGGCTAGCTTCCTCATGCTCCTCCCCCATGCCCACCTTCCCCACTTGGTCGGAAGCCATTTTTCTAATTTTTATTTTTCCCACTCACAAACAGAGTGCGTCACTCGGAACTCAGCCAGCCTGCCCTGGAGGGCCCTGGAGGCCTGAAAAGGGTGTCCCTGCGGGACCTGGCTTTCCCTGCTGCTGGCCTAAGCAGGGTAGCCCAGCACTCTGGAGTTTACACAGGACTTGCACATCACTGCTATCTGAATGAGGTCTGAGAAGAGGGTCTGATATTCACAACAACCCTGTGAAATGGTCACCCGGAAGCCAAGGTGCAGGGTGGAGGAAAGGGGAAGCATCTTTGAATTGGGAGAGAAGAAGATAATTTATTTAGCCAACAGCTACTGTACATATTTTATTCAAATTAGACCCCTGAGAGAAGAAGAGATCAAAGACATAGTCTCTAACAGGCAGGGGAGAAATCATGCAAATAAATCCATCATGTAAGAAAAGAACACACACACACACACACACACACACACACACACACACACACACACACGCACGCACACACACACAAACTGCATCATGGAGCAGCTGCTTTTAAACTACTAACTTCTGATCCACCTACCCCATTGTGTAGATACCTAAGCCCAGACTGTACTGGGCGCTGCCCTGCCACAGAGACCACACACAGGCCAGGGCTAGTCCCGAGGGGCTCCAGAAGGACAAGGAAGGCGGCACGTACATCCTTATGACCACAGTGATCAGAACCATCTCCAAAGTGTGCGCAGGTCCAGAGAAGCAGAGGAAAAGCAGCTGGCTCTGTCCTAGGAGAGCAAAAGGGGTTTGCAACAAAGTAGGAGTTTGCAACTTGGAGAAAAGGGCAAAGGGAACAGACAGAAGTAACAGGCCCTACCAAAGCATGGAAATTTCCTTAGCACAGCTGCCTCTGAGATGGAACAGGGAGGTGAGGGTGAGGGCTGAACCCCTTGCACACAGCCTGTAAGCTCCACAAAGCCGAAGGCTGGGGGAGGAGCCCCTTTTACATGCTCAGGCCAGTCTCATGAGATGCAAAGGGCAAGAAGAAACGGCAGGTGAGTGGCTGTCTCTGGGCAGTGAGACAGATGTTGAGCACCTACCTAGAAGTCAGGTTCAGCCTTCCTAGGGCCTACAGGAGGCTGCCCAGTGGGGGAACAAATGTTCATGAGTCAAGTAATCAGCCACACAAATTAATGTACAGTTAAATTTGTGGTGAGGGCTACAGTGAATGGGAGGATGTACACCTGGAATGTGTAGCAGAGGGATCTGCAGAGTCTAGAAGAGTGGGAAAGAGCACAAACCCAGGGCCAGGCTACCTGGGGCAAACCCCTGCTCGGCCACTGACTCAGCTGACCTCGGCCTCAGTTTCCTCACATCTGTGCCATTGGGATAATAATGATAACACTCCGCCAATACCTATTGAGCCCCTCAAACTAAGCAGCACCCATCAAGCCCTTTGAAAGTGGTTGGCATACAGTAAGCAATCAGTCAGCAGTACATGATACAATGTACTGTGACAATAGGACCTAGCCTTCTTAGCAGGGTGGTCAGTAAAGGATTCCAAGGAAGAGACTAATTAGCTGAGATTTGAGAGTTGAATAGGCATTAACTAGGCAAACCTATTAAAAAAAAAACCATTGCCATCGAGTGGATTCTGACTCATAGCAACCTTGGAGGACAGAGCAGAACTGCCCCACAGGGTTTCCAAGGAGTGGCTGGTGGATTCCAACTGCTGACCTTTTGGTTAGCAGCCAAATGCTTAACCACTGCGCCACCAGGGCTCCACTAACTAGGCAAACCAGAAGGAAAATGCATTCCATGCAGAGGGAACAGTACAGAAAGAACCCGTGAGGGAAGGCAGCATCGTAAGCAGTACCAGGAGAGGGAAAACAGTTTCAACTTCCTGCTAGAGCACCCTGGTCAGCAAGACACCTCTGTATTGGAGAACGGCTCTCTTGTTCTAAGAACTCTTCCAAGATTACTGAGAGCCGTCAAATAAAAGTCACATTTTCGAACAACTTCCCAGTTATGTGGCAGAAGTAGGAAGTAAAGAAGATGTAACAGGCATCAAGGTGAAGGTCCCAGATCAAAACAGGAGAATTTATTTGCTGTCAACTAGGTGCACTGTGTGAGATCCCATGGGAATACAGACATTGATCTGAGAGCCCTGAGGTCAGAGCCTCTTCTTATTTGGGTTGCCATCAGTGTTCACCAAGTACCTTACAAGGCTCCAAATAAAGATAAGATGCCCTTGGGCACCTCCACAGAGAATCAGCCAGAAAAACATTCTCAGCTGGACTATAGGGGAAAAGGCTGTCAGAGAGCAGTTGGCAAGAATTGTTATTTTGGCTAATTTAGGAAATTTGGGATTCATCCAGGACAAAGCTGGGTGGACCTCATTCCTGAGTACTCCTTGATGAACTATTTTTCATCCTGAATTGCTAGTATATTCCCTCAACAACAGAAGTTTAAAAAAAGTATGGGGCAAAGTATACAGAGAAGTCACATCCTTGAGGTCTTGCTATGCCGGGAGACACAACGGGTGGCAACAGACCCAAGCCCAGAACAACCTGTCCTGCATTCAAAGCTGAGAAGAGGGGTGGCTCCACGAACCTCAACAGCCAATGAACCTCTAATTTCAAATACATTTGATCTCATTACGAATCTGTTGTTTGACTGCACAAACAGACTTTGTTATCTTCACTCTTTCAACAAATACTTCCTGAGCCAGGTACACTGTGCTGGCACTGGGCACACAGAGATTGTGTGTGTGTGTGTGTGTGTGTGTGTAAGTGTTTGGTCTCCACCCTCAAGAAGCTCAACTGCCTGAGCATAACAGATTAGTAAATCAACTGTTACACTGATAAGCACTTTGAGAGAGAGAAACGCAGAGTGTTCTGGGAACCAGGAGGAAGGGCATCTCCAGGTCAGGGAGGGGCACAAGGGTGGGGAAGGAAGGTGTCCAGAGAGCGGAAACTTGAGCTGAGTTACCTAGATGGGGAAGAGGGGAAGGGTCATTCCCAGGAGAGGACCCAGCATTGGCAAAGCCACGAAGAGGTGATGGCTGTTGGGAGGCTGCAGTGAGGTTAGAAATGTGGGTTAGGGAAAATGTGAAACCAGGAAGACGGCCAGAAGCCAAATTTTGAAAACCCTGCAGGCTCACCGAAGGGGTTTAGACATTATTCTATGAGCAATGAGAGTTTTTAAGCAGAAGAAAGACATAATCAGATTCGTGATTTAGCAACATCATGTTGATAGGAATGTAGGGGACAGAACGCGGGAGGAAAAAGACAAACACAGGAAGATCGACTGGAGGCTGTTGAAAAAAAATCCAAATGATGAGTCCTTCATGCGGCTGCCTCCTCCAACTACAGAGAAACACTGATTCTCAGAAGTAGCTGGGAAACAAAGAAGTGGGGAGAGAGAGAAAATGGACTGAGATGACAAATTAGAAAACAGGCTCTTCTAGGACATGGCAACCAATGGAACATGACAGTTGAGGGGAAAAGCCAAGGATGATTCCAGAAATACAGACAGCTGAGGTGGTGTGGACTCACTAACCAAGACAGGTAACACAGGGAGAGAGACACATTTGGTACCAAGGCAGAGACTGAGTTTGAGGAGCCTGTGGGACAGGCAGCTAGGAATGTGGGTGGGGAGGAGGGTCTGGCTGGATATGTAGATTTGGGTGTTTTCAGGATACAGGTGAGTAGTGGATAAGCTCACTTGGGGTGACACAAAAGGGACCAAGGCAAAACCTTATGGTATGGACAAAGAAACAAGAACTGGCAAAGCAGGCTGTGAGACTGAGGTCCAAGAGGCTGGAGGAAAGCAGGAGGCAGCAGGCCAGGCGGGGAGAGAGTGAGCAGCTACCCAAGGAGAGACTGCTCAGCAGAGGCAGAGAGGAAGAGGCCTGTGGAGGGAGCCCCACTGGAGCGAGCAGTTAGGAGTGTTTAGCCACCACAGCCAAGCAGAATTAAAACAGAGTGTTGAGGCTCAGCTGACCAATCTGTAGTCACTTCCAAGTGCTTTATTATGACTTTTTGCCACAATAGGGTCATAGTCTCCCTTCATTTTCATTTCCCAGTGAGGCCTCTCCTGACCACCCTAACTAAAAGATTGGGCCCACTGTTCTCCACCCCTATTTCACTTTATTTTACCTAGGGCTTGGTCACTGCCTGATACCACCTCACACATCTCCTGTATCTAGAATGTCTGCCTCCTCTAGTAGAATGTATGCCTCATGAGGACAGACCTTGTCCTCTGTCACCTCTAAGACCTCAGTGCTCAGAGCAGTACCTGGCACATAGAGGTTAAGCATCTTGTCCAAAGTCACCTGGCAATACTGTGCTAGATGGTGGAAAACAAGACAATACAGGACCCTACTCTAGGAGCTTGAAGTTAGAGGCGAACGATGAAAAATGTCAAATATTAAACGAAAAGTAGATTACAATTTTCACAGAGCTAAAACCAGAATATGTCATGCCTTTTGGTGACTCCTTTCCAAGCTCAAGGCTGCCTCCTTCTAAAGGAAAATACTAGTTCCCAGCATTAGCTGGAGAAACAGTTAAAACGTGTGTTTGAGTTTGGTCTTAATCTCTTCTAAAGACCTCAACTTCTCCCACCCTTTGAAAAAATTCCTAAGAAGTGGAAACACCCACTATAGCCTCTGAATATTTAATTTGAAGGGCTCAATCTATATCTAGCTCCTCTACATAAGTAGGAAGAGATTTTCCAGATGAAGGTGGGAGAAAACAGGCATCAGCCCAGGCCAGTGGTTAAGAGTCAGATAGGCCTGGGTTCAAATCCCTCATAAGTTTGGGCAGGTTGCTAGACCTCTTTATGACTTGACTCCCTTATTGCTGAAACGTGAATACTAATTCCCACGTGATAGGCTGTTGCAATGATGAAATGAAATGATGTATATAGAGTACTTAGCATAGTCTGGCACACAGTGAATACTCAATAAATGGTGGCTCTAAACCAGTTGCATCTGTTGCTTTTATTACTGGATCTCTAACTGCTACATCTATATAAACCAAGTCAAAAATTACTTAGGATTCAAACCAAAGAACTTACACTTGAAATATTCAGGGCATCAACTAACATCAACTTGAATGACTTGAGGAGTTGTCTCAATTTCCCATACTTGTGCAGACTCTACAGTAAGAAGTTTCATTTCAGTATTTGGTTTATCCATTTTCTCCTCCAATTTATGCAAATACAACCATTTCCCCAACAGGTCATATCTTGACTCATGGCAAGAATCCAAACATGGGTTGGATTCCGTGGTGCAAGTTGTGGCAGAGCTATGAACACCACACCTCAAAGGGAGCATAAAAACACAATCACAAGCTCAATGTACACACAAACTTGCAAGCACAGCTTGGCTCCCATGAAGGAAATGAGAACTGGTCACAGCATGCGTTGTTTGGCTCAAAGCTAAAGAAAAGGTTATTTGACATGCAAATACCTATATCTTATGTGTCTCTCTGTTTTACTATCCAAACTGTCTGTGAATGGTCTATTTTACTGATGTCCCTGATTCTTTATTCTTCATGTATGTCCTGACCCCATGCAACCTGGCTTCTTCCACCTTCCTCTGTGATGATACTGCGTTCTTCAAGGCCATCAGTAACCACCTTGTCACAAATTCAGCAGCCTTTCCTCAGGTCCTTCTGCCTGGTCTCTGCTGCACCATCCTCTTCTCTTCCTGGGACTTTCCTCCATGACCTCTCGTTCTCTTCCACCTTGGCCCTCCCATCCCAGAGTATAAGCATTCCTCAAGGCTCAGCCCCCTGCATACCATGGGAAGAACTTATTTAATCCTGCGGTTTCCACTCTATATCTCCAGACCTAAGTTTCTCAGTCCAGGCTAGAGCCTTGCATTTCCAATAGTCTACTGGACATTTCCTTGTGAATGAACCACTATCACCTTGAATTCAATGCAATCTAAAAACAGATGTCTCAACCACCCCTCTTCACTCCCAATATCCACATTTCTGCCAATCACATCATTGTGAACGACCAAGTTTAAACTTCCATCTTCTTTGACTCCTGTCTTTAATGTCTAAGACCTCAAATCCTATTGGGTTTCCCTGTAAACATCACTTCTATTGGTTCTTTGCTTCCACTTTAACCCCTATTAGCCACATGACCTCATACCTGAATTGGTGCTGTTGCCTTCTAACAGGGCCCCATGTGCCTTGTCCAGCTATCAGATGCATGTTCCTAAAACATCACTTTTGCCATTTCACTTCCACGCCCAAAATAACTTCAGCGACTTCCTACTGCCTGCAGGACAAAAATCCAAGTGCCTCAACCCAGCACGGGTCTAGAAAAGGAGTCAGCAAACTATAGTCCACAAGTCAAATCCAGCCTACCACCTGTTTCTACAAATAAGGTTTTATTGGAACACAACCATGCCCATTTATTTACATACTACCTATGGCTGCTTTCATGCTACAACAGCAGGTTTGAGTAGCTGTGACAGAGACCCCATGGCTCACAAAGCTGAAAGCATTTATCATCTCACCCTTTATAGAAAAAGTTTGCTGACCCTGGTCTAGAAGAACAGATGCCAACAGACCATGCCAAAGTTCTTGCCAGTAACACCTTTGTATGAAGCTTTTGCTCCCATAGGTCTGAACTGACTTCCTTTATGCCTTACACCTTCTCAAACCCCTGAAGGGCTTTATGTTATTCCTACCTGGACTTTTCTCAATCACAGCCAGAGCTCCACCCCTCCATGAAGCCAGCCCCATCCAAACCCACACCCCCTAGATTCTCCACCTCCAGCATCCCTTTCTGCATCTACCACAAAAAACCTCTAGTGAGATTTCACTTCTCCTATGTGTCTATTCAGCCTATACTATAAACTTTTTTATGGTCCAGGCTAAGTAACCTCCACAGAGAACACGCCAAAGATAACTACCTTGCCTTTCATTTCAAATACCAAATTGATAGTATAATTTGGTGAGAAGGCATCAAACAAACTTACCAACAAAGGCCTAGGATTCCACATCTGAAAAGTTAAGCTTGGGTCCAAAAGCATACACTCTAGTCAGCACCACCTAAAAGTCAATGAAATAAGAGTTTAGCTTTAACAGAGAATATTTTCACATTTTCTTTAAATTCACAACCCCAGATAAACTTTGAGTTGTTGTCCTCCTGGAATGCTCATCTCTGTTTCGTTGTCTAGAAAACCCCTGCTCATCTTTCAAACCCACAGGACAGTCCTTCTCTGGAAGCCTCTCCAATGTCCCAGGCAAGCCAGGCATTTCCTCCTCTCTACTCCCACTGGTGAGGCATTTATGGTAACACACAGTACACTGTAGCATAATTGCTCATTTAGGAATGAAGGGTCTGTAGACTATAGGCTCTTCAAGAGACGAGACTTGTTAAATTCACCCGGTCCCTTACCCATTGCCCAGACACTGCTGGCATTTAGTTAGTCCTCAATAAATATTTGTAAAATGGATGGAAAAATAACCTACTTGATTCACTAACTCATGCCTCACTCAGTACCTGCTAGGCCACGATTTTCACCACAGAAATGCATGCATCAATACCATTGCTTTTAATAGGCAATGGCTTAACAGGAAAGATTAATGAGATTAATCTTCTAAATGCACAGCTTTAGAATGACACTCCCCTTAGCAGAAACCTTCAGAGGCTTCCAGAACCTAAGAAGACAAGCCCAACTCTGCAGCCAAGGTGTCAGGCCTGCACCAACCGGCCCAGCCTGGCTCTGCAGGCTCAGCTCCCACGTTTCCCCAGAAGTCCTAATTGTCCAGGCAAACAGGACTGATAGTCAGTCCACAAACATACACTCCTTCCCTCTGGCTGGATGTCTTCCTCCCTTTTCCTCCATATTACTGAATGCCATCCATCTACTGAAATGCCATCTATTTCAAACATCATATCTCATACTAAGTTCATGGTAGGGCCCGAATAAGTATAAGTGGAATGAATGACTAAATGAATGAATGAATACATGAATGAATATTATTATCTCATCCTCCTCACAAAAGCTGGAAGTACTGCCCCCTACTGCTGGACTTGCATGGTACTTTCTTCACATCTTTCCCAGATTTATTTCAATCACTTTTAAATGATCCTTTTTTGTACAATCATACTCTTTCAGGGCAGAAACTATGACATATTTGAAAGGTTAAGCTTGAGTACAAAAGCATGCATTTGGCCTATCTTCCATGTTCCTAGACCTAATTAATGGTCAAGTTATAGGCCTCAGCTTATAGCTTTTGACATCGGTTAATCCTTTCCTCTTGCTTGACATACTGCCTTCACTGAGCTTCCAGGATAGCAGTCTTTTCTCTTGGTTTTCCACCAACCTCACATGCTGCTCTTTCTCTTTGCTGATTTCTCTTTATTTCCCGACCTCTTAATGTCAGAGTGTCCCAGGGCTCAGTTGTTGCTTTCATCTCTTTTTATATACCTCTGATGACTCCCTTGGTGATTTCACAGTCTCAGTCTTCAAATATCACCTACATGTTAATGATGTCCAAATTTCTCTCCACGTCTGGACCAATCCTCTGAACTCCTGACTAGTATATCCAACTGCCCACTTCAAGGATAGATGTCAAGCAGATAGGAGTTCTATGTTAGATATGTTCAATGTCTCTACTTTAACATGTCCAACACAGACCCATGGTCTTCCTTCCAAACTTGCTCCTCCCAAAGTCTTATCCATTTCAGTTTACAACAACTCCATTGTCCTAGCTGCTCAGGCCAAAAAGTTTGGACTCCTCTGTTTCTCAACTCCATATCCAATCCTCACCAAAATTTGTTTTTACCTTCAAAATATACTCAGAATCTGACCATTTCTCACCATCTCCACCATTACTATCCTAGATTATGGCATTGGCCTCCTAATTGGTGTCCCTGCTTTTACCCTTGAAATCACTCCTACCCCCAGTATATTCTCAATACAGAAGGGAGAGAGGAAAGAATCATCGAACTGGAAGATAGAGCAATAGAAATTACCCAACCTGAACAAAAGGGGAGAAAAAACAGACTGAAAAAAAAATGAACAGAGCCTCAGGGACCCATGGGGCTATAACAACAGATCCAACATTCTTGTCATTGGAGGCCCAGAAGAAAAAGAAAAGATGAGCTGAAAAAGTGCTTGAAGAAATAATAGCTGAAAATTTCCTCAATCTGGCAAGAGACATATACCTACAGATTCAAGAAGCAGAGCAAACCTCAAGTAGGAGAAACCCAAAAAAGTCCATGCTAAAAACATCATGATTAGACTTTTGAAAAGTAAAGACAAAAAAAAAAATCTTGAAAACAGCCTGGAGGGGGGGAAAAAACCTTACCTATAGGGAAAAACAATTTGAATGACAACAAATTTCTCATGAGGAACCATGGAGGCCAAAAGGAAACAGAATAACACACTTCTAAATAATCCATGGGTCAAAAAGGCATTCCCAAGGGTAATTTTTAAAAATACATTGAACTGAATGAAAATGAAAATACAACATATAAAAATCTATGGGACATAGCTAAAGGGCTGCTGAGAGGGAAATTTATAGCACTAAATGCATACATTAAACATGAAGAAAAGTCTGAAACCAATAATCTAACTCCTACCTGAAGAAACTAGAAAAAGTAGAGCAAAATAAACCCTAAGCAAGCAGAAAGAAGGATATAATAAAGAACAGAAATCAATGAAACTGAAAACAGAAAAACAATTGAGAAGATCAATGAAACGAAGAGCTGGTTCTTTGAAAAGACTGAACTTGGCAAACCTCTAGCAAGACTGACAGAGAAAAAGAGAGACAACACAAATTACCAATATCAGAAAACAAATGCATGCTATCATAAAAGATGCTGAAGACATCAAAAAGAAGGCAGAGGAATTCTAGGAATACCTCTATACACATAAATTTGACAACTTAGATGAAACGGACCAATTCCTCAAAACCCAAACCACCACAACTCATTTAATATGAAATAGATAATTTGAGAAACCCTAGAATTATTAAGAAAATTGAATTCACGATTTCAAAACTGGCAAAAAAGAAATCTCCAGACCCAGATGGTTTCACTGGAGAATTATACCAAATGCTTAAAGAAGAATTAACACCAAGGGGAACACTTCACAACATTTTATGAAGCTAGTATTACCCTGATACCAAAACCTGAAAAAGACAGTACATAAAAAGGAAACTCTGACAGACCAATATCTCTCATGAATGTAGGCACAAAAATCCTTAACAAAATATTAGCAAACAGAATTCAGCAATACATAAAAGTAATTATACACTATGACCAAGTGGGGTTTATTCCAGAGATGCAAGGCTGGTTAAGTATTCAAAAATCTATCAATGTAATCTACCATATTAACAGACTAAAGAAGAAAAAAAAAAACATAACCCTAACAGTTGATGCAGAAAAAGTATTTGACAAAACTCAACACCTATTCATGATTTAAAAAAAAAAAAAACTCTTAGAAAAATAGGAATTGAAGGAAATTTTTTCAACTTGTTAAAAGCTTTACAAAAGCCCTACAGCTAACATTATACTTAATGGCAAAAGATTGAAGGTTTTTCCTATAAGATCAGAAATAAGGCAATGATGTCTGCTCTCATTAACTCTTCTACAACATAGTACTGGAAGTCCTAGCCAGTACAGTACGGCAACAAAAGGAAATAAAATGTCTACAGATTAGAAAGAAAGAAAACAATCCTTAATTGCAGATGGCATGATTGTCTACACAGAAAATCCAAAGGAATCTATTTTTAAAAAAAAACCTAGAAAAAGAAGTGAGTTTAGCAAGGATGCAGGACACAAAATAAACATACAAAAATCAATTGCATTGCTAGATATCAACAAAGAACACATGAGCACCAAAGTTAAAATTACAATACCATTCATAAGCTCATTTTAGAAAAAAGAAATACTTAAGTGTAAATCCAATTTTTCTCACCCAATCAGCCTATGGTCTAGCCACATGGGTCTAACGCTGCCATGAGGGCAAGGACAGTATATTTGTTTTGCTCTCCAATGAAACCAAAACACCTAGCCCATCACCTAGTAGGCATACAACATTTGTTGCCACAGCTCATGTCCTGCCCTCTCTAAAACAGATTTTCTTCCTTCTGTGCTCCTGATGAGGTCAAGGCCTATTAAAAAATCCAGTTTCTGCCCTGTCAGGTCATGACTGCCAAGGAAGTACCAGGGAAACTATTTCTGCTCCCGTTCCCCAAAACATTACAGTCTTACACTAGAGCCAGGGCTTTGCCAGTGCTGCAGACAACAGGGGTTGCTGGAAGGGCCCCTGTAGGAATCTCCCAGCCACCCAGAAGGCACACTGGGCCCCACCTACATCAGTCCAAGAGGGTCTCAAGGCTTGACCCAAAGACCTTGGATGACGTGCTACCACTGCCAATGCTGTCTCTTCTGTACTCTGGGACGGGAAGGTCTTTCTTTCGAGGCGGCGCACATGGGTGAACGCGAACCTCCAACCTTTAGGTTAGTAGCTGAACATATCAACTGTTTGCATCACTCAGGGACTCCATCTACCTTATAGGGACTGATAATAATGAAGAGCAAGAACATAATCCCTTAGCCCAGTGCCAGCTCAGGCTCCATGTTAACTGCTATTGTTATTGCTATTAACTCAAGGCCAGGACAAGACTGGGTATCATTGCTGAGGCAATTTCAAAGAGGAAGGAGCTAAATGGCTATTTAACAGCTTAATTATTATAGTAACTATGAGGTAGGTACTTTCTTATCCCTACTGTATGGAGAACACTGAAATGCAGAGAGGCTAAGTAACTTGCCCAAGGCCGTCTCTCTCAAGTAGTAAGGCTGGGATCAGAACCCAGACATCTGAGTCTACAGCCATGCTTTTAACTACTATGCTGTATAGCCTCAGGAATGGCTATTTACGTACAGTAAACTCTCCTGGAAGAAATTGTGGCAAACACCTAAGTAGTCAGATTCAAGAGCTGCCTTAAAGCCCTCAGACCTCAGTCAAATGCAAACAGAGAAACAGACAACCGGTGGCAGGGGCGCGGAGAGTGTGTGCCAAGTCTGCTGAGAAGTGCTGCTGTGGAGAGAGCACCCCTCAAATGATGAGAGATCACTTTGTGCCTTTTAAGAAACAATTTTCACAGCAAAGCTCAGGAAAAGAGAGAGGCCTCTTGCATCATGGGGACAAGGCAATAAGGCTATAAAAATGGAACTCAAATAAACCACACACAGAGCTCACATGGGCCCAATTTTCCAAGAAAAACAGCGATTGCCGCAGCATTCAGATGAGGAAGTCACACTTAACGCCTCAGCGTAGCAAATAGCTTTCAAATCATTAGGCTACAGAAACACCCCGGGTCTGCCAAATCAGCAGTGCCAGCTTCACCTGCCCCTCTTTGCCAGGCTTGCCTCTTTCTATTGATCAGAGGACACAGACGAGCACACCCAATGCCTGCACCTGTTTTACCAGCTTCAAAATACAGAACCTCCCACAGTGATCAGAACCATGCCATCAGGAGCTCCTCCAGTCTGCTGCCCTGCAACACCCTCTCCAGAGACCCTCTCGGCTTTCTCCTTGGCCCAGACCTACCCTCAGCTCCTGGAATTCTCTGCAGTGCTGGACCTTGCTGACCACTCCTCCTTGAAACTCTCTTTCTGTGGCCCCTCAGGGTTCTCACCACTCTCCCCACCCCTACCTCTCCAATCCCCCTCATCTTCTTCTCAGGCTCCTCTTCCAACTCTGCACCCCTAAACATTAGTACTCCAAGCCTCCACAATATGGTGTCTGCCCACCTTTCCGGTTCTAGTGCCTATTCTTCCCCTACATCAGAGGAGACAGGACAGCTTCATGGTTAGTTAGAAGCACAGGTTCTGGGCCAGACCAACTGGGTCTGAAACTTGGCTCTACAGCGGTGTGATCTCAGGCAAGCAAGTTAAGTAACTGTTTTATGTCTCAGCTCCCTCATTTGTAAAATGGAGATAATGACAGTGCCTACCTCATCTGGGTTACTGCGTTAACACACATAAACCTCTTAGAACCATGCCTGGTACCTGACACCGCTCTATAAAGTGCTAGCTATGACTATTATTACATGTGCACAATGTTTCAGCCAAACCCAATGAGTTGTTAGACCCCAAACCTACCCCATGTCCTTCCATCCTTCCAACTCTAACACCTCTACTCGGGTCTTTCATCTGTGCTGGGAATGCCCAGCCTCTATCTCAGTCTGGCCTTCAAGGAGTTGACAAAAGCAACCATCTCCATAAAACCTTTCTTGATCCCCTCAATACCCAGTGAGATGGTATTTCTCTCTCCTCTAACAGTGGGGGCTGACTTCTCCCAGGACTCTCTTCTTAATCTCCTTTCAATAATCACCAGCTTTAGACTTGCTTTATCCTTCCCACTTCCAGGTCACGAGCTCCTCAGAAACAAGGTAGCATTTGGATTTTTTCTCCCAAAATTTTATTCCCTGCAACTTTACAATGTAAGAACTCAGGAAATGTTTGCTGGATTAAATCAAAATGCAAAAAGCCTACAGCCTGGGTCTGGAGTCCCTGGGTGATGCAAAAGGTTAACGCTCTTGGCTGCTAACTGAAAGGCTGGCAGTTGAGTCCACCCAGAGGTGCCTCGGAAGAAAGGCCTGGAGATCTACTTCTGAAAAAGCCACTGAAAACTCTCTGGAGCACAGTTCTACTCTGACACATAGGGTTGCCATGAATCTGAATCGACTTGATAGCAACTGGAGAGCCTGGGTCTACATAATAAACAACCAGAGACTGAAACAGTAACAACAATAAATGGACCAGCAGGTCAGAGGAAGCCTTTCCAGGCATGTCAAATCCAACAGATCTCAGGCTCAAAACCATACTGGGACCCTGATGGTTGATGTTTATTTGTTGGTTTCATTCTAGTAACTTCCTAATCGCCAACAAAAAACCAAATCTTTTTAGCAAGTTTGGAACCTGCTTCCACTGCTAACAGCACTTCCTGACGTCTTCCTAAGTCAGAAGTGAATCCATGTTTTTTCTCAGAAATCCTACTTAATTTTCTTGTTTTAGTGCATTTCTTATAAACATCCTTAAGAAGGAATTACTTATTTTATTACAGTTTCAATCAAAGTGTCAAAGGTGTGCGCCGCTGAGTTGATTCCGACTCATAGCCACCCAGTTGGACAGAGCAGAACTATCCCATATGGTTTCCTAGGCTGTAATCTTTATGGAAGCAGATCGCCAGAGCTTTTCTCTTGCAGAGCCACTGGGGTTCAAATTGTCAACCTTTAGGTTAGCAGCGAGCACTTTACCATTGTGCCACCAGGGCTCCTTTGTCAAAGATGTAGGAATACTGAATTCTTCAATTTGAGCAGACACATTGCTCCTTAACGGCAATTTACTGGCTCACCTCCACACCAAGTAACAAACAACTTATGTATTACCTATAAATATGCAGTTTTTCACTAACATCTAATTTTACATTACTTTTATTCTGCTTTTTCATTCATTGAAAATACAATAAAGATGGTTCCTAGCATTTAAAGCAAATTTTCAATATATCTTCACAACATTCTTCTTGAAAAAAAGAAATTCTAATTCTCTATTTAATCTTGGACCATCTCCATTAGCTAGATGAATGCCAACCTAATGAAATGATTCCGTAATGCGCAAAGATGGTTCAGTGCAGCATTAGCCGAAAGAGCAAACATTAGAAGCAATCTAAATGCCCCATAACAAGCTCATGGCTTACTGAAGATTTTCCCCTGATAGAATATTACGCAGCAATCTTAAGTGATCGTGATGAAAACTAGCAAGCCACCTGGAAAACGGACGAAGCTATAATGCTAAGAGCAACCAAACTAAAACCCAAACCCCTTTGCAGTCGAGTCGATTCACGCTCACAGTGACTCTATAGGACAGAGCAGAAATGCCCCATAGGATTTCCAAGGAGTGATTTGTGGATTTGAACTGCCGATCGTTTGGTTAGCAGCCGAGCTCTTAACCACTGCATCACCAGGGCTCCGTTAAGAGTAAGGTGGACACAAAAGTGTAAGGGCACACTGTTCATGTCATCAGAGTTGCTCTAGTGGGGGGTGGGTTAGGTCCAGGGCTGGAGAACATATCTGAGGAAAGTTAGAGGAAGGCTAAGAAGAAATCTGAGCAAACAGGGACAAAGGGAATGGTGGTAGCCATAGGAAAATGAGAACCCTGGGTACACGGCAGGAATTCCACTTAAAAGAGCAGAATGGGAGATAGGAAAGGCTCCACAAAGCCAAAGTCATTTCAGGAATTCGATCCCAAAGCAGGCAAGAGGAATGGCAAGAGGATTCTCCCTAGATTTTCAGAATGAATCCATCCCTGGATGACAGAACAAATTTCAAGCTCCTAAGACAATCATTGTGAAGCCTTGTCCCCTCTACAGTATGGCCACCAAGCTCTTACCTAAAGGCTCAGCCTCTCCCAAGTCTCTGAGACTAATCCTGACCCAAGGCAGGAGGGATTTAAGGGGCTCTAGCCTAGAACCCAGGGATTTAGCTTGTTTGCTGCTAACCTGGCAGATAAAGAAAGTGAACCCCCAAGAGACTGAGTATCTTGGTCAACGCTACACAGAGTTATGGGTTGAGCTGACACCTAAACCTGAGTTCACCTGTCTCTGTGCATACAGCTCTTCTGCAGAGTAACCTGGCACAAGACTGACTGACAAGATGGACCAATCAATCCTGTTCAGGGTGTAGGACCCAACTAATACCAAACAAACAACCGGCTTATGAATATGTAAGACCAACCACGGCAAGGCAGGAAAATCCCAGCAACCCCATGTCACTAACAGTTGCCCCCAAAGAGAAAAGGCCTGCTCCTGCACCCAAGTCCATGACAAACCCCAGCCTCTAATTCCTCAGTCCCTGCACTTTGTTGGTTTAGCTGCCCCATGGGTAAGCCTATGCTAGGTCCTGAAGGCATGCTCATCATCATGCCTCATCATGTCAGGGGTCCCACAAGACAACTCCACCTCTGGATAGGAGAAAATGACTCCAGAGCTCCTCTCCACAGCCTCTCTACCCCTTGACTCCTACCCCAATGTGGACCCCTACTGCCAATACAAGAGCCAAACTCTTGCCCTGGCATTAAAGTCCCCCCTCATATGGCTCCAAACCACTGCTTAACCATCCCACCTGAAGCATTAGCACCACAACCCCTAGACTGGGCAGAGGGAGGCTGCTCTCTTCCTCCTTATCCCACCTCCAGATGTCACGCTCTACGGGTTCTGACAGACTGGAGATCTCTTCATCTGCCACAGCTGCCAGCAGTAAACATTTGTTCAGTTCCTACTACCTGCCATCCTGGTGGGGGCAGGGCACATCAGATACACTTCTGAACAAGCCAATCTTTGCCCTGCGGGAATTCATACTTTAAATGGAGAAGAGAATGAGATAGGCCCTGCTAATGCAACACGATAATGCCAAAGCAGAGAGAGAAGGTACAGAGTGAACAGCAGCAAAGAGTAAAGCTGGCAGCGATTCAATTCAACCTGAGAAGGGGCTGGGGAAGAGCTCAGAGAAAGCCATGTGTGAACAGGTCCCTGAAAGACAATTAAAAACAATAATAAAAATAATGGCAGCCAACATTTATTGGGCACTTACTATGTGTGTTCAGGAGCCCTGGTGGTGCAGTGGTTAAGCACTCGGCTGCTAACCGAAAAGTCGGCGGTTTGAATCCACCAGCTGCTCTGCAGGAGAAAGATGTGGCAGTCCGCTTCCGTAAAGATTTACAGCCTTGGACACCTGACGGGGCAGTTCTACTCTGTCCTATAGGGTCGCTATGAGTAGGAATCAACTCCACAGCAATGGGTTTGGTGGGGGTACTAGGTGTTAAAGAAGCCCTGGTGGCACAGTGGTTAAGCACTCAGCTGCTAACCAAAAGGTAGGTGGTTCGACCACCATCCACTCCATGGGAGAAAGATGTGACAGTCTGCTTCCATAAAGATTAAACTCGCTGCCGTAGAGTCAATTCAAACTCATAGTGACCCTACAGGGCAGAGTAGAACTGCCCCAGGGGGTTTCCCAGAAGCAGCTGGATGATTCAAACTCTGATCTTCTGGGTAGCAACTAAGCTCTTAACCACTGCACCACCAGGGCTCCTGTGTAAAGATTAGAGCCTTGGAAACCCTATGGGGCAGTTCTACTCTGTCCTGTAGGGTCACTATGAGTCAGAATCGACTGAACAGCAATGGGTACTATGTGTTAAGCACTGTACCAGCACTTCACCTGCTATATTATAAGTCCATTCACTCGCGAACTATTGAGTCCCTACTATATGGGGATGGTGCAGGACTGAGTGATGTTTCATTCCACTGGGGATGGGGTCCCCATGAGTCAGGGGCCAACTAGACAGTAGCTAATAACAACTACTATCTTCCAGCTACTGTTCCAGGCACTGGGGACTAGCAGTGAACAAAATAAACAATAATCCCTACTTTCATAGAGCTTATATTCTACTGAGAAAAGAGATAATAAACCAAATAAATAAGGAACAGTTACAATTTGTTAGCTGACGATAAGTGCTAGGAGGAAAAAGAAAGCAGAAAAGGAATAGAGAACATGAGGAGGTGGGACAGTGGGCTAGCTGGATTTTAAGTAAGGTAAAGACCTGAAGGAGGCGACTGAACAAGCCATATGGGTATCTAGGTGAAGAGCATTACAGGTAGAGACATCAGTCAGTGCAAAGAGCTTGGACAGGAAGCATACCTAGCATGTTTGAAGAACAGCATGGAATCCGGAGTGGCTATAGTGGAGAGAGAGGGGACAGCAGGACCAGCACATACAGTTGTACAAGCTGTGCACTGCATAACCCCAAGGGTACCACTCGTTCCACCACAATGTACTGTGCAGAAGCCAGCCTGCTCAACCTTACACTGCATCCCTGGGGTTGAAGCTGAGGTCAGACAAGTACCAGGAAGCCTTGCTCGCCAAGGTAAGGATTTGGCTTTTCCTCTGAGACAGGAAGCTACTGTTAAGAGGGTTCTGAGCAGAAGCGTGACCTGATCTGACCCTCATCTTCACAGGATGGCTGTGCAAAGTACACAGAAGCGGGGCAAGGCTGGACACAGGGAGGCTCCCGAAGAGGCTACTGCAATATCACACTCAACTAGGTACTAAATTATCCTCACAAGCCCATGGGGCAGGCTCATTGAGTACACTTTCAGAGATGAAGTGACTGAGGCTCAGGGGAGATCTGTTACGTTGCCCAAGGTCACTCAGCTCCCCAGTGGCAGAGCTGCCAGCACCGGGAAGCAGGAGAAGAGAGAATTCCAGGTGGAGAGAACAGCATCAGCAATGGGGCAGGGGGTTGGCAGGGCCTGGCACAGTAGGGGAGGGCAGATCCTGGGGGCAAATGTCGGGGGTGGTAAGGAAGGCCTGTCTGTGCCCTGACCGCTGTCACACTGACGCCCACCAGCTGTGTCCGAGTCAGCAACTCTGCCCTGGACCAGAACAACTGCCTCCTAACCCATCTCTCAGCTCTGCTCTCGTCCCCTGCCTTCCTCCAATCCATTCTCCATACAGGCAGCTAGAAGAACCTCTTAAAAACATAAACCAGCTATTCTTTTCCTGCTCAACACTCCAGTGGCTTCCCATCATGCTAAGCGCACTGATGCTAAATGAATGGATGACTCCCTCATCCCTACAGCCCACCACTCCTTCCAAAGTTCTAAACGCCGGAGAGGGGATCAAAACAACAGTGCAGGGGTCAAGAGGGCTGACACTGGAGCCAGAGAAGCTAAGTTGGAATCCCAGTGTTACCATGCATTAAATGTGTAACCATGGGCAATTATGCAGCCTCTCTGAGCCTCAGCTCCCCCACCTGCAAAATGGGGATAATAACAGTTTCTAACTCATCAGGCTGTTATGAGGATTAATGAACTGATATGTGTTAGCAATAAAAATATAATTATTATTAGGGCTGCAGAGCAGTGAACAACGGGGATGCTGACAAGATGACAAGGAAAAGCAGAGCTGCCTTTCCGCCTGGGGAAGAGGCCTGGCCTGCTGATCTGCATGTCCTACTGCTGCCCTGGTGGAGACGCACAGGAAGGGGCTTGTCACACTGCAGACTCAACTCACAGAGAGCTGCCCCCCCCACCCTCCTCGTTACTTCTGTACTCAACCCTCTTAGTAACATTTGTTCTACACCACTGGGATGAGAGCCTTTATCCTCAACATAGGAGGTGGCAGTGAACAGAAGGAGTCCCTATCTGTGTTCTTGTTTTTGTGGCTTTTTTCCTTTTGGAGACATGGGTACGTGGCCAGTTGCTTAATCAATTCTAAACTGCCCTATTTTCTTTTATTAATGGTGGTCTGTATGGATCCCTCCCTTATACAATATTTCTCAGAGGCAAATAATCATCAGGAGACTTGGTGGCACAATAGTTAAGCACTTGGCTGTGAATCAAAGGTTGGAGGTTCAAACTCACCCAGAGGCTCCATGGGGGAAAGACCTGGTGATCTGCTCCCATAAAGATGGCAGCCAAGAAAACCCTATTGGACAGTTCTATTCTGTCACATGGGGTCACTATCAGTTGAAATTGACTCGATGGTACCCAACAACAACAATTAATTTTTCTACCTCATTTGATTGCTGGAGACAGCTCCCAAAAGGACCTTTGTGCATTTTTCTAACTCTGGGAGCCTCAGTCCCTTATCCAGGTTTGTCCTGTCTCAGAAAGGGGAAAGGTCTGCTCCTTCCTTTCCTCCTTAACAGAGGGAGGTGATCCCATACTGAGGAAAACACGGGTGCCTGCCAGCCAGGTGTGGCTCAGGCAGGCTGAGGGCCAGGGTACTGTACCAATTAACAGATACAAAGAGACGGGGGAGCCATTAAGATCAACTAAGGGGCAACTTTTGGCTTAAAACGTCTTTAATAAAATGCTTACTCCCGAGCAAACAAGATGCACTGCGCCACACTGTGGTCAAATAAAAGGAGCTCCGCAGATATCCCTGGCCCGTAAAAACGGTAGCAGGTGCACTCCAAACAGGAGCCTCAGCACTCTGAGGCCTGGCACCACCCTCCCAGTGAAGAAGATGCTGTAATAGCTGCTTAAGACTGACAGAGCCGCAGCACTGGGTAGTGATGGAAAGGACTTCCTCACCAAATCCAACTGTGAATTTAAGGGGCAGATTCAATGACTGTATTCTTCTCTGGATGCTGAATACAGTGAACCCCAAAGTTATCTCAGAAACTGGGGAAAACTATGAAACCAAAGCTGAAACGAAATTCTGCAGATCTGAGGGAGTGAACATTTGGAACAAAAAGTATACATTCCCCAAAAAATCAGTACCACTCTCAGGGCTTAAAACCAGGCCTCTGGAGGGGCATGTTCATTCCAAAGCCCTCTGTAATCAGTAAAGGCAGATGTATAAACATACGTACATAAAGAGAGAGCAGTGGTGGTTCGATGGTAGGATTCTCACCTTCCATGTGGGAGATCCAGGTTAGATTCCCAGCTAATGCACCTCATGTACAGCCATTACTCGTTTGTCAGTGGGTAACAGTCCAATAGCCTAGTGAAGGGAAAGTGAGATGCTGAACCTCATTAAAAGCTGAAAATAATATGGGAGAAAATAAATCTCACCCTCAAAGATGCAGCATGCAAAAATATAGACTGCTATGTGAAAACTGGCTCACTGTTCTAGAAAAGACACATGTGCGTTGGGGTAGAGAGAGACAACTGTAATGACCAAGAGAACCAGCCCCTAGCTCGTGCCCTCAGCTTTGGCTTTCTCTGACTGCAGGCCCTGGCCTGGCTCCAGCTGACTGAACAGAAACGTAAGAAGCAACTCAGCATTACCAGCAAGTCTTCTCCATCTCACCCCTCCAGAATGCAGCCTGGAGACACAGAAGAAGCCAGGCCTTGGAATCAAAGATCTGGGTTCCAATCCCAACTCCGGCCCTCTTGCTCCACTATGAATGGGCACTTGTAACCATCTCTGTGGCCATTTTTATAATAGGTAGTAGTCTTCTTCATGTATTTTCCTATTAACTGTCTCTCTCTCCTGCTAGAATGAAAGCTCCAAGACAGTAAAGGCCAGGTCTGCCTGGTACTACCAGGTCACTGTACACCACCACCCCCCAGCCAGCACCTAGAACAGCGACTGCCACAGAGTAGGATTTCAACTGATGAATGCATGGCCTCGAGAATGCCTGTCTTCAAACATCAATCTTCAGGAGCTGCACTTGAGCCTGTTCTGCCAGGTATGGGCCAAGTGCCGGATGGATGGCCCACCCAGCTGCCTTCCCCAAGGCTCTGCAGCCTGATTAGGGCCCCCACCCCTTCCCAGCAGTCCTGCCTGATCCCTGACCCTGTCCCAGGAGCACTGCTCAGGCTGCTCACCTGCGCTATGACAAAGAGTAAGGGGAAGCTGTGACAGGAAAAAGAACAACAATTAGGTCTCTTCAGTCCATAAAATTGTTGGTGGGAAGAAGCTACAACTGAATCTACAAAGTCATAAATGGAGGACATGAACACAGAACATTAGAAATGGAAGGGGCCCAAGAAAACAAAGAACAGGCTCACCTGATTCCAGGATAATAGAGTCAGAGGCATCTGAGGGACACACAAGTGTAGGATAAAGGGAGAAACAGTCACACAGTGAATAGGAAACCTGTAAAATTCATTTCCTTAAGTGAATGTAATAAAGACTAGTTAAATTCCAGGAGGAGAGTTACTCTGGACATTTTTCCTAACACACTGTAAGCCCTTAGCTTTTTTAGGTTGTTTCCAAAAAGGAAAACATCCTCTTTATAAGAAGTTCCTTAACATATTAGTCAGAAAAGAATCTGAACAGGTCCAACTGAACATGAGCGTTTATAGCCCAGGCCAGTCTGCCAAAAATAAAACTTAATTTGGCTGAAGAGTATTAATTTGTGTGACTAACTTTTAACTAGCCTTTTTATGATTATAAATGTAGCACATGCTCATTGTTAAAAAAAAAAATAGGAAACCACAGAGAAGAAGATAAGAATAAAAATCACCCATAATTCTACGAGATGAGAACCACTATTAACATTTTGGAGCATTTCCCTCCTTCTATGCATGAGATGTTAACACAGTCAAACACATACTGTGAAAACAATTTCAATTCCTGCTTTTTCCCAGTAATGTCAATTTTAAATAAATACTCCACCAAGTTCAAAACAGGAAGTTCACCTTTAGTGAATAAACAAATAACAAAATGAATAAAAGAAATCCTTCATAAAGCTAAAAAAATTAAACTGATTATTGCACTGAGACCTCACTCTCCTATCAATAGGAAAAAAAAAAAATTATTGCTGGATAGAAACTGCCCATAAGATAGAAACATTAAGCTCATTTGTATCCCATTACCTATATTATATTTTCAATAAATATTTATTGTTTTGAATAGGCCACATAGTTTTTCAAATCAACAGAAGAATTTTGTTTTTGAAGCCAAAAAATCAAGTTTTGGTGGCCTTGGGAAAGTTTAATTGTCCAATCTGCAGATGGACTGAATTATTTTTAAATGATTAGTTTACATACATGGGCTATGACATCCAAATAAAAGTCACATCTCTAGTTTGTTGCATTTGTTACCTAAACAGCGGAGTAAGCAAATGGCCTTGCCAAGGGCATATGTACTACCTGGTCAGGAGCTGTCCTGATGTCTGCCCACATCCTCCTTGGGTGCCTGGTTTTGTGTGTAGTCCCAAGACCTGAGCCAGCAGAGCCCAGAAGAACCTTTCTGCCTGGTAGAGAAGACTGTCCAGGATCAAGCTCTTCTTAGTAGCAATGCATTTTTTCCTCCTCTAGTAACACTTCACACTTCATTAAAATAATATGCCCATGCCAGGCACTGGGCTGGATGCTGGAGTTACAGGGGTAAAATAATGTAGGCACTGTGCCCATTTCCAAGGAGCTGCAGTTTACAGAGTACTTCCCCATTCATTATCTTCACACTAAGCCTGGGAAGCAAGGCAGGCAATCACTATTATTCCCATATTCTAGATGATAAAATAAATATTCACTTGTATGTTTTGCCCAAAGTTATAGAATGGGAGGACAGGACTCTAGCCTAGGTCTTCTGACTCCTAGTCCAGTGTTCTTTCTACTGTTCTACTGACACTGATACTGGTGAATCTCACACTGGTAGAAAAATTTAATGTCTTTTAAAGATTATTTCAGGGCTTCAAACCAATTCTTTCCGGTTGGACCGCCACCGAGAATTTGCATTTCCACCCCAGATGTACTGAATCAGAACCCACATTTTAACAAGATCCCCAGGTGGTTCTTATGTCCTTAGGTGGGTCTTATGTCCCCAGGCGGTTCTTATGTATCCCCAGGTGGTTCTTATGTATACCACCTGGGGATACATAAAGAATCACCTGCGGATCTTGTTAAAATGTAGGTTCTGATTCAGTACATCTGGGGTGAAAATGCAAGTTCTCAGCAGGGGTCCAACTGCAAAGACGTGGTTTGAAGCCCTAGATTATTCATATACCCTTCAGTACCTTGGCTCTATCTGGCTGCTTAGTTTACTGAGCAATTAGTTGGCCTGCCCAGTAGTTGACCTCTAGGTGGCTACGTATGCCATGGTTTACGCATGCCTGCCCAGATTCTGACCCTTGACTCAGGAGTCATCCTAGCTCTACTGGCACCAGCTTCAAACACTGCCTACTCCCTCCCATTGCCATCGTAATGCAGCACTGCTAGCTTCCCCCAGTGTCTGTTCTCCTCCTCACCCTTAAAGACAAGAGTGTTTGCTGGACTCGTGGTCTCCCAACTCAAGACATTTCCCAGCCTCTTTTACAGCTAAATGTAGCCATATGACTAAGTTCTGGCCACTGGAGGGGGAAAAAAAAAAACAATGCCATGTGCTACTCTCAGGTCTTGCCTTAAAAATGACTGGATGTGTGCTCCCTTGGTTCCCCTGACAGATGGTGAAACTGAAGCTTGTGAAACCTTCAACCATCAGTGGAAGCCATGTGTTTAAGATACTAGGCCTGAACCACTTACCTACTCTGGACTGGTGCACAAGAGAGAAATCAACTTCTACATGTTTTTATCCATTGTTTGTTATGTGTCTCTTTAATATAGGAACTTTCCCTATGTCCCAATGAATACAACATGCTTGAGTGAGAGACCAGTTCTACACTCTTCTAGCAATGCTCCTTGCTACCAATTAAAAAAAGGTTATGTTCGAAACTGTGTAGCGAAGTGTTCCATTCACGGTTTTATTTTATGGAAAACTTTTAAAACGTGAAATCACCAGGATCTCAAAAATGATTTATGTTAAGGTCACAGGAAAAATTGAGAGGGCCCAGAAAAGCAAGTCAGCCTCTTGGGGTAATAGCGGGGGAGACAGCTATAAGTGACAAGTACGGCCAGTCCTCCCTCTTACAGCAGTTCCCTCCATTCCTAGAAAAGGCACCAAAAACCAAAATGGTACAAGCCAAGGCTAATTTCTCCATGGAAACAGTGTTATAATAGGAGCTTGAGTTCCTGACTAAGAATCTGATGGTCAACGGACTCAGAAATTACGTAAACTCCATGTTTTATCATCTATTAAAGTATTAGGACTTTTTTTTTTTGTCTTTTTATTGTAGAGGTGTTGGATTTTCCTATAGATCTTAGAGACTAAACCTCTGTCAGATATGTTGTAGCCAAAAATTTTTTCCCAGTCTGTAGGTTCTCTTTTCACTCTTTTGGTAAACTTGTTTAACAAGCATGAGTGTTTAATTTTTAGAAGATCCCAGTTATCTAGCTTATCTTCTGGTGTTTATATATTGTTAATTATGGTTTATATCCTGTTTATGCTGTATATTAGGGCCCCTGGTGTTGACCCTATTTTTTCTTCCATGATCTTTATAGTTCTTGGTTTTATATTTAGGTCTCTGATCCATTTTGAATTAGTTTTTGTGTATGGTGTGAGGTATGGGTCCTGTTACATTTTTTTACAGATGGACATCCAGTTTTGCCAGCACAATGGTATATTATTAAGCCATTAAAAGGAATGAAGTACTGATACATGCTACAATGTGAATGGACCTTGAAAACATCATGGTAGGTGAAAGAAGCCAGACACAAAGGACTACACATTAGATTCATTTATAAAAATTTTCCAGAATAGGCAAATCCATAGAGACAAGAAGTACACTAGTAAAGTACTAGGACTTTTAAAGATAGCAGGGCTGTTGGTCCAATAATATACCACAAAGGTACATATGTATATATATATATACATATATATATTCTATACCATGCAAAACCAAAAAACCAAACCCATTGTCATCCAGTAGATTCTGACTCATAGCAACCCTATAGGACAGAGTGGAACTGCCCCATAGGCCTTCCAAGGAGCACCTTGTGGATTCGAACTGCCGATCTTTTCGTTAGCAGCTGAACTCTTAACCACTGTGCCATCAGGGCCCTTCCATGTCATGCAAAGTAGGTGTAAATCAATTAAATCAAACCCAACAACTAAACACATGATCTTTTATTTATTTTGATTCTGTAACAGTGTGCAACACAAAGTGCTTCACTTTAATAATTCCTGACTTTTAAATACAGCAAATCAGAACATTTGAGAACATCTTCAATACAGAAAGCAAAAAGGAAACTTGGGAAGAGGGTGGAAGTTAAAGTCAGAAAAGCAGTGTTTAAGTCCTGGCTCTGACACTGATTAGCTGTGGAGCCCTGGACAGTCTGCTTAAACCCCCTAAGGCTGTTTCCCAGTCCACAAAACAAGACTTTATAACACTTCTCTCACAGGGCTGTGGTAGAGACTAAACAGGACAGTGTGTGTAAAAATAATTTTGTAAATCACACACAAATATGAAATGGTATGGTTATCAGGATCATGGCATTTAGAAAGGCTTTTATAGGAAGATTCTGATAAGCATCATTATGAAATCTTTTGAGCAGACTACAAGCTACCTAACCACTTTCTGAAAAATGGACTCAGAACTATTTATTTTGCTGTCCTCTTTTTCTCACTTTAGAATTCCCCCACATGCATTAGCAGGCAAGTGATTAGTCTTTCTGCTGCACTCATCGTTGGTATCCATTTGCTCACTAACCACAGGGCAACTGGCGGGAGCTGTGGACGTCAATCATGGGCCATGAAGAAGAGAGAGCTGCACAGAGCTGGGGCCAATGTGCAGCGACACATCTATCAACCAAAAATGCATCCAAAGAACTGCTGGGCTGTCAGAAACCTCAAAACCAGAGGAAGGGAGCATTTCAGGGTATCAGGGGAAGGAAGGAAGAAGAATGCAGCAGTTAAGACTGTAGGCTCTAGGGTGAGACTGTCTCGGGTTTGAACTGGAGCTTTTCCACATACTGCACGATTTGGGGCATCTGAGTCTCAGTTGCCTTAACTATAAAATGGGACTAACAGTACCCACTTCGTAGAGATATTGTGAGGATTAAATGAGAAAATGCATAAGCACTCAGCATAGTTCCTGACATATGGTAAATACTCAAAGGTAAGGTATCTATTAATAAATAGATCATGAAATACTAACAAAAATGAAGACTTGGCAGATCCTCAGTCCTTCACATCAAGGCTTTGCTACAATTCTGTGACCAGGTATTACCGGACAGCATGCTGGCTCACTCACTGATCACCAGGCTAATTAAGGTTCTTTTGGGTTTCTGCCGAATGCCCCACAATAGGTGAAACATGCAAGACTGCCCGACTGACCAGCTGGCTGGATCCTGATGCTTGTGTTTCTGGTTCACAGCTGCCAATCACTGTCCTAAGAGGTTTCCAAAGAGGAGGACATATTAACATGGATATCTGTGCCTAATTTTTCCATCCACGCCCAAGCCTGGTGAGCCATGGTTTTAAAACACTTCAATGATAAAGAAAGGAAAGATCAACAGGAAAGAAGGCGGCTATGGGAATCAGGAGATGGAGATATTGGGTACCTCTGTCCCCATCTCACTTCTCTCCCTGTTTGGGGAATCAGGCTGTGGTTCCCCTTCTCTAGGGGGGAAATGCATCATCATCTTTAAAATACAGCCTTACCCAGCAAAGTGAGGTCCGTCAGCACCCACCTGGTGGACAGCGCCACATCCTTAACCATGTCCCGGAGGTGGGGCAATATCCTCCTGCACCCTTCCGGCCCCATCCTGTAAAGGCCAGTACACCTTTGCTATTAAAATCACAGCTGTAGCTCTCTAATCAGGGAACAACTTTACAGCTTTCAAAACCCTTACTCTTTCTTTATCTCACTCAAGTATGAGACCCACACTGTAAGCGGCTGGACAAGAATTGCTATACCTGTTTCATAGATACCGTATCAGCCTGAGTTTGAGACATTAATTAAGTGATTTAGCAAAGACCACGTGGTGATTAAGTAGCGGAACCAGCCAAGAAAGCAGGTTATCTGACTCCTAAACCAGTGTTCTTTCCATAAAATTTGGGCATTTATTTTTAAACAACCAATCTCCATAACAGTGCTTTGCTTCTGGCAATTTCATTAACCAAGGTATCTCAGTCACAGTACAATGCAGATTCATACACTTGAAAGCCACTCACACAGGCAGATGTTCACTGAACTCCAGAAATCTAAAGGGTAACTGAAAACCACCATGCTGATTAACATAATTGACAATTAATTCCCAGGTCTGGCTCCTTCTCACCTTCTGCCTGAATTCACCTGGTAGCTTCCTATCGGATCTCTGCTGTGTTTAGTCCTTCTTTGCTCCAACCCAAATGGAACACCAACACTTGATTAATGATTTAGGGAGAATTATTTCATATCACTAAAATCGTAATCATTATAAAATAACTTCAGTGGTTCTCAACTACCTTCCAGTCTCTACCTCACTGGGTAAACTTTAACTTGCTACTTTGCCCACTTCTAGTACACAGCTCTAAAACCCTCAATCAAGCCCAAATCCTGCATCTGGAGGGTGCTGGGAGGCATCAGAGTTTAGGGGCCAAGAGCCTCCACTGCCCTGTTTTTAAGCTCAGATTCATCACTTATTAACTATGTGACCTTAGACAGGTTACTGAATTGCTCTGTACCTCAATTTCCTCATCTCTAAAGCGATGATAATAATACCTACTTCACTGTTTTTTTCTGAGGCTTAAACGAGATAATACATGTGAAATGCTAAGAACATTATAAGAACTTACTGTTGTTGTTAGGTGCAGTTGAGTCGATTCCAGTTCACAGCCATCCCATGTGACAGAGCAGAGCTACCTCATAGGGTTTCCTAGGCTGTAATCTTTACACAAGTGATAGCCACATTCTTTTTCCTGCAGAGTCACTGGGTGGGTTCAAAACACCAATCTTTTGGATACCAGTTGAGCACTTAACCACTGGGCCACCAAGCCTCCTTAAGAACTCACTAGATGTTAGCAATTGTTATTATCTGAAATGACATGTTTCAGATTTGGGCCTTTAATGATCTTCCAAACTTAACTCCCCACCACTATTTAAGAAACCTTCATTCTAGGCAAGTCTGTGTCCCTGGATGCAAACTGGTCATTCCTATTTCTGTGCTTTTAAATTACACAATGTACTTGCCCCTCTCCCCTTCTGAAGTGCTTGGCTTACTTTGTCTGTCAATCTTAAAACATCTACCCATCCTTAAAGGTCTAGATTAAACCTATCCTCTTCCACAAAGCCTTCTTCCTTCCATGACAACCTACAAAGATATTTCTAGTCTCCTAATTCCTATAGACTAGACTCACAGACTAGACTCCTCAATTGGTATCGTATGTGCCTTTAGATTTCTTCTACCTTAAGACAAACATATGCAGTACGTGAAACTGCAGGCTCCTTGGCCACACAACTGTTTCTGCTCTTCCTCTGGGCCTAGTACGGTGCCTTCCTGTAATAGCCCCTCAGACACTTGTTGGCTGAATAAATAAATGTGTAGTACTATGCCCAGAGAAATATGCAATAAGATTTCTTTAAATTGATGTGGCTCAGTTATTGATTTGCTACACTTTGGACCCAATTAAAGATAAGAGAAAGATGAACATCAGCAGGACAAGGGCAATCATGGCCTGCTTAACTCCTCCTCATCAATAAAAGATACTGATACCTGGCCAACCTTAATAATAGGAAAAACAAAGATGCGTCAAAAGCAAATGGTAACCTAAACTCCAAACTACCCTGCAAGATTGAGCTCATGAGTCTATATTGCTAGAGACTGAAGGAAAGCTGAGGTTTTCCCCAAGCTGAAGTCACCCTTTTAACAACTATTTATTGAGTGACTACTCTGTACAGCAAATTGGTTAAGAGTTTGGCTGCTAACCAAAAGATGGGCAGTTCAAATCCACCAGGCCCTCCTTGGAAACCCCATACAGCAGTTCTACTCTGTCCTATAGGGTCACTATGAGTCAGAATTAACTCGACGGCAACGGGTTTGGTTTTTTATTTTGATTTTTTTTTCACTCTGTACAGACACTGTCTTAGTTGCTGAGGATAGAGCAGAGAATAAAACAGACAAAATTCCTGCTTATATTCCAGCATCTAAGGATGAAGGCTAGGTACAACATCACCCGCTACATCCAATAATGTCCACAAAACAACAACTCCTTGCACCAACACCCTGCTATGTCTTTAAGTGAAATAATAATAATAAAGGTACACATCATTCACAACTGACCAAATGGAGGCAGTGCTAAAAGTGTTCTGTCACTCCTAGTGATGCATCTTGCACTCTAGAACCCACTGAGTAATTTCTCCCAGCATAACACTCTGCACCCGAAGTCATTTGAACACAACTAGTCAAGCTCTCCACCACCCATCTGTCAGTTTCTCATACTGTGGTGGCTTGTATGTTGCTATGATGCTGGAAGCTATACCACTAGTATTTCAAATACCAGCAGGGTCACCACCCACGATGGACAGGTTTCAGCACAACTTCCAGACTAAGACAGACTAGAAGAAAGGCCTAGCTATCTACTTCCAAAAATTAGCCAATGAAAGCCTTACGGATCAAAACAGAACACTGTTTGACTTGCTTGCTTTGGACACATCATCAGGAGGGATCAATCACTGAAGGGGGACATCACATTTGGTGAAGGAGAGGGCCAGCGGGGGTGAGGCAGACCCTTGGTGAGATGGATTAGCACAACAGCCGCAGTGATGGTCTTGACCGTGCCAGCAATCACGAGGATGGCACAGGACCAGGCAAGGTTTCAGTTGTACATAAGGTCACCATGAGTCAGAGGTGACTCAACAGCAGCTATCTATCTCTATCTAGGCAAGCTCTGCCACTACTATCACTTAAATATCAAACCTCTCAAATGGCAAATGTGGCTCACGATGTCAAAGACCAAACTCAGAGGTAGGAAAGGAGGGAGGAGTAGTAGCTGGTTAAAGGATCAGGCAGTTTTCATCAAGGAAAGCCTGAGGTTCCTTTCTCCTCTGTAGCAGAAACCTCTTTTGTCATCTAAAGACTTTAATTTTTTTTTTTTTTCTTCTAGCAGGATACTGAAAATAGCTTTGCATTTAACATTTAAAATTGTTTTTGATCCCACACTCTTTCAGCTCTTGCTCTCTCCCTCAAACTTATTCCATTCCCTAAGGGTACCTATAAGCATATTTCATAAGCAAACAGAGTCATCATTTTTATCCCCAAGAGTTAAAAAGAAAAACTGATTTGCATAATTATATGGAAGATAAGTTGGCCAAGAACACAGGAACCTTATCTGGACCAAAAGTTCTAGGACAAAATTTCTTTCAACTCATCAAAAAAGATAGCAGATCAAAATCAAGGTTCATTTTAAATGCGTAACTACTGAGCACTATACGTGGGAACTTCTTGAGTTCCTCATTATCTGTGTGCCATCTATTGGAGTTAACCATCTGAGGGAAGGTTTGGACAATGAAATATATGTATGTTTTCTGTTATGGTGAGAAAGAAGGATTTTATAGCCAAAGAAAAAAATCCATTGCCGTCAAGCTGATTCTGACTCATAGCAACTCTACAGGATAGAGTAGAACTGCCCCATAGGGTTTCCAAGGAGCAACTGGTGGATTTGAACTGCCAACCTTTTGGTTAGCAGCCATAGCTCTTACCCACCGTGTCACCAGGGCTCCATAGCCAAAAAGGACCTGAGAAATCACTGTTCAGTGAATGGCAACTTATTCAAAGTTATTCAGCAAGATCAGAGCCAGGCCTCTCCCACCTCCTAGTCCGCGGTTTTTCCCACTCCCCTCACCACTGTCGCATTTATAATACAAAACCGAATTCTAAAGGCACAAATGTAAAAATCCCTTTCATAAAACTTTCTGGTAGACTGGAAAACTAGCAAGAGAAGGTACACTAAGATAAAATGGTCCCATTAATGCTAACAGTAAATGACCTGTACTGCTATAGAGGAGGGGGTCCAGCTTCAGAAAGTTTAATTAATGTTGATAATGTTTTCATACTAAACAGTATGGCTTCAGCTACAGTGGGCACTAAATGGCTTTTGTGGGCTTGCCTGAGAACTAAACCACCATTTAGTCATTTTTTTCTATAGAAAAATTTATCCCAAGTTTCCATCAACTGCCTTACAAATGAACTTTTGGAACAAAACTTGTTGTTAAAATGGCTGTGCATGTAAAACAGAGAACTCTGAGGCTGGAAGCTCTGCACTAAACATAATTAAAACAGTAATAGCTGGTGATATGTGCCAGAAGTACGTTTATGAGAAAAACCCTTCAAACCCTTAATTTGTTTACATGTAACACAATGTTTTATTAAAAGCCTCTGAGCAGGATACAGTAAACTAGTATTTATACAACATATAATGAAGGGCAAGCACTCCAGTTCTGTAAGCAAGTATTTACAAGGTCCTTCTAACGAAAAGGATAAAAAAGGGAGAAACTATCTGCACACAAGGAAGCCATAATCCAGTTACACTGGCCTTTATTTTCCTCTAAAACATCAAGTTACTTCCAACCTCAGGGCCTTTGCACTTGCTGTTCCTTCTTCCTGGGATACTTTCCCTCAGATCTTCCTTTAGCTGAGCTTTCAGTGTTTTCTCCCTCAGCCCAAAGAACACAGGCTTCCTCAGAGAATCCTTCCCTGATCACCTAACCCAACTAAAGCAAACTCCTTCCCACCATTTACCATCACTCTTGCTTTACTCTGTATAGCTTTCCTAACACCTATCACTACCAGAAGTTAACAAGTTTAATTATTTATTGTCTGTCTCCTCCTATGGGACCCTTTTTGTTCACTGCTGTCTCCTCAGTGCCTACAACAATTCTAACCACATGGTGGGCATCTGTCTCAGTCATCTAATGCTGCTATAACAGAAATACCACAAGTGGATGGCTTTAACAATAAGAAATTTATTTCTTCACAGTAAAGTAGGCTAAAGTCCAAATTCAGGGCTTCAGCTCCAGGGGAAGGCTTTCTCTGTTGGCCTTTTCATCAATGTTCCCCCAGACTAGGAGCTTCTCCATGCAGGGACCCCGGGTCCAAAGGACACGCTCTCCTCTGGGTACTGCTTTCTTGGTAGTATGAGGTCCCCCTGTCTCTCTGCTCACTTCTCTCTTTTATATCTCAAGAGATTGCTTCAGGACACAATCCAATCTTGTAGACTGAGTCCTGCCTTACTAACACAACCGCAACCCATCCTCCCTCATTAACATCACAGAGGCAGGATTTACAACATATAGGAAAATTATACAATACCCAGAATCATGGCCCAGACAAATTGATACACACATTTTTGGGGGGACATAATTCAATCCATGACAGCATCCAATAAACTTCACTGAATGAATAAATGGGTCGCACTGGAGAGTGGGAAATGAGGACATGATAATTATTCATGAAATAATTTTTAAAAATGAGAGAACTAGCCATCCTGATTAAATACGATATGATAATATGCTAATTATGAAGTACTATTGCTTCTGAATGAAGGGCTCGCAATCATCTATGTGAAGGCAGAGCAGAAACCCTAACAAAAAGGAGTGCACAAAGGTAAAACATCATTGTAGGAGGCTTCGGGATGGAGAGGGATTCAAGGCAGACAGAGGCCTTTCAGGTGAAGGGAATAACTTGAGCAAAGACACACAGCAGGAGAGATCATGGCAGGGGGTGACCTTGGACAGGCCGGGGAGAGACAAGCAGAACTGAACCACAGGCACAGGGCTGGGGCTGGGCACGGGAGAAGCAGGGCTGGCTAGGAGGAACAGGGTGAGACTCTGGAGGGCCTCGATGACTGGACACAGGTGTCAGCCGCATGCCACTAGTGACAGAGCTGTTACTCGGAAGGCAAAGCTGGTCGCACTGAATGGGGAAAATTGAAAGTAGAGGATGGAGCAGAAAACAGGTTTGAAGATGACCATGGTGGTCTAGGTATGAGGGGTAAAAACAGCTTCTTCCGTCTTCTTAGACATGAAAGAGGTCTAAGTGAGCCAGATGTCAAGGCATGTTTCCCCTGTAAGACAATTTCCAGAGTCTCTCGCATGGCAGATTCAGGCCAACTTCCCATACATCCTACCCCTGGAGCTCTCAAGGAGGATAACAGAGGTTCAAAATGACAGCTCTGAGGGCAGGGCATGTCTCCGTGCCTTCCAAATCTGAGATTAATTATACTCAGCTTAGCCTATGTTTATTATCTTTTTATTCTCTGGGGGAAAAAAGTGGTATCTAATTTCACTGTGCAGTATATATTTGAAGATTATACAACAGATTTTTATGTAACAGGTTCTTGACATAAAACAATGTTTCCCTTACTATTTTAAATGTATTCAGGTTGTGGGGGGAACTGGCATTAAAACACACACACACACACACACACACACACACACACACACACACACACACACGCACACACACACACACACACACGCACACGCCAAAGCTGCAGAGTCTGTCTTTAGGATAAGGAATCTGGTGGGGCAGAGAGAAGGTGAGAGACATCTGAAAAGGTCTCCTTCCCAGTGAGGAGCTCTGCAGATGGTGAGGACGGCGAGGACAGTGAGTTATGTTTGGATGTTCATCTCACACAAGAAGCTGCCTGGGTAGGAGCTGGCTGAGCCACACAGGCCGTGTCAGAGCAATGCTGAGGAAAGGCAGGAGGAAGCAAGAGAGACAGAAATGCACAACAAGATGTGAAAAGACTGCTCATAAGCACTTATAACTGCTTCAAGGTAACATCCAAGGAGTCCTGGTGGCGCAACGGCTGCTAACCAAAAGGCTGGCGGTTCGAACCTACCCAGTGGCTCTGTGGGAGAAAGACCTGGTGATCTGCTCCCATAGATTAAAGCCTAGGAAAACCTATGGGGCAGTTCTACTCTGTCCCATGGGGTCACTATGAGTGGAAAATCAACTTGATGACACCTAACAACAACAATGGTAACATCTAAATGCACATCTCTCCTGTCCCACCACGGAAGACTTCAGCCCTGCTCACAAAGACGCGCACATTACACTTGTCAACACAAGACTGGTTGCCAGTGACTGTGGGCCTACTAGGCTCCTGGCACAGTGCTGGGCTCTTCATATACGTGAGGTCACTTCCTCCCAGTAGGCACCTAGTACAGCGGTTAGAGAGCAGGCTTGGGAGTCTGCTGGCCTGTACACAAACCCTGCTCCACCCCATGCCAGCTGACTGACCTTGCGAAGTTTACAAAACCACCTCACTTGTAAAATAAGGATAATAATCGACCTACCTCATGGGGTTGTTATGAGGATTAAACGAGTTAATAAACATTAGATGACTAACATACTTGGCTGGCACAAAGAACGTGCTTAATAAATGTTAGCTGCTATTACTATTATCATTCTTATTATTATTCCTATTTTGCAGTTGAGATAACTCAGACTCAAAGAAGCTACCTAATATGCCCAGGCCACGCATTTAAAACAGGAGTTGAAGGGATAAATGCATGTAAATGTTTTACTCGATCTATGTACAAAATCCAGTGGGTAAGGTATTAGCCAGGATTCCCTGGGTGAAGCAAATGGACTACTAATCGAGAGGGTGGCAGTTCAAACCCACCCAGAGATGACTTCGAAGTAAGGCCTGGTGATCTGCTTCTTTGAAAACCTTACGGGCTGCAGTTCTAACCTGTACACTTGGGATCGCCATGAGTTGGAATCAACTTGAAAGCAACTAACAGCAACAACAAAAGAGTATTAAGAGTACTAAATTAGGCAGACCATCTATCCCCTTCTTTAACCATGCTGGATAAACATAAATTTATAATATTTAAAAGGACAGCCTATACTAAAGTAAAAATCATTTTCCATCATATGCCGGTAATCAACATTCCCCTAAAGCAAAGATGACTAAAGCTTATCCAATCTCATCTCCCCCCACCCACAAGTTAAGTCCACAACTCAAATCCTCTTTCCATTCATACTTAGCTACTCACGACCATGTCCACTAGTGCCCCTGCTGCATCCCTCATCTCATTCCCCCACTTCTCCACAATGCGTACCCCCCTTCCCTCCACCTACTCAGTCCCTGAGCACCTATACCATTCCATCTCCTCCTCAAGATCTTCAACTGAGATGTGTACTGAACAAGCACATCCTGAAGGCTCATTGTACCTGTCATTTTGTGAAAAACAAATCTGAGTGAGCAGATGAGCTACACCGAAAGACATCCCAACACAATACAAAATGTATCAGAATTAGTGCTAGCTCAAGGGCTGGGGAACACTTTTGCTAGCTGTGGGGAGGAAGAAAATCAAAATGAAGAAATAGCTCTTGGAGGATGAAGCATTTGAGCTGAGTCTTAAAGCACAGTAGGATTTGGGCATGTGAAGATTGGGAGACAAGGGAATGGAATGGGCCAAGGTCTAGGACAGGGAACAGACAGCCCTTCAGCTTGAACAGAGTCCTGTGTGGACAGCAGTGTCTGGGGGACAGGTGGACTGGAAATGGAGAATTGGACATACCAGGCCAAGAGCCCAGGTGAAGTAACAGGAGCAGTACTATAGACGGCCAACATTCACTGAGCATTTACTGTGTGTCGTGAATAGTTTTGATGTGTTTTAAATGTTTTAACTCATTTCATCCACATAACAAGTCTTTGAGGTAAGGACTACTGTGATGCCAGTTTTACAAATGAGAACACCAAGGCATACACAGCAAAAGTAACCTGACTGTAGGTCATAAAGCTAGTTAGGAACAGTTACTGTTACCCATTACCCACTGCCATCAAGTCAATTCTGACTCATAGCCACACTACAGGACAGAGTAGAACTGCCCCAAAGGGTTTAAAAGGAGCAACTGGTATATTCAAACTGCTGATCTTTTGGCTAGCAGCCACATGCTTAACCACTGCACCACCAGGGCTCCTAGAACAGTTAGAGGATATGAAACCTGGTTCCAGAGTCTACACTCTGAACCACTCAACCAAACCACCTCTCAGGACAGCTTAAGGGCTCCAGGGCATTGTGAAGATTAAATAAAACAGTGCTTGCAAGCAGTATGCTGCAATTCCAAGGGCACAGAAGCTACCCACACAGGCTGCCATGAATGTCTACAATGTACCTGCTAGCAGCGAAAGCAGGAGAAAGAGGTCAGGCAGGACTGCAGATGAGACCCTGGGCCAAGAGGGGCAGTGTGAAAAGCAGAGCCAGGACAGATCTCTACCTTTAGTGGGTGCAGGAAGAGAACCAAGAAATGAAGATGACCCATCAGCAGAGGGAGGAGGGAGTTTCAAGAATGAAGGAAAGACAGGTGGCTTAAAAGTTGCAAATGGCACCAAAAACAACCATTTAGGGCTGAGACTGGACCCCTGGAACTCACGACTTAAAGTGTTTAGAGATCTTTGAGAAGAAACATAAAGAAGAGTGGTAGAGAGAGAAGACAGTAGACAGGAGCTAAGGATGGAAAAGGAGATGAGAGTGGAGGAAGTGACTGTTCACAGTTCTTTGAGAGGTTGACTTGGGGTACAAAGTATCGACACATGTAAACTGCCTGGTGCACAGTAGGCTCACAACTGGTCTACCTCTTCCTCTCTAGTCCTTCCTCTCCTAAATCAAGACAAAGGTTTTCTTCTCAGGTTGGTGGGGAGGCTGAGGACAAAGGATACTTCAGTGACAGGCCCCTGGCAGAGGTGAGGGAGTGGCAGGTGGCACTCAGTTTGGGCTTCTTGTGTGCCGAGCTTTTACATGCATCATCTTACTGAATTCTCACTCACACTCCGTGAGGCAGGCACTGTCGTCACACCACAGAGGAGGAGCCTGACATCAGAAGAGTTAAGCACTTGTCCAAGTCCTCACAACCCAAACCCAAGTGCCAGGTCCTTCTGCCTCCAGTGCCCAGGCTCTTACCCACAGTGCTCCCAAGAAAAGGGAACACAGGAGAGATGCACCTGCTTTCTCTGAACTTGGAGAAGAGAGAAGACAGGGAGGAAAAAGACAGGACATTTCTGAGGTATCCTGAGGGACAGAGAAGCTGAGGGAACTTAAGTTAGAGTAGGTCTTGTTTTGAGAGTGAGAACGGGCAGGGTAGGTGTTTGGGGTAAACCTGGGTCCTGTGATATAAAGTGGCAATGAGGAGAAAAAGGACTGTGAAGGGCATCGTGCCTGTTTCTGGGCTCCTAACTAAACCTCAAAGCCTGCAAAGGGTTTTTTACTTCCCTACAAGTGCCTACTAGGGTGCTAACTAACATCACTGCTGTAATTGTATCATCTTCAGAGGCAGAGTTTCTTTAATGTCGACTTTTTCCCAGCACAGTGAGAGGTGATGATGGAATCACAAAATGGAGAAAACTCATAGCAGACAAGTCTTATGCCAAAAAGAGATATTACACGTATCGTTTTTGCATATTCTTATGCAATTTCCTTAATGTAGCCAAGCCTCTCTACTGAGCTGGTCCACCTTTTAGTACATATATTGCATAGAAATTGTTGGTGTGAAGGGATAAATCTGAAAGTGCGGTCACTTCCTTTTCCTGCCCTGTGGCATGCAAACCGCTTCTGCAAATAGCAGACAAACTCGTGAGTAGTCATCATTTTATAAATCATTTGAAATGGATCCTTTAAAACACCATCTGTTAATCCGTTTAATTTTCCTATGAAAATAAGACTTTAGCTCAGATGTTCTGGAAGTTCTCATGGGTAAATATCAACCTGAATTCAAATGCATTAAATATTTAGAGACTCATAGAACTTTAGAGCAGAAAAGAACCCTTGAGACTATGTACTTCAACTGCCTTACTTTCTGAAACACAGAGAACCAGAGAGGTTCAGTAACTTGCCCCAAGTGGCACAGCCACAAAAGCTTGAGTCTGGGCTAGAACCAGGACTTCCACCTAACTCCCAGGCTAGTGTCCTTCCACTATACCTACCCCTTTTTAAACTTCAGGGATTGGAATAAAGTACAAATTTAAGTACAGTTTTAGAGTTTTATTATTATTATTCATTGGCTACATCTAAAAATCAAAATCAAAATGCCTCTATAGATCCAGCTTCAGGTGACACAGGCAATTTCAAATCCTGCCTAGCAAATTTTAAAGGCTTCTAAATATGTTCACCAAACTGTTAAAAAGACTTGTCAATAAAGTGAACTCAGTAACGAAACACGAACTGAAAGATCAGATTTTGTATTTAAAAAAATATTTTTGAATTTCGTTGATATGGAAATCGAATTTAACAGCAGTGATTTTTTTTTTTTTTAAGTCCTGCAAGCACGGAGAGCATTAGATTATTCAAAACTGCTTGGGAGCAGCAATGTTTATTTTAAGCTCATGATTCAACCGGTACATTAATTAAAAACTCCAACAACCCAAATTGACAGATCTTGGTATCAACGGGACCAGAAGAATTAAAATAATAGTTGTCATATAAAAATAGATTAAAAAGGGGAACAGCAACAGATGTCAAAAAGACAAATAACAAGCAAGCGTTGTGGGGCAAATAAGATGCATATAATGGGCAGCTTTAATGGATTTTTTTTTTTAAAACGAAGGTCCTGGGAAAACGGGTTATTGTCAAGAAATGCTTCTTCATAAATACCGAATCTGATTTTTTGGAAGCTGGGTAAGAGAGAAAACTTGGCTAGTTAATTCCCTGCTGAGAAAGAGCAATGTAAGAAGAGACTAAAAGTGCCAAAACAACAGTAGCTGACCGGGAAGGAGCCCGAGGCGGGAAAGGAGAGGGGCATTCGGGTGAGGGGTGTCAGCCAAGTTAACCAGCGAGCACCAACTTGACAACTGACGCCAACGTCCAGTGCGACCCTTCCTTCCCGGGCGCCAGCGGTCTGGTACCTGCGTGCGTCCCGCAGCCGGCTCTCACATCCCTCTTGGGGTGGCTGACCCATGCCCCACAAGTCGGCATTAATTTCTATCTTCTACTTCTTCCTGAGAGCAAACGGGAGCTCTTTTGGCTGTCAAGGCCCGGCGATCGCGCGCGGAAACCTTCCCTGACGTCTGTCAAACCCGAAGCTTGAACCAGCCTAGCTGCGCTCTCCGTGGGGCTCCAGGGCCGGCGGTGGGCCGATACCTGGGAGCCAAGCGATAACATCGCGCCGTCGGACACCTGCTCGCAGGCCCACGGGGGGATCCTTCCCGGGTTGCCCAGGATCCGCACGGCACAGGCCAGACAAAAAGTTCGCAGGCTGGGGTCAGCCTCATCTCCGGCCACGGACTCCCAGGTACAGCGCCAGCTCCCGCGACCCGCCGAAGGAGCGTGCAGGCTTGGACCCCGCAAGTCCGACGGAGACGCCCTCCCCACCCCCACTCAGCCCCATGGGCTTCCGAAAGGGAAGTGGAGGAGAGGGGGAGGAAAGGCAGAAGCGGTATCGCTAGTCCAACGCCCTTGGGGTGCAGTCGCTAAGGATGCTCCCCTCAGGGGTCCTCGCAGCTCCCGGGGATACATCCTCGGATCCGCCACTCAGCAGGGTCATTGCTTCCAAAGGGCGGAGCTGTCCCTTTAAGAGACAGCTGGTTGCCCCTTCTCCCCATCAGGTAGCGGTGTCCGGGGCGGGGAGGTGAGTACTCCCGCGGGCACTCTCCCAGTTCCTTTAAGGGCGCCCGCGGCACCTCTGCCAGCCCTACCCCGCAGAGCCAACCCCCGCGAGGAAGGATGGGGGCGGACGGGTGCGGCGCCTTTAAGGGGTGCAGCCTCCCCGCCGCCCGAGTGGGGGCAGGGAACGGGCACGGGCCCTTTAAGGCCGGCAGCGGGCACGTCGGGCAGGGTTCCCCGGCGGCCAGCTGAACCCGGGGCGGCGGCGGGGGTGCCGCGCCTGCCAGGGTGTTAACGGCCCCCGACGGGGTGTTCGGGGCCGCGCGCTGGCCTCCGCCGGGCCGACACTCACCTTGGCTCGCCAGGAGCGCCTGCGCCCGCGCCCCCACTTGGGTCCCGCGGCGGCGACGGCGGTGAGTCCGGCGCGGGTAAACAGGCACCTCCGTCCCTGACCTACTTTCTGCCTTCCCTAAATGTCGCACCACTAACCTACTTTCCGACCAATCCGCTCCCCGCCGGCCCAGGCCCGGCCCCCCGCCCACCAATCGCTGTGCCCAACCCCCCTTCCCCGCCCACCAATGGAGGAGCCGCGGGGCCCGGATACCTGCCTCTTCCCACCAGCCAATCCGGGCGCCCGAAGGGAGCCGGTCTCGGCCGTCGCCACTGGCCAATCCGTGCGCGGCTGAGCGGCCTGCTGGCCAGTTGGATGGCAGCTAGAGAGGACGCTGGCCAATGGAGAGGCAGCAGGGGCCGGTTAACCTGCTACTTTCCCGCCACCAATCACTCGGCGCACAGGAGCGCACGCCCGGAGGAGAGAACCAATCTGTGCGTTCACTCTGGATTTCCTTGCCACTGCCCTCTCCCTTTCCCCTCGGGTCTCCCACTCGCTGTGACCACTGCGGGTGCAGACGCCGCACTCCTTGCAGTCGCTTGGGATGTTCCCCTTCTCTAGGTCCCTGCCTTGCGTCTAGCTCATCGCTCTCACTCCTTTCTCTTCTTCGCTCTGGGCACCCTGACTAAAAGCAGCGTTTTCTCCCTCCCCTTCCTCCAACTCCATCTAGGAAACGAGTTTTGGGAACACAGAGTGCCATACCCTTCCTAAAACGTCCGAGTTTGCCAAAGTCCAAACGAGAGGACGAATACTTAGTGTTTCTGGAAGTCTTTTCCACCCCGAGAACTCCCAGTGCTCTTACGTTCCTCTTGGTTCGTCTTCACCTCCAAGCGTTCCACTGGAGCTGTCATTCTCGTCATTCAAAAGAGAAAACTGAAGCAAGGGGCGATTACATTGCATTTCCTTCCAGGTTTTGACCACCTACTGTGTGGCAGACCTGTCTCAGAGGCCCCGGTTTTTGCCGCAAAAAGCAGTTTAGGGATGGAGACAGGAAGCGGTTAACAGAAAAGAAAAATTCCACAGTAAGTTGAGACTTGGGTGCTGAGGGGAGAGAGAATCTTATTTTTGCATCTCAAGCACTTAGCAGAGGGCCTTTAACGCAAAGAACTCGCAACCTTTTCTAAATGTTAAACTCCCTGAATACAAGGATAGTGTCTTCTTTTTCGTTATCCTCTTGCTCCTTTGAAACTCCTAATAGAGTGGGAAGGCGGGGAGCGGGGTGGGGGAGGGGACTGGCACATAGGAGATGCTACATTAATGTTCGTTGACTGGATATATTCACAAATAGAATTCAAATCACTTGACCCAGTTCTGTGACCCAGACTAGCCCGTACAACTCGAGAATTCTAACCTTGTAAATTCCTTGAACTTCGTTTTAACTGTTGTAAACCCATTGCCCATTCCCAGCTCATTGCCAGTAGCAGAGTGGTTGCCCAAAAGTGCTTATGGATGGATACTGTTTTCAAAGTCAACCAACTTTATTGGAAGCTTACTACTATTCCTAAGTTTTCATGTAGGTGGAGTCTTGTTGCCTTTTGCTTTGTCTCTGCCCCCATTTCTTGAGGAGACCACTTTAATGTAAGTGGGACTTTAGCAATGCACTTGACAAGATATTTTGGATGAAGAAATATGGGCTTGATTCTAGTATAACTGGAATGATAATGGTTAAGTAACCACAACCTAAAAATGCTGATTAATGAATCCATGTTGACCTGAGGAAGGATTGAAGGAAACAGCATTCATGTTGAATCTACTATGTGCCAGGTATTGTGCTAAGTGCTTTCTCTGCATTTTCTTCCATAATTTCTCACACTCTGGGAGGAAGGTATTATTGCATCATTTTATAGATGAGGAAACTGGAACCTGGAGTTTAACTAGTTGACTCAGTGTCACACAGTAGATGGCAGAGCCATAATTCAAACCAGGTTTATTTGACTCCAAAGCCTCCATACCACACTGGTTACTATCAGGCTGACAGAAGGCTGTCTCCAAGGCCAAGACTTCAAGACTTTTATCAGTGACCTGAATGAAAACCCAGAGAAATTGCATCACATTATCAGATGACACATGGCTTGGAGGGGAAGAGATGCCATTATGTAACATAAGCTGAATCCAATATCGGAGCAATGGGTTGACTCTAACAGAAATAAATGTAGGGTCCTGCCCTGGAACACCAACTGCTGGATGGCACACTAAAATCAGAAGTTTCTTCCCAGATGCATGTGTGAGCAAGACTATAGGGTCTCCGGTGTCAGATAAATTAATTTGAGTCCACAGTGAATTGTGACTGCCAAAATAAATGAATGCTGTCTTGGGCTGCATCAGTAGAAGTCTGAAATCTAAGGCAAGATAAGCGTTAGAGTACCCAGTGCTGGTCAGTAGCACATGAAGTTCTGTCTGCAATTAAGTCTTGGCAAAGAGAAATTATCTACATACACAAGGACAGGGAACAGGATATAAAGAGGTTGGAAACTATGTCATACGAGGAAAGATTAAAGGAAGCAGAAGGTTTTGCCCCGGGGGTATAAGGTAACTGTCTTCATATATTTGAAGAGCTATCAAACAGAAGAGAAATTAAACTTGTTCTTCAGGGCCCTAAGGGTGGAAAGGGGACCTGTGGGTACAAACTCCAAAATGAATCAATATGAAGAAGTTTCTAACAATTAGAGCCTCCTCTGCTCTGGTAAATTGTGAGTTTCTTGTCACAGAAAGGATCCAAGCAAGAATAGGACGACCATGTGGTGGGTTGGGGGATGGACCCTGCCTCCCTGAGATGATGTGGTTCTGTTCTCATACGCTTGTTTCGTCTTTTAAAGGAGATCACCTTGTCTTTTTCTACCCTGAATGGCCAAGCCACGGATTCTCCTCATGTGTGCCTGTTCTTCCATATGTAATTATATTTTCCTTTGTATTTCTCTCTGTTGGAGACCCCAAACACCTCAGTCTTCCACTGATACCTACTTCCCTTTCATTTTCTACCCTTCAGAATATTCAATTTTCAATTCTCTGGGTACTGCTAAGGTCAAAGGAATCTGAAACTCACTGGGCATGTACAGAATCATATGGATAAAAGCAAGGGAAAAGAGAAGACTTATTAAGCACCTACTGTGTGCCAGGCATTTAAATACATTACTGAATGTGATCCTCACATTAACCCAAAAGTTGATATACTCCCTCTCCACACTTGTTGGCCAACTGATTTTATCAAGTTGATTAACCTTTGTACTTCAGTTTCCTCATCTGTAAAATGAGGATAATCTAGTATCTGCTTTACAGGGTTGATGTAAAAGTTAAATGAGATAATAGATGGGAAGTCTTTAGCATAATGCCTGGCATATGGTAAAGATTCAATAGATATTTAGTATCACTCTTAACAATCCTATAAATTAAGTTAGTGAAGATAAAGTAGTATAATCCACAGTAGTTCCCCAAACTAATCCAATGGCCAGACCCATTAGAATTACCTAGAAAGTTTAAAAAAAAAGAAAACAGATTCCTGCCTCTCAATATGGAAGATTCTGATTCAATATCTTTGGGATCTGAGGTACAGTAAAATTTGGGAACTGCTGGTGTAATGGAATAAGCACAGGCTCTGCAGTCAGAGACGTGAGGTCAAATTCCAGGTGTGTTAACAGTTCTTGGGAAAATCAAGTAGGAATGTGTTGCTATAAATAGCAATAACAACAGCAACATTTACTGCAGGTTTACAATGTGTTGAACACTTTATATGCATTACCTCATTCAATTCTCACATAAACCCCACAAGGTAGGTACTCTTATTATTCCTATTTACAGATGAGGAAACTGAAGCCCAGAGAGGTCCTAAGATCCAAGACTACTCAGACTCAGACAGAGTGGCCCCAGAGCCCACACTCGTAATCACTTTGTGAAATTGCCTCTCCATGATTCCTTTGGAAAACAAAGAAACTCGATATTTTAGAGAGAGAGATTCAAAAGTCATTATTTTAAAGGCGGTGTTATTAAAAAATCAACTTTCAATGCATTGAGGGTTTATGTAGAGAAAAGAATACCGAGGACTGTGACTCAGGAGTGGGGGTGTCTCACACTTAGGAAATACAAGAAACAGAAGCTTCTTCAGATAACTTAAGCTGAAAGGGGGAGATTTATTGGGAGGAGACAAGGGTACCTCATGGAACCCTAGGGCAAGAAGCACAGCACGTCTTCCCAAAAGATTAGAAATGAGGTTCCCTTAGGCAAAGAGGCAGCTCCTACCTGCTTCTCTGGTGTCATGTGGTCTCTGGACTTGGCTTCTCTCTGCCCATCCACTTCATAATTCTCTTTCTCTGTAGCTCGTTACCCTTTACTCCATTTGTACCTGACCCTCTATGACCGCACTCAACCACTGAGAGACAGAGAGCAAGGGAGAGAAAAGTATGGAGGTGACAGGAGAGGCTCAGACAGGTAATACTCAAAGTAGGGAGCATAGGCTGAGCAAGACTCCTGAAAGCAGCCTACTGAAGTGAAAGAAGAGTCAGAACAGGAGAAAACACAGAGCAATAAGAGCAAAAGAAGGAAAAGTAAGAAAGTGTGAAAAGGCCAGGTTTGGAAAGCTTCAGAAGAAAATCTCTCAACAGACAGATTTAAAAACAAGATAAGGGAAGCTTAAGTTTGAGAAAAATGTTTTTTAGTTCTAGCAACAAAGAGATTTGATTTTAATCAATCCATTTTACTAAAACTGCTTCTGGAGCCAGAAGATGTACCACAGCATATTAGGTGAAATCAGGGCAACAATGAGTGAAGACAATATGGTGTCAGAGAGCAGAGTCACTGTTTAAACATATTTTTTAAAGGGGAAATTAAAAATAGAATCGTAGCTATCTCTTAGCAGCTGACCTAGTTGAAAGTGGTTCGTATGTGTATGTGTGTGATTTGATTTTTTAACCCAGGTTGACACCTTGGCATGTAAAAATGGGAATCTGAAAAAAAAAATCAGGCATTGATGGGTTAACTAGTGTTTGTAGCTTTTTCAGCTGCTTTTCTAAAGACCTTCCTAGGCTCTTTTGTGAATGAAAGGGCCACAGTAGCCCAAAATGGGAGAACAGTAATGCCTCATTTGGAATGTGTCCTAGACTGTGTAATCAGGCTTTAGACTAAATTTTGCTTGCTGATACGGCCAAGATTCCAGAGATCTTGACTCTCAAATGTCAAAGGGGCTTTTCCATTTGCTAGAGAGAGCTAAACCATCAGTGGCCACACTACCTCTCAACTGAAGCCCTCGAGAACAGATAGACACTGTCTTCAAAAAAAAAAAAAGAAAAAAACCTGGCATAGTTTTTACCCTGTTTTGCTAGAATGGACAGCACTAAAATTCACTTTTTGGAGAATATTTTTTTTAAAAAAGGAAGAATTTATTCTAGTTAGTATGGCAAAATGAAGTATTAAGTCATTTAAGAAATGCATGGACTGGAAAAAAATTATATGCTTTTGAAGAAAAAAAAACAAGGGTGGATTGGAGGAATTTGACCTAACATATAAAAGCATTCTATAAAACTACGGTAATTCAGAGAGTTTAGTACTGGTATAGAAACAGACCAGTAAGTGAATGAAAAGGCATAGCATTCAGAAACAGACCCAAAGTGTATGAAAACTGAGTATAAAGGTGATATTTTAAATCATTGGAAAAAAAGATGGATTTTTCAACAAATGCTATTGAAACAACTAGCTGTCCACAGGGAACCATATAAAGTTTTCTCCCTACCCTGATCCTTATGAAAATAAAACCTACATGAATTTAGTATTTAAATGTAAAGAAAGAAATCCATAGAAACACTAGAAGAAAACATAGGTAAATTTTTTATAAACTTGAGAGACCTTTCTAAGCATAGCACAGAATACAGAGACCATAAAAAAATTTAACACACACATGCTACCTTGTGGACCACAAATACACTGTAAACAAAGTAAAAAGGCAACCAGCAAACAAGCCCACAACACACATCTACTAAGAATTCACTGTATACTTTCCAATTAAAGGGTCAGAAGCTGGGATGGTGAGAGGTAAGTGATGCTTCTGGGGCCATTATTTGAACCAGTCATTTGAAGAATAATCATCCCTTATAAAGAGTCAATCCTTGTAAAGTTGTCTTACTTCATTGGCCCTCTTTTTCCTTTTGCTTTTTGAAAATAAAAGTTCATAATCCCCAACCACTATCCCAAGCACCAAAGTCTGTTCAGATCCTCTGCAGTGAACTCTGGGGCCTTTACTTCCCTTTACTTCACACACGTAAAAGCTACTGATTCAAAACCTACCTAAGGACTACTTCCATTTTGTACACAGATGTGCATAAAACACAAGAATGATTGCTACTCAAATTCTTCTCTTTCTTTTTGCAATTAAAAAAAAAGAACATCCATTGATATTTTCCCCCAAATTTCAAAACCAATACACGTTTGTTATAAACACCTGGAAAGCACAGACACACATGAAGAAGAAAATAAAAATAATCTATAATTCCATTAAGCAGATATAACCTCTGTTAAAATAAATACATATTTTCTTTGTTGAGTTTTCTTTGTAATTATATTTGATCTAATTTTTATCATGCTGAATTTTTTTTTATTTTGGTATCCTGGTTTTTTGTTTTTTTTGTTAAATTAATCTATTGTGAAAATTCCCCTGTGTCATTAAGGCCTTCTTCTCCACCACGTTTAATGGCTGCAGCATATGGCATTCTGTGGAGGAGCCTTATGTCATTGTGCAAACCCTCTGACTGGAAACACATTATTTCTAATTTTCCTTTATTATAAAGTTTTGAAAAGAACATCCTTTGGGATTTTTAAACACCCTTAGGACCCTCTTTAGGATATAGGTTTGTAGATTGGGCCTGCAGCTTCCCAACATTATTACCAGCTAGGTTTCAAAAAAATCAGTTGGTATAGACAGGGAATAAAACTTACATATTTTTTCTTCTAAGGTTTTGATGTTGTCTCTACCTGATGCTGCTTCTCTCTCTCCCTTAAACCTTATTTTAAGGACAACAAACTGCATGCAGTTGAGTTAAAAGCAAAACCGGAAGTGACTATAGCTTGATAAGTGGTGTTTGGAAAATTTATTACCGCAATTCTGTTTCAAAGGGCACTTCAGCTATAAAAAGCAGGATTGATTGCCAATAAAACTTATTTTAAATAGAGATATCCAAATCTGTAGTATGAATGGAGTCATTTATTTTTGGTTGTGTTATTATTATTATTATTTTGGCTCCCTGTGCTGTGACTTTTCCTTTATTCATCTACTGCTAGATCATTTTTTTGTGCAGAGGCACATCTACCAGAGAGAGGCAAGGAAATATAGCTCAAATGATATTACCAGTGGCGTCACTAGGATTGGTGTCACCCACTTTGGTAACTCACGGTGTTACCCCCTAACCCCATGGACCTCCTCCCATACCAGACCATACAGAAGCCTTAGTAATGTTTATTATCAATTTTAATCATAGAATAATATGTGATAAATATAGTTGTAAATTGCTTAGATGTAATATTTTTTTAATTTCAGGTTTATTTTATTATTGTGCTTTAGGTGTAAGTTTACAGCACAAATTGGTTTCTCATTCAAAAATTTATACACAAATTGTTTTGTGACATTGGTTGCTATCCCCCATTCCACCTCAAGTTGTGTCCATTCGTCCAGTTTTCCTGTCCCTTCCTGCCTTCTCATCTTTTCTTTTGAGCAGGTATTGCCCATTTGATCTTGTATACTTGATTGAACTAAGAAACACATTCCTCACATGTGTTATTGTTTGTTTTACAGACCTGTCTAATCTTTGGCTGAAAGGTGGACTTTGGGAGTGGCTTCAGTTCTGAGTTAGCAGGATGTCTGGGGGCCCTAAATAGTCTAGGGGGTTCCTCCAGTCTCTATCAGACCAGTAAGTCTGTTTTTGTTTGTTTGTTTGTTTGTTTTTTGTGAGTTGGGTTTTGTTTTACATTTTTCTTCCCCTCTGTCCAGGACCCTCTACTGTGATCCCTGTAAGAGCAGTTAGTGGTGGTAGCCGGGCACCATCTAGTTCTTCTGGATTCAGACTGGTGGAGACTGTGGTTCATGTGGTCAATTAGCCCTTTGGACTAATATTTTCCTTATGTCTTTGTTTTTTTCTATTCTTCTTTGCTCTGGATGGGATGGAACAAATAGATGTATCTTAGATGACCATTGTCAGGTTTGGTGTGTGTGTGTGCTTTAGGTGAAAGTTTACAGCTCAAGCTAATTTCTCATACAAAAGTTTATACACTTATGGTTATATGACACTAGTTGCAATCCCTATAATGTGACAGCACACTTCTCCTTTGCACCCCGGGTTTCTCGTGTCCCTCCAACCAGCTCCTGTCCCTTCCTGCCTTCTCATCCTGCCTCCGGACAGGAGCCACCCATTTGGTCTCGTGTATCTGCTTGAACTAAGAAACATACTCTTTATAAGTATTATTTTATGTTTTACAGTCTGGTCTGATCTTTGTCTGAAGAGTGGGCTTTGGGAATGTTTTCAGTTCTGGGTTAACAGAGCATCCAGGGGCCATGGCTTCGGGGGTTCCTCCAGTTTTAGTCAGACCATTTAGTCTGGTCTTTTTATGTGAGTATGAGTTCTGCTCCACTCTTTTCTTCTGCTCTGTCAGGGACTCTCTGTTGTGTTCCCTGTCAGGGTGGTCATTGGTGGTAGCTGGGTACCATCTAGTTCTTCTGGTCTCAGCTATTGGAGTCTCTGGTTTATGTGGTCCTTTTGTCTCTTGGACTAATATTTTCCTTGTGTCTTTGGTGTTCTTCATTCTCCTTTGCTCCAAGTGGGTTGGGACCAATTGATGCATCTTAGATGGCTACTCACAAGCTTTTAAGACCCCAGATGCCACTCACCAAAGTGGGATGCAGAACATTTTCTTAATAAACTTTGTTATGCCAGTTGGCTTAGATATCCCCCGAAACCATGGTCCCCAGAACCCAGCCCCTGCTACTCTATAATATTTCTTAATTATATGAATACTAACAACAAAACTGTTTTGTAAAATCTTTCTACATTGAATTACAACATTATTAGTAACTGAGTGGAAGCCTTTTTTGATTTTTCTCCTTCTTTTCCTTTATTACTTCATTCTCAAAAGTTATTGATATAGGTTCACAAATACTACTTACCACACCAGAAAATTTGACAAAATCAGAGCCTATAAAAACAGTGGCAGCAACAAAAACAACAGTATGTGCTTGTAGCCTGTGCAGACAAAACCATGTGATTCAAAGCATCATTGTAATTGGGTAACAGTGACAGCTCTGACTAGAGCACATTAGAAGGTTCAGAAAGTAAATTGGCATAGAGTTTTAGCCTTGTAGATACACTGATACATGTAAGATATATTGATACATGTAAACGGAGTTGGGGTAATAAATTTTCCAAACACTGCTTCTCAAGCTAAAGTCACTTCCAGTTTTGCTTTTATCTCAACTGCATGCAAATCTTCTTGTGTCCTTAAAATAAGGTTTAACAAAATGCCTTTGTTGTTATAGCTAACTACAGGGATATTTTTATAAAAAAAAATAAACTTCTGCTGAAACACTGCACAAAAATTTTACAGACAGCCATTCTGGTATCACCCCCTCTGACAGTGTCACCCAGAGTGCACCCCCCCATACCCCCCGATGATGCCACTGAAGGTTACTTCTTAGCCCTTGAGAGACTGGATAAGTGACAAAGTTGAAAGTCATCAGCAAAAAGAGGTTGTACACTGCCCCCTCTGCCTGCACATTTCCTTCACTCTCATTGCCCGTGTCCACGTTAATCTGGCTCACACCTGCTTCTCTACTTAAAGGTCACTTCCTCAGGGAAGCCTTCCCTGACCTCCCAGCTATAAAAAGCTCCCTTCACAGCATTCTGTACTTTCTCTTTCAAAGCACTGTTACACTTGTAATTTCTTGCCTTCCCATAAACTCCATGAGGCAGGTACCACGCCTCTATGGTTCACTCCTATATCTCCTGTGTCTAACAAAGCAGCAGTACATTCACAAAAATGAATGTTGGTTAAACAAATGTATAAGAATCAAGGAAGAGATGTAAAAGTGAGCTGTGCTGCCTCTATGGATACACATGAGACATCTTCTTCCATAGACACGTAGAATTCAATCATTCCCCTTCTCTCTGCTCAGTTATCCCGTTATCCCCTCATCAGAGAGGACTTCCCAGACCACCCTTTCTAAAATAGCAGCCTCCTCATCTCGCCCTGCCCCTGTCATTCTCTACCCCTTCACCCTTCTTGTCTTCTCATTATAACATTTATCACTTCCTGACATTTTGTTATGTGTTCATTTATTTACTGTATGTCTCCCCTCAGTAAGGTCTGTGAAGGAAGCGGCACTTTTCTCGGCAAATCCTCTATACTTGAACAGACTCTAGCATATAGTAGTACTCAGTAAATATTAGTTGAATAAAAGAATGAGTGAAAGAATGAGATTCTGTAGTGCAACACAACTGGGCCATTTTGGCCTTCTAAACAGTCATACCAGATTTCAGAAAAACATACTGTATTTTCTAGCATAGGGTGAAAAAGAAATAAACTTAAAATTTTCCTTTAATTAATTTTAATATTTCTATCATTTGTTAGCCAATTTTTAGAGTGGCCACTATCAAAATGTTTATCTTTTATTAACTGATAGTGAATTTGCAATGTGCTGAAATAAAGTATCTCATTGGGTAGAAACAGAAACAAACTTATCCAAAATTATAGCGTGAATGTTGATTTTTTGCCATCAAGTTCCATAGTAAAGAATAAGAAGTTGATTCATCTTTGAGAAAATGATTCGTTATATCAACTGGATAAAATATAATACAATCCTTTAATATGTTAAATATGAAGTTAGACCATAAGTATTTGGAAAACATTAAAAAACATTACATGAAAAGTTAAGACATATACCTACAGAGTGATTAAAATTTTATGAATAAGTTGTGAACATTCAGAGAAAGGTTGGAAGTGTTCATAGAGACATAGCAATAATTACATTTTAGTGAAGAGGTTATGGGAGAAACTTTCTGCAAAATTGTTTATAATAATAAAAGCAATTTAAATAGGAAATCAGGAGAGCCTAAGTGTCCCAGAACACTTTGTGTATTCTCTGACACCATTCCATGTTATTCTGGTTTTCTCTCCGTAGTTAAGGTCACCAGTTATCCACTTTCAAGTTAGACAGTCCTTGAGATGACTTGCCCTGGTTGGGCTGGGATCCCTGGAAAATTCCAGCGTGGTCTGTTCTTAGGCCTTGGGTCCCCCTTTTTGTCTCAATAAACTGAGAAATGCGAAGAGTCGCATTGTGAAGTTCTAGTTCCAAGATGAAATTCAAAATAACTTAGAGTGCATTAGTGGTGCTTAGAATTATTTTTATTTTCAGATATTTTCCAGCTTGAAGGCTTGCTTCTGGGGAAGACACCTTGCTGCCCAGGAACAATCAGAGCTAAGGGACCTCCATACTCTAACACCACAACCCCACACCCCAACTCAAGTCATTGCCTTAACCAAGGGTCCTAACCAAACTTTGGCTTAACCAAGGAAAATGATACTTTTTCCTTGAGACTGATTTCAATGACTTCATGCTTCCCAGGGACAGCAGGTTTTAGAAAATGAAGGTGAACTATTTCTTCTCATGTAATCCACACCTCCACTCAATTCCTCTAACATGGGTGCCATATTGACATCTTGGGAGGCTGGCCATGATTCCTGGCTCATTACAATGTTGAGGAGTTAACTTTTCCAAGTAGGTGAAGCTAAAACAGTTGGCAACCTTCCTATGAAAATCAAATTCTTTCCTCCACCCCTGCCTAATCTTAGGAGTTAAGCATGTAGCTGATAACAATTTCATTGTCCAGGGAAAAAGAATACATTAAGACTCTCAGTCTATTTAATACTTCAAACCAGTTTTTAAGCATCAAATATTTTCATATTCCACAAATGGGGCTATTGAACAATGATGAATGAATGGTGTACAATGCAACTATTTTTAGTATGATAATTGTAATTAAAAGGTAGTGGAATGATAATCTTGCCCAAGCATGCCTGCGATCTCCCTTCCATTTTCTCGAAACAGTACTTTCTATGTCTGGCTGCAGAGACTTGTTGCTTGGTTTCCTTCTGGTGAAGAATAGGTAACACTTGACATTCTTTCTAAACCCACTGAATGGTGCATATGAAATTGTGGTTTTGGCTAGACACAATCTCCTTTCTTTCTTCATTTCATCATTTACATATTCTAGGGGATGAAATTTCTTTTCCATATATGGCGGCAAATGATCATGAGCAAAATCAATTTCCTAGGTAAATAACTCTCTTATATATGTTTTTTGATTTAGGATAGTGTTATGGATTTGTGTCCCCCAAAAATATGTGTTGTAAATTCTAATCTCTATGGCTGTGGTTGTAATCCCATCTGGGAATGGGTTGTCTTTGTTATGTTAATGAGATGGGATTAGTGTCGGGTGTGTCTTAAATCCATCTCTTTTGAGATCTAAAACAGATTAAACAAGCAAGCTAAGAAGCAGAGATGGGAGGAGAGCGATGCCAAGCCACATGAAAACTGCTCAGGAGCAGAAGCTCAGAAGAGACAAGGACCTTCCCCCAGAGCCAACAGAGAGAGAGAAAGCCTTTCCCTAGAGCCAGTGCTCTGAATTCAGACTTCTCCTCCTAAACTCTGATTTGTTTGCTAAAGCCATCCTCTTGACATATTTCTGTTACAGGAGCACTAGATAACTGAGACAGATAGTTTGTAATTGTTGTTCAAAAGGAAAAGGAAACATACCTAATAATAATAATAACTAACAGTGTTATGGCACTTATTATACGCCAAATATTATTTTAAACACTTTGTATGTATTGACTCAACCCAACACCATTGACACAACAACTCCAGAGGTACGTTTCTGTTGTTCCCTCATTTTACAGATAAGGAGGCTGATGCATAGAGACGTGAAATAACTTGCCCAAGGTACCCAGCAAGTAAATAGTAGAGCAAGAATTTATACCCAGGTATTTGGCTCCAAAATCTTTGCTTTCAACCCATTCTTCTATCTTCACAGTAGCAACCCTAGGACATACATATTCCAGTTTTATAGGTGAGGTCACTGAGGCTCAGAGACATAAAATTATTTGCCCAACATCACAAAGCTGGTAAGAAGCTGACCTGGATTCAACCCAGGCTTCAAGTCTTCTTGGGTATAATGTCTGTGCTCTTTCCAACCTTAAAGCTACCTCGATACTTTGTAATCCTACTATTGTTTTATGTTCACAGGTTAAGTCCTTGGGTAGTGCAAACCTTGAATGCCCTTGGCTGCTAACTGAAAAATTGGAGGTGAGGCCGCCCAGAGGCGCTTTGGAAGAAAGGCCTGGCAATCTACTTCTGAAAAATCATTCATTGAAAATCGTGTTGAGCACAGTTCTACTGTGATACACATGGGGTAGCCATGAGTTGTAACTGACTCAGTGGCAATCGGTTTAGGTTAAGTATGCTTTTGTGGGCTGGCCTGAAAAAATTTAGTCATAGCAAAGAACTCCTCCCCCACCCCCTGCCCATTGGAAAGTGTTTTCAAACTTCCAAAGGATCACCTTATAAGTGACTTTTGCAATTCACTGCATTTGAAAGTTATGGCTTAATAAAGGTTAGAAAACAGGATCTGATTCTAAAATGTTAGGACCACAGTGTTTTGAAAACGTAGACCAACATTCTATTTTTGTGTCTTGTTCTGTAAGGAGGGAAAGGATCTATACGGTTGGTTGAACTAGAAAAAACGCATTTTCTTTAAAAAACAAAGAGCAGAGAAACAAACGATGCTCTAATTTTTTTTTTTTTTTTTTTTTAGTTACTAACCCTTCTTCCAAACTGTGCTTATTCCGCTACAAAACAAACTGCAAGAGGGTATTAACTGCAATGCAGAAAGCTTTTCCTTTCTTTTTTTTTTTTTTTTTTTTTTTTTTTTTACAGCTGAAAAGCTTCCCTCTCCAAGTTTCTGTTTGCAGGAAAGTCCTTGGCGCACACTTGAACACACTGGGGAGAAGGCACTAGACAAGCTTGCCTCAAGAATGAATCTGAAGATAAAAGCTCCTTGAAGAACAAGCAGTCAAACCTGATTATGATAGAACCCCAGAGAATAACACATCACTCATCTTTTTTTTGTACACACGAAGACCCAAAGGGCTTTGTGTTTGTTTTTTATTTCCGTTTCAGCAAATTTTAAGCTGAAGTGCAACTTCTATGATCAGCATTAATGAGGATTTTGCTGTGCTTTGAAATTTGCTGTCATCCCATTTCCGGTGCATTACTGTTTTTGAGTCTAATTCAACAATGACTGAGTCCAGCTTGCTCTCTCCTGCCCCATCATTAGAATTGGATTTATTGAACAGTGTTCCTCCTCTCACAAAGGTGCTGCCCATTTAAAAGTACCAGCCCTTTAAAATGGAGTTCCTGGGTGGTACAAATGGTTAACAGGCTTGACTCCATCCAGAGGGGCCTCAGAAGAAAGTCCAGGAGATCTACTTCCAAAAATCAGCTATTGAAAACCGTATGGAACTTTTGAGGAAGATGGTGCCGAAAGCCAAGGGAGCCTCCTCCCCTCCCAAAACTGAAGCCAAAGCAAAGATGTTGAAGGCCAAGAAGGCAGTGCTGAAAGGCATCCACAGCCAAAAAAAAAAAAAAAAGATCAGCAGACCACCTACCTTCTGGCAGCCCAAGACACTTAGGCTCTGAACTCATTGCTGTAGAGCCAATTCTAACTGATAGCAGCCCTACCGGACAAAGTAGAACCGCCCCATACAGTTTCCAAGGAGTGGCTGGTAGATTCAAACTGCCGACCTTTTTGGTTAAAAAAAGAAGCCAAGCTCGTAAGCACTGCACCACCAGGTGTCCATGAGGCAGCCCAAATATCCTTGAAAGAGTGCCCCCAGGAGAAACAAGCTGGACCTCTATGCCGTCATCAAGTTCCCCTGACTACTGAGTCAGCCATAAAGAAGATCAAATGTAACAACACACTTGTGTTCATTGTGGATGTCAAGGCCAACAAGCACCAGATCAAACAGGCTATGAAGAAGCTCTATGACACTGATACGGTCAAGGTCAACACCTTGATCAGGACTGATGGAGAGAAGGAGGCATATATATATGTTCAATTAGCTCCTGACTATGATGCTTTGGATGTTATCAACAAAATTGGGATCATTTAAACTGAGTCCAACTAGCTAATTCGAAATATAAATTTTTCAACACATTTAAAAAAAAGAGAGAAAACTCAATGGAGCACAGTTCTATTCCTACACACATAAGGTCGCTGTAAGTTTGAATCAATTCAATGGCAACTGGTAAGCTTTTAAAACAGCTATAAATTTTAAAACAAAAACATTTTAAATGCTATTTAAAAGATTATGCTTGGAATCCACTGGTAAAGAGACCATTCTTGAAGTGAAACATTAAAATGAGCTTCATGCGTATTTGAACATTTACTTGACAGAATGTAGAGAAAAAAACGTAGGACTTCACCTTTAAGAATGACTGGCACTTTGTGTTGAAATCATTTCAGATATGGTGGTATATGACTAATGTCAGTGGAGACATTTTTCTATAGATACATTGTTTAACAAAAAGTTGCTATTATCTTTCTCACTCACACATTATTTTGTTGGCAAGCTTCTCAAAAAAAAAAAAAAGTCTTTGTTTACGGCCTCCTGTTATTTTCTACTAACCCTGGTGATTCAGTGTTTAAAGCTCTTGGCTGCTAACTGAAAGGTTAGCAGTTTGAACCCACCAGCCACTCCTTGGGAGAAAGATTTGGCAGTCTGCTTCCATAAAGATTTACAGCCTTGGAAATCTGTGGTGCAGTTCTACTCTGTCCTATAGGGTTGCTATAGGGTTGCTATGAGTCGGAATCGACTTGATGACAGTGGGTTTGGTTATTTACCATGAAATCCTTATCCTCCTATATACCCATTTTACTGAATCAGAGTTTTAAAAAGTCATCAACGACATCCTAATTACCAAGTCAAGTAAACAACTTTTCCTTAGTCTTTGGTCTCTTTGACCTGAGAAAAACATAAATGAACAGAGTTTAAAGTTGTAAAAAGAATTACACCCATTGCTATAGAGTCGATTCTGACTCACAGTGACCCTATAGGACAGAGCAGAACTGCCCTATAGGGTTTCCAAAGAATGGCTGGTGGATTTGAGCTGCTAACCTTTCGGTTAGCAGCAGCAGCTCTTAACCACAGCCCTACCAGGGCTCTGTAAAAAGAATTACTGAAGTCAGTTTGACTTAAGTGATATGCAAAATAATATTTTGCTGCTTAGTAATTGCATATAAATATTAAGCAATTATTATAATTAACTTCAATTACCAGCGTTACTTTTAGCCAGCCTAATCAATTTTTAATTTTTCTTTTTGCCTTATTTTATTGGATATTGAATTTTATTTTACTGAATAGTGTAGTTTCTATGTGGCAAGCACCATGCTCAACATTTATACTTACTATCTCATTTATATCCCTTTCCATACATGCTTAGATTTTTGTCCCTATTTTACCAATGATGGAACGGAGGCTCAGAATGATTGACTCAATTATCCAAGGTTACATGGCAACGTTGGAGCAAGAATCTGAACCCATCATTGTCAGACAAGAAAGTACTTGCTCCCAATTATCAATATCTATGCACAGTATCAATTTTGATAACTTTTCCTGGTGCCATATACATTTTAATACTCATTAAACACATTCATTTATTCAATCAGTTAGTTTGGTAGTAGACATTTAAGTGCTAAATGAGATACTGAGATACAGTCAACCCTCATTATTCAAGGATTCTATATTTGTGAATTTGCCTACTCGCTAAAATTTGTTACCCCCAAATCAGTACTCCTGGCACCTTTACGGTCATTTGAGGACCTGCACAGAGCAGCAAAACATTTGAGTAGCCCAATGTGAGCGTTTCCAACTGGGGTCAAATAAAGCAATGCTGTCTTCTTCTTTCTCTCATCATGTAAGCAAGTGTCCTTTTTGCAGTATATTTAGTGTCATGTTTTTCTCATTCCTGTGCTTTTTGTTGGTTATTTTGTTGTTTAAGAGGATACCCAAGTGCAGTGCTAAAGTGCTGTCTAGTGTTCCTAGAGAGAGACAGCTGTGATGTGCCTTGAGAAAATGCGTATGTTAGATAAGCTTCTTCAGGCATGAGTTATAGAGCTGTTGGCTGTGAGTTCAATGTTAATGAATCAATATATATTAAACAAGGTGTCTTTAAGCAGAAACACATAAAACAGGGTTATGTATTGATTGATTGATGAAAATGTTGTGACCAGAGATTCACAGAACTGAACCCTGTATTTCCCCTAGGAGCAATGGTTCAGTACTCATTAATTCGCTGTTTGTGGCAACTTTATAGAACATAACTACCACGAATAACAACAGTCGACTACAAAATACAGTCCCACCCATCAAGGCATTCATAATCTGGCCAGGAATATAGATCCATAAACAAATTTACAGTTCAGTGAGATCATGATCATAATAAAGACATATATTTTAAGGGCTTTGGGAGTGGGGAATGGCCAAAATCTACCTGGGTAAGTGGAGAAAGTCCTCAGAAAATGGCTTTGATTTGAATAGAGCCTTGAAGGACATGGAGAAGTTTGTAGGCAGATAAGAGATGGACTGAGGTCAAAGGCAGCTCAGCCCCAGCATCTGGAAGCTGAGGTTACTGTGTTTTCAGACTCTTCTGCCCCTCCAAAATCTCTGGCGTTTGTGCCTTACTTGGAATACCCCAAGCCTCTCCTCTGTCAAGGAGAACAACATTTCTTAGATATAAGAGGTATTAGATTCTTCTATCTCCCCTTCCTCCCTGATATTCTACTTGAGTGGACAACCACCAGCAGTAGCAGCACCTGGGAACTTATTAGAAATGTAAATTTCTAGGCCCCACCTTAGATTTACTGGATCAGAAACTCTGATGGGTCTCAGCAATCTATGTTTTAACAAGCCCTCCAGGTGATTCTGATGCACACTGGAGTTTGAGAACTGCTGCTGTCCACTCATCCTTGTCCACATACTTTAGAACCAGGGCTTCAAACCAGTTCATTTCGGTTTATTCTGGTTTGACCCCCTGCCAAGAATTTGCATTTCTCCAACAACATGCAAACTCCAGAAGATAAGCTAGATAACTGGGATCTTCTAAAAATTAAACACTTATGGTCATCAAAAGACTTCACCAAAAGAGTAAAAAGAGAACCTACAGACTGGGAAAAAATTTTTGGACATTGCAAGTCAGACAAAGGTCTAATGTCTAAAATCTACAAGAAAATCCAATACCTCTACAACAAAAAGACTAATTACCCAATTAAAAAATTGGCAAAGGAAATGAACAGATGCTTCACCAAAGAAGACATTCAAGGGGCCAACAGACACATGAGGAAATGCTCCCTATCACTAGCCATTAGAGAAATGCAAATCAAAACCACAATGAGATACCATCTCACCCTGGCATTACTGGCACGAATCAAAAAAACTGGAAATAACAAATGTTGGAGAGGCTGCGGGGAGATTGGAACTCTTACGCACTGCTGGTGGGAATGCAAAATGGTACAACTATTTTGGAAAATGATATGACGCTTCCTTAGAAACCTAGAATTAGAAATACCATATGATCCAGCAATCCCACTCCTAGGAATATATCCTACAGAAATAAGAGCCGTCACACTAATAGACATGTGCACACCCATATTCATTGCAGCATTATTCACGAAAGCAAAAAGATGGAAACAACCTAGATGCTCATCAACAGAGGAATGGATAAACAAACAGTGGTATGTACACACAATGGAGTATTACGCAACAATATAGAACAATGATGAATCTGCAAAGCATAACATGGATGAATCTGGAGGGCATTATGCTGAGTGAAATAAGTCAATCACAAAAGGACAAATATTGTCTAAGAGGTTTACACACAAAAAGAAACAATCTTTGATGGGAGGGAAAGGGTGGGGATAGAGAAACACTAAATAGACAATAGATAAGTGGTAACTTTGGTGAAGGATAAGAGAGTACACAATACTGGGGAAGCCAGCACAACTTGTACAAGGAAAGGTCATGGAAGCTCCATAAATACATCCAAACTCCCTAAGGGATTGAATTGCTGGGCGGAGGGCAGTGGGGACCATGGTCTAGGGGAACATCTAAGTCAACTGGCATAACACAGTTTATAAAGACAATGTTCTACATTCTACCTTGGTGAGTAGCGCCTGGGGTCTTAAAAGCCTGTGAACAGCCATCAAAGATACTCCACTGGTCTCACTCCTTCAGGAGCAAGGGAGAATGAAGAGAACAAGATACAAGGAAAAGATTAGTCCAAAGGACTAATGGACCACAGCTACCATGGCCTCCACCAGACTGAGTCCAGTACGGCTAGATGGTGCCCGGCTACCACCACTGACTGCTCTCACCGGGATCACAACAGAGGGTCCTGGACGGAGCTGGAGAAGGATGTAGAACAAAATTATAACTCACAAAAAAAGACCAGATTTACTGGCCTGACAGAGACTGGAGAAACCCTGAGAGTATGGCACCTGGACACCCTTTTATCTCAGTGGTGAAGTCACTCCCGAGGTTCACCGTTCAGCCGGGGATTGGACAGCCCCATAAAACAAAACAGGACTAATGAGGTACAGCAGTCCAGAGGCAAGGACTAGAAGGCAGGAGGGGACAGGAAAGCTGGTGATAGGGAACCCAAGGTTGAGAAGGGACAGTGTGGACATGTTGTGGGGTTGTTAACCATTGTCATAGGGCAATATGTGTACTAACTGTTTAATGAGAAACTATTCTGTAAACCTTCATCTAAAGTACAAAAAAAAAAAAAAAAAAAGGAATTCTCTACGTGAGATCAAATTGACAACAGCAACTCAAAAGATTTGATGGGAAGCCTAGGGGTCAGTGAGTTGAAGATAATGGTGATGGAATAATTTGGAAAAGGACAGTGAGAATAGCAGCACAACTGGAAGAATGTAATCGATGTCACTGAATTGTACATGTAGAAATTTTTGAAATGGTGTATCTTTGGCTATGTATATTTTCACCAAAAAAAAAAAGTCCTCCAAGGTTGAGAAGGGAGAGTGTTGACATGTTGTGGGGTTGTTAACCAATGTCATAAAACAATATGTGACTGTTTAATGAGGAACTATTTGTTCTGTAAACCTTCATCTAAAGTACAATAAAAAAAAATTTAAAAAATGAATTTGCATTTCTGCCTCTGAATAAGAATCTACATATTAACAAGATCCCCAGCTGATTCTTACATTATGTACACATACGAATCACCTGGGGATCTATAAGAATCCCTGAGGATCTTGTTAAAATGTAGATTCTAATTCAGTACATCTGGGGTGGAAAGGCAACTTCTCAGCAGAGGGTAGAACCAGAATGAACTGGTTCAAAGACCTGTTTAGAAGAGTAAAACTATTTACCTAATAAGCTTTAAAACGTGGTGCACCTGTTTTGTTCACCCTTGTATGCCCAGCACCTAGCCCAGCACTGAACACACATTAGGTGTTCAATAAATATTTTTTGAAAGACTGAATGATAAATGAAGCTTACAACAGCATAGAAAGCTTAAATGCCAATACTCCTAGAAGAGCTAATATCTGAAACTGAACTCATTGCTGTTGAGCCAATTCTGACTCATAGCGACACTATAGGACAGAGTAGAACTGCCCATAGAGTTTCCAAGGAGCTGCTGGTGGATACGAACTGCCAACTTTTTGGTTAGCAGCCGAGCTCTTAACCACTGCGCCACCAGGGAAGAAGAGCTAATATAGTTCCTCTAAATTGTAAACATCTGGTAAAAACGGGAAAAGGCCTTGGGAGGGAAAGTGAATTAACATTTGTCAAGCACCGACTATGTGTTGGGACTTCTCAGAAGCTTTCTCATACCTTCAAAGCAATCCTGGGAGGTAGGTTTATCATCCTCACCTGAAGAAACTGAGGCTCAGAGAGGAAACGTTCCAAGTCACATAGCTAGTGGAGGAGGAGGCCAGGATACAAACCCAGAGCTGTCTGGTGTCAGATCCCTAACTCTTTTCTCCTCTCCACGGTACCTCCACAGAATACCACTAGCCACTGAGGAGCAGGGAGATGGAAAGCCTTGAAGGAGAAAAACTCCATTAACTTCACAATTCTGCCTGTCATCATCACCATAACCTCTGCACAGCTGTTCCGTTATTTTAATTGGCAGGACACTGAACTAAGCAGAATCATTAGCCTGTTAGCAATGTGTTCTTAGGCATTTTATACCATTGTTGGCGCCCTGTTTGGAATCCTCTCCTCTTCTCCATTGGCCCTGATGCCACGCCATCTTCCTATTTCTCCTGTCTGTCTGAATCTGTCTTCTGAGTCTCCTTCCCTGACCTGAAATGGAGATGTCAATCTGTCACTCCTGCCCATGTCCAGGTCAGGTAAGGTTTCCATATTGGGTTTTCAGTGGCTGATTTTTTGGAAGTAGAGCACCAGGTCTATCTTCCAAGGCACCTCTGAATGAGCTCTAATCTCCAACCTTTTAGTTAGCAGTCAAGTATGTTTTTGCATATATTATATCTTTTAATGCTCAATAGCTCTTGAAGGGGTATATTATTATCTTCGTTTTACAGGTAAGGGCAGAGAAATTAACTTGCCCAAAGTCACACAGTTACCAAGACAAAAAAAGAATAAAGGGACCATTTCCAAACAAGTATAGTCAGGCTTTATTTTTTCCTCCTTACTGTTTTCCACACTCTTTATAGAAAATGCAAACTGTCCATAACTATGCAAAGTAGAAAGTTAAAGCATCAAATAATCCAGCCTCTGAGGTGTGGCCTTGGACTTTCACTAAGTTCTCTTCTCCCCCTCCTCCCCAAACCCACGCCCCCTGCCCAATGCTGTAATACGTATACTGGCAAGGCGGGAAAGTTCTCCGATACCCAAGTCCTATGAAGGGGCTGGTCATCTCTGAATCTGGTTTAGAAACAAAGTGATCTAGAGCTACTTTTTTGCCATCTCTGTTGCAGGAAGTGGACGCCAAAATGTTCTGGTTCCAAAGGGAGCCACACCCAATAAGGGGGGAAAGAGCTTCAGCGAGTTTACATCACTGCTTAGAAGAACAGACCAAAAACAGCAGGGAAAGGACAATGAGAGGTTACCTACACCGACAACCCAACAAAATTCAGAGGAGCAATCTGGATGTTCATTTCTCTTAATTTTCATGTCTCATTAAGAGAAATCATTTGAGTTTCCTTTGTAACAACAGCTACAGCAGTAGCAATAAATACTAATCACAACAAAATGATGTTCTGATGTCGTTTTTATAATTCTGAAATAAAAGCTGGAAGTGTTCATATTTCTAAACAGTACAACACAAAAGGCAGTTTTCCAAGCAGGGCTAGGCCACACTAACTGTTGAATAGAAAAGCTAATTAGCATCCTCTGTGAACTATCTTGTCCTTTTTTAGGACCGGAAATCAAATGGGAAGGGTTCCCTCCTGTTCCAAGTGAATTCCAGAAGAGTTACTCATGCTTCTTAACCTATGAGTCAGACAGGAGTCTAGGAGAGTGTTTCCAAAACAGGCTGACAATAAGATAAACAAAGCAATCGATATGTGACAGTCTGGAGTGGCCGGGCTGCAGATGGTCAGAGCCAGCGATGGGGTCTGGAGTGAGAAGACAGTAACCCTGCCATCGGCTGTGCTTTCCTTGAAAATCTGTGGATAATGAGAGCATGGACAGACCAACTGGGAGCCATTCCTGAAAGTAAATGTCCATGAGGAGGTTGGTTTTCAGATGCTTTATTCAATTTCATTGATTTAGTCTATGGAATGATAGCATCTTTACCTCCAACTGACTCAAAGGACTTGACCTCCATCACAATGCACCACTTGGCTCTCTGAAAGGTTTGGCTATCCATGCGTTCTGACATCTCACAGCACAGGATATTAATCATTCTGGGGCTCTGGGTCTGTTCCCAGTGTCCATGTTTGCCACTGTTGATCTGCAGCCAGAAAAATAGCTCTGAAATGACAGAGGCTTTCCCTCTGCAAAATATAAAGTAATTGAAAAAGCTCAGTTTAGGGAATAACCCAGCACCAGCCTGGATTCTCTCCTGGGCACTTAAAGAGTAAGTCTCCTTCTTGCTCCCTCTAGGAAAGAGTCTAAGGAGCCCTGGTGGTGCAGTGGTTAAGTGCTCAGCTGCTAACCAAAAGGTCAGCAGTTTGAATCTACCAGCCGCGCTATGGGAGAATGATGTGGCAGTCTGCTTCCATAAAGATTTACAGACTTGGAAACCCTATGCGGCAGTTCTACTCTGTCCAATAGGGTCACTATGAGTCAGAATTGACTCAATGGCAGTGGGTAGGAAGGAGGCTGAAGTGAGGGCTCAGCTCTATCTGAGCCCACTAAGGTCCTACAGGCATCTCCTAAGCAGGGGTGCAGGGATGTGCACGGGGCCTCCTGAGGACAGTGCCCTACCTGTCCTCATCTCTCTGTCATCCCTGGAGGAATTGGCAAGGATGGATGTGCAGAGAGCTGCCCTGACATGAAGGAAGAGCAGGGAGTGAAATTTTGTTTTCTCCATGCCCCATTTAAAGCCATTGGTGTCCAGAAGCCATCTGGGTGGGTGGGGACAATGGGGATGGAGACACAGTGTCCAGAGTCAAGAATCCTATCTGATGTACTTGTCCCCAGACTTCTCCCTCTGTCCATCCTCCACATAGCAGCCAGAGTGATCTTCCGAAACCCTACTGTGATCACCACTATTCTTGTTGAAAACCTTCGAGGAACCAGCACCCCCCGCCCCCCGCCCACCAACACACACTCACACACCTACAGGAGAAATTCCAAAGTTTTTAGTAGGTCAACTTTTTTTAGTAGGCAAAGAGTCAAGGCCCATCACACCTTGACTCTGTGCCTACCTTTCAGCTTCATCCTGAGCCATTCCCTCACCCTCTAACCACACTTTCCTAGTGGTTATTTCCTGAAAACATTGTGTATTCTCAGCTCTGCTTTCTTTATTCATGCTGTACCTTCTACCTGCAATGCCATTCCCTGCTGACAAACCTCTGCTCCTATGCTTAAGGAGCCCCCCAAAGTCACCTCTTTTTGTAGGAGGGCTCTGATTCCCAGCCCTTGCTGAGCTCATTGTGCCCTGCTCTGTGTTTCCATCTGTTATACACATGCCTCTCCTCTAGCGTTTATTACCTTGTATGAGATTGTTCCACAAACTTTCTTCCCCACTAGATTATGAGCTCCCCAAGGGTAGCCACTGTGTCTGCTTTGTCTTTGCCCCCGCAAAAATGACATTGTTTAATTGGATCAAGGGGAATTTTACACATCAGCTGTTATACTCTTTGCCATTCAGAGAACGGTGAAAAGTTTAAAAGAAGCTGCACTCCAGCAATGGTCAGGATTGAAGCTTTCCCTCCTTGTAGCTTTTTGTATTTCAGTCTGACTTTCAGGAACATTAGACTTGCACCACAAGACTAATGACATTCAGTTTCAAAATGGTAAGGGTTTCAGGGTACACTGATTTCTGTGTTTAAATTTTTAAGATAGAGACAGATAGCATGCTTATATTGTATTCCAAGTCTCTCTGTCGCTTTCTCATACACACACACACACACACACACACATCAAGAAAGACACAGAGAGAGAGAGAGAAAGAAGCTCCTAATCAGGGTTAGGATACAAGATTAAGCATATAATAAAAATGTTAAGGGGCAGTGGTGGTTTGGTGGTAGAATTCTCACCTTCCATATGGTAGACGCAGGTTTGACTTCTGGCCAGTGCATGTTAAGACCAGCCACCACCCATCTGTCAGTGGAGGCTTGTGTGTCTCTGTTATGGATTGAATTGTGCCCCTCCAAAAATATGTGTTGTAAATCCTAACCTCTAGGTCTGTGGTTTCAATCCCATTTGGGAATGGGTTGTCTTTGTTATGTTGATAAGGCAGGATTAGTATAAGATGTATCCTGAGTCAGTCTCTTTTTTTTTTAAAGTTGTGATTTATTTACTTTAATTTTATTGTGCTTTAGGTGAAAGCTCACAGCTCAGGTTAATGTCTCATTCAAAAATTTACACACATATTGTTTTGTGACATTGCTTGCAATCCCCACAATGTGACAGCACACTCCCCCTTTCCATCCATGTTCCCTACGTCCGTTCATCCAGCTCCTGTCCCTTCCTGCCTTCTCATCTTGCCCTTTGATAGGAGTTGCCCATTTGATCTCATATATTTGATTGAATTTAGAAGCACGTTCCTCACATGTGTTATTTATTTATTTTTTTTATTGTACTTTAGGTGAAGGTTTACAGAACAAATAGTTTCTCATTAAACAGTCAGTACACATATTGTTTTATGACATTGGTTAACAACCCCAGGACATGTCAACCTTCTCCCTTCTCGACCTTTTTTTTTTTGGTGAAAATATACATAGCCAAAGATAAACCATTTCAAAGATTTCTACGTGCACAATTCAGTAACATCGATTACGTTCTTCCAGTTGTGCTGCTATTCTCACTTTAGATGAAGGTTTACAGAACAAAATAGTTTCTCATTAAACAGTTAGTACACATGTTGCCCTATGACAATGGTTAACAACCTCACAACATGTCAACGCTGTCCTTATTCAACCTTGGGTTCCCTATCACTAGCTTTCCTCTCCCCTTCTGCCTTTTAGTCTTTGTCCCTGAACTGCTGTGCCTCATTAGTCCCATTTTGTTTTATGGGGCTGTCCACTCCCCAGTTGAATGGTGAACCTCGGAAGTGACTTCACCACTGAGATAAAAGGGTGGTGTCTGGGGGCCATACTCTTGGGGCTTCTCCAGTCTCTTTCAGGCCAGTAAATCTGGTCTTTTTTTGTGTGTGTTAGAATTTTTTCTACATCCTTCTCCAGCTCTGTCCAGAACCCTCTGTTATGATCCTGGTGAGAGCAGTCAGTGGTGGTAGCTGGGCACCATCTAGCTGTACTGGACTTAGTCTGGTGGAGGCCTTGGTAGCTGAGGTCCATTAGTCCTTTGGGCTAATCTTTTTCTTATATCCTGGTCTCTTCATTCTCCCTTGCTCCTGAAGGGGTGAGACCAGTGGAATATCTTAGATGGCTTCTCATAGGCTTTTAAGACCCCAGATGCTACTCACCAAGGTAGAATGTAGAGCATTGTCTTTATAAGCTGTGTCATGCCAATTGAGCTAGATGTTCCCCAAGACCACGGTCCTCACAGCCCTCTGCCTAGTGATTCAGTCCCTCAGGGAGTTTGGATGTGTCTATGAAGCTTCCGTGACCTTTCCTTGTACAAGTTTTGCTGGCTTCCCCAGTATTGTGTACTGTCTCACCCTTCACCAAAGATACCACTTATCTATTGTCTGTTTAGTATTTCCCCCACCCCTCCTATCCCTTGTAACCAACAAAGATTGTTACTTTTTGTGTGTAAACATTTTCATGAGTTTTTACTAAAGAGGTCTCGTACAATATTTGCCCTTTCGTGACTGACTTATTTCACTCAGCATAATGTCCTCCAGTTTCATCCATGTAATGAGATGCTTCACAGATTCACCATTGTTCTTTATCGTTGGGTAGTACTCCATTGTGTGTATGTACCATAGTTTATTTATCCATTCATCTGTTGATGGGCATCTGGGTTGTTTCCATCCTTTTGCTATTGTGAATAATGCTGCAATGAACATGGGTGTGCACATGTCTATTCGTGTGACAGCTCTTATTTCTCTAGGATATACTCCTGGGAGTGGGATTGCTGGATCGTATGGTATTTCTATTTCTAGCTTTCTAAGAAAGCGCCATATCATTTTCCAAAATGGTTGTATCATTTTGCATTCCCACCAGCTGTGCATAAGAGTTCCGATCTCCCCGCAGCCTCTCCAACATTTGTTATTTCCAGTGTTTTTGATTTGTGCCAGTAATGCAGGGGTGAGATTTTGTGTGTTATTTTTGTTTTATAGACTTGTCTAATCTTTGTCTGAAAAGTGGGCTTCAAGAGTGGTTTCAGTTCTGAGCTAGCAAAGTGTCCAGTGGCCATAGTCTCAGGGGTTCCTCCAGTCTCTGTCAGATCAGTAAGTCTGCTCTTTTTTCGTGAATTTGAATTCTGTTCTACATTTCTCTCTCATTCTGTCCAGGACTGTTTGTTGTCATCCCTGTCATAAAATTGAAAACGATAAAGATCATGGAAGAAAAAATAGGGACAATGCTAGGGACCCTAATACATGGCGTAAATAGTATACAAACCATAACTAATGATGCATGAACAGCAGAAGAGAAACTAGAAAACTGGGAACTCCCAAAAATTAAACAGTTATGCTCATCAAAAGAGTAAAAAGAGAAACTACAGACTGGGAAAAAAATTTTGGCTATGACATATCCAACAAGAATCTAAAATCTACAAAATACTTCAACACCTGAATAATGAAAAGACAAATAATCCAATTAAAAAATGGGCAAAGGATATGAACAGACACATCACCAAAGAAGACACTCAGGCAGCCAACAGACACATGAGGAAATGTTAGCTATCACTAGCCATTAGAGAAATGCAAATCAAAACTACAGTGAGATACCGTCTTACCCCAACATTATTGGCACGAATCAAAAAGAAAATAACAAATATTGGAGGGATTGCAGGGAGATTGGAATTCTTCTGCACTGCTGGTGGGAATGTAAAATGGTACAACCACTTTGGAAAACAATATGGTGCTTCCTTAAAAAGCTAAAAATAGAAATACCATTCAATCCAGCAATCTCTCTCCTAGGAATATATCCTAGAGAAATAAGAGCTGTCACACGAATAGACATACGCACACCCATGTTCACTGCAGCATTATTCACGATAGCAAAAAGATGGAAACAACCTAAATACCCATCAACAGATGAGTGGATAAATAAATTATGGTACACGCACACAATGGAATACTATGCAACAGTGAAGAACAATAATGAATCTTTGAAACATCTCACAGCATGGATGAATCTGGAGGGCATTATCCTGAGTAAAATAAGTCAGTCACTAAAGGACAAATATTGTATAAGATGACTATTATAAGAACTCAAGAAAAGGTTTACACACAGAAAAAAACATTCTTTGATGGTTACAAGGGTGGAGGGGGAGGGGAAATCACTAACTAGATAGTAGACAAATGTCAACTTTGATGAAAGGAAAGACAAAATACAATATAGGGGAAGTCAGCACCCCTGGACCAAAGCAAAAGCATAGAAGTTTCCTAGACACATACAAACACTTTGAGCGGCAGAGTGGCTGGGGCTGGGGATCATAGTCTTGGGGGACATCTGAGTCAATCTCTTTTGAGATATGAAATACATCAAAACAAGCAAGCTAAGAAGCAGAGATGAGGGAAGAGAGGTGCCAAGCCACGTGAAGATCGCCCAGGAGCAGAAACTCAAAGACACAAGGGCCTTCCTCCAGAGCCAACAGGGAGAGAAAGACTTCCCCTAGAGCCAGCACCCTGAATTTAGACTTCTAGCCCCCTAAATTGGGAGAAAATAAATTTCTGTTGGTTAAAGCCACCCATTTGTGGTATTTCTGTTATAGCAGCACTAGATAACTAAGACAATTGAAGCGTTCAGACTAAAGATGGACTAGGAAGAAAGCTCTGGAGATCTACTTCCAAAAATCAGCTAGTGAAAATTCTATGGACCGCAATAGTCCAATCTGCAACCAATCATGCCGATGGTGCAGGAACGAGCAGCGTTTAGTTCCCTTGTGCATGGGGTCACCAGGAGTTGGGGGACAGCCTGGACAGCGCCTAACAACTACAGCAACAATTGTAAATGCCATTCACTACAACAAACCAATTAGTTAACAAGTTTTTACACAAGGACACGCAGGGTGATCAGTAGGGCTAGGTGCTATAAAGGGATATCACAGAAGGTGAATTCACGGTGTTATTTTGGAAAATAGTCCCTGGGCACAAGCCTTTTCTCTCCTCAAGGTTTTGCACGGGCTCTTCTCTCTGCCTAGAAAGCCTTTCCTTCACTCCAACCCCCTCATTAAGCTAGTTCCTTTTCATCCTTCTGGTTCAGCTTAAACATAGCTGTCTCAGAAAGCCTTCCTAGACCCAACCTCCCCATTGTGTCCATTTCAGCACAGTGGATATTTTCTTCAAAGCACTCGCCAATTATTTAATTTTTTGTCTGTATTTCCCATTACACTGAAAGTAACCTAAACAGAAGAGGATTCACGTGGATTTTATTTGTTACTGTATACCCAGCACACAGTAGGTGCTCAATATATATTTTTTATGAATGAACGTGGTCTTTTAAATCAACATTCCATTGGAATTTGCAGGGAGTTGACCATTTCATCAGCTCAGTGCCTCTTTCTGCTTGGTCAGCCCCCTGTGTCCACCCCACCCCCATTCCCATCACTGACAGGTGCCCTGTACCTGCCTCCCAAATGCCCACCTCCCTCAGCCTGGGGATGCCTTCCATTCCCTTCTCCACTTAACAAAGTCCTTGTCACAGCTTGACACCTTTTCATATGTCACCTCCATTATGACGCTTTCCCCCTGCTGTTAGTTGCTCCCTTTTCTGGACTCTGGAAACACTGATTTTCCTCCACATTTCCCCATATTTGTTTCTTTTATTAGAAAAAATCAGATAGTGCTCCTAGAAAAGCATGAGCAAACATCACAGAGGCATACAAAGTAAAAAGTAAAACCCTCCCTTCCCATTTTCATGATTCCAGGTGACCATTGTTATCACAGACTTTTTTTCTCTGCATTTACCAGCATACGCCACTAAATCTTTTCTTTTCAATGAGAAAAGAAAAATGAGACTATTGTATACTATTAGAAAGTAAAAGAAAAAAAAGAAAAGATCTTACTATGATACTGTTCAATGATTTTGTTTTTCAATTACTATCTCTCATTTTTGCTTTTCACTTTAAAGAACCCAACTTTGATTTTTCAATGGCTGGTTATTAATTCATTGTATGTTTGTATCATCATTTAAAAATCAGTTTCTTGATGGCCATTTGGTTGCTTCTTCTTCTTTTTTAATTACAAATAATGCTGGGATAAACTCCCTTATACATTTGAGTAGCTACTTCTCGGGGATAGACTTCTAGGAGTAGAGTTGTTGGATTAAATGGTTTCCCATTTTGTATTTTGACAGCTACTGTCAGTTGTCTTCCAAAAAAGTCCTGACCATTTACACTGCCATCAACAGTGCATAAGAGCACCTGAACCTCTGAAGTCATGATTTGGTATTACCATCATCTTTAATGTTTTTTGGCTAATTGGTCAAAAAGTTGCCTATCTTTAGTTCTTATTGGGGTTGAGTAATTTTTCGTATTTAATCATTGCTTATTTTCCTTCTTTTGTGAACTGTTATTGATAGTCATTGCCCGTTTTTCATTGGAGTGTTCAGTTCCTTTCTACTTACAGGCCTATCTCAGAGACATGCCGCAGTAAAGCAAATATTGCAATAAAGTGAGTCGCAGGAATTTTTTGGTTTCCCAGTGCATGTAAAAGTTATGGTTACTGCTACACTGTAGTCTATTAAAGGAGCCCTGGTGGAGCAGTGGTTAAAGTGATCAAGTGCTAACCAAATGTTGACAATTTGAAAGACGGCTCTGCGTGAGAAAGATGTGGCAGTCTGCTGCCATAGAGATTTACAGCCTTGGAAATCCTATGGGGTTGCTATGAGTCAGAATCGACTCAATGGCAGTGGCAGTGGGTGGGTAGTCTATTAAGTGTGCAACAGGTGTCTGAAAAAACAAAGTACATACCTTAATAGAAAAATCCTTTATTGCTAAAAAATGCTAACTATCATCTGAGCCTTCACAGGTCGTGATCTTTTTTGCCGGTGAAGGGTCTTGTCTCAATGTTGATGGCTGCTGACTGATCAGGGTGGTGGTTGCTGAAGGGTGGGGTGGCTGTGACAATTTCTCAAAATAAGAAAACAATGAAGTCTGCCGCATCGATTAACTTCCTTTCGCAAAAGATTTCTTTGTAGCATGTGATGCTGTTTGATAGCATTTTATCCACAGTAGAAAGTCTTCCAAAATTGGAGTCAGTCTTCTCAAACCCTGCTGCTGTTTCATCATCTAAGTTTATGTAATATTCTAAATCCTTTGTTGTCATTTCAGCAAAGTTCACAGCATCTTCACTAGGCATAGATTCCATCTAAAGAAACCACTTTCTTTGCTCACCCATAAGAAGTAACTCCTCATCCATTAAAGTTTTATCATTAGATTGCAGCAATTCAGTCACATCTTCAGGCTCCACTTTTAATTCTAGTTCTCTTGCTATTTCCACCACATCTGCAGTTACTTCCTCCACTGAAGTCTTGAAGCCCTCAAAGTCATCCATGAGGGTTGGAATCAACTTCTTCCAAATTCCTGTTAATGCTGACATTTTGACCTCCTCCCATGAATCAAACATGCTCTTAACGGCATCTGGAATGGTCAATCCTTTCCAGGAGGTTTTCAATTTACTTTGCCCAGATCCCTCAGAGGAATCACTATTTTTGGCAGCTATAGCCTTACAAAATGTTTTCCTTAAATAATAAGACTTGAAAGTTGAAATTACTCTTGATCCATGGGCTGCAGAATAGATGTTCTGTTAGCAATCATGAAAGCAATGTCAATCTCCTTGTACATCTCCATTACAGCTCTTGGGTGACCAAGTGCATTGTCAATGAGCAGTAATATTTTGAAAGGAATCTTGTTTTCTGAGCAGTAGATCTCAACAGTGGGCTTAAAATGTTCAGTAAACCATGTTGTCAACAAATGTGCTGTCATCCAGACTTTGTTGTTCCATTTATAGAACACAGACAGAATAGATTTAACATAATTCATAAGGGCCCTAGGATTTTTGGAATGGTAAATGAGCTTTGGCTTCAACTTGAAGTCACTTGCTGCATTAACCCCTAACGAGAGAGTCGGCCAGTCCTTTGAAGCTTTTAAGCCAAGCGTTGACTTCTCTCTAGTTCTGAAAGTCCTAGATGGCACCTTCTTCCAATACAAGGCTGTTTTGTCTACATTGAAAATCAGTTGTTTAGTGTAGCCACCTTCATCCATTATCTTAGCTAGATCTTCTGGATAACTTGCTGCAGCTTCTACATCAGCACTTGCTGCTTCACCTTTTACTTTTATGTTATTGTTTTGCACTGGGATCTCTAGAGAAGCAAAACCAGTAAAGTGTATAAATATATATAGAGAGAGATTTATCAAAGAAATGATTCATGCAATTGTAGAGGCTAGAATGTCCCAAGTCCGTGGGTCAGGATAGAGGCCTCTCCTGATTCACGTAGCTGCAGGGGTTGGCAAACCCAAGATCGGCAGGTCAGACAGCAGGGCTCTCGCTCACAGGCTGCCCAGATTGATGAACCCCAAGATCTGCAGGCAAGATGATATGTAAGCTGCTAGTTCAAGTCCCAAGAACTGAAGATCAGATGAACAAGAGCCAGCTGCAGGATCCTGAGCAAGCAAAAGCCTCCAAGCCTTGCTAGAAAGTCCACCTATATCTGATGCAGGCCACACCCCCAAGGAAACTCCTTTTTAACTGATTGGTTACTCACAGCAGATCCCATCATGGAAGTAATTACATCATCATACGACTGCCAAACTACATCATAACTGCCAAACCACTGAGAATCATGGCCCTGCCAAGTTGACACACAACCTCAACGATCACAGTTACGCAGATAGCTTCTTTCCTTACACCCATGAAGCGACCTCTGCTAGCTTCAAACTTCTTCCTCACCTCTCTCAACCTTCATAGAATTGAAGAGTTAGGGCCTTATTCTTGCTTAGTCTTTGGCTTCACGGAATGTGTGGCTGATTTGATCTTCTATCCAGTCCACTAAAACTGTCTCCATATCAGCAATAAGGCTATTTGGTTTTCTTATCATATGTGTGTTCACTGGAGTGGTATTTTTAATTTCCTTCAAGAACTTTTCCTTTGCATTCACAACTTGGCTAACTATTTGGTGCAAGAGACCTAGCTTTCAGCCTATCCCAGTTTTCGACATGCCTTCCTCACTAAGTGTAATCATGTCTAGCTTTTGATTTAAAGTGAGAGGTGTGTGACTCTTCCTTTCACTTAAACACTTAGAGGACATGGTAGGGTTATTAAGTAGCCTAATTTCAATATTGTCATGTCTCAAGGAATAGGGAGGCCTAAGAGAAGGAGAAAGACAGGGAATGGCTGGTCTATAGAGCAGTCAGAACACATACAACGTTTATTAAGTTTGCCGTCTTGTATGGGCATGGTCATGGTGCCCCAGAACAATTGCAATAGTAACATCGGAGATCACTGATCACAGATCTCCATAACAGATATAATAATAATGAAAACGTTTAAAATATTGTGAGAATCACCAAAATGTGACATAGAGACACAAAGTGAGCACATGCTGTTGGAAAATGGAACTGATAGACTTGCTTGACGCAGGGTTGCCACAAACCTTCAATTTTTAAAAAGCGCAGTATCTGTGAAGCACAATAAAGGAAAGTGCTATAAAACGTGGTATGCCTGTATTTGTAATGACTTTTAAAATAGTACACATATTAATTTATGTCTGTTATAGAAGTTGAACATGTTTTCTCAAAATTTTAACTTGTCTTTTAACTTTACAATGTCTCTTGTCACCAAAAACCTGTTAAAGGTGATGGAAAAATTTAGAAACAGTTAATGGTGATGATTGAACAATGTGATGAACATAGCTAACGTCACTGAACTGTACATGTGAAAAGTTTGATCAGACAGTGACATGATCTGATATACAACTTAAAGGGTCCCTCAGGCTGCTGTGTGAAGAAGAGGCTACAGAGGACAAAGAGGATAACACACAGTAATCCATGTCCTCTCCACATGCACAGAGTCTCACCCATAGCCATTCCCTTCTTCCATCTTCACAGTTGTTGCCCTAATTTAACCCCCTACCCAGGGGCAGGTTAACCAGTAAGCAAGGTATACACGAGCTCAACTGTATTTGTTTACTAATCTGGAGTGCACAATTTCACCCATTTTTCACCAAAAACAGGTGAAATTTGTGCACTACAGACTAGTAAGTAAGCACAAGTAAGCCCATGCATACCTTGCTTATTGGGTAATCTGTCCCTACCCCTACCGTCTCTTTCCTGAATTATTATTGTGGTCTCATAGGTGACCTTCCTGTATCCTTCTGGATTTGTCTTCCAGATGCACAGATTTGAGCAAGCCAGCTCTTGCTCAAGCCTTCAGTTGCTCCGTACCTCCTATAGAATGAAGTGAAACTTCTTTAGCCTTAAATTCAAGGCCCGTTTCTGCCTTCCAACCTTATCTCCCGCTGTTGCCTTTCACATACTCCAAGTCACACTGAATTCTTTTTTCCCATACAAACTTACTGCTTTCCCACTTCCAAGCTCTTTTCCCAGAGGTGCCATCTTTCTGTAAGCCTTCCCTTGCCATTCCCCTTACCCTATCTCTATCAGACCCAGATTTCCCCTGAGTCTTTCTTAGTCACACAGGCAAAGGGATTCTTTTTGCCTTTGTACTCTTACACCTTTCCTATGACACAAATAAATCTCTACTTAAGTTATAGCTCTTTATTGTACACATCTTATCTTCCTTACTAATTTGTAAATTCCTTGAGGTCAGGGTCCATGCTTGATATATCTGTGTTCTCCCCATCCATGGCCCACTGCTCACAGTATACAGTGAATATATAATAAATACTTGTTGAATGAATGTATTGAATGTAATGAATCCATAGTATTTAAGTAGTCTATCTGGAGAGACATAACCAAGTCCTAAACCCATGCAAGTGAAGAATATAAGACAGTATATAATGGAAGGATACATTATGTGCCACACAGTCTAGAGGCTGTAAGAATTCAGAATAAAAATAAGTGGGAAGGGGACTGGTCAGGGAAGAGCTGATGATACTTGATATTTCTAGAGTGTTAATCATGTGTTGGGCTCTAGGTTAGCACTTTACATGCGTTATCTCACTTACTCTTCTCGACTACCTTATGCTACAGATGCTTATATGATGCTCATCCTTTAGATGAAGAAACTGAGGTGGTAATTTCCCCCAAGTCACGGTCTTATACAATTGACAGAGGTGGAATTCAAACTTAGGCCTATTCGATTGATTAGCTTATACAAATCACTCCACCATGTTGCCTTTGAGAGCAAAGGAAAGGCTCTGCTGTAAAAATAGGATTTATATTTTATCTCCTCTCTCATTCCAAGGTGGATTTGGAATAACAAAATATGATCTGAGCTAGGCCTGAGAAGGTGGGTAGGATTTGAAGATGTGGTAGGCACTTCGAGTTAGGAAAGATGCTGTCTGTGGGCTATCAAGGTAGAACTGTTCCTGAGATAGAAGCAAAGCTGGTTAACCAAACTGAAGGGTGTGTCCTAGGGACTAGTTGGTTGGGTAAGTGGATACAGTGTAGAGGGCTTTGAATACCAAGAATTGCTGAGTGTTGACATGCTAGGACTCAGGGAGATCTTGAAAGGTATGAGAAGGACAAAGTCATAACTCTATTCAAATAACATGCATGGGGAAAGATTTTTTACTAAACATATGATGGTACTATGTGCTTCCTTGAGTAAGCCCTTGCTCTCAAAGAGCTAACCATCTTTTGGGAGAAACTGCCTGTGGGATGCAAACAGTAGAAACATTTAGGAAAGAAGGGTTTTAATGGAGGATCAGGGAAAATTTCCTAGAGGCTATGACAATTGAGCCAGGCCTTGAGGAGGAATAGGGATAGAAGAATGGAAGATGATGCCGCCTCCTGAGCCTGAGGGAAGGTGGTTTTCAGAGAGAATTCCCCTGGTAATCCTACACAGGCTGGGCAGTTGGGTGGTATCTAACACATTGACATTTCTGGGTGAGAGATGTACTTAAGGCCAAAAATCTATCTGCACAGACATCAGTACATGTGAAAAAGATTTAGAGATCTTATCATTCAGAAAGCTCAATGAGATCATGGAGCAGCTTAACCGTCAAAGGAGCTAAAGTACCATAATCTTCAGCTGCATTAAAAGATGCCCAGCACTCCACATCCAGCTCTAGGACTATATATATAGAATTCTGTCAATTTTGGGGGGTCACACTCTAGAGCAGTAGTTCCCAATGTGGGGTGATTTTGACCCCCAGGTGTACATTTTTGGTTGTCACAACCAGGGGGAGGAGATGTGCTAATGGCATCTAGTTAGTAGGATCCACGGATTCTGCTAAATATTCTACAAAGCACAGGACAGCCCCCACAACAAGGAATTATCCATCTCAGAGTGTCAATAGTTGTGAGGTTGAGAAACACTGCTTTAGAGCATGAAGCAACCAGAGCATGGTTAGTGGAGAGAATAGTTTTTAAAACAGTGTGATTGGAAGTTGAAGAAACTGGGAATATTTGCCCTGGAAAAGATTTAGGGACCTAAGAATAATTTTAGGAAATCAAGAAGAACTGAACTGTCCTGAGAAACTGCCCAAGGACCACCATCACTCACCCTGTCAACTGCAACAGGAACACAACCAAACCTAATGCTTGCAAAATTAAGACAGTTTTAATAGCTAACACTTACCTATCACTTACTATATTTCAGGCACTATTCTAAGAGCTTTCTAAGTACCAACATATTTGATTGTCACAACAAGCCTATCAAATCCATTCCACAACTGGGGAGACTAAAATCACGAAGCTTGGTGAGTGGCAGAGCCAGGATTTGAACTCAGGCAGCCGTGCTCTTTGCCACTGTGAAATATTGCTATGCTGCATTGGGAAGAGCCTATGCTTTGGAGACTGACAGACCTTGGCTCATATCCCAGCTTTATCACTTACTAGCTGTGTGATAATGGGCATGCTACTTAACTTCTCTGGGCCAGAGTTTCCTCATCCTGTATACTATGGATACTAAGAGAGCTAACATTTGTGGGGTTTACGGAGAGCGATGTCTGCTAACCAAAAGTTGGCAGTACGAATCCACCAGCCACTCCTTGGAAACCCTATGGGGTAGTTCTGCTCTGTCCCATAAGGACTCCTTGGAAACCCTATGGGGTAGTTCTGCTCTGTCCCATAAGGTCGCTATGAGTTGGAATTTTGACTCCATGGCAATGGGTTTGGTTTTCTTTTTTTGGTCTGCATTTTGAAGTATGTACTTCTCACAACAATTCAAGGAAGTATGTATTTATCCCCTTCATTTATACACCTGATGATTATGTGATTTACAGAGGTTGAGTGTCTTGCCCAGCATCATACAGCTAGGAAGTGGCAGAGTCAGGATTTGAACCCACATCCTTCTGACTTCAAACCTGTTTTACCACAGCACCATTACTTTTGCAAGCTGGCGGTGAGGATAACATGACAAAGCATATGAAAATTTCCTGGCAGATAGAAAGCAATTAACAATAGCAGTTTCTTATTATATTGGTAATTATAGTTATTATCTTCGTGGCCAGCTCAATAGGTGTGCAGATAGCAACAAAATATTCTAGCCAAAAGATCAAGATCAGCAGAAAATGAATGATGCGGTGGCTTGAGTGTGGACCACCTTCAGACAGCTACTCCATAATCCAGAGCTTCAGCCTCCCTGGCAAGGCGTTGTCATTTTGATTCATTTGTGCTGGTCTCTGCACAGTATACTATTCATAGAACAGGAGTGGGATGAGCAGGGATAGAATGAGGCTAATTTAATGTCAAGGTTTCACCAGCCCATACATTTCAGAGACTCCACTTAGTCATAAAAAAACGATAAATATGGTGCCTTGTGCAAAACCAGAAAAGTCACCATGATGCATTGCTCTGCAAACAGAACCACGGCTTACTGAATAGTCAGTTCCACCCGGAGAGGATTTCATTTTTAAAACAATTGCCCGATTCCATTGTAGGGAATGCTGCATGTTTTCCAAGAGGGAGTAGCATCTGCCGAGCAATTACGAAGGCTGGAGGGCTGGTATCACACAGAATCTGCCTGCAATGTCTTCTTAAACATTAAATCATGGGCAAAGGAATGTCATACAGAAAGAGACCAGGGAGCTGCTTGAGCTGTGTGTGGTGGAGGTAGGTACAAATGGGAGCCTGGGGAGGGAGCCACTAACTGCATAGTTGGGGAAGAGTGATCAGAGAAACCTTCACAAGGAGGGGATAATATGAGCTGGATCTTGAAGGATGAATAGGAGTTTGCCAGGTGCAGAAGGTATATAGACTAGAGAGAACAACAGCACTGCAAACTTTCTATAACCAAACATGGCCCACAACCATGGCTGGTTGTGGCTGGAGCCAGGAAGAGACAGGCAAGGAGTGAGGGAAATGAGGCTGGAAATGTAGGCTGGAGTTAGATCATAAAGGGCCCGCAGCCCCACATAGGCCTCTGGATGGTATGCTGTTCTTGAGTGCTGACAAGCCAATTCTTAATCATATTGACCCTATAGGACAGACTAGAACTGCCTCATAGGGCTTCCTAGTCTAAAATCTTTACAGGAGTAGATAGTAGATACATTGAGCTGTTGGGTAGTTGGATTTGAACTGCCAACCTTTCGCTCAGCAGCCAAGCACTTAGCCATTTTGCCACCAGGGCTCCGGACGGCATAGTGTAATGGAAAGGGTCTCTGACAGTGTCGCGTGAGGAGAAACTACCTAGGAGTATGGAATGAGTCAAACCTGGTTTTGAACCCGACTTTATTACTTACTGGCTACATGGCTGAGGACAAGCTACTTTACCTCTCCAAGTCTCAGTGTCTGTATCTATGAGATGAGAACATAATGCTCATGGCACAGAGCTGTTGTTAGGATGAAACAAAGTAAGGTATAAACTCCTAGAACAGTCATAACATTGTAGGCTCTCAGGAAATGTTCATTTCCCCTTAACTGGGTAGGTGAGAGGGAGCTGTTTCCAGCAGAACACAGTTTCCATCAGGCTTCTGTTTTAGAACAGTAACGCCAATGGATTGTACTAGAGGAAACCGGGGACAGAGAAATCAGCTCTGAGGGTGGGCTACTTTGCTAGTCTTGATCTGTAAATGCTGAATTTTTAACAGTTTCGACTTCAGGGGTTTACTTTCTCCTTACCAGGTACCAGATTCTGGGGCTACAAACTGTAGTTCCAATATCTGGACCTTTCTCTAAGAAGACTGGATAATGAATGTCCTGGCTTAGCTGCCTCAGTTTCCCCAATGTGAAGAGACCAGTCTGAAGGGACACGGTTAAAGCAAGCTCACGTTTATTTAGCTGTGTACAAGCTGTCCCACTCCTGTCCTCCATTTCATTTATTTGTTTGTTCACTCATCTAACCAACATTTATTGAGTGCCAAGCAGTGGGTGCTAGAGAAAAAATTGCCCACTTTCCCATCTGTGTGGCTTGGGCAGGCATTCACTACAGTGTAAAGTTTATGACCAGAGTGTGAAGAAACAGTGACACCATCCCCACCAGTGGCTGCACATCGCTAAGGCTGCCATTGTTCAGTTTGCTGTACCCTTGACCAAGTTGGAAGGTAATTAATGAACAGAGAAAGTAGCCCCGGAAAGATGGTCCTGCCAGAAAACTGCTCAATATTGCCACACTTTATCAAGCTCCATTCCTAAAGTCTCAAAACAGAATTGTGAATCTGGGGTCAAAAATTCAGAACTCTGCCTCTCTGCGAAAGAAGCCAGAGAAAGATTGTTGTTGTTGTTAGGTGCGGTCTAGTTGGTTCCGACGCATAGTTATTGTCTTAGTTATCTAGGACTGCTATAACAGAAATACCACAAATAGATGGCTTTAACAAAGAGAAATTTATTCTCTAACAGTCTAAGAGGCTAGAAGTCTGAATTCAGAGTGCCAGCTCCAGGGGAAGTCTTTCTTTCTCTGTCAGCTCTGGAGGAAGGTCCTTGTCATCAATCTTGTCCTGGTCTGCTTCTCTGTGCAGGAACTCCAGGTCCAAAGGATGTGCTCTGCTCCTGGTACTGCTTTCTTGATGGTATGAGGTCCCCTTGTCTCTCTGCTTGCTTCTCTCTTTTGTATTTCAAAAGAGATTAACTTAAAAAAATCTAATCTTGTAGATTGAGTCCTGCCTCATTAACATAACTGCCGCTAATTCCACCTCATTAACATCACAGAGTCGGGATTTACAATACATAGGAAAATCACATCAGGTGACAAAATGATGGACAATCACACAGTACTGGGAATCATAGCCTAGCCAAGTTGACATACGTTTTTGGGGGACACAATTCAATTCATAACAGTGACCCTATGTACAACAGAATGAAACACTGCCCACTTCTGCATCATCCTCACAATCGTTATGCTTGAGCCCATTGTAGCAGCCACTGTGTCAATCCATCTTGTTGAGGGTCTTCCTCTTTTTCACTGACCCTCTACTTCACCAAACTTCTCCAGGGAGTTGTCCCCCTGATAACTTGCTCAAAGTACGTAAGATGAAGTCTCGCCATACTCCCTTCTAAAGAGCATTCTGGTTGTACTTCTTCCAAGACAGATTTGTTAGTTCTTCTGACAGTCCATGGTATATTCAGTATTCTTCACCAACACTGTAATTCAAAGGCATCAGTTCTTCTTGGTCTTCCTTATTCACTGTCCAGCTTTTGCATGCGTATGAGGCAACTGAAAACACCATGGCTTGGGTCAGGCCCACCTTAGTTTTTAAAGTGAAATCTTTGCTTTTTAACACTTTAAAGAGGTCTTTTGCAGCAGATTTGCCCAATGCCACGTGTCATTTGATTTCTTGACTGCTGCTTCCATGGACATGGATTGTGGATCCAAGTAAAACGAAATCCTTGACAACAGTATTTTCTCTGTTTATCGTGATTTGCTTATTGGTCCAGTTGTAAGGATTGCTGTTTTCTTTATGTTGAGACGTAATCTATACCGAAAGCTGTGGCCTTTCATCTTCATCACTAAGTGATTCAAATCCTCTTCACTTTCCACAAGCAAGGTTGTGTCATCTACATATCACAAGTTGTTCATAAGTCTTCCTCCAATCCTGATGCCACACTCTTCTTCATATAGTCCAGCTTCTCAGATTATTTGCTCACCATACAGATTGAATAAGTATAGTGAAAGGATGCAACCCTGACTCACACCTTTCTTGATTTTAAACCATGCAGTATCCCCTTGTTCTGTTTGAATGACCGACTATTGGTCTATGTACAGGTTCTGCGTGAGCACAAGGGTTCTGGAATTCCCATTCTTCACAATGTTATCCATAACTTCTTATGATCCACACAGTCAAATGCTTTTGCATAGTCAATAAAAAACAGGTAAACGTATTAAGATCAATCTGACATCAGCAATGATATCCCTGGTTCCATATCCTCTTCTGAATTTAGCTTGAATTTTTGGCAATTCCCCGCTGATGTACTGCTGCAACCTATTTTGATTTATCTTTACCAGAATTTTACTTGCGTGTGGTATTAATGATATTGTTCAATAATTTCCACATTTTCTTGGATCACCTTTCTTTAGAATGGGCACAAATAGATGTAAACAAATTGCTGAAGGGTGATAAAAAGAGGCAATCCTGTCTTCTTACTCCTGATTGGATTTTAGGAAAGATACCCAGAAGCTAAAGTGAATTCCACTATTTGATAAATCAGGGTCTCTTCCTACAAGTCATGGCAATTTAGAGAACTAACTGAGGAAGACAAGAAAAACTATATCAATGATTAATGAGATTAAAACAAACAAATGCTATCACCAAAACCTATACAGTAGAATCTGTGACATCGAAACTTCTACATTGAGAGCAGAGCCAACATGGCGCTATAGACAGAAGCACCATGCCATCCCTCCACTGCAAAGACCCGAAAAACTAAGTAAAACAGAGGCAAACATCAATCTGGAACCCTAAGCGTCAAATGAAGAGATAAATAACTCAGCCAAGCACTGAATGGAATAAGAACAGACAGCAAGGATAGATATGTGTGGAGGTCCCCTATCAGCTAATGCAGCACGGATTCACCATCTTGTACTGCTGTTGGAAATCGGCAGATAGGGAGTACAGGAAAGCAGCTTCACAGAGCTCCCAGCAGGAGACAGAGCACCCGGTAACCAGCCATATGCACTTTCCCACCCCTCATCCTTCTTCCGCCTGTTCGGCCTCTGCTGCTTCGTAGCTGGCTGTGGTCACTTGGCCAGCTGGGAAGTGCAGGGTCCATGCCACTTGGATTTGCCCCACCCACATTGGAGCTCAGTGGACAGGGAGTACCAGAAAGCAGATTCATGAAGCTCCCAGCCAGAGACAGAACAACCAGTAACCAGCAATATATGTTTTCCCACCCCCCACCCTTCTTCCCCTCTTCTCGGCCTCTTCTGCTTCCTGCCAGCTGCAATCTCTTGGCTGGGAAGCACCAGTTTGGCCCCGTGCAGTTTGGATTCATCCTGCCCACAATGACTGGCTCACTGAGTGACATTTCTTTTGGTGTCTTCCATCCCTCTCACCACCTTCTCCTCTTTCTCTTGAACATCTGGCTCTGTGTACCATCTTTGCTTCTTCTTGAAAGGCTGTGAAGTACCCCTTGATTGGGGAACTGCTTCCCTGGCTTGCACTGCCATGTTGGCAGGATCCCCAGAGCCTTTGTTCTTGTTTTTGTTTTCTTTTGTTTGTTTTCTTTTTCTTTTTGTGGCTTGGGAGCCCCTTCTAGCTGGGCCATACTGCGCGGCTTGAGAGTCACTTCCCCGGTCTGCGCAGCTGCGCTGGTGGGATCCCTGGGAGCATTTCTTTTTTTTCTCTTTTTTCCATTTTGTCTTTCTTCATTTCTCAGTTTTTCGTCTCTTTATACTTACCTTCTCTTCCTGACTCCTGAGTACCTGTCGCTGTGTGACATCTCTACCCCTTCTAGACAGACTGTACTTTGTGTCCTGGGAGCCACTTCCCCCATCTTCGCAGCCACACTGGTGGGATCCCTGGGGGATTTTCTTTTCTATTTCTACTATTTATTTATTTATTTATTTTATTTTTCCTCTCCATTTCTTGGTTTCTCATCTCTCCACTCCAACGGCAAGCTTCCTTGGCACTCTTTTTTTGTTTGCTTGTTTGTTTTTGGCTCCTGTTTCTCTCTCCTCTTTCCCATACTCATCTTAGCTCCACACATCACAATCTACCCCCCACCCCGCTTCCTGCCTATGTGCACCACGCACTGAACACCACACCTCTGAGCAGCACAGGCACAGCCTACCAGAACCTGCCCTGCACTGATTCCCGACCCACCCTGTTGGCCCTAGTATGTGCCACAAAAACCCATCCCGGTCACTTCCCTTTAGCTGTACCTGTCATGCTGCATCATAGCTGAGCAACTGGCCCTGCCCATTGGACAAGAAGCCAAAAAGTATTGTGCCCACAGATGAGCAAACAACAAAGAACGCACAGCCCACCTGCTCAGACATAACCAAATAAAACAAAAAAGGAGGATGAAACAAACAAATTTACAATCAGTAAGTGGAGAAAATAACTACTGAATGTCTCAAAGCCAGCATAAGCCTGATAACAAAACCAGGCAAAGATGCCACAAAAAAAAGAAAATGACAGACCAATATCTATCATGAATATAGCTGCAAAAATTCTCAACAAAATTCTAGCCAATAGAATTCAGCATTGTATCAAAAAAGTAATACACCATGACCCAGTAGGATTCACAGCAGGTATGCAAGGAGGGTTCAACATTAGAAAATTAATCAACATAATCCACCACATAAATAAAAGGAAAGAAAAGAATGACATCATCATCTCAATTGACACAGAAAAGGCATTTGACAAAGTCCAATACCCATTCCTGATAAAAACTCTCAATAAAATAGACATAGAAAGGAAATTTCTCAACATAATAAAGGGCATATATGCAAAACCAATGGCCAACATCATTCTTAATGGAGAGAGGCTGAAAACATTCTCCTTGAGATCAGGAACAAGACAAGGGTGCCCTTTATCACCACTCATATTTAACATTGTGCTTTAAGTCCTAGCTAGAGCAATAAGGCAAGAAAAAGAAATAAAAGGCATCTAAATTGGTAAGGAAGAAGTTAAACTGTCCCTATTTGCAAATGATATGATACTATATATAGAAAACCCCAAAGACTCAATGAGAAAACTATTGGAACTAATAGACAAGATTCAGCAGAGTAGCAGGATACAAGATAGACATACAAAAATCAGTTGGATTCCCATACTCCAATAAAGAGAATGATGAAAAGGAAATCAGGAAAACAATACTATTTATAATAGCCTCTAAAAAAATAAAATAGTTAGGAATAAATCTAACCAGGGATGTAAAAGACCTATACAAAGAAAACTACAAAACACTGCTGCCAGAAACCAAAAGGGATCTACATAAATGGAAAGCACACCAGCCTCATGGATAGGTAGACTCAACATTGTGAAAGCGACAATTCTACCCAAAGCGATTTATAAATACAATGCAATCCTGATCCAAATACCAACAACATTCTTTAAAGAGATGGAAAAACTAATCATTAACTTTGTATGGAAAGGGAAGAAGCCCCGAATAAGTAAAGCACTACTGAAGAAGAAGAATAAAGTCAGAGGACTCACACTACCTGACCTCAGAACCTACTATACAGCTACAGTAGTCAAAACAGCCTGGTACTGGTACAATGACGGTTACATTGACCAATGGAGCAGAACTGAGAACCCAGATGTAGGCCCATTCACCTATGGTCACCTGATCTTCAACAAGAGCCCAAAGTCCATCAAATGGAGAAAAGGCAGTCTTTTTAACAAATGGTGCTTGAAAAACTGGATGTCCATCTGCAAAAAAATGCAACAGGAACCATACCTCACACCATACACAAAAACTAATTCAAAATGAATCAAAACCGAAATACAAAGCCAAAAGCTATAAAGTTCAGAGAAGAAAAAATAGGATCAACACTAGAGGCCCTAATATATGGCATTAGCAGGATACAAACCATAACCAATAACACACAAACTCCAGAAGATGAGCTAGATAACTGGGATCTTCTAAAAATTAAACACTTATGCTCATCAAAAGACTCCACCAAAAGAGTAAAAAGAGAACCTACAGACTGGGAAAAATTTTTTGGACATTATAAGTCAGACAAAGGTCTAACCTCTAAAATCTATAGGAATATTCAATGCCTCTACAACGAAAAGACAAATAGTCCAATTAAAAAATGGGCAAAGGAAATGAACAGACACTTCACCAAAGAAGATATTCAAACGGCCAACAGACACATAAGGAAATGCTCCCTATGACTAGCCATTAGAAAAATGCAAATCAAAACCACAATGAGATACTATCTTACCCTGGCATTACTGGCACGAATCAAAAAAACAAGAAATAATAAATGTTGGAGAGGCAGCGGGAAGATCGGAACTCTTACGCATTGCTGGTGGGAATGCAAAATGATACAACCATTTTGGAAAATGATATGACGCTTCCTCAGAAAGCTAGAAATAGACATACCATTCGATCCAGCAGTCCCACTCCTAGGAATGTATCCTAGAGAAATAAGAGTCGTCACTCGAATAGACATGACACTTCCTTAGAAATCTAGAAATAGAAATACCATATGTTTCAGCAATCCCACTCCTAGGAATATATCCTAGAGAATAAGAGTCATCACACAAATAGACATAAGCACACCCATGTTCATTGCAGCATTGTTCACAATAGCAAAAAGATGGAAACAACCTAGACGCTCATCAACAGATGAATGGAAAAACAAACTGTGGTATGTACACACAGTGGAGTATTATGCAACGATAAAGAACAATGATGAATCTGCCAAGCATCTTATAACATGGATGAATCTGGAGGGCATTATGCTGAGTGAAATAAGTCAATCACAAAAGGGCAAATATTGTGTGAGACCACTACTATAAAAACTCATGAAAAAGTTTACACACAAAAAGAAACAGTCTTTGATGGTTATGAGGGAGGGAAAGGGTGGGGATGGAAAAACACTAAATAGACAATAGAAAAGTGGTCACTTTGGTGAAGGGTAAGACAGTACACAGCTCTGGGGAAGCCAGCACAACTTGTACAAGGCAAGATCATGGCTGTTCCGTAGACACATCCAAACTCCCTGAGGGACTGAATTGCTGGGCTGAGGGCTGTGGGGATCATGGTCTTGGGGAACATCCAGCTCAATTGACATAACATAGTTTATGAAGGAGATGTTCCACGTTCTACTTTGGTGAGCGGCGTCTTGGGTCTTAAAAGCCTGTGAGCAGCCATCTATGATACTCCACTGGTCTTACCCCTTCAGCAGCAAGGGAGAATGAAGATAATTAAAGAAACAAGGGAAAGATTAGTCCAGAGGACTAATGGACCACATCTACCATGGCCTCCACCAGACTCTGTCCAGTACAACTAGATAGTGCCCAGCTCCCACCACTGACTGCTCTGACAGGATCACAACAGAGGGTCCCAGACAGAGCTGGAGAAACATGTAGAACAAAATTCTAACTCACGAAAAAAGACCAGACTTACTGGCCTGACAGAGACAGAAGAAACCCTGAGAATATAGTCCCCGGACACCCTCTTAGCTCAGTAATGAAGTCACTTCTGAGGTTAACCCTTCAGCCAAAGAGTAGACAGACTCATAAAACAAAATGAGACTAAAGGGGCACAACAGCCCAGGGACAAGGACTAGCAGGCAGAAAGGGGCAGGAAAGCTGGTAATAGGGAACCCAAGGTTCAGAAGTGAGAGTGTTGACATGTCATGCGGTTGTTAACCAATGTCATAAAACAATATGTGTGCTAACTGTTGAATGAGAAACTAGTTTGTTCTGTAAACCTTCATCTAAAGAACAATTAAAAAAAGACAAAAATAAATAAAAAACTTCTACATCTAAATTAAGGCACCCTAAAACATTTGCTCGTCCCTCCTGAGTTCAGACTATTATCTCTTCCCCCTATGGAACATTCTAAGAGTGGTGCTCCTAGGTGACACAAGTGGTTTTCGATCGGCTGGTGACCGTATGGTCCAAACCCACCCAGCTGTGCCATGGAAGATAGGCCTGGCAATCTGCTTCTGTTAAGATTACAGCCAAGAAAACCCTATGGAGCAGTTCTACTCTGTAACGCATAGGGTCACCATGAGTCAGAATCGACTCAAAAGCAACTAACAACAACAACAATGACTACTGGTCATGACATCGCCACCTTCCTCTTTGTTCTCAACAGTGTCCTCAGAGTGCCCTCCTCAGAAGGAGAGGTGGTCCACAGCACCCCTCAGGTCAGTTCCTTCCCTGACTCCCGGCCTCCCTCATGGGGAGTGCCAAGCACCTAGCTGAGAATCAGGGGTCCTCCAGGCTGGCCCCTCTTGAGCCTCATCCTCTGATGGGTCTCCATGTTTCCCTACAATTTTATTATTCAGCAGGACAGAACTCAGAGATGATGCTGTGACTCTGGCGCTTAAAGTCCTTTCCTTTTCCGTCCTTTTTTCCTTCAAAACCCAGCCCAGATATCACTTCTTCCAGGCACCTTCCCTTGACTCTCCTTCCAGAGGGTTAACCAACTTCTGCCTGGGTCACCTCTGTATTCTAATGTTTCTAATGTGGCACTTTCAATGTTGTACAAATTATTGACTGATGTGTCTTTCTCATCTACAATGACCTTTGCACCGAAGGACAAGGACTCTGCCTTGTATTTCCCAATTTCTCCACTGCCTTGCACAATGCTCGGCACATGCTAGACAGCTCCATCTGTGATTTTTTTTTTCTTTTTAGTTAAATTAAATCATGAAATAGAAGGGAGAGGAATAAACTTTTGAGACGGGAGAAATGACATAAGACCAATCAAATCCAGCTCTTCATCAAACAGTTAATGCACTTTTATTGCAAAGGGCTACCTTGTGCAAGTGGCTGGGGATTTGGCTCTGAAATGATGCAGCCTTTGCCTTGTGGCATATTGCTTAAGAGTGTGGGCTTTGGAGCCAACTGCCTGGGTTTGAATCCCAAGTCTGCCACTTTCTGTGGGACCTTGGACAAGTTTCTTAACTTGACTATGTCTTGATTTTTCATCTGGTCCTTCATTGTGAAGGTTTGCCATGAGAACTAATGATATAATCCATGTCCAGCATTTAGAGCAGTCCTGGGACAGTGAGTACAGGATAAATGGCAACCATTATTTAAGAGGAAACCCTGGTGGCGTAGTGGTTAAGAGTTACAGCTGCTAACCAAAAGGTCAGCAGTTTGAATCCACCAGGTGCTCCGTGGAAACTCTACGGGACAGTTCTACTGTGTCCTCCTATAGGGTCACGGAGTTGGAATTGACTCAACAGCAACAGGTTTGGTTTTGGTTTTATTAAGAGCTGACAGTCAAGTGAGCTTAAAGTATCACGAAGAGCAAGAGAGTCGTTACTGAGAAAAGAATGTTTTCTTAGTAGAATCTGCACGCATGCTCTTTGGAAGGATTCTATATCTGTTGGGCGAATTCTTTGATGAAGTGCTCAAGGATGAGGCTTTGATGCCTGAAGGATGATTGAGGGAAAGTAGATATGGTGGTTGAAATACTTCTTAAGATGGTTGGAACCAGCGAACTCTCAGGTTTTTGTGGGATATTCAAGGCAAAGATTAGAGCCAAATTTCTTAGAACTCCAAAAGGAATAGGTAGTTTGTGGGAGAGAAAAGAGGGAAGATATGGCAGGTAGCACCCAGGGAAAGGAGCTGAGTCTTTTAAAGCAGATGTATATATATGTATGTATGTACATATGTATATGTATATACGTACGTATGTATGTATATATACATATACTTTTCTGTGTGGTGGCTAATACAACACTCTCCTCAGCCTTCACACGAGGTCCTCAGTAAAGTCTACTTCATTCCCTTTGCTGTTGGAATTGACTTGTTTGCTTGGAAATGTGAAGAGTATGGGATCAACATAGTTGGTGAGAGCAGTGGTGCCCCCAGGAGGCTAGTCACATCTGAGTCACAGACAATTACAACCTAGTGTGAGAGGTTCTGGAGCCCTGGTGGCACAGTGGTTAAGAGCTATGTCTGCTAACCAAAAGGCCAATAGTTCAAATCAATCCACCAGCTGCTCCTTGGAAATCCTATAGGGCAGTTCTTCTCTGTCTTAGGGTCGCTATGAGTCTGAATCAACTAAATGGCAATGGGTGGGTGGGTGAGAAGTTCTATGAGAAAGGCACTTTGGGAGGGTCAAGGCAAAAGAGGCAAAAACATCCTTGGCAATAGCAGGAGAGGATCAGTATATTATGATTGCTAAATATATAGTTCAATATTACAATAAGGTCAAGATCTAGTCTCTTTCAGCTGCAGATCAGGGTACCAGCACTAGATAAACTATCTCACACTAGTACTTTACGACTCTCAGAAGTTGCCATCCTCTTTCATGTTATATCCAATTATGCTGTTTCCAGCTGGGACAGGTAAGGAAAATGGCACCTGCCCATAGACTTGGCATGTATGACCCCGTGTGCCAAAAGATACAGCCCTGGAAAACCTCTAGAAGCCTGCATGATATTATGTACTAGTTAATGGATCAAATACTTGGATGTCCTAACTCAAATTTGAGTTCAGTCCTCTAAACCCAAAATTCCTAGACATTGTTTAGTTTTTCAATTTTTAGCTATCTTTGAACCCTTACTGCCTACCTGGTGCTATGCTAAGTACTTTATGTGCATCATTTCTTTTACTGAAACCCAATACATTCGATAAAATCATTAGCTCCACAACACAGATGAAGAAAGTGATGTTTGGAGAGGTTAACTGACTGGTACAAGATCATACAGTTTGTAAGTAGTGAAGCTGGGGTATGAACTCAGCCAGGTCTCTTGGACTCCAGAACCTGAGATCTTAATAACTATGCTATACTGGCGTGAAAGGGACCAGAGATTAGCCAGTTGAACCAACTGTATTCCTAGAGGAAGAAGTTGGAAAGTAAGTACGTGGCTCTAGGAGTCCGATCTTGTTTTGTCTGAGGCTCTGCTGAGTGACACTGGGAAAGTCACTAAACCTCTCCAAGCCCCAGTTTTCTCTTCCAAGACAAGGAAAGAGTAAACTAGGTATGTTTTTAAAGAGCAACTGCATGTGGAAGTCCAGTGTAAGGAGTGGAACAGGGCTAAAGCCATCCCTTTTGCCCTCCTAAACAGATAGCAGGCATATTCTAGTCTTCTTTTATGGGCTAGCTAGTTTCTGGTACATCTAGCCAAATACAATTAACAAGGAAAAGTTTAATATAGAGCCACTCCCTTTCTGACTCACTAAGAAAATGAGATAATCTTGAATATTGTACTAAAACAAAGAATGTAAAAGTTGAGTTTGATTTTTGGCTGTTCTATGCTAAGCATTTTCATATGCATTTAATCTCCAGTAAAACAAAATGAGGCTCACAGATGGTTAAGTGATTTGCCTCAAATCACACAGCTAGTAAGTAGCAGAGGGAGGATATAAACCCAGCACTACCTGGTTTTACCTGCAGGTGCTTTTGCTCACAGCAAGGGTTTAGGCCAGATTCAACAGATTATACCAGTGCCAGTTGACATCTAGTCAGCTCTGACTCATGGTGATCCCAAATGTGTCAGAGTAGAGCTATGCTCCACAGAGTTTTCAATGGCTGATTTTTCGGAAGTAGATTGTCCAGGCTTTCCTCTGAGGTGCCTCTGGATGGACTCGAACTTCCATCCTTCGGTTAGCAGTCAAGTGTGTTAACCATTTGTACCACTCAGAGGCTCCAGTCATAGACGGTGACAATTCTGTCTTCTTAGGACTTCATTGTTTCAAATAAAGTCTCCAAAATATTCCTGAGACTGCTCCTAACATCTCCATGAACCCAAATGGGAGGGCTTCTGTTTTATCCTTTGCCATGCCGAAGTCTAAAACTTAAGCAAAACCCAGCCTGGTTAAACAAGTTAGCCAGTCTCAAATTGTAGAAAAGCTGATAGAAAGAGAATATAACATATATCACTTGTTGAGGGATAACTTTGGTAGCTTTGAAGTAAAGGAGGAATACATAGTTTATTTTAATTTACGGAATATAAAAAATCTGAAACTTGTTTTAAATGTAAAATAATGATCTGAAATTAAAGATAGAAAACAAACTGAGATAATGTTTGTATCAAAAGTAATTAAATAAGCAACTATATGATACATGAAGAAGTAATTCAAAATTTAAAGGAAAAAAACCCCAAGATTTCAATAGATTAATGACCAAAGAGTCCACTCGATGGCAACAGGTATAATCGATTTCATCTGGCATAAGAAAAAATTCACATAGATGAAAATACAAATAAACACCTAGAAAAATATTTACTTGGATGAGTAATCAAAGAAATGTAGTTTAAAATAACCATCATAGTCACATATATAATAATTTTATACTTCTTAATACTTACTAAGTGCTTAACGTATATGAGCTCATTTAATCCTTAAAACCACCTTAGGAGATAATGCTATTGCCATTTTACAGGTAATAAAACTGAGACCCTAAGAGGTTTAGTAACTCCTTCAACTCATACAACTAGTTAAGGGTGAAGAAGGTAGTTCTAAATACCAGCTACAACCACCTGACTAGTTGCAGAAACAAGGAACTGTAATTGTTGTGAATATTTCTCTTTGTTTTGTTAAACGTGTGTGTGTGTGCGCCCATGTGTGTAAGGGAGAATATGCTCAGCATTTCTCAAGCTGAAAGAAATGAAGAAAAAATTCAAGGCTTGACTTGCCATATTGAAGGATATTATTAGCAAAATATTGAATGACTCAGGATGCATCAAAAGGAGATGGAAGGAATGCACAGAGTCACAGTACCAAAAAGAACTGGTTGCTGTTTCAACCATTTCAGGAGTTAGCATATGATCAAAACCAATGGTACTGAAGGAAGAAGTCTAAGCTGCACTGGAGGCATTGGTGAAAAACAAGTCTCCAGGAAGTGACAAAGTACCAAATGAGATGTTTCAACAAATAGATGCAACACTGGAAGCTCCTACTCATTTATACCAAGAAATTTGGAAGACAGCTGCCTGGCCAACCGACTGGGAGAGATCCATATATGTGCCCATCCCAAAGAAAGGTGAATTTATCGAACAGTATCATTAATATCACACAGAGGTAAAATTTTGCCAAAGATAATTCAAAAATGACTGCAGCAGTACATTGACAGGGAACTGCCAAAAATTCAAGCTGATTCAGATGAGGACATGGAATGAGGGATACCATCGTTGATATCAGATGGATCTTGGCTGAAAGCAGACAATACCAGAAAGGTGCTTACCTGTGCTTTATTGACTATGCAAAGGCATTTGACTGCGTGGATCATAACAAGTTAGGATAATGTTATTAAGAATGGGAATTCCAGAACACTTAATTGTGCTCATGAGGAACCAATACATAGACCAAGAGGCAGTCCTTCAAACAGAACAAGGGGATACTGCATGGTTTAAATCAGGAAAGGTGTGTATCAGGGTTATATCCTATCGTTTCACCATATTTATTCAATCTGTGTTATGAGCAAATAATCCGAGAAGTTGGACTATATGAAGAAGTACAGGGCATCAGGACTGGAGGAAGACTCATTAGCAATCTGTGATATGCAGATGTCGCAACCTTGCCTGCTGAAAGTGAACAGAACTTGAAGCACCTACTGATAAAGATCAAAAACTGTAGCTTTCAGAATGGATTACACCTCAACAAAAAGAAAACAAAAATCCTCACAACTGGACCAGTAAGCAACATTGTGATAAACAGGGAAAATATTGAAGTTGTCAAGAATTTCATTTTCCTTGGACCCACAATCAACACCCATGGAAGCAGCAGTGAAGAAATCAAATGATGTATTGCATTGGGCAAATCTACTGCAAAAGATGTCTTTAAAGTGTAAAAAAGCAAAGATGTCACCTTGAGGACTAAAGTGCGCCTGACCCAAGCCATGGTATTTTCAATCACCTCATATGCATGCAAAAGCTGGACAATGAATAAGGAAGACCAAAGACGAGCTGATGCCTTTGAATAGTGGTGTTGGCAAAGAATAATGAATATACCAGGGACTACCAGAAGAACAAAAATCTCTGCCTTGGAAGAAGTACCGCCAAAATGCTTCTTAGAAGGGAGTATGGCAAGACTTCATCTTACGTACTCTGGGCATGTCATCAGGGAAACCAGTCCCTGGAGAAGGACATCTTGCTTAGTAATGTAGAGTCAGCAAAAAAGAGGAAGAACCTCAACGAGATGAACAGACACAATGTCTGCAACAATGGGCTCAAACATAGCAACGATTGTGAGGATGGCATAGGACCAGACAGTATTTCGTTCTGTTGTTGCTCTCTCTCTCTCTGTGTGTGTACATATGTATAGTCCTTAAGGTGACATCTTTGCTTTTTAACACTTTAAAGAGGCCTTTTGCATCAGATTTGCTCAATGCAATACATCATTTGATTTCTTGACTGCTGCTTCCGTGGGCATTCTTTGATTGTGGGTCCAAGTAAAATGTAATCCTTGACAACTTCAATATGTTCTCTGTTTATCATGATGTTGCTTATTGGTCCAGTTGTGAAGATTTTTGTTTTCTTCATGTTAAGGTGTAATCCATTCTGAAGACTGTAGTCTCTGACCTTCATCAATAAGTGCTTCAAGTCCCGTTCATTTTCAGCAAGCAAGGTTGTGTCATCTGCATAACGCAGGTTGTTAATATATGTATATGTGTATATATACGTATACATATATATATATATATATATATATATATATATATATATATATATATATATATATAGAATGTCTTTGTTTTCTTCCCTCCTTTATCCCATTACTTATTATAAAATACAAGATGTAAAAGGAGCTACTGTATTTTCGGTTTGACGCATGTTAGTTGTACCATGTTAGACACAAGTATCACTTTACAATATATGGTTTAAAGAGATGTGTATAGGTGCCAGGTTGACAAGGGATGAACTGTGATGGCTAATGTTATGTATCAACATGGCTAGGATATAATTATCAGTGATTTGTTGGACACTGTACAATCACCTTCTATTTTGTGGACTCTTGTGAGCAGCCAATCAGTTGAAAGGGGAGTCTCCTTGGGGTTGTGGCCTGCCTTCAGTATACAAATGGATGTTCTGGCAAAGCTGTCTATCTTTCTCCCTCTGTCAACCCTGAACTCTTATCATCACCTGACCTCCAGTGGTAAGATGTGAGCTTGCAGAAATCTTCAGCCTGCTGCCTGACCCATGGATTTTGGATTTGCCAACCCCTACAATTGCACGAGCCATTACCTTGAAGTAAATTTCTATGTATTTATATATACACTTCACTGGTTTTGGTCCTCTCAAGAACCCAGACTAAGACAGAATTTGGTACCAGACAGTGGGGGTGCTACTCTAACAATTACCTAAAATGTGGAAGTGGTTTTGGAACTGGGTAACGGATAGAGGCTGGAAGAGTTTTAAGGTGCCTAATAGTAAAAGCCTAGATTGCCTTGAAGAGACTGTCGGTAGAATTATGGGGATCCAAGACAATTCTGGTGAGGGCACAGAAGGAAGTGAGGAGACCTATTGAGCATAGCTGGGGTTTAAATCCAGAGAGTCTGGTTCTTACATCCATATTACAAGTAGGAAATTAACAAAAATAAAAATACTCAAAATTATAATATGCAGTTCTTGGAAAATCCTTGAGAGAACCAGTGTCTGTGTCCTTATACACTGGTACAACTCTTTTGAAAAGCAACATAGTGATGAGTAGCAAGAGCCATAAAAAATATATCTTTTGATACAGTATACACACTCACTGGAATGTGGATTGGGGAAATAATTCAGCAGAAGCAGACATCTATATGCAGGCAGTTATTCATTGAAGTGTTATCTAGACTGGCACTGTCCAATAGAAATATAGAAATAGAAACCACATATGCAATTTTAAATTTTCTAGTAGTAGCCATCTTAATAAAATATAAAAAGAAACATGTGAAATTAATTTTAATAATTTATTTTAGTTAACCCAATATACCCAAAATAGAATCATTTCAGCATGTAATCAATATAAATATTTACATTCTTTTTCTTATACTAAATCTTAGAAATCTGGTGTGTATTTACACTTACAGCACATCTCAATCCAGACTAGGCAGACGAGCATTTTAAGTGCTTAATATCTACATATGACTAAAACAAAACAAAACCTGTTTCTGTTGAGTTGATTCCTACTCATAGTGACCCTGTAAGACAGAGTAGAACTGCCCCATAGGGTTTCCAAGGAGCAGCTGGTAGATCTGAACTGCCAACCTTTTGGTTAGCAGCCAAGCTATTAACCACTATGCCACCAGGGCTCCTACATGTGACTAGTGGCTACCATATTGGATAGCACAGATCTAGAATAGCAGAAAATGGGAAATGGATCATAATATCCCATGGTGAGGAGAATGGTTTAGAAAATTATGCTCTCTCAGTCTTTGGAATTTCAGAAAGCCATTACGAATAGTAATAATAAAGGCTATATAGAAATATATAAAATGTTTATTCTATGTTAAGTGAGAAACATCCAAGCATATAAAATATTAAATTAGTAGCTTTTGAAAATATGTCAATATGCAGACAATGCCTGAAAGAATATGCAGAGATTAAAATAGTCGTGTTAGCATGGTGCAATTTCAGATTGATTTCTTTCTCAAAGTGTCTTTTCATTTAAATAGGCATTCAACATATATTTTTATTTTTTTAAAAAACTTGTTTAAACAGAAAAAAGACAAGGAAGACATCTTTCATACAATAACGAACAAATATTTAGAGATTTAATTTTTACATGTTTTTTTGTATACCATACCTGTTAAAATTGGTTGCTGTCGAGTTGGTTCCAATGCATAGCAACCCCACTGGACAGAGTAGAACTGTACCGTAGGGTTTCCAAGGAGTGGCTGGTGGATTCGAACTGCTGACCTTTTGGTTAGCAGCGAAGCTCTTAACCACTGAACCACCAGGGCTCCTTTCTATACCATATCTCCTAATAAATTCTGTATGCTATTTATAATATGTGTTTATGGTATGGTTTGATATTCTCCTGTTACAGAATTTGGAATTTGAGATTACTGGTCTTTTTTTTTTTTTTTTTTAATGTTAATTTCTTATATTAAAAGAATTGGGTTACTAAAGGAAATAAATTACTCACAAGTCTTTGAATAACATCTTATCTAACGATGTGATACTAGGACTACCCTCCATACTTTTTAATGTATTTAAAATACATTTTTTACATGTTACATTTCTTTTCTTTGACCTTTGAGCTATGTTGAAAGCTAACCCAAAGATATCCAATTGTTCCGTGCATTTCTAGAGATAGGAACTAATGAATAGAATCCTGGCTACTTCCCAAAAATATAGTAATTTCTATTTCAGTTTTCACTAGCAAGTTTAATTTGGACCTAGAGAAGCAGATCAATGGATGGGTTCGATAAAGAAGGATGACTGGAATCATGATGGCTGTAATCCTGAACTTAGAGAGACAGCATCTTCAGAGGAAAGGGCATAGGTTTGGAGTTTGTCTTAGTTATTTAGGATGGCTATAACAGAAATACCAAAAGTGGAAGGCTTTAACAAACAGAAATTTATTCTCTCACAGTTCAGGAGGCTAGAAGTCTGAATTCAGGATACCAGCTCTAGGGGAAGGCTTTGTCTCTCTGTCAGCTCTGGGGGTAGGTCCTTGTCTCCTTCCAACATCTGTGGGCCCAGTGTTCCTTGGAGATCTCTATGTATCTTGCCATCAATCTTTCCCTGGGTCCAAGAGGTTCTCAGTGCAGGGACCCTGGATCCAAAGGATGTGCTCTGCTCCTGGCTCTTTTTTCTTGGTGGTAGTCAGGTCCCTCCTCTCCGCTTGCTTCTCTCTCCTTTTATCTCTTGTTAGATTAAAGATGTGACTCAAGTAAGGGTGGTGACTTGAGTAAAGGTAGTGACTTGAATAATGGTGGTGATTTAAGATACATTCCATTCTAATCCTGCCTCATTAACATCACAGTTTAGGATTTACAACATATCATATGGGGGATAATTACATCAGATCATAAAAATGGAGGACAACTACACAATACTGGAAATCATGGCCTAGACAAGTTGACATATATTTTTGGGGGACACAATTCAATCCATGAGAGTCAGAAAAAACAATTCTAGCTCTGCCGTCTACTACTTAGGGCAACTGTGCCTCTTGTTTCCTCATCTGTAAAATCAGGGGTCATAATATCAACTTCACAGATAGTGAAGATAAATAAGAGAACCTACTTCTCTAAAGACGTGTTATTCTCAGAGGTCATTAAGTGCAACCCCTTATTTTATACTTGAGGTACTTGCGTCTAGAGAGGTTGCTCCAAGTGGCCTCAAGAGAATCCAGATCTCTTGTCTGAGTCCAGGATTCTTGGAGTACAAAGGCTCAGAGTCCAGGCCCTTTGCAGCTACTGTGTTTGCTCCTCCAGCTTCTGAAACTGAGACCTTGAAAAAGTTGCTTACACTGTCTCAGTCTCCTGCAACTGTAAAGTGGGGGCGATATTTGTGTCTAATTCATGATTGGTTGTGATGATTAAGTAAGTCAAATTAAGCACAGTGTCTGGCACATTGCAAGCTCTCAATAACTGTTAGCTATTATCGTTATTATTAGTCCATGAATCCTTCTTTGATTGCTTTCAGTGTCCTCAAGAGGATCTTTAGGATTGTCCTTATTTTACAGTAAACATGTATATTTTGTGAGGCTTTGGTAGTTCAATGGTATAGTTCTCACTTCCCATGTGGGACACCCGGATTCAATTCCCGGCCGATGCAACTCATGTGGTGCCATCACTTGTCTGTCAGTGAAGGCTTGTGTCCGCTATGATGCTGAACAGGTTTCAGCGGAGCATCCAGACCAAGAAGGACTAGCAAGAAAGACCTAGAGATTTACGTCCAAAAATCAGCCAGTGAAAACCCTATGGATCACAAGAGTTCAATCCCCAAGCCTCCATGGGGATGGCACAGGACAGGGCAGCATTCTGTTCCCTTGTGCATGGAGTTATCATGAGTCGGGGGCCAACTCGATGACAACTAACAATAATAACAAATGTATGTTTTACTCACCAATTGGTTAAAACTTTTCTCTAGAGCTTAAACTCTAAGGAATTAAATTTTGGCACTTTATAGCGAAATAAGATAGAGTTGGGGAAGGGGATATTGGACCACCACTAGAGGGAGTGTTGGTGAAATTTTGCTTGGGACATTTTGGTGCAGGCAGGTTTTGGAGTGAGAAAAGGACTGGTAGGAGGGAGGGACCGAGGAGGTGGGTGTTCAGTATAAAGGTGGGCAGTGCCCAGGTAGACATGGAGGTGTGGTCCTGACGGAGGGAAGCTTCAAAAAGAGAGCAAGAAGGCTGCACACGGTGGTCATAGTCCTCACTTACTGAACACTTACTGTGTGCTTGGTCCTGTGCCTCATTAGTTTCTGCCTCTGGAAAATGGGACTAACGCAGTACCCGTTTACAAGAGTTGTTGTGAGCACTGTAAGAGATACTATGTATAAAATATTTGAATATTGAGTGCTTGGCACGTAATATAAAAGTTATTATTATTACTATTAAATCCCTTATGTTTCGGATGAGGAAGGCTAAGTACCATGCTCAGAACCTTGGAGCTACTGAGTGCCAGATACTCCCTGTTGTCTGACTCTGAAGCTCTTGTCCCTGCAGGGTTCTGGCTCCCAAGTCAAGCAGACATCTTCCATCCTCCTCTTGCCCATTCTCCAGCCCCACCTCTCCCCCTCCAATGATGTTGTCAGGATGGGCTCTGTGATCACAAGGACCTGGACTGGAGGCCTGCCTCTGCCACTCCCTTGCTGCGTGACCTGGGCAAGTCACTTCACCTTTCTGTAACTCAGTTTACTCCTCTGTGAAGTGGGAGTCATACACCTCATAGGCAGTAAATAAGATTACCTAAGTAAAGTGCTTATGTGGCATATGGAAAGTACTCAATGGATATTAAGCTATATTGTAAAATGGACCATTGGGTTTTTTCCGACTAAAATTCCTAGACCCTGACATTACCATTTTTTTCCCCTTGCAGTCGAGTTGATTCTGACTCATAGTGACCCTTTAGCACAGAGGAGAATAGGGTTTCCAAAGCTGTAATCTTTCCAGAAGCAGACTACCAAGCCACATTTTTCTCCTGTGGACTTGCTGGTAGGTTCAAACCGCCTACCTTTCGGTTAGCAGCCAAGCACTTAACCACTGCTCCACCAGGGCTCCTTGACATTTCTGTACTTAACCTTTATTCTGGAGCAATCTGTGACAAAGGAAAAGTATTGAAAATCCATGCTTTGACAGGAATCTCTCTCTCTCTTTGTAATCTACCGTTTTCTTAATTCAACACTGTGAGAAGCAATGTGGCCGTCTCTTCTGGTTGCTAAATTCATTGGTGGTGTCTGTCAGTGATGAAATGTCAGAGCACTTAGAGCCAACAGTCCCATTGCTGTTTCCCTGGGTGAATGGTAACATTTTCAAATGGATAAAAATCTCCAGGCAACGTTGCTCTCCTCCCCCAGAGCAGATTTATAACCGCGTGGTTGGCATTTCCACATAGTCCGTATTTGTCAGTGTCAGATTGATATACATTCGTAGGTCTCTATACATATATAGGCATAATTTAAATCTGTGATGAACAAAGGCTATTTTTCTAACTTGGAGATATTCCAAAGGATCTTTGCGTTTCATCTATTTTTAAATGTTTGCGCAATTTAAAAGTATGGTAATATCAAGCGGTACAGAGGGAGGACTGAATATTCAGCTTCAAACAACTGATCACGTGCCATGTGTCAGGCAACTGCAGGATGAATATGCATTATACTCCATTTTTGGAAGGGTAAACTGAGGCTCAGCAAGATGAATGACTTGCTGACAGTCACACAGCTGAGAGGGGTGGGGTGGGACACAAATCATTCTGATTCCATACACAGCGTTCCTAACATTTTATCACAGCTGATTCTGCAGAATAATATTAATTCAAATATTTGTTGAGCCCTTACTATGTGCCAGGCACTATGCTAGGCTCTGGTGATATGGCAGTGGAAAAAAATAAGCAAAAATCCCTGCCCTCAAGGGACTTACATTCTGGTGGACTAACACAGATCAGTTCTATGACCTGGTGAAAAGTTAGCCTTCATTGGATGGAACGAAGGTGGAGGAAAGAGGCAGAATGCAAAGATGGCTGCTTAGCATGGTTTCTGTTCCTCCCACAAATCATACCAGTGTGGGTTATCTGCAGGATAGGCATTTGAAGAAGGTTTGAAGGGAATGATGGTGCATTAAGCTGTGACAATTCCTGAAAGGCCACTGTTCTCTCCCCTGCAATATTTAAGTTGTGCTTTTGTGGGGCTCTGGGTGACTGACAGTGTACATTTCTGCTCAAGAGCAAGTAGAGACCAAGTGGGCTATTCAGCAGCAAGTCATGGTGTCAAGGCATTTTAAGGGGCAGTGAAGAGAGAGACAGAGGTGCGAGTTTCAGGATGTCCACAGCCAGGGGCCTATCTATGGAAAATAGCACCTAGGCAATTAGTGTTAAATTTCAGAATGATCTCTCACAGATGGAGATAGAAACTGTGATGACCAATAGAAACTGCTCATTGGCACCCTACCTTAAGCGGTGCCCAGGGCACGCACCCTGCCTACCTCTCCCCCCACCCCATAGCCCTTTGCCCACAGCAGGTGCTCAATAATATAGACTATGACCATAATACTCCTTCCCTCAGTATCTGTAGTGGAGTCAATGGAAAGATAAGAACTTATCTTGTTGTTGTTGTTATTATTATCTTCAAAAGTAATATTGCTAGCTATCATTCACTGGACAATTCCAATGTGTTAGGCACTGCGCTACATACTCTATGTGTATTACCTAAATTAATTCCCATAAGTGAAATTGAGGCCCAGAGAAGCTGGTGAATGGAGAAACTGAGATTCAAACCTGAATCTGTTCAACTGTAATGCTCTTGTCTTTTTCCTCATACCAAGTCTGCCTCTGTGGATCCCCAGAAAGCTTTAAGGAGGATGTGTAATTAACTTGTGATTTGCCTTGTATCTTCTATATCCTTGTAACTCAAAGCGTGGTCAGCGAACCAGGCAGCATCAGTATCACATGGGAGCTTGGTAGAAATGCAGAATATCAGGCCCTGACCCAGATCTCTGCTTTTTAATGAGACCCTCAAACACATTAAAGTTTAAGAAGCACTGCTCTATATCGCTTGCCAAAAGATATGACCTAGACACCTTGAAAGATGGTAAGGAGATACTGCTCTCTGACTCCAAACATTATCATTTCTACAGTTGAAATGACTGCTATTTTTAAACTTAATCCAGAAGTGAAAAATCTTAAAACTTGCTTGAGTGCCTGTTAAATAAAATTGGAACTGAAAAGACAAGAAGTTAGCTAAGAAGTTAGCTAAAATATGAAAGGTGAGTTTCTGTGTCAAGGATGTTCTCAGACTTTTTAGGACATGAATGTTCATTGTTAATGAGTCCTCTTCCCCGCCCCCACTCCACCTCCCCACCCAGTGGGAATTTCAGATCTTATAGACAGAAGTTTGGAGGATGGGTAGAGGACCCCTTTCCTCCCTGGCATCAGTGTAGAGTGTAGCTCATTAACCTAGAGATAGGACAAGGTATGACAGACTTGAGCTTTTCTCTTAGATTTGTCTATTGATTCTCTTTATGGCCTTGGGAAATCCTCAAAGCCTCTCGATTTGTCGGTGATCTCAGCCTGGGACAAGTCAGCACAATATGTGGTTCTTCTTACGCCATTGTAATGATGAGAAGAAAAACTTATTTTTAAGGCAGGAATATTAATTAAGTAAGTTAATACTATGGGATCTCAAAATTTCTTAGGCGTTTACTAGATTGTTTGCCAGTCCCCTTCCATCAACCAACAAAACAATCAATCAAACCATTAAAAAATATTTATTGGAAAGTTGCCATGTGTCTTGGAGTACAAAAGGAGTAATGCTCCTGGGCAGAAAATAGTAATTTGAATCACTTTCCTCCCGCTCCTTGTTCTGCAGAGGCTGAATACAATGATGAGTGAAAAGAGCTGAGACGAGGGGGCCTAGGCGCAGGGAACTGGGTGGGTGGCAGGGGGGGTACTGTGGTTCTGTTTCTATTTTTCTGCTCACTCTTCTCCTAATCCCAGTCATCTGGCATCCAGAACAGAATTTCCAAAGCCTGTTGAGTACTTACCCCCTGAACACAAACAGAATGCAAGTACTTGCTACTAGGCAGAGAAAGTAGAAATCTGGAGTTACCTTAGCTCTTCCTTGCTCTTTCACGCTCACATTCAATCCCCAAGACCTAACCATCGGACCTCTGTAATATCTTTTCTACCTGCTTCCACGTTCCATTCATTAGCTCAAGCCCTCTATTTTCAATCCTTTACCCACTGTTATCTCCCTAACATACTGGACAAATCAAGTCCCTTGCTCCCTCAGCAGTCTTTAATGGCTCTCCACTGGCAACAGAAGGAAGTCCCACTGCCTTAGCCTGGCATTCCTGGTCCTCCCTGACCTGCCCCCACGCTGTTTTTCTAGCCTCTTATCTCACCCTTTCTCTTCCCAGTCTCCAGTATTCACACTTTCCATACCACACCATCATGTTCAACCCCGTGCCTTTGTCCTGTCTCTCCTACTGAGTCTGCCCTCTGACCCACTCTCCTACACTCAAAATCATTCTCCTTCCTCAGAAAGGCTTAATCCTCCATGAAGAATTTCCTTATTTCCATTTATTACTTATCAGAATCTGTCTGGAATGACAGCGTATCAAATTCTTTCTTTTTTTTTTTTTCTCCTTTGCCAGACTGTGGGCTCCCTGAGAACAGTAGCCATATCTTACTCATCTTTGTGTGCTCAGAAGATTGCTGAGCAAGGCCAACACCCACAGGACGCTACAGTGATACACTTAGTGTGAAGAAGAGCTCATTGTAGGGTCTTTTCACACTAAGGTAGGATGGTGGTATTGCTTACTAGCTGTGTGAACTTGGGCAAATGACTTTACCTCTTTAAGCCTGTTTCCTCCTTGGTAAAGTGGGGATGATGATGGGTCATGAGGTTGTTGCAAGGATGTAAATAAACTTATGTTCAGGAATATGCAATTCCCTCTGTCTGAACATCTACATGTCTGGGGCTCTCCCCTTTCTCCTCCCCCTTCCCCTTTCTCCTGACTTCTCCTACCAAGTCTCCAGACCCCAACTTTGATGTCACTTTTTCCTGGAAGTGTTCCCTGACTCCTCCACGTCTGCAGAAAATGCCCCAATATGTATTCCTACAATACCCTGACCTTCCTCTGTCATGGCACTAACTGGGATGTAATTGCTTATTGACATGTCAACAACAAGAATAGTAATACTATTTATTGAGCTCTTACTATGTACCAGGTACTATGCTAGGTGCTTTTTACACATTATATTATTGAATCCCCCACAATGACACTATGAGGTAGGTTTTGTTATCTTCATTCCCATTTTACAGATGAGGAAACTGAGGCACAGGATGGATTCAGTAAATTGTCTAAGATCACCCAGCTAGTGAGTTTCAGTACTGGGATTCAAACCCAGATCTGTCTAACTTTGGGCTCATGTTTTTAATACTCTGCTAAACCCCCTGCACCAGCACATGTCTGTCGGATAGAACACTCTCAAAGCACACATTAGGGAAAAACTGCTTAGTGAGTTGGTGTGCACTGTTTGAGATTCTTTCGTCCTTCTTCTTTTCTCAGGGGCCTAGGGGAGGTAATGTTTATCAATCTCTGGTCTGCTGCATGGTTTGGATTGGGAAGCTCTGCTATAGTTAACTGAGCTCATTAGAAACCCACGGAAGTGAATTAAAACAACAGAACCGGAAAAAAAAAAAAAAAAAACATGACTTGTGCCAGCCTACCTAGCCACGTTTTAGGTTCCTGGGGCATATGGGAACCAGCTCATTTAAAAGTGTTTTGAACAAAAGCACACAACAGAAATGTTCAGCATATGTTAGAATAGGTAGGGATCCATGGAATCCTAAACTGATTTGCTTTTTATAGCCATTGGAAGAGGGGCAAATCGGTGCAAGCCTCTTTTCTCCTTCTGTGCACTGTGAAGAAAGGCCAGGCCGAGAAGCAGGTGGAGTAGCCACTATCAGTTTATATGGTTGGAGGGCCCCTGATAAGCTCCCAGCCCTCATGCTTTCTCCCACCCGTAGAACCTTATATGCTCATTCTCTCCAAGACAGTGCCAACTCTAAGCACCCAATTAAAAAAAAGAAAAAAGAAAAACTTCTTTTTCATTCCTTTGTATTGATATTCATTATTATTTAAATAATAGTGATGATCGCTTACATTTGCCTAGTATTTTACAGTTTACAAAGTACATCCATAATTTTGAGCTTCACAACACTTATGTGAGGTGGTTTGACCTGGTATTTTCTTTTCTTCTTCTTTTTTTTTTTTTTAATTATGCTTTAAATGAAGGTTTACAGAGCAAATTAGTTTCTCATCAAAAAATTAATGCATAGATTGTTTTGTGACATTGGTTGTCAACCCTGCAATGTATCAACACTCTCCCCTTCTCGGCCTTGGGTTCCCCATTTCATCCAGCTTTCCTGTCCCCTCCTGCCTTCTCGTTCTTGCCCCTGAGCAGGTGTGCCCATTTAGTCTCGTATACATGGTTGAGCTACATGTATTATTGTTTGTTTTACGAGCCTGTCTACTCTTTGGCTGAAGGATGAACCTCAGGAGTGACTTCAGTACTGAGTTAATAGGGTATTTAGGGGCCATACTCTTGGGGTTTCTCCAGTCTCTGTTTGTTAGACCAGCAAGTCTGGTCTTTTTGGTGAGTTTGAATTTTGTTCTACATTCTTCTCCAGCTCTGTCTGGGACCCTCTAGTGTGATCCCTGTCAGAGCGGTTGGCAGTGCTAGCCAGACACCATCTATCTGTACTGGACTCAGTGTGGTGGTGGCTTTGATAGTTGTGGTCCATTCATCCTTTGGACTAATGTTTCCCTTGTGTCTTTGGTTTCCTTCATTCTCTCTTGCTCCAGACGGGCTGGGACCAGTGTCTTAGATGGCCACTCAGAAGCTTGTAAGACCCCAGATGCTACTCATGAAAGTAGGATGTAGAACGTTTTCTTTATGAACTATGTTATGCCAATTGAGCTAGATGCCTCCTGAAACCATGGTCCCCAGCCCTCAGAAAAAAGAAAAACTGTTAAAAATGACTTAAGTAATGCATGTTAATTAGAGAACAGACTTAGGGGGAAAATCACTTTTACTTGCATTTCCCTAAAGAAAGCATTTTGATACCTAGCCTTTCAGTTTTTGTTGTTGCTGCTGTGAGGCGCTATCTATATCTCCATATATATACGTATTTTTCAAAATGTGATTATATTAATTGTTTTATAATTTGCCTTCCCTACCCCCACTTAATGCTACCATTCCAAGTCAATAAGCACACCTCTACATCCATCATTTTGAATAGCTCTTTGGTATTCCATCATATGGCTAATAATTTAAAGTCCAGTATTGTTGGACGTTTACGTAGCCTAACCAGCTGCTGTTGTCAAAAACACTTCTAAGAACATCCTCATACACACCGCTCTGAGCACCTGTTCCATTATTTGCTTAGGACAAATTCCCTACGTACTCCATCTGGAAAACAAATTACCACTGAGTATTGCGATTACTCCTTAAAGCTCAGTGTGAATTCATTCAATGAACTCCTTTCTTTATAACAGTACCGTGACTCTGACAAAAAAAGGAGTTTTGTTGAGAGTGAAGGTGGGTGGGTGTTTGGGAGAAGAGGTGGTATAGGAGGAAAAATGCTTTTGAGGTATAAGACATTATCAGAGAAGGTAGAACTTGGTGTCATGGAATTTATCGGGTATTTGGGGGTCAGATCGAGGGTATTAGCTTAAAAAAGAAAACAGAGAGCAGAGATGGGAAGGCTTCAGCACTTGCTTCCTAATTTGCAGTTTCACTAACACTAGATCCTTGGCGTGAAAGCTTTGTTGGTCTTTTGGAAAATATTTTGGCAACAGCCATAAAAATAGGCATACTGTTCAGTAATAGCGTTTCTGGAAATATATTCTAGGGAAATACCACCAAAGAAATATAAAGCTATCTGCATAAAGATGTTCCTTACAAAGTTATTCAAAGTAGCAAAAACTTTTACTCAATGACAATAGTCATCAAGGGTGGGAGGCAGGGGGCAAGGGGAGTTGTTGCTTGGGGGGCACTGAGTTCTACTGATGGTGGTGGAATAATTTGGAAGAGGATGGTGCTGTGGTTGTGCAGCATGAGGGATGTGGTCGGTGCCACTGAATTGTACATGTGAGCATTGTGAATTACCAATGTTTTGTTGTATATACATTTACTACAGTAAAAGAAATTATAGTGCCCCCCCAAAAAAAAACAACCAAACAAAAAACCTTAATGAGCAAGGCAGTGTAGCCCGGTGGTTAAGAGCACATACTCTGGAGCCAGGCTGTTTGGGTTTACATTCTGGCTCCGTCTCTTACTAGTCATGTGTCCTTGGGCAAATTACTTTATGCTCTCTTACCCAGGTGCAAAATGGGGGCCATAACAGTATCTACTTCCTATAGTCATCATGAAGATTAATGTGAGTAGATCCATATACTTAGTCTTAGAACAATTCTGGGCATATAGTGAGTGCTATGTATCACTGGCCAAAAAAAAAAGTATGACTTAATTTCTCATGAGAGATCTTTACAATATCAGAAATACTCAAAATTCGATGTGATTGTCGCATTATCTTTGTGCAGGCAGATCTGCAGGGAGTCATAAGCTTGTTTAGCAAACATGGAACCAGAACAAAGAGAGTTAGAGAAATTGTGTATCTAGTAGTATCCAGCGAAAACAGACTGATTTTATTATCAGGATTGTCTTTGCCATTTGAATTGGAAATGTTCAAAATCCATTGACTAAAGCTCTGTGTCTCCGAGACAATAACCGGGCAGGGTGGCCAGAGCTTGCTTCTGGGACCTTTCCTTCGTCAGCACTTCTGAAGGCTGACCAATCCCTCTCCAAAGCATGCGGACAGCCCATCTCCTTTGGGTGACCTGACTGTCTCTGCTCCCTCCCAGCTTGAGTTGTCTTTGCAAGTTTACCTCCCGGAGAGATATCTATTTCTCTGTAAGGAACAGTGGAAAAATGACAGCAACCTGATTTATTGGCACTTGCAGAATTGTGGGTGAAATTGTTTGAGTTCTGTTATTGGAACCATAATGGCTGTAAAATTTAAAAACAGGTTTTAAATCCATCATTCCTGCCCAGTATTTTCCCATTGGTAAGCTATTTTCTGTGTCTTGTCTGATCACTCAGAGTCCTGCGTGCAGCATGAATAATGAGCTGTGAACGGGAGGCTGGATTGTGCCACAGGTCCCATATTCATTCCAGCCTGTTGTCCATCTCTGGGTTGTCTTCGAACCCTAAGTGAGCATAATGAGGGGCTTGACGTGGTGTCTGAATGTATGACGAGCCCCATTCATTTGATTTTATAGTCCAACAGACAGCTGGTGAACTCCTTCCTCTGAGTGGCTTATTCTCAGCCTTAGAGTGCTACCCAGGGCTTAAAGTAACTTCAAAATAGCAACATTGTGTACATGTATGTTTCTGCATGTTCACTTCCCTTGGGTCAGGAGCTGCTGTTACTGCTGCCCTCAGGGTGTTATCCACAGGTGTGGTTCCACCTGAATGGATGGATACAGGTGTCAAAAAGTGCCTTTTTGAGTGACTACATGGGGCAGTAAAACTATTCTGTATGATGTTATGATGGTGGACACATGGCTTTATGCATTTGTCAAAACCCATAGGACTGTACAACAGTGAACCCTAATGTAAACTATGGGTTTTGGTTAATAATAATGTATCAATACTGGTTCATCAATTGTTAACAAATATACCACACTAATGCAAGATGTTAATAATAAGAGAAATTGTGCGTGGGGCGGGGGGGTGGGGAAGGAGGTATATGGGAACTCTGTACTTCCTGCAAACTTAAAATTTCTCTAAAGAATAAAGTCTGTTTTTAAAGTGCCTTTTCAATCTTAATATACCTTAAACAGGGCTGGATCTCCCTGGATGGTGGCGGGTGGATCTTGAGATGATGTCTGCTTCCTATGCTTGGCTGGTGAACAGAGGAAGGCAGCAGCTGAGGCTTGGGCTCCTCTGATGCCTGGAGGACCAGACACTGTGAGCTGGCTACTCACGTCCCCAGAACCTTACTGGTCCAGGATGTGCAGGCCAACTCTCAATCTGCATCTCTGTGTCGGGGGACTGCTTTCAGAACTGCTGCAGGCTGAAAAGTGCTGCAGAGTTAACACCCCTGCAAGCAGCCATCAATCAATACTTCTTGGTAAACCAGAAGACCCAAACTTGTCGCCGTTGTGTCAATTCCTCCTACTTATGATGACCCCATGTATTATAGGGTAGAACTACCCTATAGGTTTTTTTTTTGGCTGCGATCATTATGGAAACAGATCACCAGAGCCTTTCTTCCACAGTGCCGCTGGGTGGGCTTGAACCACCGACTTCTGAATGATTCTTGGTAGCTAGGGCACAAATGGGGCCCTGGTGGCATAGTGGTTAAGCGTTTGGCTGCTAACCAAAAAGTCAGCAGTTTGAATCCACCAGCTGCTCCTTGGAGACCCTATAGGGCAGTTCTACTCTGTCCTATGGGTTGTTGTCAGTTGGAATGGACTCGATGGCAACAGTTTGGTTTTTGGGTTGGGGCATAAATATCCCAGCTCCCTTACCTCTTGGAGAGGATAATTTTGAGGCCTGTGTACATTGTTCCCAGATTTTCCCACTGGGATTAGGCTCTGGTTGCTGACTGTGGTAGGCGGAGTAATACTCACCCTTGGTAGGCCTCCTTTCCCAGTGTCACTTGCCCACTCTTCTCATGAGGGTCCCTGAACCTCCCAAATACGCTCATTTCACTCTAATCCCTGTCTGACGGTCGGCTTCTGGGAGAACCTGGACTAAGACACACGACATGGAGAACAGAGCATAGATTTTTAAGCACAGGGTTTAGTCCCGACTCAGCCACTTACATGCTACATGACTTCATACAACTGACTTCAATCTTTCTGAGTTATAGTTCCTTACCTGTAATACTAATGCCTACCGCATTCCCTCAGCTGTTTGTAAGGCCTGAGTCAGAACGTGTCAGAGGACGAGCTGAACGTGACCAAGTTCTTTAGAGCTGTTCATCTATGTGTTATAGGGGGCTCTGCTGCTTATTCCACTGGCTGCAGCTTGCCCCCCAAATAGTCCTCCACACTGGTCTTACTCTTATGCACACCAACAGCCTGTGTACAACTCAGGAGAATTCACATTGCTATGAAAATGTCAGGTGTTTAGTATTTCTGTGGCTAATTCTCTCTTTATAATTCTTTTCACCCCAACATTGTATAATGAAAATTTTCAAACATAACGAAAAGTTGAAAGACTAGGCATTGGCCAAGAAACCCTTGACTCGGACTCATCAGTTGTAAACATTTTTCCATATTTGCATTATCTGTCTATTAATCTATCTGTCTGGCTATACCCTCTGAAATTCATCTGTAGACAGCATGCCGTTTTACTCCTAAGTACTCCAGGACTAACCACGTGTCCTAATTCGGCTAATCTCCCACACGAACAATACTCTTCTGAGGGGAATTAACCTTAATTCCACAATATCATCCAACAATTTGTCTACATTCAAATGTTCCAGTTGGGCCAAGAATGTCTTTTATAGCTTTTAAAAATTTTAAACAAGGATCTACTTTAGGCTCATTGCAGTCTTTTGCTTAGAAGCAGCCATCCTGGCTCTGGCTCTGACTGTGTGTGTGTGAGTGTACGTATGTGTGTGATCGCATGTGTCCTAAGATCCATGTATGCTCCATTCAGAAAAAAAGCAGACGTCCCTGTTGCAGTGTTCGAGGGTCACCTGAGTGTGTGCTGTGGTTGTCCCCTAAGCATCCTTTCTCACTGGAGCTAGATCAGTGTCAAGGCTCACTGGGTCTTGGATGACAACGGGACAAACTCGAGCCTTATCTGGATGTGTGATCTTGCCCAGGCTAAGCCAGCAGCAAAGGGTTCCAAACAGTGTCTGCCAAATCAGGCTGGCCATTCATGTCAGGGCCGTGCTAATCACATCTGTGGCCACCCTCCATGGTCACCTGCCAGACACTCATCCAGAAGTGCCGCCAGCATCATCAACAGGCAGTTGAGGAAGAAGGCGTGCTGTCACTGATTTAATGAGATACATTTTATCTTTTGGGGGAAAAAAATCAAATTATTTGGCAGGTAGACTGCCTATTTAGACAAGTCGGTAAATGCTGTTATTCTAAATTGGTCAGTGTTCTTCTGTCCTTCCTGTCTTCACAGAAATGCTGATACAAGGAGACAAAAACTGAGGGAGTGTGCTTATAGACAGCGAGAAAGAGCGTGAACTAGAATAGTAACAAGTAGGATCCTCAATACGTGTTTATTGAGTGAATAAATACATGAATGATAAAAGCAAGCCTACTTTGTGCCACCACCTTATTTATTCTTCATAGCAATACTTTGAAAAAAGCGTTATCATCTCCATTTTACAAATTAGGAGCCTAGGATTACTAATTTGCTAAAGATCATACAGCTGCTAAATGACAGAGCTGGGTTTTGAAACTTCACCTGGCAGATTGAAAAATTCATGTTACTTAACCAGAGCCTGAAGCAGTGACTGCTGTGCCCAGTCTGTAAGTTAAGCAGCTCCAGCCAAGGATGCTGACGCCATCTCTTGGGTAGCACCTAGCACAGTGCTTTGCATACTGTAGTTCTTCAGGTAACGTCTATTGAATGAATGTGCAACCCAAGATAGGCATATAAAAGGCAAATATCAGGTAGATTCTCAAGCCCCTCATTGATTTCAGTAACTCATGAGTCCCATCCAGTTCCTTTGCCTACCCTCCCACTCCCTCCAATTCCTCCCTCACCATCCCCTTTGCCTCAGAAGCAGCATCCTTCTATGTTGCTGTTTTCTCAAAAAATGTAATGAGTATCCAAATATATCAGGTACTGGCATCTGTAGGTGCCTGGTACCCTTTTCCCCCAGCAAGCCCTTCTCAAGAAAATGCTCCCCTGAAAAAATTAGAGAGGAATGTTCTCTGCAGTTTATAGAAACTATGCTCTTAGCTGTGTGTTCTCCCAACAGGCACCCTCAGGGACTGACCTGGAAAGAATAAAATGGAACGTGCTGTCATCTCAGATCTGGAAAGACCCCCAAGGAGCCAATTAGAACACAAACTCTGTGTCATACTTTAGACCCCATGAGTTCTGCTTTACCAATGAGTGAAGGAGCTGGCCCAATTTAAGGAAAGAAAATCTGAGAGGACTACCCAGTCACCAGCATACTCTTATTCCCCTTTGGAGGCAGCTCTGAGAGATTCCATGAGTTGGGTAAATCAGAATCTGTTAGGGACTCTGCCCTCAAGCTCCCCACTCTCCTCCTTATCCCCTTGTACCTCCATTCAGCTAGGACATGAGGGACAAAGGTTGCCTGGTGGGGAGGTAGGCTATGGAGACATGCCTAGGGTTGCTATTAGGGAAGTGACCCCAGGGCTTCAAGGATGGGCTTTGTTCTAAGGGTGGGAATGCAGAGGAAAAGGAAACCACAGGTATGGAGAAGCTACTACCTTGTGCCATGCGTTCAGCACCCCAGCATAGCCTCCGCCTTTATAGGGCTTACAGGTTATTAGAGGAGACAGACAAGTCACCAGGCAATTGCAACACTGTTGGATAGAGCTGTGCTGTGACAGGGGAGCCAGGGGTGCCATAGGAGAGAATCAGGGAAGCCTCCTTAGTGGAAGCAACATCTAAAGTGGCACATGAAGGATGAATAGGCATTAACTGGGTCAAGCTAGAAGAGAAGACAGGAGGGAAGAATGTTCCAGGGAAAGACATAGCATGACGCAGAGAGAATGACCAAGCTGATAGAAGTAGGTTGGAACATAGATTGTGGGGTGGTAAGGGACACATGAGGACACTGGAGAGGCAAGAAGGAGCCCAAACATGAACAATTTTGTGAGCCTGAAGCTAGAGGTTTGGAGGATTGTCAGAAGCTGATAGATTGGTGCTCTCAGTCCTCAGATGGGAGGATGAGAAAAATAAGGAAGAAGGGGCTGTGGGCAGGGAGTTAGGGTGCATGTCTGGGAGACATTTAGCTATCCTCTCCCCTGTCCTCCACCAGGCTGAATATCTCCATCGAGATTTCCACATCCATTATATCCCATCTGCTCAAATCTAACATAAATGTTCCCTGCCTTCTCCTTTCTCTATACTTTCTATTTCAATTTCATGGTACATGAATACATCTAGTTTGGATGACTGTACATTCAGTCACCCAAACTAACAACCTTACACAAGGAATGACAAACAGATTTACACTTGACTACCAGCTTCAACTAAGGAGCACTGGTAGGGCAGTGGTTAAGCACTTGGCTGCTAACTGAAAGGTCAGCAGTTTGAACCCACCAGCCACTCCACAGGAGAAAGATGTGGCAGTTGGCTTCCATAAAGATTGTTGTTGTTATTGTTAGGTGCCATCGAGTCAGTTCCTGCTCATAGAGACCCTAAGTACAACAGAACAAAACACTGCTTGGTCCTGCACCATCCTCACAACCATTGTTGTGCTTGAGCCCATTGTTGCAGCCACTGTGTCACTCCATCTCTTTGAGGATCTTCCTCTTTTTCACTGACCCTCTATTTTACTAAGCTTGATGTCCTTCTCCAGGGACTGGTCCCTCCTAATAACATGCCCAAAGTACATGAGACGAAGTCTTGCCATCCTTGCTTCTAAGGAATATTCTGGCTGTACTTCTGAGACAGACTCATTTCTTCTTCTGGCAGTCCGGGGCATATTCAATATTGTTTGCCAACACCATAATTCGAAGGCATCCGTTGTTCTTCAGTCTTCTACTGTAAAGACTGCAGCCTTGGAAACCCTATGGGGCAGTTCTACCCTGCCCTATAGAGTCGCTGTGAGTCAGAATTGACTTGATGGGTTTGGTTTTTGGTTTTGGTATCAACTTCAGTCAGTTTGCAGTGGCTGCCTGGTGTGCTGTGTTGAGAAGGATTCTGAGGCCAGATTATGCCTCAGGGGGATGGAGTGCAATGGTTAGTGATCCTTGCAGGGGGCATGGGAAGGGGCTGGGGGCACTCAGACCATATGTTTGCTGTTTCTTTCCTCTTACCTATCACATGCAGTGGGTCACAGCATCCTGTTTCTCTGGTTCTGATTCCTTTCTTGACAACTCTACTGCCTCAGTTCTAGCTGTCTTATCTCTCACTTGAGCTATATCACTGGGCCCCTGACTGGGCTCCCTGCTGTCAGTCTCTCTCAGCTGCAATCCATCTTGCCCACCATCACAGAGCAATTTTTCTCAAACTTAAACCTAAGCATATCCCGACACTGCTGAAAAGCTGTCATTGGCTCCTCATCACTTACAGGATAAAATCTAGAGTCTTCAGCAAGACATATTATATCCTTGATGATCCTGTCCCAGTCCCTATCCACCTCTCCATCTCTTCCCCTTCAGATCTCAGTTCCTATTTATGTAAATATTCCAGGCACACGGAGCTACTCGCAGCTTCCAACAGGCCATGCTTTTCATGACCCTCAGGCTTTATTTAGCCCATGCCGTTTTTACAGCCCTGGCTTCCCAGCCTCATCCTCTACTGTTCCTGTAACATGCTGATAGCATGTCACGGCTTCTGGAAACTTCTGCACGGCAAATTCCCCTCTCTCTCCTTCCCAAAGCTGACTCAGTGGCACCTCCCTCTGTGCGCTTCTGTTGCTGTTAGTTGCTGTAGAGCTGATTCCGACTCAGGGAAACTCCATGTGTGCAGAGTAGAACTGTGCTCCATAGAGTTTTCAAGGCTCTGATCTTTTAAAAGCAGATAACCAGGCCTGTCTTCCAAGGTGCCTCTGGGTGGGTTCGAACCTCTGACCTTTTAGTTACTCGTTGAGCATGTACCTGTTTGTACCACCCAGGGACTCCTGTGCACCTCTTTAGCATTTTGTAAATACAGCTATTATTATTTATCTAACCACATTTGCACTTATGAATGGTTCATTCATTCATTCATTCATTCCAGAAACATTTATTGAGCAGCTGCTATATACCAGGCACTGCCCTAGGAGCTGGAGATAGAGCGATGAACCAAACAGACAAAGTCACTGCTCTCAAGGAGCTTGTGTGTGTGAAAGAGAGAGAGAGAGAATAGACAATATGCAAACAAATAATTTAATGTCAGATGGAAACAAAAACAGAGGTTGAGAGAGAACAGGATGTTTTAGCTAGGTTGGTCATGGAAAGCACTTTTGGTCAAGTGACATTCGACTGGAGATTCAAATGAAGTAGAGGTGTCAAGCTGACATCTGGGGAAAGAGTGTTGCAGGCGGAGGGAATGGTGTGCAAATGTTCTGAGGTATTTTTGAAGGTTGTATGAGGATTAGCAGGAAGTGAATGTGGCTGGAGAGAAATGAGTGGGAGGCAAAGTGTCAGCACAAGGTCAGAGAAGGAGCAGAGGCCGGGGTATAGCATATTGGCCTTTTTAGAACATAATACTATGAGTCAGAATGGACTCAGTGGCACACAACAACAACAACAGAGCATAATAAGGCCTTTGGAGTTTATTCTGAGTGAGAAGAGAAGCCCTGGGTGCATTTTGAGCAGAGGAATGATGTAATCTGCTTTATGCTTTAAAAGCATCATACTGGCTTCTGTGTTCAAAATAGACTGTGGGGACAAGGGTAGAAGCAGGGGGATCAGTTAGTAGGTATTGCAGTACTCCAGGGAGAAGGAATGGCATGGAGCAGGGTGGTGGCAGTGGTGGTGGGGAGGGAGGGAGGATGAATCTGTGATATATTTTGAAGGTAGAGCCAGTAGGATTTCCTGAGGGACTGGATGTAGGGAGAAAGAGAAAAAGAGAACCCGTCAGTCAAGGGCAACTGCAAGATACTGCATTTTAATGATTGATTCACATGTCAGTATCTCCTTCTAGACCCTCCACCACCTGGCAACCCCACCCACTCTGATTTTCTTGAATTCCAGATGCCTTTGAGAATCTGATAAGAGCTATGGATTTTCTCACTGAAAAATTCACTGTGTGCATTTACGTAAACAGTTTCTCTGTCATTTCAGAACCTGCCCTAACCCAGGAGCTTCTTTAAAGCGGGCCCTTCCATATTCATCTTTGTTTCCTGAGCAGAGTTACCTGAATATAGTCACTGTTCAGGAAGTGTGACTGAATGAACGTGTGACAAACAGCTGCTTTTTTATTTTAACTATTTGTCCTAGCAACAGGGAATCATGTCCCATTTACACCCCTGCTAGTAATGGATGCTATTATTACAATACAGTAATAACCAAATCAAACCAAACAAACAAAAAAGACAGGGAGAGTGGAGAAGAAAAAATGAGTCAAGGGAATTACAGGCAGAAAAGCATTTTTTAAAAACATTCCTGTTAAACTGCGTTGATGGGAATACACAAGGGAGGAAAACACGTGAGTGAAATGTAATCATCCTGCTGCTAATGTTGGGACAGTTTCCACCTCCAGTGCACGCAGAGGGTGTGGCTTGTTTCAGAATTTCTGTGCAAGAAGAGGGGGTCCCTGGGTCCTGTTTGTAGCCAAGCCCCAGGTCAGGCACTCAGAGGGATCAGAGCAGTATGCTAAGCTTGGAGCCCACTTGGGGCAGGTGGGTTAACAGAGAAAGGCCTCATGGGAGAGAAGATCAAAATGCAAACATACCCCCTAAACCTACAGGCAAGTCAGACTGAAATTGTCACCTGCATTCTCAGGAGCCAGAAAATTAACCTAGTTGCAAGGACAAATCAATCATGCTAAACAAGTGGCCTTCTAGATGGCATTTGTCTAGACAAAGGGTATTGTCTAGACAAAGATCTTTCTCCTTGCCAGTTTAACAGAAGCCGTATTTAGAAGTTGAAGAAATCCAGGAGGAAGTTCTCATCTCCTTTCAACTCCTTTTAACAAAGGGGTTAGAAACCATACAAACAAAGCAAAATCAACACAGCTCTCAATTGTGCAAACTGGTTTTGTTATAGACTTCACCCATTTTAACTTAACTGATGACTCCAAGTTAGCAGATATTTATTGAGTCTGGCCTGGTCCCACATCATATGGCCGTTAATTTTCTTAATGACCCATGAAGTTGGCATAGTTCCTCTTCCCTTTCATAGTTGAAGGACAGGAGGCTCAGAGAAGTATATACTGCTAGAAAGTGGTAGAGCAAGAATTGGAAGCCAGACAGCTGAGTCCAAGTCCAGTGCCCTCCCGTTCACCATGTGACCTTCTTAAATGCTGACATGCTCACCCCAGGGAAAAACAATTAGCCCTCTTTTGTCCTGTGAGTCAGAAGGGAGGTTGGAAAGGGCTGTCTGCTCACCCTTCCTCCCGGGTTACACATCCCACAGACAAATTCCATGGGATCCCCAGCCCTGGTGAAGAGCCAGGACAGGGGGGTGGCTGCCAGGACAATTGGGCTTGGACTGCCTGGGTTTTGCCAGTGGCTTCTTTTTGCACTTTGTTTGATAGCTCCTGCTTAGGAAGTCAGACTGGAATACAGCTACAGTTTGCAGAGAATTTTCTCCAACTTGCCCTTCTCTGGGATGAAGTGACTGGCCCAGTGGAGACACAGCAATCGGGCAGATTACATTCTTGTCTTGTTCTTTTTACTAACTGAGTCCACGGACCCAGGAGCCTGGGTGATACAAATAGTTTGCATTTGGCTGCCAACCAGAAGGTTGGCAGTTTGAATCCACCAAGCAGTGCCACAGAAGAAAGGCCTGGTGATCTGCTTCCATAAAGATTACAGACCAGAAAACCCTGTGGAGCTCAGTTCTGCTCCGTAACACATGACATCACCATGAGTTAGAATCACCTTGACAGCAATGAGTTTGCTTGTTGTTTTTTGTTGTTGATGTTTGTTTGTTTCACACAGGGGCCAAAGGTGGGTTATAATTCTGGTCTTTATTTCCAGATTTTCTTGTTCTGCCTCAAAGTATAAAAAAGCAATGTGACTTACTTTTGTGATGTATGACTAATAGACAAGCGGGTGGGGGCACTTGGGGGGGAATGCTGCCCGAGTCTCTAATGTGTCCCTTCTGAGTTTCTCACAGTAAAGACAGCAGAGCTTCCAGACAGGAAAAAATCCTTAAGAGGCTCTCGATAGGAAACGTGCTAGCACTTGTCATCTACCCAGTGGCTCCTAATCCTCTTTCAGGAGCTGAAATCCCCTTGAATTGGATTATAAAATTCCTCTTGGTAGAAGGCACTTTGCTTGAAAATGCAAAGCCCTTGATCGCAAAAGAAAACAAACCCTAATTTGAAATGTTTTTGCCTTAGTAAAGAAGATGTGGGTAGAAGCCTTGAAGGAACCCTGCTCCTGCCTTATGAATCTTCAGTTCCCTGGGTGAGTGATGTACACTGAGGTCTCAAGACAAAGGTCCCCCATCCTTCCACCCTCCTCAAGCCAATGAGCATTTCCATGGAAGATGCTGCTTTCACTATTAAAAATATGTATATATATATTTTAAGCATTCGATAATGGAAAAAGAAAATCTTGTTTAGAAACCAATACCAATTAGTTGCTATCAAGTCAATTCTGAGTCATATGTGTGTGAGAGTAGAGCTGTGTTCCAGTGGGTTTTTAATGTCTGAGTTTTGGGAAGTAGATCACCAGTCATTTTTTATTTTTATTTTCCTGAAATATAGAATAATATATTTTTACAATGCTATAAAATCAACTCCCAGAGTGTTGAAGGACATTGCATTATGTTGAACCATATGAAACTGCCATTTTGTAAGTCTAAAATAGCCAAATATTGGCACTTTCAATATAATTCAGACTAATAGATTTGGTTCTCTAATCATTATCTGATGTAATTCCCTAAGGCACTCATATATATATATATATATATATATATACATATACACACACACACATACACACATATATATTATTGTGCTTTAGATGAAGGTTTACAGAGCAGATTAGTTTCTCATTAAACAATTAATATACATACTGTTTTGTGACATTGGTTGCCAACCCCGCAATGTGTCAACACTCTCCACTTCTGGACCTTGGGTTCCTCATTTCCATTTGTCCAGCTTTCCTGTCCCCGCCTACCTTCTTGTCCTTGCCTCTGGGCTGGTGTGCCCATTTAGTCTCATACACATGGTTGAACTACGCATATTATTGTTTGTTTTATGGGCCTAGCTAATCTTTGGCTGAACGGTGAACCTCGAGAGTGACCTCAGTATTGAGTTAAAAGGGTGTCTCTGGGCCATACTCTCGGGGTTTCTCTAGTCTCTGTCAGACCAGTCAGCCTGGTCTTTTTTTGTGAGTTTAAATTTTGTTCTACATTTTTCTCCAGCTCTTTCAAAGACCTTCTATTGTGATCCCTGTCAGAGCAATTGGTGGTGGTAGCCGGGCACCATCTAGTTGTGCTGGACTCAGTCTGGTTGAGGCTGTGGTAGTTCTGATCCATTAGTCCTTTGGACTAATCTTTCCCCTAAGGCACTCTTTTTTAAAATTTTTATTGTTGTACTTTAAGTAAAACTTTACAACTCAAGTTAGTCTCTCATACAAAAATTTATACATACATTGTTACGTGACCTTATTTGCTCTCCCTATACTTTGACAGTACACTCCTTTCCACCTCTGATTTCCCAAGTCCATTCAACCAGCTCCTGACCCTCTCTGCCTTCACATCGCACCTCCAGACAGGAGCTGCCCATTTAGTGTCATGTATCTACTTGAGCTAAGAAGCACAGTCTTCAGGAGTATCATTTTATGTCCCATAGTCCAGTCTAATCTTTGTCTGAAGAGTTGGCCTCGGGAATGGTTTTAGTTCTGGGTTAACAGAGTACGGGGGCCATGCTATCTGGGGATCCTCCAGTCTCAGTCAGACCGTTAAGTCTGGTCTTTTTACTAGAATTTGAGTTCTGCACCCCACTTTTCTCCTGCTCCATCAGGGACTCTCTGTTGTGTTCCCTGTCAGGGCGGTCATCGGTGGTAGCCAGGCACCATCTAGTTCTTCTGGTCTCAGGCTGATTAAGTCTCTGGTTTGTGTGGCCCTTTCTGTTTCTTGGGCTAAAACTTTCCTTGTGACTTTGGTGTTCTTAATTTTCCTTTACTCCAGGTGAGTTGGGACTAAGCAATGCATCTTAGATGGCTGCTTGCTAGTTTTTAAGACCCCAGACACCACTCACCAAAGTAGGATGCAGAACATTTTCTTAATAAACTTTGTTATGCCACTTGACCTAGATGTCCCCTGAAAGCATGGTCCCTAGAACCCTGCCCCTGCTACTCTGTCCCTGGAAGTGTTTGGTTGTATTCAGGAAACTTTTTAGCTTTGGTTTAGTCCAGTTGTGCTGACATCCCCTGTAATGTGTGCTGTCCTTCCCTTCACCTAGGATAATTCTTGTCTACTATCTAGTTAGTGAATAACCCTCACCCTCCCTTCCCATCCTTGTAACCATCAAAGAATGTTTTCTCCTGTGTTTAAACCTTTTCTTGAGTTCTTATAATAGTGGTCTTATACAATATTTGTCCCTTTGTGACTGACTAAATTCACTCAGCATAATGCCTTCCAGATTCCTCCATGTTGTAAGATGTTTCACGGATTCATCATTACTCTTTATTGTTGTGTAGTATACCATGATTTATTTATCCATTCGTTCATTGATGGGCACCTAGGTTGTTTCTGTCTTTTTGCTATCATGAACAGTGCTGCAATGAACACGGGTGTGCATATATCTATATGTGTGACGGCTTTTATTTCTCTAGGATATATTCCAAGAAGTGGGATTGCTGGATCATATGGTACTTTTATCTCTAGCTTTTTAAGGAAGCACCGAACTGATTTCCAAAGTGGTTGCACCATTTACATTCGCACCAATGGTGTATAAGTGTTCCAGTCGCTCCACAAAGTCTCCAGCATTTATTATTTTGTGTTTTTTGGATTAACGCTAGCTTTGATAGGGTGAGATGGTATCTCATTGTAGTTTTGATTTGCATTTCTTTAATGGCTAACGATCGTGAGCATTTCTTCACGTGTCTGTTAGTCGCCTGAACGTCGTCTTTAGCTAAGTGACTGTTCAAATCCTTTGTCCATTTTTTAATTGATTATTTATCTTTTTGTTGTTGAGGTTTTGTAGTATCTTGTAGATTTTAGAGATTAGACACTGATTGGATTTGTTGTAGCCAAAAATTTTTTCCCAGTCTGCAGCTTGTCTTTTTATTCTTTTGGTGAAGTCTTTTGATGAGCTTAAGTGTTTGATTTTTAGAATCTCCCAGTTATCTAGTTTCTCTTCTGGTGTTTGTGCATTGTTACTTATGGTTCGTATTCTGTTTATGCCATGTATTTGGGCTCCTAGCTTTGTCGCTATTTTTAATTCTGTGATCTTTATCATTTTAGAATTTATATTTAGGTCTTCGATCCATTTTGAGTTAGTTTTTGTGCATGGCATGAGATATGTCTTGTTTCAGTTTTTTGTAAATGGATATCCAGTTATGCCAGCACCATTTGTTAAAGAGACTATCTTTTCCCCAATTAACAGACTTTGGGCCTTTGTCAAGTGTCAGCTGCTCATAGGTGGATGAATTTATGTCTGGAATCTCAATTCTGTTCCATTGGTCTATGTATCTGCTGCTGTACCAGTACCAGGCTGTTTTGACTACCGTGGAGGTATAGGTTCTAAAATCAGGTAGTGGGAGGCCTCCCACTTTGTTCTTCTTCTTCAGTAATGCTTTACTTATCTGGGCAGGCCTTTTTTCTGAGGAGCCTCTGGGTGGACTTGAACTTCTCACTTTTCAGTTAGCAGCTGAGTGTGTTAACTGGTTGCACCACCCAGGGACTCCTCAGAAGCCAAAGAGCCCTTTTAAATAACCCTTTAATTGGGTCAAAGCTTTTTTCAGTGCAGGGATAATTGCTTGTAACTGGCTTAAGTATGTGACCTGGTATTGGGTTGACAAGTGTCAGATGGCAATTCAGTGAAAAAATTGGAGACAAACTGGCAGTTACAAAAGATTGGGGGAGAGAAAGGAGAGCAGGTACTAAAAGCTTATTTTATCACTGATCTCAGCTGAGATTCCTCTCTATTGGACTTTACAATCTTTTCCTAGACCTGCTTCCCACCTTTGGCCTGTTTCTTTCATCTCCAGTAACTTGATCCTGCATTCCTTGGTTTTCTGAAAGCTGCTCCAGGGTTAAAGGGAGTTTCCTGGGGCTCTGTTGTGTCCAGGAGTGGGAAAATTGGGTTAGGGAAGAGCTGGGCTAGGTTAAGTGTGCAAAGGGCACCCTTAAGGGTGAAAATGCCTGTGGGATACATGCCATTAAACATCTCAGCACTCAGCAGTGGTAACTGAGATGATCCAGTGTTTAATCACTTAGTGCTTAATATCGTGCAGATTTTTATAAAGTTCTGGCAATTATGTGATTTCTTCAGCCATCTGTGTTAGGGTCTGCAAAAACCACAGCTGCCTCCACACTCTTAGGAGTCTAAGGATACAGAAACAATGAATTCCAAGGAACAGAGTGGTCAAAGGGCCTCACCTTCTCCCTTTACCTCCTATCAAAAGCAATGCAACTACTGCCAGCCTTACCCACACTGCTTCCTGGCGAGGCTTCCTTGGTAAAGAGCTGAAATCATGAGCCCCAGATGACACAACTTTGTTTTGGTTTATCTGGGCTAGGGATGAAAAAGTATCCCCTATGTCTTAAAAACTTAAAAGCCAAGCAAACAGAATTTCTAAACAAAGAGGGACCAACCATGGATTTGTTGTCATCACTGGTTCTCTTCTCTCAAAGACGAATATGCAGTCTCTCCTGGGAAGGACACGTAGACCTGCTTGAGCTGGTTAAGAAACCATTGTGTCTACTCCCTATGAGAAGGAAAAAACATTATATGGCAGAGCCAGATTCTGGACCCTAGACTGGGGAGATTCCCAAGAGTTGTTAACTCAGATAAGACAAAATAGATAAGGAATATAGGTTTGTTTCTACTTGTTCATTTATTTCTAAATTTTCTGCATTTTTTTATAATTAATTTTTTTATTGTGCTTTAGATGAAGGTTTACAGAGCAAATTAGTTTCTCATTAAACAATTAATACACATATTGTTTTGTGACGTTGGTTGCCAACCCCCCGACATGTCAACACTCTCCCTTTCTTGACCTTGGGTTCCTCATTTCCATTCATCCAACTTTCCTGTCCCCTCCTGCCTTCTCATCCTTGCCCCTAGGCTAGTGTGCCCATTTAGTCTCATATACATGGCTGAGCTATGTGTATTATTGTTTTATGGGCATGTCTAATCTTTGGCTGAAGGATGAACCTCAGGAGTGACTTCAGTACTGAGTTAAAAGGGGGCCATACTCTTGGGGTTTCTCTAGCCTCTCCCAGACCAGTAAGTTCTGGTCTTTTTTTGCGAGTTTGAATTTTGTTCTACATTTTCTCTAGCTCTGTCACAGACCCTCTATTGTGATCCCTGTCAGAGCAGTCGGTGGTGCTAGCCAGCCACCACCTAGTTATACTGGACTCAGTCTGGTGGAGGCTGTGGCAGCTGTGGTCCATAATTTTCTGCATTTTTATGAACAGATAATCCATGCACATGACACAAAATGTAACAGGTCCTAAAGAGTATGCAGTGAAAAGTCGGTCTGGTTTCCCTCTCCTGAGCCCCAATTAACCTCTGTGGAGGCAACAGTGTGTGGGGGAGTTTGGAAGACTGCACAGGAGACAGGTGCTCAGTTCAAAGGCGGGAGCCCAGCTAAGAGCCTGAGTGTGTGATGAAGAAGGGCTGCTGAGGTGTGATCACTGGGAAGGAACAGAGGGAAGTGGTGTGAGTATGTCATTGTGGAGGAGGAATGGGTAGGACTTGGTGGTTGATTGGAAGCAAGGAGCAGGGAGGTGGAGGTGTCAAATGTCAGAAATGGGGACACCATGAATGGAGAGTCAATTCTGGAAAGGAAAATTTTCAGCTTGGCTGAAAAATAAAACGGAGGTTAAGTACCAAATGTAAATTGTAAGGTTCTGAAAAGTGCAAAGGATGAACAGAACAATGTGGAATTTGGTTTTCAAGTAGCAGGTAGAGCTTTTGCTGGGTTTTGAAGGTCAAGTAGGATTTGTACATGGGTAGACAAGAGAGGGAGGGCATTCCAGAGCATGAGTACTACAGGGTCAAAGGTGAAGGGGTCAGATCGAGGGACAATAAAGGGAATGTTTGACTGTAGGGAGGGTTGATACATCAGAGTCTACAGGAAAATAGAGTTGGATAGTCAGGATTGGACCAGATTACAGACAGCTTTGAAAACTGGCCAGAGCTATTTGGACATGAAATGAGACTCATGAATAAATTTGGGAAGATGAGGAAAATAAAGAAAGTGGGTTCTAATGAGGTTTTACTTGCATTCATCGGGTGAGCTACTACTAACGACCCGTTTTGGACGCCTCCTGGTGGAGCCTTCTTTTATCCTTCCCTCCAAAAGTTGAACTTTATTTCTGTGCTTCGAACATACTTGTATTTTCTATTTGTTCCACCGTATTGCCATTACTCATTTAGAGGTCTGGCTTCCCTAGTAGAGCATCTTCTTATTTCTCATTTCATATTTCTGGCACAAATAATAATAATAGCAGCAGCAATAAGAGCTATTATTTATCAAGTGCTTACTAGGTACCATGCACTGTTGTGTACCTCATTGTGTATCTCATTAAATCATTCCAATAATCCTATGAAATAAATGCCTAATATTAACCCCACTTTACAGATGAAGAAACTACGGCACAGAGAAATTACTTGCCCAGGGTCATATTGCTGTTAGGCAAGGGTCCAGGATTGGAACCAGAGCAGTCTAATTGCAGAGCCTGTACTCTGCCAACCCAGCCATATTGTCTTAATAACAGTAATAACATTTGGGGCACACTGTGGGTGAACTAAGACTGACAAAAGTGTTTTACATGTGATAGGTCATATAATCCCTCAATAACTTTATGGAGTACGTCTCATTATTGTCTCCTTGTTGCTAATGAGGAAACTGAATCTTAAGCCATGCCTTAGTCATGGGGGAAGAAAGCAGAGGCCCCAGATCAATGTCCCCAGGCTTTCAGATACTGTTCTGTACTGCCTTCTAGAGCATGCTATGTGCTCAGGAGATATTGATGGAATAAATAAATGAATGAAATAGGGGAAGAAAGGAAGGAGTGGTAAAAGGAGGAAGGGAAAGAGTGAGGAAGGGAAGGAGGTAGAAAGGAAGGAGAGAAGGGGGAAAAATTAAATAGGATATTGTACTCAGCTATCTCTTAAACTCAATCAGTATCTGAAATGTAAATCTTACATTATGTAAATATTTTGAAAGAGGACTCCGGGAGTAAAACCTTGAAATCAGAGTTAGCCTCACTAATGGTCAAACCTAAGACATCCCTAGATGATGGGAAATGCTTACGAGTAGGGAGAACTTCCCAGGACCCAGGTGTTCAAGCCAGCAATGGATTTACTCACCAAAGTCCTGACACACTTTCTCAGAATTGCAAATTATAAACAGTGCTGGTTAATTAAAAATCACTCACACCCAAGAGTTACCTACTTTTGAAGCATTTTCTAGTGTTTGGTTGTCCCTAAGGAGCTCTAGTGGTGCAAAGGTCAAAGTGCTTGGCTGCTAACTGAAAGGTCAGTGGTTTGAACCCACCAGCTGCTCCGCTAGAGAAAGGAGTGGACATCTGCTTCCATAAAGATTACAGCCTTGGAAACCTTACGGGGCAGTTCTACTCTGTCCTATAGGGTCACTATGAGTCGGAATCAACTCGACAGCAACGGATGACAATGACAAAAGGGACACCACTGATCTCTATTATTCTGCAACCCGCATTGGCCATCAAGATGAATGAAGACTCAAATGGCTTCTTTTTCTCAGGGGGGATGTTTTTGGGCTCTGTGGACACTTGTGTGTTTCTCTGTTGCCATCTGCCTCAGGAGGAGGCAGAATTTCTGTAGGGTAGGCAGGCCTGCTGGAGGCACTTCCCTTAGATCCATCAAGCCATGCCTTGTGGACTTTTCTACCTCAGACAGGAAAGCCTCAGTTTAGCATGTTGACAGTAACTATATTTTCCAAATCCTGAATAGTGGCACAGCATCTGACCAAGGACTGAGTTCAGCTTTATGAAAATAGTTATGTGGACGTCTCACCAATGCACAAAATGACATCATCTGTCATTAGCTACTTTATGAAAATTGCCTTATGGAAGGTAAAATGGTGGGATGTAGAGACCACCCAAGGATACAGTGACAGGTGGTCCTTGGACCCCTCACACTGGAGGCAGACATCTTTGAGGGCAATGGGTTCCAGTTCCTGGGATGGGGCCTCCCTGCCCCACAGGCCGAGCTGGCCCTGGTGGCAAGGCATTGCTCACGATGCTGTGGTTAATGAGCTCACCGACCGGTCTGCTTCGAGCTGCCAGCAGTGAGTCAGTGAGCCAGCTGCGGGCTGTCACTCGATCCAGCCCGGCCACAGAGCCTCCCCAAAGCCAGCGCTCAGCCCAGGACCTGGAGGGCTGCAGGGAAGCCTGCCCTGCCCAGTCCTGCCTGCCCAGCTGCCCTCCCCTCTGGTGCCTGGCAGGGAAGCTGTTTGAAAGCGGCTCACAAGGGTTAGAATTCAGGGCATTGTTAAGAAGCCCCCTCGTCACACCCACAGCAATCCCTCCCTTGCCAGAGGAGGCGTGCCCGAGCTTTGGAAGGGAACCCACCGGCACACACAGTCTTTCTTTGAAGCACTCTAGAGATTTCACTGAATTAACCTCCTTTGTGCTTCACACAATTCCAGTGGATTTAGTCAGCTTTAATGGGTAGAATCTCATCCTACTTCTCTTTCTGCCTGGAAGTACTCCCACCAGCTTCTCCCTCCAAACTCCTTGTTTTTTAAGCTCCTGGTTGGTGGCTATTCTTATTCAGGCTGTGCTGTTAACCCTTACATGGCCATGTTGGACGGGCAGAGAGAGATTTAAAAAAAAAAACCGTTGCCCAACAAGTGGATCCCGACTTACAGTAAGACAGAGTAGAACTGCCGCATAGGGTTTCTAAGGAGCAGCTGGCAGACCTTTCGGTTAGCAGCCGAGCTCTTAACCACTATGCCAGCAGGGCTCCAGGGACAAAGGGAGGGAAGTAATATTCATTGAGATTTACAATGGGCCAGGCACTGAGTTAGGAGCCTTTGTGTGTTTTATCCCATTTAATCTTCACCATAGATCTCCAAGTAGGAATTATTATCCCATTTTCTAGATGAAGAAACTGAGGGTCAGACAAGTTATACAACTTGCTCAAGGTCACAAAGCTGGTGAGTGTGGCGGAACAAGATTTCAAACTGGAATCCCCATGATTCCTTAAACAAACGAAAAACCAAAACCAAAATAACAGTTGCCATTGAGTGGATTCCAACTCACGGTGACCCCATGTGTGTGCCAGAGTAGAACTTTGCTCCATACGGTTTTCAAAGGCTGATTTTTCAGAAATAGATTGCCAGGACTTTCTCCCAAGGCACGTCTGGGTGGACTCAAACCTCCAACCTTTTGGTTAGCAGCTGAGTATGTAAACTGTTTGCACCACCCCTATGATTCCTTAACCCCTGTTAATTCTACTAATCAGCATGTTGGCAGGGGAGGTGGTCGGGGGATCTCCATTCCCCACATTGTTTTTGTTTATTTTTTTACCAAGTAAAAAAATTCTCCTAAAGCCCATCACTTTAGGAAATCATTGACTCTATGACCCAGGTTTCAGTCGTGGGGTGATGTCTGGCAGTGTGATGACACAGTGTTTCAAACTGCAGACAGGGTGCGGTCACCCACTTGACCAAGCTAAATACCAGCCCAGCTAGTACAGAGATTCTACAGAAAGCTGAAGATCAGGCAACTGCCTGGTCTCATAATCCTTTTAGTTCAGAGAATAATCGCTTACTGAATTGGTCCCTCGACTTGCTCTTCCACACCCCACTTCCTTATTTAGCTATTCTACTCTGGTCTCTGGAAACCCTGGTGATGTAGTGGTTAAGAGCTGTGGTTGCCAACCAAAAGGTCGGCACTTCAAATCCACCAGGTGCTCCTTGGAAATCCTATGGGGCAGTCCCACTCTGTCCTATAGGGTCGCTATGAGTTGGAATCGACACACCGGCAACAGGTTACGGGCACTCTGATCTCCAGTTTTTCTGCTCTGTACTCTGCCCCATACTTTCCTACTGGAATTTTCTAAACTGAGGAGTCATCGTATAACACCATCTTCTGCTTAAAAATCTTCCATGCCTGCCAAACCTATGGGACAAAATCAAAATCCCTCAGCTGGTCATACAAGGCCCTTCACCCTTTGCCTCCTTTGCCAGCACCATCTCTAGCTGCTTTCCTCTGTGGACCAAGGTTTAAGTCACTGCAGAACGTGTACCAGTCCCCAACTGGGCTGCTCTTTTTCAGGCCTCTTCGCTCTTGCAAGCACGCTTCCTCCTTCCTGGAACAGCTTTCCCTCCTGTTGTGAATGACAACCTCCCTCAAGAGCAAGCTCAAATATCATCTCTGCCAAGAAGACCTGCACTCTCCGTAACTCAGGTAGGGTTGCTGGTGACATCTCTATCATGCTGAATTAGTGTCTATCTTCCTCAGGGGGCCGGCAGCCCCAGCCCTCGACAACAGTGGCAAGATTTGCCCCTGTGTCGCACTCAGGGCTGAACTGTGTTGCAAGTTATTTGCACTATTAATAGTAAAAGCATCAAGGTTTTCAAATGAGCTGCTTTTGTTATAAATTGGAGTGGATTCAAGGTTATTCTTATAACAACGTCATTTTCACTCACTTGCATGTTTTCCTGAGTGGGAGAGAAAGGGGTGGGGCTGCAGCTAGTTTGCTGATAATTGTTCCCAGTGTTAAAGAAAAAAGGTTAAGAAGGGATCAACACATCTTGAGATTCACTAGTGGGGTGTGGGTAATCTGTGATGCAGGCAGGGGTGCACGTCTGCATGGAAAATTTATTATTTGTATGTGTGTGTGTACATGTATGTTGGGACAGCTGCACTTTACGTATTTGTTTAAAAAATCACTCAGTAATTGTTGAGAGCAACGATTTTTCACACTGTATTGGAGGTTAACTCTGATAAAGATGGAACAATGTAGAAAATACTTGATGTAATGTTAAAAGGAAAAAAGGCAGAATCTCAAATGATGTGTATATTATGATTAAAAGTACTTTAAGAAGCAACACAAATCTGGAACTAAGGGAAGCCAAGAAACAAAAACATCCTTGATTTGTAAGATGGTGAGGGTGTACGTGTTTTTTTGTTTTGTTTTTTTTTTAATTTAATGGTTTGGGCAGTATCTCTCTATCTGGTAGACCCAGTTAGCAGGGTCTACATCACCCAGGCTGGACAGAAAGTGGCCCAGCAGTCCTAAGGCTGTTATCAGCCCATCTAGCTAGCTTGATGTTTCTACAACTTCAGAGTGTAACAACCATCCCCATTTGTAGCTACTAGACCCGGTGCCCACCCTCCACATAGAGACAGCTGATACAAAATCCTTCATGCTTATCATCTCTGTTTTAATCAGTCCATAATCCAAGTCCAAGTCCTCTCAGCCATCACTTCCCTAATGTTCCATTCTGTCCCATTTTTGACCTCTTTGCCTTTGATCCAGCCCCTGACTCCCAATCTCTCACAACTGAGCACACTTAGACTTGCTTGTTCCACAACCACCAAACCACCCCCCTCTCCCATGCTCTTACTGAAGACTGGCTGATGCTGTGGACACCACATCACCCTGCAACCTTCTCCACGATGGCTATTCATCCTTTCACACCCCAGTTGTAAGACTGGAAGGTATTGCTGCCCTCCTTGTTCCCAAATCCTGCTTCCACAATATGATTTCTATATTCCTTGAGACTCATGCTGTTCAGCTCCACTATTTTCATCCTTCCTAAGCCACCATCTTCTAGCATGATCTCTCATCCGCTGAAGACTTGAGTATCTGTCAATCGTCTTCCTTTACCCTCCAGCTTTGCTTTCATTTTGGTTATCTTCAGCATCTTCATGGATGGCTCATCCAACACCATGGCCTTATCCATTTCTCTCTTTTTCTTCCCAGTCGATCTTCTCTGAAGAGTTGTCTCTACTTGCTATCTCCATTTCCTTACTGCCCCACTCTCCCCTTGGCCACATTAAGCAGGATGCTGGCTCCATATTCCACCAAAACAGCTCCTGCTTAGGTCACCAATGACCTGTATGTCATTAAATCCAAGGGACGTTTTTCCAGCCTCACCTTACTTGCCTTCTCAGCATCAGCTGACACTGCCGACCGCTCACTCCTTCTGGAAACATTCTTTTCTTGACTTGAAAGACAAAATATTTTCCTAGTTTCTTCTCCGGCTTCCCTGTATCATTTGTAGGCCTATCCTTCTCACCAACAATGCTAGTGCCACCCTCCTCTTCTCACTCTGTAATCTCTTCCTAGGTGATGGCACCCTTGTCTGCAGCTTCAATTACCATTTCTATGTAGAGAACTTAGAAATTTTTATCTCCGTCTCTGACCTCTCCTGAGTTCCTGGCCCACAGATCCAACTCTTGATTTGGCATTTCCACTTGGAAGTCTCAAAATCAGCTCAAACTCAGTAGGCCAAAGCCATAATCTTCCCCCTCATACCTGGACCCCTTTCAGTATTCTTTGTCTTAAAGGAGGGCATCATTGTCCATCCAGTTGCACCGGCTAGAAATCTAAGAGTCATTCTTGGTGTCTCTTTATCTTCATGTGCTATCTTCAGTTTATCACCAAGGGCCATTTCTTTTACCTTTTAAAGATTTCTCAAATCCAGCTATTTCTCTTGATCTTCAACTCCACACCCTAGTCCAAGTCACTGTTATCACTTACAAAGACTATTGCTATAGTTTCTTAACTGGGCTACCCCATATCTAATCTCAGTACCCCCAGTCCAGTCTCCACAGAGCTGAAGAAGTCATCTAATTATGTCACTGTCTGCTTAAAACCCAGGAGGGCTTTTCATTTCATTTAGGACAATGACAAAACCCTTAACTTGGCCTAGAGGTCTTCTCTCATCTTTCCTGCCTCACCTCGTTCTCTCTTCTCTAGCCACTCTAGCTTTCTTTCCCTTCACCATACTCCCTAGTTTCCCTTTGCCACAGGGCCTTTGCACAGGCAGTTCCCTTTGCCTGGAATATTCTCCTACTCCCTGGCTTAGTTAATTTCTTCTTATGCTCTACGTATCAGTACAAACATCTGTTTCTCAGAAAAATCTCTCCTGACCTCTCCAGAGAGGTCAAATTTCCCTTTCATAAGGTTTCGTAGCGCCATGCATGTACGTCTTCATGGCCCTTACAGCAGTTGACATTATTATAGCAATGTGTCATTATTTGAGTAGTGGCTCAAATAATGTCAGTCTCTCCCAGTGACGGTAGAGTTTCCTAACCAAAAAAAAACCAAAACCCATTGCCATCGAGTCGATTCCAACTCATAGCGACTCTACAGGGCAGAGTAGAACTGCCTTATACGGTTTCCAAGGAACAGCTGGTGGATACAAACTGCTGACCTTTTGGTTAACAGCCATAGCACTTAACCACTGTGCCACCAGGGCTCCAACGTAGAGTTCCATGAGGGGTAGGAATTGCTTCAGATTTTTGATCAACCGTAAACCTCCAGCACGTAATATGTACCTGAGTGTCCAATTTAAAATCACATCCTCCACCATTCTTTATTTTTTATAGCTTTATTCTTCTCTTTGTATAGCTGTTACAGCCACTTGCCATATATCTGTTTATTTGTTTAACATCTATCTTTCTCAATAGATTGAAAGCTCAATAAGTGCAGAGAATTTGTCACTGGTGTATTCTCAGCATCTAAAACAGTGCCTGGCATGTGGCAGTCAGTCAATAAGTGGCTTTTGCATAAATGGTAAGTAATAAATATTTGCTGAAAGTATGAACATATTCTGTGTAATTAACAGTAACAACAATCCTCCCCAGCAACAGGATGGTATTTAATTAGTCAGTCTAGCTATTATGTAGGCACATACCTGTAGTTGCCACAATTAAATCCGTTACATAAGGTTATAACAATAACTATCAAGTTTACCAAAATAACTACCTTGTCCTACTTGGTACATAAAATTGAACATTTACTATAGCCAGTAGTTGAGGTAACTTGTTTGTTTGCTTATCGACCCTTAAAATAATTTACTAATCAATTGCCCCCAGAAGAGGAAAATCAAACAGTGATAAACATCCAGTCCATAACTGTAGTTCTATCTTTTAAGTTACTCTTGAGTTATTAATTATCTCCTCTAGGCTAAGTATTCTCCTTTCAATAGGCTGTGTCAATTTGCCCTTCAAAGAGGTTTTACTAATATTTTAGTATTTTAGAAATGACTGTTTTCCCCTCAAGTAAGTCGTGTTTTCAAAGAGTAAACTGACCACAGTGAGGGTAGAGTGAAGATGGTAGAGAACGGACAATGTCTAGGAATTGAAATCTTTTTTTTTTCCAATTTTTTTTTTTTACTGCTAAACCATTTTTTTAATTTGTTGTGCTTTAAGTGGAAGTTTACAATTCAAGTTAGTCTCTCATACAAAAATTTATACATACATTGTTATGCGACCCTAATTGCTCTCCCTATACTGTGACAGCATATTCCTCCTTTCTACTCCAGATTTCCCGAGTCCATTCAACCAGCTCCTGACCCTCTCTGCCTTCTCATCTTTCCTCCAGACAAAAGCTGCACATTTAGTCTCATGTATCTACTTGAGCTAAGAGGCACACTCTTCACAAGTATCATTTTATGTCCCATAGTCCAGTCTAATCTTTGTCTGAAGAATTGGCCTTGGGAATGGTTTTAGTTTTGGGCTAACAGAGATACGAATTGACATCTTAAGAGAGAGATCACCTATCCTAACTTTATGTTTTGTACCCCCTGCCATCAAGTTGATTTAACTCGTGGCGACCCCACGTGTTACAGAGTAGAACTACTCCATAGTGTTTTCTTTCTTGGCTGGAATCTTTCTGGAAGCAGATCGCCAGGCCTTCCTTTCATGGCACTTCTTGGTGGATTTGAACCACCAGCCTTTAGGGTAGTAGTCAAGTGCATAGAGTAGACTAAAGGGTGGGTCAGGATAAGCTTAGTCTTCCCAGATTTTCCAAAATCTTACTTCTGTGGTGTCCTTCTGTGATGGCCTAAGAACTCTAGGTCACTTGCGCCACCTGCTGTCCTGGTTGGGAATGGCTTGCTCACATCAGTGCTTCTCTTGGGAATTTTTGTTTCAAGCAATTTCTGCCAGACTCATTCCCTATCCATGACTTTCTTCTCTTTCCTCCTTATAGCACACTTTCTGGGCTGTGAATGGACATGAAGGCACAGCTTGCGAGAGCAGCTTTGGGAAAACTGAGCTCAGAGCCGGCACCTGTTGTTCTTATTTCTGCCAATGTAGCCGCTTGTTTCAGTTCAACGCACTAAGGGGCTGAGTAGGCCGTGGAGTAACAAAGATGAATGAGCTGTGATTCTTCTCCCCAAGGAGCTCATAGACTAGTGGACAGCCAGACACAAAAGCAAATAATTAAAACGCCAGAGTCATGATAGAGGCAATACAAACGTGGTGCTTGTGGGAACCCAGAGGGCTTCAGAGAGGAGGCTGTATCTCTACCTACGCTTTAAGGGAGGAACAGGAGGAGGCAGAGAGGAGGGACTAGGATTTTAGGCAGATAGGATGGCACATGCAAAAGTAGGGGGGTCAAAATAGCTACAGCCTGATGTGGGGACAGCGAGAAGTTGGTAACTGCTGTTGATAGTTTGGCATGGATCCTTTTAGACATTTTCAGAGGCATGTTTATGTGTATATTTGTGGATAGATGTGTGTGTGTGTGACTTGCTTTCATTTCACTAGACATTATATTTTACAAATCTCTTTATGTTGGTAAAGACCTGCCTCATTCTTTTTAGCTTCTGTACAGTTTTCTAATGTGCTGATCTATCATATTCAATTCCCTTTAATGGACGTTTTAGGTGGTTTTCCGTTTTCCACCCTGGACACTTTGCATGCATGTCTTTATAAACACGTGCAGGTATTCCTATAAAGCAGATTCCTAGAAGCTGTTGAGACAAAGGGTAACTACGTTTAAATTTTGACTGATATTACCTAATGATGCTCCAAAAAGGCTCTACCCACTGACGCTCATTATAGGTTGGTGAAAGCGAATCAGGAAGTCCCTGGGTGGCTCACTTGGCTACTAACCGAAAGGCTGGCTGTTTGAATGAACCCCGACGCACCTTGGAAGGAATCCCTGGTGGTCTATTTGTGAAAGATCAGAACCACTGAAAATCCTGTGGGGCACAATTGTAACTCTGAAACTCGTGGGGTTGCCATGAGTCAGAATTGACTTGACGGCAAATGTTTCTTCTTTTTAAGTAAGTCATGTGGTAATAAGCCCTTCAACATTTTACCTTTAATCTATGTTTATAATGGTGTTTTCCCCTTAAAATAATCTGACAGTAATCTTATATGTATGGAATGATTTGCTTTTTACGTAGTCTTTTTAACAACACTTTAAGATTGTTGGTATTATTCTCATCTTACAGATGACTAAACAAACAAAAATCTGAGGTTTAGAGGAACTGGGTCTTATCCACAGTGCTGCAGGTAATCCGAACCAGAACTAGAACTCAGGCCTCCAGAACCCTAAAGCTCTTTCTACTACACTGTTGCTAGGCAACACTACTCCCTCTCGATTCTTGTGCCAATGCTACTTGTTGCCATGGCACTGCAGGGACAAGGAGCAGTAAGTTGTAATTAAGCAGTGAGCTGGAATCTTTGCTCCCAGTAGAAAAGGGTCTTTATGCCCTTACGTGTGGGATGCCAACTAACAGCAGGAGACAAAACCACCAGGGCTGCACTTGTGGTGCAGAGAGGGGCAGCTGGGAGGAGCCAGCTGTGCTATCATGTGACTTTCATGCGAGACAGATGCTTTGTCTTTACCTGTCCACTTGAAACAACGTATGCTCAGGAATGCATGGGCAGGGGTGCTGTGTGGGGTCCCTGCCTTCTGGCTTGTCAAAACTCAGCACCCAGCTTCTTTGTGCGCCTTCATTATCCAATCTAGAAGAAATAGGGGCATCGTTGTTAACAGCACCATTCCATTCTGGAATCAGATAGACCTGGGTTCAGATCCTGACTTGGCCACTTACTATCAAGTTACCTACATTTTCTGATTCTTGGTTTCTTCATCTGGGATGGAGATAGTAATGCTGACCTCATAAGGTTCTCTGGGTGAATTGAATGAGATAAAGGGTGTTAATCACTTAACCTGGAGTTCCCAGGTGGTGTAATGGTTGACTTGCTTACTCCTAAGCTAAAGGTTGGAGGTTTGAATCCACCCAGAGGCACCTCAGGAGAAAGGCCTGGTAATCTACTTTGAAAAAATCAGCCATTGAAAACCTATAGAGCACAGTTCTACTCTGACACATGTGGGGTTACCGTGAGTTAGAATCGCCTCAACGGCAACTGGTTTATTTTGGTTCATCACTTAGCCAAATGCCCAACATTAGCGCCCATCTATTAAGTGCTCAGTACATGCAGCCAGTGTTAGTATTGCTGTTTTTATTATCCACCTACCCATTCTTTTTTGGATGCTTTGCAGTAATCAGGGGGGTTCCAAACCCTTCTAGTATTCCATCCCTCATCACTGAGTTGAGGGATTATGAAAGCTGTCATGATTTTGTTGCTCAAAAACAGATTTTCAAAGGATTTGATGTAGCAAAGTTCTGTACCTTAGCAATGTGTTATCTGCCCCAGGAAGGAGTCATCTGTAGTAGGAGGAAAAGTGAAACTGTGTTTCAAAGACAACACAATGGAAATGGCACAATTCAAATTACTGCTATGGCTTTTTCAGCTGAATGCAAGGAAATGCTTTTTTAAATTCATTCATTTGACTTTTTGAACACTTGTTATATGTCAGGCCCCATGCAATGGGTAAAAGATGAGTAGAACATGGCTCTTGCCCCCAGGGAGGTCAGAGATCAGCAGGGAAGACGGGCATTTAAAATAATTACAGCGATGCAATTGCTGCTGTAACAAGGTCTGTGGATAGTACCATGGGGACACAGAGCACGAAGTCCTTAACCTGGTCTGGGTGGGGGAAAAGGGAGAGCATCAGGAAATGTTTCATAGGGCTGATATCAGCTGCGGGAAGTGTTAAAAGATGAGGGTAATCAGCAGGCAGACAAGAGGAGGAAGGCACTTAAGCAAAGAGAACAATAGGAAGCGGGAGAGAGCCTGGTATGTTCAGACTGGGACACAAGCTGCGTGCAAGGAGACATGCGGAATGAGACCAAAGAGACCAGCGTCTGCACCTGCATGCCTCTCAAATCGTCAGAGCTGGCCCTGCACCTCAGGACTCACACCTCTTAGAAGGAATGCCCCCCAACACACACACACACACACACACACATTCTTTCAGTGCTCAGAGCTTTTAGTTCAGAACCTCTTGTTTTCCCTGTCTCTGCTTCCCACTTTGCTCCTAATCCCCTGCCTTCCTGTCTCATGATTCATCTTCTTACTTCCTCTATCACATCTGATACTCAAATTCTCATCCCCAAGCTTTTGCTTCCCTTGCAAAGATGGTCCACTGCCTTTGAACGCTGGGGGTAAATATTCTAATTGGTCTGCCCTTTGTGCAACCCTCTGTAAACACAGAGCCTAATTCTAGTTTTGCCCCAGTTGGAAAATGAATCTCACCCTGGGACCTCCATGAGTTGTCTCCATTGTCAACAACACTGATCCCGTTTCCAAGGCTGTGTCCTGGGGACATGGCTCAGCCCCTAGACTCTGATGTATGAAAAGGCTTGTAGTTTTCAGATGAGGCAGAGCAAATGCCATTTCTGTCCTGTCATTTGACCAGGGAGGTGAAGACATCGGCCATCCCACATGTGTGGTTTCCATGGGGTCCTAGCTCTGCCCAAGAGTGGGGATATGATGATGTCTAGACTAGCCTACTTACTTTGGATGTCATCAGGAAAGACCAATCAGTAGAAAAGAGCATCATGGTTAGTAAAGTGGAGGGTCAGTGAAGGCAAGGGAGGTCCTCTGTGAGATGGATTGACACAGTGGCTGAAATAGTGGACTCAAATACAGCAACAGTCATGAAGATGGCACAGGACTGGACAATGTTTCATTCTGTCATATACAAGGTCTCTATGAGTTGGAGCCAACTCGATGCCAACTAACAGCAAGAAGCTTGGATTAGTGGGAGAAATGCCAAGGTGGCATTGTTTCCCCTGGCACACAGTCAGTCAGCTACTATTTCATAGAGTTCTTCTTGATGGCTCAGGGCTTTTCCTTGGAATAAAATTGTCAGCTATGTGGGGGAAATTCCAGAAAGGACTATGGACCCATCTGTGACGAACTGTCCCAAACAACTCAGAAGGACGGATGCCTGAGTGTGGCTGCTGGTCTGGCTGGTCATCTGGGTATCTCTCTGAGTTAATCAACCCTATCAGGGCCAGGCCATGCACTGCATGACTCGTGGGGACACCATGCACATGAACTAGGATGTGAATGTCACCGCCTGGAGTTGTACAATGCAAAGGCCCCACACTCCAAGCTCTGGGGAAGGTGCTCTTGAAGGCAGAGGATGTACAAATGTATAAGCATGTGGGTGGAGTGGGGAGAAGAACATTGGAATACACTCCCCACATCCACCCTGCTGATGGGGCCTGAGTGGGCAATGGAAGGCTTGGGGCATTAAGGACCTCATTGATCAGACTCTACACCCCAACATTTCCAGTTTTCAACTCACTAGGCATCTGTCTCAAGTTATGTTGAGTCTGAATGGACTCAAAACCATGAAGTTTATCACCCTCCTCCTTATATTTAACATTGGCTGGATAGAGGCCAGGGTCTTGTCTACTTCCTGGATCTCCTAGTCTAGAATAAGATGAAATGATCTTAGGAATCACCCCTCACCTATAACAAACACAAATGCATCTCACTTCTATAATCTATGTTGGTTTCCTGTTACTAATTTTTTGTGAGTGTATTACTGGATAGTATTAGTGAATATTAAGCTTCTGTCATATTATGCTTTGGAATGCCTCATGTCAGGAAAATGTATGTGAGGAAGACAATCCAAAGGTTCTGTTGGACAAACAAGAAGATCAATGAAATTCCAAAGTAGCTCTACCACTACTTACTACAGGATCTTGGACAAATTACTAAAACCTCTGTTTTATCAAGCAGGGATAATAATTATGCCTACCTCAAGATAGTTTCAAAAATTTATGAGATATGGACTCCAGACTTTCTGGAGCCAAGGGGGCTGGATGAACCCCTGAAACTATTGCCCTGTGATAATCTTTAAAACTTAAACCAAAAATACTCCTGAAATCTTCTAAAAACCAAACAATAGTTTAACTAGTAAAAAATGTCTGCCTTGAGCATTATGTTCGTTTAAACTATCTATATGGGATCAAAGTGACAACAACAGCTCGGAAGATTAGATAAGAACAGTAGGGTGCAGTGAGTTTATGTTAATGGGAAGGAACAACTCAGAAAAGGAGGGTAAGAATGGTTGCACAACCTGAAGAATGTGATCAATGTCACTGAATGGTACATGTAGAAACTGTTGACTTGGTGTATGTTTTGCTGGGTATATTCTCAACAACAACAACAAAATAAAATTTTAAAAAATCAATGAGATAACACACATATAAAACACTTAGCAGAGCCCTGGTGGTACAACGGTTCAGTGCTCAACTGCTAACCAAAAGGTCAGCGGTTCAAGCCCACCAGCTGCTTCACAGGAGAAAGATGTGGTAGCCTGCTTGCATAAAGACTTACAGCCTCGGAAGCCCTATGAGCAGTTCTACTCTGTTCTCTAGAGTCGCTAAAAGTTGTAATCAACTAGATGACAATGGATTTGGTTTTTGGCTTGGAAAGTACTTAGCACTGTACCTGGAACAAAGTAAGCTCTCAAGAATATTAACTATGGTGGTATTGTTTCATTTTTACTAACAAAGGGTCTGAATGTTTCTAATAAGAGATCAAGGATAAACTGATGAGCTGGGGCTGCTGCCCTCATTTCTGAGCACAAACTGGGCTTTGTGCTGACTAACTCAACATGCCCCTTTCCCTATCTCTGATTTAAAAATCAAAACTGGAGTTTCAAAGGAAAATATCAATTGTCTTGAGTCAAGCATGAGGGCGTATTGTGTGGTTGGTATTTCTCAACTCTCTGACAAACAGTGGGTTAAACCAAATCCTGCTTTTCTGTTCACACCCTGAGATGATTTTAGAGACTCCATAATGGCCGGCTAGCCAGGATCAGTCCAGAAAGAAACATCTGCCATTTTATCCACTGTTTTCTGTACAAAAGGGATCAATAGCCTATGGAAATCCCAACCGTAAGTTCACCCTTACACTAATGGAAGGGGAAGAGAATGGAAGGGCTATGCCATATTTCGTGTCTGAGAACTGGATCTAAGCAAATGAGTTTTTATTTTAAGGTCCCAAATGTCAAAAATCTTACTTTAGTCTGCTATGGGTTGGAGAGGTTGGAGATGAGTCTTCCTACTGCCAGGACAGTTGTGCTAGATTATCTCTTGGCAAATCAGCACCATTCCCCATCTTTTCTATTCTCCCCTGTATTGTAAGGATAGGAAGCCTGAGTATTACATATTCCAGAATCCCTTGCCAGGGTTCTGTATGAGATTCCACCGATGAGAGGCACGTGTACAAGACCTGGAATGGAGAAAATGTAGAAACCATAGTATTGCTCCTCTGCCGGTGATGAACAGATGTGTGACTTTAGCACGCATGAGGAGTTTCAGGGTCTGGCTCTTTCCTGCAAAATAACCTCCCTTGGGGCTGCATCCAGCTATGGTCCTTGCTGGTTTCCCCTAGCTCCTGTGACTTCCAGATTCTGAAATCTAGAAGTAAGTCTGAGAGCCAACCATGGCTTTCCCTGATTTTTGCTTCTTCAGCACCTTTTGGTTGTTTAGAAAGTACCAAATTCCCTGGATTAAATCCCTTCCTCCTTAAAATACCTATAATGGTTTCTGTTGTCACCACTAGACAAATGCCTGGCCTTGAGAGGTCTTATACGCCAGACTGAAAACTTGGAACTTCATCTCTTTCCTGTATTATGGAATGTTCACTGTAGTAGTCCAGGCAATTATTTGACTTGAGGATTTTTTCTGCCCTGATGACACAAAAGTGTCTTCTATTTCTAGTAAGTGAAAACAAAAAGGGCAAGCCTCTGCCCAAAGATATATCCCCACATTTTCTATCAATTTAAGACATTTGGATCCCTTGCTGTTGTTGCTAGGTGCCATCAAGTCAGTTCCGACTCAGCGACCCTATATACAACAGAACAAAACTCTGCTTGGTCCTGCAACCATCCTAACTATCATTGCTATAGTTGAGCCTGTTGTTGCAGCCACTGTGTCAGTCCATCTCATTTAGGGTCTTCCTCTTTTTCAGCGACCGTCTACTTTACCAAACATGATGTCCTTCTCCAGGGAATGATCCCTCCTGACGACATGTCCAAAGTACGTGAGTCGAAGTCTCACCGTCATTGCTCCTGAGGAGCGTTCTGGCTGTACTTCCAAGACAGATTTGTTTGTTCTTCTGGCAGTCCATGGTATATTCAATATTCTTCGCCAACACTGTAATTCAAATGCATCCCTGCATTTGGATCCCTAAATTTGGATCCCTACACTCTTGTTTTAAAAATGTAAATACCTAGAAGGAAACTCATGCCTCATGAATTACTTTAATTTGATAATTACATTGTCTAACCCATAACTAATATAATTTCATGAAGAAGTTTAATTTAATTTTATGCATAAAGAACACTATAAATACATTAGCAGCTATCAAAATAAAAGAAAAACACACACATATTCCAAGCATCCTGACAAATCAAACTGTTTTGATGTTTTTTGTTGCCTGTTTGTCTTATCCATATGCATGCGTAATTTTACACAGTACTGTTGATTGTGAAAACACATTTCTACATTCTGCTTTCTGCACTTAACAGTACATGAAAACTTTCTCCATCTCGTTACATAGTCTTCCTAATTGTCATTTTTAATTACTTCATAATATTTAATTGAGTGCACTTATCGTGATTTATTAACTTTTTCCCCCATGGCTAAATATTTAGGCAGGTTCTAATTATTTTGTTATTATGTTTAAAGCTTCAGTGAACATCTTTTTGCTTCTGTTGACTCATCTCCTAAGAATAAGTTCCCATGAATTTATGAGCAGGATTTCTAGACCAGGAAAGCCTAACTGAAATCTCTGCAATGAATTTCCACTTTCATCTCACCTAACCCCTCTGGTTTTGATGCTTCATTAGTTACTTTAATGGGATAGAAGAAAAAAGAGAGAAGTAATCAGGAATCCTGGGGTTCTTCTAAAGTCAGCCTGGCTAAGATGCAGGAGACTTTGGACCAGAGATCAGGGAGGGAGACTCCAGGATCAGGGAAGCCACAGAGACAACCATGATCTCTGAATTAGTCAGGATGGGCTAACTGCTGTAAAAAACAGCCCCAAACTTTTAACGCGATAAATAAGTTTATTTCTAGCTTAGGAATAGGTGGGGGTGAAGGATCTCCAGAATTGTTCAGGCTCTTTCATCCTGAATTTTCACCCTCCTCTGGGTTCATGGCATCCTCTGTGTGCAGCTAGCAAATGGGAAAAGAGAGCGAGTATCATGCAGGGGAGGTGTTTATGGGCCAGGCCTGGAAATGATCTCCATCACTTCTGCTCACATCTCTTTGTCCAGAACCCAGGCTCGAGTCCTCACTTAAGTGCAAGGGAGGCTGGGAAGTATAGTTTAGGAGGAACAAGCCCAACAGGAAGAGGAGAGCATGGGTACTGGTATGCACAAGCAGTCTCTGCTTGAGTCTTTTTCAAAATTTAGCCAGTCAAGCTTGAGCCTAGGAGGGGCCAGGCCGTGAAGAAAGATAGAGCTTTGTTACTTGCACATACTTTGCATGCAAAGTAATGCAAATATAATGCTCCTTTGCTGATACTGGCAGTTTTAAGGAATAACTGCAGTGACAGGTAGTTCCTGGGTTGTTGTTGGTTTTTTTTTTCCCCCTAAGTTATACAAGGAAGAGGAACTAAAGGGGTCACTTTTTACTTTGCTCCTGGATTTCAGGGGAGGTCAGAAACTGGTAATTTTACTTGATAAACCCAGTTCTAAACTTGATTGGCTACTTCTGGATTCAGAGCATTAGTTCTATTTTTCCATTTTCCTGATCTCAGGTCTTCCATCCTTATCTATTGGTGTTTATTATGTGCTAGTCACTGTGTTGGAGCCCTGGTGGTACAACAGTTAAGTGCTTGGCTGCTAACCAAAAGGTTGGCAGTTTGAATCCACCAGCAACTTACTTGGGGAAACACCAGTGACCTGCTCCTGTAAAGATTACAGCCTAAACAATCCTATGGGGCAGTTCTACTCTGTCACATGGGGTCACTATGAGTCGAAATTGACTACACCTAACAACAACAAGTCATTGTACTAAGAACTTTATATATATATTGAGAGAAAAAAATATTGTTGCAGTTTGAGCTTGGTAGCCTAGAGAAGTGGCAGAAATCCATAAAGAGGAAAAAAAACCTGTCTTTTTGTTAGGGATACATCTTAATGGACTTGTTTGGCTTGTGAAGGCTTTCAACCATAGACTTGGGGGACATCTATGTCACTTGGCACAACATAGTTCATAAAGACAATGTTCTGCATCCTACTTTGGTAAGTAGCGTCTGGGGTCTTAAAAGCTTGCAAGCAGCCATCTAAGATACAACTATTGGTCTCTTCCCATCTGGAGCAAAGGAGGGCGATGAAAACCAAAGTCTCGAGGGAGCAGTTAGTCCAAAGGACTAATGGAGCACGTGAACCACAGCCTACATGACCCTGAGGCCAGAAGCACTAGAGGGCACATGGCTACCACTACTGACTGCTCTGACCGGGACCACAACCGAGGGTCCCAGACACAGTGGGAGAAAAATGTAGAACAAGAAATCACATTTTCATAGAAGACCAGACTCACTGGTGTGTCAGAAACTGGAGGAACCCCCAAGGCTATGGCCCTAAGACACCCTTCTGACCTGGTACTCAAGCCATGCCTGGAGACCATCTTCCAGCCAAACCATAAACAGGCCCATAAAATAAACAATAACTCCAGACAGGAAAGTGCTCCTTAGACCAGTCAGTTACATGAGATCAAAAGAGTAACATTTGCCCAAAACAAAAGATGAGAAGGCAGAAAGTGGTAGAAAATCTGGACAATAGGAAACAGGGAACCCAGGAGCAGAAATGGGGAGAGTGCTGACACATTGTGGAGAATGCAACCAATGTCATGGAACGGTTTATGTACAAACTATCAAATGGGAAACTAATTTACTTTGTAAACTTTCACCTAGAGCATAATAAAAATTTTTTTTTTTAAAAGTGAAGGCTTTCCTGAGCGTAATCAAACAGGAAGAGGGTTAACAATGACAGCAACAAAAGTAGACAGAGTTAATTGCTCTGTACCATAAAATAAAAAGAAGAAAATTTTGGAGTTGTCTTCTGCTGGGTTCTCAAGAAGGTGCTGGTGACCTGGAAAAGGCAGTAAATGTTTCAACATTGGCCGTGCACTGAAATTACACAGGGAACTTGATTTTTAAGATTTAAAAATAATAATAAACTTTAAAAATTGAAATCTAGCATACATACAGAAAATTGTACAAATCAATGTGTAACCTTTAAAAGTTGAAATCTAGCATACATACAGAAAATTGTACAAGTCAATGTGTACAGCTCGATGAATTTTCACAAGGTAAACATACCTGTGTAATCATCACTCAGATCAAGGAAGCAAACATCAGTATTCCTGTTCTCTCCAATCTACTACCCAAGTCCTCAAAAGTATCCAAATATTTAACATCATAGACTAGTTTTGCCTATTTTTGAATTCAGATGAGCGGAAGAACAACATACGTACTCTTTTTTGTTAGACTTCTCTTTTTTAACGATATTTTTGTGAGATTCAGCTTTGTCGATACAAGTGGCAGGAATTTGGTCATTTTCATTGCTGCATAGCAAGAATGTATAGTACGGCAAGGCCTTGAATTATTTATCGTTGATAGACATTTGCGTTGTCTCCAGTGTTTCTTTATTTTCAATAGCGCTGTTATGAACATTTATTTAATAACTGCTTTATTGAAATATAATTTGCATACTATACAGTTCACCTATTTAAAGTGCACAATTCAATGGTTTTTTTAGTATATTCATGGAGTGGTGTAACCAACACCACAAGCTAAATTTAGAACATTTTCATCACTTCAAAAAGAAACCCTGTACCCATTAGCAGTGACTTCCTATTTTCTTCCACACTTTCAGACCTAGAAAACCACTAATCTACTTTCTGTCTCTGTAGAGTTATCTATTCTGGACATTTCCTATAAATGTTGTTGTTGTTAGGTGCTGTCCAATTGTTTCCAACTCATAGTGACCCGTGTACAACAGAACGAAACACTCCCCTGTCCTGCGACATGCCTACAATCGTTGTTATGCTTGAGCCCATACATAGACTCATACAATACGTCATCTTTCTGTGATGGGCTCCTTTCATTTAGCATAATGTTTTCAAGGTTTATCTATGTTGTGGCATGTATCAGTACTTCATTCCTTTTTATCTCTGAATAATATTCTATTGTATAGATTTACCACATTTTATTTATCCATTCATCAGTTGACAAACATTTGGATTGTTTCCACTTTTGGGCTATTATGAATAACGCTGCTATGAACATTTGTGTACAAGTTTTTTGTGCGGACATTCGCTTTTATTTCTCTTGGTTATATTTATAGAAGCAGAATTGCTGGATCATATGGTAACTCTATGTTTAACTGTCTGAGGAACTGCCAGACTGTTTTCCAAAACAACTTACACCATTTTACAATCCTACCAGCAGTGTATAAGGGTTCCAATTTGTATACATCTTTGCCAATTCTTGTTATTGTTCTTTTTTTTTCATTACAACCATCCTAGTGAGTATGAAGTGGTATCTCACTGTAGTTTTGATTTGCATTTTCCTGATGGCCAGGGATGTTGAGCATTTCTTCTTTTGCTTATTGGCCTTTGTTATATCTTCTTTGGAGAAATGTCTATTCAGTTTCATGGTCCATTTTTAAACTGAGTTATCTGTCTTTTTATTTTATATTTTGGATACCAGTCTCTATCAATAACATGATTTTCAAATATTTTCTCCCATTCTGTGGGTTGTGTTTTTACTTTCATGATGTTATCTGAAGCACAAAAGTTTTTTGTTTTTGTTTTTTGTTTTTTTTAATATTTTATTGTACTTCAGGTGAAGGCTTACAGAATAAACAGTTTCTCATGTAACAGTAGTGCACATGCTGTTTTATGACTTTGGTTAACAACCCCACAACATTTTAACCCTCTGAATTCTCATCTTCTTTTTTTTTTTTTTTGGTGAAAATACACATAGCCAAAGGTACCCCATTTCAAAACTTTTTACGTACACATTTAAGTGACATTGACTACGCTCTTTTAATTGTGCTGTTATTCTCACTTAAGATGAAGGCTTACAGGACAAAATAGCCTCCCATTTAACAGTTACTACAAATGTTGCCCTATAACAATGGTTAACAATCTCACAACACATCAACAGTATCTTTACTCAACTTTGTGTTCCTTATCATCAGCTTCCTACTCCCCTTCTGCCTTCTGGCCCTTGTCACTGGACTCCTGTACCTCGTTAGTCTCATTTGGTTTTACGGGGCTATCCACTCCCAGGCTGAACAGTGAACCTTGAAGGTAACTTCACCACTGAGCTGAAAGGGTGTCTGGGGGCCATACTCTTGAGGTTTCTCCAGTCTCCTTTAGGTCAGTAAATCTGGTCTTATTTTTTGTGAGTTAGAATTATGCTCTACATCCTTCTCCAGCTCTGTACAGAACCCGCTGTTGTGATCCTGGTCAGAGCAGTCAGCAGTGGTAGCCGGGCACCATCTAGCTGTACTGGACTCAGTCCGGTGGAGGTCTTGGTAGCCATGGACAATTTGTCCTTTGGACTAATCTTTTCATTGTATCCTGTTCTCTTCATTCTCCCTTGCTCCCGAAGGGATGAGACCAGTGTAATATCTTAGATGGCCGCTCACAGGCTTTTAAGATCCCAGACACTACTCACCAAGGTAGAATGTAGAGCATTAGCTTTATAAGTAGTGTCATGCCAATTGAGCTAGATGTTCCTCGAGACCATGGTCCCCAGAGCCCTCCGTCCAGCAACTCAGTCCCTCAGGGAGTTTGGATGTGTCCATGGGGCCTCCGTGACCTTTCCTTGCGCAGGTTGTGTTGGTTTCTCTTGTATTGTGTACTGTCTCACCTCTCACCCAAGATACCACTTATCTATTATCTGTTTAGTATTTCCCCAACCCCCCACCCCTCCCATCCCTGGTAACCAACAACGATTGTTACATTTTGTGTGTGAACTTTTTCATGGGTTTTTACAATAGAGGTCTCATACAATATTTGTCCTTTTGGGATTGACTTATTTCACTCAGCATAATGTCCTCCAGTTTCATCCATGTTATGAGATGCTTCACAGATTCATTGTTCTTTCTCGTTGCATAGTACTCCATTGTGTGTATGTACCATAGTTTGTTTATCCATTCATCTGTCGATGGGCATCTAGGTTGTTTCCATCGTTTTGCTATTGTGAACAATGTTGCCATGAACATAGGTGTGCATACGTCTATTCAAGTGACGACTCTTATTTCTCTAGGATATATTCCGAGGAGTGGGATTGCTGGATCGAATGGTATGTCTATTTCTAGCTTTCTGAGGAAACGCCATATCATTTTCCAAAATGGTTGTATCATTTTGCATTCCCACCAGCAGTATATAAGAGTTCCCATCTCCCCGCAGCCCCTCCAGCATTTGTTATTTCCAGTATTTTTGATTCGTGCCAGTAATGCCGGGGTGAGATGCTATCTCATTGTGGTTTTAATTTGCATTTCTCTAATGGCTAGTGAACGTGAGCATTTCCTCATGTGTCTGTTGGCCATTTGAATGTCTTCTTTGGTGAAGTGTCTGTTCATTTCCCTTGTCCATTTTTTAATAGGATTGTTTGTCTTTTTGTTGCAGAGGTGTTGGATTTTCTTGTAGATTCTGGAGATTAGACCTTTCTCTGACTTGTACTGTCCAAAAATTTTTTCCCAGTCTGTAGGTTCTCTTTTTACTCTTTTGGTGAAGTCTTTTGAAGAACATAGGTGTTTGATTTTTAGAAGATCCCAGTTATCTAGTTTATCTGTTAGGTTTTGTGTGTTTATGGTTATGGTTTGTATCCTGTTAATGCCGTGTATTAAGGCCTGAAGTGTTGGTCCTATTTTTTCTTCTATGAACTTTATAGTTTTAGGCTTTATATTCAGGTCTTTGATCCATTTTGAAGTAGTTTTTGTATACGGTGTGAGGTATGGGTCCTGTTTCATTTTTCTGCAAATGGATATCCAGTTTTGCCAGCACCATTTGTTAAAAAGACTCTCTTTTCCCCATTTGATGGACTTTGGGCCCTTGTCGAAGATCAGGTTACCATAGGTGGTTGGATTTACATCTGGGTTCTCAATTCTGTTCCATTGGTCAATGTGTCTGTTGTTGTACCAGTACCAGGCTGTTTTGACTACTGTAGCTGTATAGTAGGTTCTCAAGTCAGATAGTGTGAGTCCTCCAACTTTATTCTTCTTCTTCAGTAGTGCTTTACTTATTCAGGGCTTCTTCCCTTTCCATATAAAGTTAATAATTAGTTTTTCCAACTCTTTGAAGAATGTTGCTGGTATTTGGATCGGGATTGCATTGTATTTGTAAATTGCTTTAGGTAGAATTGCCATTTTCACAATGTTGAGTCTGCCTATCCATGAGCATGGTATGTTTTTCCATTTATGTAGATCCCTTTGGGTTTCATGCAGCAGTGTTTTGTAGTTTAATTTGTATAGGTCTTTTACATTCTTGGTCAGATCTATTCCTAAGTATTTTATCTTTTTCGGGGCTATTGAAAATGGTATTGATTTCCTGATTTCCTTTTCATCGTTCTCTTTACTGGTGTATAGGAATCCAACTGATTTTTGTATGTTTATCTTGTATCCTGCTACTCTGCTGAATCTTTCTGTTAGTTCCAGTAGATTTCTCGTGGAGTCTTTAGGGTTTTCTATGTATAGTATCATATCATCTGCAAACAGGGAGAGTTTAACTTCTTCATTACCAATTTGGATGCTCTTTATTTCTTTCTCTTGCCTTATTGCTCTAGCTAGAACTTCCACACAATGTTAAATAGGAGTGGTGATAAAGGGCATCCTTGTCTTGTTCCTGTTTTCAAGGGGAATCTTTTCAGCCTCTCTCCATTAAGAATGATGTTGGCCATTGGTTTTGCATAGATACCCTTTATCATGTTGAGAAATTTCCCTTCTATACCTATTTTATTGAGAGTTTTTATCAGGAATGGGTGTTGGACTTTGTCAAATGCCTTTTCTGTGTCAATTGAGATGATCATGTGATTCTTTTCTTTCCTTTTATTTATGTGGTGAATTACATTGATGGATTTTCTAATGTTAAACCATCCTTGCATACCTGGTATGAATCTTACTTGGCCGTGGTGTATTATTTTTTTGATATGATACTGAATTCTATTGGCTAGAATTTTGTTCGGAATTCTTGCATCTATATTCATGACAGATATTGGTCTGTAATTTTCTTTTTTTGTGATGTCTTTGCCTGGTTTTGGTATCAGTGTTATGCTGGCTTCATAGAATGAATTTGGAAGTGTTGCTTCCTCTTCTATGCTCTGAAATAGCTTGAGTAGAACTGGTACAAGCTCTTCTGTAAATGTTTTGTAGAATTCTCCAGTGAAGCCATCTGGGCCAGTGCTTTTTTTGTTTGGGAGGTTTTTTTTATTACCTTTGGAATCTCTTCTCTTGTTATGGGTCTGTTCAGATTTTCAGCATCACTTTGTTGTAGTTTGGGTAGGCCGTATGTTTCTAGAGATTTATCCATTTCCTCTAGGTTTTCAAATTTGTTGGAGTATAGTTTTTCATAATATTCTGTTATAATCATTTTTATTTCTGTTGAGCCTGTTGTAATGTCCCCCATTTCATTTCTTATTTGGGTTATTTGTGTCCTCTCCTGTTTTTCTTTTGTCAGTCTGGCCAGTGGTTTGTCGATTTTGTTGGTTCTTTCAAAGAACCAACTTTTGGTTTTGTTGATTCTTTCTATTGTTTTTCTGTTCTCTATTTCATTTATTTCTGCTCTGATCTTTACTATTTCCTTTCTTCCAGTGGTTGTGGGCTTTTTTTGCTGTTCTCTTTCTATTTGAGTTCTGTAGTTAATGTTTTGATTTTGTCACTTGCTTCTTTTTTGATATGTGCATCTCTTGCTATAAATTGTCTGCTGAGGACTGCCTTTGCTGTGTCCTAAAGGTTTTAGTATGATGTGTTTTCCTTCTCATTTGATGCTAGGAATTTTTTGATTCCATTTCTGATTTCCTCTATTACCCACTGATGTGTAAGCAGAGTATTATTCAGTTTCCATGTAGTTGAGTTTTTTTCCTTGCTCTTTCTATTGTTAATTTCCACCTTGATGGCATTGTGGTCAGAGAAGATACTTTGAATTATCTCAGTGTTTTGGATCTTGTTGAGGATTGCTCTGTGGCCTAAGATGTGGTCTACTCTGGAGAACATTCCACGTGCATTGGAAAAGAATGTGTACTTTGCAGTGGTTGGATGGAGTGTTCTATATATATTTCTATGAGGTCCAGTTGGCTGATTGTGCCCTTTAGGTCTTCTGTATCTTTGCTGAGTTTCTTCTTAGTTGTTTTGTCCTTTACTGAGAGTGGTGTGTTGAAGTCTCCTACTATTATTGTGGAACTGTCAATTTCTCTTTTCAGTGTTGTTAGAGTTTGTTTTATGTATTTTGGAGCCCTGTCATTGGGTGCATAGATGTTTATTATGGTTATGTCTTCATGACGGATTGTCCCCTTAATCATTATATAGTGTCCTTCTTTGTCTTTTATGGTAGATTTTGTTTTAAAGTCTATTTTATCTGAGATTAGAATTGCCTTTCCTGCTCTTTTTTGGTAGTTGTTAGCTTGATATATTTTTTTCCAATCTTTGACTTTTAATAAATCCACATCTTTGTTTCTAAGGTGTGTCTCTTGTAGACAGCATATTGATGGATCCTGTTTTCTTATCCATTCTGTCACTCTCCATCTCTTTAAGGGTGCATTGAGTCCATTTACATTCAGTGTAATTATTGATAGATGGAAGTTTGTTGCTGTCATTTTGTAGTGCTTTTATTCTCTTTCTATTAGTTTGAGTTCTGTAGTTAATGTTTTGATTTTGTCCCTTTCTTCTTTTTTGATATGTGCATCTATTGCTATAAATTGTCCTCTGAGGACTGCCTTTGCTGTGTCCCGAAGGTTTTGGTATGATCTGTTTTCAATTTCATTTGATTCTAGGAATTTTTTAATTCCATCTCTGATTTCTTCTATTACCCATTGATGTGTAAGCAGAGTATTATTCAGTTTCCATGTAGTTGATTTTTTCCCCTTGCTCTTTCTAGTGTTAATTTCTACCTTGGTGGCATTGTGGTCAGAGAAGATACTGTGAATTATCTCAATGTTTTGGATCTTGTTGAGGATTGCTCTGTGGCCTAAGATGTGGTCTATTCTGGAGAACGTTCCATGTGCATTGGAAAAGAATGTGTACTTTGCAGCGGCTGGATGGAGTGTTCTATATATGTCTATGAGGTCCAGTTGGCTGATTGTGCCCTTTAGGTCTTCTGTATCTTTGCTGAGTTTCTTCTTAGTTGTTCTGTCCTTTACTGAGAGTGGTGTGTTGAAGTCTCCTACTATTATTGTGGAACTGTCAATTTCTCTTTTCAGTGCTGTTAGAGTTTGTTTTATGTATTTTGGAGCCCTGTCATTGGGTGCGTGGATGTTTATTATGGTTATGTCTTCATGATGAATCATCCCCTTAATCATTATATAGTGTCCTTCTTTGTCTTTTATGGTAGATTTTGTTTTAAAGTCTATTTTATCTGAGATTAGAATTGCCACTCCTGCTCTTTTTTGGTAGTTGTTAGCCTGATATATTTTTTTCCAACCTTTGACTTTTAATAAATTCACATCTTTGTTTCTAAGGTGTGTCTCTTGTAGACAGCATATTGATGGAGCCTGTTTTCTTATCCATTCTGCCACTCTCCGTCTCTTTATGGGTGCATTGAGTCTACTTACATTCAGTGTAATTATTGATAGATGGAAGTTTGTTGCTGTCATTTTGTAGTGCTTTTTTTTGTGGTGCTGAAGTTTTCTTTGTTCTTCTTACTCTCTTGTGCTGAGTTATTTTGTTTGTGGATTTTGTGTTCATTTCTTTTGTTTTTGTAGGTTTTGTTTTTGCTGAGACTTTATGTTTTTCGTCTTTATTTTTATGAGTTGGTTTGTTAACTTTCTTTGTGGTTACCATGAATTTTACCCTTATCTTTATAAGTTTGAAGCAGTCTACCCTTACTTGGTATCACCTTGCCTTCCTCTCCGTTAGAAGGTTCTATACCTATGCCGTTTATTCCCTCTTTCATTGTTTTGATGTTGTCGTCATCCTTTGATTGATTGCTCTGATTCCCTGTTGTATTTCTTTTGGTTTTGGATAGTCCTTGAGAGTTCATTTCCTAGAATGGTATCTGGTTTGTATGAACCTGCGTCCTAGGTCCTGCCTGAGGGCTGAAGCTGTTTGTCCTCAGATCAAAGAACTCCCTTTAATAATTCTTGTAAGTTTGGTTTGACTTTTGCATATTCCCTTAGTTTCTGTTTATCTGGAGATGACCTAATTTCACCATCAAATTTGAACGAGAGTTTTGCAGGATATATTATTTTTGGCTGACAAATTTTTTCTTTCAAGATTTTATATATGTCATCCCACTGCCTTCTTCCCTGCATGGTTTCTGCCGAATAATCTGAGCTTAGTCTTATTGTTTCTCCTCTGTATGTGACTTCTTGTTTTTCACGAGCTGCTCTCAGGATTCTTTGTTTGTCTTTAGTTTTGGCGAGTGTGAATATGATATGTCTTGGTGATTTTCTTTTAGGGTCTCTTCTATATGGGGTTCATTGAGCTTCTTGGATGGTCAGCTTTTCATCTTTCATGATATTGGGGAAGTTTTCTGTCAGCAGTTCCTCAATGATCCTCTCTGTGTTTTCTGTTTACTCCCCGTTCTGGGATGCCAATCACTCGTAAATTTTTGCTTTTAATTGTGTCCCACATAACTCTCAGGGTCTCTTCATTTTTTTTTGTTCTTTTTTCTGAGTTTTCCTGAAACAGAGTTGTATCCAAGTGTTTGTCTTCAGTTCCACTGATCCTGTCTTCCATGGTTTCAAATCTGCTTCTCAGCCCTTCTATGACATCATCCATTTCTGAAATCTTGTTGTTTATCTTTTGGATTTCTAATTGTTGTTTTTGTATAATTTTGAGTTGTGAATTTATTTTGGCATTTTGTTCCTGCATCATCTTCCTGAATTCTTCCAATTTTTTGTCTGTATTTTCCATAAATTTGTCTATTTTTTCCTCATGTTTGTCAGGTTTTTGCCTCAGTTCTTGGAAAATTCCGAGTATTAGTGATTTGAGTTCCCTATCAGGTACTTCTAGTGCATTTTCTTCCACAGGAGAGTTATCTGGTGTTTTAATTTGGACCCCTATTGGAGCCATCTTGTCTTGTTTTTGTAAATGTTCTGATATTGTTTGCTGTTTTTGGGGCATTCAGTAGATATTTCTCTCGTTTATTGATTGTAGATTTTTTTGTTTCATCCTTGTGGTAGAGCTGGGCAGGTCTAACTAAAGAGGAGCCACTGGGACTGGTTGTTTGTGGCACTCACCACAGCCACCAGGACGGTTGGTAGTCAGTGCTGGGCAGGTTCCAATAGGAACCAAGCCTGCACAGCTTGGTGGTGTGATGTCAAGTGCCTGGTGCAGGTAGGCAGGATGCAGCGGGGAGATGGTTATGTGTGAAGCTAAGCGGCTGTTTTTTCTCCCACTGGATGCTCCGCGAGGCTGCTCTCCCGTTCTCCCGTTTGCTGGTCTCCGATAGGAGTCCAAGATGGTGGATCCATGCTGCTTTAGCTCTAGGGGACCTCTGCATGAATCTCTCCTCACTCTCTGTTCTCTTTCAGTATTCTCACTCCGTTTGGTGTTTGGCTGAGTTCTTTATCTCTTCATTTGATGTTCTAGGGTTTCAGGATTGTTGATTCTCTGTTTGGCTTCGTTTTTCAGATCTTTGCTGTGGAGGGACGGCGTGGTGCTTCTGCCTAGAGCGCCATCTTGCCGGACTCTCCAGCACAAAAGTTTTTAATTTTGATGACTTGCAATTAGTCAGTTTTTTTCTTTTGTTGCTTGTCCTTTAGTATCATATCTAAGAAACTATTGCCTAATCCAAGATCACAAAGATTTACATCTATATTTTCTTCTAAGAGTTTATGACTACAGCATCTGTGTTGAAGTCCTTGATTCATTCTTTATGAACATTCTTGTGCATTACTTTCAGTGAATATAGGTACATCTTTCCGTCGTATATATACCTAAGAGTGAAATTGCTGGGGCATACGGTTTTTGTATGTTCAGCTATAAAATATCTTACAAACAGTTTTTCAAAGTTGTTGCACTTATTTATAGTTTTATCCACAGTGTATGAGAGTTCTAGTTGCTCCACATTCTTGTCAGCACTTGGTACTGTCAATCTTTTTCATTTTAGCCATAATGAGTATGTGTACTGGTATTACATTGTGGTTTTATTGTGCATTCCTTTGACAACTAATGAAAATAAGAATCTTTTAATATGCTTATTTGTCATTTGGACACTTCTTTTATGAAGTACCTTTTCATTGACTGCTTTTTCTTATTGCAGAAATTCTATTGCACTTATCTATTGCCATGCAACAAACTACCCCAAAACTTAGTGGCAGTGGTAAACAATAATTTATCATTTTTGTGGTGTGATTTTGTGAGTTGGCTGGTGGTTGCTCTGCTAGTTTCGGCTAGGCTCACTTGTGTGGCTGCATTAGGCTAGAAGGTTGACTGGCGGTAAAGAAATAGACTATATCTACTAGCCTGGTGGCACAGTGGTTAAGAGCTCAGCTGCTAAACAAAAGATTGACAGTTCAAATCCATCAGCCTCTCCTTGGAAACCCTATGGAGCAGTTCTACTCTGTCCTATGGGGTTGCTATGAGTTGGCATCGACTGGACAGCAACAGGTTTGGTTTGTTTGGCTTTGTAAGAAAAGAGTGGTAATGTCATATTGCAAAAGGGCACACATACTGGGATGGCAGGAATTTGTGACCACTAAACAATTTTACCATAAATTCTTTATATGTTCTATATATGAATCCTTTTTGTGTTATATATGTGTTAGAAATATCTTCTCCAACTCTGTAGTTGACGTTTTCTTTTTCTTAATAGGGTTTTTTGGTAAACAAAAGTTCTTAGTTTTAAGGTAATCCAATTTATCAATATTTTCCTTTAAGATTAGAGTTTTTGTGTCCTGTTTCAGAAATGTTTGCCTATTCCAAGGTCATGAAGATATTCTCCTATGTTTTCTTCTAGAAGTTTTATTGTTTACTTTTTGCATTTAGATTTAAAATCCACCTTATTTTTATGTATAGGGCATGAGGTAGGAGTCCATTTGCATGTCTTTCCATATTGTTATAAAAATAATAATACCATTTACTGAAAAGGCAAGCCTTTCTCTGCTCCACTGCAGTGTCATCATTGCCGTAACTCAACTCTCCATATATGTACGGGTCTGTTTCTGGAATCTCTATTCTGCTCCATTGGTCTATTTGCATATCTTGCACGGATACCACATTGAATATTGTAGCTTTATAAAAAGCCAGTCTTTTTCTAACTACTTCCATCACAGCACTTTGACATTTCAGTACATTAAGTGACAAGTGACATTTGAAGATAAATAAATGCTGTGGATTTTCTAGGACCCAATGGCAATGGGTTTTTAACATTGTTTCTATGGTGTAATGGTTCATATAAATTGCAACTGAGTACCAAAGATAATAAAATGTTTTCATTTTGAAGGCAGAACACATATATTCCAAGCCCCTGCCATTCACACTAATGCAAAGTGGGATCTTCTTGGTTTCTAACTCTCATAAAAGCTTCCCCTGCTCTTCTTTTTCTTCCTTCTGAGAAGCCCTCTCAGCTGCTCTCTTTGGCAGACTTCCCAGGGTGGCTGGAAGTCAATCATTCAGGGAACCCACTGGTTCCCTGGTGGTACGGGCACATCAGTCAAAGGATTAACCACCTATGTGGATCCATGACCCTGAAAGGTATTCTGTCAGACTTCACTGGCTCTTTTCTGACAATCCTGACAGCGCTCTAAGCACATTGCCTAGACGAGAGAGTGTTTGCTTGGTCAAGTTGAAGATTCCAGTATGACTCTGCTAAATCCCCACCTCTATACCAGTACCCAGTACTTAAACATTCACGCTGTGTACAACCAGACAACAGTCTTAGCAGAAACTGCATCAGCCTGTGAAATATCTCATTGGGAGCACTTAGGTGCTGTGGCCTGACTGCCCAATGGACTAGGAAGAATTATAGCCAAGGAGGAAGCACATTTACAAAGTCTGAAAGGCTTCCTTGCATTAATACTTGAATGTTTTTGTGTTTGAATGTGCCTGTGTGTCCCCTGTGGAGTGATAATGGATAGCAATAAAAATATGAATGTGCGTACTTATTAAGGAGCCCTGATAGCGCAACAATTAAGTGCTTAGCCGACTGTTAACCAAAAGGTTGGTGGTTCAAACCCACTCAGTGGCTCTGCAGGAGAAAGACCTGGAGATCTGCTCCAGTAAAGATTAAAGACAAACAAACTCACTTCTATCAAGTCAATTCTGACTCAGAGAGACCCTATAGGACAGAGTAGAATTGTCCCAGAGGGTTTCCAAGGAGCGGCAGGTGGGTTCAAACCGCTGACCTTTTGGTTAGTAGCCATAGCTCTTAACTACTATACCTCCAGGGCTCCCCTGTAAAAATTACAGCCTAGAAAACCCTCTGGGTCATGATGAGTCAAAATCAACTGGATGGCACCTAAAACAATAACATCTACTTATTAAATTACCAGGTTATAAGCAAGTTGGAGGCAGCGAGACATAGAGGAAAGAGCGTGGCTTTAGCATTAGACAGAGCAGGGTTACGGCCCAACCCAGGATTTTGACTTACTAGCTGTGTCTTCCACAAGATATTTAGCCTCTCTGCGCATGTTTCCTCAAATATGAAATAGAAATAATAGCACTTTACTTACCTCATGGGGTTGTAGTAAGGATTAAATGAGATCAAGCATGTAAAGCATGGGCTCACTGCCGGGCGTATTGAAGGTGCTCAGTGAACAGTAGATAAAAAATTCGGAATCTCCTATCAAGCATGAAATAAATTCGTGGATATTGGCTGCATTTACTACGAAGAACGGTAGAGGGCAGACTGTACAAAGTTATTTAGGAATATCGGCTTTCGAATCAGCTTTTAAGAGGAAACCAAGAATTCCAGAAATGACTTTCTCAAACGCTTCGGTTGAAAGATGCCTCAATCACTACTTTTAATTTCTTCACAGAAACTGGGACTTTCCTGTTTCACAAGAATTCCAAAGAAGTTATTGGGCAATGTTTAACCGACAAGTCTCCTCAGCATGACGTGTATGCCCAGGCCCCAGGTTATGGTGGAACATTTTTGACAGACTTCTGTGGTTGCCTTTATACTTGTCATAGATTTGATGGTAAATGAAGGAAATAAAAAATGCTGAACTTTCCTTACATCACTTCAAATTGCATCATTTTGAAGTAGTAAGTTTGTGACTTGAAACATTATGAAATACAGAAAGCTGACTTGGGGCAGACTGGAGATGAGCTTGAACTAGCTGCCATCAAGTTGATCCATACTCATGGCAGCCCCATGTGTGTCAGAGTAGAACTGTGCTCCACAGGGTTTTCCGTGGCTGATTTTTCTGATATAGATGGCCAGGGCTTTCTTCCTGGGCACCTCTGGGTGGACTTGAACTTTTAACCTTACAGTTAGTAGTCAAGCACGTTACCCATTTGCACCATGCAGGGAGTCTGGAGTTAAGACTGCATCTTAGTTAACGATTGGTATTGGGGGTGGTTACAAATCCCATTCCACAATGAAACAATAAATGAACATACAGTAAATATTTGTGGAAATCTGAAGGGGTTCTGAAGTACAAACGTTTGCTCCAATTACACTACCACCTGCAGTCTCTAGGGGAACCCTTCTCACCCAATCCCCATGGCATTAGATGTTACCACTACTTGACATTTTCATTAATTTAGAGAGAAAAAAGTGGTATCTCAGGTTGCTTTAACTGACATTTCTTTGGTTATTGAAGATAAACATTTCTCCCCTGTGGATGTGAACCTTTTTATTTCTCCTTTTATGAGTTGTCTGATCATATCTTTGACTTATTTTGTTCTCTTTGAGTCCTCATGATTTTTTTCCCCTTAACCTCTGGAATGGGTTCTTTGTGGATTATTAATATCATCCTTTACAAAACGTAAGTGATACAGTCTTATTAGTCTGTGGTTTTCCTAGCATAACACATGGTTAGCACTTAAAAAATGTTTGTTGAAATGCGTTCTTTTTGATTATTTTATGTTTAAAAATAAGCGTTTTTTAAATTTTAAAAATACGTTTTAAATATAAAAGAAATATATACTCATCACAAGAGTCCCTGGGTGGTGCAAATGGCCAACAGCTGAACTACTACTGGAAGGACAGCACTTCAGACCCACCCAGAGGTGCCTCGAAAGACTGAGCTGGTGATTGCTTCTGAAAAGTCACAGCCGTGAAAACCCTATGGAGCAGTACTACTCTGCACACACTTGATGACAACTAACAACAATAAAATACTCATTACTAAAAATATTGAGTGTCTAGGCAAAGTAGAAAGATCATCACTCAAAGGCAATGCTGTAGTTTTACTGGGCGCTTTTTGTTGATTTTAATAGCTGACTGCTGTTCAGTTGAGTTATAGTCTCTCTGTACCTATTTTCTAACTCTTTCCCAGTTAGTGTGCTTTCAGTTTTGCTTTCTGATAAATAATGTTATAGGGACAGAAATACCAAGCGGTAAGTATTTACAATTTTATTCCTTCCCCTTCCCTTGCCCAAGTCACATGATCCATCCCCCCGGCACACACACACACACACACACACACACACACACACAGACAAACACTAGGAGCAATAAGTTTAGAGGAAGGCTTTGCTGAGCTGTGGGGAGTAGATGTTATGAATGGCTCAAGCTATGAGGAGTGGTTTACTTTACTAAGAAGGCTGTTGGAGCTGTGCGGAGGGAACGAATACAGAGAAGTGGATTGTGAGAGACAGAAGATGAAAGAAGGTGAACTTTGGGAAGCGAGGGATATGACGAAACAGGAATTTTTACCAAGTTCTGATATATAAACCAGTTCAGCACTACCGGTTAGCAAACTTACCGTCTGTGATAAGCTAAGTGCAAAACTGAGAGCAAGAATTTAGAAACTTTTAAAGAAGTTTGACATTGCTGCAACATCCAAATGCAGGATCAATGGACTTGTTTGTTGAATGAGGTATGTGGGTAAGCTGCATACTAGGCACGTGCAGTAGGCCCACATTACAACATGTGATATTTAAGGTTAGTTTATCAACTGCAACTCAAAAACGTAACAGTATAAAAATGGTTATTTTTTATAATCATTTTAATTTTTAATCAAGCTTATTTTTAAATGTATCCATTTACATTATTAGTTAAGGAAGAAAATTGGTACCACTTATCAGTAACCGATTCAGACAGCAAAACAAGTTCCACTGGAGTGTTTTGTGAAGAAAAGAACGACTTTTCTGAATATGGCAAAAGTGGTGAACAAAATGATGATGGAAGTAATTCTGAAAAAATGAAGACCAAAAGAGTTCATACCAGTTTTACTTGGAAATATGATACTTCATATACTGAGTTCAGGTTTGTAGCCTTAACTGATGGTGAGGTGCTTCAAAGCACAGTGTGTTTCGTTTATAGAGATGTACCATCTAATCAAGAAATAAAAACATCAAAACTTAAGTAATACATACCAAATGTAAACCTATAAGTTCATAACAGAAAAGAATTATTTGAAATAGTATTAAAATAAAAATATGATTATTAAAAGGCTGAAAAAAGCAGATGTTCAATATTTCATACATAAATACTTTGCAGGCTTCTTATTTTCGGTTGCAAAGACTAAAACACCACATACGGTTGTTGAGACATTACTAGGAAACGCCACCAGAGAAGTTTGCTTGGGAATGTTGATCAAATCTATGGCAAAGACTATGGTTCAAGTAGCCCTTTCAAGTGGTACCACAGCTCAACACAGTCAGGAACTGGCTAATGATATGTATTCAAAATAATAATAATAAAATAAAACACATAAAGTTAATAAAGTGTATTTCACTGAAATTTGACAAATGCTGATATATTGATAACATCACAAATTATTTTTAGTACATATGCAATTTGAACAAGATGGAGATATGAAGGAATAATGCTTTTTTTCAGCTTTCAACCAGTTCAACTAATCCTGAACTGCATAAAATTATGAAGACTCCCATTTTCAACAAATGGGAACTAGTGGTTAAGTTTTGGGTAGGAATGTGTTCCTTGTAGGATTCCCTGGGTGGTGCAAGTAGTTAAGTGCTCAGCTACTAAGCAAAAGGTTGGTATTGAATCTACCCAGAGGTGCCTCGGAAGAAAGGCCTGGTGATCTATTTCCAAAAGTTCACAGCCATTGGAGCTCAGTTCTACTCTGAAACACATGGGCTTGGCATGAGTTAGAACTCACTCAACAGCAACTGGTTTGTTTGTTTGTTTTTAGTCAGAATCCACTAAATGACAACTGGTTTGTTTTATTGTGCTTTAGATGAAGGTTTACACAGCAAATTAGTTTCTCATTAAACAATTAATATACATACTGTTTTGTGACATTGGTTGCCAACTCCATGATGTGTCAACACTCTGCCCTTCTCGACGTTGGGTTCCCATTTCCATTCATCCAGCTTTCCTGTTCTCTCTTGCCTTCTCACCCTTGCCCCTGGGCTCATGTGCCCATTTAGTCTCGTATACATGGTTCAACTACTTGTGCTATTGTTTGTTTTATGGGCCTGTTTAATTTTTGGCTGAAGAGTGAATCTCAGGAGTGACTTCAGTACTGAGTTAAAAGGGTGTATGGGTGTCATACTCTCGGGGTTTCTCCAGTCTCTCTCAGACCAGTAAGTCTGGTCTTTTTTTGTGAGTTAGAATTTTGTTCTACGTTTTTCTCCTGCTTTGTTCAGGACCCTCCACTGTAATCCCCGTCAGAGCAGTCTGTGGTGGTAGCTGGGCACCATCTAGGTGTGTCAGACTCAGAGTAGTGGAGGCTGTGGTACTTGTGGTCCATTAGTCCTTTGGACTAATCTATCCCTTGTGTCTTTGATTTTCTTCGTTCTCCCTTGCTCCAGACGGGGGTGGGACCAGTAGATGTATCTTAGATGGCCACTCACAAGCTTTTAAGATCCCAGATGCTTCTCACCAAAGTAGGATGTAGAACATTTTCTTTATAAACTATATGATGCCTTGTTTGTTTTTTTTAATGTTCCTTGCAATAACAGGAAAACGTTCTGGTGTAGTTACTCAACACTAAGGAGCTTGTTCCGGGATGTAAATTAACGCACTGCTTCCTTCATTGGTAAGTTTTGCTATTAAAAAAAAAAAAATTAAGTGAACTAAACATTCTGGTTAGTTATGGAGTAAAAATTGTGAATTATGTAAAGGCTAAGGAGCCTTTTAGGCTAATTTGTTAAAATTTGAGGTTATTCCTTTTACTATGTGCTAATATGGAAGCTGAAGGTAGATGACTATTGCTGCATGCAAAGGTCAGATAAATTTTGAGGAGAAAAACTCTGTCAAGAATATCTGAACATTTTAAGTTAATTTACGAAGTGTAACCCAAAAATTTGTAAAAATCTGAGAAAATGTAAGATTATAAAAATGGTTATTTTTAAAATTGATTTAATTTTTAATTAAGGCTGTTTTTTAGCAAATACATGTTTCTGCAAGATAAAACATTTTTGCCCCAACTTTTTAAAGATCTGAATTAGATAACTGGATTTCCTTATTTATCTGATGCCTTTGATAATTTTAATGATCATAATATTTCTATGTAAGGAGGGAATTTAGCATATTTTTCAATGTCAGATAAGATCTAAGGGCAAAAACAAAAGTTAGAAGCTTGGAAGAAGAGCGGTTCTAGATTGTTAGGACATGTTCCATGCTATAACAACAATTATCACAGAAGTGATGATCTTGTTACTGCACATCTATGAAAAATTATCACTGAATACTAGTCTAATTTCAAAGTACATGTAAAAATTTTATTTTTCATCGAGTGAAGACCTATGCAAAAGTAATTCATGGGTATGGAATCCATTACTTTCATCAAAAGATAATTTAAATTTAATCTAACCCAGGATATGAAGGGCGTATATAATAGAAACTATAAAACACTGCTGAAAGAGATTAGAGAAGACTTAAATAAATGAAAAGATGTTCCGTGTTCATGAATTGGAAGACTTAATATTGTTAAGATGTCAATACTACCCAAAGAAATCTATAGAGCCAGTGCAATCCTGATTAAATTCCAACAGCCTTCTTTACAAAAATAGAAAAACCAATCCTCAACCTTATATGGCAAGAGGCCCCAAATAGCTAAAGTAATGTTGAAAGAGAAGAACAAAGTAGGGGGACTCACACTTTCTAACTTTAAAACATACTATACAGCCACAGTAATCAAAACAGCCTGGTGCTGGTATAACAATAGACAAGTAGAATAGAATTGAGAGTTCAGAAATAAACCCACCCATCTATGGTCAACTGATTTTTGACAAGGGTGCTAAGTCTATTTGATGGGGAAATAAGAGCCTCTTCAATAAATTGTGCTGGGAAAATTGGATTTCCACACGGAGAAAAATGGAACAGGATCCATGCCTCACACCATACACAAAAACAAATTCAAAATGAATTAAAGATCTAAACGTTCAAACTAAAGCCATAAATTTTTGGAAGAAAAATCAGAGGCAACACTGCCAGGCCTCGCTTTTAACAATGGATTATCTAATATAATAACAAAAGCACAAACAGGAAAAGACAAAATAAATAAATGAGACCTCATAACAATTAAAAACTCTGCTCATCAAAAAAACAAAAATTGAAAAGACAAGCCACCAACTAGGAGAATATCTTCAGAAACCATATATCCGACAAGAATCTAATAACCAGTATACATACATAACTTCAACAACTTAACAACAAAAAGACAAATAACCTAATCATAAAATGGGCAAAGGACTTGAATAGACATTTCACGAAAGAGGACATTCGAATGGCCACCAAACACGTGAAAAGGTTCTCAGCATGATTAGCCATCAGAGATACGCAGATCAAAACCACAATGAGATACTATTTCACTTCCACTAAGATGGCTAAAGAGCCCTGATGGCACAGTGGTTAAGAGCTCAGCTGCTAACCAAAAGGTTGGCAGTTCGAATCCACCAGAAGCTCCTTGGAAACCCTATGGGGCAGTTCTACTCTGTCCTATATGGTCACTATGAGTTGGAATCAACTCAATGGCCACAGGTTTAGGATGGCTAAGACTAAAAAAACCAAAGCAAAAAATAATCAATGTTAATGAGGATGTGAGGAAATTGGAACCCTTACCCATTGCTGGTGGGAAAGCAAAATGGCACAGCCATTGTGGAAAACGGTGTGCTCGTTCCTCAAAAGACTAAAAATGGAACTACCATATGGCCCAGCAATTCCACTCCTAGGTATATACCCAAAAGAACTGAAAGCGGAGGCTCAGACAGAGACTTGTACACCAGTGTTCATTGCAGCACTATTCCCAATAGCCAAAAAGTGGAAACAACCTAAATACCTATCAACAGATGAATGGATAAACAAAATGTGGTATATACATACAATGGAATACTACTTAGCCAGTAGGAGAAACGAAGTCTTGATACATGCTGAAAGGCATTATGCTGAGTGAAATAAGTCAATCACAAAAGGACAAATACTGTATGACCTCACTTACAATAGAAAGAAAAAGGCAAATGTATAGAGAACAAAGTTTATTAGTGGTTACCAGGGGCAGGAGGGGGAAGAAAAGGAGGCGGGGTCTTAATGGTAATAGAAATATCGCATTACTTAAGGGTAGGGTTGTGCAGCCGGTTATTGTAATTGCTGTCAATAAGTTGTACACCTGTAAAAAGTTGAATTGGCAAAAGTTGTGTGATACATATATTTACAACAATGACAAAAAAAAAAAATTAGCTGCTGTGAGGCTGCTTATGTACAACCAAAAACTTTGTGGGATTTGGCTTCCTGGTTAGGAGGTTTAGGGTCATAGTTTCATGGGACATCCCAGTTAATTGGCCTAATAACATGTTTAGCATTTCTATTCTACCTCCTAGTTTGTTGTGTAGTGCCTGGGGTCTTAAAAGCTTGCAAGCGGCCATCCAAGATACAACAATTGGTCTCCATTCACCTGGAGCAACCGACGAAGAAGGGGGGTCAGGAGCAGAAGGAGACTATGGGATGAGAGGTTAATTGCCTCCATGAACAACTGCCTCCTTTGCTGTACGACCAGAACTGGATAGTGCCCGGCTACTATTACCGAACATTTTGATCAAAGAACTTATAGAAGAATCCTGATCAAAAGGGGAAAAATGCAGAACAGAATTTCAAATTCTCATAGACTCCAGACTTGCTGGAGCCAGGAAGGTTGAATGAATCCCTGAACTATTGCCCTGAGATAATCTTTAAACCTTAAACCAAAAATATCTCCTGAAGTCATCTTAAAACTGAACAATAGTTTAGCTTAACTAGTAAAAAAGGTCTGCCTTGAGCATTATGCTCTTTTAAGAACTATCTATATGGGATCATATTGACAACACCAACTCGAAAGATTAGATAAGAACCTTAGACGGCAGTGAATTTACGTTAACGGAGGAAGAACAACTCAGAAAAGGAGGGTGAGAATGGTTGCAAAACCCCAAGAATGTAATCAGTGTCACTAAATGATACATGTAGAAACTGTCGAATTGGTGTTATGTTTTGCTGTGTAGTATATTCTCAACAACAACAACAAAATAAATGAAATTTAAAAAACAAAACAAAAAAAGGTAATTTAAATTTAACTACAGCTCTACAAGATATTTTGTTGGAGCTGGCTACAGCTGATGAATTGAAGATAAATTTTGAAAATATAGCATTGCTTGCTTCATTTTATATAAAAGTTAAAAATAAATATTCTGTGTTTCTTGAAATTGCTTTAAATCTCTTCTTCTATTCTGTCAACAGACTTCTGGGAGACTGGCTTCTCTACTATGAGTGTTATAAAAACAAAATATAGAAATAATTTAAATATACATTACTCCCAGTGAGTAGCGACGTCATCAATCAAACTTAAATAAACAAGAAAGAAGCAAGCTCATTTTTACATTAAAAATTTCAAGTATGTATACTGTTACATTGTTTATTCAAAATATGAGTATAGGAGTTTAATATGGATGATTACTATTTTACTGATAATGTTTTGTTTATCTACGATTACAGAATGACAAAAGTTACGAGTACAATATGGTTTTCTTTGCTAATCACATATATGCACAATTTCAATCAATTTGTCCAGATTCTGGAATTCCTTTCAGATTTCCTATGTTATGCTAGCTTTGATTATATTAATTAAAATGCAGTTTTATGTTTGTTGTACCTAATAATAAAATTTGAGGCTTGTATTATATATGTTTTCATTTCATTTTTCTAATTATTCATCTTTTATTGCATTTTACAAAAGTATCAGTCTATGCTAGTTTGGAGATTTTAAATCCTGGTCCTTTTTCACAAATTGTTTGAGATGTACTCATGAAACCACTCCTCAGAGGTCTTAAGAGAGCTCAGTAGAAATTTTCAGTGAGCACCTAGGTTAGTTATCAAGGCTTTTGGGAGTTATGTTTCATTTGTAGGAAACCCCTTGATGGAGGAACTTAAAGCAGAAGCAGGTCCAGGTTTAATTGGATCACACATTTTGATGTTTTAACACTTGTATGGATTTAGCAGTATTTCCTCATAATCCATCTGAGAAATGTAATGTTAATGTATTAATTAACTTCAAAACCGGAAATAATAGTGTACTGGGTTGAATAGTGTCCCCTCCCAACCCCAAATTCACGTCCTTTCTGGAACGTCATAATGTGACCTAATTTGGACATAGCATCTTTGCAGATATAATTAGTTAAGATGAGGTCATACCGGAGCAGGGTGGGCCCTTAATCCAATATGACTGTATCCTTATAAGAAGTGAAGAGACACAGAAACAGAGACACAGGGAGAATGCCATGTGACGATTGAGGCGGAGACTGGAGTGATGCGTCTACAAGACAAGGTACGCCAAGGATTGCCTGAAACACCAGAAGCTAAGAGAAAGACACAAAACAGATTCTCCCCTACAGCCTTCAGAGAGAGAGCTTAGCCCTGCTGATACCTTGATTTCAGACTTTCAGCCTCCAGAACTATGAGGGAATATATTTCTGTTGTTTTAAGCCACCACATTTGCAGCAATTTGTTACAGCAGCCTTAGGAAACTAATACAAATAGGTTTCACAAAATTTGCTTGAAATACTGTAAGTGAGAAACAACTTTGAAACATAATTACCCAGCCCATTGGTTGGAAGTGGGAAGACCTGGGGTCCAATCTTAGCTCTAGGTCTCACCTGACCTATAAGCAACAAAGACAAACAAATAAACAGACCATATCCCTTGATTCTGCTTCTTCCCATCCCAGTTCCCTTTTCTTTACTTAATAGCCAAATGTCTCAAAATTTCTCAAAGCCAGTATCCTATACTTACTGCATCTCTTCCTGGCCCCCTGCATGTCTCCACCTGCCCCTAGCCCTGCCCTCTCAGTGCAGTGCTCTGGCAGCCGAGTCCTCTGTGTAGACAAATGATGCTCGCTCTGTGGACTTTATCATTACTGACCGCCCCCTTCACCTTCCAGGACCCTCCTTTGGATCTCCTCCCCTGTCTGTTGCTCGTCTTTAACCTCCACCACTGTCTGCCTTTTCCTCTCCACTCCCTGGGAAGGTGTTTCTCAACTGTCTTTTTTACTCTGTCCCTTAGGGATCTCATTCAAGATCACAGGCCACAGTGTTCATCTCACAGTTATTTAAGTCACATAGTTGAGGATGGAAGCTTTCCAAAACTCTAATTTTCACTTAAGAAGTACAGCCAGAATGCTCCTTAAAAGCAAGCTTGGTGAGACTACATCTCACATACTTTGGACATGTTATCAGGAGGGATCAGTCCCTGGAGAAGGACATCATGCTTGGTAAAGCAGAGGGTCAGTGAAAAAGAGGAAAACCCTCAACAAGATAGTTTGACACAGTGGCTATAACAATGGGCTCAAGCATAATAACAATTGTGAGGATGCTGCAGGACCAGGCAGTGTTTGGTTCTGTTGTACATAGGGTCGCTGTGAGTCAGAACTGACTCAACGGCACCTAACAACAAGCTTTTACTTGACAGCTCCAATTTTGTTGTTAAAAAAACAAAAAACAAAAAACTTCGGTTGTTTTCCTTGAATTGACAGGCTCACTTCATTCATTTTCAAGAAACTGTCTGCCAGATACCAAGCCTGAATGACCATAGCTTGTCAGTCTTTCAAGTAAAAATGACTTTCCATGAAAAGAGCAGTAAGTTTAGCTCACAAGTCAAGCAATTGTGCAAGTGCTTCTCCTTGGGGTGCAGAATCCTACATTCTTTGTGGCAGTGATATATGGTTGAGAAATAATTTACTTTCCCTTTACATCCAGCCTCAACTACTTCTAGTCCTTGGGGCGTAAACTATGGTAACTTTATTTCCAAACTTCAAATCAGGACACATGGTTTTGCAAATTATTTGTATGCCATTTTGAGGTATAAGAGATGGGCTGGGAGGTAGATAGAAGGTAGATGTTTGAATGGCTTTGATAGTTTGTGAGATTGACCGACACACATATGAAATTAGAACTATCTTAAAAACCCCTGATATAAGCCACCAGTGAAACTGATAAGTGCCAGCTGCTTCCAGGAAGGTGAGGCAGAGTGATGGCGCCATGTTGGTGTCCTACTTACAAACAATTAGGCAAATCCTTGAATGTGAGACCTGCTATGGTCTAATTGGAGTTGAAATTCCATAATGGGACTGCTTAGAACTGCCTCTTCAACTCAGTCAACAGACACCAGACACTGAAGCACCAATTCAGAGGATAGTCTGGTAAATTAAAGGCAACACCTGCACCGTTCCCTTGCATACACAGCTCATTAACAGTTATACTAGAAATTCTGGATAGACTGTTTATCTGCCTGATTTTGGAGGTAGATCTGATATGGTCATGTGATCACAGGTACCACCTGTCAGGGAGATGAAGCTCATAATTAATCCATGATTGTTGGACAGCTGAAAAAATGGGGCATTGTGGTGGGATGGAACTGATTACGGTCTTCATGCCTCGCCCGTCTGGCTGCATTAAACATGTGCACATGGTGACATATGGTCACTGGCAGGAGAGAAGGGAGAGGATTACAAGATACGAACGATGAACGAATGCCACAGCTTCCTTCTGTGGCCAATACAAGGGGGCTTGGGGTGAGTCTTACTTTTAAACTTCCTTTTAAATATTCATGTAGAGAAGGGTCTTTTATCTTGAGTCCCAATTCTGTCACTGGGGCATGTTGAGACTCTAGCCATTCTCTCAAACAGAAATCTTAAATATTTCTACCCATTTGCCTTATAGCAAACAAGGAGCCCTGGCAGTCTCTCTGTAACATGATATAAAATATGTATAAAACCAAAAACCAAACCTGTTGCCATCAAATTGATTCCGACTCAAAGCCACCCTATAGGACAGAGTAGAACTGCCCCATGTGGTTTCCGAGGAGCGGCTGGTGTATTCGAACTGCTGACCTTTTGGCTGGCAGCCATAGCTCTTAACCACTGTGCCACCGGGGCTCCAGAATATGTCCACATGTAAGTTAAAATTTTATAGTAACTGGTATGAAAATATTTACTAACCTTCTTTCTTATCTTATTTTCTAAATTTGTGGCTGGAAAATTTTTCCGTAATGGGCTAAATAGTCAATATTTTAGAATTCATGGGCCAAAAGGCAAAAATCTATCATATTATGTAGGTAATAATATAACAAGAGGGAGTCCCTGGCAAAAAGATACAAATGATGAACAGACACCACAGCTTCTCTTTGGCCAATACAAGGGGGTTGAGAATGGGTCTTACTTTTAAATTTTCTTAGAAATATTCATGAAGAGAAGAGTGTTTTATCTTTAGTCCGAATTCTGCCAATGGGGCAGAAGTTGAGTGGTTAAGCACTCAGCTGCCAACCAAAAGTTCGACTCCACCAGCAGCTCTGCAGGAGAAAGATGAGGCAGTCTGCTTCTGTAAAGATTTATAGCCTTGGAAACCCTATAAGGCAGTTCTACTCAGTCCTATAGGGTTGCTATGAGTCAGAATCAGCTCGATAGCAATGGGTTTTTTTTTTGTTTTTTTGCCTTATAGCAATGTGTGAGTATTAACTGACGTTTGATGAAGGTTCAGAGATTTACAGAAGAAATTTCATGTTCTAGTTTGAGCTTCTCCTACTTTATTACAGACAGTCCCCATATTATGAACAAGTTCCATTCCTAAGTCTATCTTTAAGTCGAATTTGTATATAAATCGGAACCGTTAGGTATGGTTTGTACCTAACGTCAGTTAGTCAAACGTCTTAGTATATAATATATAGTGTACCTTTGAATGCATAAAAAACATTAAAGAAATACTCCCAGATACACTAAAACATCTTTAACGTAATAATAATAATAATGTTTTGATGCACGTCGCAAAGTAGCACCCATTTGTTATTAAGAACCAGTATACATACTTCGAATTTTTAATATAATAGACTTTACAGGGGTTGGTTTGTAACTACAGGTTGTATGTAAGTCAGACATTCATAACCTGGGAACTGCCTGTATTATGATTTCTATCATATTGCTTATTTGGTGTAAGGGCAATATTTAATGTCAACTGACATTTACTGGGCAGTTATACATTAGACACATTTTTTAAGTACAATACACATACTAACTCATTGAAATCCCACAAAATCCTGTAACATAGAAATTACTATTCCTATCTTACAGAAAAAGAAACTGAGGCATGGAACAATCAAGGGTCTCATTCAAGGACAAACAACTAATAAATGGTGGAGCTGAGGTTTAAATTCAGCCCGTCTGACTCCAGAGCCTACGTTCTTCACCATTTTGCTTTAATGTAGGTAAAATGGAAAGAATACAATTCAAGTGGCAGACTCAGTTCTACTGTCAGTCCCGTGGTGAACTTACTGTTTGGATCTCAATTTTGTCATTTATAAAACAGGGATGATAACATCTGCCTTGCTTATCACTTGATTGTATGAGATGAAAAGACTGTGAGCCCCTTGAGAGAAGGAATTGTAGATTTTTTAAACTGTCATTTGAGCCCAAGCACAAAGCCTGATAGAGAATTTTTTAGTGATTGCATGCATGTGAGAGTCAGGGATTCTGTGAAATGATGGATATAAAAGTTCCTTTAAAGCTGGAAAGGCCATATGATTCTAAGGCCTTCTAACTTGCCAATGAAGTTTTAAATGAAAAATTTCCATCAATTTTTTAAAATTTTATTTTGTTGTACTTTAAGTGAAAGTTTACAATTCAAGTTAGTCTCTCATACAAAAATTTATACACACACTGTTACGTGACCCTGGTTGCTCTCCCTGTACTGTGACAGCACACTCCTCCTTTCCATGCCAAATTTCCTGTGTCCATTCAACCAGCTCCAAACACTTCCTGCCTTCTCATCTAACCTCTGGACAGAAGCTGCCCGTTTAGTCTCATGTATCTACTTGAGCTAAGAAGCACGCTCTTTACAAGTATCATTTTATGGCCCATAGTCCAGTCTAATCTTTGTCTGAAGCATTGGCCTCGGAAATGGTTTTAGTTCTGGGTTGACAGAGAGTCCGGGGGCCATGCTTTCTGGGGTTCCTCCAGTCTCAGTCAGACCATTAAGTCTGGCCTTTTTACTAGAATTTGAGTTCTGCACCCCACTTTTCTCCTACTCCATCAGGGACTCTTTGTTGTGTTCTGTGTTAGGGTGGTCATTGGTGGTAGCTGGGCACCATCTAGTTCTTCTGGTCTCAGGCTGATGCAGTCTCTGGTTTATGTGGCCCTTCATCAATTTTTTTTAATTAAACTTTTTATTTTGAGATAATTGTAAATTCACATGCAGTTTTAAGAAATAATTCAGGGAGAGACCATCTACCCTTTACTCAGTTTCTCCTAGTGGTAACACCTTGCAAAACTATAGTTCAGCATCATATCACAGAATAGTAACATTGATACAGTCATGATACAGAACAGTTCCACCACCACGAGGATCCCTCATCTAACCTTTTTTATAACCATACTGCTTCCCTCCTGCCCCTGTACGTTCCTTGACAACTATTAATCTGTTCTGCATTTCTATAATTTGGTTATTTCAAGAATGTTGTATAAATGGAATCATATAATACGTAACTATTTTAGATTACCTTTTTTTCACTCAGCATAATTCTCTGAAGATTCATCCAATTTGTTGGGTGTATCAATAGTTTGTTCCTTTTTATTACTAATAGTATTTGGTGGTATAGAAGTACCACAGTCTGTTTAACCATTCACCCATTGAAGGACATCTGGACATCCAGTTTTTGACTATTTACAAATAAAGATGCTATACGTGTTTGTGTTGAGGTTTTTGTGTGAATATAAGTTTTGTTTCTCTGGCGTAAATGCCCAGGAGTGCAATCACTGGGTCATATGGTAGCTGCATATTTAGTTTTTAAGAAAGAGCCAAACTGTTTTCCAGAGTGGTTGTATCATTTCACATTCCCACCAGCAAGGTATGAGTGATTCAGTTTCTCCAAATTATCACCAGCGTTTCATGCCATCATTATATTTCATTGTAGCTCTTCTGGTGAGTAAACAGTAAAATCTTATTGTGGTTTGAATTTACACTTCCCTAGAAGCTAATGAGGTTCAACATCTTTTCATGTGCTTGTCTGGCATCTGCATATCCTCTTTAGTGCAATATCTGTTCATGTCTTTTGCCCATTTTCTAATTGCATTGTTTGTTTTTTACTGTTGAGTTTAAGAGTTCTTTATGTATTCTTGATACTAATCCCTTATCAGATATTTGATTTGCAAATATTTTCTCTCAGTCTGTAGTTTGTCTTTTCATCCTCTTTACAGGGTCTTTCACAGAGCAAATGCTCTTAATTTTGATGAAATAGAATTTATTAATTTGTTTTCTCTATGGATCATGCTTTTGATGTCAAATCTAAAAACTCTTTGCCTATCCCTAGAAACTGAAGTTTCCTCCTATGTTTTTTTCTAAAAGTTTTATAGCTTTACTTTTTACGTTTAAGATGTGATTCATTTTCAGTAACTTTTTGTATGAGACGTGAGACTTAGATTGAGGCTCTTTTTTTGCCTATGAATGTCTAGTCATTTCAGCACCTGTCTTAGTCATCTAGAGCTGCTATAACAGAAATACCACAAGTGGATGGTTTTAACAAAGAGAAATTTATTTTCTCACAGTCTAGTAGTCTAGAAGTCCAAATTCAGGACGTCAGCTCTAGGGGAAGACTTTCTCTCTCTGTCGGTTCTAGGGGAAGGCCCTTGTCGTCAGTCTTCCCCTGCTCTAGGAGCTTCTCAGCACAAGGACCCTGGGTCCAAAGGACACACACTCCTGGCTCTACTTCCTTGGTGGTATGAGGTCCCCATGTCTCTCTGCTTTCTTCTCTCTCTTATATCTCAAAAAAGATTGGCTTAAAACACAATCTAATCTTATAGATTGAGTCCTGCCTCATTAACGTAACTGCCACTAATCCCATCTCATTACTATTCATAGAGATAGGATTTACAACACATAGGAAAATTATATCAGTTAACAAAATGGTGGACAATCACACAATACTGGGAATCACGGCCTAGCCAAGTTGACACATATTTTCGGGGGGCACAATTCAATCCATGACAGCACCATTTGTTGAAAAGGCTATTTTTTCTACATTAAATTGCTTGTGTACCCTTGTCAAAAATCAACTGGACATATTTTATGGGTCTATTTCTGCATTCTCTATTCTGTCCCTCTCCCAATGTCACACAGTCTTTATTGTTATAGCTATATAATACGTCTTGAAAACAGGTAGACCGAGTCTTTGCATTTTATTCTTCTTTTTCAAAATTGTTTTAGCTATTCTATTTATTTTGCTTTTCCTTATAAAATTTAGAATCTTATCAATGTCTAAAAAAAAAAATCTTGCTGAAATTTTGGTAGAAATTGTGTGAAACCTGTCTATCAATTTGGAAAGAATTGATACCTTTACTGTGTTGCTATCTTTACTGTTATTGAGTCTTCCAATCCGTGAACACGGTATGTCTCTTCATTTATTTAGATCAACTTTCACTGCTTTCATCAACATTGTGTAGTTTTCAGCATACAAATCCTGTATATATTTTGTTAGATTTATACCTAAAGTAAATCTTATTTTATAATTTTAAATACGATTAAAAGTTATATTTTTAAAATCAATGTCCACATATTCATTGCTAGTATATAGAAATATATTTGATTTGCATATGTTAGTTTTGTATCCTACACCCATGCTGAACTCACTTACTAGTTTTGGAAGTTTTTTTTTTTTTTTCTTTTTGGTAGATTCCTTGGGATTTTTTATGTAGGTGATCATATCATTTGCAAATAAGGACGGTTTCATTTCTTCTTATTCAATTTCTATACTTTTTATTTCCTTCTCCTGCTTTATTACACTGGCTAAAACTTCCAGCACTATGTTGAATACGAGTGGTGAGAGTCGACATCCTTGCCTTGTTCCCAGTCTTAGTGTTCAATCTTTGATAATTAAATATAACATTAACTGGAGATTTTTTATAGATGCTCTTTATCTAGTTGAGGAAGTTCCTGTCTATTCCTATTTTTCTGACCATTTTGATCATGATTAGGTGTTGAATTTTGTCTAATGGTTTTTCTGTATCAATTGATATCATTACATGATTTTTCTTCTTTATGTTGGATTACACAGATAGATTTTTGAATATTGAATCAGCCTCATCTTCCTGGACTAAGTCCCACTTGATCACAGTGTATAATTCTTCTTATATATTGCTGAATTATATTTGCTAATATTGTATTAAGGATTTTTGTGTCTATATTCATGAGGGATATTGGAGAAAACACAAGAGGAAGAGGAAAGACTATGTATTTACCATATTTTTGCTTACTGTATTCTTTCTACTAAGGGAATAAATGCACATAAATCACTCAGACCAACGCCTGGCACATGATAAGCACTATATATGTTATCTATCATCATTGTTACTATGACAGACTGCGATATATGTCCTTCAGCAAAACGAGCTTCTAGGAAGACAGAAAGTCCGTAGAGATACTGGCTCCATCCACAGGAAGATATTGTTACCATTACAATGTCATAGTAATACCATCAAGCGTTCTACTGGTGATAAGACCATTAGAGGTGAAAACTGCTTATCCCAGTACTTGGGCTAATTTATCACTCAGGGAGGACAATACCAGGTACCAAGTGAGAAAACTAATGGAATAAGTATTGATTGACCACCTTCAGTGTATAATTTACACATGAGATGATGTCCCCTTTCAATTCCCATATCTTAATGTCAGAGGAAGTCAGCCTCTGATCTAGTTAATGACCCCTAAAGAATGCTTGGGGCCCTGGTGGCTCAGTGTTTAAGAGCTTGGCTGCTAAACCAAAGGTCAGCAGTTTGAATCTACCAGCTGCTCCTTGGAAACCCTATGGGGCAGTTCTACTTCATCCTATAGGGTCACTATGAGTCAGAATCAACTCCACGGCAATGGGTTTGGTTTTTTGGTTAGTTAAAGAAGACTTATCTCAGATTGGTCTGGCCTAGCATTCAAGGACAGAACTTTCTTTAGATTTAAGGGAATTATTTCAGACTGACTCTACCCATTAAAATAATGGCTCCGTCCATCCATCCAGTCATCCATCCCTCTGTCTTTCCATACTTTAAACAGACAAAGAATGCTTATTTTGTGTTAGGTGTAGGATTACAAAATCAAATATGGTCACTACTTGTAGGTATCTTACTCACTAGTAGGGAAGACAGACAAAGACACACAGATAAAGGTATAGACAGAATGCAAGGCACATAGCAGGGCATTTTTGGAGACCTTGGAGGTCAAGAAAATTCTCTCAGTTGACATGAGATGAGTTTTGAAGAATGAGTAGGAGTTAGGTCAAGAAAAGAAGGTGATGTTAACAAGAGACAAGAGAATATTAAAATACGTGGAGACATAAAACAAACAAGGATATTTAAGGAATAACAAATAGATCCCTTTGGCTAGATAGAAGATGGTGGGGTCAGGACAGGGAAGAGAAGCAATAGCAAGAGATATGGACAAGATCCAGATCATGAAGGGTCTTGATAAAATCATGACTTTTACAAAAGTATAAAGTGAACACATATCAAAGATTTTATTTAACTAATAGATTAATGAGGGGACCAATAAGATTTTACACTGATTCAAAGGACAATTCAACGAATCACAACCATATGGACAATAAGGAATGCTGAAACAAATTTGCAAATAGATGCAAAATTGATCAATATCCACAGGGCAGTAATCAATTACATCTCCACAGGACAAAATTAATATTCATTTCTATAAACAAGAGTACTTTGAATCACTATCAGTTTTCTGTAACTCACAGAGTAGTTAAATAGCTGAAAGCCAATGAAAGGGATAAATAACTGAAAGGGTGCACTAGAAGGAACACCCAGTAAACTTTTTTGTCCATTTCAAAGTCTTTTGCAATTTTTCCTAACAGTTCATTTCAACAAACATTTTTTCTAGGCCTACTCTATGCCGGTCTTTGTGCTAAGTGCTGGGTTGCAAAGATGAATAAGACATACTCTTTACATTTAAAGAGTTTATAGTCGAGTGAATAGAATTCCAGAACACTTAATTGTGCTCATGCAGTACCTGTATATAGACCAAGAGGCAGTTGTTTGAACAGAACCAGGGGTCACTGTGTGGTTTAAAATCAGAAAGGATGTATGTCAGGGTCATATCTTTTCACCAGACTTACTCAATCTGTATGCAGAGCAAATAATGAAGAAGAATGCAGGATCAGATTGGAGGAAGACTCATTAACAACCTGCAATATGCAGATGACACAAGCTTGCTGAAAGTGAAGAGGACTTGAAGCACTTACTGATGAAGATCGAAGACTACAGCCTTCAGAATGGATTACACCTCCACAAAAATACAACAAAACTCCTCACTGCTGGACCAATAAGCAACATTATAATAAATGGAGAAAAGATTGAAGTTGTCAAGGATTTCATTTTACTAGGATCTGCAATCAACATCCATGGAAGCAGCCAGCAGTCAGGAAATCAAACGACATATTGCATTGGGCAAATCTGTTGCAAAAGACCTCTTTAAAGTGTTAAAAAGCAAAGATGTCACCTTGAGGACTAATAAGTCATGGTATTTTTAATTGCCTCATATGCGTGTGAAAGTTGAACAATAAATAAGGATGACCAAAGAAGAATTGATGCATTTGAATTATGGTGTTGATGGAGAATATTGAATATATCACAGACTGCCAGAAGGACAAACAAATTTGTCTTGGACGTGTTATCAGGCGGGACCAGTTTCTGGAGAAGGACTCCGTGCTTAGTAAAGTGGAAGGTCATAGAATAAGAGGAAGACCCTCAAGGAGATACAAGGACACAGTGGCTGCAACAATGGGCTCAAGCATATCAACGATCATGAGGATGGTGCAGGACCAGGCAGTGTTTCGTTCTTTTGTACATACGGTCACTATGAGTCAGAACTGACTCGACATCGTCTAACAACAACACCGTAGATGAGTGGGTGGGACAGACAAGATGTCCGTATAATATAAATGCTAACATAGGTGTATTCATCTAGACTGAAGGTTGGCAAACTTTTTCTGTAAAGGGCCACTTCGTAAATATTTTTGGCTTTGTGGGTCAAAGGGTCTCTGTAGCAATTACTCAACTTTGTTATTGTAGTGTGAAAACAGCTATGAACAATTCTTAAATGAATGGGTGTGTGTGTGTGTCCTAATAAAACTTTATTTTAAAAAACAGTCAACAGGCCAATTTGGCCTACTGACGGTAGCTTGCTGGCCCCTGATCTAGACATTATTTTCTTCTGTCTCTATGTCTTTTTATATAAAAGAGAAGGTTATTATGAAAATTTAAATTAGTTAATACTTACAAAGTGCTTAGAGTACTACCCATACCCATTGCCAACAAGTCTATTTCAACTCAGGGTTTCTAAGGAGTGGCTGGTAGATTCAAACTGCCAACCTTTTGGTTAGCAGACTGAACTCTTAACCATCGTACCACCAGGGTTCCATGCTTAGAGTAGGGCCTGACAAATACTAAGCTCTCTCTAAGCCTAGTCTTTATTTATTGTTTCCTTTCCAGCCCTCCACCCCACTCACATGAGATTCCAGAGGGTGGTTCAGATGATGTGGAATATATGCTCAAAGGATAAAGAAAGGGGAGCATGATGAATTTATCTAGTCATTACTTAGGCCACTTTAACAGTGTCCTAGATAAAAAAAAAATTACCAGGTTCGTTTCAGCCTTGAGTATCCACGATTCTGTAAGCATCCGTGTCTGCTTTCATTTTCCCCAGAGAGGAGTGAGCTAGGGGAAAGAAAATTTGTTTTGGATATAGACGATCTGGATCTAAGCCCGTTTAGCTTCACCTCATTGATCTATAGTTCCTTGTGCTTAAAATGCTAGCAATGATCCACCCTTCACAGGATGATTATAGGAATTAAACAAGATGATGTGTCTGAATACTACTCTGTAAACCTTACTTTGCAACTGTTAGTAGTTATTAACATTATTAGATTATAAGGATTCTAACTCGTTTATTCATGGGCTCCTTTCCCACAGAGCTCTCAGCCTCTGTGGTGGAAAGGGTGGAGGTTATGGAGGCGCTAAAGACCCAGTGCACAGTTATACCCAGGGAGAAAAGGCAATTGTTATTTAGCACTAATATGTAATTAGTAGTTGAAAATAAGATTAATTGTGCAGGCCTTTGCTTCACTAAATGGTACCTCTGTGGCTTTCTAAACTTTATATTCTGCAGTGTAATCAAAAGGGAAACAACTGAACTTTCTTTTGTTAAGATGTGTTTATACAATTGCCTGCTAAGCAGAAAGCAAGCTGAGTTTGCCATGAGGCTAAAAGGCTGTGCTACTTCAGTAGTGCTTGTGATTTTTGTAGGCTTGGACTCAAATGAAGAATTTAATTCAATTCAGTTCAACCTCAATCATTAAGTGGCGGTTTACTATTTGCTGGGCATTGTGCCAGTTGCAAGGGATAGAATGATGAATAAATATGACACCATCTCTGCCCTCTGCTCTCCTGGAACTCAAAGCCTGGTGAAGGAAACAGACATAAACACGGAGTAAGAAGAGCTAGGTTAGAGGAAATCCTAGAAGGGAAAACAACACAAGGTGTCTTCTTCACAGGGCTTGCTCTCACTTCAGGAGCAAGGCAATGGAAGGGGTTTATAAGGACCATGAGAAATAAGGCTGTCTTTATGCTTCTTTTTTGGAATCCCATTCCTAGGAGACAGGGACTACAATCAGGGACTCACACCTTAGCATGCGTCTGTAAAGAGTTTTTTCTCAATGTGTCCCCACCTTTTTCATGGCTGTTTTGTTTCTTCAACTCGAGACATTGGTCTGGTTTAAAAACATTTTTAACAGCTTCGTAAATGGGAGCTTTATGAATTTAATTTTGATGATGATTTCCTTGTTTGAAAAGAAGACAGCAACGAGTGAGATTACTGGGTGTCTACAGCATCCTCAGGTTATCTCTGCCTTTCATTGTATTTGAATCAGTTTACAAATTTTTAAGCTGTAGAAAACTGCAAATAATGCAAGTGGTTCTTATCTATAAAATGCAAACAAATTGTAACTGGTGGGAAGCAATTTATTATTGCCCATGGATAGCAGAGTTTTGCATCCAGTTGTAAATTGGTTCCAACAGTCTTTATTGCCTGTGTACATGTGGTTCTTTCAATTCCCCTTTGAACCAGTTGTAACATATTACCGGTTCCCACATTAATTAATGAGTTACATAAAATCTTTGATATATACTCATTCTATATTTGTATGAGAGTCATGATTTTATCTTTTCAAACCAATTATCCTTTAACACTCCTCACCTCTTCATGTCCTACAAAGGACTTGGAAAGCAGAGGCAAATGACATTCTTTTTCTTCTCTCTCTCTTTTCTGAATACAGCACAAAGCTGGTTCAATGAAAATACAATAACTGGTTATGTGACCTTTGACAGGGTCACTTAATGCTTTTGAGGATATTTATTTCTCCATCTCTAAAATGGAGACGTTACTATTAAGAGGACTTTGAAAGCCAAAAAGTGCTGTGCAAATACCAATTGTTTTGGTTGAAGTCATTGTTGTTATTATTGCAAATCTTGTATAATATCTTCAGGGGCATTTGCTGGGCACAGCCCTTTACAAATAAGCCTTTCCAGACAGTTGAGTTTCTTCTGCCTGGGCTCCTGTGGAGGGTGCTGTCTGGTGGACTCCTTGGGAGCCCCTTCTTAGCTTGTGCAGTGGGCACTGCAGAGCAAGGCTGAGCTCCAAGCAAGGGTGAGAGAAGCCAGGCAACTCCACAGCTTGGAGCCTCTCATCTGCTGCTATGGGCTTGGTTCCAAAAGTTTCCAAATCTTCTGAAAATCTCCTTGAGATTTCTTTGTCCTAGTGGCTGAGTCACAGCTTTCAGAAGGTCTCTAGACATCTGAGAAAACTACAGAAGTCCAGGGAGTCCCTGTGTGGTGCAAACAGTTAAGTGCTAACTACTAAACAAAAGGTTGGCAGTTCAAACCCACCCAGAAGTGCCTTGGAAGAATGATCTCCTGATGTGCTTTCAAAAGGTCCCAGCCTTGAAAACCCAATGGAGTACAGTTCTACTCTGCACACAAGGGATTTCCATGAGTCAGAAGTGACTGGATGGCAACTGGCTTAGCTTTTACTGGTTTACAGAAACCAGGGAAATTTCCAGTTCCATCTGATATTTGTGGAGTACTTCCTGTGTGTAAGGTGCCCAGGGGAATATGAGGTCAGCTAGAAAGATCGATGGGCAGGAGTCAGACAGAGGAGGCCGCCAGTCCTTACTTGACCTTATGTCCTTGGTCAAATCATTCTTTGAGCCTCGGTTTCTACTTCTGTAGATCAAGAATGTTTTTTTCTTGCCTGCTCCCAGGGCACTGCATGGTGCCACTCTGTGGGACAGCATTCACACCGTGTTCTGTATGAATTGCTGTTGTTAGGTGCTACCAAGGTGGCTCAGACTCATAGTAACCTTATGCATAGCAGAATGATAAAATGTTGCCTGGTCCTGCATCATTTTCACTATTTCTGGTATGTTTGAGTGCACTGTTGCAGTAATTGTGCAGTGCCTTCCAAACTAAGGGCTTCATCTTCTAGCACTATATCAGACAATATTCTCCTGTGATTCATAAGGTTTTCACTGGCCAATTTTTGGAATAGATCACCAGGACTTTCTTCCTCATCTATCTTAGTCTGGAAGCTCTGCTGAAACTTGTCCACCATGGGGGACCCTGTTACTGTTTGAAATACTGGCAGCATAGCTCCCAGCATCACAGCAACACAAAAGCCACCACAGTACAACCAACTGACAGGTGGGTGGTAATTTATATGAATGGTGTCTTCTAAAATAGACAACTTGAATGGTGCTTTTGGATTTGTACGAGCCTGCTTCATAGATTTTCTTTTTTCTGAGAAATGGAACTTAATATATCTATAAATGGTAATACATATGTACCTTTTTAATTAGGTAGGTTTCCTCCTTGTTGACTAATCCTTTTTATAGCCCATTTAAAGTTAGAGTATTTTTATACACAGACTGACGGTGGACCCAGATGGAATCTTGATTCACCAGTCTCAGGACCAGAATTGGAAGACCAGGATGTGCCCCACTTTGGAGAATAACAGGGTGAATGTTCAGGTCACCCGCTCCTTGCAGAAGCTTCTTAGGACTCAAGCCCATGGCAATCGCTGGCCTTCTTTGCTGTGGTCTTGCTCTGGTAATCCTCAGATACCCACTGCTGAGGTTTTGTCCATCATAGAGCTTGGTGGTTTACCTAGTGGTTGACTCAAAATCTGGGTGAAATTTCTCAGCACTGAGGTCTGAGGTCGAGAGCCCTGGTGTCTGTGCGCCTCCTCTGCCCTACCACTCTCCCCTTTGACTGGCCTTTAAAAAACACTGTCAGAGGCAGGGTGCCATTTGCAGTGGTCGCCTAAGTTCTTCCCTTTCAGGAAAAACCTTTCTAGCTCCCTCAGAGAGCAGTGGGAACAGTCACCTAAAATGATAGGCCTGATCAAATGCGTAGAGCTTTGCATTTTAGTAGCTTTGAGCCTATAAAAGCAAGCACGCCTACTTTGGCAGAAGGGAAACTGGAAGACCTGCTATACCTTTTCACCTGAGATTAAAGGCTACGAGATGTTGCAACAAACCTGAGCCCATTCTGGAAAAGGGTGCGCTGTTTATCTTTGGAGCCAGCCAACACGAAGGGAGTGAGCTCCACACCCTTTTGCCCAGCTCCAGTCCAATGCACAGCCTCCTCGCTGTCAGGCTCGAGCCTGCAGAGCAGGCTGCTGGACTGAAAAAAACACTAATCTCCGTGTGGTCAGCACAGGCTTTCGTCCAGCAGGGTAACACTATATGTCCTTTGAGGCTTAGTTTCTTTTGTCTTTGCAGCTGAGCCAAATGGAAGTGCCAGGGAGAAGGCTCTGGTGAGTGGATGTTCCTGTCTGTCAAGGCCCAGTGAGACTCCAGCTAGGGATGTTTCTGGTGAAAGGCGCTTTTCAGCCTGTACCATTCACATTCTGAGGGGTGTCCCATCTGACAAGAGAGGGCCTCCCTTTAGGCTGGAGCATAACCTGGCCTCAGAACCAAACCTATGGGAGGTTAGGGCTGGGGATGGGGGTGAGAAGACTATCCCAGTTGTATATATTCTATCCCTGCTCTGAAATGGCTGATTCAGTGATTGCACACATTCCTGGAATTTCCTCTTCTCACTCATAAAGATTTGAGTAAATATGAACAAAAAGGGAAGAAAGAAAGAAAAAAAGGAAACTAATGGAAAATAGTACTTCTGGCCATTCTCCTCTTTGGGAAGCTGGCTCTAGTTACATACACTAGAAAGCTCTGGGGACTGAAACGTGAATCAGTCAGACAACTAGATCTATGTGTGTGTGTGTCTGTATGTGTGTGTGTGTGTGTGTGTGTGTGTGTATGAATAAGTTTGAACAGACCAATAGCCAGTGTTTGTCTCCTCTCCCTCTGTGTTTGAATGTATGCGTGTGTGCATGTGAAGAAGTTCAGATAGACCAATCGCCAGTGTTTGTTTGCTTTCGTTTCGTTTTTTGTAAACAGAAAAGAAAGTGCCTATACACAAAGCTGGATTAATTATAAATGCCTCATCTATTCCTGAATGCAGACTTCAGAACCAGACAGGAATGGACTCAAATTTCCCTTAAGAAACCTAGCAGCAACGTGACTTTGGTTAATTTGCAAAATCTCTTTAAGGATTGGGTGAGCATTTCTCACCTACAGAATTGGGCCAGAGGTTCATGTTTGGTGGTGACGATTAGATGAGACGGTGTATGTCAAAGCACCCTAGCTCAGTGACAGATACGTGGAGTGGTGGGAGATGAGGCTGGAGTGAGGCAGGAACTGAGCCTGGCAGCCTTGGAAGCCACAAGAAGTACTTGCTTTTATCCTAAGAACAATGGGAAATCAAAGAAGGTCTTAAACAAGGCAGTGAGTGATGGCTGCAGTGGGGAGAAGCCATTGTTAGGGGTGGGGAGGTCAAGATTAGAGGCAGGGGGACCAGGTAGGGGATGCTGCAGGAGGTCCGGTGACTTCAGGCATTTTCTGGGCTTTGACCTCCTGAGATTTCCTGGCTCCTGGCACTGCACCTGCTCCTGATTCCAAGAAAGTACTTTGGCCTTCAGGTTCCTAATCTTAGATCCTCCCTTGCTACTATATTCACTTCCTGGGTCAAATGTAGCTTTTGTCCAATTTAGTTAAATTAATATGTATTAAGTACATATAGGAGCCCTGGTGGTGCAGTGTTAAGCATTTGGCTGCTAATCAAAAGGTCAGCAGTTCGAATTCACCGGCCGCTGCTTAGAAACCCTATGGGGCAGTTCTACTCTGTCCTATAGGATTGCTATGAGCCGGAATCGACTCTATGGCAATGGGTTTTTTTTTTTAAGTACATATCACGTGCTAAAATAAAAACTTCATTGGCTGAATATAGTTTAGTGGAAAGATGATGTTATGGATTGAATTGGGTCCCCAAAAAATATGTGTTGTAAATCCTAAACCCTAATACTTGTGGATGAAATCCCATTTGGGAATATGACTTTCTTTGTTACGTTAATGAGACCATATCAATGTAGGGTGTTATATTAAGCCAAGCACCTCTGAGATGTAAAAAGCAGAGCAGACACAGAGAAGGAAGCACAAATGGAAGGGATGATACACACCACATGAAGATTGCCAAAGAACCCAGGAGCAGAAGCTGAAAAGAGACAAGGACCTTCCCCCAGAGCCGACAGAGAAAGAAAGACTTCCCCTAGGGCCAGAGCCTTGAACTCAGACTTCCGGCCTCCTAAACTGTAAGAAAATTAAATTCTGTTTGGTAAATCCACACACTTGTGGTATTTCTATTATAGCAGCACTAGGTAACTAAGACAGGGACCTCCTGTGGAGAGAGCACGTCTGATAATGAACAGAAGAAAGCAGAGTTGGAGACAACAAGACTGAAGAGGCCTAATAGTTTGAGGCCCTGGATCTCACAATGCTGGAAGCCTCGTGGTCTGCGTTCAAGAGGTCCTATGTCCAACTATTGCAAGGTGACGGGCTGAGTTAACAAATAACAACAAAAATGGACTTATGGACAATGGAGTGTTTCTTGGTAGATTTTCAGAAATAGTTGGGGAAGGGACCCTCGAAAGACTTAACTTTCTTTCACACTAGATGAGTGTTTGAATTATTGTTTTTTGGATACTAAAGAGAAAGATAATGCTTCAAGATTTAAAAATTTGGGTGTCTTTGGATATGTTAGCTTTCAATAATAAGCATTTGAATGGCCAAGACTATTAGTGCTCATCAAGTACCCATGTGCTTTTCTGCATTTCCCAGGTTTCCTTGCTGGTCAGTTGGAATCATATGACAGAGTTTTGATCAATGAGAATGTGAGTTGACATGATGTATAATTCTGGTCTGGAGCAGTTAAAAGTAGTTGTGCCTTGCTCATGCTTTCCTACCCGTACAACTGAAAATAAAGGACTTTGGCAAGGCAAAGTAACAAGGCAGATGTGTTCTGGGCTTCTGAGTCTCCCTTTGAAGAGTATTGCTCAGGAGAGTCAAGCAAATCATATCAAATTGTGATGAGAAACAAACTGTGTGTTATGCCACTGAGGGGTTTTTTGGGGGTAGGTGAAATTTTTTTATAGTGATAAAAATATATACGACAAAACGTTTGCTGTTTCAACATTATTTACATGTATACTTCAGTGACATTGATTACATTCATCATGTTGTACAACTATCACCACTACCCACTGAGTTTTGAGATTTGTTTGTTACCAAGTTGTTGTTGGATGCTGTGAGTCGATTCCAACTCATAGCGACCCATGTGACAGAGTACAACTACCCAATAGGGTTTTCTAGGCTGTAATCTTTGTGGAAGCACATTGTCAGGTCTTTCTCCTGAGGAGCAGGTGGATGGATTTGAACCGCCAACCTTTTGAAAGGTTAACAGCACGCGCTTAACCGATTGCACCACCCCAAAACCACACCAAACCCGTTGCCATCAAGTCGATTCCAACCCATAGTGACCCTATAGGACAGAGTAGATCTGCCCCATAGGGTTTCCCAGGCTGTAATCCTTATGGAAGCAGACTGCCACACCTTTATCCCACGGAGTAGCTGGTAGATTCGAATTGCTGACCTTTGGGTCAGCAGCTGAGCACTTAACCACTGTGTCAGCAGGGCTCCTTATTCGCTCCCATAGCCTATCCTATATTGATTATTCCATTGACAAATAATGTCCAGAAAAGACTGAAAATTCCATAATCCCAGGGCTTAGAAGGGGCTATTTATATGCTGACATTTAAAAATCTCTGCCATTTATTTTCTCGCACAAAGTCCATTTTGTTGATAATGCAAGGTTAAACCAGGCCAAGAGTTTGGAGAGATGAATACTTTCACATGCTTGCTGGCATTGTAAATTACTAGAGGTTTTGGAAAGCAATTTGTCAATATTCATCCACTGTCTTAAAATATTCATACATCTTGTCCCAGTAGTTCTCCTTCTAGAAATTTAGCCTAGGGAGATGATGAGAAATATGTCTAGAGAATTATGTACAAAGCCATTTACAGCCACCATGGAAACAACATAAATTTTCAACAATATCAGAATGGTGGAAATTATGGTACCTGTACAAAATACAGCATTATGTGTCTATTACATTTGTGATTACGAAGACATTTTCAGGCTGTGGGGAAATGTATATTATAATGTTAGGCAAATATCAAGAAAGAGAACCATAGAAAACACTACTTTTGCCATATGTATGTATTTTGAGGAAACAAAGCATAGAAAAAAATGCACCAAATTTAACAGCTAACCGGGGTTTTCTCAGTGATGGAATTGCATGAGATTTCTAGTTTCTTCTGTATACTTTTCTGTATTGTCCAGGTTTTAATAATGTTGTATTGTTTTTTATAACCAAGAAAATTGCAAAAAGCTTGATTTTAAGATGTCATGACAAACAGTTTCCCAGTAGGTTGAGACCTGAACTTCCTGCGAATGGTTTTTAGACAGAACTCTAAATGTAGCCCTCATCTGAATTTATGGACCATGGAGTGTTTCTTGGCCGCTAAATGGCTAATCAGAAAAGTGTCAGGGCCACTATTTCAGGTTAGATGTTTGAGAATGTCATGAAGGCAGTAATCAGAGTAAATGATGTTTGCAAGTTGGCAAGAATTCCACCAGTTGAGCTCACCTCCACCTAGCCTCTGACCACTGCTGTGAAAACAAAGACATTGAAGAGGAGAGAGGGCCCAGGAGAAAGATGGGGTGGGGTGGGGCGAGTTGGAGCGAAACGAAGAGCAAGAGTAAGAGGGAGAGAGCACAAGAAAGAGAAAGAACACACCTAGATAACAGGCAGCAGATTTTGGAGGAGAAAAAATATAGTTAACAGATGTCAGTAGGGAAATTTGCAACAGGGTAATCAGAATTATTGAATTACAGGTAGAAGATACTTGGATAATTGCAGGAGAAGAGATAGAATTCTCTATAATTGGTACAAAAGTCCTAATATCTAGATGTGTGCATTCTGAAGTAACAGACCCAGATAAAGATCAGCAAATGATTTAAAAAAAAAAAAGATGAGTATTCAAATCTGACTAAGATAAAGATATTTCCCTTTCCCTAAAGAGGAGGAATTAGATATTAATATCACACAGGTGTTGCATTGTTTTACTGTAGATTCCCACCTTCATGTTCCCTCATGGCTCTAGAGATGCAAATGAAAATGCTTCAAATACAGTACCCATACCATACCCATTGCCGTCAAGGGATTCCAACTCATAGCAACCCTAGAGGACAGAGTAGAACTGTCCTATAGGGCTTCCAAGGAACAACTGGTGGATTTGAAACTGCTGGCCTTTTGGTTAGCAGCCAAGCTCTTAACCACTGCACCAGCAGGGCTCCTCATATATAGTGGTGGCATGTAAAGGTGGGAGTCTCATTTATCAACACACTGAATACAGAATACTGAGTTGGAGAAGTGTGTGAATAACATAAAATTTACTACTTCATCTATGCTTCATGCATTCATGAATTCATTTGCTCACTCATTCAGCCCATGGTTACTGAGAATGAATTGAAATGTGCTAGGTGTTGGAGATGATACAGAGATGAATCGGTTCTCCATCTTCAATGAGCTCAGAGTCTAATGAGAAAGACAACCATGTAAACAAACCAATTATTATACAGTGTGTGAAGTGCTATGATGGTGTGTACAAAGATGGAGAACACATCCTTGATGGAGTAAGTTTATTCATGAACGTGTAGGAGTTTTCCAGGTCCAGCAAGTAAGAAGCGAATTCCAGGCTGTGGCAAGAGCATGCTACGCAAAGTTAGAAAGGTGAGAGAGTGCAGAGCATGTCTGGGGAACAGAGACATATTTGGTATGGGGAATAATAGTCTGTAACTATTAATCTAGACTGGGAATGATCTGCATGTGACAACAGTCCTCAATCTTTAAGCATTGATTAAGGAGTTTTGAAAATATTGATGTCTAGATCTTACCCCAGAAATTCTGATTTGATTGGCCTGAGCTGTGGGTTGGGTATCGGGGGCGGGGGAGGCTTAAAAGCTCCCCAGGTGATTCCAATGTGCATCCAGGATTACGAACCATTGCTCAAGGACATGGAAAGTTTTTGAATAATTTAATAGATTTATGTTTTTTTATAATATTATTGTGGCAACAATAAGGAGATAAGAGAGACTAGCAGCAGGGAGGCAAGTTAAGGATTGAGTACAAATGTCCAGATGAGAGAGGAAGAAGGTCTTAAGTAAGAGAGTGACAACGAGGAAGAAGGGAAGGGGACACCTTTGAAACAATATTAACCAAACCCCATTGCCATAGAGTCAATTCCAACTCATAGCGATGCTATAGGACAGAGTAGAACTGCCCCCATAGGATTTCCAAGGCTGTAAGTCTGCAGAAGTAGACTGCCACATCTTTCTCCTGAGGAGTGGCTGATGGATTCAAACCGCCAACTTTTCAGCTAGCAGCCAAGCGTTTTAAACACTGCGTAACCAGGTCTCCTTTGAAAGATATTAGGAAGGTAGAATCGGTGGGATGGGATGGGAGGAAGGAGAAAGGACAAAAATAGATATATGGATTTCTTGGGTGAACTCTGGTGCCTTCATTGGCACACAAAACCCAGGAGAATGAACAGGGTTGGTGCATAACTGGGCGTTTGAGAGGCAGGGGTGGGGATAAAAAGTTCAGTTTGTTTCTTGTTAAGTTTGAGATGCCTGTTTAAATTATTTTTCCCACCTTTCAAGGCCTAGCCATCACTTTATAGGCTTTTCCAGTACGTGGATACTGTGCATCAGATGGCTCAATATCCATTCCAACCTTCTTCTTTATGCTTTCTGGTACTTCCAAAGGATATTTCCCAGACCCCGATGCAGCTAGAGTTCTGCAGGAGATTCAGACTCTGCCAAACAGACGTATCCATATAAGATTCAAAAGGTGGAAGTGAAACTTGGGAGGTGGAAACACACTTCTGCTGCTTTTATTTCTGTTAGCAAGCATGGCCATGCCGGCATTTGTTTTATGGGTTTTCTTTGGCATTTGAGCATTGGTCATAACTGCCCTTCTCTTACTTCACTGTAGACAGGGATTCCAGTCACCCAGCCCAAATCTTGCTATTGGGCTCTGACCTGGGACAAAAAATCCTCCTAGGTGCTGAACAAAAGGAGTATTCAAAATATTGGTATTTGTAATGCCTCCTCTAATCAAAGCACCATTGATTTATTATTGGACTGTATATCTTTACCTGTTGTTGTTGTGTGCCATGGAGTTGATTCTGACTCATAGCAACCCTAAATGACAGAGTAGAACTGCCCCGTAGGGTCTCCAGACTGTAATCTTTATGGGAGCAGATAGCCAAGTCTTCTCCCTCATGGAGCTTCTGGTGGGTTCGAACTGCTGACCTTTCAGTTAGCAGCTGAGCTCTTAACCATTGCGCCACCGGAACTCCTATATCTGCCCTTACCTAATACATAATTCCATTAAGAAGAAAGTATGGCTTTAGAAATAGTATATTTTGGTATACATCAGGATGTTATAAATTCAGATATACTATAGAGCAAGGTGATGGGAGGGGTGGTAATTTTCATTTAGCTACCTTTCTCTTTTATCCCCCAAATAGTGTCAAAGAATGTCTCACTTCTGACAGTAACATAGATAGATAGATGGTAACTTCCACTGAGTTGACTCCCACTCATGGGGACCTTACGTACAATAGAATAAAACGTTGGTCTGTCCTGCATCATTGTCATGATCGCTAGCATGTTCAAGTCTATCATTGCAGCTTTTATGCCAGTCCATCTCACTGAGAGTCTTCCTCCCCATTTCTGGCCCTCCACTTCACAAAATACAACGTCCTACTCTGGTGATTGATCCCTCCTGATGATGTGTCCAAAGCAAAGCAGTCAGACAATGTTCTGTTGTGATCCATAAGGTTTTCACAGGCTAATTTTTGGAAGTAGATCACCAGGCCTTTCTTCCTAGTCTGTCTTAATCTGGAAGCTCTGCTGAATCCTGTGCACCATAGGTGACCCTGCCAGTATTTGAAATACCAGTGGCATAGCTTCCAGCATCACAGCAACACGCCAGCCACCACGGTACAACAAACTGACAGATAGGTCTAACAGTAAAGCCTGATAGAGTGCAGCTGAGAGAGCAGGTGAGCTGTAATGAAAATAGCTGATCTCATTTCGTCTCTAACCAATAAACTCAGGACAAGGCTGTAAGCTCTCTAAGCTTCTTCTCTCTTTCTTTCTCTCTCATAGAATTAGAATAACGAACATTTACTGTTTATAATAAGCATGTTAGGAAATACCAATCTCCTTGGAGGTGTGGCCTCTCTGCATTTTCTCCATTTTCAGTTAAGGGAAAGAGCTTGGAGAGAATCTCATTTTTTTGATCGTCAGCCATATCTCATCTGCATATTTTGTGTTTGAAGGAGGAGATGACAGATTTCGTATTTATCTCCAAAAGAAAAAGCAATCAACATTTTGTTTTGTTAGTAAAAATAACATGTGAGAGGTAAGAAGTTTTTTAAATTTTTCTGAACACCTATTTAGACTCCTTTTTATGTACTTTTACCAAAAGATTATTGGATCAGAAATTTAACATTTAGAGACTTACGATCACAGGAAATATAAATAAATAAAATCTTCCACATTAGTTTTGTTACTGAAAAAGTATTGAGTAATCAGTTTTAAAAAAATGTAGATTAAAACAATACATTAGGCTAAAATACAGTGTGTGAAAAGGAATGCAATTAAAAATTCAAGAAGAGAAAGCAATAATCTTAAATATTAGACAAAGATTTGCATATGTATTTCTTTAAATGGATAGTGGAAATTAAGTTATGTGATAGTTTCCTTTGGATACATTTAAAACAATTATATATCAGTTTAATTTTTAAAATTAATATTTATAATATACCATAAATTATATTACTTGAAGCTATTTAACAGATGATGAAATATTTTAGACGCCAACTTTAAAATATGCAAATGAGTACATCGTTTTTCAAAATTCTTCTGGAAGGTATGACAGTTAAAAGAAGAAGTATGAAGACCACTTGTCTAGGGACAAGTCTAGGGAGCTTCTTGACGACACCATTCCCATCCCCCTTTTACCCCAGCTACCTCCCCACCCCCTACCACCTGGAGAGCAGAGTCTGGTGGGATCAGAGAAAGCAAACTAACTTTAACATTAGCCCCGAGTAATATACTTCTGGAAGCATCAGCCTGCTGCCAAGAACCAGTGTTCAGATACATCCCAGGCTAAAACAGGAGAGATTTCAGGTCCTTGGCTGTTTGCATTATTCATGTCTACTGTCCCCTCTGTCAGGCTAATCCAGACTTGAAAAAATTAAAAGTGTGGGCATGTCTTTTGCTGAGATGCGTCACACACATGTCATCTACACAGGGCTGACTTTACAACCATTTACAACCTTGAGTTACAAGCAGGAACGTGCTAGTTTGTATATTAATTGCTCTTTGGGTAAGTGTTAAGAGTTTATGAACAGCTGCGTATAATGGAGACAGTGAACAAAGGTCAATGGCATGCTCTCCTTCGCCTTTCTTCCTTCGCACCTTGTTCCCGGCTCGAAGGTTTACTACTTGTACACTTAGGTCACCTCCGGCTCTTAGGAGTTACAAGCTGTTAAAACCCAGGAGGTTCCCCTCACTAAGAGTTATGCAGCGGTCTCCAGGCATCTCCTAGCCTCAAATTGCCTGTCTGTCCATGATTTAGAAACCCACTGAGATCCTGCAATCTTCAATTCTTTGTTAGGGAGCCAAAACCCTTCAGGCAGCTTCCCCAGATGTTGGCGCCTTGGGAACGCCCTGGTTTGAACACGATTTTAATAGCGACTAATTCCCTCGGCTGTGGCACTGCCACAAATGGCTCATCATTTTACAGGCAAGTTTCAACAGTCGAGTACCAGATGAGAATATTTTCTCCAACAATAGCATTATGGCAGCAAACAGCGAAGGTGTGTCTGGGGACAGCTGTGAGGCGGGTGTTAAAGGGAAGGTGGGGTGAACTATCTACTGTCTCTAGTGATTATTAAACCTTTAATAGTTTCTGAAAGGAAAGGGGTAGTTTGACTGCACCTATGTGCAGATTCTTCTTGATATATCTGTAATGTCCAGAGGGAGTGTGTTCTCAGGGGCAATGGTTGCCAGCAAAGTGGGCGTAGATTATTAGAAGGGTTACTTCCCAGTTTCAACCCAAGCTTTGGAGGGAGGGAAAACCCATTATCCAGAAACACCACCCAGACACATGCAGCTTGAGGCAGCAAACTCATTGTTTTTAACGTGCCAACACCCCATCTCCCCCAGTGGGGTGTTGGAAATCCTGCTGCTGCCTTGGTCACTCTGGAGGTCCACCATTCAGGATTCTGTTCCATAATGTGTGTGGGTGGTGGGAGGGCAACAAGGGTCAGTGTGCCTGAGGCTAGGATGCCTAGTCTCTGCAGGGTCTACCTCTAAAACACATGGTATTGCTCAAACATCTGTCTGTTATAAACTAACTCACAAATTCATCTAAACCCACTTTGACTCTAGTTAGAGTTTCAGCTTTTACTACCTCTAAAAATAAGAAAGCATATATAACATGCATGAAGTAGTATCCACAAAAAGGCCACTTTTTCCTACATTTATTTCAAATGGCAGACATTACTTTCTGAAAATCTGCTTTGTGGCAGGTTCTGTAAGCAGATCAATGTGAATCTTCAACTTAGGGCTACTAAGTAAATATTCTTATTCCCTTTTCTCCAGAAAAGGAAGCTTAGACTCAGAGAGATGATTGCATTTGCCCAAAGTGAGTGGCCTCTGTGGAGCTGAAGCCAGTCTGTCTGACACGCGAGAATGTGTTCTTTCCACTACGTTTGCTGCTGTTAACTCTGCTTCCCCTGAATTTGGGTAATAAGTCCACAGTCCTAACCATGTACCTGTGATTTTGTAGACTTTGGTAATATTATCTGAGTTTTTCCAACAACAGTGTACTGTTTGTCTTAGAAGCTGTGGGAAGGTAGTGATTCTAGGATGCAGCTTCTCTCAATTGCCCTTCTCTGGAATTTCTCCAGCTCTGCCAAGTTTTCCTTGACTTTCAATGGACAGACCTGCAGCCAGTGCTCCAGGGGCCAGCCCCTCTTTGTTTGGTGCAAGGATAAGGAGCCATTTCTTGCTTGGTTTTTTAATTCCCACCACTCACCACAAAATTCCAAAATTTTGAGCTGGAAAGAAGTTTAAAAATCATCTATCTATCCCTGTGGTACTCAAACTTAAGTACGCGTCAGAATCACCTGGAGGGCTATACATTATTTACTTATTGCTGCACAACAAGCTACCCCAAAACTTAGCAGCTTAAAACAACAAGCACATATTGTTTCAAACAGTTCATGAGGATCAGGAATCCAGGAGTGACTTAGCAGGTTGATTCTGGTTCAGGGTCTCCAATGATGACTGTGGGCTGCAGTCATCTGAAGGCTTGACTGGGGCTGGATGATCCATTCCCAAAAAGGCTCACTCACATGGCTGGAGGTCTCTGTTCCTCACCATATGCTCTCTCCATAAGGCTGCCTAAATGTCGTAATGACCTGGCAACTAGCTTTCGCAAAGCCAGTGATCCAAGAAAGAGTGAGAGAATGACCAACATGGAGTATTTTGCAACGTAATCGTGGGAGAGACATACCATCCCTTCTGATGCATTCTATTCTTCAGACAGACCAACCCTGGTACAAGGTGGGAGGATACTATACAAGGGTGTGAATTCCAGGAGGTAGGGATATTTGGGGACCATCTTGGAATTTGGTCACCACAGCTTGTTTAAAATACATACCCCCAAGGTTTCTGACTCAGTTGGTTTGGGGTGTGGCCCAAGAATTTGCATTTCTAACAGGTTCTCAGTTGATGTTGATGCTACTCATCTAGGACACACACTTTGAGAACCACTGATTTATTCCATATTTTTATTTTGTAGATGATATAATAGAGTCCCACAAAGATGTAGAAAAAACGAAGAGCAGGGAGTGTATCAACAATTAATTATTGACTATCTACCATGTGTAAGCCACTAGGCAGGAGCTTTTATGCCTGTTTTCTTATTTAATACAACAAACCTTATACATTTCTCACCATGTCACGAATGAGCAAAAACTGAAACTAAGAGAGGTTAAGTAACTTGCTCAAAGTCACATATACAGTCACTGACAGACACAGGAGTGGATCCCAGATCCCTTGACTCCCAAGTTGTAGAAGTCAAAGTGTTTTCTATAATGTTTTAGCCCCACATATGCTAACCTATGTTTTAAGTGGAATTATTTTCACTTAAAATACGTTAGCTATGTTATTATGGTCCTATCACACAGGGTTACAGAATCATCTTATAAATTATACCCATTGAATTTGCAGATCACATGCTAAAAATTAACCTTGGTTTCATTTAAAGACTTAAAGATTCAACATTCATGGTGCTTTCTATGTCTTAAAGAACGTATCTAAGCAACGCTGGTTTCAGCAGGGATCCTCAGAGGACCCTAACAATTATACCAATTACTCCCGTGATATAACCTCAACCTTTTCAAGTAATAAACTTGCTTGCTGAAATCACAATTCCACCACAACCTTGGATAAGTCTGTTAAAATCCATGTGCCATTGGTTCATCATTTACAAAATATGAAGAATAATGATCCCTTGCTTGTCTACCTCATAAGGTTATTGTGTGAATCAAATGAAATAAAGTACTCAAAGTCTTTTGCAAACTGCTAAAAAAAAAAAAAAAATGAAAACCTGTTGCCATCTTATGCTTTGCAAACATAAGATACTATTGCTATAACCACATTTGTGGATTCAGTACTTGCTTATTTCTACTCTTTGATTATTTTCTTCTATTTTTAAGAATAGTATGTGGGACTTTACTGAATATCATTTAGGCATCTACTTAGATGATTGTTAGGTTTTGCTGATATAAAACATACCTCTTCAAGCAGAATCAGCTTTGGGGGGTAAGAATTATAAAAGAGGTGAAAAGTGAACTCTTACTCTATGCCAGGCTCTGTGCCAAGTGCTTAACTTATTTACTTCTCATAACAAGTCTGTAAGGGTGATATCAATATCTCCCCTTTAGATGTGGAAACTGAGGAAAAGAGACTTAGGGTCACGGCTGGGAGTGTGAGAGCCAGGATTTGACTGTTAGATTGAATTTCCCCAATGTAGTTAAAGTTGTTCATCACAGGGCCTGGCTCACAGAAAGTGTTCAATGAATGGGAACTTTTTAATATTGCCCTGATGTGTCTGTCAGTGGTGATTAGGGCCACTCTTACACTATTTTGGACAGTCCTACGGGAATCAGATATTTGGAAAGCAATCATCAGAGACACACTTATAAATCCTTTCTTCTCAGCATGGAGCATGATATATACACTTTTTTTTTTTTTTGCTAGAGGGCTAGATTTCTGTTAAATCTGCTATTGCTCACTTTTTCCTTTATTATGGACAGTTTTGAGAATGAAATTTACTGATGCTGATCATTTTGTAACATTTTAGAATATCCAGAAAATGCAGTGGTCACTAGGAGGCAGTGTGGGTTAACTAAGGACCAAATTGCTTAGGAAGCAGGATTATTAGATGGGTAGATTAGAAATTGAGTCCCTGGGTGGTGTAAATAAATGGTAAATCTGCTCGGCTTCTAACCAAAAGGTTGATGGTTCCAATTCAGCCAGAGGCACCTTGGAAGAAAGTCCTGCCGATCTACTTCAAAAAAATCAGCCATTGGAAACCCTATGGAGCACAGTTCTACTCTGACACACATGGGGTCGCCATGAGTCAGAATTGACTCAATGACAGCTGGTTTTTTAGATTACAAAAAATGCCATAAATGTAGTCTATCTTTTCTTTCGTAAAATATTTGGAAGCAGATGGAGAAAAGGGATCTAGACACAGTCAGGGGGCTTCAAACAGCTGGTTGAAAATATACCCCCAAAATAGTAATCCTGTGACATGCCATAAAGTTCCATGCTTGATCTCGTCCTGTGCAACAGTTTTATTAATGCCGTCATCAAAGGTTGACACCTGCTAATCAAATTTAGAGATAATGTAAAGGTGGAAGGGATAGAAACTACGCTATATGGAATAGAATGAAGGTTGAAAATAAACATTAGGCAAAACTCAGTTAAACCTTAACTAATATTAATATAAGTCCTCTACGTGGATTCTATAAAAGCAATATCATAAAGACAGAATGGAGAACTGATTTGTCTATAGTTCATATGATAATGATTTGAGCGTCTTAGTTAATCACAACTATAAGAAGCCTTGGTGGTGCAGTGGTTAAGCACTTGCCTGCTAACCAAAAGGTTGGTGGTTCAAATCCACCAGCCAGTCCATGGGAGAAAGATATTGTAGTCTGCTTTTGTAAAGATTTACAGGCTTGGAAATCCTGTGGGGCAGTTCTACTCTGTCCTATAGGGTCAGTATTGGTCGAATTGACTCAATGGCAATGAGGTTTGTTTGTTTTTTTTAATAGCTCTATTTTTAGCTGATTTTAGTTAAGAAGGTAGGTAGGTAATAAGCTTAAGACAGTGCATCTTATACATCTTCCATATGTAGGCTTGAGCTATACTGACGGAAAAGCAGTAAAAATATTCTGAATTTTCAACACGGCTTTCTGTCTCTATAGGTTTGGGCTGCCACATTTCCAGAGGGATATTGACTATTATATACCAAAACCAAACTCATCGCTGTCGAGTCAATTCCAACTCATAGCAACCCTAGAAGACAGAGCAGAACTGCCCAATAGTGTTTCCAAGGAGCGACTGGTGGATTTGAACTACCGACCTTTTGGATAGCAGCTGAGTACTTAACCACTACGCCACTGGGGCTCCGTTATTTTATGCAGAAGGAGGAAATTAAAAGTATTAGAGATGTGGAGACAAAACTACTGTAAATCCAGGACTATTCAGTTTGGAGAAGTAAACAGGTGGGGAGAGGACGTAGTAGCTATATTCAAATGGCTGCTGGAAGGGCTAAAGCCAATTGTGGACCACATACACCAGGTGTGCGGGTCATTATTAGCTTCATTCTTGGATCTACTTTGTTTTCTCAACCTTGTCTTTTTTTCTTTAAATTGTGGCAGATATATGTGTAACCAGACATTTACCATTTCAACAATCTTCACGTGTATAGTTCAGTGACATTAATTATGTTCATCCTGTTGTCCAACCATTGCCCTTACTTGTACTCAATTTTTTCCATCACCCTTGACAAAGCCTTGTGTTTTTTTCTCTTTTTTGTGCTCTCTTTTTAATTTTTTTAACATAATAAATTTTAGCTTATGTTTTTAATTGTAGTTAATATATAGAAAAAAAGCTGCCATTTCAATAGTCTTCATGTGTAAAGTTCAATGGCATTAATTGTGTTTACCATGCATGTTGTTCAACTATCACCATTACCCTTTTCCAAATTTTTCATCACCCTGAGATATAACTGCCATAAAGCACACACATATTAAATGTGTACGTATCTGTTACACATATATACAGCTGTGTAGCCACCACACAGATAAAGTTTTCAAACAATTCCAACAGCTTAGAAGGTTCCCTTGTGCCCCAAGAGTAACAACTGTTCTGACCTCTATGGCTATAGATTAGCTTTCAACTACAACAGAATTACATAAGATACGTTCTTTTGTGTCTAGATTTTTGTGATCACCATTAGTCTGAGACATTCATCCATGTTGTTGGGGGAAGTGATAGGTCATGGTTTTTCATTGCTGCATTGTATTCCATTGTATAAATATATCACTATTTATTTTTTCAGTCCCCAGTTGATGAATGTTTGAGTTATTTACAGTTTATGACTTTCTGTGTACCCTCTTTAAAGCTTTTTTTAAACACTTATAATTTAAGTAATTTCTGATACAAATACATATCCAAATATCTAATGTGCTGAAGAATTAGATATATTCACTTTTCCACAGGCAGAAACTGATCTGTCTATAGTTCATATGATAATGATTTGAGTGTCTTAGTTAGTCATAACTATAAGAAGCCCTGGTGGTGCAGTGGTTAAGCACTTGCCTGCTAACCAAAAGGTTGGTGGTTCACATCCACCAGCCAATCCATGGGAGAAAGATATTGTAGTCTGCTTTTGTAAAGATTTACAGTCTTATTGTGTATTTCCTGGCGCATAATATGTGCTCAGCAGAAGTCTGATGATTTTGATGGTAACTGGTTACTTGCTTAGAACCAATGTGTAGAAATTACAGAGATGTACATTTCAGCCCCTATAAGAAGAATTTTCTTAATATCAGTCCTGTAGAACACTAGACAATGATAAATCATAAAACAATAAGTTTCCCTTCTTCTGAAGATCTGAAAGCAGGAAATACATGATCTCCAACATGGAATCTTGGAGTAGTGGACACTGTTGAAGGCTCCGTCCAGATCTATTTGGATCCCCTTTACCGTTTCATGCGCCTCTCCCTCAGCTTTTGTGTTCTTTTGCTGCTAATGGTCAATGATACAGTCGTTTGGGAGTACAGCTGTCTTATCTTGAGTTCAGATAAACTTTGCGGAGTAATTTATCTTCAAGGGCACCTCTGTGGCATCAGGCTGAGGCTGTGATTTGTTCTCAAGTCTGACCCTGGCTTGGCCTCTTTCCTCTCCCTGCCGTGCTTCTCCCATTCTCTGACTGGTTTCTCCTGGGAGTGCTTCCTTAATATATCACTTGCACATGAATCCTTGTCTTAGTGTTTATTTCTAAAGAACCTGACCTAAGATGCTTGGAAAATGAATCAATTGTTCTGATCAATACTGACTGATGATAATTCAGTCTAAATAGTACGGAAATAGACTGATTTAGTAAACTGATTGTAGCACTCTTTCAAAAACCTAGATGATGCACAACCCTGACTGTCTAAACTTGGGGTTCACCATTAAAGCTGGAGGACTTAAGCCACCAGGCAATGCTCAGATCTCAGAGATGGGTCTGTGGGGAAAGGAAAGAAGGTGGAACAAGATGGGCTAAGAAAACAGCAGTGTAGGGACTGACCTCCAAGAGGAAATAATCAACAGTCCAAATCACAGGATCCAAAACAGGTAACGAGCCCAGGTTCCACCATTTCTTTCCAGGAGAAATATTCAAAGTCCGTTGGAAATACCGTCAAGGTTCATTGAGTTATTTTAGGATCCCAGCTAGTGACTGGTTGCCATTATCCAAGGCAAAGACCTATCCATGTAGGTTAGACATAAAAGTGGGGACCAGAAGAATCTTGTGACTTGAGGGACATAGAGGTGTCTAGTTCTCAACAGAAATACCACATACTGGACTTATTAGCAAAACAAATTCCAAACTTCTCACGTTAGTGGAGCAGAGATTTCTAATAGACCCTATGCTCTGGTTAGGGTTGGATGCAGAAGTAAGAAAACAGGTAGAGAAATATTTGTTAAGAACATACTATTTGCCAGACACCCTACCACATACTTTTCACACATTATCTTTAATCATTATATCAACTCTATAAGAAAAGTATTATTAACCTCATTTTTCAAATTTGGTGAATGAGGCTCAGAAAGGTTAAAATTAAGTGACTTGGGTTACTGGTCAAGGTGGAGTTCATACACATCAAACAACAACTAATTGAACAATGCCATCTGTAGTCTGTGCCTGAGGAGCGGTTCAAATGATAATTGCTTCAAGTGTGTAAACAGAAAAAGCAGAGGTGCCAAACCTGCTTCGTAATAAATTAAAAAAAAAAAAAAAAATTACCTCATGCGTTACCCCCCCAAAGCCAGCTTATTGAGAAACAGTGTTATTTCTCTCAAGGCACTTTTCTAGACCTATATATTCCAGAAATGTTCCCTAATTATTCATATATACTCCTCAGCTGGCTTGGAGCTGGGAGGAGGAAGCTAAATGTTTTAGTCCTTTTATCAACAGTTACCTCATTTAATCCTCTCAGTACCCGTGAGGAAGGTACTAATCTTTTCACCGTAGAGATGAGAATATGAAGAACATGAACTTTCCCCAAATCTCACAACTTGTAAATAATCGTGTTTTCTTTGATTCTGAGTCCATGGTCTTTCTCCAGTTAACCACACCGGTTATTCTTGCACTATGCCTCCCTGTTGGTGGCATTTTTGAAGTTATTACAGTATTTATCTACATGTGGATGGTTGGTTGTCTGGTCTCTTTAACTGCTTGTTTGCTTATTGAGGGATTTATTCATTGGCATGCCCTTTGTGAATGACTGATTGTTGCTGTAATTTGCTACTCATGCCACACAGTACAGTAGCTTCTTGGTGATCATTGGGTACTTGGTCAATGTAGAAAACCAAACAAGGAAACATAGGCTAAAGAGTTGGCTTTAGAATTAAGGATGTCCAGATAGACAGTTTGTACTGATGACATGTAGATCTTTTTCAAAACCCCATTGGTGAATATGTATTATTTTGTTCATGCAGCATCCCTCCCTTCTTCTAGGGGTAGCCCCCTTTTGTTTGGAGAACGTCTACCCCTTCACTCTGACATGGTTTTAGAGGGAACTGACAGTCCCCCTCTTGTCCATAGTAGTTGGTCAGGGAGTGGGCACATGGCACAAACCAGACCAGTCAGAATAGTTCCCTGTGATTTTTTGAACTGGAGCTGAGAAGAGTTTTTCTCAGATAGTGATGCAAGGAAGATACGAGCCTGGAGCTTTGGGGAGGGTTGATCCAGCCTTGGGTAGACAGTTTGAGATAATGAGGGTGGCATGTAGAGAGAAGCAGAGACCAGAGAGAGAAACAGCCAGAGAATGAGTGGTAGAGTGCTGATTTTCCAGTTCTCTGATCCCAGAGCCCAGCTTCACCCCATCGTTACGGGACCCGGTAAATGTGCCCTTCTTTCCCAAGCTAGTCTGAACTGTGTTTCTGTCACTCGCAACCAAGTCAGGTGTAATACATTCCATTTATTTTTCTATTGCTTGTTCTCAGTCTAAGGCCAGGACTGTACATGACTCTGAAATAAACAATATGGGCATAAATTAGGACTATGGGACTGCTATAACACTGATAACACCAGCCCTTAAGACTAGAGTGACTATATGTACATCATGATTTGCTCGGACAGCCCTGTTTTATGATTGCTGCTCTAGTGTAATTATTAATAGTGCTCCCTTTCCCTCTTGTAAGGACCTGACTTAGAAGATAAATTGTATAGTCATCTTATTTAGTCACCTAAATTATTTAGTCACCATCCTCCCCTTTTTATTGTGGTGAAATATGTATAACATAAGATTGACCCTTAGTGGCATTTACTACATTCACAATGTTTTGCAATCATCACTACCATCTGGTTCTGGAATGTTTTCATTGCCTCAAAGGAAATTCTGTACTCATTAAACAGTCACTCCCCATGCCCCAGGCCCCTTCTCCCATCCCCTGGCAACTACTAATCTGTTTTCTGTCTCTAAGGATTTGCTAACTCTGGATATTTCACATAAATAGAATCATACAGTATGCGGCCTTTTGTGTCTGGCTTTTTTCATTTAGCATAATGTTTTCAAGGTTGGCCCATGTAGTAGCATGTGATAGTACTTCATTCCTTTTTATGGCTGAATAATATTCCATTGTGTGTATATACCACATTTTGTTTATACATTTATTAGGCGATGAATTTGGATTGTTTCCACCTTTTGACTATTGTGAATAACGCTGCTATGGACATTTGTGTACAAGTTTTTGTTTAAAAATCCATTTTCAATTCTTTCAGGTATATATCCAGAAGCAGAATTGCTGGATCATATGATAATTCTATGTTTAACTTTTTGAGGAACCATTTAACTGTTTTCCACAGTGGCTACACCACTTTATATCCCTACCAGCAATGTACGAGAGTTCCAATTTCTCCATCCCTCACCAACATTTGTTATTTTCTGGAGTTTTTGGTGGGTGGGTGGGGGGGTTGTTTGTTTGTTTTTAATAGCCATCCCAGTGGGTTTAAAGTGGATCTCATTATGGTTTTGATTTGCATTTCCCTAATGGGTAATGGGAAGCCCTGGTGGTGTAGTGGTCAAGTGCTAAGGCTGCTAACCAAAAGGTCAGCAGTTCAAATCCACCAGGTGCTCCTTGAAAAGGGGCAGTTCTACTCCGTACTATAGAATCGCTATGAGTCAGAATCAACTCGACGGTCACGGGTTTGGTTTTTTTAATGGGTAACGACATTGAGCACCTTTTCATATGCTTTCTGGCCATTTGTATGTCTCCTTTGAAGAAATGGCTGTTCAAGTCTTTTGCTCGCTTTTTAATTGGGTTGTTTATCTTTTTGTTGTTGAATTGCAAGTACTCTTTATACATTCTGGATAACAGTCCATTATCATTTGTATGACTTGCATATATTTTCTCCCATTCTGTGGGTTGTATTTTCACTTTCTTGATAGTGTCCTTCGATGCAATAAAGTTTTTAATATTGTTGAAGCCCATTATTCCCTTTTAGAAGTCTTTTCTGATCCTCCAACCTTGAACCGTCCTCCTAAAAGTGGGAGCCCCCAGAAGACAGACATACGATTATCCCATCTGTGTAGCCCAGTGGTGCTTTATGCAGCACCTTGCACACTGTAAGAACTCAGCCAGTGTTGACTGAGTTGAGTATTTATGCCTTAAAATAACTATTAAAAAGACGTATCTAAAGCACATAAAAAGATGCTAAGCATCATTGGTTATTAGGGAAATACAAATCAAAACCACAATGAGATACCACTTCACACCCAGCAGGATGACTATTACCAGAAAAAAAAAATGGAAAATAACAAATGTTGGTGAGGATGTGGAAAAATTGGAACCCTCGTCATTGCTGATGGAAATGTAAAATGGTGCAGCTGCTGTGAAAACCGTTTGGCAGTTCCTCAAAAAGTAAAACACAAAATTACCATATGACCCAGCATTTCCACTCCCGGGTATATTCCCAAAAGAACTGAAAGCAGGGACACACACACTTGTACGTCAATGTTCATCGCAACATTATTGACAATAGTCAAAAGTTGGAAAAAACCCGAGTGTCCATCAACAGATGAATGGATAAACAAAATGTGATACACGTGTACGATGGAATATTATTCAACCATGAAGAGAACATGCTACAACATGGATAATCTTGAAACATTATGCTAAGTGAAATAAGTCAGACATAAAAGGACACATACTGTATGATCCAACTTACATGAAATATCTAGAATAGGCAAATGCATACAGACAAGTTTATTAGTGGTTGCCAGGGGCTGGGGGAAGGACGGAATGAGAAGTTATTGCTTAAGAGGTACTGAGTTTCTGTTTGGGGTGATGAAAAACTCTTAGAAGTCAATATGGTAATAGTTGTACAACATGGTGAATGTAATTAATGTCACTGAATTGTACACTTAAAAATAGTTAAAATGGCAAATTTTGTTATGTGTGTTTTACCACAGTAAAATTTTAAAAACCAGCTTACATAAAATAAATCAGTTTGGTTGGTCTTCATAATGATTTCTAGTACTTCAAGTTTAAAGGGAACCTAATATTTAGGGAAACTTGAGTCCCTGGGTGGTGCAAACAGTTAAGCACTTGATGACTTACCAAAAGATTGGTGGTTCAAACCCAGCCAGAGGTGCCTCAGAAGAAAGGACTGTTGATCTGCTTCTGAAAAGTCACAGCCTTGAAAACCTTTGGAACACAGTTCTATTCTGCAACACGCGGGGTCATCATGAGTCGGGAATGACTTGATGGCAACTGGTTTTTTATCGTGAGCTCAGAAACTTTGAATCCGTGCTTTCATTTAAGTCTACAAGGTAAATCTTACCTGCATTTTTATACTCGCTCCTGTCCTGGGCTCTCCCTGTACACCAGTGCCTGCTCTGTGTAGTGGGTATTGTGCAGTGGCTTGCTCCTTCTCGCATGCTATTCTGTACTGCAGAGGCTGAAAGCTAACCACTGCACTTCACAGACTCCCTTGTAGGGTTCTGGGTTGATTTGGGTCCCACCAATCTGATGCTCATTGGGAACTGAATTCCCTGGGGAAAAAGGTGAGCATAAAGGATCCATTTTGCTGGCATAGGTTGTGACAGAGCATAAACTTTCTGAAGCCAGCAGATGCAGTTTTCCGCTTTAGCTGAAATAGCTTCCTGACCATTATGGGAGTAGCAGCACCTTGAGACTTTGTTCTGTGCTATGGCTTCGGGTATCATTCCTGGTAGCTCATCCTGGAGTCTATCTCTTTAGCCCTGCCATTGATTCTGAAATTTTAAAAACCTGGCTTTTTTTTTTTGGAGTCCCCGTGTGGTTCAAATGGTTAATGTGCTCACTTGCTAACTTAAAGGTTGGAAGTTTGAGTCCACCCAGAAATGCCTTAGAAGAAAGACCTAGAGATTTACTTCTGAAAAATCAGCCATTGAAAATCCTATGGAGCGCACTTCTACTCTGACACACATGGGGCTGCCATGAGTCGGAGTTGACTCTGCGGCAACTGTTATAATCCCTTTTGGCCACTTATAGGTGGAGTCCCTCTTTTTGCAACTGAACACTGACCATTTTGTTTTGCCCACACACATCAAGAAGACATCACAGTTAAGATTCAGGGGTGCGAGGTGGGTTGGCTTCACTTCTCCATGTTATGCTTTAACTCTCTTCTTACTTGGGGTACTCGAGATAGAGTGTGAGGAAACCTGTGTAAGCTTCCGGCCCCTCATGTCATAATATGGAGTTCAATACCTGCTCACTTCTGACTACTACTTGCCTGAGAGGATCATGGTCACTGAGCAGTGGGATTGAGATGGGGCCGTATGGAGGAAGATCCAGCATAATCATACCCCTACTGCTATATTAATGTAACCACGAGAAAATCATTCTGAGTTTTCCTTAGATTGATACATAGATTAGGGCAGAATTTTTTCCCTGTCCTGTATATGAGGGCCAAATGAAGGCATATGTCTTTGGTTACCTAACAATTATTTTCTCGAAACATTCTCAGATGATAATTTTCCTTAACATCATCACAGCCTGCTTCCACATTCTCACAACTAAGCATTTGTCTTTTCTTTCTGGGGAGGTGACTTTGAACCATAGAGAAATATTAATCATTTGGTGTGGTTTTCTTGATTAAAGGAATTGTAAATGGTTATTGAAAAACCTAAGGAAGGCTAATTCTTGGATTGATATCAGATAAAACTTGTGTCTATAATTCATCTTACAGAGCAATTGGCTATTCTTTAAAAGTTCAAACACAAATAGTAAAATAACAAAAACGAGAATGATCATGTCGTTAAGGCTCAATTAGCAAAATGTCTCAAGGAATAGAATGTCCAGCAAATGGGTTAAAAAGAACTTTTCTCCGTCACTTCTAGGTAGTGCAATTTTGGCGGCCTCAAGAAAAAGACCCATACATCCAAAGATATTTCACTCCTCTGGCTTACAAATTACTTGCATTTCTTTAGGGGGAAAAAAAACCCAAAACCAAAAACACTCTATATCCCAGGGGAGAGACCCCACTTCTACACATGCCTGCATACTGAGGAGTGAGTGATTTCCTTACTCTCGAGTGTTCCAAGGATCTCAGCCACGATAAAAAAGGATGGAGGCAGTACCAACCATCTTCACCTGAAAGGGCAGAGAAACTACCTGGAAGGAGGATACTTGGCACAACAATGAGAAGCTTCGTTTGGTCCTAAAATATATCTAAGATTTTTCAGCAGAAACTTAGCTAATGGTAGGGGCCGGGGAAGCAGGGTGGGGCGCTGTAAAGAGAACATTTCCTTTTGGGGAATGTGGACTAAGAGCGCTTCTTAAGAGACAGCAACATTTTCTCGGTGATAGCTCGGTGTGAAAGGTTTCAGTACATTGCTAATGAAGTAGGATTTTCAACAGTGTCCCTGACTTCCTTGGCAAAAATGTAGTGTAGGTTTTGTCAGTTGGAAGGTCAAATAAACATTAATCAGGCTCGGATGCAGGGTGGGTTTCTCTGCCTTGCCTGGTCCCTGTCCCTCTGGCAGGATTCTGGCCCATGCTGAAGCTGGGGAAAATGTGTCTGCTCACTTCCTCTCTGCTCAAATGACTGAACTTTCGTTTCATTTTTCTGTTGTTAGTCTTGGACTGGGAGGGTCAGGAAGGACCAGGAATGAAAACCGGGCTTCACAAACTGACAAGCCACTAGTGTAGATTGTCTGAGGCAGTAGATGAGCCAAGGACTGGGCGAACCTTGGAGATCAGAGCTGGACATTTCTCAGGACTCCTCTGGCCAACATTCTCATTTTTCAGGTGAAGACACTGAAGTCCAAAGAAGGGAAGGGGCTTTCCCATGTCACACAGGAAGTTCTAGGAATAGGTCTCTGGATTCTGCCCTCCAAGACCCAGTAATCTTTCTGCTTTGTCATACCGAAAACCCAAACCCTTTGCCGTCAAGTCCATTCTGATTCATGGCAACCCCACGTATTACAGAGCAGACCTGCTCCATAGGTTTTTCTTGGTTGTAATCTTTATGGAAGCAGATCACTAGGCCTTCCTTCCGACACATCTCTGGGTGGGTTCAAACAGGCAACCATTTGGTTAGTAGTCAAGCACAAACCATTTGCTACTTTCATAATCCTTCTTAAAAGAATATGTAACCCTAGCCTTCCACCCAATAGGCCAGGAGACTTGCCATCGTGACCCTGAGGGTCCAGGTCCAGGCCAGAATGGGTAAGCGAAGCTCTAGGGAGCAGGGTTGTGGACATTGGGCCTAGAGCAGAAGCTAATTGGACTCTGCCCGTTTCTATACCTCTCACTCAAACCCACACATCAGAGCTGGAAGGAGGCCTGCAGGTGAGCCCACCCAGATTAGTGAAAAGAAAAGGCAACAAAATACCCATGGTCTAGATTCTTCTCCATGACCCCTCACAAATCTGTTTCTTTCTGTGAGCCTCAGTTTCCCTATCTGCAAAATGCATTTGTCTTACTTTGCGCTCTTAAATTTCACTGACACTTGGGCATTCAACAGATTAAAAAATTAAATGTCCCTGTTTGAGGCAAAGAGAGAAATATTAGATTCATGTTCCGGATGCTGAACCATTCTGTACTGCAGACACCAAGGTGTAGATGTTCTGTAATAAAAGCCCACACAAATTGCAGATTTCTATTAAAATTAAATGACGAGTTGGAGGAAGGCAAGAGAGAAGTCCCCTCTGGCTAATCTGTCTTCTCTTTAAAAATATTTCAAACAGAAATTTCAAGGAGGTTCACCTCCTTCCCCAACTGCGTACCCCCACAACATCCCTAAACAGAATTCAGCTTATGAGACCAGTGGAGGAATAATTCTTCCTCTAAAGGGTGACCTGTCTCAGATCCAGGGCAGCTGGCTTCTGCAGAGTTGGCAGTCTGAGAGCAGGTGCTCACGGCAGAGAACTCGGTAGCAGACCCTTAGGTCAGCTTGACTTTAGGCATCACCTTCATTTATAAAGGAATTAGCATTACTGACAACTTCTTGTACATAATTTGTAACAGGACACTATTGTTTTTCAAAGGAAATTAGGCAGTATTGTGTGTTTTGTTTTCTTTTTTGGTTTGTTTTGTTAGAAATGAGGTTGTTATCTTGGTAATCACAAATTGCTTATACCTGGGAAAAGTAGCCACCCAAAGGAGAAGAGGAGTCCACTGCAACGTGGGATCACAGGGCATCGGTAACCCTCTCACCTATCCTTGGCCAAGCAACTCCCATTCGTTCTCCCAGGTGTGGTGTAACCTTTTCCAGAAAGTCTATCTTGACCCTTAAGGTTGGGTTGGGTGCCTGTATGGGACATTATTGATACTCCATCCAAATCCCGTTGATTCCTTTACTTTTTCTGGACACCCCTCCTGGCTTCCCAGCTTCCTTCCATGTTCCCCTTTTGATATGCTTTTGCTTCCTGCAGCCTACACCTATGACTCTTTTTCAGAGGAGCCAGCATGGACAGAGAAGTATCTGGATTTTACCTACCTGCCCACACAGCAGTCCTTGGCCACTGACTGACAGGTACAGGAGTATGAAAGCTCAGGTTCCTCCCCTCCTATAGGGACAAATTCTGCGGATGACTTATACTCAGAGCTTCGAAGGAGTTCAAACTAGTTCAGTCATGGCCAATGAAGCAAAACCAAAACAGACCTGAATTTTTTCGATTTGGGTAATCAGGAATGATAACTGGAACAGGAAAAGTTACAGGTCAAAGTCCTGGAAAGGGGCACTCGGAAGAGGCATAGTAAGCCCTTTCAAGAGTCTGTTGCATGAGACTGGATTATTGGCAGGATACTGTGGAGAATGACACACATTCAAAGAGGGTTGGTTGGCCACCATCTTTGAGCAGGACACCGCTGTTTCAGACTTTGCTCAAAATCCTAAGGGCAAGAGATTTGGTTGCTATGCAACGCATACACTGCCCTTGTTTTCTGAGAGGGAGATTAGGTTTCCAGCAGAGGTTTGACCTATAATTTTTCCTGTTCCGGTTGTCATTCCAGTTCACCCAAATTTTAAAAATTCAGGTCTATTCTGTTTTCACTTCCTCGACCATGACTAAACTGGGAAGAACTGGTTTGAAGCCCTGCTCATACTCCAGAGTTCCCCTGTGGGATCAAGAGGAAGCTGCTTTTAGGAGGGCTTGCACCTCAAATAACACCCTAGCTGGGCTTCTTCCCCTTCCCTGCCTTGCTACCCTCACTCCTTTACTGGTTTCTCCTGGGAACACTGCCTTGAAAAAATCATTTATGCCCAAATCCTCACCACAGAGTCTGCATCTGGGGAACCCAACCCAAGAAAGTGCTCCTCCGATGTGCTCCTGTGGTCTTCTGGGCATGCCCCTATTGTAGTACTTATCATGTTGTTATTAGCTGCCGTCAAATCAGCCCCCAATTCATGGTGACCCCATGCATGACAGAACGAAACACTACCCAGTCCTGCGCCATCTACATGAGTGATTGCGGATCTGATTGTTGTGATCCACAGGGTTTTCATTGGCTAATTTTCAGAAGTAGATTTCAGAAGTAGATTTCTCATCCTAGTTCATCTTAGTTTGGAAGTTCTGCTGAAATTTATTCTTCATCATAGGAACACATAAGCCTCCAGTGCAGTTTGGAGGTGGACAGACGTTTGGTGGTTGCACATGAGGTACATTGGCTGGGAATTGAACTGGGTCTCCCACAGAGAAGGCGAGCTGAACCACCAATGCCTCACAGTAATTATCATAGTGACTTGTAAATATCTATTTGCTAGTCAACCTCTCTACGGGGCTGAGAGCTTTCTGAGGGCAGGGATGGTGTTTTGTTCCCAGAACCAACCCAGGATGTACCTATGGACTCAATGAGAACTTATGAATGAGTGAATGAATAAACAATTAACTCCACCTGTCAGAACCCATTGCAATAGAAAGCTAAGCCCAGGAAAATATCTGGGCACTTCTAGGGAAGCACAGTCCCAAACAGAAATTTAACTGCATGCCTTCCTGAAAATGGAGTGAGAAATCAATTCTTTCTTATGGCCTATGTATGCGTTCTTGCCCTTTGGCTGTCAATCCCATTTTTTACCATGCCTTACTCTGAAAAATGTGCATGTGTGTTTAGTTGTCTTCTTAATTTTTAAGTCCTCTGCAGGTTCTACCCCCAGACACTTGGAATCCACCACGAGGTCTACACTCATGGCTCAGCTTTTAGCTCATTTCTGGATAGTGACCTACCTTAGGATTCAACCCTGAGCCTTTTATCCACCGCATCACATCTGCTAGTTGTCGTCCTCCGGTGTCCCCAGTCCCCAGGTAGTTCCCACCAGCTGCCCTTTTCCAGGTGGCAGGACCTGGGGTATTGGATCCTGATCACTACCCCCAGCCGACTCCCCTGCCCCCGCCCCACCAGTGCCAGCGTGATGTGGAATGTGATTGTGACAGAGAGGCCCAGTCTGTTTCCACAGCACAGTCTCCAGCACGTCCAGGCAGGCCTGGGCAGGTCGCCAGGGGTGTTGTTGCCATGAAGGACAGCCTGTAGATTTCCCAGAAGAAACCATGAAGATTGGTTGGAACTGACAGTTGGCCCAGAATGGAGGCTTGAGCAGATTGGGGCCTTAACTTCTTCATATTGGGTTGGTCATAGGCTGAACTTATCCTCAGAGAGGATACCCAAGGCCCACTAGTCCCAATTTTTTTGGAGGTGGGTGTATGTGAAGCACAGAAAGAACAAGTCATATAAAAGAAATGAAAGAGCCTGCGAGACAGGGAGGCCTCTGCTGGGAAAGGAGGTCCACCCCACTCAGGGAGAGGGCCCTGGGAGCAGCTCCAGAACAGAGCCACTGGAAAAGCCATTCAGTCACAGAGAAAAGTCATCTAAATCTCTTGGGCTGAAAAAAAGTGTTTGAAAATGAACTTTCTGAACTCATGTTCCCTTCCCCTTCCTAATGTGGCAAATGCCATCCTTTCATCAAACATTCACAAGCAAATTATGAGCACCTGGGGAGTCAGGCTGTGCAGGAAATGATGGTGACGTTGGCTAGGCAGTCAAACAAAGGGCATGGAGATGTTAATGATTTACCATCCAGAGGCCTGGGGATTCCTTAGACACCTAGCTGCTACCAAAGCTGGGCACAGGGAGATACAGAATGAACTGCAAGGATAAAAAGGCTCTGCGGGCATTTTAAAGACAGTGAAACCATTCTGTATGATATTGTAATGGTGGACGCATGACATTATGCACTTGTCAAAAGCCATAGGAATGTACAACACAAAGAGTGAACCCTATTGTAAACTATGGACTTCAGTTAATAATAACATATCAATATGGTTCATTGCTTGTAACAAATGTACCACACTAATGCAAAATGTTAATAATAAGAGAAACTGTAGTGGGAAAGGGGGTATATGGGAACGCTCAGTACTTTCTAAGCAATTTTTCTGTAAACCTAGAACTACTCTAAAATATAAAGTGCATTGGTTGTATTTAAAAAAAAAAAAAAAAAGCTCTTTGCAAGATGATCCCAGGAGGAGAGTCTGGGTTCTTACAATTTAGTTTCAGGTTTTCTCTATCTTTATCTCTAAGGCACTGCCTATTCCAGATTCTCATCCTCTCACACCTATTCGGTTGTCAGATACTCCAAACAAATCTCCCCTCCCCTCCCACCCTCTCTTCTTTCCTTCCTTCCACAAACAGGTAAAACTAAGAAACCAAACCTGTTGCCAGCAAGTCAGTTTCAACTCACGGCATCTCCATGCGTTTCAGAGTAGAACAACAATCCGTAGGGTTTTCAATGGCTGTAATCTTTACAGAAGTAGATTGCCAGGACTTTCTTCCATTACTTTGCACCAGACACTAGGAGAACAGCCATGAACAAAACAGGTAAAAATCTTTGCCCTCATGGTGCTTACAATCTAGAGGGAGGAGACAGACACAATAAGCTAAGTAACTAAATAAAATATGTAGCATGTCAGAAGGTGACAAGTTTATGGAGAAAAATCAAGCAAAAAAGGAGAAGAGGAAATACTGGGGATGGTGGGGACTGGAGCTACGATTTTAAAGACAGAGGTGAGAGAATACCTTGCTGGAAAGAGGCATGTGAAATTTTTATTAAGTTCTTACTCTGTGTCAGACATCGTGGTAGCCACTCGGTAGACATTGGGCATAAGTTACAAATAAATGGATGTGATTCCTGCCCTTGTAAAGCTTAAAGTTTAGCGCCTATCCTGCCCACTCTGAATCTCTCTATATAAGGCTACTTAGATGATCTTCCTGCAACACAGGGATGGATCACATCATTGCCCTGCTTAAAATCCTTCAATGATATTTTTTCAATGCCTTGAGGATTAAATTCTGACTTCTTAGTGGGTTTAAAGCCCTTCTAAAAGCTCACTGCTAACTGAAAGGTTGTAGGTTTGAGTCCACCCAGAGGCACCTCAAAAGAAAAGTCTGGCAATCTACTGCTAAAAAAATCAAGCATTGAAATCCCTATGAAAATTGCCTCCATGAACAAATGCCTCCTTTATCGTGAGACCAGAAGAACTGGATGTTGCCTAGCTACCATTTCTGAACATTTTGATCAAAGAGTCTATAGAAAAATCCTGATCAAAAGGAGGGGAATGCAGAACAGAATTTCAAATTCTCATGGACTCCAAACCTTCTGGAGCCATGGAGGCTGGATGAACACCTGAAGATATTGCCCTCAAATAATCTTTAAAACTTAAAGCAGTCTTCTTAAAACCAAACAATAGTTTAGTTTAACTAGCAAAAAATGTCTGCCTTGAGCATTATACTCTCTTAAGAACTATCTATATGGGATCAAATTGACCAAAGCAATTCAAAACATTAGATAGGAACCTTAAGGGGCAATGAGTTTATGTTAATAGGGAAGGTACAACTCATAAAAGGAGGGTGACAAGGGTTGCACAACTTGAAGAATTTACTCAAAGTCACTGAATTGTACACGTAGAAACTGTTGATTTGGTGTATGTTTTGCTGTATATATTCTCAACAATGACAACAAAAACTCTCATGGAGCACAGTTCTACTCTGACACACATGGGGCCACCATGCGTTACAATCGACTTGATGGCATCTGGTTTGGTTTTTTGTTTATTTTAAAGCCTTTAGTCCCTGTTCCACATACCCAATATTTCAGCTACGCAAAATACTTACAGTTCTTCAAACACACTTTATACTTTTCTGCTTCTGCACTTTGCTCATGCTTGGTCTGGGTTACCCTTACTTGCCTTACTTGTCCAATTAAATTCTCTTTATCCTTAAAAACCAGTTCAAATGTTACTGTCTTAGTCATCTAGTGCGGCTATAACAGAAATACAAGTGGATGGCTTTAACAAAGAGAAATTTATTCTGTCACAGTCTAGGAGATTAGAAATCCAAATTCAAGGTGCCGGCTCCAGGGGAAGACTTCCTCTCTCATGCCGGCTCTGGGGCAAGTTCCTTGTTACCAATCTTCCCCTGGACTAGGAGTTTCTCGGCGCAGGGAGCCCGAGTCCAAAGGACACTCTGTTCTGGCTCTTGTTTCTTGGTGGTATGAGGTATCCCTGTCTCTCTTCTCATTTCTCTCTTTTATATCTCAAAAGAAATTGGCTTAAGTTGTAGATTAATCTTATTGGTTGAATCTATATAACTGCCGCTAATCCCATCTCATTAACATCATAGAGATAGGATTTACAACACATAGAAAATCGCATCAAATGACAAAATGGTGGACAATCACACAATACTGGGAATTATGACCTAGCCAAGTTGACAGATATTTCGGGGGGACACAATTCAATCCATGATAATTATTTTCTCTTTATTTTCTGGGCTTTCTCCCCACCTTCACTCCTGTACTAGACAACATTACTTGTCCTTCCTCTGTATTCCTGTAACATTCATCCTTTTCTCAAGTATTGTGTGCTACACACTTTGTCTTGGTGTCATCTCCACCTCTGCATTGGGAGTAGGGCTGTACTCAGCTGTCTAAAGTAGACACAGCATCTGAATAAGAGCAAGAACTGAGTACATGTTGTTGCTGTTGTTAGGTGCCATCCAGTTGATTCCGACTCATAGCGACCCTATGTACAACAGAACGAAACACTGCCCAGTCCTGCACCATCCTCACAATCATTGCTATGCTTAAGTCCATTGTTGCAGCCACTGTGTCAATTCATCTCACTGAGGGTCTTCCTCTCCTTCGCTGACCCTCTACTTTACCAAGCATGATGTCCTTCTCCAGGGACTGATCCCTCCTGATTACACGTCCAAAGTATGTTAGATGTAGTCTCGCCATCCTTGCTTCTAAGGAGCATTCTGGCTGCACTTCTTCCAAGACAGGTTTGTTCTTTTTTTGGCGGTCCATGGTATATTCAAAATTCTTCTCCAACACCACAATTCAAATGCATCAATTCTCCTTCGATCTTCCTTATTCATTGCCCAGATTTTGCATGCATACGAGGCAATTGAAAATGCCATGGCTTGGGTCAGGAGCACCTTAGTCTTCAAGGTGACATCTTTGCTTTTTAACACTTTGAAGAGGTCTTTTGCAGATTTGCCCAATGCAGTGTGTCTTTTGATTTCTTAACTGCTGCTTTCGTGGGTGTTGATTGTGGATCCAAGTAAAGCAAAATCCTTGACGACTTCAATCTTTTCTCCATTTATCATGATGTTGCTTATTGGTCCAATTGTGAGGATTTTTGTTTTCGTTATGTTGAGGTGTAATCCATACTAAAGGCTGTGGTCTTTGATCTTCACCAGTAAATGCTTCAAGTCTTCTTTACTTTCAGCAAGCAAGGTTGTGTCATCGGTGTAAGGCAGGTTGTTAATAGGTCTTTCCTCAATCCTGATGCCGTATTCTTCTTCATATAGTCCAGTTTCTCTGATTTTTTGCTCAGCATACAGATTGAATAGGTATGATGAAAGGATACAACCCTGACACACACCCTTCCTGACTTTAAACTAAGCACAGTCTCCTTGTTCTATTGAACGACTGCCTCTTGATCTACCTACAGATTCCCCATGAGCACAATTAAGTGTTCTGAAATTCCTATTCTTCACAATGTTATTCATGATTTCTTATGATCCACACAGGCAAATGCTTTTGCATGGTCAATAAAATACACGTAAACATCTTTCTGGTATTCTCTGCTTTCAGCCACGATCTATCTGATATCAGCAATGATATCCCTGGTTCCACGTCCTCTTCTGAATCCAGTTTGAATTTCTGGCAGTTCTCTGTCAATTTACTGCTGCAGCTGCTTTTGAATGATCTTCAGCAAAATTTTACTTGCGTGTGATATTAATGATACTGTTCAATAACTTCCGCATTTGGTTGGATCACCTTTCTCAGGAATAGGCATAAATATGGATCTCTTCCAGTCGTTTGGCCAAGTGGCTATCTTCCAAATTTCTTGGCATAGATGAGTGAGCACCTCCAGGACTGCATCCGTTTGTTGAAACATCTCAATTGGTATTCTGTCAATTCCTGGAGCCTTGTTTTTCACCAATGCCTCCAGTGCAGCTTGGACTTCTTCTGTCAATACCATGAGTTTCTGATCATATGTTACCTCCTGAAATGGTTGAACAACAACCAGTTTTTCTGGTATAGTGACTCTGTGTATTTCTTCCATCTTCTTTTGATGGTTCCTGCTTCGTTTAATATTTTCCCCGTAGAATCCTTAAGGACTGCAACTTGAGTCTTGAATTTTTTCTTCAGTTCTTTCAGCTTGAGAAATGCTGAACGTGTTCTTCCCTTTTGGTTTTCTATCTCCAGGTCTTTGCACATGTCATTATAATACTTTACTTTGTCTTCTCAAGCAGCTCTTTGAAATCTTCTGTTCAGCTCTTTTACTTCATCAATTCTTCCATTGGCTTTAGCTAATCGACATTCAAGAGCAAGTTTCAAAGTCCCTTCTGACATTCACTTTGGTCTTTTCTTTCTTTCCTTTTTAATGATCTCTCTCTTTCTTCATGTATGATGTCCTTGATGTCATTCCACAACTCTTCTGGTCTCCAGTCATGAGTGTTCAACGCATCAAATCTGTTCTTGAGATGATCTCTAAATTCAGGTGGGATATACTCAAAGTCATACTTTGGCCCTCATGGACTTGTTCTAATTTTCTTCAGTTTCAGCTTAAACTTCATATAAGCAAATGATGGTCTGTTCCGCAGTTGGCTGCTTGGGTTAAATTCAATGCAGTTGTGCTCTAGCTGCATATATACTGGGGTGAAGGTTTAAATGCTTTCAAAGAAACTGTTAGAACTTGAAAGCTAGGTCCACTGTGCCTTTGTTTTGTTTTCAATCTGTCACATAAGTCCTTAAACATGCTATAAAGTTGGTGCCTTTATAGTACAATGGTGGATCTCTCTTGCTGATCTACACCTTAATTTTCCAGCTCACAGAAGCTCATTCATCTGTACTGTGTAATGGCTCACCCTTCCAGCTCCCCTTGCCTCCTGGCAGAGAACCCCTGTGATATGCACCTTAGCGCTGAGTCTTGGGTCAAAGTAAAAAGGATATTCTCAGTCTATGAGGACTGGGGGTAAAGTGAGGTGTGGATTCAAAGTAAGGCAAAGAAAAAAAGCATCCATTTACAAAGTCTACAAGAGAAGTTTCTGAAAAGGGAACTATCCAAGGGGAAAGTTTTAGAATCAGCAACATTTTTTTTCAGGCAACTGGAAAAGATATGAGGTATTCTATATTTATTTGTCCTGATCAAAGGAGGACTACAGAGTGAGAAACGGTTTTAATTCTCCTAGAATCCAGATTTCTGGGGTCCATGGAGTTGAGGTGACCCACCCAGCCCATTTGCCCTTAGATGTCCTCTTGAACCATAAGCCTTGAAGAAACTGGTCTCCTAAAGTCAGCAGTAAGTCAAACAATAGTCTTGCTAATTTAGTGAGGTCGTCTTGCCTAGGCAATGTGCTCTTTTTAAGAATTCAGTCAATTTCAGGAAACAGAAGCTCCAGGGGCTGACTGGAAGCTGTGTTTTAGGGTAAGCTGCTATTATAAAAACACTGTTCTGGCCCCATTTCCATGGCATTGTTGATAGGATGGGGTATAGGAGTCTTTGGAGGTTTTCTTATCTTTGGAACTCTCTTCTGTTTTCCAGACCAGGCGTTCCCCAGTGCATGAACTGAAAAATAAAACTAATGAGTTTATATGCAAATTTAATATTGTGAAAATTTTGTTTTTAACAGGAGGTAGTTTTACCAGAGGAAGTTCAAAGTAAAGAGGCCAATGATTAGAAGTGGGCATGTGAGATGAAGGAATGAGTGCAAATTATGCTTAAAATCACATTCTATTTCATCCAGGAATTCATTTATTTATTCATTTTCATTCATATTCACACAACAAATTTGCCAGACACTATCCTAGCTGTTCAAAATACAATTGTTGAGGGGGGAAAAAAAAAGACTCAGTCCATGCCAGTGCAGTCAGGAAACCAGAAGATAGTCAAATACTCACAAGGTACAAATGTCAATTTAGAAGTGTGGTGAGGGCTATGAAGGAAGCATTCACAGAGCTCTAAAGTGTATAACAGTACCTGACAGGTCAAGGCTTGCCTGAGGAAGTAACAGGTAAGTTGTGAGCTTAAGGATGAATAGAGGTTAACTAGGTCTTGGGTGGAGCAGGGAAGCTGGGCTAGAGTTGCTCTCCAGAAGAAGGTAATAGCACGTGGGAAGGTCTTATGCCAGAGAGGAGGAGAGCGCAGTCAAGTGGGTTTAGAGTTCAGGAGGGTGAGGAGAAAACAATACAGGAGGCTAGAGAGAGCAGAAGTGGCCAGACCAGACAGGCTCATATCGGCCACCATGGGGATTTTGTCTTTGTGTTAAGAACATGGGATGACACAGGAGAAATTTTAACAGTGGAGGTGGAGTGGGGAGTATATATGTGTCATCTGATCAGATATATAATTTGAAAACTTCATCTAGCTGCCATGTGAAAAGCTTTAGAAGTGGAGAGATCCTTTAGAAAACCATTGCAAGAATCCACATAAGAGATGGATGGGAACTTGGATGAGGGAGGGGCAGTGTGATTTCCACAACCTGAGTCTCAGCCCTGTAACTTCTATAAAGGAGATAAGAAGACTTAAAGCTTAGGGTAATAAATATGCAAAGTGTCTGGTTCATAGTAAATGATCAAAAAATTTGTGGTTTTCTTCCCTCCTGCTATGAAGCAGGCTGCTGACACTCAGCAGAGGTTCCTAGGCCAGTTAGACTCTGAGGTGGTTTTTGTTTTATTCAGAGAAGCCACCTTGTGTTTGTACAGGGAAATGGGAACAGGAAGCCACCCGAGACACATTGTAGAGAAGTTCCTTTCCAAAATATTTTTGAGGAGTAAAAAGAGAGGACAAATTAAATGGTTCCTGGAAGTGTCACAGACAGATTGGCACACACACACAGAGTTGTGTGAGGTTCCTTAGGCAAAAAATGACATTACTCTCTGCTCACAATCGGGAGGGCCAATACCCCTGGCTAAGATGGTTTTGGACTCCTGGGAGTGTTGTTACATCTGAGATCTCCTTGAGAAACTCTTCCTTTCCCTTGAAGCCAATTTGGTAATGAAAGTTGTATAGGACTGTGATCGGGTAACCCAGATAAAGGCCTCTTGTGTTCATCCAAGTGTGTGCAATATTGGATGACATGCTCTTCCAATGAAAATAAAGCATGGCCACCCTCCAACTCAGCAAAGAGGGAGAGAAAACCTCCCCCTTTCTCACGTAGACAGCTGGAACAAAGGCTTCACCTTTGGTTAGTTTACCAAGAGCACAACTAAGAAAGACCCACAGGTTTGCATTAATCAGGTGATATTTTTGTCAGCACAGTCAGAAATGCTTCTAGCTAAAAGGAAAATGTAATTTCTCATTTTCCCCTCAAAGAAATAACCAACCAACAAAGGAGTGCTCACCTTGAAGCACTGAGAACAAGTCACTCACTCCTGAACACAAATTTGGGGAAAAACTTTGTGCAAAACGTACTTTAACACGAATGATTCTTCCCTTAAAAGTCTTTAACCACAAAAAGTTACAGTTCCTTTTAGTACTCAAATAATGATGGTATTAACCCCAGCAGCTTGACTGTCAGTAAGTAGCTTCCCTCAAAGTGTGCCTTGGTTATTTCTGAGCGCTCTCCAAGGGGCAATCCAATGCAATCTCTCAGTTGAAGTCACCTTTCAGCTGCGTCCTCTTCGTCCTCTCCCATTTGGCTGCCCATTCATCCGGAAGTTTCCTTGCTGTTCCTGTCATAGAACAACTGCCCTGTCAAGGGGCTTTTCCTTGGAGTGGCTGGAGAACTGCTGGAGGATTCTGAGCAGAGGCAGGACATACCTGTATTAGCTTTTAATAGGATCACATTGTTGCTATGTTAAAAATAAATTGTAAGGGATGAGAGTGGCAGCAGACAGCCCTGCCAGAGCCTATTGATAAACAGGTGAAGGATGATGGGCTTTGGAGGAGGGTTGTAGCAGTGGTGACATGTGATCCGGTTTTGGATATATTGCAAAGATAGAGCTAATAGGATTGTCTGGTAGATTGCTGTGGAACGTAAGAGAAAAAGAGGAGCCAAGGTTGACTCCAAGGTTTTTGGGATGAGAACTAAATGGATGAATTTGACATCAACTGACATCACATTCCCACATTCCCTGACTAGAAAATTAGTTCCATTCATTTTGTTTGCCCAACCGATCCCTAAAATTACTAGTGATTAAGCCCAATACTAGGAATGATGAAGGTTGTTTTTCCACCTGATTCACTGAAGATTATATCTACTTCTAGTGAACAGATTACAGTCACTTGTCGGGCCAAAAAGGAAACTTTAACATACTTTTTAAAGTAGTGGATTTATAAGCAAAATCTCTTATCATAATCTAATAACATTAAAAAGAAATTATTGTGAAATGATGAAAAATCTTAACTGCTTAAGAATTAAGAAAATACACCTAGATAATCTTTGGCTCAAAGAGAAGATCAAGAGAGAATTTTTTTTTATTGCTAGAATGCAATAAAAAGGATAAACGAAACTATAAACCAGTGACCCAGCAAGGCTCTCCTCAAAGGAAAATTTATGGCCTTAAATGCCTTTACTGCTGGAGAAGAAAGAATAATAATTAAGGGAACTAAGTACTTGTCTTAAGAAACTAGTGGGGATTGGTTCCAGGACCCTTGCAGATACCAAAATCCGAGGATGCTCAAGTCCCTTATATAAAATGATGTAGTATTTGCTATAACCTACATACATCCTCCTGTATACTTTAAATTATCTCTAGATTACTTATAATACCTAATACAGTGTAAATGCTATGTAAAGAGTTGTTTCATCACAATTGAAGACTTGCTGCAGAAGGTAGCCTTTCTCTTTGAGTTTCTTGAGTTCTTCTGGGAATGGTGATGTGGACTGGGCTTCAGGTGATACCAATTCTCCTGTGATCTCTAAGTTCTTGAGGCTGTAGCACTTTACAGAGCTAACCAGCCACTCCTTACTAACCTTAAACTCCTTCCTCTCGCTCTCCTCAACCTCCTCACACTTATTTAACCTTTGAAGGATTGTTTTGGCCACTTCATTGCTTTTTTGGAGCCATTTTTTCACAGAAACAAAGGGTGCACACAACATAAGTAGCTAACGAACAAGATGCTAGGCAAACAATGCTCAAACAATGAGTGCTGGAGAGAGATTGAGCATCTGTGAAATGGTGGGAGGCTACGAGAGTGTATGCCTACACATCACTTCATTGGTGTGGATTCAATGTAGTGCTCGATGCATGGCAAATTTAAGTTTTGCTTTTTGGAAATTTCTTTTTGTTTTTTATTTCCGAATATTTTCCATCCCCAGTTGGTTGAATCCATGGATGCAGAACTTGCGAATACAAGGGGCTGGCTGTAACAACAAAATAAACCAAAGGAAACTAGGAAGAATGTATCAATTTGGCTGGGCCATGATTCTCAGAACTGTGTGGTTGGCCTCCATTTTCTGATTGTAATTTTATGTTAGAGAGGATTAGGGTGGGATTGTAACACCACCCTTACCCAGGTCACATCCCTGGTCCAATGTAAAGGGAGTTTCCCTAGGGTGCGGCCTATGCCACCTTTTACCTTACAAGAGATAAAACAAAAGGGAAGCAAGCAGAAAATTGGGGACCTCATACCACCAAGAAAGAAGCACTGGGAGCAGAGCGTCTCCTTCGGACCCAAGTTTCCTGCGCAGAGAAGCTCCTAGTCCGGGGGAAGACTGATGATGATGAGGACCTTCCTCCAGAGCCGACAGAGACAGAAAGCCTTCCCCTGGAGCTGAAGCCCTGAATTTGGACTTCTAGCCTACTAGACTGTGAGAAAATCAATTTCTCTTTGTTAAAACTCGTGGTATTTCTGTTAGAGCAGCACTAGATGACTAAGACAAAGAGATTTCTAAAACTAAAAGTTGAAATTAATTAAACATGACAATTAAATTTTAATTTATTGATGTATTAAAATTAAATTAATTAGATATAACAAACGCAATGCTGGTTCATTAAAATAGTTAAACCTTCAAAAGACTGAATAAGTGAAAAAGAGAATAAACAAAAATATGAGAAAGGAGACTCAACTCTAGATACAGGAGAAATTAAAAGAATTATAAGAAGATATTGCATGCAATTCTGTAGCAATAAATCTGAGAATCTAGAGGAAAAAAATGGTAATAGTACATATTGTTAACACTGAGCCAAGAGGAAGAAGGAAGCTTGACTAGAACAATTATCATCTGAAAAGTGAATAAAGATGTACAGTTGAAAAAGCTCACAGGAGCAGATGAGTTCACAGGTTAGTAAGAGATGTTTCCATTTCCTTCCCTAATAAGCTAGTCACACTACTTGGCTCAGTAGTGAATAATAGTTACATAGTCATAATATTTTAATTCTATTTGTTGGTTTGCTATTTTTAAAATCACCCATATGATTTCTGCTCCAATGTGTGTAAAGAGTTTGGAAGTCATCACTCCCATACTCACAACAAGAACAAAGCGGAGCGATGGGGCCATAGTCTCACAAGACTGAGTTTCACTCAGTCAATTGGCATAAAGTAGTTCATAAAGAAAGTGTTCTACATTCTAGTTTGGTGAGTAGCTTGCAAATGGCCATCTAACACACAGCTATTGGTCTCTTCTCACTTGGAGCAAAAGAGAATGAAGGAAACCAAAGACTGAAATTAAATCTAGTCCACAGGACTAACAGCCCACATAAACCACAGCCTCTTCTAACCTGAGACCAGAAGAACTAGATGGTGCCCAGCTAGCACTACCAACCATTCTGACCAGAGACACAACAGAAGGTCCCAGATAGAATGAGAGAAAAATGTAGAACAAAACTCAAATTCCTAAAAAAGACCAGACTTACTGGACTAATAGAGATTAGAGAAACCCCCAAGACTATCACCCTAAGATACCCTTTTAACTTGAAACTAAAGCCACTCCCAAAGATTGGCTTATAAAATAAACAATACCACCTGTGAGGAACGTATTTCCTTAAACAATCAACTATACGACACCAAATGGTCAACATTTACCCAAAAGCAAAGATAAGAAGGCAAGGAGGGGCAGGGAAGCTAGATAAATGGAAATGGAACAAACAGAATGGAAATAATGAGAGTGCTGATACATTGCAAAAATTGTAATCAATGTCACAGAACAATTTGTACAAAAATTGTTAAATGAGAACCTAATTTGTTGTGAACCAAATTTCTTGGCATAGACGAGTTAGCACTTCCAGGGTTGCATCCATTTGTTGAAACATCTCAATTGGTATGCCATCAATTCCTGGAACCTTGTTTTCCACCAGTGCCTTCAGTGCAGCTTGTGCTTATTCCTTCCTTCTAAGTAGGGTCGCTCTGAGTCAGAATCAACTTGACGGCAACGGGTTTGGTTTTTTATTTTTTTTAAGTGGACTTAGACTAGTTGGAAAGGTATATAGGTATAACTTGGAGATATTGTAGGTTTGGTTCCAGGCCACGGCAATAATGCAAATATTACAATAAAGCAAGTCATCTGAATTTTTTGGTTTCCCAGTGCATGTAAAAGTTATGTTTACATTATACTGTAGTCTATTTAGTGTGCAATAACACAACATCTAAAAAAAATGTATATACCTTAATTAAAAAATACTTTATTGCTACAAAATACTAACCATCATCTGAGTCTTCCATGAATTGTAATCTTTTTGCTGGTAGAGTGTCTTGCCTCAGTGTTGATGGGTGCTGACTGATTAGGGTGGTGGTTGCTGAAGGTTGAGGTGGCTGTGGCAATTTCTTAAAATAAGACAACAATGAAGTTTGTTGCATCGATTGACTCTTCCTTTCACAAAACATTTCTCTGTAGCATGTGATGCTTTTTTATAGTATTTTACCCACAGTAGAATTTATTTCAAAATTGGAGTCAATCCTCTCAAACCCTGCTGCTATTTAACAACTAAGCTTATGCAAGATTCTAAATCCTTTGCTGTCATTTCAACAATGTTCACAGCATCTTCACCAGGAGTAGATTCCATCTCAAGAAACCACTTTCTTTGCTCATCCATAAGAAGCAACTCCTCATCCATTAGTTTTATCATGAGATTGCAGCAATTCAGTCACATCATCAGGCTCTGCTTCTAATTCTAGTTCTCTTGCTATTTCCACCACATCTACAGTTACTTCTTCCACAGAAGTCTTGAACCCCTCAAAGTCATCCTTCTTCCAAAATCCTGTTAATGTTGATATTTTGACCTCCTCCCATGAATCAAGAATATTCTTAATGGCATCTAGAATGGTAAATCCTTTCCAGAAGGTTTTCAATTTGCTTTGCCCAGATCCATCAGAGGAATCACTATCTATGGCGGCTATAGCCTTAGGATATGTATTTCTTAAATAATAAGACTTGAAAGTCAAAATTATTCCTTGATCCATGGGCTGCATAATGGATGTTGTGTTAGCAGGCATAAAAATAACATTAATCTCCTTGTACATCTCCATCATAGCTCTTGGGTGACCAGGTGCATTGTCAATGAGCAGTAATATTTTGAAAGGAATTTTTTTTCTGAGCAATAGGTCTCAACGATGGGCTTAAAATATTCAGTAAAACATGTAAACAGAAGTGCTGTCACCCAGGCTTTGTTGTTCCATTTATAGAACACAGGCGAGTAGATTTAGCATAATTCTTAAGGGCCCTAGGATTTTTGGAATGGTAAATGAGCATTGACTTCAACTTAAAGTCTTCAGCTGCATTAGCCCCAAACTAAAGAGTCAGCCTGTCCTTTGAAAATTTGAAGCCAAGCATTGACTTAGCTATGAAAGTCCTAGATGGCATCTTCTTCCAATATAAAGCCGTTTCATCTACAATGAAAATCTGTTGTTTAGTGTAGCCAACTTCATCAATTAGCTAGTTCTTCTGGATAACTTGCTGTAGCTTCCACATCAGTACTTGCTACTTCACCCTGCACTTTTATGTTATGGAGATGGCTTTGTTCCTTTAACCTCACAAATCAACCTCTGCTAGCTTCAAACTTTTCTTCTGCATCTCCCTCACCTCTCTCAATTTTCATAGAATTAAAGAGAGTTAGGGTCTTGCTCTGGATTAGGCTTCGGTTTAAGGGATTATTGTGGCTGGTTTGATCTTCCATCAAACCACTAAAACTTTCTCCATATCAGCAATAAGGCTGTTTGGCTTTCTTATCATTCATGTGTTCACTGGAGTAGCACTTCTAATTTCCACCAAGAATTTTCCTTTGCATTCACAACTTGGTTAACTGCTTGGCACAAGAGGCCTAGTTTCAGCCCATCTTGGCTTTCAGCATGCCTTCCTCACTAGGCTTAATCATTTCTAGGTTTTGATTTAAAGTGAGGGATGTGTGACTCTCAGGAAGCCTGAGAAGAGGGAGAGAGACAGGGGGAACAGCTGGCCTGTGTAGCAGTCAGAACACGCACAACATTTATCGATTAAGTTCATTATCTTATGTGGGTGTGGTTCATGGCACCCTAAAACAATTACAATAGTAACATCAAAGATCACTGATCACTGATCACCACAGCAGATATAATAATAATGAAAAATTTTGAAATATTGTGAGAATTACCGAAACGTGACACAGAGACACCAAGTGAGCACGTGCTGTTGGAAAAACGGTGCCGATAGACTTGCTGGATGCAGCGTTGCCACAAACCTTCAATTTGTAAAAAGCACAATAACTGTGAAGCACAATAAAATGATGTATGAGTGTACTGCAAACTGTAGAGCAGACCCCAAAAAAAAATTTTTTTAAGAAATATATAGGAATACATGGGAACTCTCTGTACTATCTGCTCAATTTTCTGTAAATCTAAAACTCTAAAAAATAAAGTCCATTAATTAACAAAATCAACCCACAGACCAAGCAAACTTAATTATAGTTGAACTATAGTATATAAATGCTATGAATATCTTGACATGTTAAAATACGGTTAGTTGACAAAAAATAGGGAGGAGATAAGGAAAGAAGTGAACGGCTGTGTAGGTGAATTTAATAGAGAAGGAGTGCTAGAAGGGTAGATCAAGAAATAGAGTTTTAAGTATAGTATTCAATAATTGGAGCCCTGGTGCCATAGTGGTTAAGAGCTACAGTTGCTAACCACAAAGGCTGACAGTTGGAATCCACCAGCCACTCCTTGGAAACTCTATGAGGCAGTTTTACTCTGTCCTATTGGGTCACTATGAGTCAAAACTGACTCGACGACAACAGGGTTTTTATTATTATTATTATTCAGTAAAAACTATCAGAAAAAAGAAATTAAGACTATCAAAAAAGCCAAAAAGGAGGAGGTGGAATGGAAAAAGGAAGTGGGATGGGGCAGTAGGTATGCTGGTTTCACCATCTTTCATATTGAAGAGTCAATAAATACTGTCTAACATGGATAAATCGTGAAATAAAGATCTAAATGTCATAGGTGGAGTTATGGTGGTTTGAATCCACCACCAGAATAACTCAAAATAGAAACAGTAAAAAGTAGTAATTTCTGGGGAGTGGGACTGAGTGTAAAAGTGATACTTTAGCTTTATTTTGTACCTTTAGGTTCTGTTTGCATTTTTAAAATCAGTTCTTCTAAATCGGTGTATTCGTAGATACATAAAAATAGAGGAGAAAAGAGCCAACAAAACTGCCTCCTCTTTGGAAGAGGGCAAGAGAAAGAAAATTCCTTGGTTATCACATAGTTATCACGTAAAGAAAATAAAAGTCCTCACAACTGGACCAATAAGCAATATCGTGATTAATGGAGAAAATATTGAAGTTGTTAAGGATTTCGTTTTACTTGGATTCACAATCAATGCCCATGGAAGCAGCAGTCAAGAAATCAAATGACATATTGAATTAGGCAAATCTGCTGCCAAAGACATCTTTAAAGTGTTGAAAAGCAAAGATGTCACTTTGAGGACTAAGGTGCACCTGAACCAAGCCATGGTATTTTCAGTCTCCTCGCATGCATGCAAAAGCTGGACAACGAACAAGGAAGAGTGAAGAAGAGTTGAGGCCTTTAAACTCTGGTGTTGGTGAAGAATATTGAATATACTACGGACTACATAAAGCCCTGCTGGTGCAGTGGTTAAGAGCTCGGCTGCTAACCAAAAAGGTCTGCAGTTTGAATCCACCAGCCACTCCTTGGAAATCTTACAGGGCAGTTCTACTCTGTCCTATAGGGCTGCTATGAGTCGGAATACACTCGATGGCAAGGGGTTTGGGGGTTTTTTTGGCCAGAAGAATGAACAGATCTTTCTTGGAAGAACTACAGCCAGAATTCCCCTATCTTAGTTATCTAGTGCTGCTATAACAGAAACACCACTAGTGGATGGCTTCAACCAACAGAAGTTTATTCTCTCACAGTCTAGTAGGCTGTAGGTCCAAATTCAGTGCATCAGATCCATGGGAAACTTTCTCTCTTGGCTCTGGAGAAAGGTCCTTGTCATCAATCTTTCCCTGGTCTAGGAACTTCTCAGGCACAGGGACCCTGGGTCTAAAGGATGTGCTCTGCTCCCGGTGCTGCTTTCTTTCTGGTATGGGGTTCCCATGTCTCTCTGCTCGGTTCTCTCTTTTATATCTCAAAAGAGATTGGCTCAAAACACAATCCAATCTTGTAGATTGAGTCCTGCCCCATTAACGTAACTGCTGATAATCCTATTTCATTAACATCAGAGTGATGGGATTTTCAACACGTAGGAAAATCACATCAGATGACAAAATGGTGGACAATCACACAATACTGGGGATCATGTCCTAGCCAAGTTGACAGATAATTGGGGGGGACACAGTTCAATCCATGACAGTTCTTTAGAAGCGAAGATGGCAAGACTTCATTTTATGTACTTTGGACACGTTATCAGGAGGGACCAGTCCCTGAAGAAGGACATTATGATCGGTAGAAGGTCAGTTAAAAAGAGGAAGACCCTCAATGAGATGGATTGACATAGTGGCTGCAACAATGGGCTCAAACATAGCAATGATTGTGAGGATGGTGCAGTACTGGGCAGTGTTTCATTTGTAGGGTTGCCATGAGTCGGAATCAACTCGACAGCACTGATCATTTGGTTAGATGATCGAAATCAATGTACTATGCCTATTAGCCTGACTTTAGTGCAAGGAAAAGCTCGAAGCCTTTTCAATGATTTAAAAGCTGCTCATGCAGCGTGTGAAGGTGATTATGATGAAGAATTTGTTGCGAGTCGGGATTGGTTCAATTGTTTCAAAGTGAGGGCAAATAGACATAATATTAAAGTGCAAAGTGAAGCAGCAAGTGCCAGTGTAAGTGCTGCCAGTGACTTTACTGAAATGATGAAAAAAATTATTGAGGGAGATTATTTGCCAGATCAAATATTTAACGTAGATGAGACTGGCTTATTTTGGAAAAAATGCCTGAAAGGACTCACATTTCCAAAGAGGAAAAAAATGCACCAGGGCATCGAAGATAGGCTAACATTATTTCTTGGGAGTAACACATCCAGGGATTTCAAGCTCAAGCCTTTGCTTGTATATCACTCCCTAAATCCAAGGGTACTTTGCTGTATCATTAAGGCATCTCTTCCCGTTATTTGGAAGGCAAATGCAAAGGCTTGGGTTACAATTGCCATCTTTGAAGATTGGTTCTTGAGCCATTTTGCTCCTGCTGTTGAACATTATTGCTTGGCCAAGAAAATTGCTTTCAAGATTCTCCTGGTGCTTGACAATACACCTGGACACCCAGGCACTTTAGATGACTTTCACCCCAATGTAAATTTCATATTTTTACCCCCCAACACCACATCACTACTTCAGCCAAGGGATCAGGGAGTCACAGCCTCCTTTAAGGTCTGTTACTTATGGCAGACCTTCTCACAAGCAGTCAGGGCTTTCCAAGATGATGTGATAAGCTTAAGGGAGTTCTGGAGGAATTATAACATCTATGGTACCATCAAAAATACTGCTGATTCTTGAGATGAAGTGAAGCAGTCAAATATGAAGGGAGTGTGGAACAAATTGTGCCCCCAATTTTCAGGGGTTTACAGCAGATGACATCACTGAAGCCAGGCAAGCTGTGGTTGATGTTGGTAATCAACTGCAGTTAGACATCAGTGAAAAAGATGTCATAGAGTTACTCAACACCCATGACAAAGAACAAATCAATCAAGACCTTGTGGAACTAGAGGAGCAGATGATAGCATTTGAGGAAGAAGACCAGCACCTAAAAAATGCAGAACCAAGAAAGTTTTTGACGAAGGACTTAGCTGAAGACTTTCATCTCATTGAAGCAGGGATGGCAAAGTTAGAGGAGCAAGATCCTAACACACAGGGGTTCACCAAAGTTTACTGTACAGTTGCCGAGGGCCTCAGCTGCTACAAGCCGTTTGTGACAAGAAAAAGAAAAACTCTGTACAAACCTCCCTTGATACTGTCCAAGAAATTGTCTCCAGCAGTAAACCCCACCCCTACACCAGCAACAGAATCAAACACTGACTCTCCAGCATCCTCTCCCACACAAGGCCCATCATCTTCAACTGTAGCCATCTCTCCATCATCTTCTCCTGCATCATCAGTTATTACTGTTATCCTAATGTTACGTCATGAACGCCCCTTCTGGTATACAAGACATTGATGGAACGACAGTGTTAACCTTTAATCATGATCTTTTTTCTTTTTTTAAATACCTGAACTGTTTCTTTAATTTTTTTTTACACTGTACTGTATACCTAAACACACACAGATTCTCTCCAGGACAGTACTCTGTATGTACTTTTCTTATTACTGTATTATTATTATAATGTACTCTATTATTATGTTTAAGATGTTTTAGTGTATTTGGAAGTTGCTTAAGAGTTTTATATGCATGCTGTTGTTGTTAAATGCCCTTGAGTCGCTTCCAACTCATAATGACTCTGTACAACAGAAGGAAATATGGCCTAGTCCTGTGCACAGAAAGGTAAAATATATACTATATACTATTACATGAGAACTGTATGCATCTGTTCCGACTTAATCACAAATTCAACTTAAAGACAGAATTAGGAACGGATCTCTTTCATAACCCGGGACTGCCCGTATAAGCTTCCTTGTTACAAAACCCTTTCAATTTGTACCCTTTGTACCGCTCTTCAGAACTCGTTTGACTTCAAGACCAAACGTTTCCTGTTTCATGAACTAAGAAAGTAAAGCTTATGAGTTCACACACACATTTAATATTGTGACAATTTTATTCTTAATAACATGATTCATGATTATAAAAAGCAACATGATTAATGTTACTTGTTAATATTATTTCAAGGGAGTCTTATTACCTTTGGGTGAGAAAAATCACCTGTAGAAGTTTCTACATGTGATAGGAATCCCAGCGGGACCTGGCAGGGACTAACCAGAGGCTGAATTCTGTTAGGAATTTTGATACAAAAGTAATGTTGATCATTGGCTAAAGTCCTGCTGCAGGAGAAGACACTGTGGCCAGTTTGCCCTCAGGTTTGTCTGCTGGCACAACGGAGCTGGGGTCAGGGGGATTGGCACAGCAAGAGCAGGAATCCTATAACCCTATAGGCAGGAGAACAGGAGCCCTGGTGGTGCAATGGTTAAGCACTCAGCTGCTAACTGAAAGATCTGCAGTTGGAACCCACCAGCCACTCCATGGGAGAAAAGACCTGAACACCTGCTCCCATAAAGATTTCAGCCTAGGAAAAACCCTATGGGGCAGTTCTACTCAGTCCGATAGGATCCCTATGAGTTGGAATCGACTTGATGGCACACAGCAGTAACAATAACCAGAAGAAGCTGCCTTCAGAGAGGGAGGTGTTACTCGCTTGCCATATACAGCTTCAGGGTCTGATCCCTCCTACCTTGACACCAGCCCTGGGCATTAAATCTTGTTTTCCCAACACAGCTAGCAGCAGCTGCTTTCATATCTCCAGGACCTCTTCTCATTGACACTCCCCTCCACACCACTAATCTCAGCTGAGAGGCAGTGAGAGTCACCATCTGTGAGCTAGGGCTGTTCAGTATGCTTTATCACAGATCAGAAGGCCAAGTTTTACTTTGTTTGGTTTGGTTAATTACACACCAAGTTGTCACCTAGAGCTTAGCAAAGGGTATGAATATACCCATAAATTATCTAGTCATCAAAGGGGATTTTTATACTCCTAACAGGAGTCTCTTTATGCTCAAATGAGCATGTGATATTTTGCAAAGGTAAGCATTCCAAGGGAGCTGTTAATTGTTTAAACCTAGGGCGTTTGGGTGACTGCAAACGGCCGTTGATAGATCCCGGAAGTGGTTCCACACAGGCCGTGAATTTACAGTTCCAAGTGGAAGGCCTGCCCGGGAACCATTTTAAAAACCAACAGGAGCCCATGGGACTGTTTCACAATTTAGAGGTGTCTTGCTGTGACAGCGATGGGCTCAAAGGGAAACCGAGGAATTTTTGTGTCCCCTTTCGATAGGGGGCAGAGTTAGCCTTGGGCAGCACCCTTGTTATTGGAAAATTAGGGACGTGGCAAGGAGTCCCTGGGTGGTGCAAACAGTTAAGCACTCAGCTACTACTTGGAAAGTTGGTGGCTCTGTTTGTTCGTTTGTTTTAAATCTGGAATTCTAGAATAGCCATTATCTTATTTCTTCAATTCTTTTTTTTTATTATTATTATACTTTAAATGAAGGTTTATAGAACCAGCTTCTCATTAAACAGTTAGTATGCATATTATTTTATGACATTGGTTACCAACCCCACGACATGTCAACACTCTCCCTTCTCACCCTTAGGTTCCCCATTACCAGCTTTCCTGTCCCCTCCTGCCTTCTAGTCCTTGGCCCTGGGCTGGTGTGCCCCGTTAGTTTCATTTTGTTTTATGGGCCTATCTAATCTTTGGTTGAAGTGTGAACCTCAGGAGTGACTTCATTACTGAGCTAAAATGGTGTCCGGAGCCATACTCTTGGGGTTTCTCCAGTCTCTGTCAGGTCAGTAAGTCTGGTCTTTTTTTTATGAGTTAGAGTTTTGTTCTACATTTTTCTCCAGCTCTGTCTGGGATCCTCTTTGGTGATCCCTGTCAGAGCAGTCAGTGGTAGACCTGATGGCTCTGTTTTGAACCTCAGTAGACAGGCCTGGAGATCTGCTTCCAAAAGGTCACAGTCATGGAAACCCTGTGGAGTACAGTTCTGCTCTTCAGCACATGAGGTAACCATGAATTGGAATCAACTTGACCAAAACTGGTTTGGTTTTTCTTTTTTTTTTTTTAGTTTTCGGGTGACGGCAGGAGGGCAATGTTGAGTCACAATCATCAAGGGAGTAGAACTGTGATGAAATTTTAAAATATGGGAGGAGAAGACATTTAATCTCAGAACAAACTCCTTTCTCTGCTTTCCCTACTGGCAGCTATACCTGCTGATGGTTCCTAACTACAGGGTCAAATCTGTGCCAAATCCTAAGCCAATCTCAACAGGCTAAAGGCAGGGTCTTTCAATCATTCATCTTTTTATCCATTCATTTATTCAGCTCACATGCACTGTGACAAGCATTTTTCAAGGTATAAAGGGATAAGAGAATGTAGAAGACATGGTCCCTCCCTCCAAGTGGCCACCACCCAGGGCTGGAAATAGGCAGGTACAGAACACTAATCAAGGAATTTGTTCTTCCAGGCCCTGCCCTGCCCCAGAATTAGTCTCTGCTTGATTCTGGTTTGTCTAACAAATTTCTACTCACGTTTTAAGGCCCAGCTTAAATGTCATCAACTCTATGAAGTGTTCCCCAATTCCTTCTAGCTGAGTCGAACTGAGTCCTATTTCTGTGCTGCTGGACTACTTTGTAGCCACTACCGTCTCCCCTCTGGACTAAGCTCATTGGGATAGGAGTCATGTTTCAGTCTGCCAGCTGGTCAGTCACTGGACAATTGATAGTTGGGCACCCGCTATATCACAGGCACTGTCCTAGGCATAGTAGATATACTCATAAACAAGATAACCATGATTATTCCCCTCTAGGAGCTTATGGTCTGGGGTGGGATACTAACAGATACAGAGGCAATTACAATGCCAAGAGATAAGTACAAGCCTGGTGTTTCAGACAGAGGGAATGTCATGTGTAAATATTATGACAAGACCAGGCCTGGTGGATTTAAGGAAGATAAAAAAGCTTAGTATTGCTGGAGAATAATACTGGCAAAAGATGAGGACAAGGAGGAGACCAGAGCTGTGTTACTCTGAGCACGCTGAGTCCTTTAGGAAGATTGAAATTTATCCCAAAGGCAGGAGGGGATTTTGAAGGATATTAAGCAGGGAAGAGACATCCCAGATTTGTACTTTGAAAAATGATTTTGGCTGCAATTCCTAAAACAGATGGACAGGAGACATTATTGGAGACACGGACAGCAGTTAGGAGGGATTCTGGTGAGAAATGATGGTGGCCTGATCAAGGTGGTCACAGCAGGAATGAAGCCTAGTAAGTTATTGCCAGAGGTGTCTTGCAGGTGCAATGGACAAGGTTTTGGTGGTTTATTGGAGGTGGCTGCAGGTGTAAGGTAGAGATGGAGATGGAGGGGAGGAATCAGTGAAGGCTCCCAGAATCCTTTCTTGAACAATGTTTAATGAGGGAAAAGTTAGTATCATTGACTAAGACAAAGAACTCATGTGAAGAACAGGTTTGATGATAGAGAAATGAAAAAGTGAGCTTGGGGCATGGTGAGTTTGAGGGGTCTGTGAAAAACTCATGTGGAGGTGCCTAGAAAACTATTTTCCATACATGGGATTTGTGCTCAGGAGAAGGGAAGTATGGGCTGGGGATGCAGATTTGAGTGTCTTCAGCCCATAAGGTGGGTAAGATGGTGAAGTCTTGGTGTAGGCTAAAATACCAGGGAAAAATGACTGGTTCAGGATTGCAACCCCAGCACCTAGCCCAGCCTCTCCATTTGTTAGAGATAAGAAGACTTCCCTTTGGCAATAGCACAGCCTCCTCCAACATAAGGGAGTGTACTTTGTATGAATGAGAAACAGGCATCCTTAGGTTTCCCCTTACATTCTCCTCCAGCCATTAGTAAATTTGTCAAAAAGCTTCCCATCCAGCATCCCCCAGGGAAAGACACGAGGTCAGGGGTGAGAGATCTGAGGATTGTGCCCATCTTTTGATTTGTAAGAACATGAACAGAGCAAAGCATATGAGTTTTGCCCTATTTTTCAGCAACATTTCCTTTTTAGTTGCAAATCTTCATGTTTGTTATCAGCCAGGCTTTTAAATAAATTGTACTGGTGTTACCAAATAAAGCCTTTTCTGCACCACCTCCTTTCCCCCAAATCCCAAGACTGATGGTAATTCAATCTTGGGGGGACTCTGAGGCTGGGGTGGTTCTCCCACCTGTCTGTGCTAGAGCTGCTAGGGAGTTGTGGGGTGGCACAATTGCCTACCGGGCAGTTGATCCAGCCTCCTTTGTGCCTGTTGCCTGGTGACACCCCGAGGCCCCTATTTCAGTACCACACTCTGGCTTGCTATTGGTCCGGTGGTGGCATTTGTTGACAATAGACACTTGCCTGGCTCTGGATTCTGAAAGAGACCTTGGGAGCTTGGGTTTCAGGCTACAGTGCTAGTCCAAATGCATTTCCTTAACTCTTTATGTACCCTGCCAGTAAAGCCCAGCTGCAGCCGTTGGGGCCCAGTGAGTGTGTCCACCTAGCCCTATAGCACAGCGCTTCTCTGCCTCAGTGTGCAGCTGGGCTGAGCCGGGTACAGAGCTGGGCTTGGGGGTTTTCTTTTCTGCTCTGCTTCTATGGCAGGACAGAATTTTCTTCCTTTCTCACTTGTTCTTGGTTTTTTTGTAAGACAGCTTAAACAGAATTTGTTAGCAAGCCATCTGAGTTGAGCTAAGAAAAGCAGTCAATATTAGCAAGAGAAGGTTTGTTTTGTTGATGTTGTATTCTGAAGATTCTGACAGACCAAAACTCTTCCAGTGGTGCCCAGGAATATGAGGATGTGACGTACACCTTTCTAAAAAAGAAGTGAAGCCAGGCAGGAAAAAAGCAGGGTAAACTGAGGTGACAATGGGGGAGAGAAAGAGGGCAGAAAACTGAACAGAGAAGGGATTCTTGATGCCCTCCAAGATGGACCCTGTTGGATCAATGGTGAATGCTTCCCAGGCTGCTCAGGCAACTCCCCAATCCACCTGCACCCCTCCCTGTCTCCTGCCTTGAGTATCCTTTACAGAGAGGATCATCTGACGGGCTTCATATGAACAAGCTGGGTCACGGCAGCTGCAGTTGAGGAATAGAAATTGCCAGGTTAAAGGAAGGAGAGTTCTGGTTAATTCTTTAAAGGGCCCAGTTCTGAACTTCTGAACCTGCTACCTTTCTAGGAATGTAGGAGTCCAGCCTCCAGGCAAAGCCCCTACCCCCAAACCCCACGCCCTTATGCCCTCCTTCTCTACCCATCTATAACAAAGCCACTTACTTTTAGGTAAGGAAAGCAGAGGATCTTGGAAAGACCAAGCAAGGCTGTATGTCAAAGATGGAGGGAATGCAAGGAAAGAGGAGGAAGGGGAATCTTCTACCATCCCTTCTGCTGACCCTCACAGCCAACTGCCCAAGCCCTAGCCTATCCTCAAAGGAGGACCCAAAAGCATCTCAAGACACAAGAGGAAGTACTAGGGGCTTCCAACCTGAGTCTTCAAGACTAACTGATCTATGGGTGCTGTAGCAAGCAATCCAGATCAAATAGGGTACAGAGCTGGGGCAGAAATGCCAGTGTCCCGTGACCAGGAAGACATGTATACCAGGGTCCAGTGACCCTTGGGTCACAGGGATTTCTGCTAGGACCTTCTTTTTTTTGTTTAATTGTACTTCAGGTGAAGGCTTACAGAACAAATAGTTTCTCACGAAACAGTAGTACACATATTGTTTTATGACATTGGTTAACAACCCCACAACATGTCAACCCTCTCCCTTCTCGAACTTTTTTTTTTTGGTGAAAATATACATAGCCAAAGATACACCATTTCAAAAATTTCTACATGCACAGTTCAGTGACATCAACTACGCTCTTCCAATTGTGCTGCTATTCTCACTTTAGATGAAGGCTTACAAAACAAAATAGTTTTTCATTTAACAGTTAGTACACATGTTGCCCTATGACAATGGTTCACAACCTCACAACACATCAACACTATTCTTACTCAACCTTGGGTTCCCTGTCACCAGCTTCCTTGTCCTCTTCTGTCTTCTGGCCCTGGTCACTGGACTACTGTACCTCATTAGTCCCGTTTGGTTTTATTGGGCTGTCCACTCCCAGGCTGAACAGTGAACCTCAGAGGTAACTTCACCACAGAGCTAAAAGGGTGTCTGGGGGCCATACTCTCGGGGTCTCTCCAGTCTCCTTTAGGCCAGTAAATCTGTTTTTTTTGTGAGTTAGAGTTTTGTTCTACATCCTTCTCCAGCTCTGTCCAGAACCCTCTGTTGTGATCCTGGTCAGAGCAGTCAGTGGTGGTAGCCGGGCACCATCTAGCTGTACTGGACTCAGTCCGGTGGAGGTCTTGGTAGCTGTGGACAATTAGTCCTTTGGACTAATCTTTTCCTTGTATCCTGTTCTCTTCATTCTCCCTTGCTCCCTAAGGGATGAGACCAGTGGAGTATCTTAGATGGCTGCTCACAGGCTTTTAAGACCCCAGACGCTACTCACCAAGGTAGAATGTAGAACATGGCCTTTGTAAACTGTGTTATGCCAATTGAGCTAGATGTTCCCTGAGACCATGGGCTAGGACCTTCTTGAGCCCAGCTACCCCAGGTGTTTTTGTCTGAAAGGTGTTGTTGGGTTGGATGCAGTGAAAGGAACTCTCTCTCCAGCAGGGCTGTGATCTCATTTACACAACTTCTTTGATTTTCTTGGGTCGTCTTTCAGCCAGCAACAGTTGTTCTTCAGGGTTTCTAGTGTAACTCTCCCTTTTCTGTGAATATGAGATCTGAGGAGAAGGAGCCGTTTACAGCTAATGTGGGTGTAATATATCTGTCGAGAATGCAGTAAAACATTGCCAGCATCGGTTTCCTCTTTTGTTTGGACTGTGAAATTAAATTTATATTAAAAATAGATATTTTACTTTTATTTCAAGAAGGCTTTTCTTATCCACAAACATAGAAGTTCCTACCCAAAATTAATCTGCAAGCGGTTTTTTTTTCCTTTCTCACCCAAAATGGCTGTTCCAAAGAGCAGACCATAGCAAAACCATTAACCTGTGATTAAATGAAAAAGACTTAGGCTTCTTTAATTTGAATTTCTGGAGGTCTCAGGACTGCAGGTGGGTGGAAGGGTGAATCTTCCACGAAGTTACCTTTTTAATGTTAACTCTTGTTGTTGTTGTTAGGTACCATCAAGTCAATTCTGACTCATTGTGACCCTACATACAGCAGGATAAAACACTGCCTGATTCTGCACCATCCTCACAATCCTTGCTATGCTTGAGCTCATTGTTGCAGCCACTGTGTCAATCCATCTTGTTGAGGATCTTTTTTCTTTTTTGCTGACCCTCTGCCTTACCAAGCATTATGTCCTTCTCCAGGGACTGATCCTTCCTGATAACATGCCCAAAGTACATGAGATGAAGTCTCCCTATCCTCACTTCTAATAAGCATTCTGGCTGTACTTCTTCCAAGGCAGACTTGTTCTTTCTTTTGGCAATCCATGGTATATTCAATATTCTTTCTCAACATCATAATTCAAAGGCATCAGTTCTTCTATGATCTTCCTTATTCATTGTCCAGCTTTCACATGCATATGAGGTGATTGAAAATATCATGGTTTGGGTCAGGTGCACCTTAACCCTTAAGGTGACATCTTTGTTTTTAACTCTTTAAAAAAGTCATTTGCAGCAGATTTACCCAATGCAATAAGTTGTTTGATTTCTTGGCTGCTGCTTGTGTGGGCATTGATTGTGGAGCCAAGTAAAATGACATCCTTGAAAATTTCAATCTTTTCTCCATTATCATGATGTTGTTTATTGGTCCAGTTGAGAGCATTTTTGTTTTCTTTATGTTGAGGGGTAATCCATACTGAAGGCTGTGGTCTTTGATTTTCATCGGTTAGTGCTTTAAGTCCTCTTCAGTTTCAGCAAGCAAGGTTGTGTCATCTGCATATCTCAGGTTGTTAATGAGTCTCCCTCCAATCCTGATACCACATTCTTCATATAGTCCAGCTTCTCGGATTATTTGCTCAGCATACAGATTGAATAAGTATGGTGAAAGGATACAACCCTGACACACCTTTCCTGGTTTTAAGCCACGCAGTATCCCCTTGTTCTATTCAAATGACTGCCTCTTGATCTATGTGCATGTTCCACATGAGCACAATTAAGTGTTCTGGAATTCCCATTCTTAGCAATGTTATCCATAATTTGTTATGATCCACACAGTCAAAAGCCTTTGCATAGTTAATAAAACACAGATAAACATCTTTCTGGTATTCTCTGCTTTCAGCCAGGATCCATCTGACATCAGCAATGATATCCCTCATTCCATGCCCCCTTCTGAATATGGCTTGAATTTCTGGCAGTTCCCTGCCTATGTACTGCTGCAACAGTTTTTGAATTATCTTCAGGAAAATTTTACTTGCATGAGATGTTAATGATATTGTTTGATAATTTCCACATTCTATTAAGTCACCTTTCTTTGGAATGGACACAAATATGGATCTCTCCCAGTCTGTTGGCCAGGCAGCTATCTTCCAATTTTTTTAGCATAGACAAGTGAGCAACTCCAGCTTTGCATCTGTTTGTTAAAACATTTCAATTGGTATTCTGTCAATTCCTGGAGCCTTGTTTTTCTCCAATGCCTTCAGTGCAGCTTGGAATTTTTCCTTCAGTAGCATTGTTTTTTGATCATATGCTACCTCCAGCAATGATTGAATGTTGACCAATTTTTTTTTTGATACAGTGACTCCGTGTATTCCTTCCCATCTTCTTTTGATGCTTCCTGCGGCATTTAATATTTTGCCCATAGAAGCCTTCAAAACTGCAACTTGAGGCTTGAGTTTTTCTTAGGTCTTTAAGTTTGAGAAATACTGAGCATGTTCTTCCCTTTTGGTTTTCTAACTCCTGGACTTTTGCACATTTTATTATAATACTTGGTCTTCTCGAGTCACTCTTTGAAATCTTCTGTTCAGCTCTTTTACTTCATCATTTCTTCCGTTCACTTTAGCTACTCTGTGTTCAAGAGCAAGTTTCAGTCTCTTCTGACATCCATTTTGGTCTTTTCTTTCTTTCCTGTTTTTTTAATGACGTTTTGTTTTCTTCATGTAAGATGGCTTTGATGTCATCCTACAACTCGTACTGTATGTTAACTCAGTAGCCATTAAATACTTCATCACCATGGAAAACTATTCTTTAAGCAAAAGTTATTTAAGTCTGTGTTAATTCTTCATTCTCTAGAAGCAGTTTCCTCTCATACGAGGAAACATTTCTCCAATCTGCAAGTTGTTCATTAAATCATAGAGCTATCAAATATTATGTTATTCTTTGGAATTAATACATGATTATATTTTTAACAGTACTAAGAACCAGTCGGAAATATCTCCTGAATTTAGTACAGCTAAGTTTTAGTTCAGTTTGTTTTTTTTGAAAGATGGGACTGGTACTGATTTAACTTTCAAACACTTCCCCTTCCCCCCCCCTTGGAGAAATTATTGAGAATGGAAGAAGTATTAGGATTATAAATATGGTAAGATACCACTTAGGTATTAAAAGCAGAAAGAAGGTGAATTTCACACAGCTTGGGCCAGTCAATTCTGAGACAGATTCTGAAACAAACTTTTTTTTTTTTGAGAGATCTGAGCATTTGGCAAAAGAAACAGTCATCTCTAGAAACCACTAAGAATGAACTGTGTCAGTTTAACCAGATTCTCTGCTGTCACAGTGTCAAAGACTAGTGATCAGATTTGCCTGGAGAGATGAGCAATGCCAGGGCTCAGGTGTCCTTATGGCCACCCCAAAGGATAGTGAACGTTGGCCTACGTAACAAAAGATCCCAAGATCTCTAAAATTCAGAAGTGAAATCAATTTGGCAAGGAAATAGCCCCTAAGTGGCTTCAACATTCGGTCTGGTGGTGAAGGAGTTGTCATAGTTACTAGGATGGCAACTATTCTACATCCAGGGAGGCAGTTCTCAGAATCATTTACAACTGAATTTCTGAAGCTGGGAAAACAATCTTCTATCACTTCTCTCTTCATCTATACTACTTCCTTTTAATTTCCAAGCTTCATTTGCACCTATTCCCACAGAGTCTGTCTGAAGGACAGCAAATATCTGTTTTCGCCAGGAATAACAGTGCAAAAGAGTGCAGGTGGCAGGGCCTTAATGCCCAAGCTTAGGCGTCCATTTCCCGTGATTGTTCCCTCAGCCAGGTTCCCAAACGCTTGTTTGCACTGTCCTGGGGGGGGGGGGGGGAGTTTTTCCAGATTAAAATGGCCTGGTTGGCTGCCAGCTATTCAGGCAGGTTCACAGTCCCAAACCTCCTGATGGGCGTGCAGTGATTCAGACACCCACCCATTTTATCTCTCCTGCTTATCACTTCACATCAGCTGCCAGGAGACAGACAATGAGGACAAAGAGACATTTTGGCTGAGCCAGGCCTCAGCCAGCCACAAGGGATTGTAGAGGCCTCCAAACAATCAGACTCAGGGAGCCTCACCAGGTAGCTCTTAACACAGGATTTCATTTCTGTTTTCACCGCTAGGAGTCCTTTCCATGTTAAAGGGGCGTGTATTAAATGAGTTCCCTTGGGAATATAGCATTTCTTTGGATCTCATAACAGCAAAAATGGATATGTCTGTGTAGGGTTGATTCACTTCCTCTTCAGACCAGCTGTTTCAGGAAGCATAGGACTTCAGTGAGTATCAAAGCACTCAGGGTGGACAGGGCTCCAAAGAACCTTCCAGAGGTTTTGCTTTTTTTTTTTTTCTTTTTAAACTGAGAACTTCAACTTTAAAAGTAACCTTGATGACAAAACTAGCGAAATCTGAATAAACTCTGCACTGTACCAGTGTCAATGTTCTGGTTTTGATATTGTACTGAAGTTATGTAAGATATTGTCGTTGGGGGAAACTGGATGAAAGATGCAATTTTTTTTGCAATTTCCTATGAATCCATAAGTATTTCAAGATAAAACTTTTTAAAAAGTAGCCTTGGTGGTTTACAAAAACCAAGTCAATATGCCTTATCTTTGAAAAAGCTGCATGCCACAGTCATTGTTGAGAGCATCCAGACAGACCTCAGTTCAAATTCAGGTCTCACCACCTACAAGCTGTGTGACCTAAGGCAAGCTGCTTAATCCCTCTGAGCTTCAGTTTCCTTATCTAGAAGAAAGATCATAGTGCTTCCCTGACGGAGTGTGAGGACTAAATGAGGTAACACAAGGAAAAAACCTAACCTGGTGATTGGCACATAGTAAGCACTGAATAAATATCCCTCTAAAACTATAATCTATTGAATAGAGGAGCTACACATGTTTTCAACAGTGGGTCACAGGCTCAGAAAGCCATGTGTGCAGCTGAAAGAGTTTCTTTTTTTTTTTAACCAACCACAGTAGTGAGTCAAGAAGGTTCCCAAGTGGACATGATTCAAACATGAGACAAGTAGTGCCCATAGAGGAATTATTTGAAATGTGCGTATTTTTTCCCCATATAAATTGTTCAAAGTCCCAAGTTTCTTAATGTGGAACTAGATGAAACAATCAAAATCACAGAAGAAGCAGTATTCCATTTCCACTGCAGATAGGAATTGGCCCACACCTGCCAGCCAGGTGCCTGATGTGTGGCTGGGGCAGGTAGTAGCAGAGGCTAGAAGGTGTGGAAGAGAGCAAATAGAGGGTAACAAATTTTTGTGAAAAATCCCAGGTATCTGCATCATAGAAAGAGAAGGGCCATCTTGTTCAAGGGAAGCCTCTTGGCCATCAGGTATATATAGTAAACGCCATCACCACCTCCTGGAGATTTAAGAATTGATCCTGAAGTCACCTCTTGCCGTTGTCATCCTCCTCCTCCTCTTCCCAGGCCCTACATTCCAGACATCCTGGTTACTCATCATTTTTCAGACACCACCCAGGTTTCTCCAACCAGGCTGCCAATCCACCTGGACAGCCTCTCCTTCCGCTTATTCTTTCAGCTCCACTCGCCTCTGCTTGTTCTATCCCACCCATTTTTCAAAGCATCAATCAAATGCTTTATCTTTTTTGAAGTCTTACGTAAACCAGCATTCAGAGGTCATTGCTCCTCCTTTGAACACTCTGAGCCCTTGGTTTGTATCACTTTCACAGCCTTTACCACATTCATTCAACAAATACCTACTGTGTTCTATGGACCAAGCTCTGTGCTAGGCTCCGGGGATGCAGTGTTGGGCAATAGAATGGTGTGTGTGTGTTGGGGTGGGGGTGGGGGTGGGGGGAACACATTAAACAGTCACGCAAATAAGTATATATTTGCAAGTTATGATAAGTGCTATGAAGGAGGGTCTAGTTTATAATAGAAGATCAGGAAAGATCTTTCTGCAGAAAGAACATTTAAATTGAGACTTGAAGAATCAGTTGGAGTTGTCAGTTACCTAAACGAAGAGTGGCAGTAAAAGCTTTCCGTGAAAACAGTATACACAAAGCCCGCAAATCAAGATTAGGGTGGGTGGGATGTCTGAAGAACTGAAAGGAGACCAGTGTGGTTGGAGCAGTGACAAAGTGAGAAAGAGGAATGAGATTGTCTTAGTCATCTAGTGCTGCTACAACAGAAATACCACAAGTGGATGATTTTAATGAACAGAAGTTTATTTCCTCATAGTCAAAGTAGGCTAAAAGTCCAAATTCAGGGCATTAGCTCCAGGAAAAGCCTTTTTCTCTCTGTTGGCCTTCTCATCAATGTTCCCCCGGACTAGGAGCTTCTCGGTGCAGGGACCCCAGCCCAAAGGACGCGCTCTGCTCCTGGCACTGCTTTCTTGATGGTATGAGATCCCCCTGTCTCACTGCTCGCTTCTTTTATATCTCAAGAGATTGCCTCAGGACACAATCCAGTCTTGTAGATCAGAACTGCCACCCATCCTCCCTCATTAACATCATAGAGGCAGGTTTACAACATACAGGAAAATCACACAGTACCAGTCATCATGGCCTAGTGAAATTGATACACACATTTTTGGGGGGACATAATTCAAACAATGACAGAGCTGAAGTAAGAAAAACAACAAAAAAATAAATAACCCAATTTTTAGAAAGTCAAAAGATTTGAATAGACATTTCTCCAAAGAGGGTATACAAACTCCAATAAACACATGAAAAAAATGCTCTACACCATTAGTCATTAAGGAAATGCAAATCAAAACTCAACGAGATACCACTTCACACCCACTAGGATGGTTCTGGTTTAAAAAAGAAAGAAAAGAAAAGGAAAATAACAAGCATTGGCAAGGATGTGGAGAAACTGGAACCCACTTGCACTGCTGGTGGGAATATAAAATGATGCGGCTTCTGTGGAAAACAATTTGATGGTTCCTCAGAAAGTTAAACACAGAATTACCATCTGACCTAGGTACTACATACTTGCCTAGAGATTTCCACCTACTATTTTACACAATCCTGACATCAGCCTAGTGAGATGAGTAATATTATCCTCATTTTATAGATAAGGAACTAAGAGAGTTTAAGTTACATAAGTACCCGAGATTATGCCAGGGGCTAATGAACTAGTGTTCATTAGATGTGAACTCAGCCTTGCCTGGCTCTAGTTCTGTGCTCTGGGCATCATCTTCATGGCCCGTTGGGAACATGACTTGATACTTCTTCCCTGTCCTACCCTCCTGTAGAAATTCCTGGCCTGCCTGCTGCAGAACATGGTTTGCCGGGATGCAATCTATCGTCTTCTAATAAGGAGAGTAGAGACTTGACTTGTCACAAGAGCTGATGGACTTTTGCTTTTTCAGGGTCTGACCTTAATGAGCCTTGTTATGGATTGAATTTTGTCCCCTCAAAAGATATGTTGAAATCCTAACCCTCGGTTCCTGTGAATGTGACCTTGAGTGGAAATAAGACCTTTGATGATGTTATTAGTTAACAAAAGGTCATAGTAGAGTAGGGTGGGTCCCAGTGAAATATGAGTGTTGTCCTTATAAAAAGAGGAGACGAGACAGAGAGATATAAAGGGAAGACAGTCATGTGAAGACGGAGGCAGAGATTGGAGTAATGCAACTACACAAGCCAAAGAATGCCAAGGATTGCCAGGAACCACCAAAAGCTAGGAACAAGGAAAGAGGAGTTGTCCCCTGGAGCCTTCAGAGACAGCATGGACTGCTGACAACTTGAATTTGGACTTCTAGCCTCCAGAACTGTGAGACAATACATTCCTGTTATTTTTAAGTTCTCCATTTTGTACTATTTTGTTAGGAAGCCCTAAGAAACAAATACAAGCCTGCCATCTAGGAGATAAGGTATCACACAGACATGCACATATACAGGTTGTAAGAACGACAAATCCATGGCATGTCCCACTTTTTTTCAGGTGGTGTCAGCCACCATCTCCCCTGTACTCTCACAGCACTTTTGCAAATCTCCATTGCGGGTTCCACACGTTGCACTGTAATTGTTTTTTGAGGCCCCCAGAGAATGACTGTGGCATGATTTTACATCCAGTATCTATTTCTTAAATCTATTCTCTTCATTCCTGGGGCATTACTGCCCTCCTGTCTCTTTCCTTGGGTTACTCCTGTAGTCTCTCCACAGCTCCCTGCCTCAAATCTCTTCTAGAGCCATAAATCTTGAGTCAATTCATTGCTTAAAACTCTTCAGTGGCACACCATGACCCACCCTTAGGTTAGATCCAGACTCCAAAGCCTGGTGTTCAAGGCTCTTTCAGGCCCTCCAATTTTATCTTCATAATCTATGCTTTCAGCAGCCTTCTCTGCTCCAGCAACAAGATGCTTCTGTCATCCCCTTGCACACACTAGGCTGCTCCTCGGCTCTGGACCCCTTCTGTTGATGTTAGTTGCCACTGAATGGATTCAAACTCATGCGACCCCATGTGTGCAGACTAGAGCTGCTCCATAGGGTTTGCAAGGCTGTGATCTTTCAGAAGCAGATTGCCAGTCCTGTTTTCCAAGGCACCCCTGGAAGGGTTCAAAACACCATCCTTTCAGCTAGTAGTCCAGTACTTAACCACTTGTGCCACCCAGGGACTCTGAGCCCCTTCTAGTCCCTCTCTAAAATACTCTTTCTCCCCACCTTTACCTGGCTGACTTCTACGCATTCATCAGGACTCAGCCTCAGCAGAAATCATGCAAGAAGCCTTCCCTGACCTCTCACTGCCCTTCTGGAGTGTTACCTGTGCTTGCCGTATTGTGTGATAAGCACCTCTTTATGTGTCTGTTTTCACCACAAGAATGAATTTCTTGGGGACAACCAAGGTTTCTTCTTCATCTCAGTATCTCCAGCATCTACTACAGTGTACAGAAAATAATACCCATTGCCTTTGAGTCGGTTCCGACTCATAGTGACATTATAGGACAGAGTAGAATTGACCCATAGAGTTCCCAAGGAGCAGCTGGTGAATTCGAACTGCCAACCTTTTGGTTAGCAGCTGAGCTCTTAACCACTGCACCACCAGGGCTCCAATAATATTCACTCAATAAACACCTGTTAAAATAATTAAATTAGTGATTGAATGATTAATCATAAAGCATTAGGATGTATTAAGTGCCAAATGAGTAGTACAGACAATAAGTGTAGAGAAAGGAGGAAGTGGCCACTTCCAGTTGAGGTAGTCCCAGAAAGCTTCACAGATAAGAAGAAATTTATGCTGGGCCTTGCAGGATGAGATAACGCATGTAAAAGGCCTGGCCCAGTGCCGACCTACGGTTGGTGTTCAATAAGAGTGAAATGAATCTGATTTGGCTAGATGGAAAAAAGTGGGGAGAACATTCAACAGGGGCAGGTGGTGGGGGCAAAGTTTCCAAGGTGGAAAAACACAAGGCAGGTTTAGAGAATAATCAAGAGAGCAGCTTGATTGTAGCAGAGGATTTGCAGTAGGGAAGTCAAGTAGGTTGGAAGAGTAGGTGTGAAGGCAAGCAGTAGAAAATGTAGAGAGATGTGAGCATATTATGGTCTGGCATTTTGCACAAAGTGACCAATGTTTGTGCAAGATTCACAATGCTGCCATCAAGAAGGTGCAAATTTGAACTTGACTGAGAGAACCTCTGAACAACGCATACAAAACACTCAAATAATGCCTTCTAAGGGTCTTGGGATGAGGCAGGTGGGTGAGGTGCATGATTAGGCAATTATCTGATGCTCTGTAGTGTGAAGTACAGGCCAGAATAACTCTGACCACATAGATATAATTTTTCTCAGCATCTCTCATTTTGTCTGAATTAAAGAGCCACTGAGTTAACCTAGGAAAAAAGTTACTTTGAGCAGGAAATGCAGCGGGGAGGAGAAGGGAAAATCCTTAACTCATGCCAAGAGAGCAAGCAGTCAGTGCTGGTCAACCTAGAAGAATGGGCCCCCTTGCCCCACTTGACTCCTGGCCTGCTTTTGGGAACAGCCCTCCCTCAGGGTGCTTGACAGCATAGGACCAGGACAGATGGGCATGTGTCATGGCGCCAGTAGTGGCTGTTTGGAGCCAGCACTGATATTATGCTGTGTCTAGAGATGGAAAGCAGGGAATGTAACTGAGTAACAAACAGGGGAGTTCTGTCCCCTCACCAACTCCACTGGTATCCTGTGTGTAACTCCAAGGAGGCATCGCAGTGCAGAGAAAAAGAGATGGGGAAGAGAGTCTGGAGACAGGAACATTAGCCCGCATCTCTGCTACTTACTCACTGTGTAGTCTTGACAACCCACTAAAGCTCTTTGAGATGTGATCTTGTTATTTATCATGCTAATGAGAGATGTGAGCTAAAGGTCCTTCCAGATCTCAAGTTCTATGACTCTACCATGATTTCATTCTAATCTGGTTATCCAGCCTTAGATTCCTGTATGGGATTTTACTCATCCTTTGCTCCAGCTACAATAGAACATTCCTCATACCTGCCCTTCATTTTCCTTCCTCTATTCCTTAGCTCATGTGGTGCCTTTCACCTCAAATACCCTTCCCCATCCATCTCTCAGTTCTTTTTACTGAGGCCCTACAGTTCCTTCACACCTCATCCTGTGAGCAGTCACATTTTAGTGAGAAATCTCTGACAATTTCCATAACCTCTGTGTGCCTCAATTTCCTCTTCTGCAAAATGGAGGTAATGATTCCTATCAGAGTAAAGATTACATGAGCTAAAACATGCAAGGTAGTTAGAACAGTGCCCACTAGGGTGAGTACGCAATTAACATCAGCTATTATTATTATTATAGTAACATTCCCTACCAGGGATGTGTGAAGAATAATAATAACTGTGGCTGGGGATTCAGCAGTTATCTTAAAGGCAAAATGCTTTAAAAACAGACATCAACATGTAGACTTGACTTTTGATGCTCCCTTTCATTTGTTACTCAACAGTCTTAAACTTTCAATGACTATAAGAATTACTATCTAGAGTTCACAGGCATTAGAGGATGTTTAAGAATAATTTTTGACTATATGTGATGTTTATCTTATGTATGGACTCTATTTAGAACCTAAATATTGACTCTGTTTTGTGGGTTTGGTTTTAAGACCTCTCTCCCTGGGTTACTGATGAAGTCCTGAGCAGGAAGTGGACAGCAAAGCTTCAGTCCTCGGTCTTCTCATTCCGCCTCTACTTTCAGTGATGGTCCAGGGTGCTGATAGCTAAAGGTTTAGAGCTCAGAATTGCTCCAAGTCCAAATCTTTAAGGGCTGACTTATTCTGTTCAGTCACTGTATTTCAAAAGCTCATAAGCCATTTACTATTGTGGGAACATGTAAATGAGGGACTCTGAGCCCACACGGGGCACATGCCTAATAAAGTGGGTGTTGCCTGGGCAAGCGAGCCACAGATATGCAAATAGCCAACTGGAGACAAAGAGGCACCTATTGTTCTGCCTGGATGGCACCTTCAAGCTGAGTGGTGGGACCATGATGGGAAAAAAATGGCCCAGAGAAACCTTGATATAGATAGAGCTAGAAAGGAAAGAAGGGAGTTGAGTCCCATCCTCAGAAAGAAAAGTTGAGTTTAAAAGCCCCTACATACTCTTATTTATGACATTCAGGGCAAAGTTAGGAAGTCTGGTGAATTGGGCTGAATAGTGTCCCTCCAAAATTCATGTCCTTCCCAGAACCTCAAAACTGGCCTTATTTGGAAACAGGGTCATTGCAGATTTAATTAGTTAAGATGAAGTCATACCGGAGTAGCAAACAAACAAACAAAAAAACCAGTTGCCGTGGAGTCAATTCTGACTCATGGCAACCCCACGTGTGCAGAGTAGAACTGTGCTTCATAGAGTTTTCAAGGTTATGATCTTTCAGAAGCAGGTTGCCAGGCCTTTTTTCTGAGGCATCTCTAGTGGGTTGGAACCTCAAATCTTTCAGTTAGTAGTCAAGTGCTTAACCATTTGTGCCACCCAGAGACTCCTTACCGGAGTAGAGTGGATCTTTAATCCAGTGTAACTTGTGTCCTTATAAGAAGAGAACAGACATAGAAACACAGAGAGAACACCATGTGACAATGGAGACAGAGATTGGACGGATGCTTCTACAAGCCAAGGAACACTAAGGATTGTCTGCAATGCTGGAAGCTAAGAGAAAGATTCTCCCCTAAAGTCTTCAGAGAGAACACAGCCCAGCCAACACCTTGATTTCGGACTTCTAATCTCCACAACTGAGAGAATACATTTCTGTTGTTTTAAGCCACTCAGCTTGTGTTAATTTGTTAGGAAACTACTACAGCTGGAGTGGCTGCCTTCCTCCTCATTAGGCTCTGGTGGGAGGGAAAGGGCCTCCAGGTATCCAACAGATGGAGGCAGCCACCAAAAAGTGAAGTCTGAATTCCCGGGGCCTGCTGTAAGCCTGCAGGGATAGCTGAGCTAGCAACTGTGAGCCTGAGAAGAGACCTGGTTCCCAGCAGTGTGAGGTCTTCCGCAACAATGACTGCAATATTAAACTTAAAATATCCATACCCTGGGCACCAATATTCATTGCTCAAGTTATTTTTGTATACACTTGTGTGATGTCCTCCTTTAGACTCTAAGTTCGTTGAAGGCAGAAAACATTCTTGGTTACTTTGGTCCTGGGGTCTGTCTATCCCAGAGTCTTGCATACGGACTGTTAACTGCTGTCAAGTTGGCCCCCCACTCACAGCGACCCCAGGCACAACAGAATGAAACACTGCCTGGTCCTGCACCATCCCCATGATCAGTTACAGATCGGGCTGTTGTGATTCATAGGGTTTTCATTGGTTGATTTTTGGAAGTAGATCGCCAGGCCTTTCGTGCTTTAATTATCTACAGATATGTAACATACCACTTCAAAACTCAGTGGCTTAAAATAATAATGATTTATTAGTTCTCATGGTTCTGCAACTTGGGCTGTGTTTGGCCGAGTAATTTGTCTGCTCCACATGGTGTTGTTGGCTGGGTTCACTCATTCAGCTGCATTCAGCTGGCCACTTTGGCTGTGCTGGAGGGTTCCAGAAAGTTTCACTCACATGACTGGCCTTTAGGTGTTCCTCCACCTGGCTGACCTCTCTCTCCATTCAGCATTCTAGCCGAAGCTTCTTTATAGCATAGCAGTTGGCCTCCAAGAGCAAAAGTGGAAGCTGCCAAACCTCTTAAAAGGGACACCCAAAACTGGCATAGTGTGACTTCCACCATATTCTACTGGTCAAAACAGGTTACAAGGCCAGCCCAGACTCAGAGGAAGGGGAAATGAGCTTCACTTCTTGATGCCAGGAGTGACATACTTACATAGGGAGGGGAAGAAATGTGGCAGCCATCTTTGGAAATTACCAAAAGACACTTGGTCAATATTCGTTGAATTTATTTTCCACTGTGAGGATTGGAGAGAGTGGCCCTCTCTTAATTGCCTAGGGATGCTATAATAAAATACCACAAAGTGAGGGGCTTTAAAGAACAGAAAGTTATTTTCTCACAGTTCTGGAAGGTAGAAGTCCAAATTAGGGTATTGTCCCTGTTGATTCCTTTGAGGATGTTGAGAGAGGAACTGTTCCATGCCCTTTTCCTAGTTTCTGGTGGCTGCTGGCAATCCTCGGCTTTCCTTTGCTGCCGATAGATTCCTTTGTGCCTCTGTTGTCACATGTCATCTGTCTTCTCCCATGTGTGTGACTCTGTTTCTGTGTCTGACCTATTTTATAAGACACCACTCAGATGGGATTAAGATTAGGACCCACTCTATCCCCTTATGACTTCCTTAACTTAACTGATAACATCTGCAAAGAAAACCACTATTTCCCCAATAAAAGCCACATTCATCCTGCAGGGGTTAGGACTTCAACATATCTTTTTGGCCGAAGCAATTCAATCTGTAACAGGCCCCATCAAAGAAAGTTTACGTTTTTCTCCATTTCATGTGTGACTATTTTTTGTCTCAAACCAACAGGCTAGACCAGCGATATCGTATAGAAACATTAAGTCATAAATAACAGCGATACATGTAATTTTGAATTTTCTACTAGCCACTTTTAATAAGTAATAAGAAACAAGTGAAATAAATTTTAATGTTATATTTTATTCAACCCAATATATCCAACATATCATTTCAACATGTTATCAATTAAAAATTATTAATGAGATATTTTACATTCTTTTTTTTGTACTAAGCCTTCAAAACTTGGTGTGTATTTTACACTTACAGCACATCTCAATTGTTTTTTCTTTGCTGAAACTTTTTTTTTAAATTTTTTTTATTGTACTTTAGATGAAGGTTTACAGAACAAATAGTTTCTCAATAAACAGTCAGTACACAAATTGTTTTATGACATTGGTTAAGAACCCCACGACATGTCAACACTCTCCCTTCTCGACATTAAGGGCTTTTTTTTTTTTGGTGAAAATATACATAGACAAAGTTACACCATTACAAAAGTTTCTACATGTACAATTCAGTGACATCGATTACATTCTTCCAGCTGTGCTGCTATTGTCACTATCCTTTTCCAAATTATTCCATCACCATTATCTTCAACTCACCGCCCCCAGGCTTCCCATCAAATCTTATGAGTTGCTGTTGTCAATTTGATATAACATAGATAATTCTTTTTTTTTTTTTTTTTTTTGGTACCTTAGATGAAGGTTTGCAGAACAAATAGTTTCTCTTTAAACAGTTAGTACACATATTGCCCTATGACAATGGTTAACAACCCCATGACATGTCAACACTGTCCCTTCTCAACCTTGGGTTCCCTATCACCAGCTTTCTTGTCCCCTCCTACCTTCTAGTCCTTGTCCCTGGACTGCTGTGCGTCATTAGTCCTGTTTTGTTTTTTTGTTTTTTTTTTCTTCTTATTCTGTATTTTTTTTTTATATATTTTATTGTAATTCAGGTGAAGTCTTACAGAAAAAATAGTTTCTCATGAAACAGTAGTACACATATTGTTTTATGACATTGCTTAACAACCCCACAACATATTAACACTCTAAATTCTCAAACTTTTTTTTTTTTGGTGAAAATACACGTAGCCAAAGATATACTATTTCAAAAATTTCTACATACACAGTTCAGTGACATTGACTACGCTCTTCCAATTGTGCTGCTATTCTCACTTTAGATGAAGGCTTACAGAACAAAATAGTTTCTCATTTAACACTTACTACAAATGTTGCCCTATGACAATGGTTAACAATCTCACAACACATCAACAATATCCTTACTCAATCTTGGGTTCCCTATCACCAGGTTCCTTGTCCCCTTCTGCCTTCTGGCCCTTGTCACTGGACTCCGTACCTCATTAGTCTCATTTGGTTTTACGGGGCTGTCTACTCCCAGGCTGAACAGTGAACCTCGGAGATAACTTCACCACTGAGCTAAAAGGGTGTCTGGAGGCCATACTCTCGAGGTTTCTCCAGTCTCCTTTAGGCCAGTAAATCTGGTCTTTTTTTTTTTTTTTTTTTTTTGTGAGTTAGAATTATGCTCTACATCCTTCTCCAGCTCTGTCCAGAATCCTCTGTTGTGATCCTGGTCAGAGCAGTCAGTGGTGGTAGCCGGGCACCATCTAGCTTTACTGGACTCAGTCCGGTGGAGGTCTTGGTAGCTGTGGACAATTAGTCCTTTGGACTAATCTTTTCCTTGTATCCTGTTCTCTTCATTCTCCCTTGCTCCCGAAGGGATGAGACCAGTGGAGTCTCTTAGATGGCCGATCACAGGCTTTTAAGACCCCAGACACTACTCACCAAGGCAGAATGTAGCGCATTGTCTTTATAAGCTGTGTCATGCCAGTTGAGCTAGATGTTCCCCAAGACCATGGTCCCCACAGCCCTCCACCCAGCAATTCAGTCCCTCAGGGAATCTGGATGTGTCTATGGGGCTTTCATGACCTTTCCTTGTACAGGTTGTGCTAGTTTCCCCTGTATTGTGTACTGTCTCACCCTTAACCCAAGATACCAATTATCTATTGCCTATTTAGTACACCCCCCCACCCCATCCCTGGTAACCAACAAAGATTGTTATATTTTCTGTGTGAACTTTTTCATGGGTTTTTACAATAGAGGTCTCATACAATATTTGTCCTTTTGTGATTGACTTATTTCACTCAGCATAATGGCCTCCAGTTTCATCCATGTTATGAGATGCTTCACAGATTCATTGTTCTTTCTCGTTGCATAGTACTCCATTGTGTGTATGTACCATAGTTTGTTTATCCATTCATCTGTTGATGGGCACCTACGTTGCTTCCATCGTTTTGCTATTGTGAACAATGCTGCCATGAACATAGGTGTGCATATGTCTATTCGAGTGACGACTCTTATTTCTCTAGGATATATTCCTAGGAGTGGGATTGCTGGATCAAATGGTATGTCTATTTCTAGCTTTCTGAGGAAGTGCCATATCCTTTTCCAAAATGGTTGTATCATTTTGCATTCCCACCAGCAGTGCGTAGGAGTTCCGATCTCCCCACAGCCACTCCAACATTTGTTATTTCCCGTGTTTTTGATTCGTGCCAGTAATGCCGGGGTGAGATGGTATCTCACTGGGGTTTTAATTTGCATTTCTCTAATGGCGAGTGATCGCGAGCATTTCCTCATGTGTCTGTTGGCCATTTGAATGTCCTCTTTGGTGAAGTGTCTGTTCCTTTCCTTTGCCCATTTTTTAATAGGATTATTTGTCTTTTTGTGGTAGAGGTGTTGGATTTTCTTGTAGATAATGGAGATTAGACCTTTGTCTGACTTGTACTGTCCAAAAATTTTTTCCCATTCTGTAGGTTCTCTTTTTACTCTTTTGGTGAAGTCTTTTGAAGAGCATAGGTGTTTGAATTTTAGAACATCCCAGTTATCTAGCTTAACTGTTGGGTTTTGTGCCTTGATGGTTATGGTTTGTATCCTGTTAATGCCATGTATTAAGGCCTGAAGTGTTGGTCCTAATTTTTCTTCTATGAACTTTATAGTTTTAGGCTTTATATTCAGGTCTTTGATCCATTTTGAAGTAGTTTTTGTATACGGTGTGAGGTATGGGTCCTGTTTCATTTTTTTGTAGATGGATATCCAGTTTTTCCAGCATCATTTGTTAAAAAGACTGTCTTTTCCCCATTAGATGGACTTTGGGCCCTTGTCGAAGATCAGGTAACTGTAAGTGGATGGATTTACAACTGGGTTCTCAATTCTGTTCCATTGGTCAATGTATCTATCGTTGTACCAGTACCAGGCTGTTTTGACTACTGTAGCTGTATAGTAGGTTCTGAAGTCAGGTAGTGTGAGTCCTCCAACTTTATTCTTCTTCTTCAGTAGTGCTTTACTTATTCGGGGCTTCTTCCCTTTCCATATAAAGTTAATGATTAGTTTTTCCATCTCTTTGAAGAATGTTGTTGGTATTTGGATCGGGATTGCGTTGTATTTGTAAATTGCTTTGGGTAGAATTGCCATTTTCACAATGTTGAGTCTGCCTATCCATGAGCATGGTATGTTTTTCCATTTATGTAGCTCCCTTTGGGTTTCATGCAGTAGTGTTTTATAGTTTTCTTTGTATAGGTCTTTTACATCCCTGGTCAGATTTATTCCTAAGTATTTTACCTTTTTCGGGGCTATTGAAAATGGTATTGATTTCCTGATTTCCTTTTCATCATTCTCCTTACTGGTGTATAGGAATCCAACTGATTTTTGAATGTTTATCTTGTATCCTGCTACACTGCTGAATCTTTCTATTAGTTCCAGTAGATTTCTCGTGGAGTCTTTAGGGTTTTCTATGTATAGTATCATATCATCTGCAAACAGGGAGAGTTTAACTTCTTCATTACCAATTTGGATGTCCTTTATTTCTTTTTCTTGCCTTATTGCTCTAGCTAGAACTTCCAGCACCATGTTAAATAGGAGTGGTGATAAAGGGCATCCTTGTCTTGTTCCTGTTTTCAAGAGGAATGTTTTCAGCCTCTCTCCATTAAGAATGATGTTGGCCGTTGGTTTTGCATAGATGGCCTTTATCATGTTGAGAAATTTCCCTTCTAGACCTATTTTATTGAGAGATTTTATCAAGAATGGGTGTTGGACTTTGTTGAATGCCTTTTCTGCATCAATTGAGATGATCATGTGATTCTTTTCTTTCCTTTTATTTATGTGGTGGATTACGTTGATTGATTTTCTAATGTTGAACCATCCTTGCATACCTGGTATGAATCCTACTTGGTCGTGGTGTATTCTTTTTTTGATATGATGCTGAATTCTATTGGCTAGAATTTTGTTCAGAATTTTTGCATCTATATTCATGAGAGATATTGGTCTGTGTTTTCCTTTCTTGTGACGTCTTTGCCTGGTTTTGGTATCAGCATTATGCTGGCTTCATAGAATGAATTTGGAAGTGTTGCTTCCTCTTCTGTGCTCTGAAATAGCTTGAGTAGAACTGGTACAAGCTCTTCTGTAAATGTTTTGTAGAATTCTCCAGTGAAGCCATCTGGGCCAGGGCTTTTTTTGGTTGGGAGTTTTTTTGTTACCTTTTCAATCTCTTCTCTTGTTATGGGTCTGTTCAGATTTTCAACATCACTTTGTTGTAGTTTGGGTAGGCCGTGTGTTTCTAGAAATTTATCCATTTCCTCTAGGTTTTCAAATTTGTTGGAGTATAATTTTTCATAATATTCTGTTATAATCCTTTTTATTTCAGTTGGGTCTGTTGTAATGTCCCCCATTTCATTTCTTATTTAGGTTATTTGTGTCCTCTCCTGTTTTTCTTTTGTCAGTCTGATCAGTGGTTTGTCGATTTTGTTGATTCTTTCAAAGAACCTACTTTTGGTTTTGCTGATTCTTTCTATTGTTTTTCTGTTCTCGATTTCATTTATTTCTGCTCTGATCTTTACTATTTCCTTTCTTCAGGTGGTTGTGGGCTTTTTTTGCTGTTCTCTTTCTATTTGTTTGAGTTCTGTAGTTAATGTTTTGATTTTGTGCCTTTCTTCTTTTTTGATATGTGCATCTGTTGCTATAAATTGTCCTCTGAGGACTGCCTTTGCTGTGTCCCAAAGGATTTGGTATGATGTGTTTTCATTCTCATTTGATTCTAGGAATTTTTGAATTCCATCTCTGATTTCTTCTATTACCCACTGATGTGTAAGCAGGGTATTATTCAGTTTCCATGTAGTTGATTTTTTTTCCTTGCTCTTTCTAGTGTTAATTTCTACCTTGATGGCATTGTGGTCAGAGAAGATACTTTGAATTATGTCAGAATTTTGGATCTTGTTGAGGACTGCTCTGTGGCATAAGATGTGGTCTATTCTGAAGAACGTTCCATGTGCACTGGAAAAGAATGTGTACTTTGCAGCAGTTGGATGGAGTGTTCTATACATGTCTATGAGGTCCAGTTGGCTGATTGTGCCCTTTAGGTCTTCTGTATCTTTGCTGAGTTTCTTCTTAGTTGTTTTGTCCTTTACTGAGAGTGGTGTGTTGAAGTCTCCTGCTATTATTGTGGAACTGTCAATTTCTCTTTTCAGTGTTGTTAGAGTTTGTTTTATGTATTTTGGAGCCGTGTCATTGGGTGTGTAGATGTTTACTATGGTTATTTCTTCATGACGGATCATCCCCTTAATCATTATATAGTGTCCTTCTTTGTCTTTTATGGTAGATTTTGTTTTAAAGTCTATTTTATCTGAGATTAGAATTGCCACTTCTGCTCTTTTTGGTAGTTGTTAGAGCGATATATTTTTTTCCAACCTTTAACTTTTAATAAATTCACATCTTTGTTTCTGAGGTGTGTCTCTTATAGACAGCATATTGATGGATCCTGTTTTCTTATCCATTCTGTCACTCTCCGTCTCTTTATGGGTGCATTGAGTCCATTTACATTCAGTGTAATTATTGATAGATGTGAGTTTGTTGCTGTTATTTTGTAGCGCTTTTTTTTGTGGTGCTGAAGTTTTCTTTGTTCTTCTTACTCTCTTGTGCTGAGTTACTTTTGTTTGTGGATTTTTTTTTTCCATTTCTTTTGTTTTTGTAGGTTTTGTTTTTGCTGAGACTTTATGGTTTTTGTCTTTATTTTTATGAGTCGGTTTGTTAACTTTCTTTGTGGTTACCATGAATTTTACCCTTATCTTTATAAGTTTGAAGCAGTCCACCCTTACTTGGTATCACCTTGCCTTCCTCTCCATTAGAAGGTTCTATACCTATGCCGTTTATTCCCTCTTTCATTGTTTTGATGTTGTTGTCATCCATCAATTGACTGCTCTGATTCCCTGTTGTATTTCTTTTGGTTTTGGATAGTCCTCGAGAGTTCATTTCCTAGATTGGTATCTGGCTCATACGATCCTGCGTCCTAGGTCCTGCCTGAGGGCTGAAGCTGTTTGTCCTCAGATTGAAGAACTCCCTTTAATAATTCCTGTAAGTTTGGTTTGACTTTTACATATTCCCTTAGTTTCTGTTTATCTGGAAATGACCTGATTTCACCATCAAATTTGAACAAGAGTTTTGCAGGATATATTATTCTTGGCTGACAATTTTTTTCTTTCAAGATTTTATATATGTCATCCCACTGCCTTCTTGCCTGCATGGTTTCTGCTGAATAATCTGAGCTTAGTCTTATTGTTTCTCCTCTGTATGTGACTTCTTGTTCTTCACGAGCTGCTCTCAGGATTGTTTGTCTTTAGTTTTGGCGAGTGTGAATATGATTGCCTCGGTGATTTTCTTTTGGGGTCTCTTCTATATGGGGTTTGTTGAGCTTCTTGGATGGTCAGCTTTTCATCTTTCATGATATTGGGGAAGTTTTCTATCAGCAGTTCCTCAATGATCCTCTCTGTGTTTTCTGTTTTCTCCCCCTGTTCTGGAATTCCAATCACTGGTAAATTTTTGCTTTTAATTGTGTCCCACGTAACTCTCAGGGTCTCTTCATTTTGCTTTGTTCTTTTTTCTGAGTTTTCCTGAAACAGAGTTGTATCCAAGTGTTTGTCTTCAGTTCCACTGATCCTGTCTTCCACGGTTTCAAATCTGCTTCTCAGCCCTTCTATGGCATCATGCATTTCTGAAATCTTGTTGTTTATCTTTTGGATTTCTAATTGTTGTTTTTGTATAATTCCTAGCTGTGAATTTATTTTGGCATTTTGTTCCTGCATCATCTTCCTGAATTCTTCCAATTTTTTGTCTGTATTTTCCATGAATTTGTCTATTTTTTCTCATGTTTGTCAGCTTTTTGCCTCAGTTCTTGGAATATTCCTAGTATTAGAGATTTGAATTCCCCATCAGGTACTTCTAGTGCATTTTCTTCCACAGGAGAGTCAGCTGGTGTTTTAATTTGGACGCCTACTGGAACTATCCTGTCCTGTTTTTGTAAATGTTTTGATACTGTTTGCTGTTTTCGGGGCATTCAGTAGATATTTCTCTCGTTTATTGGTTGTAGATTTGTTTGTTTGGTCCCTTTTTTTAAGAAAAAAAAATTTGAGTATGTCTGAGCAGGCGGACTGTGTGCTCTTTGTTGTTTGCTCTTCTGTGTGCTCAATAATTTTCCCCTCCTTCTCCAACTGGCAGGTCCAGTCACTCAGATATGGTACAGCAGGGCAGGTCTAGCTGAAGAGGAGCCACTGGGACGGGTTGTTTGTGGCACTCACTACAGCCACCAGGGCGGGTCAGTTATCAGTGCTGGACAGGTTCCAGTAGGCCGTGCCTGCACTGCTTGGTGATGTGATGTCAACCACATGGTGCAGTATGCAGGATGCAGCGGGGAGATGGTTATGTGTGGAGCTAAGCTGGATATAGGAGAGAGGAGAGAGCAACAGGAGCCAAAAAACATACAAACAAACAAAAAAGAATGCTAGGGGAGCTTGCCATTGGAATGGAGAGATGAGAGACTATGAAATGGAGAAAAACAGAAGGGGGAAGAGGAGGGAAAAAAAGAATGAACAAATAAAAATCAGAAAGGTTAAAGAACCACAAAGTTCCCAGGGATCCCACCGATGCAGCTATGAGGTCTGGGGAATTCGCTCTCAGGTGTCGCAGCACAGCCTGGCCAGAAGGCACAGAGAGGCATACAACGCCTGGTATTCAGGGATCAGAAAGAGAAGGAAGATATAGAAAGACGAGAAACTGAGCAATGAAGAAAGACAAAAGGGAAAAAGAGGGAAAACAAAACAAAACAAAACAAAAAAATGAACAAGAAAGGCCCCCCAAAAAAACAGGGGGAAAAAAAAAACCAACGAAAAAAGAAATGTCCTCAGGGATCCCTCTGCACTTCTGTGGAAGCCAAAGGGAAGTCTCCCTGGCTCACAGCTCCGCCTGGCCAGAAAGGGCTCCCAACTCAAGAAAAGGAAAAGAAAACAGACAAACAATTCAAAATGAAGAAAAGCCCCGGGATCCTACCAGCTCGGTAGCCCAGACCGGGAAGCAGCTCCACACTCGAATGGAGCTCCACAGCCTCTCAGGAAAAAGCAAAAATGGCTCAAGGAGCCAGATACTTGAGCGAAAGGAGGGGGAGGCGGCAAGAGGCAAGCAAGAAATCCAAAGAAGCAGGGGAAAAAAAGAAAAAAAGCAACACCAGCAGCCAACAAATGGCACTCAGAGAGCCAGCCAGTGCGGGCTGGTGTTTCTGGACAAGAGACTGTGTCCGTGGGAAGCAGAGGAGGCCGAGTGTGTGAAGAAGGGTGGAGAGTGGGAAAGTGTATATCACAAATTGCCGGCGCTCTGGAGCCCCTCAGGAAGAAGCAAAGATGGCGCACAGAGCCAGGCACTTGAGTGAAAGGAGGGGTAGGTGGCGAGAGGCAAGTGAGAAATCAAAAAAAGCAGAAAAAAAAAGCAACACTAGCAGCCAACAAATGGCACCCAGAGAGCCGCCTGCTTGGGTGTGTGGAATCCAAGCAGCCGGCGCCTCCAGGTCAAGAGACCGTGGCCGCGGGAAGCAGAGGAACAAAAGAAACAAAAGCCCCGGGATACCACCAGTGCGGCAGCCCAGACCGGGAAGCAGCTGCACACTCAAATGGAGCCCCGCAGCCCTGCAGGAAGAAGCAAAGATGGCGCACGGAGCCAGGCACTCGAGCAGAAGGAGGGGGAGGCGGCAAGAGGCAAGTGAGAAATCAAAAGAAGCAGGAAAAAAAAAAGCAACACTAGCAGCCCACAAATGGCACCCAGAGAGCCGCCCACTTGGGTGTGTGGAATCCAAGCAGCCGGCACTTCCCAGTCAAGAGACTGTGGCCGTGGGAAGCAGAGGAGCCCAAGCCGGGGTGAAGAGGGGTGGGGGGTGGGAAAGCGCACACCACAAATTACTGGCTGTTTTGTCTCCCACTGGACGCTCCGTGAGGCTGCTTTCTCATACCCCCATTTGCTGGTCTCCGATAGGAGTCCAAGATGGTGGATCCGCACTGCGTTAGCTGGTAGGGGACCTCTGTGTGAATCTCTCCTCGCTCTCCATTCTCTTTCAGTATTCCCATTCCATTTGGTGCTCGGCTGAGTTCTTTATCTCTTCATTTGATGTTCTAGGGTTTCAGGATTGTTGCATTCTCTGTTTGGCTTAGTTTTTCAGATCTTTGCTGTGGAGGGATGGTGTGGTGCTTCTGCCTAGAGCGCCATCTTTCCAGAATCTCCTGTTTTGTTTTATGAGGCTGTCCAGTCCCCGGCTGAATGGTGAACTTCAGGGAGGGTTTCATCACTGAGCTAAAAGGGTGTCCGGGGGCCATACCCTTGGAGTTTCTTCAGTCTGTCAGGCCAGTAAATCTGGTCTTTTTTTGTGAATTAGAATTCTGTTCTACATCCTTTTCCAGCTCTGTCCATGACCCTCTATTGTGACCCCGATCAGAGCAGTCATTGGTGGTAGCCAGGCACCATCTAGCTGTACTGGACTTACTCTGGTGGAGGCCGTGGTAGCTGCGGTCCTTTAGTCCTTTGGACTAATCTTTTCCTTGTATCTTGTCCTCTTTGATCTCCCTCACTCCCGAAGGGGTGAGACAGTGGAGCATCTTAGATGGCTGCTCACAGGCTTTTAAGATCCCAGACGCTACTCACCAAGGTAGAATGTAGAACATTGTCTTTATAAACTGTTATGCCAATCAAGCAAATGTTCCCTGAGACCATGGTCCCCATGGCCCTCTGCCCAGCAGTTCAGTCCCTCAGGTAGTTTAAAAGTATCTATGGAGCTTCCATGACCTTTCCTTGTACAAGTTGTGCTGGCTTCCCCAGTAATGTGTACTGTCTTACCCTTCACCAAACTTACCACTTATCTATTTAGTTCCCCCCATCCCTCCCATCCCTCATAAGCAACAAAGATTGTTTCTTTTTGTGTGCAAACTTTTACATGAGTTATACAGTAGAGGTCTCATACAATATTTGTCCTTTTGTGATTGACTTATTTCACTCAGCATAATGTCCTCCAGTTTCATCCATGTTTTGAGATGCTTCACAGATTCATCATTGTTCTTTATCTTTGTATAATACTCCTCTGTGTGTACATACCATAGTTTGTTTATCCATTCATCTGTTGATGCGCATCTAGGTTGTTTCCATTTTTTGCTATTGTGAACAGTGCTTCAATGAATATGAGTTAGTGTGATGGCTCTTATTTCTCTTGGATATATTCCTAGGAGTGGGATTGCATTTTGTAGTGCTTTTTTTTTGTGGGGCTGACGTTTTCTTTGTTCCTGTTACTCTCCTGTGCTGAGTTCCTTTTGTTAGTGGATTTTTTTTTTCATTTTTTTTGTTTTTGTAGATTTTGTTTTTACTGAGACTTTATGTTTTTCTTCTTTATTTTGATGAGTAGGTTTGTTAACTTTCTTTGTGGTTACCTTGAAATTTACCCTTACGTTCCTAGATTTGTACTACTCTATTATTACTTGGTATCGCTTGACTTCCTCTCCATTAGAAGGTTCTATATCTACACCGTTTATTCCCTCTTTTATTGTTCTGATGCTGTTGTCATTTACAGATTAACCTCTCTGGTTTCCTTTTGTAATTCTTTTGGTTTTACATAGTCCTTAAGAGTTCATTTCCTAGGTTCGTATTTGGCTAGTACAATCCTGTGTTCTATATTCAGCCTGTGGTCTGATATTGTTTGTTCTCAGATCGAAGGACTTCCTTCAATAAGTCTTGTAAGTTCTGTTTGATTTTTACATAGCCCCTTAATTTCTGTTTATCTGGAAATGACCTGATTTCACCATCATATTTGAATGAGAGTTTTGCGGGATATATTACTCTTGGCTGGGAATTTTTTTCTTTCAAGGTTTTATGTAAGTCATCCCATTGCTTTCTTGCCTGCATGGTTTCTGCTGAATAATCTGAGCTTAGCCTTATTGTTTCTCCTCTGTATGTCATTTTTTGTTTTTCTCGAGCTGCTGTCAGGATTCTTTGTTTGTCTTTGGTTTTAGCGAGTGTGATTATGATATACCTTAGTGATTTTCTTTCGGGGTCTATCCTATATGGGGTTCGTTGAGCTTCTTGGATGGTCAGCTTTTCATCTTTCATGATATTAGGGAAGTTTTCTGTCAGCAATTCTTCAATGATCCTCTCTGTATTTTCTGTTTTCTCCCCCTGTTCTGGAACTCCGATCAGTCACAGATTATGGCTTTCAATTGTATCCCACATAATTCTCAGGATTTCTTCATTTTTCTTTGTTCTTTTTTTCTGATTTTTCCTCAAACAGAGTTGTATCCAAGTGTTTATCTTCAATTTCACTGATTCTGTACTCCATTGTTTCAAACTTGCTCCTCAGCCCTTCTATGACACTGTCCATTTCTGAAATCTTGTTGTTTATCTTTTGGATTTCTAATTGTTGTTTTTGTATAATTTCTAGTTGTGAATTTATTTTAGCGTTTTCGTCCCACATTATTTTCTTGAATTATTTCATTTTTTTGTCTGTATGTTCCATGAATTTATCTACTTTTTCCATGAATTTGTCTATTTTTTCCTCATTTTTGTCTGTTTTTTGCTTCAACTCTTGGATAATTCTGAATATTAGACATTTGCATTCCCTATCAGTTAGGTCTACTGCCTTTTCTTCTACTGGAAGGTCATCTGGTGTTTTATTTTGGATGCCTACTGGAACCATCCTGTCTTGTTTTTGTAAATGTTTTGATATTGTCTGCTATCTTCATGGCATTCAGTTGTTATTTTCCTTGTTTATTGATTGTAGATTTGTTTGTTTCATCCTGCTTTTTTGTTTTATTTGGTTATGTTTGATCAGGCTGGCTGTGTATTCTTTGTTGTTTGCTTGTCTGTGGGCACAATACTTTTCACCTCCTTCTCCAATGGGCAGGGTCAGTCACTCAGGTATGGTAGAGCAGGGCAGGTCCAGCTGAAGGGGAGTTGCTGGGACAGGTTTTTTTGTGGCACGTACCAGGGCTGACAGTGTGGACTGGGAATCACTGCAGGGCAGATTCCAGTATGCTATGCCTATGTTGCTTGGGAGTGTGATGTTCAGCACACGGTGCAGGTAGGCAGGAAGGAGGGGATAGATTGTGAAGTGTGGAGCTAAGGTGGGTATGGGAAAGACGAGAGAGAAGGGAGAGGAACAGGAGCCAAAGACATACACACAAATGAAAAAGAGCACTAAGGGAGCTTGCTATTAGAGTGAAGAGATGAGAGACTGAGAAATCAGGAAAACAAAAATTTTTTTAAAAAGAAAGAAAAAGGGTAAAAGAAAAAAATGAATAAATCGAGAAACTGGAAATGAAGAAAGACAAAAAGGGGAATAAGAGAGAAGAAAAGTAAACAAAGAAATAAAAGAAAAAAGAAAAAAGAAATGCCCCCAGGGAAGTCCCTGTGCGTCTGCGCTGAGTAAGGGACTAGCTTCCAAGCCATGTGGTACTGCCCGGCTAGAATGGGCTCCCAAGCAGAGAAAAGAAAAAGAAAACAAACAAATCAAAACAGAACAAATCAGAGCAAACAAACGAACAAAAAAGCCCCGAGGTTCCCACCAGCATGGTGGCAGGGGCCGGGAAGCAGTTTGACAGTTGAGCAGTGTTTCACAGCCTCTCAGAAAGAAGCAAAGATGGCGCACAGAGCCAGATATTTGAGAGAAAGGAGGCTGAGGTGGTGAGAGGTAAGGAAGAATCTAAAGAAGCGGAAAAAAGCAACACCAGCAGCGAGAAAATGGCACTCAGGGAGCTGGCCAGTGCGGGCGGGTGGAATCCAAGTGGCACCGGGGGCAAGCTGTGCTTCCTGGCCAATAGACTGTGGCTGCAGGAAGCAGAGGGGGCTAAATCGGGGTGAAGAAGGGTGGGGGGTGGGAAAGCCTATATCGTGGGTTACCAGTTTTTCTGTCTCCTGCTGGAAGCTCCATGAAGCTGCTTTCTCATACCTCCTGTTCACTGATCTCTGATAGGAGTCCAAGATGGCAGATCTGTGCTGCAGTAGCTGATAGGGGACCTCTGCGTGTATCTCTACTCGCTGTCTGTTTTCGGTCTGTTTCTTATTCCATTCGGTGCTTGGCTGAGTTCTTTATCTCTTCATTTGATGGTTAGGGTTTCAGGATTGATGTGAGACTCTGTTTGACTTAGTTTTTCTGATCTTTGCTGCAGAGGGACAGCATGGCACTTCTGACTATAGCGCCATGTTTCCCAGAAGTCACACATCTCAATTTTGACAAGCCACATTTTAAGTACTCAATAGCCACTTGTGACTAGTGGCTACCGTATTGGACAGGACAGGGCTAGACAATCATTAATTTTCATTTCTAAGTTAAGGATGATAAAATAGAGCAGGTAGGCAGTATAATGTATATTTTTTAGTGCTGTTGTGAGTGTAAATTAGAGAGAATATATGAAACACCTACCAAGTTTTTTGCATGCAATAAGAGCTCATTAAATGTTGGTCCCATTTTTTTGCTTTAGTTAATGGATTTTTCATTGCCAGGAATAAAGACCCTCTCAAGCTTGCTCAAGTAAGGCTACGTGTTCCTTTAACTGGAGAGCATTTATAACCTGCTTTTATCTGGCCCTCTTTACCAGTTTTCTCAGACCTCATTCTTCCTCTCTTGCATCTCTTCTTTTCTAGAAATTTCTTTATCTCTTTTAATATCTGCTCTTCTTTCTTCTCTCCACTAACCAGCTTATTCATGGTTCATGGCTTCCCCAGTCTCTCTTGCTACAGCATGACCTTTTGATAAACTACGACCTGCTTACTGATAACTGGCTTGGGTTCTCCATGTTTCTCAATTCAAATTCTCAAAAAAGGTAATCTGATTTGCCTAGTTCATCATTTCATGCTAGTACATGTCATGTACAACCTGAAAATTGACCGCCTTTTGTTCAGGGGCCTATCTTTGGTCCAATCAGCTGTAGCTAGGGAAACACCTTCTTATGATATACAATATGGGGCTGTGGGTGGGGTAGTTTCCCTTAGTGGGGGTGTAGGGAGACAAGCGCTGATTGATATCGCTAATATGCTATTTAATGCTTTGTTGCTGGTATTTCCCAGCTGAGCTCATCAATCTGACCCTGGCAAAAGAAAGGTTTCTTCCCTTTATCTGCCACTGTCCTTACTTCTGGGATAGCTTCACCTAACTGGCAAGGTAGGAACCCGGGTCACTGGGGAAGTCTGGTTAGATGCAAGGCAGTGCTGAACTAGTGGGAGGAGAAAATCTATATTCATCCTTCTGTGCTCCTGAGGAAACCATTTTTGGCTCAGATATTTATCAGGCAGATTTATCTAAGTATTTACTTTGCCAAATCAGTGTTTTTCTAAGTGGACATTGTGAAGTGACCCTCTTGCTTTAGAAGCAGTTGGGATTAATCATCAAAAATTCAGATTCCTAGTTCCAACTCCTGGTGGCATAGTGGTTAAGTGCTATGGCTGATAACCAAAAGGTCAGTAGTCCGAATCCACCAGGTGCTGCTTGGAAACTCTATGGGGCAGTTTTACTCTGTCTTATAGGGTCGCTATGAGTCAGAATCGACTCGACGGCAACGAGTTAGGTTAGGGTTAGTTCCAACTCCAGACCTATGGATTAGAATCTTCGGGAATGTGGTTCAGGAATCTGCTTGTTTACAAACTCCATAGATTAATTCAGTGTGCAATAAGTCTGAGAAGCATTGCACTAAGCCATCCTGTGAACCTCATTTATTTCAGACTGCACCTCTCCATCCCCTAGACTTCATGAGAATACCTGGCTTGGGAAACTTAGAATGTTTCTAGAACTTCCAGGCAGTCTGAGGTCCATCCAAGGACTGATGGATCATCTGAATCTATCTGAGGATTCAGAAGCAGATATAAATAAGAATGAAGGTCCTGGTCACCATCCATTCTGATCCAAAGTCCTGGATTCAAACAGGAAGCACCCAAACTTTGCCCCTGACCTGACATTTCCCATGGGATGGCAAAGAGATTTAGCTGGCAGCTGTTGTGAAATAAAGCAACACCAATCCCCAGGCACCACCCTGGATAGAGGCCCTTCTGGCTGACTGCCTGAGTCACAGCTCAACAGGATAAGCCCAAAGAAGCCCCAGGCGGGTAGGAAGCAGTGCATGTGGGACTGCGTCCCTGCAGAATCACAATGGAGCCAGTGTTTGCATTAGAGCCAGACAATGACTCTGATTCAAGGGACGGGATGCCAAGGCTGAAGGGTACTCTGGGTAAGGGGGAGGACCTGGGCCCCTTTGTTGGCTCAGCCCCTGCCTGGAAATGATCCCACTTTTTAATCCTATTTGTCTTTTTTGATATCTCTAGGAGCGTGAATAATGGCCAGACATATCTATTAGGGTAATCACATCTTTTTCACACTTGACCCAAGAATTTAGTGACTATACTACCCTAGCATGTCCTTGCAGTATATGAAGAAGATATGTGCATTCTCTAGATCCTGGAAAAAATGAAGTAATCTCCTTAACAATGGGTCAGACTTGACATTTGGCTTCTTTCTGCAGTCAATCTTTAGCTGTTTCGCAATGTTTCATTGCGGTGTGTCAAGAAGTTCCAATTCTAGTAACTCCAGATATTTTAACTTCCACTCTAAGACAGAAATCACCATTTGACTTGCGGGCATTTAATAGATTATGTGCATCATAGAGAAGCTTTCCCTTGAGCAGCCATCTTTAACAGGGTTCAAGAAGTCTTTACCCATTACCGTTTTGTCGATTTTGACTCATAGTGACCCTATAGGATAGAGTAGATCTGCCCTTATAGAGCTTCCAAGGCTGTAAGTCTTTACAGAAGCAGACTGCCACATCTATCTCCCACAGGTCGGCTAGTGGGATTGAACCAGTGGCCTTTTGGTTAGCAGCCAAGCACTTAAATACTGCACCACCAGGGCTTCTTCAAGAAGTCTTTAAAGCAAGTAAAACTAATACATATGGTTTCCCTATAGCACCTGCTTATTCACTGAATAGAAAACCTACCATCCTCTCTCTTTCCTGCCTGGAACTGGGTGAATGGCATTTATGTGTCTAGCCCTGGCCTGAATAGACTTTTCTCTACAAAGATGAACAAAGAGAGAAAATTAACACAAACTTATGAAAATCAGTACAAAAGAAAGAAAAAAATGGCATGATATTCTGGAGTTAAATGTAGATATTTCTCCCTCTGAAGTAGACTTCTTGTAAGGAACCCAAACATTTTTAGAAAATATTTACCTGTGTTTTCAGTAAGCTATTACTGAATTACCCTACTAAACAAGAACAAGGCTTACTGAAAGTAGAACAGGCTAAATCAGAAGCGACCTCAAGGAATTTAAAATACAGTACATATTGGCATCCATTTTAGGAATAGAAAAATATAAAATAAGCCACTGTAGAAAAAATATACTAGTGAGAGTATAAGCTGGGGAAATTACATAGAAAACAGAAGAAAAGAATAAATATACGTAAATGAGAGAGAAAAAAAAAAGCCAGTATATAAAACAGATCCCATAGCCTGTCTTATTAATGCTACTGAGGAAGGAAAGCTGAAACAATAATAAATGAGAATATTGTTGAACCAGAAAGACAAAATCAATTTAACTGAGTGTGTTTGGTGTGTTTTATCTGGAATAATGAACAGTTACAAAAATCCTGGAGAATTTTTAAATTTTCAACTTAAAGAATTATATAATCTTAAAAAGAGAGAGAGAGAGAGACTATCGAGAAAAGACAAACAAATGAAAGATTGGCTTTCCTCAGACCTTCCCCCATAATAATGAATGCCAAGAAGTGATGAAGAAATGTCTATAGAGATCTGTAGGCATAAGGTTATTCTCTATAAACACAGGAAAATTGTTATTTATGTGACACCATAATAGAAGTATATTATCAGAAATGAAAAAATTAAGAACATGTAATCTGATCAACTCTTCCCAGAGGTCCTTGATAATTACACCAAAACATCAAGAGATGAGTCCAAATTAAGATTGTAAGATGAGTACCATAGTAGGAAAGAATTAAAAATAAGTACTGAAGCCAAATTGGCAGCCCAATGCACAACGGAATGAAATGCTGCAATTCTTGCACTATCCCTATGATCGAATTCAGATCAGACTGTTGTGATCCATAAGGTTTTTATTGGCTTATTTTTGGAAGTAGATCGCCAGGCCTTTCTTCCTAGTCTGTCTTAGTCTAGAAGCTCTGCTGAAACCTGTTCAGCATCATCGCAACAAGCAAGCCTCCACTGACAGACGAGTGGTGGCTGTACATGAGGTGCATTGGCCAGTAATTGAACCCAGGTCTCTTGTATGAAAGGCAAGAATTCTATCACTAAACTACCGATGCCACCATGATATGGATATAGCCATCGATACATAGGTATATATATATGCACACACACACGTGCAAATACATGTGCCTATGTATAATTATTATAAATATAGAGACTTGATTATAAAAGATAAACTGAAAAGGATAAATCTATCTTAAATTATTCAGTTAAAATTACTGGAAATGGGGAATAGTAGTTGAGAAAGCAAGAACATTGTATTCCTAATTTCCCATGCCAAAAAAAACCCAAAGCCTTTGCCATTGAGTCAATTCCAACCCATAGCAAACCTATAGGACAGAGTAGAATTGCCCCGTAGGGTTTCCAAGGAATGGCTGATGGATTCTAACTGCCTCTGGCTCCTATCTTAGTGGTAGATTTCCTGACCTTCACATGCCTGCTCTTCCAAAGTGTGTGTCAGCTCCTACTTCCTGTTTTAAACCATTAATTTCTGGAATACCTAGAGAGTCATTTTCCTGACTGAATCCTGGCTGATATATTTGTGTTTAAAAATTAGGTCACAATTTAGTCACCAAATCATTGCAGAGGATAAAAGCAAACACATATAGCAAAAGATAAACTAGAAGATAAACAAAGAAAACACAAAGCAAAAAGCAAGACAACAGAAATAACACCAGGCATAACAGTTGGGTCAACAAATGTCAACACTTTTAAACACTCTCAGGCTGGGGTAAGAACAACAAAGTAATCCAATGACTGTATACCAAAGATGACTTAAAATGATATCAAAAGGTTGAAAATCAAAGGATGGATAGGGATATGACAGGCAAATGTAAACAAAGAGAAAGAAGGGAGGACTTCAGCTAGTAGGGATTAAACAGGATAATTAGAATTGAAGAAAAATGTTTACACAACTGGTACACGGATACATTCTCATTGTAAAAAGTTTAAACAATATGGAATTAAATAGAGGTAAAGGCAAGCAGTGCTTACATTTTGGTGTGTATCCTTATTCTCCTATGATCCATATGTCATCTTCCTACCTACTGACTTACCTACCTACCTACCTATCTATCTGTTGGAGCCTAGATGGTACAAGTAGCTTTCAATCTGCTGCTAATTGAAAGGTTAGTGGTTCGAAGCCACCCAGTGGCTCCGTGAAAGAAAGGCTGACAATCTGCTTCCATAAAGACTACAGCCAAGAAAATCCTATGGAACAGTTCTACTCTGTAACACATGGGGTTGCCATGAGCCAGTGGCCTACTCAACAGCAGCCAACAACAACATTATCTCTATCTATCACTACTGTATTGTATTGAGTCTAAGATGCATCTATTTTTACAAGTACCATTATTTTCTATACATCTAAGAAAGGAAAAACGCTATCAGTTAAATTATAACATACAAGCAAATGTGAAATACGACACAATTTCAGTTATTAAAATTTGAGAAAAAAAATTTGAATCTTAGAATGGATTTTATTTTTAGTAGGTATATATATATATATATATAAGTTGACTTATTTTATATAAATGTTTCCTATCATCCAGCCGTCTATCTGTCTATCCATCATCTTCTGTGATTTTCTTTTTTCTCCTAATGATATGACTTGGGAGGTTTTCCATTTCAGATCATAATGATCTACCTCATTAAAAAATGTCACATATTAGTTCAAAATTGAATATACCATCGCTTATTTATTTTTCTCCCTAAATGTTAAAAATAATATCTAGGTAATTCCTCCCTCCCCTTTTTAGCAACTACAAATAGTGCAGCAATGAATATCTTTTATATATCACTTATGGAGCAATTGTGTGCACATTTTTCTAGAATAGGTAACTAGATGTAGAAATGCTCTCTCAATCATAAGCACCTTTAAATTTTGGCAGATGCTAGCAGATTGTCCAGCAGCAAGGCCATACCAATTTATATTCCTATCAGTATGTGCTTCCTCACCAAAGAGGATGTAGTTATCACTATTTACATTTTTGCCAGGTAGGTAAGTTGTTTTTACATTCACTTTCTTGATTATCAATGAAGTTGATCACTTTTTCATGTTTATCGACCATCATGTTTCTTCTACCCTTTGTTCATTTTTCTATTGGATTTTTTCTCTTTTTCTATTGATTTGTAGATCTCCTTAGAGTTCTGAATAATAGTCCATTGGTCTGTTATGTATCTTTATATCTTAAAAATACTTTCTTCCCATCTGCTGCTTCTATTTTCATCTTGTTATGGTGAATTCAGTCACACAGACTTTAAAATATATACATAACCAATTATATCAATATTTCCTTCATAGATTTTAGATTTGTGTCCTAATTTAAAAACACTTCTTAATTCCAAATTATTTAAATATTCTTCTATGCAGTCTCACAATAAGTGTCTTAGGCTAAGTTCTCTGAAGAAGCAAAACCAGTGAAGCATGTATATATATATATATATATATATATATATATATAGAGAGAGAGAGAGAGAGAGAGAGAGAGAGAGAGAGAGAGATTTATCTCAAGGAAATGGCTCATGCAATTGTAGAGGTTGGCAAGTCCCAAGTCCTTGGGTCAGGTATCAGGCTGGGGGCTTCTCCTGACTCACATAGCTGCAGGAGCTGATGAACTCAAGATCAGCAGGTCAGATGGCAGGCTGCTGGCTCACGGGCTGTGGAGGCCAATGAATCCTAAGATCAGCAGGCAATACAGCAGGCTGTTGACTCAAGTCCCAAGAATTGGAGGTCAGATGATGACGAGCCAGATGCAGGATCCAGAGCCAGAAAAAGCCAACAAGCTTTGCCAGAACATCCATATATATTGGGTGTAGGCCACACCCCTGAGGAAACTCCCCTTACAAATGATTGGCTGATCAAAATCAGATCACATCATGGAGGTGATTACATTATATCACAAAATGGAGGATAACTATATCATTACTGCGATGGTTAAGGTTGTGTGTCAACTTGGCTGGGACATGATTCTCAGTGGTTTGGCGGTTATGATGTAATTTGACAGTCATATGATGTGGTGGTCACTTCCATGATGAGATTTGATATAATGTAATCACCTCCATGATGGGATCTGCTGTGAGTAGCCAGTCAGCTGAAAGGGAGTTTCCTTGGGCGTGTGGCCTGCATGGAATATAAGTGGACATTCTGGCAAGGCTCAGGGGCTTTTGCTTGCTCTGCATCCTGCAGCTGGCTTCTGTTCATTTGACCTCCGGTTCTTGGGACCTGAGCTATAGCTTACCTGCGGTCTTTCCTGTTGATGTTGGGATTCATCAATCTTTGCACACTGTGAGCAAGAGCCCTGCTTTCTGATCTGCTGACCCTGGGTTCGCCAGTCCCTGTGGCTATGTGAATCAGGAGAAACCTCTATCCTGACCCACAGACTTGGGACTTTCCAGCCTCTATAACCACGTGAGCCATTTCCTTGATATAAATCTCTTTCTATGTATATGTATATGCTTTACTGGTTTTGCTTCTAGAGAACCCAGCCTAAGACAATTACCAAAACAAAAAACCAAGCTTGTTGCTACTGAGTCAATTTCGACTCATTGAGACCCTACAGGACAGAGTAGAGCTGCCCCATACAATTTCCAAGGAATGGCTAGTGGATTCAAACTGCTGACATTTTGGTTAGCAGCCAAGCTCTTAACTACTGTGCCACCAGAGCTCTGCATCATTACATAATTGCCAAATTACATCAGTACTTAATTGCCAAGCTACATCATTACATAACTGCCAAACCATTGAGAATCACGGCCCAGCCAAATTGACACACAACCTTAACCATCACACTAAGGAAATCTATTATCTTGCATAAGTTGTCCCGAAGTAAAGTGAACTAAGGCATGGTATGATCAGTGGTCCAATGAGGTTATCCTAGAATTGAACTTTTTTTATTTCACCCTTGATGCTAGCTTTATTTCAGTCTGATAGCAAGATGGATGTAGTATGTACAAATCTTATGTACAGACTTCATAGCAAATCCAGAGGAACGAAAGAGAACATATTTTCCTGTAGCTCTTTCTTAGAAGCAAGAAAATCATTTCCCAAAGCTTCACCCCCCTTTCTCTAATGTTTCATTGGGAATTACTACCTTGGGAAATGAGATTTCCATCATTGCCTTATGAATGGGGGGAACATTAATGTATAACTCTTTACCTGAAAGTTACTTGTGTATGGTGCTAGATAGGGATCTAACTTTATTTTTTTAATGAATGTCTGATTATTCTAATACCGTATACTAATCAAGCCTTTGTTGTTGATTTGAAATGCTACCATTAATACACACAGACATGTACATATACACACATACACATATGTGTGTGGGACTCTGGACTCTCTTCTACGTTACTATATGTCAATTTTTACACCAATGTCCAGTTGGTGTCACCCAGGGAGGTAACTCATGATGTTACCCCCCACCCATGGACTTCCTCCCATACCAGACCTAAAGACAGCTCTGACCGGAGCACATTAGAAGATTCAAAAAGTAATTTAGCATAGACTTTTAGCCTTGTAGGACATGTAAGCTGAGCTTACAAAAAATGTTTTTGTTGTTATAACTAACTACAGGGATATTTTTATAAAAATAATAAATTTATGCTGAAACACTGCACAAAAATTTTATAGACAGTCATTTTGAGGCACCCTCTCCAACAGTGTTACCCAGTGTGGTCCGCACCCCCCTAAACCCTATTAGTGATGCCTCCGCCACTGTCACCAAGTCTTTTGTGTTTTGCTATATGGTAATAAGACATCACCCACATTTATTGTTTTTGGGGTTTCCCTTCCTCAAAATTTTTGTTATTCTTGCATAATTTGTCTTGATATGAATTTTAGAATCAACTTTTCAAGGTAAAAGAATCAAACCCCAAACCCACTGCTGTCGAGTTGGTTTCAACTCATAGTGACCCTACAGGGTGGAGTAGATCTGCCACATATGGTTTCCAAGGCTGTAGGGTCACTATGAGTTGGAATCGACTCGACGGCAATGGGAATCTTCACGGAAGCAGACTGCCACATCTTTCTCCCAGAGCGGCTGGTGGTTCAACCACTGACCTTTCAGTTAGCAGCTGAGCGCTTAACAACTGCACTGCCAGGGCTTCTGGTAAAAGAATAATCTGTTGTAATTTTGAGTAGGATTCGGTTAAATATCTATTACCTTGGGAGAGAACCACCATCTTCACAATACTGAGCTTACCTGTCTAGGGTTTATTGAGGTAATTTATTTATATTTCTCAGAAAATTTTATAGTTTTGTTCATATCAGGCCATATATATTTATTAGGTTTTTATAGGTATTTCATAATGCTTGAAGCTGCTGTGAGCAGAGAAAGAACTGTTTGGCAGAGCGATTTCAGCAGGAGAGGTGAAGAATAAAGTTGATATCTGCTTCTCCCCAACTGAATTCAGTTTATTCAATAAAGGTTTCATTACAGATTTGCTTTTAAAAATGGCTATACCAATTTACATTCTCACTAGCGGAGTTCCTGTTTTCCTATATCCATGCCATCACTTTCAATTCTAAAATTTTTGCCACATTAATTGGTGAAAACCTATAACTCTTGTTTACATTTGCGATGTCATGGTTACAAGTGGAAGGATAACCCATAAAACAAATGCCTGCATGGCCATGCTTGCCAACAGAAACAAAAGTAGCAGAAGTGTGACTTTCACCTCCCAAGTTTCGCTTCCACCTTTTGAATCTTGTATGGATATGTCTGTTTGGCAGAGTCTAAATCTCCTGCAGAACCCTAGCTTCATTGGGATCTGGGAAATATCCCTCAGAAGTACCAGAAAGCATAAAGAAGAAGGTTGGAATGGATATCGAGCCATCTGATGCACAGTATCCATGTACAGGAAAAGCCTATAAAGAGATGGCTAGGCCTTGAAAGGTGGGAAAAAAATTTAAATGGCCTTCTCAAACTCAACAAGAAACAAATTGAACTTCTCATCCCTACCCCTGTCTCTCAAACACCTAATTATGCACCAACCCCATTCGTTCTCCTGGGTTTGTTACCCGAGTGAAGGCACCAGAGTTTACCCAAGAAATTTGAATATCTGTTTTTGTTCCTTCTCCCTCCTCCCATCCTATCCAACCAATTCTACCTTAGTAATTATCTTTCAAAGGAGTCCTGGTGGTATAGTGGTTTAAATGCTTGGCTGCTAACTGAAAGGTCAGTGGTTTGAACCTACCAGCAGCCCCTCAGGGGAAAGATGTGGCAGTCTGCTTCTGTAAAGATTTACAGCCTTGGTAACCTTATGGGGAAGTTCTACTCTTTCCTATAGGGTCACTATGAGTTGGAATCCACTCAAAGGCAATGGGTTTGGATTACTAGTGAGGATGAGCATCTTTTCATATGCTAATGTTCCATTCAGGTTTTCTCTGTATATCCCTTATTTATATCTTTTTCCTTTTCTCTATTGGGTGGCTGTCTTTTTCTTATTAATTTACAGACCTTCTTTATATATTCTGGATACAGATACTTTGGAAGTTAACATATGTGCAAATATTCTGCCATCCTGTGGCTTATCGTTTCATATTTAAAAACAATGTCTTTTGATGTATCAGTTTTTCATTTTAATGTAATCGTATTTGTACATTGTTTCCTTATGGTATGTGTTGTTTCAGAAATTCTTTCCTACTCAAAGTACATAAACATATTATCTTTTAATAGGTTAAAGTTCAGTGTTTTACTTTTGAGCCTTTAATCCTTCTAGAAATTACTTTGGGGGGAGGTTGAAAGAGGAATTGAATTTCATTTTTTTCCTTTTAGAAATCCAGTGTTCCCAACACTATCTATTTACTATTCTGCTCTTTCCACACTTCTCTATTATAGTACTTCTGTCATATACCGCATTTCCTTTCACGTGTGTTTCAGTTCCCAGGCTCTCTACTCTGCTCCATCAAGCTACTATCAAGAAAGCAGAAGCTTTCCCAGAAATCCATTGCAATATTCGGCTGATGTTTCATTGGCGTGAAAACCCCTATATGCTGGGAGTCTGGGAAGATAAGAATTTCTATAACAGTACATTACTGCATGGAACAATCTAAAGCAGAAGTCAGCAAATGATGTCCCGCCGGCTAAATATGGCCTGCTGCCTGTTTTTGTAAAGGTTTTTTAGAACACAACCACCCCCATTTATTTACGTATTGTCTGTGGCTGCTTTTGCCAGAACAGAGCTGAGTAGGTGTAACAGAGACTGTATAGCCTGCAAAGCCAAAGATATTTACTATCTTGCTCTTTACAGAAAAAGTTAGCCAATCTCTGATAGAAGAAGGGAAAAGGATAGAAATTGGGAGGTAGTAATTAAGAAAAAACAAATCCAACATTATATAGGCAGCCAATAACCCTTGAAGAATGATTCTCACCCTGGGGAGGGCACGTTGGCCAAAAGTACTCATCTCACAAAGAACAGGATGGATTTTTCCAAAAGAAAAATCAAAGAGTTTGGCTACTAACCAAAAGGTCAACTGTTTGAACCCACCCAGTAGCTCTGCAGGAGAAAAGACCTGTCGATCTGCTCCCGTAAACATTACAGCCTAGCAGACCCTATGGGGCAGTTGTACTCTGTCTTATGGGGTCGCTATGAGTCAGAGTCAACTTGATGTTGCATAATGAGAAGTTAGAAAGGAATTTACTGGAGTAGATACATTGCAACAGTTTCAGGCCCGTGCTGGGCACCAGCCCTGATGTCTAATGGGCAATGGTTTAATCCTCCAATCCTCTTATTTTCTCATTGTTTTCTGCTCATTAGGAAAGACAAGAACTCTCCTTAGGTTTCGTAGGTCCCTTCTTGGGTGCTTTGGGAGACAGCAGTAAGCTAAGAAGGCTGTGTGAAGTGATCTCTGTCCTCCATCCTCACCCTGCAATGAAAGGGAAACGTAACACTACCTTGCAAGTTACACCAAGAGAAAATAGTGGTCCTTGTTTCTGAAAGAGTGCATGGTGGTCACGGCTGAAAAAGAGACCTCAGGATTCTGGGAAATGTGCCCTTTGAGCTTTCGTACAAGTCTCAGTGGCCACTGGTATATCAATTCAGGTTTTCTTGTATCAGTCTCAATTTAAGAACAAATTGTTTTATACCCTTGACTTGCCTTGACTATGAAAGATCAGCCCAAGTAAACTGGCAAATGAACGGTACTGATCTTTCTTGATTCTAAAGGGGAAAAAAATCCATCTCTGAGACAAAGCTGACACAAAATTCTCATCATAGGCTACCTGGTTGAATTTGACCCAAAGACAAGGTGTAATATGAGAATGGGACTATCCACCTCTAAGCCGCCATGGCTCAGGGTCTGTCTGCAGTGACCATCCATCAGCGTCATGGGAGCTGTGCACAAATTGCACTCCAGACATCTAAGTTAGTGTTTTAAGAATCCTAACTTACATGCTATATGGTTCCTGCCAAACTCTTCAGTTCCTCCTGCTCCAAATTTACCAAAGCCACCTTCAAGGTGAGCTCAACCCTAACCTTCCCTGTCATACTTTTTTTCCAATTTATCCAGGCTTCTTCCTCTGTATTTCAATAGCTCCTAATATTTATCTCAACAACTCCACATTGATGGAATTATCTGTTTTGCTTTTCTAGTTCCCCTACTAGTACAAATGGTTAGCACACTTGGCTGCTAACTGAAACATTGGAGGTTCGAGTCCATCCAGAGACACCTTGGAAAAAAGTTCTGGCGACCTACTTGCGAACAATCAGCCACTGAAAATCCTATGGGCACAGTTCTACTCTGACACATACGGGGTCACCATGAGTCAGAGTCTACTCAACAGCAGCTGATGGTGGCACTAAACTGTAAGTGTCTTAAGGGAAGCTATGTAAGCTCTGTGTCCCCAGCACAATTCTTGGCACATAGCAGACACCGAATAAAGTTTTTCTTTTTCATCCAAATTCCCTTCCTACACAAATGAAGACTGTGGACTTTGACTAGGGCAGGAATCAAAGCAAGGCAAAACAAGAGAATCTTCTCCAAAAAAGTGCTGTTAGAACTTAGTTTTGATGGACAAGGAGTAATTAGCTGAATGAAATAGGAAAATGAGCTTTCTGGGAGGATAAAGCAACATTTGCAAATGCACCAAGGCATGAAACAACATGATGTGTCCAGGAAACTACCAGGAGCTCCATCAAGTAGAAACAAAGGGTGGAGCAGCAGGAAGACGCTGGAGAGGCTGATCTGGGACAGATCACGAAGAGTCTTGTGAGCTAAACAAATGACTCCAAACTTAACCTTAAAGCTGAAGAGAACCTTTGAAAGGTTGTAAGCAAGGGAGTGGCATGTGATATTTGAATTTAAGAAAGATCACCCTGATTTCAGAGTGGATGATGGCTTGGAGAAGGAGAAGCTGGGGTCATGAGCCACTTCGTTACAGTCAGCCAGAGGTGAAGAGTTGAGTGTGAAGTGGAGAGTAGTGATTGATTGGAGAGATTTTTAGGAAGTAGAAGCTATAGGAATTGGTGTCCTTTGCATAGGAGAGTTGAGAAAGAGAGAGGTACTCTGGATGACTCTGGCTTAGGTGGCTATGTAGAAAGTGGTGCCTTTCATCAAGGTGAGACCTCTCGAAGAGGAGTAGGTGTGTGGAGAAAGATAGCAAGTTACTTTTTGATATGTTTTTGCCATCAACTTTCTCAAGCTGTTAGAATGGGGTGGGAATTGCATCATCCTCTGGAAAATACTGAGCAGCTTTTACCAGATGTTAAATCCACTATATTCTAGCATCCACTCTTACTGATGAGAAGTCTTATGCTGGTCTGATTTTCATTCCTTTGTATATAACTTTTATTTCGTCAGAAGTTTTTATAATATCTCTAGGTGTGCATCATTGCCTTTAATTTTATTCAGAGTTTACAGGGCCTTTCAGTTAATTCTAAGTCTCATATTTTCTTTCAACTCTGGAAAATGTTCTAGTACTATTTCCTTATTAATTCCCACCTCCTTGGGTTTTTTGTTCTCTCTTTCTGTAACTTCTGTTGGTTGAACATCAGAACACATCCGTGGTTTTCATTCATATATGCTGTCATTATAGTATTTCCTACATTTCAAGACATTTTCTAGACTTTATCTTCCAAACGTTTTCTAAACTTTTTGATCTGGTCTATCGGCACATCTTTTCAGCATTCTTTCATTGTCAGGATGCTATGTTGGTTGTTATTCTTGTTTTTCTTATAACTTTGCATTAGATTTGATCTCGATAATTTTCAGTTGCTCATATTTATGTGAAATTAATTTTTCTGAATTTTTAAAAGGGGTCATGATTCAAGGTAGATTTTTTTTAACTTCGTCAATTTCCCACCTCTGTTGTTTTCATGTAGTAAACAAGAAAACAAATCCAAATCTAAAAAAAGTATCTATTGCACTAAGGACAAATCACTGCTCCCCAGGACATAAGAATTCCATCATAATCAATTGCCCCCAACATACATGTGGCAGGCAGAATAATCACCCCTTCCCACAAGGATGCCCATGTCCTAATTCCCAGAACCTGCGAATATGTCCCCTTACATGGCAACAGGGACTTTGCAGGTGTGACTGAATTAAGGATCTTGAGATCAGTTTATTCTGGGTTATATAGGTGAGCACAGTGTAATCACAAGAGTTCTTACAAGGAAAAGAGGAGGGCAGGAGAGCCAGAGAAGTTGTGACAGTGAAAGCAGAGATTGGAGTGATGCAGAGCCACGAGCCAAGGAATTCTAGCAGCCTCTAGAAACTGGAAAAGACAAGGAGACAGATTCTTCCTTAGAACCTCCTGAAGGAACACAGGCCTGCTGACACCTTGATTTTAGCCCAGTGAAACTGATTTTGGACTTTGGACATACAGAACAGAAGTGAGATAATAAATTTGTGTTGTTTTAAGCTACTAAGTTTGTGGCAATTACTGCAGCAATAGGAAACTAATATGGTACTACTACAGTATAATACCATATTCAGAGTTCAGGATAGGTCCTTGTTGCTGACAAGTTCAGTACTTAGAAGCAGCAGCAGCCAGTCAGCCTTGGTAAGAGGAAATCCATTTTTTGTTGAGCCTCCATTGCTGCAACCATGGCCACTTTGTTTATGAACCTACTGAGAGAGCAAGGGGATGGCTGAAGAAGTTGGTTGAAGGACATCTGTGGGCAGTTCTTGTCTACCTGTTTGTCTGCCTCCTTACAGAATACCTTTTATGCCTTAGGGTTTTCTTTGGTTAAGCCTATTCTGATTAGAATTTCAGGTCTGGTGCCTATTATGGCAACCATGCCAACTTTGCCTCTGCTGCAACTTGGCCTTTGTTACCCCATGCTCCTTCTCTATCTTAAAATGAGGACAATTAGACTTACCCAATAGGTTTGTTGTGATCATTAAATGAAATAATGTTGGAGGAAATTCTTAGTCCGGGGCCCAGCTTAGGGTAGGTATTCTATAAATGCTGTGGATCCCAAATCTGGAATTTTTCCCCACTAAGCTAAGCCTTTGGGTTGGAGCATTATGTCTCCATGGGGCTTCTATCACAAGGTAGATTTGTTTCCTAGAAGAGGTGAGACCTTACTCCTAGCTCTCGGCTTGACACTTGACAGAGTAATAAATGCCTGCTAGGAGGCCTTGGGTGGTACAAACGGTTAAACACTTGACTGCTAACTGAAATGTTGGTGGTTCAAACTCACCCAGAGGTGCTTAGAAGTAAGGCCTGGCAATTTGCTTCTGAAAGGTCATAGCCTTGAAAACTCTATGGAGCACAGTTCTACTCTGACACATATGGGGTCACTATTAGTCAGAATTAACTGATTTAGAGGGGAGGAGGGCTTTCTAGGTAGAGAGAACAAATATTCAGGTTCTCCTTCCAGGCATATAGTATAATTACACTTCCCTGATACAACTTTTGAATGGGGTAAAGAGAGAAAAAAAAGGAGGAGAAGGGAGAGGAAAAGAGAGAAGAGAAAAATATTTAGAACGTTTTTTCTCCATCTTCTTTACAGATTAAGAAGAAAGAAAATATTCATAAGGAGTGTGATGCTGATGATGGGAGGAAACAGCCTAGGGTAGGTGAGCATGTCGTGTAAGAGAGAGAGGGGAAGTGGCAAGACTGGGCAGCCAGAAAGTCTAAAAGTGGGTCAAGCAAAACACGAGGCTCACTAGGAGGCATCCAAGAATCTCTTCAATGCTGAGATAAAATCAAGGCGTCTGTCATTCCCAGACCATTGAGTGTGCCAATAGTAGGCCTGGGTCCAGGTGTTGTTGCCCAAACATATGTTCTTTAACCACATTCTTTCCTATGAGAATCCAAACCACAAATAGGAAGATTTACCAGGACAGAATCAACTTGACGGCAATGGAAATGGGTTTTGTCCTACTACAGGAGCCCTGGTGGCACAGTGGTTAAGAGTTCGACTGCTAACCAAAAGGTCAGCAGTTCGAATCCACCAGGGTTTCTTTGGAAACCCTATGGAGCAGTTCTACTCTGTCCTACAGGGTTGCTATGAGTCAGAATCAACTCAGTCGCAACAGAAATGGAACGGAATCCTACTACAGAGGCAATTTCACTAAGATTAAGGCTTGCTTGTAGAGTTATGAAGACAATGGGTTAGAGATTCCCTAGAGTCTTAGAATGCAGTAGGCCTACTTGTAAGCACTTTAGATCCTATCAATGCCATTGGATGCCATTGTGGTTGGAAACTCTTTCTCAGAAAGAAGAAGGGGCTTCCTCAAGGCCACGCAGGTAGTCAGCGGCACAATAGGAGTCCTGTGGGGCTGACCAGAGGACTGCTTGGAATCAGAAACAGGTTTCAGGTGGAGCATTGCCCCAACACCTTGATTACCTGCATATTCTGACCTGAATAGCATAGCCTGTAATTAACCGTGCTGATTGTATTGGAATTAGCAAATTAGCTACTCAAGTTACGTGGTGATTAGTTGTAAAACAAAACAAAACTCCTGGGCTTTGCAAATTCTTTAGCTCTTTATTGTGCCTTTTACTCCCACGGTCATCTGACCTGGGTATTTTGACTTGCTCTGACCACCATCCAATCTAGAAAGGAGACTCTTGTGTGGGTGGGTGATCAGGAAACAGGGAGGAGGAGGAGGAAAGAGAGATGAAAGAGGAGGAGAAGGATAGGAGGAAAAGGCAGAACCAGATGTTATGTTTCTGAGGACATCCCATAAATTGTGAGGGATTTGGGGATGATAAACCAAGAGTTTCCAATCAGTATAAAAGAGGGAACAAAGGGGAAGAAGGAGGATCCTGAAAGATCTGGCACAAGGACACTTGGAGAGTCTTTTGATTTTCTCTGATACTTACCATCCTGTACAGAACTTGAAGCACTCTGGGTCCTGACAACATGGAGAGGAGGGAAAGGGAACCCAGCTAGATCAGGCAAAGAGAGAAGATGGAAAACCAAGGAAGTGACCTGTCCTCAGAAGCAGCCCAGGTGTCACCTACACAGTCCTAGATGGAGAGTTATTAAAGAGGAGGTGCTGAACTCTGGAGGTTGAGCCTGTCCTCAGCCCACACAGGAAGTGCTAGGATACCATATTCTACATAATAAGAGATGATTTCAGCAACAATTGCAAAAGGGAAGTGACCTTTCCCAATTAAAGAAGAGTAAAATCCCTTTTCCATTGCCATTATGTGCCCCACAACACTGAGTCTACGGAGAGAATGCCTTGGTTTTCCTGAGCATAAAGTGGGAAAGTAAGACCTACCTCATAAGTCCATTGTGAGGATTAAATGAGATAATGCATGTAAAGCAGCTAGCACAATGCCTGGCACATAGTAAGCTGCCAGTAAGAGGCAATCAACAAACAGCTTAAAGTAATAGGATGTTGTTGTTGTGTGACCGCGAGTCAATTCCAAGTCATAGCTACCCTATAGGAGAAAGTGGAACTGCCCCATAGTGTTTCCTAGGCTGCTATTTTTACTGGGGCAGATTGCCAGGTCTTATCTCCAGCAGAGCTGGTGGTGGGTTCAAACTGCAGATCTTTCCATTAACAGGCAAGAGCTTAACTGTTGCATCCCCACGGCTCCTTAAAGCCTTAAAGTAATGGGAAAAAAGGATACTTTTTCTTTTTGGGGGGCACCGTAGTTTTGTGTTCACATATTTCTCATTGCTCCCTTGGAAGCTGTAATGTTGCCTCCTCCTCCACCCCAGCTCCCACTTCCCCAGCTAGCATTCAGGACCCAAGGGAGTGTCTAAAGGGCTCTGAAGTGGGCAGGACAGAGTCTAAGCTCCCAGGTACTGGGCAAGGTGGCCCCTCTTAAGCCATCAAAGGTGCATATGCTGCTCAGGACTCCAGCCTCTAGGCATGAGCACAGCCTTGGGGGAAAGGAGAGAAGAGTAGAGCACCCAGGAAATGAGAATGAGAACACCCAACAATGTGCCTTGCCCTCCAATAAAGCATGAGGAGGCCAACCAAAAGGCTCTTCTGTGGTACGACCAAGTGGATGTGGCCAGCACACCAAAGCCAGGCTGCTCGACGCCTCCCATAGTCTCATATTTCTGTCCATTTCACAGACGGAAATGATAATAGGAGCAATTACCCTTGGCCTGTAGGTCCAAATTGCCTCTGATCCCAAAACACAGCACACCCCTCACCATGAAGAATAGGAAGTAGAAGGAATTTGTCATGTCATTAAGCCTGGGGCAAAGAAGGATACAAAACAAGTTCCTAGAATCTTTCCTCTGGTCTCAAGAACGTGGGATTCTATAGAATTCATCTAGGCGTTTTTCTAACTATTGCTATGCGAAGAGGTAGCAGAAGAATCTACTTGAATTAGGAATCAGAAGACTCAAGTTCAAGGGCTGGCTCTGCCTCAGACTCTTCATCTGAAAAAAAATGGAGACACTAATCATCATCTTCATCATCCCCATCTCCATCATCACCATCACCAACATCATCCACACCTATGATTACTCCCATGGCACAAACGTTTGAGAGGTGGTTCTCCTGCAGTGCACATGGGCTCTGCTAGTACCTGATCCACACATGCCTTCTCTATGCTGTAGTGGTTCAATAAATCTTTATGGACTAAAGCAGGAAAAGAACATTATCCTGGTTGAGAGCCACATCACTGGCTCTCCTACCACTCAGATCTTTTGGGACCACATCAGCCTGGATACAAGATAATCACCAGCCTGATGTGGATCAGCTCTTGAGGATAAAATAATCTATGAAGGTGCTTTATAAAACCAGGGAGTCTGTTACCACTCTGATGTGTGTGCCCTTGATTTTACTCTCCTAAGAGCCGGGAGAGGGGTTTCCTCAGGCCTCATCTGTGTTTCCCAATTAGGAACGATCTCTCTTTTTTCGAATCTCAGTTTCTATCAGTGCCCCTTCCCTTGGTTTGGGATAGTGGGAAAAGGACGGAAAATGTCAAAGCACTCCCTGCTAAGCTGACAATTCCTTGCCTTAATGACTCTCTGAAAGACCCCTATTCCAGATTTCTTGTCTTCTTATACAGACTAAATGGCTTGGTGGTTGCAGGACCTATTTTTATTAACCTGTAGGAAGTCCTGCATAGACGTATACAGCACCCCTTTTTAGAGTATGTGTGTACTTCTCACCTATGTCTTCAGCTTTAGGATTTCCTTGCCAAAATTGTGTGTTAATAAGAAGAGTCCCATTTAACATCATGTTATGCTACCAATTCTATCCCCATGGGTCCCTCAAACCAGGGAAAGCTAGGGTAGTGCTGACTACCCAGACTTTCTTCATCAGTTGATAGCTGGTTGTTGTATGTCTGCATCTGGGCCCCACAATGACCCAAGTCCCTGACAGCCACTGCTGGTTTGTGTCATACTGGGCATGTCTCTGAGCTGAAACGCTCCACTCCCCTAGCACTCTATTTGTTGTTTCAGGATATGCTACTAGGGGAACCAAAACTAAGATTGGACTTCTCAATTACATAGACTATTGTGTTCCTATTGCTCTAATAATTTCTATTCTTAATTGCTCATTGTCTCATCATAACTGTGCTGGAGGTGTTGCTGTCTCTTCATGCCCAGGTTATTGTTGTTGTTAAATGTTGTCAGAGTCAGCCCCCAACTCATGGTGACCCCATGTGCAACAAGATTGGACGATTGTGATCCATAGGGTTTCTGTTGGCTGATATTTTGGAAGTAGATTGCCAGACCTTTCTTCCTAGTCTGTCTTAGTCTGGAAATGCCACTGAAACCTGGTTAGCATCGTAACAACACATAAGCCTCCACTGATAGATAGGTGGTAGCTGTGATGCACTGGCCAGGAATCTAACCTGGTCTCCTGCATGGAAGGTAAGACTTCTACCACTGAACCACCACCTCCCCCCTTCATGCCTGTAGGAGAGGTTTAATAGACTTTAAATTTAGCCAAAAAAGGAAAGAAAGAAAGAATAAGAGTTGTCCTGGGCTGAGTGTTGCCTAGAATACTCTTGCCAACCACTCAGAAATCTGTGCCTCTATGGTCAGTGTCACCTTCCCTGCTGTCTACCCGCTGCGGCCCCTGTGTGACCTACGTAACATCTCGCTGGTCTTTTGCTCGTTATATGTTTCATGCTTACTTTTATGTGGATTACATACGTCCTGCTGTTCTTTCTCTTTATCCTCCCCATTCCCTGCCTCTAGTTTCATCATCACTTTCTGTTCTTAATTTCTTTTTCCCACCTGTGCCTCGATCTTCCTGAAGCCCTTCAAGACCAAAGATGTTCCTGAGTACTGACTAACACCTCGCAGTGGTAGGATCAGTGGTTGGATCTAGGAACCCTATGCGCAGCTTTGAACCACTTACATGTTGTGGTCACTGTGACAAAGGTTGTTGATGTCCCACTTTATCCCCTCTGCCCTTTCCATCTCTGTGCCTGCCAGCCTACTTCCAACTACAGCACCTGGGCCTCTGGGCCTGAGACCTTTCCCACAGGAGTAGCTGTCAACCAATGACTGATGAGAGCCCATGGCTAAAGAATCCATTTCTCTTACTCCCCAGGTAACATAACTCTGAAGTTCATATTCTACTCTGGCTCCCAGAGGGGCTCAGAGTTGCCCACGATACGGCTTCTTGACTGCCTTCCCTTCTCTGTGCCACTTTTCCACTCCCTTAGCACTCAGTTTGTTGTTTCAGGGTGTGCTACTAGGGGGAACTCAAACTAAGAAAATTTCCAAGCCAAAACTGAAATATTATGGCGGATTGACAGGTCAAACAAACTCTGATCCAGGACCCAGTAGGCCCTCCCTGGTGGCATGCCAAGTCTTCATTGTGCCTCTCAATGTAGGGCTGTGTGTAGACAGGCAATCTTTAAGACAGCAAACCTAGAAGCAGACACTGAGGAAAGATGTGAGGAGAATTTACGCCTTTCTCTGCTCCTCTTCTTCCTCATTTTTCTATTGTTTTTATCTGCCTCCCTTCTTTCTCCACTGCCTCCCACGTTTATAGTATGATCTCAGGCTCTGTAACAGCTGATCCTTTCTTTCTCCCTTCAGGAGCTCCAGCCACCAGCTGACCTGGATTGTCTGTCCCTTCCTAATCTACTTCTGTGTGTGGCCCTCAGGACCAGCCTGCATGCCATCATTGTGAGCACATCACAACGTGCCAACCATTGTAGGATGTCTTTGGAAGGAAATCAGCAAAGTGATTCACTGATGAAAAGTATCTGGTCTAGGAAATAAATTCAAAGGCAGCTCTAGGTATTTTTCCCCTACTGAATGATGGGAAACCTCTTATCTCTCTGTCAGCTGTGTCAAGGAAGTGATTAGCTCATTATTTATTATTGACAAAAGTGATTTGAGGATTCAGATCAAGGAAAGGTAGAATTGCATACTACATGAAATATCTAGAATAGGCAAATGCATAGAGACAAAAGTGTATTAGCGGTTACCAGGACTGGGGATCGGGGGTGGGAATAGGGAGTTAATTGCTTAAGGGGTACTGAGTTTTTATTTGGGGTGATGAAAACCTTTGGAAATAGATAGTGGTGATGGTTGCACAACATGGTAAATGTAATTAATGTCACTAAAGTGTATACTTAAAATGGCAAAAATTTTGTTGCACATACTTTACCACAACAAAATATTTAAAAATGCATATGATAGCAGCAGTGGGGGAGTGAGAAGGTGTTGCCCATTCTTCCCCCCAAACATATCAGCATCACATGGGGGTGCTCTTTCACTCTGTACTTGAGTTTATGCAGAAAGCCCGGGAGGGTTCTCATAGGCCCTCCTACTGGGGTGGGGGTGGGCTGAAGGGGCTTGTCCCTGCAGCAAAATCATAGACCATTATTACTGGTTGCAGTGGGCAGTAATGGTTCAGTGGAAGAATTCTCCTCTTCCATGCAAGAGTTCTGGATTCACCTCATGCATAGCCACAACCTGTCTGGCAGTGGAGGCTTACATTTCGCTATGATGCTGAGCAGGTTTCAGCAGAGCTTTCAGACTAAGACAGACTAGGAAGAAAGGCCTGGCAATCTACTTCTGAAAATCAACCAGTGAAAACCCTATAGGAAAAAAAAAAAAAAAAACTCTATGGACCATAACAGTTAGATCTGCAACCTATCATTGGGACCAGGCAGCGTTTCGTTCAGTTGTGCCTGGGGTCACCATGAGTCGGGCAGACTGGAGGGCAGCTAACAACAATGGCATTATTAATTGTAGGCATGTAGCCCTCAGGTATAGGGATGAAGGAAGGGTTGAGGTATTGTGTATGGCAGACAGCACATAGAGGAGGGTGGTTTCTGACACCCACCCATTTGTGGAAGTGGCATAGAGTGACTTCCACCTCTGCTCCCAGAATGAGGCTGGGGCCCAGCACGCAGAGTTGGGTGGGCTCTGCAGCCTAGAGCTTCTGGCCCGAGTGCACTGGGTGAGTCAAAGCTTGCCTGTCCTCAGAGCTCAAAAGGGAGAAGGAGGCCATGCCTGCATGTTTTGCTGACACGTTCAAATTTTCTCCACCAGGCAGGGTGATTTATTTGTATGTCTTCATCCAGGACAATTATTTTTTAGCACCCTGCTGGGCGTGCTGAGTGATCTCATCACAAGAGAGAGCCCATGCACACCTGTCTCACTTCAAGCAAAAGTGAGGAAAGCAGGCTCCCTTCTCCTGTCTCCATCCAGAAACCCTCTCCCCTCTCGGGCAGCTTCACACAGATATGGGGGGCCTCTATTCTCTTGGGAGCCATTGGTTGACCCATCAAATACATCAAGGATGAGGTTTAAAAAGCATCTCCCTTTTGGAGAGAGACAGTTTTTCGCTTTTAGAGAGAAAGAAAAAATACATATATATACATTTTTTTTAAAGTCAGGTTTATTGAGGTATAATTGACATAGAATAAATAAAATTCACTCTTTTTTAGTATACAGCTCAGTGAGTTTTGACAAATGTGTGCAATCATGTAACCACCCACCACAATCGAGATCTTGAACAGTTCCATCAACCCACAAATTTCCCACATGCCCCTTTGTCGAAAATCCCTACTCCCACCCCCAGTCACAGGCAGCCACAGATCTGCTTTCTGTTCCTAGAGTTTTGCCTTTTTCAGAAGTCCTATAAATGGACTCATACAGCATGTACCCTTTGAGTTTGGCTTCTGCCACTTAGAAAAATACTTTGGAGACTCATCCATGTTTCTGCATGTATCAATAACTTGTTTCTTTTTATTGCTGACTAATATTCCATTGTTTGGATGTATTAGAGTTTGTTCATCCGTTTACCAGTGGATGGACTTTTGGGTTGTTTGTAGTTAAGAAAAAACTTTTTTTTTTTTTTAATGGCTATTATTTGTTTATTAGTATCTTAGCTTATTGCCTTTCTCCACCTTTCACTTGGCTACCTACTCATTCTTCACATTTCAGTTTTCATTTACCAAAAAAATTTGCCATCAAGTCGATTGTGACTCATGGCGACTTTATGTTTGTCACAGTAGAACCATGCTTCATAGGGTTTTCTTTTTTATATGTAATCTATTTTATTTTTGTTGTTGTACCATAGGGTTTTCAGTGGCTGATTTTCTGAAGTAGGTTACCAGGCCTTCCTTCTGAGGCACCTCTGGGTGGACTCGAACTGCCAACATTTTGATTAGCAGTTTTTTGTTTTTTAATCGTGCTTTAGGTGAAGGTTTACAGAGCAAATTAGTTTCTCATTAAACAATTAATACGCATACTGTTTTGTGACACTGGTTGCCAACCCTTTGACGTGTCAACATTTAATTGGGTTCCCTGTTTCCATTCTTCCAACTTTCCTGTTCCTCCCTGCCTTCTTGTCCTTGCCCCTGGGCTGGTGTGTCCATTTAGTCTCTTATACATGGCTGAGCTATGTGTATTATTGTTTGTTTTATGGGCCTGTCTAATCTTTGGCTGAAGGGTGAACCTCAGGAGTAACTTCAGTACTGAGTTAACAGGGTGTCCCAGGGCCATACTCTCAGGGTATCTCCAGTCTCCATCAGGCCAGTAAGTCTGGTCTTTTTTTGTGAGTTAGAATTTTGTTCTACATTTTTCTCCAGCTCTGTCCAGGACCCTCTACTGTGATCCCTGTCAGGGCAGTCGGTGGTGGTAGACGGGCACCATCTAGTATGCTGGACTCAGTCTGGTGGAGGCTGTGGTAGTTGTGGTCCATTAGTCCTTTGGACTAATCTTTTCCTTGTGTCATTGGTTTTCTTCATTCTCCCTTGCTCCAGACAGAGTGGGACCAGTTAGACATATCTTAGATGGCCGCTAATAAGATTTTAAGACCCCAGACGCTACTCACCAAAGTAGGATGTAGAATATTTTCCTTATAAACTATGTTATGCCAGTTGAACTAGATGTCCCCTGAGACCATGGTTCCCAGCCCCTCAGCCCAGTAACTTGGTCCCTTAGGGAGTTTGGATGTGTCTACGAAGCTTCTGTGAGTTTGCCTTGGTCAAGTCGTACTGGCTTCTCCAGTATTGTGCACTGAAGAAAAAACATTTTAACTTTCCTGCTTTTAAAATTAAAAGCAAGTAGCATCAAGCTGTATTCAATAAGTCAACATAATATAGGTAGTCCTCGATGTATGACACATTCAAGTTGCAACGGAATTGCACTCATGATCATCCTCTTTTTGTACATTTTATCGTTAGCAATATGGATTACATACAATGTTGCAGTGCATAATTTGCTGATATCATCATATCTACAAGTTTATACGTAATGTTTCCAACCCCCAAAGACAAATAAAGATCGGAAATTATAAAGATAACTGATAATAAAAGGCAATAATAATGAAAACTAAAAAAAAAAAAAAAAATGAAGTATTCAACTTACATCAGAACCGACTTACTACAGAGTCATGGGAATGGGATCCTGTTGTAAGTCAGGAACTACTTAGACTGAAAACTTCCTATATTTCCAGATTATAGGTAAATGGGTGAGGAAGAGGAAAAAGAGAGGAAAGCAAAAGAAGCAGAAGACAACAGAGAGGACTCGATGGAAAATAGGGGAGACAGACAGAGAGATGGAGGACACAGGGACCAAGGGAGGGGCAGTGAGCAGTGAAAGAGGCAAAGAGCAGCAGACAGCAAGAGGGGACAGAGGACGGCAGGCCGGAGAAGGAGTAGGAAGGGAGAGGCTAGGCAGACGGCACAAGCCCCTCTCAAAACATTCTAGTTCTCCTTTTCCTCATTCACCGGTTTCTTGAAAAGGGGGTGTATTCCAGCTTCTTCCACACTCTCACCACCCCATCCACTCCTCACCATCCCACCTGCTGCTCAGTTAGGCTCCCTACTCCGACTGACCCTGCTCCTACAAGGCTTCTGTGGGCCAGATGTGTGGGCTTTCCCAAGGAGTGTCCTCCTTAACCCAGTGCTAGATGTGACACCATGCCCCCCATCTTTGTCTCCTTCTGTGGCATCCTTGACCTGTGGAGGCTGTATCTGTGGGATGCATAGATCCCCAAACCAGCTCTGTGGCTATCACACCTGGGGCACGTCCCCTGCCCTCTTCGAGTTTTCACTTCTGTAAACTGTAGAAACTGTAAAAAGTACTGACCAGTACTTAGCCTAAGGAGCCCTGGTTGCATGACACTTAAGCACTCAGTGGCTAACTGAAAGGTCAACAGTTCCAACCGACCCAGCAGCTCCACAGGAGAAAGACCTGGTGATCTGCTCCAGTAAAAATTACAACCTTGGAAAAGCTTTGGGGAAGTTCTACTCTGTCTTACAGTGTCTCTATGGGTTGGAATTTACTCAACGGCACACAACAACAGCAACAAGTAATTAGCCTGCTTCCAACACAGATTCCAAGATTTTGTTGGATGTGTGTGTGCTCACTTATGTTTATGTATGAGAAGAGATAAGGAAAGTGAAGACTCACTTGTGAACTATGAAATGATATACAGATGGGAGTTGTAACTCTCTCTGGTTCTCCTGCATTACTGTCTGTTCTCTTGTCTCCCCTATCTGCGGACCTTCCCCAAGGTTGTCTTTTGCTTTGTTTACTTCCTAACCCCTCCTTCACTCACTCACTCTTCTCCTGCAGTCTCAACCATCACCCACAGTAGATGACTCCCAAAACTACGTCTCCTGCCTTGTGTTCTCTCTGGAGCTGCAACCCGGGCTTTGCTGCCTGCATGCCTTTTTGGTGCTTCAGATCCAATATGTGCAAGATGGAATGGATAGAATACCTCGGCTTTCCCTCAAACAGGATCGTTCTTCTAAAAAGAAAAAGACAGTTGCCATTGTGTTGACTTTGACTCACGGTGACCCTACGTGTGTCAGAATAAACTGTGCTCCAGAAGGCTTTCAGTGGCTGCTTTTTTGGAATTAGATCACCAGGCCTTTCTCCTGAGGTGCCTCTGCGTGGACTCCAACCTTCAACCTTTCGGTTAGCAGCAAGTGCATTAACAGTTTGAAGCCCCAGGACTCCTAGAGGAGTGGAAAAGTACAGGTTCCATGGAGAGACAGACTCAGTTTCAAATCCCAGCAGCGCTCTTAACGTCTGTGTTGCCTTGCAGTAATCTTCCTCAGTTTAAATTTCCTTGTCCACAAAATGGGAATAACAAAATCAGACTGAGAAATAGTATGAGGGCTTACTGAGATGAAATACTAAATGACAGCATATGAGAAGAGGCAAGGCCAAGAGAGCACACCTGGGGCCAGAGATTCTGCAAACAGTTCTCAAGTACCAGTGAGTGCCAAGCCCAGGAGGATGACACTCCAATTGGTGGGTGAGGTACGATGGGTTGCCTTCTTGCCATGGTCTTGTAATTCTCATCCACGTGATTGGGCAGGGCTGTGCAGATATGGTAACTGTGGCCCACCAAAGGGATTGGTCAGTTTTACCATCCCGCTGGGTTTAAGGTGAGCCACCCCAGAGGCAGGAAAGAGAAGACCCCACTACCACCAAGGAAGAAGAGCCAGTGTGTCCTTTGGACCTGGGATCCCCGCGCTGAGAAACTCCTGGAACCAGGAAACAGAGAAAGAGAAAACTGTAACACTAAAGGCAGCATAGACCCTATGGCAGAGACCTGGCTGCAGGAGACAGTGCCTTTGGGCAGTGGCCTAGAGCCAGGGAGAGACATGCTGCGAGTACTGCTGGGAAGAGGCTGTCCTGAGGCTGAACTGTATCCAGAGTGTTTCTGAGCCTGAATTGTAACTGTTACTTCCCTAATAAACCCCATAATCATAAGTATGGTCTGTGAGTTCTGTGTGGCCATTGCAATGAATTGTCGAAGCCAGCAGAGAAGTGGAGAGTGCCGTGGGAGGGACAGCTACTGTCAGAATTGGTAAAGATGGCAGAGAGAGGAGGCATATCTGATCCCCGCCTCATAGGAATCAGCCTGGGCTATTGACCTTGATTCTCCTTCCCTCTTGTGAAGTTAGAGGTCAAACACTGACCCCATGCCATTTTTACAGTGGGGTAGTAGTCCTGACTCTAGCAAGTTGGCAAAATATCATAGGGGTTAAGAGCACAGACTTACGAGTCAAATCTTGGCTTTCTTACTTACTAGCTGTGCCACTTTAGGCAAGTTACTTAACTTTTCTGTGCCTGTTTTCCTATCTGTAAAATGAGAATAACAATAATAACCTTTTTCCTGGTGTTGTCATGAGGATTAAAACAGATAAATTCATGGGGGCTGCTTACAACAGTGCCTGGCCTGGAAAAGCACTGTGCAAGTATTTTATTTAGCAATGCTTATATTGGCTATTAGTAATATTATTTATCAAACGTTGCATGTTCATTTCTTACTTAGGAGGCTTTAGGGGCCCTGTGGCAACTAGAAAATAATGGGCCTGAGGACTGTCCTCACCATGCCTTGTGCCAAGTCTTGCCTCACCTAATGTCATGGATTGAATTATGTCCCCCCAAAAATGGTATATCAGTTTGGCTGGGCCATGATTCCTGGTACTGTGTGATTTTCCTATATGTTATAAATCCTGCCTCTATGATGTTAATGAGGGAGGATGGGTGGCAGTTGTGTTAGTAAGGCAGGACCTGATCTACAAGACTGGATTGTGTCTTGAGGCAATCTGTTGAGATATAAAAAAGAGAAGTGAGCAGTGAGACGGGGGCCTCATACCATCAAGAAAGCAGTGCCAGGAGCAGAGCGCGTCCTTTGGACCAGGGTCCCTGCGCCGAGAAGCTCCTAGTCCGGGGGAACACTGATGAGAAGGCCGAGAGAGAGAGAAAGCCTTCCACTGGAGCTGACACCCTGAATTTGGACTTCTAGCCTACTTTACTGTAAGGAAGTAAATTTCTCTTTGTTAAAGCCATCTACTTAGGGTATTTCTGTTGTAGCAGCACTAGATGACTAAGACACCTTCCTTCGTGTTATAATCAACTCCTCTGCCTAAAGTGAGACCAGACAGATGCTCACCCTCTCCTCCACCCTCCCCCTCTGCCTGGAGCCCTGGTATGAGGTGCCCTCTCTGGCTGCACTTGCTCCCAAGCCAGTGACATCACCAGGTGAGACAGAAGTGCTTGTGCGGGCAAAGGGATGACATGAAGGAGGCATGAAAAATGCCTTGGGGGTCCCTGCTCTCCCTGCCCTTTCATGTGTATATTACATTTCCAGGTGACTCAGGCAGGTGGCATCATGGGCAGGTGGGGAAGGGGAGAGGTTGGTCCTGGTGAGAGAATGAGAGGTGAAGTCAGGAGCCATGGGCCTGGGGGGACAAGGACTGGATGTGGAGGGTTCAGGCCCTGTCTTGGAGGCTGGACTTGGTCCTGAGGGCAGTGAGAAGTCATGAGTCAACTTTGTATTTAAGAAAGATCTCTTTGACTACTGGATGGGGAATGGGGATTACCGCAGGGCAAGATGGGAGGTGAGGAGAACAGATTCGAAGCTGTTATAAAGAGAGATGAAGAGGCCCAAAGCCAGGCATTGGCAGTGGGGATGAGGAGACGGGCCAGAGGAGTCAAACTTCAAGGCAGAATTTGGTGTGAGCAGTGACGAGTGGGGAGTACAGGATGGCACCAAAGTCTCCAGAATAGTGGATGGAAAGTGCTTGGTCAACTATGACAAGCTTTACACATGTTAGGTATTGTTTCACATAAGGAAACTCCACAAGGAAAAGGGCAATGAGGTAGCACCCATCACTTCCTTCAACAAACACAGATTGGGCCCATGTTGGGAGCCAGGAGATCCAGAGAGCAGGCTGATGGGGCCTTGCTTTTGAGAAGCTCACGCTTCAGTTGGGATGGGGAGATAGGCCTCTGGATGGGGAGGTGAAGAGGCCCCGGACTTCCTGTGTCAACCAGGTTTGGCTCAAGAATTGGGGGAGACTTGAGTCTACAGAACGGGGCGGGCATCAGTCAGTGCAGTCTTCACAGAGGGTCCTCCAAACCAGCCCAATCCAAGAGCCCACCCTCTTTATTCCTCACTTCCTTTCCCAGGAGCCCTGGAGTAAAATGGAGGTTCAAATCTCCGCTACGGGCTTATCAAGAAATCTGCCATTTGGTTGCTTCATCTGTAAAATGAGGATGACAAGAACAGAAATGAATTAAATAATATAAGCAAATATCCTAGCACAGTCTCTGGCACTATATTAGTTTCCTAGGGCTGCTGTAACAAATTAACGCAAATTGGGTGGCTTAAATTTATTCTTTCACAGTTCGGGAAGCCAAAAGTCTAAAATCAAGGTGTCAGTTGGTTCCCTCTGCAAGGTATGGGGGAGAATCCATTCCATGCCTTTCTCCTAGCTTCTGGTGGCTGCCAGTGATCCTGGTGTCCTTGACAATCTCTGCCTCCGTCTACACATGACCATCCCTTCTGTGTTTCTCCTGTTCTGTGTCTTGTCTTCTTTTAAGGACATATGTCAGTGGATTTAGAACCCACCCAGTTAATCCAGGATGATCTCACATCGAGAGCCTTCATTTAAGTACATCTGCAAAGACCCTTTTTCCAAATAAGGTCACATTCACAGGTACTGGGGGTTAGGGCTTGGACATAAATTTTTAGGGGCCAGAATTCAACCTACTCCAGGCACACAGTAAGTGTTCAATTAAATGAGGCACTTACTACTATCACTATGACTATTATTACAGTTATTATCACATCTCCATCTAGTTATTTTGTCTGCTTGCCTTTAATACCTCCAACACTTCCCAGTCCTTCTTCTCCCTCTCTGATTCATCAGAGACACAGTTACATCCTCCCCCATATACATCAGAGAACTGACTGGGGTCTGAACAAAGCATCTTATGTTCAGGGTATATGGGGTCTGTTTCCTTCTTTGAATGGATCTACTTACTCTGAGGAGTTGGAGTCAGGAAGGAGGAAGGAACTCTCAGTGATCAAGGCCTACTAAGCACCAGACACATCACTACACTACCTATGGAATCCTCACAACTCTAGAGAAGGGGTATTATTGACCTCACTTTGCAGAAAACGTAAAATGAAGTACGAGACCTCCTCGGCCTCCCCGTCTTATACTGACCTTGACTGAAGTGTGACACCTCAAAGGCAGGGCCACATCTGCCTGCTCCCTGGATCTGCCTGTTCCCAGGATGGCCGTGGGTTAAGTGACATGATCAAAGTTCACCCAGAAACAATCAGAGAAGTCAGATTAAATGGGGGACTGTGTGATTCTGAAACCTGGGCCCTTACTTCTAACATTCACAATCTCACAAAACCTTCCCATCACTGAACGATCAGGACTTGCCATCCTTTTGGTTAACAGCCAAAAGAAGGAAAGCAAGTCCTTCAGTTCCACATGGCCTTCCGAGCTAAATCACCAAAGGAATAAAGTGTGTTTGGAAGGAGAGAGGAGGTCTAAATAATACTGACTGGCTGTGTTGGGGAACAGGGTCACTGTCTGCTTTCCATCACTTCTTGGTGTGGCCTGAATGCAGCAATGGATGTGAAATGGAAGGGCTGTGAAGGAGCCAGGCTGAGGGTGTGCTTGGGCAGAACACTTATTTGAACAGCATCTCCACAATACCCAGAACCTAACCCAGCCTTTCCTGCTACTGAGCTCATCCAAGTCAAAAACTCTGTTAAGGGCATAGAGCACACGCTCTGCCCTAACTAATAGGAATGCAAGCTTCATCTGCTCCCATCCGTTCCTTCTCACTTTCCAGCCCTGGCAGGAAGTATCTGTAGCTAGTGTTTCTGCTGCCTAGTCTAGACATCTCTTTCCCATCCACGATCTCATTCAACCACATATGGTCTAGGGTCCTGGATTCAAATCCAAGCTCTGCTGTTTACTACCTGCGGACCTTGGGTAAGTTACTTCTTTCACTATAGCACTCAGCTCTGTAAGACTTTCAGCTGATAGCATGAGGAACTTGGCCTCAGAGAGAGTACCAGGGCAGGAATGGGTTTTGTATACCAGTCTGTGTGATTCCAAATCCAAGGCTCTTTCCAAAAGGATATCTGATCCTTTGCTTTCTAGACTATGGAGAAAGGAAAACCTCAGCAAACAGAGCATCTTTGCTTCTTCTCCTACGACATCTGGAACTCTAGCCGACTCAACGTGTTAGGCAGAAGAGCAAAGCCCTCCATGGAGCCAAAAAGCAAGCCATTTCTGTCTTATTCAGGTTTCATCAGTAATGACACTCCTGTCCGTATGAGATTGTAGCTCCTTTGGGGGGTCACAGGACACCTGCTCAATAGTGTCTGATTCAGCACAGACTAGTTATGCCAAGGCCTCGGCCTTGGGGAATACAGTTTCTCTCTGGGGTGCAAATGCTAATGAGAAATTAAAGATGGAAGGAGTATGGACAGGGGGCTGAGAGGATCCTGGTGCCCCTGGGGAAGATCCCAGTGTAGCACTGGCTGGCTGAGGACCTTGCACAATGCCCTTGGAAATGGGAAGCCTTTAGTTCTGAGATATTCCAGGTTGTTCACTTTACCTGTGGAGGGACTGGCAAGTCAAAGTTACTTCTAGAGACAGGCTGTTGGCCAGCACTCTGCAACACTGCACTCCCAGGAAGCACCTTCTCATCAATTTGTCCTTCTCTGTCTCTTTTTTCTAGGAGGAGCTGGAGTCATAATTTGCATTTGGTCACAGAGTCAAAAGCGCAACAGTTTTCTATTCATTCTTCCATTTATTCAATCCATTCATTCATTCATTGTTTACAATTGCAAACAAGATAGAACACGGTCCCTGCCCTCTCCAGCCTTAGTGGAATGACACAGGATTTGGAGACAGGTGGACCAGGGCTCTATTCCCAGCCCCAGCATTTACTATCCATGATCTCATAAGTCCCTAAACTCTCTAAACCTCAGTTCCATCAGGTGTCAAATGAGGGCAGTGATCTCGCCTCACATGGTTCAAGTGAATAAAGAGATTTAATCAAATAAATGTGAAAGTGCTTTGTTAACCATAAAGATCATATCGATCTTAGTTATTACTATCAGTAATATAATGATGATGATGATGATTGTTACACTTTTTCATTCAGAAAGTTTTCTCTGCTTAACCTGCTTATCATGCCAGAATCTGGGCAATATTTACTTTGCACAGCAGGCCCTAACAATATCTATTGAACTAGTAGACTTCTTGGTCACTAACTTACCTTTTCTTCTTCTTTTTTTTTTTTTTAACAACTTCATTGAGATATAATTCACATATTGTATAATCCATACACCTACATGGAAGACCAGTTAATAGGACTATTATTCAAATTTACACAACATCCACTAACGCCAAAGATGAAGAAATTGAAGACTTTTACCAGTTTCTACAGTCTGAAGTTGATTGAACATGCAATCAAGGTACATAGATAGTTACTGGTGATTGGGTGCGAAAGTGGGAAACAAAGAAGGACCAGTAGTTGAAAACACGGCCTTGGTGATAGAACATGACAGCATTCTGTAAGGCCAACAACTTATTCACAGGAAATACTTTTTTTCAACACAAACTGTGACTTTACACGTGGACCTTGACAGATGGAATACACAAGAATCAAATCGACAACGTCTGTGGAAAGAGACAATGGAGAAGCTCAATATCATCAGTCAGAACAAGTCCAGGGATCAACTGCGGAACATACCTCCAATTGCTCATATGCAAGTTCAAGGTGAAGTTGAAGAAAATGAAAACAAGTCCACAAGAGCCAAAGTATGACCTTGAATATATCACACCTAACTTTAGAGACCATCTCAAGAATAGATTTGATGCACTGAACACTAACGACCAAAGACCAGAAGAGTTGTGGAATGACATCAAGGACATGAAAGCAAAAGATCATTAAAAAGATAGGAAAGAAAAAAAAGACCAAAATGAATTTCAGAAGAGACTCTGAAACTTGCTCTTTAAAGTAGAGTAGTAGATAAAGCTAAAGGAAGAAATGATGAAGTAAAAGAGTTAAACAGAAGATTTCAAAGGGTGACTTAAGAAGACAAAGTAAAGTATTATAATAATGTGAAAAGACCTGGAGGTAGAAAACGGAAAGGAAGAACATGCTTAGCATTTCCCAAATTTAAAGAACTGAAGAAAAGTTCAAGCCTCAAATTGCTGCATTGAAGGAATACATGGGTAAAATATAAAATGACATAGGAACCATCAAAGAAGATAGAAGGGATACACAGAGTCACTGTACCCAGAAGAATTGGTCTGCCTTCAGCCATTTCAGGAGGTAGCATATGATCAAGAACCAATGGTATGAAAGAAAAAGTCTAAGCAGCACTGAAGGCATTGGCAAAAACCAAGGCTCTGGGAATTATTGATGAAATACTAATTGAGATGTTTCAACAAATGGATGCAGTGCTGGAAGCACTCACTCATCTATGCCAAGAAATTTGGAAGACAGCTATCTGACCAACTGACTGAAAGAGATCCATATTTGTGCCCATTTCAAAGAAAGGTGATCCTACAAAATGTGGAAATTATCGAACAATATCATCAATATCACACGCAAGTAAAATTTTGCTGAAGATCATTCAAAAACGAATGCTGCAGTATATCAACAGGAAAGTGCCAGAAATTCAAGCCAGATTCAGAAGAGGACGTGGAATGAGGGATATCATTGCTGATGTCAGATGGATCCTGGTTGAGAGCAGAGAATACCAGAAAGATGTTTACCTGTGTTTTATTGACTATGCAAAGCCATTCAACTCTGTGGATCATAACAAATAATGGATAACAATGTAAAGAACGGGTATTTCAGAACACTTAATTGTGCTCATGTGGAACCTGTACATAGTTCAAGAGGCAGTTGTTAAAACAGAACAAGAGGATACTGCACAGTTAAAATCAGGAAAGGTGTGTGTCAGGGTTTTATCCTTTCACCATACCTATTCAATCTGTATGCTGAGAAAATAATCTGAGAAGCTGGACTATATAAAGAATGTGGCCTCAGGATTGGAAGAAGACTCATGAACAACCTGCGTTATGCAGATGAAACAACCTTGCTTGCTGAAAGTGAAAACTTGAAGCACTTACTAATGAAGATCAAAGACCACAGCCTTCAGTATGGATTACACCTCAACAGAAGGAAAACAAAAATTCTCACAAATGGACCACTAAGTAATAACATGATAAACAGAGAAAAGATTGGAAGTTGTGAAGGATTCCATTTTACTTGGATCCACAATCAACACCTATGAAAGGGGCAGTCCAGAAGTCAAATGACATATTGCATTGGGCAAATTTGCTGCAAAAGACCTCTTTAGAGGCGAGCAGCCAAAATGGTGCTATAGGCAGAAGCACCACACAATCCTTCCACAGCAAAGACCTGAAAAACTAAGTAAAACAGAGACAAACATCAATCCTAGAACCTTAAGCATCAAATAAAGAGATAAAGAACTCAGCCAAGCACTGAATGAAATAAGAAACTGACAGAGAACAGAGAGCTCAGAGAGATACCAGCAGAAGTCCCCTATCAGCTAACGCAGCATGGATTCGCCATCCTGGACTCCAAATCAGTGGACAAGGAGTACAGGAAAGCAGCTTCACAGAGCTCCCAGCAGGAGATAGAGCACCTGGTAACGAGCAATATACGTTTTCCCACCCCCTACCCTTCTTCCCCTCCTTGGTCCCTGCTGCTTCTAGCTGGCCACAGTCTCTTGGCCAGGAGACACTAGCTCCAGCTCTGTGCTGCTTAGATTCACCCCCTCACACTGGCCAGCTCTCTCAGTGCCATTTCTTTGTTGCTGGTGCTGCTTTTTTCCACTTCTTTTGGTTTTCTTCCCTGCCCCTCACCTCCTTCACCTCCTTTCTCTTGAACACCTGGCTCCATGTGCCATCTTTGCTTCTTCTTGAAAGGCTGTGAAGTGCAGCTCAGCTGGGGAACTGCTTTCCCGGTCCCCACCACCATGCTAGTGAGATCCCCAGGGCCTTTTTTTGCTGGTTTGTTTTGTTCTGTTCTGTTTGTCTGTTTGTTTGCATTTTCTTTTTTGGCTTGGGAGCCCCTTCTAACCAGGCTGTACCACTCGGTTTGGGAGCCACTTCCCCAGCCTGCATAGCCACACTGGTGGTATCCCTAGGGGTATTTTTTTTTCCTGTTTGTTTTTCTTCATTTCCTGGTTTCTTGTCTCTCTATACTTACCTTCTTTTCCTGTCTCCTGAATAGTTGGCACTGTGTGCTATCTCTGCGCCTTCTAGTGAGGCTGTACTGTGCTGCCAGGGAGCCACTTCCTCAGTCTGAGCAGCCCCACTGGTGGGATCCCTGAGCAGTTTTCTTTTTAATTAATTATTTATCTATTTCTCTTATTCTTTTCGTTTTTCTCCATTTCTCAGTTTCTCATCTCTCCACTCCAACAGCAAGCTCCCTTGGCACTCTTTTTTGTTTTTTTTTCCTTTTTTGTTTGTTTGTTTGTTTGTTTTGGCTCCTGTTTCTCTCTCCTCTCTATCTTCTTTCCCAAGTATCACAACCTCCCCCCCTCCTTCCTGCCTACCTGCACCATGCACTGAACATGACACCCCCCAGCAGCACAAGCATGGCCTACCAGAACATGCCCTGCACTGACTCCCAGCCCACCCTATCATCCCTAGTACGTGCCACAAACAACCAATCCCAGCCCCTTCCCTTAAGCTGGACCTGCCCTGCTGTACCATAGCTGAGTGACCAGTCCTGTCCATTGGACATGGAGGTGAAAAGTGTTGTGCCCACAGATGAGCAAACAACAAAGAACACACAGCTCACCTGCTCAGGCATAACAAAATAAATCAAAAAATCAAGATGAAACAAACAAATCTACAATCAATAAACAAAGAAAATAACTACTAAGGGTCCCAAAGACAGTAGTCAATATCAAAACATATAAAAAAAAAGAACAGGATAGTTCCAGTAGGCATCTAAAATGAAACACCAGATGACTTTCCAGTGGAAGAAAAGGCGCTAGAACTACCTGATAGGGAATTCAAATCTCTAATATTCAGAGCTATCCAAGAGTTGAAGCAAAAAGCAAACAAAAATGAGGAAAAAATAGACAAAGTCATAGAAAAGGCAGACAAATGCATACAAAAAATGGAAAAATTCAGGAAAATAATACAGGAAGAAAATTGCAAAATAAATTCACAACTAGAAATTGTACAAAAACAATCATTTGAAATCCAAAAGATAAACAACAACATTTCAGAAATGGACAGTGTCATAGAAGGGCTGAGGAGCAGGTTTGAAGCAATGGAAGACAGGATCAGGAAAATTGAAGACAAACACTTGGATACAACTTTGTTTCAGGAAAATTCAGAAAAAAGAATGAAGAAACCCTGAGAATTATGTTGGATTCAATCAAAAGCTAAAATTTCGAGTGATCGGAGTTCCAGAACAGGGGGAGAAAATGGAAAACACAGAGAGGAACACTGAAGACTTGCTGACAGAAAATTTCCCAAATATCATGAAAGATGAAAACTTGACCATCCAAGAAGTTCAACAAACCCCGTATAGGATAGACCCCAAAGGAAAATCACCAAGGCATATCATAATCACACTCGCTAAAACCAAAGAAAAGACAAAGAAAGAATCCTGAGAGCAGCTCAGAAAAAACAAAAAGTCACATACAGAGCGGAAACAATAAGACTAAGCTCTGATTATTTGGCAGAAACCAAGCATTCTGGAAGGCAGTGGGACAACATACATAAAACTTTGAAAGAAAAAATTTCCAGCCAAGAATAATATATCCTGCAAAACTCTCATTCATATATGAAGATGAAATTAGTGCATTTCCAGATAAACATAAATTAAGGGACTATGTAAAAACCAAACCAAACTTACAAGAATTATTAAAGTGAGTCCTTCAGTCTGAGAACAAACAACATCAGACCACAGCCTGAATCTAGGACACAAGATCATACCAGCCAGATACCAACCTAGGAAGTGAACTCTCAAGGACTATCCAAAACCAAAAGAATTACAACAAAGAACCAGAGAGGTTATTCTGTAAATGACAGCAACGTCAGAACAATAAAAGAGGGCGTAAATGGTGTAAGTATAGAACTTTCTGATGGAGAAGAAGGCAAGCTGATACTAAGTAATAATAGACTGGTTCAAACCTAGGAAAAAAAGGGTAGATTTCAAGGTAACCACAAAGAAAGTTAACAAGCCTGCTCATCAAAATAAAGAAGAAAAACAAAACTCTCAGTAAAAACAGAATCTACAAAAATGAAAAAAAAATCCACAAACAAAAGAAATTCGGCACAGGAGAGTAAGAGGGACAAAGAAATGTCAACATCACAAAAAAAACACTACAAAATCACAGCAATAAACTCACACCCATCAATGATTACATGGAACTTAAATGGCCTATATGCACCCATAAAGAGAGAGTGCCAGAATGGATTAAAAAAAGGATCCAATCATGCTGTCTATAAGAGACACACCTTAAAAACAAAGACGTAAATTTACTAAAAATCAAAGGATAGAAGAAAACATATCAAGCAAACAGCTACCAAAAAAGAGCAGGAGTGACAATACTAATCTCAGACAAAATAGACTTTAAAACAAAATCCACCATAAAAGACAAAGAAGGGCACTATATCATGACTAAAGGGACAATTCATCATGAATACATAACCATAATAAACATCTATGCACCCAATGACAGGGCTCCAAAATACATAAAACAAACTCTAACAGCACTGAAAAGGGAAATTGACAGTTCCACAATAATAGTAGGAGACTGACACCACTCTCGGTAAAGGACAGAACATCTAGAAAGAAACTCAACAAAGATACAGAAGAGCTAAAGGATCCAGTCAGCCAACTTGACCTCATAGACATATATAGAATACTCCACTCAACAGCTGCAATGTACACATTCTTTTCCAATGCACAAGGAACGTTCTTCTCTGAAAGTATCTTCTCTGACCTCAAGGCCATCAAAGTAGATATTAACAACAGCAAGAACAAGGAAAAAAACCAATTACATGGAAACTGAATAACACCCTGTTTACACACCACTGGGTAATAGAAGAAATCAGAGATGGAATCAAAAAATTCCTAAAATTAAACGAGAATGAAAACACATCATACCAAAACCTTTGGGACACAGCAAAGGCAGTGATCAGAGGTCAACTTATGGCAATACATCAAAAAAGAAAAAAGGGACAAAATCAGAACATTAGCTACACAACTTGAACAAATAGAAAGAGAACGGCAAAAAGAAAAAAGAAAAAACCACAGCCACCAGAAGAAAGGAAATAATAAAGATCAGAGCAGAAATACATGAATAGAGAATAGAAAAACAATAGAAAGAATCTGTAAAACCAAAAGTTGGTTCTTTAAAAGGATGAACAAAATCAACAAACCACTGGCCAAACTGACAAAAGAAAAACAGGCAAGGATGCAAGTAATTCAAATAAGAAATGAAACAGGGGACAATACAACAGATCCAACTGAAATAAAAAGGATCATGACAGAGTATTATGAAAAATTATACTCCAACAAATTTGAAAACTTAGAGGACATAGACAAATTTCTAGAAACACACTACCTACCCAAGCTAACACAAAATGATATTGAAAATCTGAACAAACCCATATCAAGAGACTGAAAAGGTAATAAAAAAAAAAAAAAACACCCAACAAAAAAAGCCCTGGCCAGATGGCTTCACTGGAGAATTCTACCAAACATTCAAAGAAGAGCTTACACCAGTACTACTCAAACTATTTCAGAACATAGAAAGGAAGTGACACTTCCGAATTCATTCTATGAAGCCAGTATAACCCTGATACCAAAACCAGGCAAAGATACCAGAAAAAAAAAATTAAAGACCAATATCTCTTATGAATATAGGTGCAAAAATTCTCAACAAAATTGTAGCCAATAGAATTCAGCATCATATCAAAAAAATAATACACCATGACCAAGTAGGATTCATACCAGATATGCAAGTATGGTTCAACATTAGAAAATCAATCAATGTAATAAACCACATAAATAAAAGGAAAGAAAAGAATCACGTGCTCACACGATCGTCTCAATTGACACCCATTCCTGATAAAAACTCTCAGTAAAATAGGTATAGAAGGGAAATTCCTCAACATAATAAAGAACATCTATGCAAAACCAACAGCCAACATACTTAATGGAGAGAGGCCAAAAACATTCGCCTTGAGAACAGGAACAAGACAAGAATGCCCTTTATCACCGTTCCTATTTAACATTGTGCTGGAAGTCCTAGCTAGAGCAATAAGGCAAGAAAAAGAAATAAAGGGCATCCAGAATGGTAATGAAGAAGTAAAACTGTCCCTATTTGAGAATGATATGATACTATACATAGAAAACCCAAAAGATTTCATGAGAAAACTACTGGCATTAATCGAAAAATTCAGCAGAGGAGTAAGATACAAGATAAACATACAAAAATCACTTGGATTCCCATACTCCAATAAAGAGAACGATGAAAAGGAACTCAGGAAAACATTACCATTTATAATAGCCCTTAAAAAAATTAAATACTTAGGAATAAATCTAAGCAGGGATGTAAAAGAGCTACACAAAGAAAACTACAAAACACTACTGAAAGAAACCGAAAGGGATCTACATAAATGGAAAAACATACCATGCTAATGGGTAGGTAGACTCAGCATTGTGAAAATGACAATTTTATCCAAAGCGATTTATAAATACAAAGCAGTTCTGATCCAAATACCAACAACATTCTTCAGAGAGATGGAAAAACTAATCATTAGCTTCATATGGAAAGGGAAGAAGCCCTGGATAAGTAAAGCACTACTGAAGAAGAAGAATAAAGTAGGACTAGCACCACCTAACCTCAGAACCTACTATACAACCACGGTAGTCAAAACAGCCTGGTACTGGTACAATGACAGGTACATTGACCAATGGAACAGAATTGAGAACACAGATGTAAATCCATCCACCTATGGTCACATGACCTTTGACAAGGGCCCAAAGTCCATCAAATGGGGAAAAGATAATCTTTTCAACAAATGGTGCTGGCAAAAGTGGATGTCCATCTGCAAAAAAATGAAATAGGACCCATACCACACACTATATAAAAAAAAATTCAAAATGGATCAAAGACCTAAATATAAAGCCAAAAACTATGAAGTTTATAGAAGAAAAAATAGTTTCAACACTAGAAGCCCTAATACAAGGCATTAACAGGATACAAACTGTCATGGATTGAATTATGTCTCCAAAAAAATGTGTATATCAGTTTGGCTGGGCCATGATTCCCAGTATTGTGCAGTTGTCCTCCATTTTGTGATTGTAATTTTATGTTAAAGAGGATTAAGGTAGGATTATATAACACCATTACTAAGGCCACATCCTTGATCCAATGTAAAGGGAGTTTCCCTAGGGTGTGGCCTACACCATCTTTTATCTTACAAGAGATAAAAGGAAAGGGAAGCAAGCAGAGAATTGGAGACTTCATACCACCAAGAAAGCAGTGCCAGGAGCAGAGAGTGTCCTTTGGACCTGAGGTTCCAGCGCTGAGATGCTCCCAGATCAATGGAAGACTGATGACAAGGACCTTCCTCCAGAGCTGACACAGAGAGAAAAAGCCTTCCCCTGGAGCTGACACCCTAAATTTGGACTTGTAGCGTACTAGACTGTGAGAAAATAAATTTCTCTTTGTGAAAGCCATCCACTTGTGGTATTTCTGTTACAGCAGCACTAGATAACTAAGACACGAACCATAACCAACAACATACAAACTCCAGAAGATAAACTAGATAACTGAGATCTTCTAAAAATTAAACACTTACGCTCATCAAAAGCCTTCACCAAAGGAGTAAAAGAGAACTTACAGACTGGGAAGAGATTTTTGGACATTACAAGTCAGACAAAGGTCTAATCTCTAAAATCTACAGGAAAATCTAGCACTTCTACAATAAAAAGACAAATAATCCAACTAAAAAATGGGCAAAGGAAATGAACAGACACTTCACCAAAGAAGACATTCAAATGGCCAGCAGACACATGAGGAAATGCTTGGGATCACTAGCCATTAGAGAAATGCAAATTAAAACCACAACGAGATACCATCTTACCCCGGCATTACTGGCATGAATCAAAAAAACTGGAAATAACAAATGTTGGAGAGGCTGTGGGAAGATTGGAACTCTTATGCACTTCTGGCGGGAATGCAAAATGATACAACCATTTTGGAAAATGATATGACACTTCCTTAGAAAGCTAGAAATAGAAATACCATATGATCCAGCAATCCCACTCCTAGAAATATACCCTAGAGAAACAAGAGTTGTCACACGAATAGACATATGCACAGCCATGTTCACTGCATCATTGTTCACAATAGCAAAAGGATGGAAACAACCTAGATGCCCATCAGCAGATGAATGGATAAACACACTGTGGTACATTCATGCAATGGAGTGTTAGGCAATGATAAAAAACAATGATGAATCTGCGAAGCATCTCTTAACGTGGATGAATCTGGAGGGCATTATGTTGAGCGAAATAAGTCAATCACAAAAGGACAAATATTGTATGAGACCATTACCATAAAAACTCATGAAAAGGTTTACACACAAGAAGAAACTATCTTTGATGGTTACAAGTGAGGGGAGGGGTGGGAATGGAAAAACACTAAATAAGACAATAGATAAGCGGTAACTTTGGTGAAGGGTAAGACAGTACACGATACTGGGGAAGCCAGCACAGCTTGTACAAGGCAAGGTCATGGAAGCTCCACAGACACATCCAAACTCCCTGAGGGACCTAATTGCTGGGCTGAGGGTTGTTGCGACCGTGGTCTCGGGGAACATCTAGCTCAATTGTCATAACATAATTTATAAACAAAATGTTCTACATTCTACTTTGGTGAGTAGTGTCTTGGTTCTTAAAAGCCTGTGAGCAGCCATCTGATATACTCCACTGGTCTCACCCCTTCGGGAGCAAGGGAGAATGAAGAAAACTAAAGATACAAGGGAAATATTAGTGCAAAGGACTAATGGACCACAACTACCATGGTCTCCACTAGAATGAGTCCAGCACAACAAGATGGTGCCCGGCTATCACCAATGACTGCTCTGACAGAGATCACAATAGAGGGTCCCAGACAGAGCTGGAGAAGAATGTAGAACAAAACTCTAACTCACAAAAAAAAGACCAGACTTACTTGCCTGACAGAGACTGGAGAATCCCCAAGAGTGTGGCCCTAGACACCCTTTTAGCTCAGTAATGAAGTCACTCTCGAGGTTCACCCTTCAGCCAAAGATTAGACAGGCCCATAAAACAAAGTGCAACTAAAGGGGTACATCAGCCCAGGTTCAATGATGAGAAGGTAAGAGGGGACAGGAAGCTGGTAATAGGGAACCCAAGGTTGAGAAGAGAGTGTTGACATGTCGTGGGGTTGTTAACCAATGTCATAAAACAATATGTGTACTGTTTAATGAAAAGCTAGTTTGTTCTGTAAACGTTCATCTAAAGTACAATAAAAAAAAAGACTTCATACATTTTTCTTAAAAGGAACACCTGCTGTCAAGTCTGTATTTACTTCGTGCATAAGAAACAAACAGTTAAGGATGAAGTAATTAAAGAAATTCTCAGAAATCCCAGCATCTTTGGAGAAAAAGCATTTTATGCAGAAAAGAAGTCAGATTTTGCTTGGATTTGTATTTCTAGCTCAATACATGAGAATTGTCCTTAAAAGGGTACTGATTCTCAACCCTATAAATTGTAGGTAAATTGCCAAGTGTTCTTCTGATTACATCCTCTTTCTTTTTTTCTAAGTAAATAAACAATTTCCTTGTGGGGAAAAAAAAAAAAAAAAAGACCCCTTTAAAGTGTTGAAAAGCAAAGATAACACTTTGAAGACTAAGGTGTGCCTGAACCAAGCTATAGTATTTTCAGTTGCCTCATATGCCCGCAAAAGCTGGACATGGAATAAGGAAGACTAAGGAAGAACTGGCACATTTAAATATGGTGTTGGTGAAGAATATACCATGGACTGCAAAAAGAACAAACAAACCTGTTTTGGAAGAAGTACAGCCAGAATGCTCTTTAGAAGTGAGGATGCCGAGATTTTTGTCTCGCTTACTTTGGACATGCTATCAGGAAGGATCAATCCCTGGAGGACATCATGCTTGGTAAAGCAGAGGGTCAGCAAAAAAGAGGAAGACCCTCAATGACATGGTGTGGCACAGCGGCTGCAATAATGGGCTCAAACATACCTACTATTGTAAGGATGGCACAGGACCAAGTAACATTTCTTTCTGTTATACATAGGATCAATATGAAGTTGGAACTGACTCAATGGCACCTGACAACAACATAATCCACCCATTTAAAGCATACAATTCAATTTTTTTCAGTACATTCACGGGGCTATATAATCATCACCACAATCTAATTTTAGAATCCTTTTTGTCCTCCCTAAAAGAAACCCTGGTGGCTCAATGGTTTAGTGTCTGGCTGCTAACTGAAAGGTCAGTGGTTCAAACGCACTAGCCACTCTGTGGAAGAAAAGACCTGGCGACCTGTTCCCATAAAGATTACAGCCTAGGAAACCTTATGGAGGAGTTATACTCTGTCCTACAGGGTCAGTATGAGTCAGAATCGACTTGAAGTTACACACCAATGCAAGAAACCCCGTATCCATTAGCAGTCAGTTGTCATTCCTCTCTAACTCTTCCCCTTGAAGCCTCCCAGGGGTGGCCTGTGCTGCCCCTCCATCTTCCTTCCAGCAATACAAAAGCAATCCCCACTCACCATGGAGCGCTCACCCTCACTGCTGCAGGCCCTCCTCTATGGTTCCTCCCTCTTCTGTTCCACCCTCGTTGGTATAATACTGAGGTAAGTCTTTTCCACCTGTTCCTTTACTCCCCCCTCATCCTGGTCTGGGAGCCTCTCAGGGTCAAGAAGAAAGTTTCACTCTGTATCTTTGAATCCTTGCATAAGGCCTCTTTGTGACACATATAGCTTCTTTGTGACTGTTGGTTGAATTAACTGAGGGGGCATTGAAAAATTTTCTGAAGCCTGGTTCCTCTGGGCATAATTTTGGGACAGACCGGCTTAATCAGGCATTTGTATTAAAGGAAGAAAACCTAGGCTGTACTCAAGATTTTTCCTTGATTCACAAAGAGAAAAGAGATTTAGTTTTTCTTTTAGAGGTTGAGCACCTTTCCTTCACTCATGCACCAAGACCCTACATTGTTCTCTGAAAACCCTTCCCCACCCCTTGTCTGCCAAGTAGGCAGTGGCCCAGGCATCTCACTGCTCTAGCGGGTTCCTCCTGGCCTTGGGCACTCAGTTTGAGGCTCTGCCTACTTTGCCAAACTCACTCAGTGGGGCCTTTGGGGACAGAAGATGCCCTCCTCTACTTCCAAGGTGGCCTGGTTCTCTGGCTGCCGCATATCTGCCCTCCAAGAGTCTGTCTGCCTGTCTGTATCCAGGTCTAAAACTGCCAGCCGCCAGCAGTAGCCCCTTCCCAGATTGGTCCTGGCCCCCTCAGCTACCATCTGGTTGGAGGGAGGTGTGGATGCTTGTATCTCCAACCCAGGCATCCTGCAAGTATTACTGTTCTTATGTTACAAAGACAAAGAGCCCTGGTGGTGCAACAGTTAAGCACTTGGCTGCTAATCAGACATCTCTGCAGGAGAAAGACCTGGCTACCTGCTCCTGTAAAGATTACAGCCTAGAAAACCTATGGGGCAGTTCTACTTTGTCACATGGGGTCACTATGAGTCAAAATTGATGCGACGGCCCCCAGCAATAACAACAACATGTTACAAAGACAGAAATAGCCTAATAGATTTCCCAGTGTGCTTTTGTCTACATAACCTGACATCAAACTACACATTACATAATTACACATTAACTAGACTCTGGAGAAATAAGGAGAGGGAGCAGACGTGTCCGATGGGCTCACAAATCTCTGCTTGGAGACAGTGACAGGCAAACAGCAACACTCCACTCCTCTGACCTGTTTTACCCTCAATTATTCATCCATTCATGAATATTTATTGAGTGTCTACTCTAAGCCAAGGACTAGTGTAAGCTCTGGGAATACAGCAATAAACCAGATAGACATTGGAGCTTGCATGCCAGTAAGGATGACAGAAAATAAATACGTAAATAAGTACCATTTCAGATAGCAGTAAGTGCTCTGCAAAAAATAAATCAGGTATTGTTAATATTCTAGATCCTAGAATATTAAGATCATAGGTTCATAGGTGTTCATTACTTTATCATGCTTTATAACTTACATATTCTTTGCATGTATTTTTGCATATTCTTTGAATAAATTATTATATAAATTAAAATTCTGCCTTAAAAAAGATTGGGGCTGGAGATGGAGAGAGATTGCAATGTGGTGTGGGGGTATCTTAGATGAAATCATTAGAAGGTTTTTCCTACACGTATTTAAGCTGAAACTGGAATAATGAGAGGGAGCCTGCAGTGCTAAAACCCTAGGGAACAGCAACCAGACAGCAGGAACAGTAAGGGAAAAGGCCTTGAGGTGGGAGTAAGTTCAAGGAAGAACAAGAAGGCTGGTGTTATGTACTGAATTGTGTCCCCAAAAAAGATACGTTAAAGTCCTAACCCCTGGTGCCTGTGAACAGGACCTTGTTTGGAAATAGTCTTTGAAGATATTATCAGTTAACATGAGGTCATACTGGAGTAGGGTGGGTCCTAATGCAATTATAACAACTACAACAACAACAACAAACCAAACCCATTGCCATCAAGTTGATTCCAACTCATAGTGACCCTATAGGACAGAGTAGAACTGCTGCCATAGGGTTTCCAAGGAGCACCTGGTGGATTCGAACTGCAAACCCTTTGGTTAGCAGCTGTAGCTCTTAACCACTATGCCACCAGGGTTTGCAATTTAATCATAGTGTTGTCCTATAAAAGAGAAGACATACAAAGAGATGGACAGGGCAGCGAGGCCAAGACAGGAGAGTAGTCAGACACTTCTGGTGGACGGTCTTACAACAAAGACAAGAAAGAACAAGTGATTTGATTATATATGACAATCTAGGAGCCCTGAACATCAAAGGCAGAGCTGAGAAACCCGACTGAGTGACAGGTGGAGGGAGAGACAGTCTGGATGCAGTGAGGTGTTGCCAGACCTGACCCAGCGAGAGCCTGAGCCCTTCAGGCCTCATCAGCTCAGGGTGAGCAGTGAAACAGGCAAGCAGCCGTGCTCAGGAGGTGCGTTATCCTCGCAGAGCGAGACCCAGCACCAGAGACTACACGGCCACCCAGAACCAGTGAGAAGCAGCCCTCCATGAAATATAAGTACTTGCATATGGCTTACAGCGTGGATCAAAAACACCCCCCTTAGGGAAAAACCTCTCTCCCATTTACCTCCCCACTCCCTGCTCTGCACTGGGTCCTGAACCAGCTTCAGCAATTGCCAAGTCCCCTGGGCAGGAAGTAGGATTCATCAAAAGCCCTGAGCCATTCTCCCGGCCTTGGAGAGTGAACAAATTCAACAACAGGGGAAAAAATAAACTGCTGGCTCCCCTAAGCGTGCAACTGAGGGTAGGCACAGCTCCTTTGCCTATGCTCAGGCATAAGGGATCCATGGACTTTGAGTGCCTTTCCCCCTGTAGAGACTTGTGTGGGCCCATGTCAACAGTGTAGGCCCTCATTACTGCAGTACAACAGGGTATATACCGGAACTATAACTTCAACTGTTTCAGCTGTGAAGTGGCAGGTTCATGACATTTGACACTGCTCTGCCCATTAAGCAGGGTCTTCACCAACCCACATCAGGGGTCTGAGGACTGGTGGCTCCACCCATGTCACCTAGCCACCTGTGATAGGGGCCCATGACTAAGAGGTGCCCCCCAGTCCTTACAGCCAACAGCATTAGGTACTCATAGTCTGGCTGCAAAACCCACCCACCTATGTGTCCTAGGGTACAGGGACATGCCTTCCTCCTGGACACTCAGGGGTGGCCATCAGCCCCCTGCCTTGCTCAGAGTGCATCCCCCTGCTGCAGCCAGATGCCTGTGCCTACACCAATCACCCATGCCTGTCTAGGACTGTAAGTGAGGGCCTACACCACACACTTGGTGGCTATCTACTGGGGCACCTGAGCTGAATCCATACAGGAGGAGTGGATGGACTCCTAAGCTCACATGCCTAGTAACAGATCTAACCACCTGGTAACAGGACATTAGAGATTCAAAGGTGCCAATAATCAGACTAGCTCATATGAGCAGCCTATTTGGGCATATCAAAACAAAACCAGAAGCTAGGACACAGTAAGCAAACATAAAATAAATAAACATAATAACTTATTGATGGCTTGGAGACAACAGTCAATATCAAATCACATAAAGAGACAATCCAGGATGGCTTCAGCGAGCTCCCAAAATAAAGAATCTAGAAATTTTCCACAGGAAGAAAATTTCTTGGAATTACTGGAGGCAGAATACGAAAGATTAATATACAGAACTTTTCAAGAAATTAGGAAGGAAATTAAGCAAAATACAGTTAACGAAATAGAGGAAACTAAAAAGATTAGAGAAGAGCATAATGACAAATTTAACAGGCTACAAGAATCCATAGAGAGACAGCAATCAGAAGTCCAGAAGATTAACAATAAAATGTCAGAATTAGACAACTCAATAGAAAGTCATAAGAGCAGAATTGAGGCAATGGAAGTCAGAATTAGTGAGATTGAAGATAAAGCACTTTACACCAACTTATTTGAGCAAAAATCAGACAAAAGGATTTAAAAAAATGAAGAAACCCTAAGAATTATGTGGGACTCTATCAAGAGGAATAACCTACAAGTGATTGGAGTACCGGAACCGAGGGACAACAGAAAATACAGAGAGAATTGTTGAAGATTTGTTGGCAGAAAATTTCCCTGATATCATGAAAGATGACAAGATATCTGTCCAAGATGCTCATCGAACCCCACATAAGGTAGATCCCAAAAGAAAGTCACCAAAACATATTATAATCAAACTTGCCAAAACCAAAGATAAAGAGAGAATTTTAAGAGTGGCCAGGGATAAATGAAAAGTCATCTACAAAGGAGAGTCAATAAGAATAAGCTTGGACTACTCAGCAGAAACCATGCAGGCAAGAAGGCTATGGGATGACATATATAAAGCCTTGAAGGAAAAAAACTGCCAGCCAAGAATTATATATCCAGCAAAACTGTCTCTCAAATATGATGGTAAAATTAGGGCATTTCCAGATAAACAGAAGTTTAGGGAATTTGCAAAAACCAAACGAAAATTACAAGAAATACTAAAGGGAGTCCACCAGTTAGAAAATCAGTAACATCAGATAACAAACCAAGACTAGAACACAGGACAGAGCAAGCAGATATCAACCCAGATAGAGAAGTCACAAAATAAGCCAAAGCTAAAACACTGAAAATAGGGAAACAGATGTCAATATGTAAAAGATGACAACATTAAAACAGAGAGATGGACAGAGGAAGGACACCATGTGATGCTGCAGCTGCAAGCCAAGGAACACCTGGAGCTTACCAGAAGCTAGGAGAGAGGAATGCAACAGATTCTCCCTCCAGGTCTCAGAAGAAATCAACATGGCCAACATCCTGACCTCAGATTCCCAGACTTCAGAACTGTGAGATAATAAATTTCTGTTGTTTAAGTCCACACACTTGGTAGTATTTTATTATGGCAGCTCTAGGGGACTAATAGAGCTGCTAAGACCAGAGCCCTGTGAGTGAGAGGGAGAAAGGGAGGAAAGGAGGCTGGCAAAGGAGGCAGAGTCAGACCTTGGAGTACAGCATATGGATGTTATTCTAAGTGTAATGGGAAGTGGTTTTTGTTTTTAAAACATTAGTCTCTGAGGCGCACCAAAGGAAATTACTACTGCCCTTTCATTTTCCCTCCTTGCCTCCTCTGCCCGTCAGATGGTCGGGATTTGCATGGATACAACAGAACCTAGCCCATTTCCCTCTTTCCGGACTCATCAACTCCCAGAGCTTTGGCTTTGTTTTTATAGGGCAAGGAGGCAGAACAAGTAAAGGTTTAACTTTTTGCTGCTTTTACAGGTGATGATTAAATCCACATTGCAGTCAGAATAGACTTGACGGCATACAACATTAAGTTTCAAGTTTATATAAAAAAATTTTAAAAAACAGTTGCCATTGAGTTGATGCCAACTAATGGCAACCCCATGTGTGTCGAAGTAGAACCGTGCTCCATAGGATTTTCAATAACTGATTTTTCAGACGTAGATCACCAAGCCTTTCTTGCAAGGGGACTCTGGGTGAATTCAAACATCTAACCTTTCAGTTAGCAGCTGAGAATGTTAACTGGTTGCACCTCCCAGGGACTCCTTTCAAGTTCAAAAATGTCTGTGAAATTATTCACATTAAGTTATATTCAGTGTTATTGCTTTTACCTGAGAAACAATTTTTAATTCTTCTGGAATCCAGATTTCTAGATGCATGGAGTTGGGGTGACTCACACAAGTCATTGCCCTGAGATTGTCTTTCGAACCATGAGCCTTGAATAGACTGATCACCTTTAAGTCAAACAATATTGTTGTTGTGTGCTGTTGTGATCGTTAACCTTGTGTATCAACTTGACTGGGCCATGATTCTCAGTAGTTTGGCAGTTATGATGTAGTCTGGCAGTTGTCTGATGTGATCACATCCATGATGAGATTTGATATAATGTGATCCCCTCCATGATGGGATCTGCTGTGATAGTCAGTCAGTTGAAAGGGAGTTTCCTTGGGAGTGTGGCCTGCATCGAATACAAGTGGACCCTCTGGCAAGGCTCGTCAGCTTTTGCTTGCTCTGGATCCTGCAGCTGGCTCCTGCTCCTCTGACCTCTGGTTCTTGGGACTTGAGCTAGCAACTTACCTGTGGTCTTCCCCGCTGATCTTGGGATTTGTCAGTCTTCTAAGCCTATGAGCAAGAGCCCTGCTATCTGACCTGCCAATCTTGGGTTAGCCAGCCCCTGTGGCTACCTAAATCAGGAGAAGCATCCAGCCTGACCTACAGATTTGAGATATTCCAGTATCCTCAACTGTGTAAGCCATTTCCTTGATATAAATCTCTTTATATAGATATTATACACTTTCCTGGTTTTGCTTCTCCAGAGAACCCAGCCTAAGACAGCCGTCAAATCAATTCTGAATCATAATAACTCTATAGGACAGAGTAGAACTGCCCTATAGGGTTTCCTAGGCTATAATCTTTATGGAAGCAGATTCCTTGGTTTTTTTCTCCCATGGAGCAGCTGGTGGGTTCGAACCACCAACCTTTTGGTTAGCAGCCAAGCACTCAACCATTGTGCCACCAGGGCTTCTTAAGTCAAACAATAGTCTTGTTAATTATTAAAGACTGTTTTGCCTTAAACATTATGCTGTTTTGAAGACTCATCTATGTGCAGTCAGTTCTGCGAAACAAATACTCCCAAAGGTCAGACTACAGCCATGGTTTGGGGTAAATCAGTAATTATTTTAATTGTTCTTCAAGACAATGCCATATGAAATCCTTCCTGACTGCAAATAGTTTTTGTTCAGGCCCTTTTTCCACACCAAATTTGATAAGATGGGTATAAAAATCTTTGGAGGTTCTCTCATCTTCAGAACATTTTTTACTCCCTAGTCAAAATGTTATCCTGATTTGCAAATCTTATATTCAATAAACATCAATCAGTTTTTATTATTGGCTTAATATCATTTTTGATTTAACACACCAAACCATTTTTATTTTTCCCTCATTGAGTTAATAACTTTATTCCTGTGATCTTTGTTTAGCCCCTCAGCAGTTCTCCAGCTACGTCTACCTGGATGCCAACCATTGGGGTAAGAGAACAGCACAGTGGGGTAGTGAAAAGAGTCCTGGACTATTCTCTGGACAGCTGGCTTTGTTATTTTCTCTCACTGTCTTTTTCATTTTGGATAATTTCCATTGCTATGTCTTCAAGTCCACTGATCTCTTCTTTTTCAGTGTTTAATCTGCAGTTAATTCCATCTGGTGTATTTGTCATCTCACTCATTGTAGTTTTCCTCTCTAGACATTTAAGTCTTTTACATATTGTCCAAATCTCTGCTTAATTATTGAGCCTATGGAATGCAGTTATAATAACTCCTTTAATTTCCTTTTCTGCTAATTCTAATATCCAGTGTCAGTTATAGATTGGTTTTGAATGATTACATTCTTGGAAACTTTTGATTGGATGCCAGACCATGTTGGGTGCTCGATATTTTTATATTCCTATAAATAACCTCGGGCTTTGTTCTAGGATGCAGTTAAATCTTGGAAACAGTTTGATCCTTTCAGGTCTTGCTTTTATGATTCATTAGATGGGGTAAGAGAAATACTCAGTGTAGGGATAATCATTCTCCATTACTGAGACAAGACCTTCTTGAGTATTCTACTCAGTGCCTCATAAATTATGAGTTTTTCCTGTCTGGCTGGTGGGAACAGGGTTATTTCTGGCCCTATGTCAGTTTGTCTACTGTGGTGACTTGTGTATTGCCATGATGCTGGAAGCTATGCCACAACAGGGTCACCAACAGGGTCACCATGGTGGAAAGATTTCAGTGGAGCTTCCAGACTAAGATAGACTAGGAAGAAGGACCTGGCAATCTACTTCTAAAATAAAATTGGCCAGGGAAAACCTTATGAATAACAGTGAAACATTGTCTGAGATTGTGGGGATGGTGCAGGGCAAGGCAATGTTTCGTCTATTGTACATAGGTTTGCTATGAATCAGAACCAACTGGATAGCACCTGACAACAACACGTGTGCACTGGGCACTATTACCTTTAATCTTTTTGGATGGTTCTTTCCTCAAGATTTGCTAGTTTCCTCACACGTGTGTGCTAATCATACCCTGCTGAAAACCTGAAGGATACCCTCCGCAGATCTCAGAGGTTTTTCTCTCTGTACCGCTCTCTCCTCTCCAGTACCCTGCTCTGTCCTGCAAGCTCTAGCTGACTTCCTCTCCCCAGTCTCTCAGCTTTAACTCCTTAACTCAGGGAGTCAGTTGGATTTTGTCTGGATTTCCCTTCCCTGAGCCTTGGCCTGGCGAACTCTCTAATGGCAGTAAGCTCAGGTAATCATAGAGCTCACGTTGTTTCTTATATCTTAGGGATCACTGTCTTTCATTGGTGTCTTGAAAACTTTTGTTTTATATATTTTGTCTGGTCTTCTTAGTTGTGTCAAGCAGGCGGGTAAATCCTGTCCGTGTTATTCCATCTTGATCAGAAGTAGAGTCTCCATTTTTTCCTTCCCTTTCTCTACAATAAGATTTGTGTAGGAAGATTCCTTAGAAACTTCCTATAAGCTGTCAAAAGTATCATGTTTCTCTCAACTGGCCCAAATTACCTTAATAATACAACTACATTTAATTGGAAAAAAAAAAAAATCTCTGACTCTTCAGGAAGCTGAGGAAATTAAAAAACAAAAGGTGTAAAACCCCGCCACTGACCTTCAGAAACTTACAATCTAATGGGGCCATGACTATATTAATAAATAATGCTAGCAAGACTAACTTCTCTGTTATCTGCTGAAAAATTGATGTAGCACCTCTTCCTACAGCCTACAGGCTGAGAGAAGTGTAGCGTGGGGCCATGAAAGGGGCACGCAGTCCAGCATATTCATCTGTAAATTGGAGATTTCAAAAGACTGACTGATAAATGGAGAGTCATAAATTTATCTGTGACGTTTATCTTCAGAAATTTAGAGCAGCAGCTTGAAAGACGCTGATACAGATGTAATCTCAGTTTCAAACAGTCCTAAGGTCGCAGCTGGGTTTGGTGAGCCTGAGATTAAAGTCTTCTTGGGGCCCTGAAAGTACCATCGGTGTTCTTGCCTGCAGGCAGCTGCAGGGCTAGAGGTTCAGGTGGTTCACTGAGCTACAGGTGGCAATGTGCAACATGCATGGGCTTTTAGGCTTTTAGGAAAGACAGACTTGAGGTGAAATCCAGTCATTGCCGTTACTTTTTCCGTGACCTGGGCAGATCAATAATAGTTCTCCCTGAGCCTCTGTTTCCCCAGGCTATATTTTTCTTTGCCTGTTGAAATCACGATATCTCACTGGATAGAGTAACATTGGTAATACTTCCCCTTTTGAAATTCCATTGAAATCATCCTTCTCTTAGCAATCTTCTCTCACATGTTGTTCTTGTTGTTTGGTGCCATGAAGTCGATTTTACTCATAGTGACCCCACGTGACTGAGTAGAACTGCCCCCATAAGATTTTCTTGGCTTCAGTCTTTACGGAAGCAGATTGCCAGGTTTTCCTCCCACGGAGCTGCTGGGTGGTTTTGAACCGCCAACCTTTCAGTTAGCAGTGGAGTGCTTAATCATTTGCTTCATTGATTAGCTTTCAGACTTCTTATTTGCAAAAAATTCCAGGCTTGCCAGGCTCAGGCATCTTAGCTAAATCTGAGTGTTCCCAAATGTCTGAAACCTTTTATTTGAAGACTTGGCTTGAGTAACTTCTAATAATGATTATTCTCATCTATGCCATTTTAATCTTCCTAATTTTACTCTCTGATACCTGTTCCCAAAGGCTGACTGGACAGATCTTTATTTTAGCGCTTATCACATTGCTTGGTAATTATTTGTTATTATTTCTGATTGTCACACTGAAAGATGAAACTCTTAAAGCCTAAGGCTATATAATATTCATCTTTGTATTACCAACACCTGCTGTATTGAAGAAAACATAGTAGGTCCTTTTTTAAATAACAAATGAATAGACTAATAGAAGGGAAAATGGGCATGATATCTGGAAAAAATACACTTGAATCGGATCAGGGATTAAAGATCAGCAAGTTAAGAACCCTACTGAGAATAATAATTTATGTGAGGCTAGCAGACTCTGGAGCCCTGGTGGCACAGTGGTTAAGTGTTCAGCTGTTAACCAAAAGGTCTGCAGTTTGAATCCACCAGCCACTCCTTGGAAACCCTATGGGGCAGTTCTACTCTGTCCTACAGGGTCACTATGAGTCAGAATCGACTGGATAGCGATGGGTTTGGTTTGGTTTTTTTGGAGTCAGAGTCCAAAGGAGTCCTGGTGGTGCGTCGCTTAAGTGCTCGGCTACTAACCAAAAGATCAATGATTCAACCCACCCAGTGGCTCTACAGGAGAAAGACCAGACAATCTGCTTCTATAAAGGTTACAGCCTAGAAAATCCTATAGGGCAGTTCTACTCTGTCACATGAGGCTGCTATGAGTAGAATTTGACTCAATGCACATAACAACAACGGTCAGAGTCCAAATAATATGCAGGACATCTTTCCAGAAAAGCAGCTCTGAAAGATGTAGTGTGATAGAGTGAAAGGAGCATAGACTCTACCATTGGACTGACCTGAGTTCAAGTCCTAGCTCTGCTATGGTTAAGATGTTTTAGCCCATATGAAATTTAGTTGTCTTTAAAGAGTAGAAGGGGAGAAGTAATAATAATATAGGAATCACTAGTGCTCTTCAAATATTTCTGGTTCTTCTCCTCAGGTACATGGTAGGATTAAACTTCCCCTCTTCCTGAATTTCAGGCATTGCCAGATGATTGGCTTTGGCCGGTGAAATATGGAAGCTTTTAAGCTAGCACAAGATTTTCTACCATTTCTTCCTCTTCCCCTAGAGATTGAGAACATAACAGATGGTGAAGACTTCACCACCTGAGTCTCTGAGTGTGCATGATGTGCAACAAAGCCCCCACTGACCTAAGATTACATATAGCATGGGCAAGAAAAAAACCTTTGTCATTTTAAGCCACTGAGATTTGGAGGTTGTTTGTTACCACAGCATAACCAAGCTCATCCTGACGAATACTAAAGTTCCAAGAAGCAGCTGGTGGATTCAAACTACCAACCTTCTGGTTAGCAGCCAAGCTCTTAACCACTGCGCCACTAGGGCTCCAATGTTCATAGGTCATTGAAATAATTACATGATATGTTTTTAAAGTATCTGTGTCAATTTTAAGTTTTTTGGGGTTTAAGTTGCTAGGTTGAATAATGTAATTTTTCAAAGATTTATCAAATATTAGAAATTTTTTAGTCTGAATGTGGGGATGTTTGTGGTGAGGCAATAGCACTGTGAGTAATAAATTTGAGGATGGAGGAAGGGGGTACAGTGGTGTCATGGATTGAATTATGTCCACCCAAAAATGTGTGTATCAATTTGGCTAGGCCATGATTCCTGGTATTGTGTGATTTTCCTATATGTTGTAAATCCTGCCTCTACGATGTTAATCAGGGAGGATGGGCATTAGTTGTGCTAGTGAGGCAGGACTCAATATACAAGATTGGATTACGTCTTGAGGCAATCTCTTAAGATACAAAAGAGAGAAGCTAGCAGAGAGACGGGGACCTCATACCACCAAGAAAGCAGTGCTGGGAGCAGAGTGCATTCTCTGGACCCGAGGTCCCTGTGCAGAGAAGCTCCTAGTCCCGGGGAACATTGATGAGAAGGCCAGCAGAGAGAAAGACTTCCCCTAGAGCTGACACACTGAATTTGGACTTTTAGCTTACTTTACTGTGAGGAAATAAACTTCACTTTGTTAAAGCCATCCACTTGTGGTATTCCTGTTATAACAGCACTAGATAACTAAGACATGCAGGATGTGAGACTGAAGATTAATTTAAAACTAGGAAAGAGGCAGGGCCAAGATGGTGGGGAAGTCAGATGCTTCCAGCGGACCCTCTTACAACAAAGACCCGAAAAAACAAGTGAATCGATTATATATGACAATCTAGGAGTCCTGAACATCAAAGGCAAAGCTGAGGAACCAGACTGAGCGGCACGGGGAGGGAGAGATGGTTTGGAAACAGCAAGGAGTTGCCAGACCTGACCCCGTGAAAGCTTGAGCCCTTCCAGCCTGATCAGCTCAGGAGTGAGCAGTGAGGCAAGCAAGCAGCAGTGCTCCGGAGGCATATTCCACACCGGGAGAGTGACACAGACTCTACTCAGCCACCCAGAACTGGTGAGAAGCAGCCCTCGATCGGTGAAAGATAAGTACTTGGCATCCTGCCTACCGCACGGATCAAAAACACCCCCATCAGGGAAAAACCTCTCTCCCATTTAACTCCCTGCTCCCTGCTCTGCGCTGGGTCCTGGACTGGCTTCAGCAATTGCCAAGTCCCCTGGGCAGGAAGTAGGATTCGTCAAAAGCCCTGAGCCATTCTCCCGGCCTTGGAGAGTGAAAAAATCAACAACAGGGGAAAAAATAAACTGCTGGCTCCCCTAAGCCAGCAACTCAGGGTAGACACAGCTCTTTTGCCTAGGCTCAGGTGTAAGGGATCCATGGACTTTGAGTGCCTTTCCCCCTGCAGAGACTTGTGTGGGCCCATCTCAACAGCACAGGCCCTCATTACTGCAGTACAACAGGGTATATACTAGAACTATAACTTCAAAAGTTTCAGCTGTGAAGTGGCAGGTTCGTGACATTTGATACTGCTCTGCCCATTAAGCAGGGTCTTCACCAACCCACATCAGGGGCCTGAGGACTGGTGGCTGCACTCACGCCACCTAGCCACCTGCGAGAGGCGTGCAAGAATAAGAGGTGCCCCCCAGTCCTTAGAGCCAACAGCATTGGGTGCTCATACTCCGGCTGCAAAATCCACCAGCCTACGCTCTCTAGGGTACAGGGACACGCCGTCCACCTGGACACTCAGGGGTGGCCATCAGCCAGCCCCCTGCATGCTCAGAGTGTGTCCCCCTGCTGCAGCCAGATGCCTGTGCCTACACCAATCACTCATGCCTGTCTAGGACTGTAAGTGAGAGCCTGCACCACATACTTGGTGGTTATCTACCTAGGCACCTGAGCTGAATCCATACAGGAGGAGGGGGCGGACTTCTGAGCTCACATACCTAGTAACAGATCTCATCTCCCGGTAACAAGACATTAGAGCTTCAGAGATGCTAATAATCAAACTAGCTCACAAAAGCAGCCTACTTGGATATGTCAAAACAAAACTAGAAGCTAGGACACAGTAAGCAAACATAAAATAAATAAGTATAATAACTTATTGATGGCTTGGAGACAACAGTCAATATCAAATCACATAAAGAGACAATCCAGGATGGCTTCAACAAGCTCCCAAAATAAAGAATCTAGAAATTTTCCAGAGGAAGAAATTTCTTAGAATTACTGTAGGCAGAATACAAAAGATTAATATACAGAACTTTTCAAGAAATAAGGAAGGAAATTAAGCAAAATACAGTTAACGAAATAGAGGAAACTAAAAAGATTAGAGAAGAGCATAATGACAAATTTAACAGGCTACAAGAATCCATAGAGAGACAGCAATCAGAAGTCCAGAAGATTAACAATAAAATGTCAGAATTAGACAACTCAATAGAAAGTCATAAGAGCAGAATTGAGGCAATGGAAGTCAGAATTAGTGAGATTGAAGATAAAGCACTTTACACCAAGTTATTTGAGCAAAAATCAGATGAAAGGATTTAAAAAAATGAAGAAGCCCCAAGAATTAGGTGGGATTCTATCAAGAGGAATAACCCATGAGTAACTGGAGTACCAGAATTGGGAGGGGGGGACAGAAAATACAGAGAGAATTGTCGAAGATTTGTTGGCAGAAAACTTCCCTGATATCATGAAAGATGACAAGATATCTATCCAAGATGCTCATCGAACCCCACATAAGGTAGATCCCAAAAGAAAGTCACCAAGACATACTGTAATCAAACTTGCCAAAGCGAAATATAAAGAGAGAATTTTAAGAGCAGCTAGGGATAAATGAAAAGCCATCTACAAAGGAGAGTCAATAAGAATAAGCTTGGACTACTCAGCAGAAACCATGCAGGCAAGATGGCAATGGGATGACATATATAAAGCCTTGAAGGAAAAAAAACTGCCAGCCAAGAATTATGTATCCAGCAAAACTGTCTCTCAAATATGATGGTGAAATTAGGGCATTTCCAGATAAATGGAAGTTTAGAAAATTTGCAAAAAGCAAATGAAAATTACAAGAAATACTGAAGGGAGCCCCTGGTTAGAAAATCCGTAACATCAAATAACAACCCAAGACTAGACACAGGACAGAGCAACCAGATACCAATCCAGATAGGGAAGTCACAAAAAAAAAACCAAAGCTAACACACTGAAAATAAGGAAACAGATGTCAATATGTAAAAGATGACAACATACAAACAAAAAAGAGCAACTTAAAAAATGTAAACAGAGATTGTTCATATGGAGAGGAAGTCAAGGCAATATAAAGAAAAGACTGGTATACACTTAGAAAAATAGGGGTAAATATTAAGATAACCACGAAGGAAACTAACAATCCTACAAGTCAAAATAAAAAAACTAGAAAAATATAAAGACTCAGCAAATACAAAATCAACAACAATGAAAAAGATGAAAAGAAAATACATAAACAACTCAGCACAGAAAATTAAGCAGAACAAAGAAACTGTGAACCACACACAAAAAAGGACATCAAAATGACAGCACTAAACTCATACCTATCAATAATTATGCTAAATGTAAATGGACTAAATGCACCAATAAAGAGACAGAGAGTGGCAGATTGGATAAAAAAACATGATCCGTCTATATGCTGCCTACAAGAGACACACCTTAGACTTAAAGACACAAACAAACTAAAAGTCAAAGGATGGAAAAAAATATATAAAGCAAACAACACTCAAAAAAGAGCAGGAGTGGCAATATTAATCTCTGACAAAAGACTTTAAAGTAAAATCCACCACAAAGGATAAGGAAGGGCACTATATAGTGATTAAAGGGTCAATACACCAGGAGGACATAACTATAATAAATATTTACACACCCAATGACAGGGCTCCAAAATACATAACACAAACTCTAACAGCACTGTAAAGAGAGATAGACAGCTACACAATAGTAGTAGGAGACTTCAACACACCACTTTTGGTGAAGGACAGAACATCCCAAAAGAAGCTCAACAAAGACACAGAAGGTCTAAATGTTACAATCAACCAACTTGATCTCATACACATATACCAAACACTGCACCCAACAGCAGTCAAGTATACTTTCTTTTCCAATGCACATGGAACATTCTCCAGAATAGACCACATATTAGGCCATAAAGCAAGCCTTAACAGAATCCAAATCATCAAAATATTACAAAGCATCTTTTCTGAACATAAAGCCATAAAAGTAGAAATCAATAACAGAAAAAGCAAGGAAAAAAAAATCAAACACATGGAAACTGAACAACACCTTGCTCAAAAACTACTGGATTATAGAAGAAATTAAGGATGGAATAAAGAAATTCATCAAATCAAACAAGAATGAAAACACATCCTACCAGAACCCTTGGGACACAGCAAAAGCAGTGCTCAGAGGTCAGTTTATAGCAATAAATGCACACATCCAAAAAGAAGAAAGGGCCATAATCAAAACATTAACCTTACAACTGGAACAAGTAGAAAGAGAGCAGCAAAAGAAGCCTTCAGGTGCCAGAAGAAAGGAAATAATAAAAATTAGAGCAGAATTAAATGAAATAGAGACTAGAAAAACAATTGAAGGAGTTAACAAGACCAAAAGCTGGTTCTTTGAAAAGATCAACAAAATTGATAAACCATTGACCAAACTGACAAAAGAAAAACGAGAGAAGAAGCAAATAAACTGTATAAGAAATGAGATGGGTGATATCATAACAGACCCAACTGAAATTAAAAGAATCGTAACAGAATACTATGAAAAATTGTACTGTAACAAATTTTAAAACCTACAGGAAATGGACAAATCTCTAGAAATTCACTACCTACCTAAACTAACACAAACAGAGGTAGAATGACTAAATAAACCCATAACAAAAGAAGAGATTGAAAAGGCAATTTAAAAACTCCCAAAAAAAAAAAAAAACCTGGCCCAGATTGCTTCACTGGAGAATTCTACCAAACTTTCAGAGAAGAGTTAACACCACCTCTACTAAAGGTATTTCAGAACATAGAAAAGGGTGGAATACTCCCAAACTCATTCTATGAAGCCAGCATAACCCTGATACCAAAACCAGGTAAAGACACCACAAAAAAAGAGAATTACAGACTAATATCCCTCAAGGACATCGACGTAAAAATGCTCAACAAAATTCTAGCCAATAGAATTCAGCAACATATCAAAAAAATAATTCACAATGATTGAGTGGGATTCATACCAGGTATGCAGGAATGGTTCAACATTAGAAAAACAATCAATGTAATCCATCACATAAATAAAACAAAAGACAAGAACCAAATGATCTTATCAATCAATGCAGAAAATGCATTTGACAAAGTCCAACACCCATCCATGATATAAACTCTCAACAAAATAGGAATAGAAGGGAAATTCCTCAGTATAATTAAGGGTGTTTATACAAAGCCAACGGACAACATCATCCTAAATGGAGAGACTTTGAAAGCATTCCCCTTGAGAACGGGAAGCAGACAAGGATGCCCTTTATCACCACTCTTACTCAACACTGTGCTGGAGGTCCTAGCCAGAGCAATTAGGCTAGAAAAAGAAATAAAGGGCTTCCAAATTGGTAGGGAAAAAGACAAAGTATCTCTATTTGCAGATGATATGATCTCATACACCGAAAACCTCAAAGAATCCACAAGAAAATTACTGGAACTAATAGAAGATTTCAGCAAAGTATCAGGATACAAGATAAACATACAAAAATCAATTGGATTAGTTTACACCAACAAAGAGAACCTTGAAGAGGAAATCACCAAATCAATACCATTTACAATAGCCCCCAAGAAGATAAAAATACTTAGGAATAAATCTAACTAGAGTTGTAAAAGACCTATACAATGAAAACTACATGACATTACTGCAAGAAACCAAAAGAGACCTGCAGAAGTGGAAAAACATACCTTGCACATGGATAGGAAGACTCAACATTGTGAAAATGTTGATTCTACTCAAAGCGATCTACAGATACAATGCAATCCCAATCCAAATTCCAACAGCATTTTTTAATGAGATGGAGAAACAAATCACCAACTTCATATGGCAAGGGAAGAGGCCCCAGATAAGTAAAGCATTACTCAAGAAGAAGAACAAAGTGGGAGGCCTCACACTACCTGATTTTAGAACCTATTCTACTGCCGCGGTAGTCAAAACAGCGTGGTACTGGTACAACAGATACATAGACCAAAGGAACAGAATTGAGAATCTAGACATAAATTCATCCACCTAGGAGCAGCTGATATTTGACAAAAACCTGAAGTCCATTAATTGGGGAAAAGACAGTCTCTTTAACAAATGGTGCTGGCATAACTGGATATCCATCTGCAAAAAAATGAAACAAGACCCATACCTCACACCATCACAAAAACTAACTCAAAATGGATCAAAGACCTAAATATCAATTCAAAAATGATGAAGATCATGGAAGAAAAAATAGGGACAATGCTAGGAGCCCTAATACATGGCATAAACAGAATACGAACTGTAAGTAACAATGCACAAGCACCAGAAGAGAGACTAGATAACTGGGAGCTCCTAAAAATCAAACACTTATGCTCATCAAAAGACTTCACCAAAAGAGTAAAAAGACAACCTACAGACTGGGGAAAAAAATTTGGCTACAACAAATCCGATCAGCGTCTAATCTCTAAAATCTACAATATATTGCAAAACCTCAACAACAAAAAAAAAAAACAACAATTAAAAAATGGGCAAAGGATATGAACAGGCACTTTGCCAAAGAATATATTCAGGCAGCTAACAGACACATGAAGAAATGTTCACGATCATTAGCCATTAGAGAAATGCAGATCAAAACTACACTGAGGTATCATCTGACCCCAACAAGGCTAGCATTAATCCCCAAAACACAAAATAATAAATGTTGGAGAGGTTCTGGAGAGACTGGAACACTTATACACTGTTAGTGGGAATGTAAAATGGTACAACCTACTTTGGAAATAGATTTGGCACTTCCTTAAAAAGCTAGAAATAGAACTACATACGATCCAGCTATCCCACTCCTTGGAATATATCCTAGAGAAATAAAAGCCATCACACGAATAGACATATGCACACCCATGTTCATAATAACACACAATAGCAAAAAGATGGAAACAACCTAGGTGCCCATCAACGGATGAATGGATAAACAAATTATAGTATATCCACACAATGGAATACTACACAACAATAAAGAACAACAATGAAGCTGTGAAACATCTTATAACATGGAGGAATCTGGAGAGCATTATGCTGAGTGAATTTAGTCAGTCACAGAAGGACAAATATTGTATAAGACCACTATTATAAGAACTCAAGAAAAGGTTTAAACACAGAGGAAAACATTCTTTGATGGTTACAAAGGTAGGGAGGGAGGGGGAGGGTTATTTACCAACTAGATAGTAGATAAGAATTATCTTAGGTGAAGGGAAGGACAGCACACACTATAGGAGAAGTCATCACAACTGGACTAAACCAAAGCTAAGAAGTTTCCTGAATACAATCGAACAATTTGAGGGACAGAGTAGGAGGGTAGGGGTCTGGGGAGCATGCTTTCAGGGGACATCTAGGTCAACTGGCATAACAAAGCTTATTAAGAAAATGTTCTGCATCTTAACTTTGTTGAGTGGCGTCTGGGCTCTTAAAAGCTTGCAGGCAGCCATCTAAGATGCATCAATTTGTCCCAACCATCTGGAGTAAAGGAGAATGAAGAACACCAAAGACACAAGGAAAGTATTAGTCCAAGAGACAGAAAGGGCCACAAAAACCAGAGACTTCATCAGCCTGAGACCCAAAGAACTAGATGGTACCCGGCTACCACCAATGACTTCCCTGACAGGGAACACAACAGAGAGTCCCTGATGGAGCAGGAGAAAGGTGGGATGCAGAACTCAAATTCTAGTAAGAAGACCAGACTTAATGGTCTGAATGAGACTGGAGGAACCCTGGAAAGCATGGCTCCTGGATTCTCTATCAGCCCAGAATTAAAACAATTTCTGAGGCCAACTCTTCAGACAAGGATTGGACTGGACTGTGGGACATAAAGTGATACTCGTGAGGAGTGTGCCTCTTAGCTCAACTAGATGCAAGAGACTAAACGGGCAGCTTCTGTCCAGAGGTGAGTTGGGAAGGCAAAGAGGGTTAGGAGCTGGTTGAAGGGACATGGGGAATCAGGGGTGGAAAGAAGGGGTATGCTGTCATAGTATAGGGAGAGCAATTAGATCACATTAACACTGAACATACAAATTTTTGTATATGAGACTAACTTGAAACACAAACTTCATTTAAACAACAACAACAAAAATCTAGGAACAAGTTTTCACTGGAAAGTCTGACTAAAGTTTTCACTATGTCCTTGCCTCAATAATCTTTAATTAATCGAGGAACTTACAGCCTTGTTGGAAAGAAAAACATATATATATGTATACACACACACACACACACACACACACACACACACACACACCTTTTCCTCATTTATTGACATGGTTATGTTCCAAAGACCAGGTCATTATGCAAAATTGGTGTTATGTGAAAATGGAGGATGATCACATCAGATCACAAAATAGAGGATGACTACATCATTACATAACTGACAAATAACATCATTACATAACTGACAAACCACTGAGAATCATGGCCCAGCCAAGCTGACACATAACCTTAACCATCACAGCCAGCATTACTCTCGTCTCGCACCTCAGCATTTGTTACTACCAGATGTACATCTTTAATGCCCAAAACAGTCAGATAGTAGATTTTTTACTATTGTCATAAATGCAAACTGTCAAATAACAATATAGTTGATAAGTGAGGAGAAAGTTGTTGTTAGGTGCTGTTGACTTGGTTCCAACTCATAGAGACCCTATGTACAACTGAACGAAACACTGCCCAGTCCTGCGCCATCCTCACAATCATTGCTATATTTGAGCCCATTGTTGCAGCTACTGTCAATCCATCTCATTGAGGCTCTTCTTCTTTTCACTGACCCTCTACTTTACCAAGCATGATGTCCTTCTCCAAGGACTGGTCCCTCCCAAAGCATGTCCAAAGTATGTGAGACGAAGTCTCGCCATCCTCGCTTCTAAGGAGCATTCTGGCTGTACTTCTTCCAAGACAGATTTGTTTATATATATATATATATACATATATATATTATACATATATATATACATATATATACATATATACATAAAATACATATATATACATATATATACATATATATAATATATACATACACATATATATTATATATACATCATATATATATACATACATATATATATAAATACATATATATATATATAAAATAGAGAGCAAGACAGTGTACACCAAACAGCTGATGTCTAGTACTGGCAATCAGTATTCAGCAAAATCTAATAAGGTGTGAATTGTGTGACAGAGGGAGTTAGTAAAGGGAGAAACCAGTTAAGTGCTAAAGGAAATGGGGAAAGGAATTGGAGAGGAGTCTTGAAGATGGATAGGGTATGAACAGATGGAGGGTATGGAAAACTATTCAGGAATTTCTAAACGCTATAAGATACATCTGAAACATCTAAGTCTTGCTCTTCTTGTCCCAATCTTCCAATATGAAGTTGTATCTGGATATGAAAACCTACATTTTTACCTTTCCAGGGAGTATGGTACAGCAAAAAGAGTATGGCCCAGCACAGTTCTTGGCATGTAGCAGTTTGCTAATTGGATGTATAAATGAGTAGGCTTTATAGAAAGGCAGACCTGGACTCAAATTTCAACTCTTCCTCCCACTAACTGTATGACTTTGAAAAAGTTACTTATCATTGTGGCTCACTTTTCTACATCCTAGCATTATTTATTTGTTTTTTTCTTTTTTGTTGTTGTTGTACTTTAAGTGAAAGTTTACAATTCAAGTTAATCTCTCATACAAAAATTTATACACACATTGTTATGTGACCCTAATTGCTCTCCCTGTACTGTGACAGCACACTCCTCCCTTCCACCCCTGATTTCCCGTGTCCATTCAACCGGCTCCTAACCCTCTCGGTCTTCTCATCTCACGTCCAGACAGAAGCTGCCCATTTAGTCTCATTTATCTACTTGAGCTAAGAAGCTCACTTTTCGCAAGTATCATTTTATGTCCCACAGTCCAGTCCAATCTTTGTCTGAAGAGTTAGCCTCAGGAATTGTTTTAGTTCTGGGTTGACAGGGAGTCCAGGGCCAGGCTTTCTGGGGTTCCTGCAGTCTCAGTCAGACCATTAAGTCTGGTCTTCTTACTAGAATTTGAGTTCTGCATCCCACCCTTCCTCCGCTCCATCAGGGGCTCTCTGTTGTGTTCTCCCCTCAGGGCGGTCATTGGTGGTAGCTGGGCACCATCTAGTTCATTGGGTCTCAGGCTGATGAAGTCTCTGGTCTATGTGGCCCTTTCTGTCTCTTGGGCTAATTCTTTCCTTTTGTCTTTGGTGTTCTTCATTCTCCTTTATTCCAGGTGATTGGGACCAATTGATGCATCTTAGATGGCCACTTGCTAACTTTTAATACCCCAGACGCCAGTCACCAGCTAGCACTGTTTTATGTTTAAATGTGGTACAATGCTTATCATGATAGCAGCTCAATAAATGGAATATTCTAGAATTTTTTCTGTATTGTAACATATTGCTTTCATAATGATCAAGGCTAACATTCTTCCATAGAATGAATGTACATTCCTGGCATGAAGAGAATTTTGTAATACAACACGGTCACAGAGAATATGCAGATGAATTGTCATTATTCCTACAGCTTCTTCCTTCTGTTGGATATTTTCTTTACAATCAACTTCAAAGTTTGGACTCACTGAGTCAAAGAAAATGAACACATCCATGGAAAAATCAACATATCAAAAGGGTGATGGAGGAGGTAGTCACAGCTAGCGGCAGGATGAATCTAATCATGAGAGCCCAGATTCAGCTAATGAATTTAGATTGGACCAAAAGATCTGTTTAGACTTGTTGGCAGATTCTGTTCAGCAAAATTGTTTTCCAGTGAGAACTCTTTCCTAGTTTTAAATTAATTTCAGTCTTTCATCCCACTGTACCCTCCTTTCGCATCCCCAAACTTACCACCATTACCTCTGGGGTTACTTCAATCCATTATTAGTGAAAGATACCATCTGAGGTTGGTGTGGCTGGCTGAGGTGTTGCTTAATCATTTCCTGTGCATTGTGTGGGCCTGTCCTCACTGCTCAGATGCCCTGGATTTTTTTTTTCCCTTCACATCTTTCTGCACTAACGCTTTAGAGGGTGTTTAATCATGTAAGTTATGGATACCAGTTCAACTACAGCAAAAAAAAGAAAGTAAAACCCATTATGGTACATCAATAGATGGTGTTTCTAAGAGTGTGATTTAGACACACAGGACTCTCCTTGTAACCAAATGGGGTGCATGTGTTTTCTCTCAATGTTTTTACTCCCCATTGTGCTCAATTTTTTCAACAATATTTCATGACCAAAGTAAACTCATGATCCTCTACTTTTCCATACTTGGTCTTTATGCAGAGTTCTTTAACTTGGTGAATGGTACCACCATCCCTCCAGTTGGTCAAGTCAGAAACCTAGGAGCCATTCTTGACTCTTCCTTTTCCCTCCATGCCCCTACTCTTACCACATTCAATCTGTCAAGTCCCGTAGCATTTTAAACTACTAACCCACTCCTGAACCAGTCCAATTTTCTCTATCTCCACTGCCACCATATCATCTCTCTTGGATTACTTGTACTAGTAGTACTATCCTCTCTTATAATAGAAAAGATATGCTGCCGAGATCCTCCTTCAGGAAGACTTGCTGCCTAGCTGTGGAGAGTCTAAGAAGCAGACAGCATTTAACACCATTTATAATTATACATTTATTTGAGTAGATATATTAACAATGACTGTCTCCTCTAGTAGCTCAAAAGCTCCATGAGGGCAGAGAATGTTTCTGTCTTGCACACTGTTATGGATTGAATTGTGTCACCCCAAAAAATGTGTGTCAACTTGCCTAGTCCATGATTCCCAGTATTGTGTGATTGTCCACCATTTTATCAGCTGATATGATTTTCCTGTGTTGTAAATCCTACCTCTATGATGTTAATGAGGTGGGATTAGTGACAGATATGTTGATGAGGTAGGACTCAATCTACAAGATCCAGTTGTATCTTAAGTCAATCTCTTTCAAAATATAAAAGGAGAAAAGTGAGCAGAGAGACTTGGGGATCTCATACATCAAGAAAGTAGTGCTTGGAGAAAAGCTCATCCTCTGGACCCGTGGTCCCTGCTCCGAGAAGCTCCTAGTCCAGGGGAAGATTGATGACAAGGACCTTCCTTCAGAGTCAACAGATAAAGAAAGACTTCCTCTGGAGCTGACACCTTGAATTTGGACTTCTAGCCTACCAGACTGTGAGAGAATAAACTTCTGTTTGTTGAAGCCATCCACTTGTGATATTTCTGTTATAGCAGCACTAGATGTCCAAGACACACACCATTGTATGCTCAATGCTTAGCACAGTGCTTGGCTCATAATAAAAAACAAATATTTATTAAATGGGTGATTTCAGAAAACTTTTTTTGAGTTCTTAAATTTTATACCTCCTTATGATAGTGGAGTTCTAGGTGTCCCTGTTTCCAGGACATATTTGGTTCCTCTTACCCAATCAAGAGAGAAGTTCATGGAGGAAGTGGGAACAGTGAAGAAAGAAAGTCCCAACAAATGATGCTTGAAGTTGACCACCCACCATCCAAGCACTCAATGACTACAAACATATTCCCAACAGAGCCTTCTTTTAGGGGCTGATTGCAAGTCTTTGCTACCCAACGTGGAGGGTGGACCAGGACTAAATTATTCTCCCAAATTATGAACTTTTCTGCAATCAGGACTCTGTGGAAACCCAGGCTTTTCACTGGAAAGCTTAATGAATAACATGGGCAGTATGCAATTCCTTAAAAATGCAGCTTGGAGGAGAGAAGATGCCTCACTCATCCAGGTGATACATTGGGAGGTAGGGGAATGAAACCGCTCAAATATGTGAAAATAACTATTTTGAGACTAATGGGATTGGAAGAAGCGGAGAAGAAAAATCTAGTTAGCCCAAAAACCAAACTCACTGCCGTTGAGTCAATTCCAACTCGTAGTATCTGTGTAGAACAGAGTAGAACTTCCCCATAGGGTTTCCAAGGCTGTAAATCTTTACAGAAGCAGGACGTTTTTAGAATATAACCATTAAATGAAGGGTGATTATTCAGACAGGGATTGGACTGGACTGTGGGACATAAAGTGATACTTGTGAAGAATGGGCCTCTTAGTCAAGTAGATACAAGAGACCAAAGTGGCAGCTTCTGTCCAGAGGTGAGATGGGGAGGCAGAGAGAGTTAGGAGCTGGTTGAATGTTCATGGGGAATTAGGGGTGGAGGGGAGGAGTGTGCTGTCGCAGAATGGAGTGAGCAGTTGGGGTCTCATAACAATGTATGTAAAAAAAAAATTCTGTATGGGAGACTAACTTGAAATGTAAACTTCATTTGATTACAACAATTAAAAAAAAAATGAAGGGTGATTACTGGTCACCTGGTTATTTCTCGAGTAGAGAGGAGTGAGTAGTTTTTACATGACGAAACCACATTTTAGCCATTTATGTGTCATGCTTGCTGCATCTTCCTTTTTTTAACCTTTAAGATGCTCTTTGGGTCAGATACTTCCCTCCTGTAGGGGCTCTTATCTCCCTCTGTCATCAGCTACAACCACTGTCAACCCAACCTTGGACCAAGATTTATCAGGTTTAAGAGGGGCTACCGCTATTTCTCAGTTGGAGGCATTCTCCTCTTACTGCACTGCAGTATGCCAGAGTAAAAGGACCTTTCTAGAGAAGCAGGTCTAATACAAGTAATTAATATTATAGATAGACAGCAGCCATTGAGTCAACGCCAACTCATGGTGACCTTATGTATAACCAAACAGAATGTTACCCCATCCTGTGTCATCCCACCCTCTTCCCCAACACTCACATTCACATACAGAATGTTGCCTGAAAAAAAAAAATATGTGAATGCTCTCTAAGCATTGCCCCTGGGATGGCAACTTCTTTTCAAAAGGTAAGAAAAACTTGTCTATCAAGTTTCTCTTCTTTTGAGCAGAGGCAATTGTCTACCAGCTTCTGAACCACAGCTCTCTCGCCTACAGCTGGGCCCTTTCAGTTGAATGCCATCTGCCATTTCCCTGAGCAAAAAACACAGATGCTATGCCCATAGCCTGGTCTCAGGACTCCTACCCTCAAGCTGCCTGAGGCAGGCCATGCCATGAGGCCAGGCCCTAAGGTAAACATCTAGGAAGGAGGCCATCTGTGTTCCCATTTGGTTAAGTGTCAGAGAGAGTCTGCACGTTGTATGTGTGGCCAGGAGTCTGACTGGCTGTTTGACCAGAGACAAGTTTCTTAACTTTGCTAAACCTCAGTTTTCTTATCTACAAAATTAGGATAATCACAGTACTTGCCTCAGAGGATCATTATGAGAAATAAATGAGAGAATATATGCTGCATGCTTAGTACAGTGTTTGGCACCTAGTAAGAGCTCAATAAATAATAGCTATTATTATTCCTGAGGAGACCTGATGGCTCAGTGATTAAAGCTCTTGGCTGCTAACCAAAAGGTCGGCAGTTCAAATTCACCAGCCACTCTGCAGGAGAAAGATGTGGCAGTCTGCTTTCCGTTACAGCCTTGCTGGAAACCCTATGGGGAAGTTCTACCCTGTCCTATAGGGTTGCTATGAGTCAGAATCGACTTGATAGCAATAGGTTTGGGTTCTTTTCTTTGGTATTATTATTCCTGCTTGGTATGGTTTGCTCCTGTGCTTTTGTTGTAAACACACACATACACACCCACACAACCCATATTCTGAAACAAAAGGCAAAACCTACCTCATCTAAAACCACAATGAGATACCATCTCACCCCAGCATTACTGGCACGAATCAAAAACACTGGAAATAACAAATGTTGGAGGGGCTGCAGGGAGATCAGAACTCTTATGCACTGCTGGTGGGAATGCAAAATGATACAACCATTTTGGAAAATGATATGGCGCTTCCTCAGAAAGCTAGAAATAGACATACCATTCGATCCAGCAATCCCACTCCTCGGAATATATCCTAGAGAAATAAGAGTCGTCACTCGAATAGACATATGCACACCTATGTTCATGGCAGCATTGTTCACAATAGCAAAACGATGGAAACAACGTAGATGCCCATCAACAGATGAATGGATAAACAGACTATGGTACATACACACAGTGGAGTACTATGCAACGAGAAAGAACAACAATGAATCTGTGAACCATCTCATAACATGGGTGAAACTGGAGGACATTATGCTGAGTGAAATAAGTCAATCACAAAAGGACAAATATTGTATGAGACCTCTATTGTAAAAACCCATGAAAAAGTTCACACACAAGATGTAACAATCTTTCTTGGTTACAAGGGATAGGAGGGGTGGGGGGGAAATACTAAATCAGCAATAGATAAGTGGTATCTTGGGTGAAGGGTGAGACAGTACACAATACAGGGGAAACTAGCACAACCTGTACAAGGAAAGGTCATGGAAGCTCCATAGACACATCCAAACTCCCTGAGGGACTGAATTGCTGGGTGGAGGGCTCTGGGGACCGTGGTCTCGGGGAACATCTAGCTCAATTGGCATGACACAGCTTATAAAGACAATGCGCTACATTCTACCTTGGTGAGTAGTGTCTGGGGTCTTAAAAGCCTGTGAGCAGCCATCTAAGAGACTCCACTGGTCTCATCCCTTTGGGAGCAAGGGAGAATGAAGAGAACAGGATACAAGGAAAAGATTAGTCCAAAGGACTAATGGACCACAGCTACCAAGGCCTCCACCAGACTGAGTCCAGTACAGCTAGATGGTGACCGGCTACCACCACTGACTGCTCTGACCAGGATCACAACAGAGATTTCTGGACAGAGCTGGAGAAGGATGGAGAACAAAATTCTAACTCACAAAAAAAAAAAAAAAAAAAAAAAAGACCAGATTTACTGGCCTAAAGGAGACTGGAGAAACCCAAGAGTAGGGCCCCCAGATACACTTTTAGCTCAGTGGTGAAGTCATTTCCGAGGTTCACCATTCAGCTGGGGAGTGGAAAGCCCCATAAAACCAAATGGGACTAAAGAGGCACAGCAGTCCAGGGACAAGGGCCAGAAGGCAGAAGGGGACAGAAAAGCTGGTGATAGGGAACCCAAGGTTGAGTAAGGATGGTGTTGATGTGTTGTGAGGTTGCTAACCATTGTCATAGGGCAGCATGTGTACTAACTGTTAAATGAGAAACTATTTTGTTCTGTGAGCCTTCATCTAAAGTGAGAATAGCAGCACAATTGGAAGAGTGTAGTCGATGTCACTGAACTGTGCATGTAGAAATTTTTGAAATGGTGTATCTTTGGCTATGTATATTTTCACCAAAAAAAAAAAAAAAAAAAAAGGTCGAGAAGGGAGAGGGTTGACATGTTGTGGGGTTGTTAACCAATGTCATAAAACAATACGTGTACTACTGTTTCATGAGAAACTATTTGTTCTGTAAGCCTTCACCTGAAGTACAATAAAATATTTAAAAAAAAAAAAAAAAAAAAAAAACCTACCTCATCTTTTATTCATTCATTCAAGGCTCTGTACCAGGCCCTATGCCAGGTCCTGAATGGGACAGAGAAGGTTTTCAGAATAATACTTGTGTTGAGACTTTAAATTCTTGGGGCCTTTGCTTATCTTGATCACTGGAATGAATCACACATACTCTCTGCCTCTCTCACTCCTACTCTCTAAAATTCAGCCAAATGCGACCTCTTCCAGGAAGCTTCCCTAACTGTACCTTCCAGGCTGGGTTCCCTGGGAAGCAAACTCTGAGATTATCATGCAGGAAATTATTAGCAAACGCTCTTGTGATTTGTACCTGAAGGGCAGGGAAGAAAACAGAGCAGAGAGAAAAGTTGAGCAGTAATGCAGTCCCAACAAAAGTCTCAGCAACTCCACAGACCTGTCCCAAACTGGCATGAGTGGGCTAGGCCTTTATACATCCTCACTGATCAGTCATTGGATGCAGGCTGCCTCTGGAAGGAGGTATGACCTTGGATGTGACCTGAGGTATGGCCTTGGGTTAGACAGTTTTCTTCCCAACAGACAATCCCCAGAGAGGGCTGTCAGCTGAGGGTGATCCTCTGTAAGTACTCCCTGCAGCTAAAGGAATGAGTCCTTCATTCCTGAAAGGTGATTTGGGAGGTGCAACATAGCATGTACCACATACTCCAACCTAGTTTTTATCAATAATAAAGATATGTGATCTCCATTTTGATTCCTGCATCCATCTCTCAATTGGTATATTGCCTGGGTGGGAAAAGAAGATGGAAACTCATGGAGCCTCTGAACTCTAAGTCCCATTACACTTTATATATCCAGGTTGGAAGGTTCTCCTCTCCTATTCTATGGCTCTGACTCCTTTCCTCATTGCTAAGCATTCCTGGCGTCGAGGCTGGAAGTCAACAAACATCAGGGAATTTATGAAAGTTTGAGTAAAAAAAAAAACAAAGTAAATTAGTAATCATGGTATAATCAGAGTAGAGGGGGCAGGAATTGAGCTTGTCTCCATATAGGTCTGGGCCTAGTTTAAGACAATTTTTGATGTTTCTACTGTTTTTTTGAAAAAAGAGGGAGGAAGATAGATTTCAGTCTCGCCTGAAAAAGTGGTGAGTTGTTTCCTTGGCCGTTAGGTACATCACTGCTGTGATCAGTTTGGCACAGTCTGTCTTAACAAGATGTGGCTGGTGGGTCTACTGCCTGTTGGGGGGCTCTGACAAGGCCAAAGTCGAGACATATTGAGCATAAATACCTATTTGAATGAATTATGGGATCAGGCAATGGATTTGCAAACATGTCTTCAATTAAAAACTGCTCTCAGGAAACTACAGCTGCCTTTATATATATATATATATAACATATTATTTATTTATAGCTTGATAGTTGGAACCTGGTGACATATTGGTTAAGAGCTTGGCTGCTAACTAAAAGATCAGCAATTCAAATCCATCAGCTGCTCCTTGGAAACCCAATGGGGCAGTTCTACTCTGTCCTATAGCGTCACTATGAGTAGGAACTGACTCGACGACAACAGGTTGGTTTGGTTTGGTTTGGACTGGTTTGGTTTAGCATGAATTCAGAGCACCTATGCAGGTTCTAGAGCAAGGTTAATAAATCAGGATACAATTGCCATCATCAAATCTTAATCTTCAAAGAACACAACATCTCCACAAGGCTGGCCTAAAAACACTCAATCTACCAGTTTGTTTGTTTTTTTAATTTACTTCAGCTGAAGGCTTACAGAACAAATAGTTTCTCATGAAACAGTAGTACACGTATTGTTTTATGACATTGGTTAACAACCCCACAACATGTCAACCCTCTCCCTTCTCGACCTTTTTTTTTTTTTTTTTTTGGTGAAAATATACATAGCCAAAGATACACCATTTCAAAAATTTCTACATGCACAGTTCAGTGACATCGACTACACTCTTCCAATTGTGCTGCTATTCTCACTTTAGATGAAGGCTCACAGAACAAAATAGTTTCTCATTTAACAGTTAGTACACATGCTGCCCTATGACAATGGTTAGCAACCTCACAACACATCAACACCATCCTTACTCAACCTTGGGTTCCCTATCACCAGCTTTTCTGTCCCCTTCTGCCTTCTGGCCCTTGTCCCTGGACTGCTGTGCCTCTTTAGTCCCATTTGGTTTTATGGGGCTTTCCACTCCCCAGCTGAATGGTGAACCTCGGAAATGACTTCACCACTGAGCTAAAAGTGTATCTGGGGGCCCTACTCTTGGGTTTCTCCAGTCTCCTTTAGGCCAGTAAATCTGGTCTTTTTTTTTTTTTTTTTTTTTTGTGAGTTAGAATTTTGTTCTCCATCCTTCTCCAGCTCTGTCCAGAAATCTCTGTTGTGATCCTGGTCAGAGCAGTCAGTGGTGGTAGCCGGTCACCATCTAGCTGTACTGGACTCAGTCTGGTGGAGGCCTTGGTAGCTGTGGTCCATTAGTCCTTTGGACTAATCTTTTCCTTGTATCCTGTTCTCTTCATTCTCCCTTGCTCCCAAAGGGATGAGACCAGTGGAGTCTCTTAGATGGCTGCTCACAGGCTTTTAAGACCCCAGACACTACTCACCAAGGTAGAATGTAGCGCATTGTCTTTATAAGCTGTGTCATGCCAATTGAGCTAGATGTTCCCCGAGACCACGGTCCCCAGAGCCCTCCACCCAGCAATTCAGTCCCTCAGGGAGTTTGGATGTGTCTATGGAGCTTCCATGACCTTTCCTTGTACAGGTTGTGCTAGTTTCCCCTGTATTGTGTACTGTCTCACCCTTCACCCAAGATACCACTTATCTATTGCTGATTTAGTATTTCCCCCCCACCCCTCCCATCCCTTGTAACCAAGAAAGATTGTTACATCTTGTGTGTGAACTTTTTCATGGGTTTTTACAATAGAGGTCTCATACAATATTTGTCCTTTTGTGATTGACTTATTTCACTCAGCATAATGTCCTCCAGTTTCACCCATGTTATGAGATGCTTCACAGATTCATCGTTGTTCTTTCTGGTTGCATTGTACTCCATTGTGTATATGTACCATAGTTTGTTTATCCATTCATCTGTTGATGGGCACCTACGTTGTTTCCATCGTTTTGCTATTGTGAACAATGCTGCCATGAACATAGGTGTGCATATGTCTATTCGAGTGACGACTCTTATTTCTCTAGGATATATTCCGAGGAGTGGGATTGCTGGATCGAATGGTATGTCTATTTCTAGCTTTCTGAGGAAGCGCCATATCATTTTCCAAAATGGTTGTATCATTTTGCATTCCCACCAGCAGTGCATAAGAGTTCTGATCTCCCCGCAGCCCCTCCAACATTTGTTATTTCCAGTGTTTTTGATTCGTGCCAGTAATGCTGGGGTGAGATGGTATCTCATTGTGGTTTTCATTTGCATTTCTCTAATGGCTAGTAATCACGAACCTTTTCTCATGTATCTGTTGGCCGCTTGAATGTCTTCTTTGGTGAAGTGTCTGTTCATTTCCTTTGCCCCTTTTTTAATAGGATTATTTGTCTTTTTGTTGTAGAGGTGTTGGATTTTCTTGTAGATTATGGAGATTAGACCTTTGTCTGACTTGTACTGCCCAAAAATTTTCTCCCATTCTGTAGGTTCTCTTTTTACTCTCTTGGTGAAGTCTTTTGAAGAGCATAGGTGTTCGAATTTTAGAACATCCCAGTTATCTAGCTTATCTTTTGGGGTTTGTGTGTTGATGGTTATGATTTGTATCCCGTTAATGCCGTGTATTAAGGCCTGTAGTGTTGGTCCTATTTTTTCTTCTATAAACTTTATAGTTTTAGGCTTTATATTCAGTCTTTGATCCATTTTGAACAAGTTTTTGTATATGGCATGAGGTATGGGTCCTATTTCATTTTTTTGCAGATGGATATCCAGTTTTGCCAGCACCGTTTGTTAAAAAGACTGTCTTTTCCCCATTTGATGGACTTTGGGCCCTGTCGAAGATCAGGTGACCGTAGGTGGATGAATTTACATTAGGGTTCTCAATTCTGTTCCATTGGTCAATGTATCTGTCATACCAGTACCAGGCTGTTTTGACTACTGTAGCTGTATAGTAGGTTCTCAAGTCAGGTAGTGTGATTCCTCCAACTTTATTCTTCTTCTTCAGTAGTGCTTTACTTATTCGGAGCTTCTTCCCTTTCCGTATAAAGTTAATGATTAGTTTTTCCATCTCTTTGAAGAATGTTGTTGGTATTTGGATCAGGATTGTGTTGTATTTGTAAATTGCTTTGGGTAGAATTGTCATTTTCACAATGTTGAGTCTACCTATCCATGAGCATGGTATGTTTTTCCATTTATGTTGATCCCTTTGGGTTTCTTGCAATAGTGTTTTGTAGTTTTCTATGTATAGGTCTTTTACATCCCTGGTTAGATTTGTTCCCAAGTATTTTATTTTTTTAGGGGCTATTATAAATGGTATTGTTTTCCTGATTTCCTTTTCATCATTCTCCTTATTGGTGTATAGGAATCCCACTGATTTTTGTATGTTTATCTTGTATCCTGCTACTCTGCTGAATCTTTCTATTAGTTCCAGTAGATTTCTCATGAAGTCTTTAGGGTTTTCTATGTATAGTATCATATCATCTGCAAACAGGGACAGTTGAACTTCTTCATTACCAATTTGGATGCCCTTTATTTCTTTTTCTTGCCTTATTGCTCTAGCTAGAACTTCCAGCACAATGTTAAATAGGAGTGGTGATAAAGGGCATTCTTGTCTTGTTCCTGTTTTCAGGGGGAATGTTTTCAGCCTCTCTCCATTAAGAATGATGTTGGCCATTGGTTTTGCATAGATGCCCTTTATTATGTTGCGAAATTTCCCTTCTATACCTATTTTATTGAGAGTTTTTATCAGGAATGTGTGTTGGACTTTGTTGAATGCCTTTTCTGCATCAATTGAGATGATCATATGATTCTTTTCTTTCCTTTTATTTATGTGGTGGATTACGTTGATTGATTTTCTAATGTTGAACCATCCTTGCATACCTGGTATGAATCCTATTTGGTTGTGGTGTATTATTTTTTTGATATGATGCTGAATTCTGTTGGCTAGAATTTTGTTCAGAATTTTTGCATCTATATTCATGAGAGATATTGGTCTGTAATTTTCTTTTTTTGTGGCATCTTTGCCTGGTTTTGGTATCAGCATCATGCTGGCTTCATAGAATGAATTTGGAAGTGTTGCTTCCTTTTCTATGCTCTGAAATAGCTTGAGTAGTACTGGTACAAGCTCTTCTGTAAATGTTTTGTAGAATTCTCCAGTGAAGCCATCTGGGCCAGAGCTTTTTTTGGTTGGGAGTTTTTTTTATTACCTTTTCAATCTCTTCTCCTGTTATGGGTCTGATCAGATTTTCAACATCACTTTGTTGTAGTTTGGGTAGGTAGTGTGTTTCTAGAAAGTTATCCATTTCCTCTAGGTTTTCAAATTTGTTTGAGTATAGTCTTTCATAATATTCTGTTATAATCCTTTTTATTTCGGTTGGGTCTGTTGTAATGTCACCTATTTCATTTCTTAATTGGGTTGTTTGCATCCTCTCCTGTTTTTATTTTGTCAGTCTGGCAAGTGGTTTGTTGATTTTGTTGATTCTTTCAAAAAACCAACTTTTGGTTTTGTTGATTCTTTCTATTGATTTTCTGTTCTCGATTTCATTTATTTCTGCTCTGATCTTTAATATTTACTTTCTTCCAGTGACTGTGGGCTTTTTTTGCTGCTCTCTTTCGATTTGTTTGAGTTGTGTAGTTAATGTTTTGATTTTGTCCTTTTCTTCTTTTTTGATGTGTGCATCTATTGCTATAAATTGTCCTCTGAGGACTGCCTTTGCTGTGTCCCAGAGGTTTTGGTATGATGTATTTTCATTCTCGTTTGATTCTAGGAATTTTTTGATTCCATCTCTGATTTCTTCTACTACCCAGTGATGTGTAAGCAGGGTATTATTCTGTTTCCATGTAATTGATTTTTTTGTCCTTGCTCTTTCTGTTGTTAAGTTCTACCTTGGTGGCATTGTGGTCAGAGAAGATACCTTGAATTATCTCAACGTTTTGGATCTTGTTGAGGATTTCTCTGTGGCCTAAGATGTGGTCAGTTCTAGAAAACTTTCCATGTGCTTTGGAAAAGAATGTGTACTTTACAGCAGTTGGATGGTGTGTTCTGTATATGTCTCTGAGGTCAGGTTGGCTGATTGTGCCCTTTAGGCCTTCTGTATCTTTGCTGAGTTTCCTCTTAGTTGTTCTGTCCTTCACTGAGAGTGGTGTGTTGAAGTCTCCTACTATTATTGTGGAACTGTCAATTTCTCTTTTCAGTGTTTTTAGAGTTTGTTTTATGTATTTTGGAGCCCTGTCATTGGGTGCGTAGATGTTTATTATGGTTATGTCTTCATGATGGATCATCCCCTTAATCATTATATAGTGTCCTTCTTTGTCTTTTATGGTCAATTTTGTTTTAAAGTCTATTTTATCTGAGATTAGAATTGCCACTCCTGCTCTTTTTTGGTAGTTGTTAGCTTGGTATATTTTTTTCCAACCTTTGACTTTTAATAAATTCACATCTTTATTTCTAAGGTGTGTCTCTTGTAGACAGCATATTGATGGATCCTGTTTTCTTATCCATTCTGTCACTCTCCGTCTCTTTATGGGTGCATTGAGTCCATTTACATTCAGTGTAATTATTGATAAGATGTGAGTTTGTTGCTGTCATTTTGTAGTGCTTTTTTTGTGGTGCTGATGTTTTCTTTGTTCTTCTTACTCTCCTGTGCTGAATTACTTTTGTTTGTGGATTTTTTTTTTTCATTTCTTTTGTTTTTGTAGGTTTTGTTTTTGCTGAGACTATGTTTTTCCTTTTTATTTTTATGAGTATGTTTGTTAACTTTCTTTGTGGTTACCATGAATTTTACCCTTATCTTTCTAAGTTTGAAGCAGTCTATTATTACTTGGTATTGCCTTGCCTTCCTCTCCATTAGAAGGTTCTATACCTATGCTGTTTATTCCCTCTTTTATTGTTCTGATGTTATTGTCATTTACTGATTAACTGCACTGATTCCCTGTTGCATTTCTTTTTGTTTTGGATAGTCCTTGAGAGTTCATTTCCTAGATTGGTATCTGGCTGATACGATCCTGCATCCTAGATTCTGGCTGTGAGCTGAAGTTGTTTGTTCTCAGATGGAAGAACTCCCTTTAATAATTCTTGTAAGTTTGCTTTGGTTTTTACCTATTCCCTTAATTTCTGTTTATCTGGAAATGTCCTAGTTTCACCATCATATTTGAACGAGAGTTTTGCAGGATATATTATTCTTGGCTGGCAATTTTTTCTTTCAAGGTTTTATTTATGTCATCCCATTGCCTTCTTGCCTGCATGGTTTGTTCCGACTAATCTGAGCTTAGTCCTTATTGTTTCTCCTCTGTATGTGACTTCTTGTTTTTCATGAGCTGCTCTCAGCATTCTTTGTTTGTCCTTCGTTTTGGCAAGTGTGATTTTGATACGCCTTGGTGATTTTCTTTTGGGGTCTATCCTATATGGGGTTCTTTGAGCTTCTTGAATGGCCAGATTTTCATCTTTCATGATATTGGGGAAGTTTTCTGTCAGCAGTTCTTCAGTGATCCTCTCTGTGTTTTTTTGTTTTTGTTTTTGTTTTTTTTTCTCCCCCTGTTCTGGAACTGCAATCACTCGTAAATTTTTGCTTTTAATTGTATCCCATGTAACTCTCAGGGTCTCTTCATTTTTCTTTGTTCTTTTTTCTGAGTTTTCCTCAAACAAAGTTGTATCTAAGTGTTTGTCTTCAATTCCACTGATCCTGTCTTTCACCATTTCAAATCTGCTCCTCAGCCCTTCTATGACTCTGTCCATTTCTGAGATCTTGTTTCTTTTGAATTTCTAATTGTTGTTTTTGTATAATTTCTAGTTGTGAATTTATTTTGGCATTTTGTTTCTGCATTATTTTCCTGAATTCTATCATGAATTTGTTTGCCTTTTCCATGAATTTGTGTATTTTTTCCTCATTTTTATCTGCTTTTTGCTTCAACTCTTGGATAATTCCAAGTATTAGAGATTTGAATTCCCTATCAGGTACTTCTAGTGCATTTTCTTCCACGGGAAAGTCATCTGGTGTTTTATTTTGGACGCCTACTGGAACCATCCTGTCCTGTTTTTGTAAATGTTTTGATATTGTCTGTTGTTTTCGTGGCATTCAGTAGTTATTTTTCTCATTTATTGACTGTAGATTTGTTTGTTTCGTCCTTTTTTTTTAATTTGGCTATGTCTGAGCAGGCAGACTGTGTGTTCTTTGTTGTTTGCTCATCTGTGGGCATGATACTTTTTGCCTCCTTCTCCAGTTGGCAGTGTCATTCTCTCAGATATGGTACAGCAGGGCAGGTCTAGCTGAAGAGGAGTTACTGGGACGGGTTGTTTGTGGCACTTACTACAGCCACCAGGGCGGGTCAGTAATCAGTGCAGGGCAGGTTCCAGTAGGCCATGCCTGTGCTGCTTGGTGGTGTGATGTTAAGCTCATGGTGCCGGTAGGCAGGATGTAGGGGGGAAATTGTTATGTGTGGAGCTAAGATGGATATGGGAGAGAGGAGAGAGGAACAGGAGCCAAAAACATACAAACAAATGAAAAATAATGCTAGGGGAGCTTGCCGTTGGAGTGGAGAGATGAGAGACTATGAAATGGAGAAAAACAAAAAGGGGAAGAAGAAGAAAAAGAAAAGAAAAGAATGAATAAATAAAAATCAGAAAGGGAAAAGAACAGCAAAGTTCCCAGGGATCCCACCCGTGCGGCTAAGAGGTCTGGGGAAGTTGTTCTAGGTGTTGCAGTATGGCCTGGCTAGAGGTATTCAGCACCAGGTATTCAGGGTACAGGAAGAGAAGGAAGGTATAGAGAGACGAGAAACTGAGTAATGAAGGAAGACAAAAAGGGAAAAAGAGGGAAAAGAAAACAAAACAAATTAAAAAAAAAAAAAAGAACAAGAAAAGCCCCCAAAAAAACAGAAAAAAAAAAAAAAAAACCACAGAAAAAGAAATGCCCTCAGAGATCCCTCTGAGTGTCTGTGCAAGCCAAGGGGGTAGGTTCCAAGCCTTGCAGCACCACCTGGCCAGACCAGGCTCCCAACTCAAGAAAAGGAAAAGAAAACAAATGAACAATTCTAAACAAACAAACAAACAGAAGCCCCAGAATCCTACCAGCTTGGCAGCCCAGACCGGGAAGCAGTTCCATGCTTGAACAGAGCTCCACAGCCCCTCAGGAAGAAGCAAAGATGGCGCACGGATCCTGGTATTTGAGCAAAAGGAGGGGGAGGTGGTGAGAGGTAAGGAAGAATCTAAAGAAGCAGAAAAAAGCAATACCAGCAGCCAGAAAATGGCACTCAGGGAGCTGGCCATTTTGGGTGGGTGGAATCCAAGCTGCTGGTGCTTCCCAAACAAGAGACTGTGGCCGTGGGAAGCAGAGGAGGCCGAGTGGGGGTGAAGAAGGGTGAGGGGTAGGAAAGCGTGTATCGCAAATTACCAGTTGTTTTGTCTCCCACTGGAAGTTCCGTGAAGCTGCTTTCTCGTACCCCCTGTTTGCTGGTCTCTGATAGGAGTCCAAAATGGCGGATCCACGCCGCACTAGCTGATAGGGGACCTCTGCATGAATCTCTCCTTGCTCTCCGTTCTCTGTCAGTTTTCTCACTCCATTTGGTGCTTGGCCGAGTTCTTTATCTCTTCATTTGATGTTTTAGGGTTTCAGGTTTGCTGTTTTCTCTGTTCAGCTTAGTTTTTCAGATCTTTGCTGTGGAGGGACGGCGTGGTGCTTCTGCCTAGGGCGCCATTTTGCCAGAAGTCCTGTACCAGTTTTTGAGGTGTTCCATATTTAAGTAGTGTAGACACTACAGTTACTTTCAACCTTTTTCTGAAGTCGTTATTTGGATCTTTCCAACGTTGTGCTGCTCCGCGGCTGGGTTGAATTCCTCAAAACCAGACACACACCTCCTTGTAATGGGCCATCGGGAGAGAGTGCCTTGGACTGCCTTACAGCTGCCTTTCCAACCTAGAAAGAAAATATCCAAAAATTCAACCCCAAACTGAGAACCTCACATCTGAAACTTGTATTTCAGGCTCACAACAGGTTTTAATCAAGGGTTTCTGAGTCCGCAGGGTATTTTTCAGACTTCTCATTATTACTCACTAAACCTTTTATAATTTTTTTATTGTGGTAAATACATAGCATTTGCCATTTCTACAATCTTCACATGTACAGTTCAATGACATTAATTTTGTTCATCATGTTGTTCTGGAATGGCTAACGGTGATGGTAAAACTTTGATAAATTTTAAGAATTGCAAACAAATCTATTTATTAATCTATGTATCTATCTATCTGTCTATTCTATCTATTGAGTTGTAATTGTTGTTAGTTGCCATCGAGTCAGCTCCAACTCATGGCAACCTTATGCATAAGAGAATAAAACATCGCCTGGTCCTGTGCCATCTTCATGATCTTTGGTATGATCTGTAAATAGGGTAAAATATAAACAATAGGTGAATCTGGGTAAAGAAAATATTGATGTTCTTTGTACTGTTTTTATTTTTGCAACTTTCGGTAAATTTGAAATTACTGCTAAATAAAAACTTCTAATTTTTTAAAACTGATTTCTAAAGCAAAATCTGTTGTCTGAGTGCCCTTCTTCTTGTTTATCTGCCTGGCATGCCCTGCTGTTTCTTAAGGCCCAGAGCAAATCTAAATTTCTGTGAGTAATTCCCCAGATATCTTGTAAGAGTTAAAACCGTAAAACTCATAGAAGAAAACATAGCAGGAAGTCTTTATGACCTTGAGTTATGCAATGTTTCTTAGATATGACAACATATCTAAGCAAAAGAGCAACATATCTAAGCAAAAGCAGCAAAAGAGAAAAACGGATAAATTAGACTACATCAAAATTAGACAAATGTGTACTGTAAACAATACCTTAAGAAAGTGAAAATACACCCACACAGAATGGGAGAAAAGATTTGTAAATCATATATCCAACAAGGGACTGGTATCCAAAATATATAAAGAATTCTTACAATTTAATAATAAGAAGACAAAAAACTCAAAAAATGGTATGGGATTTGAATAGAATTTCTCCAAAGAAGATGCACAAAAGGCTAATAAGCACATGAAAAGATGCTCAATATCATTAGTCATTAGGAATATGCAAATAAAAACTACAGGATACCACTTCACACCTACTAGGCTGACTATGATAAAAAAAGATGGACAAAATAACAAGTGTTAGCAGGATGTGGAGAAATTAGAACCTTCATATACTGCTGGTGGGAATGTAAAATGGTACAGCCACTGTGGTAGACAGTTTGGCACTTCCTCAAAATGTTAAACATAGAGTTGCCATAAACCTATTGCTGTCGAGTCGAATCCAACTCATAGCGACCATATAGGGCAGAGCAGAACTGCCCCATAGGGTTTCCAAGGAGCTGCTGGTGGATTTCAACTGCCGACCCTTTGGTTAGCAGCCGTAGCTCTTAACCACTGCACCACCAGGGCTCCAGAGTTACCATATGACCTAGCAATTCCACTTCTAGGTATACACCCAAGAGAAATGAAAACATAAGTCTAAACAAAAACTTGTACATTAATATTCATAGTAGTATGATTCATAATAGCCAAAAAGTGGAAACAACCCAAATGCCCAGCAACTGATGAATAGATAGGAAAAAGAACAAGATAGATGCTGGTATAGACAGATCTATGGTTTGGCTGGGATAAAATGAGGAAGTTCCTGTCATCTGGCTTCTAATTATTGGGAAGAGGCAGAGAGGATTGGAGGCTTGACGAGTTTTCATATCCTAAGTCTGCTGCAAACTGGTTGTGCAATCTTGGCAAAAGCAGTAAGTATCTCTGAGTGTGTTTCCTCCTCTGAAAAATAGAGTGTATAATACCTTGTAAAGTGCTTGAGAGAAAAAAAATAACAAGTAAACACTGAGCAGAATGTCTGTCATGTTACAGGCCATCAACATATTTTAGTATACTTTTTAGTTTATTTCTATACCCTTGTTCACTCTGTCACCACTCCCAAATACATGCAGAAAAAAAGAGTTCTTTGAAGAAAATAACTTCACTTTATTACTCTTCATATCTCCACCGACAATGCCTGGCACATAGTAGATGTTCAATATGTATTTGTTTTCCAAATTCAGCTCCAATTCCTCTGAGTAGCTGTCAAGTGTGAAGCCCTGTGCTAGGGATTTTCTCACACGTTGCTTGATCTCCTGCCCCCAGTTACACTGGAAGGTGAGTGGTGTCATCTCAGTTTTACAGATGAAGGACCCAAACCTAAGAGAGGCTGTGTCATCCAGCTGCTAATGGTAACATTGGAAATCCACCCAACTCCTCATTCCAACACCAGTGTGTTTCCACTATCTCACACCTGCCTGGTTTTGAATTTGGTTTTGCTTTGTTTTTTCTCTTCTCTTAGGCTGGTTTATAAGCAAGTCTCTAAGACATTGCCTAGCGGAACCTCTGTGATCCTCACAAGGACAAGGGTAAGAAGCTTGGCGTTCCGCTTACCCCTCTTAAGGGCTCCTCACCCTAGAGTTGCCCTCCATACCTCCTCCGGCCCCTCACTCACCAGGTGAGGGTGCTTAGCACCATGATTAGAAAGTTCAAAGGCTTCAGACACAATTTAAAATATATATAAAGCAAGAGCATAAAGGATAGTCTTAAAGGCTAGTAAATTATCACTCTAGGCAAGTGAAATTCACTCTCCAGTTCTGGCATGACAGAAAAGGCATGGAGAGCTAAGATGACCAAATTCAACTGAACTTGGAAAGAGAAGAACAGCAAGATCACGGGAGAAACTGAATCTTCTGCGTTGTATGTATTGACCTTTGTTCTTTCTTAACATCTTAATTTTAAAAAATTCAGACATACAATTATACTAGTATGATTGTATAATGAACCAGCAGGGAAGCTAGTATAATGAATACACATACCCAACAATTAGAAAGATTTTGCCACATTGGCTTCGTCTTTTTTTTTTTTTTAAATGTAATTCCCTGACTTTGTATCATTTTACCTCCCACTTTAAAAGTATGTATCTTTAAACATAGACTTTTTGTTTTCTTTTAACCTAACTACAGGACCATTTTTATACCTAACAGGCTTGACAAAAACCCCTTGATATCGTCTAATATCAAGGCTGTATTCAAATTTCTGACTGTCTTACTTTTTTTCTTCTTTTTCCTTTTCCTCCCTTTTGCCTTACCTCCTTCTTTCTCTTTCCTTTTCCCTTTCTCCTTCCTTCCTTCTCTTTCTCTTACTCTTTCCTTCTTTCTTTCTTTCTTTCAACAATTGGTATGTTTGAATCAACATCCCTGATCCACACGCTGACTTTGGCTGTTATGTCTCTTAAATCTCTTTAAGCTATGCAGTCTGTCTTTCCCAGGCCCCTCTTTTTCTTTCTTTATTTCTCTCTTTTTTTTTTATACCCTTGCTTTTGTGGGAACCAGGTCCATTGTCTTATAGAAAGTCCTGCATTGTGGATTAGTGTGTTTGTTTCCATACAGCGAGATTTAACTTGCTCTCTTGCCCCCGTAATTCCTGTAAACTAAAATCTGGCTTTAAACTCTTGATTAGCTTCAGGACATTTTCGGCAATGACTCTTCAGAGGTGGTGTTGTGCTCTTTACATTGGACCAAATCGGGAGGCAGCAATGTCAATTATCCCACTCTGAGTTGTGCTGAGATTGGTCAGTAGGTTCAGATGGTTGTCCTGCCCTTTTCTGATTTAAAAATGTTGGAGTATGGCACCCATGAAACAAGTTACAGAAAGTCAAGTTAGGGGTATTCTTTAATCATTCAGAAACTGTTAACTGGGTCCCTACCTCTGTGCCAGGCACTCTGTTGTGCTAAGGGGATACAGAGATAAATAAGACACGTCTTCCCCTTGAAAAATCTCATTGGGATAAATGAAACAAACTGTCCACTGCCCTAGCCTTATCCCATGAATATCTTCCACCTCTGCAGGTTCACAGTCCTATACGCCTTTATAAAACACAGCCAGAGGCCTGGAAGTGCTAACGTTGTCTCCTGAGACATTGTCTTGCCTGGAGCCTGCAACCTTTCTGGCCTCTGGGCTCCCCTGTTCTCCCTACAGGCATTTGGGAGTTTTCTCAAACAATAACCACAAGGTGCTCAGACTGAGTCCTCTTTGAATCCTGAAAAGTTTGGCTTCATAATTCGATGGACAATTTGATTTTTTTATTTTGCGTATTAGATTTTAAAAATTAGAAAAACTCACTTCCCAAAGAGTAGAAGAATGCAGTCTCCTAAGATCTTGAATGCAGTTGCTCTAAATTTCTGTCTTAAGTGCCATGAGGCTACAGAGTGAATGGGGAAACTTAATCTGTACTTGGCCAAAATATAGAATATTGAGCTAACTTAGCGTTTATGTGCAATTCAAATGCCTCTTCCTTACATGGACTTCACTCTGCTCAAAGCCTTCAAGAAGACTTCTCTGCTTGAATTAAAGAGTATTTTGCAATAGGCTGCTGACTAAAAGGTCGGAAGTTCAAGTCCACCCAGAGGCATCCCAGAAAAATGGCTTGGTAATCTGAAAAATCAGCCACTGAAAACCCTATGGAGCATAGTTCTACCCTGGCACACATGGGGTCACCATGAGTGGAAATCAACTTAAAGGCAACTCGTTTGTTTGGTTGTATTCAGGGGATAAATGAAAATGTGGAGTATATAACCTGCTTCCTGTGCGAACACCTCAGAGAAAGTATGTCAGGTGTATTCTGAGGCTCTGTATTCTTCAAAAGAGGCTTGGCTGACTCACCTGGTACCAGGGCCCTGTTTTAAATTCCCAAAGGGAATTTCCATTCCTCTTGGAGCTGAGGAGAGTTGGGTGCATCTGCGGGCTTTGTTTCCCCAGCGAGATAGACACTCTGGGACTGCCTCTTTTTCTGAGTATTTTTTATCACGGATACATACACTTTTAAAAGGTGATGAAGGTACTTTTTAATTGCAAAAACTCCCTCTGTTTGCATTTCTAGCAACGTTTCCTAGCCAGCTCTGGAGCTCAAACACATTCTTTCCTCCACGGCCCCTCCTTCCCCATTTCTCCTCCTGATGCCGTGCCAGGCCTAGACACTGAAACAACAAATGACACATCCGCTCCCACTTGTTGACTGAGGAGGCTGCAAAGGGTTGCGGCCTCTCCTCCGCCGCCTCACCCACCGCCTCTAGGACCTCCTCCGCTGCAGCGAGTTCACGCCAAGGCCTTACCAGGGGTCAGGCCTTCCCTACAGGTTGGGCTGATGGGAATGCAGTTCCCCTGACAACTGGCCTGGAGCCTGAAGAAAACAAAGGATTTTGCCTCCTTCTTAACCTGCGTTGGAACCCAACCCGCCACCAAAGGCTAGCTGCTCCCACACGAGTTGCGTAACCCCCAGTCACCTTGTTTTCCACTCTGTCTTCTGTTTTGTTATTAACTCTTACATAACGTTGGCTCACGTACCAAACACTCATTCAGAGGTCCCTGAACTTGTACGTTCAAGGTATTTATGCGAAAATTATGAGAATATCCAAAGTAAGGGAAATAAAAATCTCAATAGCTAGGGGGTGGGGTTAAGGTGGGAGGAGGGTTGTTTCGCATATCCTTATGCATGTGACTTCAACCCCAGCTTTGCGGTAATAGACAAAGCTATTAACAGTTGCAGTGGGGAAATCATCGAAGTCACAGAAGGTCTTCTCCAGCAGCTGGTCTCTTATTACTTTTTATAATGAAACATTCTGATTGATTTGCAGGTTTCTTATATTTCAGGGGGTGGGACAACGGAGGTACAGTGGTAGAATTATCCCCTTCCATGCAGGAGACCCCGTTGCCCTCAAGTGGATTCCGATTCATAGTGACCCTATCGGACAGAGTAGAACTGCCCCATAGGGTTTCCAAGGCTGTAAATCTTTAAGAAAGCAGACTACCACATCTTTCTCCCATGGAGTGGCTTGTGGATTCCAACTGCCCACCTTTCCGTTAGCAACCCAGCTTAACCACTATGCAGCCAGGGTTCCTTCCGCGCAGGAGGTTCAAGTACAATTCTCCACCAAGGCACTTCATGTGCAGCTGTCATTGGAGGCTTGTGTGTTGCTAAGATACTAAACAGGTTTCAGTGGCACTCCAGACTAATTAGAGAGAAAGGCCTGGTGATCTACTTCCGAAAATCGGTCAGTGAAAGCGCTATGGCTCACAAGGGTCCAATCTGAAATCTATCATGGGCGTGGCCAAGGACCTGGCAGCATTCCTTCTCTTGTGCATGGGGTCGCCATGAGTCAAGAGCCAACTCCATGGCAGGTAACAACAATATTGGGGGCATAAATGAATGCTTTCCTTATTTAAACAAATTTACTCTCTCTAAGGGTCAGACTTTCTCCCATTCAGTCATATGAGTATCCTTTCCATTAGAAAGAGGATCTTTTAAGTGTCCCTTCCTTTTCTATGGAGACAGGATGATCTAGCTCTTCCTACTGCACCTGGGTTCACATTCTAAGCGAACCACTTAGTGTCTGTCATCTGGTAGATGAGCCCTTGGAAACTCTGCCTCCTCATACATATATTAGGGATGATAACACCTAGTACTCTTAAATGTGTGGAAAGATTTAGGTAGGAGAGCATGTATACAATATTGGTCCCTAGTGGGTGCTCACTGGAGCCCTGGTGGCTCAGTGGTTAAGCGTTTGCTAACCAGAAGGTCGGCAGTTGGAATTCACCACCCACTCCTTGGAAACCCTAAGAGGCAGCTCTACTCTGTCCTGTAGGGTCTCTATGAGTCGGAATCGATTCAATGGCAATGAATTTTGTTTTGGTTTTCGGTGCTCATTACAAGTTAGTCTTCTTTCCTGTCTCGCTGAAAAACCAGAGAGCTTTTTCAGAATTCATTAAATCAGTACAGTAACTTTGGAGCATGAGCTTTGAAATCCAGCTCCTTTGGTTTGAATCCTGCTTCCCTCTCTTACAAGCCCTATGACCTGGAGCATGCTAATTAACTTCGTTATGCCTCAGTTTCCTCATCTTGAAAATGGGGATAAGGACAATACCTATCTTACAGCATTATTGTGAGGCTTGAGATAACAGTCTCTGGCACATAGTAAGTGCTCAATGAGTATTAGCTATTATATTCTACCACTCATCTGTCAGTTTGTCATACTGTGGTGGCTGGTGCATTGCCATGATATTGGAAGCTGTGTCATAAGTATTTCAAACTCCAGCAGGATCACCCATGGTGGACAGGTTTCAGCAGAGTTTTCAGACTAAGACAGATTAGAAAGAAAGGGGTGAAATCTACTTCTGAAAATTAACCAATGAGAATTCTATGGACCACAGAATATTGCCCAATATTTTGACTTGCTTACTTTGGATGCTTCATCAAGAGGAATTGATTGCTGGGGAAGGACATTATGTTTGGTAAAGTGGAGGGCCAGCGAAGACAAGGGAAACCCTCAATCAGATGGACTGACACAGTAGCTGCAGCAGTGGACTTAAACATACCAACGATCATGGGGATGAATCAGGCCAGACTACGTTTCATTCTGTTATACGTGGAGTCGACATGAGTCAGGGTTGATTTGACAGCAAATAAGAACAAATTATATTCCAGAAGTTAAGGGACATGCAAGTTCGAGCAAGACTATACTTTCTATTTGAATTTGTCATTATGAGAAACCTCTTTTTCTATTAGAGAAAATGCTGTCACTTTTCTCAAAAAAAAGAGCAAAACTCATCCATTAAGGAGCTACTTGAGTTGGAATGCGCCATCAGGAAGCCTTACTTTTGATGGACTGTGGAAAGTTTAGTTCAGCATGCAACTTGTAAAATGAAATAATTATGTTTTTGTAAGCGCTTCCCATTCTAAGAAAGTTAGTACCACTGAGGTTCTCCAGGGACAATGCAGGCTTTTGTTGGAGACTGACATTTAAAAGTGTTTGATTGTTCAGTACATGTTGTTTGAAGAGTTGCTTTACCACAATTTAATGGCAAATTCCACTCTGGATTTCCTGCCAACAAAACTATAAAGCTTTGTTTGAGACTGAAGTCATTCAGAAGTTTTTTTTAAAAGCTGGGAGGTGCTGGGTGAACATTAAAAAGAAAAAGAAAAAAAGGAGGAGAAGAAGAAGAAAAGTCTCGTGGGTAGGATGAATGTTTGATGTAAGAACTGGCTGGTCAGCCCAGATTCAAGCAATTAAGAAAGGTTTAAAAAGGCCTAGATTAGAAGTGAGGCAAGCAAAGAAGATATTCAGGCAGCTAACAGACACATGAAGAAATGCTCACCATCATTTGCCATTAGAGAAATGCAGATCAAAACTACAATGAGATATCATCTCACCCCAACAAGGCTAGCATTAATTCAAAAAACACAAAATAATAAATGTCAGGTTGTAGAGAGACTGGAACACTCATACACTGTTGATGGGAATGTAAAATGGTACAACCACTTCGGAAATGGATTTGGTGCTTCCTTAAAAAGCTAGAAATAGATGTACCATACGATCCAGCTGTCCCGCTCCTTGGGATATATCCTAGAGAAATAAGAGCCGTCACATGAATAGATATATGCACACCCATGTTCATCGCAGCACTGTTCACAATAGCAAAAAGATAGAAACAGCCTAGGTGCCCATCAACGGATGAATGGATAAACAAACTATGGTATATCCACACAATGGAATACTACTCAATGATAAAGAACAAAGATGAACCTTGAAACATAACATGGAGGAAACTGGAGGTCATTATGCTGAGTGAATTTAGTCAGTCGCAGAAGGACAAATATTGCATAAGACCACTATTATAAGAACTCAAGAAAATGTTTAAACACAGAAGAAAACATTCTTTGATGGTTAGAAGGGTGGGGAGGGAGGGGGAAGGTTACTTACTAACTAGATAGTAGATAAGAATTATCTTAGGTGAAAGGAAGAACAGCACTCACTACAGGGGAAGTCAGCACAACTGGACTAAACCGAAGCTAAGAAGGTCCCTGAATACAATTAAACATTTTGAGGGATAGAGTAGCAGGGGTAGGGGTCTGGGGACCATGCTTTCAGGAGACATCGAGGTCAATTGGCATAACAAAGCTTATTAAGAAAATGTTCTGCATCCTACTTTGGTGAGTGGCGTGTGGGGTCTTAAATCTTGCAAGCAGCTATCTAAGATGCATCAATTGGTCCCAACCACCTGCAGTAAAGGAGAATGAAGAACACCAAAGACACAAGGAAAGTATTAGCCCAAGAGGCAGAAAGGGCCACATAAATCAGAGACTTTATCGGCCTGAGACCCGAAGAACTAGATGATGCCCAGCTACCACCAATGACGGTCCTTACAGGGAACACAACAGAGAGTCCCGGATGGAGCAGGAGAAAGGTGGGATGCAGAACTCAAATTCTAGTAAGAAGACTAGACTTAATGGTCTGACTGAGACTGGAGGAACCCCGGAAAGCATGGCCCCTGGATTCTCTATCAGCCTATAATAAAACAATTTCCGAGGCCAACTCTTCAGACAGGGATTGGATTGGACTGTGGGACATAAAGTGATACTCATGAGGAGTGTGCCTCTTAGCTCAAGTAGATACAAGAGACTAAAACGGCAGCTTCTGTCTGGAGGTGAGATGGGAAGGCAGAGAGGGTTAGGAACTGGTTGAATGGACATGGAGAATCCGGGGTGGAAAGAAGGAGTGTGCTGTCACAGTATGGGGAGAGCAATTAGAGTCACATAACAATGTATGCACAAATTTTTGTATGGGGAAAAAAAAAAAAAGTGGGGCAAGGCAAGCAGCTCCATCAACACCCAACCAGAAGGAACAGCCAGAGCTCTACTCTGCGCCTCCCATTCAACAGCTTTATTCCTGTTCTAAGCTGATGTGATGACAAAGAAGCTTTGAGAACATTCTTACCAGAATGTAATATTACATAACACCTGCTCTGCAGGCAGCTGCTGTGGGTGTCATTGGTTAATATCCAAGATTGGTGTTCCAGCGTTAGGTGCAGGAAATAAATACATAGTGGTTTTCATGCCACTGTTCATGAATGGCACAAGTGAAAAAGTAGTTTCAAGCTTATATTCCCAAGATTGTATCTGTGTAAACCACCTTACATTCTTTCTGGAATAATGCAGATTAAAAATAAAATTAACACGTCCACAGGCAACCTGGGGTGAAAAGTGGGAGAGTGCTGTCACATTGTGTGGATTGCAACCAACATCACAAAACAATTCGTGTATATATTTTTGAATGGAAACTAATTTGTGCTGTAAACTTTCACCTAAAGCACAATAAAATTTTTTAAAATTACATCTCATCAATAGATGATTTATTTCTTTTTAAAAGATGGATAAAGACCATAATTACAATGTTGAGTGAAAAAGATTTGGTTGCAAAAGGATATGCAACAGTATGAAGCAATTTAAGTGACTTAAAATAAAGCTATATGTTGTAGATTGAATTAGGGAAAAAAAAAAAAACCTTGCCATTTAAGCCAATTCTGACTCATAGCAACCCTACAGGACAGAGTAGAACTTCCACATAGAGTTTCGAAGGAGTGGCTAGTGGATTCAAACTGCTAACCCTTTTGTTAGCAACCTGAGCTCTTAACCACTGTGCCACCAGGGCTCCAATAGACTGAATTAAGTCCCCCAAAAATATATGTTGTAAATCCTAATCTTTATGGTAGCAAGTCCAAAATCCAAAGATCAGGCAGCAGGCTGGAGGCTCTAGCAGAATGTCTATGTTACAGTCTTAGAGTTAGAAATTCCTTCTCTGAAGGAACCCTTTTTTTAAATCCTTTTTCTAAATCCTCAGGGCAAAAGATCTGTGAGGAAAATGTTTTTGTAAGACCTGAATTCTCTGGGTGGATTTTTTATATTAACTTGAGTCGGGCTCTGCTTTTCCTCTTATCTCCCTAAAAGATCCCAGAATGCAAGAGAACTCAACTAACATCTGACTAATTGGGAGATCAATGGAGGTAGTTTAGCACAGTGTTTAAAGCATGGGCTTTAGAGTCAGAGAAAGCTTGCTCAGTATGCTCTTCCCTCCATGCCCTGCCTGCCCTTTTCTTCCAGTTAAACTCCTATTTATCCATCAACACTCACCTTAAATAATCACTGTCTGGAAAAATTTCTCCAATGCAATCAATCTAAGTAGGCAGTTCTTTTTTTCTCGGTTCTCAGAGTAAGTCTATTATAGCATTTGCCATTTGTTTACCTGTATGTCTTCCCTCATTGAATAAAGAGGTCCTCCAAGGCTAAAACCTCCAAGGCTAAACTTTGTTTAGCATGATGTCTGCCATATATGTTGTTAGCTGCCGTCAAGTAGGCCCCCAGCTCATGACAACCCCAGGATCAGACGTTTGTGATCCATAGGGTTTTCACTGGCTGATTTTCAGAAGTAGATTTTCAGGTCTTTCTCCCTAGTCTGTCTTAGTCTGGAAGCTCTGCTGAAACCTGTTCAACATCACAGCGACACACAAGCCTCCACTGACTGATGATGAGTGGTGGCTGCACTTGAAGCGCATTGGCTAAGAATCCAACTAGAGTCTCCTGCATGGAAGACGAGAATTCTTTCACTGAATCACCACTGCCTCCTATATTGTAGTGGTCAAATAGGAGCACTCTGTGGCCAGTCAGGCCTGGGTTCAAATCCTGGCTCCACCTCTTACTAGCTATCTAACCATGTTGAAGTTATTTAATCTCTAAGCCTCAGTTTCCTCAACTAAAAGATGGGAAAAATAAGGACTATTGAGAGAATTAAATTAGGCACTGCACATAAATGTTTGACTTGATGACTGGTACATGCTGATGAATTTGTCACTCTAATTTTTATTATTAAATGCATAAATGTTGTTTAACAGAACTAACAAATAAATGGCCCAAACCTCTGATCATCACCCTGTCATGCTGACAGAAGATGGCATCATGAAATGTAAGAGACACCAATGTCCACTTTCTCATAAAAATACAGCTAAGAACATATGGGTGTTTTACATGATCATTTGTGGAGGATGTCTGTCATCAGAAATAGCCTAACCTCTCTAAACTGCTTACCTGACTTATGGTAAAAAATGAAGCTCTGCTTAAATACTGAAGGTCTTATAATGTGTATTTCTTAGTCAACCTGTTTGGGCAAATGATTTTCTCTGGGAGCCTGCAAGAGACAACTTAATTAATGGTCATTAGAATAGATGCAGTTGATTACACATCGTTTAAAAGCATTTCACGTCGATTTTTTTTACTTTGTAATCTTCTACCCCTATCCTTCCCTGGCAACTTTTCTACTTACTCCTTATTGCAGTTTAAGAAATAGACACATTTCATAAAAATTTACAAACTATTATTCTGCCCCAGGCTCTTCACTGTTCATTGTGGTCAGGTAGTGCTCCAGTTCCTGAGTGCCTACCATGTGCTAGCTAGACACTGTGCTATATGCCACATGTACCTTAATTTCTCATTTTCCCAGCATTTATCACTTTCTAACACATCAGATAATTTGCTTGTCTATTATTTCATCGTTTATTGTCTATCTCTCCTCTCCTTCCACTCACTCACCTCCTTGGAAGGTAAGAGCCCAAGTGCAGAGATCTTTGTCTGTTTTGTTTACCGATACATCACAAGAGATTAGAACAATGCCTGGCACAAAGTAGACGCTCAATAAACATTTGTTGAATGAATGTATCATCACATGACCCTGAGGCAGGTATAATTATCTTCATTTTGAGGTTGAGGGAACAGAAGCCCAGAGACATAAAATAAATAGCCAGCATCCCAGCAGCTGTGGACCCAGGGCCCAAGTTTGTCTGACTGTAAATTCTATACTTTCTCCACCAGAGCATGCCTTGTTGCAATCAAATCCTATTCTGGAATATATGTGACTCCTGTGTCTGGACTGGCTTGAGACAGGATCTGAGATCTTGGGCTTGGCAACACCAAGAGTGTGCGTGATTGTGTTGTTAGATCTAGACTAGGAAGTAAGTTAGACCACTGGCCATAAGTCAGAGGCTTGGAGCAAGGGTGGTTTGGCCATAACACTCTCTGGCTCTGTGCTCAAAGAGAACTTTCTAGTCTTAGTATTCTCTGAACCTCATTTTTTACTCCGTGTCCAAAGTTAATATAATCTACCCTGTCTCTGACAGACCTCCCAAACTTTCTGTGCAGATTCATGGTGTCTGGGCAGAGATTCCAGTTCTTTGGAGAAAGGTGCTATATAAATGTCAGGTGTTATAAAGTATTATTATAATGATTATTTGCTATTATTCATCCTCTTAGATAGTAGGTACTAGGCATCTTGGTTCCTGGACCTCTCTAGTTCAAAAGTGAAACTTATTTCATCCATAGTTCTTCTACTTTGAGTACTGAAACAAAGAAATATTTGCTAATTCCACTATTCCTTTCTAAATGTGGTTTTTGATGAATGAGCCAAAGTAAGAAACCATTGCCTGTAATAGTAAGCTTGGTACCCTCTCCTCTTCTCATTATATACACTTCCTGGGCAAGCACTTCCAATTCCATAGCTTCAGCTACCCTTCACAAGTTGATGGTTCCCAATTCAGCATCGCCTTCCCTCCTTGCTTCCCTGAACTCCAAATCCATGTTTGCAACTGCCTTCTGCGTGTCTCCACTGGCCGTTCAAAAAGCAGCTCAAATCCTGCATGTTCAAATCCCAACTTATCATCTTACCCAAGCCTAAACATCCCTCTGAATTCTTTATCTAAATGAAAAGTATCTGTCATGTTTTACTCCTCAAATTCTCATTTCCTCACTTCTGCATCCAGGCATCAAGTTCTATCCATTCTGAATCAGAAATGCTTCTCACATCTGTTTCCTACTCTCCATGTCTACAAATACTGCCTAGTTCTGGCCTCAATCCATTGTTTACTTCCTTCCTGGTCTTCCTGAACACGTTTCTACCCACGACACATGGCTATCACAGCTGTCTTTTGACACAACAAATCTGATGATGTTACTCAGGATCAGTTTCTGGTCCTTCCACTCTAGGATCTTCAGCATGTGCTGCAGCCTATCATGCTAACATCACGCACCTCGGCTGTCTTCCATGCAGACCTCCCCCAACGTGCAGTGGTCTTTCATTTCTTCATGCCTTTGCACACTCTCTACCCCTTGTCCTGAATGCTTTTCCTCCTCTTCACTGCCCGGCAGATTCCCATGTATTTTTTAGCTCAAATCTCCTCTCCTTTTCCAATTCCCTCCAGGTGGTATGAGTGAGTAACACCCTCCTCTGTGGTTCTATGTTCCTTTGTAAATACCTTCTCAAATTACTTCTTTATATTATGTTATGCAATAGGCACTTTTCTGATTACTTTACACACTCATTACAATCCTTGCAGCAACCAAATGATAGTTACTATTGGTATCCTCGTTTTATGGATGAAGAAGCTGAGACTACTCAGCTAGGAGGTGGAGGAGCCGGATTTAAATTAAGGCAGTTGAGCACCAGAGTCCATGCACTTGACCACTACCTACTTTGTCTTTACTGTGAGATGTTTGTATCTTTCTAGACTGCAAACTTCTTTGGTTTTCCCAACTATAGAACCTGAATAATTATTAATAATGCCTATTTCACCTGATTTGGGGGAGGATTAACAAAGCTATCAGAACGTAAATGTAGATATCAATGACAAAATGCTAATTGAATGCTAAGCTGTTAGTGTTATCAGCCTAGATTATTGCAACAGTCTTCTGACTGTAATCCAGCCTTCCAATCCATCCTCCACTTTGCCAGGGGGTTAGTCTTCTAGAACATAGATGAAGTAATGTAATTCTGCTACAATGACTCTGTGTTATCTAAAGGTTACTCTCCAAACTCTTTAGTTAGAAATATGGGTCTTTTATAACCTAGTTCTGTTGTCCTCTGCCGTGTTTCTTCCACCACTCCCCTACAGATATCTTACCCTCCAGCCATATAAAACCACTATCATTTTCTGAACACACTCACAACCTATTGCCTTCCAAGCCTTTGCCCAGACAGTTCCCTCAGTCTAGGATTCCTTCTCTCTTTACCTGTTCAGTGAATATCTACTCATCCATTAAGACTTTACTCCATGACACCGCCTCTGTTAAGCCCACCCTGACATCCTCAGCAGAGGTAGACCCTCTCTCTTCATGCTCACATAGCCCCTGGGACACAGTTTTTTTTTTAATCTATAATCCCACTAAAAATAGGACTTCACCAAGTCAATTCAGTTTAATTAATATTTGTAACCAAGTGTCAGCAGAGCCTACCTCCCTTGTAAGAAATTAGGTAGGTCTACTTGTCCAGAACCCATAATTGCAGACTCTCAGACAGTTGGAACTCTTCCACAGAATTTCTGTGATTTCCATGGCAAACTTCACCCTGGTTCTCTCTATATCCTCTCCTGTGTTCACACAGCCTGTTTCAGTTTCAACACATGACTCCCATAATTGCATGCCTTCAATATTTTCAACAAGTAATCTAATAAGATCAGGAATTTCATGCATTTAGCAACCTTACTTAAGATGGGGAGCTGGTTACAGAGAAAGATCTCATCAAGCATCTGCCTTTCTCATTCCATCTCTTCCAGAAGCTTGGACAGTTTCCAACTTGGGATCCTGCCAAGAGAGCCTCTCTATTGCCTCCAGCTTCCTGGGATACATATTCCAGTCCTCACCTCCCACCCCTACTCAGACTGCTTGCCTCACAGAGGCCACTCCTGTCAGACCAGCCTGATGTCCCCAGACATCCTCCTCCTGCCACAGTTTCTAAAAAAAAAAAAGAAAAATTCTACGCTTACTGCACTTTTATTTATCACTTATATGCTGGCATTAGACTAGATGCTGGGTGATACAACAGAGAGTACGCCAGATAAATCTCCTGTCGATATGAAGTTTGTAGTCTGGTGAGGAGACAGATATTAAATGTGTGGTTACAAGTATGATGCTTATTATACTAGACGGTATACAGAAGAAATGTGCTGAGTGTGTATAACAACAAGAGCAGCAACTTTTAATGAGGTCTTACTGTGTGCCAGGACTGCTCTAGGTCATGAGAAATCACTAATCTCATGGAATTTGCATTCTAATGGAGACCACAGACAAATAAAAATGTGAGATTGTCCATAAAAATTAGATAGTGCCCAGCCACCACAACTGACTGTTCTGATCAAGGCCACAATAGATGGACCCTGATAGAATGGCAGAAAAATGCAGAACAGAATTCAGATTATTAAAAAAAAGTCCAGACTTACCAGACCACTTGAGACTAGAGGACTCCCTAAGACTATCGCCGTGAGATATTCTTTAAACCTTGAACTGAAACTATCCCCTGAGGTTACCTTTTTGCAAAATAACAGATTGGCACACAAAATAAAGGATGTTATCTGTGAGTGCAGAGCTCCGTTAAAAAACATCTACATGAGACCAAAGGTCACCAGTTACTCTAAAGTGAAGAAGAGAAGATAAGGGAGTAGGGAAACTAGAGTACTACAAATGGAACAACCAGAATGCAATCAAAGAGAATGTTGACACATTGTGAAAAATATAACTAATGTCATGAACAATTTGTGTAGAAATTGTCAAATGGGAACTTAATTTGCTGTGTAAACTTTCACCAAAAACACAATAAAATATTATTTTTTTAAAAATGTGACCTAGCTTTCAACAATGGATTATCTAATATAATAGCAAAAGCACAAACAGCAAAACACAAGATAAATAAATGGGACCTCATAAAAATTAAAAACTTTTGTTCAGCAGAAGACTTTGTGAAAAAGTGAAAAAGCTACCAACGGGGAGAATATCTTCAGAAACCATATATCCGATAAGAATCTAATAACCAAAATATATATAAAACTTCAACAACTTAACAAAAAGACAAACAACCCAATCATAAAATGGGCAAAGGACTGAAATAGACATTTCACCAAAGAGGACATGCAAATGACCACCAAACACATGAAAAGATGGCCAGTGTCATTAGCCACCAGAGAGGTGGAAACCAAAACCACAATGAGGCAGAATTTCACTCCCACTAGGATGGCTAAGGAGCCCTGGTGGTCCAGTGGTTAAGAGCTTTGCTGCTAACCAAAAGGTTGGTGGTTCAAATCTACCAGTCACTCCTTAGAAACCCTATGGGGCAGTTCTACTCTGTCTTATACGGTCGCTATGAGTCAGAATTGACTTGATGGCAATGGGTTTGATTTTGTTTGTTTGTTTAGGATGGCTAAAATAAAATTAAAAGAAAAAAACAGAAAATAACAAATGTTGACAAGGATATGGGGAAATTGGAACCCGTATCCATCGCTGGTGGGAACGCAAAATGGTACAGCCATTATGGTAAACACGGGTGGTTCTTCAAAAAACTAGAAATAGAGCTACCAAATGATCCAGCAATTCAACTCGTAGGTAAATACTCGTAAGACTTGAAAGCAGAGACTCAAAAAGAGACTTGTACACCAATGTTCGTTGCAGCATATTCACTACAGCCCAAAGGTAGAAACAACTAAATGCCTATCAACAGATGAATGGATAAACAAAATGTGGTACATACATACAATGGAATACTACTCAGCCAGTAGGAGAAATGAAGTCTTGATACATGCTACAGTACAAAAGGAGCTTGAAGACATTATGTTGAGCGAAATAAGCCAATCACAAAAAGACAAATATTTTATGACCTCTCATAAATAAGAAGACAAGAATAGGCAAATTCATAGAGAACAAAGCTTATTAGTGATTACCAGGGGCTGGAGAGAGGGGTAAAAGGTAATGGAAAAATAACATTGATTAAGGGTAGGGTTGCACAGTCAATTGTTATAATTGCTGTTAATAAGTTTTACACCTGTAAAAAGTTGAATTGGCAAAAGTTGTGTGATAGATATATTTACAACAATGACAAAAAAAAAAAAAATGAGTAGCTGTTGAGGCTACAACCAAATATCTCATGGAATTTGGTTCCTTAGTTTGGAGGTTTAGGATCATGGTTTCATGGGATATCCAAGTTAATTGGTCTAATAACATGTTTAGCGCTTCTGTTCTACCTCCTAGTTTGTTGCGTAGTACTTGGGGTCTTAAAAGCTTGCAAGCAGTCATCCAAGGCACGATAATTGGTCTCTATTCACCTGAAGCAACAGACGAATAAGGAGTCAGGAATAGGAGGAGGGTATGGAATTTGTGGCTAATTGCCTCCATGAACAACTGCCTCCTTTGCCATGAGAGCAGAACTGGTTGGTTCCCAGCTACCATTACCGAACATTTTGATCAAAGATTCCGTAGAAGAATCCTGATCAAAAGGGGGAAATGTAGAACAGACTTTCAAATTCTTATGGAATCTAGACTTTCTGGAGCCATGGAGGGTGGATGAACCCCTGAAACTCTTGCCCTGAGATAATATTTAAACTTTTAAACCAAAAATATCCCCTGAAGTCATCTTAAAACAGAACAATAGTTTAGCTTAACTAGTAAAAAATGTCTACCTTGAGCATTATACTCTTTTAAGAACTATCTATATGGAATCAAATTGACAACAGTAACTGGAAAGACTAAATAGGAACCTTAGGGGGCAGTGAGTTTATGTTAATGAGGCAGGAACAACTCAGAAAAGGAGGGTAAGAATAGTTGCACAGCTTGAAGAAGGTGATCAATGTCACTAAATTGTGCATGTAGAAACTGTTGAATTGGTGTGTTATGCTGGGTATATTCTTAACAACAAAATAAATAAAATTTAGAAAAAAGTGTGAGAAGCTAATAAATGCTATGAAAAATAATAATAATCAGGATAAGGGTGATAAAGCAGTCTGAGGGTTGTGTTGGTTAGGATTAGGTTCAATTGTATATGACAGACAAATACGGGTGGCTTATAATAATTAGGTTTCTATTTGTTTTCTTCTCTAACATAAAGAAATCTAGAGGTTAGCAGCCCAGGGCCGGTAGAGTAGTTTCACGGTCATCAGACTTCCTCTTTATTCTCTGCCATCCTTGTTGTTGCTGTTGTTAGGTGCCATTGAGTCTGTTCCGACTCATACCGACCCTGTGTACAACTGAGTGAAACACTGGCCAGTCCTGCACCATCCTCTTGGTTGTTGTTATGCTTGAGCCCATCGTTGCAGCCACTGTCTCAATTCATCTTGTTGAGGGTCTTCCTCTTTTTTTGCTGACCCTCTACTTTACCAAGCACGATGTCCTTCTCCAGGGAATGGTCCTTCCTAATAGCATGTCCAAAGTATGTGAGATAAAGTCTTGCCAACCTCCCTTCGAAGGAGCTGTACTTCTTCCGAGACAGATTTGTTCGTTCTTCTGGAAGTCCACGGTATATTCAATATTCTTCGCCAAACCACAATTCAAAGGCGTCAGTTCTTCTTTGGTCTTCTTTATTCATTGCCCAGCTTTCGTATGCGTATGAGGCAATTGAAAACACCATGACTTGGGTCAGGCACACCTTAGTTCTTAAAGCGACATCTTTGGATTTTAACACTTGAAAGAGGTCTTTTGCAGCAGATTTGCCCAATGCAATGTGTCATTTGATTTCTTGACTACTGCTTCCATGGGTGTTGATTGTGGATCCAAGTAAAATGAAATCCTTGACAACTTCAATCTTTTCTCCTTTTATTATGATGTTGCTTATTGGTCCAGTTGTGAGGATTTTTTGTTTTCTCTATGTTGAGGTGTAATCCATACTGAAGGCTATGGTCTTTGATCTTCATCAGTAAGTGCTTCGGGTCCTCTTCACTTTCAGCAAGCAAGGTTGTGTCATCTGCATAACGCAAGTTGTTAAAGAGCTGAAGAAAAAATTAAAGCCTTGAGTTGCAATACTGAAGGATTCTATGGGCAAAATACCGAACAACATGGGAAACATCAAAAGAAGATAGAAGGAATACAAAGAGTCACTGTACCAAAAAAAATTGGTCGACATTCAATCATTTCAGGAGGTAGCTTATGATCAAGAACCAATGGAAGAAGTCCAAGCTGCCCTGAATGTGTTGGCAAAAAACAAGGCTCCAGAAATTGACGGAATACCAATTGAGATGTTTCAACAAACAGATGCAGCGCTAGAAGTGTTCCCTCATCTATGCCAAGAAATTTGGAAGACTGCTACCTAGCCAACTGACTGGAAGAGATCCATATTTATGCCTATTCCAAAGAAAGGTGATCCAAGAGAATGGGGAAATTATCAAACAATATCGTTAATATCACACACAAGTAAAATTTTGCTGAAGATCATTCAAAAGCGGTTGCAGCAGTATATCAACATGGAACTGCCAGAAATTCAAGCCAGATTCAGAAGAGGATGTGGAATGAGGGATATCATTGCTGATGTCAGATCAGTCGTGGCTGAAAGCAGAGAATACCAGAAACACGTTTACCTGTGTTTTATTGACTATGTGAAGGTATTTGACTGTGTAGATCATAACAAATTATGGATAACATTGGGAAGAATGGGAATTCCAGAACACTTAATTGTGCTCATGAGGAACCTGTACATGGGTCAAGAGGCAGTGGTTTGAACAGAACAAGGGGATACTGCGTGGTTTAAAGTCAGGAAAGGTGTGCGTCAGGGTTGTATCCTTTCACCATACTTATATGGTCTGTATGCTGCCATCCTTAATGTGTCTTAAATCTTCAGGATTGCCTCATGGCTTAAGTTGACTGCTAGTGCTTCAGCCATCACATCTGAGGTCTAGAAATGAACAGGGAGAAAGGGAGTAAAAGCAAATAGGAGGCACCTCCCAACTGAGCCAGCTCCTTTTAAGGCACTTTGTTGAAAATCTCACCCAATTTTCTTCTTTTTACATTTCATGGCCACCCCTAACTGCAAGGAGGACTGAGAAATGAAATCTATCAGCTATGTACAATGCTGCTCAGAATATTACCAGGGCTTATTCACAAGGAAGAAGGGGAGAATGGTATTGGGTAGACAACTCACCATATCTGTCAGGGCTCATGAAAAATTCTTCCGGAGGGAGGGAGACTTAGGCTGATAGCTGAAAGGCAAGTAGGAGTGGCCAGGCCAAGAGGAGAGCAAAGAAAGAACACTGCTGCAGGTGGAGGAACAGCAGCTCTGATAAAGCTCCAAGTTTATCTCTGTACCACAGTGCCTAGCAAAGAACAGAACTCATCTCAAGAAATATTTGTTAACTGAGTGTTAGCCTCTGCTTGGGTTCTTATGCCAAGTAATACATAACCTCTGCTTCAAGAAGTAAGTCCCCCCAAGTGCTTCTCTTGGTTACTTCCATTCTGCTTACAGCAAAGTGAATGAATCTTGGTGAAAAATCATTTGGTGTCTAGATACAGATAAGACTGTGCACACAGTAACCCAGAAGTCAAAATACCAAACACATATTGCAATAAAAACTGATCGTAATGTCCTAATGAATCAGGAACACGGCTTCACAGACCAATGAATCTCACATGTTAAGTATCCTTTGTTGTTTACAGCTGCAGAAGCTGCTGAGGTTGAGGTTAAGGTAAGGAAATGAGAAGAAACCTGCCCAGCCCTTCCTGTTGATGAAATTCCAATGCAGCCTAGTTCTCAGGTTTGGTGATTATTGAGCCAAATCTGGTAGCCCTGACACTGAGCCAGTCTCTACTCTGCTGGCAGACCTGGAAAGCTTGGATGTGGCAGCACAAAGGAGGGATCGGATCAACCTGTGCCTTGCTCACGGCCTGGCATATGTAGGTGGTGTTCAATAAATATTGGCTCTCTGAATGCCTGAGGCATTTGCAAAAGGATTTATAGAAGTGTGACACTTGAGATAAGTCATAAAGGGTGAATAGGGGTTCTTGCAAAGGTGGAAAGAAGGACAGACAGTTCAGATGGGGGAAACAGTGTATACAAAGGTAGAGAGAGTGAACAGTGCAGCATTTTCAGGAACTCTCAATTGGTTCAGTGTGGCGAGGGGAGGGTGAGGTGGGTGATGAGGATGTGAGGATGTATTGTGCAGAACAGTCCTAAGAAGTTTGGACATTATTCAGTGGGTAGTAGAGAGCTTTTGGTGAATCTGAGCAGGGGAGAAATATGATCAGAGTCACTGGGTCATTCACCCTTGTCTTCCTCAGCCACTGCCCATTGCAACCTTGTCCATAGGCACCTTTGGATCCCAGCTTTGATGGCCCTCCCCTTCGGCTGTCCTCTTCAGTCATCCACTTCCAGAACCACATCATAACCCTTCTCCACCTTAGGAAACTCAAAGCCCAGTATCCCACACTCTGCCTGCAACCTGTGTTTCCAGGTCTCTCATTCCAAACCTTAACCTTTCTACCAAATCAAAGAGCCTTTCTCCGCAGTTGGATTATTTTAGATCAGCCAGAAAGCTGGTATTAGCCAAAGTGATCATCTACTCTACTTAGCAGCATTGTCTCTAAATGACACGCTTTCCCCCTTTAGAAAATAAAATTCACTCATTTCCTGAAAGGACAAAGCTTTGTCTTCACTGTTGCTGTTCCAAAAAGTGTGCAATCCTGTGCCACCTATAAGGTGGAGATTTCAGTCCTGGTGTATATCGTATGTTTAAAAAATAGCCTCATGTGACTGTCCGGTCAATTGGCCTAATACTTTTTTTAGAGTTATTATTCTACTCATTAGGTCTGGAGCAGTGCCTGGAGTCTTAAAAGCTTGTGAGGGGCCACCCAAGATACAATAGTTGATCTCTATTCACCTGGAGCAGCAGCATAAGAAGGAGACCTAGGAATCAGAGAAGGAAGTAGTCTAACTGCCTCCATGAAGTACTGCCTCCTTAGCCATGAGACCAGAACTGGATATTGCCCAGCAACCATTACTGAAGATCAAGAAGTCAATAGATGAATCCTGATCAAAAGGGGGGGGAATGTGAAACAGAGTTTAAAATTCTTGAAGAATCCAGACTTACTAGACCTACCGAGACCGGAGGAACCCCTGCATCTATTTCTCTGAGAAAATTTTCAAACGATGAACTGAAATTATCCCCTGAAGCCATCTTTAAGCTAAATAGCTGTTTAACTAAATTAGGAAAGAATGTTTGCCATGAGCATTGAGCTCTTTAAAAGAATTATCTACATGAAATCAAACTGTCAACAGTAACTCTAAAGCACAGATGAGCAGTTTAGGGGGTAGTGAGGCTAAGTAAATGGTGGTGGAACAGTATGGGCAGAGATAGTGAGAACGGTAACACAATGTAAAGAATGTAACCAGTGTTATTGAATTATACATGTAGAAACTGATGAATGTGTGCATGTTCTTCTATGCATATTTGCACCAAGATTAAATTTTTTAAAAATTAGCCCCATGCACCAAAGGCAGGAAGATTTTTATACTTCTCTATGGCTTGAGGCACCCACTTCCTTGGTGATTCAGGCAGACAGTCGTTCTTGGGAAGGCTAAAATAACCCAAATAGAGTTTGATTTCCTGCATCATCTTCCCTCTAAACCTGCTCCTCCTCCGACATTCCCTATCTCAGTGAATAGACACCCATTTCCCAGGCCAGGAGGCTGGTCATCATCTCTGAGTCTCCGTTCCCCTCACATTCTTTACATTGTGTCACCATTCTCTGCACACCCAACCATAGCCAAGTCAAGTCTGTTCCACCTCCATGGGGTCTCACGAGTCTGTTCTCCAGTCTGCATCCCAAGAACTACTGTCTTCATTCAGGCCTCCACCTGAATCTCACCTGCATTGGGGAATCAGCCTTCTGACATCTCTCCCCTCTTCTAGTTTTGCACACACCAAGCCATCATCCAAACTCTAGCCTAAGTGATGATTCAAGCTGGTAAATCTTAAAGCTTCCAATGACTTTGTCTCAAGATAAGTCCAAGATCTTCATCATGGCTCACAAGGCCCATCATCGTATGGCCCCTGCTAACTTCTTCAGCCTCCGCCTTCCTCCTTCTCTACCTCACAACTCCAGGCTTGCGCTCTCTCTTTCTCTGCACTTTGCCCTCACGGAACCCCTACATAGATTGCCCTCTCTTCTCCTTTTCAACTTGACCAACTCCATCCAGTCCTTCAAATTTCAGCTTAGTCTTCATCTGTTCCCAGATTCTCTGGCTTCCTCAATCTAGGTTAGATGCTGTCTGTGTTTTCCCATGGAAGTCATAGGACTTACCCACACCGTACTGTGTCTACTTGTTTCTCTGTCCCCTATGTCTATGTGTCTCACACAGTGAGCTCTGTGAGGGACTAGGGTATATCTTGTCCATCTCTGTACTTCTGGTTCCTGAGCCAATAGATGCTCATGAGTTTGTCAAATAAATGAATCCCTGCCCCCACCTTTTCCAACTCCCCCTTTCGACCTCCATGATAATGGGGAAGATACAAGTAAAAGGGACCCCCTTGGTGGTATAAACAGTCAGCTAGCTTGGCTGCTAACCAAAAGGTTGGAAGTTTGAGTCCAGCCAGAGGCACCTTGAAAAAAGCTCTGGCAAGCTACTTCCAAAAAATCAACCCTTGAAAACCCTACGAAGCACAATTCTACTCTGACACACATGGGATTGCCATGAATCAGAGTCGACTCGATGGCAACTGGTTGGTTAACAAGCAAAAGAGCCATCACACTTAAATATTATAAGAACTATAATCATTCTTATAAACGTAAGAAGCCCTTAGAGCAAGAAGAGAGCCATACCTGCTTCAGATGTCTCAAAGGGTGTTATCTACATGGGATGTTAATTTTTTGAAAAACAGCAAATGAAAAGTGCACCCCAAACCTCCAACCTTGAAGATCAGCTTAAGAATATGTCATAACTCTAGATGAGTTGTCCCCATTCTCTTTCATTATGAGTTCTTCTAATAGCAAAAAGTTTAGAGCCCCTTGCTGCACCCTCCCCTCCTCCCCATAATGGTAGTTGATGCAGAAAATCCAAAAGTTCTTCTTACCTCAGTAAGGATTTTAAATAGTCTGAATCTGATTATATTCATCACAATTCCATCCACAAAAATTCACAGATTAGCAGTACATAAATGTGAAAGATGACTTAGTATGTCCACAGATGTGCTTGGTGCTGGTATGGATTTGTGAACTCCCTGTCAAAACTCCACAGCTCTCTGCAGGGAACCAAAGGTTTCAACCCACTGATGCTAAAGTGAGCCAGGCCGTTTGTCCCCCTCAGCTGCCCTTTCTCCCTGCATCTGTACTGACTCAGGAAACTCGCTGACATGAAGAAAGACATGACTGAAAAATGAATAAATGGTGCTACCTTCGTAACTGAATATTTCCATTCGGGCATTAAGAGATTAGCTCAAAACCACAAAAATTTGTATTTTAATATACAATGAACAGAGTCTGATCTAATTATGGTTTCGCTCTACTGTAAAGCTTGCTTAGCCACCACATGATGCGGTGAGAATATCTTTCGCAGACAGCATGGATCACTTTATTCACCCCTCTTCATGTCATGACAGGTGGGCTGGTTCGGGGTCATGCTGAAGCCTCCTTCAGTTATTCAAGCACCTGTAGGTCTCACAACTTCGTCTTGTTTTTAGCAGATACATTCAACCAGGACACAGTAAACAATTCCCCACAGTCCTTTGACTGAGAAGAAAAAAAAAAAATCACATAATCTCAACAAATGCAGGTAAATTTACCAACATTCAACATCTATTAATTATGTTTTTAAAGGCTAGGAAGAGAAAGTAACCTTCTTAACAAAACTCTATCTACCAAAAACTTTCAACAAGCATATACCTAATGGGGAAACGGGGTGGGCTCCTTTGAAGGTTGGGGAAAACCAAGGAAGCCCACCACCATTATTACTATGGTTCAACACAGGACTGAAAGTCCTGGCAAATGAACTAAGAAAAGAAAAATATTCCACCAGATGGAGCCCAGCACAACTAGATGGTGCCCGGATAGCACCACTGACTGCTCTGACAGGGATCACAATACAAGGTCCCACCCAGACAGAGCTGGAGATAAATGTAGAATAAAATTTCTAACTCACAAAAAAAGACTAGACTTACTGATCTGACAGACTGGAGAAACCCTGAGAGTATGGCCCCCTGAACAGCCTTTTAACTCAGTACTGAAGTCACTCCTGAGGTTCACCCTTCAGCCAAAGATTAGACAGGCTCATAAACAAAATGAGACTAAATGGCCACATCAAGGTCTAGCAAGGGGGGAGTATAGACATGTCGTGGGGCTGGCAACCAATGTCACAAAACAATGTGTGTATTAATTGCTTAATGAGAAATTAATTTGCTCTGTAAAACTTCATCTAAAGCACAATAAAAAAAAATAAAACAGGGATCCCCTAAGATGCCCTGGTAGGAAAAAGAAAAAAAAAATTTCAGGCTAGGAAACCCTCTGGTACAGTTCTACTCTGTCCTATAGAGTCACTTTGAGTCAGAACCTACTTGACAGCACACAGCAACAACAAAACACAGACGCGTGCTGCGTAAAACTGGGAAACAAAAGTAAAACTCAGAAAATCTGAGTAAGCTTGATGCGATGTATTAATTTTAATTTCCTGGTGGTGATATTGTAGTAGTTTTGCAAGATGTTACCATTGCCAGAAAGTGAGTAAAGGGTACCCACGATTATTATTATTTCTTAAAGCTGCATGCGAATGTGCAATCACCCCAAAATAAAAGTTTTATTAAAAATAGTTTTTTGCACTCTGACCTTAGAGCAGTATCATGGGTAGCCAGTGGATGACTGTGCCAAGCATGGGCTCCCTCACCGGAACTGGAGTAGGAAGAGTATCTCAGGCTCAAGCCACAATACGGAAGGAAGAGATCTATAAGTTAGTTTCAGGGACTGTGATTAGATCAGCCAGACTAGCATAAGAAAGTCTGAAAGGGAAGCGGGTTTCATTTTTGCCGTTTAAACATTACAGACATGACAGAGAAGTTTATTCTGGAGCTTAAGTAAACAGAGTATTTTTGGTTCACAAGTTGATGGTGCTACATCTTTGCCTTTGACCTTAGAAGAGGGTTACGGGTCCTTAGGGTCAGGCTTCAAATTAATTCCCCTTGCCAGCAGGTGTCCTTACTTGCTCCATCTAAGAAGTAAAGCCCATCCATGCTCTGAGCACATTCTGACCCTTAACAAGAGCAGGCTATTTTTAGGGGAAATACCAGAATGCTCTTTCAGAACCTATTTCTCAAGCTTATATAAGCTGAAACAGTATTTTGAAACTTCTTAGAATGTGTCTGAAAGAAATGTTAAATATGATTAGTATGTGGGGGAGGCTCATTCTTCACCAACTATTCACCTGTATAAAAATTGTTATTTTGCAAGAGAGAGAACAAATGGTGTGAATTAAAATAAAAATATGGTGAGCATGTAGATCTCTTTGCCCCCTTTTATGAAACAATATAGGTAAAGGAAAAATGAGTGCAATAAAATTATAGAACATTTCAAAAAAGAGAAGAAAAATAACAAGTATAAGGTCTAAAAGAGAAAATATAAAATATCATTATTTGCTCGTGATATAATAATTTACTACATTGAAAATTAAGAGGAATCAGTAAACTCTAAAAACTAAGAAGAAAATTCAGAAGGACTGTTGAATATAAAAATCAACAGCATTCCTCTACACCAGCAATAACCAACTAGAAAAGAAGATACCATTTACTTCAGCCAGGAAGGAAGGAAGGAAGGAAGGGAGGGAGGGAAGGGAGAGCGGGAGGGAGGAGAAATTACAACAACAAAAGCGCATAAAATTCAATAGAGAAAAATTTAACACTCATAAAACAGACATGACTAAATGGAAAAATATACCATTTACACGGATCGAATAACTAGGATAACTCAGCTTTAAAAAGAAGTCAATTCTGTCTAAATTAAATTATAAATCCATTACAGCTCTAATCATTCCCCTAGCATGACTGGGGAGGAGGAGGGTCAGGACTTTAAAACTGATGTTAAAATTTGTATGGACAATAAAAGTCCCTACAACATTTTTATAAAAAGAACAAGATGAGGAATGTCCTCAACCAGAAAATAAGCTATTATCAAAGCCATAGTATTTATAAAATTGTGTTATACTGGCACAGGAACAGACAAATTAATCAATGGAACATAATATAGAGTCCAGAAACAATTTATATATATATGATAGAAGCAGCATCATAAATCAGTGGGAAAAAATGAATAAATTAGTAAGTGGTGTTGGAAAAACTGGCTTACTGTCTGGAGAAAATTAAGTTGGCTCATTATGATACATCATATACCAAAAAAAAAAAGGGCAAATAATTAAAGACTTCCATGTGGAAGATAAAAGTATGAGACTAACAGAAGAAAGTACAGAAGCATATTTTTGTGACTTCACTTCTTAAACAAAAACCTTAAGCAAACCTTAGTTGGGGGCTGGTGGTGCTAAATTCAGCTACAGCAAAAATAAAAACTTATTTCAACAAAGAACATCATACACAGTTAAAGATAGGGGACAGATTAGAAGATATTTACACTTGCTGGAAGGTTAACAAGAAAGTAATATTCAGAATATGTAAGGAACTCCTGCAAATCTGCCAGAATAGGGAGATCCAAAGGAAAAATGGACAAAGATAACAATAGGCAATTAACAGAAGGGGAACTAAAGGATAATAAAAGCATGAAGCTCAACTTCACTAGAATTTAGAGACGTGCAAATTGAAGCAGATTTACAAACAGTAGAAAGTTGGATAATATCAAGTGCTGGCAAGGCTGTGGGGAAAACAGGAATATTCATTGCTGATACAGTGAACGCCTAACCTGGAGTAGCCATCTTGGAGAGCAATCTAGTTCAGCACTCACGCTTCTGTGTTTAAATCTAGGACAAATTCGCACGTATGTCCACAGACATAGATAGCATGCAGTTGGTGACAATTTAGGTGAGCCTCACTAAGGGAATTTATACAGCGACGGAGTACCATGCAGATCAGAAAATAATTACCACATTTGTAATATTGTAATGTGGAATGTTCATCCAAACATAATGTAGTGTGAAAAAAAAGTAAGAAATAAATGAGCTATATAGCCCAGTAATGGTTATGTATGGTAAACACCCACTGCCTGACAAACTGGTGGCTATGATCCTAGAAGCTATGCCACCAGTATTTTAAATACCAGCAGGGTCACCTATGGTGGAGTGATCTACTTCCAAAAATTAACCAGTGAAAACCTTATTGGTCACAACAGAATATTGTCCTATATAATGCTGGAGCCCTGGTGGTGCCATGGTTAAGCGCTCGGCTGCTAACTGAAAGGCTGGCATTTCGAACCCACCAGGCGCTCCTCAAGAGAAAGATGTGGCAGTCTGCTTTAGTAAAGATTGCAGCCTTGGAAACCTTATGCGACAGTTCTACTCTGTCCTATAAGGGTCACCATGAGTCGGAATCCACTTGATGGCACACAACAGCAACAGCAACAATGGACTGACCAAACCAATGATGGTGAAGATGGCACAGAACTGGGCAACATTTTGTTGTGTTGAACATGGGGTTGCCATGAGTCAGAGCAACTAACAACAACATGTTAAACACAAACACACAGACAATTTCATTCTGCCATTCCAGGACACACACACATACAAAAGCATATGGGTTGTGCCAGCACATTGATCAATTTCAGGGTTACCATTCACCCTCTGTTCTATGTGAATGGTGCCCTCTGGAGCACAATTCCAGAATACAACATGAATGGTGCCCCCTGGAGTTGTGCAGCATGGCAGTCCTGGATACGCAAGATGGTTTGAAAGGTCATAGATTAAATAGGCTGTAATAGGTACCTATGGTGGGAGCAGGGCGGGAAATGGGAATAGGAATGGGACCGGGGGTGGGGGAGGAATGAAGTAAAATAAGATAGAAAAGGGCCATTGCACAAATGGAGGGTGGTAGTATGACCTAAATAAAGAAATAGGATTAACTCAAGTCTGTGGTCCTAAGGGAGTAAAGGGGGAAAAACATGAGCTGATTACAAACAACCTTATACATCCTGCTAAGGAATTTGCATTTTATCCTGAAAGCTATGGGGAATCCTTCAAGTGTCTGAAACAGGAAAGATTTGCATTTTAGAAAGCTCCCTTGGGAATGGATTAGAGGAACAGAAGCTGGGATAGTGATCCTTCACAAGCAACGAATGCTACGTCTCCATACGTGCTGCAGTCAACGTCACCAAAGATGTCCTAAGTCAAGTGTGTGCACCTGACTCCATAGGCACGAGAAGCACAGCTCTCCCTTCCCGAACCCTTTCCTGATTCTCATGTACCTAGAGGTTCAACCGGAAACAAGGCTGGCTAGGCTAAAAGTGCTGGGGGCAGCTCAGCACAGCCATGGTGGGTACCACCTTCCAGCTGTGACTGAATAAGTTCACACCTGTCAGCCCTCATGGCCAAGGACCCCATGTTGTTGACTATGTGCCTGTGCCCTGCAGAGCAACTACAGCCCTTAGGGCATTTAATCAAAGCCTCCATGCTGGCATATACTGTATTATTTTTTGTGTGAGAAATCTTTTTTTAAATTTTTTATTGTACTTCAGGTAAAGGCTTACAGAACAAATAGTTTCTCATGAAACAGTAGTACACATATTGTTTTATGACATTGGTTAACAATCCCACAACATGTCAACCCTCTCCCTTCTCGAACTTTTTTTTTTTTTGGTGAAAATATACATAGCCAAAGATACACCATTTCAAAAATTTCTACATGCACAGTTCAGTGACATCGACTACGCTCTTCCAATTGTGCTGCTATTCTCACTTTAGAGGAAGGCTTACAGAGCAAAACAGTTTCTCATTTAACAGTTAGTACACATGTTGCCTTATGACAATGGTTAACAACCTCACAACACATCAACATTATCCTTACTCAACCTTGGGTTCCCTATCACCAGCTTTCCTGTCGCCTTCTGCCTTCTGGCCCTTGTCCCTGGACTGCTGTGCCTCTTTAGTCCCATTTGGTTTTATGGGGCTGTCCACTCCCCGGCTGAATGGTGAACCTCAGAAATGACTTCACCACTGAGCTAAAAGGGTGTCTGGGGGCCATACTCTCGGGGTTTCTCCAGTCTCCTTTAGGCCAGTAAATCTGGTCTTTTTTTAATGTGGGTTAGAATTTTGTTCTACATCCTTTTCCAGCTCTGTCCAGAACCCTCTGTTGTGATCCTGGTCAGAGCAGTCAGTGCTGGTAGCCGGGCACCATCTAGCTGTACTGGACACAGTCTTGTGGAGGCCTTGGTAGCTGTGGTCCATTAGTCCTTCAGACTAATCTTTTCCTTGTACCCTATTCTCTTCATTCTCCCTTGCTCCTGAAGGGATGAGACCAGTGGAGTATGTTAGATGGCTGCTCAAAGGCTTTTAAGACCCCAGACGCTACTCATCAAGGTAGAATGGAGAACATTGTCTTTATAAACTGTGTTATGCCAACTGAGCTAGATGTTCCCCGAGACCATGGTCCCCGCAGCCCTCCACCCAGCAATTCAGTCCATCAGGGAGTTTGGATGTGTCTATGGAGCTTCCATGACCTTTCCTTGTACAAGTTGTGCTGGTTTCCCCTGTATTGTGTACTGTCTCACCCTTCACCCAAGATACCACTCACCTATTGCCTATTTAGTATTTCCCCCAACACACCCTTCCCATCCCTGGTAACCAACAAAGATTGTTACATTTTGTGTGTGAACTTTCTCATGAGAAATCTTTTTCATTGACAAAAAGATTCATTTCTCATAGACAGTTGCCCAAATAGTCACATAGGAATTTGTCTTCCTTTCTTTTTTCCTAAATCTCACCTAATTGATATTTACTAGCTCTGTGATTTTGAGAAAATCACCCCTTCTCCCTGGTAGAGAGAGAGAATCTCTGAGGCCCTACCAATGTCAACACTCTGGGTCTTGTGAGGACTCTCTGTGGTGTGTCTGGTGGGCACAGGTTTTAGAGTGAGGCTTGTGTTGGAATCCTGAATATGCCACTTATCAGTTGGGTGACCTTAATTTCTTTATCTGCAAAAAAAAGGAGACTGAGAAATTCTGCCTCACAGGAGAAATGCAGAAAAAATGGAGATGAAGATATTTAGCACAAGGATCTGGCATTTGGGAAGTCCTCAGAAAAAGCTGGTTCCTCCTCACTCTCCTTCTTTTCTAATTAAGAAAGCAAATTTCACAGCCATTTTCATACTAGAAATATCACAAATTGTCATGATTAAATCCTCCCTTTTCAAGAATTTCTGAATGAGCTCAGGTACAGCATCACATACAGAAGAAATGCTTAGAAAAGTCTGAACAACTTAATTAGAGGCTGTTAAGTGGTTTATATAATTTTTTTTATTTTATTTTTCATAAAGGTAGCCAAGGAGACCCAAGCCATGGTATTTTCAATCGCCTCATATGCATGTGAAAGCTGGACAATGAACAAAGAAGACAGAAGAATTGATGTCTTTGAATTATGATGTTGGCAAAGAATATTGAATATACCATGGACTGCCAAAAGAACGAACAAGTCTATCTTGAAAGAAGTACAGCCAGAGGTGCTCCTTGGAAGCCAGGATGGCGAGACTACATCTCACATACTTTGGACATGTTATCAGGAAGGGTTAGTCCCTGGAGAAGGACATCATGCTTGGTAAAGTAGAGGGTCAGCAGAAAGGAGAAAGACTCGACGAGATGCATTGACACAGTGGCTGTAACAATGGGCTCAAACATAGCAAAGATTGTTAGGATGGTGCAGGATCGGGCAGTGTTTCATTCTGTCGTACATGGGGTCACTATGAGTGGGAACCGACTCGACGGCCCCTGACAACAGCAGCAGCCAAGGAGAAGCACAAAATCAAATATCTTTTATGGCATCACTTTCTAAGAATAACCTCTCCCACTAAACTCAAGATGAAAAAGAGACCAATTTTTTTTCTTTTAATAAATCTGACTCTCCTGTTTGTTGTTCCCTTAATCCTGTTCATGTACAATTTTTTTGCCCCTCTGCTCTGACAGATTATTGGCTGACTCCGATATGAGACAAGGTGGCTATTACTGAGCAGGTCCTCAGGGAAGCAAAGGAAATGGAATGGAGAGAAAACATCACGCCCTCTTAACACTTCTGATTAGCTGATCTGCCCTTTCTATTGTAAGGATATTCTAAGCAGGACTTCTAAACTGGTCATTCTGGGCTCCAGTCCCTGCTGATAATTTGCATTTCCACCCCAGATACACTGAATCAGAATCTACATTTTAACAAGATCCCCAGGTAATTCTTATGTATAACTTCCTGAGAACTTGTTAGAAATTCAAATTATCAGCAGAAAACTTGTTAGAAATGCGTATTATCAGCAGGGTTTTGAACCAGAAAGAACCCAGTTCAAAGCCCTAATTCTAAGTCAGGGATTGCCAGTCCTGAGTTCCTGAGGCAATCAAGGATTAGTTGATTTTGATTAAAACAGTTCCTTAACAAAATATAACCCTAAGGAAAGCCAAGGTGCGGTGAATTAGGCCCTGTTATGCATGTTGTTGTTGTTAGGTGCTGTCAAGTCGGCTTCGACTCACAGTGACCTTACAGATAACAGAACGAAACATTGTCCAGTCCTGTGCCACCTTCATGATCATTGGTATGTTTGAGTCCATTGTTCTGGCTATTGTGTCAGTTCATCTCACTGAAGGTTTCCCTCTACTTTATCAACCATAATGTCCTTTTCTAGCAACTGGTCTTTCCTGATGACATATCCAAAGTAAGCCAAGTGAAAGTCTCACCATCCCTACTTCTAAGGAACATTCTGGTTGTCAGAACTGATTGTAATTAGAACAAATCTTTCGAAAAGCAATCTGGCAATACTCTCAAGTCTTTAAATGTTTGTACTCTTTAACCTGGGAATTCTTTTTTTGGGAATCTGTATTATTGCGTGTCGTGGGGGGTGGAGAATGAAAAAAACCAAACCCATTGCCACTGAGTCGATTCCAACTCATAGCAACCTAATGGGACAGAGTAGAACTGCCCCTAGAGTTTCCAAGGAGTGCCTGGTGGATTTGAACTACCAACCTTTTGGTTAGCAGCCGTAGCTCTTAACCAGTACGCCACCAGGGTTTCTGGTGGGGGTGGGGTTGAGGGTGAGACTAATTAGTGAAACGTGCACAAAGGAGTTTATCACAGTGTTATTTTTACAGTAGTAAAAAAAAAAAATCAGAAACCACCTAAGAACATGACAAGCGTTACATAAGTTATGGAGCATCCACTAGATGAATGGTTCTGTTTACAAGGAGTCTGTCAAAACATGAATGAGGAAACATATAAACAATCTTATCAAAACAATGCTTTTAGGAAACAAAACATGAAATCTTCACACTCCAAAAGGTCTGGAAGGAAATACAAGAAAATTTGGTAGTGGCAGTTTTCTAGTGACTGGGATTTAGAGTTTTTTCTTTCTTTTTACTGTTGTTATTTTCGAGTTCATCATAAAGACTATAGTACATAACTTTTTTAATGGGCAAAAAAACTAATAATAATGCATGTTTTACAAGAAATTAAACAACTGGAGGAACCCCAGAAAGCATGGCCCCCCGGAGTCTCTGTCAGCCCAGAACTAAAACCATTCCTGAGGCCAACTCTTCAGACAAAGATGAGACTGGACTATGGGACATAAAATGATACTCGTGAAGAGTGTACTTCTTAGCTCAAATAGATTCATGAGACTACATGGGCAGCTTCTGTCCAGAGGTGAGATGAGAAGGTAGAGAGGGTCAGGAGCTGGCTGAATGGACACGGGGAATCAGGGGAAACATGCTGTCACAGTACAGGGAGAACAAGGGTCACACAACAACGTACGTATAAATTTTTATACGAGAGACTAACTTGAATTGTAAACTTTCACTTAAACTACAACAATAAAAAAAGAAATTAAACAAACATAAGGATGTTATATGGAATCTTTATGGTTTGGGAGTTGGCCAAGAACGGGATAATTAAGGACAAAGATACAATAAATTATCTCAATTCCAAAAAAAGGACAGGGATGGCTGGTAAGGAATCTGTGCTTCCCTACTGTCCCTCGTGAGCTTGCTGGCTCCTCCCCAGGATTTCTTTAGGTGTGGAGAAGAGGGACCAAGTTATTTATCTCAGACGTTAGTGCATTCACAAGAGTACGGGGTGGTGCAAATGGTTAAGCGCTCCACCACTAGCTGAAAGGTTGGCAGTTCAAACCCACTCGGGTGCCTCAGAAGACAGGCCTGGTGATCTACTTCTGAAAGGTCAGTCTTGAAAACCCTGTGGAACGGTTCTGCTGTGGACACGTGGAGTTGCAATGAGTCAGCTGGAATTGACTTGACCGCAACCGACAAGTACACTCACAGCTATGCTTTCATTCCCATTTAATGCCACGATGACTATCCAGAAAAGTGAAGGAATTAAAAATGTCATTTATTAAGCACTTCCTACATGCAGGCACTGCTTTGCTGCTTTTTATACATACATTTCACCTTTCCCAGCTTGCAAAAGTTCTTCTAAAAGGAACTATTATCTCCTTTCTTTTCTTTATTTTTCCCGCAGGTCTTCTTTCTCCTACCCACACAGAGAATGCCTTTTGGGTGTATGATTGATTTGGATGGGAAAAAAAACGGACAGACTAGGCTACCCTTTGTTACAAATAAAGCCTCTCAGGCCGCCTGAAGAGTTGACTGGAGGAGCATCGTCAGGTAACTTCCACAAGGAAGTTCTGGAAACGGCACCAGAAAATCCCATAGGCCTTCTCCCTGTGATGTGGCTTATTTGCTTTACAGGCTTCAGGCATATTTGCTGCTGTCAGCAGCCCGTCAAAGTTTAAAATAATAATAGTGAAAAGGAAAACAGCCCTTTTCTGCCAGGCAGTCCCATTCTGCCAACCCCTGTGTTCTCTTTTGAGATAATAAACGTCCAAGAACCACCTCCCACCTCCCCTACCACCTACCTTGGGTGGGTGGGGAAGCACAGTGATTTAAAAACCACCAGGTCAGCCCACTGCCAGCATAAACCATTCAGACAAGTAGCATTTGTCACACTCTAATGAGGATTTTACCTCCGCCTCAAAACAAAAGCTATCATCAGGCTTCGTGTTTACGGAATCAAATGATTGTCAGGGGACAGTGGGCTTCTTTTGGTCCCTTCCTCATTTAAATCACGCACAAGACCAAATACATAGATATTTTTCGCATCAGACTAAACTAAAAAAACCATAATTGTGCCAGAAAATGTCTTCTGAAAACATCAATTAAGGAAACGGCCTTTTAATTCCCGTTTTACTTGAAAATCTGGAAACATCCACACGCGTTGCAAAACTGTGGCGGTGGTGGGCTGTCTCTAAAAAGGAGGCAGCCCAAATAAATGGTGGTTTGAGGAAGTCAGGCAGGCTCCCACTGGCAAAAAAGCAGTCAAAGACGCTCTGCAAGGAAAGAAATTTCTCTATGAAGCAAGACCTCTGAAGTTATCTTCATATGTAGAGTTGAAACCGGAGCCGGCCCCTTAACAGTCAGGCTGATACCAGGCTTCTGCACCAGGCTGGCACCACACACACACCCCATTGTTAATACCTCTGAAGGACAGATTAGAGCCCACATTCCTCAGAAGTACTGAGCTCCAGAGGGAAATCAGCCAGCAGGGTCCTTCCACGGGGGCAACAGCTAGCTACAACTGATAAGTTCTCACTGAAATACCTGGAAAGATTACACTGAGTCCCCACCAGGGCTGTCTCCAGCTATTGAGAAGGTGTTACACTTCCATCTCCTGGCATGTGGATAGGCTTGAGCCAGCCAAGAGTAAAGCAAGTCACTACCTCGCTTTTATGTGCTTTTATTGATGGCTACATGCAGTTGTTAATCAAATTATTCACCAAGATGTACTATGAGATTTTTCTTTTTTTTCTGGGCCTTATCTAGTAAACACTAGTATTTACACTGTCTCAGTTTAGGTTTGAACAAGTAACTAATGTCTAACCAAAGATACTGAAGTTAGACTTGGGTTGAATAAAGTCTGTCGAAGTCATGGTTGTTTTTAATCATACAGCTCAACTGAAAAGCTTAGCACTAACAAAGATCTTCGCTTTCAAGTCTTGGTTTTATCGAAGTCATGGTTGTTTTTAATCATACAGCTCAACTGAAAAGCTTAGCACTAACAAAGATCTTCGCTTTCAAGTCTTGGTTTTAACCAGAGTACTCATTAAACAGCAAATTTAATTGTGCTTAACGTCAATTCTGCAACTTCCCTTTCATTTTTCCTGAAGTAACAGTAATTGAGTCAACGAAGTGGCAATATGAATTAAAGGACAACACTCCTGCCTTTCCAGGAACAAATCTCAAAGACCCAGATTAAATTTTAGCCACGGATTACTGTGCCGGGATTTTATATCTCAAAAGGGTTATGCTTGGCTTTTGTAATAATAAAGGATTATTTTGAAAAAAAAGTATCCAGTTTTAACGTACACTGTATTTACTAGTAGGAAATACAGGGTTATGCTTCAATACAGTTCAGCCTTTGAAAGAAAATAAAAGGCAAGCGGTTTAACGGATGGCTAATTTCTGAATCTACAGAAGTGTAAAAAGCCGGGTCTTTGGAGCCTATGGGTTTTATCAAGGACGTAAGGAAAGGCTGGGACCAACACCAGTGCGTCCTCTTTAGCTAGTTTTAACACGTTTACAGTTACAATTAACATTCAAGGAATTTCCTATTCAACCAAGTGCTTCTTTTAAAAGCACTTTATGCCACAGACTAAAGTTTTAGCTGCCATCAGTCCTTCCCATACAGAAAGAAGAGTGGTGAAATCTCCCTAATACTTTTTTTCCGTTTTTGAAAATGGGCTCGGACCACGTCAATTTTCCTGGGGTGTTTGTTTTCCAATACAGAGGGTTCTCACCACCTCCCTCCCTCTCTCCCCTAAAAGCGTTTGTATTGGACACCGGCCTCCTTGTCCCTCACCCTCCTACACACTCACCCCGGAGCCAGAGGAGCGCCGTGGCAGCGCAGCCGGCCGGAGCGCTCCCCCGTCCCATGGGCCGCTGCTGCCTGCAGGCGCTCCGGGCTCACCCCAGCCCAGTTTCAAGTCCCTGAGGCGGCCGAGCCGATGCTTTCTGCCAGGAAAGGAGAAGCGCCCATCCCACTCTCCTGCCCTACTTCTCCTACACAAGGGATTCGCATACAGGCACCGAATCCGAGTCCTGACTGTGCATAGAGCTCAGCCCCGTATCCGAGTCCTCGTCGTTGCCAGAGCAGCTCTTGGACAGTCCGCGGGCCTGGTCCACCCACACCTCGGCACAGGCCTGAGGCCCAGGATCCAGGGAGAGTCCGCCCGAGCCGGGACACCCATCGGGCGCCACAGCTAGCTCCAAAATGTGCAAAGTCTGAAGAAGGCCCTGCAGCTCGAGCTCCTTGCTGTCCCACTGCTGCTGGCTGTAATCCAAATCCGACTTGACGGCCTCCAGGTCCGTGTTGAGCCGGAGCCCTATGTAAAGGCTGGTGCTGAGCTGCGTCCTGACCCGCTCCTGCTCCAGCAGCAGCTCGCCGTCGGGGCCGCAGTCGGGCCCCGGGGGCTCTTCCCGCGCCGCCAGCTCTTCCTGGCGCCGCCGCATCCACCTCTGGTTCAACTCCTCCTGAATCTCGGCAGAAAGGCGCTCGAGTAACTCCTCCTGCTGGGCCCGCTGTTCCTCTAGCTGCATCAGGTCGTCGCAGCGCCGGGCTAGCTCCTCCAGCGCCGCCGCCTGCGTCTCGCCGTCCAGGGGCGCTGCTGCCGCCCCCTCCTTCCCCGTCGCCGCTGCATCCGGCTCCTCTCCCGGACTGGGCTCGTCGAGCTCGATGCCGGCGCCCACCAAGTAAGTGTCCTGCACGTAGTTAACCCCGTGTCGCCGCATGCGGTCCAGGTGCACCTTGGCCTCGTAGCGGTCGATCTCGCGGTCCAGCTCCCGGAGCCGCTGCACCTGCTGACGGATGGTATGGTCCTGGGAGAGTACCAGATGCACCAGCGTCTCCATGCGCTCCACCGACGCGCTCTCGTGGGCCCGCGGCGACGACGAGCAGGATGAGGCTGTGGAAGACGAGGTGGACGAACAAGGCGACGGCGGCTGCTGCTGGCGCCGCCGGTTGAGCTTGGCGAGCTTGCGGAAGGCCTTGCGCACCACCCGCCGCTGCTTCTCCTGGGTCATGGCCAGGCTGGGCCGCGCCGGGGCTCCCCGGGCCGAGCAGGGGCGCTCGCGGCTGAGCACGACGCGCGCCTCGGCGCTGCGGGGGCCCGCGTTGGGCAGCGACGCCTCGCTGCGCACCAGCACGAAGCGCACATTCTCTTGTTCGTCGCCCCAGGCAGCCCAAAGGCGCAAGATGCGCGTCTTGTTCGGCAGAATGCGCTCAAAACCGCGCCACTTCTCCACTATGCAATAGCACTGCGGGGGGCCGCACAGCATGCCCTGCGTCAGCGCGTCGTCGTCGTCCTCCTCGTCCTCGTCGGTGGGTTCAGGCAGCTCCTCCGGGCCTGGGGAGTCGCCAGCCGCCCCCCGCCGTCGGCCCCGCCGCTGCCTCCGTCGCCGCCGGCAGTCGTCCTCCAAGAGCACCCGCACCACGTCCGAGCAAGTGGTGCGGCGGGAGAGGCCGGACACCAGCTTCTCCTCCTGGCAGATCCACACCGAGATCTTCTCCGAGGGATCCATGGCGCAACTGGGGCACAGGTGGCGAGTCTGGTCCGGCCCGGCCCCACCGGGCGGCAGGGGCAGCCTTGCAGCTCCGGGATAGGAAAGGAGCCCAGGACCCCCGGCTCCAGAGGCACTGGCGATTCTCCCGGGCTGTGCATCAAAAGCAAACGCCTATGCGGCCCGGAAGGCGGGCGCTCGCGGGGCCGCACGTCCGGACTAGGACTCCCGCCACTCTGGCTCTGCCTGCGGCTCCGGGGCCCTCCGGGTTTTGCTCCTCCCCATGTGGCTCCTCCTCCTCCCGCCCCCAGCGCCGGGAGCCGCGGCCGGGAGTGCAGCAGGCTCGGCGCCCAGACCCGCCCCTCGCAGCCTAGCCGCGCCTGGTACGCCCCGTCTGTCCCGTCAGGCAGTCCGCGCTACCGCCGTCCTGCTTGTGCTGCGCGCCAGTGCAAGGAAGGACTCGGGGCGGCTTCTAATGCGGGACCTGGAGCCCACGCCTCTGCGGAGATTAGCTCTGCGACTCCTGCCCACTGGCTCTTCTCCTTGCATCTCGTGCATGCTGGATGCATCTTGACTTTTGCACCTTTCCACGTGCCCCTAGATGAAATTCCTGGTCCTTCAAGGCAGCGCCATTTGGGGAGTGCCCCTTTTGCAGACAGGGAAACTGAGGCACACAGGAGCAGCTTATGGGGATGCTCTAAACGCATGGCGTGTCCTTCTCCAGCTGCCCAAAACGGGGAAGACCCAGTCTTCGTGGATGGAAAGCGGTATTTGGAATTTTAAGGAGATGAACTAGATGGGGCAGTGTGCTCTGTGGGCAACTGTAGGTATGGAATGAATGGTCTAGGCTGGAGGGCACGTTCAGAAGCTGCTCCCCAGTTCTTCGCAGGGACACGTCTGTGGGTTGCCACAGAACCTCGGCTTTCCACAGCCTTCTTGGTAGGGAGACTCCTGGTTTTTGTGGGAGTGTGTGACCCATACCCAAGTCACAAGCTCTTTTAGGCATCCCACCTCCAGAAGGTGAAACCAGGGTCGTTACCATGGTGGTTTCTGGCATTTTCCAGTGTCCAGATGTAGTCCAGAAAAATAAAAGACAATTTTTATAGCACAAGAATTCCAAGACCTCCAAACAAACTAACTTGTTTCATCCTCAGCTGCTGCCTTCCACACTGAAGGAAGCTCCCTGTGTGCGAGACTTACCCTGAGCTTGTCCTTGTGAGCACATGTCTGGTAGGATCACTCCACTCCCTTGCTTTAAGACCTTGGATGGCTCCTCATTGCCTCCCGGATATAGCACCTTTATTCATTCACTCCGTAAATATTTATTGAGTACCTACTGTGCTCCAGCTACTGTGCTAGGAGTTTGGTGATGAGCAAATCATCAGTCCTGGCCTGAAAGGAGCTTACAGTCTAGTAGAGAGCACAGCTGAGTGGAAGTTTCCAACACAGTATGTATGCTCTGTGCTCTGGTAAAGGAGAGCATAAGGTGCTAGGCCAGCGCTGGAGTGACATCCAGCTCAATTTGGGAGAGTCAAGGAAGGCTTCCCCTATAGCAGGTGGTATAGGGCCTGGAAGACCTTTCCACCACCACCGGTTACCATCAGTTCGAACTCATAGTGATCCCACGTGTCAGGACAGAACTGTGCTCCACTGGGTTTTCAATGGCTATGATCTTTCAGAAGTAGATCACTAAGCCTTTCTTCTGAGGTACCTTAGAGTGGATTCAAACCACCAGCCTTTCAGTTAGTAGCTGAGCACTTATCCATTTGTGCTACCAGGGACTCCAGAAAGATCCTTAGAGTTTGCCAAAGATGGAGGGGAGGGGGCAGGGCAACATTCTAGGCAGAAGGAACAAATTGTGCAAAGTCAAGGAATCAAGAGAGCATGGCAGTTACTGGGGCTGCAACAAGTACAAGTGAGAAGAGTTTCTAAAAATGAGGTTGGGTGAATGAGCAGGACCAGAATCAGGATGGGCATTTAATGCCATGCTTAGGTATTTGGACTTATCTTAAAGGCAATGAGAAGTCAGAGTGTAGATTCTGGGTCAGACTTGCTGTGTAAAAATCTCAATCTTGCCACTTACTAGGTCTTGAAGAACATTCACCAAACTGAAAATAGTGAGTAGCTATACAGACCTTTGCAGATGGAGACAGTCACAGGGGAACTTAGCATCATCTGTAATGATTTTAGGGTCCCTGGGTGGCACAAATGGTTTGTGCTTGACTACTAACTTAAAACCTGGTGGTTCAAACCCACACAGCAGCACCTCAGAAGAAAGGCCTGATGATCTGCTTCCATAAAGATTACAGTCAAGAAAACCCTTTAGAACAGGTCTACTCTGTAATGCATGGGATTGCCATGAGTTGAAATTGACTTGATGGCAATGGGCTTGGTTTTTGGATTTCATAATGATTTTACAAGAAGTATTTAGTCACATGTTACTTATGCAATTACAATGTATAATTTTACAAAGTGTAAGGGCTTGGGTTGGGATCACTAAGTCCTGGTTGTCCCTGACACCTTTCCTTCATCTGACTGTTTCTCCTTTCTGTGGACTCCCGCCTTAGTCTGAGTGGAATCTCTGTTCCCTATAGCATGAATTAATTTATATAACCCACTACTTTATCCCAAAGGATTTGAAGATCATGTGTTACTATGAAGGAGTCCAGTCGAGTGCCTGGTTCAAATTCACATAGCATCTTTCCTTCCTCTTCAGAGTGAGCTTCTTACAAGACAGCACAATTCTCAGAGCGGCGGCAGAGCTCTTTGGTAATGTCCTCACGTTCCATCCCAAGGGTGGTTGTCATTCAACCTGTGGTTTTTTAGTCTTTTATCTTCCTAACACCTGTGAGAGGTAGGCCATAGCTCCCTTGTCCGTGAGAAAACTGAGGCAGAGAGAGGGGCCAAGGGAAAGGGATTGACCTGTTTCCCAGCTCACAAAGCTGGTATTTGGGTCTGGAATTTCTGCCTGTCCGATCTGTCAGTCACGGTTCACAGCAGCTGTGGAACACCCAAAACAGGAACTTCCGCCCTTAATTATATTGAGCCGTGCAGAAGTGTGACTGAGCCTTCCTACCTGCATTATTTCCTCTAAATGATTAACCTCAGAAGATAATCCAGCAAATTGTGTTTATGGAAATGTGTGCTTGCTCTCAGACACATTAAGAGAAATCTGGGAACAGTCACGGTTCTCCAAGGGAACCCATCCCTGACCAGACTGAGCTGCCTGCTGGGACAGAGATGTTGGATTGTCATCCCCAAAGACATGGTTTCTTAAAATGAGGTCAACAGGTCATCTGCCCAGAATCACCTGTGATGCTTGTTAAAATGAAGATTCCTGGGCCCCACCCTGTTGTTGTTAGCTGCTGTGGAGTCAGCCCCTGACTTATGGTGACCCCCAATCGTGGGAACCCCCAACTCATGACAATCCCTGTGTTACAGCGAAGAACTGGTCCTTACGGTTTTCTTGAATATAACCTTTACAAAAGAGATCACCAGACCTTTTTCTTTTGCAGAGTTGTGGGCGGGTTTGAACCATCAACCTGTCATTTCGTCGCTGATCATAAACCCCTTATGCCCACCCTAGACCTAGTGAATCAGAATCTCTGGGGGTGGAGCCCAGGAACCTGCATTTAAAGCAGTCTCCCCTGGGGATTCTTACGCAGTCTGAAGTTTGACCTCAACTGCAATAGAAGAAAAGAACCTGGATACAGGAATGCTTTTAGTGGAATGGTAGTCTTTTGGTCATCTTGGCCCCATAGATGGCAATGATAATATATTTCACATACACACCCAAGAAGTTGGTGGTAGCACATGACAGAAGAGAAAGAGACGCTCCTGGGAAGAGGGAGAAAGGAGGAGACAGAGCAGAGTAGGGGAGGAGCTGCCATTCATTATCTCTTTGGAATCTTATATCTTTGGCTGAGACCTAGGTTACAAGGTGATAACACAGAAATGTTTTGCTAAAGAGTCTAAGGTAGCAGTGACTTCAGTCATCCCAAAGACATTCTGCAAGATATTTAGCATTTTTAGTCTTTATTCCAACAAAGACAACCTCTTTCCTGATTCACAAATCATCCTGGGAATGTACAGCACTTACAGTCAGAGAGAAGGCTCTGGAGAAAAAGCCATGCCTTTTCAATGGTGTATGACATCACCATTGAAGACGATGTCAAAAGGGGTTTTGTTTGATTAATTTTCTTTATCTGTTGTTAGCCAATTAATGAAAGGTGATACTATTAATGAGTGTGTGAATGAGACAGTGTCTTTGCCGCCACATCTGAAACATGCCCAGCTTTTTCAGGATAGAATAGCCCTGACCGAGTGTGTGGCCTTTCTTCATTGTAGAGAGATACAAACTCTGTCTCGAAATGCCCAACACCAAATTGTTGTGTGTCAGCTGCTCTCTACCCGCGACACAATATGAGGCCTGTGCTTGAGTTACTGCTATTTCATGTGAGCAAAATGCTAGCTTTCTTTTTTTCAGTGAAGTCGATTCAATGGGGAGGAGTTTTAAGACCACATTTCTTGATTTGAAAACGTGATTGTTTGAGTAGCTGGTGTAAACGACAAAGAACTTGAGAACTCCCTGTAAGAAATACCGTTCAGAAGAAATTAAACTCGATGAATTGGAATATTTAATACAAATAATTTTCCAACAGTGAAACCATATTCGCAAGGAGATGTTCTTATTTGCTCCACTGAGGAAGAAATGGAGACATGCTTTCCATTGTCACTACTTCCAGGTTGAAAAGGAAGGCTGTGGGCTAGATAAGCAAAAGTAGGTTACATCTGGGTAACCCAGCAGTTTCTCTCTGCTCTGTGAAGAAGTTCCCCTTTGTTTCACCCCTGAAGCACAGCCTTGTTTGCTTGTGCCATGCTCTGAGTTAAACCTGAGTTAAACTATGGATCCCTTACACTTGACTCTGTGATCGTGAGACCTATACAGATGCAAACCTAGAGCACAACTGAACCCTTAATAGCTTAAATCTCTCTGAATAGTAAAGAAGCCACTTGATTCTACCAAAGTTTTGCCCGCTTGCTTTCTCTTTCATACCTAATTGTAAGCTATAAAATGAAATCACCCAATTATCAGTCTGTGAGTATTCACTACTTTAGAATACTGTTGAAAATAAAGTTGTCACTATATAAAATTTGTGCATGAACTCATCGACTTTGTTTTTCAGTTCATGAACAAGCGAACGTCTGGTCTGAAAGGCAGATGAGAGTTCCAAAGCACAGTTCAGGTGAAAAGGATTTTGTAAAGACAGGTAAACAGAGAACAAAGAAGATATACTGGGCGGTTGTTGGATTGGCTGGTGGGCATTTTCTCTCCTTGTTTGGGGGTCAGGGAGAAAATCTGAACTATTTTAAATTGATCAGTCAGGTCCAGATTGACTAGCTTAGGTTTCTGTTTCTGGGAGAGTCAATTGATAGACTTGGCTTTCTGCTCCTGAGGAGGTTAGACATTTACGTGAGATAAACTTAGGTTTCGGTCTGCTGACGTGGGGGTCCGCACAAGTGACTCTATTTTTGGCCTAGTTTAGTCGGGTTATCAATATACATTAAAGAATGTTACAAAACAAATACTCAGCCATAAAAAATATTTCAGATTTTCTGCCAACGCCCTTATTAAGGGAAACTTCAACGTTCTCAAAGAACTGTAGAATGCTTTCCACATGAGTCTCAAAGAAAATTCAACATTCAAAATTCCCAGGTCTTTTAGGAAACCAAATTTCTGATCACTGTTCATTTGGAGGAAGTTTTTCTTCTTCCTTCTTTCACACCCTTACTCCTAGCTTCCTATGTCAGTCAGCTTTGTCAGCTGTTTGTGCTAAGTGGTTTTATAGCTCTGGTCTCTACCAAAAACTTAGGTAAATGTTGCAAGTTTTGTTAAACTTAAGAAATGATAGCTGGGTATTGATAAGTCTTTATGTTGAGAAACCTATGACTATAAAACATATTCTTAATAAAATTAATGTTCTACCTAGTTCACAAAACTGTGTTGTTGTTGGGTACCACCTAGTCAATTCCAACTCATAGCAACACCATGTGACAGAGTAGACCTGACCCACAGAGTTGTCTTGTCTATATAATCTTTGCAGAAGCATATCGCCCAGTCTTTCAAACCACCAACCTATTTGTTAGCAGCCAAGTGCTTAACCCTTACACCATCAGGGCTATACGCAGAATAAATGGACAAGGCCTGCTGAAGTGCCTAGAGACAATAGACATAAGCACATATTGACATCTTTGAATCCTAGTAGATGTTTTCTTATCAAGCAATAGCAAAAGAATAGAGCTAGGTGGATCCAAAGTAATCATCTTCCTCCTTATTCCCTGGAGCAGTTAGGAGCCACAGAGGACAAGGCTTTATAACCCTCATTCCTATATCAGCTAGGGAAGCTCTATTTGTGTATTTTATATATTGGCATTCTACTCACACACTCCAAAAAGGCTGAGTCCACTGACTGTGGATTGACTATTCTTTCTTCCCTTCCTACTTCCCAACTATCTCAGTTCCATGTGGGAATCCATGTAGTTATGGGGAGGCTGAATCCACCCTCAGCAACATGTGACCTAGGCTTGACCAATCATCACATTCCATCACCTGGCTCACTGATTGGTTCAGGGATTGGCATGTGTCCTAAGAGGGTGTGGTGAGAATAAATCTTTGGATTTTTGCTCATAAGGTTGGTACAAAGACTTTCTTTTTGTACTGTACATAAATGAGGGATTATAGCCCCAGGGAACAGCTGGAAGCCATTTTGCAACCACAAGGTTCTGCCAAGGTGTGCCTAAGATGAAGCAACACCATGGAAGCAGAGCCAAGAAATGGTGCAAGGAAATTTGTACCTGCTCAAATTGTTTAAGCTAACCCCAAAGATCTCACATCCCTTTGGGCTTTTCAATTCCATGAGCCAGTAAATTTCCTTTATTATTTAAGCTAGTATGAGCCATCTTTTCTGTTACTTAGAACTAAAAGCATTCTAACTGATACACCAGTGACCCCTGTCAAATGCGCCCCCTCATTTTATAAATGAGGAAACTAAGTCCTATTGGTGCTACAAGGTTAGTTAAGAAGCATAGTCTTCCTAATCCCCATTCAAGACCTTTTTCTTTCTAATATACTAGCCATTTGGAGTCCCTGCATGGATGGAGCCCTGGTGGCACAGTGGTTAAACATTCGGCTGCTAACCAAAAGGTTGGCAGTTTGAATCCACCAGCTGTTCCTTGGAAACCCTATGGGGCAGTTCTACTCTATGCTATACGGTCACTATGAGTAGGAATCGACGGGCAACGTTTTTGTTTTTGTTTTTTTTTTTTTTGGAGTCTCTGCATGATTCAAACAGTTAATGTGCTCATCTGCTAACAAAATGTTGGAGATTCAAATTCATCCAGGGGCAGCTCGGAAGAAAAGCCTGGCAGTTTACTTCCAAAAAACCAACCATTGAAAACCCTGTGGAGCACAGTTCTATTCTGACACACATGGGGTTGCCATGAGTTGGAATCAACTCATCAGCAACTGGCCTGGTTTTATATTAGCTGTTTAGAACATGTTTATGACAGATTTGGGAGCAGTGAATAAAATGTTAAGTCTCTTCATTGGTAAGCACTAAAATATTGGATGTGCTCTGAAATGCCGAAGCTAATTTTTCTCATGTTTGACATCTGGAAATCAGTTTCATTGCTTTATAGCCACTTTGTGTCATACGAGCCCTTGGGATTCGTTAGAAAGAAGAAGAGATCAAATAGTTGGAGAAGGGTGCAGGAATCTCGTTTAAGAATTTTACTTAATTTATAGCTAATTTTCCAGCAACTCAAACTCAGCTATGTATGATGCTTTGTTACTTTCTTCCAAGCTTACCTTGTGCTTTCACTTCTTTTTTTTTTTTTTTAAGTGATATTTTATTGTGTTTTCAGTGATGGTTTAGGTTCTCAGTTAACAATTACTACACAGATTGTTCAGTGACATTGGTTACATTTATCACAATGCATCAACATTCTCATTAATTCTATTCTGGATATTTTGTTTCCTTATCCCCTTACCCTTTCATCTTTGCTTTAGAGTAATTGGTGGTCATTTGTTCTCATATAGATGATTTATTAAAGGTGCCTGGTACTCACTAGTAATATTCTTTATTTTATGAGCCAATCTGTTATTTAGCTGGAAGGTGACCTCATGGGGTCGTTTCAGTTCAAGGTTTATGGACTATCTCAGGGCCATAGTCTTGGGGGAGTCCTCTAGTCTCAACTGGTCCAATAAGTGTAGACTTTCTAAAGATTTGGGTTCTGTTCCACATTTTATTCCACTCTATCAGGATCCGTCTATTGTGGCCCTGATCACAACAGTCAGTAGTGGTAGCCGGGCACCATCTAGTTCTTCCGGTCTCAGGGTAGATGAAGCCATGGTTCATGTTGACGGTTAGCTGTGTAGACTGGTTTCATCTCTGTGTCTTTGGTTTCCTTCTTTCTCTTTTGTTCTGGACAAGAAGAGACTAATATTTGTATCTTAGATGGTCACTTGTAAGCTTTTAAGACCCCAGACACTACTCACCAAACTAGGATATAGAACATAAACTTTATGAACTATATTATGCCAATTGACTGAGTTGTCCCACGAGACTATGGTGCTAAGGCTTCAAACCCAGAAAACCAAACCTGTGAGGTGTTTGGCTATTTCTAAGAAGTATCTGTAACTGTGCCCCTGTGTGCTTTATTTTACATATATATATGTGTATATATATGTATATATGTAGATACATGTATATATGCACACACAGATACATATACACATATATACATACATATGTAATCATACATATATTTTTTGGTTGTTGTTGCAAAATTATATATGTCCTAGCATTTACCAAAAACATCATTTTTTACTTTTTAGTGATATCATTTACCCTGGTCAAGCTGTGTGCACCTCACTCACTTTCAGTGTTACCTGCACTTTCATTTCTTAATAACCATCCCTTGTTAGCATTTCTTAAGTTTAAAAAGCGTAACTTCATCGCCCTGTCTTCTTACCTTTGGCGCCTCCCTCTACAGCTAGAATTTCCTGATTCTGTAGGCTCTTTCTCTGTAAACTCCGAAAACACATTCGTTTTTATCTATGCAGATCATTTCCTTCACCCAAACACTGATCTGGTTTCCTTGGGATTCTGTTATCTATCCCTAACTCCAAAATTAGTCACCAGTTACCAATTGCCATCGAGTCAATTCCAACTCATGGCAACCCTATGTGTTTCAGAGTAGAACTGTGCTCCATAGGGTTTTTATGGCTATGACCTTTCAGAAGCAGATTGTCAGGCCATTCTTCCAAGGCACCTCTGGGTGAGTTCGAACTATCAGCCTTTCAGTTAGTAGCCCGGAGCTTAGCCATTCATACCACCCAGGGGCTCCTAAAATGCAAATTGAATCTCCAGGAAAAGCCCTACAAGGGGGAGAAAAGAGAGAGAAACATTTACTGAGCTTGATAATTATATGCTAGGAGACATACTTGGGTGCTTTACATATATTAACTGATTTAATTCTCACGTCCACCACAGAGGAAGTAGGTTGTTTAAAGGTAAGGAAATAGAGGTTCTGTGAGTTTTAGGGTTGAGATTCAAACCCAGGTGTGTGCAGTTCCAATGACATGTCTCTTTTCTGCCCGTGCTGGTCAATAGGGTTTGCCCCTTTGTGCCAGCTCCAAACTGGGGCTTTGAACCATTAAGTACTTGGTCACCATGAAAACTCATATTCCTTTCTGGTTCAAACGCATGCTGAGAATTTGCATTTCCACCCCAGAAATACTGAATCAAAATCTACATTTTAACAAGATTCCCCAGGTGATTCTGATAGATCTTGCTAACTAGCCAGTTCGAAGCTCTGCCCCAAACAAATGTTCCAATGTTGAGAAGACTCTAAGGCCCCATCCAGGTTGAGAAGGAAAGACCATAGGGGTTATTGGTGATTGTGGCACAACATGATTGATGTAATTGGTGTCACTGAATTAGAAACTTGAAAAAGTGTTGAATTGGCAAATGTTGTTTTATAGATATGTTTTTACAATAATTTTTTTAAAAGAAAAATAAGTAAAAAAGAGAGACAACGGAGTTACCTGCCATGGTTGCAGAAGGGGAGAGTGACAGCCCACACACCGTGTATCTGATGTCTCTGCGTGCCTAAGCCAAGCAAGTTTCAGAGGTTTCCTGGGAAGAAGGACAGGTGCAACAGGGAGTCTGGCTATAAAGCTTGTAAGCTAGAATGTGCTGGGAAAAAGGTTTTGCATGAAGTTAAGTTTGAATTTGTAATTTGTGTCTGAGAAAATTGGAGTCAGGTAGTTAGTCACTTTCTACTAGGGTGAACCAGGACTCTGGGCAGGGCAAGTGGGTGAGAAGTTCAGGCCCTGAAATAAACCAGTGCTCTTTTCTATGGAATGCACTGGGACAGCATACCTGCATCTTTCTCCAGATAAGCACTGACACACTTAAATACATGCAGTAACTCATTTGGGAGGAAGCAGTTCACATGCCACTGCCTTGGCTGACTTTGTCAAAGCATACGGTGTGTAGCACATAAACAAGCAGAGGGAAATGGTCAGCTTTTCTCTCTCTGAAGAGAAAGGGACCCAGGAAAGTAGAGAGGGTAGCAAGATAGCAGCAAGGGAAGCCACCTTCTAGCTGCTGCTTTGAAGACATGTTCGCGGGGCATGTACCTTAGCTGGGTGCTAGACAACACTGGCAGTTGTATGGTGACATGTCTGATAGTTGCAAAGATGGTGGTCCTCATGCAGGGTAATTCAAGGTATTCAGATGGGAAGATGTTTTATTTGTCTAGTGCTGCTATAACAGAAATACCACAAGTGGATGGCTTTAAGAAACAGAAGTTTATTCTCTCGCAGTCTAGGAGGCTAGACGTCCAAATTCAGGGTGCTGGCTCCAGGGAAAGGCTTCCTGTCTCTATTAGCTCTGGAGGAAGGTCCTTGTCTCTTCAGCTTCTGCTTCCTGGTTCCTTAGAGATCTCCGTGTGTCTTGGCATCTAGTTTACCGCATCTCTCCTCTGCTCCCTTGGTTAATCTCTTTTATATCTCAAAAGAGATTGATTCAAAATACACCCTACACTAATCCTGCCTCATTAACATAACAAAGACAAACCATTCCCAAGTGGGATTATAACCACGGTATAAAGGTTAGGATTTACAACACATATTTTGGGGGGACATAATTCAATCCATAGCAGAAGAGAACAAATCAGATGACAGAAGACATTCCATAAATGCTTAATAAATGAGTAAATAAGCAATGCAGTAGGAATTAGCAAAATTATGGATTCAGAAGACCTGAGTCCACATTTTGCTTATTTCCTCACCTGTTGACTATCGAAGAGATTCAGTTGTCTGGGCAGCTATCTGTGATTGTAGAAGGCAAGGAAGCATATTTAGGGTTCTGTAACGGGTGGGGGGATTTAGGTTCTCTTACCTTTGCTATGCAGGATCTTTCCTCTAACCCCGTTAAGTCCTCACGTTTGTTTGATCCCCCTTGTCATATTTTCCATTAACACTCAGTCGTTTTGTCCATTCTCCCTAGAGAGAATCCTGGCCTAGGAGTGCGAAACTGGTGGCACAGTGGTTAAGAATTTGGCTGTTAACCAAAAGGTTGGCAGTTCAAATCCACCAGCCACTCCTTGGAAACCCTATGGGGCTGTTGTTCTACTCTGTCCTATACGTTCACTATGAGTCAGAATCAACTCGACAGCAACAGGTTTGGTTTGGTTCGGTTTGGTTTTAGTCCCAGTCTGCCATTTACTTACTGCATCCTCACTTGCCTTTCCTATAGCAGGATGAAACCGACTTTTGCCTGCCTCACTAGGACTATGTCCAGGACTTTGATCTCACTGCCTCCGGGACATGTCAGTTCTATGCAGACCTCATGACCCTTCCTAGGTTCCTCCTCTCTGTCATACAACCCTTCATGGGGCACACTGATCTCTGGATTGTATTTGTGATTCCTACGTACATTAGTGCTATGCCGACCTCATGACCACTCCCAGACTGTATCCCCAATTCTCTACAGTCCTCTTCAAGACCTTGTTTGTATTGCTCCAGCTCTCTGTCTCCCTCCAATACCTGCCCTGTATCTCACCAGAATTAAGTATTTCTTCAGAGAATGCTAAATACTTTTGCTATTAATCTAAGTAAATCATAATTAGGAAGATAAATCAGCAGCCCAAACAAAAGAAACATCATGCATTACAAATCCTGTGAAATAAAAATAAAAAAAATTTATAACAGATCTCTGACTTTGATTTTAAGGGGTTTTTCTTACCCACGAAACTAAAAGTTAACTGTAAAAAAACCTGACCTGCAAAAGTATTGACTTGTTTCTTTCACCAGAAACTGCTCTGCAACGTTGTAAAATTGTCTTTTCCACCTAAAAAGGGTAGTCAATAACAAACCCCAAAAGACTGTGGACTTCCTCAATTTTAATTTCAAGAGATTCATAGCTACAAACGGGTAAAGGGCCAAAATTTTTCAATGTTAACTTTTCAATGTTAACTCTGTAACCATTAAGCTCTTGGTCACCACGAAAACTTGTATTCATTCAGAAAAAAAAACTTAAGCTTCTGTGAAATCTCCAATTCTCAGGAATTTTCTTCTTTCTTCATTTCTTTCATGTAGGGAGACTCCACTCCTCCAATCTGCAAACTCTTTATTAAATTATGAAACAATCAAATCTCATATTATTGTTTTCAGCTAATCCAAAGGTTTATTTGCTAACAACTGTAACTAGCCACTTGTTTTGAGAAACAAAATGATCTCCCTGCAGTCATATGGAACAACTGCTCGGAATAAACCTCATGTTGCAATTTCTTTGAGTTACGATTATTTCTAAAAAGCCCAATACATAATGAAATTTGGAGTGTCAGCTAGATAAAGTTTACACCTTGGTTCCTTCTTTGTCCCTCCTTTGAAACAACTATCTTCCTTTTTCAAATATCTTATCCTCTGTTAAATTTTCACTGGTACCTGAAAACCTTGAATACATATTTTTTAATCTGAGAGTCTTGACATCATTGTAACGAGAAATTTTGTCATTAACTGTAGTCAAGAACTAATGATTAATAACAACAAATTCAGGAGTTCTTGGAAGATGAAACAGATTGTTATTTTTTTTTTACTAGCAAGTCCATAAATTAATCTGTCATCAATTTCAGCCATACATTTAAAGACGTGATGCCCTCAGTTATTTAGTAGCATTGTAGAGTCCACTTGTGGGGCAAAGAACCCATTTAGCCTTTTGTCTCTGGTTTCCGAAAATAGCCCTTGGAATTCCCCAGCAATCTAGGGTCTCTGTAGTTCTAAAACAGCCAGGGACCGGTAAACATGTGCAAATGAGGTGGGAGCCCAAGGATCACTCCTGGTGAATTAACTTTAGGGAAAAAGGGGGCTGCATGATGGAATCAGTCACGCATATTCAGTGACTCAATCAATCATTGACAATGCATTAAGGTCCCAGTTATGCATATACATTGAGGCCCCAGTAACTATTATAAAGAATCCCTGGCCTTTTGAGCTTCTGGATTGATGATACCTGCGGGAGAACATGCACGCCTCTGGGGACATGAAACTTCATACTGAAAACTCCATGGCAAAAACTCCTCCCGGACCTTGCCTATGCACCGCTTTGTGTATATCCTTTTGTGGTTATATTGAAAAGGTTATAATTGAGAAACCGTTTTAATTCTCCTGGAATCCAGATTTCTGGGCCCATGAAGTTGGGGTGACACACTCTGGCCATCTACCCTTAAGTATCTTTTTGAACCTTGAGCCTTTAAGGAACTGCTTTCCTAAAGTCACCTTTAAGTCAAAACAATAGCCTAGAAAGCCGTTTAGCGGAGATCGTTTTGCCTTAGGCATTGGACTCTTTTTAGAGAATTATCTACGTGCAGGAACCCCAGGGTCTGACTGCAGAATGCACGGCATGCCTTTAGTGACTCTGTTTCTACTACAGACAGATCCTGGAAGCCTGCACTGTGCTCTGATGCTATCGCCTGAGAAATTAACACGACAATAACCTATATAACCCGCTTTCACTGTCCCCTCTTCCAAGTGTCTTCCTGATACTTTCCAGGTTGATCCTGCTCGATTCGAATCATATCTACTCACAATAAATACATTCTGTTGAACTAATTTTTGATGTTTCTCTTTGCATGTAGTTTTCTGCTAAGGGAGCATAGCCCTTTCTGTGAATTCAATGAGTCATTCTAGTGAATTATTGAACCCACAGGGAAGTGAAAGCCAGCAAGGCCTGGCATCTGCCTATTTGGCAGTTGATTAGAAGGACAGAATCCTAGCTTGTGAAGAGCCCAGCCTTGGATGGCTGGTGGACAGAAGAGGTCTGTGCAGGCAGTCATTTTGTAAAGACACAACTGTGGCTGGTTAGGGTCAAAGAGAGAAAACTCCACATAGGTGACTGGTGTCAGAGATGGAAAAGTGGAAAAGCGAGGATGCAAATTACCTTTGCATTTTGGGGATTGACCTTGTGCCGATTATTATTAACACATCACATAAGTGAGTTTTCCAGAAAAAAGAGTGAAGTGTAATATATTAAGCACTATTTTTCAAATTAATTTTTTAAATGAGTATTCTTGAAATGAATCTTTGTCATCCTGTCTATACGTAGATATATGTATATGTATCTATTTACAAAAAGAGAGAAAGGAAGAAAGAGTTGCTGATTTGATTCACTGTATTTTTTAGATTTTTAAAATCTAGTTTGTAAGTACAATGAGTTTTTTTCCTAATTTGGTACCAAATTAATTCCTTTTAGTGGAAATATTACTAAAGTATAGTGTATACCCTCCCTATTCCAGGAATTAGACTAATGCTTATCAGGCACTTGTCAACTGCCAAACACAGTGCTAGGCACTTTGTATCCACCATATAAGTTAATCTTCACAACCCTGTGAAGTAGGCATTTTAATTTGGTTGTTTGAATATCAGGGTACGTTTTCTAACAATAATAGTAACCATTTCTTGAGAGCTTACTGCTTATTAGACATTCTGCCAAGCACTTAAATTTTCTTTTAATTTAATCTCCACTATCGTGAGTCCAAAGGAGCGCTGGTGGTGCAGTGGTTAAAGTGCTCGGCTGCCAACTGAAAGGTCGACAGTTTGAACCCATTAGCCACTCTGTGGGAGAAAGATATAGCAGTCTGCTTCCAAAAAGATTATGGCCTTGGAAACTCTATGGGACAATTCTACTCTGTCCTATAAGGTCACTATGAGTCGGAATCGACTCTACAACAACAGATTTGGTTTTTGGTTTGGAATAGATAACTAATACACTGTTTGCTGTTGATTGAATTGCGTCTTCCAAAAATGTGTTTTAAATCCTAACCCCTATACCCAAGGTTGGAGCCCCAGTGGTGTAGTGGTTAAGAGCTTGATTGCTAACCAAAAGGTTGGCAGTTCGAATCCACCAGCTCTCCTTGGAAACCCTATGGGGCAGTTCTACTCTGTCCTATAGGGTCCCTATTAATGGAAATTGACTTGACGGCAGTGGTTTTTTGTGGGTGTACCTGAGGTTGGAACCCTCATGGAGCACTGGTGAAAAGCTCAGCTGCTAACCAAAAGGTCGGCAGTTTAAATCCACCAGCCACTCCTTGGAAACCCTATGGGCAGTTCTACTCTGTCCTATAGTGTCTCAACGAGTCGGAGTGGACTTGATGGCAATGGGTATACTGGAGGTTATAATCCCATTTGGGAACAGGTTTTCTTTGTTATGTTAATGAAGCAGTATTAGTGAAGGGTGTATCTTGAGTCAATCTCTTTCGAGATATAAAAAGAGCAGATTAAGCAAGGAAGCAGAGATGGGGGAAGAAAGATGCCAAGCCCCATGAAGATTGCTGAGAAACAGAAGCTCAAAAGAGACAAGGACTTTCCTCCAGAGCCAACAGAGAGAGAAAGCCTTCATTTATAGCTAGCACCCTGAATTCGGACTTCTGGCCTCATAGTTGTGTGAAGATTAACTTCTGTTTGTTAAAGCCAACCACTTGTAGTATTTCTGTTATAGCAGCGCTAGATAACTAAGACAATCACATAAAACTATTAACTACAGGAAGCAGATACTACATTTAAAACTAGGAAAATAATGGAAGAGATTAGGATTATTCATTGGGATCCAGACTTCTGAGGAAGAAGCACTGTCAGCTTGCTTTCTTTATACCTTAGGAGCTGAAAGAAGGGAAACTATAGAGCTGGTAATCAAACTTCTGAGAAGAGGGTGCAGTTAGCTGGTGTTGGTACATGTGAGAAGGAACAAGGCCGATTCTGGGAGCGTAAAAAAGATCTGAAAACTGGAACCAACTGCTGCTGTCACAGTGACAAACCATTGCTTAGAGGATGCTGACAGGGAACAGTAAGCCAAAATTAGGAGAAGCAAGTCCTTTCTTCCCCTTTCTTCCTTCCGCTCTCCCTATAGTACCCCTTACTGACAGAACCTAACAGGGAGCCAGCTCTTAAAGTTAGAGAGTCCCAGCCTCAGCATCAAAACACACATAATAGAAGGGTGGGTTTGTAACTGAGAAATAATTCTTTATTAACTGGCACAGTCCACCACCTTGGTAACTCAGCATTCTTGAACTTCCATATAATAATACAGTTTGATGCTTCTGCCTAAAAAGATGCAGCTATCCTAGGTACAAAGGAAGACATTTTAACCTTCTTCCCTGAAAGGAGAGACAAAAAATCCCAAAAGTAATAATGTCCATTTCTGGATGATAGTCATGCTATCTGTCCCTGGGTGGTGTTAATAGCGGTCCCACTTGAATATTCAGTTGTAGTCCCACCTGAATGTCTCATAACCTAAAGACTAAATTGTTCTATGACAAGTTTCCGGAAAGCATCAATAAATTGTGTTGAGGAAATGGAAAAAAAAAAGACTAAATTGTAAAGTTAAGTTCACACTACCACCAATACTTATAAAAAGTATATATTATAGGTGGGGAGTAAGAAGGAGAGAGAAGAAATAAGTAAATGTGTAAGGATACATGCATACATAACATGTAAGGAAGAAACAATGCCTAGCTATTACAGTCCTTGTTTCTATAACTGATCACCAGGCAGAGTTGATATTTATAACTTCCTTTCTCCACTAGTCATCTCATGTTCCCTTCCTTTGCCTTCTGCCAGGACCTCAGCTTGTTAAGGTTCTTCACCTGGTAGAATGACTCCAGCCTTCATTTTTAAAGGGTGTGTATCCTTAGTTGCTCTGCCTGTTTTTCCATTAAGTATTATTATTGAACATGAAAGTACTAAGAGGTGCCCCAGAAAATTCCCCAGCTTCCAGACATAGTCTCCCATTCCTTCATTGTGTGGCAGTAATCCAATTTCTCCTTGGTAATCAAGACCAATCACTCCACCCAGAAAGTAACTCCCTTCTTTGCTGTTCAATGCAGAGATCTGGGGAGCTCATAATGGTTTAATTTAACGGAACCTGTTGTGTCCCCTGGTACAAGCATTCTTCCCTTGGGTACTCAGACCTCCAAAACAGCAGAACTCAAAGTTATGGGGATGGAAAACAGAAATTCTGAGAATTACTAGGTGAATAGTGAGAGGAGCCACTCCCACTTCTACCCCTTGACACTTGGACCTGTGTATTTTGTTTATAGGAAAGACATCAGCATATACTGACTGCTGATTCAAAGGATATAGTAAAACAGATCCTTAAACTGTCAGAGTGTCATCTCCCAACTGATACCCTAAAATCAACCGATGATGAATAATGTATTTTTCAAGTTCATGGAGTCAAAATCTGGCATAATTTGCAACAGCTGGAAGGCATTGCCACCTCTAGGCTTGAAAGAGAAAGAAATAGTGTTTCTGGGCCAAGTAAAAGGAGGAGTCACCTCTGCTCACCCCCACTCACCCCACCCCCAGCAAGAGCCGTAGCCAGGCAGCAACACAGCTATTGCCAGGGGCACTGCACGGAAGTAGAGAGAAATCAGGAAAGAAATACTCCAACCTCATCTCCTGCTTTTTTTTTTTTTTTTTTTTTTTATTATATCCTGCTGCTTTTTGATCTCCAGTCAGTGCCTCCCTTTGTCTGAACCCAAAGGGAACCAGAGAGCCAAAGAGCTGTGGTGACGCTTTCCAGAGGGGTCAGACTTCTGGGGCACAGAGCAGGGCAAAGAAAGGCAGATAATGGACTTGGGGACTGGAGGAGGGAGAAGAAACAGCACATAGAAAGAATATTTCAGGCAAAAGCAATCTGGAAGGAATCCTTTGTAACTTTGAAGTCCTAGGTAGGAAGCTGAAGGGTTGAGGATCCCAGTTAGTATGCTCGTTTCTTCTTTTGGTGGGAAGTCATGACAGGAACTAGAAGCTAATAAATGTTGTTTTAAGCCACTAAGTTTTATTCTGTTTATGTTTTTATTTCTCATTCAAAAATGTATGCACATATTGTTTTGTGACATTGGTTGCAATCCCCACAATGTGACAGCACATTCCCCCTTTCCACCCCGGCTTCCCTGTGTCCGTGTGTCTAGTTCCTGTCCCTTCCTGCCTTCTCACCTTGCTTTTGGACAGGAGCTGCCCACTTGATCTTGTATCTTTGATTGAACTAAGAAGCACGTTCCTCATGAGTATTAATTTTTTGTTTTACAGGCCTGTCTAATCTTTGTCTGAAAAATGGGCTTCGGGATTGGTTTCAGTTCTTGGTTAGCAGAGTGTCCGGGGGCCATAGTTTCAGGAGTTCCTCCAGACTCTGTCAGACCATTAAGTCTGGTCTTTTTAGGTGAATTTGAATTCTGTTCTACATTTTTCTCCGCTGTGTCTGGGACTCTCTGTTGTGTTCCTGTCAGGACAGTCATTGGTGGTAGCCAGGCACCATCTAGTTCTTATGGTCTCCGGCTGGTGGAGTCTCTGGTTCATTCGGTCCTTTAGTTGTTCGGGCTAGTATTTTCCTTATGTCTTTGGTTTTCTTCATTCTCTTTTGTTCCAGGTGGGATGGGACAAATAGAGGTATCTGAGATGGCCACACACAAGCAGCCACGAAGTTTTAGACAGTTTGTTACACAGTAATAGAACTAATATACTACTATACTAGTCAATAAACTCAGAAGACTGATGACTTTCTCAAAGTTCCTAAATTTCTAATCTGAGCTCTGAGGGATGAGTAGGAGCTCTCTTGAAAGAACTGCAAAGCACACAGCATGTACAAAACTAGAGGATGCAGTTCAGCCTTTGAGAACCTTCCAGTAGTATGGTTCAGCTGTGAGAAAAGTATGTTTAGAAAGCAGAAAGAAATGGAGTGGACCAACTGTCAGGGGCCAAATTATGAGGGTGTCATTTATGACATGTTGAGATGTTTGGGCTCTATCTACTGAACTTTAACGACAGTGGGCCAAGGCAGTGAGGAGGAGAGATGTTTTTAAAAAGATGTAAGACCACTGAGAGAATACTAGTTAGGACGGTACTACACTAGTCCTGGTGGGAGACGGCCAGCCTAAACCTGGGCAGGGATTGTGGGGACAGTACATGGAATAAAATCGGCAAAACAAAACAAAACTGTGGGTTCAACAGTGGTGAAGGGGGGTGGGTAGAAAGAGAATGAAAGCGTGAAAGTGCACCAGCACACCGGGGCGACAGCGAGAAGAAAGAGTGCTGGCACAGGAAACTTGATTTGTTGTTTTGTTAAAAATTTCAAGATGTAGAAAAAGACCTGAATTAACACATCAAAGTAATCTATAAACAAAACCTTTAAAAAAAAAAAAAAAAAAAACGTTTTCCCCCCTCTACAGGGCTGGAGGCAGGGGAGATTAAAGCTCTCCTCACTGAGTTTTCAAGTATAAAAGACTTTCTCTTCAAAGATGAGATCTCTGGACTGTCGAGAGCAGGACAAGAGGGCAGAGGCGCAGACTGCCGCCAAAGCACTTCAGGTTCATTGAGGCTTCCGCACCCTGAGGGCTGCCAGCACCGACAGAGGATAGGAAGCAATAGTTTCTGTAGTTTTTAGAGAGCTACACCTCTCCAGAACAATCCTCTGAAGGAGGGGGCCGACGGGATGCTCCCTCTGGTCTGTCTCAGCAGCTCCGCGTCTGAGATCGGCGGGCAGATAAGCTCTCTGTAACGTTGGGCTCCAACTCCGCGGTCCGCGGCGGGAGAACCATCCGCTCTTCCATCACCATCCGAATGCCGCTCTCCCTGCTCTTCAGAGTGCCCTTGTTATTTGAAGGGTTTTTGCTTTCTCAAGTTCCTTTGTCAACAGTCTCCAGGAAGCAGTCCGGGTTGCTGCCGGCAGAGGTGAATGCGAACCCACAGTTTCTTTGTGACTGCTTACTCCTTGCCTTGATCACGACTCAATCTCTGCCTTTGTGTGGAAAGTTTACAGGAGGAGAAACTCCCCTTTCTAGGTTGAAGTTAACAGCGAGGCCGAGACCAGTCGACTGGCAAACAGAACCTTAAAAACTGACTTAGAGAAAAATACTTTGTTGATTGTGAGTGAACCGTAAAGGAATCAGATAGAGTGATGGCATTTGTTATTGCAGGCAAAGACAGTTCTACAAATATTTTGACACCTCATCTACTCAGTCCCCACCTCCTGGGCCCCTAAGAAATACCCAGCTACCAAGACAGCCGCTCGAAAGAACCTGAAACTTTAAGAAAAACTATCGGTTCAACAGAGGTGGTAGGACGGTGTAAAACGTGGGAAGACGTCAGGGTTCTTCTGTCTGGCTTCTCCCTTTTTAAGATTTTACTAAATTTTATTATTGTGCTAATATACATATAACATAGGGTTTGCCATTTTAACCATTTCTGAGTGTGCAATTCAGTGGCATTAATTATATTGACAATGTTGTACACCCATCACCACTACTTGTTTTCACAATTTTTTCATCACCCCAAGCAGAAACTCTATACTATCAAAAACCTATGCACAGAGAAACACCAAAAATTTGTGTAACAGAATATATTTCTTGTGAATAGATATGATTCAAATTGGGTTGTATCAACACAAAGTCATTGGGAAGCCACTCCAAAGAGGGGAGAGAGAAAGCAGATTATATAGGTGGGGTCCCAGCAGGGTGGTCTCCTGAAGGTCATTGTAATTCTCCAAAAGAGCCCAGTGCCTAAGGCAAACCCATTTCCACTAAGCTGCTTACTAGACTATTGTTTCACATGAAGGTGACTTTAGGAAAACAGTTCCTTAAAGGCTCAAGGTTCAAAAGGACACCTAAGAACAAATGGCCTGAGTGGGTCACCCAAACTCCATGGACCCCAAAATTTGGATTCCAAGAGAATTAAAACAATTTCTTAGTACGCATTAAGCATTTACTCTTCACTTCTCCATTCCCTGCAGCCCCATGGTAACCACCAGTCTACTTCTGTCTCTACCCATTTGTCTATTCTAGATATTTTATACAAGTGCGATCCTATTATATTTGTTTTTTTGTGTCTCGCTTATCCACTTAGCATCATATTTTCAAGGTTAATCCATATTGCAGCATCTGTCAGGACTTCATTCCTTTTTATGGTAGGATAATATTCCATTGCATGGATATACCACATTTTGCTTATCCATTCATCTTTTGATGGACATCAGTGTTGTTTTCGCCTGTTGGCTACTGTGAATAATGATGCAATGAACATTTGGTGTACATGTATCTGTTTGAGTTCCTGCTTTCAAGTCTTTTGGGTATATACCCAGAAGAGAAATTGCTGGGTCATATTAAGCCAATAAGAGAAAGTGATTGAAGTTTATTTAATATATGATTTGCAAATTGGGGTGACATTCGACTAGAAAGTTAAAAATGTTCTGAAGATGAGAGAATCTCTACAGACTCTTACACCAAATCTTACCGGCATTGCCATGGAAAAAAGTGTCAGAACAGAACTGATAAACAAAATTGTGCTCAGGAAAGATTTTCATACAGCATTGTCTTGAAGAACAATTAAAATAATTACCAATTTACCCTAAACATAACTCCAAGTCTGATCCTTGGAGTCTGTTTCTTGAAACTGACTGAATTCTCCAAAACAGCACAATGCCCAAGGCAAAATGGTCCTACTAGTTTATCTAAACCATTGTTTGACCCAAAGGTGACTTTTAGAAAACACGTTTCTTCAACACTTAAGGTTATAAATGACATCTAAGGGCAAACGGCCTGGGTGGGCCACCCCAACTCCATGGACTCCAAAAATCTAGACTTCAGGAAAATTAAAAACTGTTTCTCAGATCATATGGTAATTCTATGTTTAACTATTTGAGGAACTGCCAACCTGTTTTCCATAGTGGCTGCACCATTTTATGTTCCCACCAGCAATTCATGAGGGTTCTAATTTTCCCACATCCTCACCAACACTTGTTATTTTCATTTTTTATATAATAGCCATCCTAGTGTGAGTGACCCCCTTTTTTAAAAATAACACTTATTTATCTCTTTCATGTATTTGTTTTTATTATTATTTGTCCCCTTTCCTAAAATGGAAACTCCATGAGAGCATGACTACTTTCAGACCAGGAGCCTTGAAGTAGGCAGTCTAAAAATACTTGTTGAATGAATGAATGAGTAAAGGAATGACAATGACCCCAAAGGCAGACGGTCTGGCAGCTGGGCCTGGTCCAAGGTTTTCAACCCCAGCACTACCCCAACTACATAGCCGGAATGCATCTCTTTCACTTTGTCACACCAATTAGAGACTCATTTGAGGAAACCAGCATCCTTTAGAGCTGCAGAGCTCTAAAGCTCCGTGGGCCATTCATGATTTACCCTGATCTCCAATCTGACTACTTTTCCAAGGTCAGAGAGCTAAGACTCCCAGCGTTGCTGCTAATGGGTTTGAACTTTATGGGTAGTCAGTGAAGAGCCTTTGATGGTTTCTTGGCTAGAGAATGATGTAGCTAAGGCAGTGGCTCAGGAATATGTATTTGGAAAGCCATGCATAAGACACATAAGCTAAGGGGAGAATGGAGAAAAGGAGAGAAACAAGTGAGCCTAAATTAAGGGGAAGCAGTGAAAATAAAAAAAATAAAAAAATTCAAGATCTATCCTGAAGTACAATGCTGTCAGTGACAGGATAATATCCACAGGCCTTTAATATGACTGTTATTCAAATTTACACACCAATCCCTAAGGTCAAAGATGAAGAAATTTAGGCTTTCTACCACCCTCTGCAGTCTGAAATAGATTAAACATGCAATCAAGATGCATTGATAATTACTGGTGATTGGAATGCAAAAGTTGGAAGCGAAGAAGGATCACTAGTTGGAAAAGAATGGTCTCTGTGACAGAAATGATGCCAGGGATTGCATGATAGAATTTTGCAAGACCAATGACTTCTTCATTGCAAATACCTTTTTTCAACAACATAAATGGCGACTATACACATGGACCTCACCAGATGGAATACACAGGAGTCAAATCAACTACATCTGTGGAAAGAGATGATGGAAAAGCTCAATATCATCAGTCAGAACAAGGCCAGTGGCCAACTGCAGAACAGATCATCCAGTGCTCATACGCAAGTTCAAGTTGAAGCTGAAGAAAATTACAGCAAGTTCACAAGAGCCAAAATACAACCTTGAGTATATTCCATCTGAATTTAGAGAGCATCTCAGGAATAGATTTGACTCATTGAACACTAATGACCAAAGACCAGACAAGTTGTGAAATGACATCAAGGACCTCATACATGAAGAAAGCAAGAGGTCATTAAAAAGACAAGAAAGAAAGAAAAGACCAAAATGGATGTCAGAAGAGACTCTGAAACTCGCTCTTGAATGTTGTTGTTGTTAGGTGCCATTGGTTCCAACTCTAAGCAACCCTACGTACAACAGAACAAAATGTTGTCCAGTCCTGTGCCATCCCCACAATAGTTGTTATGCTTGAGCCCATTGTTGCAGCCACTGTGTCAATCCATCTGGTTGAGGGTCTTCCTCTTTTTTCACTGACCCTCTGCTTTACCAAGCGAGGTGTCCTTCTCCAGGGATTGATCACTTCTGATAACATGTCCAAAGTATGTGAGACAGAGTCTCGCCATCCTTGCTTCTAAGGAGCATTCTGGTTGTATTTTTTCCAAGACAGACCTGTTTGTTCTTTTGGCAGTCCATAGTATACTGAACATTCTTCGCCAACACCACAATTCAAAGGCGTCAGTTCCTCAGTCTTCCTTATTCATTGTCCAGCTTTCGCATGCATATGAGGCAGTTGAAAACACCATGGCTTGGGTCAGGAGCACCTTAGTCTTCAGGGTGACATCTTTGATTTTCAACACTTTACAAAGGCCTTTTGCAGCAGCTCTTGAATGTAGAGTAAGAGGAAAAGAAAGAAATGATGAAGTAAAAGAGCTGAACAGATTTCAAAGGGTGACTTGAGAAGACAAAGTAAAGTATTATAATGAAATGTGCAAAGACCTGGAGTTAGAAAACGCAAAAAGAGAGAACACACTCAGCATTTCTCAAGCTGAAAGACTGAAGAAAAAATTCAAACCTCAAGTCACAATATTGAAGGATTCTACAGGGAAAATATTGAATGCAGCAGGAAGCATCAAAAGCAGATGGAAGGATTACACAGAGTCACTATACCAAAAAGAACTGGTCAACGTTCAACCATTTCAAGAGGTAGCATATGATCAAGAACTGTTGGTATTGAAGGAAGAAGTCCAAGCTGCACTGAAGGCACTGGCAAAAAACAAGTTTCCAGGAATTGACAGAATACTAATTGAGATGTTTCAAAGAACAGATGCAGTGCTAGGGATGCTCACTCGTCTATGTCCAGAAATTTGGAGGACAGCTGCCTGGCCAACTGACTGGAAGCGATCCATATTTGTGCCCATGCCAAAGAAAGGTGACCCAACAGAATGCAAATTTATCAAACAGTACCAGTAGTATCATACGCAAGTAAAATTATGCCAAGAATCATTCAAAAGCAGCTGCAGCAGGACATCAACAGGAAACTGCCAAAAAGTCAAGCCAGATTCAGAAGAGGACATGGAACAAGGGATACCATTGATGATGTCAGCTGGATCCTGGCTGAAAGCAGAGAATACCAGAAAGATGTTTACCTGTGTTTTATTGACTATGCAAAGGCATTCGACTGTGTGGATCTGAACAAATTACGGATAACATTTTGAAGAATGAGAATTCCAGAACACTTAATAGTGCTCATGCGGAACCGTACATAGACCAAGAGGCAGTCGTTCAAACAGAACAAGGGGATACTGCATGGTTTAAAGTCAGGAAAGATGAACATGGGGATTACATCCTTTTGCCATACTTATTCAATTTGTATGCTAAGCAAATAATCCGAGAAGCTGGACTACATGAAGAAGAACAAGGCATTAGGATTGGTGGAAGACTCATTAACAACCTGTGATATGCAGATGACACAACCTTGCTTGCTGCAAGTGAAGAGGACTTGAAGCACTTACTGATGAAGATCAAAGACTACAGCCTTCAGTATGGATTACATCTCAACATAAAGAAAACAAAAATCCTTACAACCGGGTCAATAAGAAACATCATGATAAATGGAGAAAAGATTGACATTGTCAAAGATTTCATTTTACTTGGATCTACAATCAACCCCTGTGGAAGCAGCATCAGGCAACTTTTCTGAAAGACCTCTTTCAAGTGTTCAAAAGCAAAGATGTCACTTTAAGGACTAAGGTGCCCCTAACTCAAGCCATGATATTTTCAATCGTCTCATACACATGGGAAAACAGAACAATGAATAAGGAAGACCGTAGAAGAATTGATGCCTTTGAATTATGGTGTTGGCGAAGAATACTGAATATACCCCGGACTGCCAGAAGAAGAAATGAGTCTGTCTTGGAAGAAGTACAGCCAGAATGCTCCTTGGAAGCAAGGATAGTGAAACTCCGTCTCACGTACTTTGGACGTGTTATCAGGAGGGACCAGTCCTTGGAGAAGGAATTATACTTGGTAAGGTAGAGGGTCAGTGAAAAAGAGATGGATTGACACAGTGGCTGCAACAATGGGCTCAAGCATAACAACGATTGTGAGGATGGCGCAGGACCGGGCAGTGTTTTGTTCCATTGCACATAGGGTCACTATGAGTCAGAACCGACTCGACGGCATCTAACAACAACAGCAAGTGAAAATCAAATGGAAAAGATAGACATTTCTCATGCTAAGGGTGCCAAAGCCAGTTATTCTTAATTAAGCACCATAGCTAGCCATATCAATGAGAATTTGAGATATTACCAGGGTATATAGCTGCTGCCCCCTTCCATGGACTCAGTAGCAGCTTAGCCACTGAGGCTGAATCCCTGGGGCCAGAGTAGGTCCAGTGAGCAATTAGCCAAAGTTGTGAGGAGAAGAAGAGAGGGTGTAGCCACCTGAGCTCAAATCTCCAATCTTCTATCTTCTAATTATGACTTCTAAATTGTAAGCTCTTCCAGATGGTGAACTCATCAAGAGTAAGGATGAAATCTCTTTCCCTGACTCTGGGCATCTGACATGTAGTAGACTCTTAGTAAAGATTTGTCAAATAATTGACTGTGCATAAAATACTTTGTAACCTCTCTGAGCCACAGTTTCATTTGTTAAATGGAGGTGGTATCGACTACATCAGAAGATTTGATAAGATAAGGCATGTACAGGGATAGAAAAGGGCCTGACACATAGTATATGCTCAGTAAATGGTAATTTTATTATTAGTCCAAAGTCTTCATTTTACAATAAGGCATCTGAGACCCAGAAAATAATTTTCTCAAGGTCTCACAGTTGGTGGCAGAGTTAATGGTCTCTTGTATTCATTCCTAACCCTCTCCACAAAATCAGAAAAATCACCTAAAATGGCCAAGCAACAGGGATGTGGGTGTGTTTCAGTCTGTAGATTAACTGAGTTGATGAGAAACCTGGATAACAGGAATTAATAGCAGCTCTGAAATCTTTCTCTCTATAACCTTCCTATGTGATCAGCAGTCCTTCCTTCCTGTCTAATTTATCAGGACACTAAGCAAAGCCGATCCTCACACAACGCTCAATATTCCTTTCAGTTTTTCCTTGTTTTACCAGAATTATGGTTATATCTTTTTGGGTAGCAATTCTTGTGATTCTTCTCACACCCAAGTAAAGGCTCTGCTACATGCCTGTTTTGTTCATTATTCGTTATTATAGAACGTTATTATAGTCTAGATGGTTGACTCCATTAGTTATAACTCCGGGTGACAATGTATACATAGATCCAAAATGTGTTTCTGGGCAATATTAACAGAAATTTATATGACTTTGGAACACACCCTCTCTCATCACACTTGCAATACATGAATAGCCTGTCTTTGTCAAAGACTGTCTCTCTGTCCTTGCCAGGATGAATGGAAAATGTTTACCTTTGTCAACATTTATTTTTGGAGTGCTATATACAGCTATTTCTTTAATAAGACAGTAAATCTTCAGAGTTTATAGGTTGTCTTTCATCCAAAGACCTCAAAGAAGCTTTGCCAGAACTGTGTCATTATTACTCATCAAACTTGTAAGTGGAGATTGTTTCAGAGGGAGAAACTGAGGTTCCAGGAAGATTATGTGACTTCTAAGGGTCATGAACAGGGTCAGAAAAAAGAGCTGGGCACAGAGCCCAAATTCCTGTCTGTCAGGCCAAAGATCTCACTCACCCCCAAAAGCTCTCGAAACATTTCCTTTTGATATAAAATACAATTTGCTACCTTGATCTATTAAGCAGAAATAAACTCTGAACCTTTCTTCAATGACTCGGAGAAACTAAAGTTTATTTTTGAAGTTACTTCAAGTCATAAAATGCTTGATTCACTGTATTAACTAATAACATTGATATAAGTAAATAGCTTTGTAGTCATAATAATAGCTTGGATTTAAATGGTGCCTGTGCTCTTAAAAGCAGTGCAGTTCACAGACTTCTAAAGACCTTGGGCTCTTGGCTGCCCCTCTTTTTGACTTCAAGTGTCCCTTTCTTTCTCACAAGTCCTCCCCGCCCCCTCTTCCTCTACACACACTGGTTTCCTTTCATTGAACTATTTCTTACTATACTTTAGGAGCTCTCAAGATAAAAGAAACTCTTTGCCATAGCCTGCTATGAAGAAAACCTTCCAGGCCCTCTCAAATAGGCTATGGAATCCTTTTCCATAAGGATCCTGCAAGAGGCTCTTATGGGGAAAAGTTTAGATCTGATCTTGCTTGGAGGCAAAGGATCAGTGAAGCAAAGGTGATTAGAACTCATGAAACATTGGAATGATCCTCTAAGTTTCCAGCTGCTCTTTGTATTTAGGTTGGGGCCTTATGACTAGTTCTGGCCAATGAAGTGAAAGGCAGTTAAGAATAGTATTCCTCCTCCACTGCTCTCCTACCTACCCTTCTGCAGTCACTTTAGAGGGCACATTTTCCAGATAGTACAGCTACAAGATGGAGGACAGCAGCCAACCCCACTTTAGACTTTGCATGAATGGGAAACAGACTTATGTCATGTTGAACATCTGACATTTTGATGTGGCATCTGGTGTTAATTATCCTGACTAACGCCAGGCGTGGAGTATTACCATAACAAAATATTCTAAAATATGTGGCATTGGCTTAGTAGTTAGGCTGGAAAGATGGCAATCTATGATACTGAGTGGCAAAGATGTTAGTAAAGGTGGGTCTGCAATCACTTGAAAGGCAGACCATGAGCCTATGAAGTTTATATATAGGTCTATGGTAGAAGATATTCTCTGAGAAGAGCCAGATAGTAAATATTTTCAGCTTTTGAGGACACATGGTCTCTTCTACTACTCAGCACTGCCATTTTAGTATGAAAACAGCCATAGATAATATGTAAATGAATGAGCATGACTGTGTTCCAATAAAACTTTATTTACAAAAACAGGTGGCATGCCAGATTTGGCCCGTGGGAATCAATTCAATAGCAATGGGTTTGGTTTTTTTGGTCTAGGGGAAGAGGCTAGATAACAGAATGTTAAGTTTGTTTTGCCATTGGCTGCATTTGACAGAAGATTACAAGAAAGAGATGAGTTCAGAAAATGTTGTCTGGTTTGCAAGCAGAAATAAAAAAGAGAGTCAGAAATTTGGGTCCCCAACTTTCCCCAAGCTGTAACTGTAAGTGGACCTGGAAAGCTGTCAACTCCTTGGGGAGGTGGATATGTAGATAGATGATAGATAGATAGATACACAGACAGATAGACAGATATAGATATATAGATTTGTTGTTGTTGTTGCTGAATGAAACACTGCTCGGTCCTGTGCCATCCTCACAATCATTGCTATAGTTGAGTTCATTGTTGCAGCCACTGTGTCAATCCATCTCACTGAGGGTTTTCCTCTTTTTCGTTGGCTCTCTACTTTACCAAGCATGGTGTCCTTCCCAGGGACTGGTCCCTCCTGATAATATGTCCAAAGCGTGTGAGATGAAGCCTTGCCATCCTCACATCTAAGGAGCATTCTGGCTGTACTTCTTCCAGGACAGATTTGTTCGTTCTTCTGGCAGTCCATGGAGTATATTCAGTATTCTTCACTGATTTAGGAAATAATATTGGAGTCATTATTCCCTGTCCTTGAGCATAGAGAATGTGACCCAGCTGGAGCTGGGCTCACAAGGACTCAACAAGGACACATCAACTGGGCCCTGAGGTATAAAGACAATAGCTAAGATAATCTTGGAAAATATCTTTTAGGCAAACTTTCACATAAAGCCGATCAAACACAACACAAAAGACTTCCCACTCTTATCTTTTTCTATTAGCATTTAGTTAATAGAAATTTGTTGGACCAATGAAGACCCTTCTGACTCTCCTTACTGAAACCTGTACCAATGACTGTTAAGAAAGACAATTCAAAATGTAGGATCACAGTTTCTAGCCATCTGAAAAGGCTAAGTTTTCAATGGTTTTGCCCATTTGTAATGTTAATATATAATGATGACTCTGTAAAGGTCTTTGGACTCGAAGACATGGCTGTGGCAGCATGCTTGTCTGTTTTCCCATTCTTGCCTGTTCTGTAATATTCTTTGAACTCAGGCAGACGTGGCTCTAGCAGCATGCTTGTCTGTTTTCCCACTTTTGTCTGTTTTGTGATATTTCCTTGAACTTGGTGGCAGCACGTTGTCCGCTTCCCACTTCTGCCCTTTTGAATACATGCCAAGTAAAACTTTCTTTTGTTTTACTAAACTTTATGATGTTTTTTCCCCTACAACATCACCAACACCATAATTCAAAGGCATCAATTCTTCCTCAGTCTTCCTTATTCATTATCCAGCTTTTGCATGCGTATGAGGTGATTGAAAATATCATGGCTTGGATCAGGCACCCCTTAGTCCTCAAAGTGACGTCTTCACTTTTTAACTCTGAAAGAGGTCTTTTGCAGCAGATTTGCCCTATGTAATATGTGATTTGGTTGCCTGACTGCTGTTTCCATGGGTGTTGATTGTGGAGTCAAGTAAAATGAAATCCTTGACAACATAAATCTTTTTTTCATTTATCATAATATTGCTTCTTGGTGAGAATTTTTGTTTTCTTTATGTTGAGGTGTAATCCATACTGGAGGCTGTAGTCTTTGATCTTCATGAGTAAGTGCTTCAAGTCCTCTTCACTTTCAGCAAGCAAGGTTGTGTCATCTGCATATTTCAGGTTATTAATGAGTCTTCTACCAACCCTGATGCCACATTCTTCTTCATACAGTCCAATTTCTTGGATTATTTGCTCAGCATACATATTGACTAAGTATGGTGAAAGGATGGAACCCTCGTGCACACCTTTCTTGATTTTAAACTACGCAATGTCCCCTTGTTCTGTTCAAGCAACTGCCTCTTGGTCTATGTACTGATTCCTCATGAGCACAATTAAGTGCTCTGGAATTCCCAGTCTTTGCAATGTTATCCATAATCTGTTATGATCCACAGAGTTGAATGCCTTTGCATAGTCAATAAAACACAGGTAAACATCTTTCTGAAATTCTCTGCTTTTATCCAAGATCCATCTAACATCAGCAGTGATATCCCTTGTTCCACATCCTCTTCTGAATCCAGCTTGAATTTCTGGCAGTTCCCTGTCGATGTACTGCTGCAATCGCTTTTGAATGATCTTCAGCAAAATTTCACTTGTGCGTGATATTAATGATACTGTTTGATAATTTTTGCGCTCTGCTGGATCACCTTTCTTTGGAATGGGCGCGAATTTTAATGTCTTTCAGTCAGTTGGCCAGGTACCTGTCTTCCAAGTTTCTGGGTATAGACCAGTGAGCACTTCCAGTGTCGCATCCATTTGTTGAAACATCTTAATTGGTATTCCCTCAATTCCTGGAGCCTTGTTTTCACTAATGCCTTCAGTGCAACTTGAACTTCTTCCTTCAGTACCACTGGCTCTTGATCGTATGCTGCCTCCTGAAATGGTTGAACATCGACCAAATCTTTTTGGTACAGTGACTGAGTATTCCTTCCATCTTCTTTTGATGCTTCCTACATAATTCAATGTTTTGCCCATAGAGTCCTTCAATATTGCAACTCGAGGCTTGAATTTTTTCTTCAGGACTTTCAGTCTCAGAAATGCCTAGCATGTTCTTCCCTTTTGGTTTTCTAACCCCAGGTCTTTGCACATTTCATTATAATACTTTACTTTGTCTTCTAGAACCGTCCTTTGAATTTTCCTGTTCATCTCTTTTACTTCACCATTTCTTCCATTTGCTTTAGCAACTCTACATTCAAGAGCAAGTTTCAGAGTTTTTTCTGACATCCATTTTGTTCTTTTCTTTCTTTCCTGTCTTTTTAATGACCTTTTGCTTTCTTTATGTATGATGTCCTTGATGTCACCCCACAACTCGTTTGGTCTTCAGTCATTAGTGTTCAATGTATCAAATCTATTCTTGAGATGGTCTCTAAATTCAGGTGGGATATACTTAGTTGTACTTTGGCTCTTGGACTTGTTTTAATTTTCTTCATCTTCAGCTTGAACTTGCATATGAGCAATTGATGGTCTGTTCGGCAGTTGGTCCCTGGCCTTGTTCTGACTGATTTTATTGAGCTTTTCCGTTGTCTCTTTCCACAGATGTAATTGATTTGATTCCTGTGTATTCCATCCATAAAGATCCATGTGTGTTGTCACCGTTTATGTTGTTGAAAAAGGTATTTCCAGTGAATAAGCTGTTGGTCTTGCAACATTACATCACGCGATCTCTGGCATCATTTCTATCACCAAGACCATATTTTCCAACTACTTTCTTCTTTGTTTCCAACTTTTGCATTCCAATTACCAGTATTTATCAATACATCTTGATTGCATGTTCGGTCAGTTTCAGACTGTAAAAGTTGGTAAAAATGTTCAACTTCTTTATCCTTGGCATTAATGGTTTGTACATAAATTTGAATAACAGACATATTAACTGGTCTTCCTTGTACATGTACGGATATTATCTTATCACTGACAGTGTTCTACATCAGGACAGATCTTGAAATGTTGTTTTTGATGATGAATGTGACACCATTCATCTTCATTTTGTTTTTCCAGCATAGTAGACCACATAATCGTCTGATTCAAAATGGCTAATATCAGTCCATTTCAGCTCACTAATGCCTAGGATATCAATTTTTATGCATTCTGTTTCATTTTTGATGAAGCCAATTTTCCTAGATTCATACTTTGTACATTCCAAGTTCCACTTATTAATGGATGTTTGCAGCTGTTTCTTCTCATTTTGAGTCCTGCCACATCAACCAATGAAGGTCCTGAAAGCTTTACTCCATTCACCTCATTAAGGTCAACTCTACTTTGAGGAGGCAGCCCTTCCCCAATTGTTTTTTGAGTGCCTTCCAACCTGAAGGGCTCATCTTCCTGCACTATATCAGACAATGTTCCACTGCCATTCTTAAGATTTTCACTGGTCACCTTTTTAGAAGTAGATTGCCAAGTCCTTCTTCCTATTCTTTCTTAGTCTGGAAGCTCCACTGAAATCTGTCCACTGCGGGTGACCCTTCTGGTATTTGAAATCCTGGTGGCATAGCTTCCAGCATCACAGCAGCTCGCAAGCCACCACAGTACAATAAACTGACATGAGTGGTGTATAGATAGATGATAGATAGATAGATAAATAGATAGATAGGTAGATATAGATACACACACACATATATATTTTAATCTCCCTGGGTGGCGCAAACAGTTAAGCACTTACTACTAGCCGAAAGGCAGTTGAGACCCACTCTGAGGCACCTCGGAAGATAGGCCTAGTGATTTTGAAAACCCTGTGAAGCAGTCTTCTCTGAAACACATGGGGTCACCATGAGCCAGAATTGACTAGCCAGAAAGTAACAACAAAATTCTCAAACTTGACTGCATGTTAGAATCACCTGGAAAGATTGAAAATGGCCAATGCCTGGGTCCCACCTCCAGAGATTTTGATTTCTTGGGTATAGGGGTGAGTGGCCTGGGCATTGGGATTTCTTAAAAATTTAGTTTAATTTTATTTTTGGTGAAAATATATACATCAAAACATGCTCCCATTTAACAATTTCTGCATATATTGTTCAGTGACATTGGTTACATTCTTTACATTGTGCCAACATTCTCATTATGCTTGCTCTAGTTTTTTTACCCCCATTGATTTAGACTCACTGCCCCCTAAACTTCTCATCTTTGCTTTAGAGATTCTGTTGTCCCTTTGATCTTATATAGGCAATTTTTTTTTACAAAGCACAATACTTAATGGTGACATTCTTTACTTTTTGAGTTAAACTATGTTTTAGTTTAAAGATGGCTTCAGGGGCTAGTTTCAGTTCAAGGTTTGAAGAGTATCTCAGGGAAATAGTCTCGAGGGTTCCTCCAGCCTCAATGGGTCCAGTAAGTCTGGGTTCTTTAGGAATTTGAAGTTCTGTTCCACATTTTTTCCTTTCTATAAAGATCCATCTATCATGTCTACTACCGAAATATTCCGTTATGATAGTGTTTCAGTCACCTAGTGCTGCTCCAACAGAAATACCACAAGTGGATGGTTTTAACAAAGGGAACTTTATTCTCTCATAGTCCGGTAGGCTACAAGTCCAAATTCAGGGCATCAGTTCCAGGGGAACACTTTCTCCAACTGCTCTGGAGGAAAGTCCACGTCATCAGTCTTCCTTTGGTCTGGGAGCTTCTCTGCACAGGAACCTCAGGTCCAAAGGACGCGCTCTGCTCCCAGCACTGCCTTCTTGGTGGTATGAGGTTCCCATGTGTCTCTGCTTGCTTCTCTCTTTTATATCTCAAAAGAGATTGCAGTAAGACACTGATCTTGTCAACCTCATCAGTATAACCTCATCACAGTGATAGAATTTACAACACATGAGGAGATCACATATAATCTCATCATAGTGGTAGAGTTTACAACACATAAGGAAATCACATCAGATAACACAATCATACAGTACTAGGAATCATGACGTAGCCAAGTTGCTACACACATTTTTTGGGGGACACAATTCAATCCATGACAGATAGGCACCATCCAGTTCTTCTAGTCTCAAGGTAAAGGAGGCAGTGGTTCATGGAGGCAGTCAGTCCTGTAGTCCTGTTGCTTCTCTGATTCTTGAGTTTCCTTCTTCCTCTGTTGCTCTAGGCAAATAGAGACCAATTGTTGTATTTTGGATGGCTGCTCACAAGCTTTTAAGACTCCAGACACTACTCACTGAACTGGGAGATAGAACAGAACCATAAAAAACAGTATTATGGGCATCCCGATTTTTCAAAGCTCAGGTGATTCTAATGTGCAGCTATGTTGGCAAACCACCGATATGTGCCATAGTACTTCCTGCTCTGAGCTGAGCCCAGAGCCTGGTGAGGTCCGAGATGTGCAATAATCTGCTGGGTGTCTGGCATCATTCTTTGGCTACAAGGAGAATCTTTCCTCGATTGACAGACTTCAAATCCCCAGCTGGTGTGCAGAGGCTGCAGGATGCCTCAAGTGTCCATCCATCCTGGAGGGCCTCTGGCATCATCAAAGGCCACCTATTTGCTCTCCCCAGCTAAGCTCATCACTAGGGGGTCATGTTGGGTCACTGGGTGTAGCTGTGAGTAGGTAGCCTTCTGCAAGAGCAAGCCGGAGGGAAAAGAGCTTTGAGGGTGATTTTAGAACCATTTATTTCAATTGGCACCTCTTGCTTTATACTGAAAGCCTAGGCCTGTTTGTCTAACAGCCCCAAAAATCCAGGGGCAGCTGTAGCAACTGTCTGCACCTGAAACTAGCAATCAGAGGAGAGGCCCCTGAACTGCAAGCCCAGAGTGGTCATGCGGGGTTATCCCCAACTTTTTCCTACAGCATGGATGTGCTGTTTGTTCCTGCTCCCTTTAAGTCACCCTCCTTCTACATTCTTCTAAAGAAAGTCATTTTCACCAGCCTTGGAATGCCAGTTTGAAACAGCCTCTGGCATCTCGGAAGGCACTGCACAGGTACTTTTCATCTCTAAACGCTCCTGCTTCCCTATTAAATGATACATTTTCAAAGCAATGGGAGCAAGTTACTCATTCAAATGCTGTTAACAAATAACAGGATTTAGGTGTGTAATAGGTGGTTACTCAACTTTGAAAATTTGCCCTGAAGAGTTAAAATTTCTGCTTCACTGGAAATTAGAGCTAGGGGGAAATGGCCTTGTGGGAGGAATTTTTCAGCCCCTGGAATTTTATGTCTGATCTCCCTCCCCTGCACTGGAGCTGGAACTCGAGATGCAGCATGAGATTGCATGGGAGGGCTGGCTGGGGACAGTTCTGGGGCCTGCAGGTGTTCAGCTCCTGTGCCAGCTAGGGCTGGTCTCCCTGAAGCCAGCAGACACCCGCCAGGACTTGCAGGAGCCCATGTCAGGGGAGCCTTGTAAATTACTCTCTGGAGCATTTTTCCAGGTTGGATCAAGTCATAGAGGGTGAAGTATGGAGGTTCTGGAGCCCAGACTTGGGGAAGTGGGCTTCTTGGAGGGACCCCCTACAGGAAAGGCTGAACTGCCATGGTGAAATGCAATCACATCCCAGCACACTCAGAAGTGGCCTTTGGGTAATACATTCTCACCACAGTTGCCACTTCAAAAGTGGCCCCAAGCAAAAGCTGGAGATTGCAGCCCCTTCTCCCACCTCTGGAGTCCCTGGGTGGTACTACAGTTAAAATGCATAGCTGCTAACCAAAAGAATGGTGGTTTGAGTCTACCTAAAGGTATCTCAGAAGAAAGGCTTGGTGATCTACTTTCAGAAAACCAGCCATTGAAAACCCTATGGAGCACAGTTCTACTCTAACACACATGGGGTCACCATGAATGGGAGCCAACTTGACAGCAATTGGTTTTCTGGTTCTCCCACCTCTAGTTTAATTATTGTTTTCTCTTTTAACAAGTATTTCCTGAAGTTCTGTATCATGAGAAGTGGGGACTTATGGGAGGTTACATAGAGTCTGCTCCAAATAGTAAGTGCTCAATGAATATTAGTTCTCTTTTGTGGTTGAAGACAATACATATGCCTCCAGGGTGGTATCTAGGATGTAACTGGTTAGTCCTAAACTGGGATCAAAAATAAGGAGCCCTGGTGGTGCAATGATTAAGTGCTCAGCTGCTAACAAAAAGGATGGCAGTTCAAACCTACCCAGCAGCTCCACAGGAGAGAAGACCTGGCAAGCTGCTCCCGTAAAGATTACAGCCTAGAAAGTTCCTTGGGGCAGTTCTACTCTGTTACGTGGGATTGCTATGAATCGAAAATTGACTCAATGGCACCTAACAACAACAACAAGGTAACGAGATGTTAAGACTCCTCATTAGGGCAGAAAAGGGACTTCACCTGCCCCAGCCAATCCTCAAGGAGTCTCAGGTTTGTCTCTTCCACCTGCAAACAGGTCTGAGTTTAAAAGAGTACTCATGGTTGCTCCTCAAAATGTTAAACAGAGTTACCATAGGACTCAGCAATCCCACTCCTAACACATTTATCCAAGAAAAATGAAAGCATACTTCCATACAGAAACTTGTACATGAAGGTTCAAAGCAACTTCATTTATAATAGTCCAAATCGGGAACAACTCAAATATTCACCAGCAGGTCAAAGTATAAACAAATTGTGGTATATCCATGCCATGGAATACTACCCAACAATAAGAGAAGTGAATTATTGACACATGCAACCCTACTCTTGGTAGATTAACTTTGGACTCCTGGTGGCACAGTGGTTAAGAGCTTGGCTGCTAACCAAAAGGCTGGCAGTTTGAATCCACCAGCTGCTCCTTGGAAACCTTATGGGTCAGTTCTACTTTGTCCTATAGGGTTGCTATGAGTCGGAATTGACTCAATGACAATGGGTTTGGTTTGGTTAGGCAACAACATAGATGAATCTCAAAATAATTAAATCTAGTGAAAGGAGCCAATCACAAAAGACAACATATTGTATCATTCCATTTATATGAAATATCCAGAATAGGCAAATTGATAGAGATAGAAAGTAGTGGTTGCCTAGGGCTAGGAGTGTGTGTGTCTTGGAAGGGAATGGGGAATGATGGCTAATGAGTATCAGGTTTCTTTTGAGGGGACAAAAATGTTCTAAAATTAAATTGTGGTGATGGTTGCACAATCCTGTGATTTACTAACAAAAAATTATTAAACTGTATACTTTAAAAGGAAAATTTGTATGGTAAGTGAATTATACCTCAATAAATCATAAAGAAAAAAAGTACTAATAGTATAAGAATAGGAATCTAGGAAATATTTATTAAAAGAAGAAATAAGGGTTAAATTAGAGGTGAGAGGGGGGTTGCAATGACCAAGGCAAGAGGCAGAAGAAAAAAGCTTCAAGTTTCCACTTGAGGGTGCTTCCTGAGGTAGTAGGCAGAGGGCTGGGGAGTAAAGGGGTGTGTGGAATGCCACCTAAACCCGTTTGGAACTTCAAAGAGGGCTGTGGGGGAGGGGAGGGGCGAGAGGCTACCAGAGAAAGAGCAGGAAAAGAAGAATCAAAGGTCAAGTTCTCAAGTTCTCCTTTCTCCAGTGGTAAGAATAGCAGGCTCTCCTGAAGGGAAATTCAGTCCTCCTTAACACCCCCTCCCATGATGGATTTGACCTCATCAGCTCCCCAGCCTGCCCCAGGACACCCACCAGGCCACCCACTGACAGAGACTCATAGATTATAGCTTGAGAGGGAATGCATTCAAGACCTAACCCAGTACTTTACATATCTCACCTCCAAATCAAGAAATCAATGCCCTAACTCCCTATGATCTGACAAATTGGCTTTTTCCACATAAATCTCCTTTCCAAGTTCTCGTCTTAGATCTACATTTTCACAGTAATATTTTAATGACATTTGTATTCAACTATTGATTTTAATACCCAGCCTCATTCATTCCAAAAAGGATTAGAAGCAGCTTCTAAAGTTTCAGTGTAATAAATCTTTAATAAATCTGGCTTCCCATCCACATTTACGAACATCTCTATCCACACCCACAAAATATAAATGGTCTTTCTCTTTTAATTGTAAAACAACATTCAAAGCACCTTGGAAATTTGGCTCCAAGTTTAAAATATGTGCAGTTTGTCTCCCAAAAAGTTTCAGATGGTGTTGGGCATCCTGATCACAGAAAGCTCATGCTGTGGGTGATTTCAGTCAGTTGCATCTCAGAGCTGTTAGAAACATCCTGGGGTCGCCCAAAAGTGTGACCCTCTCCAGCATGACACTGGCCTTATCCTTTCTGGTCTGCTTGATGACAGATGCAACTCCAGCTCGCAGGCAGTCAGTGGGTTGTGTGTGTTCCTGTTTGTGGGCATCCACTATGCCATGGAGAGGGCTGGCGCAGCTCTAGGAATGGAGTTTAAAACAAGAGCTCCATCCGACAAAGCAAAGGCAAGAAAAGATTGCACGCCACTTCTCTTCTTTCTTGGAGCCCTGGTGGTGCAGCGGTTAAGAGCTCAGGGGGCTAACCAAAAGGCCGGCAGTTCAGTTCAAATCCACCAGCTGCTACTTGGAAACTTTATGGGCAGTTCCACTCTGTCCTATAGGGTCGCTATGAGTCGAAATCAACTCAACGACAACAGGTTGTCTTCTTTCTTAGATGCGATGGGACTTGTGAAAAGAGCATGACTTTTGAAACTACCATATGTAGATCACAGTTCAAATCCACGTTTTCCCACTTAACAGCTGTTTGGATTCAGAGTTTGGGACTTCCAGAAGTATGACCTCCTTGATTTTCTTTCCTTTATTAGGTACAGAGGAAAAAAAAAAAGATGCATAGGCTGTGCTAGAGACAGATACTGTGTTCAAACCAGAGGGGTTTTCCTCCTCCAAGGAGCCCCTGCAGAACCCAGGTCCTGCCAACTCAGGCCCTTTCCCAGCCAAACTCGAGTCCCATCCCACAGGCAGTCAACTGATCCTAGCTGGACTTATAATCCTTTGTTAAAAGGCCTCTTGGCACCAGCCCAGCTCAGCAGGGGACAGTCCAGCATTGTCCTTGGAGGGCTTGCTGCATGGAGTCCCACTACTGGGGGCTCCCATGCTGTGGGAATCTAGCAGGTGCCCCTTCCCACATCACAGAGGTTGCCTTTGGGGTTTGTAGTAGAACTCGACTCTCTAGTGTCCTCTCTCTGGAAACCAAGAAAATCTATGTGCAGTTTCAGCCTGGGGTAGGGGCAGGGCCTTCTCCTGCTGCCAGTGACTCGGGCTGTGTCTGTCTTCTCCTCGGCCCAAGGGGCTAAGTGGAGGGTGATAGGGACAAAGAAAGTGTATTTTATTAATTTTGTTCTTTATAAATTTAAAATGTATACCTCTCTTCTGCATGTACCTGAGGGAATTTACATAAAGCATGACACCAGAGTAGGTGTTTAAACATAAAATGAAGCAGCTATTTTTGCCAGAACAGAACATGTGCTTTCAAACACTAGATTGAGCACAGAGGTGGGCAATAACATAAGAGCTTCCATTTTGTGAGTGCTGACTGAGGTAAACATTTTACATCCATCCTCCTACTTGAAGGAGCCTGGATGGCCCAAGTGGTTTGTGATTGGCTGCTAACCTAAAGGTTGGCAGTTTGAATCCACCCAGTGGCTCTGCAGAAGAAAGTCCTGGCAAACTACTTCCATAAAGATTAAGGCCAAGAAAACCCTATGGAGCAGCTCTACTCTGTAACGCATAGGATCACTATGAGTCGGGCCAACTTGACAACAGCTAACACCAACAGTTGGTATATGCTGTCACCACCATTTTACAGATAAAGAAATCGAGGCGCAGAGAAATGGCATAAATTGCCAAAGCCCAGCAGCTAGTAACTGGTAGAATCAGGGCTTGAACCCAGGCTGAGTGATTCTAAAGCCCTGTCTTAGCCACCACAGGTACTTCCTCCCCTACAGTGAGGTCATCCTTATCCATTCCGTCTTGCATTCCCTAGATACTAAGGCAAAGCAAAATAGACACAGTCTAAATGAGCTGCACTCCTCAGGTGGGTTAAATAGCACAGTGTTTGTTTTTCCTATGAATGCTCGTCAATGCACTGCCTCTCACGTCCGACCTGCTCTCATTTATGATGTCAGCCTGATCCTGGTGTGCATTTGTATTTGCACTCCCTGGACTGTAGCATTTCCATTTAATGTGAAAAATTTCAGCTGCATCTTATTTTGACACTAGTATGCTTTTGGGAGGGAGCCCTGGTGGCACAATGATTAAGCACTTGGCTGCTAACTGGCAGATGGGGAATTTGAACCCACCAGTGGCTCCAGGGGAGAAAAGACCTGGTGATCTGCTCCCGTAAAGATTGTTGTTGTTGTTGTTAGGTGTCCTTGAGTCTGTTCTGACTCATAGGACCCTGTGTACAACAGAACGAAACACTGCCCGATCCTGTGCCATCCCCACAATCGATATGCTTGAGCCCCTTGTTGCAGCCACTGTGTCAGTCCACCTTGTTGAGGGTCTTCCTCTTTTTTGCTGACCCCCTACTTTACCAAGCATGATGTCCTTCTCCAGGGACTGTTCCCTCCTGATAACATGTCCAAAGTACGTGAGACATAGTCTCGCCATCCTTGCTTCTAAGGAAAATTTTGGCTGTACTTCTTCCAAGACAGATTTGTTCATTCTTTTGGCAATCCATGATGTATTCAGTATTCTTCGTCAATACCACAAATCAAATGAATCAGTTCTTTGGTCTTCCTTATTCATTGCTCAGCTTTCACGTGCATATGAGGCGATTGAAAATACCATGGCTTGGATCAGACATACCTTAGTCCTCAAGGTGACATCTTTGCCTTTTAACACTTGAAAGAGGTCTTGTGCAGCAGATTTGCCCAGTGCAACATGCCATTTGATTTCTTCACTGCTGCTTCCATGGGCGTTGATTGTGGATCCAAGAAAAATGAAATCCTTGACAACTTCAATTTTTTCTCCATTTATCATGAAGTTGCTTATTGATCCAGTTGTGAGGATTTTTTTTTCTTTATGTTGAGATATAATCCATACTGAAGGCTGTAGTCTTTGATCTTCATCAGTAAGTACTTCAAGTCCTCTTCACTTTCAGCAAGCAAGGTTGTGTCATCTGCATATCACAGGTTGTTAATGAGTCTTCCTCCAATCTTGATGCCACATCCTTCTTCATATAGTCCAGTTTCTCAGATTATTTGCTCAGCATACGGATTGAATAAGTATAGTGAAAGGATATTACCCTGGTGCACACCTTTCCTGACTTTACACCACTCAGTATCCCCTTGTTCTGTTCCAACGACTGCCTCTTGATCTATGCACAGGTTCTTCACGAGCACAGTTTAGTGTTCTGGAATTCCCATTCTTTGCAATGTTATCCATAATTTGTTATGATCCACACAGTCGAATGCCTTTGCATAGTCAATAGAACACAGGCAAACATCTCCCATAAAGATTACAGCCTAGAAAACCCTATAGGGTACTTCTACTGTGTCCTACAGCACTACCAGTCAGAATCTACTCAACGGCACACAACAACAACATGCTTTTGGGATTGCTTCAGGAGGCTACAAAGTCTCCTAAGTAACTTCTAAAGTTAATCCATTTATATAGATTGTAAAGAACTGATTGGAAATGTGGGAGAATGCTCACCAAAGATATTTTCTATAGGTTGGAATCAATGCTGACTTTCTCCTTAGAACCACGGGGCTTCAGGAGAAAGCATAGTAAGATGTTGAATTATTGTAAAAAAGAAAAAAAGGTTTAAAAAAAGCCCTTCCTTGTCTGCTTGATGATAGATGCAATTCCAGATCACAGGTAGTGGGTGGGACACGAGTTTTCCCATTTACAGGCATCCGGTGTGCCATGGAGAGGGCTGGGTGCAGCTCTAGGAACGTCGTTTAAAACAAGAATTCCATCCGACAAGGCAAAGGCAAGAGAAAAATGGTATGTTACTGTTCTTCTTTCTTAGAGGCAGATGGGACTTGCGGTTCAAATCCATGTTTTCTCCCTTAATAGCTGTGTGATTTTTGGACAAGTTACATCAAGTTATATTTTTTTAGCCCCTTTTCCTTATTAGTAAAATGCAGATGAAAACATAAAACTTGCTGGGTTGCTTAAAGGATTACAGGCGATCTATGGACGATCCCATGCCTGACATAGTAGATAGAAGGCTCTTTGTAAATAAACTAGTTGCCCATCACTCTGTACATCAGAGCATAACTGTGCTCCATAGGTTTTTACTGGCTGATTTTTTGGAAGTAGATCACCAGGCCTTTCTTCTGAGGTGCCTTTGGGTGAACTCAAACCTCCAACTTTTTGGTTAGCTGCCAAGCGTGTTAACTGTTTGCATCACTCAGGGACTCCTCTTTATAAATAGGACTATTATCAGGAGCAGCGTGGTGGCACTGCACATCCTGACTGCTGAGCTTCTACTTCCAAGGCAAAGGAGACTGCTTTAATTCAATGTGGATGGGGTTTACAGTAGTAGATGGGGCTCAAGAGTGTAGTTTCTGGTTTTCAAAGATACAAATAAGCAGAAAAACAACCGACAACATTCCTGACCCCTGCCACCCACCTTCCCCCCAACATATGTTGTTGTGTGTCGTGGATTCTAACTCATAGTGACCCTATAGGGCAAGGTAGAAGTGCCCCATAGGGTTTCCTTGGTTGTAACTTTTGCGGGAGATCACCAGGTGTTTTCTCCTGTGGGAGCTGCTGGTGGGTTTGATCCGCTGACCTTTCGGTTAGCAGCTGAACTCTTAACCATTGTGCCACCAGGGCTCCTCCCCAACAAGAAAACCTCCAGAAAAGTCTACTTCAAACCCTATGGTCCTCCAGGGAGAGCACCCTTAAGTGGCAGTTTGCTGCCCTCTGCTGTCTACATGGAGAACTCCCCGGGATGCTTTTGGTAGCACCGCCAGCCTTAAAACTCCAAGGAGCTTGGGAGCCCAGCTGTTCAGGGGGAGGTAATGCCAGACGAGCTACATAATTTGAGGGGTCCAGTGAAAAATGAAAATTCAGGACACCTTGTTAAAAAAATTAAGAATTTCAAGACAGTGACAATGGAGTATTGAACCATGCACAGGGCACTTCCGAGGGTGGGCTTCTGTGTGACAGCACATGTGGCACGCCCATGAAGCTGGCCTTTCCTCATTATTACCTGCTCCTGACATTAAACTTCTAGATCCACAACGTAGTCTCAATAGCTCCCTGAGGAATTTAAATTTAGTGGAAAATGTTTGGGGAGAGGAGGTGGGGTAAGTTCCTCCCCTAATAAACCAGACTTGGATTGTAAATTTCGCTTGGCTATAATGTGGTTGTATCACAAATCTAATCTCCCTTCTGCTTACTGTTGGAGTTTGAGGGGAACAAAAATAGCACATGTTGTCCTGGCTGACTCAGGAGTCAGAGAGATGGAGACTCAAATATAGCCTTTATTTCAGAATAGGTTATATTGGAGGGCAGAGCTTAGCTACAACCAAAGAGCATGCCAAAATCCGCTCCCACATTCCACCTCAAAGAGGTGGAGATCACCCAAATGAGACTGTGGACCACCTGTCATCACCCACTAACCAGATAATTCATTACACTTCCGTTGGGAGAAGTCTGGAATAGAGCAGGATGTCAGGAGTATTCAGAGAGAAATCCCTCCCTACGGAAACCAGAGCAGCAGACAGAAAATGTTCCCCACTCTATTAGTCAGGGTCTAACAGGAGTCCCTGGGTGGTGCAAACAGTCAAACACTCAACTACTAGCTGAAAGGTTAGAAGTTCAAACCCACCCAGAGGCACCTCGGAAGACAGGCCTGGCGATCTGCTTCAGAAAAGTCACAGCCTTGAAAATCCTATGGAGCAGTTCTACTCCATACATGTAGGGTCACTGTGAGTCAGAACTGACTTGATGGCAACTAACAACAAACAGGAAGATAGAAACTACTTCAAGTGTTTACAACAAAGGGATTTTGATACAGGGAAACGGTTTCACAGGTGGTGGAGGCGCTGAGAAGCTAAACCCCAAGATTAGCAGGAACAGGCAAGTCACTCCCCCTCTTAGGGTAGAAGAGCAAAGGTATAAGGTGGTATTCCCAAATCCCCAGGACAGATCACTGGTAGAATCTGAAACCACTGTGGACCCCTCTGACAGAAGCTGGAGCCTGGAATGTAGTACAGCAGCTACCAGAGACCTCACCTGAGATGGAGAGAAGGAAGCAATGCCCCAGCTTCTCTCTTCTTCCCGCCCTCAACCTCCTATCCGTTCCTCCCATTGGCCACACTCAGCTGAAAGGCAGCTGACTTAGGAGCCTGGAGAAGGCAGCCGACAGGGGTCAGTTTCCCCTTATTGCAGACTCCTAGCAACACTATGGTTGAAATTGCTGCATTACATAGCAGAGCAGGAGAAAGGCAAGGAATGGATCTGAGCACAGACAGGCCCAGGACCAGAACACTCCCTTGTAGCTGCAAATTCAAATGGATGCCCATTGCCTATTGGATGAAATCTGAATTCTCTCCTCAAGACATGAAAGGTCTTTTGCATGACCCAGATCACTTTACAAACCACGCTTCCCGCCGTTCTCTGCTTCTTGAACACGTGACGTTATTTCATACCTTTAGGCCCTGGTGCAGTCGTTAAGAGCTAGGGCGAGCTACAGCCGCTTACCAAAAGGTCAGCAGTTCAAACCCACCAGCTGCTCTTTGGAAACCCTATGGGGCAGTTCCACTCTGTCCTATATGAGTAGGAATTGACTTGATGGCAATGAGTTTTCTTTTCTCTTGGTTTAGACCCTTCCTCAAGAAGACCTGGTGGCACAGTGGTTAAGCACTTGGCTGCTAACTGAAAGCTCAGCTGTTCGAATCCACTAGATGGTCTGCAGGAAAAAGATGTGGCAGTCTGTTTCCATAAAGATTACAGTCTTGGAAATCCCATGGGGCAGCTGTACTCTGTCCTACTGAGTCGCTATGAGTTGGAATTGACTCAGCGGCAATGGGTTTAGGCTCTTCCTCTTGTCTCCTTTTCCTGGAATGCCCTATGCCCGCGTCATCTCCTTCTCCTCCTCTTTTCCTCCTGGCTTCCCCTCTTCTCTTCCCTCATTCGTTCCCTACCCTACATTCTTCTCTTCACTCCATGCTTCTCTTTTTTTCCTTCCCCTCGTTTCTTCCCCTTTTTTCCTGTTTCCCTCTTTCCCTTTTTCATTGCCTTCCCTTCCTCCTGCCCATAAACGAGTAGACTGAAGTCAAGGTCTTTATGTATATTAGCTGTTGTTGTCTTCCAAGAAATATTTTTTATAAATCAAGGTAGTATAATCACTGACCCCTTCTCCACTTCTATACCTAGGAAGCCCCAAATCCAAATGTACAAATTAAAACCAGTCCAAACCTTCTTTACCAAGCCACTAGATGTCATATGTCTTTCACCACAGAATTGGCAAGCTCATGCATGAGCTAAAACCCTGAAAAAAAGAAGCATCTTAGTACTTGCTCTTAAACATCATAAAACCAGTAGCCATCGAGTCGATTCCAACTCATGGAAATCTCACGTGTGTCAAAGCAGAACTGTGCCCCATAGAGCTTTCAGTAGCTGATTATTCAGAAGTAGACTTCCAGGCCTTTCTTCCAAGATGCCTCTGGGTGGACTTGAACCTCCAACCTTTCAGTTAGCAGCCAAGCACTTAATCATTTGCAGGGACTCCTTGCAGCACCTAGGGACTCCCTTCACAGACTTTTGTTTACAGAAATGACTAAATAAGATTCTAGTAGATGGACATTTTCATAGATAACAACCATAAATTCTGGACATAATACAAAACGCTGCTGCCTGAAAGCACTGGAGAGTAAATGGAAGAAGGCGGGTTCTGGTGAGGGGCCACCCAAAGAGGAGGGAAGTTGTGGAAGCTGCTTTTAGCCTGGGGGAAGCTGCAGTCAGTGTTGTGCAGGCCATTGGTGGGGCTGGTGGAGCAATAGTGATCTTTTTGAACCATGAAAATAAAAGATTGAGTCTAGGGCCACTACAGCTGCCAAAGGGGAATCCTGGAAGGGACACAGCCAGAGACAGGATCCCCAAATTCTGACTCCTGGAGCAAGACTGAGCAGAGGAGACACAAGGCATCTCAGCTAAAGACTGAAATACTCTGAAAGAGATTGGAGCTGCCACCCAAGAAACAGCAGTTAGAGTTCAATCAAGGAAAATGCCTCCTAAAACAAAAGAAACAAGACTTATTAGAAACAACATCACAATATAGAGTCTCCACAACTTAACATTCATTATGTATACAGTCCAAAATTACCAGAGAAATAGGACCCATTCCCAAGAGAAAAGGCAATCAACTGAGACCAACTCCAAGCTGGAATTAGCTGACCAAGATTTTAAAGCAGCTATTATAACTATACTCAGTGACATAAAACCAACCGTTCACATCACACCCAATGATGAAAGACTGAATGCTTTCCTCTCGAGATTAGGAACTAAGCAAGGATGTCTGTTTTCACCACTTCTATGCAACATTGTACTAAAGATCGTAAGCAGATCAATATGAGGCGATGGGGAGGGAAGAAAAAGAAAGAAAAGAAGTAAAAGGCACACACATTGGAAAGAGAGAAGTAAACTGTCTATAGTTACAGATGACAAGGACATACAAGTAGAAAATGCTAAGGAATCTTTTTTAAATACTAGAACTCATGCATGAATTTATTAAGGTCATAGGATACAAGGTCAACATACAAAAGTCAGTTGAACTTCTGCATGTGTTGCTGTTGTATTGCTGGGTGCCATCGAGTCAATTCTAACTCATAAATGACCTCAAGAGACAGAGTATAACTGCCCCATAAGGTGTCTTAGCTGCAATCTTTATGGAAGCAGATCACCAGGTCTTTCTCCTGCGGAGCCGCTGGGTTGGTTCAAACTGTCAGCCTTTAGGTTAGTAGCTGAGTGCTTACCTGTTTGCCCCACCAGGGCTCCTGTATGCTAGCAACAGATAATTCAAAATGAAATTTTAAAAACTCCATTTACAATAGCCTCAAAAAATACTTTAAAAAAGAAATCGACAAGGTATTCTAAAATTTATATGGAAAGGCAAAGGACCTAGAATAGCCAAAACAATTTAAGAAAGAAGAACAAGGCTGAGGGACTTAAATTACCTGAATTCAAGACTTACTATAAAAGGTACAGTAATCACAAATAGTATGCTGCTGGCATAAGGCTAGACATATAGATCAATGGAGCAGAATAGAAAATGTAAAAAATACACTTACACTTACACGGTCAATTGATTTTCGACAAGTGTGCCAAAGTAATTTAATGGGGAAAAAATAGCCTTTTCAACAGATGTTACTAGAAAAATTGGATAGTCATATTAAAAAAAAAAAAAAAAAAAGAACCACGATTCTTATTTCATACCATATACAAAAATTAATGCAAAATGAAGCACAGAACTAAATATAAGAGCTAAAACTCTGAAAGGACTAAAACTCTAGAAGAAAACATAGGAGAATATCATTATGAGACTAAATTAGCCAAAGAATTCATACGCAAAAAAACAGAAATGACATAAGAAAAAAATGATACCAGAAACTTGATGAAGATGAAAAGCTTTTGCTCCTTGAAGAAAGTGGAAAGACAAGCCACAGACTGGGAGAAAATATTTACAAAATATATATATGACCAAGGGTTTCTATCCAGAATATACAAAGAACTCTTACAATTTAATAATAAGAAGAAAATAATTAAAAAATGGGCCACAGATTTGAACAATCACTTCATAAAACAAGATGTACAAATGGCCAATAAGTAAAAGAAAAGATACTCAACGTCTCTAGTCATCAGAGAAATTTAAATTGAACCCCAATGAAATACGATTATGTATCTACTAGAATGGCCAAAATTAACAAGAATGATGATACCAAGGAACTCTAATACACTGCTGAAGGAAATAGCAGAACAATGTCTTATAAAGTTAAAAATACACTTAACAATGACCTAGCAATGCCCCTCCTGAAGAAATGAAACAAATGTTCTCATAAAGACTTGTATGCAAATGTTCATAGCAGCATTATAGCCAAAAACTGGAAACAAGTCAAATGTCCATCAACTGGTGAGTAAATAAGCAAATGCTGGCACATCCATACTATGGACAGCAATAAAAATAAATGAACTATTGATACATGCAACATCATGCATGAATCTCAAAAACTTAATGCTAAGTGAAAGAAGTCAAACATACAGCAATCACACATGCTGTATGATTACATTTATATGTAATATAGGGGTAGAAAGCAGATCAATGTTTGGGGCTGGGAGACAGGGGAAAGGATTAATTGCAAAGGATGAGGATGTTCTATATCTTGATTGTGTTCTGTATCTTGATTGTCCAACTGTATGGACTTGCCCAAACTCATCAAACTATACACTTAAAATGGGTGAATTTTACTCTATTGCAAATTATACATCAGTAAAGCTTGGGGAAAATGCAAACAGAAAAATCACAGTCAATAGGCTCTTCCTTATGGCTGCAAGATATTGGATCTACATTTTCAAGTGTCCTTGATACTGATGGAGCCCTGGTGGCGTAGTGGTTAAGCGTTAGGCTGCTAACCAAAAGGTTGGCAATTCCAATCCACCAGCCACTCCTTGGAAACCCTACGGGGGCGGTTTTACTCTGTCCTATAGGGTTGCTATGAGTTGGAATTGACTCAACGGCAACGGATTTTGGTTTTGGTAGTGATATCATGGTTCATTATATAAATAAACCATAATTTTTTTTGTCAATTTGACTTTTGCTGATATTTATGTTTCTGATTTTTTTGCTGATTTGACCAATGGGCTATACAACACGTTGGTTATAGTCCCTGGAGCACTTTTGCAAGTATTCCTTATACACCTAGGTGTAAATTTGGCTGATTTATAGATTATAATAATATCTACAAATATATAGATTATAAATATGTTTGTTAAGTAATGCTAAATTGGTTTTCTAAAATGGTTGCACCAATTTACACTTCCATCAGCCTGTATAAGAGCTCCATTTATCCATATCCTTGTCCACACTTAGTGTGTCAGCCTTCTACATCTTTACCAATCTGGTGGATATATCTCATTGTGGTTTTAACTTGTGTTTCCTGATTAATAATGGGGTTATCTTTTCATATGTTTATTGGCCATTCAGTTTCTTCTTTGAAAAAGTGTTCAAGTCTTCACTTTTGATTGGGTTGTCTTTTAATTATTGATTCATGGTATTCTTTATATATTCTTAATACTATACCTTGTTCTTTTAAATATTGCAAATATATTTTAGTTTGTGGATATTTAACCACCACTCGTCTGTCAGTTTGTCCTTGCATGTTGCTGTGATGCTGAAAAGTACATCACCGGTATTTGAAATACCAGCAGGGTCACCTACGGTGGACAGGTTTCAGCGGAGACTGCAGACTAAGACAGGCTAGGGAGAAGGACCTGGCAATCTACTTCTAAAAAAATTGGCCAGTGAAAACCTTATGAATAGCAGTGGAACATTGTCTGGTATAGTTCCAGAAGATGAGCCCTGCAGGTTGGAAGGTACTCAAAATATGACTAGGGAAGACCTGCCTCCTCAAAGTAGAGTCAACCTTAATGATATGAATGGAGTAAGGCTTTCAGGACCTTCATATGCTGATGTGGCATGACTCAAAATGAGAAGAAACAGCTGCAAACATCCATTAATAATTGGAACGTGGAATGTATGAAGTATGAATCTAGGAAAATTGGAAGTCGTCAAAAGTGAAATGGAACACATAAACATCATTATCCTAGGCATTAGTGAACTGAAATGGACTGGTATTGGCCATTTCGAATTGGACAGTCATATGGTCTACTATGCTGAGAATGAGGAAATGAAGAGGAATGGCATCACATTCACTGTCAAAAAAAATTTTCAAGATCTATCCTGAAGTACAATGCTGTCAGTGATAGGATAATATTCATATGCCTACAAGGAAGACCAGTTAATACGACTATTATTCAAATTTACGCACCAACCACTAATGCCAAAGATGAAGAAACTGAAGCTTTTTACCAACTTCTGCAGTCTGAAATTGATCAAATATGCAGTCAAGATGCATTGATAATTACTGGTGATTGGAATGCAAAAGTTGGGAACAAAGAAGGATCTGCAGTTGGAAAATATGGTCTTGGTGATAGAAACAACGCCAGAGATAGCATGATAGAATTTTGCAAAACCAACAACTTATTCATTGCAAGTGCCTTTTTTTCAACAACATAAATGGTGACTATACATGTGGATATCACTCGATGGGATACACAGGAATCAAACTGACTACATTTGTGGAAAGAGATGATGGAGAAACTAAGTATCATCAGTCAGAACAAGGCCAGAGGCGGACTTCAGAACAGACCATCAATTGCTTATATGCAAGCTCAAGATGAAGATGAAAAAACTAAAACAAGTCCACTAGATCCAAAGTATGACCTTGAGTATATTCCATCTAAATTTAGAGACTATATCAAGAATAGATTTGACACACTGAACACTAATGACCGAAGACCAGATGAGTTGTGGGAAGACATCAAGGACATCATGAAATGAAGAAAGCAAAAGGTCATTAAAAAGACAGGAAAGAAAGAAAAGACCAAAAAGGATGTCAGAAGAGATTCTGAAACTTGCTCTTGAAAGTAGAGTAACTACAGCAAATGGAAGAAATGATGAAGTAAAAGAGCTGAACAGAAGATTTCAAAGGGCAGCTCGAAAACAAAGTATTATAATGAAATGTGCAAAGACATGGAGTTAGGAAACCAAAACGGAAGAACACACTCAGCGTTTCTCAAGCTGAAAGAACTGCAGAAAAAATTCAAGAGTTGAGCTGAAATACTAAAGAATTCTTTTGGCAAGATATTGAACAACACAGGAAGCATCAAAAGAAGATGGAAGGAATACACAGTCACTGTACAAAAAAGAATTGGTGGACATTCAACCATTTCAGGAGGTAGCATATGATCAAAAACAAATGGTACTGAAGGAAGAAGTCCAAGCTGCACTGAAGGCATCGGTGAAAAACAAGGCTTCAGGAATTGATGTAATACCAATTGACATGTTTCAACAAGTGGATGCAACACTAGAAGCACTCACTCATCTATCCCAAGAAATTTGGAAGACAGCTACCTGGCTAAATGACTGGAAGAGACCCACATTTGAACCCATTCCAAAGAAAAGTGATACAATAGATTGCAGAAATTATCAGACAATATTAGTATCATACGCAAGTAAAATTTTGCTGAAGATAATCCAAAAACAGTTGCAGCAGTACATAGACAGGGAACTGCCAGAAATTCAAGCCAGACTCAGAAGAGGACGTGGAACCAGGGATATCGTTGCTAATGTCAGATGGATCTTGGCTGAAAGCAGAAAATACCAGAAAGATGCTTGCCTGTGTTTTACTGACTATGCAAAGGCATTCAACTGTGTGGATCATAACAAATTACGGGTAACATTGTGAAGAATGGGTATTCTAGAACACTTATTTGTGCTTATGCAGTACCTACCTGTACATAGACCAAGAGGCAGTCATTCAAACAGAACAAGGGGATACTACAAAGGTGTGTGTCAGGGCTGTATCCTTTCACCATACTTAATCTGTATGCTAAGCAAATAATCCAAGAGACCGGACTATATGAAGAAGAACGGGGCATCAGGATTGGAGGAAGACTCATTAACAACCTGCAATATGCCGATGACAAAATCTTTCCTGCTGAAAGTGAAGAGGACTTGAAGCACTTACTGATGATCAAAGACTGCAGCCTTCAGTAAGGATTACACTTCCACATAAAGAAAATGAAAATCTTCACAACTGGACCAATAAGCAACATCACGATAAAAGGAGAAAAGATTGAAGTTGTCAAGGATTTCATTTTACTTAGATGCACAATCAATGCCCATGGAAGCAGCAGTCAAGAAATCAAATGACGTATTGCACTGGAGAAATTTGCTGCAAAAGACCTTTTTCAAGTGTTCAAAAGCAAAGATGTCACATCGAGGACTAAGTTGTGCCTGACCCAACCACAGTATTTTCAATCACCTCATATGCATGGGAAAGCTGGACAATGAATAAGGAAGACCAAAGAAGAATTGATTCATTCAAATTATGGTGTTGCCAAAGAATATTGAATATACCATGGACTGCCAGAAGAATGAACAAGTCTGTCTTGGAAGAAGTACAGCCAGAGTGCTCCTTGGAAGTGAGGATGGCGAGACCTCCTCTCATGTACTTTGGACATGTTATCAGGTGGGACCAGTCCCTGGAGAAGGACATCATGCTTGGTAGAGAGCCAGCAAAAAAGAGGAAGACCCTCAACGAGATGGATTGCCACAGTGGCTTCAACAATGGGCTCAAACATAGCAACGACTGTGAGGATGGCACAGTGTTTTGTTCTATTGTACACAGGGTCGCTATGAGGCAGAACCCACTTGATGGCACCCAACAACATGAGGTCGCTATGAGGCGGAACCAACTCGACGGCACCCAACAACATGGTGTCTTTTAATTAACATAATTTCTTAATTATAATGTTTATTGATCTCCTTTTTGCTTTGTCTTTTTCTCTCTTTTAAGAACCACTTGACTAGTTAAAAGTATTGAAAATATGCCACTATATTAAAATCTAAAAGCTTTATGGTTTTGCCTTTCTTATGTACATTTTTTTCCTTTTTTTATTGTGGTAAGTATATATAGAAAACATTTGCTAAACATTTTCTAATATGTATAATTCATTAACGTACAGTGACATTGTTCACCATGTTGTCCAACCGTCACTCAATTTCCGTATTTTTCCATCGCCGTTAACAGAAGCTCAGTGCCCTCTAAGCAATGACTCTTTTTTCCCCCCTCCCCTCTACCTCTGGTAACTACTAACCTTTGGGACTCTACACTGCCTATTCTAGATATTTCATGTAGGTGGGATCAAATAATATTTGTCCTTTCATGACTTATTTCACTCTGCATAATGCTTTCAAGGTTCATCCATGTTGGAGGACGTATCAGGTCTTCATTCCTCTTTATGGCTGAGTAATATTCCATCGTATGATGTTCCAATGTTAGCTCATTAATTATAATTTTCCATAGACTTTTTTTCAGATATCCTTTATCAGTTCAGAATGTCTTCTATTCCTAGCTTGCTAAGAGAATTTTTGTAAATCATAATATATGTTGAATTTTATCAGATGCTTCTATCTTCCTCTATTGATATAATCTACGATTTTTCTCCTTCCATATGTTAATGTGAATTCACATGGATTTATTTTCTAATATTAAACCAACTCTTGCATTCCTGACATGAACCCAATAGGTCATGATGTATTATGCTTTAATATATTCAGATTGATAGTATTTTGTCAATTTTATGCCTATGAATGTGATTTCCCTTTTTCATATTGTCCTTGTTGCTATTTTTGTTATTGTATGCCATTGAGCCTATTCCAACTCACAGTGACCCCGGAGGACAGAGTAGAACTGCCCCACAGGGTTTCCAAGGCTGTAATCTTTACAGAAGCAGATTCCCACATCTTTCTCCTGTGGAGCAGCTGGTGGGTTTGAACCACCGACCTTTCCACTAGCAGCCGAACTTTTAACCACTATGCCACCAGGGTTCCTTCTTGTTGGTATACTAACCTCAGAAAATAAGTTTGGGAGTGTGTGTTTAGAAACAAACCTGTGCAAATTCTCAGATTCTCTTGATTGCCCCTTCCTTTTCCTCCCTTGGTTGGTACCCCATAAATCAGGTTTTCCCTCCACTTTTGGAATTTAGTTAAATGCCACACCACAGGACTGAAATCTGGATTCCTGAGCAGCTGCCAAGGGGTGAGTGATGCAACCCAGAAATGAGAGGCAATTATACACCTGTGGGGTGAATGTTGACCAGTGAGAACTGGGAGACAGGATGGTACCTGGCAGGTAAATTATCCCTCTTCTCTCTCTCCTATGAAATACTCCAAGATGTTGTTCTCCCTTGCAACCTTTACAAAAAATTCCCAAATGCGGAGTCCCATATGCTAGGTGTCTCTTCTGGCTCAGTGAAGTTACAGCAATCAATGCAGTGAAAAAGAAAACATCTGGCTCAAGCCAGCTAACTATCAACTCAGGGCATGGTCTAAAAGATCTCCCCAGCACCATTTAAAAAACTCTTCAGTTCATTAATCTGGAGGATGGATTGTGCTGAAAGTCAATCCAGAAATTACAAATAAAGCTGAATTCACAGCCCCACAAGTCTCCTATGTTAAAGTCGAGGAATTAATAGCTAAAGAATGGGACCCTGAGACATGGGGTGGGGACAACTGGGTGTAAATACTTGAACTTCCTCTGAACCCTCTGGACTAGTGGTCCACTTTTGTGAGGGGACAGCAGTCTCCCCTTGCCTGGAGACCGTGTAAAAGCTTCAGTTGAAGTGGATGCCTCACAGGATGATGTTTGCTTCCTCAAGATCTCATTGCTTCTAGACCAATTATAAGGAAAAAGCCTCAGCATGATCCAATTGGGAAGTATGGTCCTTACTTCAGGAGGAAAGGGGTTATCACCAAAAAAGTTGCAGGATCTAGCTAATATGTACTTTCCCAGTAGGAATTGGGAGAACATGCCTGGGAATGAATCCTGAGGACACTAGACTAGGCTGGATTAGTAAGAGTCTGTAAATATGGGGGACGTTCTTCTACAATTCAGTATTTAATGTGGTCACGAAGACACTAGGAACTGATGCTAACATGCTGTTGGATGGCTCCTTGAAGCTTAAAAGAAACGATGATCTACAGTAAATGAGGTGGAGATGCTGGAACTACCTTGGCAGAGTATTGAGGCAGGACTCAGAAAGCGCAAAGAGCCTATGATCCTCAGATGGATTTATAACTAAAGACCAGAAGACTCACCATCTGATTATGTACCCCAGAAGGTCAAGAAAATACTCCCTTCTCTAAAACAGTAACAAGTATGCTGATGAGCAGCATTGCTGAAACCCTCAGAGGCTTGCAGAAGAGTTGATGGTAGAGGATACTAAAATGGAATTGGTTTCCCTTGTGTGAACGCAGACAACAGGATTCTGGAATAGCAGCGACCAAGTGCTCCCTTCCCCCCACTGGGTTGCCAGTGGCAATGTAGTAATTACCATAACAGACAGCAAGGAATGGCAACCAAGAAGCCTGGACCCACAGACATCTGCAGAGATGGCTAGTAAACCTTTGGAAGATAAATGGGTAGTCATCAAGGGTGTTACTTGACTGTTTCAACCATAATATATTAAGATTGGGTGAGCAAATATCAGCCCCTGCAATGAAAAATCATTATCCTTTCAGACCTAAGCCACTCTTCCACCCCTTCTAGGCCTAAGTTGGTTCTCAGACCCAGAGACCTTTGATGGAAGGGGAAGCTGGGATCCTTGAGCAAGGACTCTACAACGCCACCATAAGGGCCCGAAAGGGACCTACAGCCATTTGCTGGAGTATCTATACATTGGGGAAAAGGAGCCATAGAGATCTTTCTAGTACTGGATGTAGAATCTTGCTTTTTGGTTTAGGACAGAGGCTTAGGCCAAGTTTTTCTTTTTTCTTTTCCTACTGAGGGCCAGACAGTATTTTAGACTTTGTGAGCTACAGGGTCTCTGTCACAACTAATCAACTCTGCCACTGCAGTATAAAATTAGCCACAGACAGTAAGCCCATAGTAGTGGCTGTATTCCAATTAAGACTTTATTTATAAAAGCAGGCATTGAGCCAGATTTGGCCCATAGGCTATAGTTTTCCCAACCTCTGGCCTTGGCCATGGTCTGTTTTCATACAAGTTCTAGGAGTACTTGAAAAGAATATGCAGTCTCCAATTTTGGGGTTCATTACTTTTACATTTTATAAATTACGGTGTTCAAATCTTCTGTATCTCAAAATTTTGTCTGTTTCATCTATAAAGAACTGAGTTAAGTTTAGCTGTTGAAAAATCTCCCACTATGTCACAAATTTGTCTACTTTTGCCTTATGTAATTTGAAGCTATATTATTAGGTGCATACAAGTTTAGAATTTTTATTCTTTCTGGTTGATTGACATTTGTATCACTTTGAAGTATTCCTCTTTAACTCCAGTGATAATTCTACCTTGAAGTATGAAAGTTTAGTATTAATATAGCTAAAATAGACCTTTTTTTTGGTTACTGTTTTGCTGCTATATTATTTTCATCCTTTATTTTTGATCAGTGTCTTTTAGTTGGATCCCAGATTTTAAACTTCTTGGAAGCCAAAGTAAATGGAAGAATCTTTACTTAAAAGATGTAGGCAGGCCCTGACAGGGGACACAACAGAGTCCCTGATGGAGCAGGAGAAAGGTGGGGTGCAGAACTCAAATTCTAGGAAGACCAGACTTAATGGTCTGAGACTGGAGGAACCCCAGAAAGCATGGCCCCTGGATTCTCTATCAGCCCAGAACTAAAACAATTTACGAGGCCAACTCTTCAGACAGGGATTGGACTGGACTGTGGGACATAAAGTGATACTCGTGAGGAGGCTGCCTCTTAGCTCAAGTAGATACAAAAGACTAAACGGGCAGCTTCTGTCCAGAGGTGAGATGGGAAGGCAGAGAGGGTTAGGAGCTGGTTGAATGGACATGGGGAATCAGGGGTGGAGAAGAGGAGTGTGCTGTTACAGTATGGGGAGAGCAATTAGTCACATAACAATGTCTGTATAAAACTTGTATGGGGGAAAAATGCTGTAATTAAAAAAAAAAAAAAAGATGTAGGCAGGTCGTCAGGAGTTTATTTACTAGCTATTGGAGTCCTGGTTGCTCAGTGGTTAAGAGTTAAGCTACTAACCAAAAGATCAGCAATTTGAATCCACCAGCTGCTCCTTGGAAACCCTATGGGGCATTCTATTCTGTCCTATAGGGTCACTATGAGTTGGAATCGACACGACAGTAACAGGTTTAGTTTTTGGTTATGACTACCTAGATAAACCGACATTTATTATTGTTAGGTGCTTTGGAGAAAATTTTGATGCGTGACGACCCCATGTGACAGGGTAGAACTTCCTCACAGGGTTTTCTAAGCTGTAATCTATACAGGAGCAGATCGCCAGGTCTTTCTCCCACAGAGCTGCTGGGTGGGAATGAACTGACATACAGGGCATTAAATAGAACAAGGATGTCTTAGAAGGCAGTTTTACCAACTCCAAGGCTTCAAAGGCTTACACAACACTGCCTCTCTGGCTGCAACTCTTATCAGTTTGCTCACATTGATTGTTTAACAAAACAGCAATAGGTAATTTTGCCCACCACCAAGGGCTCCCAGTAAGTAGTTATGCTTATTTAGTACCTTGTCACAGTAAGGCAGGAAGAAATGATAAAGGCTTCCCAACAAAGTTGCTTGCTCCCCTGATCTTACTGTTAAGTCTTTGTCTACCCTCCCCTTTGCTCCTTTAATCCCTTTACTGAATGTTACTGGTTTGCCTACGTCAGTCTCTTCGCTGAACTCAAGCTGAGTGGAAAACCAGGCACTGGCAAAGTATTAAAGTGCCTGGTTTTAGAGAAGGCAGATGGTAAAAGGTGATACCAGCTTCCCAAATGCCATTCAGAAGGTGGCAAGAGCCTTTCCACCTCTGAATTATTGCCTCTTGCTAGCTTTTGTGACCTTAACAAGGCCCTGAAACTTATCTAGGCCTCAATTTCCTTACTGGAAAATTGGAGAGGTTTCCTTTTTCCAAGGGCATGAGGGTTAGAGGAAAATACTGGCTATGAAGGTAGCTGGCATATAATAGGCACTCAGGAAAGTGCTCCCCATTTCCCTCCATGTCCACTCTGAACCACATTGCCCTGAGCAACTCACTGGCCAAGAGAATTGCTCTCAAATAATGGCTTGCTGAAAGCATGTCTCTTTTAATGGAGCTGGCATGGCTTTCTTTTCTGCTCATGTCCCCTAGCAGTTCTTCTTGGGATTTCAAAGATGCTTTACCTCAGATTTCAAAGGAACGAAGAGAGACAAGACACTTGGAGGGAGGTCTAGTTCACAAAGGGAACAGTCCAGGGTGCATTCTCTCTCTTTATCTGAAGTCCAAGGTCATCATAGGTTAAGAGTTTTTTTTCCCCCTCAAACCATATTTCTCCTCTAGCCCTGAGCTGCTTTCATGGATTCACAGTGAACCAAAACTAAGCCATGACTTAGAATGACCTAATCTTTCTGAGTCTGACTTTAGGAGTGATAATGCCATTGTCACTAGGACTACTGATAAAGGCAATAGTGTATATACATACACCAACACACTTGGCACCCTGGGAGTTTTGGTATGCATGTGTGCCCCCCCACATCTGTGTCATGAACCCTAAGGTGATGCTGAGGTCAGGATTCGGGGGTAATAGCTCAACGTGCAACCAAACTACTGAGAATATACGCACAGTACAGGCAGAAACAATGCTGTATTTAATCTCCCCATCCTCTGCTCCACCCCCGGTTCCTGGTATGTGCTCAGCAAGTTAACAACAAATCCTCAGTGGTTGGGCTGGTGTGCTTTTTGGTTTTCTACGACCCTACTGTGGTACCATGGAACGTGGAATTTGGCTTCCCAGGGTGTATCTTGGGTCTACAGACGAGCTGTTCTACAAAGCTTATGTTGATTTTAATGAAGCACTATAAGACGGACTGACTGACTTGTGGGTGGTTTTGAGAAACCCTGCTAGATGTAACACCTAAAGTTCCAATTAGTATTGAGCTTGGGAAACATTGTCAAAAGGATCCAGGCTTCAACCTCCTTTACTCTGTCCTTCACATAATCACCCACAACACGTAAAGCACATTTCATCTTCAACAACATACACTTGTGCAGATAAAAAAAGGTGACCCACACTTTCATTGTCTTTATTTTTCATTGATACTGTATGAATACAAAGTTTCTAGAAAGCTACAAAATGTCTACCACTTTATCAAGAAGGCATCAAAATGTGTCACTTTGCAAAGACATGAAAACACCTGCAGGAACTGACACAAAAATAGCATTTTTAGAGTGAGGAAATAATTGCACTTAACTGTCATGGATATTAAAGTTATCACACATATGTACCGCGAAAGCTAGGATACATTTTTTTTTTTTTTTTACAAAGCACTTTATAAAAAAATTCTCTGCACACAAACCCTATAATTTTCATATATCTATCATACTAAAGATAAAGTTCACTTTAAAGCCAACACTTGGAACATTTTTTAAACAAAAAGGTACCAGTACCTAAACACAGACATTAACAAATACAAGAATACTGTACTGCCAAGAGGTTTAACCAAATGCCTTTTGAAAGTTTCTGCAAATAGGTTAAGAAAACATTGTGTGAGAATTTGCCCCCCACCCCCCTTCTCTCCAATCTACCCCAGAGGAACCTCATTCCCCAAAAGGCAGGTTCTGTAGCCCGTTCCCAGCAGCAGTACAATATCAAAGAAACCACTGACCAGATGAAAATGCTTATGGTCACAAGCCCATCTTACGCACGACACTAAGACACAGACTGTGAGAATTCCATTAAGTCATTTAGAAGGTGAACAAACACACATGGCAAAAACTGATTTACATAAAATTTAAACATTAAAGAATTTAAAGGCTATTCAGGTTTCTTTCTTAAATGTTACAAAAATTTTTTTGTCATTTTTCAGGCACGTACTGTTTTTTGTTTTTACTTTTTTTTGTCTGCAGTCATGAGCCTATTGAAAAAGGCCTACAGAAATGAATCTTTCAAGGAGGTAACAGGGAAACATTTTTTTTTTTTTTTTTTAAGAAGTGCAGTTCATATCTAATTTACACAGTGAAACGAATCACAGAAAATGACTAATGCAAAAAATGAAAAAAAAATCAGAGACTGGTTTCCAATTGATTTATGCCTAGAATTTGCCAGCCTCTCTTGGAGAAAGGGGAAGGAAAAACAATCTCTTAATGGAAGGCAGACAAAAGAGAGTCAACCTGAGAGAGGTGGAAACTGCTGGAATCTGACCCCATCTAACGACGAATGAGCAGGAACGGAAATTCTGTCTCGATAAAACGACAGTGTGAGGGATATGACTGACTCAATGCAAATTCATGGAGAAGAAAACAAGTTACAGCTTAGGAAATAGGACAATACATACAAATATTTCATCCGACTTAACGGGCATGACTTCAGTGAGACTACCCTTTGTGATAAATTTTAAAACACAAAACCTTCCTTTTTAATGATATAAGCAATGAGTTTACGAGAGGAAACTATGACAAACAAAGCACAGTAACATGAAAATAGAAGCAGGAAAAAACAAAAACACATTTGACTGTAATTTCTTCCAAATTGTGGTACCAGTTGGGAGGGGCTGAGAATTCAAGCTGCTAATCGTAACGTGTTGAGTAATTTTCTTTTCGGGGGGGGGGGGGCTTAGAAATTTCTATAAATACTCACAACTTGGTGTGGACAGAAATCACATGAGAAATTTTTGAGCTCAGAGACGGTGTTCTTAAAGACACCAGGTAGAGACAGACAGAACGTATATATTACGAGTTCAGAGGCTAACTTTCAAAGATATCTGATGTTATTTTTAAGTCTGTATTGGTAGAGAAAATCTTTTTTCCTGGCTTTTGTTTGGCTGGTGATTTTGCCTTCTTGTCCTTTTCGCTCATCTTGCTTACCTCTATCAGTTTTACCAATTTATACAAGGTTTTGATCAAAGCCAAGGTGGACTTTTAAAAGAGCTGACCCTTTGAGGGCTGGAACATTCTTTGAAAATGCCGAATTGTGAATGGTGCTCTTTGGAAGTTTCTCATAGCACATTCATACACAATACTCAGAGTCAACGTTTTCACTCTGAGAAGAACGCTTCAATTACAGTGACCCTAACACATTTTTGTTCTGCACTGTCATCTCAGTTTGAGGCTTCCAACTTTCAACATGGCATCATTGTGTAAACCAAGGAAGTGCGCACTGTCGTCTGGATGGGAAAGCAAGCCTCCACGGAGACTGAACATGAATACGAGAAGAAGGACAAAGCCGTCACATCTGTCCACAGGCCGAGACGCTGTCATTCGTGTGGAAGTTCCCTCACACAGATGTAGGGCTGGGTGATGAGCTGACGTGGCACACGAGGTCATCGGCACACACAAATACGACAGTTTCTGGGGTCCCACTTGCTGCAGTGTGCTCTTGGTGAGTGGGGTGGGCAGGCTCCCCCGACAGACTTGCAGCGGCAGGGGCCCAGGTGGTGCTCTTTTGTGAACAGAGGCCTGTGGTTGGTTACTCATCCCAGTAAACCAAAGGCATTACGGTGATCTCAAAATATTTTTGGTCTCTCTACAAATTATCGTTACTATGGCAGCACTTTTCTAAGCTGGAATCTCAAACCAAAGGCACTTTCATGCTAGAGTGCAGAAGATTCACAAATAGCTAAGTATTTGGTCATGAATTTAAAAGGCAACATTAAAAGTACAATTTCCTTTTCGTAGTCAACGATGAAGTTGCAACCTTTCAGTTTTGGTATATACATTTGAGAGTGTGGTCAAAAAACCGACTCGTATTCAGTTTTCAAATTGTAGACTAACTAGTCTGTTTCCTAAAGAACTGGAGAAAAATGGGCTTACAAAACAAAAATGAAAACAATGTTCTTTTTTTCTGTTTTACATACCGGGCCAATTAGCAAAGGAACATCGAGAACACATGTAAGAAAAGGCTGGTGGCACGACAAAGGTGCCTCTAAGGCACTGCTTACTGGACGCTTTGGCAGCTCTGAATTTAAAACGTTCTCAAAAGTAACAGTAGTAAGAGAAATGCTTCCAGCTTACAAAAGGGCTCACAGTTCCGAGGCAGCCTTTTGCACTGCACACAGCCTACATGCAACATCTCAGAGATTTAAGGCTTTTCAGAAATGACATGTGTAGGGCTTTGCCACAGAAACATCAACATAAAGAAATCAGCAATGCAGACACATCCTCCTAATGTCACAGGTGTGAACACCAACAAGCAGAATCGGTTCTACCATTCATTAGGACAGGTGTAGTGTACCAGAGCATATAAAAAATTGTACAAATTATATGTACCTGGTTTGTCACAGTGACTGTCATTTCATATGATTCCCATAATTTACGGTTGTACAAAAACAAATTGCTAAAGCCACTACACTATTGAAACCAACAGAAGCCTTGGGTTTAAAAGTCATTTGGGGACTTGTAACACCAAGAGCTTGGAACGGGGGCTGCTTTTTGGCTGGTCTGAGTGCAGAAACTTTGCTGCTGGGATGCTTGGCAAATAGAAATTTGACTCAGAGCCTGTGGCAGGCAAATTGTCCTCAGAGTAGATGAAAAGGCTCATCGGCTTTTCACATCTGCTGTGAATGCCCCCAGACAGCTACAGTCAAACAAGACACACCAGTGGGAAGCAGCAGCATCAGGGTGATGCTGTTGCTTTAGCAGAAGGGAGTTTCTAATCTTCCTCTCTCTTCTGAACTGATCCTGTCCACACACTTAGGATCATTTAAGCATAGAGCACTGAAGAGGAACAAATGCCACCAGACAAATCCATGGATTAAATGCGTAAGTCCTAGCATCTCTCTCTTATTCTGTCACTAACCACCTGGGTGATCCTGGGCCTCAGCTTCCTCACCCACAAAATGAAGGAGAGTAGACTGTGCTCTCTTTTACCTGACCCCTCCCTCTTCAATCCATAAGGTTGAAAAGAAATGTTCTAGAGGCTTCAGTAAATTCTACAAATAGCATTGATTGTAAGGCAGAAAGTAGAAGTAGCCTTGAGGAAATTTACTGAAGTGATTAAAGATTTGATAACGAGACTTATGAGTTCATAATAATGAAAATAGTTGGGATTTTTTAAAATCCTGGTAAACTAAGGGTTGAAGATCAAATTAGAAACACACTTTAAATTGGTGTGTGATTTCTGGGATGATGGTGACCAGCTGTGCTCAGCTTCCCCAGTGATGAGTGAAAGACGACTTGTCAGAGAGAGACTGTTATACAACAGAAGTTCTGAAACAGGAAGACACATGGACACAATGTCACTCAATTAATATTCCTGTCTCCTGATGACCTGAGACAGGCCTGGCAGGAGATGAGCATCTTTGGTAGGGTGAAATGGAGGGGGAAAGAAATCTCAAATATAGTCACTGTGGCCTGTGAGGTTGAGGGCAGTGGTTCTCAACTGAGGCGATTTTGTGGCCCAGGGGATATCTGGCAATGTCTGAAGACATTTTGGGTTGTCACAACCGGAGTAGGATGGGGGGTTGTTACTGGCATCTAGTGGATAGAGGCCAGGGATGCTACTAAACATCACAGGACAGCCCCCCACAACACACAATTTTCTGGTCCAGAATGTCAACAGCGCTGAGGCTGAGCAACCATGGTCTAGGGTAGCTTGGACATTTTGTGATTCTAGGACATGTTCTGAAGAAGTCTTGGTTTTATTTTAGGCCTCTCGTTGAGATGGAAATGAATGCCAATAGACCAGAGCCCTGTTCTTCAGCTCCTCCCTATCTCAGCTGTCGAAAATTTACCTACGAACTCTCCCGTGAAAGCACAAGATGTCCCTGAAACAAACCTGGTATCGGAAGGTCATGAGGAGATAGAGCACCTGAAAGAGAACAGTGAGGACAAGTCTTTGGAAAGACTTCATTTAGGTTAGGCCCAAAAGCTTTAAAGACAGGGGAGAAGACTCTGTCATACAGGGTGAAGGACTAAAGAGAGACTCAGATTGCAAGTCACAACACAAATCCCCCTACAGGGTCTCAATTGAGAGAGATAAAGAGGCCCAAGAGTTTAGGGAAAATATCTGTCCTGCAGGAACCTTTAGAAGAACAAAGTAAGAAGTAAACAATGAAACATTTAGAAATTTTTAAGAGCAAAAAGTAACCCTCAAACCCCATTATGTAAGCCCCTGAGACTCCACTACAAAGGCATGAGGAGGAAGTGAACACTGGTGATGAAGCGGACCAGCTCGACCCAGTGAGTTCAGCAGACCTAGGTGTACCTTTCTCTGCAGCCAACAGTGCTACCCTCCAGCCAGTCTTCTCGGGTTGCAGTCTTTTTGTGCTTTGAAAAGTGACTTCCAAGAGCCCCCTTGGCAGCACAGAAGAGCCCCATTTCTGGGTAGGAGTACAGACGTCTCTTCCTCTGAGGTTCTGGGATGGCCTGGGTCTTAGCCACATAAGATAATTTACATTCCTTCGATAGTCCTGGCCCTAGGAGACTGGGGGCTCCCTTGAGGAAAGATGCAGGAAACAGGACCAAAAGAAACATCCCTAAATGGTGCGTCCAACAGATGTCATTGCAAATGCGGTGACCACAGAAGTGAGGAGCTTAGATGCCTGGGTTGAAGACCAGACGGAAGGGCAGACAACTAGGGAGATCCCTCAAAGGCCCGCTGTAATCAGGAACAAATGGAAGTCTCTTTATGGAGGGAGGATGAACACTGCCCTCCTGATTTATGTTCAGGATGTGCATTCCAAAAGGCGAGAGGCTTACACTTTCTTCTCTGGACTTCCCAGTGACAAGTGGCATGCATTTGGGAGAGGTCAGGGTTGGTCCAGAGTATTTTTCTGTTTGCAATGGCCAGCCATACCCTTATGCTCATGACCACCAGATTTTGAGAAAGGTATAGGCAGGGTCACAGCAGATGCTGAGATGGAAAACAAACTGTGAGTTACATGGACATGGCAGAGCTGTTTATTTTCTGGTTTGATGAAAAAAATCTTGACCATGTTCACAACTTACAAAACTTATTTCATATTCTCTTGTTTTAACACATTCACAATAATTAGCAAAAAATTATTTTCCTCTGGGAAGTTGGTGGGGGGTACCCTCTTGTCCTCTTCCCAGTGAAGCACTTACAGAAATAACCAAAGGCATGTGGCTGCATCAAGCCATCTCTGCCTGGGCAATGCTTTGGAATATTTGGACTGGAAAGTTCAATCTCTCCTGGGAAGAGAACCAAATGAGCCTTGTTTGAAAAGGTCAGAGATAGATAGCTGGGCCTCTTTAAGCCTAAGTCAAACAAGTACTGTGACTTATTGAGAGATGTCAAGTGAATGGATGTCCTTAGAGATAATGTATCTAGATCTATGGACAAAGATTGAGATATACATACATATCAGCACCTAGCAAACTGAGTGACACTAACTAAATGTTCAATAAATACGTGTTGGATAACTATATATGCCTACGTGTATATATGTATACACATACACATACATATAGTTATAGCAGGTTAACATGTACACTGGGGATCACCAGAAAAAAAGAATTTATCCACAGGCTGGTGAGGATGCTTGTATTTTCTGGGGAGCAGAGATGCTAAAACAGATGAGCCTTTTATTTGTTTGACTGATGAAATTTTCTCCCAGCCACAGGATCTTCTATACTTTGCAGCTCACAGTGCAGTATTCATGCCAATTTTAAATTTTGTTATTAAATTTCAGTGGTTCAAATATTTACTCATCTTAATAAAAAATTTGGTTGTCCATATAAAATATAACTGCACACACAAGACTATAAACATTTTAAGTTTAAATGTTCAACATTTATCTACTTATTGCAAAAAGAGCCATCTGTCCTTTTTCATTAAATAATCAGATCATCACATTAGTACAATATAATTTTATATTTTTAAATATACTATATATGTTAAGGATAAGGGTGAAGTTTTCTTTCTTTGTAATACCTGTTCACGAGTTTAATGGATTAGGAGATTAGTTTTAACCTTGAGGAAAAAAAAAAAAAAACAACACAAATTTGTCTCATTAAGATATTTCTACCAAGCATTTCTTAAGGCTATATTTTAACATTTGGTTTCAAAAAAGAAAGAAAAGTTTCATTTAAAAAATAATTTAGTGAATTACATTCTTTCATCACTTCCACCCTAATTAGTTACAAAGATAAGTCTAAAGAATCTTAGTTTTGTGTACTCATTTACATTTATATTTAAAGATTAATTTAACTTGTATCTTAAAACAAGAATTTTATGTTGGAAAAAAAAAGAACTAAATACATTTGTATAAACGCTGTAAATGTCCCATGGCAAATGCTGTCTCGATATTTTCTACCACAATTAGACACAGGTCTCTGCAGACAGAGACTTGGGTTCTTAAGGTTCCCCTTTCCCGAGGAACTGTGGGCTGCAGATCTGAAGAACACACAGAAACAACTCTATTTCTCTTTTTACAACTGTACCAGAACTTCACAGCTACAACGGTAGTATGAACACATGAAAAATGACTTCACTCAAACGGGATTTAGAAAAGTTGAGGTGGCCTCGGGGCTGGGGCACCACCCCTGCGTGGTGAGGTTTACAGTCAGTCAGTCATTCGATAATGGAGTGTGTGTGTGCACGTGTGTGTGTCGTGTGTGTGTGCGTGCGTGTGTATAGACAGATATCTATATATATAAATAACCATGTTCAGTCCTTTACAAGCCTGTAAATGTGATGTTGTGCTCCATGTTCACTATTTGAAACTTCAAATACACAGGCCATGCAGAGGAGGGTTTCTTGTGTATCCCTGTTTGTTACCACCTGTTAAAAAGAAAAAAAAAAAGGTAAATATATATGTATCACCACAGGGATGACTCCACATTCCATCTGTGCCATGACAGCCACCATGACTTAACTGGAGAGGAAGTCTTCAATTCAGCCAACAGATTATTAGAGATCAGTTCAGCCTTACTCTGACCTAACGCAATTTCAGAACAAAAAGGGTCTCACTTGAATCCTATCCAAACTTGGCTACCACATGTAAGAAAGACCTTGTAGATACAGTCTCGCCCATAATCTGGGCCTAAGAAGAGACCACAGAATTAATTTTATTTCTTTACAACAAACAGAATTTTTCTCTCATTCTGTCCTATCCTAGGAGATTGTCTCCTATCTCATTCTTAAACATTTACTGAATTTTGTTTCACAACAGCCAACAGTGGACTTAAGCTCTGTGAGTGTCTCATTCACCACTGCATTAACCAGCAGTGCTGGACTCAGGAAAATACCTGGTCAACGAACAGTGGTAAGACTAGAATCACATCAAATGACAGTTCTTTTTAATTTACGTAGGCTTTATCTTACAAAAGGAGCCCTGGTGGTACAGTAGTTAAGAGCGTGGCTGCTAACCAAAAGGCTGGCAGTTCAAATCCACCAGCTGCTCCTTGGAAACCCCACGCGGCAGTTCTACTCTGTCCTATAGGGTCCCTGTGAGTTGGAATCGACACGACAGTAACAGGTTTGGTTTTTATACTTCAAAATTATGTTAGGGTATTTGTCCGTTTTCTCTCTTAGGTTGAGTCTCTTGAATCCACCTCCCTTCTGACTGCCCACAGCCTCATCCTTCATTCAGATCTTGCACTCTTCCCTCCCCACTGGACCCCGACTCCCTTCCTCCTCAGTCTGGTCTTAATTCCCTCATGACATTCTCAGAAGAAACTTCCTAAAAGCAATCCTAATCAAATGTCCTTACAACCCTTCAACGACTCCCTGTTTTAAGAAACAGCTAAGACAATCCATTCAGAGTTTTGGTTAATTCCTGAGGCTACTTAATATCCATAATAGGATGTCAAACTCACCTTCTGCTCATCTGAGCGCTAGCGCTAAAGTGATGCACCTAGCCTTAAACAGCAACAGAAAGCACCTACGTGACCAGTATCTGGTGGCACCCAAACTTTGAACTGCTCAATTTTCATCAAAAGACCATCTGAGAGAAAATGATACTAATGAAGGGTTATTTGTTGTTATATTGTTAACTGCTGTCAAGTCAGCCCCTGACTCATGGCAACCCCATGCACAACAAACCACTGCCTGATCCTTCACCATTTCGTGACTGGCTGCGGATTGGACTGTTGTGATCCACAGGGTTTACATCAGCTGATTTTCAGAAGTAGATTGTGAGGCTTTTTATCCTAGTCCACTTTAGTCTGGAAGCTTCTCTGAAACCTATTCAGTAGCATAGCAACGTGCAAGCTTCCACTGATAGATGAGTGGTGGCAACACAGGAGGTGCACTGGCCAGGAGGTGAAGTCAGATCTCCCACATAGAAGGCCAGTATTTGACCACTAAACCACCATGGCCTGCAAAAGAGTTATTAAAGAACATGTATGGAACCCTGGTGGTGCAGTGGTTAAGTGTTCACCTGTTGCCAAAAGGTCAGCAGTTCAAATCCACCAGGTGCTCCTTGGAAACCCTATGGGGAAGTTCTACTCTGTCCTATAGGGTCACTAGGAGTCGGAATCGACTCAACGGCAACAGGTTTGGTGTTTGGTTTTTTATTCCAAACCTTTCCTCAGACTACTGTTTTCTAAATTTTAGAAGATCACGGACACATCTGAGACACTACAGAGATTCCTTCCCTAGAATAAATGAAAACTTTATGCAAAGTTACATGTGTGCCAACTGTACGCTAATTATGTGTCTGTGAACTGAGGCTCACGGCAACTCATTTACCAATCGCCTACAGCAATGGCTCTCAACGCTGGCTGCACGTTAGAACTACCTGGGGGAACTTTAAAAATAAACAAAAATGATGCTGGAACGCACCCCTCAGAATTTTTAAAATCTTCCTGGGTGAATCTAACATACAAGATGTTTTAAAATTTTATTATTTATTTTTATAGTAGTATGCTGGAGTTGGCTCCTACTTATTCATGAGTTAATCATTAAATATAAGGAACTTTAGAGCCACGCAACTGTTGGCAGCTTGAAGTGCCCAAGGAGGAAGTATTTACACCACAGAAACTGGCAAAAGCTATTAATCAAGGTTTCTTTGGGGGTAGGGGGAGAGCTTTTTCTTTTAACTGCACACCACTGCTTGAGAACCACTGTCCCAATGGATCCCAAAAATCCAGGTAAAAAATTCCTGCTCTACTGGTAACAGGGAACTCAAGGTTGAGAAGGGAGAGTGTTGACATGCTGTGGGGTTGTTAACCAATGTCATAAAACAATATGTGTACTAACTGTTTAATGAGAAGCTAGTCTGTTCTGTAAACCTTCATCTAAAGTACAATTAAAAAAAGAACAATACCTGCTCTAAGTAGTCTACTTCTTAATCCTAGTAATAAGGTAGGCCTTCAGAGGGCTGAATAGCTGACCATAATATCGTCTTGCTGTCCCTTTCAGTACAATTGTTTCTATTAACTGTTTTTGGCATTTTTCCTTCAGTTTCATCAGGAATGTTATTTTAAAAATAAGGCTTAAGAAACCCATTACTCACGGGAAATAGGGTGGAAAGGAGGAGTGTGCTGTCACCGTATAGGGAGACCAACTAGGGTCATGGAACAATGTATGTATAAATTTTTGTATGACAGACTAACTTGAATTGCAAACTTTCACTTAAAGTACAACAACTATATATATATATATATAAAAAGAAACCCATTACTGTGTATTTTGTATTTATTGTAAGGACACTCTTCCTAATAACCTTTCCAGATCCCCAATGAAGCCCCAGTGAGAAATCTGTTTTAAAGTTAAATGTTAGGAAAAATATACACATAACACCGTCCAGGGAAGCTGGTAAGTTTTCCCATCATAGACATTAGAACTATTGTTTGTTCCTTTCCCTTCTAGCTGCCCTTTTTTTTTTTCTGCTGCCTGTAAAGTTTTGACCATACTTTTCAGCTGCAATACAAAGGGCATTTTTCCCCTTCCTGGTCATTGCATTTTATTCTGATTTATATTTCTCTTGGTACTGAAAGTTTGTATTTTGCTATCTTTTTGCATATAACTTCTTATGAAGCCCTGCAAATCCTTTGCGGAATGAGTCAAGATATGTTTGAAACCTACTGACCCAATGTTTGCCTCATGTTTGATTTGCATACCTTGTTGCTGCTGAGACTTGAGTTAGTGGTCTTAAACTTGGCTGCACACTGGCATTACCCGGGTGCAATGCGATGGGTTGCTTTTATATGGCCTTTCTAGCCACGGTCTTGTAACTCCCACCAGATGACTGGGTGGGACTAGGCAAATAAGGTGCACAGTACCCTTGTGGGGTGAAATAAGGTGTATGAAACCCTAATGAGGGGACTAGTTAATTTTGCAGTCTGCTAGGCTTAAAAGAGAGTTAATCCTAGGGCAGAGGGGGGATATCTCACTACCACCAAGAAGAGACGGGAGTGGAGCGCATCCTTTGGACCCAGGGTCCTGTGCTGAGAACCTATTAGATCCAGGAGACAGAGAGCTGTAACACCAGAGACAGCGCAAGATGACAAGAAGCGGCGGCAAGCACAGCAGAGAATTGGCAGTAGCAGAATCAGGAGGCTGGCAGGAGATGGCACAGTGGGCAAGGAGGCTTACTAGAGGAAGTAGGGTGCCTCCAGGCACTTGATGGAGCTAGGCTTGCTGACCCACGGAGCTAGAGAGCGTAGCGCCTTCCGGCCAGTGCTTACTGGCAGAGTGGGGTACACCCAGGCACTTACTGGCAGAGCTAAAGAGCTTTGTAACACTTGCCCAAGCAGGGCAGAGGCCATGCTGAGAGGGTGAGGGCCAGAGAGAGGCCTGCCTGCAGGCACGGCTGAGGAGTTGTTCTGACCAAAGAATTATATCCTGAGTTGTTTCCGATCCTGAATTGTAACCTGTGACTTCTCTATTAAAACCCATAATCGTTGAGTATGGTCTGTGAGTTCTGTGTGGCCATGGCAATGAAACATTGGACCCAGAAGAGAAGAAGAGAAGTAGAGAGTGCTGTGGGAGGGACGGCTGGTAACAGAATTAGTAAAAAGACTGGAGGGTGGAGATATGTTTGTCCTCCAACTCACAGGGCTCAGCCTTGGGCTGATGCTGATGGTGATTCTCTCTCCCTCAAAAAGTTAGAGGACGACCTCTGACGCCCCACCATGCCATTTTTACACTGGGAACTTTAAAAAATGCCCATGCCTGGGTCCTATCCTCACAGATTCTGATTTAAGTGATATAGGATGTGCCTTGGGTATCTGGGTCTTTCTGATGTGCAGCCAGGGTTGAGAACCACTGACATAGGACACTGCTTTTTATTACCCACCTGAATTACTGTCTGCCAAGCCGAGAAGTCCCTGCTGAGGAGACCACTTCTCTAAACTGAAACCCAAATCGAGCCCAAGTTTGCCCCATGGATGCTGTGACTTCGACTGTTGACTGACCACCTGGGGCCCAGCCCCGTAGCCTGGTCAGTTCCTAGGCCCAGGCCCCGGTGCCTCCCAGGCCCACCTTTCTTCCTTTCCCCAACAATCCTCAAGGCAGAGTCTGCCAGAGTCTACCAGAGTCTCCCAAGACAGGAAAGAGCTGAAACCGTTACCAATAAAATTGTGAAGTTTTCCAAAACACTGTTCATCATATATTTCTCTGGTAAGTGTTTGAGCTTGTGGATGAAGTTGATCATATATTCACACATCGGGGAGCGGTTTATTCGGTATACAAATCGGCCATTCTCAAACCTTGCATACTCCGTCTGTGAGGGAGAAAGGATTTGAGCATTTTTACACTCAACTTCAAAATGCATGAAACAGATACTAGTGATTGCAAAAGCATGTCTCTGGAAAGTACTAATCACCTGCTATGTACTGTACTATTTGTGTGTTTCCTTAAAGAAAATTCTATCTTTAAACTTACTGCTATACACAGAAAGCATTATTTTTTCTGGAAATAAAACTTAAAAAAAAAAAAACAGTTGGAAAGATGATGGCTTTAAAGGAGATTTACAAAGATTATTTGTAGCAAAGTTCAGAAAAAAAATATATAACTGCCTATTTAAGTGACTCTCTACTTGGGGAATCCTGGGGCGTAGTGGTTAAGAGTTTGGCTGCTAACCAAAAGATCGGCAGTTCGAATCCACCAGGGGCTCCCTGGAAACCCCATGAGGCAGTTCTACTCTGTCCTATAGGGTCACTAGGAGTTGGAATCGACTCGATGGCAATAGTTTTGGGGAAGATCTGTGAGAGTAAGCCCCAGAGAGTTCCTATTCTTCAAAAAGCCCAAAGAAAATTCTTCTTCACTGTGGTAAGGCCTCACAGGCCAACAACCAGTACTGCTAATTTCTCTGCTTTAGGGAATACTGGCTACTTCACACTGATCATGAGCCTCTGTCAGCTATAGATGTCTTTAATTAAAACGAAATATAAAAATATCGGCAGAAGCAGTTTGAAGATTCCACTGAAATACTTAAAAATAAGAAACACACTTGTACATAACGTGGATCAAAGATGAATTAAAAAGGAAATTACAAAGTAGCTAGAGAGTAATGAAAAGGAAAATACTTTATATCAAAACTTACGGCACACAATAAAGCTATATTTGAAGGCCACTTAATGAGGTAGTTTCACATGTCTTCATAATTAAGGACAAAAAACTACAAAACTAAATACGCATTTTAAAAAATAAAATTAACAATAACAACAAAAAAAGCCCACAAAATAAACCAAAACCACAAAGAAATCAAAGGAAATCGGGAACAGGAAAATAAGGATAAAAGCTCAAATGAATGCAATTGAAAATAAAAAGTGTAGACAGAATAAATTAAAAAGCTGTTTCACTAAAAAGGCAAAATAAACAAACCCTTCATAAACTTAAGAAAATGCATAAAAAACCATTTTTTTTAAAAGGACAGGATTAAAACAGGATAAGAGACAAAACCACAATTACAGAGAGATTAGAAGATTTACTAAACGTCACATCACTCAACTCTAAGAAAAGAAAAAATTGAAAACCTAGGAAATACGCTCTCCTAGCGAAACACAAATTCCAGTATTAAACCAAGAACAAGTAGAAAACTCCAACAGACTAGCTGCTTTGAAAGAGACTAGAAAGCTGTTTAGAGATCTACCAGTGAAAAAGGTACACAGATCAAATGGTTTCATAGCTGAGTTTTATGTAACCTTTAAAGAACAGTTACTTTCAAAATTATTTAAACCATGCCAGACCAAAGAGAAAGCTAAGCTTCCTGATTCTTTTTATGAATGCAATATACATTGAATACCAACAAGTGGTATAAACAGATTTTTTTTTTAAAAAGGGTAAGTATTACTGTATTGGTTGTTAGAAGACACAAAAACTTTATATAAAATATCAGCAAGTAGAATCCATCAATACATCCAAAGTGGGACTTACTTCAGAAACGCTGTGGTGGTTCATATACATGAAATGCATGAACCCAATTCATTATATGGGAAACTTGGTGGAGTAGTGGTTAAGTGCTACGGCTAACTAAAAGGTCGGCAGTTTGAATCCACCAGGCGCTCCTTGGAAACTCTATGGGGCAGTTCTACTCTGTCCCATCGGGTTGCTATGAGTTGGAATCGACTCGATGGCCAACGAGTTTGGTTTTTTTTTTTTAATTCGTTATATCAACAAATTGGAGGAAAAAAAATCATATAGCAAGAGTTGCTAAAAAAGCATCTGAAAAAATACTGCAGCTCTTACTAACAAATGTGGGGATATATACCATTTAAACATGGCTGCACTATTGACAACTGCAGCCCGCAAAGGCCTCTATGCTGCACAGCATGTTGAGACTTGTCCCCAACATGTTGAGACTTGTCACGATTTGTTTTCCCAAACCTTTTGTCCCTTTACTGATTGGCTTGTTTACCTGAATTCCTTCTCCCTTGTCGGCACCCAAAGCCCACTGTTTTGTTAATCGCTTTATTGCTTGCTGTATTGACTATAAAATAAACTCCTGGGACTGAAGTGGGGTTCGACTCCTCAGAGTGACCCTCCTGGCCCCACTTCTCTGTAAGAGTTGTGGCATGGTTACTGTCTCCGCCGCTCCCTGCGACAGATGGTGCCCCGTGTGAGGAGCTGCGACAAATAAAAACTCTAAGTACAACAGAAATAGAAAGCACTCAAATATATGATAAAGACCATTTATAAAAAACGAAAAATAAACATAATACTAAATGGCAAAAAACCAAAACCATTTCTATGAATAACAGCAACAGCAACTATCCACGGATACCTACCATTACTACTTCTATTTAAAACTGTGTTGGAGGTTTTAGCAAATGAGGAAAAAAAAAAAAAACTGGCATAAACATTGGGAAAAAAGAGATAAAGACTTCTCTTTTTGCTGCTGATGCGATTATACAAAGAAAACCAAAGACTTAAGGAAAAAACTACTGCAGGTACAAAGAGATTTTGGTAAGATGAACAGATAGAATATACATATACAAAAACCGATAGCTTTTCTAGCAACTAGAATCCAGAAATGGGGACTTGCGACAAATTATATGATATTTCAGAATATATTTAATAAGAGCTGTATCTATATGATGAAAACTGTGTAATCTTATAGTAAAAGACATAAAATAAGATGGAAATGCAAACAAATTCTTGGTCGGGAAGATTTAACAACAAAAATATATCCATTTTACCCCAATTAATATCTAAATTTAATGCAGTTACAATTAGATTATCCAAACAAGGTTTCTTCCTCTTCCTTTACATTTTTTCAAATGATCCCATCATTTGGAGTAATAAATGCTGGTTACTAGCTTAGAAAAAAATATGAAGAAGAAGAAGAATGAGACTGACTTGCTTTAGCAGGTATAAGAATATACTATAAAGCCAATGTAATCCAATCAACACGGTATTGGGAGGTACAGTGACAAATAGAGAATAGAACAGACAATCCAGGAACAACCAGTATATGTGGTAACTTAAAGGGGCAAGGTCAGTTTAGGTCGGAAAGGATGAATCACTTAATAAGTGGTTTTGACACGAATGCCTATTTGGAAGAAAATATAAGCAGACTCCCATTTCACACCGAATACAAAATACATTCAAGATGGATTAAAGACTTAAATGTAAAATTCTGCTTGCCGAAATCATCCACCTCCTCCATGAAAACTCCTGGGATTTTACCCATCAAAGACAACCTTTCCTTGAACTTGTACAGAGCTTTGGGTAGATTATCTGAGGACTCAAAAGGGAATAATCCGAAATATGAGAAAACTTATGTGGTCCTCTTTTTTTTTTGTTTTTTCACACGTACCTGCCCAGGGGAAAAGTCCATGTACAGAGAAGCATCCATCCCTCATGACTCAGTTACACAGCAGCATTGCTTAACCACCACTCTCCATGCTTCCAACCACTGACAACGAACTTTGCTTCCTCCTTCCCAGAAGAGATGGAAGGCACCTGGTTCCACGTCTCCCACCCGTGTCATTATACACCTTCTCACCTACCCTCTCCTTGGGCTTCCTGGACATTGCATTGAGCTGGTTCTCCTCCTCCACTTTGGCCCTCTGCTTCTGTGTCTGTATTTCCTTCTACTCACCCCAGGGCTGGCTGCTGTTCCCCAAATTAATCCTTATTCCTGTGCACGCGTTGTTCCCTTTCTGCAGCTAGTTCTCCGCTCCTACAGCTTTAATTATTCCTAATTGATATTCGGCTTTTACCTCTCTCCCAAATCCTAGATCTATAATCATCCCCTGGCTATTTCCTCTTGGATCCCTTATTTCCTTATCTCTGCTGGTGGCACTACTGTCCTTCCAAGCACAGAACGTAGGTGCAATCTTTGACTCTTCCTCCTCTTGTATCTTTAATATCCAATCAGTTTCAAAGTTCTATTCAAAACCACTTAAGTAAAGCTCATGTCACCTAAAGCTTTAACTGACTACCTAATCCACTCACCTATATTCTCTTCTGCCGGCATAATCCTCCTTAACACAATTCTCATGAAGCCCCTCCTGGGCTCAGGAACCTACGAAGGCCTACAACATCCCAAATTCTAATTGTACAACCCAAGATCTTAAAAAAAAAACATGTCTCCCCCCCACCTCCAAAGCACTCTATCTCACTCCTTCACACAACGTTCTTGTCACAGGCTCCTCAGAGGCCCAGGATGCCTTCAAACAAAAAGTGCTCACTAAACATGGATCAGCTAGGTGATAGATGGAAGACACTGGATAATCCAGCTTTAAATGGATTGCCAACTGCAAACATTATTCACACAGAGCAACTCACTGATAAAAAATACACATCTTTAAAAGGGAAGATGCACAAAATATAAAAGCCATAAATAGGTATTTGATCCCAATATATAATGAAATATGCTTAAAACATTTAAAACAAGGGGAAAGCAAAATGGCAAAAGCAACATTATCAAACTCAAGGTGTCAGAGTTTTAGAAGGCAGGTGCCAGTCAATGAGTGAATGCACTCTGCTCATTATCTGCAATGCCTGGGAGTCCCCTTGGACCTGTGGATTGGGTGGGAAGGGCATCACTGGGACCCTCCTGCTTCTGGTAGGTGGCAGGTCCTATCTATAACCCCCAGGTTTCCACACCAGGGCACCCACAAGGCCTCCCTCATGCAGAGGTGAGCACTGCTGGTTGAGCAGGGCAGACTGCAGACAGAGCCAGAGAGGGCTGGCACAAAATGTCATCCTGCTTGCCTCCTATCAGGTACTCTCAAATCATTTTGTCTTTTTTAGAAGTAACAGGGAAAAGATGGGAGAAAGGGGAGGGAAGGAGGAGACATTAAAAAAGTAAAACTCTCGGTGTTCCAATGAAGGTTTAAAAGAAGGCAATGGTGTGCCCCTGAATGAAGGTTTCAGTATTCAGAGGCCAACTTACCTCTACTTTTTCTACTACTTGCTTCCCAAAGGAGCAAACTTTGGTGGAGCAGGTGACAGTCATGTTTTCAGAACTCTCATACTGACTGGTTACACCATAAAAAGCCCCAGCATCATCTTGAATATTGCAGTTTAAATCCGCCTGTTGGAAAGAAAATGGAGGTGGGGATTATTCTCATCCCAGGAGTCATGGCAACAAGCAGTAACTGTCAGGGTACGACCTCCATTTGGAGTTGAGTAGAGAGCAGGGGTGGCTCAGGGAGGTGGGGTGGTGATGCTTATCTAGAAAAAAATCATTCACCAGTTAAATTTTGAAGTGGGTGCTAATTTGAGCAGTCTTCCCTTGAGATGATACGTTACATATACCTATTTCATTTTACTTTCATGCATTTACTATCAGAATGCTGTACCCTTGCAATAAAAGATCCATGAGATCTTTGAATGAAAACAGTATATGAATCAGTTTCATATTCACTTATCTCTAGAGATTTTTAGAACAACAGGAGAATCTGCAACTAGTGATTTGTTACATGCATAAAAACAGAAAAGTAAAAATTACAGCATCTGGAGAGGAAATGGTTCCTACTAAAAACTGGCTTACAAAATTCTCAATAATTAATGCAAACTGTCATTCATTTAACACGTTTTTAAATTGAGTATCTACTATGCACTATATGAGACTTAACTGCAACCGAATGTGAGATATGTAAATAAAATAATTCAGACAGCAAATAACAAACACACCGAGAGTACTCAGAGTTCAGACAACTAGAGGGATTATTTAAGAGGATGTTGAGAAAGAGATATTTACACAGGAACTGTTAAGACTTGGACATGCAGAGACGGGCTGAGGGGATAGTGTGGGCAGAAGCCTGAGGGGCTTCATTCCATCTACTGTGTAAGGACTAAAGAAAACCCGCTGCCATCAAGAAGACTCCAACTCATGGTGACCCCATGCTTGTCAGGGTAGAACTGCGCTCCACAGTGTTTTCAATGGCTGATTTTTCAAAGCAGACTGCCAGGACTTTCTTCCGAGGCACCTCTGGGTGGACTTGAACTTGCAAGCTTTCGGTTAGTAGCAGAGAACATTAACCATGTGTACTACCCAGGGACTCTAAGGACTAAGGAGACTGGGAGAAATACAATTTGGGTTCAGATCAAAGAGTGCTAAACAAGGGGTGTGGGCTGTATCCGTAGGAAATGGGGACCTCTTGAAAGTTTTGAGCAAGGAAGTGACGTGATCAGTGTTGTCCTTCAGTGAGAAATCTCTCAGCATGGTGTAACAGACATTAGTGAGGCAGGCTGAGAGGCTGCTGCAGGTCTAGGCTGCTGACTGATAGCTCCCTTCTTTTAAATACCTACTGATCCCAACTATACACCAGGCACTGTGTCTGCAGCTGGGGATACAACAGTGAGCAAAAGCTGAACCAATCCCTGCTCTCATGGGGCTTATGCTCTAGTAAGGAAGGCATTACAACAGAGAGATGCATTCCTGACGGAGATACCAGCACAAACAGCAGTGATGAGAGGGATCCCACAGGTCCAGGACCTCCAACAATGCAAGGTGATTTTTCAGGCAGGCAGGGCATTCCCCAGGAAAGAACAGGGTTTAAAGGGTACATGTCAGAAAAAAGAGCTAAAAAAAAGGCCAGAACAGAGAAAGCGAGGGAGAGCGTGGCAGAAATGGCTTAGGGGTGGGAGGATTTTGGTCTTATATCAGCTATCAGACAAGTCAGAGTCGATGCGATGGCAATAGCTGATTTGGTTTTTATGGGACACAGGAACTGGGAGCAGGAAATGGGATGGGAGCAGTGAGAGGGGACAATCAGATCTACACCCCCAAAATCACCTCTGACCACAACCCGGAGAGGACTCTGGAAGACAGCATGAATGAATGTAGAGAGAGACATCAGGAGGCCACTGTAACAGTCCTATCAGAGATGATGGAGCCCTGGTGGCATAGTAGTTAAGAGCTCGGCTGCAAATAAAAAGGTCAGCAGTTCAAATCCACCAGCTGCTCCTTGGAAACCCTATGGGGCAGTTCTACTCTGTCCTGTAGGTTGGCTATGAGTCGGAATCAACTCGACAGCAGTGGGTTGATTTTTTTTTTTTTTTAAATAAGAGATGATAATATTTGAACTATTGTGGTGGTTATTGAGAGAGGTGGGTAAATTTGATACTCAAATGAGACTTTGTACTTCGTGATGTCTGAAACATTCTGATTAGCTAATTTTAGTACACTGGTGAGCATTAACCACCAGGAGAACTCAGCACAGATTTTAAGAAAATTACCTGAGTCATCCTACATACATATTTTTAATAAGGATCTGTACCTGAATTTCCTTTTTGAATTGAATATCAGGAAAACATCCATCTCCTCAGGCAAAACTGGACTCAAATAAAGAGAACCTTCTACTCTAACATGCCAAGAAATTCAAAGTTAAATTTAGTGCTCAGCTGAAGTCATTAACTTATTCCAGGTGTTTCTAACAGCAGCTAACAACCAGTGTATAGCTCTTTTTATTTGTTTCCAGTCTGCTTTTACTTGTACTTGTCCATAAATTTTTTAAGATTCCTCGTATTTTGCTTTTTGGAATTATAGGGGGCATAAATCCTGAACAAACAAAAATACCCAGGCATGCATTTTTCTCAGATTTAAAGGTTTAATGGTTGCCTCCATAAAATTGCAGCTAGGTGGTAAAGGATACATGTCTCCTCTCTATCTGCATCCAAGCTACTCAAGGCCAAGAGTGGCTGGGTCTACTGGAGCTTCAGCTTCCAGGGCAGAAAGGCTAGCAAGTCCTGCCCATTCATCCTAGGCACACAAGGTGCTCTGAACAGTGGAATTATCTCCAAGTGTTCCACAGAACAGTCGTTATGGAGTTTCTCATGGCATGCACTAAAAACTGGTCTTCAAGAATTTGCCACTGCCTCACTGTTTTGCTATCTTGAAATAACATCTCTCAGGAACGTGTCTTAGGTGTTTTTGCAGTAATGGATTATTGGTGACATTCTTCTTAACTGTGGGATTTATGCTCTTGCTATTATAAAGTAACTCGTGCCAAAAATTTTTAGCACTTTTTCAAAAGCAAAAACATGCATATGGTTATAAGGAAAATAACTGTAACAAGAGTACACAGTTTTTTTTATTATCTATGAGCTAGTCAACCTGCCCAGAGGTAACCAGTGTTACCCGTTTCATGAGTGTCCTTTTAGTGATATTCCAGCATATTCAAACATATATTCTTTTTTGCACAATTACATATTTTTTTCTGAATCATTCTTTTTTTTTTAAAAAAAGTATATACCTTAGAGATCATATAGTACTGTTACGGGATATCAGTATTCAAAAGAATTTAAAAAAAAAAAAAAAGCCATTCTTTTTAATGGTTGCATACTATTCCATTGCTCAGATGCACCATAATTTAAAAAGATAATTTTTTTTGTCATTGAGAATATACGCAGAACATACATCAATTCAACAATTTTACATGTACAATTCAGTGACATTGATTACATTCTTAGAGTTGTGCAACCATTCTCTCTCCTTTTCTGAATTGTTTCTCTACCATTAACATGAACTCACTGCCACCTAAGTTTCCTATCTAATCTTTAAGTTCAGATGCACCATAATTTAATATGTACCCTACTGATGAATATTTAGGATGATTTCTAACTATGCTGCAATAATGAGTTTATGTGGAACGAGACTTCTCCTGTGCATTAGAGATTATTTTTTGTGGACTAATGGACCACAACTACCAAGCCTCCACCAGACTGAGCCCAGAACTACATGGTGCTCGGTTACCACCACTGACTGCTCTGGCAGGATCACAAAAGAGGGTCCCAGATAGAGGTGGAGAAAAATATAGAAAAAAAATTCAAATTCACACACATACACACAGGCTCACTGGTCTAACAGAGACTAGAGAAACCCCAATAGTACGGTCCCTGGACACTCTTTTAACTCAGGACTGAAGTCACTCCCAAGGTTCATGCTTCAGCCAAAAGGTTAGACAGGTCTATAGGGCCAAGAAAAACACATGTGAGGGATGTGCTTCATATTTCAATCATGTATAAGAGACTAATGGGTACACCAGCCCAAAAGCGAATATAAGAAGGCAGGAAGGGACAGGAAAACTAGATGAATGGAAACAGGGAACCTGGAATGAAGAAGGGGAGAGTGTTAGCAACCAATGTCACAAAACAATTCGTGTATTAACTGTTTATTGAGAAACTGATTTGTTCTGTAAACTTTCACCTCAATCACAAGAAAAAATAATTCTTTTTTCAACTTTGAAAAATGAGTATAAATGTATTGTGAATAAAATGTTAGCTAATATTGATCATGTAACTTAAACAAGGAGCCCTCGTGGCGCAGTGTTTAAGAGCTTGACTGCTAACCAAAAGGTCGGCAGTTCGAATCCACCAACCGCTCCCTGGAAACCCTATGGGGTAGTTCTACTCTGTCCTATAGGGTCACTATGAGTTAGAATAGACTCGACAGCAACGGGCTTGGTTTTAATTTAAACAAGCTAGTTATTTATGATATAAACAAGTTTGCTGTTTCTGGTGTAAGGGTGAGGTGTGGGAGGGAGCAGAGGGAGATTAGCAATGGGTGGGGAGTCAATGGTAGAGCAAATGAAGTTGTTTTTTTAAAAAACTTTCAAACCTACTTAGGTGATTTAACCAGGAGAGGCATTTCTTAAGAGTTACACCTCAATTCCCTAGGCATAGCGTTTTCTTTCATTTTTTAATGAGTCTTTTAAAAAATTTATTTATATAAATGACATTATTTTTGACAAGCGAAATATTTAAACTCTCAACAAACTTGAACATTTAAAATCTAAAGTAAACACAGAAATGACAGCTTAAAAATGTTAACCACATTTAGAATGGTACTTACCATGACTTGATGTTAGCAAAATCACTTAAAATTTTCAGAATTCTCATGTTTCCACACGTACTTGAGTAATGCTAGTCAAAGTAGCTGTCCCATGGCATATTTGACCAGTAGAGTGGATCATTTTGAAGATCCCCCCTTTTTCTCTATGACAAAACCATTTTCCCTAATAATTAGCACCGTTTCATTATTTTACATTTTAAACACAGAAACTCCAAGTAGTCACAGAGAACGACAGAAGTAACTCAAATTTTTACTTGGTCTTCACAATCACTGTGCTATCATTGCTCATTTCCGAATCTACTGTTTAACCATAGGAAAAGTAGTATCATAAGGGCTGCAGAATCAAAACAGCTCAAACGATTCCAAACTGGTAAGAACTTCCTCTGGAAATGAATATGAGGATGAGTCCACACACGTTATTAAAAAAAAAAGTGGTAATATAATGGCTAAGTACACCTACTCATCACTTATCGACTATCTCGTTATCTGACATTTTGCATTTACAACAGTAAAAACTCTACTATCCAACTATTTTGCACATTAATGATGTATGTCTGGCAGTAACAAATGCTGAAGTGCAAGATGAGAGTAACACTGGCTGTGATGGTTAAGGTTATGGTTTGGCAGTTATGTAATGATGTAATTTGGCAGTTATATAATGATGTAGTCATCCTCCATTTTGTGATCTGATGTGATCACCCCCCCATTTTTGCATAATGCCGATTTTCACATAATGACCTGGTCTTTGGAACCAAACCATGTCAATAAGTGAGAAGCGGGTGTAATATAAGTGTGCTAATTTGAAGCATATAAGGTCCGTAGATGGCACAAACGATTTGCCCATGACTGCTAACCTAAAAGCTGGCAGTTCAAACCCGTCTAGCAGTACCGAGGAAGAAAAGGTCTGGTGATCTGCTCCTGTTAAGACAGTCAAGAAAACTCTATGGAGCAGTTGTACTCTATACATATGGGGTCACCATGAATTGGAATCAACTCAACATCAATTGACAACAACAACAACGACTTGAGGCATACATGTGTGTATACATATGTGTTTGTACGTAAGTATAAAATGAAAACTCAACACTAATTGCAGCAATTATTTAGGATTTAGGCCAACAGAGGATTGTTTTTTTCAGAGAGGAGCAGAACAGTGGGTGCACTGTAATAATAAAAAGGAAACTGATTTTTAGATGGTTTTGCCATTGCTTCTCAATTTTCTAAAGACAACGAACCCCCTTTTCTAAAGACATTTTCTAAAAACAGTGAACCATAGCACCTACGGCAGATTATCCCTACCACCTCATCTGTGGTTTATCACTATCCATTAGAATTCCCAAAATAATTTTAGTTAGTTATAACTGGAATGGGTGACCTGCAGTTATGACAGGAACTATCAAAAAAATGAAATCATTTAAGAATACACATTATCAAAACCTGCCTTTAGAAACTATCCCCATGAGTTTAAAGTTGTCACGGTTTACTTTTTTTTTAATATAGGTTTTTTTGACAAAGATTCATAAAAGTGCACAAACCATATGCTTACAGCTCGACCAATTTTCATAAAGTAAATATGCCCATGTAACCGACACCCAGATGAAGAAACAGAAAAGACCCCACCACGCTCCCTTCCCATTACAATCATCCCCACACCTCACAAGGGAAACCATCATCCTAAATTCTAGCATTATATATTAGTTTTGTCTGTTTTTTTGAAATTTAAATAAATGGAATCACACTGTTACTCCTTTGTGTTTAGCTTCATTCATTCAACACTGTATTTCTGAACTTCATCAATGTTGATGTGTGCAGTTCATTCATTCTCATTACTGTACAGTATTCCATTGAATAGATAATACCTCAATTTATCCTTTCTACCTCTGATGGACATTTGAGATGTTTCCAAATTGGACCTATTATGAAGAGTGCTACTGTGAACATTCTCACATATGCTTTTTGATGAACACATGCCCGCATTTCTGTTAGGTGTTTCTAGAAATGGAATTGCAGGGTTGTAGGGCATTTTAGCTTTCCTACAGATAAGAGGCACAGATGATTTTTGAATTTTTTTTTTTAACAGTTTGAGAAAAGTTTACATTTAATTGTTAGCGTACAATTAACAGGTTAGATTTTAAAAGGCTTCCCAACTAATTATAAATAACCAATTCACTATAACAACTGCTTTGCAATTACCCTTGAACATGGAAAATAATCATGTAACCATCCAACCATATCACAGCTGCTCTTCAGGAATTTTCTAGGAGGAGGTATTGATGTGAAAGATAATTATCTGTCAGCTATCCCAGAAAGAAATGTGGTCACTAAACTCCCATGAAGCAAAGGTAGTATCAAAGAAAGAATACTACATTAAATCAACAATGAAGGAGGCAAACTCTGCAATGAGTCTGGGATTCAAGCTGAATTCACTACTCCCCCTCATGACTCATCTTCCCTACAACTGAAAACGCTGGGTGTGAAGCAAACCTATTTCATGTGGTTCTGAAGGCAAGAAAATGAGGGGGGAAAAAAAAGTGCTGGTATCAGAGAGAGAAACAATTTCTGCCTAATCAGCTTTTATTTGACCACAGGCTATTTTTAAAAAGCAAACAAATACAAAAATGCAAGAAACAGCCATAAACTAACAAACCTAACTTCCCAACACAAATTTCAAATTCAAACCACATCCTATCCTCGGGGGAAAAGCCAGCTTACAATCTTGGTCATGGGCCACGTTCTGAAGTTTGACACTTTAAAACTTAATTGGGGAGGCAAGTCCAGGGAAACAGGCCCTTCTGAGAAATCTTTGCCGATTTTGCCTTAGAAACAGAGATCTCCAAGTATGAACCGGGCTCAGGGTCAACTCTTCAATCTCTGAATGCCAAAATCCTTTCTGCAGCATCCCAACCTGAGCAGCCTTCTGGCTAAGTATCTCCAAACACAGGAATATCATTATCTTAATACTTACTGCATTGCTGGACAGTCCTAATTGTTAAGATTGTTCTTTTTCCTGCAGTATTAGCTTCCTGTTGCTGCTGTCAACAAATTTACCATCTTAAATCAGCACAAATTTATTATCTTACAGTTCTGTAGGTCAGAAATTTGACAAGTGTCTCACTAGGTTTAGATCAAGGCATCAGCAGGAGTGCATTCCTCTCTGGAGGCTCTAGGGGATAATCCATTTCCTTGCCTTTTCTGACTTCTAGAGGCTGCCCACATTCCTTGTCTTCTGGCCTCCTTTCTCCATCATCAAAGCCAGCCACTGGAATGAGTCCTTCTCAGCTGCTTCTCTTCCACTTTCAAGAACCCTTGTGATTACACTGGACACTCCAGACAATCCAGGATAATCTCCTATCTGCTGATTAACCAGCTGCCATCTAGTTATCTAGTTAACTCCAACTCGTAGTGACCCCATGTGTGTCAGAGTAGAACAGTTCTCCACAGGGTTTTCAATGGCTGGTTTTTCAGAATTAGACTGCCAGGCCTTTCTTTGAGGTGCCTCTGGGTGAACTCAAACCTCCAACCTTTTGGTTAACAGCTGAGCACGTTAACCACTTGTACCACCCAGGGGCTCCATCTGCTCATTACTGTTATTGTTAGCTGCCTTCCAGTTGATTCTGACTCATGGCTACCCCATGTATGCAGAGTAGAACTCCTCCACAGGGTTTTCAAGGCTGTGACCTTTCAGAAGCAGATCACCAGGCCTCTCTTCCAAAATACCTCTGGGTGGTTTTGAACTAACAACCTTTCGGCTAGTAGTTAAGAGCTTACCTGTCTGGGCCACCCAGGGACTTCATCTCTCGTGCAACCTTAATTCCTCTTTGCTATGTGACATATTTAGACACATGGACATCTCTGGGGAGCCATTATTCTGCCTACACACTTGTTAAGTTCAAACTGCTTCTCTGTAACTTCCACAGAGTTTCCACCTCTGGGGTCACACATATCTAAGAACATTGTATGAGAATTCTGCATGTTCTTGTTACTCTCACCTTTCCCCTCCCCCTTCTCACCCACCACAAGGCTCTTCAGGTCCTGTTTCCCAGGATTCAGGTTCAACATTAGTTTTATGAAACTTCATCCTGGTTTCAGACCGCCATTCCATCTATGGATAAGGATCTTTTTGGCTCCTGACTCTTCACCTGTCATTATGTCATCCCAGGCATGCATTACCCTCGTATCTGACAGACTGAATAGCAGGAGCATGGGATTTGGAGCCACTTGTTTGTGTCTCAGTTTCCTCATCTTTAACACAGAGAAGACCCGCTTCCAAGGGACACTGTGATGATGCCAAGAGTTAATGCATATGAAAGTTGTCTGTAAATTCTAAGAGGCCACACACATGACAGCCATTAAGAATTCCAATAATCACTCCTTATTAACTTGTTGATTTAAAGTATTGAATAGGACAGAGATTAAGTCAGAGCTTCAAGTCATATATCTTCAGAGACTTTCCCTCAATGTAGACAGTGCTTCATAATCAATAGAGGTAATAAGGATGGTCATCACGGAGTCCGTCAAAGCCCCAATCCGTATTTGTCAGGTGTGTGGCACAAAGCTAACAATGGCTTCTTCTGAACAGAAAAATCAGGACTTTTTTTGATTTGAGTTTATGACAAGTCTTATATTTTGGGTATACCTTCTCAAACGTATAAGTTACCATCTTTTCCACAAATACATGATTAGAGAGATGTTACAGAATTATTTCTGGAAATAAAAAAGGCAATCATTAACAAACGTTTGTTGAATGAATTGAAGACTCTGTCAAGGATTTCATTTTACTTGGATCCACAATCAATACTCATGAAAGCAACAGCCAAGAAATCAAATGACATATTGCATTAGGCAAATCTGCTGCAAAAGACTTCTTTGAAGTTTAAAAAGTAAAGATGTCACTTGGAGGACTAAGGTGTACCTGACCCAAGCCATGGTATTTTCAATTGCCTCATATGCATGCGAAAGCTGGAGAGTGAATGAGGAAAACTGAAGAAGAACTGGTGCCTTTGAATTATGGTGTTGGGTGAAGAATACTGAATATATCACATGGACTGCCAAAAGAATGAACTAATCTGCCTTGGAAGAAGTACAGCCAGAATGCTCCTTAGAAGCAAGGATGGCGAGACTTCGTCTCACGTACTTCGGACACGTTATCAGGATGGACCATTCTCTGGAGAAGGACATCATGCTTCATAAAGTAGAGAGATGGTCAGTGAAAAAGAGGAAGACCCTCAACAAGATAGATTGGCACAGTGGGTGCAACAATTGGCTCAAACACAGCAACGGTTGTGAGGATAGCGCAGGACCAGGAAGTGTTTCGTTCTGTTGTACACAGGGTCACTATGTGTCAGAACTGACTTGACAGCACCTAACAACAAAGTCTAGCTGCAGGCAAGTCCTGGAAAACAATATAAATGCACAGCAGAAGCAGGTCACAATGTTAGGTAGGAAAGGCCGCCGATAACAGAAAGGGAACAAAAAAGGCAATGTTAAAGTTTCCCAAATTCTTCCCCAAACCATCCTTCTCTTACCCTCATTACTGCAATTTAAATATTTAAGGCCCCAGATGAGACTCTGGGTTGGCTTCTCCTCTATAACCCATCATTCAGCAAGTCCATTTATTCACGGATGTATTCTGCTGCTCAATTTCTTTTTTTTTTTTTTAAATATTGAAAATACACAACCACCACCACCGAACCTCTCCATCCCCCCAAAAAACTCAGTATTCTTCAAAGAGTGATCCTTCTCATTTCATGGGTGAGGAAAAATGAGGTCTCGCAGGTTTACTCTGACATGTGGGGTCACTATGAGTACAAACTGACTGGACAGCTCCTAACAACCACCACAGCAGCCCAGTTAAGTAAGACCCAGACTCCTCTGAGGCGAGGGCAGGGCCAGGGGATAGCGACTGCCCCTGCAAAGGCTCAGGGGTGGGACACCCAGCTCATGGCAGCAGAAGGACCAGGCAGTGAGCGGGAAGTGAACACTAGTGCTACTGTTGCCAGCTGAAGAAAGGGAGTGTGCAGCTCACTCAGAAGCAGCGTTTGGCTGATGACAACCACTCTGTCACAAAAGGGAGGCAGATAACTCCTAAGAAAAGGGGCACCCGGGTCAGGAAGGGAGCTGGAACAGACACTCCCTCCCTACCCATCCTTCCCTTCCACCCCGGAGGGCTTGGAAGGGCTGGGTGGGAATTACTTGGTTCCAAAAATGAAAACATCAAGAGGCTTGTCCCTGACAAGAGACAATATAACAGGCACTGATGGATACAAGAAGACACTAGTGTTTTCAAACCACCACTTTGAACCTCTCTCCTCTTCATCCTCTCTGAGCAATGATCAAAGGACCAAGATTTCAAATTGTGAAGCAATTTTTTCCAAAGGCAGCATCTGGCTCCTTGGCAGGCAGCACTGGGAGCTGGGCTCTGCTGTGGGCGGCCATCCAGGCCTGCCACATGGTGAGGCTCGACCAGGCAGGGCACGCGGGCCTTGCAGCTGCTCCCACAGGCGCCAAAGGACAATTGTTCTGCACCGGGCGGGCCGTGAGCTGTCAGGCAGAAGTGCCCCCAGAGGCAGCACTGGGCAGGGGGTCTGGAGGAAGCTGGCTGCTCCCAAACCCACCCTACCAAACTCATTTGCATACATTCGCATCCTGGCCAAGACCCCTGAAGCCAGCCCCCACTGGCATCTGGTGGCCTGGGGTGAGGGCAAGCTGGGATGACCATGGGACAACTCCCCAGCAAGGCAACTTGCATTTGTGGAGGGTGAAAGGCACTGCCTACGGGAAAGTGAGTCTTTGAGTGTGTTCACTTCTGGCCATTGTGCTCCTGCCCAGCACAACAGGACAGCAGCTTTACTTCTCCTGCCACAGCTGTTTTAAATAAGAATAGGAATAAACTCAGCCAGGCTCTTCAAGTTACTTCCCACTAATTATGGCATATATTTACATCTACAAAATAGAAGATTTCAAAAAAAACCCACCCAGGGCCCCTTTATTGTGCAGATTGGGACCCCTATTTGAATTTCATAAACATTCAGTGCTTCAAAGAATCTTAAAAACTTGCTCTAATTACAATTACGCACTGCTTGAAAGGCGGGTTGTTTGCATTGCAAATTCCTACAAATACCAGCATTCATTAAAAACAAAAAAAAATTCAATTAATATCACCCACACAACTTCAGGTAACTGCCACTGGCAATTTCACACTGTGGCTGGGATGAAACAGCCAGGGTCTCAGCCCCAACTACAAAGCAGGCACACAGGCCAGTTCTTCCCAATGAAGGCAGTTAATTAGGATGGGGCGACCAGCTGAACCAGTCCTTAACCATCACATTCATCAGGTGTATGCACACCAGCCCTGAGACCACCCTTACCAAACCTGGAAACAGAACCTTTTTCTGGTTCAGGGTTTTTCTGCATGAAAAATCTCACACACAACAAGGGAAAAAAAAAAAAAAAAAATCAATCGGTCATGTGCAGTTATTTAACACACGCAGGGTTGCCAGATAAAACACAGGACACCTCGTTCAATTTAAATTTCAGATAAAGCAGTGATTTTTTTAGTGTATGTATGTCCCAAATATTGCATGCGACATACGTATACTAAAAAAGTATTCACTGTTTTACTGAAATTCAAATTTAACTGGAAGGCCTGTATTTTTATTTGCTAAATCTGGCACCTCCATTAACAAGTCACCGTTACCAAAAACAACAAAAACTGGGATTTTCTCTTAAATTCTCATTGTCGTACAAAGGCATCTTATGCTCAAAATATTTTAAGTGGCAAAAAAAAAATGAAGTTGCAGAATAATACTTACGGATAATCTTCTTTTAATAAAAACAAACTACGTATATATGCATAGTTTGGAAGAATATATTCTAAATCTTGGGATATGGCTGATGGGTATGTGTAACAGACAGCTCTCACTTTTTAGTCTATGTTCTTCTGAACTACTGGAACTATTTGTAACAAGCTTATATTACTTTTGTATTTTAGAAGGTAAATTAAAACGGGGATTATTATGGACTGAATTGTATCCCCCTAAAATATGCTGTAAATCCTAACCACTACATGTGACTATAATCTCATTTGAGAATGGATTGTCTTTGTTATGTTAATGAAAAATAATTAGCATAGAATGTAACTTGAATCAATCTCTTTTGAGATATAAGAGAGATTAAAGGCAAGCTACAAGCAGAGATGGGGAAAGACTAACGCCAAGCCACGTGGAGATCTCCAAGGAGCCAGGAAACAAGCTGAAGAGACAAGGACCTTACTCCAGTGCTGACAGAGAGAGAAAGGCTTCCCCTAGAGCCGGCACTCTGAATTTGGACTTCTAGCTTCCTGAACCATGAGAAAATAAATCTGTTTGTTAAAGCCATCCACTTGTGGAATTTCTGCTATAGCAGCACTAGATAACTAAGACAGAATTTGGTACCAGAAGAGTGGGGTGCTGCTCTAACAGATACCTAAAATGTGGAAGCGATTTTAGACTTGGGGAATGGGTAGAGGCTAGAAGAGTTTTAAGGTGCCTAATAGTAAAAGCCTAGATTGCCTTGAAGAGACTGTTGGTGGAATTATGGATATCAAAGACAATTCTGGTGAGGGCTCAGAAGGAAGTGAGGAGAGCTACAGGGGAAGTCTCTACAGTCTTAGAGAATACATATGGCGCCAGTAACAGAACGTTGCTAGAAATGTGGACATTAAATGTGTTTCTGGTGAGGCTTGAAAAGAAAGTGATGAACACGTGACTGAACAATGGAGCAAGTCTGATGCTTTTTACGCAGTTGCAAAGAATTTGTCTAAATTTTCAAATGTTTGGTGGAAGGCAGAGCTTGTAACTGACGAACTTGGATATCTAGCTGATGAGACTTCTAAGCAAGATCTTGAAGCTATATGGTTTCTTCTTGCTTATAATAAAATGCAAGGAAAGAGATGGACTTAAAAATGAAATGTGCAAAATGAAAACAGAACTTAAAGATTTGGAAAATTCTGTTGTACAAACTAAGGACACATGTCTTAGATGTTCACCAAGGACATGGTTACACAATTTTTTGTTAACAAGAGTAAGCCTGTGACTGATGGATCTAACCAACTACCACAGCAGAAAACCCATCAGCTTAGACTGAAAGGGACTGAGAAAGAATGAAAAGAAAGAACTCTGTCTCTTGGAATTCTACAGGCAGGAAATAAGCCAAAGGAGCTACATCTGTAGTACTCTAAAAAAAGACAACGGTCATCCTTGGAGCAGCTCAGAGATCAGCAGAACCGTTGGAAGGAGCACAAGTAGCAAGGTCTTCTCGGTTTCAAAGGGTGGGGCCGTGGTCTCCTGTATCTCAAAGGTGGGGCCATAGCCCCCTAGGTTTCAGAGTCGGAGCTTTGCCAACTCAGATCTTCACCAATTTGGTTCTGGAGTGTGAGGCTGCCATTATGGTGTGCCAGGGGTAGGGGACCGCCACCCAAAGCTGAGAGGGCAGGGCTGCCATTTCCAAGTACCAGAAGAATAAGGCCTGCCGCGACCAAGGGGATGGGGTCACCACTCAGCTAAAGAATGGGGCGGCCATAAGCTGAGGAAGCACAGCTGCCAACTGAGCGGGCCTGGAAGGTGGAGCTGAAGCCCAGGGCAGAGTGGCCTCCTTCAGAATCCAGAGAGCACAGTCAACACCCAGCGCCTACAAGGCAGGGCCATTGCTGAGACTGTCTGAGAGAACAAAGGATTATTTTCAAGCCTTGAGAGCTAATGTAATTTGTTCTGCTGGGTTTGGACTTGCTTGGTGCCCATTATCCCTTCTCTTCCTCCAATTTCTACCATTTGTAATGGAAATGTCTACCTTGTGCCTGTCCCACCATTGTACTTTGGAAACAGATAACTTGTATGGCAGATTTTACAGGTTCACAGATGAAGAGACTTTTGCTCCAGGATGGAATATGGCTAAAATCCTACCCATATTTGATTCAGATGATTCAGAAGATATTTTGGACTTGGAGTTGATTAAAGACTCTTGCGATGATGTGATGGGGTGAATGTGTTTTGCGTGTGGCAAAGACATAAATTTTGGGACCCAAAGGGTGGAATGTTATGGATTGAACTGTGTTCAACCAAAATATGTGTTGTAAATCTTAACCTCTATGCCTGTGGTTATAATCTCATTTGAGAATGGGTTGTCTTTATGTTAATGAGGCAAAATTAATGTAGGGTGTATCTTGAGTCAAACTCAAATTTTGATATATAAAAGAGATTAAGCACAAGTTAGAAGAAGAGATGGGGGAAGACTGATGCCAAGCCACATGGAGATCTTCAAGGAACTAGGAAATAAGCTGAAAAGACAAGGACCTTCCACCAGAGCCAACACAGACAGAAAGTCTTCCCCTAGAGCTGGCACCCTGATTTTGGACTTCTAACCTCCTGAACTGTCAGAAAATAAATTTGTTTGTTAAAGCCATCTACTTGGGGTATTTCTGTTATAGCAGCACTAGATAACTAAGATGGGGTGGATGGGTGGCATGTATCTCGGGTCTCCACCTACACAGGGAGAAAAGATTTCACACATTATCAAAGGTCTAGGACTAATTTAGGGGGTTATGGTGGTTCGATGATAGAATTCTCACCTTCCACGCAGGACACCCAGGTTCAGGTTTGATTCCCAGCCAATGTACCTCATGCGCAGCCACCACCCATCAGTCAGTGGAGGCTTCTGTGTTGTTCTGATGTGCAACAGGTTTCAGCGAAGTTTCCAGAGTAAGACAGACTAGGAAGAAAGGCCTGGCGATCTACTTCTGAAAATCAGCCAGTGAAAACTCAGATAACAATGGTCCAATCCCTAACTGATCATGGGGCCAACTCAATGGCAGCTAACAACAACAGGTCTAATTTAAGGCAGATGAACAGGTTCCCAAAGGGATTTATGACTATATCTAAGTAATCCACCTATCCCTTCTAAAACTAGGTATGGAAATTAACAGTCCCCAGGATTATGCTACTTTAATTCTTTCCTTCTCAGGCTCTGCTTGAGCTGAAATGGTAACACTCAGACAACAAAGCCAATGGCGCCTCCATCAATAGGGCAAGTGCTGCGGATACGTGCACGCAGTGTGTCAGCTTCCTTGGAACCTCTGGTTAGCAGCAGCTCTTGGTGGGACAGCTGGTTTAGGATCTCAGTCTGTAACCATGGCAGGGAGCAGAGTTAAACAGCCCCACACAGGAAAGGACAGAACCCTGATCTTGGCTTTGTTCACAACTGAGCAAAATGACCCAAGACAGAAAGCATTAAAGTAACAGCTATCAGATGGATTCTCCCATAAGGTCAGGAGAACTTCCAATTTAAGAGATTCTGCCTGGATGCCCTGAAGGCTTAGAGTCAGGGTTATAAGACAGGGAAAAAAACTTATCACTGGTGTGACTGACATTAAGGGATTGAGGGAAAAGCAGAGTGCCCACCTGTCCTGTTCTTCAAATTCTTTCAAGATTTGGTTGAAATGCTATGTCTTTGTGAAGCCTCTCAGAATGTTCTCAGATAAAAAGAGTTCCACACCTCTATGGTTCCACAGCAAACTCTGTCCACCCTTCCACGACTGCTCCTATCCCCTGCTGCTGTCATTTATCTGTCTGTGAGTCAACCATTCCTCACTAGACCGAAGTCTGGAAGTCAGAATCATCTAACTCATGTCTGTTTCCCAATTCTGTAGCAACAAAGTAGAGGTCAGTAAATGTTTGCTGAATGACTCTCTAGTAATGTGTATAACCCACTAACCTGTTGCCATTTAGTCAATACCAACTCATGGCAACTCCAAGTCAAGTGTGTCATAGTAGAACTGCACTCCATAGGGTTTTCAATGGCTATGATCCTACAGAAGTATATTGCCAGGTCTTTCTTATGTGGCACTAATGGGTGGATTTGAACTGCCAACCTCTCAGTTTAGTAGCTGAGCACAAATCATTTGTGCCACCCAAGGACCTTTCAGTGATACGTATATTTCTTACTACTGTATTTTTATGCAAATAATGTACGCCTTCTACATTTGCCAATCGTACCCTCCCCCCGACAAGTTTTTTTTGTAAGCATGATATGCTAATTTTTTTAACAGCAACATGTAAAAAAATAAATTGGCACAGCAGTGCTTATGAAAATACCTTATAAGGGGTAGGCACAGTTGGCAAACAAACGTAGAAGGTGCATGTTACTTGTGTAAAAATACAGTAATTTAAATAATTAAAACATTTCTATAAGAACCCGACAACTCAAGAGATAGCTGAGGAAAGCTTTTGTATGACTCTCTTGAGTTCTCCTCCTCTTTTATGAATTCCTTGGGGGTGATTACTCAACAAACTACAAGGTGCTTACTATGAGCTGGCTAAGTTAGTGTGCCCAGTGTATTACAATTTCTCTATGATTGATATGAAATATCATGACTGAAATGACTGAAATAAAATAATTAAAAAAAAAACGAATTAGCCAACTAATTAAAAAACAACAACAACAGCTGGAATCTATCATTTACTTTGCACTGCTGGATAAACAAAGATTAGAGATAGGATCCCTGCTTTTTGGAAGAGGCCTACAATGAAGTTTAGGACACTGGGCTATGACAGAAGGATGGAAGCAAAATTAGGCAGCAGCCAATGCAGAGAGTGTTACAAGCCCCAGAAAGTTTTCTTATCAAATCAAATCAAAATGGGGAGACATGCAAGTTTATAAACTCCCCTATTCCTCTACTTGAAGCAGCAGTGCCTGTCTATCAAGAGACAGACTCTGCATCATAACAACCGTCCATTCACAGTCCACTGGAAGAGAACTTAACACGGACTGGCTCCACCAGCACCCCTGAATACGGTGGTATTTCTTGCTAATCTTTCTACCACTTAAATCATCCCATCACTTAACATTGTTCAGGTAATTTCAAAACTCAACACATTTTAAGATGAGACAGAAGTAGAGAGAAATGGAAAACTCACTGAACTGAAAGGCCCTTTTCTTACTAATAGCATTCAAAACATGTGGGGAGCAAATGATTCCATTTTGCTAAGTTCCTCTTCCATGAATAGCAACAGGGACATTTGGTTCCAAACGATAGACTCCAGTCTACAATTCCAACCTAAATCATACAGAATCCAATTAGAAACAGGCTGAAACACCAAAGGGGGATCCATTCTGCTGGTTTCAATGTGCAACCAGTTTCTTTGCCTTAAATAAAGCCTAGCTGTTTTATTTATAGTGGATGTCAATTTTTTCCAGCAACTGTGATTTCATTCCTACCAAGACAAAAGCATCTTCTAAAGGCTACCCCCTCTTTCCAGATAACTTACTGCTCTTTTCTCTGTTTTATAAAGTCTTCTTACATATGTTATAGTTGGTAAAACTTACCTTGCTTTTTTCTTTAAAAAAAAAAAAATAGGTTAAGAAAATGAATTAAGTGACTATGAGTACATTGTAAATGGTTTACACTGAACGATCGAAATTCTAAGAATTTTAAAAAGCAAAGCATTATTAATAACCACAGGGTAATATATACCCTGGTTTCTAAGATACCACTAATTTAATAATAATTTGGGAGAAAAAAGAAATATTGCATTAAATGTGCCTAAAATTTGTTTTATCTTGACAATAGGATACATATCCATACAACTTCGTTTTCATATTACTTTATTCTTTATTAGTCCCAAAGTCTGAGACCAAATCTTCCAGTTGTTCTCTTCCAGGGGAGTTGTACAGGCAGCACTGCTCCCAGCAACTATGTGTGACAACACACGTGGAGTACTAACAACTAGAGAAGCTCACCCAAGCCTTTGTGCCCGGAGTTTTTACTGGGCGTTACTCGTGCAGATAGGGCTGAATGCCCATGTGGCTGACCTTAGTCTCCAGCCCTTCCAAAGATCAAGCTGATACCATGTGGCCCAAGGCTCCCAAAATAAATCGTATTTTTAGCATAGACTATCTGTCATGGCCCAAGACCCCCAGGTAAACAAAGACACTCTTATCAAGTAGGACATTCCAAAGTCTTATAGGTTACCTCCCAGAAGCCAAGAGCAAAGGCCAAAACTTTATACAGTCCAGGTTAATCCTTAAACGGCACAGTGAGTGTCATCTTCATCAGCCCTGCTTGGCATAATTAAAAAAACTTTTTATTGTCAATTTGTTTTTGAACTCCTTTGTATCTACAGTTAGCTTATTTTTTTTTCCTTAAGTCTTCCTTCCTCATTCTCTACAGGAACAACTATTATTTAGGTTAAACATAACATATTCCCTCAATTTTAAGACATATATTTGTTCCCATTTCAACAGTTCTAAAATTAGGATGCTTCTTACAGTTGACTTCATAACCACCTTGCCCACCCCCAGGCAGAGAAGTAAGTTGGGATGTCACTGTTATTGCTTGTCCTTTGTGGACACAGCCAGTGTAGAAGGCATCTCACTGTTCCTTGTTACCTTAGTTATTGGTATTGGTAGTATCATACACAGTTAAATTTTGGCTTAAATTTGAATGCCTCATTAAAATATATCAGAAAAATTACATGTTGATGCAGCATTGAAATGGTTATCATAATTCAGGAGGAGTGTGAAACCAGATTTGTTATAAGTGACACCAATATTTGTCACTGGCAGAGAATCATACTCCTTTCACATACACCCCCCACCCCATAAAAAACAATGATCAGGTGCTGTGTGGGCCCTAAGAAGGGAAGCTGTCCACCCACAAGTAGACAGAGCCTTGCTTCATTGCAGCTTTCAGGTTCGTGCAGATGGGCTGCCAGTTACACAGCAGACAATCCAGTTAATTTTAAATAAAGAAAATGTCAACTGTCTTGGAATTTGATCATAGAATTTCCCAAGCTAGAAGAGGTGGGTGTGATTCAATCATGCATTGTGAAGGACAAAAACTCAAGCACATCTTGCAGCTGACTTTCAAAAGATGATAATTTCCAGCCATATATAGGTTACTTAAGGAAATAAACAGAACTATGAATTTAAACAAATAACAAGTGCAGATTAACTAATATTTTTGGATGGGCCTAAAAATTACAATCTCTATCCTGTTTTCAACAGTGTCCAGATCATGAACACTGGTTTAAAAAACACAGCATGTCTGAACATGTTATTCATAAACCTTAGAGCCAAAAATTATTGAACAAAATCTTTAGTGTGATGAAGATCTGGTACGCGTGCTCATTCCCACTTTCTAAATGTAACGAAATTAAGTCACAGGGAGTCAAGTGGCTTCTGCAAAGTCACACAGCTAATGCATGTCAGATCTGTTGGGCTCCAGAATCCATGCTCTTCCCACCAAACCCACGCATGGCCTCTTCAGGGAACACAGTTCTGTCCTAGAAACCATCCTAATATGACTTCACTTACGCAGAAACCAGTGATGGTAACTGAAGTTATATCATTGCTGTGTGCCATCAAGTTGATTCTGACTCATAGTGACCCTGTATGACACAGTACAACTCCTTCACAGGGTCTGCTAGGCGTAATCTTTACAGAAGCAAATCTCCAGGTCTTTTCTCCCTTGGAGAAGCTGGTGGGTTTGAACTGCCAACCTTATGGTTAGCAGCCGAATGCTTAACCACTGTGTCACTGCACCCCATAGGAGCATACATATCCATGCAATTTCATTACAGAATTTCAGAGAGAAACCACCTGCGCTGCTATACTTCAAGTATGTGACTATGCCTGGCACACTGCTTGGCTCTAAGAAGGCACTGAATTCACAAGAAAATAAACAAATCTGTTAAAAAAAATTACTAATACAAAAAATAGTTCAATGAGAGTATTAAACTACTTAAGAAACATCCTCTGGAAGCATACCAAAGGATAGGTATTCTAAGAGTAATTCATTCTTACTGACTTATTAGAGGAAGCCAATGGGATTTCAAATTGCAGCAAATTCTCAGCCTAATTTAAATTGCCTTTCCTTATTTATTTTAACATAGTTGCAACTGAATTTCTTTAAAAGGTTAAGTAATCCTAACAATTATACTGAAGGAGTCATGTTTTCTATCATAGTCATAGAACTGCTCAATTTTAATTCTGCATAACCTTAATTTAATAAACTGATATCTGATCTAGGAGTAATTATTCCTAAATTTGCACTGGGCACCATACTTTAAGCATCTGCAATCTAGACCTCATTATTTGGGGATTCATGATTGAAAGGCCCTATTACTGAAACTGTTCATTAAAATTATCCATGGAGTAAAACAGATAGAGACGATCTTGGGAGCAACAACAAAAGCAACTTTCTAAGCATGTTCCATGGCACTTTATATTCAAATAATACGCTAATTATAAAAATCTTATTAAAAGCCAATACTGTTTAATTTGAAAATACTGAAAATTGTTTTTTTCATCGTATCTATTAATTTCTGATTAATATTTTTAATTAACTTGAATGGAACTTCTTTTTATATCTTTCTGATAGTGGTTCTCCAACTTTTTAGTCTCAAAACTCCTTTATACACTTAAACATTACTGAAGACCCCAGAGAGTCTTTGTTTATGTGGGTTATATCTATCTATATTTTCTTCTGTATTAGGAATTAAAACTGACACAATTTAAAAATATTTATTTCATACTTCATTTAAAAATAACAATAGGCTAATTACTTTTCTTTTATTAGACATACTTATAATCACACACACCAAAAAATAGTGAAAAGAATGGCACTGTTTATATTTTGCTATCTATTTAATACGTGGCTCAATGGAAAAGAGCTGGGTTCTCATGCCTAATTCTACATTTAATTTGTTATGATATATTGTTATGGTTGAACTATACAAAGAAAATTAATTGCCTCATACAGATGTGTAATTGGGAAAGAGAAGAGTATTTTAATAGGCTTTTCAAATAATTGTGGTCATTTTTCTTTGATACTCCACCAAAACTCGACAAGTGGTAGTATCTTAAAGGTCACCACAACGGAATGGAATCTGAAGCCGTATCAGTGAACTTTTCATACTCTATCTTGCACAATATCAAAAAACGACATTAGTTAATATCACTGTGGATCTTATCAGAAAAGTCTCTGAGTACTGGCAAGCTGTCAAGTTCACCAAGGTGAATGTAAGTTTTCCAAAATCATAATTTTCACTTCAAAGCTTGAATCTTGTCATTGGCAACAAATACTGCCAGTTGATTTGCTTGAAGGGACAGGCTCACTGAGCTCATTTTCAATGTGTACTTGAGCTTCAAGATGTAACAAAATGTATAAACGACATTCTCTGTGTAACTGGTTTCTTTTTTCTTTTTTTAAAACTATGAGTGCATACCAATAACAGAGTCTGCAGCCTTGATTCACACTAAGCTATCAGCAATTTTACACACAGTTTTTGTACCATCAGTGTAAATATTAGCAGAGTGCAAGAGGCAAACGATGTCTCAGTATCGTAATGAAAACAGTTTTGATCTTGCAGACCCTATGAAAGGATCTTGAGGACCCCGATAGGTGTCCCTGAGCCACACTTTGAGAACTGCTGTGCTACCATATAATAATGGAGTAAACTGATCTTTCAACTACAATTCAAATCACTAGGTGGCAGCCATCAATTTAGAAAGGGAAAAGTGGCTGTTATTGCTTTTTCAGTCACGTGTATTACTGACCCCAAGAACATTAATACAAGTAGAAGGCTACCTCCACATTCCAAATGTCAATATGGAAGCACAGAAAAGAAAATCTAGTTACCATGGAATGATTTTTTTGAAAAAAAAAAAAAAAATACTAAATTTAATATGCAAATTTCCCCCAAGGAATTTAAAATATGAACTTTTCTTTAACTCATCCATTTATTCCCACATTTGCTCAGCTTTTCGGGCAGGGTGCTTGTGTGGTACTGGTGATATGGAGAGTCTTAGGTTGACAGACCCCGTGGCTGGGGTCCAGGAAACAGAGCACTGAAGTCTAACAGATCTGATTTCAAGTTCCCAATCTACAAGTAGCATGTAGGTTTTACAGTCTTTATATCTCTGAATATAAAGAGAAACTTTCTAATCTCCAAGCCTCTGTTTTCTATGCTGGAAATGAGGTGAATTCCACTAAATACTTGTGCAGACTGAGGTGGTACATGTAGAACATTTAGCACGGGTCCTGGCACACAGTAGGCATTCAACAAATGGACCCCTGAAGGCACACAGACACACATCCAAATAATTACAGTACAGCATGGAAACTGATTCTCTAGAGGAGGTGATGGGGGCAACACAAAAATCAATGGTCTGGTCAGGTGAGAAAAGTGCTATAATAGAGGAGCCACCTGCCTCAGAGGAAGAGAAGCTGGCCAGGTGGTAGAGGAGGAAAAAGGAAATAAAGCACCCAGACATACACAAAGATGGGGCATAAGATGGACAGGTGGGGCAGAAGGGGTTGGCAGAACCAGAGGCAGAAAACACAATGGAACCAGGTCATTTGGGGCTTTATATGCCATGCTAAGGAGCACAAACATTTGAAGCAATTCTCTTTTGATTCTGGTAAAGACTGAAAAATTGTAAACTCTCAGTGCTGGCAGGTCATTATTTTCCTGCTGCCCCCAATACACACATACTCACACACACACTCAATCTCACAGACATACACACACTCATACACGCATGCACGTTGTGCCTTCTCTAGCGTCCCTGACAAGCAATCCCTGGCCTGAGCTTAAATAATAGAGAGGGAACAGCAAAGCTCTTCTCAGAGCCCATGAACAGCCATGCTCCAGCAGCTAGGGGAATGTGCCCTTGTAGTTTTAAAAATAGCAGTGAGGTATATACTGGACAAAACCATTTTGTATCCTCGCTGATACCCATAAAATCTCGACATACAACTTTATCTTCATTCTAGCTCCTTCTTTGCCTTGGATCCTATGCTCCAGTGGAATTTACGGGTCACTTTGCTTAATGGAGTGGGAAGAAACAGAAAAGAGGGGATAGTGGCCTATGTTTTCCATTGTGATTTCAGCCATGTGTGAGGCCTCCTGCCATGGCATGAGCGACCTCTGAAGCCCAAAGAGGCTGCCTTCTTTCTTGTCCTTTGGCAGGACAGGAGGTGCCTCCTGGGGCACTGCGGAAAGCACCACGTGGCCAGCTGCACAAGTGCAAGCCTGTGATCCCCTGGCAATTCTTCAGATGTACATGAAGGCGTAATTGGCTCAAATCCATGGCCAGGTGTGCTGCACTGTGCTCATGTACAGAACACAACCACTCAGACAAAAACCACGAGAGTCATAGCAAGGTCTTACTCACCCAGAATTTTACGAGGAAGAAGGCATTTTGAGGGCCCTTTCCAAACAATTCCTTTAAGCCACCTTTCTTTTCAGGAAATTTGTCATAAATTTGACGAATGTCCACTGATTCAAGCAACGGGTCACTGTAAGAATGGTTGGCATGCCCAATGTGCACGAAGAGGTGTTTGTTGTACTGTAAGAGACCAACAGAAACATTCCCATTACAAACCCTTTGACTAACCTGGGACTCACCCGTCTTGAGTTGGATAAAGAGTGGTAGTCTCGAAATTCCAGAATTAGGCCTTGAACAGCTTAAGGTCTGTGCCTTTGAAAAGATGTTAAGAAAGGCCATTATAGCTTAGGGTTAAAACAATCATTGTCTTTTGTTGACAAAGCTATATATTTTCCCAAATGCCTAAAAAAGGTTTTGTTTTTATTTTTTGCTGAGATAGTAATAAAGAACAGCTTCAGTCACTCAACAAACCAATATACAATTCTATTACCCAGTTTTGCCTGACTCAACTGAAAATGACAGTGACACCTTTCAGAGCCATTATTTATAATAAGCCAGATAAGAAATATGTATGTAGAGTCAGCTAGACTCATCCCTCAGAATGTACTTCTCCCCCCAGCTTTCCTAGCAACACTGTGGATACAGAGCTCTGAGCAACAATATCCACTTCCTTCTCCCAGCAAGAAGAAGTGTGCTGAGCCTTTCTTACCAGTCCCTTTAGTGACCAATGTAAAACTTCTTAAAATAGCTAGCCAATATGTGGTAGTCAGTAGAAAGTTAGGGCCAGAGATACAGTCCATGGAGAGGATCTACAAGGCTATGCGTGGCCTGAAAAAAGAAAACAGGTGACTCATTCACAAAACAAACAAAATTAACATCAACAAAAAACAAACGGCAAACCCCATTAGTCATTTAACCTACAAAGGGAATCCTTTCTTCCCCTTACCTTGGTATAAGACATGATAACTAGATGACAAAGGCATGTGTCCAAACCAATGGTTCCTCAACCTAGGCTGCATCAGCATCATTCAAGGGGCATTTAAAAATCACTAGTACCTGGGCTCCACTGAGACTAATAAAATTGGAATATCTGAGACTGAGGTCAGGCATCAGTATTTTTTTAATTTTATTTCATTGTACTTCAGGCAAAGGCTTACAGAACAAATAGTTTCTCATGAAACAGTAGTACACATGTTGTTTTATGACATTGGTTAACAAACCCACAACATATTAACCCTCTATCTTCTCAACCTTTTTTTTTTTTTGGTGAAAATACACATAGCCAAAGATACACCGTTTCAAAAATTTCTACATACACAGTTCAGTGACATTGACTACGCTCTTCCAATTGTGCTGTTATTCTCACTTAAGATGAAGGCTTACAGAACAAAATAGTTTCTCATTTAACAGTTACTACAAATGTTGCCCTATGACAATGGTTAACAATCTCACAACACATCAACAGTATCCTTACTCAACCTTGGGTTCCCTATCATCAGCTTCCTTCTCCCCTTCTGCCTTCTGGCTCTTGTCACTGGACTCCTGTACCTCATTAGTCTCATTTGGTTTTACGGGGCTGTCCGCTCCCAGACTGAACAGTGAACCTCGGAGGTAGCCTCCCACTGAGCTAAAAGGGTGTCTGGGGGACATACTCTCGAGGTTTCTCCAGTCTCCTTTAGGTCAGTAAATCTGCTCTTTTTTTTGTGAGTTAGAATTATGCTCTACATCCTTCTCCAGCTCTGTCCAGAGCCCTCTGTTGTGATCCTAGTCAGAGCAGGCAGTGCTGGTAGCCGGACACCATCTAGCTATACTGGACTCAATCCGGTGGAGGCCTTGGTAGCTGTGGTCCATTAGTCCTTCAGACTAATCTTTTCCTTGTATCCTGTTCTCTTCATTCTCCCTTGCTCCCGAAGGGATGAGACCAGTGGAGTATCTTAGATGGCCGCTCACAGGCTTTCAAGACCCCAGACACTACACACCAAGGTAGAATGTAGAACATTGTCTTTATAAGCTGTGTCATGCCAATTGAGCTAGATGTTCCCCAAGACCATGGTCCCCACAGCCCTCCGCCCAGCAATTCAGTCCCTCAGGGAATTTGGATGTGTCTCTGGGGCTTTCATGACCTTTCCTTGTACAGGTTGTGCTAGTTTCCCCTGTATTGTTACTGTTCTCACCCTTCAGCAAAGATACCACTTATCTATTGCCTATTTAGTATTTCCCCCCCACCCCTCCCATCCCTTGTAACCAACAAAGATTGTTACATTTTGTGTGTGAACTTTTTCATGGGTTTTTACAATAGAGGTCTCATACAGTATTTCTCCTTTTGTGATTGACTTATTTCACTCAGCATAATGTCCTCCAGTTTCATCTATGTTATGAGATGCTTCACAGATTCATTGTTGTTCTTTCTCGTTGCATAGTACTCCATTGTGTGTATGTACCATAGTTTGTTTATCCATTCATCTGTTGATGGGCATCTACGTTGTTTCCATCGTTTTGCTATTGTGAACAATTCTGCCATGAACACAGGTGTGCATATGTCTATTCGAGTGATGACTCTTATCTCTCTAGGATATATTCCTAGGAGTGGGATTGCTGGATCGAATGGTATGTCTATTTCTAGCTTTCTGAGGAAGTGCCATATCCTTTTCCAAAATGGTTGTATCATTTTGCATTCCCACCAGCAGTGCATAAGAGTTCCCATCTCCCCGCAGCTCCTCCAACATTTGTTATTTCCAGTGTTTTTGATTCGTGCCAGTAATGCCGGGGTGAGATGCTATCTCATTGTGGTTTTAATTTGCATTTCTCTAATGGCTAGTGATCGGGAGCATTTCCTCATGTGTCGTTGGCCATTTGAATGTATTCTTTGGAGAAGTGTCTGTTCATTTCCTTTGCCCATTTTTTACTAGGATTAGTTGTCTTTTTGTTGTAGAAGTGTTGGAATTTCTTGTAGATTATGGAGATTAGACCTTTGTCTGACTTGTACTGTCCAAAAATTTTTTCCCAGTCTGTAGGTTCTCTTTTTACTCTTTTGGTGAAGTCTTCTGAAGAGCATAGGTGTTTGATTTTTAGAAGATGCCAGTTATCTAGCTTATTTGTTGGGGTTTGTGCGTTGATGGTTATGGTTTGTATCCTGTTAATGCCATGTATTAAGCCCTGAAGTGTTGGTCCTATTTTTTTTTCTATGGACTTTATAGTTTTAGGCTTTATATTCAAGTCTTTGATCTATTTTGAAGTAGTTTTTGTATACGGTGTGAGGTATGGGTGCTGTTTCATTTTTTTGCAGATGGATATCCAGTTTTGCCAGCACCATTTGTTAAAAAGACTGTCTTTTCCCCATTTGATGGACTTTGGGCCCTTGTCGAAGATCAGGTGACCGTAGGTGAATGGACTTACATCTGGGTTCTCAATTCTGTTCCACTGGTCAATGTTATCTGTCGTTGTACCAGTACCAGGCTGTTTTGACTACTGTAGCTGTATAGTGGGTTCTAAAGTCAGGTAGTGTGAGTCCTCCAACTTTATTCTCTTCTTCAGTAGTGCTTTACTTATTCAGGGCTTCTTCCCTTTCCATATAAAGTTAATGATTAGCTTTTCCATCTCTTTGAAGAATGTTGTTGGTATTTGGACCGGGACTGCGTTGTATTTGTACATTGCTTTGGGTAGAATTGACATTTTCACAAGGTTGAGTCTGCCCATCCATGAGCATGATATGTTTTTCCATTTATGTAGATCCCTTTGGGTTTCATGCAGTAGTGTTTTGTAGTTTTCTTTGTATAGCTCTTCTACATCCCTGGTCAGATTTATTCCTAAGTATTTTATCTTTTTAGGGGCTATTGAAAACGGTATTGTTTTCCTGATTTCCTTTCCTTTTCATCGTTCTCCTTACTGGTGTATAGGAATCCAACTGATTTTTGAATGTTTATCTTGTATCCTGCTACTCTGCTGAATCTTTCTATTAGTTCCAGTAGATTTCTCGTGGAGTCTTTAGGGTGTTCTATGTGTAGTATCATATCATCTGCAAACAGGGACAGTTTAACTTCTTCATTACCAATTTGGATGCCCTTTATTTCTTTCTCTTGCCTTATTGCTCTAGCTAGAACTTCCAGCACAATGTTAAATAGGAGTGGTGATAAAGGGCATCCTTGTCTTGTTCCTGTTTTCAAAAGGAATGTTTTCAGCCCTTCTCCATTAAGAATGATGTTGGCTGTTGGTTTTGCATAGATGCGCTTTATTATGTTGAGAAATTTCCCTTCTATACCTATTTGATTGAGAGCTTTTATCAGAAATGGGTGTTGGACTTTGTCAAATGCCTTTTCTGCATCAATTGAGATGATCATGTGACTCTTTTCTTTCCTTTTATTTATGTGGTGGATTACGTTGATTGATTTTCTAATGTTGAACCATCCTTGCATACCTGGTATGAATCGTACTTGGTCGTGGTGTATTATTTTTTCGATAAGAAGGCATCAGCATTTTTTAAAGCTCCTTAGGTAAATTCCATTATGCAGCCAAGTTTGAGAACCACTAGGTCTAGACACTACACTCCAGACCCTCCAAGCTTGCCTCTCCTGCTGAATAGGCAGTAATGCCAACTCAGTATGACGCTGACAAAGACGTCTGCAGGACAGGGGTTTCAGGGTCCTTGGAACCCAATAGGGCTCTTAAGATAAACCCATCTCCCTTCTTCACCTAGCACTCCCTACTCACTTTCCAAGTTTAAACAGGCATTTCTCCAACTGCTGTCCTTCTTCAGAGTACTAATCCCATAGGATATCTCCAATAAAAGAAGACCTGGTCAAAGCTGCCTACCAGGGAGAGTATGGGGTCTAGACTCAGCCTGCTCAAGCCAAAACTTTATGCCCACTGTAAATTAGCTGTGACTAATGTCTCTTAAAATGGAAACAGTGATGGCATCTACCTCATAGGACTGAAATGAGATACTTCATACAAAGAGCTTACTAGAGATTCTAACAGTGAGCATGCAATAAATGCTAGCTATTGTTACTATTTTTTGTACAACTTCCTCTCCTTAAGATTGACAATGCATATTAGCATATTAAAAGCACTGGAGTAAGAAACCAGAAGAAGGAACCTGTCAAACATGCACAGGAACACAGCTGCTGCACTAGCTGCCTCGTGGATTTCAGGTAAGACTGAGAACCCGCGAACAACTATGGAAGGATGGAGCGTGCCTGCTCGTGAAGAGGATTAGAAACCAAAAGGTAAAAGTTGTGTTAGGGAGGTGAGGTTGTGGGGAGTATTGATCTTTCTGTAAATTTTCTCAAATGTTGTCACATCATCTTTTCGATTATAAGCAAACAAAGCCCACAGAAAAGCATGAGGCACAGTCACCACTGAGGAGGTGCTTCCAGTCTCATTAGCAGTAAGAGGAGGAAAAAATAACACAAGCAAAGTTGAGGGCACAGACACTGTGTACAAGGCAATCAGAGATGAAAAGATGAACGTGGAGGACGAGCCTCTACCTTTGTTCACTCTCCAGTTACACACCATTACGGAAGCGGAGGGGAAAAGGCATTGCTCCTTCATTATCCAGTCAACCGGCTGTCTGCAAGTCATCTCTCCAACCCTCGTTAATAACCTCTGCAGCTGCACCCTGCCCTAGACCCCTCTGGGAGGTACCATTTCTGTCACTTCTTGTGTCTCCTGTAGGCAGGGAGTTTATGGGAAAGAATGGAACACAAGCAGAGCCTTTGGGATACCTGTGGCTCAAATCCGAGCCTCCCACCTAGCACTCTCAGCTCTTCTGTCTCGCCCACGTGCAAGGCACAGCTGGGGTGAAGTTAAAAACCTATGAGACTTGGGAGTCTTTTTTCTCTTGATATCAAAAGGTCCCTGCACGGTACTGTACTCAGGGACCACAGCCCTGTCCTCAACATGTCAGGAGGTCAGGTAGGGGAGTGGAGGATAAAATGAGCCATATGTCAGTGGGGGCCATGAAGGCATGGCCAAGACGCAGGGTACTGAGTACAAAGCAAGCACACTTGGCAACCAGACACAAACTTGGAATCTCAGTTTGCTAGTATGTACAATGGGGATATCGTACCTGTAAAACAGAACTGCTTTGAATATTAAAGGAAATAATGGACAGAAAGTGCTTGGCAAAGGGCCAAGCGTGTAAGAATGCTCAATAAGTCCTAGCTGCTAAGATTATTATTGTTAGGGTTTATTATCAGGTGAGATTAACTAGCTCCTGGGGCAGAAGTGAAAGAGCTTTCTTCCTTTAGCTACCCCTCCTGCCTAGCAAAGAAAAAATAAACACAAATAAGCTAAGAGCTGGGAGCAAGCTGTGAAGCCATGTCACAGCTCAAATCCTTGATTAATGCCCACTCACAGCAAGCTCCTCAGCATGTGGGCCTCTCCCCTGGGCCGGAAGGAAGGAAAAGGACTCTCGTCCACAGAGTGCTAACTATGTGCTAAGTGCTTCTTAAATAGGTGATTTCAGGTAATCCTGGCCTCACAGCAATGCTGTAAATGGGCTTTATTAGAGTCATCTTACAGATAAGGAAACAGAAGCTTAGAGATGAACCAACTTGCTTTATGTCACACATCCGAGAATAGTGCTGGAGTCAAGACTGACACTTAGACCTGTCAACGGCACAGCCCACGCATTTTGCTGTCAACATTCACCACAGGGTCTCCCAGAAGAAAGTGCCTTGACCCTTCAAACTGTTCGAGTGACTTTTTCTGAGAGGAAGCTGATTTAGAAATTGAAAAGCTAAGTAGTGTTTTCAAAATTCTAAGAAATTACATTAGAATTCAGGACAAACAGTGATTCACAGATGCACCGGATAGAGTCCTCAAAGGTTTCTATTTTGAGGAAGCAACCTTTGTGCACAAGTGGCTGAAGTGACCTGAAAAGGGGCAGCCTGTCTTTGCCAAAGGAAATCAGGCACTGCTTCTCCAAGGCTGGTGACTGGAAACCAAATCCTGACCACTGGCATCTGAGTGGCTTTATCCCTGCCAAGGGGTGACTTTGTTTCTAAGAATACAAAGGACTAAAGACTGTGTCCTGGAGACCACAGACACCATTGCTACAAACAGTCTCTCCCTCTCCCCTTAATTCAACCTGGGTAGGTCAGGAATCCCTCTGCCCCAAAACCTAGAGGGCTGAAAAGAAGAAATCTACCTGGCATGTTTGTGCTCAAGTTTTAATGAAATGAAAACTCTAAAAACCATTTGGTGACGCTCTATCTACCTCCCATCCTGCCAGTTCTCCTTATAAGGGAAGAAGGTTAGGGTGGCTTTTTACCTCCCTTCCTCCTTCTCAAATAAGTCCCATTTTCTTTCCAGCAGTAGAGGTTTCCCTAAAACTGAAGGTAGCACAAAGAGGCAGGGGGCATGGGTGGGGCAGGGGCGGGGGTGGGAGTCTATCTTATAGGGCTGAAAACAAATACTCACAGAAGGAACAAGTATTCGGGGCAATATATGAACAGGGCAAATATCCATGAGTCAGGTATAAAGAAAGCCCAAGACTAGATTTCCTTGATATCCAAAAAGAGAGTCCTACTTTTGGTCTGTTCAATTACAAAAAAAGTCTCCCCGACACTCAGAAGACAAACAATTAATCATCAACAAATTAATGGCAACAAATGGCTCTGAATATTTCTTTTATGGATTTTAGTAGAACAAACCAGCATACCTACCATTACGTGCTAGGCACGGGGAATCCACACACTAATGCAAAGTCCCTGTCTTCAAGGAACTTTCTAGCCCCTGAAACTGTGAGAAAATAAACTTCTGTTCATTAATGCCACCCTCTTATGGTATTTCTGTTACAGCAGCGCTAAATAATTAGGACAGGCATGTATAGACTGAACAAATAAAAAGAGGCAATGATATATCTGGGTCGGGGGGAGTTTTACAATTAAGAAAATGGTCTTAATAGATCACATTAACCATGCTGTGTACAAAATTTATACAGGTTGGTAATATAAACACTGAATAGTAAACCAGAAATAGTGATATAATCACATCAGAGGGACTGGAAGGAGAAGTGAGTGTGTTGTGCTAAATTTAGAGAACGAGGTCCTAGTCTTCCACAGTAAGTAGTCAATAGATAATGCCTAAAATTGATGGATCAAGATGTACAGTATATGCATATGACTTAGAAATATGGAGATAAATACACAGAAAAAAGACTGATAGGGCTGCAAGCAGCTGCCCCTATGGAACAGGACTGGGAGGCATGGGGCTGGGGTCTGCTGCTTTACCTATGAAGGCCACGTAAACCTTACCCTATACACATGTGTTACTTTATTAAATAAACACACAATAAAAAACTATCCTGCAACACTGTGGATACTCTTGAGGAAAGAACTACAAAGGGACACAAATATTAAGACCTGTGTTTCAGGACGTTATCCTACCTCGGCTGCAAGCTTCCTGGACTCTAAAAGAACTTGGGTCAGATCACAGAGCCTTCCTATGGCCCAAATACTCGGGAAAACTGAACAGGAGCTGGGACACTTGTCTGTCCATAGGACTTGCCAGAGAAACACATGCTGTACCAGCAAACCCTACTCGGATCAAGAACCTGACAGCTCAGTAGCACCTGACAACATCTTAACACACATTTCCATTCCGATTTGGGGAAATGCTTATTTTCTCTTACTGCTGGTATAATCCCTCCAGTTACTCTTCACAGCGAGTGCAAACAGTGGTAAAGGTGAATGTAATCCTAAAAATTTACTAGTAAAGGGTCATTTAGATACCCTGGTTTAACAAAGGACTTTCCTCTCCTCCCATCCCTGGTCCTCCATTTCTCTGTGCTGCTTAGGGAGGCAGCGGAGACAGAGAAGAGACAGGCATTTGGGCTCTGGAGTCAGATGGGGCCCAGGTCTGGATCCTCGTTCTCCACCACCTCTTAGCTGAGTCATCCAGGACAGACAATTTAAACCCTCTCGGCTACAGTTTCCACATCTGCACTACAGGGATGATAATAACAGTGACGACCTCACAGGAGGAAACCCTGGTGGCACAGTGGTTTAAGAACTGCGGCTGCTAACCAAAAGGTCTGCAGTTCAAATACATCAGGGGCTCCTTGGAAACCCTATGGGGCAGTTCTACTCTGTCCTATAGGGTCACTATGAGTCGGAATCAAATCGAGGGCAACGGGTTTGGTCTTGGTTTACCTCACAGGAGGGTCATGAGGATGAAATGAGATGGTGCACAGAAAATACATCATGCTGTGCCTAGCCTGTAATTTGTTATTATTACCTCCCCAAACCATCATGACATTTCTTTACTTTGTTCTTCTGGCAGCAACAAAAGAGAAATACTAAAATTTAAAGCAGAAATTAAGGGAGGAGAGTTTCAGGCACATTAGGGTGATTCCATGGAGGCCTGGTGACAATGGTTAAGCACTTGGCTGCTAATTGAAAGGTTGGTGGTTTGAGAACACCCAGTGGCTCCTCGGGACAAAGACCTGGTGATCTGCTTCTATAAAGATGACAGCCAAGAAGCCTACGGGGACAGTTCTACTCTGTCACGTGGAGTCGCTATGGGTTGGAATCGACTTGATGGCACCCAACAACAACGGGGTGATTCCTACTGTTCTGGTATTACCAGTAGCTACCGGAACTCAGGGTAGGGAAACAAGGTGGGAACTAGGTGTACATGTGGCCTTTCCTAATCTGGTCCCTGCATTTCCCTCAGAAATCTCTCTCCAGACACGCTCTCCAAGTCTGCAAAGCTTTTCCTTGCAAACAGGGACTGCGAGGCCTGGGAAAGTGGCCATCTCTGCAGATGAGACAAACCAGAACAGAATCTCCAAAAATAGTCACCGGGGTTTTTTTTTCTTTCTTTTTTTTTTTAAAAAAGGCTGCTAATATATTCTATTCCAGAGTCCTCCTCTGATGAGGTAGTTCAATGTTTGCAAAAAAGAAGGAAAAGCCCTACAAATCTCTTAGTCCACAGCATCTTCACTACTCCCTGAGATGCACTGCACTGTCTAACCTGAAGATGGCGGTCTTTTCCTAAACTTCTTACAAAAATGCCAAGTATTTGAAGAACGCCGTAAAACCTTGAAAAATGACTGCTGTCAAATAATACCAAGAGAAAAATTATAATCCACTTAGGAATTTAAAGGGACCAAGACAAATAGCTCATATCAAGGGATGCTAATGTACAAGTTGAAACAGAACAAGAACAAATAACCAACATTTGCTTCCTGTCATGTTCTGCCAGGGCACTCTGTATAGCCACCCCCAGGGCTGCCTGGCCATTCAATGACACCTCAGGGCCATGAGGGGACAGGGAGTGGCTATACAGCCTAACCAAAAAAAAGGACCTAAATATCTAGCCTCTTGGTGGCGGGGTCGCTCTGGGCTCAGTGTTCCTGCCAGTGGAGAAAGTGAATCTGAAGTGATCACTGTCCCCTTAAAACAGAACAAACTGCTCACAGGCTCCAGCCCTGTTCTGGCTGCCCAGCCTCCAGGTTCTGCTTCTTTTCTCCTGGGCTGTTTTCCAGGGAAGAAGCATCATTGAAAATAAGAAACAAGGAGAGGGTAAGCCCTTCCTTCCAGCATCTCACACCAGGATCCAGCTCCATGGGGGAAGTGTGTCTGTCCTGTGGTAGTACAGGGAACTGGCAGAGACAGCAAGAGCCACCGGTAGGGAAGGCAGGCGGGCGGGGCACGGACCTGCCAAGGAAAGCAGATGGAGCCTGGCTGGGGCCTCTGTGAAATGTCTATAAAACCCGGATTTCCAGATGCTTTCAATTGCCTCATCCCCAAACAGTAATGAAGAAAGTGAGTGAGTGCCCAGAGCAGCCTCAGAGACTCAGAGTGAACCACCCAGCAGACAAATGTTGCTCCCAGTGCGGATGAGCAGATAGAACAGCTTGGTCATCACCGCAGGACAGAGCGGGAAAAACCACACCACGCCGCAGGGGACTACTGCCTCTGAGTCCTCAGCTGGGAATGTTAACATACGAGAAAAACCTGAGAGAAGCACAAAAATTGGGGTACGGCCAACAGACCAGCTTCAGCCCTCCACCAAGAACCTGAAAGGCCAAATGTACTTTCTGATCTTTTATTCTAAACATGAAAGGCACACATTGACAACACCTGGGTTAGCATCCAGGCTCTATTATTTTCTAGCTGTGTGACCTGAGGGAATCTGCTTAACCTTTCTGAGCCTTGGCTTCCTCATCTGAACACAAGAATAACACCTGGCCTGCACATCCCCGGGGGTCAATGTGAAGGTCAAATAAAACAGTAAACATGAAAGTTCTCTGTGAGCCACGAAGAGCTCTACAGGTTAACTAATATGAGATCCACATGCAAGCACTGAACTGGGGGAAAGAAGGACCAGAAACCAGAACTGCCCAAACAGCCATTTCCCATGAATACCCGACCCCACTCTGAGACACAGCAATCACTCAGCAGACACTGCAGAGCCTGGAAGCTTTTTCACAGAAACCGTGCCCACCTCCACCGCACCCAGGATAGAGGGAAGGGTCCTCCTGGCAATCTAATCCTCACATATAAACCATCTTCCCTTCTTTCTTCCACAGACCCCATCAATGTCGTAATTCCTTAGAGTTGCACCAGTCACATTTTCCAAACCAAAGTCAGGATCTGTGGTCTGACAAAGGAATTTTTGTTGGTCTGAATTTAGGCCTTTGAAAGGCGCTATAAAGATATGAAAATTAAATCGTCTTTGGGCCCACATTTGCCCATCTGCCTTTATGGAAGACAAGGTCATCTGTAGGGTGTATTTGCAGAACTTCAGCGTAGGCATGCCCTGAGGCCTGCTATTCACTCAGAGGGGAGAACCTGGGCTCCCTTAGGCTGAGAAGACTGCTGACTCACACACCCCACATCTAGGAGGCCCCATTACTTGTAAGGGCCTTTATTTTTTGCCACTTAGAATAAGGAGACGAGGTCAGGAAATTCCAGGCAGCAAAACTCCTTGCCTCCTGGCTGAGGAACTGCTACTACCCAAGTCTAGGACTCTCTTCGGGAATTCTCTCCTGTCTCGGACCAGCTCAAGTCAAGTGTCCTTACTACCCTTTCTCTGACTGTCCCAATCACCTTCCTCCACTGGATGCCATCTGTGAATCAGCAGTAACAGTCCCCGTCCTCTGCTCTCCCCTAGGTTGTAGGGCAGGTGTCCTTCTCACACACATTGTGAGATAATGTTGGGGAAAGCGCTTGGTAAATGACAAAGAGCTCCCTCAGTGTTGGTTACTGCCATTATCTTCCCCAAATCTCTCAAACCACGGGCTTTGGATTCAGACATAGTTCAAATATCCAGTCTTGCCAACTATTAGTGGAGTCCTGGGCTAAGTTTATTATACTCTTGATTAAACTCTGAGTCTCTCTGCTCCCAGTACCTATTTCAACAAGTTTATTTTAAGGACTAAAAGCGATAACATTATCACTAAGGCCTGCCAGCTCTGAGCAATCTTGCTTCCTCCTCTGTTCCTTGACTCTCCAAACTGTCATCACCATCCTCAGTTTCAAAAACCCCGTCACGTCCATTTATCCTTTTTCTCGCACAGCTAATTAATCCCCAAAGCATTTTATCTCCCCCCTGTGCCATTCGCTACTCTCTATTCCCTCAGCCACTGCCCCTGTTCTGGTTCAGGTCCTCGTCACCCATCATCTGGGCAACTGCAGTAACGTCATTTCCCACCTCAAGGTCATCCTCTACCCCGCTGCGGCCCTTATCTTCCTGAAACACACCTCAGATCACATCCTTTCTTTAAATAAGGGGTAGGTGGAAGAGTATATATTCACATTAAAGCTATATACAGTGAAACCTGTGAAAGCCGGAACTTGACGAGACTTCTTGTTTTCCCGGGTCTTGCAAATTTTCCACCTTTGGCAGGATGCAGTCTTCCCACTTTACTATCACTCTCTATTAGTGGAAAATATTTGAGTTTTCGTTCTCTGACAGGTTCCGCCTTATACAGGTTACAGCTTTCGCAGGTTTTACCGTACATTAAACAATTTCTGGAATGACTCTCAACAAACTAGTAACAGTAGTTACCTATTTGGGGGTGGATAAGAATTAAAAGGAAGGTCTCCTGTCCATTCTTTTATGCTTTTAGATTTTGACCATCTGAATATATTACCTATTCAAAACACTGATTTTAAAAAACAAAGCCAACACTGGCTCCCACCTGAACCTCAGCCGAGTCCATCTGCACCTGGTGTGCAGACCCCCTTCTAAGCCTGGTCCTTGTCCATCTCTCTGGCTTGATTTCCTGCTACATTACCATATGACATTCAGATTCAAAAAACCACTGGCACAGAGCTCAGTATGTCCCAGAGATGTGACTACATGTAATTATCACAATAATACAGTGAGAAGGGTCCTATTATGCCCAATTTACAGACTGGAAATTTTAAATTCCAGCTGTGAAATCATTTGCCCAAGTCTCACATAGCTGGTCAGGATTCAAATGCCAGCTTTCTCTTTAGAGATTGATGGCACCTGTGGGAAGAGATGACATATTCTAGAGCATAGCTGGATACATTCTTTGCCTCTTTTGCTCCTTGGCCCAAATTCTGAGAACAACCATTGAACCACAGATTGGGAGAAGCACCTCAGAGAAAACCCAGCCCAAATCTCTATCCAGTCACTAGAGCCTTGCTGTGACCAGCCTGTGCTGGGGGAGCCTGCACTTTGGAAGACAGCCATTTTTTTCTTTTGAATAATTTATTTCTTCAAAAGTACACTTCCTTGTGGTGGATCTTGATAATGTTACTTAACCTTTCTGAGCCTCCATTCCTTGACTTGTAGACTGGACATAATAACAGTACCCATGTCAGAATGCTTGGCACACAGTGCTTCTAATGTAGCTCAACAAGTGCTGGCGATAATCACTACTGCTGTAATATACAAAGGTGCTTCCTATGTTCCTGATCTGAGGTGTGCTTTCCCAGTTGTATGTTCTTCCACAAGACAGTCCTCCTTCAAAACCTAAAGAGAACAATCTCCTGGCCTCTCCCTCTCCATCCCCAAGTTTTCCCTTCTCTGGTGGTGTAACTCCTATGTAAGTAAACCCTTCACATGCTCTATCCCTTCTCAGGCTCCTGCTCATTCTGGCATCCAGACCATGACAGGCACTAAACACACAACCTAATGCCTGGGAAGCCTGGGCTGACAAACTGTGGCCAAGCTGCCAGGGAGCTGAAGAGGCCTGCCACACCTCAGGGCTGGGATAGGGTGGTGCGTGGGGGGACCACAACAGCTTTATCAAGACAGCCACTCCCCAGCACTCATAGGATTCCACTCACAGCTCAAACTTAGGGAAGAGTTTTCCTCTATCTGAAGGAGCAGCTTCTTAACTTGGCTTGGCCTCCAGGAACCAGGCATCAATTTCAATAGCCTACCATGGGTGAAGGATCTTGGGCTTACATTTAAAGTCTTTTGATATGCAACATTAAAATCATGTAGAAAGTGTATTTTCAACCACTTCTTTGTTTTCAGACTCTTCCTTCCTTTCTTTGCCCTCTGCTGTTTTTCTCTTAGCTTCTAGAGGAGCCAAAGGTAATAGAGGAACTGACTTGCTGGTTTTCCACCAATATAAACAGCCATTGCCTTGGAGAAACACTGCCGTCTGGTTTATGCATGATGCAGGGCCAGCAGGGGGCGCTCGTCCCTTTGATTAATCTTTCATCAGCTCCTTATTGATTACAGCCGTGGGCTAAAAAAAAACAAGCTACTTGTCAGATAGAAATGGACAGTACAGCCTTTGGGTCACAATCTCAGGATGCAGAGTCAGCTGACCTAGATCTGAATCCTACTTCCAATGTCAGTTAGTTATGTAATACTGGGCAAGCTATCTCATAAGGATTAAATAAGGTAATGCATAGTGCTGGCACGTAAAAATGTTTCATAAGCATTAGCTATCACAGCTACTGGAGCCCTGGTGGTGTAGTGGTTAAGAGTTCAGCTGCTAACCAAAAGACAAGCAGTTTGAATCCACGGCTGTTCCCTGGAAATCCCATGGGGCAGTTCTACTCTGTCCTATAGGGTTACTATGAGTAGGAATTGACTCAACGACAAGGTTTGGTTTGGTTTTGGTTACTGCTGCATTTATTAGTACTGCTAGTAGTACTGCTAGTAATACCACCATTAGTACTACTTCGAGGAGTGGCAGAGCTGTGAAGAAGTCTTTGGTGGTGGCAATGGTGACTTGCCGGAAAATTTCCAGAAATGTGAGTGTGGTGAACCAGAGAATTTCCAGAAATGCTGGCAGTAAGGGAGGGAACCCTAAACTGAGGAGGAGACAAATTAGGTTCTCATCTTGACTTTGTTGCTACCTAAGTTATGTAATTCTGGTCGAGTCTTATTTCCTCTTGGGAGATGGTACAGACATACTGGGGTTCAAAGCCAGCTCCAGACACTGACTAGCTCTAAGGCAGCCATATCTCCAAGGCTCTTTTGTAGAAGGGAAATAGAATTACCCACCTCATAGAAAGAAATCACTAACAAAAAATAGTACTGCATTTGGCTAATCTATTTTTCGTCAGCACTACCTATAAGTTCTCTTTTATTAAAAATATCTTATGATGCCATGACTTTAATAAACCTGAACCATTACAGGAGCCCTGGTAGTGCAGTGGTTAAAGCACTCAGCTGCTAACTGAAAGGTTGGTGGCTGGAACCAGCTGCTCCTCAAAAGAAAGATGTGGCAGTCTGCTTCCGTAGCGATTACAGCCTTGGAAATCCTATGGCACAGTTCTACTCTGTCCTAAAGGGTCGCTATGAGTCGGAATCAACTTGACGGTAACTGGAAGCCATTACAAACAAGGAGGGAGAACTGTGTGTATATGTCTGTATGTAGACAAAAATTTGGGGAATTTAAACGCAAAGTTTAATTTGTTTAAAGGCCCTTTAATTATCTGTCACTTTATTGGCTTATCAAATTAACACGTTTAATGTTTGATGTTAAATTTTAAATACAATATAGTATATCCAAGCTTATTAATGTGTATCAGTTTATTTTATATGGCTTTAATTTTCTTAGGGAAACCCTGGTGGCGGAGTGGTTAAGAGCTACAGCTGTTAACCAAAAGGTCGGCAGTTCTAATTTTCTTAGAGTTTTAACAAAAAGACAGTAAAATGAAAGTCCGAAAAGTCATAAAGAATCTGAGAGCCAAAGAAACCACTCAAATGCTACAAGGTCTTCAGTTGAAACTTAATCCTGAAGTACCATTATACCTTCATTATAACAGCACCTTGTGTATGCACAATAAAGCACATATTATATAATTTGAGAGGCAGGTGCTAGACACATTGTCAGAATGCTTTACATAATTTCCTTAAATCTCGCACATTTCATTTAGTCAATCACCTTCTTGACAACGGTCCCACCCTTCTCCCTAGTGCAAGAACTATTCTTCATGCCCTCGCACTTTCACCAAAATCAAACACATACAATATTCACTATCTGCCTTGTATACAAATGTGTTTAACTGCAAAATAAGCATTCATAACATGGGAATATGAGAAGCAATATCAACAATTGAGACTGATGTTAGATATAGTAAAATTCACAATAGTGATACAGCATTGGTTGACATTATTTGATGTGAAAAATTGACAAAACTTTCAGATTAGAACTAAGACATAATTTAATCCAATAAGGCAACATGTCAGAAAGTATTATTTTCTGAAATACTTCTTTAAACTAAAGAGCAAGTAACTTTCCGTTGTGAAAAAGGACCATCATTCCACGTAAGCACTGTATCACCTGATTATTGTACAGCTATTTGTTTGGGTAGCTCTTGCTTGTCTTCTCCACTAGGATGTAAGCTCCATGAGAATAATAACTTTTTTTTGTTCACTGATGAATCCCCAACAACTGAAACAGTGCTTGATATGTAGTAGGTGCTCAAAAACTATTTGTTGAATGAACTGCAATTTCTCCCAGTTCCCAACTCATATCCTCTACCAAAAAAACCCATTGCCATCAAGTCGATTCCAACTCATAGCAACCCTACAGGACAGAGCAGAACTGCCTCATACAGTGTCCAAGGAGCATCTGGTGGATTCAAACTGCTGACCTTTTAGTTAGCAGCTGTAGCTCTTAACCACTACGCCACCAGGGTTTCCCATATCCCCTAAAACATAATTATATTCAAGGGAGCCAAGAGTGTTGACTCATACTAGGTCTCATTTATTTCAGGGACTTTGAAATAACTGGAGTCTATATTACCTACTAGAGCCCTGGTGGTGTAGTGGTTAAGGGTTCAGCTGCTAACCAAAAGGTCGGCAGTTTGAATCCATCACTCACTCCTTGGAAACCCTATGGGGCAGTTCTACTCTGTCCTATAGGGTTGCTATGAGTTGGAATCAACTCGAGGACAATGAGTTTGGTTTTTTTTAATACAACCTGTAACGAGCCCTGGTGGTGCAGTGGTTAAGTGCTTGGCTGCTAACCAGAAGGCCAATGGTTTGAACCCACCAGCGGCTCCATGAAGAAAGACCCAACAGTCTGCTTCCATAAAGACTACAGCCTTGGAAACTCTATGGGGCAGTTATACTCCATCCTATAGGACCCAACTATGAGTCGAAATTGACTCTACAGCAATGGGTTATATAACCTATATCTATACAACCAAGCTTTTTCATTCATCAGTAAAAAGGATTGATAGGTCAAATGCAGGTGAACATTCAGATCATCAGATGTGATGCTGAACGGACATGAAACATACACCTGTGGACAATCTTCCTGGGATCGGTGGGCCCTGGCTTTACGAAAATACTCACCAACTTTCATTTACTGCTTTATATACTTCAGACCCATCACCCTCTGGAATGTTCTCCCTTATTTTTTCTCTTTCCAGTCCTCCAGCTCTCACCTTAATTCCTTCATATTCCCTGTTACATCACTCACAGCACTCAGTAGTGTTCCTTCCTAGCAGTCACCATGCTTTGTAATCATCTCTTGTGTGATTATTTGTTTTGTGTCTGTCTCCCCCAATAGATGTTACACTCCACAAGGACAGAGACTGGCTGTCTATGTGTACTATGACCCATCTTCTGGACAACGCCTACAAATGCAGGTGCTCGATGAATGTTTACAGAATGGACTGAATAAATCGATCATTAAATTTTTTTCCAAAATGTTAAGGCCAATAAATACTAAGGACAACAAAAAGGGGTAACTGGGCATGTGATGGTCAAAGTTGTGTGTCAACTTGGCTGGGACATGTTTCTCAGTGGTTTGGCAGTTATGATGTAGTTTGGCAGTTATATATGATGTAATCTGGCAGTTATATAATGATGTAATCAACTCCACGATGAGATCTTCTGTGAGCAGCCAATCAGTTGAAAGGAACTTTCGTTGGGGGTGTGGCCTGCCTCCAATATATAAACAGATGTTCCAGCAAGGCTCTTGCTCTGGATCATCATCTGAACTCCAGTTCCTGGGACTTAAGCTAGCAGCTTACCTACCAATCTTGGGATTCATCAGCTTCTACAACCACATGAGGCATTTCCTTGACAGAAATCTCTCTCTATATATATGTGTATATACACTTCACTAGTTTTGCTTTGCTAGAGAACCCAGCCTAAGACAGGCACTCAGAGCCCTAACAGGTCCGTGACTAGAGAATATGGTAACAATGAGGGACCTCCACAGTCTTTCAACCCGGAAAACGCCTACCTTCCTGGGGCTTTTGGTTCCCAGTCCCTTGGAGTTCTGTTCCTAAAAAAGCAGTCACAAGCAAAGGTACACAGATTTGCTCCTATAGGAGATACTCAGACTGAAGGTGAACTCAAGAGATCTTCAGAATTGGGAGCTGGTATTTCATAGTAGTGAAAAGAGTATATGAGATACACACAGAAAACAATGTTCTTTGATGGTTAGCAGGGATGGGGGGAGGGGGACTCACCTACCAGACAGTAGACACGTGTTAATTCCAATGATGGGAAAAGCAATACACAATATGGAGGAAGTCAGCACAACCTGACCAAGGTAAATGAAGACACTGAGAGGTATGCAGGAACAAAGGACAACTATAGTAAATGCTGTAACATAAACAATTGTGCAACAACAGTAATAATAAGCAAAAAAATGTGAATGGTTACGTAGGTAGATGTATGGGAAGGCATATGGGAGTATGCGTACGTACATATATATGTGTATTTTCAGGTATATGTATATATGTTTGCATGTGCTGTATATATATTCATATATACAATAAAGCACATAAGGAGCACAGTTATGGGTATTTCCTAGATATATCCAAACACCTACTGGGACTGATTTCCTGGGTTTCAGGGATCAGGACATAGTCTCATGGGGGAACTAGGTCAACTGGCATAACTTAGTTCATAAAGACAATGTTCTACATCCTAGTTTGATGAGTAGCATCTGGGGTCTTAAAAGCTTGTGAGTAGCAATCTAAGACACAACTCTGGTTCTCTTCCTGCCTGGAGCAAAGGAGGGTAAAAGGAAACCAAAGATTCAAGGAAGAAATTAGTCCATAGGACTAATGGTGCACGTGAACCACAGCCTCTTCTAGCCTGAGACCAGAAGAATTAGATGGTGCCCAGCTACCACTATCAATTGTTCTGACCAGGGACACAGGAGAGGTACCAGTTAGAATGGGTGAAAAATGTAGAACAAAACTCAAACTCATAAAAAAGACCAGACTTACCGGACTGATAGAGACTAGAGGAACCCTTGAGACTATTGCCCTAAGATACCCTTTTAACCTGGAACTGAAGCCACTCCCGGAGGTCACCTTTCAGCCAAATAATAGATCGGCTTATAACATAAACACCACCTGTGAGGAATGTGCTCCTTTAAACAATCCACTGTACGAGACCAAACGGTCCACATTTACCCAAAAGCAAAGATGAGAAGGCAAGGAAACTGGATGGATGGAAACAGGACAGGCGGGGTGCAAACAGTGAGAGCGTTGACACACTGCGGAGACTGTAAGCGACCTCATGGAACAATCTGTGTATGAATGTTTGAACAGGAATCTAATCTGCTGTGTAAACTTTCACCTAAAGCACAATAAAATATTAAAAAAAAAAAAAAGAGTATATGGGAGCAGAAGATTTGGGCACCTGGTTCTGCTAAATAACCTGAGTAAAGCATTTAATGTGTTTGGGTTTCAGCTTCTTCATTTGTAAAATAGGAAACACAGAACCTACCTCATGGAGCATTATGCAAATAGAATGAAATAATCAATGACAAAAAGCCCTGTAAACAACGAGGTTTTATATAAGCATGAGTTATGGAAAGCAGAACCATCATTTGGGCCAAATCCCAGCCTTCAGCCAAAGACCCATCTAAACTTTCCAGGAAAGTCTTGAAGAATAGGAAACATAGAATCACAAAGGTAATCTTTTTATTTGTTTCAATGCCCCCATAGATGGGATTTTAACCCATCACCATTACGCTTCTTGTTAATCTTGAGAAGAGTGGTCTTCTCAAATGGCCATCTCTTCCCTGGCCTCAAAACCCTAACTTTTCTTACTGTTTGGCCCAATGACCTCATTTTTGCCTCGAATTTTGTAGTAGGCTCTATTTTCCCACCAGTTCCCAGAGTTCCCAATTCACGGACCCAGGGACACCAGTGGGTCACACATGGGTTCGTGGAGTCTCCCCACTGGCTTCTGCTGACAGTACCTCCCCCAGGCTTCCATCAGAGGCTTTCCACTGAGCTAAAGCACAAATGCTCCTGGGAGAGGTCACCCCAATCGTCTATTATCTCTGTTATCTACAACAGACTGTTGGGCTCGTTCATGGCACTTTCTCCAGATAACAGAATGACAGCAAGCCTGACAGACACACATAGAACATGGGATGTATGAATTTTTGGTAGCCCCTGAGAGTGGTGGGGTGGGGTGAGATAGAGAATGTAGAAAGGAGTTGGTGAGGATCCCAAAGACAAGCTCATGATTCCTTCAGTTCTGCCTTGAGTTCACCCACACACAGATGCAATGCTCACACAGCCAAGGAGTGGGTGTGATGAAAGGGTACTGGGCTGCTGGGTGGGAAAGAAGGGAAGATCACATATGTATGGGAAATGAGGGGCCTGGCTGAGGAACAATGGGATGATGGGTACTGGATGGGGCGGGGAGAGGTGGAAAAGGAGAAAAATGACAAATACAGTCCAGATGCCAATGTTCCTGGTATTTATGATATTATAATGCATCGCATACCATGTTAAATTGTTAAAGTACTTTTTTTTTTGGTAAATCTCCCTAAGAAGATAACAATTTTCTATTTTGAGAAAGCATAGACCTGGAAAGACAGTATAGCATGATGGTTAAACAGACTTTGGACTTTTAAAGACCTGAGTTTGAATCTCAACTCTATTTGATATTAACTGTGTGACTTTAGGGAAGTTACCTAACCTCTCTGTTTCTTCATCTACCTGACAGTACCTACCTTCATAGGACTTTGGAGGATAAAATATGATCATATATAAAATAGCTTTGCAAAGTACCAGCCTCAAGACAAAGCTCACTAAATGTTACCTTGTTTTTAAATTTTACTAAATGCAAGATCCTCTTCAGGTCTTCCCCTTCAGCTCCAGTATACCCTAGAGTTTGGGGTCCAGAGCAGCAGTAAACGTTCAGTTCTAAAATTCTACACATTTGTCAGTAGCAACCTCTTTTTACTTGACCGAAAGGCTGCTTGGCTCTTCTTTCTTTCCCAGGTCTGTTTTCCACACAGGGTATTTGTCAGGTATGAGGGTAGGGGGAAAGGAGAGGAAACAGAGAGGCACAAGAAGCAAATCCTGGGTTCGAGATACACATCAACTGAGTACACTCACCGAGTCTGGGTCTCGCTGCTGTTCCAGAAAAGCTGAGAATTCCACCAGGCGAAGCTTGGTTGTGCCAATGGAGCGGCCCTGCCAGGCAGGGACGGAGGGAGCTGGGGCTGACACAGGCTCAAACCCTGAAAGGACCAATTGTCACTTTAATCCTGGCCACTCACCTCACTTTGGGCCTGGGGCCAATAGTGGGCAGGGCTCTTTACAAAACGATGACCTAGGAGGAAAGGCCAATACCCTTCGGTTCACTAGCACCTAGTTGTGGAACTAAGTTAGACAGTGGTGGGATTCTGACCGAGGATCCCAGACAGTGACCAGCCAGAGAAGAACAACACATGTGCTCCTCATAAAGCAACTTCAGCTAAGGTTATGGGCTATGGCATGTCCAGATAGGAGAGAAACCTAAAAGGAGACTACAGCAACAAGAGGCTACCTAGTCCTGGACCAAGTCAACAGTGACTGAACAGTCAGAAGTGGATGCTTCCAAAGATTGCTTGTGAGACCCTGACACGCTGGGTATTCCTTCTGTCTGTCCATGTCCTTACATATGACTGTAGCCACCAGCACTGCAGGATGTTCTCTCCGAATACGCCATGGTAGTGGAGCAGAGGGCAACATGTGAATGCACTTTCAGTTTGGGGAATCTATAAGGGAGAGCAGTGGCCTTTATAATGTACCTTGGGCAGTTCTACTGAGCAACTCTACGAGCACGAGTGTATGCACGTGTGGGGTGCACATGTGGTGGGGACAGAGACAGAGGTGGGCTGGCCAGAGTCATGCTTCGTGGTTTGAGCTTCTACGTAAGCTTTCCTTTACAAAAAGAGTACTAGAAATTGAAATACATTTGTCTTAGAAAGGGTGAATAAAACCACATCTGCCCTCAAGACTTGGAGCCAAGACTTGACCAATTCTGCCTTTATTTATGATGAGGAAGCAGCCATGGCAATTTCCCCTTCTAAGGATTATCACATGTCCTAAGTGAAAGTGATCGGGCTTCCTGTTTCTTTAAAAGCCCATCTGAAGAGCTCTCGGGAGATGACTGTAGTGAATCAGGATGTGGCAGGGGACACCCCTGTGACCTTCCTGAGCTCCAGATTAACCCCTGCTTTACGGAGGGTGGGGCAAGGAGGGGGCATCTATGAGTCTGCAAGTAAGGAGAGGTAAACCTGTGGCCAGGACGAGCATTTTTCCACTCTGGGAACAAGGCGATGGGCTCAACTATCAGCTGCATGGGGCCACTCCCGAGAGGGGTCCCACCAAGACTCACCTGGAATGGGGGCCGTGACTGCTGGCTGGATGGGGTAGGCCTGCTGCACAAAGGGCTTGACGCTGGGAACAAAGAGGTGGGAGTCAGAAACAAATACTGCATCAGCGGCTACTAACCAGGCCTGCGCCTCCCATGGCTAGAGTCCTGACCTGAGGTTCCCAAACTGTAAGGTTCCCTGCCTGCAGGTGGTTAACAAGTCCCAGACAGAGCTCTCTCCCAGTGCTAGGGGCCGGTGAGGTGCTAGGCATCAAACCTCACACAGGCTATGTGGGACAGGCTGGACAGACATCAGCCTGACTTCCATGTGCTGTGACATCTGTCTTTGAACTTCTCGTCCTGGCAGAGACCAAGGTCAGCAGTCATCATTTCCAGGCAAGGTTGGGGACATGCTTCAGGTTGTTCTTCTCTTGGCCAAATAGCTTAAAACTCTTGACAAGAGACAGGATCTCCTTCCTGCTTTTATCCTCAAACTGCTCTTATCTTCCAATTTACTGAGCTTTGCCTCCCTTGTCCTCAGATCATCAGTAGGATTTCCTATTAGCCACTCCTACCACAGGGAAAGGCAGAATGGAATGGGCTATAGGATCCCTGGCTGTCCCTTCTCAGACAAGGCCCTTCCCAGGAAGACCCCAGACTCTGCCCTCCACAGGCACGAGGGACAGGGATGGACTTCCTGCTTCCAGCTGCAGGACCGCTAGAAATGCTTTCTCTCTAGTACTGGAGGGGGGAGTGAGGTGTTTAAACAGCTCCCGGATCTGAGGGGTCAACCTCTTTCTTGATACTGGCATCAGCAGCACTAGCGCTGCAAAAAACAAAGGGCAGGGCTGGGTGATCACAGCTTAAACCTCCTTTCTGCAGTCTGACCCATGGGAGTCCTCCCACCTCCACCTGGCTGTGACCAGCCTCTCCTCAGACTTACTCTTGTGAGGATCCCGGCTGCCCTGTTTGTATCATTCCGGGCCAAAACTAGAAGGGAAAGTGCAAGAGGCTTCAGGATGATCAGTTCATTTCAAAGAACAGTTCAGGAGGTCTAAGCATTGCAACCCGTCTAAAGAACAGCAGATCCCAACCACCCACCAGCTGCCTCATCCACCTTCTCCAAGTGTAGATGTGGTCACCTCTGCCCATAAGATCAAGATGTACATCCTTGGCCTGCAACACAAGGCCCCCTTTAGCTCCTCTTTCCTGAAAACCCCCTTGAGGACACGGCCCAGGCATCAATTCTTCCGTGTCCTCACTGCACCTAGCAGAGATCTGAGCATCTGATTGCTTTATCCATGCACCCACTCATCCTTCTCTTCCTCCCTCCATTCTGAAGCTTCTCCGGCTCACAGCATGAAAGGCCCATAGGGTCGAAGACGAAGCTCAGAACAAGAGGACCAGGAACTCAGAGAAGCGATGCAGACACCTCCTTTATGTGTGCATCCTTAGGGCCTCTGGTGCCTGCCATCCCCCTGCCAGAGAGGCAGCATGATGCAAAGGGAGAAAACACAGGCTTTGAAGTCACACAGCCTGGGTTTGAATCCTGCTTCACTATCCATGTGACTACGGTCGAGTTATTCAACCTCTTATTTTGTTACTAAGTAACTTCAGTTTCCTGGTCTGTAAAATGGCAATAATAGTAAGACGTATTTAGATTATTCTAAGAATTAGATATTATAAGCATCTGCCCTTGGTAGGTGTCAAACGAAAATGTTAATAGATTACTTTGTCCCCTTAGTGGCTAGCTGCCCTAAGGTGACCCTGAGAACACAGAGACAGAGGCCACGGGCCAGGAAGAAGAAGAGAGGATAAGGCAGATCACGACCCAGAAAGGCATTGGAAAAGTGATACTTTATTCCATGTCTTCAGGGACTAAAGATCCCCCTTCTTCCTCTCCCTTTCTTTCGTTCTCTGCCTTTTTCTTCCTCCCTCTCTTCCCTCTCTCTTTCCCTCCTCCTCTCCTTCCTCTTCCCTCTCCTCCCCAGGTTCACCTCCTCTGCTCCCTCCCTTATCATTACCATTTGCACCCAGCATTCTCCCTCCTTTACACTGACCCAATTTACAAGTAGTGCTAGGTGGAAAGTTTAATGTTGGTTCGTGCCGACCCCACCACCCCTAGCAGCCATCACCACTGGTTTCAGAGTGTGACTTACCCCCGGTGCCCCCGGGAAGGCCGGGCGTGGAATCCCAGGCAGCCCCAGCTTGTTGTGAATGGCAGTGGCTGAGACTATCTGGGCTGAGGACATGGCTGCCATGTGTTGCAGGGCCTTATCCTTTGCAGTCTGATCCTTGAATGTGACAGTGACACATTGACTTAATACATAAGGCATGACCACCATGCAGGTTAAACAGGCACAGCCACGAGCACATGGACTAAAATATAGAGCCACAAAAAAGGCCAAAACAGCAAACATGCAGTGGTGAATAAATACAGCCAGAAGGCTAAAACATACTCAGCCTACCACAGCTCTGAATGTTGGCTGAAAATATCCGACGGCAAGATACAAAAAAAAAATATTTTTAACTGCACTTTCCAACAAAACGGGGAGCCTCTGAAAAGAATGGACAGCGTACACATCTATTTTCAGCTTCCAGAAGGAGATTTCTCCATCAATTACTTAACACACGCAAGGGAAAAATAAAGGTCCTGCTTTTAAGCATACAGATGGGAAGAGGGGTGGGAGAAGAGATGTGGGTATGGACTGGGGATGAGACCATCCACAGAGTGCTAGGCAGCCCTATGTGTGGACGCTGTCACACGGCCACAGTTCCATGAGTTGCTGGAGTCATGCGAGGCCTGGAAGGCCTGCAGACACAATAGGTAGTGGCGGCTCAGAAGCAGTGGGTGGACGCGGCTGGAGGACAGGGCCAAGCGCATGCTGGCGGGTGCATGCTCAGTATCCCCGCCGGGGGTCTGCGGCTACATGGGTTCTTTCTAAAATCAAGGACGTAGAAGATTCTACAGGCAAGTGGTTTCTCCTTTTCCTAAACGAGTCTCTTCTAGAAAAGCCAAGGCTGATAACACAAAGCTAGCCAAAACGTCTGCCAAGCACAGCTAAAATATAGAATACACAGTTTGGCAAAAATACTTACCATGCTTGTTACCTGGATACAATAATAAACAGTTTGTTAAAATGATTCTGTACAAAGGCAGGGTTAATCTTCTTCAGTTAAAAAGTATATAGGTATGCAAACACATAATAGTTGGGTACAATAAAATGTGTATGAGAGTATGGTTCTTCCCCCCACATTATAGGAAAATATATAGGATCCAGATAGCTATCCAGAAGGGCAATTATCACGAAGGGTACTCAATAACAGCAACAATCAAAAACTACCCCCAACTCCTTTGAGCGGGTGCTGTGGCTTCCCCAGTACAGATGGAAAAATGGCCAGACCCCAGGTGTGAGGCAGGCCCTGCTGGCACAGGTAGGGTTTCATGCTTGGTAAACATGTCAAGGCTCCTGGCTGCTAACAGAAGGTCTCTACTATCAGCCAGGCCTGGAATCCTTCTTCCTTTAACATTAAAGCAGGTACAAAATGGTGACACCAAATTAAAACTGCGCCCTCCCCAGCTGCCATTCAGGAGTTCAGAGAGTAGGTGAGGGTCAAGGGAAGCTTCTGACTAAGACTGAGTATCAGCTGAGAGGCTGCTTTCAAGGTTTACATATTTAACCTAAGGTGATGAATAAACATACTGGGGTGTCAATGGCAAGGTCAAAAGGAAAAGTTAAAAAAAAAAAAAAAAAATCAAAGCCTACAGCTACTAGCGGTTTCTAAGAAAGATCTATTAGGTGGTCCCAAAGTTGGGGGTGGGGTGGGGGGAGGGTGCACCACTTTGCCCCATAACTGGCAAGGAGCACAATTTGAATTTTCAAAACGCTTACACTGGCCCTTGGAAAAAAGCCTAATACATGAGTAAGTTTTTATAATATTTTATATATTTCTCTGGCCCTCAACAGAAAAAAATGAGTATCACATAACAGCTTTTCAGTGACACACACCATCATTATGAACATCTGTAACTGTATGTGCTGCTGCTGAATAACACTTGGAGGGCCCTGGAAGGATGAGGGATTACTGGTCCCCAAAGAATGGTCCTGGGGGGTGGGGAACTTGAGTGATGCTCTTGCTGTTTCTCTTCTCTCCTTTTCATCAGATGGCATTCTTCAAGTTGAAGCTCCCCCTGCTAATCTGTCGACTGCTCTAACCTAGACCTAGCTTCCTCGGGTAATAATTTTCTTTAGTTCTGAAAACATTTCAGGTCTTGAGGGTGCCAGAGAAAGACAAATCTTGAAGTAGATGGAGTTTTATGAATTAAACTGATCGGGAACATGCACATGCCCTAAAGGTGAACTGAGCCCTAAGCATGTAGACCTCATAGTCTCAGGGAACCCACAGTCCTGTGGCTCCCCTTGATGTCCCATCTATCTCCTCAGAGGGCAATCTGGGTATAATCCAGAAAACATGGCTCCATTCACACTTGGACAAAGAACACTGATATTAACATGAACTCACTGGTTTGTCTTTGGACCAGTCACTTTGGACTCCAGCCCCAAGCCACTTAACAAGCCGTAAGGAGGGTTTGTAAATGCTCTCAAGGTAACTTCTGAAACTGAAGTAATGGCATAGGTATGGCCAATGGAGTCTTACTTGTGTGGAGGAAGCCTTACAGCTTCTTTGGGGCTCAGGCTAGGGGAGTTTGGAAAATGGCAACTGAGACTTCTTGCCAGCTTAGCTGACTGAATTCAAAGGGGTAACGACAAAAGACTTGTGGGCTTGGCTCAATTCCAAAAGAACATTACGGGGCCTCTCACAGATCTGAGGCCCCAAGTTTATGAAATGTTGATGACACGGGGGGGGGGGCGTTTCTGCTTGTTCAATACAGAGTGCATTTATGTACACTTGGGTGGGATAATTCATGAATACAAAGTCCAGGTCCAAATGGAAATTAGTTCCTTGCATCTCCATAAACCCACTTTATTCTATCAGACTGGCTTGAAATGTTAGCCTTTGCTAGGCTTAGTGAAAAATTCTTCAAAATGTTTACAAAAGTTTGCTATTTTCATTTTTTAACAGGGATATCAGTCAGTGAGGGAAAGGAGAAAGGTAACCCTCTTTGTTGTTTATGTCACACACAAACTGAGAACATGATCTTTTTCTTTTGTTGAAACAATAAGGTTTGGTTCTCTCATTACCCAGCATTCTAGCAGGTACCTAAACGACAACGAAAGTTCAAAAGCCGGAGAGCAAAACAACTGCTTCTATACCACGGACTTGCTCTATAACAGTAAAAGCTGCACTTGCTGAGGAGAGTCAGGAGACCTGGTTCCAAACCTGTCCCTGACATTAATGAGCTGCGTTGCCTTCGGCAAATCATTCAACACTGTCTACCGTAAATTTCTTTACCTACAAAACAAAGAGTTTCACTTTATCCTCTACAGCCCAGAATAAAATATTTGAAGCTATGAGTGTGAGTTACATTATAAGCAAAAACATCTGAATATGTATAGCCAAAAACCTACTAATGAGAAAGATAGCAAGATGTTAAAAATGGGACAGCTCTCAGCTGCTTGTCCTAACAGAGAGGAAGCCAAGTGTGGAGAGGAAATTTTATCTCAAGTAGAGGTTCTTTCTGCACTCGACCTATTTGAGAATAGGCAATTTTCTGCAAATGGACTAAAAAGTCTATACCAGTGATTTCCTATCTTTTGTTGCAGAGACACTCTGACTACTCATTTAATTTTATAACACCTGCCCTTTACATATGATACACATCTGTAAATTAAAAGGATTAGAAATTTTTGCTTAAAATCTGAAGTAACCCTGGAGATGATAAGTACCACCAGGGATATCTCAAAATCAGAACTGAGAGCTCGGCTGTAGACCCACTTATCCTGAAATGGGAGTATAAAAGGATGCCGAGCTAAGAGAGTTCAATGGAAGGATCTCTAAATTGTCATTTTCAGCCCAGCCTGGCTTTGAAGAAATTACAACTCTAAACGTCGGACCTGAGCAAATTGCTTCTCTGTGTTGCTCTGGTCTAATATCCTGGACATTTGAACATTCCAGTCTATTCTCACTGCTCATCCCTAGACTAAACAAGGCGGGGTAGGCTAACTACCCAAATAACTGAAGCTTAAGTAAATTTAAAAACATGCTACATTTGTATACCGTATTAATTTTATTCTAAGATGCTTTCACATCAACACTTCTGAGATGTGGATAAGATTTACAAAGGATGAGCACATTAAACTTTTATTTTGACCAAGTGTAATTAAGTCAATTCTATGCATTACACTCTATAGGGTTTTGTTGTTGTATGCCCTCCAGTTGGTTCCAACTCATAGTGACCCTACAGGACAGAGTAGGACTGCCCCATAGGGTTACCAAGGCTGTAAATCTTTACAGAAGCAGACTGCCACATCTTTCTCCTGAGGGGCTGCTGGGGGGTTCGAACTGCCACCCTTTCAGTTAGTAGATGAGTGCTTAACCACTGCGCTACCAGTTATAGGAAATACTCTGTGTGTGTGTGTGTGTGTGTACATACAATCATGTATGAACAAGAAAAACGTGTTCCAGGAAAAAGCTTGGACAAGTTTGCACTGACTCTTTCTTACTGATTTTATGTCTCTCCATTCTTACAGTTACAAAAAATGAGGCCACCAAACAGCTGAAGGTTTGGGGGGGTGGTGAAAGAAATGGTAAAATCTCCCTTTTCCAACTCAACTCGAACCCAAGCCCATGACCTGGAATGGGGAAAGTACTTCTGTATCAGGAAACATGAGTCTAGAGACTGTTGAAAGGGGATGGGTGCAGAAACCAAACGGCCCATATAACCTGAGAGTAAAGATGATAAAGCTCTTGAGCTCAGGGTGCATGCCTCATTAGCCCACCTTCTTCACTATCTTATTTCTGGCACACCTCCACTGTCAATGGCTTCACCACCCTAGCCACACACAGTCCAGCAGGCTGTGTCACGCATAAACTCCTGGGCCTGAAGCCTTTCAAATTGTTACTGTTACTAGGTAAACAGGCTTTCATATTTCATGAAGCACAGCATGGCTACTGCCACAACTCTCTGTTCCACTAACTGGCTCCTTTTTATAGTTGAAAAGTACACACTGTTTGGAAAATGTCTACATGTAATATACATGCCAGGAAGGCAACAATATTACAAATGCACACGGCTCCAGGACTTTCTATGAATCAGTCTCTGGATATTATGGAAGTCTTGTTCCCTCTCTCCCCTTTGCTTCCCTAGCTTTTGATTATTCTGGGAAATGAATTATGTCATAATTTAGACATTAACCATAAACAAATTTTAAACATAATATAAAAAATAACATGTTTAATACACAATATGTATTATAACTGCCATATCTAGAATTTTAATGAATGGCAATACTAAATCAATTTATTCCAAACAATTTATTCATAGCCATCATTTCAGAATAAATATAAGACTCCCAACTAACTTATTCATATGGAAGGCTACCAATGCATCAGGAAAAATATGTAAAGTAAAAAAAAAAAAAAAAGACCACAGATTAAAAAACTCTTGACAGCTCTTAAATGGTTTCCTCCAAATATACTTTTCCCAGCAATATAAAAATATAGTACAAGGGAGGAAAGACAGCAATTTGCTTGCAAAATCACTTTTTCAGAAAAAGACAAAACACCAAGTAGTTTCCTAAGAAGTAATTTTGCAGATGTTGTTTCTAATCTTGTACTATGTGGATCCACATGACCTTTGCAATTATTAGCTGTAGCCCCTGAGAAGATAAACATCGCAAAACTACACGAAGGCTTTGAAGAAATGATGGAGGGCACTTGAATTTTTCTAGCCATGATCTCTGATTTCCTTATTATTAGAGAAGGCAGGAGTAAATACAAAAGGGGGCTATTTCAGTCAGACGACAGTTAATGCCGAGGAGAGAAGGCACATTCATACTCCGCCTGACTCCCCGTCTAATGGGTAGCAATTAATTCATCTTATTGTATTTCCAAATGCCAAAGGCTCCATTCACATCAAAGAAAAAAATTTCAAGGCTTTTACCATTGTTCATTTTTAAAGGTACTGATCTATATTTAGAAGCCCTGTGGCGCAGTGGATGAAGTACTCCACTGCTAACCAAAAGATCTGTGGTTTGAACCCACCAGCCCCTCTACAGGAGAAAGATGTCTGCTTCCATAAAGATTCATTCATTCACAGCCTTGGAAACCCTATGGGGCAGTTCTACTGTGTCCTATACAGTCACTATGAGTCGGAATCAACTTGACAGCAGTGGGTTTGGTTTTCTGGTTTTCAGCTATATTTAGTATTTTATAATTGTCAACAGCTTTTTCTTTAATCTAGTGCGGGGCTTAGCTTCATAAAGGACTGTAGTTAAGAATCTATGAGACTTGTTGGTGTGCCTGACTGACTCTCCACCAGGAAGCCTTGGATTTAGGGCACTTCAGGTTAGGTCCAGGTGTTTCAGAGAAGATACCTTTCTGACCTTAGTCCCTTTTCTCCTGGGAGATGACAGCCATAAGCAGGAGGCGGGTCACCCCCAGAGAGGCCAGAGGAACCCAAGTTGGCAGCTGGCTCAAGTGTAGTTCCAGAGTGAGTACTAGTTTCCATCACTCCTCTCCTCCTGTGTCCTTCAAATATACTGACAAAATAAAAAGAGGGCTCCACGGAGGGAGACTCAAATCAGGGGAAGGAGCCCTTCTCTTGACCAGCACCCTTTGGGGAGGCAGCATGACTTCATGACACCGTTGAAAGAGCTTAGGCTTTGGTGCTGGACAGCCCTGGGATCCAATTCAGATGTGTGACCTCCTGGGGAAGTCACTCAGCTGTTCAGGCTGCTGCTACCTCATTTTTCACATGGGAATAACAAAACCAGCTTCACGACTGCTTTGAGAATCATATCAAGCACTCAGCATAGTGCCCACAGCCTTGCCATTCTTGAATCTGCCGTCTAGGAGGCTTACATGGCCAACCATCCAGGCTCGATCGAGCTCAGAAACAGAAATGCTTAGAAGCCCTGGTCCTCAGTACATAATCTTCAGAATCAATGTTATTCTAGGGCATTGTCTATGTTGGAGGCTGATTAACAATTAGATTTTTCTATGAAGGGATAAAAAGAAATCAGGCTGTTTCTGTTGGCCTAAAAAGAAATTCAGGCCTGGCCCCATTCACATAGAAAAGTAAATGCATTCAATCCTCTGGCTGACATTCTAAATTCTGCATTGCCACACTGCTTATGAGAAGTTCTAATTTCATCACACCCAAGCAAGAGAAATTAATTGTCTCCAATCTAAGCCTTAGTTCCGTTACATTAAACACAAGGTAATGAAAATATCTTGAGGAGGGAGAATATATGTCATGAATGCCAAAAGAACTCTCTGAAGATTGGGAAATGCCAGGAAAGACCGTGCATCACTTCCCAAATCCAGCGACGAGGCCAAGTGTCTTGGTGCAGACACTGAGACAAAGACAGTTGTTGTTTCAGGCTTTCTTTGCCTTGTGTGCTGCTAACGGCCAAGTCTGGAAGGAGGAGAGTGGCTCAGGGGACCAAAGGGAGCACCACTGGGTGTAGTGATGCCTGTGTGTCTTCCCTGCGGGGGGGTCGGTTCCTGGATGGAATCAGTGGTGATAAAAACAGGATTCAGCAGCCTGGACTTCAGCAATGCCCCAGTGAAGTTCAAAATCAACAATCTGAACTTTAAGCTTTCTGCTTACTGGAAGGAATGGCAAATTGGAAAGAATGGCCTGTTTAGAAATCAAATCACAAAGGCCACCAGGGTGAAAATGAAGAAAATGGCCCCGGGGGAACACATGTGGCTCGTAAATTAGTCACCCATGACTGGACACAGTCAAGAGAGGCTCAGGCCTTTCTGTGCTCTACTAAGATGATGCAATGTCAGCAAGCACAGGCTTTTCTTCAATGCACGTCCAGAGCCTGGCATGAGTACATCTACTGCTGAAGATACACTTCTGCTGAGGTTATTTAGGGCAGAGCCAAGACTTCCTTTCTTGTCAGTATTGTTCGGAGTCATGCACTCCCAAAACACATTCCAAGATGTGAACCAGAAAGGGCTTGCTCCATCCTCACATGACGATGATGCTGGTCCATAGAGTAGTACTGGCCTGCAGAGCTTGGCTATGGCTCCCACAAGCCTCTGGAACCGACAAAGAAGGGAATGCCTTTCTCTCTTGCCTGGCCTCTGTAAAGCTGCTGCTAATGGGGGAATGAAGACCTCTGGGCAGAACAAGTGAACATTTGGAAAAGGAGACTCAGAGCAGGAACTGCTAGTAGGAACTCTTGAGTAGGAGAGAAAAGGCTGCTTAATACACAGAGAATACTTCTGTATTCTTTCTAGATGCTAGGCTAATAAATCCCTGGAGGTTTATATGTGTGTGTGTGTGTGTGTGTGTGTGTGTGTGTGTGTGTGTGTGTGTATTTATTTGCTAACAGTGAATGAAATTATTCAAAGTAGAGACTATTTTTAAAGTTGCAGGCCAGTTCTTAGACCATCCCACCCAGAGTATTCTCTGACAGTCTTCTGCCTCTTGCAATGCCATCTGAGATGTGAGTGAGGGGCTAAACTAGGGGGAAGGGAGAGGCAGAAGACAGTAAATGAATCTGGTTTTGGTGACACTGCTGTAGATGCAGCTGGTGATACAAGGTCAAACAGAGATCTCTAACTCATTGTACTGGGAATTACTCAATGCATGATCCCACAAATAAAGAACAAAGTCACTTATTTCTTCCATAGACCTATAAGCCATCTGAACCCTATAATTGGATACTCCATCTTCTATTTTATAACCAGAATCAGGCCTAGATACATCTAAAACATACCTTCCATGTGAAGAGTGGTTAGACCTAAGAATTTGTTTTAGGTGGGGGCAAGACCCAGGGCAGTCCCATTACCTAGAGACAATTCCCTCAAAGCTAAGCTCTCTTCTAGACCAGCAGTGATCACTTAGACACTTTAGCCAAGAAAACAAAAGAACAAACTGTCTGAGAAACTAGTTTGCTCTGTATACCTTCATCTAAAGTATAATAAAATAAATAAATAAAAGAAAAAAGAACAAACTGAAAGTATATGCTTAATTTCCAAAATTCTGAAGCTCTAGCCACAACTGCCTTTATTCCCTGTTCCATCTTAACAGGCTCTTGAATCACAACTGTAATCTGCAGACCCCTTCTCCCTGCTCCTTCAGTCTCTCTGTTCCCTGGTTCACCATCTCCTCTTCTCACTCCCTCACCACTTCAGCTATCCCGTTCTAATATTTCTTGCTCACTGCATGCTTCCCTTCTGGTCTTGGTCTGTATTCATGGTCACTCCAACTTGTTGGCCAAGTCTGTCTTGGCTTAAGGGAAAAAAAAAAATCTCATGTTGGTTCCAATACCTATAGCACAAATTAATGGTAGACAATGGATAAAAATTTAGATTAATTTTATGACAGAGGCAAAAGGAGAACAGATGGGTTGCACTGGATTTGAATCTTTTCAGGGAAATAAATGGCAAGAAAGACTGTCAGAGAAAGAGAGAAATATTGAGAGACAGAGGTAGAGAGAGACTGAGATTGAAATTGGTTGGGGAAGGAGCGTGGGTCGAGGAAATCAGAAAAAGTACAGGATAACGTTTTATCATTTTATTTCTTTCATTTAAAAAAATGAAAGGAAATTATGTTATAATAAAAATAATCATTTGTGGGTAGCAGTAACATAAGTATTTAACATATTATTCTCCGTACTTTTTTACTTGTTATATTTAACATTTGGCAACATCAAGAATTTCATAGTTAATTTTGATGCACACTCCCAGTTAATTAACATTACTTTAAGAGAACCCAATCTTTAAAAGTTTTAACTGCCACTGTTGAAAATCATTTGGTGTACACTTTTCAGCTTTAATAAGAATAGAACACTTAAAAATAATTTACTCTTTAAAAACAATAAAAAAGAAAAAGTACAGAGCAGACAGAGAGTGGACCCGAATGGGGAAGCCAGCCAAGAATGATAATAAGGATTACTGCCATCCAGGAATGTGTGGCTGACCCCTAGTCCAGGCCCTCACCTACCTCTCTCACCTGGGATCTCACAGCTGCCCCTGAATTAGTCTTCCCTTTTCCAGCTTTGCTTCTCTTAGCTATCCTCCAAAAAACGGCTGGAGAGAGCTCTCCAAAATGTAAATTGGAATGTCCATGTGCTCCCCATTGTCCACAGAGGTATCCTCACTCCTTGGTGGGAAGATCCAGGATCTTCCCATCAGGCTCCTCCAGTCTCATCTTCCATCCCATGCCTCCGACTACATCATGTCCCTCATGGTCCCTCCCCCGCCCCCACCCTTACACCCCTACCCCGGGAGAAATTCCCTGCCTTCTTCTGGGGTCGGTTCTAATGACACCTCCTCCATGAAGCTTTCTCAGTTCTCCTACACTCAGAAGTAATCATTCTTTCTGCTGCATTTGCACTACTCTGCTTAATTTCTACTACTGAGCCCATTAGCTGGGGATGGCCTACTAGAAATCATATATTTTCCCCAAATACAAGGCTGAAAATGATAGAAAAGTTCAGTGTTCCTCAAGAATAAAGACTGTTAATTCAACTCTATATATTCAATATCTACTGAAGTGCCTGGAACACACTGGGTTCTCAATGAAAACTTTACTGGACTGAAATAAGTAATCATTTCTGTGCTTTTAAAGTTCAAATCTGTGTGGAAATCCTAGGTTTTTACCAAAGCATTTTTTTTTTTTTAAAACTAAAATTAAAAGCCACACATTTTGGGGTGATCTAGCCCATTAACAAGCACTTGGGAGAACCACTGTCAATTTCGGATCCTTGGCACCAGAAGCATAAAGCTGGCCTTTAGAATTTATTCTAAGAGATTTTCAAGGGAGTGACTTCTGTAGCTAGATGCTTCATCCATAAATGTGACACAAGAATGAGCACTCTCTTCTAATGGTTTCCTTCAGTCTGTTGTCTTCGGAGGAACATGGTATACCCAGGACAGGCTCCAGAACTTCGAAAACATGATCTTGGAATGGGACTCATGAGCTGTTCTGGAAAGGCTGGGAGGGACAGCTTGAGAGGTAAGTTATCTCCTCTGCCTTCTGCTTAAAGCATCGTAGCTTGTCAAACCTTATTCAATGGAACAGCCAAAGGGCCATTGCTAAGGATGAGAGAGGTTGAGCGTCAATAAGAACAGCTTGTACTCATTTATATATCGAAGGTTTCAAATAAGAGTTCAATGTGAAACATGAGTTCTGCTCCTTAAAAAAGGCTGGAAAACCCACTGACCTAAAGAATCCTACCACACCCTTCCCCAGGAAGCAAAGAGAGGCTTCTAGGCAAGAGGGCTCACATGTAAGCCACACCTGGCAGTGACCCTAGGTGTAGGCAAGCATTTTTTCAAACTCCTTGGGAGGAAAGGGAAATGCAAGCTTGGCTTCAGTCTCAACAGGAGGACCGTAGGCCTTTGTCTGCCCCGGAGTACAGAATTCTTCTGAGTTGTGAGTATGTGCAGAGGTGGTAACCAGCCTGGGTGAGGCAGTGTCTGAAAGAGCAGTCATCACCACCTTCTCTAGGAAAACTTCTTATGTCTTCTCAGGCAAAGATCAGAGTCTCTTGCAAGCTTGGATACTTCCTGCCACCCCCAAGGCCCTCCCAGAAGCTTTCCTTATTGGCTCTTGGGATGACTTCACCTCACTGTAGTGAGTTTATTGCATTAGTTAACATGGAAGGCCAAAAAGACTGTGGCTATCTGCTTGACACCACCCTAAACTTGGTGAGGATGCTTATTCCTGCCCCCGTCATAAATCTGCTGTACTAAGACTCCAGAGATGAACAAGATTGTGAATCAAATCCACCCTACAAGACCAGCAGACCTGAGCCCATTTCCAAGTAATGGCTGGTTAGGAAGATTAAGGATAGTGTCTTTAGGATAGAATACCCATGAGAGAAGTGAAGGTAGCAGCATCTCCAGCAAGCAAGAGTCAGCCTTGCTCTCCTCTAATGCCCAGAGTGGTGACACAGCAGCTCTGCAGCCAAGACCACTTCACCCCGTGAGTTACTGATGACCATCGCAGCATCAATCCCCAAGAATAAGCCTGTATTTTCACACAGAGCTCAAAGTTAAAAATTCATCTTCCTTCTAAAATGGATGCTGAGTAGAGGGCTGGCAGCAAGGGCTGCATGCCCAGCTCCAAGGAATATGACGGATGACAGGTTATATACACTACACAATGGCATGAAGCCTTCCGCTTGAAAGCATTCTCCGATCTCCACCAGATAAACCGGTCTGAAAGAGCAGTGGTTTAGGATAAAGAGAGATCTGAGTTTAAATCCTGACTCTACCACTTACTAAGCTTTGTGACTTTTGGGAAGTCAACTAAACTCACTGAGCCCCAGTTTCCTTATATATTCCTCAAAATCAGAATGGAACCCACTTCATGCTGACCTTACACAAGAAACATGCAAGTGGTTGAGCATTATGATAACTCCTGCCTTTCAGTTCCCAAACTTAAAAAGTTATTTCTATGCAGCTGGTCCCTAGAATTCCCTCCGTGTATTATTTTGGCTCCATCTGCTAACACTTATCCAACAGTGACCTCTATTTCACATTCCCATTTACACTGCCAGCTCTGTGAGTAGGGGGTTGGGTGTTAACTGCCCACCAAGATGAGCTCCATGCCTGGGGCACTCAATTGGTATTAGCTGATGGAAAAAACAAAGGAGACCATTTTCCCAAGAATAATGTGGTAGGGAGGAAGGAAAGGAACTACAAGAAGACGGAGGTGGTTCTCGGAGCTTAAACGCTGAGCCAGTTGCTACCCTACTGCCTCTGCTTCGGCCTCCTCCACTGCTTGCCCCAAAGGAGAGTAGGCCAAGCCTGAAAGTAGGGGGAACAGTCTTTTTTTATTTTTTAAGAACAAAACAAATATAGCTGTGTGTTTATGTGTAGGTATATGTATAAAGCAATGTTACAACAGCAAACTTGTTTCTCTTGAGAAAGACTCTTAAAAATCACCAAGCAAGAAGAAGAGCACTTCTTGCATTCTATGGGGAACCCTTCTAAATGGGGAGAGTTTTATTCACAGGGCTTTCAGTTGAGGGCTCTGTGCCCTGGTGTGTCGATAGAAACCACATTGACAGTGCAGAAATAGAGCAATTCATACCATCCCAGATGTAAACACAAAGTTGATGTCTGTAAACGTCTTTGTAAATCATTAATACGTTAGCTCAAAGAAACTAGAAACAGAGTCAGAACTTCAGCAAACACTGGGGTAGTTACATCCATGTAAGACAGTACTGCACCCTTGGTTAAAAAGCAGGATCTATGAAGTTATCTTAGTCTTCCAACTGCTCAGCCAGTGCAGCTAAAAGCCAGCCACCATCAGCCACACGTGCGAGCGAGCCAGCCCACTGCAGAGGGAACAACACCAAATGCTCCTTCCTGGCTACTAGTACTGTTCCACAGCCAGCTTTATTTGCATAAAAAAAGTTGGGAAGGGTCCAGTGTTCACCACTCTATGCTGTGGAATTACCCTTTGCTTTTTGGTTTCAAACAAAAACAAATTAACTTAATGTATGGCAAAAATTAGAACAAAACAAAACAAAAAGGCACACAGGAAATAATGTGGGATCCAAGTTCACTTCTGTTATAAAGTAAAACTCTTCCATGCAAACAAAAAGCCCTTTACATTTCTAAAATAGGGCATTATGAAGAAGTCATCTATTCTTCAGAGTAAATTTTGGAAGGGAAGAAAACAGAGTCTTAAAAAAATTGTCAACACCTCTGTTTTTGCTATGAAATAATTTTAAGAGACTAGAAAATGAGGTGCGTGTAAAAAAGATTTAAACTCAGGGTAAATGGAATTGGAAACGTGGGCTTGATCAAGAGATTTCCCATCTCTAAAATCCATCTTCTTTTTTAAGGCCACACCTCAAATTTCTTTTTTTAATAATAGAGCCGTTCGTTTAAAAACAATACTAAGCAATGTAGAAGAAATCTCACTGACAATACTCTCTGCGTCAGAAGAAACATTACATGAAAAAGACCTATTTTTCATAAATATTTTTGGAAACACATCAAAAGCACACATTATCTCTAAACATGTTTTAAAAAGTAATTTCATGACCACTCTGGAAATGATTTTTTTTTTTTTCCCTTTAAATAATTTCTGCATCAACTTTGCCTCTATGGACTTTTTTTCCTCTCCTATCCCTGGGCTGCTTGGTGGACATTTGTAGGTTAAAAAATCAGGTTTCTGGGCTGAAAAGTTATCAAGACCAGCTCTCTGCTGCATTTGCATTGTTATTAGAAACACACACACGCACACACACTGAGTTTAATATGAGGCTAGTACAGAAAGTGAGAGATTAGACACAAAGAAATGTAAACAGCTCTCACATGCGAGGAAACTAGGTTACGAGAATCCCAGCACCAGGCATTCACCAGTCACCATGGAAAACAGGAAGTGAGATGCATAGCAACCACAAGCCAAAAAGCAGGAAAGCGCATACCTTTAGCTTGGAATGAAAATCACGAGATTTCCTTCTGGCAAGAACCTGAATGTGACTAGACACCTGCAGGGTAGGGGAAGGGAGGGAAACAAAGGAAAAGCCTGTAACCATGGAGATGAAAAGCCCCCTACAACTGGGCAAGCCAGACGTACCTTAATGGCGGCTTGAATTTCTCGAACTTTCTTTCTTGCTAAGACCTGTATATGACTAGACACCTACATTGTTCGGGTTTATGAGGGGAAACAAAACAAAACAAAACAAAACAAAAAAAGGAAATCAAATATAAAATCGCTACTCCTTGGGAGGGTTTCAGGGTGAGGGGTGGGGTGGTGGGGGGAGGTTATTTGCATCTCAACAAAGCTCTGCAGTTAGGAATACACAGTCCCAGCCAGACACCAAGCCCCCAGCGCTGCTCTAAGCTTTTCAGACTGGGTCATCACTGCAGTGACTTGATTCAGGGTGAAAGTTTAGGCTAATCTGAGTTCTCCTGCCCAGAAGGAATCATGGGCATGGGAAGAACTAATTCCAGGAGGGATCAGAGGGAGACAGTGGTTTGTTTTCTTTATAAAATTAAAAAGGTGAGGGTAGATGTAATTAAAAATATTTATAGCTTGTCAGTATCAGGAGGGAAAAATCCCTTTTTCTCAATTTAGAAGAGACTATCCATAAATTAGGAGCCCTGGTGGTACAATGGTTAAAGAGCTGGGCTGCTAACCAAAAGGTGGGCGGTTCAAATCCACCAGCCGCTCCACGAGAGGAAGATGTGGTAGTCTGCTTCCATAAAGATTACAGTCTTGGAAACCCTATGAGGCAGTTCTACTCTGGCCTATAGGGTTGCTATGAGTCAGAATCAACTCAGCGGCAGTGGGTTTGGTTTTTCTGGGTATCCATAAATTAGCACACTCTGCAGAAATCAAAAAGCTGAAGCTGTCGGTTGTATTCTGATCTCATTAAGAGCTCTGGATTCTGTAGCAAATGTTAAAATAATACTGACATGTAAATTAGATATCAAAGAGAAATGGAAAGTCCCAGTTAGCAGAGCTTCTTTTTTTTTTTTTTTTGCCCTTATAAGTATCTTTAATCCTTTCACTCTTTTGGGTATTGACTGGGCGCCAAGTGGATTTGCATATTATTACAAAGCGAAATGTGTGAATACAGCCAGCCAGCCAGCCTGTTAAAAATCTGGGTTGAAAACCACACGGATTTGCTGAACAACAAATTCACACTGGAGAGGTATCACCAACTGCTGCCTAAAAACATCCCCAGGATGCCGGGGTGTAGAAGCGAAGCCAAGTCTGGCTTCTGAAGCACAATGATTCCACTAGGTAAACAAATTCACATCTCTTTCAATAGGGACTTGGTTAAATTTAGAAGACTGCCCCAGTGAAGGGGTGGGGAGAATGACCAGAGCTCACAGACCAGGAGACAGCTCAGGTCCAGCGCTTTCAGTACGTAGGGAATCAGATCTGTCCTTCAGAAATTTAGAGCCTGCCATTTAACAAGTTCAGTGACGCGGACTGCGTGGTGATTACTTCATTTCAAACAACCAGCAACTCTACAAACAGGATTTATGATAATAAAAGATTCTTTTATCTTTGTCTCTGAGTTTCACTTACTCAATTATTTTCTTTGATTTGTCTTTTGTACGTTTTTAGGCACAGAGAAGCAGGAACACCCCCATCCTCCTCACCCCCGCATCCAGCTCCTGGCTTTTATTGTTTTCACCCAAATTTTGTTCCTTTAGGATTCTCTGGATTCACAAGGGCCACTGTCAGGGGGACATCCCCCAAACACACAATGGCCTGCCTCTGTGCACTGGCAGAAGGCCACTATCCTTTGTGCTGACTCAGCACCAGGCTCTCCCGGCTGTGGCACATGTAGCATTTCTGGGGAAAAGCCTCTCCCCCGTCATAAACACTCATGAAAACAACTCATCACCAGAAAGAGAACTGGAATCTTCTGCTCAGGCTTAAGGAGACCCCAGTTTACCTTCCTTGTGGTTGGATTATATATTTTTTAAGATCCATTCCAGCTCATCTGGCAGAGATCAACATTAAAAACAAATTTTTTTTTTTCTGTTAACAACTCACCCATGAGGTTGTTTTTTTAAATCTCTTTTTCTTTTCTTTTTTTAGTTAAATACTAATTTTTCTCCCATGCCAGTTCTGAACTAGGTCACCTCAGAGATTTGTGCTGCTTTACATCTGAAAGAACCTGGGGAGGTACTGCCTTGCAAAGGGCAGAGGAAAATTCCTAACACTACTCTGCACAAAGGTATTTAAGTTGTAACTTCATTTCAGTCACAGCAGCTACTGACTAAAAGCAATAGCTTAAGGAGCAACAGTTCCCTGGACGCACATCATTCAGTATTATATTTAGGCCAATACTCAGGCTGCTAGCATTACTTTTTCATTGAAATGATGACTAACAGGTAATTGTTCCAGGATTTTACAGTGCGCAAAGTGGCACAATTTCAGGACTTGCAAGTACATCTGCACTTGCAGCCTCTGCAATGTTTACAGGTGCACAGTTTGGGAAAGAAATGTAAGTTTGGAACTACAGTACAGGAGCAGTTCACACAGTGTCCTTGGCAGCGAAACCTGCCCATTCGGGGCCTGAGTATGGATATAAAAAGAACTCGGGAGACCACATAATAAAGGGTCACTGAAATGATGAACAGTGAAAACTGAGCCAATTCAAAACACCTAAAACACTGACGTCCTCACAGGGAACTCAAATTGGGGGCTCCTAGGAGCCGAAGCACAGCCAGCCACTGCAGCCAAAATGCCTCCTTGGGCCATTCACTGACATGCAACAATTTCCAGGTAGGTTATTTTACCTGTTTTCTGGTCCTCGTCTTCCCTGTCCTGAGTTTGATGTATCTGGCTATCAATTCATTCCTACCTGAAAGAAAGAAGAATTCACAATAAAGTGGGTTACTTAAAAAATAACAAACAAACCCCGAATGCTAAGAATAGGATTCAGAATCCAGGAATTTTAAAGTTGCAGCTGTCGGTTTATTAATACTATAAAAATAAAAAGGAACAGCTGTTTGCAAAAATATTTACTAAGGGAAATTAGGATGAAGGGCATTTAATTTTGAACTTCGACCAGCAAATGAGGATAGAAATGTGCCCTGTAAAACTGTGTCTTTTTGTTTGTTTCCATGTTTGTAGCTAAACGGGCGGTCACTTGTAAAAGCAACAAAAACAACAAAGAGATTATCTGGGAGTAAATACAGCCAGTTCTGTTCTAGTCTTTTATGTTTCAAATTCATTTTCCTCCAGGTTTCTACTTGTAGTTAACTCCAGTTAGAATCCGAATAGCTACAAGAGAATGCAGCGTGGTGGCTGTGGAAGCCCCTACAACTATAAAAGGCTAACAGTATAAAAGTAGACATCCCCTAAAGGCAGTCTTTGCACCTGTGACTCTAGCTACATACAATATGGTGTCAGTGAAGTAAAAAAAAAAAAAAAGAAACAAAGGGGGAAAAAAAAGACTCAAGCTCCCCCAAGCTTCATAACCTTTTAGGGAAAGAAAATGCCTAGAAGTATAAAACAAACCCTCACATCCCTGCCCAACCAGAAGTCTCAATAGATAACCTGACTTCAAAGAACTACAACAAAATGGGAAAATATACCCCTTGAAGCTAAGAGGGGAAATGTATTACTAACAAGACATCACGTGAAATAAAAATCCACTCACATGAGACATGGGTGTCCCTGAGCTGGTCATACTTATGACTTCACTTGCTTTTACATCAGGTATTTAACAGAGGTTATGGAATCCTATATTTCATAATACTGCCTTTGGCTGGCTTTATATCAGCTCCAACCTAATCAGAACTCTTTTTGGTCAAGAATAAGTTTGATGTCTATTGTTGTGGCAATCATTCATGTGCTTCACCACACTGTGACTGTTGAGAAAACTCCTACTTCACCTTCAAGGCCCCAATTAATGTCACTCCTTCAGGGAAGTCTTCTCTAACCACCCAACCAGGTTTTGTTTCCTTGCTCTACCATCCCACAGCAGTACATTCTGCAGTTTTCCTTCCTAATATGTATCCAAATTATAACTATAACTGTATAGCCTTATTTGTATAATCTCTGTTTGCTGTCTTACATAGAAACCATATTTTTATACCCAAAGAGGGTATAAAAAGTCTTGCCAGCACCCAACACACTGTCTGGCACACAGAATAAATCACTGAATAAATAACACAGCCACTGGTGAAAGCAAGTGCCCACACACCCCCAGATCTCCCCTGGCAGAGTAAAGAACTGGCTGCAAACACTGATAAGAACCAACATGAGAGTGTCCTCATAGGAATATTGTCTAAGGATTCCAAAAACTCTCCCTTTCCTGCCTAGAACGCTCCTGGAATCATGGCTCTGTTCACCACCTGCCTGTCTTAGGTAGGACCTTTCTGGACATCATCACCACTGGAAGGCAAAGAAATCATGGAGTTTTGGAGCTGGGAAATACTTCTGGGTCATCCATACCCATTCCCAAAAGTCTAAGTCTCCATAAACCTAAGCGAACACTTCTAGAAATAAGGAAGCAACCCATTCTATCTCGAAATGTATTTAAAATTTAAAAAGACTCTCCTTATTTGGGGCTCCCTGTAACTTTCACCTCCAGATCCCTAAGTCCACAAGAACAAGGTTAGTCCCTTATCCACATGACAGCCCTTTAGATAGTAATGACAGCTTTCAGGTCCTCCTGGAATTGTACCAGGCTAAACCTTCCCTCTCTTCTCTTGTTATCTGTGACAAGCTTTGGAACACTCCCACACACTATCCTGTGAAGATCCTTTGTCTATTTTCCTTTCATAGTGTGGAATCCAGAACTGTAGGGATACTCCTACTACGAAAGGCCCACAAGAGAGTAGACTTGTCACCTCCCTCATCTTAAACACTCCACCTCTATTAATGCAGCCTAACACTGCATTTAGCTTTTTGGGGACCACAGTAAAATGCCAACTTATGTCAACTTGAATTCTTAAGTCTTTTTCATATGGGCTACTCCTCAGATACATCGCCTACCCTGTCTTTTCATGCACAGTTGGGGTATTCTGATCCAAATACAGAAGCTTACATTTATTTATATTCCATTTCATCCTGTTAGATGAAGCCTAAAATTCCAAATTGTCAGGATCTTTTCAGATCCTAATTCTGTGACTGACTTACTGTTCAACCACAGGAAAAGGATTTCTAAATTCAGCTTTGAGGACTTCTCTAAGCATTTGCTTTCAAACTTTTGAGAATCACCAATATCCCCTGTAGTGTCATTGGGTCTGCTTCTCCGTCTCTCAGATGGTTGTACAGATTTTGCAATTTGTCTCAAAGGCTCGATGACAGCACAGCCCAGCTAGGAGTGCCTAATTACTAGAAGCCAGACCTAAACGACAATGTCTGCAGACTAGCCAAGCATCCTCTAGTTCAGGGCCTCACTATGCACACTGCTCAGGGCTGTCTGAGTGGCCAAGAATAAATAAATCCAGGGCTCTGTACTACATGCAATTTCATCTGAACGTCGTCCAGGTAGCAGAAATGTCTCTTGCTCCCATACTTGCTCATTTTCTGTTTAAGCAGAGAGAGTAGCTTGATATGTGTGACACATAGCATACATAACTAGTTTTCAATTTCCTATGGCATTTAGTTGAATGAATGAGATCAATAACCAGAACAGCCACATTTGACTGCATAGCAGGTGGTCTATGCAAACGGCTCTTCTTGGCAATGCATGGCCCAGTCAATATTCCAGTTTGATTACAGTAGTTCTAAAAATTACTACTACAAGGAGTCTTTATTGAATATCTACTATCTGCTGGGGATTAACATTATAATCATCATTTCATTGAAGCCTTATCATAACCCTCATGTCTCTGCTTTAGATGAGCAAAATCATCCTTCAAAAGCCTGTTCACTTTCTTTTGTATCATCTTTCAAACCATGAATATTAAGTAACTTGAGGTTCCTGTGTGTTTCCTCTTGCCTAACCATCAGGAATAGTGCTGATTCAAATTTTAAATTCAAATTTAACTAACACTGAACATCTACCATGACCTAGACGCAGTGTCAGTCGCTTTATTTCATGTGATTTTTAAAACGACCATAAAGGTGGCTTTGTGTACAGAAAATACTATTCAGGCTTACCTGGTTTAAAAAAAAAAATTACAAGTTTTAAGTTGAACTTATATATCTTATAATTCTCTTTATAAATGAGCACATTTTTACAATCACTTTCGATTATGTTTGGTCCTTTTTACAAACTTCATTAAACCCCTTTAAACATTTAGAACTATATTTTAATATACAAATATATTTAATGTATTTAATTCTTTTACATACTAAAATTGTCTGATTTAACTTCCAAACCTTCCCTTAAGCAACTCTTAGAAACCTAATGAAGTTTCTTAAATGGTCTAATATTGCTAAAAAAAAAAAAAAACCTAGTAAGATTTCAAATCTCTCTCTAATCAAAAGTCTAAATCAATTACTTCACTGGACATTTTAAATTGGAAATAGAAGCTAGCCTGTTACATAGCCAAATTATTTCAAACTATTACTTGAAATATCAAATACGCACAAATCCTTTAAATTAAAAACATGAACACTATGGCTTTGATTCTATTAGAAAATGTCTATGTCTAATTCTAAATCTTCCCACAATTAAAATATGCTTAAGGAAACAAATACGCCATTCCAAACTACTCTGAAATATCTTTATATCTCTTGGGGTTGTGTAACAATTGGCAAAACTGATTCGGTTCTAACTGGATTCTTGGCAGTGACCCTGATAGGACATACTGAGCCCTAATTATAGTTCCTTTAGCATTGCCCTCCAAATGGGGTGGTCTATATAGTCCACAGCCCAGGATTTGAATCATATCACTAAGGTACAGGATTCCCTAACCAAAGACTGGGAGGCTCACAGGCACCAACCATCACTGATGCAACTGGGAATGGGCCTCAAGTCCACAAAGCACAGTCTTATTCTCTTGCAGCCAAGATCAGAATGTTGGGTATTAGAAACTGTAACCTTTGTTTCTCTGATACTTATGAGCACATTTGTGGTGGTATTTAATCTAAGTAAACCTTACATTACAAAAATGACTTTCAACAAAGTTAACTTTAAAGTTATTTGCTACTTTCCTAAAGTAATTCTACATTCATCTGGGGATCATATCATCTCCTTTGTGCCTGTCCAGTGCATCAGGGATAGAAAGACAAGACAGCATGCTTGCCCACAAGGAGTTCACAAGGACTAAGACAAGACAGTAAATATTAAACAACCATTGCCATGAAAGAGGTTCTAGGAACATGCATGGGTAATAGGCTACAAATAATTCAGAAAATCTAGAAAGGTTTCCTAAAAGTCCTGAAACATAAGCTAGGCCTTTAAGGATCAAAAAAAAGAAAAACCCAAACCCACTGCTGTCCAGTCAATTCTGACCCATAGCAACCCTACGGGACAGAGTAAGAACTGCTCCATAGGGTTTCTAAAGCTGTAATCTTCACGGAAGCAGACTGCCACATCTTTTTCCCACGGAGCAGCTGGTGAGTTTGAACTGCCAACTTTGGTTAGCAGTCAAGCACTTAACCACTGCACCTCCAGACTCCTTCTTTTAAGGACAGATTACTTCCCCAGTGAACATTATATATTCACCACCTAGATTCTACCATTAGCTTTTTCTATAGTTGCTTTATTGCATCTTTCCATCTAGCTAGACCTCTATCCATCCACCAAACCATATTTTATTGTTGCATTTCAAAATAAGTTACGGACATGATAACACTTCTCTTCCTAAATACTTCAGTGTACATATCATTAACTAGAATGATAGGCTGATTTTTACAGCAGAATAATAGGGAGTAGGTTGAAGACCATTTTAGACAGAGGAAGCAGTATTTCTTTAAATATATAAGAAGGAAACTGGAGCTTTTTAAAAAACAAGCCTCTTAGCTCTGTAGCTCCCTAGACCACTGCACACACTCTTACTGAAACTAGGAGTCTACAGATTCTAAACTCATAGCATCCACAGCATTCATGACTCCTTTGCTTTGTTCTGCAAATACTTGTAATAGCTGATAGAGCTGAGAGGCAATATCACACTCACCAAGAGGGGTCACCGTACTACAGCTTCTCTGTAGCATAAAAATTCCTTCAGGAATGCACAAAGTATTAGTTCTTTAAGTCTGTGATTCTGCAGGCACAGCTGTTCTTGGTTTTCCTTCAGGCAGTAGGCAGCAGCAAAGACAAACACAGCCTGATCTTCCACTTTTATATTGTTGATCCTCGCCAGGCACTGTAATCTAGTTTTTATTTCTTTTTTCCCTTTCTCCTAAATAACATAACACAGTTTAAAGTAGGCCCATCATCAGTTACTCCTGCATCCTGGATTGCCATGAAATTTCCTGGCAAAGAGGCAATACAGAATATTCTCCAGCAGGAAGGCCTGGAGTTTGTACTGTACTTGCTTTACCCAGACAGAAGACTGGTTAAAGTTGTTGTGGTAATGGGATGTGGCCTCAGGGTCATGTTCGAGGCACAGCAAATGCAGGGTCTGTGGCTAGAAATTGTAGCCCAGAGACACTCAGCTTTAACAGTTAAAGAGCCACTTTGTAATTGAATGGAGTCAGGGAGGCACAAAGAAAAAAGCAACAAACAGAATCCTCCTCTATCCTGGCTGCGGCCAGTCCAAATGTGAACTCACACCCCTGCAGGGCTGGACTGCCCCAGGCCTGGGGAAGGAGACAAGTGTGTCCTCCAAGAAAACCTCCTCTCGCCTTCCCTTAGCTAAACCAAAAACCAAACCCACTGCCGTCAAGTGGATTCCAACTCAAAGCAAAACCCTGTAGGACAGAGCAGAACTGTTCCATAGGGTTTCCAAGGCTGCAATCTTTACAGAAGCTGACTGCCACATCTTTCTCCCATGAAGCCGCTGGTGGGTTCAAATTGCCAACCTTTTGGTAAGCAGATGAGTGCTTCACCACTGTGCCACCAGGGCTCCTTATCTCCTTTAGCTAGCTAGGAGGGATATATGAGGATTCCCCCACCCTTTTTTCCATGTTAACAGAGTGAGAATCAGAAAGCAAACTCAAGTTTCTCCTGATTTCTAAATTAAAGTTATATCAAACAGGCATCATTGTTATGGTTAATAGTCTTAGGGTTTTCTACACACCTCACCACAAACCCTAACTTGGCCCAAGTGTACACCCTGAGCTTTCTAAGCTTTGTACCTGCACGCATAAATGCTCTTACGGCCTGCAAAAATCCCTGCCCATTTCTGCATATCCAGATTCTACCCACCTTTCAAATGCCTCATCCTTCAGGAGCCTTCGGCTGGAAGGGGACTCCCCTTTCACTAAACATCCACAGCTTTTGACCTGGGCTGCTTCTCTGATGACCTTATCTTTTTCTGCCATATATCCTAGTCATTCCAGTACATGCCATGGCTTCAACCAGATCATAAAGGTCTTGAAAACAAGAACAAATAACATTCATCTCTTCTCCATCTCCCCTTCCTGATCAGCTAAATGTTTGTGAAATGAGTCACTGTCAGGGGCAGAAAAGGGGCTGCTATGTCCCTACAATCCAGTTTGACTCTGGATGATCAACATAAAAGGAAAAAAGAAAAAGACGACCCAGTGGGAAGAAGTGAAAAATCACTTTCCCCAAGTGTGACGACAGGCAGAGGGAGACAGAAAGAAAGATGCCTTCCACAAGCTGACACCACCACGGGTATGGCTCTCAGAACACGAAGACCACAGGGCTCTGTCCTCCAATACCAGCAGCAGAACACATGGGGAACAGTTTATGAAGGACTTTCACAGGCAAGATTCTACAAGATGGCATTAAAACTTTTTATCCATAGGACTTTTTTTTTTTTTTTTAATCAGCTGAGGTACATCTAAAGGAAAAAATACCTTAGAATATGAAAGCCAATAACCAAAAAGCACAGGTATGGAAGAAACTGTAGGAACGAAGGGTCACTGGCCAAGGGATGCCTGATGACCTGTCATCCTGAAGATGTGGGAGCTATCCTTATGGACATGGACAGAGGAGGCAGTCAAAGCAAAGAGTCTCTATTAACTAACTTGCAAGGAGTTAATAATTAGCCATTTCTTCCACATTGCTGCCATGGCAACTGGTTCCAGCCACACTGGAAAAGAAAGAAGGGCTACCAAAGCTGGCTAGCCAGACACCAACTGTGCTCCTAACAGAGCGCAAAGCAATGTGCTGGAATTATGGGGGCAAAAATATGCCATCTCTGCCTTCAAGGAGCTTACACCTATCTGGAATAACTCTCACCTGTGAGAACTGGGCCAAACCACCCTATCGTGTGCTCTCCCATTTCCCTATGCTGCTCATTCCCAGCACACCCCACAGTGCCATGCTGCATTTATTTGAATAATTATATGATGAGTGCCTGCCTACTCCGCTGCTAGACAGGAAGCTTCCCAGGAGCACAGACCATAGACTGGGCTTTGCTCATCACAGTATTCCCAGTAAGTATATACGGACTGAGTGGATGATTAAATGAGAGAAACAGAAGGCCAGGGGGGATGAGGAAGAGGTGGATGTGAGAAGGCTACAATCAGGGGTAAGGGAAAGTTCATGAAAAACGGCATCTGAACCAGCCCCAGAGTGTTGCCAATAAGGAAGTTTACACACCAGTGTCTCGGTTAATCCCCAATATAAATTATTGACCAAAAATCAGTACCAACATGGAAAATCACAGGAAAGGGCCAGGCAGCCCATACTGGGCTGTCATGGGGTGGTCCTGCCTGTTCTCACTCTAAAGGTTTACAAAAAAGGACTGGTGGCCTTCAAGAGGTGAACACTGGCAATTCCCTGAGATAATCTGTCTCTGCATTCACACAGGGGCTCACAAGGAACAGCTTTGGTAGAGAGAAGATGCAGAGGAAGGCTGAGTTAACTCTTGGTTAGCCAAAACTTAGCACCTTGCACCCCTTCAAAATGCCTGGCAATAACAAGTCCCACCTTCTCAGAGTTCCTATCAGTCAAGGGCAGTTGATAACATTATCGTGGGACAGCCCCACAAAACACTGTGTTCTCCTTCATTTTAGCAGACAGCTTACAAACTACACATTTGTATTAGATTACAAGGGTCATAAAGAGACAAACAAGTAAAAAAGTCTAAGGCTACGTACTGAGTACAACCCTTCTATGTTGGACAGGGAGTCCCTGGGTGGTGGAAACAGTTAACACCCTTGGCCACTAACTGAGAGGCTAGAGGTTCAAGACCCAGAAGTGCCTCAGAAGAAAGGTCTAGTAATCTATACTTCCAAAAATCAGTCACTGAATACCCTATCAAGCACAGTTCTCCCCTGATACACATGGGGTTTGCCATGAGTTGGAATCAGTTCAATGGCAGCTGGTGGAATTGGATGTTGGATAGTAGTTTTTTTTTGGTAATTATTTCTAGAAGGAAAAAAAAAAAACACCAATGAAGAAAGTTTTCCTAATGCCTCATTCTCTATGAAGCAATAAAGAGATATTCATACAATCACCTTTTTAATCCTCTAATGAATACTTCAACTAGCCTTAATAGTTTAACTATGCCTCTAGTCTCTCTTCTTCTTCATCCATCCTATACACAGCTACTAAAAGACATCTCTCTGGTTTAGCCACTCTGATGCTCCAATACCTTCAATGACTCCCCACTGCCTATAGTCTAAAGGTCAAACTGTGTTAATATGGTATTCAATGTTGTCCCACCATCTGGCCTTTAATTTTTTATTTTCCATGACACACACCCCTTCCAATCACTCTCTTAATTCATTTTACCATCAAAATACACAACCAGCTTCCGGTTCCCTGAACCATCCTAACATTCTAAGGATTTGTTCATGGCTGAAATACCCCTTCCAACACCATCAACTGAAAACCTTCCAGGTCCAGCTCAGATGGTATCCTCTCTGTAAAACCCCACCTGAAACACACACTAGGCATGGTGCATACGGAGATGAGTAAGCCAGGCACCTAGGTGCCTCAAGCTTTTTCCCAACCAGGTGTTGGGAAAAAACACAACAGTATAAAGCAAAATGAAAACAAACAGTACAATGAGTTAAAAAGAAATTGATTAGGGAAACAGGAGCATAGGAGGGAACAATGGCTTGACTCTAGCTGGCAAAGGAGCATGACATTTAATGACCTGAACTTGCTGCCCCCAATGGCAACCTAAATAGACCCCCTACCCACAAAGTCTCAGGGCAGTGTTCTGCCACAACAGTTCCTTCTATTCATCCTACTTTTTCTTTCCGCCCACATCTGATTATGTTGCCTTCCTGTATCAATAGGTTCCCATTCACTATAAGAAAAACACAAACTCCTAAGCCTGGCACCTATGCCTAACAGTCCACACCTCTATAGGATCCCTATATTCTAGTACAAGGTGCTTCATAGAGTTCCCCAACCCCATCATCATGCTTTTCCACATATCCATGCCTTTGTACAATCATCTGGCCTTAAATGCTCTTTCCCTTCTGTTTCGTCTGCAGACTTCTATCCATCCCTCTAAGCCCCAAGTGGAGCATTTCTTCCATGAAGTCTCCTGGGAGTCATCCAAACTGAGTTAGTCATTTCCTCCTTTGTACCCCCGTGTACCAAACATACATCTCTGCTGCACTGCCACTGCTCATCTGTGTGATGATTCCTTTCCTCTTAAGACTCCAGACTGTTTCATAGAAAGGATCCACCTGGTTTTCAGTGACCCCAGGTTTGGCACCTATTAAGCAGGTGCTCAATAAACGTTTCTAACAAACAAATGATTAAATGATTTAGCTCTCTTCTTCCAAGTGAAGAAGGAAACCAGAAGAAATAATCTAGAAAAAGATTATAAAACAGACAGCACTGCCAATATTATCTACAATCTGCAAGCCCTTTTACAGTTACAACTAACTATTTCAGTGACAGAAAGGCAGCACAATTTTCTAAAGCTTCGTTCTGCATTCTTAGCTCGGCACAAGTGTGACCAGTGCATACTCTTTTCCTCTCTGCCCCCTCCCCCGCCACCTCCAAATGCCACAGTAATATGGACCTGGTCCAAAAAAAAGCTAGTCTTAACATTAACCCAGAAAAACCTCATTAATGAAAAACTTTGCTAAGAACACTCTATTTATTAATTATTTGGCCTTAGAAAAGTGTGAAATCTAAACATTAAAAGTGCTAAAAGACTACTCATCTTCAATGGAGGAACTTCTAATGGTGGGAATGTTGCAGACTTTTTTTTTTTTCTCAGATAGATGTATGATTACCTAGATCTCTGGGGAATTTGGATTTCTACATAGTAGCTGTGTGACCCTGGGCAAGTTGCTTATCTTCTCTGGACTTCTATTTCCTCACCTGGAAAATGGAAATAACAGCACCTACCCTGGAGGGTTGTTGTATGCATTAGCAACAACAAATGTGAAAGTTCTAGTTCTCAGAAATGCTTTAAAATGGTCTTCCAACTATTTATGTAATGTCACTGCACTTGGTTTATATGTATTCAGTCTTAATCAACTTGATGGCAATTAACATTAACAACAAAGAAGGCTAAAAAGGCTTTCTGTCCAAGACATTATACTACATGACATCTAGCGTATACACAAGGTACTTGTTATGGATTGAACTGTGTCCCCCCAGAATGTGTGTCAACTTGGCTAGGCCATGATTCCCAGTACTGAGTGGCTGTCCTCCATTTTGTGACTTCACATAATTTTCCTCTGTGTTGTAAATCCTAACCTCTATGACATTAATGAGGCAGGATTAGAGGCAGTTACGTTAATAATGCAGGACACAATTTACAGGATTCAGTTGTATCTTAAATCAATCTCTTTTGAGATATAAAAGAGAGAAGTGAGCAAAGAGGAGAAGGACCTCCTTATCACCATGCATAAAGAGCCAGGAGTGGAGTGTGTCCTTTGGACCTGGGGTCCTTGCACTGAGAAGCTCCGAGACCAGGGGAAGACTGATGACAAGGACCTTCCCCAAGAGCTGACAGAGACAGCTTTCCCCTGGAGCTGGTGCCCTGAATTCAGACTTCTAGCCTCCTAAATTGTGAGATAATAAAATTCTGTTTGTTAAAGCTTTCACTTGTGGTACTTCTGTTATAGCAGCACTAGATAACTAAGACAGTGCTGCTCTTTCAATTCTACGGAAATTGTACAGCTTTTCCGTGCTTCATTGAAAATGTTCTTAAAATCTTCCTATCATCCTAAAATTCCAAAATGGCATGGCCATAAAAATTGTCTCCTAGTAACAGGAGCACTTTCTTGTGATATCTTAACATTAAGAGTGGTACCATGCAAGCTACTTATGTGTTACAATGATCTTTTAATTTGGAATACAGTCTTCATTGACTAAAATACCAGCAGATAGTTTTTTTTTTGCCAGAGGCTGAGTATGGCAAAACTTTAAAAATTTGTGGCAGATTATAAAATTATCTCTATGGCTAGGCTGGAGGCTTTGCATTAAGCAGCAACATCCACCACCACCACCAGTAGATTTCTGCAGTTAAGTTCTTAGTGTTTAAAAAAAAAAAAAAAAAAACTATCACCAGAAGAATGAAGCACCAACCTCTGTAGTTACTACAATAGCTCTCCAGTGGGGAGTTACAAAAGCATTAAATCAAAATGACACTTACATGCTTAGAAACCATGTTGAAAAGAAATCTAAATATCTAGGTACTTAGTAATTCTTTAAAAATTATTATACTAACTATCATGAATTGAATTATGTCTCCCAAACGTATGTGTTATAAATCCTAACCTCTACGCCTGTGGTTATAATCCCATTTGGGAATGGGTTGCATTTGTTATGTTAATGAGGTAGGACTATTGTAGGGTGTATTATGAGTCAATCTCTTGAGATGTAAAAGACATTACACAAGTGAGCAGAGGAGAGATGGAGTAAGATACACGCCAAGACACATGGAGATCTCCAAGGAACCAGAAGCTGAAGAGACAAGGACCTTCCTCCAGAGCCGACAGAGAAAGAAAGCTTTCCCCTAGAGCCAGTGCTCTGAATTCGGACTTCTGGCGTCCTAAACTTGGAGAAAATTAATTTCTGTTTGTTAAAGCCATCCACTTGTGGTATCTCTGTCCATAATAGCACCTACAGTGGAGGGTTGTTGTATGCATTAGCAACAACAAATGTGAAAGTTCTAGTGCCCAGAAGTGCTTTAAAATGGTCTTATAACTATTTATGCAATGTCACTGCATTTGGTTTATACGTTCTCAGTCACAATCAACTTGATGGCCACTAACAACAACAAAGGAGGCTAAAAAGGCTTTCTGTCCAAGACATCGTACTACGTGACAACTAGCATATACCCGAGGTGCTTCTCTTTCAATTCAATGGAAACTGAACAGCTTTACCATGCTACACTGAAAATGTTCTTAAAATTTTTGCATTGCTCTAAATTTCCAAAACGGCATGGCCAAAAAAATTGTTTCCAAGTAAAAGGAGCACTTTATTGTGATAGCTTAACATTAAGAGTGGTACCATGCAAGCTACTTACATGTTACAATGATCTTTTACTTTGGAATACAGTCTTCATTGACTAAAATAGCAGCAAATAGTTTTTTTTTTTTTGGCCAGAGGCTGAGTATGGTCAAAATTCTCAAAATTTGGGGCAGATTGTTAAATTATCTCTTGAGATAGACTGGAGGCTTTGCATTAACCAGTAGATTTCCACTGTGTAGTTCTTAGTGTACAATAACCAACTATCACCAGAAGAATGAAGCATCAACTTCTGCAGTTACTACAACAGCTCTCCAATGGTAAGGTACAAAAGCATTAAATCAAAATGACACTCGTATACTTAGAAAACATGCTCAAGAGAAATCTAAATGTCTAGGTACTTAGTAATTCTTTAAAAATTATTCTAGTATGGTATAACACAGTTTATAAAGACAATGCTCTGCATTCTACCTTGGTGAGTAGTGCCTGGGGTCTTAAAAGCCTGTGAGCAACCATCTAAGATACTCCACTGGTCTCACCCCTTCGGGAGCAAGGGAGAATGAAGAGAACAGGATACAAAGAAAAGATTAGTCCAAAGGACTAATGGACCACAGCTACCAAGGCCTCCAACAGACTGAGTCCAGTACAGCTAGATGGTGCCCGGCTACCACCACTGACTGCTCTGACTGGGATCACAACAGAGGGTCCCAGATAGAGCTGGAGAAAAATGTACAACAAAATTCTAACACAAAAAAAGGACCAGATTTACTGGCCTGACATAGACTGGAGAAACCCTGAGAGTATGGCCCCCAGACACCTTTTAGCTCAGTGGTGAAGTCACTTCCGAGGTTCACCGTTCAGCAGGGGACTGGACAGCCTAATAACAAAATAGGACTAACAAGGCACAGCAGTCCAGGGACAAGGACTAGAAGGCAGAGAGGGACAGGAAAGCTGGTGACAGGGAACCCAAGGTTGAGTAAGGCCAGTGTTGACATGTAGTGGGGTTGTTAACCATTGTCATAGGGCAACACGTGTACTAACTGTTTAATGAGAAACTATTTTTGTTCTGTAAACCTTCATCTAAAGTGAGAATGGCAGCACAACTGGAAGAACGTAATCGATGTCACTGATCTGTGCATGTACAAATTTTTGAAATGGTGTTACCTTTGGCTATGTGTATTTTCACCAAAAAGAAAAAAGGTCGAGAAGGGAGAGGGTTGACAGGTCATGGGATTGTTAATTCAATGCCATAAAACAATATGTGTACTGACTGATGAGAAACTATTTGTTCTGTAAACCTTCACCTAAAGTACAATAAAAAAATAAAAAATAAATTATTCTAGTAACCATGACCATAAAGGACAGCAATTTTAAAAATGTACTCAAACTTAAGAAATTGAAATTTGAGGGTTAAACTACATGAAATAGCATTGCGTGGGAGGCAGAGATGGTGTGAGGTGGTTCAAAGTTGGAAAACAACATGTGCTGAACACCTACTATGTATCAGCACTATGCAAAGCACTGTGCATATATACTCATACTTAACCCTCACACCCTGCTTACTCCCATTACATAAATGCTGAAACTAAGGTTCAAAGAAGTTAAGAGACTTGCCCAAGTTTTCAAGCCAGTAACTGGCAGAGTTGGGATGTGAACCTAGCTCTTGTCTTCAAACATCATTATTCCTTAACTTTAGACCAACTTTTCTGAAAATAGCCAATAAGAAGTTAACGTCTCACAAGATTTAAGGGCTTAACAAGAACAAAATCTTAGAAGGGGGCAGAATTCAACCATAAAGTAGACTGAATTATATCTACGTTACTTGAAAAGTTTTCTATCGCCACCTACAATACAGGATAAAATCTCAACTCCTTGTAATGTCTGTATGGCCTTCATAATCTGGCTCCAACATACCTCTCTCCCCTGTTCAAGCACATTTATTGAATATTTTATATGTGAAAGGCACTGTGCTAGGCACTGTAGGAGATACACACTGGAATAATACGTACTGTCTACCTTCTAGGAGCCTACACTTTAGGAGGAGAAATGAGGCAAGAAATCAACCAATAGTAATAAAAGGAGAGTATTAGGAGAGTGGAAAGAAATATACTGAAGAACAGTCTGATGAGGTAACAGTCCAGAGGTTTTTCTTCCTATGGTTGCCATGCTTTAAGTCATTTGATCCAACTGCCCTGGCCACATCCATCTGGACTAGAAATCAGTGAGCAGCCAAAGCCATTGACGCACAGGCCAGTCATTAAGGAGTAAGCAGTGGCCTCTGAAATGGGCTCTCCATTTTAGACAGTGGTCAAGCAAACCAAACAGATTACCTCCTTTGGTAGAGTTTTAGATTCAGGAGAGTCAGCTCATTTTAATTTTCCCTTTAAATTTCTAACTACCCAAGTAATATATGAACACATTTTCCCTGTAAAATACTAAAACATTACATGTACAAACCCACTTTTTGCATTTTCTCTGCCACTCTCCACACAGTCTTCTCACTATTATTCATCCCTTATTCATCTTGTCATGTTGGGGGCTATTCCCTTTGTGTGAAATGACCGCCCTCTGCCTCCATCCCACCAAGATTTGGTGAACAATCATTTCTGAGTTGCCAAGACTCCGTGCAAATACCCCTTGGGGGACCCAGCAGAGTTTGCTTGCTCTGCCCCGTCAGCTCACCACTTTCTGTACACTTCTAGCACAGTGCTTGCTACACTGTGCTCTGCCTGCCCGTGTTTCTGCCCATCTTCCTTGACAAATTATGAGCTTCTTGAAGGCAGGGACCATGACCTATTCCCATAATTCCCCAACCACCAACTCCTGGCACTGTGTTGAGAAAGTGCTACTTAATCATGGCACTATTGCTGACTTTAGCCTCTTCTTGAAAGAGAAAATATTTGAAGTAGTCTCATAGCACATGGGAGGTGGTGACTGAATGTTTTTGTTTAAGAGGCAGGAAGAGAAGGAGGGAGGCCGAGGACCAGGAAGAATGGAAACAGCACTGTGCTGGCAGACACTGGGAATCTAAAGAAGAATGAAACAGGGTTCTTGATTTCAAGGAACTCAGTCTAGTTGAATGCTGGTAGAATGCCTTTCCTCCTTCTACAAGAAATGGAAGAGCCACTGACAATCATAGCTGAGTAGGACAGCAATGAAGAATAGTGAGGGGCTGTTTTATTCCTTAGAGGAATGGACATGGAAAGTCTTTCCTTCCTCAAAATTAGCCCAATTATCCCTATTTTATTCTTGTGACTGCCATCAATTTCGGCTTCAACACCCTGCCTCTACCTACCACCCATATATACGATAACATGCAGAACCTAATTGAGAAAAATAAATTTTCTAAGAAACATCTCAATTTTTCATAGATAGATTTTTGACAGTAACTGTGTTATCAGGAGGGACTGGTCCCTGGAGAAGGACATTATGCTTGGTAAAGTAGAGGGTTAGTAGAAAAGGAGGAAGAACCTCAATAAGGTGGACTGACACAGTGGCTGCAACAATGGCTCAAACACAGCAACGGATGTGAGGATGGTGCAGGACCGGGCAGTGTTTCATTCTGCTGTACACTGGGTTACTATAAATTGGAACTGACTCGACGGCACCTAACAACAAACAACAACATGAACTGGATAAAATGCAGGTGAACTAGCTAACCCAAGGCTGTATTTGGGGTAGCCACACTATTTTTTAAAGACAGAAGGAATATATAGTCAATGTGGCTTCATCTGCAAGCTCATTCACTTCACTGAAGTTTGATTTTTTTTTTTTTTTTTAAAGAAAGGAAGAGCCCAAAACTACTTATCTTTATGCAGCTCCAACCCTGGTTGCTTTGCAAAGATATCTCAGAGAGAAATTATCCTGCAAACCCCTGTGTGGATAGAAGGTTCCACAAGTCAACAACCACTTAAGCAGTTTAAACCAACAAGCAAGATGCCCTCTATTTAAATGCTATGAGTGAATCTATTTTAAGCCTTTAAAAATCCTTTGGGCAGGTGTTTAAGCTGTGTACAGACTGAGTCTGTGGAGGCCCTAGGGGGTGAAGGGAGGGGGGTGGGCTCCACTTTCCATGCAGGCAACATTTTGTTCAGACAATCTTCCTGCAGCAGGTCATGTGACAAAGGCCAAATAAACAGCATCTGGGGATTTTCAATTACAGACCTTTGCCCAGCATGCCTGCACTGTAATCTCTACCAGATGAGGCTCAGGCCTCCCTATTTTCAATAATTCACACACTGTGTACACATAACATGACAATAAGGGCATTCATAGTGAGGCCTGATTCGCAGATCAAAGCTACCAAAGGGCCAGCTGTAAGCATGCTCTGCTGCTGGATGATTCGTGCCTTTCACAGGCTTGGAAAGACGCTCTGAGGGACCTGGCAAGCTGGCCCCTTTCCTTTGCGGTATGCTGAGCAAACTCTAAGCATGAAGGGGGCACAGTCCCTTGGGAGGACTAGAGAGGCAACCAATTCCGTGTGTATTTGCAGCTTCGACCTCCGAACTACTCAACAAGCTGCCTCTCACAGGGACTTGCCTTGGCGGGTGCAAGGCCTGTGCAAAATCCCACCACTTTACGGGGTAGATGGTTCTTGAAAACAAACTTGTTCTAAAAAAGCAGTACAGTTCCTACATGTTATAAACCCTCAGCCAGGTGCTCGAGATTACAAACCCACTAGCTGTGAGTTTCCATTTAGCCATCACACACGTACAAGCAGGCTCAAATACAAACTACACGGAAGGATATTTTAAATGCATGTCACAGAGTTTTGGGTCTGAGAAATGAAAGACGGCAATCTGTTGTTATTACCGAAATCCCTATACGTTAACTCAATTAAATCTCATGTGCAGACTAATGCATTTAGTCACTGTGTGCTTGTGTGCGCATGCGCGCACAAGTGTTTTAAATGCATTCAAAGTTACCAAGTCCACGACATTCCAAATGCCTACTGCCCTGCAGGAGAGTTGCAACTGGAGGAAGTACGGACACTGCTTCCTCATACAAAGATTTCACAGCCGTCAATCTGGGCAGGAACAAGAGAAATCCATAATGGTGACGTCCTCTGCAGCAAACACACGCTGCTCACCAGCTGTAAGGCTGGGTGTTCTTACCGCCTTTTCTCTCTCATTCAGAATGGTTTCCTCTTAATCACAATAATCCCAAAAGTGCTAAAACATATCAATCGTTGGGTAAGCCCTGCCTACAAAGGGCCAGCCGGCTGGCTTTTATGGCCTTGTCCAACTGCAGCTGATACTTCATTCAGTGACAAATCCAATTTAGCAGTTACAAGAGGTTTAGCATCCCTGAAAAAGTACTGGGGCTGATCTGGCACTCTGAAGTCAGCAAATGCTCCACTGCCATATTGTTTCAGAGATTTTTCTGCTGTCATATTTGGATGTCTACAGCCGTCTCGCACCCTCCCACCTCTCCCCCTACCCCCACCCCCGATCTGATGGTAGCAGTCATGTCAACTAATCTAATCCCCCAGATAAAACATACAGGCAACAATCATATTGGAAACCAACTGAACAATGTGATTTTACCATCAACATCCTTTATGCCAAAAAAAAAAAGGAGTAATTGGCTCTACTTTTCAAATGGGAATTTCTAACACACTGAAGGAAAAAACCATGAGGTGAAACTGATTTTGCTCTAACCGCTGGATTCTAGGTCAGCTTTGAAGAGTAAAATAAGATAAACAAATATAAAAATTTCACCCTTGGACTGAAATTCGTCTTATAAAAAACTACTGCAGGATATAATGTAAAGATCTTGTGATTAAAATATTTACATTTATTTTAAGCATCAAAATGTTAAAAAAATGCTTTACGTCATGATGGAGGGAAGCAAATAGAAACAAGAAAAAGTTTTGGAATATTTAATGTATACTCTTTACAGATAATTATATCAATTCAAGTTAAAAGCATTAAAAAAATTACTTGGATGATTTGCTATAAAAAGGAAAAGTGTTATTTAGGAAGTACTGAGCTTCTGTTTATGGTGATGGAAAATTTGGCAACAGATATTGGTGATGGTTGCACAACATGATTAATATAATTAGCGTCAGTAAATCGCACACGGCAAAAGATCTTGAATTGGAAAGTGTTGTGTTATATACAACAGTAAGAAAGATACACAACTAATAAGATGTCATTTTCAAGCAGCACCATAAGGTAATTTGTAAAGTAAAATAAAAGGGAAATGATCTAGTAGGAAAGTGGTTGATTATTCCTTTAATATCAGGCTTTGTAGTTATGAGTTGGCTATTTATTCCAACTCCAGTTTTAGCGATACCAAAAAAGTAACCACAGAGACATCTGGTTTAAAAAAAAAAACGCCTTCAGTGCCATAAATGAGAGGCACGCAATTGTGGCTGGCAAGATATCAAAGATAGAATATTCCATACATGGAGTTCTTATTTCATGCAGTTTTAAAACTTTATTCTTTTCTTTGGATTTCTTGAATGCACAAACTGAAAATTAAAACAAAACCAAGCAAACACCCAAAGCCTGCAAACTAAAGAAGGTATTTGGCGTCTGTGAATAACAATCCATTAGATTAATATTTTGTCTATGTTACTTACCACAACAAAAGCGGCAACATTTATAATTTACTCTAAGACTGGTTTAATTAAAATTCAAAAAATCTCGACAAAGCTATATTGAATTTCATTTGCTGCTTTGTAATTACATACTTTGTAGCTGACTATAAACAGTACTTTATTACATCCACAAAAATGCATTTAGAAACTAATAGTAATTCTGAGACAGTGGAAGAACTGAGGGAACAAATCTTGTCATTTCTACTTTGGATAGAGAGTTACTTTGATGTGACATTTAAGAAAATGGGGATCCATTGTCTTTCCCAATCTGAGGGGACCTATAGGCCTGCTTACGTTACCTTAGCTTAGGGCAAGGCACAGACTCCCTGAGAACACAAATTTGGCAGAGTCAGATCTATGTACCTCTCTCCCAAGACCAATATAAAGAGTCTTACTTGGCTCAAAACCCAACAATGAGACAATAGAAGCTGCCAGGCAGGATGGATGACTTCACGGACTTAAAACCACCATTTGCATCCTCCCAGATAAACAATTAGCTGTTTTTTGTTTTTTTTTTAAACTAATGCTGTTAATCTGCCTTGCAGGGGAGAGTTAAGAGTTTAGTGAAATTATACTTACTTTAAGCTTATCATTGGAGTCAAAAGAAACAAAGCATTCATTTTGTATAAAAGATAAAGTTCACAATTTCAAAAGTTAGGAAAGGCTTAGAAACTTTTAACTCCTTTAAAGCCAGCATCATACGGTTTGTAATGTATTTGCAGTAAATTTGTAGTTAATCTTTCCATTCCGTCTTCCTTTATTTCAAGTTCATATAATTCTTAAGGGCAGTATAATAAAAAAAATTCTTATTGAACAAGGCAGGCAGGCATAAACACAATTTGAGCGTGAAAGAAAACGTCCTTCAGACATGCTTGCCAGATAAAAATCAGTGGTTCTGAAACTGCATATACAGGCAATTTTCTAGAGCTCATAAGGACCCAGGAGGGAATGCTTGAGAAATGATAGAAAAATGTCTTAAAAGTCAACCTGCATTTCTCTGGAATGAATTTACAGGACAGGGTAACAGTACCTCCAGAAGTTTACCAAGCCTCCATTAATAAATGAGGCAGCAGTGTGGTTTCTGTGGCAACAGAGACTCACTAATTCTCCAGCAAGCTTAGTGCGTAACTGTCAAAGGTTTCTCTTCAAATCTCAACTTCCTGTTTCCAGGTGCTGATGAAACCAAACATACTTTTAAGTCCAGAAAACAGCGCAGGGCTTTTCAAAAGGGACTCTCATAACCCTGGTTTGGTCAAAAGTGGCGTGGAAGTGTCACAGAAGAACTCTGCAGCTCAGTACTGCTGCAGAAACATTGACCATGATTTTAAAGGGAGTTAAGAGGCCCCTGAGAATGTTCACTGTGCTAAACATATTTGTTATAACATTATAACTTGCTATGACAATTAATATATTATTGTAATAGGCTCCCATGATTAACATTAGTCTGACTGTTTCTTCTTTGCTCCACAGAAATGATCTAGGGGTTAGGATTAGCTTTTTGGGCACCTGGAGAGAGCTTACTCCATTTCTTTAACATATGTAACTGAAATCATGGTATATTATACAACAGACCTTTCCAGACTCCTCCAGTTGAACAGGTAAATGGAAAAGCACAGACTCTAAAACTCTGCCATTAAGTAGTCACTGACTTTAGGGAAAGGTATTAACCTTTTTGGTGCCTCAGTTTTTCCACAAGTCTAACACTCAATAATGCTATGATTCTGCATTAATGAGATGTGGTGTTGTTCTTGTTAGGTGCCAGTGAGTTGGTTCCAACTCACAGTAACCCTATGCACAGCAGAACGAAACACTGCCCAGTCCTGTGTCATGCTCATGATTGTTGTTATGCTTGAGTCCACTGTTGCAGCTACTGTGTCAATTCATCTAACTGAGGGTCTTCCTCTTTTTCACTGACCCTCTACTTTACCAACATGATGTCTTTCTCTAGGGACTGATCCCTCCTGATAACATGTCCAAAATATGTGAGATGAGCTCTAGCTACTTTTTTATTCTTTCCAAACACAAGCAGTCAGAGAACACCAGAAAGCACTGGTGTCCTTCAATCCTCAACCTCCCACCACAGAATTTCCTTCTGAAGACCGAAAGAGTTCAGTCTCCAGGGCATAAACCAAAGTAAGATGGAATACTTCACAGTGAATCCAAGTAGCTGCAAGAAGGGCAGCTAAAAAAAGAGCAGCACCAAAACGAAACAAACAAACAAAAAAAAAACCGCTGCCGTCGAGTTGAAAGCGACTCATAGCGACCCTACAGGACAGAGTAGAAATGCCCCATAGGGTTTCTAAGGAGCGGCTGGTGGTTTCGAACTGCCGACCTTTTGGTTAGCAGCTGACCTCTTAAGCACTGCGCCACGAGGGCTTCGTGAGCTGCACAGAGGGGTCATACAGAGGGAGTCTTGAAAAAGCCCGAGAGAATTCTAAACCAAAACAAAACCAGTCCCTCTAAGAACAATGTGAATCCAACATTCACCATAGGATTTCCCTCAGGGAAAAATGATGGAGGAGAACAAGTATAGTCTGTATGCTGAGGTATGGAACACACATCTTAACCAGCATCCATCCCCACCATCTTAAGAACAGTGCTAAGAGCAGAAACACACTCTAAAACCACTGACTGCTGAGCACCAGTTACAGGGATGGCTTAGGCAGGACGCTAAGAGGACCAAAGGAGCAAAAAAGGGCGGCACTTCTACCCCAGCAGAGCTTACAATTTACACCATGGTGTAGAAGAGACGCAGGCAGAAAAACAGGTAGATCCACAATGGCTATATATATTTTAAGATTTTTTTCTTTTTAATTCTGTTTCTTTTTCTTCTTTCACTTATGGACAATCTAGTTTTAAGTCCCTCTCTGCACCCACATAGTAACATAACTTCCCACATGACACTCACTCACATGCACTGCCTTCTGCATGTTATCATGCTTAAAAGGCTCCAGGAGACAGTAACTAAAATTCCTGACAGCCCCAAGTGATAATCTGAGAAGAGAATAGGTATTCCATTTCAATTTGCAGACAGGTCTGGCCTGGGAGACAAACCAGCTGAAAGACAGGGAGGGTAAATTTCTCCCTGTAAAAGCCATAAAGTTCCTGTCCAGGGGGAGCAATCACATGCATGCCAGAACTCTGGAAGCCACTGCACATCTAATACCATTTCACTCGAGAAGTCACATACAGGGAGCCACCATTTACATATGAACTCCCTTAATATGAAGTCTATGTCTCATTTTTCTACCTCAGAGAAAAATGAGAGGTTTATGATGTGAATAGGACACCTCTTGCTAACCAAAAAGTCGGCAGTTCAAATCCACCAGCCACTCTTTGGAAACTCTATAGGGTAGTTCTACTCTGTCCTACAGGGTCACTATGAGACAGAATGGACTCAATGGCAATGGGCTTATTTTTCTTTCTTTCTTTTTTTTTTTTTTAAATCCTCGATAGAAGATCTGCAGAGAGCTAGGTATGCCTATTAACATATACCAAAACCTAAACCAAATCAGTTGCTGGCATGTCAACTCATGGTGACAACTCAGAGCAGAACTGTGCTCCATAGGGTTTTCACTGGCTGATTTTTTGAAAGATCACCAGGCCTCTCCTCTGAGGTATCTCCGGGTGGATGTAAATCTCCCAATTCCAAATTATGCAACAAGGCAAAAGAGAAGAATCACAACATCAACTCAATCCCAGATGTGGGCATCCAGGAGCCAACAGATGGTCATTATGTCATAAAAATGAAATTAAGCAAAAGTTAAGACAAAAAGACTTAGACTTAGAAACAACCATCCCTAGTACATGAATTCTAATTGACCTTTCTCTACAAAGAGCCCTGGTGGCACAAGAGCCCCGGTGGCACAGTAGTTAAGAGCTCAGCTGCTAACCAAAAGGTTAACAGTTCAAATCTACCAGCTGTTCCTTGGAAACTCCATGAGGCATTCTACTCTGTCCTGTGTGGTAGCTACGAGTCAGAATCAACTCAAGAGCAACGAGTTTGGTTTTTTGTTTTTTTTCCTCTGTAAGTTAATTCTAGACCTTTATACTCTTCTAGTGTCCATGCCACTCATGAGGCATAGAAGGAAAAATGCACGTGTTAGAGGAACAGCAGATGAGCTAAGAAAAGTGGTCTATTGCAAGAGAGCCACGCCAAGAGCTTAGGTGCATTTTACAGACAAAGGAAAACATCATGAGATGTGTGCAAGAAAGAGAATGCTTAAAACATCCTTTCTACAGAGATGGCAACCAATGTCACAAAACAATCTGTGTATAAATTTTTGAATAAGAAACTAATTTACTCTGTAAACTTTCACCTAAAGGACAATTAAAAAAAAAAAAAAAAAAGACCTCTCTGGACTTTCGAAGGATAAATCCAGCTACACAATGAAGTCTGGACTAAGGGAGATAACTGGAGGCAGGGAGGCAGGTAGGAGAATAGAGCAACAGTTCAGGTGAGAGGTGATTAAAGCCTGAATTTGGGAAGTAATGAAGGGGGGGAGGGGACTGATGCAAGCAGTAGAATCTCCAGGTGTTCTTGACATTATTTGGTATGGCTGGAACGAACAAATTTCAAAGGAGGCTGAGATTTTTAGTTCCAAGATGGTGGTAACATCTTGAAAACAAAGAATACAGGAAAAACAGGGGACTGGAGCAAGGGTGGCAGTAAGTTTCATCTGGGGTATTCTGAATTTGAGGGAACAAAAGGATGTCCATGTGGAGCTAGCCGACAAGGAGCTGGATGTGCAAGCTTAGAAACTAAGAGTGTCAGGTAGCACAGGAGACCTGGTTCTAGCAGTCAAGAGCCTTTTGCTGATAACTGAACCCTTGAGAGTAACAAATCACACCCAGGCAAAGAGTGCAGAAGGAGAAGAGAGCAGAGGAGGATACAGGGCTGAGCCGAGGAAAAACAATCAGCAGAGCAGGTTGAGGAATAGAAAAGAGACACGCTCTTGGGTTCAGTGATATCACGGAAGGCAAGGGCAGGTAGTAGTTTTTTAAACGGAGAGAGCTCAAAAAGTCAACAGTTTAAAATGTTTGAGAAAGGTCAAGATGAGAGCTTCAAGGACATGTTATGGGACATGTTAAATCACACCTCTTAAATGTTATAATAAATATCCTCAAGTGCAAATGTAGTTGTCTGTGCCGCCCACCCATCAGTTTGATCTAGGGTAAGTCTTGTTCCGAGACAAGGACTCTAAAGCAAAGTTCAAGGATGAAAGGCCCCTTTGGGATTTACATGACTCATATGGTCTCTTAAGGCTGGCCTCTGGTCACTGACCTAGGTAGGGCACAGTGGAATGAATGGGAAACAAAAGTCCAACAGCAACTGCTGAGTGGTATATGGTCACGGAGAGTGCTGGCAAAGTGGGGCCTGTGTCCCACAGCCCTTTGGTGGAGCACACGAAGTGAGGTAAAACAGGGCCCTCTTTTCCAGATCCGTTCAAAGGCAGGGTGGAGGGTGACTGACTACACTCACTGGTCAACTGCAGTCATAGGTTAGCTATGGATACAAGAGTTCAGGGGGGGGGAAAAAAAAATCAATGGAAATATTCTGTGGGAATCAATGGGCGATATGGAATTTACAATAAAGGGTACTGTGCATTTCATCATTATTTGTAAACTGTGTGCTACACATCCTTTAAAAACAAACCAACAAACAAGTTGCCATTGAGTCAATTCTGACGTATGGCAAGCCCTTGCCTGTCAGAGTACAACTCTGCTCCATAGCTGATTTTTCAGAAGTAGATCTCGAGGCCTTTTTTCCTGAGGCACCTCTGGGTGGACTGGAACCACCAACCTTTTGGTTAGCAGCCAAGCATGTCAACTGTTTGCACCACCCAGGGACTCTGCACATCCTTTTATCAGTAGAAATTTACACACTCACGAACAGCTGTAAAATATTTACCAGCACAACACTGGCTATATGCCTAATTCTAGTCATCGCTTCTAAAAGTTTCTCCAAAGAGGACACAGTACCTAAGTCAGAAAGAGAGGTCACATCAAGCATCCAAAATCACTCCCTTGCCAGTCATCAAGGATGATGCAACGAACTTCCACAAGTTAGAAACCCCACAACCATCCGTCGCTTCCTCCTCTGGCTCCCCATCCTCATGCAATCATTCCATCACGTAAATATCCCATCTCTAGACCCACACACCCCTCCATCCTTCCTGCCTTCGCCTTCACCCAGGCCCTCACCATTTCTTTTGTGGTCATTTGAAAGCCTCATAACTGCTTTCCTTATCTTCCACCTCCTCCTGCCCTCACCCTTCCTAAGGCTACAACCAGAGTGTTCTTTCTTAAAATAACAAGTCTTATCACATTATCTTCAATGCCTCCTTCCTCTTCCTAGGCTTTCTATCATGCAGTTCTCTAGGCTTAGAATGCCAACTTTTGTTGCTGCCTGCAAACTTCTGTTCACCCTTAAATACCCCGCTGAAATAAAGCCTTCCATGACAAATCTCAGGCAGCTAATTATTTCCTAAGCACGCTCCTAGGATTCCCTGGGTGGTGCGAACAGTTAAGTGCCCAAAAACTAACCAAAAGGTTGGGGGTTCAAACCTACCCAGAGGAGCCTTGAAAGAAAGGCCTGGCAACTGGCTTCTGAAAGGTCACAGCCTTGAAAGCCCTATGAAGCAGTTCTACTCTGAACACAAGGGATCAGTCACCATGAGTTGAAATCAACTCAAGGGCAACTTATTCTTTTTTCTTAAGCATGCTCCTTACGTTCTCTCACTCTCTGTCATCCTATTATCATTTGTTTCCAGAGCTATCTTCTCTACTAGTCTTTGAGGTCCTAGATGGCAAGGGCTTTTTCCTGTATGTAATTCCTATATCCCCAGCCCCGAGGACACCATCTGGTACATAGGAGACGATCAGTAATTGCAGAAATATATGCAGAATATGTGCAATACTTTTTTCTGAGACTAAAACCCACTGCCATGGAGTCAATTCCAACTCATAGAACCCTATAGTATAAATGCCCCATAGGGTTTCCAAGGAACAGCTGGTGGATTCGAACTGCTGACCTTTTGGTTAGCAGCCAAACACTCAAGCACTGTGCCACCAGGGCTCCATCTGAGGCTTAAGGTCTTAAAAAACAAAAAAAGTTGGAATAAAAATATTATTTGGGAATTTTTCCAAGTCTCTGAAAAGCAATGCTTGGTGTTCCTTCATGAGTTGCTTGTGTGGTGACATGTTTTCTGTCAAGAGAAATTTATAAGCCCATTTCCCCAGTGTGAGCCACAGAGATTTTCTGTTGAGAAACCCTTTTGTGCCATGTGTGTGGTTTCTCATCTACCCAAGCATCATAATTACAAAATATTATCACCCTAAAGCCAACAAGCAAACATTGAAAATATCTGTAGCTGTATTACCAGGACTTCAGAGGAACTCTCTCAGAGACTTGACCGCTAAAAGAGTTGATACGTGTGGCTCTAGAAGACACTTTAGGGATAATTTAATCCACCAATTTCAATTTCACAGACAAGAAAGTTAAAGCAAAGAGAAGTCAAAAGACTTGTCCAAGGCCACATCACTCATGAGCTGACATCTAGGAAGAACTGAGGCCTCATTTCAGAACCAAACAATCTATAATAAATCATTGTTTTCCTTTGACTTTCTACCTAAACACTAAAATTTGTCTTTAAAGTACACCTCACCTCTTCATTAACATTTAGTAAATGCATAAACATGCCATTAACTTTGCTTCCAACAGGATTTAAATCCAAAATTCTTAATTAGACAGAGAAAGCTAATCTGGATATATTTTAGAATTATGTCTCAGAGTGTATTCTGATCACAATTACATAATCGAAAAGTGAAGATCTGTTTCTGCTCTTAAAGCACCAGTGGCCCAGGGATATTCTTAAGAGGCCATCCAGTGTTGTCCACGTTCAATATTATCCAAGAATAATACAATGTTCCAAATTTAACCCAAAGTTCACAGTGGAATCCTGTTTGTCATACATTCCTCTGAACATATTAGAAGTTTCACAGAGGGTGGTCCCACGTTAACACAGAATCCAGACATTCTGTTATGAGGATTCAAAAATATATGTTGTATGTCATATGGTGACAGTATTGTTTTCAAAATCCCACAGATAAAAAACTCCTCTGAAGAGAGATAATGAAGTATCTTTTCTCTTAACTGGCTTAGTGATACAGCACAGATACAAGGCGCCGAAGAGACTAATTTTAAGCAACGACAAACTCTGTGGTGTTGAATCCCTGCTTTATCCTGTGAATAGTCAGGAATCCTGACAGCATCTATCAAAGCACTGATGACGTACCTCCCGGCCCCCCCTCAGGCCATGCCTGCCACGAGTGGGCACCCAGAATGTTCTCCTGGGGAGGGCTTCTGGTCTTCCATAGTAATTTCAACTTAAGCGCTTAGGATCATTCCTTATCAAAGGAATCAAACAAAAATGTGAGAAACATTTAAATTTTAGTTGTTGGTATATACGGAGTAACAAGCTTTGAAATGTATTATGTAACCCTTCGTTTCTCCCAAAAACTCTTCTTTAAATTTTCTAATTGCAGCTACATTAAAGCATTTAGGAAAATACTGAATGAATCCACATTTATCCTTTATGATCATAAGCTTCATTCATGTCTTCCTCAACTGTCTTCTTTCCAAACAGAAGGGGCTAATGTCTTCAAACCATTTTTACCCAAAGGCAATCCTAGTATCATTTTCATTGCCGGGAGGTGTTCTCATCTCTTTATATAATTCTTCAGAAGCTGTATAAGAACTGTACACAATATGCCAGGTGCCAATACAAAATGACTGTATCAGACACTTGCATAACAAGGCAGATACTGAACCTTACACAAAAAGCAGGTTCACTGGCTTAATAGGCAAGGCCCCAGTCTGAGTGTCAGGAGACCTGGTTCAAATTCTAGTTTGAATTTGTATGAGCCTCAGTTTTCTTATCTGTAAAAAGAGACTAAATCCCTTACAGAACTATCATAAAGATCAATAAAGAATGTTTCTATGAAATCAGTTAGCACAGTCTCTGGCTTATAGCAAATACACAGTCAACAACAGTTGAATCCAAAATTAAGTATAAACAAATTCATTTCTCATCACCATTATAATTTCTCATTTACTTTATTTTAGAAGTGATCTTAATGCAATTACTCCTTCCCACACAGCAACAGCCCATACTCCTCCCACATTCATTCATCACTGCCAGCTAAATGGGGAACAGAGAAGTTTCATTCCCCTGAAACCTTTGTTTCCCTCAAACAAAGTCCATTGTACCAATAGAAAGATGATCAAAGGACATCAAAGGCCAAGTCCCAAAAGAAAAAAACATATGGTTTGATAAAAAGCTTAAAGGTTCTTCCTCACTTGTAGACAAACCAGTGCCATGTAAAACAATAATAAAACATCAATTTCTGCCTCTAATAATCCTCTGTGTTTTCTAGAGCATACATGATGGTTGGGGGTATATATTAGCTCAACCCTTTTGGACAGCAATTTGATTATATGTATCAAAAGCCTTAAAAAATAGAATTATTAGGAAATCAGAAGCATTACATTGCTCATAATATAATTTAGGTATATCATCTGGAATATGGGAAAAGATTGCTGAGAGATGTTTGTTACCATTATCTTAGCAGAAAAAGAGAAATAAACTAAAAATAAGAAACTGTTAAATAAATGCCCTCTGAGTAGAATATTAAGCAGGCATTCAAAATGATATTTAACAGGAAAGGTTTATGCTACATGTGAAGAAAGCAAGATAAAATATATCTACAGGATGACCACAGTTTGTAAAATAAAAACATATGAAGGAAATACATCAAAACGCTAACAGTGGTTATCTCTGGGTGGTGGGTATGTGGTGGATTTTCTTCCTCGCTTCTTTATTCTCTTACTTTTAGTTTCAACCAATCTACCTGCCCCCTTCCCTCCTGCCTGCTGAACACATGGCCTGCAGAGAGGCAGTACCTGTAGGAGCTGGACAGAGGGCCCATGAGGAAATCCAACCAGAGTAACACAGGTGTACGCAGAGGAGGATACAAGGTCCTCCCATCAGAAGGCATCTATCCCATTTCTCAACCCCGACCCTCCACAGGTAAAAGGTGACTGTATTTCATCCCATTGTCACACAGAACTCCTCTCACAAATCCAAGGACCATGTTCCACTGAGTTCTATAGAGATGATACAGTTCAAGGTTACAATTCACTTATGTGTACATTCAAATTCAAGACAGGAAAACAGTAGGCTTTTTCTCAATCCAGTCACCAAGAACTATCCACCATGTTCTCTCTCATGTCCTCTGGATCTTCGAACATGCAGTTCAGAATGTCTCTCCCCTCCATCTTCACTTGGACAACTCCTATTTCTATGCCAGTTCCCATCTTAGAGGGCCCTGTCTCCAGGAAGTCTGCCCTGACTGGGGGTGGAAGTGCACACAGGGGGCCGTTCTCACCTACATCAGTCACTATAAACGCATCTGTAGCTTCTGAAGAGACTAAACTCATTGAGGGCAGCAGCCACGTGTGCCTCGGTACTCCTAAGGGCCCAGGCCTGGCACAGGGTAGAGGCTCAACAAAAAATAACAGAAAGCCTTTTTTAAGCATTTGTAGAAACTAATGCCTAGTATGCAGCCCCAGACTTATGATGGGAGAGGCCACTTTTGAAATTTAAAGCTAAGTAGGCAGAGAGGGATGAGGGGGAACCAACTATATTAATTCCTTCTACGCTAAACAGATTTTAAAATACGCTTGCAGTGTAAACTCTTGGACAGTATAATAGTTAATTTCAAGATAATTATGGATGGAGACTAAGTTAATTAAGTTGTTTGCCTGTATGCACTAGGGTATATGCAAGTGTGCCTGGCTTGAGAAAAAGAGTCACTATGGGACGTGCAGCATTAATTAACTTGTGCTTAGTTGCTGAACATTAAAATAAAAAAAAAGCACACACTAAAGCTGAGGTGCAGTCCCTGGGTGGTGCAAATGGTTAAGCGCTTGACTACTAGTTGAAAGGTGGTGGTTCGAACCCACCAGAGTACCTCCTGAAAGGTCACAGCCTTGAAAACCCTATGGAGCACAGTTCTATTCTGCACACGAGGTTGCCATGAGATGAAATCGACTCAAAAGCAACTAACAAGAGCTGAGGTAGTTGTATTCAAGGAAATTCTACATTTCATAACACAACATTTTTCAAAGATGATCTCTGCCCAAGAAAAAGAAATTTGCTTTTTCTTCTTATGGCAAATGTGCCATTGCCTTCCACCTTGTACCCCTCTGTGTCCATTATACGAGGAGGATTTATCAGATAAATTTTGAGGCAGAAAAACAGTAGGAAAAGTACCCAATATAAGAATGGGCCATTTTCTGTGGCTTGGAGTCAGTATTTGAAAGTGGCATCAACTTCCCTTGAAAAGATAATGTTCATCTAGATTTCTAGCTACTTCGCAACATCTTGGCAAGCCCACAAGGACAAAACCAGTCCACAAAACTCTGTGCAACCCATATGAGCAAAGACCACAAACAGTGGCTACCTGCATTCTGAGTTTTAAAAACAAAAGGGAGACTTCTTCCTCTTCTCCCCAGTCTAGTAAGAAGCAATGATTTTCTCCTGTAATTCTCCTACTAGCTCTACTTCTCTCTCCCATTGCCTCTTTCTCCAGGTCCCAGTCCTATAGTCTGACAAGCTCCTAAAGTCCTATAAGCTCCAAAATTACTAAGCTCCAAGTTAAACTCCCGTTCTCTCAGTTAGGGGTCAGGAGGCAGTGATCTGATGATCTCATTTATACTCTACTGAATGACCCTTTTATTCATCACGGCAGCAGGAGTAACTTTTTAAAGGATTATTATCACTTTCAAATAAAGCTCCAAATGGCAGCATTAAGGCATTCATTCATTCCCTCATTCATTTAACAACATGAAAACCTACTCTGTGCCAACTCTTCTCATTTGCAGAGATTTGGCATCAGTCTAGCCCACTCTAGGTGCCAGCCTCTATTTCCAAGGGTTAAGGTCCCTGAGTTTGCCACTCTGCATAGAAGTTCTCCTCCTCCATTTCTAAACCTGCAGGTTCCCGAAAAACAATACTTTCTTTCAGACCACTAATAAGTTGGAAGTCAGAGTTTCTTTGTATAAATTTCACCATTTACACTTTCACTGCCAAACAAATCCACTCTCTTACAAATATGCTCTAAGTATGAAATGCTAGACATATATAGTTAATGAACTATTGGCACTTCCAGAAATCTATCCCAAACCAGTGAAAATCAAATTCTATCACAATACCAGATCTGCTGCTTTCTAGCAAAAAACAAACAAACAAAACCACCAAGGTTTGATATTACACATATTCAAGCCAGCACACCCTTCAACACTACTGGTGTTGGAGGCATTAGTTCCCACCCTCCCTCTGCAACATTCTGAGCTGTAACTGGAAGCCATGAGCCCTACAGAAGTGACAGCAACAAGGGGCAGGATAAAAATCACAAAACTCTAAGCATTTTGTCTGCACAAATAGCTCCAGTTTCTCCTCACCTTTCTAAACTCTCAGGAGAGCCCAAACATACCTTTAATCATAACACATACCATTTATCAAGGCCTATAATGTACTAGGCACTGTGTAATACCTTTCCTATATCTCTCTTCATTATCACAGTAAGACAAGGACTATTTTTATCCCCATTTTACAGATGAGGAAGCTGAAGCTTAGATCAGTTAAGAAGCTTGCTCAGAGTACACAGCTAGTTAATCCCTAGTTAGAGCCGGGATTTGAGCCCAAGTCTGTGAGACTGCAATCCCCTTAACAAGGAGGTTGTGTCAGATGTTCACAAGTCCAAAGTTTCCATGGATATTTCTCACAGCTGCTATCCAGCCTCATGATGAATGATTTTAAAAGGGTGACTATTCTTAATCAAATGCTAGAAAATTGATTCTGCATAACTCATACTGCACCCTTCCCTCTACAAACGTGAACTAATTTATCTTTCATACCTCATATGGTTTGTTTTACACCAAACGGTAATTATCCCCCGAGGATAGTCACCAGCCAATTGTTGACACTGGTTATAACATGTATTGCTTAAAGTCTCATTTTATCTACATCATCTTTCTTGAATCTGAACTTTTACTTCTCATTCCTCAAGATGTAACTATTGCAACTCAACTCAACAGAAGTGTAGAGAGGGTAACGAGCACCCAGATACAATCTCTATATTTGCCTCCCTGTTCCCATTTTCAACAGGGGTGGGGGGGTTTGCTGGTTGTCTTCCAAGCTACGCCTCTGCAACTCAACAAACGTATTAAGTCCTGACATGACTCTATATGTCAAGCATACAGACACAGCCCTTGCCCAATGCAAGCTCAAAGTCCAGTTGGAGAAAGAAGGAACCAAATGCAGAAGCACAAAGGAGGGGATAGCTAAGTTCACCTGAGAAATCCAGAGGTGGCATCACTGAGCAGAAGGCACCTGAAGTGGGTCTTGAAGAATAGGTGGGACTTTCTAAACTAGCTAATGGGAAAAAGAATGTGTTAAGTACAAAAACAGGACAAAATAGTATAACTTGGAAATACTGAGGAATCCTGTGTGATTAAAAGAGTCATTGTTGTGTGCTATTAGTCAATTCCAACTCATAGCGACCCTATGTTACACAGTAGAACTGTCTCATACAGTTTCCTAGGCTGTACGAGAGCAGATCGCCAGGCCTTCCCTCCCACAGAGCCCCTGGTGGGTTTGAACCACCGACCTTTCAGTTAGCAGCCAAGTGCTTAACCACTGTGCCACCAGGGCTCCTTGATTAAAAGTGTAGAGGGAATCAGTACTGAAGACAGGCTGTGAAAAATTTCCTATGCGAAAAACTTTATCCTGCGGGAAGAAGGCAGCCAAAGCTTTTTTCAGTAACACGGCAACAGGAGTAAATTTAAATTTCAGAAAGATTAGACAACTCACCCAAGCACTCGACTGCGTTAGAACTCTCTCCAAGTAAGAGGCAAGGCACATTCCACATGTTCATATTTTACTTGCCCAGTTTTATTGGCTACTAATGATTGATGTCAACAAGAGCTTTTTTTTTTTTTTTTTTTTTTCCTTTTTCCTTTTTCCTGTTCTTAGTCCAGGTACACCACTTTCTTGCTTCACACATACTGGATTCAAGTCGCGCCTTGTATTAAAACATTTCAGCACAAGAAGGACGGGGCAAGGCAGAGCTCATCACACGTCCCCTGATGGGCAAACCTGCATTTCAGCACATCTCTGCAGGCTGGAATGCAATGTTCATAGCTATGATGATCTGAATTCTCCTCCAAAGCTTTTTTCTTCTTCTTTTCCCAATTCATTGATAAAGTCTCGATTAAAAATACAGACATTTTGTCATCCTTACTCCATTTACCTCATCTCAAAACTCTCCTGACTGGGTGAAAGCTAACGCTGCCTCCTCTGTCTGGTCAATTATTGCATGGACACGAGGGACCAATTAATGCCATCCATAAAAGCCTGAATCATTCTGTCAATTAACGAGAACTAACTATGTCATCAGATATATTACTGGTGAGCAAGTCTATTTGGTTGCAATACGTCTTGAAGGAGAGCAGTATCAAATGAATCACAATTGACTTGGACAACTGCTAGCATAATTTCAGAAGATGAAAAGACAGATGTGGTAGTTATTAGTGGTCCCCTGAGGAATTACAGCCAAGCAATTGTCAAGTGCTAAGACTGCACAAGCAGGTGCCTGCAGTACAAATCAGGCAGAGGGTTAAATCAATATTTTCAATTTCTTAGGCTCAATCTGGTGTTTGAACGAGATGGAAACTTGTTAGCAATTGGCAGGACGTGTAAATGAAAAGTCAAACTTCTTATTATTTGTTAAAAAGGAATGAGTGTACTGCATCATGCCCGTGGCATGAGGTAATGCTTTCATGATCGAGTAGCTGGGGCATTCGCTGAGAATCAAGCGGTTCTTAAATTTTAATAGAGTGCAAAAGGTTAGCTTTATAAAGGCTGAACATTCAAGATCTTTAAAAAAGACTGAAGTGTCAATAGGAAAGTTTTGAGCTGTGACAACAGTATAGTTATTAATGATTAGTGCAAAGAGCAGAAGGCAACCTTAAACTCACTGGGAAGAGGGAAAAAATAAAGTCTTACCAAGAATGCAGAGATTAAACGCAGCTTTGGGAACATTACTACATTTCTCGTTTCAATAAGATGCAGCCTGGCTTTGAGGACAATTAACCAAGAACTCTGATTTTCCCCTTAGTCTTCTGTATTGTATTTATAATCCTTGTTGAGCTCCTGGATTAATTAAATGACCATCTTCAGCAATGTTTCATCTTGGTTTTTTGTTAGTTTGCTTGCTTTCAATTTAGGGACAGACAATCATACATATGATTCAAAAATTTATGAAGACCCAGCACATACAAACTGGGTTCAGCACTGTCACCAAAGAAAACTTGCAACTGAATGTACTCTGTATATAAATAGTAATCAGCTTAATCATTACTGGGGGGCAGTGTGGTTCACTGGAAGAGTCAGAGAGATGTGGGATGGAATCCGGGATTTTCCACTTACTCACTGTGTGACCCAGGGCAAGCCACATCATTGCCCTAGGGTCGGTTAACCCATAGCACTAAAACTGGGGTGAGATTTCTTACCTACTATTGGTGGTTCTGGGAGAAAGATGTGGCAGTCTGCTTCCCTAAAGATTTACAGCCTTGGAAACTGGATGGGGCAGTTCTACTCTGTCCTGTAAGGTTGCTATGAGTTGGAATCGACTCCACAGCAATGGGTTTTGGTTTTTGGGTTATTGATGGTTCAGTGGTAGAATTCTTGCCTTGCATATGGCAGACCCAGGTTCAATTCCCAGCCAATGCATTTCATGCACAGCTACCACCCATCTATCAGTGGAGGCTTGTGTGTTGCTATGACACTGAACAGGTTTCGGCATAGCTTCCAAACTAAGATGGACTAGGAAGAAAGACCTGGTGATCAATTTCCAAAAATCAGGCCATGAAAATCCCATGAATTGCAAGTGATCGTGAGGATGGTGCGAGACCAGGCAGAGTCTCATTCCACTGTACGTGGGGTCACCATGAGTTGGGGGTTAACAACAACATGTCTGTTGGAAGCAGGAAATCTCCTGCCTGGCATTGTGGATTATAAGTGCAAATGTTCCCATTTTACATCCTATTTAAAAGAAAGAGTCATATTTCAATAAGTAAAATAATAAGTGGATGCATAATTGTGTACATGGAACTGAAATATATCAAGCTAGCAACTCTCTTAACTAACTGTAATCAATATAAGTATTTATAGACAAATTGAGACTTCATAATATTTTCCTTTTGATTCTAGGAACAACTCTCCAAAACAAATAAAAAACTAACTCAAACAAGTATTCCTTGACCATCTGAGAGCAAGGTTTTTGAGACACAAAGATAATGAGGCAGCGCATCCGCCCTCAAGGAGTTTGAGGGGAATATGTGCCCAATTAATGGTAAACAAGGCAGATCTAAGATCAGCTCAGAGTAACGGGGGAATTCAGGGGAAGAAGAAAGCCTTTGGCTGGCACAAGAAGTAAGGGAAGGGCAGGTTCTCTGGAAGAAAAAAAAAAATTCATGAAAGGAGTGATATTTGAGACAGGCTCTGAAGAAGGATAAGATTAGGATGGGAGGAGGGGAGGGGCAAGAAGAGGAGAAATAAGACAGGACAGGCTTCCTGGAGGAGGTGCCACAGAAGTTTAGTGACTGAAAAGGGAGCCAACGAAGAAGTGAAAGAGAAATTCCAGGCAGAGGGGGCTTCTTCTGCCAAAAGAGACGTCATTTGTGGAACTGAATGGCGGGAACTGGGCTTCCCAACACGGGAGAACAGGGGCGGGGAGCAGTTATCATCTTCCTACCACCAGCACTGGGTCCTGAGACAGATGAAGAGGAGGAGGTAAAAAGGCTGTCCTTAGCTCAGCCAGAGAAAGGATAAGGAGGGAAGAGGACTGAGTAGGTGGGTGTCTCCCTCACTCTCCCTATACCGCTTGCTTGTTCTTCCCTCTTAAACTAGCCAAAAGGAGACAGTGAAATGAGTGTATATATTATATAATTATAAATATAATTAATGTAAGTATAATTTATAAGGAATCCCTAGGCGGTGCAAATGGTTCATGTGCTCAGCTGCTAACTGAAAGGTTGGAAGTTCAAGTCCACTCAGAGGCACCTTGGAAGAAAGGCCTGGAGATCTACTTCCAAAAACCAGCCATTGAAAACTCTATGGAGCACAGTTCTACTCTGACACACTTAGAGTTACCATGACTTGGAGTCAACTCAGCAGCAACTGTTTTTTTTATAATTCATATAAATAATTTATTTTTATATATTTACGCATCTGCATCATACACATGCAACACACACATGAAAAAATTTTTTTTTTTTAAAGAACGAACAATCTTAGGCTTTCTTCATTAAACTCACACAAGAGGCAGACACAAAGGTACAAAAAAGGGCTGGGCTGTGTCGTACAGGGAGGTAGCACTACTCTCCCAGGTGAGATGAGACTGTGAGAGCTTGGAAACCACTCCCTGCCCACCTCTGAATACGAGGATCTCCATACTGAGACTTCCTCACCACGTTTCTCACACCAGGCAGACACCCAGAGGTACCTGGGTGAAGCCCACCATTCAGTGACTTGCAATGGGGAGAGGACAATTCTTACCCTAAGTGGGTGGCCAGGTTTGGATAGAGTCCTCCTTAGGGCCCAGCAGAAATTTGCGAAGGCAGCCCCATGAACAAGGTGAGCCAACCTAGGGGAGGCCACCCTGCTTCTCACCACACAAATACAATGTAAGAAGAGAAATAACACGATGAGCAGGGCTGACTTCACCAACAGATTCAAAAATTAAAGCAGCAACAACAATAATAGAAATAAAGCAACATCTTAGAATTCACAGTAGAGATTTCTTACTAAAGAAATGCTCCAGAATTCACTGATGGATTCGAGCATCTTGGAATTTGCAGAGAAATGCAAGAGTGAGCTAACTCCCCTAAAACACAACAGGGTCTCCCCACCTCTGGGCCCCTTGCTCATCCCAGCATTTTTCACCCCGATGCTCCCACTGCCGGCCTTTGTAGAGCTCTGCAGAGCAGGCTGCCCTCTGACCTCGCCTGCCCAGTGAGGTGAGACGCTGCTCAGTCTCCAGGACATTCTCTTTCTTTGTTTATTTGGTCTTTGTCACCCCTAACCTCCTCATTCCTCTCTTGATCTACCCTCTAATTTTAGCAAGGATCACCTCCATTTCCTAAGGACACAAGGGGCTTTTCCCACCACTCAGGTTCCAGTGTTCCTGGCCTCCATGTCCCTGCACCAGCCCTCCCTCAATCTCTCCACCTCCAAGGCTCAGCTCAGCAAAGCCACTTCATGAAGCGTCCTGGATCTCAGTTGGAACCATCCTTGTCCTCTGTTACGGACAGCTACACACCCTCCCTCTGCCCAACCCCTCCACTGAAAAGCCCTTAAATGTCTTGCGCTGAGTGTTAGGGAGAAATAAATGTGGCCTCAACAGTGTCATGATGCTAACACATACATGTGCTCAATATATGCTAATTCTTGTAGCTTTTGTGATTATTATACTGTAAACAGGGCTTCAAACAGCTTGTTCAGATTCAAGTCCCTGCTGAGAATTTGCATTTCTACCCCAGATATACTGCATCAGAATCTACAGTTTAACAAGCTCCCCAGGTGATTGTTATGTATAAATTTTGAGAACAACTGCTCTACTAGTGGTTCCCAGAACTGGTCCCTAACCAGCAGCATTAGCATTGCCTAGGAACTTGTTAGAAATGGTTAGAAACCTAAATTCTCAGCAGAGGCTCCAACAGGAACTGGTTAGAAGCCCTAACTGTAAACACCTGAGTTCATGCCTAAGTCTCTACAACTGGACAGCAAGGGATTAGGAAGAACATCACGTCTTTATGCTTCTCCATCTCTCATGCTGTCAGTGGAGGCTTGCATGTAGAAGATGCTCAGTAAACGCATAAATAATGGAAGAAAACTGTCCATCCAGAGATCGCTTTGAGCATTATGACTTAATGTTCAAAGTCAGCCAGAATAAGAAACAAATTCAAGATCCTTTTCTTTGGCTTACATTTTATTTCTAAAGACAAACATTGGGGCAAACAATGGTTGATGCTTTAATCACAGCTGGCCCTGGCTGCTCAGAGTAATACATCTGTGCTCTAAGACAGGCCCCAAAATCCTTTGGTGACTGAAGCAGGGCTGAATGGGCTGGGTGAAGATTCTCTGGGTTTTGTGAGGCTTAAGGGATGCTGATATAGAGGGATGGAGAGGTAGGTGGGTGGGCTCGTTTGTTCATTCATTCTTTCATGTATTTACTGGACACCTACATTAGGCCAGGCACCTAGAAGTCTCCAGTGTTCAATGGTAAACATGCATCTTCGCCCTGCAGAACTTTATCTATTGGGGCAAAGTGGGCTGGATAAAAACCCTGCTTGCCCATGTGTACTAACTGTTAAATGAGAAACTATGTTGTTCTGTAAGCCTTCATCTAAATTGAGAATAGCAGCACAATTGGAAAAGCGTAGTCGATGTCACTGAACTGTGCATGTAGAAATTTTTGAAATGGTGTATCTTTGGCTATGTATATTTTCACCAAAATAAAAATAAAAAATAAAAAGATCGAGAAGGGAGAGGGTTGACATGTTGTGGGGTTGTTAACCAATGTCATAAAATAATATGTGTACTACTGTTTCATGAGAAACTATTTGTTCTGTAAGCCTTCACCTGAAGTACAATTTAAAAAAAAAAAAAAAAAAAAAAACCCTGCTTGCCACACTGCAGGCTAGGGGGCGCTCCTGTGACATGGCGGGGTGCCCCCTTCCACCAGCACTGCATTCATCGGCAATAATAAATCAGTGGATCATACAGGGCAAGGAGCAGGTGGAGGAGCTAAAATCACAGAAAAGGAAACAGAAAGAGAAAACAGGCTGTGTAAATTTTCTTTCCAATATTTAAAAATCCTCACGAGCTTTAAACAGTAAATCTATGCTCCATAAACATGATCATCTGTAGAAACAGTCTGTCGATACACATAATAGAATTTAACTATGTATTTACAGGAGTCCCTGGGTGGCACAAACAGTTAGGCGCTTGATTACTAGCCAAAGGGTTGGTGGTTTGAACTCACCCAGAAGTGCCTTGGAAGAAAGGTCTGGCAATCTGCTTCTGAGCGATCACAGCCTTGAAAACTCTATGGAGCAGTTCTACCACACACATGGGATCGCCATGAGTCAGAATTGACTAAACGGCAACCAACAGCAATGAATTTATACTCCAACATGTTCCTCAAAGCTTTGAGATAGATTTCAAATATACACATGATACCACAGTATAAAAATAAAGGATGAGAATAGTGGTTACCAGGAGAGGGGAATGTACTTAAAGTCACTGAACTGTACACTTTAAAAATTGTTAAAATGGTAAATTTTATGTTACATATATTTTCCCAAAATTTTTAAGGGAAAACAATAAAGGATGAAGAAAAAACAATCAGAATCGATGAGTAAAAATAAGACAGGAATAGCATTATACACACAAACGAAAACCAAGAGGAAATAAGGACTCTAAATAAGAAAGCCTGCGCCACCAGTTAAGAAATTACCAATTTAAAACCAGGAGTGTGAGTACAGAAACTGTTCACCTGTATTTCTGGTTAGTGTTTGCTGCAAGAAAGTACCACTCAGTTAAAAACAACCACACTGCCATGGGCTACGCGTATTGCTCAACATCAATTTTGTGAAAAGCAAAGCTATGCCTTTAAGAAATTCAACTCACAAACATAAGCTTTTGAAACCAAGGTTGAGCAAAGAAGAGCCAATAAAAAGGCTGTAACTTGAAACCAACCCACACAACACAAAATGCAAGGAGAGAGAGGTCTGCCCTGGTCTCCTTCCGACACACCCTTCTAACTGGTTCTAAAACAGCAGTGCCCAGTTTCCAAGACAAGAAGCTAATTGACTCGAATGTCTGCTGCATAAGCTAGAAAATAAGTACATAAAGAACAATATGAACATACAGCGCCATCAGTTAAATAAAAAGGCCCGGCTGTCCGACACCACATCACGGGCACCAAACAAGCATGGCGATTGTTTCAGCGGGCTGCACGGAGGAAGAATGCATAATTAGCATCCTTGTGAATCAAGTGTCCACCAGGAAGAGGCCTCCATTGTGGGGCAGAGCTCGGCAGCACCCTCGGCCCTCAAGAGTCAAGCTGCGGCTTTTTAAGAGACAATCATGATGCAAGCAAATATATTCTTCAACCAAACCAACAACTCCTTGCCCCACTGCAGCCATTTTCACTGGAATATACACACACATACATGCACACACACGTGCGCGCGCACATACACACACACATCACACTTCTAAAGTTTCACCAACTGCTACTTTCCATTACCAGGAAATGTCATTTTCTCTCTCTCACTTTTTCATTGGCTAGGGACACAACAACTCCTGCCAAAAGGGGAGGGTTGGTGACAAGTACATCCATTTGAGCCGTCCCAGTACAAAGAAAGTACAAAGAGGGCAAAACATGGTATCAACTCCATAAACGTTTGCCCAGAGAGTTTGCTGGAGAGGGAAGCAGAGTATGTATCTTTGGTCCTGGGACTCTTCTCATTTCCCAACATGCTCATCAAGTAGAAAAACTTTTTCCTTCTTCCTACAAATCTGAACATAAGAAAGCAGGATGTGGACAAAACCCATTGGAGTCGTGGTGTCTCATGCATGTGACAATAAACTACTGAAGCAACATAAAGCAATGGAACTGACTACAGGAATTAGAATCAGTAGATCTGAGTTCAAATCTCTGCTCTACCTCTTAAGAGCTATATCATTTTCAGCAAGTCATTAGCCTATCAGGGTCTTTAGTTGTTGGGAGAATTAAATGAGATTATGCATTTGAGTGTCATCTGACACAAATATGATTCTATAACTTCATCTATTTGGGAACTCAGGAAATACCAGTCACAATCCCAGCATCTAATAAATGCTTACTGTTTGCTTGCGCTGAAGTACGTGCCTAGGAGATGCAAAGAATTCAAAAGTGCGGTTCCTGACTGCGGGAACTCATTAGCTACTTAGCGAGTCGAGATATATGTAAGTTCAGGGCTAAAGCAAGATCAGGCACAGTTCGCTGGAGATGAAGTCTAAATACTTTTCCCTCATCTCACTTAATTCTTCTGCACTCAAGAAAATCCACTGGGTTCTATCCAGAAGGCTCATAGCCCTAAAAACAATAACAACAGGATCAATGAGTGCCATCTCACCAGCACCCAGAGGTATTCTCAGAGACAGAGAGTTGAGAGGAATTGCCTCTTGCCCTTTAGTTACTCTATGAATTCAAACCACAGGGAGTACAGCAGTCCCACAGAAAATCACACGCCTGGAGTGACAAAAAGAACTTGCTCCCAATCTTTCACCTGAACTTCATTTTAAAAAGATAAGGCACAGCATGGAATGCCCAGGAGAATGGAAGCCTCCAGGGTAGAAGGACCAAACCCATGGATCCAAAATCTAAACTCTTACAATTATTGATCAGTAACAGGTTCCTATATGCCAGATATAATGCTGAATCTTTACATACATTATTTCATTTGATGCTTGGTATGGATTGGATTGCGTCCCTCCCAAAATGTGTGGTGACTTGGCTAGTCCAGGATTCCCAGTATTGTGTGATTGTCCAATGTTTTGTCATCTGATGTGATTTTCCTACGTGTTGTAAATCCTACCTCTATGATGTTAATGAGGCAGGACTCAATCTACAAGACTGGGTTTTGTCTTGGGTCAGTCTCTTCCGAGATACACAAAAAAGAAGCGAGCAGAGACATGGGGACCTCATACCACCAAGAAACAAGAGCCAGAAGTGAGCGCATCCTTTGGACCCAGGGTCCCTGCACTGAGAAGCTCCTAGATTGGGGGAAGATTGATGACAAGGTCCTTCCCCCATACTGATGACAAGGAGCTGACAGAGATGGAAAAATTTCCCCTGGAGCTAGCTCCCTGAATTTGGACTTCTAGCCTCCTAGATAGACTGTGAGAGAATAAATTTCTCTTTGTTAAAGCCATCCACTTGTGGTATTTCTGTTATAGTAGCACTGGATAACTAAGACAATGCTCAAAGCAAACCTAAGAGGTAGGTAACTGTCTTGTCCTTATTTTGCAGATGCAGAAAGGGACTTGATGAGGTTAAGTAACCGGTCCAAGGCTTGCACAGCTGGTAAGAACCGGACCCTGATTTCAACCTAAGCAGGCTGATTTCAAATCCCATGCTATTTATCACACCCTGATTATGATATTAATCTGGCCTATGTCCATTTCCCACTCCACTACTCATTTCTTGAAAGCTATTACATTATTTTCTTTGCAGAAGGACAAAAATTACTATGGGTTCCTTATTACAGATGCCCATCAGACACACAGTTGACGGGGAAAAGTGTTATCCAACATACAAAGCCCTACAGCCTTATGCTCTTCTCTAAGGAAACATTTTCTCTTAGAAGGTTTGGAGGGCTAGGAGAAGATGTGACAGAGATCTAAGATAGCCCAGAAAATTTTAATAATTTTGAGCAGCTAACAAACAAAAAATACTCCACCTTACTAGAAACAAGAGAATATAGTTAAATAATGTTCATTTTTCACCCAATGAATAAGCAAAAAAGAATTTTTTAAATAAGCAAAGATTTTAAAAGACAATCTTCAACGCTAGCAAAGGTATGTTGAGATAATAATGTATGCACTGCTACTAAACCTTCTAGAAAATAATTTGGCATGCTGTCCTTTTGCTGTCATATCAAAGAATTCTTTGCTTAACTCAGGGTCATGAAGATTTTTTTACTGTATTTTTTTCTAAGAAATTTATAGTTTTAGCTTTTACATTTAGGCCTACGATCCATTTTGAAGTAATTTCCGCGTATGGTGTGAGGTAAGGGTTTAAATTCATCTTTTTGCGTGTGGATATTCAATTATCCCAGCTTTATTTGTTGAAAGGGCTATCTTTCCCCCACCAAATTGCTTTGGCACATTGCAGAAAATTAACTGACAATAAAGGTAAGGATTTATTTCTAGATTCTCAATTCTGTTGCACTGATCTGTATGTCTATCCTTACACCAGCAATACCCTGTTCTTGATTACTAAAGCTTTGTATTAAGCTTTGAAACCAAAAGGTATCTTTATCTTTTTTCTTTTTCAAAATTGATTTGTCTATTCTGGACCCCTGTTAAGATCAGCTTGTCAGTTTCTGTGTTTAAAAAAAAAAAAAAAGGCTGCTTGTATTTTTTTTACAGGGATTGTATCGAATCTATACATCAATTTAGGGGCGAATTAATAATATTGACAATCTATTAACATGGAATCTCTCTCCACTTACTTAGATCTTTAATTTCTCTCAACAATGTTTTACAGTTTTCAGCACAGGAGACTTGCACTTCTTTGGTTAAATTTATTCCTAACAATTTTACTTTTTGGATGTTATTTTGAATAGAACTGTTTAAATTCATTTCAGATTGTCTGTTGCTAGTATGTAAAAATACAACTGACTTTTGCATATTTATCTCGTATCTTCTAAGCTTGCTGAACTTCTTGGTTAGTTTTGTAGTTGTTTGTATGTGTGGATTCTTCAAGAGTTTCTACATACAGGCCCAAGCCATCTGCAAATAAAGACAGACTTTTTTTTCCTGTCTTTTTTTCTCTACAATCTGGATGCTTTTAATTTCTTAACCTTCAGCACAATATTACACTGGCAAGAGTGGACATCACTGCCTTGTTCCAGATCTTAGAGGGAAGTCATAATCATGATTTACATGAACAAGTAGTCAAGACATTGTCTTTCCTGGAGACTTTACAAAACAGAGCTGGATAAATATTTTTATATACTGACGACCCACGATCAAATACAAATGAAAAACACATTTACAAATTAAAAAAAAAAAATTTGTTTTAAACGAAAAACTGAGAATAAAAAATGTCATCTAACAGATAAAATATATAAAATCACAAACAACTAAATATATGGAAAAATGGCATATTATGTATGACTGCTTGAAGGGGAGAGAAAAGTAGTGACATAAGGGAGAACAAACCAGGGCGGCAACCGTCCCAGGAGAAGCTGACTGAACAGCCTCCAGGCCAGCATGGCCTTGCTAGGCCATGAGCCCAGCCTACCACATCTCTCTCTACCCTACAAGCACCCCAGTGTCCAGGGCTGGGTGAAATCCAGGCTCTAGCAATTTGGCCCAAGCCCCCTCCCCCATCACCATGGGAGCCGGTTGGAGGTGAACTGTGGATGGGCCTGGAAGAGAGGAGCCTCCAGTGGGAGTTCTCTTTCAGCAATTTTCACACCACAGTTTCTTATCTTAACAAAGCAGCCAGACTTCTTTTAAAAACCTTGGTTCCAGGATAGAAACAATCAGGCAGCGTCCAGCACTGCTGAAAGAACACACTGGTTCCAAAGACCTTGTTTTCTCCCAAAGGTGAAAGTTTAGATGCCCCAGCAAGAGGCACAGAGGGGTGTTCAGAATCCAACTGTTTGAAGAACCTGCCAGCTCTGACGCAGCCTCACACTCGATCCCATACACAATTCCAGCCTGTAGGATAGTACCTGCCTAGGAAGATAACTGTTTACACCATTAAATAAATCTGCAGACCACTGTTAAGTACAAACTGTATGTAGAACCCAGTGCCCAGCTCAGCCCAGCCCAGCGCAGTAAACCTCAGAGGGAAGGATAATGGATGAATAAGTGAATGAGACATTATAAGCAGCAATTTCATGGAAAATAAAAAACTCCCTCAAGAGATTTAAAAATTGAGCCAGAGAAAGGGGAAAAAAAAAAAAAAAAAACACACACACACAGAGAGAAGATGGAAATGTGGGCAGAACAAAAGCTCGTTTCCCTCATTTTATGAAAGTTCATACTTCTGATGTCTCAGAGAGAAGCGAATAGCCCCAATCACTTAGTCTTTCCAAGAGTGGGGTAGGTGGGTAGGTGGACCTCCATCTGTTGAATGGAAAACTGGCTACAAAAGAAAATGTTAAGTACACTGGAAATAGCACAAGTACACACATACCAAAAAAACAGCCCCTACGTGGCGACTGAAAACCTCAAACTGTGCAAGACATATGCTTAAATAATTGGAGCAATTATAATCCAACAGCAGAGTGATATTTCATTTCTAGGACTAATAAAATTAAGTTGCCCCTTGACAGTACTGGAAGGAGGCCTCAGGCTGTGGGATCTGGTCATTTGCAGAACTAAGAAAATCAAGACAGACAAAGAGTAAACAGGCAAATTCACCGCTTCCTGAATCCACTTCCCAGTGGGATCTTGACTGGTAGTGCTTTGAGGACACAGCAACTCTGAATAGTTCGTCTGGGCAGGGCCTGGCTGGGGAAGTTTGGGCTGCTGACTGCTGGATTTTGGGCAGGGTCACTAAAATGGAGGATGGGATAGAAGCTGTCTTGGAGCTGGGGAAGAGCCACTGTTTCAGACTTCTTTGGTCATGCCATCTCTCCGCCCAGAACATTCTTCCCATGTGTCTTGTTATTGTTGTTAGGTGTCACTGAGTTGATTCCGACTCATGGCGACCCCATGTACAACAGATCCAAACACTGCCATCCTCACAACTTTTGTTATGCTTGAGCCCACTGATGCAGCCACTGTGTCAATCCATCTTGAGGGTCTTCCTCTTTTTCACTGACCCTCTACTTTACCAAGCACAACGTCCTTCTCCAATTGTTTCTGCACATGGAGACCCTCAGGTTGGGACTCAGGGTGTTGTCATTGTTCCAGACTCAGCTGAGCCATAAGCACTGCCAAGAAGGTTTCCCTGGTCACCCTCTAAACCTCTCCTGCCCAGTTTACCACACTTTACAGACAATAACCCTTTAGTTGCCTGTCCCTGTTCTCACGTCCTCTACACCACCCAACAACTGCCACTTTCACCTCTGTAGCCCCTGTGCCTGGCAAGTAACACATGCCAAGTAAATATATCTTCGGAGCCCTGGCAGCGCAATGGTTAAGAGCTTGGCTGCTTACCAAAAGGTCGGCAGTTCGAATCCACCAGCTGCTCCTTGGAGACCCTATGGGATATAGTTCTACTCTGTCCTATAGGGTCATTATGAGTAGGAATCGACTTGACTGCAACAGGTAGTACTAAACATCTTTCTCCTTCCCTCTGCTGATGGTGTTTTGACACTAGTCACTGGATATATTCGCATCACAGCTCAATCTTTTGTTACATACACTGCCAGTCCATTACAGAACGTGACATGTCCCAGCCTTGTACCTTTTACCATAGCTTGCTTTCCTATCAGAACAGTTTGGAGGAAGAATAAATTATCTTATGCCCTGTTATGGACTAAATGGTGTCCCCCCAAAACGTGTGTCAAATTGGCTAGTCCACGATTCCCAGTACCGTGTGACTGTCCACCACGTTTTGTCATCTGATGTGATTTTCCTACGTGTTGTAAATCCTACCTCTATGCTGTTAATGAGATGGGATTAGTGGCAGTTATGTTAATGAGGCAGGACTCAATCTACAAAATTAGGTTGTGTCTTAAGTTGATCTCTTTTGAGATATAAAAGAGAGAAGCAAACATACCACCAAGAAAGCAGCGCAGGGAGCAGACTGTGTCCTTTGGACCCAGGGTTCCTGCGCTGAGAGGCTCCAGGGGAAGACTGGTGACAAAGATCTTCCTCCAGAAACAACAAGGAGAGAAAGCCTTCCCCTGGAGCTGATGCCCTGAATTCGGACTTCTAGCCTACTGGACTGTGAGAGAATAAATTTCTCATGGTCAAAGCCATACACTTGTGGTATTTCTGTTATAGCTGTGCTAGATAACTAAGACACACTCTAAAGGGTATTGCCTATAAATCAAGAAAGGACCTGCCCTCTTCTTCCTCCTGTACTTCCTACCTAGAAAAAACCATCTCTGGATGGTCAGGTGAAGAGGCTAAGGTCTCCTAGAAGGTCTCAAGCATCCTCACCTTTGCAGCAGCCTGGGAAGCCTCAGCACTTGGCCTGCCCTGGGGAATGGCATTCAAATGCCTTCTATGGGCTAGGCACTTTGCGTGAAATGACCTCATGTAAGCCTCAGCAAAACCTTGTGAAGTAGGCCTCCCCTGTAACATGGGAACACGTTATAAGCAAGGAAATTGGAGCTCAAAAGTCAAGTAACCTGCCCAAGATCACAAAGCTAGCAAGTACCCGTTACTTCAGCTTTACATTTAGAAAAGATCCTGTGGCTCCAAACTCAAGTCCTACAAGGTTCTATTAGTCATTAAATATTTCCTAGAGAGATGGCCTGATCAGCAAAGTGAGGGAAAACCAGGACAGCTGCAGTCTCTCCTTCCCCTTTATTATCAAATTTGAGATGTGATAGGTGAATGGAAACCACAAAACAAGTAAAAATTGATTTATGCAAACATATACTATTGACAGTGATCTACTAAGAATGTTGTCTTGAACTGTAAAATCTACACATTAAACTGCAGCTAGGTTTTGAAATGCCCTTTCAGTTCGCTTTTTATGTCGGGCATACAACGTATAATTAGGACATACTCTGAAGATTTCCATAAGCTTTGAAAAGAGAACAGTCATTAAATAAAATCAAGAGATAATTGCATGGTTCTCTGAGCTGGGCATTACTAATATGGATGCTAATTTTATCTGTGTGTGCACAATGATATCAGAATGAGGGTGTCCCTGAAACTAAGTTTCTTTAGCAGAACTCCATGGTGCCCACCCTTCTGCAAGGCAGCATGGCTGGGGAAGGCTCTTAGGCCTCTATTTAGCTGGTAGGAGCAGAGCGGATGTGCACAAGGACACCTCCAGCCCCTTGGGCCCTGGAAACAGCACAGGCCCACTCCAATTACTTGCCTTCCTAGTCCTCCCAGTTGGGACATATCACAGGCAAGCAAGCTTCCATCCTGCCACCTTCCACTGGTCTCCTATGAAGAGCTGAGGATGGAAGCTGATCTGAGTCCTTACTCTGAGAGTTGTGTGACAGGGTGGAGAGAACAGTCCCCTAAAGCCTGTATCTGGCAATGTCTGTGCCATGTACATAATGGTTCTTTCAAAGTAATGATTTCAGTAAATGTATGCTTGAGAGAGACACAATTTATATTTTAGTTGATAAAGGATGAGTATGTGAGAAACTCGACATCTAGTTTCTCCAGAGGTGAGACAGGCCGTTAAGGAGAAGACAAGGAGAAGAGGAGGAGGAAGGGCAAAAGAAGAAGACAAAGATAAGGGGCAGGAGAGGGAATGAGCGGAAGGGGACAGGACGGAGAGGGGAGGAGGTACAGTGAGAGAATGGACGTGCACACTGAAATGCTCAGCCAACTACTATCTGGTCAGCAGCTGCACACAGGTTGATCAATAGTTTAAAAATGCTTGAAAACTGATCTGGGCATTTTCTAGAAAGCCATTTTTCATTCTTTCAATGGGCTTTAACTGAGCACCTACGATGTGCCTAGCACCATGGAGTCAAAAGAGAAAAGTCATGATTGTTCCTCCAGAAGAGCTCATAATTCAGGGATCCAGATAATGTGCTATAATCAGCAAGAAGGGGGTGTCTGTGACAACTGGCAAAACCAGGGGGCAGAGTCTACATGTTGCATGGAAAAGGAACTTTGCATCTAGGTCAAAACAAAGCAGTGTGAGCTGTGGTCTGTGATATCTCTGGTATACAATGACACAATCCTTCAAGCCCCAGAGAGTATGAGGTCCCCAAAAGTGTACTGAAACAGCCAGTCTCCGTGAGGCTCAATGTGTAACTTGGGCACCGCTGAGAAGGAGAACTATGAGAGCCTTGAAAGATTCCACTGAACATGAAACTTTATCTTGATGCTAAACTATGGGCTCAGTGTTCCAACATTAGTTCTCCCTCAATGTGGCATGTAAATTTTGCATGTTGCCAAATGAAAGAGAACCAATCAGAGAATATCATACCCAGTAGATTTGGGGCTTATTAACTTGGAATAGACTGGCATAGTGATTCAGAGGATGGACTCTGAGGCCATATGCCTGAGCTCAAATCCCAGCTTTCCCACTTAACAGTTTTGGGACTTAAACTCTGTGCCCCTCAGTTTCTCCAATCTGTGAAATGGGTACATAACAATATCCATCTCATAGAGGTTTTGTGAGGATTAAAATGAGTCCAACTATATAAAGTGCCTGGGACATGGTGAAAACTATAAACATGTTGTTATGATGATGATGGAATTTATACATCTTGCTTCCTCAACACACACGTATGAAAACATAAAGATTCTTACAACCCGAAGTATTCTCCCTATCATAAAAGTAACTGCAAACATTTTATCTTCTCTTTTTGGATCTTCCTGTTTTGTAACTAAACTTATTGAATGAAAAACCTGAGTTGCAAAGAGGTGAACTGACTTGGCCAACATCACACAACCAATATGTTGCAGATTTGGGATTTGAAGCCAGGCCTCCTGATCCTCAGCGGTCTTGTCAGTACTGTGTTACTTCTGCTCACACTTCCACTCCCATGTGGAACAGGGATTTCCTGTTTTGTGACTCTAACTCTGCTTTACCTAGAGATTTATGGTATCCATGCTCCCCAGTTCATCTGGTACGACTCCCACGCTGTGTACTAACTTCCTGCCATCAGTGACATAGTTCTGACATGCCACAGAAAAATAACAAGGGCACTGGGTGTCTATTCACTCATAGCTACAGGCCCAGCCCACAGGGCCAAATGGAATCCAAAGAGGTAAGTCATGAATGAAATGAGATGCCGTCTGCAAGTCCATCCAGAGGCCACCCTGTTGTTGGATATAGATGAATGTTCTAAACCCAGTATAGTCCAGATGTCTTAGATTCCTCACAAGAAGAAAGAAGGTAACTTATTTCCATCCAGATATCTTCTAAATACCCCAGAACCATATAGATGAGATTCTAAATTCCTGTTTGCATGCTGGGGGAATGCCCAATGAAGGCCTCAGTTACGTTCCCATTTTAGAGATGAAAAGATAGAGAGGCTGAACTCTGGCAGGGGTTTACTCTCCTCTAGGTCCACATTATGATGGAAATATGAGCAATAATCTTTCAGGTCTTTCGCCCTCAGAGGCAGCTAGATGGGCTTGAACTGCTGACCTTACGCTTAGCAGTTGAGCACTTAACCACTGCACCACCAGGGCTCCTGTTTTCATATAAGGAATGGCAAACCACAGCTCTGATAGGACTAGGTGCTACCAAAGGACCCAATATTAATTATCTCAGGCACTTTCACTAATAGGTCATCACAGCTGGAGTCCTTTAAGAAAGGAGTCCCACAAAGAACTTGGCTTTGGATAGCAACAGAGAAGTAGACAAATTGGAGAACAAGGGCTCTCCTTAAAACCCTGGATAGTAGCTGGGGTTTGCTTCCCCCAGTTTCAGGGCAGACAGGTTAGTGAACAAGCCAAGACAAAGACCAAAAGCTAAAGCATGCAGAGAAGTACAGAACCCCCTAACATCTGCAAAGCCTTCCCTTGCCTAAAAGCCCTTTCTCTGCCATCAGCCAGCAGCTCCCAGAAGTTAGGGCAGACTATGATGTACAATATACCTTCCTGGGGTCCCAGCTTGATCTTCAGACTCACGCTTGCCATCTTATAATTGCTCCCATTTGATTTCTTTAAATTCATGTACATCAGTGGACCAACAAAATCACAATAATGATGAACTTTTTTAAATCTAGGAAAATGGCATTCATAATCCCACTTCTCTAACAAACCAATGTTTTTCATTTCTCTTTGTTTCCCTTCTGGTCTTTGTCCTCTGAAAAAGAAACCATAAACATGGGATAGGCACTATTTTGTATTCTGCATTTTCATGTAATTGCATTTCTGCTTTTAACCCAAAGCATGTCTACATGACCCTGGCAAGTTCCTATTCCAAAGGCTTCTTTGACAGTGTTTTGATTTCATCACTAATGTAGACAACTGATCTCAGAGAAGCTTCATGACACGTCTGACTTATAACTCTAAAGTCTGAGGTCATGGTTTGGACACAAAGGAGAACGCTTTGGGGGTGGAAGGAGAGGAAGAAGCGAAAAACAACAGTGCCTTTCTTCTCAGGAGACAAAGTGCTATTAGAAACTAAACCTGTGGATAACCCCTTGGGTGGGTGGGAGGGGGCAAGGGCGCCTATAGCTCTTAGATGACAAAGCCATGATGTTGCCGTAAGGATGAAGCCGGTCTCCACTGCCCAGAACAGCAGCATCCTGTGGGTTGAAAATAATTAATTTAGGGCAAGAACCCTGAGTATATTTCATTCAAACTAGACCATGTCACACCCCCATCCATACTAGATACTTTCCTGCTTAAAATCTTGCCATCTGGCTCCCCACTGCCATCAGAGAGAAGTTGAAAGTCCATGGCATGGCACATGCCCTCCATGACCTGGTGCTGTCCCCTTCGCCTTCTATCCCCGCTGCCCTCCCTGCACATACCCCGAGCTGCAGCCACACGGAGGTCCTGGTCATCTAGCCACGTGGTTCACTCAGTTCCTCCACCTTACCTGCATCCACACTAATTACAGAAGTCTGAGGAACTGTCCCTGCCTTCAAGGAGTTCACAACCAGGGTAAGAAAGCAAAAGCTTTAGTTATATAATGTTTATCATCTGAAGATCAATAAACCATTTAGTTATCTTCAGAACAATAACAACATGTTTTCAACCCATCATTTCAAATGGTTTAAAACATACCAGCATATTAAACTTTTTTTACTTTGAAATATAACATCCATACATAAAAGTGTACAAGACATGAACATATTATCTATATACAGAATTATGAACACCAAAATAGATGAGTAATTATTTTTTTAATTAAAAAAACCACCTCCACAATCACCTTAGGATTGGCTACCAGTGATAACGATGCAACACGTACCCACCACAGGCACCCCAGAATGCTCCACTGGGCGCTCTGTTCTCTCCTCCTGGGTGCCCAGAATCACCAGCAGGCAGCTCTGTGAGCCAAAGGCCCAGGGCTTCCTGAGCTGCTCAGCGTCCCACCCTTGGCTGGCATGCCCATCGTGCATGTTTCAATTCCAAGAAGCCCCTTCAAGTTCATCAGATTAGCCTGGATGTCAGAAAAGGAGGCTACTGCAAGGGGTCAGAGGGTAAGAGTAGGTGTTAGAGTATCAACAAGGGAAACAGTCAGGAAGGGGTTCATTATCCTGGTGTCGAAGTACAAGCTAGCAAGGCTTGATGCTGCTTAAGGAAAACACTGCTAGTCTGAGGGTGAAAAAGAAGAGGGTTAGAGATCACCCAAAAAATACCCCCATTGCCATCGAGTCAATTCCGACTCACAGAGACCCTACAGAACAGGGTAGAACCGCCCCACAGTTTCCAAAGAGTGGCTGGTGGATTCAAACTGATAACCTTTTGGTTAGCAGCCGAGCTCTTAACCACTGTGCCACCAGGGCTCCACAGAGAGCACCCACTGGATTTAATCCATATGCTTGTCATCACTTTAACTACCAACAGAGCAGACCCAAGACAGCTTTACGCTGAAGGACTAAATAGCCAGCACCTGTGGCCTGACAGGTGACAAACAGAAGCACACTTTCCCCAAGGACAGCACCTCAGAGCTCACCAAACCCCATGTCTATTCTCTTACTCATTGTTGACATTAAGGAAAAGGTGCCTTATATAATTCACCCATTTAATCCCCAAACCTGTAAATTACCTTTTATTGTTTCCAGTGTACAGTTGAAGAAAACGAGGATCAAGAAGGCTTCGCAACTAACTTAATGGCAGATCTGGAACCTAAACCAGGCCCGCCTGGATGCAAAGCTGCTGCTTGCACTACCATGCCATGATGCCACAAAGTAGAACTTAGCCCCTGGTTCTAGGTAGCTTGGTCAAGCTCATCAAACAATCTCCTACAAAGTTTGCTAAAACTTAAAAACAAAACCTCTACACATGCATCTGAGGATTCCCAGCAGTGATAACAATGCAAACACACAGCCACCTAGTCATCAGTACAAGACAAGGGAGACAGGCTTAAATGCAAACCTTCCTCTTAACTGAGTTGTCATCTGTATCACTCTCAATACTTGCTCTCCATGCATTCCAGATTTTCCAGGACAGTCCCAACTATAAAATTTAGGTCCTGTGGTCCCCATGAGCCATCAGACATGCTCCAAATTCCTACGTATGTCCCATACTTCCTGTTGAACTAGAAAACAACATAATAAACCTTGAACACACCATGAGCCCTAATTTGGGATTCAAAATATATTTACTGTTACTTTAGCTTATTTTCTGTGTCTGTTTTCTATTTTTAGTTCCCTTGCAAAACCTAAGAGGATTTATTTGCTTCATATTGGTCCAAATCAGCTCTAAGCTGACTCACATAGGTCTTCCCATTTCCACCACTAAGGGTGGATAAAGGTTACAAGTATTACCGGTACAATTATAAATTGCATCTGCACACCCCGCTTGTAAGTGCCTCAGGACAATTTCACACTACTCTGGTTCAATGTCACCCTGTCGCCCTCTAAGCTTGAAAACCCATTGATATTGAATCTCCTTTGACAGCAAAGGCAATTATGAGAGTAGCATGTGAGGGAAGAGGGGAGGGTGCCCAAGGAAAGAACAGACAGAAGGGCAGTTCTGAGGAGCTGGACTTGACTGACCCTCTCTGGCTCACAGAGCTTTCATCTCCCAGTGAGTTGGACACCCTGAGTCTGGGTCATTAGCACCACCACTGACCTGCAAGTCAGACATGTCCCCAGAGTCCAAAGTGCTACTTCTTCAACTTTTTTATCTTTGAAACAATCCAAAGTACTTTGAAAGAGTCTAATGAGGTTTGGTCTCATGTTTGAAAGAGTCTAATGAGGTTTGCCCATGTGAGACCTGTTTAAAACACATGCATTCTTTATACAAATGTTAACAGTGATTCCACAGACAATGTCTGTGACCTCAAATTTAACCGAGGTAGGGCATAAAGCTGAGAGAACGCAGTTTTGGGGGACATGCTGGGAAGATTCTAAGTCTGGATACACTCTGGAGCACACCAGCTGTGTGTAACATCATATGCACGAAAAGGAAGCATGCAATTTCATTCTCTCAAGAGTTTGGGACAAAGGTTAAAAATAAAAGGTGCTTAATGGTTATTTGGTGCAACCACCCACATATATGAAAAGTAAGGAGGACATGTCTCCTAATTTCCTATAGGATGGCTGCCAAATTCCTGCCTCTTTCATAAAAAGACAGAATCTGCAGTGTTTTCTTTGCCCTACAGATATATCCCATGTCACTATAAACAAACGCTGCTTTCTTTGCAGCTAATAACCACAATGTGTGGGTAAGAAACCTCTCCAGTGTAAATCCGTGGGGACAAGGCTGTATTGTGGGCATTAAATAATTATAACAATCTGATGTTGAGTCAGAGGATTGTTTTTCAATGGCCCTGTTGCACTTCAAACTTTAAAGTCAACCCCAAACTCTCTTTCCTGGCACTTTTTCCATGTGCTGGACTATTGTGAAACAATTCTCATTCTTTATAATTTGGTTCCACTGCAAAGGAACTGGCAACGTGGGCACTCATGAAATATTAACATGTTACATTGATTTTTTTATAAGTGTGGCCAACAGTGGATCAATTATATTACCATGAAAAGCTTTTCATAATTCATTTGGGGGGCATCAAGATCTCATTTCTGGACAGTTCATGGATTACGAAGTCGACAAGTTTTGAAGAGGCCGGCATTCACACGCACAGAATACATTAAATGTGATAGATGGAGTAAATATACTGTTCACAAAAGAAGAAAAATGCTTAAATCTGCCAAAATGATTAAAATAGGGTACACTATATCAACAAGTTAGGAATTAAGTCCATCCCAGTGCCTCTCTGTAAACAAGAATAGGAAAATCTCAAATGTTGGCAATTTACTCCCTTTCTGGCTAACCACCACATGTTTATTTCTAATTCCCTAAAAAATAAAAATTCCTAATTTCTAGGTGATAGATTATAAATTCTTATTTTGAAAGGGTAAGTCAATATAGACTATAACTCAGTGCAAGCAGACAAGGCCTGAAAGAACAAGAATCTCTGGGTTAGTGTGAACCCAAGTAGTGCTCAACGTGAGGTTCTGCTGATGTTGGCTGGTGAGCATGAGGGACATTTCTCTTTAATTGTGCAGTGTCCGTAAATTCCAGGTAGTATGCTTCACCAAAGATGGAAACCTTTCATCAGACGCAGAAACACACAATATTCCAAGCCTCCAGGCCTACAGCCCTGCGGCCCTGGCAGCCAGAGAGAGCATCTAGAAGAATAAGAGGACCCACCAGTTCCTGGTTCTCTACTTATCTTGTTATCATATTGTAGTGACCTGTTTACAACTCTGTGCCCTGTGCTCTCCACTAAACTGTGAGCATCTCTTGAGAGCAGGAACCTTTACCTGGCACTTGGGATTTGGTACAAAGATGAGGTAAATGAACAGCCACAGGGTGTTAATTCTCCTTTCCACTCTGAAGTCCTGCACCTGGCCTGTGTGAAAAAACTAAACTCATTCTCTTTCTTGCACTGGTCCACAGCATCACAGCACCAGGAGAAAAAAGGTGACCCAAAGGGCTGTCTTTCTGATCTCTGGGATTAAGGGTCCAACATGGAAATGCCCCTAATAAGCCAATAAACACTTTCAGTTACTTTAGGGCTTGTGAGCTACTTGTCAGTTGTCATCCAGTTGATTCCAACTCATGGTGACCCCACGCGTACAGAATAGAACTGATCCATAGGATTTTCCAGGCCTGCAATCCTGTGACCTTTGGGAAGCAGATCACCAGGCCTGTCTTCCAAGGTGCCTCTGGGTAAGTTCGAATTGCCAACCTTTCAGCTAGCAGTCCAGTGCTTCCTTAACCATTTGTGCCACCCAGGGATTCTAGCAATATCAAAAAAGACGGAGAGGAGGGAGTGAAATTTAGACAGTTGGGCTAACCTTGAAGTCCCTTGGAAAATAAATACGCTGAAGAAAAGAGACTTCCAGGGGTAAACCACTGGCAATCTCAGCTCAAGCACCCTGAAAACTGGACCACACATAAAAGAACCATTCTCAGAAAGCTTGTCCAAAACCCTACAAGGGACTACCCTACAGGGGACTTCCAGAGGGGTTAGGTGGGAATGTGATCACACAGGCACTAAAATGAGAGAGGGTGGTGGCAAGGTAGGCAGTTAGACCAACCTCTGTCTGACCCCAAGCAGGACATGAGGGCAATGGCACTGGGTCAACAAAATATAGCCAAGTGTAGGCATGGCAAAAAGGTTGATGACTCATGACACCTGACAGTAGCCCCTGCATGGCTCCCCAACAGAGAAGAGAGGACAGGACCAGTCCCCAGCTTGCTAAGCCTCAACAGAGGCTCTTCCTGGGTTCATAAGAACCCTCAGTCTTCCAAAAAATTAAAAGGACTTCAGTCTGCGTCAAGTACAAGATTACACTTATGTCACATTTATTTTTCTAACTTGCTGCCTTCCTTCCTTCCACTAAGCCAGTGAAATAACAGAAAAGAATTCATCGATCTTCAAGGCAGACAACAAATTAATACGTGTTCATGTGGCCAGTACCTGCTCTCTTATGCACCCCAGTGCTGAAAACACAGATATCTCTTTTGGCCCCATCTACATTCTGCAGAAAATATAAAACAACCACCACACCCACACCCACACCCACACCCACCCACCCACACCCACACACACACACATACACACACCTCAAAACTGCCATCTCCATTCTTCTGTCTAGATCACAACAGTCCAATCATCACCCAACCACTGAAATGACTTTTTACTTGGTTACATTTAACGGACTTTTTCACCTGGAACATCTTTTACCAAGGACATTACATTATGTCCCTGCTAAGTTCTAATTAAGGAGGAAGGTCAACAAACACACAGCCACATAATGTATTTTACATTTTTTCAGCTTGGGTCTGCTACATTTCTGGGACCTCTTTTCTTCTCCAGATTCCTCTATTTAATATCCATATTTCCTAAATTATTTTAAATATCCTACAAACAAGAACAAATGGAAGACATTGCAGAACAAAGACAAATGGAAACCACTGGGGCAGGGACAGCCCTGTGTATTCCAGAGGCAGCTGGGAGCCTTCCTTCTTCCTGAGGGTCTCTGTTGCACACGAGGACAGCAGCCATGCAGCCTGGGAAGGAAGGACTGCAGGTCCCCAGCAGGCCTGTCCTCCAGCCCTCTGGGAGAGAGAAACACAGCCTCCATTTCAAAACTCGCCTTCTCTGAGATTCAGGGGCTCTGGAGCTCACAGAATGAAACCTCCCTTTATCTATAAACAGCAATCAGCTTTGATGTTGGCCAGCTTGCTTGCCTCTTTCCTCTTTTGACTGTGGCTTATCAGCAGCAACATCTCCATTAAGCACTTAGTCAGCAACCATTATGGGTTGCTTCACTGGGTGCCTGTTCTTGAGAGGAATAAAAGAAAAAAAACCATGTGTCTTGCCCACGTGAAGGTAGCATTCACTGATGGGTGGGCAGACACACGCACACAGGCAGGACTCTGGGACAATCAGAAGGGTGGCTGGACTCTTGATCAGAAAGGCCCTCGACTGACGGCCCGCGCTCTCACTCACCATGTGACCAGTTTCCTAACCTATCTAGAACCCCATGGCTGTCCTCCTACTGGAGAATTAAATGAGATGACATGTCCGAAGGTTCTCAGGTGCTGTTACTTTGCTCATTTATTTGACTTCTGAACCACTTTTGACCTTGACTTCCCCTCCAGTAGGTTTGGCCAGAGCCCTGGCTCCACAACAGGGGCAGGCCAGTCCTGCAGGCTCCCTGAAGCCACAGGCACCCTCCCTGTCCCAGTCACAGAGGTCTCCTCCCACGAAGAGTTCTCTACCCAACTAGTAGGGCCAAGGAAGGTCAAAGATTTCAACCGCATCCCCTCTGTGCTGGCCTGAACCCCTCTCCCATACCTTGAAGTTGGTGCCTACAATCTTCCATGCTGCCCAGTGATTACATACAGGTGTTTCAAGGGTCAACAAACTCTCTTCAAGAGCTAAACCAGCACTCAAACACAGGACCTATGGCCCAGGACATCATCCTCTGTAGACAGAAGCTCATAGGCACTCCCGGAGCGCTCAGGCCCCCTTGAGGCCTCTATATAGGCCTCGACAGCCAGAATGTGGTCTCAGCTTTGCCAGATATCTACCTTCCACAGAAAGCAAACAATGACATACACTGTCAGCTTTCCACTCCACTCCACACGTCAGCCCTGGTGACCAGAGAGGGTGGCAGGCAGCTAGCAGGCAAAGGGGAGTGAGAAATAGCTACCAGAACAGTTTGCTTGTGTCCACTGTCAAGAACCTGGATGCAGGGCCAACAGGGAAAGAAACACCCTCCTTGTAGCACTTCTTCAGGGCCTCAGACTTGTGGTCAGCCACTCCTAACCGTGGCCGAGAGAGAGGACCCTGGCTGGGCCCCACCTTCCTCCTCCACCTGAGGTGGTTACTCAGGACACCACCTGTGGGAGGAGGGGGCATGCATACAAACCAAATCCAAACAAAACCTGGACATCACAGATGGATTTTCAGCTCAACACAACACCTGTGACTACTACTATTATTGCTGAGAAAGGGAAGGAAAGCTCATGTGCATTTAGTACTATGTGCTAGGGCCCTGGTGGCACAGTGGTTAAGTGCTATGGCTGCTAACCAAAAGACTGGCAGTCTGAATCCACCAGCCACACCTTGGAAACCCTGTGGGGCAGTTCTACTCTGTCCTATAGGGTTGCTATGGGTCAGAATTGACTCTACGGCAATGGGTTTATGTGCTGCGTGTGTCATGGATATCATCCCATTTAATCCTTACACAACCTTACAGAAGAGGTGTGGTTACACTTACTGTTAGCTAAGCAAACTGAGGTTCAGAGAAGTAGTTCATGCAAAGTCACACAGCCAGCATCTCTCCAGATCTCTCAGGAGCCTCAGCTCCTCATGATTCGTTTCCAGAAATTAAAAGCACAATTTTTGGTTTTAATATGACACTGCTTATCAAAAGCATGACTTTAAAAAGTGAAAACATACACAAGAAGGTCACCCCTCCACCTCTGACTCCCAAGCATCCAAAGTGTCAGAAGCTGCTCCCAGGAAGAGCTCCAGGAGCTCCCGACATGTCCCACCTGCCTCTACAGCTCCAGCACCCTCAGAGAAGATCCTCACCCAAGACAGAACACCTCCTTCCAGCTCCAGGCCAACTCTCACAATCTGGTTTGGTTTCTTCTCCCAGGCCATGTCTATCCAACAGAACCCATTGACAGACTCTCCAGGAGCATCTGGACACCAACTACTCTGCCCATAAATACTCAGACTAGGTGCACTGACTCTAGGTTCAGAACATCATGGTAACTAACCACAGACCCCTTCATTTATACCAGGCACCACTACCCACATTAGCCCTTTCTTCCCAGCCTGGCCAGGGACTTGCAAGTTGCCTTAAAAAAGTATCATTATGTTGAATTATTTCTGCATTAGAAATCTCATTGGATAAAGAGATAACCTGTTCTGATGCCCATGTGATTCTCTGTCTTGGAATTCCAGAAACCAGAACAAAGCACAGCCATCATCACTCCAAAGGGAGTGATCTGGTGAAGACGCACAGCTGATTCCCCTGATCCTGAATCTGGAGGATTCACTGTTATGAAGAGTGATTCAGGAAAAGCTGGGGGCTTCCATCATGTCCAAGATTAACCTTTCTCTTGGTAAATTTCATAGGTTTCATTATTAGATACTGTCTTAGTCATCTAGTGCTGCTATAAAAGAATACCACAAGTGGATGGCTTTAACAAAGAGAAGTTTATTCTCTCACAGTCCAGTAGGCTATAAATCCAAACTCAGGGCATCAGCTCCAGGAGAAGGCTTTCTCTCTCTGTCGGCTCTAGAGGGAGATCCTTGTGATGCATCAGTTTTCCCTTGGTCTGGGAGCATCTCGGCACAGGAACCTCAGGTCCAAAGGACACGCTTTGCTCCCAGCACTGCTTTCTTGGCGGTATGAGGTTCCCATGTGTCTCTGCTCACTTCTCTCTTTTATAGCTCAAAAGAAATTGGCTTAACACATTATCTAATCTTGTAGACCTCATCAATACAACTGCCGCTAATCCATCTTATTACATCATAGTGATAGAGTTTACAACACATAAGGAAATCACATCAGATTACAAAATGGTACACAATCATACAATACAAGGAATCACGACTCAGCCAAGTTGACAGATATTTTGGGGGGACACAATTCAATCCATGGCAGATACTATATTTGGAAGAAGAACGACTGCCAGTAGTATATCAGAATTCCGTTAAAAAAATATTTTTAAGCGTGTGCCAGTGTGAATCTGTTCCTCTATTATCACTTTTATGACAGATCTGCTGCCCATATGGAGTCCGTGGCACACTGGTTAAGAGTTCTGATGCTAACCAAAAAGCTGGCAGTTCAAATCCACCAGGTGCTTCCTGGAAACCCTATGGGACAGTTCTACTCTGCCCTACAGGGTCGCTATGAGTTAGCACTGACTCGACAGCAACAGGTTTGGGTTGTCCATATAAGGCTGAGAGTGCATAGAATACGAGCAAATATCTTCATCATGTCCATCTCCCCAGTGGCTCATAGACAGTAAGTGCTCTTTCAACTGCTACCCTCATGAGATTCCAGTAAAACAGAATTTCAAGAAGGGATTAACCACACATGGGTGGTAATCTACCACCCTATGCACCCAGCCTCCTCTCTGTTAACCCTGAAGTCCTGCCCTTCACTCACGTCCATCCCCAAGGACTCTGCCCCAGCAAGCCATCAATGAATAAGTAATGGCAAGCGGGTCATTTCCCCCATCTTCACTGTAATCCCAGGAAGCAATTTTCTCAGTCCACAACCACAAACCCAAAGCCACAAACTCAAAAGCCCATGTGCATCATAAAGACAGTATTTCTGAGCATGGCCCTGGCCCTGTGGTCAGCTCTGGCTGGTGTATAACTGCTGTGTGTGAAATGATCTATCCAATCTGAGGTGTGTGTCAGTATCAGCAACCACATAGTGGCCATTAGGGGCTACTTTCAATATCAAGGCCAGAACTTCACAAAGCAAAATAGGCAGAGACCACTTCTTGCTGGCTGCTAACCCAGTTTGGGAGAAGTTACATTTATAATACCCCAGATTTCCCAAACGTGATAGCCCTTGGAGACGTACACAGACACACACATACGCATACACTCATACAGTCTATGATAACTAAGGACCTGCATCTCCACCCTGGGATCTTTAGTGGATTTGGGGCCACTCCACTGTGGGCAATGCCACTCCCCACTATCAGTCCAAAATCTCTCACTTACCTGTTCCAAACCGGTGTTTCTCTCTGGCTCCCTAGGCTTCTGAGTCCCACCCTCAGGCTGCCTTTCCCCAGGGATTGGAGATACCCTTCTCTCGCTCTGCCCTTGCTTGCATGCCCCTTCAACACGAGGTGGGAACCATCCTCAGGCACTACCCAACACAGTTAAAGAGAGGGAGGCTCCCTGGCCCACAGACTCACACCCAGCCATGATATGGGATTCAGAGGAGACCTTGTGGGAAAAGTCCTCAACAAATTCACAACTGGAGGGCCTTTATCAGTTAGGTTACTACATTTCAGTTACCAAAATAACAAAACTGGCTTTTAGGCAAAGGAGGGTATTTAGTCGCTCATTTACCTAAGAAGCCTGTTCTAGTAGCTAAGATGACATCTTCACAAATCTGTCTCCCACTAGATTAGTTACATGCTCTGGTTCCAACCAATGACCAGTCCTGTCACTTGTGGGTTCTTTATGAAAAAAACAAAAACAAAACCCTGTTTTCATAATTACAGACCTCATGTCCTCACACCACACCATCCACAGATGTTAAGAGTCTCTTCCAAAAGCTTCAACAAAGACAGAAAACTGTACTTTTCCAGAAGTCCCTTCAAAATATCTCTATTATCTCAGCTCTGAATGGGTATGCACCATGCCTCAAGCAATCACTATATACATAAACTGACTGGCTTATGTCAATCTTGGTCCACTTTTATAGTGGGAGTGAATTCACTTCCACCCAAGTGATGAAACAGACCAGGGGGAGGGCTAGCCTGTGTGCTTTTGGTAAGAAGAGGTGAATGGATGCTGAGAAGGCATCCAACAAATGTCCTCTATAGTCACGGATCATTTAAAGTAGCTTCTGACCATCTCTGTACAAATGACTCCCAGCCTCATAGGCTAAGCCAAAAGTATTCAGCTCACCAGTTCAGAGAAAGAAGTATTAACCGCAAGCAGCCACTGGACAAGGACGAATCAGTGGCCCAAAGGAAATGAGCTCAGGCCCAAGGATGAGAAGACAGCTCCTTCAGAGGCACATACCAAGATTTCTATGGTCCAAAGCGATCAAAAGAGCGTCACCACTAGGAACCTCTGTGATGGTATCATCTACCAAGTTCTCCAATGCAAAGGACCCAGTGCTGGGCATCAGCCCATTGCTAATGACACTGCCAGACCAAGAGCTGCCTTGGGCTTCTAGAGTAGCACTGGACACAGCCCTGGAGGAAGGGCGACACAGCCTCCAGTCACAGCAGAAAGCACAAAGCCTTCAGGTCACCAGAAAGCCTGAGTCTACAAAGACATTCAAGTTTGAGAGGGGACATAGAGAGGAAGGAAAATGTGCTTCAGCCAGCGAAGCCAAAACAAAAGCTTCCTTGGCTCTCCTGTGGGCAAGGAGCCCAAAGTCCTCCCAGTACACCCTTAATTTGAGAAAATGGGAAAATATACAACCTGGCCATTTTCCCAGGCTTAAACCCCAACAGAAAAAATGCTCCAGCTCCCATACATGTGTTACCTAAATTCCCAAGTTCTTGGCGGGATAGCCTTCACTTCTAAAAAGGCTTAGCTTGTTACCAGTTACTTAAGACTAGGACAAGTGTTGGTTTTTTTTTTTCCTTTCTTTTCTCTTAATTTTTTTTTTTTCTTTCATTTTTTGTCTGTTCAGAGAAGCCTCCTTCCTGCCTCAGGAGCATTTCCATAACAACATGGGCAGACTTATCAGGAGTGTACGAGGTAGAAGGCAGGTTCCTCTGGCTGGAACTGGAGCCAGAGACAGGAATTTCCATTAACCTCTTCTGCACAGAAGTCTCCACACACCTTAGCTGTTGCCCAGCCAGCCCCAGCAGCAAAGCACAGAAGCTGGATTTTGGCGGCCCTTCCTTAGACTCAGTGGCAGCTCAGTCATTTTATGCCTACTACAAAGAAAGACAGTATCTGTGGAGGTGACGAGAGGCTGTGCCCAACGTCCCCCCTGGGTCTCTGAGGTGGTCAGGGCCAGAATTTTGAAGAGCTGAGAATGTGCACATTAGGACATCAACCACATCAGTGTCATTCCTCTGGCTAGTACTTCTTAAATGCCTACTAGATACTAGACTAGGTTCAGAAACTGGAGATAGTGATGAATGAAACCCTCTAGCTGTCAATGGAGAGAGCCACGGGTTTGAATTTCCCATATTCAATGTGTCACCATACAGAGTGGGATTAAAGGCTCTATGAAAAAGAACCAGGAATCTGTAAGCCATCAAAGCCCTAAAGTTACTGTCACCGATGGGATCTGGTAGGTCAGACTGTGAGAGGATCCATCACAGACAATCCACTCTTACCCCTCAAAAGCCTGTCCCCTCTGGTATCCTATGGACTCACAGGCTCATTCGCTTTTGTTGAAAAGGAAAGGGTTTAACACTAATTATCACACTCATTAAGAATGAAAATCAGTGCACATGCCATATTTAATAAGGACATTTTTGTTTTCTACTCTGGGATGACCCTCATTCCTTTTAAATACAGGCTTATAATTAAAACTTCCAGTTCAAAATAGGATTTCATAGCTCCCCTCCTGCCCCCTCTAGCTATTGTGACAGCATTTATTGGAGTTATACAGGTTTTCACCTGCATCATTTCATCCTCACAACTACTCTATGACCTGGGAGCTATTCTTCTCCCCATTTTACAAATGAAAAAATAAAGTTAGAAAGAGGTTAGTTGTTTTTAAAACACCAAGAATGAGAAAGAGAACACCGTACATAACTTTAAAGTATGCTTATGGGACTAAGGGTAGAAAATTTGAAATAGCACCTGTTCTGGAAATTTTGTGAAACACATTTGTTGCTTTCTCCTGTCTCAAAGCGGAGAGGCTGGACAACCAGTGAAACTGTGCCCCCCTCCACAAAAAAAAGACAGCAGGAGCGGGCTAACATTCACTGGGCAACATCACGCTACAAAAAAAAAAAAAAACCCCACTGCCATTTAGTCAATTCTGACTCACAGCAACCCTACAGGACAGAGTAACACTGCCCCATAGGGTTTCCAAGGAGCAGCTGGTGGATTCTAACTGCTGATCTTCTTGGTTAGCAGCCAGGCTCTTAAGCACTGCACCACCAGGGCTCCAGTACCATGCTAGGAGCCTCTTAATTCATTCTAAGAGCATCTCTGCAAGCTGGACGGTCTTGTCTCCCATCTTCCAAAGAAGACCAAGGCTCAAAGAAGAGTAGGAGCAGGGGAAGGTGGCTTCACTTTGGGCTGCAAAAAACCAACTAAGTAGTAGCAACTCCAAAAAAGAGGTCAGATTCTAAGCGTTGCATCACTTTGACCACCTGGCCCATTTGGACCCCTACTGTAGAAGAGACCAGGCAGGGAAGAGGAAAGGATACAGGAATGGCATCTGGTGGAAAGTCAGCTCCCTCAATCTAAGTCCAATTCCAAGTTCACTCTAAGCACTATTTTACAAGCCTGCTAAGACCTATAATTTCCCTGTCTGTGTTTGAGGCTGGTATTTGATTATTCCCACAAGGGACTTTTAAAGCAAAAATTGGTAAAAATGATAGCTGCAAGTTACCTGGGAAGTTGAATAGTGCATTTAGAAACAAAAATAATTTTCCTTCTCATCCTTTCCTCATATTTTGAGATTGTGCACTCTATTCATTTTTTAAAGGGGGCGGGGGAAGAACCTTCTAGTTTTTCACTCATCCTCTTACGTTTTATACTCAAAGAGGAAAAGCCATACCCTTCAAAAACACTCAGTGGATAAACAACAAATCACATTGTGAACACTGGCTACTGAGAAGTCCTCAAGGATGGGCGAGGACTGCCATCTGCTACCTAGGAGGAAGGCCAGGACACAGCCACCTCAGGAGCAGCACAGCTCTCAGCACCTGGCCAGGACTGGTCACTGCCAGTCAAACACTTCAAAGAATTACCTACCTCACCTTAACAAGCAAATTCCAAGAGAAGGCTAATCATTCACAATGGAATTTTCCTAGGAGCCTTGGAGTTTTAATATGTTATCATGGAAAGGTTCTTTGACCATAAAATATTGCCTTTATAGAAACCCTTAGATATTCCTTACAAAAGTGAGTTAGTGATGATTAATAGTTTCCATTTATTTCATGTTTATCATGTCCTCAGCCTTTTAGCTCTTTAATCGTTACAGCAACCTTACAACATAGGCACTATTATGCCACCCATTTCACAGATGAGAAAACTGAAATTTGGAGATGGTTTAAATCCAATTTCAGAACCTACCCATCCACATTCTAGTCTGTTATATCACATTGCCTCACTGTGTATATACAACAAAGATACTTTAAGGTATCCTATAGGGTTGACAGAAACCCTGGTGTCATAGTGGTTAAGTGCTACGGCTGCTAACCAAAAGGTCAGCAGTTCAAATCCACCAGGCGCTCCTTGGAACTCTAGGGGGTAGTTCTACTATGTCCTATAGGGTCGTTATGAGTCGGAATCCACTCAATGACAACAGGTTTTTTTATAGGGTCGATATGAGTAGGAATTGACTCGATGGCAAGAGGTTTGGTTTGGTTTTATGGAAAACTAGTTTTCATAAAGAGTGTGTTTTGAGCTGACAGAAACAGAAATATACCCTGTGGACAAAAACAAAACAAAAAAACACTAAAGGTTGACTAGTGCAATTTCCTTAAAAAACTACCAGCACCAAAAATCATCTTACTCTAACCAATTCAACTGCAGTTAAACATTATTTCTTCCAAGTATCTTTGCAAAAAAGGAAAGCTTTACAACAAATAGGGATGTTATCGTGAAAAGGGACATAATATTTCTGTCTGTGCTGTTATGCTCAGTATTTTCCCATCATTCTTTAAAATAACCTGCAAGGTAATTTGCTTCCCCAGAAAACTGTGTTATACTTGATTCTTATTGCAACCCACCTATTATTAGTTATACTTTGTTTTGTTTTGTTTTTTCCAAACACCCTCAGGATTTTGCTTATGGGAGCCAACCTACCAATTCATTTGATTGCTCAGCACAACCTGCAATTCTTATGAGGCAATTTCAAGTTGCAGGAATTTCATAGTACATGTCAACATGTCTACAAACTAAAGAATATGAGAGCATTCAAACCTAACCTGAAGATGATCACCTATTTTTAACTCAACTCTTTAGACCATATTTAGGTCACTCATAAGGTTGTTGTTGTTAGGTGACGTGAGTCCATTTTCAACTCATAGCAACCCCATGTGACAGAGCAGAAGTGCCCCATATGGTTTTCTTGGCTGTAATCTTTACGGGAGCGGACTCCAGGTCTTTCTCCTATGGAGCCACTGGGTGGGTTCAAACTGCCAACCTTCGGGTTAGCAGCCAAGTGCTTAACCACTGCACTACCAGGGCTCCTTATTCACAAAGTCAGACAACAAAAATTTCTCAGACCCACCTGAAGCTTGAAAGCCACTGACAAGTTGGTCATGTTTTTATCCATATTCAGTATATTATGCTTAGATATGACTTGGGCCCTATGTTTTACAGGTCCCGCTGTGGTACTTTTTCAGTCACATGCCTCCCTTTAAGATGGAGTCTTCAAAGATCAAAGGGACATCCCAGCCACCTTCTCTCACCCCTTCTAGACATGGACCAAGGAGTTCAGAATTCCTGACCCAAACAGCCCAGTCTACTTCCAGGGCCTGAGCGGGCCACTTCCCCGAGTCTGTCCTTCCGAGGGCTGCCTGTGTCACTGGTGCGTACACTCCTCAGGTACAAGGAGTGGTCAGTGGGCAGCCATTTGGTGCAGAGGAGTGGAAGAGGGTTTGCTTGTGCAGTCTGGAGTGCCCCATGCCTGGGTTATAAGACACAATCAGGAATGGGAAGAGAAGAGGTACAAGCCCCTACATTTGAACCCAGATTCCAGGTGGTTTTTAAGGTATACTTGTCAAAGTAGGAGGTTAGAAGTTTTTATTTAAGTTTATTAACTTGATTTATAATTTGTAAATACTCAAGACACATAGTATATGAGCTTTCACTTGTACTCTTGCCTCAGGATCTACTAGTATTAGGGACAGGCCTAGCCACATTCAAACACAAAAGTACTGCCATCGCAAATGGAATAGTAAGAAGCTCACGCAGACTCTCAAACTTTATAAACCAGTATGTCAATTCCGGCATTAAAAAACATTCAGCAAAATTCTAAGTGAAAGAATAACTAGTAAAAAAACCAGACTTAATGGTACGACTGAGACTGGAGGGACCCCAGAGGACATGGCCCCCAAACTCTCTGTCAGCCCAAAACTGAAACCATTCCCGAGGCCAACTCTTCACAAAGATTAGACTGGACTATGGTACATAAAATGATACTCGTTAAGAGTGTGCTTCTTAGCTCAAGTAGATACATGAGACTACATGGGCAGCTCCTGTCTGGACGAGAGATGAGAAGGCAGAGAGGGTCAGAAGCTGGTTGAATGGACACGGGAAATCTGGGGTAGAAAGGAGGAGTGTGCTATCACAGTGCAGGGAGAGCAACTAGGGTCACATAACAACGACTGTAAATTTTTCTATGAGACTAACTTGAATTGTAAACTTTCACTTAAAGCACGATTAAAAATTATAAGCGAAAAGAATTAAAAAAAAAAATTCCATAAAACTACCTAATCAACCTAGAGAAGCAATAAATGGAGCTGTGAAATTCACTAGATTTAAACAGATCAATTCTTTGGAAAGTACAAGGTGTATCAATCAATGCTTCAAGAAGATCCTGTAACTACTAATCTACATCTAATCACTGGATACATGATTCTGTAGACAGTCTCAATTTTTAAAACTCAATGGGTTAGCTAAAAACTTTGATGCTTATCAAAAGCAAAAAAGATCACTAATATGTGTACAATGAATGAAATTTGTCCCATCTTGGAATTAAGGACTTGGAAAATTAAAGAAGGGCAAACTCAGTATGGGTGGACCTAAGACCCAAACTTTGGCAGCCATATCTCAAACAGAGTTTTCATAATAACTGAAATGCTTTTACAATGGTTAGGATGTATGTTATGTGAACTCTACTTCTAGATTCAAAAAGGAATTAGAAATCCATGATATATAATTACAATGTAACAACTGCAGTGAACTGGACTATGCTGTGATTCTAAAGAAAAGGATTTCCTGCAGAAAAAACTGCCCATCTCATAAACTACAAGTGCTCTAATGTCTCTAAATGTCATATTCAGCGGTCCCTCAAAAGAGATAAACAAATGTAGGCACATTAATTGTGATATATTTCTTCCTTCACCACTAGCATTTGTCTTCCAGTTGGATGACAAACCTACTCTGTGACTGAATTTTTATGAATAGAAATTTTAAAGGAGATCATTATCTCATTTGATCTGCACAGCAAACCACCAAATGATTATCTAACTGCTGCTTAAACACTTCTCAAAGTGGTTAAGAGTGTGGCTGTTAACCAAAAGGTCGGCAGTTCAAATCCACCAGCCACTCCTTGGAAACCCTATGGGGCAGTTCTACTCTGTCCTGTAGGGTTGCTACGAGTTAGAATCGACTCAACGCCAACGGGTTTGGTTTTTTGGTTTTTTTTTAAACACTTTCTACTATTTCCTAAAGCAGAAGCCCAGTTCACCTTTGTAGAACTATTAGAAAACATTCTTTTAAAAACAGAGTCAAAGTTTGACTCACTCTTAAGACGCTATTATATCTGGGGCCTACAGGACAAATCTGCTTCCTCTTGCCCCATAAGAGTCTTTTAGTGGCTACCCTGGTGGTGCGCATGGTTAAGCGCTTGACCTCGCTTGACCTCTAACTGAAAAGTTGGCAGCTCAAACTCATCCGGGAGCACTGCAGAAAAAAGGCCTAGTGATCTGCTTCCAAAAGGCCATAGCCTTGAAAAGCCTATGTAGCACATGGGGCCGCCATGATGACAATACCGTTACAATGTCAAAAATAATTAACAATGTATCATCAAAAGAGCCATGAGAGTCTTTCAGATATTTTAAAACAACTCTCAAGTCTTTGCTGAGTCTTTTCAAAATTGGGCCAAATATTCCTAATTCCTTCAATATATTTTTGTTGTTGTTGTTAATATGGTTTCTTATTCTCTTTATTTCCTGGGTTATTTTCCTTTGAACAAGCTCCACAATGTCTACATTCTCTGTAAAGGTGTTTTCTTTTGTTCACTCTTGAATCCCCAACATATAGAAAGGGACCTGGTACAGAGTTTATAGGAGGGGAAAAAGCGAGGAAGGAAAAAGCCAGAACACCTCAAAGTGTAGTCGAATATGGTGATGGTCCTCTCCTCTCTCAGTGCAGCTCGACATGACATTCACTTCTGCAGAAGCCATGCTTATGAACTGAACTGTGATCTCAGTTAACAAAAATCACTAAACCTTTTTCACATACTACTGCAGAGTCAGATGTCTACTATCCTCCGATAGGACTTCTGTGTACCTTTATCTCTCTAAAATTCTTTCTTAGATGAACCCATTCCTCCAGCATGGACACAGTTTTTGGACTCTGAATCAGACCCCATTCAATATGCTCATCTCCTACAGGGTCCATACTATCAGGCCAGGACACTGATACAAATGTTAGCAAGGGGAGAAGATGGTGTGGCAACCACCAGGACATGTTCTCTCATTTCATTAGCTGCTCATCAGCTTAGGTAATTAAACCAGCTGCAGCTCAGCTCATAGTCCTTGCTTCAGGCATAGATATTTCTCTACTTTTGACAAAGTTAATATAATGAAAAACAAACCCATTGCCGTCAAGTCGATTCCGACTCATAGCAACCCTATAGGACACAGCAGAATTGCCCTATAGAGAACCCAAGGAGCACCTGGTGGATTTGAACTGCCAACCCTTTGGTTAGCAGCCGTAGTGCTTAACCACTACACCACCAGGGTTTCCAATATAATGAAAGATCATATCAAATGCCTTGTTTATCCACTACGTTAAGTGCAGCTTTTTGCTCTAATAAGCTTTTCAAAAGAAGAAAAGAAGCTGGCCTGGTGTGACCTGTTCTGAGTGAACCCATGTTAGGTCCAAGTGATCACCACTACCAAAAAACCATACTTTTCAGACCACATTTATAGTACTTAAGCGCTTAAGAACATTCTGTTGATGCAAAACCACATCTGGCCAGTTCAGAAAGCACTCTCCCCCATGGAGATTCTTTAAAAAATCTGAAGAATGAAGTATTTCCAGGATAATACTTTGAGGAGAACATTTATTGAGGTATCTAAGCTCTGGTGCACTTGCCTGAAAATTAAATTCTACTGTTTTAGCATTGAAACAAAAAAAGAAAAAAAAAAAAGAAAGCTTGGAAAATAGCTGGGCTTCATGATTTTTCCTGGACATAATCTGGGGATCTGATTAAATAAATATTTACACCAAATTCTACCCAACTCCCTGAGTGAAAGTCTCCCAGCATGCTGCAAACTGTGACACATGCCTCCAAACTGAGGCCTTCACCAAAAAAATACCCAAACCAGTTGTCATGAAATCAACTCTCACTCATGGTGACCCCATGTGTCAGAGTAAAACTGTGCTCCATGGGGTTTTCAACGGCTGATTTTTCTAAAGTAGATCATCAGGCCTTCCTTCTGAGGTGCCACCGGGCAGATTTGAACCTGCAACCCTTCAGTTAGCAGCTTAGCTTGTTAACTGTTTATACCCCACCAGGGGCCTCTCTTTTAAGGCCTTCATCAGGGGGGGGCACAACCCCACCACAAAATCCTGAGGCTGAAGGTCTCTGCTTCCATGAAGCTGCTTGACTTAGCAGTAAGAGTTTAGGCCTGTGGGTCAACAGATCTGGGCTTGAATTCCATAATTCTGGGCAAGTGACAACTCCTTGGAACACTGTTTTCCTGTCTTTAAAATATGGATCATTGGACCTAGTTTGCAGGACTGTTGTGTGGGGTACAGGAGACCCCATTTAATGACTGACAGGCAGTACACATTCAGGAAATTTAATCTTTTTCTTTCCTCTCTGCCTCCCACCTTCCCTTTGCAGAGAAAGCTCCTAAAAGTCCCAGCACCGTGGGCCATATAAAGTCAGTACTAGCCACTGAAATTTTTATTATCTTTGCTGCAGGCCTTATGGAAAAGCCAAAGTTCCCTTTCCTACTTAAGCAACAAGCCATCCGGAGTCACCTTTTTCTAATACACCAATCAACATAAACCATCTAAGCCATAGGTAAGAAAAAGAAGCCCTTCCTCATTACGATTAAAAACAAAGCTGCTTTGACTAATTTCACATTCAGACTTCTAATCCTTCATCCAAGGGCCTTCAGAAATGCCAAGACCCTCAGGCATGTGAAATTTCCTTGAATGTACAGTGGCCGATCTCGAGATGACTAATAATGGAAATGCACTATAAACAGGGAATATTAGAGAGCTTAGAAAGCCTCTCGGGTAAAGAAAAAACCCCAAATCCTCACAATTCAGGGCCTGGTAGAGAGAATGGCAATTTTCCGGCAAACAAAAAAATATAGGGGAAAATGTTAGGCACTTGCAACTTTTGTTTCCACAGAATCCAGAGGCCAGGTCAGTCCTGTTAGGGAGAAGACTCCCTGGCTTCTTGCTACCATGGTGTTTTTTCTATCTTGACAATTCACTTCCCCAACAGGCACGCCGCCAACTCAAATGAGACTCAGAGCAGTGAAAAGCCCTTCAGGTAAACAGTGTGATAAGCTAAACTGAAAAACTAGACAATGTTTTTGGACTATGAGGTAGTTGCTATGGAGACAGTTGCTAATTAACTGCTTTCAACCAGGAGAACAAAGGGCTCGGGGCAGGCAGGCCTCTGTATCTCTGAGTGAGCAATGCTTCAAGCCTTACGCAATCGGCACATCGCTCATATCTGGAATACCTGAGACCTGGCTGTCTTTGCTACATGCCTGAAGAAATGACAAAAGTACATTTTTTTCATCTTGACCTGGATTAACAGCGCCCGACCACCAGTCTTTCTCAAGAAGCCAGCAGCCCAGGAGAATGCAGATTCATGGAACACCAACTCCTCACCTCCCATGGGCCAGGCACGTTCATAAATATTATCTTCACCCATGTCCAGAGAGAAACCTGAGCTATAGAACTGTTTTCAGGGATATTTTTACTTTATACACTTCATTAAAGACAATAAAATAAAAACCTGTATTTTCAAAGGGAATAGATAAATCTCCTTCTTCGTGATTCATCTTCCCCATGTAAAAAAGTGACTGGATATTTCTCAAAAACAAACAACAAAACCCGTAATCGTTCCATATTTCTAAGTCCCACACGCTGCAGACACTTGATAAATAATAACACAAAACTTAACTGTAATCTGTTTGATCACACTGATGGATTTTCTCCTCAGACACCTTCCCACTCAGACCTGGCTGCCTGAATGTGGTCTCATCTTTGGAGGTTAAAACTGGTGCCAAGACCAAAATGCTCTGCTCTGAAGTGTTGACCTGTTAGCTACATCCAGTTAAAACCAGAGATCCATGTTCCCTTCACAAATCTTTAAACTCACGCATGAAATGTAAACAGGCTTGAATATAATTACCTCTACTGACCAAAGAGTCCTGTGAGGGCACTGTCTTTACACCACATCAATCCAACAGTGCTGTTTTCAGCCCTGTTTCACTCTCTGCCTAATTTCAGCTTACACTAAATATATCTAAGTAAATGCCAAACTCAACCAAGCTACTGTGTGATACAGTATGCCTCCCCAGAACAAAATCAAATTTTTTCACTCATAAGAAACACCAATCAATACAGCCTGTGCATCACCCACCTTCATTATCTAAGGGAGAACCTAGATTAAAGCGCATTATGATTCTGAATGAAATACAACAATATGACACTCGGTTTGACTCTGTGGCAGTAATGCACACAAACAAACCCTTAAGGAAAATCCAGTGATCTTCTGACATCACTAAAATCCATTTAAGAGCATGAGCTCTGGAGGCAAACAGTCCTGAGTTCAAACCATGGCTCCAGCTCTACTAATTGAGCTTCCGTTTTCATGTCTTTGAGCTTCACTTTCGCGTCTGAAAATTAAGGACACTAATATCCACCTCAGAACATTCCTGGGAGAATTCAGCAAGTTAAAATGTTTACTATAACGTGTGTATAAATGTTGGTATGAGAAACTAACTTGAGCTGTAAACTTTCACCGAAAGCACAATAAAATAAATAAATAATTTAAAATGTTTACTACAGTCGCTAGCCTATGGTAAGTACTCACAAGACCATACCTCTATTAATTTACTACCTTTCTTCAAAATGTGGTAAAACTGCTGGGTGCCCTAGTTTTCACCTCTGCAACTAACCTCCTGAGAAGAGAAATAACAAAAAACCAAACCCATTGCCACTGAGTAGATTCTGACTTGTAGCTACCCTACAGGACACAGTAAAACTGCCCCATTGGGTCTCCAAGGAGCTGCTGGTGGATTTGAACCACCCACCTCTGGGTAAGCAGCTGAGCTGTTAACCACTGTGCCACCAGGGCTCCAAGAAGAGAAAAGGAACGGGCTTTTTAGGCTGAGTTGGAACCCTTTCCACCCCACCAAGCACCCTTCTCTCTCCACTACGACCCATCAGCACTACACACCAGCTAGAACATTAGCAGCTTTCACTACAATGCAAATTGCAGGTATTGGGCCAAACTGTCAAATCTGGCCCTAATTTCTGGAATAAATGCAGTCCTTTCTCATGAAACCAAAGAGTTAAATTCTTGCCTTGCAGACAACAGCTTTTTAATAAGGCTTTCAGCCCAAGCCCCTCCCTACCTGGGTTAAATTTCATCATCCACCGCTCAGGGGCATCTCAGCTCTTCTCATTTCAATCTCTTCTTTCCTCTGCTTCTTTCAGGCTGTGATTCCAGCAATTCCCATCCATCTACCCATGCACTCAACAGAATTAATCAGGCACCAACACTGTGCCAGGCGCAGTGCAGATACAGAGAACACAAAGGTATAACTGACTCCATCTGCAAGGAGTGGCATGCAGGGGATGCATACACAAGGCACATACAAATCAATGGAAGTAGCCTTGTGCTAGGGGAGATCAGATGCTCAACCACACTATTCGCAGAGGGAGACCTACTCCCAACCCAGAGGAACAAATCATGGTTCTATTTCCTTTCTGTGCCAACCTATCTCTTTTATCACATTTCCTATTGTCCCCATCTTCATGCTAAGTACAGGCGTCAGGGTAGGCCTACTGCTATCAAAACCAAGAGGTTGAAAGAGAAAAGTTGCCCGTTAATCAACACATGAGTCCTCTGCTTTAGGGAGCCTTCTCTGATGGACGCTCAGCTATACAGCTTGACTTAACGCTTCCTACCACCCCACTGGCTCTCTGGGCTTCTCTTTATTAAAACAGGAACCATAACCATGTTTCCTGTCAGTCTCCCCACTGGCCTGAGAACTCTCTAAGAATCAGAAACCTTACCTGATTTGCATTTATATTCAGAGCACCTACCATGGAGTCTGGCACAGAGCTGCTGGATAAAAGCTTGCTCTACTGACATAGTGCCTTTGCCTGATTCAGGCTAGATCACAAACCTAAGTGGTGGTACTGGATTGGAACCCAGAGCTCTGACTCCAAAGCTTTTACTGATTCTCCCGTACTGAGTGACTGTGGGATCTTCTCTAGAGGATACAACTTACCCGTGAAGGTGCAGCACATAATCACCTTCAAGGCTGATGTATTTACATAACAGATGGGCTCTTCTGCTTGAAATTTCCCCTTAAAAGCCTCTCTCACCTAAGCTGAAAATATGCTCTTATTGGGAACTGTATTAATTACTAGCATTACCCACTTATTCCCCGGGGGTGCCTGAGTCCAAAGATACCAAGAAAAATCCTGTGAAAATTTTGCTGTGTAGTTATCAAAGACATAGGAGGGGAAAAAAAAAAAAAAAAGATCCTTGTGGCATCTTCCAGTGTCCCCTCCTTCAAAAAGATTGAATTCTCAATCCCCCTACCTTCATGCTCTCCCATACAGGCCTGGGATATGGATAAAAAACATCACTTTGGTCGAGGTTAGGGAAGTAAGGAACTTCAAGAAAAACAAATAGGGACCAAAGGGCTTTCCAAATCATAAGCATCATAATGATGTGTGAAGAGCAAAGGATTTAGAGGACGTGGGTTCAGATTCCAGCTCTAGCACTCACTAAACCTGTTAAGGCCACAGGTCCAGTCTCTAAACCTCTCTAAGCCACTTTATTTGTTAAATAGAAATAAATAATAACTCTTCGTACCAAACATGTTGGATTAAGTACCTGAAAAGGCATGTTATAAACTGTAAAGTACTGTAGAAGACTTTTAGTAGGTGTTAAAATACACACACACACACACACACACACACACACACACACACACACACACACACACACACACACACACACACACACACCTGTTGCCAATCTTCAAGGGAACTACAAGTACAGGCATGACCTTAAAAGGAGCCAGAATGATTTACGGGGATAAAAGCCACAGACCTAGACAACTAGTTGGGATAATACACATTTAATCACTCGAATAATACACTTATTGGAGGCCAAGAATTATGAAAAGCAGTAATTGTTAAAATTACTTCTTTAAGAAAATTGCCCTGAAGTAGGTGTATGACTGTCAGCAAGCCCCTTAACCTCTCTGTGCCCAGATTCCTCATCTGTGAAATGATGATAATAAGAGTCGAGTGCCTACCTCATGGGCTTGTTATGAAGATTAAATGAACCTGTATTTGTGAAGCACTTAGATCAATGACCAGCACATTTCTAATTTCATAGATGGGAAGACAGGGAGGAAGGGAGGAAGGGGTAGGGGGAGAAAGAAGGAGAGGAAGGAAGAGAAGAGGACAGGAAGGGAGGGGAGAGGAGGAGGAGGATGGGGTTGGGAAGGAGGAGGTAGGGGAGGAGGGAAGAGGGGAAGAGGAGGGAGGGGAGGATGGAGACAAAGATTTATTTCTCACTTTTTCACGACACCTATTCAATCAGATTCTGACTCCCCCAAGACAGGTCCAAAGATGAGAGAAGCCTAGTATGGCATCTCAAACTTAATCTGAGTTAACCTGAGATACCGAGCCTTTTAATCTGTCTATTCTATATTACAACAGCAAGCAGAATACCAGTTTTTTGTTTGTTTTCTTCTTCCTTATGGGGAGGTAGGAGAGTGAAGGAGAAAAAGCAAACTGATTCATGGTCTGAGCCTGGATCAGCACTGCACAAGCTTCCTCATCATGAATTGTACCGCCTGAAGACACCCTTCTCAACATTAATCACTACCTCCACAGAAGTCCGTGTTCCTTTTACATAAACAGAGCATCCAGGGTTACAACACTTGTACCAAAGAAGGAGAAACCATTGCTGATTTTGTGCCAAGCTCAACTGTAAATACAAGGTCTTTCTTAAATTGGTAATTACAGATGAGAACTTTACTTTTGGCATATGCATGGCAAAGCATTCTTGGTTTATACATTTTAAAAAGTATACCAACCTCAGAAAGCTAAAGCAAGAAATGATTAAGTAAAAGAGCCGAACAGATTTCAAAGACAGGCTCAAGAAGAAAAACTAAAGTATTATAATGAAATGCGCAAAGACCTGGAGTTAGAAAATCAAAAGGGAAGAACACACTGGACATTTCTCAAGCTGAATGAACCAAAGAAAAATTTCAAGCCTCGAACTGCAATACTGAAGGTTCTACGGGCAAAATATTGAACGACACAGGAAGCATCCGTAGAAGATGGAAGGAATACACAGTCACTGTACCAAAAAGAACTGGTGGACATTTCAGGAGATAGCATATGATCAAGAAACAACGGTACTGAGAGAAGAAGTATAAGCTGCACTGCACTGGCAAAAGACAAGGCCCCACGAATCGCTGGAATACAAATTGAATTGTTTCAACAAACGGATGCAATGCTGGAAGCACTCACTTGTCTATGCCAAGAAATCTGGAAGACAGCTACCTGGCCAACCAGCTAGAAGAGATCAGTATTTGTGCCCATTCCAAAGAAAGGTGATCCAATGGAATGCACAAATTATTGAACAATATCATTATATCACATGCAAGTAATATTATGCTGAAGATCATTCAAAAGCAGCTGCAGCAGTACATCAACAGAGGACTGCCAGAAATTTAAGCCCAGACTCAAAAGAAGACGTGGAATGACAGGTATCCCAGAACGATGTTTACCTGTGTTTTACTGACTATGCTAAGGCATTCAACTGTGTGGAGCACAACCAATTATGGATCATATTGTGAAGAATAAGAATTCCAGAACACTTACTGTGCTCATGGGGAACCCTGTACATAGACCAAGAGGCAGTCGTTCAAACAGAACAAGGAGATAACTACATGGTTTAAAATCAGGAAAGGTGTGCATCAGGGCTGTATCCTTTCACCATACTTAATCTGTATGTTTAGCAAATAGTCTGAGAAGTTGGACTATACGAAGAAGAACGTGGCATCAGGACTGGAGGAAGACTCATTAATAACCTGTGTTACGCGGATGACACAGTCTTCTTGCTGAATGTGAAGAGGACTTGAAGCACTTACTGATGAAGATCAAAGACAACAGCCTTCAGTATGGATTACACCTCCACATAAAGAAAATAAAAATCCTCACAACTGGACCAATAATCAACATCATGATAAACATAGAAAAGATTGAAACTGTCAAAGATTTCATTTTACTCGCATCCACAATCCACACCCACGGAAGCAGCAGCAGTCAGGAAATCAAACAACATATCGAATTGGGCAAATCTGCTGCAAAAGACCTCTTTAAAGTGTTAAAAAGCAAAGATGTCACCTTGAGGACTAAGGTACACCTGATCCAAGCCATGGTATTTTCAATCATCTCATACGTATGTGAAAGCTAGACAATGAATAAGGAAAGTGTAAGAAGAATTGATGCATGTGAATTATGGTGATAGTGAAGAATATTAAATATACCATGGACTGCCAGAAGAACAAACAAATCTGTCTTGGAAGAACTATACCCAGAATGCTCCTTAGAAGCAAGGATAGTGAGACTTTGTCTTGCTTACTTTGGACATATTATCAGGATGGACTAGTCCCTGGAGAAGGACATCAGGCTTATTAGAGGGTCAGTGAAAAAGAGGAAGACCCTCAAGGAGATGGAATGACACAGTGGCTGCAACAATGGGCTCTAACATAGCAACAGCTGTGAGGATGGCACAGGAACTGAGCAATGTTTTGTTCTGTTGTACATAGGGTCACTGTAAGTTGGAACTGACTTGACGGTACCTCATAACAAAAACAATCCACCACAGTTCCAATTCCCTTCCTGTGTTTATTCAATCATTAGGCACTGAGTACCTACTATGTGCAAAGCAGATCCCTACCGTGGGGGGAGAAAAACAGAAATCAAATCCAAGATCCTGAAGACGACAGTATACCACCAATGAAGTCCTGCCCCAGGTTAAGCTTCCAGTCAATCTGGGAAAACAGAGCACTGAAATACTACAAGTTAAACTTCAGTATAAATGAAATCACAACGGAGTTCATGAAAAGGTGCTAGAGATGGTTAAGTAGGATTTGAGTCAGAAGGAAGGAGACAAAGGTCAAGGCAGATGGAGTGGTCAGGAAAGACCTCGTGGAGGTGGAACCAGAACTGGGAGTCTCCAAAGACAGGATGAGAGTGGATGGGCATGGGAGGCATGCATCACCTCCAATCAGCAGTCAACAAACTTTCACTGAGGCCTCTTATATGCCAGTCACAGAGCACAGGTGCAGAGGCAAATACGGGGAAAGCAAAGGGAACAATGTGGCTGGAGCCAGGGCACCAAGGCAGTAGAAGAAGATAAAAGAGGGAATACACCAGTCAGCACCACCTGCTGTCAAGTCAGCACCAACTCATGGCAACCGCATGCGTGCCAGAATACAACTGTGCTCCACAGGGTTTTCAGGGCTGATTTTTGGGAAGTGGATTGCCAGGCCTTTCTTCTGAGGTGCTTCTGACTAGACTCAAACCTCCAACCTTTCAGTTAGCAACTGAGCACATTAGAGTCTATATTTTACCCAAAGGACTTTAATATCACATATATAATGATAGGAGTAATTTCTATTTATCTGGCAGTGGTGAGCAGTATGGGTAGAGGCGGTTGGTGCAGGTGACTGGGATTTGTGTGGTGGGAACGGTGAAGAAAAATGAAGATATGAAAGAGGTTCCAAAGGAGAATGGAGAGTTCGGAACTGGTTAAATGTATATCTCACAATGTTAACCAACTGGTGGGGCTAACTAGGGGGTTTCAAAGAGAAGCCTTCAAAAACGGTGGAAGGGACACACTGACACAAAAAAGGAAGCCAGCAGACAAATGATAGAAAGCAATGGGTTCCATTTTGAATGTACTTAGTCTTCTGATGACAAAAGGACATCCACTGTCATGGATTGAAATGTGTCCCCCAAAAACGTGTCAACTTGGCTAGGCCATGATCCCCAGCATTGTGTGGTTGTCCTCCATTTTGTGATCTGATGCAACTGTCCTATGTGTTGCGGTAAATCCTAATCTCTGCCTGTGGTTAACGAGGCAAGATTAGGTTATGTTAAAGAAGATTAGAATGGGATGCAACACCCTTACTCAGGACAGTCTTGATCCGAGGTAAGGGGAGTTTCCCTGGGGTATGGCCTGCATTGCCTTTTTATCTTACAAGAGATAGAGAGAGGGACCTACTGCCACCAAGAAAGAAGAGCCGGGAGCAAAGTGTGTCCTTTGGACTCAGGGTTCCTGCACTGAGAACCTCCTAGACCCAGAGGAAGACTGATGGCAAGACACATAGAGGTTCTCGATGTTGAAAGGAGACAAGGACCATCTCCCAGAGCCGACAGAAAGAAAGCTTTCCCCCAGAGCTGGCACCCTAGATTCAGACTTCCAGCCTCCTAAACTGTGAGAGGATAAAGTTCTGTTTGTTAAAGCCAACCACTTTTGACATCTATTATAGCAGCACTAGATAACTAAGACATCCATCCAGAAGGGAAACAGTAGTCCTTTACACAGATGTGACAGAAAGTTGGCAGACTGCGTGAAATCTGTAGAAACAGAAGGAAGAAGAGAATAAAACCTTGAAGATAACCACTGATAGTGCGGTCCAGAGGTGGTAGAAAGTCCGGTTTAAAAAAAGGCACAGAAAGCACCCAAGATGTAAGAGCTGCTCGGCTGGGTCAAGGGAGGAGACTCTCAGGATAGGTGTGGGAAATAAGGAGTGCAAAATGCTTCATTAAAGTCAAGGAGTCCAGGGAATGAGAAAAGGACACCAAAACATCCACAAAGAGTTTGCTGATCATCTTTGGAAGCCGTGGTCTGGGACTGAATGCGTGTAAATCAAGACTCTAAACTGAAATGTATCTCTCTTTTAATCTGGGTGATTTTCCAGGAGACCATCAGCTAAGAGAAGGGCTGAAAGGATAGAGTCTGAGGGAACAGCAGGGGCAAGATGTTCTGAATGCGGTTACCTTCCTTCTTCAAACTTATTTAGTTGAAGGATTAAACTTAAGATGTTACCATCCAGAATACAGGTCCCTCCCCTCACCAAAGCAAAACCTACCACTACAACCAGTTGTCATTCAGTTGATTCACGCTCATGGTGACCTCATGCGTTTTAGAGTTGAACTGTGCTCCACAGGGTTTTCAAAGGCTGATATTTCGGAAGTAATCGGCAGGCCTTTCCTCCAAGACACTGCTGAGTGGACACGAATTGCCAACCTTTAGATTAGCAGCCAAGCCAAGCACTTAACCACTTGTACCGCCCACGGACGCCTAAGCAGAGTAAAAAAACTCACTGCAGGAAATAAAGCCATAGGTGTTAAGAGTTGTTCAGTTTATTCTCAAAACTTCCAATAACTCTTGCATATTTATTTATATACCAAAAATGACAGAACATCTTAAGTGTTTTGTAGTCCTCCACCCCTGCAACTTTTGCTTGTACCCCAAAGACATACCCGGACTTTGCTGTAAAAGACACATTTCAGTGAGACAAACCATGCTGTGTTTCTATGAGTTGTTCTGCTCTTTTTTTTTTTTTGACTTCTCAATTTAATTCAATAAACATGGAGTGCCTGCTATCTGCTATCTCCATACCACCTTTCATGTTCCCCCAAGCATCCAATCTTGATAAACAGGTTGTTACCCCTCACTTAGTATCTGTAAGAGAGTCAGAAAAGACATGCAGTGTGATCTTCTTGTTCTGATAGTCTGCCTTCACTGAAATAAAATCCCCCCCACCCCGTTTCTATGCCATTGTGGAAACAAAAAGAAGACCCTATGCAGACAGAATTCTCACTCTTAGTACTGAAGAGTCCTTACAGTCCTCCAGAAATGAGTACCTCCAGCCCGCCAGTGGTTATCAATTCGCACTGTGAATCAGAATGGCCTGGGCAGCTTTCAGAAAAGATAAATGCCTGCCACCTCATCACAGATTCTGCTTCAAACGGCTAGGGTGAGGCTTGGGGTGAGGCTGCCGTCATTGTCCCCCCCCCACCCGAAAGCTTCTCCATAAATCTAATTGCAGTCAGGGTTGAGAGCAGTGCACTACACCAGGTCAGGCTGTGAGGTATAGAACAGCACTTTGCAAACGTGAATGTGCATACAAATCACCAGGGTTTCTTGCTAAAATGCAAGCTCTGATTCAGTTGCTCTGCAGTGGGGCCTAAGAATCTGCATTTCCAACACTCACCTATGTGATGCTAATGCTGCAGGTCCACAGACCGTACCTGGAAGGGCAAGAGCATACAGCAGTGACCAACAAGCCCGAGACTCTGTATTTTTAATTAGGTCTCCAGGTGATTCTGACACACAAAAGTTTAGCAGAAGGACAACTGGCTTTAGGGTCAGACTGACCTGGGCCCCACCACTTCCCAATTGTGACCATGGCTAAATTACTTATCCCCGTGGGTATGCCTGCATCCTTGTAAACAGAATGAGGCAACAACATCTCCCTTGCCCAGCTGCTGAGACTGGAGGTGCCCACACTGTTGACCATGCAGGGCAGATTTCCTCACCTCACCAAAGTCCTGGGTAAAAAGCACCAGGAAACAAGCATCCATTTCAAGAAAAGTGACTACTGGAAGAAGACGTGTGCAGGCACCTGGAAGACTTGGAAGACTTTCCACAGGCTGCACCCAAGGCAGCTGGGCTGACTATGTGCGCTCACACCTGCTCGGGCCTCCCCGGGGGTCGGAGGGGCAGCTTGGGTTCAGCTGGCCCTCGTTGGCAGCCCATTCTGGCCCAGTGACCTCTGACAGGTAGACTGGGAGCCACATCAGGAAAAGTCAGGGCTCAGGGGCCCCCTTGGAGAGGAGCAGTCAGCACCACAGTGTTAGTCCTGGCCCTAACCCAGAGGGGGCCTGCCGCAAGCCCCCACGGGAGGACTCCAGGCCCCAATTTATGCAGGATGTCCCAACTCAGTGTACCTGGAGTACTCAAAAGTCATCAATAGCATGAGGTTTGTCTTTTTTTAATGTGTGTGTACATACATAATATGTATATGTTTTATACACACACACACACACACACACACATACACCCCAGTTGCTGTCGAGTTGTTTCCAACTCATGGCAACCCTATGTGTGTCAGAGTAGAACTGTGGCCCATGGGGTTTTCAATGCTGATCACCAGGCCTTTCTTCTCAGACGCTTCTGGGTGGACTTGAACCACCAACTTTTCAGTTAGCAGCAAAATGCATTAACCACTTGCACCATCCAGTGACTGTATGTGTGTGTGTGTGTGTGTGTGTGTGTGTGTGTGTATAATATGTACTAATTGTGAAAATTCTGCAAAGCTCAGAGGACGTTTAAGTTGATTCTCACTCTTCAGAGCACACTTGCTTTTATTTAAGCTGCTGCACTCAGTCCCATTGATTTGGTCATCAAATAATCACCACAGGACTATTATGTAATTGAGTGTACAGAGATGAAAACGGCACAGACTGGGCCTGGAGAAGCTTGTGGTCTGGTGGGAAGAAAGAAAATAATTAACGAGCATTTAGTGGGTCCTTAGAACATGCCAAGTGAATCATGTATATTATCTCATTTTACCAACACAGCAAACCTCAGAAACTGACAAAGTGACATGAAATCATCTGTCCAGGGTCACAAAGATGATAAGCAGAAGAGGTAGGATTTGTACTTCTGGTTTCAACACTGCTTCCTTCCCACTGTTCCACAGCTATTCCCCCATTAGGTCTGGTCAAAGCAAACAAAATTGAAGCACAATAGTCATGACCATTTTACTGTAGAGCTGTACGAATTAAATGTCTGCTTCTGTTATCCTAGCTACCATTCCAGAACTGATTCTTTGAAGCAATGCATTTCACAGAATACCTGGGATATCCTTGAGGAGTATCTCATATCCTGACTTCTCTGGGTGAGGAAGGGCTTCTGAACATTTGCAACAAGATCACAATGAGAAAGTGAGTTTTAGATGTTCAGCCCTCAGCAAGATTCTCACCTCGTTCACTCCATCACAGACACAATCACTGGGCTTGAACAGTAGAGAAGTCAGCCAGGATAGTACTATTTCTGTTCGTGTTCCACATGCCTACATGTTTTCTTCTCAACAAACTCCTTACCTCATCACATCAGTGGGTATCTAAAAATACTTTTAAAAAGAGTGGAATGCCAAACTTGATATGTCCACAACATACATAAAAAGCATCAACATCCTACAAATTAAGAAGAAAGGTAGTTTTCTGATAGGAAAATTGAGCAAAATACTAAATAATTTATGAAAGAAATACAATATATAATGGCATACAAAATTATTCAAGCTTTACTTGTAATTATAGAAATGCAAATCAATTTAACAGTAAGATATCATTTTCTACCTATCAAAACAGCAAAGACATTTAAAAATTAAATATCTGGGATTGATCCCAGACTGAGAAGATGAGCATTCTCATTATTTTTTCAGTGGGGTGGACGCTGGTAATTTGGCAGTATTATCAAAACTCTTAAAGAACATAAAAACTAGTTGCTGCCGAGCTGATTTTAACTCATGGAGAACCCCTGTATGTGTCAGCGTAGACTGTGCTCCACAGGATTTTCAATGGCTGATTTTTTGGAAGTAGATCACCAAGCATTTCTTCTAAGGCACCTGTGGGTGGACTCGAATCTCCAACCTTTTGGTTAGCAGCCAAGAACACTAAAGAACATAAGCTACCCTTTAAGACATGCCAAGTGAATCACGTATTTAACAACACATTCCACTTCTTGGAATTGGTCCTAAAGAAGTAATCAGGTATACTACTCAAGGATGTTCACTACAGTGACTTGTGGAAGGAAAAAAACACTATAGTTGCTCAAAAGTAGGTGACTAGTTGAATAAAATGTGTTGTTGTTGTTAGGTGCCATCAAGTCGGTTCCGACTCATAGCAACCCTATGTACAGAACAAAACACTGCCTAGTCATGCTCCATCCTCACAATCGTTATGTTTGAGCCCGCTGTTGCAGCCACCGTGTCAATCTATCTCATCAAGGGTCTTCCCTCTTTTTTGCTGACCCTCTACTTTACCAAGCATGATGTCCTCCTCCACGGACTGGTCCCTCCTAATAATATGTCCAAAGTATGTGAGATGAAGTCTCGCCAACCTCACTTCCAAGGAGCACTCTGGCTGTATTTCTTCCAAGACAGATTTGTTTGTTCTTCTGGCAGTCCATAGTATATTCAATATTATTCGCCAACACCATAATTCAAAGGCATCAATTCTTCTTTGGTCTTCCTTATTCATCGTCCAGCTTTCGCATGCATATGAGGCGATTGAAAATATGAATAAAATATGATACGTAAAAACAGAATTCTTTGCAACTTCTAAAAATAATTTTACCGAAAATTTTCAATGATATGCAAAAATGTAAACTGTAATCCCAATTTTCAATTCTGCAAAAAAAAGTACCTAATGTATAAAAAAACTGCCTGAATATTTAACAAAATATTAAGTGATTAATTTCCAAGTGGTGGAAATTTGATTTTCATTTTTTATGCTTTTCAATTTTCCAAATCTTATAATCAAGAGAAAAAAAAACAATAAATATGAGTGTGTATTTTAAATCTAGAGATTCCAAATTATAGTTTTCACTGTGAGAGAATTAGTTATATGTTAAGATACGGGAACTATCATTTATTGAGCACTTACCATGTTTCTGGAATTATACTGATGCTTTACTATATATTTCATTTAGTCCTCAGGAAGAGAGGTTGTATAATTTGCCCAGAGTTGTTCAGCTAAAAGCTGATCTTCTAAAACCAGGGCTTCTAACAGAGCAATGCAGTGAGGTCCTGAGAACAATTTCATATTTACGTTTCAGTGACCATCACATGGACCGAGATACACACAGGCTTACATCAAAGGAGGCAAACTAAAGAGAAAAGCAATGCGTTTTCAGACTTGCTTGTATTTTTATGTCTAGGTCAAAACTTTCTTCATAGTATTATACAGTTCATTTTGGGGTTCCCCCTTACTTTCCTCTTCTTGTTTCTCATGTACTGTCCTGAGGACCCCCTATACATTTTAGGGGTCAATGACAGTTACCTAGAGAAAATGCCCAGAGCAGAGAAGAACTATTTATCCACCGACCCGAGCTTGATGGAAATCTCCCTTAAAAACACCCACTCACTTTTGTCCTAGTTCTGTACTCGAACCAGACAACTTTCTAATCAGTGAGGTGATCTCAAGTGTCCCTACACACCCTGGAGGAGTGCCCAAACACACGCCCAATGTCCATGACCTGCAGCCTGATCTCACATCCTCAGAGTCACTGCTAAGTGCCTACCTACCCTTAGTATCAGGGTCTTCCTTATTCATTGTCCAGCTTTTGCATGCATATGAGGTGGTTGAAAATACCATGAATAAAACATGATATGTAAAAATAATTTCAGGGAGCACCATGCCTAGCTAATTGTCTCTTTGATATTTTTGTTATTCCTATGTCTTTTGGGTTTCTGTAATTATAGGCTGTGGTTCATTCAGAATTTCTGGTTTGACTTGTTTTGAGTATAATAAACATTTCACCTATGTCCTATAAATAAATAAGGCTACCCGCCCTCCGCTTTTTATTGCTGCCCTACCATCATCTAGCTTTATTCTACCCATTAAAAAGGAGGCATCTCCCCCTACTTGCTTATAGTTTTCTTATAAGAAATTATATCTCAAATACAAAAAAAACAAAAAAACTGCGCTTAAATTGGCCCCAAATCTCAATCGAGGCTCTGTCCTCGAGGCTTATACTCACTGACACACAAACTTTGTAGACCCACCTAAGATATCCCATCCCCTGCTCCCATCCACCTATAACTCATCACTGGTTGGAGCAGGGAAAAAGTCTTCTGATGAGGTATCTTAGCCACAAGAAACCTCTGTAAGAGGGATCTGCCCACCCCTGAAACTGACAAGATCCTTATCCATCACTGCCTTTCAGAGACACTCCAGTATGGCCAGAACTTTCCATCAGACCAGAAATTCGTCTTCAAAAGCCTGGAGTGTTGAGAGCTACTCACATGATAACAAGGAGTCCTCCCAAGCAGATGACAAGGAATACAGGAGACCAAAGACTGGGAGACACCAGATACTTTTAGTTAATAAGGGTTTTCTACAGAAGCCCTACAAGAGCCACCCTGACTTTGTGTTGTTAAAACAGAGACTAAGCTTAGGCTGTTCTCTGAAGGTTATAAATGAGGAGGCCAAATCCTGGCACTTCCTAAGCATGAACGCCATGCAAGAGACACAACAAGAGATCAGTCATCCCTGGAAAAGCTCCTCTATAGGGCATCCCAGCTTCTCTATGGGGCATCCCAACACCCAATCCATAGCAGAGACCAGGGCATTCTGATGGAGCCTTGCCTTTGAGAGGAAGGGCCTTTCTCTCCAGTAGGAAACACAGAGATAGGTGAGCCCATCATCTCCAGTTGGATTCCTTCTCTCAATCACCATATCCCCACCTCTGAACCCGTAAGTCCATCCTACCCAGAGCCACCAAATTCCTCAAAACATTCTAAAGTTCCCTTTGTGTAGCAGGGGAGTCAATTATATAGCATGTGTTAATGCTTGCCCCCCAATCTCCCTTCCCATCAAAAATGGGAAACAGCACAGCACTTTTCCTACTGAGACTTTATATACCCTCAGGATTCTTCTCAACACTACACTCCAGGCAAGAACTACCAATCAGTTTGTGCTGAAAACTTCTGACATCCCTATCTACAGAATAAAATTCCAATTCCCATCACCAACCTTGGTTGTTGGAATAAAACTCAAGTCTGCCATTCAAGTCGCTCTATGACTTGGCCCTATTCATTGACTCTCCAGTCTGCACGCCCAGCTCCTCTGAACTGTCCTTCCTGTCCTGTTCTTCCTTCAGTCCCCACCTTGGCTGCCACTATTTCCACGAAGTCTTCTAACTTCCCCAGGTCGTTATGGCACTGGAGCTCTGTGCCATTCATCTGTCTCTCTGATTAAGTATAAGTTCCTTGACTTTAAACAAAATGAGCTGCTGAGTTGATTCTGACTCATGGCAAACCCCACATGCGTCAGAGGAGAATTGTGCTCCACAGGGTTTTCAATGGCTGATTTTTCGGAAATAGAGTGGCAGACCTTTCTTCTGAGGCCTCTCTGGATGGACTCAAACCACCAACTTTTCAGTTAGTAGCTGAGTACTTAACCGTTTGAGTCATCCAAGGACTCCTCGTCTTTACTCCCTCCAAAATATTAAGCACAGGGCTTTGAATATTCAATACCACACATATTTAGTGAACACCCACAGTAGAAAAAGTGTGTTATTCTAGGTAGTGCTTCATGAAAAATGAGTTTGTTAAGACACAGGCAGTCTAACAAGGGTATCAGGTAAGCCCCTGTGGCACTTACGCCCCTGATGTCAGCTGTCATTTTTACCAGCATAAAAAGAAGTCAAATTATTGTGTAGGTATGGAGAGGCTATGGATTATAATCTGTTACCATGAAAAATAATATTAATAAATTTACAACATTTCCTTTATTCATAACTAGTGTCCAACAAATATCCTCACTCCATCTCTCACCCCTCCCATACACATCCTCTTTATTTCATAATATCATTATTACTGATAGTTTTCTCTCCCCCACTTGCGAAGAGTTCAGTAAATTATGATACATAAATGAAGAAAACAAGCGAGGAGAATAAATTTGGGTGTGTGGCTTGGCTTATCTGACATAAAATGAAAATAGTATTTTTTCCATTATAAAAATTATACACACCCTTTACCAAAAATCCAAACACATAATAATGTAAGAAAGATCAACTCTTCAAAATTCTCATCATCTAAAGACAATCATTGTAAATATTTTGGTGAAAATTTTTCTAGACACTTCCACATCAGGAAACATAGATGGTGATCTTCCTTAAAGTCTGACCACTATTCTCTCTACTGTACCTCTACTGAGGTTCAATCATGCTGTAGAATGTTCAATACTTCGTTGCCTTTTATTGCTGAGCAGTATTCCATTGTATGGATATACCACATTTTGTTCATCCATCTGCCTGTTGATGGAAATCCGGATTGTTTCCAGTTTTTGCTTGGTAAGAATAATGCTATGAATAAGCATACAAGTCTTCCTGTAGATGTATGTTTTCATTTCTCTGGGGTAGATACCTAGGAGCAGAACTGCCAGACTGTTTCCCACAGTGGCTGCATCATTTCGCTTTCCCACCAGCAGTATTTGAAGGTTCCAATTTCTCCATAACCTTGTCAGCACTTGTTATCGTCTGTCTTTTTTATTATAGTCATTTTAGTGAATGGAAGGAGTCCCTGGTGATGTAAACAGTTAAATGAAAAGGTAGAGGTTCGAGTATACCCAGAGGCGCCTAGGAAAAAATGCCTAGCAATCTACTACTAAAGGGTCAGCTACTGAAAACTCAATGAATGGAACACCATTCTACTATGACACACATAGGGTTGCGTGAGTCAGAATCAACTCGACAGCAACTGACACTGGTAGTATGTGGTAAATGGTATCTCACTGTGGTTTCTGAGTTGCATTTCCCTAATGGTTAATGATATTGAGCATCTTTTCATACGCTATTTGACTATTTGTATAGCTTCTTTGGAGAGACGTCTATTCAGATCCATTGGCAAAGTCAGTAAAAAGTTAAAATCAGTAAATGAAGATACACAAATGGGCTTCTTTTTAAGTCCTGATTTGTCTAGGACTCTTCAAGACTGGGGACATGGAAGGAGCATAACCTGGGGGAAAAAAAGAGTTCCCTCACTTTATTCCCCTTCGCAGCTGTCAATAATGTCAAAAGCCACCAAAACAACACTGTTTAATGAATTACATAAATTATCTCTCCTCAGTACAACTCAGAAAGGGAGGTATGATCATGCCTATTTTATAAATTTAAGCTATTGTTTATTGAGCACCTACTGTGTCCATGGGATACTGAGATGAAGATGATAAGTTAGCAGCCCTCAAGAAGTCTGCCACCTAGTAATAGAGGAACACAAGCCCCAACAGGTATACAAGTAGTCCCCAACTTATGACGGGGTTCTGTTCCATCGTAAGTGTGATTCATTGTAACTTGAACACGTTGAAAATCGCAGACTATCTGTACTGATTTTCCCAAGGTCACTTAACCACATCTTCTTGACATCCAAGCCCAAGTACCACAGTTCCCTCAGGCTGGAAAAAGTGACATCCTAGGCTCTGGAGAGCCCACTAAAGGGAGGGCAGGCACTGAAAGGCATAGCAGTACCCCACAGTGGGCCCAGGGTAGGCAACTCCTACAGAATGCCGGGGGGTTCGTGCCACAGGCTGCACTGCGGGCCCTTCCCTCACCCAGCAGCCCAGGGATGGGACTCTGCAGGGGTAATGAGCTGAAACCTGTAGTGCGCACACACAAACTCCCTCTGCTTAGGCGGGAAGCTGTCGCCAGCAAGTGACGGGTTTAAATAGCAGAGCAGGGGTCTGGGCAGCCCTGACCTGACCGAGGCTGCAAAACAGCTTGAGGCCACAGCCCCCTGCAGGGGCACGTCTGCTCAGCTGAGCCTGCTGGGAGGGGGCAGGGCTGCAAGGCAGTGTCTGTGTACCAGCTGAGACCGGGTGGGCCCAACTGGGGCCCTGGCTCCCGTGGCCCAGCTGAGCCTGCTGCACACCCCAACTGGGCTCTGGGCCGCCTGATGCTGCTTGCACCTCTCGCTAAACATCCATGTTGGAGAAGAGCAGCCCAGGAGACTCACGGCTTGCATCTGTTGATGCTAATTATCAACCTGATTGCAAGGGCCATCTGGAGGGGGATGTTGGACGTAATGGCACAGTCACCAGGACTCTGGATTCCCACTTCCCACCTATTCTGAGCCAAACTTTCTCTCTCCTGTCTGCTCTCTTGCTCTCTCTTAAGGAATCCAGGAGATGCTGGCTGCACATTCAACACTTGAATTAGGGTGGATTTGGAAATCATATAAAATATGCAGTCTAGGTCAAAAAATGATAATAAAAGCAACAGTGGTAATAATGGTATCAGTTACAACTTACTGAGAGCTTACTATGTGCCAGGTACTGTCTAAGGACTGGATTTAGGGAAAAAAAAATCACACACATTGCCGTCAATTCCAACTCAGAGCAACCCTACAGGACATTGTAGAACTGCTCCACAGGGTTTCCAAGGAGCAGCTGATGGATTCAAACTGCCAATCTTTTGGTTAGCAGCAGTAGCTCTTAACCACTGCACCACCAGGGCTCCTCATTTAATCATTACCTCATTTAATTGTCACAACAACTCCATGAAGTAGGTTTTATTCTTCCCATTTTAGAGAAAGGAAACTAAAGCCTCGAGATATCAGGGGCATACACCTAGAACAGTAATGCTAGTTGTTTCTGCCTCTAAAGTGAATGTGCTTCCACATGTAATTCCAAATAGAAGCGCCAAGGATCTCAATTTATCATTGTGTCGGTCTTAATTACATTAAAGTAGTTTACATTGAATTTTAATTCCTGTCCTTAGAAAACAACTAAAATCATTCAGCTAGAATTGGTTTAATCTAAAATAGCCTCCTTTTTTCATTATATAACGTACATACCTGTATTATAGCACACAGTGTACATTATTTGATGTTTTTCACAGTGGTCACCCCTGCTGGTCCATATTCTCAATGCCCAGTGTATGATCCAGAGCACAGAACAGTCCTTCAAAAAAGTCTGCTTAGTTCTTACTTTAAATACTGACTACAATCTTAAACTGTCTTCACAACTCTGGCAAAATATCCAGCTACCATATCCGGAATGCATACACTATATATTTAAAGAGTGTTTCCTTTCTGCATCTTCTGAAATAAATTTTGTGCATATGCCTAAAATTTAAATATTTGCTAGTAATATTATGTACTGAAGCTAATTTATCAATATGCCATCTCTAAGACAACAGGTTTGTCAAAGATATTTGGAAAATACTTGCCACTCCTGTCAGGATTATTAACTCTCTCATCATCAAAACTGGCTGACATTCAAAATAATTTTATTTACTTAAAAACCAAGCTTTCACGGCCCTAATATTTTTCTCCAAAGGACAGAATTATTTTATAAAATTAAATGTACATCTTTCTTAATTTTTCAGTCTTTAATTGTAAATGTGAAATATGTTGGCTTTTTTGCTTGCTGTTGTTTTTAACTTTTTAAGTCAGACTGCTTCAGCCAGATCAAGCAGAGAAAGTTCTATGCTACATAGCCAACTCGCTCTTCTCTTTCCTTTTTAACAAGTGGGAAAGAAAGACATGCTTTCAACTGCTTCAGGTCTCAATCAATTTAAAATTTAATTAGACCAAAGTAGAAAATTTCATTCTACACTAACAAAAGAGCTGATGTATTTTTACTGAATTATCATTTTAGAAAGTCTGAAACTCCAGGTGTGTACGTGATAACCACCAAGTCACCACTCTTGCTCTAAAGCTTAATAGCAAATACAATTCTATGAGCAACTGCCCCCTAAACAAAGTATATCACAAGACGGCTGGCAAAAATGGATAGGTAAATGCAATATAGCCCTCTCCTACTTTAGAACATTTCTCTCGAACGGGGAATAAAGTAGGGAGAAAAGAAGCCAAAGACCTAGCAAGTGCTGCTGTGTCTAGATGGCAGTTTCTTTATTCCAAAGGGCATGCGGATTTCAAATCCCACTCCCACCACTGAGGGCAGGGTGGGAGAATGGGTGGGATAACTGGATCCCAGGCTGGCTTCCAGCGTTCTTTACCCAGCAGCCAGTGATCCCTTTAAAACTTAGTGAGATCACACCCCTGGCTCTGTTCAACACCCACCAGCAGCTCCCCATTCTAAGTGAAAGCCAAAATCCTTACAGAGGCCTATAATCAGTAATCAGTCGCCGGTAAGTCAGTTCTGACTATGGCAATGCCATGTGTGTTAGAGCAGAACGGTGCTCATAGGATTTCCAATGGATAATTTTTTGGAAGTGGATCACCAGGCCTTTCTTCCAAGGTACCTCTGGGTGGACTCAAACCACCAGTCTTGCTGTTTGCATCACCCAGGGGCTCCACGGAGGCCCTCAGGACTCTATAAGATCTGTACCATGACCTCGCTGGCTCATCTACTACACACCCCCGATGCTGACCACAGTCCAGTCACACTGGTCCCCCACCACCCCTCAAACACATCAGGCACACAGGGCTTTGACGTTGGCTGTGGCCTCTGCCTAGAACATACTTCCATCAGATGTCTGTTTGGCTTATTCTTTCAATTCTTCACCTCCTTCTGGTGTGAACTCCCTCCCTATCCCCCCTCCCTGCTTTATTGTCCTCTTTACCACTTTCACCATCTAACATACTTTATTTATTTTGGCTACTGTCTATCTTCCCCACTTAAGTATAAGCTCCATGAGGTCAGAAACTCATCTGCGTTTGCTCATTGCAATATCCCCAGCACCTGGAGCAGCACCTTACATAGAGCTGGCCACCTATAAATGTCTGCTGAATGAAAGCCACACTGTAAGGCCATGCCATGCTCCGGAGGTAAGTAAGCCTCGACCAGTCCCTCCTAAACAGGGTTGCCAGATAAAATACCAATACTGCATGGGGCATACTTAGACTAAAAAAAATTATTCTTTACCTGAAATTTAAATTTAACTGGATAGCCTATGCTTTTTGTATGCTAATATGGCAAATCCTAACTCCAGTGAGAAAATGGTCAAATCCAGGCCATGCAGGTCACGTGGGGGAAGCAGAAGTCTGAGTCTGAAGACCAAGTGAGAAGCCATTTCCTCTCCTCAGATCCTTTTCACTGACGACCCCTGGTGATCTAGATAGAAAAATGGGCCAGTGCAGGACTGAGAAAGTTACCTGGGGGGGGGCTCTTATCTCCGCCTCTCCTCTCAAAAAGGAATACTTCTCTTCCTAAGCCCCACTTGGTCCAGATACTCATGCTCCCTTTTGCCCCCTCTGCGGCTGTGAACGCCATACAGATGCAGGGTAAACAAGGAACATAATCCCCCACTCCCCTCTCACTCCTGTCAGGGGCCCAGAGCCTTGGGATCCCCCTCCATCTTCCAGGCCAGAAGACTGCGTGTGGCTGAGTTTCTGAGCTCTATGTAGAGCCTCAGGTTCTCAGAGTGGAATGTTTCTCTGGTTATTTCTATGTTGCCAGCAGGCCACCTACTGATAAGGATGCCCCATGTTACATGTGAGAGACAACTGAGCATATGTAAAAACAATTTAAAGCTTAGAATAAAAAAAAGCTAGTAAATTATGACATACCTGCATCAAAGTTCCTGCATCTAGGTTCTGGGCAGTCATGGACTTTCAGAAATACACTCCCAGTGATTCTTCCCCGGCTTCCCATCTCCCAGGCCTTCCAACGTGAGAGATCTCAGAGGTAACTATTCCATAGGACAAACCTCAAAGGACCAAGATCGCTAAGTCCCTGGTCCCTAAAGCCATCTAGGGCATGGAATCTGAAAAAGTAGCCTACCATGTGCCTTATGAGGAAGAGAAAGGGGAAGGAGTACTACTTAGGGTGGGATAAGAACAGAGCCAAAAGTGAAGACATAGGTAGGAGGAGCACACATCTTGGTTTGCCTGGCAGAGTCTGTTTCTGTTTTCCTGGTGTAATTATTAACTCTGCCCCATTTTAGTCTCCAAAGTCTCTGAGTTTGGACATTAAATTATATGATGGTCAGAGGCCAAACTGAGAATGACCTCTGTGCCCTGGAGCTCAGGATCTGTGGGGCAGGAGGGAACAGCCGTGTAGGAGCAGCTGTGACCAGGCCCAGTCAACTCACCCCTAGAACTGGAACTAGGAAAAGGGCATCTCTAGGCAGCAGTTTCCAATGTGAAAGCCGAGGAGGTCGGGCTGATCTCTCCAGCTCTGAATTCTAAGACAGCAGCTGGGAGAGGTGCTAGCCCTACTCCCCATCAGCCCCACAGAGTGCATGGAGGCCCACACGTTCCCACAGTCCCCAGGCCCAGGCCATCAGCAGCCCCAGGCATGGCTCAGAAACATTCTCACATTCGCGTGTCAAACGACTGAAAAGTCAGTCTTTGATCTTACACAGACAGAGGGCAGGCCCTTCTTCTGACAGGTCCCGCCTACTGTCTCTGGGTTTTCTCCACAGCCTGGCCTCAGGAAAGCAAGTTTAAGCAGATTTGGAAGGGTCCTGATCCTCCAGGATCCCCCTTACCTGACCCCCAGCACCTACACGCCTGACAGGGTCAGGGGCTCCAGGCACCTTGTCACTTTTATCCATCGCTCACTGCAAGCCTGTACTTCTCAGTTACAGGAGCAACAGTTAACAGGGTAGCTGATGCCTCAGAACTGAGACAAGAGCACCCCGAGGGAGCCTGAAAGGAGAGGAATCACATATGGAGTCCAGATCAGCTTTAGCTCAAGGAAAAGGAAGGAACCAAACCAAGATTCAGGGTCTGACCCATTAACTCACCCTAGGGAGCCACAGAGTGGACCATCTAAAGACATTCAATACCTTCTGTAACCTACAAAAAAACTCACCCTTGCTCCCATGAAAACACCACCAGGAACCAAATCTTAAATATTCTGGCACACTTTAGTAAAAACGCATGAATTCAGACTGCTCTGCTCCAGGGTTCATGCCTTCATGTGACATACTTACTAAGATGCTCACACTGGCAAGAGTTGGGGCTTGAGACTATTGATGGTTCAAATGGGTTCTGCTCATAACCTTTCTCTCTGTCTCCTCAACAATCTCATACGCTTCCAAGGTTCAACTCCAAACCTTGTGATGATGTCTTCCAAATTGTTTTCACACCCAAAATGCTGAATTTCCAAATGCCTGCTGGGTTCCCTCCCCCTGGAGAGCCCCAAAGCACTTCCAACTCCATATAGCTCAAACCAGTTACTCCAATCCTACCCCTTAAAACCTGTTTTACCATGCTGTATGCTTTCCTTGTCTCTATAAATAGCACTGCCACCCACTCAGACAAAAGACCTTCATCTCTTCCCTCTCCATCAAGCCCTATCGAGCTTGCTGACCCAGGCTCTAAACCACCTTTCCCATCCTATCCCTACTTTTTCGTTCCCATATCCTCTGACCCAGTTCAAGCCCTCCTCATCTCCTGCCTGGAGTACTGGAGTGACTTCAGCCTTCTTATGGGTCACTGTAGAATATCCTAAAGCTTTAGGTAAATATCCTAAAAGCAATGGCTCCCACCCCGTTCCAGGAGTGCGCTATATACACAAAGAGTTTGAGGAGCTCTGATCTTCAGTGTTCAAATCCAATTACCTAGCAGTTCACTCCATAATCTTTTATCCTACCTTTCCCCATTCCTAAGCCACTCCACTGCATCTATCCTTCTAGACACCCATGCTCTAACTCTACCAAACTTCTACTGTTCCCAGCATATTGTGTGTTTTGATATCTCACTGTCTTCAACCCTCTTCCTCCTGCACTCTGTCCATCCTTGAGAGGAAGTTCAGCCCAGTAGCTAAAACTAACACAGTCTTAGCAGTCAGATAGACATGGGAGGTTTTGAGTCCTGGCTCCATCACTCAGTAGCCATGTGACCTTGGGAGTTACTGTGTGAACCAAACATCAGAGAAGCAGCTCACTTGGTTTTCCTGAAGACTATGGTAGGGAATTCCTTCCACAAGTGAATCCTTGGATAAACCACTGTGAGCCGTGTTTTCAAACAAATGCACCTTGACAGAGAATCTTCCTGCCTGCTTGGCACATGTTTTCCGAGCTCTAAAGGAGGACCCACTGGTAACCACACAGAGCAGCTACTGTGCTGAGGCAAAGCCTCTGCAGGCACTAAATTTCAGAGAGTATCAGGATTGGGCCCTCCCTGTCTCTACTACCAGAGGTTCAAAAGCTGAGACCCAAAGGCATTCCAGCCTTGGACTGACTGAGCTGAGTTTCCCCAGACACTGCCGGGGCGGGGGGGGGGGGGGGAAAGCATCAGAACTAAACCCGTGGCCTTTGTCTTACTTCTTGTGATTTAAAAGGGGTAAACACACACACACATCTAGTTTAGTAACTTCTGAATACAAAAACCTTGGCCTTTATCACACTAACTTTGATGATTCTTTTTGGAAGAACATCAGTTTAGGGACATCTGGATTCTGAGACTCAAAGTTAACCATATTTTAAGGGGAATGAGATTCAAATTCACTGAACGTTTTGGGATGCCTACTGCATGCCAGGCACTTGCACTCACCCACTATACCTCATTTAACCTTTACATTAATGTTCAGAGATCAACATTCAACTCCTAGCCTGGTGTCACAGATTTAGCTACCTTCTCCATCACGTGTCCTCTGGATTCACTAGCATGTTCACTTAACTTTTTCACCTGTCCTCTCATTCTATATTCACTACTAAAAGAGGGTTCCACACCTGAGGGAAAAGAGTTACAATGATAGCTAACATTTATTGCCTACTTACAACGAGACAGGCACAATGCTAGCCATTTTTAAAAATATGTAACAGATTTGAGATATAAGTTACATGCCATACAATTCACCCATTTAAAGTGCACAATTCAATGGTTTTTAGCATATTCAGAGTTGTACAACTAGCACCATAATTCAATTTTGAAATTTTCATCACTCCAAAAGAAACCCCATACCTTTCAGCAGTCATTCTCCATTTTCCCTCAACCCTCCAATCTTAGGCAACCGCTAATCTACTTTCTGTCTCTATAGATTTGCCTAATCTGGGCATTTCATATATATGGAATCCTACAATATGTGGTCTTTTGTGACTAGCTTCTTTCACACAGCATAATGTTTTGAAGATTCATCCACGTTGTACCATGTATCAGTACTTCATTCCTTTTTATTGCTGATTAATAATATTCCATTGTATGGATATACCACATTTTATTTATCCATTCATCATCTGGGCTGATCTCACTTTTTGGCTACTATGAATAATGCTGCTATGAACATTTGTGGTCAAGTTTTTGGATGACGTATGTTTTCATTTCTCTTGGGTACATGCCTTGAAATGGAACTGCTGGGTGACAGGGTCACATGGTAATTATGCTCAACATTTTGAGGAACTGCCAGACTGTTTTCCAAAATGGCTGCACCATTCTACATTCCCAGCAGCAACATATGAGGGTTCCAATTTCTCCAAATTCTTGCCAACACTTGTTTTTGTCTTTTTTATTATAGTCATCCTGGTGGATGTAAAGTGGTATCTCACTGAGGTTTTATTTGCATTTCACTGACGACTTACAATGTTGAGCTTCTTTTCACGTACTTACTGACCATTCGTGTATTTTCTTTGAAGAAGTGCCTATTCAGATCCTTTGCCTTTTTTTAGTTGGATTACTTGTCTTTTTATTATTGAGTTTTAAGAGTTCTTCTATTTCTAGATACAAGTCCCTTATTGGATTTATGACTTGCAACAATTTTTACCCATTCTGTGGATTGTCTTTTCATTTCTTTATGAAGCACACAAGTTCTTCATTTTGATTAAGTCCGATTTATCTACTTTGACTTTGTTCACTTATGCTTCCGGTGTCATTTCTAAGAAAGCTTTGCCTATCCCAAGAGCATCAAGATTTACTGCTATATTTTCTTTTAAGAGTTTTATTGTTTCAGCTTTTACATTTAGCTCTATGATCTATTTTAAGCTAATTACTACATATGAAGAAGAGTTCCAACTTCATTCTTTTGCATGTGTATATCCAGTACTCCCAGCAACATTTGTTGAAAAAAACTATTCCCCCTCCCCTCACTGAATTATCTTAGCACCCATGTCAAAAATCAACTGACCATAAATGTATGAGTTTATTTCTGGACTCTCAATTCTCTTCCATTGTCTAACTTTATGCCAGTACCACGCTGTCTTGTCTTCTGTAACTTTGTAGTAAGTTTTGAAAAGTGGGAAGTTGATGAGTCCTCCAACTCTGTTCTTTTTCAAGATTGTTTTGGTTACTCTGGGTCCCTTGGTTTCCACATGAATTTCAGGATCAGCTTGTCAAGTGGATTGACAGATGGTTAAGTTAACACTATGGAAAAACACAAAGAAGGGAGAAACTAACTCTGCCTAAAACCAAAAAATCAAACCCACTGCCATCAAGTTGATTCTGACTCATAGCAACCTTCCAAGGAGCAGCTAGTGGATTCCAGCCAAAAGGTTAGCAGCCGAGCTTTTAACCACTGTAACACCAGGGCTCCAACCTCTGCCTGTGGAGGTTAAAGAAGGCTGTGAGAGGAGGGGTATTTTTTACACTGTCTTGAAGGAAAAGTAGGAGTTTATCGGGCAGAAAACAGGATGAGAGGTGACCCAGACACCAGGAAAGCCCGTTTTGTATCGTTTACTTCGAACTACAACTCTCCTCCACACTAGTCAGGCAGCAATGTAGAGATACTGAGTCCAGAGAACCTCAGATTCTGGTTCTGTCACAAAACTCAGAGGCAGCGGCAAGTAGAGGGTAAGAGCTCAGGCTCTGGAGCCACACAATTGGGGTTCAAATCACAGCTCCAGTAGTTACCAGCTGTATGAACCTGGGCAATTTACTTAAACATTCTGGGCCTTAGTTTCCTTACCTGTTACATGGGAATAACAACAGTAGCTATTTATAAGATTTGTTATGACACTTAATGACTCAAGTGTGCAGAACAGCAGTTGGCACACTGTAAACACCGGATAAATGTTTGTTATTATCATTGTGAATCCTTGTCACAACACCTGCACTGGTCAGTCCAGGCCTTACTAAGATTCATACATCTCAAAAGGTCCCTATCACAATGCATGTGTTCAATCCACCTGACAATTCCCTCCAGCTGACAACTGTTCATGCTTGCTGTCTAAGGACATATGGGGACTGAGAGAATGCTTCCTAACACACATGGTTTGTGGTCCAAGTAACCTAAATAGCATCTTTCATAATCAGGAACATATCACTGTTGCATTTTGTGTGTTGCTGTGAGACAGAAAACACAAGGGCACGTCTTAGTACAGAGATTGCAGTAACAGTTGAATAAACATGCAATCCGATACCTCACATCTGGCATGTCATCATCCCCAATACCTATTCACAACAAATATGTTTAAGGCTGTGGCTACTTTACAGGTACAAATGTCTTTTTCAGGACATTAACGTGCACCAAACCTCTCTCAATAAAAGCTCTTCTAAACAACAAGCTCTTCTAAGCTGTCAGGGAAGCTACTGTGTTTGTAATAGAACCATTCATCTAAGAGACAGCTGCCAAAGCCTATCTCAACATAATAGCAATCAAGTCACAGAGCACAGAAGCAGAGCACAGGAAGAGGGCAGGCCCAGAGTGAGTAATTGGGACCTTTGTAAATGCCTGGTGGGGGGGAAACCCTCATCTTATTAACATATGTAAAATATTACCCAGAAGCTGCAAAGTTTTGGGTGATCCATTATATTTCCCCTAGAGCACTCTCTTGTTAGGTAGCCTAAAGTACCTCGCTTTTACAGAGCAAACAATGTCTATGGAAATTTTTGGCTAATGATCAATTTTGCTGTGTACGGAAAAAAAAGAAAAAGCTGCAACACTATAAAATTTGTTTAAATACTTTGAATGCCCTGGGCAGTAGGTTTCACTGTCACATCTTTCAAGATATGTTCTAAAAGGGCAAGGGAAGAGAGGTGTATACTCATACAGGAAGAAGCTTTAAAGAAATAGCATCCACATAGGCTTTGAAGAATAAATTTGATTTTATTATTCACTTGGAATTGAAGCATTTGATGAAAGGGAAGGTGGGCAGACTGAATAACCTGTGGTGTATGCATAGCATATAAATATCAAGCAAATGAAACACACCTGTGATTAAATATGATTAATGATGATAACCAAATAAGAATTTGTAGCACACTTTAAAGTACCCTGACTGGCTTTCATACTCTAAAGCCCACCCACCTCTGCGCAAAGGTGGGGCAAGTACAAACAAGTTCCTTGCCAGGAATCTGTTACAAAGAATAACACGGTCACCAAAACAACAAACAACATTTTTTAAAACAGGCCTCCAGGAAGCCCCTAACCCTCCAGGAATAAACCATATCCACTCTCAAGTACAAGTTAAGTGATAAACACTGGCTTGGCAGAGATGTGGATCCTGTTAGTGTGACACATGTGCTGTGAGTGTTTGTGCTTTAGAAGGATCGGTTGAGCATTTTTCTCTATCTCTACCGCTACCATTTTACCATGATACGTGAATGGTAGAATAATGCAACTTTTAGTCTGGACAGCTGAGTGACAGATCCAAGTGGTCAGGAACCTGCTTGAACTCCCTGACCGATGTCCTAAGACCTATAATAAGAACACCCTGTTCTGCTTCCCGGGCCGGCACCACCATTCTCTGACCACCTGTCCCCTGAGCTCGCCGCCCTGGCGACCCACACATGGACAGCAGAGCTCTCTGGCATGGGCCCCTCTCTGAGCTTCACCCTTCTGCCCACCTAGACCCTTCGGTGGTTCCCCTGACTGACCCTCTGGCGAACATCACACAAAAGTTGACCCAGGCAATTATGTTCTTTCTAATTCTTGGTATTTTCCAAATTTTCTTTAATGAATATTTCTTACTCAGCATCCATGGAAAAAATAAACGTTATAATTATCTTTTCCCTCTGATTCCAAGGGAACATATGTTCACTATAAAAAGTACCATTAATACAGAAACATACAATAGAAAAGGAGTGAGTCTCCTGTAGCCCCATCCCCCTACAGCAGCCACTATTAGTATGTTGTAAATTCCTTCAGATTTTTTTCGTATGATCCTAAGCATACAACATATTTATATATTTAAGCATTTGGCAGCTAACCAAAAGGTCGACAGTTCGAATCCTCCAGCCGCTCCTTGGAAACGCTATGGGGCAGTTCTACTGTGTCCTACAGAGTCGCTATAGTGGGAACCAACTGAGGGCAGAGGGTTTGGTTTTGGTTTAGATAAATATCCTGTAAGATAGCACCTTTACGAAAGAGACCAATAGAACTCTACCATAATAATAATGATGATGACTGTTAAAAAAAAAAAACAAAACCTTTGGTGAGTAGTATCTGGGATCTTAATAGCCTGTGAGCGGCCACCTAAGATACTCCACTGGTCTCACCCCTTCAGGAGCAAGGGAAAATGAAGAAAATTAAAGACACAAGGGAAAGATTAGTCCAAAGGACTAATAAACCACAACTACCACGGCCTCCACCATTTTGCATCTAGTACAACTAGATGGTGCCTGGCTACCACCACTGACTGCTCTGACAGGGATCACAAGAGAGGGTCCCAGACAAAGATGGAGAATAATGTAGAACAAAATTCTAACACACAAAAAAAGACTAGACTCACTGGCCTGACAGGGACTGTAGAAACCCTGAGAGGATGGCCCCCGACACCCTTCTAGCTCAGTAATGAAGTCACTCCTGAGGTTCACCTTTTAGCCAAAGATTAGACAGACCTGTAAGACAAAATGAGACTAAAGGGGCACACCAGCCCAGGGGCAAGGACTAGAAGGCAGGAGGGGACAGAAAAGCTGTACAGGGAACCTAAGGTTGAGAAGGCAGAGTACTGACATGTCCTGGGGTTGTTAACCAATGTCATAAAACAATATATGTAGTAAGTGTTTAATGAGAAGCTAGTTTGTTCTGTAAACTTTCATCTAAAGTACAATTTAAAAAAAAAAAAAAAAAAAGGCCCTTTAAATCCTTCCTATCAATGGAATGGAGTCCCTGGGTGGTACAAATGGATAACTGCTAACCAAAAGGTTGGAAGTTTAAGGCCACCCAGAGGCACCTTTAAAGAAAGGCCTGGTGACCTACTTCCAGAAAAATCATTCACTAAAAATTCTATGGCACAATTAGATAGGAACCTTAGGGGGGCAGTGAGTTTATGTTATTATGGGGGAGGAACAACTCAGCAAAGGAGGGTGAGAATGATCGCACAACTCGAGGAATGTAATCAATGTCACTGGATTGTACATGTAGAAACAGTTGAATTGGTGCATGTTTTGCTGTGTATATTCTCAACAACAACAAAACAAAAAAAAACTCCTATGGAGCACAGTTCTACTCTGATACACGCTGGGTCACCACGAGTGGGTTCCGATTCAATGCAACTGGTTTATCAATGGAATGGGATACAAATAAATAACAAAAATAACAATAAATTAGAAAGAGGCATGCTCTCGAGGGAAAAGAATAGGTCTCAGCTACAGAGGAGCAAGGAGCTAAGATTCTGGGATGATGAGAGTGGGGCAGAGGGTATTTGGGAGTCAGCGGGGGAAGGACAGACAGATGCTGTGAGAACCCAGGATGGGCTGCTAAGAACTCAAGAGTCAGTCCACTTCCTCCTCCGCTTTGATGCTATGAAGCCACTGCTACAGGCCCTGTCCAGCAACAGGTTCCCAATGGTCCCTTCCATCATTGGTGGTGCCAATTCAGAAAATTTTGCCCCAGATCTCCACTTCCCACCCGCTTTTTTGGCAGAAACCCTGAGAAAGAGGGCTCAGTCCAATCCTTCCCTAAACCAAACACTCCTTTAACTAGACATGTTGTTGTTGTTAGGTGCCATCAAGTCAGTTCCAATTCATAGTGACCCTATAGGACACAGTAGAACTGCCCCATAGAGTTTTCAAGGGGTGGCTGGTGGATTTGAACTGCCAACCTTTTGGTCAGCAGCCGGGCTCTTAACCACTACGCCACCAGGGCAGTTAGAGAACCTTAATCCTGCTTGATGGCTCCCAAATACTCTTAACTACCTTTCCAACAAGCCCCTTAACAGGATTAATCTCACAAAGTATTATTTTTAGAATTCAGTTCAAAGCACTATCTCACACATTTTCTCTCAGCATTGCTGAGATGCAGGAAAAATATGTTGATTTACTTTCCCCATTCTACAGATAATGGCATCAAGAGCTTAAATGGTTGGCCCAAAAATACATCACAATTAGGTATTTTGAACCAGCCACAGAATTTGGAAGGAGGAGGGCAGGAAATAATCAGCCTTTTCTTCTGATCCCAATGTTCCTTCCACCTGGTCTTTACTAGGCCCACACCTTTCACTCATAACAACCTCTTTCTTTTCACATCCATGGGACCATGTCCTCCTCAAAGAAATCCCCAAAATATCTGGATTACTTTGGTACCTTATCTACAAATTCATACTGCACCGTCTACTGTGAACTGCAACATCAAAGCAATTAATCAATCCAATGCTGAGGGGCCTCACGATGTTTTACTTCCTCATCTCTAATGGCCATCGCCCACACTGACATCAGCTGACCACATCTGTGGCCATACCTTAAAGCTAATCACTTGAAATCTCTCCACCTCTAAGATCTCAGATGCTGTCGTTAGTCTGCGTGACCACAGCCTCCCATCCTGCCACCACTCCTATACTCCACAGGCTCTGAGCAGCACGTTTCATGACTTACCAGCCCCTCCAGCTTCACCTTGTCAATTCCTAGCCTAGATTTGTGCAACCATGCACTCACTAGCACCTTGGAATCTCCTGTCTCAAACTCCTCTGTGGGCCCTGACAACTATCAAAATATGGATTAACCCAGTAACACTCTGATGATGAAAAGTTACATCATCATGCCAACAGGCTTCCCAAAAAGTAACACTCTCTACCTTATATAAAAACTTAACTTGAATTGAATCACAGACTTCAAGGAAAAAAAAAAAAAAACACAGAAGAAAATCTTCAAGATCTAGGGCTAGGCAAAGAGTTCTTAGATTTGACACCAAAAGCATAATCCATAAAAGGGAAAACTGATAAACTGGACCTCATCAAAACTTAAAACATTTGCTCTGTGAAAGTCCTTGGGAGAAAATACACACAAACCATATATCCAATGAGAGACTAGTATCTAGAATATATAAAAAATACATCAAAATTAAACAGTAAAAAAAAAATCCAATTAAAAAATAGGCAAAAGACAGGAAAAGACATTTCACTGAAGTAGATATACAAATGATAAACAAGCACATGAAAAAATGTTTAACATCATTAGACATTAAGAAAATGCAAATTAAAACCACATGAGTTATCATTACACACCTATCAGAATGACTAAACAATAGTGACAATGCCAAACACAGGCAAGGATGTAGAAAATGTAAAATGGTACAGCTCCTCTGCAAAACTGCAGGGCACTTTTTTTAAAAAACTAAAACATGCAACTACCATATGACCCAGCAGCAATTGCACTCTTGGGCATTTATCCTCCAAAACTGAAAACTTATGCTCACACAAAAAAACTGTAAATGAATGTTCATAACAGCTTTATTTGAAATGGCCAAAAGCTGAAATCAGCCCAGAAGTCCTTCAACGGGCAAACGGTTAAACCAACTATGGTATACACATAAATAAATAAGTAATACACAGCAATAAAAAGGAATGAACCATTGATATACACAACAACTTGGATGAATCTCCAGAGCATTAGGATAAGCGAGAAAAGCCAATCCCAGAATGTTACGTGCTATATGATTCCATTTATAAAACATTTTTAAAATGACAAAATTTTAGAAATGGAAGACAAATCTGTGGTTACCAGCGGTTGTTGTTATTGTGTGCTGTCAAGTCAATTCCGACTCACAGTGACCCTATATGACAGAGTAGAACTGCCCAGAAGAATTTCCTAGGCTGTAATCTTTATGGGAGCAAATCGCTAGGTCTATTCTCCCACAGAACCTCTGGTGAGTTCAAACTACTGACCTTTTGATTAGCAGCCAAGTGCTTAACCATTGCACCATCAGGGGTTAGAAATGAGGAAAGCAGGGGAGATTTGGATATAGTTATAAAAGTGCTATCTCTCTACTCCCTCACTATTACAGACATCCCATTTAAAATCCATGCTAGTTCTGTCCTTGGTTAACTTGTGAGCTTGGGATTCTCTCCGGCTAGCAGCCATTCTCACAGCTTTCGGGATGACTTCTCTGATGGTGAGTCCTCAACCTACCTCTACAATCTCAGCCTGCACCAATATCCAACTTCCCACAGGTCATCTTCATCTAGATAGCCACCCAGTACCTCAAACACATGATAAAACTCAACTCCTTGCTCCTCTCTCCTCTACAAACCTGTTTCTCCTGTCTCCACTCCCCTTCATAGTCATCCTCCCCTCATCAGCCAGAAATGGAACCGTGAAATTGTCTTTAACTCCTCCCTCTCTTTCACAAATCACATGTGGACAACCAGTCCTGTTGGTTCTATCTCTGAAACTACTCCCTTCTACCAGCACTGCCAGTATCGTAGTTCAGGTCCTCCTCTCCCACTGGACCACTGCAATAGCCACCTAACTTACCTTCACGCCTCCAGAGTGTGCTTGTGAAACACGGGCTGCATCATATCATCTCCTGAAAAAATGTAACGTCTTCCTCTGCCCTCAGAATAAACATCAGACGCTTTGATGTAGCGTTCAAAGTCAGCCACAATACGAGGTCAAGCCACAGTGCCAGGCTCATCTACCATCAAACCCAGGACAGACTCTAGTTTTTATACTCGCCAGAGCTGGACCTTTCAGCCGTTCCATACTCATGCTGTTCCTTTTGGCCTGAATGTCCTTCCCTTCTCTCTCTCTCCCCACAGTGGCAGGTCTGCACCTTTGCTCCTGGAATCTCTTAGAGCTATATGCAAAAATCCTGTCACTACTTACAAATGTGCATTTTTCTGGGGACAGGATCCACAACTTTCTACAGATTCTCAATAGGTTATATAATCCAAAGTAAATTTAAAAAAACCTACTAAGTAGCCTTTTCCCAAAGTTCAAAGCTTATCTCAGATAATTCTCTTTCCCCGTCTGACTCTCAAATATACCCATGTGCAGTCTCTAATCACACTCATGCCTTCCATTGCTCTGCCACTAAACTCCATTTGTATCTCTACTACAGAATGACCTTTCAGCCATACTCATACTGTCTTAAGTTGTACAGACTGCCTTGGTTTCAAATTTATCAGCTCCACAGCACACTTACTGTGTGTTCTTGGGCAAGTCACTTCACCTTGCTTGGCCTCAGTTTCCTCAGCTATAAAATGGGGATAAAAACAATACCTATACCATTGGGTAGCTATGAGGATAAACAAGGAAACACATTCTAAACCAATGAGAAAGTGCTGTTGTTATAAGTTGTCGAGTCAGTTCTGACTCACAGGGGCCCTACGTACAACGGAACAAAACACTGCCCGGTCCTGCATCATTCCCACAACCGTTGCTATGTTTGAGCCCATTGCTGTAGCCACTGTAGCAATTCATCACATTGAGGGTCTTTCTCTTTTTTTGCTGACCCTCTAACTTTATCAAGCATGACGTTCTTCTCCAGGGACTGGTCCCTCCTGATAACATGTCCAAAGTATGTGAGACAAAGTCTCACCATCCTTGCTTCTAAGAAGTATTCTGGCTGTACTTCTTCCAAGACAGATTTGTTCCTTCTTTTGGCAGTCCACTGTATATTCAGTATTCTTCACCAACCCCCTAATTCAAATGCATGATTCCTGTTAAGTCTTCCTTATTCATTGTCCAGCTTTTACATGCATATGAGGCGACTGAAATACCATGGCTTGGGTCAGGCACACCTTAATCCTCAAGATGACATCTTTGCTTTTTAACACTTCAAAGAGGTCTTTTGCAGTAGACTTGCCCAATGCAATACATTGTTTGATTTCCTGACTAATGCTTCCATGGGCATTGATTGTGGATCCAAGTAAATTGAAATTTTTGACAACATAAATCTTTTTTCTGTTTATCATGATGTTGCCTACTGGTCCAGTTGTGAGGATTTTTGTTTTCTTAATGGTGAGGTGTAATCTATACTGAAGACTGTAGTCTTTGATCTTCATCAGTAAGTGCTTCAAGTCCTCCTCACTTTCAGCAAGCACGTTGTGTCATTTGCATAACGCAGGTTGTTAATGAGTATTCCTGCAATCCTGACACCACATTCTTCTTCATAAAGTCCAGCTTCTCAGATTATTTGCTCAGCATACAGACTGAATAAGTATGGTTAAAGGATACAGCCCTGATGCACACCTTTCCTGATTTTAAACCATGCAGTATCCTGTTATTCTGTTCAAACAACTGCCTCTTGGTCTATGTACAGGTTCCTAGTGAGCACGATTAAGTGTTCTGGAATTCACATTCTTGACCGTGTTATCCATAATTTGTTACGATCCACAGAGTCAAACGAGTTTGCATAGTCAAATAAAACGCAAGTAAATATCTTTCTGGTATTCTCTGCTTTCAGCCAGAATCCATCTGACATCAACAATGATATCCCTGTTTACATGTCTTATTCTGAATTTGGCTTGAATTTCTGGTAGCTCCTTTCAATGTACTGCTGCAACTGCTTTTGAATTATCATCAGCATAATTTTACTCACGTGAGATATTAATGATATTGTTCAATAATTCCTGTATTCCGTTGGATCACCTTTCTTTGGAATGGACACAAATACGGATCTCCTCCAGCTGGTTCACCAAGTAGCTGTCTTCCAATTTCTTGGCACAGACAAATGAGCACTTCCAGGGTTGCATCCATTTGTGGAAACATCTCAATTGGTATTCTATCAATTCCTGGACCCTTATTTTTCTCCAATGCCTTCACTGTAGCTTGGACTTCTTCCTTCAGTACTGTCGATTCTTGATCATACGCTACCTCCTAAAATAGTTGAACGTCAACCAATTCTTTTTGGTACAGTGACTCTGTGTACTCCTTCCATCTTCTCTGAATGCTTCCTGCATCATTCAATTTTTTGCCCACATAATCCTTCAATATTCCAACTCGAGGCTTGAATTTTTTCTTTTTCAGTTCTTTCAGCTTGAGAAATGCTGAACACATTCTTCCCTTTTCCTTTTCTTCTCATTTTGAGTCGTGCCACATCAGCAAACGAAGGCCCCAAAATCTTTACTCCATCTGCGTCATTAAGGTCAACTCTACTTTGAGGAAGCAGCTATTCCCCAGTCATATTTTGAGTGCCTCCCAACCTGAGGGGCTCATCTTCTGTCACTATATCAGACAATGTTCCACTATTATCCATAAGGTTTTCACTGGCCAATTTTTTCAGAAGTAGATCCCCAGGTCCTCTTCCCAGTCTGTCTTAGTCTGGAAGCTCCACTGAAATCTGTCCACTATGGGTGACCCTGCTGCTATCTGAAATACTTACAGCTTCCAGCCATTACAGCAACACATAAGCCGCCGCAGTGTGACAAACTGACAAACGAGTGGTAGGAGAAAGTGTTAGCACATAATAATTGTTCAAAATAGGTCAGCCATTTTAATTACAATTATTTTATACCTGTTGTCGCCATCTGCTCTCCCAGCAGCTAGCAGACCCTCAATGAATGATTCAGAAATTCATGTCTTCCTGAAAGCCAAGGCTCATTCCCTGCCACAGCAAAGCTGTGGGAAAGCATAACTCAGTAATAATTTAACATTCCTTTCCTTCTCCTACCTTATGACCAATTCTTGAGCCATCCTAATTGGCTCTTTTTTATCCAGATTGCACAATGGCTTACACCTTGTGCATAAATCTCTGAATGCCTCCCACACATTACACTTCCCAATCAAAACACTGATGACGCTGGCTTTGCTATTCTCACAGAAACTAAACGATTTCAAAATCCCCCATTACTCATCTGTTCTAAGGATTCCAGAATTAACCCTTATCCTACTACTGTGCCCACTGTGAGCAATCTAACAAGACCATTAAATCTACCAACACCTTTCTCTTTTTTTCTCTTTCCTCCCAGTCAATTCCTCTAGCAGTAGAGGCCCTCTGGCCTCGGAGGCGTAGTCATCCACCTTTCTTTGTTTTAACCGATAACCCATGTATGCATATGTTCAAGAAACATTACTGACACTTTCTATATCCAAGGCCCTGAGATACAGCCTGTATAAGACAGTCAGAGTCCCTGCCTTCACGGAGCTTCCAGTCTGTTCCAGGGGCGCAGCAGCTCTTTGTGCTTCACACTGAAACACACACCAGAAATAAGAGGTCATAAAGAAAGAGGAAATCAAAAGACACCACACATTGTTCAGATGGAGGAGAAAACAGAAACAAAACCAGCTGCCATCAATTCCTACTCATGGTGTCCCAATGTATGTCAGAGTAGGTAGGACTGTGCTCCACAGGCTGTTCAATCATTGTGATCTTTTGGAAGCAAACTGTCAGGACTTTCTTCTGAGGTGCCTCAAAACCAAAAACCAAACCAAACTCGTTGCCGTCAAGTTGATTACGACTCACAGTAGAACTGCTCCATAGGATTTCCAAGGAGTGGCTGGTGGATTCAAACTGCTGACCTTCTGATTAGCAGCCGAGTTCTTAACCACTGTGCCACCAGGGCTCCGAGGTGCCTCTTGGTGGGTTTAAACCACCAACTTTTCAGTTAGTAGCCCAGCACTTAACCATCTGTGCCACCCAGGGACACCTAGATGGAGAAAGGGGAAGGGCAAAGTTAAGCTCTGGCCCCAAGGGTCACTTTCCCAAGGCCTGGAGTTCCTACAGGGCTTGGATTCTACAGCCATTTCCTGGGAACTCCAGGGATGCAGGCCACCCTCCCATTTCTCAGACATGCTGTGAAAGTTGAGTATCTCATTAAAGGGTGATTCTGCCTTTCCTTGGCCAGTTCTCTAGAATAGGAGGAACAGGCCTATCTGAACTTGGGGACCACAGATTTCAGTCTCTTTGCCTACACTGGTTAACTAGTGCACTCATGTTTGCTTGTGTGCAGACTCTCATTCTGATATTCCTTTTCAGTTTTGCTACCAGCTCACTAACAGGGCCCCCTAACCTCCTCCTGTCTTGTACTCCTGTAAAGTGAGCAAAGGGGCAATTCAAAATTCTGTGCGCCCCTGGCTGTGGAGGACTGACTCAGAGTCACCTTCCTCCTCACCTTCTCTGATGCTTCCAATTCAGCTCTCTGGGGCTGAGCAGTAGCCCTGGCTTCCCAGCAAGAAAGAGTCCCTCCCACTGAATTGCTGGGTGGAGGGCTGTTGGGACCATGGTCTCAGGGAACATCTAGCTCAACTGGCATAACACAGTTTATAAAGACAATACTCTACATTCTACCTTGGTGGGTAGCGTCAGAGGTCTTAAAAGCCTGTCAGCGGCCATTTAAGATACTCCACTGGTCTCATCCCTTCGGGAGGAAGGGAGAATGGAGAAAACAGGGTACAAGGAAAAGATTAGTCCGAAGGACTAATGGACCACAGCTACCAAGGCCTCCACAAGACTGAGTCCAGTACAGCTAGATGGTGCCCAGCCACCACCACTGACTGCTCTGACCAGGATCACAACAGAGGGTTCTGGACAGAGCTGGAGAAGGATGGAGAACAAAATTCTAACTCACAAAAAAAAAGACCAGATTTACTGGCCTAAAGGAGACTGGAGAAACCCCTAGAGTATGGCCCCAGACACCCTTTTAGCTCAGTAGTGAAGTCATCTCCGAGGTTCACCGTTCAGCCTGGGAGCGGACAGCCCCATAAAACCAAATGGGACTAGTGAGGCACAGCAGTCCAGGGACAAGGGCCAGAAGGCAGAAGGGGACAAGGAAGCTGGTGATAGGGAACCCAAGGTTGAGTAAGAATAGTGTTGATGTGTTGTGAGGTTATTAACCATTGTCATAGGGTAACGTGTACTAACTATTAAATGAGAAACTATTTTGTTCTGTAAGCCTTCATCTAAAGTGAGAATAGCAGCACAATTGGAAGAGCGTAGTCGATATCACTGAACTATGCATGCAGAAATTTTTGAAATGGTGTATCTTTGGCTATGTATATTTTCACCAAAAAAGAAAAAAAAAAAAAGGTCACAAACGGAGAGGGTTGACATGTTGTGTGGCTGTTAACCAATGTCATAAAACAATATGTGTAGTACTGTTTCATGAGAAACTATTTGTTCTGTAAGCCTTCACCTGAAGTACAATAAAAAATAAAAAAGAAAGAGTCCCTCCCCAGAGCTGTCCTAAGGAAGGACCCAGAAGACATTTGCACCTAAAAGGAGAAAGTCACTGCCCAGCAATTGCTCTGCCCAGACTGCCTGTAGGATCCTAGGGTACTGAAATCTTGGGACATCTTCCTGGTCATCATCGGGGCCAGCCTTGTGATCTGGGATCTCCACACTGGGTTATTTGAGATGCTCTCCTCCTGCCAGCATCAGGCCAGGTGTCCTGGACATCGGTGGCCAAGAACGGGCTTCAAAAGCTTAAGTGGAAGGCGACCATCTTCAAAGGGCTCTCAGACTTCCCAGAAAGCTTTGGCTCACAGCCCTGACCTCAGGTCAGTGTTTCCTGCAAATGAACTTGTGACAGCTTCATGAGGGCAGGGACTGTGTCTGTCTAGTTCACTGCTGAGTTCCCGACAACCCCTACACCAGGGGGCTGGAACACAGCCGGCAAGACTCAATACTGATTTGTTAAACAACATTCTAATAAGGATGGCAACTAACAAAACGAAGGAAGGAACAGAAGTACACTGGAAAGAGCCCAAGTTTTGGAGTCAGAGAAACCTAAATTTGAAGCCTTCCAGCTATACCATTTATTGGTCACATGCAAGTCACTTTGCTTCTCTCAAGCCTCCACTTCTTCCTGTACAAGTAGGGATCACAATACCCACCTCAAAGGGTTGTTGTGAGCATCCGATGGAAATTATATGTAAAGTCTTTTTTTTTTTTGTAATTGTACTTTAGGTGAAGGTTTACAGAATATATGTAAAGTCTTAACATGGCAGTACACGGCAGAGGGTACTTCTTTATTTTACATTAATAAACACTTATATACTATAATTCTTACGTGTGTCAGACACTATTCAAACATGGTTGGGAGGACTGCAGACCACAATTAGTTCATTTAAATTCTTTTAACAATGCTTTGAAGTAGAATTTATTTTAACCTATTTGGCAGTTGTGGAAATTGAGGCACAGAGAGGTAAAGCAACTTGCCCCACGTCTGATACCTAGAAGTGGTAGGGCCAGGATTCACATTAATCCCAAGATCCACACTTTTAAGTACTACACATCTCTGCCTCTGTAGCAAGCAGTCAATGAATATTAATTCCTGTCCCCCGGTTTGATTATGGGAGATATCTGACCACATTATCAAACTGGGGTTTTCAGTTGCCACAGAAACAAATTTGAGGGTTCCCGTGGTTGACTGCTTAGTTTTGTTGTGTTTTAAACCCTGCTCCTCTGAAATCCAATTTCGGGTAAGTTTGTTGATTAAGAACTTCCCTCCCATCTTCATATCCCATAATCTCCTCCCCCACCATTTACCAGAAAAAGACACACACTTCTGGGTTTAAAAAAAAAAAAAAAGGTAAGAGAAGAAATGAAAGACGAGAGAGAGAGAGAGAGAGAGAGAGAGAGAGAGAGAGAGAGAGAGAGAGAGAGAGAGAGAGAGAGAGAGAGAGAGAGAGAGAGAGAGAGAGAGAACACGTGGGTTCACCCACAACTAATTATCAGTAAGGAGAACTGCTTACACGTGAGGGTGCCCAAGGCAGAAGTAATCTACCCACACGGAGAACAACTATATCCAGTCTCAGGTTCCCCACAGGCCAAGGTAGCACAGGGAGAGAATTAAGCCATCTCCTCCAACGGCCCAAACCTCATCATAAAGAGAGCTTTCCATTCTTCCCCTCTGCAAGACTGCATTTGCCCTACTGCCTACCATGAAGGAAATTTCATTACCCAAATAAATCAGTGCTGCACTTGACCTTGCTTCTCCAGTGGCTCAGGATTAGTGACATCATGATGCACTTTACGAATGCTCAGAAATACTGGAATAACCCTCTCGAGTCAAAAACACTTGGTATTTCACTAAAAGGCATTAAATTATTTTGATTTTACTACATGGAATCCAAAATGCTTTCAATGTTTTCATTTTCAGAACACTCAGGGAAGAAGTATGCTCTTAAGAAATCTCCGAATCCTGGTCTGGTTTGCGTCCTTATTCGTATCCAGTAAGACGGGGAGCAAGCCAAAACCCAAGGAACAGCAGCTCTGGGTCCATACTACTCACATGACTCAATCCCTGAGTGGCTGAGGTCCCACTGTGAAGGCTACCAAATCAACCTTTTCTCGTCCTCAAAGTCACAAGGCAGGTCACAGGCAGCTTGCAGGCACCTAGGGAAAGTTCCTCTTCAGGCATCTAGCCTATATCTTCCATAGCCCTGCTAGCCACCATGTTTCCCTTCCAAAGTAGCAGTAAAAGCAGAACTCATCCATCTTGGCCAAAGAGAGGGAGCTGAGTGGGATGTTTTCTCCTGGAAGTGAGGGTGGCTGCGGGGTCCCTGCAGCAAATGCACTTCCTGTACCCCGCACCGGGATACACGACCCTGCAAGCTACTACTCAGCCTGGTGAAAAACCCACAATGAAGAGACCTACCCTTCCCAAATGAGGTGTAATTCCTAAAGCTGCTTGCTCAAAAGGACTGCCCTGTTTTAAATCTGGCTGGCCACCAACACAGTAAGCGTAGTGCTGATTTAAGGAAAAGAAAATCCACAGGTGCGCTCAGGGATCACTCAGAATATAAGTAACCCTGGAAATTAAATACAAGCTCACACAACTAGCACCATGTTTGTCAAATGACTTATAATTCTTACAGGGTCACAAGTCACAAAATTACAGTACCATGAAATGCACAAGTCTGAGGGATCCACGGACATCATCTACTTTACCCTCTTTATTTACAGAGGAGAAAACTGGAGACCCCACACCAAGAGGAGGGTTGTCCAAGTTCATGGCTGGCAGAAAACTAAAACCCAAAGCTTCTCAAATCCATTACTCCTTTTCCTGGTCTGCTGTCTCTGAAACTCAATTACCAACAGGAGTTTCATATTTTCATATGAAAATTTTTTTTAGGACTGAGTTATATGCAAGTGGGTTAAATCTACCACGGCTGCTGTCTAAAAAGGAAAATCTTAATGGGAAAAAAAAAGCAAAACTGAAGTTTAAAAAATTAACTTTTCCTTTGAATTTATGTTCCCAGCCCAGAAGCCCCCTTACACTAAAGGACAGTGCCTTTCCCAGTATTCCCTGTGAGAAATGAAATGCTAGTAGTTATTCCCAACCAGGATTTCCAATATCATGTCAATATTTTAGATCAAGACAATTTCTGGGCAAACAAATGGGAGTTGTACAAGATAGAGTGTCCTGAAGCCACCCTTCACTACACATTATAAAATAGTCTTCAAAGAAGTCACAAAGATTAAAGTGCTTTTCTCTGCCTTTAAAAGAGGAGAAAGTTTCATTTTCAGGTATGAAGACAAGACCCTGAAATAAAATAGTCAGGCTGAGGAAAAGGAGCTCAGGGTTCTCCGAATGAGGAAAGATACCAACTGGAAAACTAAGGCACTGAAACTTTCTGCCCACAGCAGCTGAGATATTTCATCCCAAGTCTATTTCATCAGACATAAAGAAGCTTCTGTGGCTACACAGGAACACACAAGAGCCTACAACAAATGCTGAAGGTTTGGGTTCTCTCTCTCTTTCCTGTGTGTGTGACACAGACAGGCTGAGAGACGCCAATGCTGCCGAAAGAAAAATTTCCCTTGTTTCCATTACATCATCCAAGTTGGAGAGGGGGAGGGTGGAGTGGGGGGCACAGCTGGTGGCAGCTGCACCACCATCTGCTTTCTCTTTAGCAGTGTGTGCTAGTTTGAGCTGCAGCCTCCTACGGCTCCTGATAAGAGGAAGTGCAGTATTAAAGGCACAACACCATATTATGGAAAAGCTTTAAATTATTTAGAAATAAATCACTCCCATGGTAAGTTAACAACCTCGGGTACGTTGCTGAGCTGGTTTTCTTTGAGTTTAGGTTATTTGTTTGCATCTCTTTAGACTCAGCTACAGAGCAAATTCTGTCAACTCAACCTGCCCAATTAGACAAGCAGAATGGACAAGCAATCACCTGCCAGCTGTCTCTCAAAAGGTAAGCAGCCAAAAAGTACAGGTTTCCAGCTACAAGTATTTACGGAAGGAGTGGAGTCTGCCCAAACCCGGTACACAAGCCCCACACCAGTAGATGGAGATTCATTGCTGCCTTTGGCATCCCAAGAGGTCAACCAGTCTCACTCCCCTCGGCACTCCTGGAGTTTCCTTCAGAACACACTGTAGGGTGCCGCCTTGCAGAACGGGAGAACAGCAAAAGTATCCTCTGGGGTTAATGCCTAATAAGGCTATTCAACTGCAAACTGGCAGCAAAGCATCTAACTGGTGTTCAATGGTCTAATCAAGCCCGTGTACACATTTTATCTGGCCTATACAGGGTTGTGGGAAAAAAATTAGTAGATTTCATATAAACATTTTGATTGCTGGCTCTTACTGAGGGTGTAGGGGTAGGGGAATCAAGAGATATAGCAACACGATGTCTCCATTCCTATGTGGCACCAGTTACCTGGAGCTAAGCAGCAATGCTTCATTTAGATGGAGCATATGTTCTGAGGAACTGGTCCCCACCACTCAGCATCTGCATCTGCCACTGAAACCATCTATACTCCTATCTGTACCTTGAGAGCTTTTGCTGTAATACCACTGAGCACATAGGAGAAGAAAACCCCAGAGAGTGATTTCCCAGTGGTCCTTCATCTATTCTCCTCTTTAGTTGAGATTCAGGTACTCATATGACAAACTAAAATTCTGCAAAGATTATCCAACCCAATACAATGAATGGATTTCAGTAGAAGGCCAGCTACAACCTACCCCCTACTTCAATCAAAGCAGATTGTGGTATTTTAAATGCGCATTCCAGGCCAACTTACCATACATTTTGCCTTCGTCTGATAAGATGATTTTCCTCCTCCCACATGGTGGATAGATAGCCAGGGCCTCCTGAAAGCTCTGCTCAATGTCGGGGCTCCAGACTCCTTCAGCATCATTGTCAATTGGCTTATCTGCAGAGTCACTCATCCTTTCCATGTTTTCGGCAGGGCTCTCACTGCCGCTCCAGCTGCTGGGCTCAATTTTGGCGGTTGGATTTTCCAAGCCGAAGCCTGGAATCTTTTCAAGAAAATAAACCTAAAAGAGAAATCACGAGATAGTATGATAAGGACGTGGTATCCACAAAACATTCTGCTCTTGCTAATTCTTGTGCAAATTCTTTGGTCGTCAACTTTGCTAGGAGAATAATTCCCGGCAGAGAATATGGAATGTTGCGTCCATGTGGCTTTTGTTCTCTATGTATCCTGTTAAGCACTCATACAGAAATGCAATGGCAAGCAGAAGTCAGATAATCTTCCCAGATGAGAGGAAATTTTCATCTGAGAATAGTACTTACTCTGAGTTGCAAGTTTGCAGTGAATCATGCAAAAACCATTTACTCAGCGTGCCAATGGTTAAGTGCTTGGCTGCTAACCAAATGGTTGGTGGTTCGAATCCACCCAGAGACACCTTGGAAGAAAGACCTGGCGATCTACTTCCAAAAAACTGCCACTAAAAACCCTACGAAACACAATTCTACTCTGACACACATGGGATCACCATGAGTTGGAATCGAGTTGACAGCAATTAGTTTTACTACCTACCAGGGGCACTTTGGTCAATGAAAACCAAGCGTAGGTAACTAAAACAAGTTGTTGACAAACAAAGTAAAATAAAAGATGCCCTCCTTGCTGTGGCAACTGGTACCATAACTTTGAAATGTCAAACCATCCCAATACTCATAACTCCAAGAAGCAAGACGGTAGCAGGATGGGGAGGGAAAGAGGAAGATTATTTTGCTATCACAAATACTCATTCCACAGAGACAGCAGCTGCCAGCTGGCCTGGACCTACTATCCTATGGCATTTATCTTCTGGGCTTTTCCCTGCACAGTGAGGTCTCTTTTCTACTCTCAACTCCTAGACTGTAACCTTGAAAGAGGAACCAAGTTGCTCCCATTTCTGTATTCCCTGCAACGTCCATCACAAGTGCCTAGCACATGTGAGGAAATGTTCTATACCCACATGGGGCACTTCATCTTATAACCTACTCTGCATTCTGATCACATGACACCTGTGGGAGAGTCTTTCATTTATTTTCTACTGTAGCCCTGAAGATTACAGAACCCAAAGAAATCTTTCTCAAATATTTATTCCCCTTAAATTATGCATGTAACCTAAGGTCATAAAGCGATAAGCTTTCAAAACAAATGTCAAACTGGCATAACACCAATGTGAAAATGATCTAATCCAGCACTCCCTGCTGTCCAGCACACCAACATATCAATATTCCTTTGCTGAAAGGGCATCAGATCACAAATTCAAAGGTTTCCCAAAAAACGGGGAGACAAATTGCTCCTGGGGATTGACTGAAAAGGGGAGGTGCGAGCCTGAGTGGGGAGGGCTTAGTGTGACCGTGGTTTCTCCTTCACCCCTCACCTCAATTCCATGAAGCCTTACAGCAGAGGCACTCAGGACGCCAGGAAGTGCTAGTGGCCCCACCCAGCACCAGGGACTGCTCCATGTTCCAGGGCAGTCACCACAAATCTGTCTTCTTTCCTTCTCTCTCCCAACTGGATCTCATTGCCCTGCCCTCCCCCAGCTGTTTATATCAGCGGATACCAGGTGCAGAGACTCTGAGGCACGTGAACATTACACAATTAATGGTGTAACTGGTGGGTGCTTTTGGCTTCTTACCCCGACATCTTTTTAGATTTGGCAGCAGTTAGACCGAAGAAACCCTCAGGTTGTCTGCCTTTAAAGGCTGCCATTGATCCATCATTCAAAGAACTTGTTTGCAAAATATTTACTACTTCTTACCAACACATGTACATTTACACAGGACTTTAAAAATTGACAGATGTTAAGGTGTAATTTATGCCACAGGAAAGGATTTTATGATTGACCCCCAGATGAACTCTACAATGCCTGCAGTGTGGGCCATTTGAATTCTCAAACTATTACACTTTTTGTTGGGATCCAAGAGTCTTACAAAATTCAAGCTGAACTGTACTCTACCCTAGTGACTGTTCTAGCTCCATAAGTGGTTTACTGGAGAAATTTTAAGAATAAGAGTGAATTTTTTAAACAGTGGCTATCCCACCTATCCCCTCCCAAATCTTCCCAAACAAAACAAAACAACACACACACACCACAGGTCAGTTGTGGAATTCTGGGCCGCTCACAGCAGTATGAATTAACTTCAGGGAGCTACACTGAAGACAGATACTGAACGTACACAGCATTCGACCAGGATAGTAGAGGGATGGAATCCAGGACAGTGAGGGCTAGCTGAAGGGACCAGGGAGCTTAACCAAACACTGTGCTCCATAGTGTTCAATGCCTGATCTTTCGGAACTAGACTATCAGGCCTTTCTTCTGAGGCACCTTTGAGTAGACATGAATCTCCAACCTTTCAGTTAACAGATAAGTGCATTAACTGTTTGCACCACCCAGAGACTCCAGGGGAGCTTAGGTTAGCTAAAACAACATTACCATATAATTGAGAGCTTCAAAGTCTCCAGACCAAAACGCAGCAGCATCCCCATCTAATGCCTGACATTGCCTCTGAAACTTCTTACCAACTGACCACAGTCTGTGCTTGAATATCACCAATGACAGGGAACTCATTACCTTATCAGTACCATCCTTCTTCAGACTGACATGCGGAAATTCTTCTATTTGGCTAAAATCTGTCTCCTGGTTACCCTCTACCTATCCATCCCTTGTGGGTCTATTCATTTCCTGGGGAAGCCAATTTCCCCTAAAACATCTATTTAGATATGACAGGAGCTGCCCCAGGTCCCTGGCTGTCTATCTTCCAGACTAGATACAATTCACATCATCCCTCTGCCCACCCCTTACGAATGCATTCTGGTTTGTCCAGAACCCTCAATAAATGGCACTCAGAGGTGGACTTAGGATCCAAAAATCCTCTAAGTGCCCCTCTCTTCAGATACTGCTACTATATCCTATCTCCCCTACTGTGTACTTGTGCAACTGGGTTAGGGACTAAAGGCAGGAGTTTATTTATTCCTATTAAATTCCATTATTTTTAGCTTTAGCCACAGCCCAACACTGGTAAGATCCTCCTGAATCATAATGGCCAAGCTTTGTGTCATTAGACATTGAACCACCTCTGAAGAGCTGTGACTTAGGGAGGGTGTAGACTCATTCTGTGGAGGTTCCAAAGAAGATTCTTACTCAACTTCCTGCTAGTTGACCTGTTCGACAAGGGGTGGGTTGCCCTATAAGACAGAAGCAAAATCTTACTTGCTAAGCACAGGTGCTGTACTAAGTGTCTGCATGTTTTAATTCATTTACTGCAAAGGGGAAGAACTCTGTGTCCAGGCTCTTGCCATGTGGTCAACTGGATCTCAGCAGGATGGAATAACCTACTCTGGACATGGGCCCAGACACAGCCCCAGAAACTACCAGATACATAATTCACAGAGTCATACAGGCCCTTGGTTTTACAACCCAATTGTAAGATGAGGCTCAGTATGGGCAGAGTTTCTGATCACAAGACTGGGGCTGGCTGAGAAAAGCTCCTGTACTGGATACCAAAATAACCATTCTGGCGTTCCATCCCTCAGGTCCTTTCCAGCCCAGCTCAAAATCCACCTCATCCTGGAAACTGTCCTGGATTCAGTGGCTCAGAGAGTACCAGCCTTAAGAGTATCCTAAAAACATACAGAATTAATTATCACTCCCAACAAATCTACCTGGTTTCTGAATTTATAGCAACAAGCACCTGCTTATTATGACAATAAGATCTAATCAAGGGAATTATGCATAGAATATCTGTACCTGCAAAGCTAATGTACCTACCTCACCATGCATTCTTTGAGCAGGTCAGTTAACTTTAGCTCAATTCAGTAAATGAAGAACACAGGACTGAGGACCAGACGGGAGAGGGAGTGTGTTATTTAAAACCAAACTGATCTGAGTTCCAAACCCAGCTCATCCACTAGCCAGGCAGCCCTGGCTAAATTAGTTAATCTCTCAGAAGCTCAGGTTTTCACTTGTAAAATGAAGATAATAAGTTGAATTCAATCCCAATGCAGAAAAATCATTAAGGGGTGAGGGGAACCTAGCCCACAGGGTTGCTGTAAAGACTTAGTGAGATAATGAGTGAAGATGCCGTCGTCTGTAAAACCATGAACAGATGGTCATTTATTTTCAAGTCCATCATCTCCGGGCAGTGGCATGTACCTTGGGATGCCCAAACACCTACTGATAATGGGATGGTGAAGAAATGAAGGCGCTTCCCCTAATGAGTCCCTTTGGGAAATCAACTTACAAAGGACCCTCTGCCTTACGGTCTTCAGATGACTAAATGGACAATTAATCGCTGACAAATGCCTTTATTTCTAATACTCATCTAAATCTGTACTTATTCACAGCTTCAACAGCCTTCACACTCTTCTGCGCTGTTCGGGTCACGAAAACAGCCCCTTTCAAAGAACATCTAAAAGGAATGAGAGTGGAAGGGAACTGGTTTGTTGAAAATATACTATGTATCATGCAGATCTCATATGCCTCAGTTTCCATGTTAACACTTTTCTGAAGGCTCCCTTTTTCTGGAAAGTCTTCCCAGCCCCACTATAATAAACTCCAAAAGGCTTCCAGTGACCCAAGTACTCCTGCTAACTGCCCTAACAGCCACACTCCTGAAATGGACAGTCCTATTACAATTGCCCCAGACACTTCAAGGAGAGTAACATGAGGACAGTGAAATCATACCACTGCACATTCAGCAATACACATTTTATTATAAAACCCCGAGACAGTCCAACGCGAGTGATTCTGAAGCCCTCTCTGTTCAATGAGAGTGTGCACAGAGGGATATGAGGGGGACACAGGAATCTGCTGCTCCCCTCATCTTAATTCTTGTGAGTCTCCCATAATGTAAGCATCTCATCCACTTACAGGTAATTTAAAGGCTCTTCAAGGGCAATTCTGAATACAGGTGCTTTTCATATTTAAAACTAACCCATATGATTAATGAAATCCCACTGAATACGAGAGTCCCCAAAAAGAAATTCATCTGGCTTGAGTTAGCCAGTCTTCATATTCTATGAGGAAGTAGGAAAACAGCTGGACCGCGAGTTAGGACTCTGTCTCCACCTAAGTAACCCAGGACCACATGGTGCTTACAGCCCCGTGTGTCTGAGTTTCCACTGTTACACTGAAAGTGGCCAACTTATTTATCCCTCATTATGTTCCCATTCTCTACCTATAAAAGAACTTAGCAAGCTGGTTTCTGATTGCACCCCCAGCTCTACCCCAATGCCCTTGAGGGCAGGGACTATTACACTCACCAAAGTAGCCCCACAGTACCTGGTAGAATACCTGGCGTAATATACAATGAAAGAAAGAATAAATGAACCAATAACCAGATGATGTGAACAGTCTCTGATAACAACTTGAACGAAGTTATCACTCAAACTGTCCACGAGAAGGACAGTTTTCACTACTTTCCCATTTTTCAGCCTGTCTCTGACCAAGGTGCTAATAAACAGTAGGAGCAGCTTTGACAAAAGAAATCACCTAATTAGGAAGCTGCAAGAGGACAGACTTAAACCAGGTTTAGTGTGGATAATCCAGAGTGAGCTGTATTATCCAATTTCTTGTTTATTGTATCATGATTACTAACAACCAATAGTCCTTCTGTGTTAGAAGAACAAATATGGTTTGTGTCTTCTAGGACGTATGCTTCTTCTACCACACAGGAAACCTTACTTTGGGGAGAATGGTAATTTTTGAGATACGATATTTTACGTTCTCTATTTCTTCTATTTTCCTTTTTTTTTTTTTTTTTCTGGTCCATTAGAGAAGATGAAAACCATAAGGTGAACACTCTAAGGAAAGCTCTAAGGGGGCAAAGTAGGGAGTGTTAAACCAAAGAAGTAGCCAAGGAAAAAATTCAAAGAGGTGAAAAATGGTAACAAAGCAAATCTGAGTAAGTGTGAATAGGCAGTATGTAGGGACTGGCTATGGGAGGAAAGCTAAGAAGAAAGACGTTTCTAAGAGATCAGAAGAATGCAGACACAGACATAGGTGGGAGCCATTTTACGGTTTAAAGAAACAGAATCACATGGTTGGAATGATATCTGTAGGAGACAATTCAACCAAGCATTTGAGGGTTTGAAGGTCACTATGATCTCAGTAAAAACCCATGACTAGCTCAAACTGTTCTCATGAAAGATCCCCCGAAGGGGTGGTCCAGAGAGCCTAAATAACCTGGCCAAAGCCCTATACTTAACAGAATTTGAATCCAAGGGTCATTTCTCCAGACAGAATGCACATTCCCTAGGGATATCAGACTTGCATTACACCCTCAATGGACAGTGAGCTGAAGGCTGAATTTTAAACAGAGAGAACATAGGCAGTGACAAACTCCCAGCTCTGTCCATGACTAACATCATTAACTAAAGATTTTCATTATTCCCAATGAACAGTGATGATACTTACTCACCTTCCTGAGCAGTTGGGAGGAATGACAGACACTAACGATGGTTAATTGCTTTTGCATATTTAAAGTGGGGCGTGTTCTTATTTTCCCACTATTTCAGACCTAGCCAACCTTGCTAACAAGTGCCCTGAAAATACAGGTGAGAGTCGGCAGCCTGGATTTTGTAAACAGCCATCAAGAAGACGGAACTGCAGAACATACGGCATTGTCAGAGTGACAACAGAACTTGCAGGGAATTACTGACACTGAGAACTGAGGGGACATCTGCCATGGAGCCAGAAGCAGCCATCGAGCCTTAGTGTCATATCCTCCAATTACCAATAGGTAATTACCAATTACCAATAATTTCAGCAGGGAGGAGGAATAATTACTCCTTCTCATTTTCAATAATCACTTCCAGATCAACAGGATCCATCAACAAGCCAATACATCTTCACCAAAACTCAGATGCTGAGCACCCCATTAGAGGACTAGCATTATCCTCTTGAGGTTCCCTGATTAATTCTCAGCCCCATTAGCCCTAAGCACTTGCGCAGGTGACAGCTCAAGAAAGGCTCTGATTGATTTCATGCTCTGCAGCTCTGATGGGATCACTTTGGATCACCAGCCTTTAGAGGCATCGCCTTCCTCATTCCCCTTAATGAACCTGCTAGCCATGGAGAACAGAAATTCCTGCCCCTTCCTTTCTCCCATCACCTCCACCAATCAAGCTGACCACTGCATTCCTTCACTGGTGAACTCCTTCAAAAAGACAAGGTCATTGACCCAGCTTAAGGCAGTCTATCCCATCTGACCACCCCAAAGCAAGGACTTGATGTCAACATACTGCATCCATAAGGTAGCATCAGCTGGAGAACATGGCATCTTGAGTCATGGATCCCGGGGAGGTGGGCAATTTAACCTCGCAACCCAGAAATAGACATTACTCTCTTGCTCTCAGAGAAAAAAATGCCTCAAGAGTTGGCAGTAAATAATTGGCAACAAGTACTTTAATGGAAAGGTTGCAGGTCCTCCCTCAGGAGTTAACAAAGAAGCCAAAGCCCCAAACACTCAAGAGAACCCCAAGATTAAGTTCCCAATTCCAACAGGTCTGAAGAGTGAACATACATTTCCTGTAGATTAGCCAACCTTTATGCTTACTGAAAACAAACACAGGGAAAATAATACTCAACCACTGAACTGTGGCTAAAGTCACTTTCTTAGTTGGCAAGATTCACCATCAGACTATCCTGATTCCTTAGCATTTCAAATGACAATGAGTACAAATCAAAAAATAAAAAAAGAAGACAGATGTGAACATGCTAGACAAATACACTGTGTTGGGCCACCATAAGACGAGCATTTCAGAGAGGACCCACTTAGTCCCATGCCCGAAGGAATGCCTATGAATGAGTCCCATACCATCAGCAAGCTGGCTCCCTGGGTGGCACAGCCACATGTCTTCCTGCTTACAAGAGTCAGCAGAGACTCACCCAATGTTACCCAGCCTGTTGCCCGCCAACTTAATGACATGTGGGCTCTGAACAGACTTCAAGTCCCAGCTGACATGCCCAGATGTGGCCCCTTTGGCTGACTCAGAATTCTAGTATCCACTGCATCAGGAATGGCCCTCCCTACTGTATGTATACAAAGAAGTGGTCCCAGGCCTTCTTCTCCAGTTTCTCAGACTTAGATGCTTCTTCCATTCTGGCCATGGCTCCATCTACCCTAGATTATTTAGACAGGCCATGCAGTGAGGTAAAAGCAGCAGGTATATACACAGTTCACATCTGATTGGGTCAAAAGCCAGTCAAAAAGAAAAAGATGGGATTTTAAAGTGGTTAACAGTGAAGGCCAAGCCCTGATATGGTTCCTCTATTGGACAGACTGGCATTCGGATATTCTCTAAGATCAAATGAATCCACATACATCTCATCAGCATTCTCAATGGGGGGATCCAAAATCCAGGCTTCCAACATGCACCACAGGGAAAAAAAACCTCCTCCTTCCTGTCAGCCTACTATAGTCAAAGAACAGGACTCATCACAACACTTACTTTTTCCTTCCATCCTCTTAATATCAGAAATCAGACTATCACTTTTTTTGGTGAGGTCTGGCCCATATGCCTTTGAATATCTTTTTTTTTTTTTTTAATTTTATTTATTTTTTGTTGTTGAGAATATACACAGCAAAACAAACACCAATTCAACAGTTTCTACATGCACAATTTAGTGACACTGATTATATTCTTTGAGTTGTGCAACCATTCTCCCCCTCCTTTTCTGAATTGTTCCTCCCTCATTAACATAAATTCATTGCCCCCTAAGGTTCCTATCTAATCTTTCAAATTGCTATTGTCACTTTGATCCCACATAGATAATTCTGAAAGAGTATAATGCTCAAAATAAAACAAAAAAATCCAAATCCATTGCCACAGAGTCTATTCCGACTCATAGAGACCCTACAGGACAAAGCAGAATAGCCCCACAGGGTTTGCAAGGAGCAGCTGCTGGATTCAAACTGCTGACCTTTTGGTTAGCAAACAAGCTCTTAATCACTACGCCATAATGCTCCAGGTAGACATTTTTTACTAGTTGTTAAATTATTGTTTGGTTTTAAGAAGACTTCAGGGGATGCTTTTGGTTTAAGGTTTAAAGATTATCTCAGGACAATAGTTTTAGGGCACTGATTAAGGGTAGGGTTGGGCAGCCAATTATTCTAAGTGCTCTCAATAAGTTGTACACTTGTAAAAAGTTGAATTGGAAAAAGCTGTGTGATAGATATATTTATGATGACAAAAAAAAAAAAAAAAAAAAAGGAATAGCTGCCAATGCTGTTTACCTACAACCAAAAATCTCATGGTATCTGGTTTCTTGATTTGGAGGTTTAAGGTCATGGTTTCATGGGAGATCCCAGTTAATTAGTCTAATAACATGTTTAGTGCTTCTGTTCTACCTCCTAGTTCATTGCGTAGTGCCTGGGGGTCTTAAGAGCTTGCAACCAGCCATACATGGCAAGAAAACTGGTCTCTATTAGCCAGGAGCAAAAGAGGAAGAAGTCAGAAATAGAGAAGGATATGGAATGTGTGGCTAATTGCCTACATGAACAACTGCCTCCTTTTTTATGAGACCAGAAGACCTGGATGGTGCCTGGCTACCATTACTGAACATTCTGATCAAAGATTCCATAGAAGAATCCTGATCAAAAGGAGGAGAATGCAGAACAGTACTTCCAATTCTCACGGACAGGATGAAAGTGAACAAGATAAAACACATAAAATTCTGTTTTTTCCAGTACCTTTCTGATTTCACGGTTACACCTTAGAGAATTTATTTATTTCAGGAGCTCTGAATAAACTGCTTTTATGTGATGCCATCAGTACACTGAGGGTTATTATAAGAAACATCCTCATGAAATTAGTCATTGGATTTACTTCAAGGATGCTGAGGATGTCGTTCATCGCATCACACAGATTGCTCTTTACGAAGACCCTGAAGAGAAGTTCTAACACAAACAAAATGGGTCTGTTTTCTACCTCATGGTTAACCAGCTGGGACTTTGTTTTGCTCACTGGCTGCCAAAACGCACCACACCAGACTAGCAGGCCCCTCAGAAAAAGAAGAGGCCATTTTGGTCTGCAAGTCTGGTTTCACTCCTAAATCCACTTTCGGTCCTCTCCTCTATTCCCTCCTTTTTTTTCTCCTTCTCTTCACTTTTAACTTATGCTATTTTGTAATTTGCAACAAGCTGCCTTAAGTTCATTCTGGAACGAGATGGGGTGGAACATGAAGGGGAAATTACTTCTGTTTTCTAATGATCAGTTTCAATTTAATGTGGTAGCATATTTATTCAACCTCCCTCCTGCCCACCCATCCTGCGTGCCACACACTAGAGTGACAGAGATAAGTATGCCATGACCCCTGCCCTTACAGAGAGCCCTGTCCATCAGGGAGGCAAGTAAGTAGTTATCCCTCTCCGCTGAGAAGCCTGAACTGCCCTCTCCCTGTGGAAGAGTTAATCACTCCCTCCTCTGGGTTCACACAGCACCTGTGCTGGTTAGTACCATGAGCTGACCTCACTCACTGCACAGGAATCATTTTGTCTATGTGTCTGTCACCCTTGTGAGTTTGTGAGACCTTTAAGAATTGGGTGCACGTCTTTACTCATTTTCCTATCCTTGGCACTTAGAAGAATGCCTGGCACACAGCAACTGCTCCCAAAACATGATGACTGAATGGATGCCTAAAATAATAAGCCAATCGGTGAACAAATGAAATGACCTACGACATAAGGCATCAAGAGCTACGAAAGAGGCATAAACAAAATGCTGCTGCAGCACAGAGGTAAGATGAATTTATTGTGTCTCAGGTCAGGAAGAACTTCATGGGAGGTAACATTTGGGTTGGGACTTGAAGGCTGGCTGAGTAGTATCCACCAGGCCAACCACCAGAAGAGCAGAGGGAGGCCTGTTCAGAGAAGCCTATTAGTAGAGGGGATATGATGAGGGGAGGGCAAAGCAAAAAAGCAGAAAGGATGGAGCCGAGGCTAAACGGATGAGTGGAGCCCGATCCCAAGGGATCTCACGTGCCACGACAAAGAGCTTGGACTGTTTCATGCAAAAGCAAACAGCAAAATACCCGAGACATCAAGAGTGTGTAAGCAAGTCCTGAAGGTGTCTAAGTGTGTATGTATGTGTGTACGTGTCTATTTGGGGAGACGGTGGATGAGGAACAGATTTTATATAACTGTAATCAGAACTTTTAAATCAAAAGCATTTTCAGTGTGGTCTGAGGCCAGGATTGTTCTCTAGACAAATTCAAGTGTTACAATGTGGCACTTCCCTTTAAGTATTCTAGATTTATAAGGGGGTTTTAATGCACCAGAAGACAGTGACAGTTTACACAGGTGTGCTTGTTTAAATAGCCCAGAGCCACGGGATTAACTGCACTAAGTAGCCAGTCACTCAGCTCTTCCAATATATGCTCAGACTTTGCCTGCAAACTCCCTACATAATCCCCTGCTCCGTAAAAAGAGACTGCATGCGACCACGTGGTCATGCCCAAACCCAGCATGTGGACCCACTGCCATGCTCACACAGAGGACACATGTGTCTGCATGTGGCTAGCTAATGCTGACATGAACAAATGTACAAACTAACCAAAAATATATGACGCGGCTTGTTTGCAGATTTCCACGGACTCCAATGGTCACTGATACAACTAAGTCCCCAGCCCTCAAATGAGAAATACAATCTGCCATTTACTAATGCCACAGGGATGGAGCAGCTGCAAAACAGGCCTCATACTGAGAGGGATGTAAATTTGGGGGCCAATTAAAGGCTCTTCCCATTTTTGCCCTCCAAATTTAAACATGGTCTTTGGTTTATACCCAATTCAAGCTCAGCAGGAGAAAGGATCTTGGCACTTTGGCTAGAAATTGGCTGAGGCAGGAGAAGTGGGTAGCTGTTGTTCCCCCTTCAGACAATAGGCCACTCATTCAGATAAATGTATGTTACTTCAGCACCTACTGCATGCACAGCACTAGCTCTGGGCAGTTTGCTGCAATGGCACAGTGGGGCAAGACTCCCAGCCAAAGTGGGGTGCAGCAGAAAGGCTGAGGCACCCAGTTATCAATGCACCTAATTCTGAAATCAGGCAGTAACTTCTCCTGCCATTGATTCCATGTGGCCCAGGGTGTTCTCTAGCCATTGGGCCTCATCCCTCCTCACCCCTGACATACCCCTAACAAATGAGTCAATTGTATTAAGTTAAAAAGACTAAAGGCCACAACTTGATTCCATCCACCTTTCTGAAGCTCCCCTGGGCACACACACACAGGCCATGTCTCTTGAGAAAAAAATGTGTGTATACATTTCTTTCCGGGATCACTTCCTCCCACAGGTTCTGCTTATCTTGGTAGAAAAACAAGGAACACTGAATCCTCACACACTACTGTTTAATGAAAATGTAATCTATTTCCAGTTACATCTACAAAATGCTGCTAAAGCACCACTCCCCACCCCACCCCCCTATCCCCCAGGACATTTCACAGGGCTGATTCCCTCTCATACCAGCCACTTAAAGGTGACTCTACCTACCCAAGGTAATTTAAGTGACCAAAGGCCCACAGGTTTAAAAAAAAAAAAACTCACATACACATAACCTGGCATACTGGAGACTGCCACCACTAAAACTGCTTCTCTGTATTAAGTAAAGGCGCTCATAAAGATCCATGAAGGATTTCCCCGGACCTGGAGGAGGGAAACCAATATGGTGCCCCCTCTTAAGAGATTCTGTTTCCCAAAGAACCTAGCTTAAGCAGCGTCCAAAGGACAAGGGAGGTTCATCACCCCAGGCTCCTCTCCTTCCCGACCCCACCTGTCACCAAGAGTGTCCACTCAACCCTCATCTCTAAACTTTACTCCTGCCTGTCCTCTCCACCCCAGTGGCTTTGCTCCTGCCCCACAGAGAGGACCTAGGCATCCCGCTCCGACCTGGGTTGTCCCCTGCTTCCAGCCGCCACTCTCCTCCTCGAACAGCCCCCACCCCACCACCACCACTACTTTCAACAAGCTGGTTCTGCCAGGATCCCAAGTCTGGCTGTACATCAGAATACAAAGGTAGCTTCTTAAAAATATAGATCCCCATATCTGATGCCATGAGTACTAAATCAGAATTCCCAGGAGATCGATTTTTAAGCAAGTTTCTCCTGCTCTATCCTGCAGCCAGACAGGTTGTCCTAAAATGCAAATATGGCATTTATCGTACATCCCTTTAAAATCCTTCAGCAGATTCCCCACCCCCTTAAGGACTCAAATGCATACTGTGGCACCCAGGGTCCTCAGCCACCTGCTCTCAGCATGCTCCTCCAGCCACCTGATCTCAGCATGCTTCTACAACCACCTGTCCAGTGCCTCCTGCTTTCCAGCCACACAACAGTTACTTCAGGGTGTCGGGACACAGCATGCTGCCTGCTCCACCCCCGCAGGAGCCTGGGTTCCTCCAGTCAGATGCTTCTCCTCTCACCTTCTCCTCCATCTGGTGAACATCAGGTGATGGTCCTTTGAAGACCCAAAGCCACTGACCTCTTGAGTCAACTTCTCCACTTAGTGTCACTTCCGTGCCCCACAGCACTTCACACACACTTCCAATACCACACTTGGTAGATTTCACTCTGAATTCTCTTAAGATACTGTCTCCCAAATTAAAAAACCAAACACATAAGGAAAATATTAGCCCAAGAGACTAAAGGACCATATAAACCAGAAACTCCACCAGCCTGAGACCAGAAGAACTAGATGGTGCCTGACTACCACCAGTGACGGCCCTGACAGGGAATACAACAGACAGTCCCTGACGGACCAGGAGAGAAGTGTGGAGCAGAACTCAAATTCACATAAAAAGACCAGACGTAATGCTCTGACAGAGACCAGAGGTACCCCCGAAACTATAGCCTCCAGACGTTCTGTTAACCCAGAACTGAAACCATTCCTGAAGCCCACTCTTCAGACAAAGATTAGGCAGGACTATAAAATAAAAATACATGTGAGGAATGTGCTTCCTAGTTCAATCAGATACATGAGACCAAATGGGAGGCTCCTGTCTGAAGGCAGGATGGGACAGGAACTAGTGGAATGGACACAGGGAACTCAGGGTGGAAAGGGGGAGTGTGCTGTCACATTGTGGGGACTGCAATTAATATCACAAAACAATACATGTATAAATTTCTGTATGAGAAATTAACTCAAGCTGCAAACTTTCACCTAAGGCACAACAGAAAAAAAAAAAGATACTGTCTCCCTGCTCTTTAGTAAACACCTCTGTGTTTATACATTTAACACCATCCACAATACCTAACAGGTTGTTGGTGTTCAAAAAAAAAGTCTGCTAAATGGTATCACTGTTACTTTTTCCCTGATAGGTTTTCCTAGAGTTGTAGAATCATGGACAGTCCATATGGCAGAGTAGTCTAAAAAAAAGTAAACAGTACACTGGGCTCCAGAATGCCGAAGAGTTTGAATTTTGAGTCTTCCACTTATTAGCTGGGCAAAATGGGATTTAATAATATTATCTACCTGTTGTAAAGATTAAATGAGATGATCCATGTGAAGTATTAACAGGGTGGATCAATCATCAACAGTAATTATATACATTACTTATCTATATGCTTATGCATTAGTGGGTTTGTGTGCATCCAAGTCTTAGGACTATGCCTGACAGGCTGCAGGCTCTCAAATAATTGTTGAACAAGCATATACAACTAAAATGAATAATTACTTTTCTGGCTGTCTCCCCTGCTGTACTACAAATTTTTCCAAGGCAGGGACTCAGTCCCATTCATCTCTATACCCTATACCTACCCCAGCCCCTACCTAGCACAGCTCAATAAATAAGTTAGATTTATTTTAGCATAAAATATTAATGAATCTCTATAGCTTTTAAGAAGTTTATCGCTGCCTAAGGAATTGTACAGGCAGCCTCAGGCATACTCTAGACCAGACCCACAGAGCAAGATAAAAACCTTCCTCCAGTCTCCAAAATCCCTGACTAGCTGTCCTCTAGCCTAAGCAACCAACTCTGCTTTTCTAGACTCTCATGCTGGCCCCCACCTCCCCTGCTGAGTCACAATCTGAGGTCTTAACTGATGACCCCGAGCCTGTGGCATCCAGCCCTGAGCCCAGCTGCAGCCCGCCCACAGCCCAGGCCTGCGGGGGCAGGTGGCAGCTGCTCATCCAGGAGAACTGCAGTGTGGACCCTGCCTGTTCAGCTCTCAGCCAGTTCACCTCCCAGAGGCCTGGGGGCTGCAGGCAGGCAGACAGGCCGAGGTGTCAGCTTACCTCAAAAATAACAGTGGGCCTACACCAGGCAGGAGTGCAGGCCAAGTGCGGGAAGGGGGAGAAAGAGAAGACCAGGAGAAGAAAAAAGCAGACATTTGAGTTTGAGTTGATAAGGAATTAGGCTATACGAAACGTACTTTGAAGAGTGACAGAAGCATTATGGAACAGATGAAGATGATGGTTGAACAACATGATGAACATAATTTATGTCACTGAACTATATATGTGAAGACTGTAGAAATGGCAAATGTTTTGTTAGCTATGTATTTACCACAAAAAAAAAATGTACTTTAAATTCATAACTACACCTGTATCACCACCACTATAGCCTTTTCAATAATTCATTCATTTAGAACCCAATCACAATAGCTTATATTTATATTACATGTAACTGCCAGTATGCTCCTTAGAAGTGAGGATAGTGAGACTTTGTCTCGCTTACTCTGGACATGTTATTAAGAAGGACCAGTCCCTAAAGAAGGACATCATGCTTAGTAGACGGTCAGCGAAAAAGAGGAAGATCTTCAACAAGATAGACTGACTGACAGTGGCTACAACAATGGGCTCAAACACAGCAACAACTGTGAAGATAGCGCAGGACCTGGCAGTGTTTCATTCTGTTATGCACGGGGTCGCCAAGAGTCGGACCCGACTCAACGGCATCTAACAACAACTTTAAAAGTGCTTTTAAAAACATTATTTTAGGGTAAGAGGGGGATGGCTTTTTGCTTTTTGTTTGTTTGCTTATTTGTCTAATACTATTTATAAATGTCAGACTTGGATCAATGAAGGTTTTAACAAGTATTCCCACTCAATCAATTCCTGATAGTACTTAGCTTTAAATATTTCAAAATGAAATCCAAACATGACAGAGCTAATTAGATTTATGGAAGGAGCAGACCTTTGAGAAAGAAAAAGCTAACAAAAAGCATTATTAATCTTTTCCCCCAAATTGAAATCAAAGTTCACTCCCGTGCTACCCTCACGCAGGAACGCCACTGGCTTGATGTGGTCTGGCCCCACCTGGGTATTTCAAATAAAGTTAACTTCAATCACTGCAGCGAGTTAGCACATTACTGATTCTGCATCCACTGTTCTTTCATCTTGTTCTACTCCATATACAAGGCCTCTTTAATTTGCTCCTAGCAACTGTTTTATAAGTGGGCGGATACAGACCCAGCTTCAAGAAAAGACGCCCTTTCTTCAGCCAAGCAGGTAGACTCCAAGACCAAGCCAGTCCACCCGCTGGATTAAGCTTCCCATTGTAATCCTGCATGTGTGAGTGGCACTGTGAGTGCAGTGCTTGGCTGGCAGTAGGGAACTGAGCTAGCTCTTAAAAGGCACATTAGATTCCCAACCTGAAGGTGTTGAAAGGCAGGTGGAGGGAAAAAATTTTAAACAGGAGGGGAAAAAAAAAAAAAAGGATTTGCTACATTTTTTCAAGTTAATTTTGATGAGGAAAGGTTCCCAGAATGTCACATTATTTTGTAGTCATTAGTCTATGTTTCAATTTTATATATCAGGGCTGTGAGTGCCGTAAGGCACAGCAATATTCTGAACAGGACTCTTGTCTATTGCAAATGCTCAAAAAAAAAAAGACTTTAAAATGGCAATTTTAGTGGCAGCCAGACTAGCAGTTGGTAGACAGGCAGACAAGCAGAGATTCTGTGTTTTACGTTTTTACCTTTTACAAAATAGCCCTCCCCAATCAAATCCATCAAAAACTTCACAGAGGAACTTCCTGCCAGCCAAGTGTGAGTTCTGTAAATTTAGAAGAACGTCAAAAGTAAAATAAATGCAGTTTCACTCTGTCTTTAAACACAGCCAAAGTCTCGTTCCCAGGCGGGAGGATCTTACCCACCTCGCCATGCCTCATACTATCAGGATTATCACAGCTCATGCAGGACACATCACACCGTGCAATCATCAACCAGCACTGACACGGCTAAAAGGTCTTTAATAATCCTAATTTTTACCATAAAAGCTCTCATTATTATCCCAGCTCTCTCTGCTTGTTCAGCGTGCCTGGTCACTTACACAAGGATGAGAAAAAACCGTGGACTGGACTCATCTTTTCCCAGCCATGTCTCCCAGAGAGCTGTTCGTGTCTCTGCAGTGCAATGCCACCACACTGGCCGACGGAGTTTAAAATTAGCCAAGCCCTGGAGAGCCACGGGTAACCTTCTGACAAGGTTAGCCAGCAGAGCAGAGCAGAGCACGGCTCAGGGACGGACATTAATAAGAAGCCAAGTAGAGCCTTTCAACAAGCCCATTAGGGCCTCTCGGAACCCTTGTAGTCTGGAAGCCTGGGAGAGCCAGGCACGCCAGAGGGACGAGGCTGACCTAGGCTCTTATTTTTAACCCACCAAGTCAGCAGCTTCCTTTACGGGCAATAAAGCACAACCTCCAAACTTGTGTCTTCCAAGTTTGAATTCAACATGCTCAGGCATTCATTGTACACTAATTTTTGAAACTTGAAATTGGATTTTTAAAATATAATATTTATGGTACTCTAGTTCTGATTCTAAAATACCCATAGATGACAAAAGGGACCATACAGAAATATACATAGAAGAAAATAAACTTTACCCATATTCCCCCATCAAATAACAGTGCTAACAATGTATCTGATGTGTTTTCTTGCACGAATAAAGAATTTATTATCATTTGCTGTAGTTTTAGGTTCTTTTATTGGCCACCTAACATTTTACATTCAGCATTTTCCTGAGTCCTGAAATGGTCTTTGTATCTATGATTTTTAAGATGCATGTAGATATTCCATGTCATGGATCTACAACTATTATTTTCCTATGGTTGGACATTCAGATTTTGCCAACTATTATAGCAAACATCCTTGCAATCTCTTGCTAAGGACAGATTCCTAGAGTCAAAGGGCAGAAACCATTTGAAGTCCACTGGTTCAGACTGGGGACTCCATGAAGACACAACTGTGCCTGTCATACTACAGACACAGTAACTGTTTTCTGAAACCAACATATCTAAGTGCTTTCCAAAAAGACAACCCTAAATTCTAACACTTTCCTACCAGGATATAATCAGGTCCAACACAACAAAAGTCCCCTCAGCACTTACATAAAGAAAAAGAAAAGCATGGAATCTATCCATCACCTCTGAATACATTTCAAAGGCAAATCAGATGACCTCCTTCCACCTCCCAGTACCCACTGGTACAGCCATATTGGTTGTTCAAAATACTGGACTACTTCCGTAAGGGTACCCCAAGCCCCCTGAACGCCCCTACCCTCTTAGCTGCTGCCCCTCCTCCAAGACCCTCAGGTTCTCTCCCTATCCAATAAAAAGGGTAAATGTCAGGCACAACGTGGGGGGAGGTGGGGGCGCCTCCAGTGGTTTTCATTGCTTCAATGCCTTCCAGGACTGATTGTTAAGTATCTTCAACATCATTCCCGTTCACGGATAATTTATAACCCATGATTGTCTTTTTATATTTTGTGAATCCTCCCCTCCAGCCAATTCCCCAGATATCACTGTTTAACATCTTAAGATCTATCATTTCAACAGTTTCTTAAATTCACTAAATTCTCTAATATTTTAAAAACAAAACAAAAACTGAAACTGACAAGTATTAGAGTACAATGACCAAGATACCTAGTTGATGGCTGTTTCTGCTAAGTTATTCTCAGTAAAGCACAATGAGTTGCATTAAACAAAGATGAACTTCATAATCTTAAGATTCATGAACCTAGTACTAGGACCAAGGATATGAGTTCCCTAAAGATAAACACTACCTGCTTTTAAATCACAACTATATTCTCAGCAAGCTAAAGCAATACTGAAGTCTTTAAATCTGGGGATAAACAGATGAGTCATGTACAACCGGATCTCTGCCTAAACCACCCTCATATTGACTTACCTGTAATACCAATAAAAGCAACATTTATTGAGTGCTTTCAGTGGGCCAGGCATATTGTTATGCACCTAGAAGCATAATCTCTACCTTTAGCTCTCTTTCTAAGCTAAACTATTTTCTGTGGAAGGGAACAGATAGATAGTAGTAGAACAGAGTTTCATCTCTTCTAAATGCCGTTGTTCATACACTATTGGTGATGTCCTGGCAGGAACGCCAGCCAAGACAGGGAAAAGGCACAAACTCTTTATAATCATATATAAACTCTGTATAATCAGGCTTTGAAAACTGAGAAGGTGCTATCCTGGACCCATTACAGCAATGCCCAGCCCAGCAGCTGAAATCATTGCCTGTGCTGGAATAAGCTCAAAGACAATGCCCACCCACAACTCCATTACAGGAGAGTATATTCCAAGTTTCAAGTCACTATGAGATCTAGAGGCTGAGCTGCAGCTTCTCTGCCAAATCAACAAAATTCTAATTGATGAAGAGAAAAATGTTTCTGGCTCATGAATCAGATACAATGACAAAAGTTTAAGGAAATACCTTTTACTAGTAAGTAACAATAGTATTCATAGCTAACATTTATTCAACACTTATTTTACGGCAGGCACAGTGATCTGGACTTTATTTACATTATTTCATTTAATCTTCATATTACAACTATATGAGGTAGAGAAAACTACTATCTCCACTATTCAGATAAAGAAAATGCAGTTTAGAAACATTAAGTCGTTTGTCAAAAATCACAGTACTAGCTGCTGGTCAAACTGAAATTCAAAGCAAAGTCTATCTTATGCTGAGTCCAGTGGGTGCTTAGCCACTATTCTGTCCTTGTGAGGAAGTGAACCCCCCATCAAGGAAGAGCTGAGAGATCTCTTAATAGGGATGCTGTAGAGAAGACTGGAGGTGGGGTGAGGGGGGAAGGCTATCAGGGAAGGTCCATTCTCACCTCTGATTCATGATGGGTAAAAACACAAGTTGCCTACTGTGCTGGCTCTGCACTAGGTGCTCACAGGACATGAGGAGTACCCAAGACCTTGTGAATGAACTGAGCACACCATTAGAGTGCACACACCCAAGGGCCAAAACCAAAAACCCATTGCCATCGAGCTGATTCCTACTCATAGCGACCCTATAGGACAGAGCAGAACTGCATCATAGGGTCTCCAAAGCTGTAATCTTTACAGAAGCTGACTGCCACATCTTTTTCCCACTGAACGGCTGGTGGATTTGAACCTCCAACCTTTGGGTTAGCGGCCAGAGGGCCATAGTACTATTTTTCTGCTTATAATAAAAGGCAGCTGAAAAGCAAGGCTGTTCCGAGAGTCCAGCCTCTGACCACTGTGATCCCAGCAGGGCTAGGTGAGCCCAGGTGCTTCCTTCTCCCTCTCCAAAAATGCAATGGCAAAGATGAGAAAGCCTCAAGACTTACTGCAAGGCAGGGAAAAAGTTTATGCCCTTCTGTTTAATTTCCTCCACCTGCATTTTTCTCCAAGACATAGTTAATATTTATTGTAAATAGATGATTTAAGGAGCCCTGGTTGCGCAGTGATTAAGAGCCCAGCTACTAACCAAAATGCCGGCAGTTCAAATCCATCAGCTGCCCCTCGGAAACCCTATGGGGCAGTTCTACTCTGTCCTATAGGGTCGCTATGAGTCGGAACAAACTCAACAGCACCTAACAACAATAAACAATTTAAATTTATGCTGGAAAATATTGAGAACTCAACCAGAAAAGGAGATGAATGGACATTTCACTCAGGAGAATAAGCACATGAGAAAATATGCATCTTCACTAGGATGGTGGGGTAATTCTAGCAAACTTAAGTTGTGTCATTTTAAATCTCCTAATGACCAAACCTTTAAAAAGAGTAACATCTGTAGTGAATATGGCACAGGGAATATGCTAGTAGCCTTGTGGATCGTGAAGATCCAATCTACTATACTTACTACGAGCCTCAAAAGCGTTAAATCCCTTGACCTAGAATCCTAACCCTTGGAATTTACCAAGAAGTGAAAACTCCATGGAAGAAAAAAGTTATAAGCACAAAGATATTCATTACAGAATTATCCATAATACGACGACTAGGGAATAACAAACAAAATCACAGTACATGAACGTAAAGGAAAACTGTGAATCTATTCACAATAATCAAACACAGTCTGAAATGTGAAGGAAAGCTTCTCGAAGACTATTAATTTTAAAAAGCAAAATATAAAACTGTATACATATTTTGGTTACTACTTTAGTTTTCATGCATATGTCAACAGAAATAAAGTAAATTTACAAAAGGAAACAGTTATCATGTTAGGACAATGACATTACAGCTTTTGTTTTACACTTTTCTTCATGTTCTGCTGTTTGTAATTTTATGAAAAATTTGATTTTAAAAGCAAACTTGAGATAACACTTCAGTTATCGGAGCACTTAAATACAAGAAGAAAGCTCAGAGATAAACTTGAATCCTTTTTATCACCAGGACCCACCCAGCCTATCTCTGCCTCATATCTAGTCACAACCTTCAAACACACACACACACACAGATTACAGCCTATTTTAGGTAGACCAAATGACCTGATATTCCTCCAAACATTGTAACAGCAATAACAGCTAACACTTATTGTTGTTGTCAGCTGCTGTCGAGTCAACCCCAACTCATGAAGAGCCCATGTGCAAGGAAACAGAACTTTCCCCCTACCCTCCTCGTCCCACGCCATCCCTATAATCATTGCAGATCAAACCACTATGATCCATACAGTTTTCAATGCCTGAGTTTTGGAAGTAGATCACCAGACCTTTCTTCCTAGTCCATCTTAGTCTAAAAGCGCCACTAAAACCTCTTCAGCATCACAGCAACATGCCTCCACCGACGGACAGGTGGTAGCTGTGCATGAGGTGCATTGGCCGGGAATCAAACCCAGTTCTCCTGCATGGGAAGGCGAGAATCCTACCACTGAACTACCAAGCCCCCAGCTAACATAGAGTACATATTCTTTATCTAGCCCTGTTCTGGGTACTTTCTATCATTTCATCCTCATTATAACCCTATGAGAAAATACTATCATTACTCCAATTTTACAGATGAGGAAAGACACAGAAAGAGAAAACAAATTGCCCTACATCTCTCAGATATGTGGCAGAGCCGGGATTTGAACATGAACATTCTAACTCCAGAATCTAAATTGATAACCATCACATTAGACTGCCCATATGCATAGACAAAACTCCCAGCCTCTGCTATGCTGTTCCTTTTATCTGGAATGACTTTCCATGCCTTAATCACTAAAAAGCACCCACACATACTTGAGAGACCAATTCAATGGTTTCTTCTTCAGTAGAGCCATCCCCAGCATTCCAATGTAGCATTTGCTGGTATTTCCTCTAAAGTCCCACAGAATTTTATACATATATTTTATGCATATACTCTTTTACTGATATCGTGTAGTAATTATTTAGGGTGGGAAATGGATACAGGTATTCTTTGTATCACCAGTGACTAGCCTAATGCCTGGCAAGTAACATACAATCAAGGATGGATGGATGGACGGATGAACGGACAGACAGACAAAAGCATAAATGACTTCTCAATAAACGAACTAAAGAGTAAACTGTTGTGCTGACTGATGACTATTTCGCACACACACACTTGGGGCTTAAAAAAAAAAAAAAGCCCTTCATGCGAAGAAATCAGACCACGTCAAACTACACTAAAATCTAAAAATGACACTCAGCACTAGAGCACTCACCCAGGGGTAGATTATCCAATAAGCAAGGTAAAAGCACAATGCTTATCTTGCTTACCAGATCATCTGGAGCGAAACTGTTCACTACAGTTTAGTAAGTAAGCCTGGGCTTGCCTTGCTTAACGTAAACTCGTGCTTACCTTGCTTACTAGGTCATCCGCCCCTGTCAGGGACAGTTTAAAAAGAGGCTTTGATTCTGTAGGAAGGTGCTGTAGGGCTGGGAAAGAGACAGATGCCAGCCATACATCTAGAAGCAGAATCTTTGATGTGAAAAAATGTGAAATTGTTCCCTACAGATGATCTGGTAAGCAAAGTAAGCACTCTGTTTACCCTGCCTATTAGATAATCCACCCCTGCACTCACCATCAGTAGCTGCTATACACACACACACACACACACACACAGTCATCTCATTTCACACACACACACACACACACACACACACACACACAGTCATCTCATTTATCTTTCCAAGACGCTTTCCACCTCTTCCCAGGGTTATCACTTCTTCCATAAAGCCTTTCTAGATGCCCCAGCGCGGATTCGGTGGCCCCACTACCTGCTTCCATAGCAGCATGCACTTCTCTCAGAGCACGTTTGTAACTGCCTGTCAACAAGTCTATCACCCCAATTTCAAGCACCATGAAGCCAACAACCTTGTCTTACTAGGGGTTGTATTCTCAGGACCTGGGTCTGCACACAGTAACAATTAATAACAATTAATTAATCAGCTCCTGCACAAAGGAAGGGCTATAGTACTGCTCAGATTTTCAGAGCTCGCCAGCAGGGCGATCTTACGGAGTGGAGTGATTAACAAGGCAAGCAAATACTCAAAAAATTTACCCGAAACTGAAAGGAAAAGAACCAACTGCAGATGAGTCCCAGACCCAGAAAATTTATTTGTGATTTGTTTGTAAGCAAGATGATTACTAGAACCTACTCAACCACAGAGTTAAAGCACTCTGCTCATCTTCTGAAACCTTGGACTAAGACTCAGGGGTTGGACACAGTGCAGGGGCCTGGACACATCACCTCTTCAAATTCTCTTGAGGTCAAGGGAGTATTTTTCTCTTTGCAGAAACGCATGTTGCAACTGCAGTTTGATCAGTTTGTCAGGCACCTATTCTTTGGGCTAAAATTAGAAAACATTCTTTAAGAGTGCTAAATCTTTATCAATACCTAGGGGTCAGCTCAGAAGGTACAGGGGCGGTAATTGCTTTTCTGCAGCAACTCCATTTTCCATTCCTTAAGGCAGCTGGTAGGCGTGCAGTGTTTCTTCTTGTACGTGTTTCTGCCATATAAATTACTTAATTACCCCTAAAATTCCAATTCTGCTCTTGGCGTGTGTTTCTCAGAAGAGTAACGTACTGTGGATTTGTTACTGAACAAAATAATGTTGTTGTTGTCTTCCTTTCTCCCCAAATTACTGAGCAAAAGGCAAGCATGAGCCAGGCTCATCCACCCTTGAGTCCCACAATCAGCAAATCACCAGAGTACAGAGCCCCAAGCGAAGAGCACTCATGACATCTCGATCTAGGGCAAGCTCAACCAGGGATGTTCATATGTCTGAGTTACAGCTCCAGACAGGTAAGGCTGAAACGACAAGGGAAGACTAAATGTAAGAGACACACCTACTTGTGAGTTGTCTGGGTACCCAGAGACAGCAAGCAAAGTCTTTGCACAAGGGCTTAATAGGAGAGCTGAGCTTCAGTGGACATTGTTAAATGCAGTTAATGACTACTTTTTTTTTTTAAACTTAGTCTTTCATGTATTTAGTCAACCGGGCTTATTAAGGAACTTACATGAATTATGAAGACTCAAAGAGGTGTAAAACACACAATCTGACTACAAGGAGCTTAACTTCTTCTAGGTAGGATAAGATATCACAGTAGTACAACCTTGAACAATTCCTTTCTTCCCCCAACTTAGGCTTCAGTTTCCTCACCTATAAACGAGGGAGCTGAGCAGGATTTTATGTAGCTCTCAAGGGTAAGATTCTATTTTTACTCTATTCAGCAGTCTACAGAATGAGCAGACTTCTGACCTACTCACAGCTATACTGCCTAAGACTTAAATCTTTTTAAAAGTCCCATAAAATATTACTTGCTACATTATATATACACACACACACACATTCTTAGTAGAATTTTTCCTACTAAAAAAGACTATTTCTAACAAAATAGTAAGTTAAAAATGATAATTTTGACCAACTGGCTTTAAAGGCCCTTTTCAAAAGTGGATCTCTTATAAGCAAACTACAGATAAATTTTTTAAAGTAATAAAATATAGTTATACATTCATAATCACTCATTTAAAAGAGAAGTATGCTTCATTTGGCTGTCAAAGAAACAGTCCCTTTATTTTTATTTTTGTATTTATTTTTGGTTATATCTGCTTTACCTATGATTATTTCTTTATGAATGGGTAAGAATCAAAACCTAGAGTTCCAAGTACAGCCCATTACACTCTAACCTGTACAGTCTAAATGATCATTAGATTTGATTTAAAAAATTCTATATTTAATATATTCAAGCATCACATAATAAGCTTTGAAGGTTGTATCCTTATCTGAAACTTAGAATACAGTGATATTCATAGACAGATTTTTTTCAGGTTTAAGAACAATCATTGATAAATTATACTTCAAAGGAAGAGAGGTTAGCACTTCCATCCCAATTTACAACAACTGTTTAAATTCAGCAAAATATCTACAAACCTAAATGCAAAATAATATTACGAATTCCGTTTTCTGTCTTTTAAATTGAATTTTTTTAATTTTAAGATGTACTTGCAACTGTGCAAACCTGTCTTCCCTGATTGGTTTGTCCTAGATGGAGCAGAGGCAAAAAAAAAAAGCTGGAAACAATAAAGCCTTTGGTCTTAATAGGCTGTAAACATGTTCACGTATTCCGGTTTTGAGCGGAAACAGTAAATTAGAGGAAGAGAAAAGAATGCATTTGAAATTTCAGGACATTAGGACTGATTCATAGTGAGGAATCTAAAAGGCAAACTATTTGCCAGAGTAAACAATTACTGCAATCATCTTAAAATTTTAAAAGATACTTTTTGTTCACCATTCACATACTCTAATGAAGGGCTTTAGGGAATGCCTTATTCACTTGTCTAGATGTCCAGCTGCTTCACAAGTCATGTGAACATCTGTGTCTACACAATACAAACAAACTGCCTGCTAGGGGCTAGTTCTGTAGGACTGAGTGAGGCACAGGAGCAGTGGGTACCTGGGCAGCTCACAATTTAGTTGGGTGTCACGAAACACATATAAGCATTCTTCAATTAGCTTCCAACAGGCCTGCAGCCAACTTCAGGCCAGGCTCTATGCCGGAGCAACAACGGATGAGTAATACGCTCCTCCCTCAAAGATCTCACAGTCCAGTGAGAGAGGCAGACACATCAACAGATAGCTCTAACGACACAGTAACTGCAATCATAGAAAGATGGACTGAGAATGTAGGGAACACAGAAAGGATGGGGCCAGAGGATTAGTGCCTAGTGGTCTCCAGATGGGAAACATATGTCGGCCATGGTCACAGACGTAACCCCAGGATCCGTAACAGTGCATAGCACGCAGCAGGTACTCAAAAACAATGAAGAAGGGAATGAGACAGTGAGGGAAGGAGAGTAGGGGAGGACAGGCAAAGATCTGCCAAGAAAGTCTGAGTTAGGTAGGAAGTGTGACTCTAGCATAAAGGCCTGGGTTTGAATCCACATGCCACCACTTTCTAGCTGTGTACTAGGGTGATGCATTTAATATCTCCAAGCCTTAGTTTCTTATCTGCCCCTCATATGGTTGTGATGAGATACTGTATAATGAAATGTATGGTATGGTATGGAAGATTCCATACCCACTGGCCCTTTGCTACCTTCTGTCTGTGGCAGGGAACCAGAATGACATGGAACCATGGTAGCATCCTTGAACTTCTTTTTCTCCTTCTCCCTCCACCTCTTCTAATCTTTTCTGCAGTAAACCCTTTCCCCAATGCTGACTTGGGTAAGAGTGAATGAACCAAAAAGGAATTGGGAAGAAAAGAGAGGGGAGAAAGAATTTGGAGGACCTTGGAGAAGCTATGCAGAAAGGAGAAATTGGCCATTCTTTGGAATGGAAAGACAGTTGCCATCAAGTCAGTTTTGACTCATGGCAAGCCCATGTGTGTCACAGGAGAACTGTGGTCCAAAGGGTTTTCAATGACTGATTTTTCAGAAATAGACTGCCAGGGCTTTCTTCCAAGGTGCCTCTGGATGGACTTGAACCTCCAATCTTTCAGTTAACAACCAAGTGTATTAACCATTTGCACCACTCAGAGACTCCAAGAAGCTCACAATATTTCTAAATGAGAAAAAAAAGAATTCCTGAGCTAGACACCTAAAAGAGTTCAACATCTGCACAGTTATACTACTTTTCTAGACTGCCTCAGATTCTTGACAATTAGCTGGAGTTATTTTTCCCTATCTCTCTGGTTTAATTTCCTTTACTACATTAAAATAATTGTAGCATATTAACACTATCAACAGAAAACAGGCTACACTAAGCGTTAATGCAACTTTAGATCTTCCATTTTCTTAAAATATATACATATGTGAGTTTGTATGTTTCTGTATATATAATTGTGAATGCCTATGAATGCTTAGCATGTTTGCTTATGTATATATGTACATTCAACGTGTGTTATTTAAATAAGTATGCATGGGCATAAGCATCGACATGTAAATGTAAATTAGCCTTCTCATGGTTGAGGGAAGTGTAAGAGACACCTCTATGTACTTGGAGGGAGGTAGGAGAAGTAAACTGTGGGTTTACCTCAGAAACCTGCAGCCTCACCCTATACAAATAATCAAAGTCCCACCCAATGAAGATGCCTTACATTTCCAAGAAGTCCACTGGGACAGGGCTTGACGTACTCCGATTCCATGTGACTGCATCCATGACACTAAGGAACCTTTCCCCTTTTTCAAGGAAAGCTTCCGTTTCAGTTAACAAGGGACTTTGCCCTGATCAGGAAAGCTGAAACGTTTTTGCGGGGTGGGAGGGGAGGCTCCAGGGCTGCCTTGACACTTGGAAACAAGCACAGCAATACAGGGACTCCTGTACCCCTCAGCCTCCTTCCCTTTAACTCTCCATGGCTAGGAAATGCTGCAAGGTTCACTGTTAATCAACTCAACGGCCTTCCTTTAGTAGTGGCTGTGTACACAGCATTTTCTTAAGTGTGCTTCACAATCCAAAAAGGTATTATGCTCCTTTTGCAGGTGAGAGATCTGAGACTCAGAAAAGCTGATGGAACCCAAGGCAGGCCCCAAAGTGGGTAATGGAGGAGCTCTGATGCTGCCTGCAAACCATGGGTCGGGCTTAAAGAGAACTGGCAGAGCAAAAAAAGTTCTGTTTTCAGTTCTGCCTCTGGTCTAAGGGTAATCAATCATGAGTAAGTCCTAGCTTTGAAAGCTTTAAGATAAATGAGTATAGAAGAAAAGGAGTGTGTTTGCTCTGTGTCTCACAGAACAAAGACAGAGGGAGACCCCTCTATGCAATCATTATTAAACACCATTCTCAAAGGTTGGTTCAGTGGTTTCCTGTCCATCAACCCTGCCTAGCAAAAATCCTCTCCCGTTAGCCCTGTCATTCCAACTCAGTTTTTTTCACTGCCTTGGGCATTCACCCACTGTGCCCCTTGGTTCCTCCTTGGCCTGCCTTTCTGGAAGTTATGAAAAGCCATCTCAACAATTACCTCAAGCCCAAACAGCCCACCCCTACACATCCTCACGGCAGTATTTAAGTTTCTCTTTACTACACCTCTATTATCCAGGGTCTCCTCAGTCTTTTCTGTTCAACCTCACTGAGCTCCTCATTCAAAAACCCTACCTAGACTTCTCTATATTCTTCACCACGATGACCCACCCACCCCCAACCAAGCCTTCATCTCTGGAGTTAAAACAAATACCCCTACGGCAACATTTCCTGGGTATCTGCTAGGTCATGAGTGACAAAAAGGGAACAAAGAACTGGTTTTTTAAAATGGGTATCTATGAGTCAGAATCTAGTGGACATCACATAACAACAAATAGGATATTGTCATAGCTCTTAACTCACAATGTAGTGAGGAAGGTGGAGATGCAAATGATGGCTGGAATTTGCTGAATCATTTGACACTGGGAGTTTGCCAGCGACTGGGGAAGTTGGAAAGGACAGCATATATGAAGGATGATAGAGACTGCTCCTGATACTATATCTCAAAGGATATTATGATGGGCTGACTTTAACAAGGTGGAAATTTAATAAGGGTAAATGTCAAGTCTTGCACTTAGGTCCAAAAAAAAAAAAAAAATCACCTCACAAGTATAGGATGAAGAAGATCATATGAGAAAGTCTTAAGGGATTGGGCTGACCGCAAACTCAGTGACTCATCATGATGAGGTTGCTAAAAAAACTCATGTAATATTGGGCTGCCCAGATTAGAAATGCTGCACTCAGAGTGAGGAAAGTGAGATTGCAAACCTGAATCCCAGAGACTGTAGAGAAATAAATGGTCAAAAGTGAGCACATATGGGAGAGCAAATGGGGGAGTAAAGTCACAGCAAAAGAGGGATAGCCGTGATGAGGCTGGAGAATGAACAACTTAAAGGCGCATGAGAAGCATCTTCAAACCACAGTTCTGAGTATTACTATTCCATTTCCAGGAACATGGAACAAAGAGACAGTTTACCTAAACTATAAAGGCACTGAGATTAACTTCCAAGATTATTTATTACCACATGGTTTAGAACTACAAAAAGAGACAGAGAGAGAGAGAAAAGCAATAAGATCATCTGACAAAAGGGACTAAGTTACATCTCCTATTATGAAATAATATGCTGTCAATTGAAATATTATAGATGAATATTAATATTAACAATAAAATTATAAAATATTATGCACGAACAGTATAGTTTGTAAAAAAATACATCAAAAACTGCATCAAAAACAGTCTAGAAGACTAGATAGTGTAAGGCTGACAATTTATGTGAAATTCTAGGTAATTTAAAATTTTCTTTTTGCTTCTCTATATTTTCTCAATTTTTATAATGTGCATATATTGCAAGTCTAATAAGAATTATTTTCAATTTTTCAAAAAGAGAAAAATTTAAATGGGCTAACATATGAAAAGAGGAATTAGCCTTAGGCTGTACAGTATAGATGGGGGGGGGGGGGTGCATTAGGACTACTGGCTAAAGAATCTAGGAGACCTGTGAGCTCAATGTAAGAGAAAGGTCTACAGTGAAATAAACAGCCCCTCTGAAGTAGTGAGCCAGCCGCCCATTGAAAGAACTGTGCCTCTAGGATGTATAAAAACTTTTTAAGAACGCACTATAGGAGGAATCTCCATGGAGTACAGGGCTAGATTCTGCTAAATGACCGAGGTTCCCTCTAATTATATGCTCCAACCCTTCAACACTACTTGCGCCATCTCTTCTCCAGAATCCACAATACCCCTCCTTTCATATTTAAGTTCAAATCTTCAATCAAGCTTTTAAAATCTACCTCTCTGCTCTCCAGAAACCCTAGTGGCATAGTGGTTAAGAGCTACGGCTGCTAACTAAAAGATCAGCAGTGCGAATCCACCAGGCGCTCCCTGGAAACCCTATGGAGCAGTTCTACTCTGTCCTTTAGGGTCACTATGAGTCGGAACTGACTCAACGGCAATGGATTTGGTTTTGAGTTCTCTGCTCTCCCACCAAATCAGAGCCAAATAGAGTACAGTTAAAAGAACACTCAACTGGGAATCAAAAGACATAGGCTCCAATCCCAGCGGAAGCACTGGAAAGACTATAGCCTTGGAAAAGTCACTTAATCTCTGGGGGCCTCAATTTCTTCATCTGTAAAATAGTGGTAAATTTTATACAACCCCACGATTCAATTCTTGCTAATTCAGGACAAAGCCTGAGAGAGTGCTCTGTAAGCAATAAAGTGCTATACAAACAAGAGATGATTTATTCCTCTTTGTATAGCTCTGCACAATTAGTACATCATGGCTGCTTAATACACTGTTTTATGAGTGATAGATGAGGCCCACTTTGACTCAATACGACAAATTAGCTAATATAAGGCTTGCTAGTGTGTGTTAATAAGTACTAACAAAACAAGAGAGAAGTTGTGGTCAAATATATTGGAACCAGTTACTCTGGGTAAAACAAAGTTAAACTGGTTGCCTTAGCATAAGACATCATAGTCTTTGATATGCTACATTGTTAATCTGCAGCATATGAATATAATAGGCAACATGTCCCAGCATTATTCATCCATGCAACCCCTCTTCACAGGGCATCTTGTAAGCTAAGGTTCGCAACATGCCTTGAGAAATAGGGATTCAGTGCATGCTCTGTCACGACAGCATTTAAGCAGACGATGGATGATCAATTGTCAGGGAGGCTATAGGCATTCCACTGGCTTGGAACCAGACACAACCTTAACTCCAAGATCCCATGATATAAGTACACTATGGCTCAAGCACCACCTCCAAGAAAAGGCCATTCACTCCTCCAGCTTTTCCCTGAACACCTACCAAACCACAGAGTATAATAATGAATTGCTTTTTCTCTAGTTTCTTAGGATGAACCCTGATTTTTCACCATGACCACTAGGACCAAGGCTTACCTTTTTATCTACAATCCCTACTATATCACCTATTAGTGATTGACTGAACCCTGATGGAACCCTGCTACTAAAAGCCTATGACCAGCATTATCAGCATCACCTGGGAGCTTGTTAGAAATGCAGATTCTCAAGCCCTGCCCCAGACCCACGGAGTCAGAAACTGCATTTTAATAAGATCCCCAAGTAAGTCATACATGCTAACAAAGTAGTGCTGATCCTGCTATCTACAGACCACCCTCAGAGTGGAGAGACAAAAGGCCTGGGGACTCTCACCTGATAAGATCTCCAAGTCCAGAGAAGGGCTTCAGTCAGGCAGTCAACAAGTATATACAGTATTAAGTTCCTATAAGGTGCTAGGCACCTTTCTGGGTCCAAAGCCTGTTCTAGCCCAGTGTCATTGTATGGTAAGCCTCCTCCACTGTTAGAATCACTGGTTACAGCTGCCTGCCCTCGAAATTCAGCTAAAAACAATTTAAATGCTTCTGAATTCCAGCTCCTCAAATATTTTGCAGGTGTCACGGCTGATGTCTCCTCAAGACTTGGAGAAGACACCCACACAAAAGCCACCACGGCCCACTGGCTTGGGCCCAAAAAAAAAAGCCCACTGCTGTCGAGTTGATTCGGACTCATAGCAACCCTATAAGGCAGAGCAGAACTGCCCCATATGGTTTCCAAGGCTATAAATCTTTACAGAAGCAGACTGCCATATATTTCTCCCGAGGAGTGGCTGGTGGGTTCAAACCACTGACCTTTCAGTTCCCAGACAAGCACTTAACCACAGCACTACCAGGGCTTAGGCAGAGCCCCTTTATGTTTCTGCAGGTGCTACATTACAAAAACTTTTTTTTTCCTAATAAAGTACGGCAGGAATTCTACACTTCGGGAAGGAAAGAGGTTAAAGAAGGGCCTTATTTTTCCCGGGGGAAGAGAAGACTAAAAACCTACCTTTCGAAGAGAGGTTTACATTTTTAAAATGTATTTATCAGCCACATGCTTGCAAGTCAAACAACCCCTCAAAGACATTTTGCAGACAGATATTCTGGGAACACACTGGAGGCAGCTTATTTATCTGCCGCTATTAACAAGACTAGCCTGAAGGGATGAGTATCAGATGCTATCGCCCACTGAAATGTCTGTCTGCCTGCCTGCCTGCCACCTCTGTGCCAGGTCACAGCTACCTCATGCCCCTCAAATGCCCCCTGCTCAGCCCTGCCAACGTGCCTCTGGCCCATTGGTCCACTGAGAACCTCCCAGTTCGCAAGTAACTCCCTATTCAGAAGGGCTATATGTTTGCTACATGCGGTATGCCATCACCTTTAGGGTATGTAAACTGACAATGAAAAGTGTAATCAATACACAGGGGCAATATTAATGTTGAACATTGTGATGTAAACCCGGATTCTAGGCAAGCACAGCTTCCTGGTTTTACTGTCCAAAAGACAAATGAAAGACTGCGTCCTCCAGTTAGCTACAACTGTCTCTTAACACCTTCCCTTGCTATGTTTAATCAAGTCATCCTTCGAGTCACAGGATTTAGCAATTAAGAATGCTTTCCATCATCTCCTGCAATCCTCTGGGCTTACCTCTGCTTCTCCTGGTCGATTGTAACTGTCTCTCACTTTCAAAGGAGAGCATCCTGAGGGCAGGGGCTGTGTCCTGCTCATCATAACATCCCTGGAGCCCAGGAGATGCCTGACACAGACAGGTTTTCAGTACATATTTAGAGAATGACCATTCATTAAGCATTTAATGGGTGCTGAGTTTTAGGAACACAATATTAAATCCTTGGAGATAGAAAAGAAATGGATATTCCTTGTTGGCCTTTGGAAACTAAAGAAAAAACAAGCAACAAAAACAATGAAAGCCTGAGTACAAACTCAAATGTGAGGGGTGAGGGAATTCCTGGAGCAGAGTAAGCCAAGTGCAAAATAATGGGAATTTTCTTATCCACAAGCATCTCACACAGATCTGCCCTAGTCCGTAATTCACTGTGCACCAAATGCATTTCCCATATACCAGCCCTCTACTGTATAACTAACCAAATTTGTCATCTGTCTTTTAAAAGATCAGTATATGGTATATATTGTTTTAATCCTAAACTTTTGTTATAATAAAACCACAGTTTATACTGTTATGTGCCTTATTATACTTTATAGCAATTTTTTAAAAAATGCTTTTCATAGCCATTCTGACTTCATCCTCAATTCCAGCTGTAAGGCAGGTGTGAGTGCCACGTTAGAGAGGAGGGTTCAGAGACGTGAAGTGGCTCCCATACATCACTCCCCCAGGACACATCACTCCCCCAGGACCCAATTCACACCTTTTCACTCTAAAATACTGTGCTGTCATCTCTAACCCAGCATCCTCTCCGGGGTCTCTCCCCCGACCCAGCATCACTGGTCAACAGAAATACAATGCAAGCCACACGTGCTGTTTTACATTTTCTAGTAGCCACATTAAAAAAGGAAACCCTGGTGGCTCAGTAGTTAAGAGTTCAGCTGCTAATCAAAAGGTCGGCAGTTCGAATCTACCAGGTTCTCCTTCGAAACCCTATGGGGCAATTCTACTCTGTCTTACAGGGTCGCTGTGAGTCGGAATCAACTCGACAGCAATGAGTTTGGTCTTTGGTTTACATTTAAAAAAGGTAAAAAGAAACAGATGAAATTTCAATTACTTTTTTATTTAACCCAACATAGCCAAGATTATAATTTCAACATGTAATCAATATAAAAAATTATTAATGAGATATTCTGCACTCCTTTTTCATAGGAAGTCTCCAAAAACCAGTGGGCTTTGTACATTCACCAGAAAAAAAGTTATTGTTGAGTCAATTTCAACTCATGGTGACCCTTGTGTGTCAGAGGAGAACTGTGCTCCAAAGGGTTTCGATGGTTGATTTTTTTTGGAAGGAGACCACCAGGCCTTTCACCCGAGGTTCCTGAGTGGACTAAACAAACCTCCAACATTTTGGTTAGCAGCCAAGCGTGTTAGCCATTTGCACCACCCAGTGACTCCTATACACTTAAGTACATCTCAATTCAGACTTGCCAGCTTTCAAGTGCCAACATGAGGTTGATGGCTACCATGCTGCATGACACAGGACTACAGTGAGCTCTTCTTACACATGCTTGAGTCTCTCAGAGCTTAAGACCTATTGTTTCCAAGCACATAAAGCCTTTTTAGAGGCACCGACTTCGGCTGGATTTAAGAATTTAAGGCCCCAGTTTCCAGCTGACATAGGTTCTCCATGAATAATAACTTTCAGCTCCATCCTTCAAGTCTCACTACAGATACCACTTCTTCAAGGAAGCCTTCACTGACCACTCCCACATCTGTGCACCTCCTCCGTGTCCCAGGGTACCTGGATTTTCATCAGTGTAGCCCTTGGTGGTCGTGGTGTGTACCACTGAGCCAGTTCCAACTCACAGTGACCCACAGGACAAAGTAGAACTGCTCTATAGGCTGAAATCTTCATGGGAGCAGATCGCCAGGTCTTTTGATGATTTGACTGAACCCTGATACTTAATGCCTATGGACCAGCACTATGGGCACTACCTGGGGGCATATTAGAAAAGCAGATTCTCCAGCCCTGCCCAGATCTACTGATTCTGTATTATAATAAGACCCCCAGGTAAGCTATATATGCTAACGAAGTAGAGCAGCAGGTGGGTTCCAACCCCGCCCCAACCTTTTAGTTAGCAGCGGAGCACATAACTATTGTACTACAAAAAAAAAAAAAAAAAAACATTGCCATCAACTCACAGCATCCCTATAGGACACAGTATACCTACCCCACAGGGTTTCCAAGGAACGCCTCGTGGATTTGAACTGCCGACCTTTTGGTTAGCAGCCTAGCTCTTAACCACTGTGCCAGCAGGCTCCTTTATGGTAGCCCTTAGCATGTCATAATCTAAGTGCCTACTCTGCTCTCAGTGTTATCCACTGTTACGTGTCCCTTGAAGACAGCACTGTGCCTGTTTTATCCACATTTGAAGCCTTACATCCCAGACCAGCAATGGCTCAATAAATATTTGTCAGATACATGGATGGATGGTTGGATAAGTGAATGGGAATTTCTCCTAACACAAAACTCTCTTTCTCTGGGCCATGGTTTCCTCATCTGAAATCTTCATGGTTCCTTCCAGCTCTGAACATCAATGAGGCCATGCACAATGGTTCAGGGCACTTACACCAACCTGTGTCAGGACAGACTGGGACACTGACACTTAGTCCTCATTCCACAACCAGCTTGGCCAGCTAACTGACACGGAAAGAAAAAATTTCTTAGACAACACTTTAGAGTTTGTTTCTCTGGGACAATGCAAACTAGGGCAAAGCAAATTAATTTTGGGTCTCTGGGAAGTATCCTCTAACCTTTCCACTATTGCATTGAACGATGGCAATGTAGATACTCTCTCACATAATGCTTGAGGAGCTTACCTGGCCAATCATTTATGTATTTCATAAGTAGAAAGTGTTTCATTTTGTCGTTAAATGACTGTCATAGGGTCAGGTTTCAGACAAAGGCCTGGCCTTTCATTACCAGTATCTTTTACCAGCTAGCTGCTTGATCATGAACATGTTACTTAACCTTTATGCACCTCAATTTCCTCCTCCATAAAATGGGGATAATAATATAAGCAATTTACAGAGTTGTTATAATGCCAGATGCTTTATAAACTGCAAAGGGCCAAACAAATGTTAGTTACTGCATCAACTATTTCCTCTGAGGCATGAAAAAGTGCCCATCCAAACTGGCACGGCCCATGCCTTGGTTAACTCAAGCAAAGGCCAAAAGAACCACATCTGCACATGGAGGTGAAAACCAAACAGGCTGAGAACTCACCACCTCTGGAACTCAGAGCAAGAGACACAAAGCGAAGTCCCCAAGGCACACAGAGGTCACGGGTGGAGCGTAAGCACAGAAGGGCAGGCTCCGGCCAGGTAAGCCAGGCATGTGGCCACACTGGGAGGTGGCCGTGCAGGGAGGCTGCCTACTGGAGCACAAAGGATGAGCACAATGGAGGCAGCCTTCTGAGGCAGGGAGTTTCTGTCCCAGAAGGGCAGGACCCCCACTGAGCAAGAGGTCCTGCCCTCAGCCAAGCCAGGCCAGGGAGCTGAATAAATAGCTTCGCCTGCCTTTTCTTTCTTTCTCCTGCAGTGTTTCAGAGGCACCTGAACTTTTCCAAAACTGGTTCTGCCCATTTCAAACAGGAACTAGGTTTTCATGTACTGAGTGTGTGTACACGCGACAGCGTTTTATTATTTCAGAAGAAAGCACTTTGCAGTCAGAGAATGAGTCATCAGTAATCCTTGTCAATTTGCCAGAAGCCTGCCCCTCTTCATTACAAACATAAAGATAAAAGCTCTTGCACTACATTAGCTGGCATATGCTTCCACAGACAGTACAAATAAATTAATTGTGCCTCATCTCAAACAGTCCAAGAGGTGTGCAGGAGGGAAAAATGCGCTCCGTCTTGTTTCATTAACAAATTAAACTGAAATAGACCTACGACCATTCTCTTATGTACATAGACCCAGCTATTCTGCCAACATCAGAGTCTCCTAGTATGCGCCCATTTGGGCCAGCATTACCCAAGGAGAGAGCCCTTAAACTGGAGAAATGATGTCTCATGCCCAAAGGAGTGTGTGTCCTTTAGTCCTTGCAGGGGCCAAACAGAGTCCCTGGGTGGTACAAACGGTTAAGCGTTCCACTACCAACCAAAAGGTTGGTGGTTCAAACCCACCCAGAGGCACCACAGAAGACAGGCTTGGAGATCTGCTTCCAAAAGGTCACATCCTTGAAAATCTTATGGTGTGCAGTTCCAACACATGGGGTCCCATGAATCGGAATCAAATTGACGTCAACTGGTTTGGTTTTTGGTTTTGGTGGGACCCAGGGGGAGATGTGACCTGAGCGGCAACTGTAAGGCCAGACTCAGGTTTGGCATCGTCATTAAGGAACTTGGGGAACAAGAGTTACCCATCAAATGCTGGGCACTGCTGCAAAGAGGAGGGTGTTTCAATCATTTACCCTCAGCAAATAAACAAACCAGTCCAGTGGCCACGGTATGTAGAACAGCGTAAAAGAGTTTGTCATCAAGCAAGCTCTGTCATACTGAGGATGGTGAGCATTCCAGAAAGAACAAAGTTATTCCAGACTGACCTGAAAAACAAGTTGGACTCTCCTTCACCACAAGCTAAGGTTACGCCCTCAAACACACCTTTCTAAGATTTCGTGTGAGACATTTGCTTTCACAATACAGTGAAAGGCAATTTGCTACAATGCTTTGATTTTCTTTAGCCTCATTCCATACTGCATAATTTAGGCAATCTACATTTCATAAGTTAAAGAGCATGACTAATAGCAGATTATTTTATGTTTTTACCTCCAAAGAGACAAACACAGTGCTTATAAGGGAGGAGGAAGACAGGAAATGGGGGAATGATGGAGGGAAAGAACAAAGGGCATCTAAGAGAAGAGGAAAAGTCCCTTTACTCTCCAAACATCACCCTATTAACTTGTGACCTATAAGACGTTAAGATCATGAACAGCTAATCCAACCAGATAGTATATTCAAGTATTTAATATATAGATGGATTCTGATTTGTTTTTTGTTTTTAACTGTAAAACCCAAGGATCTGACATCTCTGAAAAATTCTAAATCTGACTTCAAACAGTTAATCTGTAACAGGACAAATTAAAAAATTAAATAAAATTTAAAATAATAACAAAGTCAAACTCCGCTTACCATGACTGAAGAAATACCAATTAAATGATGAAACACCATTTTGCACCAATGAAATGGGCCAAACCTTTGTAAAAATTACAATACCTAACACAGGCCAAAATGTTGAACCCGGTACATTCATGCACTGCTGATGGCACTGTAAACTGGTACAGCCCTTTTGGAAAGCAATATCCAACGAGAGCCAAAACAATGTTTGTGCCCTTTAACCTAGAAATCCTGCTCTTGGGAATTTAACCCAAAGAAATAATCTACAATAAGGACGTGATCATATCTCAAGTATTATTCATACTAGCACAAAACTTCAGGGAAAAAAATCTAAATGTCCAATAATAGATGAATGGTTAAGCAAATTCAGCCTGTAGGATGACAGACTGTAAGACCATTAAAAATCATCCTGAAGGCTATGTAACCATTTGGAAAACATTTGCTTAAGGTTTACTGAAAAGAACAGAATACAAAATTGAGTCTACCTATGACTACAGCTATATAGAAATATGCCTGCATACAGACAAGGACTAAAAGGAAAAATGAAAACACTTGTGTTAGGGTGGTGAGTGTGTGGATGATTTTTTTTTCTTTTTTGTTTGGTTCCCTTTATTATGGTTATATAGTTTTTTGTTTTTCAGGTGAAAGAAAGAAAAACCACAGGGTGGAGATGCAGCAGCTCAACTCACATTCAAAGGATGAATCAGGAATTTGGGAAACCAATATGGTATTTTTTGGCATGGTCCAATACCTAGCCCAAAAGTTGCTGTCCTACCCTCTGCCTGGGTCCCTCGGATCAATCACAACCACCCACAGGAAGCTCCTTCGATGAGCAACGCAGCCTAATGAGAAAAGGGATGCTTAGAGAAACTAGATGATCTGTCCAAGACTCTATGTAGCTATAGGTGATGAAAACAGGTAAGACTCAAGATCTGTTCTGCTCCAAAGCCCTGGTCTGTCCTGTGCACTGCAACTTCTAATTCCAAGGCCCCTCCCCTTTTCAAGAAGTAGCTTCTTCCTCAATAAAATGAGGAGAACTTTGTGAATCTGACAGTTTTCATTCAAGTGTGGTTCACAGACCACCTACATTTCCAACGCACCTGCACTGCAGGTTCAAGCTCAGATGATTGGGACCCTGACCCAGACCTACTGAGTCAGTAGAGAATATCTGACAGTGAGGTCCCTGAATGTTAATTTAGCCAGCCTCCCAGGCAATTTTTATACTCAGGTATATTTGAAAACCATGGGTCTAAGAATCCTGCAAACATCTGCTAATCCAAATACCCCAAAACTCCCATGTCCATCTCCCCACAGAAAATTTTGCTGGGGTGCAGGGTTGGGGGAGGAAGCATATTTAGAAGCTTGTACTTCCTCAAATGGATATTTAACCCCAAACAGTTAAGATACTTAAGATGGAAGAGCACAAGACAGTGATTTAAGTTTCTGAAACTTTTTTTTCCTGGTGAAATGACAGACCTTATATAGTTTCACGTGGCTCAAGCTTAGTATAGTGCTGGCTACATAACAGTTGTTGCTGTCAGTTGCCATTATGTCAATTCTGACTTATGGTGACCCCATGCGTGCAGAGTAGAACTGCTCCGTAGGGTTTTCAAGGCTGTGACTTCTCAGAAGCAGATCGCCAGGCCTGTCTCCTGAGGCACCTGTGGGTGGGTTTCAACCACCAACCTTTTAGCTAGTAGTCGAGCGCTTAGCCATTTGTACCACCCAAGCACATAACAGGTGTTCAAAAATACTTGTTGAAAGAATGGGTAAATGGGTGAATGAACTGGTACACAGTATCTGCATCCAACTATATTTAGTATTGTTTGTCTGTTTGCTTGTCTGTCTCCCCCCACCACAGTGTAAGCTCCACGACATGGGGGTGAGAGAGCAGTGTGTGCAGATGATCTGTCCTGTTCTGCACAGCATCCCCAGGCTGCTAGAAAAGGGCCTAGAGGTACTATGCACTCATAAATAGTGGTTGAATAAATGAAAAGGAAGCACTAGCAAGAGCCAAAAAAAATCATGGCAATGTGCTCCTGGACCCAGTCATCTAATCAATAAAGGGAAGTAAGTCCCACAAAAGAAAAGAGCTGCAGGAAGCTTCTTTACAGAGTGCCCACCATCACTGGGTCTGGTACTTCCACACTCACCCTCAAGGAAGCCTCGCAACCACACCAAAGGGTAGACCAGTCATTCAGGGTACGACACGACTAAATGGTTTGTCCAAAGACACAGGTAATAAGTAAAAGAGCCTGGACTCAAAGCCATGTCCCTTATACTCCAACTAAACAAAGTCAAACATAAAAAATAAGAGAATAAAAGAAATACAAAATAATGCCCCAAGATACACAGTCCAAAGGAAACCCACAGCACGCATAGAATTCAAGGATGCTGGATGAGTTAACTTTGAGAAGCTTCCCAGAGGTGACCAGGCAGAGACAGGGAGTCACACTTGCTAAGGAATTGGCCCTCTAGCCTGTGGAGATGCTGAGAGAGAGCCTCAGCTTGTCACCTTGGCACCCATATTAAAACAAACAAACCCACTGCCATCAAGTCGATTCCAACTCACAGCAACCCTACACGACAGAGTAAAACCGCTCCATAGGGTTTTCAAGGAGTGGCTGGTGGATTCGAACTGCCAGCCTTTTGGTTAGCAACCATAGCTCACCGTAGCACCCATATATACCTCTTCCTAAAAGCAATAAGGAAATTCTGGTGGTGTAGTGGTTAACAGCTACGGCTGCTAACAAAAAGGTCAGAAGTTTGAATCCCCCAGGTGCTCCTTGGAAACCCTATAGGGCAGTTCTACTCTGTCCTGTAGGGTCACTGTGAGTCGGAATCCACTCGACAACAGGTTTGGCTTTCTAAAAAGCAATAAAGGTAGCACTGATACTCTTCCCAAATTTATCATCAGCTTCAACCACTTTAGATCAAATGGATTTTAAACTCAAACCCTCTGCAGAGTTCTAATGGAGTCTCAGCTGCTAATTGAAAGGTTAGAAGTTTAAGTCCACCCAGAGGCACCTCAGAAGAAAGGCCTGGTGATCTACTTCAAAAAAATCACCCACTGACAACCCTACGGAGCACAGTTCTTCTCTGTCAAGCATGCAGCTGCTGTAAGTCAGAATCATGGCAACCGGTGTGCATACTGATTTTAATAATTATAATTATTGAGCACCAGCAGAAACACCTCACAGTCTAATCAACAGCTGACTTTGAAATCAAACTGGCCTAGATTCAAATCTTGCCTTCACCACTCGCTGGCTGGGAGACCTTCATCTCCAGCCTCAGTTTCTTCATCTCTTTAAAAAAAAACAAAACCAAACCCCGTTGCTGCCAAGTCGATTCCAATTCAGGGCCACCTCACATGTTACAGTGCAAAACTGTGCTCCCATAGACTTTTCTTGGCTGTAATCTTTGCAAAAGCAAATCGCCAGGCCTTTCTTCTGTGGTGCCACTGGGTGGGCTCAAACCGCCAACCTCCAGGTTGTGCTACCCAGGGTAAAGGGGGATAATAATGCTTACCTAATAGAGTTGTTTCGAGAATTAAATAAAGCACTTACCATAGGGCCAAGCAACCAGTATAAGTTACAATAAATGATACCTGTTCCAAGTTATTATAACCATTATAAAATCTGATCTGAACTCTAGAAGTTTCTCCAATTTACAAGCACAGAGACTACTAATATGTTCTGCATTCTCTACTAATATTTTCTCATTTCGTATAAAAAGCTTCATATACTAACACAGTGCATATACTTGTTATTTTTAATAGGCATGGAAAAAGTATCTATTCCTCTCCCCAGAGATCTAACTTTTTAATGACTTCCACATTAGATTTAACATTAAATGCAAACTGGTCAGCAAAGTAGTCTAATTAGAAATTAAGTATACCATAGACATTATCCATGATTTAATTATGAGGCCACATGATATGATGAGAAATGCCCCTCACATGGAGGAGAAGCTGAGGATGGGGCTCCACCTCGGCCAGTTACTGGCAATGAGACTGGGAAGATCATTTAGCCTGTCTTGGCCCCACTCTGCTTTTTTATCTACAAAATGAGGAAGTTAGACTTCAAAGATCCTCTCCAGCTCAATGAAAAGAAATCTGTAATTGAGATCAATTTATCAACTTCTTTTGGAGCAGGAGTCCCTGGATAGTGTAGTCTACCCAGAAGCACTGTGGAAGAAAAGGCCTGCTGATGTACTTCCCAAAAAATTCAGCCATTGAAAACCCTATGGAGTACAGTTCTACTCTGACACACATGGGATTGTCATGAGTTGGAAGTGACTGAACGGCAACTGTTTAGGCTCTGCGGATACAAAGACTCAGGAATTTACAGATTAGGGAAATCACAGCCTATTCTTCTTCCTCCTACCCCCACCCCACCCCCCCCAAAAACACCCCCTGACTTGTAGAGTGGAAGGGTTCTAATTTCCACTATAAAAAATGCTAGCTGACATACATTCCTTGTACCCCACCCTCCTCTCATTTAGGGGCTATATCCTCCATGTGGAGCCCTGGTGGTGAAGTGGTTAAGAGCTCGGTTGTTAACCAAAAGGTCAGCAGTTCAAATCCACCAGGGGCTCCTTCGAAACCCTACAGGGCAGTCCTACTCTGTTCTACAGGGTCACTATGAGCCAGAATCGTAATCTACTTGACGGTAACGGGTTTGGGTTTTTTTGTATTCTCCATGTGTATTTCCCAAAGCATCATTTTCACCTCTCAGAGACTAAGAGCTCTCACCTCAAAATTGGTATAGCTAGTCAAGCTTTCATGGTTTAAACCAATCCCCCCAACCCACTTCTAACCCAGGGCTTCTCTCAGGACAAATTCCTCATCCTGTTCTGAAAAGGTTGCCAAGATTCATCTCAGCATTGCTTGTCTTTCAGTGCCAAATGATACCTGTCCCTAGCCTGGCCTTTCAACCAATAATCTGGAAGGGAAAGGGGAAGAAGGGAGGCAGAAGTGCTGAGAAGTCATCTGGAATTCAGCATGGAGCACAACGTCTAAGAGGTAGAGGGGCACAGCACGCTTAGGGGCTGCTGCCGCCTGCAGTCAATAACACAGGACACTGACAGACTCATCAGTAATACAGCCCTCTCAGGAAGCTCACGTGACAGTCTTATCACCAAAGTTAACATGAGTGATATTTGGTAGACCCTTTCCTTTCCTCCCCTGTGGGGCAAGGTTGGTTCCTCCACAGGATGCAGTGGCTGCACTCCTTCATCCTGTGGGCACAGCCACAGATCCCCGAACCCACTCTCACCTCCCTGAACCCATGTCTTGCTTGCCTCTGATCAGAGTGAGTTAAATGGGGCTGCTGCTCTTGGTGAGCCCCTGAAGAGGGAGCTCAAGGATGGTCCAGGCAAGGACAATGAGCCCTGTCTTGTTGACGGCAAAGATATGAGTCTCCCAGGCCCTAGGAATCCCAGAAAGCAACCACAGCTACCTGCTCAGGAAACCAACAAAAACACCCCACAGCGAGGGTTTCTTAAATGTAGACAACTGTTTTTAACTGAGAAAGTTATGATGATACATATAAAGTATGTTGCTGTTAGCTGGGGTCGAGTCGATTCCAACTCATCGCAACCCACCTGTGGAAAGTAGAACTGCTACACAGGGCTTTCAAGGCCGTGACCTTTCAGAAGCAGCTCGTTTGGCCTTACTTCCAAGGTACCTCTGGGTAGGTGTGAACTGCCAATCTTTTGGTTACTAGCCCAGTGCTTATACATTTGCACAACCCAAAGATTCCTATTTAAAGCATATGGAAGTAAAATTTATATTTACCAGTACCAGTTGCCATCGGGTTGATTCTGACTCAGGGCAACCCGTGTGTGTCAGAGTAGAGCTGTGCTCCACAGGGTTCACAATGGCTGATTTTTGAGAAATAGATCACCAGGCCTTTCTTCTGAGGCACCTCTGGGTAGGCCTGAATCTCCAACCTTTCAGTTAGCAGTCAAGCACATTAACATTTGCACCAACCAAGAACTCCAGTCTAAATGAGGGTAGAGGAAGACACTTAAAAAGGCAACATTAGGATGAAGGGGGAACCCCAAAGTTACCTCAAAGAAAGACCTGGCAATCTATTTCTGAAAAACCAGTCACTGAAAACCCTCTGGAGCACAGTTCTACTCTGACACACATGGGGTCGCGATGAGTTGCAGCTGATTTGACGGCATGGTTTAGGATGGAGGTGGTTGGGATTTGATGAAATTTTTCCTTTTAAAAAAAAATCTGAATGACAGTAAAATTAATGTAAAAATTCATCTGACCGTAACTGGCTTTGAACTGTACTTGTGAACCCTACAGGGATAACAGCGTAGAGAATAAAAAAAGAAAGGGAAGGAAATGGATTTAAAAATAATATCCTTACACAGAATCAAAATGTTATTCTTATACAACTTCAAACTTGAATTATGTCAAGAATTACACCAAAAAAAAAAAAAAAGAGTGTAGGAGGACATTAAAATCTTTCCAGAAGAATAATATGATTCCATAAACATGATATCAAAGCCCCTGCCCCACAGGACATGGAAAGGGAAACTGGGAGACCAAGAGAATGAATGAGGATAATGAGGAAGATGACAGTAATAACAGTAACAGTATCTTCCCTTTGAGGAAGAAGTTTTCAGCTTACAAAGCACTTTCACATTCATTATCTTCTTTGACATCCCAGGACAGCCCTGTGAGGGAGGTGGGGATGCCTGATTATCCCTATTTCACAAATGAGAAAGGAGTCCCTGAGTGGTGCAAAAGGTTAACACACTCCTGAACTGCTAATCAAAAAAATCACCCAGAGGCACCTCAGAAAAAAGGCCTGGCAATCTACTTCTGAAAAATCAGCCATTGAAAATTCTACAGAGCCCAGTTGTACTCTGACACACATGGAGTCACCATGAGTTGGAATCGACTTGATGGCAACTGGTGGTGGTAGTAGACAAATAAAAAAACCTACACTGAGAGGTAAGAAACTGCAGAAGGTCCCACAGCTAACAAGTGACGTGTCTAGCACTGCTCCGTGAGCCACTACTAACAAAGAATGCCTGAGGCATTTCCCACAGACGTGCCTCTCTGTATGAGATGGTGAGGGGAGGGGGGAGCGTATGACCTTATTTTTGAGTTATTACTACCAGAGCTGTACTCACCCTACCTCAAAGGATGAAGTTAGAGGTAAGGAAACCCACTTTTTCTTCCCGTATCTTAACAACATCAACAACCACAACCACAAAAAAAGATTTATATGCTATTTACTGTGCAGCCAAGCAGAGTCCCTAAGCACTTTATATACATTAACTTACCTGACTCTTACAACAGACCTATGAAGTAGGCATTCTTATTAATACCCCCATTGTACCATTAAGTAAACAAAACAGTTAAGTAATTTCCCCAAAGGCAAAGAGCTAGAATCGGTGGGCCAGAAGCGAGGCAGACTGAGCTGAGATGCTGTTCTTTTGACCATAAGCTACACTGCCTCAGGAGAGGTCACAGTGTTAGTGGATTCAAAGCTGCCATGGACCTGGGGCGAGGGGTGGGATGGAGCCAAGATAAGGGCAGAACCCTAACAGCTGACTGTTAACACCACACAAAGCTCCCTTGACTTCCAGATGCTTCTAACTTTCAGAAATATGCAGGTCACCACCTTCCTCTCCTCCCTCCCTCCCCTCCTCTTCCATTATTGGGTTACAGCAGAAGGATCGTGTGTTAAGGCAAACGCTACTTTGACATAACCTAATAACCACCCATCTCCCAGCGTTCGGCAAGAACGAATGCTACAGGGCACACGTGCAAACTTGATTCTCAGTCCAGGAGTGATTTCCGTGGGAGGTGTAATTCCATTGTCCACCGCACCCAGCACATCTTCTATCCATAAAACACGGTGCCGCCATCAGTCAGGATACCCAGGAATGAAAGGCCCTGCCTCCTAATCCATGCTTCAAGAGCAGCTATCCTCTTTCTGGTGACAGAAAGTCAAGCCTAATCTGATCCTTCCATTTAAAAACACACAATACCACACACACACAGCCGGCATTATGACAGAGGCATATGATTGTCTCACATTCAACTCTGCTGGTTACTTAAATAAGTAACACCACACTTTTACACAAATAACACGCGCCTTCTGCATTTGTTTGCCGGTCGCGCCCTCCTCCCTGCCCTGCTATGCTCCCTCACAAGTGCTGCCATGCCAATCCTCTTTTCACATGTTGCTGTAAAAAAAAAAAAAAAATCAGCATAGTGAACTTATGAAAATACCTCCCAGGGAAAGGGCACAGCTGGTAAACAAACACAGAAGACTCATGTTATTTGCGTACAAATACGGTATTAGCCAAAAATTACTTTCAATGTTGTACCCTGTAATCATTACAACACTGACTCTATGGGCCAGCCTGATTATCAATGGCTCATTCTCTAAAGAATATCTACAAATTCACACAGGGACTTTTTCTGTATAGCAAACTATAGGATATGGGCTTGTACTGGCATTGTAAGAAGCTGAAAGGCAAAACCAGCGCTTAAGGTCCTGGCCGAGCTGGCCACCTGACAGAAGCAGAAGCCATGACCTAAGAGCAAGAAACAGTTCAGCCCATGAGTGAGGAACTGGGAACCAGGCTCTCGTCTGTAAGTCTCGCTGGAGACTTAGAACAGGGCTGGGCAAACTATAGTCCACAGGCCATATCTGGTCCACCACCCGTTTTCATAAGGCCTACATGCTAAGAATGGTTTTCACTTGGTTAAGTGGTTGAAAATAATCAAAGGAAAAATAATAAATTATACAGAATCCACATTTCAGTGTCAACAAATAAAGTTTTATTGGAATACAACTAAGCTCATTCATTTACATACTTTCTATGGCTGCTTCTGCCTACAACGGCAGACTTAAAGAGTTATGACAGAGACCCCATGGTCCACAAAGCAAAAAATATTTATTATCTGGCCTTTTACAGAAAAAAAATCTGTGGACCCTTGACTTAGAAGCAAAGACCAGAAGCACTACTAGAAATAAGACCTCAACAGCTTCCTAAAATGAGTCCAGGTGAGAGACAGAACAGTTACTTCTTCATGAGTGATTGAGTCCAGTGGCTCAGCAGCAATGACTGCTGGTCTCCCAGTGGTAGCAGAAGAGCCACAGGCAGGAATGGATAATCCAGGGCTGCAGGAAAACCCTGTGCATTTATCAATACAACTCCCCACCCCACCCCCACCCACAGACACCTCCCTTTTCTAGGAGAAAATAAGGCAGGACTTGGGCGAAGTGATTCTGCTTGTCCTGTCACTCCAATGCACGAGAAAATGATGGCAAGGCAGAGAACTGACTTTTGTTTTCACCAGAGTTCAAGCTCGGGGAGGCAGGCCACCCTGAGGGCTTCCTCCTTCCAGCAGGAAGCTGACAGGCAGGGAGCCACGGAAGGACAGGAAGCCCATCCTATGTCCCTGGACTATGACCTCTGTGAGGCTTCTTAGTGAGAAGGAGGCAACTGGCAGTCTCAGTTTTGGGGTGAGTGTAGACAGTGTGAACTAGAAGGTGAACACAGTATTGCTTTGGGAAAGTTTTATTTATTTATCCCAAACAATCATTTAGGATTATTCTTGTCCTCTTTCCCTTTCTTCCTCACCACCTCCATTAAATCAGGAACCCCTAGAACTGGGCAGACTTAGCAAATAAAAATATAGGGTGCCCAGTTACACGTGAATGTCAGACAACCAAAAGATCATTCTTTAGTGTAAGTTTTTCCCAAATACTGCTTATCTGAAATTCAAATTGTGGGGCATACTTATACTAAAAAAATACTCATTGTTTATCTGACATTCAAATTTAACTGGGCATTCTGTATTTTATCTGGCAACCTTACCTAGAAGCCAAATCATCCAGAGGAGATGACTCCACGTGAAGACCCTGCATGACAGGTCTCCCCCTGCAAATAATGGTCTCCAGGAGTCCTGCCTACATTCCCAGTGTTGCTCCCAGGGCTCCCCTGGCAGCTAGCCAGCTGTGGCTTCTGGAAACAAGCTTCCCCGGGAGCAGAGCATCAGTTCCCAGCACCTAGCGGAAAGGACTGCAACAAGCCTTCCCTTTCCCAGCCATCACCTGAACCCAACACATATACCTGGCCCCCTCCTCAGCTCCCAGGCTCAATTCCATTCTCTGAACCCCGCCCCCCCCCCCCCCCCCCCCAAGAAGCACCGCTAAACTGCAAGGATCGCCTCTCCCTGACGCCTGTTCTGCTGGTTACACTGGATCACAAGATGTTTCCATCCCTGGGTTTTACATCTGACAGAGGAATGACCCCAGGGCATGGCATTTAATGTAAAAAGGAGTTTGGGGAAGGGGACTGTTGAAATCCTATGTCAGATGGTCCTAAAGAGAAGCCAAATCCCCACCCCAAGGTAAGCTCTATAAGGGCGGGGATTTTTGTTTTATTTACTCACTGCTATATTCCTAGTGCCTAAGACAGTGCCTGGCACATACTGGCACTCAATAGGGAATTGGGGAATGAATGAAAGAGGGATGAGTCCTCGCTTGTCTTGTTCTCCCTTGTATTTCTGGTACCTATGTGGGCACACAGTGGGCTCTCATTAAAAAGGGCCAAAAGAAGGGTTACAGTCTCTCCCCAGGGTACCATGTGGAGACTGGCCACCCCGAAGCTGCTGAGGACAGGAATATGGATGCAGTTTCTGTCATCCCACTCTGCAGTCCAGACCTTCCCACCTCTCTAGGCCTCTCCAGAGCCAGTTTCCTGGGAGGTTTCTGTTCTCTTGACTAGAGAGCAGCTCACCAAAGTGGTTGCCTGGAAGAGTTTTCTACTGGCTGCCTGTGTTGGCCTGGGGGGCTTCCCTGGGTTCTTGCCTGTAGTGGTCATTCCTGGTTGCTTCTCAAATCCTTCACCCTGCCTTTCCTGAAGGCAGAGTCCTGATCCTGTCTATGTGTTCCTCCTCCCCCTGGGGTCCCTGATCCTGACTGTTCTGTGGTTAATTCCATTCCCTGCGCGCTTGTTTTATTTAGAAATGAATGCATCATGCCAGTGAGTCATGAGCGGAAGTCTAGCAGTTACCCAGCAATAGGGAAGGTTTCCTTGCTGATAAAAGGGAGGCTGGGAAAAAATACTTCTGGGTATTAGTGTGGCGATGTGATGCCCGGAGTTGTTGCAGCCATTTTGCTGACCGTGAGCTGAGGCAGCTGACATCCTGAAGATGACAGAGTGAAAAATAGAAAGAATCAGGTCCTTGAGCTGCTAAACGAACCCAACCTAGAATCACCCAGCCACTGGACTTCTTGTTCCTATGGTATAAAAGATTCCCTTGTTAAAGTCATTTTGAGTTGGGCTGTCGGTTACTTGCAGCCAAAACCTCCAGCTACATTGCCTGAACTGGAATGCTTTCACCCTGCCTTTCTTCAAAGATTTCATTTTACTTGCATCCACAGTCAACACCCATGGAAGCAACAGCAGTCAGGAAATCAAACAACGTACCGCACTGCGCAAATCTGCTGCAAAAGACCTCTTTACAGTGTTAAAAAGCAAAGATGTCACTTTAAGGACAGAGGTGCACCTGACCCAAGCCGGTGTTTTCAGTCGCCTCATATACATGCGAAAGCTGGGCAATGAATAACAAAGACCGAAAAAGAACTGATGCCTTTGAATTACGGTGGTGATGAAGAATACTGAATATACTATGGACTACCAAAAGAATGAACAAATCCGTCTTGAAAGAAGTACAGCCAGAATACTCCTTAGAAGTGAGACTTCGTCTCACATAATTTGGACGCGTTATCAGGAGGGACCAGTCCCTGGAGAAGGACGTCATGCTTGGTAAAATAGAGGCTCAGCGAAAAAGAGGAAAACCCTCAACAAGATGGACTGACACAGTGGCTGCAACAATGGGCTCAAGATAACAACGATCATGAGAATGGCACACAACCGGGCAGTGTTTCATTCTGTTGTATATATGGTGGTATGAGTCTGAAGCTACTCGACAGCACCTTACAAGAACAAGAGATAACTAAGAAAAGGAGCTTAAATTTTTGGATGGATGGGTGAGTGAAAGGGTAGGTAGACGGGTGGGTAGGTGGGTGAATGGGTGGGTGGATGTGTGAATGGATGGGTAGATGGGTAGACAGATGGATGTGTGAATGGTTGGGTAGATGACTGGATGGGTAGTTGGTGGACGAGTAGATGGATGGGCGGATGAGTGAGCGGATGGGTGGATAGACAGAGGAGATTTTTAGGGAAGACAAGGGTGATTTTATCAATAAATGCTTTAAGAAGACTGTCCCTATGTAGGGTGAGGTACGAAGCAGAAAGTCCCTCAAAAGATGCAAATTACCAAAGTGAGCAGGGAAATGGACACCCCAGGTTTAGCCCTGAGTACCCTGATAACAGCTATAGGTCTAGTACTGGGCTGACGAACTTGCTCAGAGAAACAGCTAAGAAGCACCTGGAGGAGTAGGAAAGAGAAGGTTTGGCACTTTCAAACATGAGGAATAACAGAAGAGATTAGGAAGCTCGGAGTTAGGGACCAGAGACAATGACTCCGTAAGAGGAGGGGAGCCTTGTGAGGGACCCCATGCCTGCTTCATTGTTACTGCTGTTAATCTGTTACCTTGCTGTCTTTGCTACTTCACCTTTGTTACTCTGTTGCCTTTGCTTCTTTATCAGTTTCCTTGTGGAGATTCTCAGTAAAACCCTGAAAGGGTAAAGGGCCTGTTTGTTAGTCTTCAGGGGACAAGAAAGGGAGGGGATGGGAAACTGCATCTCACTGCACTCCCAGATGTGGGGGAGGGGATACCAGGACTACAGTGGGTGTTGGCAGCAGTAAAGAGAGAAACTTGGTCCAGCAGTCGGACCTCAGCCGTGCCAGCCAGGGACCCCTGGGAAAAGGTCTACATGGTTCCAGGGAGGCTGATGGTAGGAAATGTCCCAGTGGGGAGAAAAGCCCTGGGTTTGGCCATTAGAAGGTCATTGGTGACTTCTGAGAGGTCAGCTTGAGGTGGCGTCAGACAAATCTGGATTCAAACAAACAAATATTAATCATTTCATTATGATACCGATTTCCTCCAACTCCTGTTCTAGTCGGGATTTCTGTAATCACCTAGTCCCGCCTATCCTATGTTTTATTTCTTCGTTCCACCCTAGCTGCCACGGCCTTATCACCTTTAGCCAGGAGCTGCAGTAACCTCCCTCCTGGTCATCCTGCCTCCAGTCTCCTTCCCTTTCAATCCAGCCTCAAGGTCAGAGAAAACTTTCTAAACCACTCATCCAGTTGTGTCAGCTCCCAGATTAAATCCTACAAAAGGTCAGCCCATCACCAATAGATACAGTCAAGATTCCTCAGAATGGCATTCACAGTAGAGCCCCAGAAACAAGGTTCCAGCCCCAATGCCCATCCAGAATGAATGCGTTTCCCAGATACACAGCATCTCTCTCCGTGCCTTTGTAGATCCTCTCCCTGGAATGCCATTTCCACCTCTTCCATACCCTTCCTTGCATACTAGCACTGGTCCTCTCCTCCTCTCCACACTGTCCTTCCTCCTCTCTGTGGGCTACTCCCTAACTCATATAGCACAACCACCCCCTCACTGGGTCATTATTTTACTCTTCATTGTACTGATAACCACTCTTCATGTTTGTTTCTCTCCCTGGTTGCACACAGCTCCATGAGAACCGGCCTTCACCTGTCTTGTTCACTGCTCTGTCCCCAGTGCCTAGAACCGTGCCTGGCTAGATAAGGCGCTTACTCCTTATTGAATGAACGGATTACTACAATCACTCCATTGTTATCAAATCCTGTCACCTATCATCTACTGGCATAGCCGACGTGTTCACTTCTCCAGAACTCTTCAGAGAGCAGAAGTTACATCTTCCTCAACCTTGTACCATAAATACCTGGCACACAGCCAATGTCCTATGATGTTTCCCAAATTATCTTCATGAAGGACACATACACAATTGTGTTACTTTTTTCCAAATTGTTAACACTTTATTATTTCTTTGCTCATTACTGTTGCACAAACTTAGGAAAAGACGAAAAAAAATATGTGTTGCAGTATCGAACATTTAAAAGATAGAAGAGCTCCATAAACCTTTAGAAAAGGGAATTTTCCAGTAAGAAAGTTCCAGGAAGTCAAAGAAATGTTGTTGGTGTGTGCCATCAAGTCAATTACAACTCATAACAACCCTGTAGGACAGAGTAGAACTGCCCCATAGGATTTCATAGGCTGTAATCTTTATAGGAATAGATTGTCAGGTCTTTTCTCCCTCGGAGCAGCTGATGGGTTTGAACCACCAATCTTTTGATTAGCAGCCAAGGGCTTAACCATTGTACCACCAGGGCTCCTTAAATCAAAGAACTAGAAGACCTTATAATGGGCCCATGCTGACTGGCTTTCTAAAAATTAAGCATCTCATGGTTAGCGGCAGGAGGAAGAGGGGAAAGGGGGTTAATGCTCATGCAGTACTGACTTTCAGTTTATGGTGACGGAAAAATCACATTAAGGGTAAGGTTGCACAGCCGATTACTGTAAGTGCTGTCAATAAGTTATAAACCTGTAAAAAGTTGAACTGGCAAAAGTTGTGTGATAAATATATTTACAACAATGACAAAAGAAAGAAAAAAAAAAGGAGTAGGGAGCGGAGGCTGCTTATGTACAACCAAACAACTCATGGGATTTGGTTCCTTGGTTTGGAGGTTTAGGGTCATGGTTTCATGGGACATCCTGGTTAATAAGCCTAATAACATGTTTAGTGCTTCTATTCTACCTCCTAGTTTGTTGCACAGTGCCTGGGATCTTAAAAGCTTACAAGCAGCCATCCAAGGCACAATAATGGTCTCCATTCACCTGGAGCAACAGAGGATGGAGAGTCAGGAATAGGAGGAGGAAATGGAATGTATGGCTAATGGCCTCCATGAACAACTGCCTCCTTTGCCGTAAGACCAGAAGAGCTGGATGGTGGCCAGCTATCATTACTGAACATTTTGATCAAAGATTCTGTAGAAGAACCCTGATCAAAAGGGGGAAATGTAGAATAGTACAGCAAATTCTCATGAACTCCAGACTTTCTGGAGCCACGGAGGCTGGATGAATCCCTGAAACTACTGCCCTGAGATAACCTTTAAACCTTAAACAAAAAATAACCCCTGAATTCTTCTTAAATAATAGCTTAGTTTAACTAGTAAAATTACGCTCTTTTAAGAACTATCTATATGGGATCAAATTGACAACATCAACTCCAAAATTAGATAGGAGCCTTAGGGGACAGTGAGTTTATGTTAATGGGGGAGGAACAACTCAGAGAAGAAGAGTGAAATGGTTACACAACTTGATGAATGTAACAGTCACCAAATTTTACATGTAGAAACTGCTGAACTGGTGTATGTTTTGCTGTGTATATTCTCAACCACAACAAAATAAAAACTTTTTTTTTAATGAAGTATCTCATTTTTCTGATTTTATATTTAAACAATTCACTCAAGAAGTAACGCACACAAAAGAAAATGAGTCCTTACATAATCTTAAATCTACTCTCCCAGATGGTCACTAATAACATCTGATATCTAGTCTTCCTCACCAAAAGTAATGCGCACAAAAGTATTACAAAATATACACTCATTTTATACACACACACATTGAAAATAGGATCGCACATTGCTCTATAACCTGATTTTCTCACGTAATTTCTCTGCCATCTTTCTATAACAATAAATTGATCTCCTCTTTCATCTTTCTATGACAATAAGTTGATCTCATCTTTTTTTAACAATATATTCCACTATATGGTTTTACTGGAATTTATTTCACTGTTCCCCTATTAATAATTTTTTTTAGTTGGTCACTACACTAAACAGAATTATGAGGAATAGCCTTGTACATGTGTGTACAATTCTTTCCTTAGGATAAATTCTGTGATGTGGAACTATCCAGTCAAAGTTAGTATGCACATCTGACTCTTTAACCCCTATCATCCAGACAAACTGTACAATTTTAAACTCCTGCCAACAGCATTTGAAATCCACCTCCCTGATCCCAATCAGGGCTGGTTTTGATCAACGGAGTTAATTCGTTAGAAGGATAAAGTTTCTGAACCACAAAAAGCATCCTTGGCACTAACCCATACTCACACCTTACCAATTCTGTCTCTTCACAAACAACAGCTATTGTTCTATAATTGCCCAGGGCTCAAGAGTCTCACCAGGGTAAAATCTGGGCTGTGCTAGAGGCACCGCTATGGCACAGACATCAAGTGAAGGTAACTATTCCACAGAGGTCCTTAGCTCCATGCCCTCACCACAAAGCAAAGCAATCTCAGGTAGGATCCCTCACCAACACATATAGAGAAGCCACAGGCTCAAAAGAGCCTAGTGCTTCTGCAGGACAGTGATGCCTAAGAGAGAGCAGCTGCTAGGGCTGAGATTTATATCCCCACTCATCATTCCTGTTCTCTAAGGAACTATGGGAACTACTAAGCAGAGCTAGGGCCAAAGGCACAGACTTTAGCAAAAGAATAGAAAGTTCTTTAAAATAACAATCACTGCCACCAATCAGAGTAGTGTAAGATTTCATGTTGCCAGTATTCTTAGGGGAAAAACTGGTCTGGTCTTCATTAATACTTTCTCAGTACACATGCTGACCAACACTTTGAGGCTCAAAACTTTTTTTTTTTTTTTTTTTAATAAAACTATCTCTGAAATTCTCCCCTGCCTTCTTTGATTTATTTTTATTGTGGTGAATTTATATATAATGCAACATTTGCCAGTTCAATGTTTTTTACATGTACAATTCAGTGACACCGATTAATTATGCTGTGCAATCATCACTAGAATCCATTGCCAAATTTTCCATCACCATTAATAGATACCCAATGCTTCTTAAACAAGCCAGACAGAAAGACGATGCATCTTAAGGATCACAGTCATATTATGAACACCTAGCATCTGCTGTGCTGGATCATAGGGTTGACCTCCCGAAGTAACAAGGGCAGTTAGGGCTAAAGAACCCCAGCTTAATATGCTTTTTGAATTTGTCCCCTATAGTGTTTACCTCCTCCCTCATTATCAGCTGTCACTCTCTCTAACAGATACTTCATCACTACTTTGCAGACACTGATGCTATAAGAACCAGAAATTAAGCAGATGAGAACTGCAAATACATTAAGAATAAACGGAGAGAGCACTGAATCACTTGTGAGCACAGTAGTTAAGTTTTGGTGCACACACTTTGTGACAACTAATTCAAGCACCACGGCTAAACCTGAATATGTGCCTTAAAATGGACTGCAGATAGCTCTGTCGCGTCCTAGGACCGAAGGAGTTTGTTTTTGACACAAAGAGGCAGACAGTGGCCAGCTGCCAGTGCACAAAGCATGAGGAGGAGTGGAAGGGTGATCCCAGGTCTCAGAGTCCAGTATTTTTAAAAGAACACATCAACTCCTTGCCTCCACAGAAAGTGAGACAATTGCCCAGTCACACAGCACCACAAGTAAACAAGTCTTCTGCCAGCATTATGCTTCTGCTTTTAAAAAAAAAAAAAAAAAAGCCATAGAAGTTTTTATTTCTTTTCCTTACTTAAGTTTTCTGGAAAATCTCCAACTATCCACACACTTGGAGAGAGTTTTACAAAGTAGTGTTTTACAAACACCCAGGCATAGCAACACAGATATACAAGTGTTAACACAGCATGGTGAAAACAGTACTTAGACTAAAGGTCAAGGGATGAGGGTTCCAGTCTGGACTTGGCCACAAACTCACGGTATGATCTTGGGCCAGTCACACGCCCTTTCTCAGCTCCATTTTTCCACATGTGAGATGGAATTAACAGCTGCTCTGTTCTGTTCTAGGAGAACAGGACTCGTATGGATAGGGTAAGAAGGTAATGCTACTACTCCCACTGCTCTGATGGGCTCAGCCAGGCTGGCCCTTCCACTCAGGCTTGGAATGTTCACGCCTGGAGTTGGACACGTGCATCAAGCATGGAACATCTAGGCCAGTCACACCAGAAGAGCTTGAAAGTCCTGGAAGAAGCCAGGGAAGAAAGAACCTCAATCACAAGCAAACAACTGAACCACAGCAGGCTGCAGCCCAGGAGCACCCTGGTCAGCTAGAAATATCTAGGGTGATGGCTTTTAAACAATTTTAGCAGCAGCATGAAACCTTACATGTAACCTCAATATTTAAAACAGATATAAAGTGGTACTTTCTTAGAGTAAATTTGTATTAAGTTATATTAAATAATTATTATAATTTATTATAATACAATTAGACTATTATAAATACAATTAGACTACTCATCAGCAAGCTTAAATCACAAATGGGGCACCTAATATACTGCTCTTTTATTCTGCTCACACAATATACAGAAATCCTGATTCTCAGATAAATAGTTGCAAATGGTAACGTTTAACATTTTACTTGCAATCTTAGGAATCCACTCAATTAAACTGACCCAGAAACCTGAAGGTAGAGCAATAGGGAAGTTTTATTTTAAAGTTGAATAACATTTCTTATGAGGAAATGTTCAATTAGGAGGAAGCCAAAGAATGGCTTCCTTAGTCAGTATGAGCTTTTATTTCTGGAGAAAAACACTGTTAAGACGTATCTAATAACATAATTCAATGTTCAATGAGGTCAGCTTTAAAAATCCCCGGATACTTGGTGCCAGTCTCTGACAGATATTTATGCAAAGTTTCAAAAGAGTCTAATTTATTTTGTTTGGCATATTAAGTTCAAACTAAAGTTTCAATTTCATCACTGGCACTCTATCAGCCTTTGTAAGCATGGTAAAAACACAGGCCTGTATTGCCAAACTTAACTCATTCAATTTATTTTTCAAAATTTGGCAACAGACACAGCTAGGGCAACCATATTTGAGAGATTTAGACAGTAGGATTTCTTTATGAGTCAATGTAAAAATGTGATTTATCGCCTCATTTGAAATATTTTGTATTTCAATCTTTCCTTTAGTTGTCAACACAGTATGAAAAAGTAAATTCATAACTATCATTATCTACATCATTACAAATAACTCATAAAAGTAAAAAAAATCTTAGTATAACATACACTTTCTATATTATATGTATAGCATCTTTCTAAAAGACACTGCCATCTCCTTAAGAAGCAGAATTTGTATATGTAACATACAACTTCCTGAATACCTTTGGTAATAACTGGTATACAAACCATCACATATGCAATTTTTCCTGCCACAGTTCTCAGAGTGTGAGTACAGAGTTCAAAAACCATCAACTTATCTGACATGTCGATGGGCATGAGCTACACTTAGAATTTTATTCCTGTATGTGGCCAATGTCTGAAAGCAGTCAGGTTTTCCTCACATTTGCCTGCATACACACACACAAAAGCAAGCAAAATGGCTGCTACAATGCCCATATGTCCATTGAGGTGGACTGTAAGAGCACGTGTCATCCAGTCTTTGAACTTTCACTACCCAGGTGAGTGAGCATCCTCAATTCTTCTCTGCACTGCATCACTCTACAATGACACCCACTATTTTAACAGCAGGCTGGGAGAGGAGAACTTCCATGCTATAGCACATTTTCCATGTTAGCTCAAAATTTGCTGGCAGAATTCTAGGATTCTGAGAAACAACGTAACAACGTGTGGTCTAGGAAAATGAGATAAGGAACAGATGACCTGCAGAACAGGTCATCTGTACCTCAAAAACAGAAACGACCAGAAGGAAGAAATGTGGACTCCCAGAGAACTACAGTTCAGCTCCTGCCTCATCCCTCCTTCACGCCAAGCAACAAGTTTAGCTTCAAAAGCAGTGTTGAAGTTAAGCCCATTCTACCCTCCTTTCCTTCCCAAAGGATGGAGACTCTTTTCAGTCATTCATTACTTCTGTCATTCCACAGATATCCACTGGATGTCCTCTTTGCAAGGTGAAGGGCTGGGCATATGCACGGTATATGTTTTCATCAGCATAAATTTAACTGTATTTTATATTGAAAGGTTTGCAAGACCCTTAAAAGTAACGTGACTTCCTGGTGGGCCAATTCCTGGCATCCCAGCAGGCTGATTCCCAGCTTCCCAGCAGGCCAATTCACTGCTTCCCAGCAGGTTGATTCCCGGCTTCCAAGAGGGCCAATTCACTGCTTCCCAGTGGGCCAATCCAGGGCTTCTCAGTGGGCTGATCCACCACTTCCCAAGGGGCCATGACCACGGCACAGAAGGTGCCAGTTTCATGCTGCACAGATTCACTCCATCCACACCAGCCGGCTTCTTCACTGCCATTTCTCTGTTGCTGGTGGTGTTTTTTTTTTAGGCCTCTTTTGGTTTCTTCCTTGCCCCTCACCTCCTCCTCCTCCTTTCTCTCAAACACCTTACTCCATGTGCCATCTTTGCTTCTTCTTGAAAGGCTGTGAAGCGCCGCTCAGCTGGGAAACTGCTTCCCCAGTCCGCACCTCCACACCGGTGGGATCCCTGGTGGCTTTTTTTTTTTTTTTCCTTTTTGTTTGTTTTCTCTTTCTTTCTGCCTTTTTATTTTTCTTCATTTCTCGGTTTATTGTCTCTTTCTGCTTACCTTCTTTTCCTGTCTTCTGAATACCGGGCACTGTGTATCATCACCATTCCCTCTAGTCGGGCTATACTGAGGGCTTGGGAGTCACTTCCTCGGTCTTCAGAGCTGCACTGGTGGGATCCCTGGGGGCATTTTTTTTTTTTTAAAATTTTATTTTTTTTAACTTTTTTTTTCTTCATTTCTTGGTTTCTTGTCTCTCCACTCCAAGGGCAGGCTCCCTCATTACTTTTTTTTTTTTTCTTCCTGTTTCTCTCTCCTCTCTCTCTTCTTTTCCATACCTAACCTAGCTCCACACATCACAACCTCCCCCTCCCTCCCTCCTGACTATCTGCACCATGTACTGAACATTGCACTCCTCAGCAAGACAGGCACAGCCTACTGGAACTTGCCCTGCACTGACCCTCAGCTCACCTTGTCGGTCCTAGTACTTGCCACAAATAACACATCTCAACCCCTCCCCTTCAGCTGGACCTGCCCTGCCACACCATAGCTGAGCAACTAGCCCTGCCCATTGGACAAGGAGGTGAAAAATATCGCGTTCACAGATGAGCAAACAACAAAGAATGCACAGCCCGCCTGCTCAGACATAACCAAATAGAACAAAAAAGCAGGATGAAACAAACAAATCTATAATCAATAAATGAGAAAAATAACTACTGGATGTCCCAAGGACAGCAGACAATATCGAAACGTATTAACAAAACAGGACAGGATGGCTCCAGTAGGCAACCAAAATAAAATAGCAGATGACTTTCCAGTAGAAGAAAAGGCATTAGAACTATCTGATAAGGAATTCAAATCTCTCATATTCAGAGTTATCTGAGAGTTGAAGCAAAAAGCAAACAAAAATGAGGAAAAATAGATTAATTCATGAAAAATACAGACAAAAAAATGGAGAATTCAGGAATACAGGAACAAAATGCCAAAATAAATTCACAACTAGAAATCATACAAAAACAACAATTAGAAATGCAAAAGATAAACAACAAGATTTTGGAAATGGACACTGTCATAGAAGGGCTGAGGAACAGGTTTGAAACAATGGAAGACAGGATCAGCAAAAATGAAGACAAACATTTGGATACAACTTTTAGGAAAAATCAGAAAAGAAAAATGAAGAAACTCTGAGAATTATCTAGAGACAATCAAAAGCAAAAATGTGCAAGTGATCAGAGTTCCAGAACAGGGGGAGAAAACAGAAAACACGGAGAGGATCATTGAAGACTGCTGACAGAAAACTTCCCTAGTATCATGAAAGATGAAAAGCTGACCATCCAGGAAACTTAACAAACCCCATACAAGATAGACCCCAAAAGAAAATCACCAAGGCATATCATAATCACACTCACTAAAACCAAAGACAAAGAAAGAATCCTAACGGCACCTGGAGAAAAAAAGTCACATTCAGAGAGGAAACAGTAAGATTAAGCTCTGATTACTCAGCAGAAACCATGCAGGCAAGAAGGCAACAGGACGACATATATAAAAAACCCTTCAAAGAAAAAAACTGCCAATCAAGAATAATATATCCTACAAAACTCTCGTTCAAATGTGATGGTGAAATTAGGACATTTCCAGATATACAGAAATTAAGGGAATATGTAAAAACCAAAACAAACTTACAAGAATTATTGAAGGGAGTTCTTTGGTTTGAGAACAGCCTGAATCTAGGACACAAGACTGCACCAGCCAGACACCAACCTGGAAAATGAACTCTCTCAAAGACTATACAAAACCAAAAGGTTTACAATTGGGAACCAGAAAGGTTAATCTGAAAATGACAACAATGTCAGAAAAATAAAAGAGGGAATAAACAGTGTAGATACAGAACTTTCCAGTGGAGTGGAAGGCAAGGCAATACCAAGTAATAACAGACTGGTTCAAACCTAGGAAGATAAGGGTAAATTTCAAGGTAACCACAACGAAAGTTAACAAACCTACTCATCAAAATAAAGAAGAAAAGCAAAGCCTCAGTAAAAACAAAATCTACAAAAACATAAGAAATGAAAAAAAATCCACAAACAAAAGGAATTCAGCACAAGAGAGTAAAAGGAACAAAGAAATCATCAGCATCACAAAAGAAAGCACTATAAAATGACAACAATAAACTCACACCTATCAATAATTACACTGAACATAACTGGCCTAAATGCATCCATAAAGAGACCGGAAGTGACAGAATGGGTTTAAAAAAAACAGAATGCATCAATATACTCTCTACAAGAGATACATCTTAGAAACAAAGACATAAATTTACTAAAAATCAAAGTATGGAAAAAAATATATCAAGCAAACAGTCACCAAAAAGGAGCAGCAGTGGTTAATACTAATCTCAGATAAAATAGACCTTAAAACAAAATCTGCCATAAAAGACAAAGAAGGGCACTATGGCATGATTAAAGGGACGATTCAGTGTGAAGACATAACCATAACAAATATTTACGCACACAATGACAGGGCTCCAAAATACATAAAACAAACTTTAGCAGCACTGAGAAGAGAAACTGACAGTTCCACTATAACACTGGGAGACTTCAACATACCACTCTCAGTAAAGGACAGAACATCTAGAAAGAAACTCAACAAAGATACAGAAGATCTAAAGACCACCATCAGCCAACCTGAGCTCCCAGACATACATAGAACACTCCACATAGAACACTCCACCCAACAGCTGCAAAGTACACATTCTTTTCCAACACACATGGAACGTTCTCCAGAACAGACCACATCTTACACCACAAAGCAACCCTCAAAAAAATCCAAAACATGGAGATAATACAAAGCATCTTCTCTGATCACAAAGCCCTCAAAGTAGAAATTAACAACAGTCAGAGCAAGGAAAAAAAAATCAATTACACGGAAACTAAATAACATCCTGCTTAAAAACCACTTGGTAATAAAACAAATCAAAGATGGAATCAAAAAACTCATAGAATCAAATGAGAATGAAAACACATCATACCAAAACCTTTGGGACACAGCAAAGGCAGTGATCAGAGGTCAATTTAGAGCATTAGATGCTCAAAAAAGAAGAAACAGACAACATCAAAACATTAGCTACACAACTCGAACAAACAGAAAGACAACAGCAAAAGAAGCCTACAGCTACCAGAGGAAAGGAAATAATAAAGATCAGAGCAGAAACAAATGAGATAGAGAATATAAAAACAATAAAAAGAATCAACAAAACCAAAAGGTGGTTCTTTGAAAGGATCAACAAAATTGACAAACCACTAGTCAAACTGACTAAAGAGAAACAGGACAGGATGCAAATAATCCAAATAAGAAATGAAATGGGGGACATTACAACACACCTAACTGAAATAAAAAGGATCATAACAAAGTACTATGAAAAACTATACTCCAACAAATTTGAAAATCCAGAGGAAATGGACAAATTTCTAAAAAAAACACTACCTAACCAAACTATCACAAACTGACATTGAAAATCTGAACAGACCCGTAACAACACATTGAAAAGGTAATTAAAAAAAAAAAAAAGCTCCAAACAAAAAAAAAAAAAGCCCTGGCCCAAATGGCTTGACTGGAGAATTCTACCAAACATTCAGAGAACAGTTTACACCAGTATTACTGAAATTATTTCAGAACATAGAAAAAGGAAGGGATACTTCCAAACTCTTTCTATGAAGCCAGCATAACCCTGATACCAAAACCAGGCAAAGACACCACAATAAAAGAAAAGTACAGACCACTATCTCTCATGAATAACGATGCAAAAATTCTCAACAAAACTCTAGCCAATAGAATTCAGTGTCGTATCAAAAAAATAACACACCGCTACCTAGCAGGATTCCTACCAGGTATGCAAGGATGGTTCAACACATGAAAATCAATCAATGTAATCTAGCACAAACATAAAAGAATCAGGTCATCATCTCAATTGATGCATAAAAGGCATCTGATAAAGTACAACACCCATTCCTGATAAAAACTCTCAATAAAATAGGTATAGAAGGGAAATTCCTCAACATGATAAAGGGCATCTACATTAAACCAACAGCCAACATCATTCTTAATGGATGAAGGCTGAAAACATTCCCATTGAGAACAGGAACAAGACAAGGATGTCCTTTATTACCACTCCTATTTAACATTGTGCTGGAAGTCCTAGCTAGAGCAATAAGGCAAGAGAAAGAAATAAAGGGCATCCAAATTGGTAATGAAGAAGTAAAATTGTCCCCATTTGCAGATATGATACTATAAACAGAAAACCCAAAAGACTACGAGAAAACTACTGAAACTAATAGATTCAGCAGAGTAGTAGAATACAAGATAAACATACAAAAATCAGTTGGATTTCTATACACCAACAAAGAGAACAACAAAAAGGAAATCAGGAAAATAATACGATTTATAACAGGCCCTAAAAAAATAAAATACTTAGGAATAAATCTAACCAGGGATGTAAAAGACCTATACAAAGAAAACTACAAAACACTATTGCAAGAAACCAAATGGGATCTACATAAATGGAAAAACACACAACGCTCATGAATAGGTAGACTCAGCATTGTGAAAATGACAATTCTACCCGAAGCAATCTACAAATACAGTGCAATCTCGATCCAAATACCAATAACATTCTTTAAAGAGATGGAAAAAACAATCATTAACTTTATATGGAAAGGGAAGAGGCCCCAGATAAGTAAGGCATTATTAAAGAAGAAGAATAAAGTAAGAGGACTCGCACTTACCTGACCTCAAAACCTACTATGCAGGTATGGTAGTCAAAACAGCCTGGTACTGGTACGACGACGGATACACTGACCAATGGAACAGAATCGAGAACCCAGATATAAATTCATCCACCTACAGTTACCTAATCTTCGACAAGGGCCCAAAGCCCACCAAATGAGGAAAAGACAGTCTTTGTAAGAAATGGTGCTGGCAAAATTGGATGTCCACCTGCAAAAAAATGAAACAGGACCCATACCTCACACCATACACAAAAACTAACTGAAAATGGATCAAAGACCTAAATATAAAGCCAAAAGCTGTAAAGATCATAGAAGAAAAAATAGGATTAACACTAGAGACCCTAATGTATGGCATTAACAGGATACAAACCATAACTAACAACATATAAACTCCAGAAGATGAGCTAGATAACTGGGATCTTCTAAAAATTAAACACTTATGCTCATCAAAAGACTTCACTGAAAGAGTAAAAAGAGAACCTACAGAGTGGGAAAAATTTTTTGGCTTTTAGAAATCCAACAAACGTCTAATCTCTAAAATCTACAGGAAAATCCAACACTTCTACACAAAGAGATAAACAATCCAATTAAAAAATGGGCAAAGGAAATGAACAGACACTTCATCAAAGAAGACATTCAAGTGACTAACAGACACAAGAAGAAATGCTCGTAATCACTAGCCATTACAGAAATGCAAATCAAAACCACAATGAGATACCATCTCACCCCGGCATTACTGGTATGAATCAAAAAAACAAAATAACAAATGTTGGAGAGGCTGTGGGGAGATTGCAACTCTTATGCACTGCTGGTGGAATGCAAAATGGTACAGACATTTTGGAAAACAATATGGCACTTCCTTAGAAAGCTAGAAATAAAAATACCATATGAACCAGCAATCCCATTCCTAGGAATATATCTTAGAGAAGTAAGAGCCGTCACACGAATAGACATACGCACTCTCATGTTCACTGCAGCATTGTTCACAACAGCAAAAAGATGGTACATACACACAATGGAGTATTATGCAACGATAAAGACCAATGATGAATCTGGGAAGCATCTCATAACATGGATGAATCTGGAGGGCATTATGCTGAGTGAAATAAGTCAATCACGAAAGGACAAATATTGTATGAGACCACTACTATCAAAACTCATGAAAAGGTTTACACACAAAAAGAAACAATCTTTGATGGTTATGAGGGAGGGGAGGAGGAGGGGTGGAAAAACACTAACTAGACAATAAATAAGTAGTAACTTTGGTGAAGGGTAAGACAGTGCACAATACTGGGGAAGCCAGCACAGTTTGTTCAGGGTAAGGTCATGGATGCTCCACGGACAAATTCACACTCCCTTGGAGACTGAATTACTGGGCTGAGGGCTGTGGAGACCATGGTCTCAGGGAACATCTAGCTCAACTGGCATAACATAGTTTATAAAGAAAATGTTCTACATTCTACTTTGGTGAGTAGCGTCTGAGGTCTTAAAAGCCTGTAAGTGGCCATCTAAGATACTCCACTGGTCTCACCCCTTCAGGAGCAAGGGAGAATGAAGAAAACTAAAGACACAAGGGGAAGATTAGTCCAAAGGACTAACAGACCACAACTACCACGGCCTCCACCAAACTGAGTCCAGTACAACTAGATGGTGCCCGGCTACCACCACTGACTGCTCTGACAAGGATCACAATAGACAGTCCCAGACAGAGCTGGAGAAGAATGTAGAACAAAATTCTAACTCAAAAAAAGACTAGACTTACTGGTCTGACAGAGACTGGAGAAACCTCAAGAGTATGGCCCCAGACACCCTTTTAGCTCAGTAATGAAGTCACTCTGGAGGTTCACCTTTTAGCCAAAGATTAGATAAACCCATAGGACAAAACAAGACTAAAGGGGCACACCAGCCCAGGGCAAGGACTAGAAGGCAGGACAGGACAGAGAAGCTGCTAATAGGGAACTCAAGGTTGAGAAAGGAGAGTAATGACATGTCATGGGGTTGTTAACCAATGTCATAAAACAATATATGTACTAACTGTTTAATGAGAAGCTAGTTTATTCTGTAAACCTTAATCTAAATTTAACAAACAAAAAACTTGAAGATACCCAAGATGAGCGATCATCACCAGAATCAGGACTTGCTTCTGTCAATACAACCGTTTGCACAGCAGTTGGTAAATGTTAGCTATTATCATCACATCCAAACACTCTGACTTGTGCAAGCAGGCACTGAGCTCCTGTGTGCAAAGATAAGATCCAGATCCTGCCCTCAAGGGGCTCAGAGGGAAATGGGGTAAATGCAAAACACAGAGGGCAATGTAATTAATGCTAGTGCAGAGTAACAATATGGGAGACTAAGGAATTTGGAGGATGGTCAGTTACACTATTGGGTTGCAGCTGAGAAGTCCTCTGTGAAATGATGTATGTATTTCTCTTTAGAGAGAAGTGTGATATCCCAGGTAAGTGCCGGTGCAGGCAAAGGCATGGAAGTGGATGAGATGGTTGAGTGCAGCTGAAATAGAGAAAAGGAATACTGGGTAAGAGTGGCTGGGCAGGAAACTGCAAGAAGAGTACCAAAACCCTCTCATCAGTAAAGTGAATCTAATTGGAGTACCTGGCTTCAGACACCTCAATTATCTTTAACTTCTTAGAGGGGAAAAGAGTGGCTCCTCCCACAAACTCCAGGCACCAAACTGAGTGGCCACACTGCATTCTTCCTATGTTTGGCAAGATGCTTCTCCAATATACATGTCATCTTCCTCTAGTCTAGGTACATGGGGGCAGGGGAGCTCCCCAAACCAACTAACCACAATGCCGACTCAGCCATTAAAGAAGATAAATATAAGACATGTCTCTGACTTGGCAGGAGTCAAATTTCTCCAGCATAACTTTTTCCATGCTCTAAGCCCATGCTGTTTTTTAAAAGCATGTCCAGGGCCACTCTGTGCTTCCAAGAGATTTGGAGGTTTAGCCAATTTGCTTTAGAAGATAGATGTGCAAATTTGCACCACCCCATGAGCCAGGGTTTGAAAGAGACAGAGAGAGACAGAGAGAGATCTCCAGCTGTAGCAGGGAAGAATTTTAATAAAAAGCAGAACCGAGAGCCCACGCAATAGATTGTTGCTCTTACAGTTCAACTCAAGCTGAGCACTTGCTACCTATCACTTACATCTCAAAATGAGTAGTGTGGTAAGTACTGTTATCCCCATGTCACATGCAGGGAAGCCTGGGCTCAGAAAGGTTGAGTAACTTGCCCAATGTCACACACATCATCAGTGGCAGAGCCAAAGAACAAAGCCCTTATTCTCCACAAAAGGAAGCTTTCCTGGTAGAGGCAATGGCATGGGTAGGCATATTTGAGAAATGAGAAGATGAATTTGTGGGCAGGCCATTTTGTAGGGCACTCACCTGGAAAGACAGGCAGAGACCACACTATGGAGGCCCCATACTGCAGGCTGAGGAGAAGACACTCAATGTGCCGGGTGATGAGGCAGGCAGGTAAGAGGAGACTTTTGAGTATGGGAGTCCCAGGATAAACGCAGGGGGACTGAGAGAGCTGACTCTGTAGCCAGTTAGCCTGGGTTTGAATCTCAACTCAGGCAACTATCAGTGATGTAACTTTCAACAAAGTACTTAATTCCTCTGAGCCTCCACTTCCTCATCTATTAAATGGGGATAATAATTCTACCTACTCCACAGAATAATTATAAAGATTTAATAAAGGCAAAGCAATGAGAACAGTGTCATTCCATAGTAAGTGCCCTATAAGTATTATTGATAATGATGATAATAACGCAGCAAAGTAATTAACCAGATGAGATACACTAAAGAAGGGAGACTATCAGAGTAATTCAATCAAGAAAAGGACAGTAGTAGCTTCCGAGGAAATGGAAAGGAAACACCAATTTGAGAGATCCAAGAACACAAAGGGGAAGCGAGACGTCAAAGGTGGCACCAAAGCTTGCAGCCAGCACTTGACAAAGACTCAGGGGATTCCTTGCAGGACTCTACTCCTTACTCATCCAGTCACACTTCTTTGAGCCTCACTTCTTCCATCTCTAAAATGAGACAATTCTTGCCCTTTCTACACTCAGTATTGTTGTGAGGATCAAATAGGGTCAATAGGATCCTCACAGTACATTTAAGACATAACCCAAACCAAATTCATTGCCGTCAAGTTGATTTGACTCATAGTGACCCTACAGGAAAGAGAAGAACTGCCCCATAGGGTTTCCAAGGCTGTAATCCTTACAGAGGTGGTCCTGCACATCTTTCTCCCTTGGAGCAGCGGGTAGGTTCGAACTTCTGGCCTTTTGGTTGGCAGTCGAGCGCTTAACCACTGTGCCACCAGGGTTCCTTTTAAGACAGAAAGCACTCTACAAATATAACGCGTGAAGCAAAAAGGAAGTTGTGTGAAGGCACTGGTCTGGGAAATAAGCCCAGGAAGAGAGAGAAACTCCACTCAACATCACTCATGATGTTCCCAGACAGTAACACCCAGGGTCAATTTCCAACACTGTCACCCGTGCAGCTACAGGCTGGCACCATCACACATACCACGGACACCTGAGGTTGCCCTGGCACAGGGGAGAATACACAAAGGGTCTGGTTTGGAGGGCAGACCACCAGCTACCATGGAATTGACCATTCCAGGGCACCCATGGATAAAGGAAGTCCATATAAAAATAATCCTGGTTGGCTCTACCTCCTCCACATCTCCGGTTATAAAGTTACAAAGCCTGAGAGTATGTCAAAAGAAGGGTTCAGGAGCCAGCCCAAGAGTCTGGGGGATGGGGAAACTCTTCAGCAGCTCTGCAGAGGGCAGCTCTCCAGCAAAGTTTGCCTTCCACCATAACCAAATGTTTGTTTACATTCCTTGCATTATCTTGTCACTCTTCCTTAGACAGTATTTCTTGCAGACACTCAACTTTTTTTATGTTACTTGAGTGCAGTCTGGAAACCCTGGTGGCATAGTGGTTAAGAGCTGTGGCTGCTAACCAAAAGGCTGACAGTTGGAATCCACCAGGTTCTCCTTGGAAACTCTACTGGGCAGTTCTACACTGTCCTATAGGGTCGCTACGAGTCGGAATTGACTCAACGGCAACGGGTTTGGTTTTTTTTGTTTTGAGCATAGTCTATGTAGTCCAAGAGACCATAAACCTCAGTAGCGCTATTCCTACATAGTTTTTCTTTAACTTTAGCAGGAACTTAAGACCCCTAGCCTTGAGTCTTTTACCTGGTGGAGCCATGCCTCCCCCAATTACATTACTCGCCACAGCAGACTGGGATGGTCTCTTTAACTCAGTTCTTTCCTACTAGGATGTAGTTCCTTGAAACTAGAGGCTGCCTCTTTGTTCTCTGAATCCCCATGACCCAAAACAATTCCTGACATACGTTGCTGTTGTTGTTAGGTAACATCAAGTCAATTTCAACTCATAATGACCCCCCATGACAGAGTTTTTTAGGGTTTTTCTTGGCTGAAATTTTTATAGGAGCAGATCACCAGGTCTTTCTCCCACAGAGCAGCTGGGTAGGTTTAAACTTTTCAATTAGCAGCTGAGCACTTAACCGTTACAGCAGGGCTCCTTCCTTGACATATACTGAACTGAAACTTCAGAACCTCTTATGCATCCCAAAGACACTGAGAACCCTCAGTCATGATCGTTCCAACTACTTCACTTTCCCCCTCACTCAGAAAAGACTTTCAACACAGCAGCACTTCATTAATTCAAGCCTACCCAGTTTGGTTTTCCAAAAACCTGATTTCCCCAGATCAAATGAGAGCCTAATTTAGGTTTGAGATCTTAGTTTTGTATTTGTTTGCAGCCAGTCCTGAAAAACTAAAAGTCCTTACCACCCCAAAATACAGTTACTAAAATTCCTAATACTCTAGCAGAGTGTCTTCTCACTTCAACCAACTTTTTTGGCTGACGTTCAACAGTTTTAAAGTTGATAAACCAGAGGAAGCCTTTATTTAAAGAAAAAAATCTAAGTAAACAGTTCCCAGTGTTCTCTAAGAACTTAGATTCTAAGAACACAATCTGTCCACATACAGATAAATGCCATTTTATTAAAGAAAACACAACGGCCTTAAAAACACTCTTCAAACAGTGTACACTGCACACACTAAGAATCAAACACAGAATTCAAAAAGGGTGGGACAAGACGGTCACCAGTGGGGGACTGCTATGGTTTCGCTCAAAAGCCTAACTGTAAGAGGGATGTGTGTCAGACACAAGGGGGTTTCCTACTGTGTCTTTCGGAAGGTAATCTCTTCCCACTGACCATCAAATAGAGTTAGTTCAAGGAGATGAGTACAAAAACCATACAGTGGCACTACTATGATGATCTTCAAAATAATTTTTATTAAAGAAAACAAACAACTGAACTACTTACAATCTACTAAACCCAGCCCTTTGTCACGACATACACTAAAGGCCTCAAATACTACTGGAGTTTTGTTTTACTCCAAATACAGACCCGAACTTGATAGAACTTGATAGGATAGTCAGAGAAGTCTCTCTGAAGGTAAAACCTTACAGCTGATATATTCTCCTAACTTTCAAAACACTCGTTACTACGGCTGATGTGACTAATATCGAAAAAATTTTCTTAAGTACTGGTGGCTATAGCTTGAAAAAGACAGAAGTATAAAAAACAGAATGAGGCAAAATTAATCTATAAACTTTATGAAACCCCAATAAAATTATCTTCTTTTTTTTGTTTGATTTTTTTGAGCTAGACAAGCTGTTTCTAAAACTCTTTAAATAAATAAATAAGCCTGTGGGGAAGGCCAGGAGAAAAAAAAATCTTAAAAAGAGAGTAACAAGAAAGGGATAGCTGTATTAAGACATTAAAACACATTCTGTTGTTGTTCGTTGCCGTTGAGTCAATTCCAACTCATGGCGACCCTGTGAGTGCTCCATAGGGTTTTCAAGGCTATGACCTTTCGGAAGCACACTGACCAGGCCTGTACCTGGGTGGCACAAATGGTTAAGGGCTTAACTACTCAACTTGAAAGGCTGGTGGTTCAAACTCACCCAGAGGCACTTCAGAAGAAAACACATTACAGAGCAACAGATAGAGAAAAGAACATTTACAGATTTGTTGTACAGGTCAATGAAGAAATCAACAGGAAAAAAATGGATTTTTCAATGAACAGTGCTGAGACAAGTAAGCAGCCATTAGGGTTAAAGTTTAGGATCCCTACCTCACTCATCATACCATACCAAATAAATTCTAGGTATGGCCAACTACATAAAATAGATTATGATTTCATTTTCTTCAGTGGGAGATGTTTTCCCAATAATTTCAGAGTAGAGACGTGTTTTGCATACAAATGGAAAACCCAGAAACAATAAAATTATAACTGATAAATTTGACTTAAAATTTCTGAGTGGAAATTTATATAATAAAGTCGACAGGCAAATGATAAATCTGGAAAGAATATTATCCCCTCAAGTTTTCCCGAGGTATCTTTAGAGCAGTGCTTCTCAATATTTAACGTGCATACCACTCACCTGGAATCTTGTTAAAATGCAAATTACAATTCAATAGATCTGGGTGGGGTCTCAGATCCTGCATTTCTAACAAGCTCACAAGAGATGTCAAGCAGCTAAACCTCCATAGGGTTTCCAAGGAGCACTGGTGAATTCGAACGGTGAACCTTTTGGTTAGCAGCCAAGCTCTTAACCACTGCACCATCAGGGCTCCAAATTTTACAGAATTTTGTAGTTAAAGAAACACAAGGCTAGAATTCAGAGGGACTCAGATACCTCATGAGAATCACCTGTTTCAGATCACTCACTCACCCAAACTTCACCCTCAGTGATTCTGGTTTAGAAAATCCAGGGTGAGCAGCAGGAAGTAGTTTTTTGTTTTTTTAACTCTCTGGAAGACTAAGACATTCAGCCTGGTCTGAAAACCAGTGGACAAGATAACCTCAGTCCCTTCCTGCTCTTTCTGTGCTCGGAACACTGCAGAAAGACCTCCCTGAACTGGTCCTTTATCATCCCCAGATCCCACTTGCCCTCCCTTTTCCACCTCCCAAGTCACCTTTCTCCAGCCTGATCCTAACACATTCCCCTCCCACAACAGAGGCTGGCAAAGAGGAGAAAGCTCAGCAAAGGGGGTCCAGAGAAGAGCCTCACAGCAGAGAAGAAGGGCCTTTGTAACTGCACTCTGGTTATAGCTGCACCACTCATTGCCGGCGTGATCCCAGGCAAGCCACGTCATCTCTCAGACTCCATTTCCTCATTTACAAAAACTGAACTGTTGTGAGGGAGAAATGATTTAGCCTATTGCACAATCTTTGTAAACTGTGAAGCATCTTATTAACATCAGTTACTTTTTATTAGATATGTGATGTCTGGGAACACTCTCGTAAAAATCTAACCCCTCATGTCCACATCTGATTAACTTTCTTTATTCTCTCCCTTTCCCATACTCCTCTCAATTCAAAGAAAAAAATTCTCCAAGTTTCCACTTTCTAAATATACAAACTAAATTTTATGCACGAAACAGGTAGAACATAATGTGTTAAATCAAGCCTAAACTAAAATGTTTCAAATGTGTAAAAGATGCCAACAAACTAATTCTGTGTAAATGCCTACTAATGCACATGTAAGGATTTAACAAAAAAAAAAAAAAAATTCTATCTTCCTAAACAATTCTTACTCAGTAATTTCCAAATTTTAAATCTCATCTAAACCTTCTCCCCTCCTTATTCACACTGCCACCAGCAGACACCCTATTCCCACCGGGGGGAAAAGTGGAGGAAGTAGGCACTTTGTTTCTGACCAGTCCCCAGGGGTACACATCTTATTGGTCTCTTCTAGAGAGGCATTTGCTATTTAATCCATTCTAATAAAATCCATTGGATTTCGAAGATTCTCTGACAGACGTAATTTTAGCACGCACACAATACATATCAGATTTATCATTGGGAAGAGCTTGCCAAAGGCCACTAAGAGCATGCCTTCCACATTGCTCAGAGATGGGAGGGGAGGAAGTGAGGGGTGGTGCCCCTGGGCAGGACACTCAGGTCTAATGATAAACCTACCTTGAGGCTGGAAGGTGCTCAGCCAGCCAGAACTCCTCAGTGCCCTGGGGTATAACTGGGAAAATTCCTCACCTGCCACTCTTAAGCCTAGCACCACACAACCTAAATCCATGGCCACATCAGGCAGCAGAAAGGCCTAAGGCCATGAAATGGTCCAGTCTGAGACACAGCGTGGGGGATTAACCCTTCTTGCTGCTCCCCAGTTAGCTAGCAAGTCCAGGGACCAGAATGATACTCCTCAGGACCCAGTACTCACGAACAGGGCCCAGAACTCTGGATCTGCTTCAAGGAGCAGCCCTGTGTGAGAGGCCAAGCAGAAACCACGTGCTAGCAAACTGAGCTGCCTTTGGCGAATGGGACCTCTCCAGACACCACACAGGGCTCAATTCCCAACAAACTAGTTGGCTAAAGAACATTTGGTTTCAATTAACAGAAACCCACTCCCCCTAGCCAAAGGGGGGGAAAAAGTAGAGGACATAGGTTCATTAAAAGGTCAAGGGGTCTATAAGAAGACCCTGACTCAGGAACTGCAGTCAGCCCTCATGGGAGATGGAAACCAGGAAATGGAAAACCATCAGGAAATGAAACTATTCCCAAGGTCTCTCATCTCTTCTCCTGTACAAATGCTTCGTTCCTGTCTCTCTGCAAAGCCGCTTTATTCCATTCTTCTCTGTACCCATGGGTCAAACATCTACTCCCCACTTAGCCTTTCCCTGAACTATCGTGTGAGCATCAAAGACAAACTAGGACTGCTGTCTCAATCCCCAAATATTCAGAGTACAGAGTTTAGCTCAGCTTGGGCCAGATGTTCCCCCTTTGATCCAAGCATCAGAGAAGAGGTGGGTGATCTGGTCTTATTATAGAGGATATCTACCTGCCCAACACAATTACCAAAAATAAAAAAAGAAATGACAAAGCTTAATGAACTCTGACCTTTGTTAAAGCCACAAGGTACAAGTTCTCCAAAGGTACTATCCTGTCGTCCTATAATCACTCCAAAGAAACACAGCTGTACAGCCAGAGCCTCAAATGACAGATAAATGTCTTCTTTGTAGCTTGCTTGTTGGTTGCTAGGAGCCCTGGTGGCACAGTGGTTAAAGCGCTTGGCTGCTAATCAAAAGTCAGCAGTTCGAACCCACCAGCCTCTCCACGGGAGAAAGAAGTGGCTGTCTGCTTCTGTAAAGATTTACAGCCTTGGAAACCCTATGGGGCAGTTCTACTCTGCCCTACAGGGTTGCTATGAGTTGGAATCAACTCGACAGCAGTGGGTTTGGTTTGGGCTGGTGCTGGTTGCTTAGGTCAGAGGAAAAAGCATTTTGTTGTTATCAAATAGAATTTTATTTCTGGCTCCTCCTTTTGTCTTTAAAGGAGGATTCTCAGCAGAAGTCTTGCCTGGAAACAGGCAGAACCTGGCCAAGACACTAAATGTCCTTGAGAGCATAAAAGTAAGGGTAGTGGAGAGAAGCAGGCTCCGTGGAGACACATAGGACACACAACACACACATCTCAAGCCGTCTGGGGCAGATGTGCTAAAAATAAAATAATTTTCCATAAGAAGAATCTGTTCAGTGTAAAGGTTAAGCGAGGCCCCATACTTACAAAAGCCACAGGGTTTTTCAGAGTAGCCCCAAAGAGTCCATCAGTCGGGGTCTATTTCATCTAAGGCAACAAACACATTCCTCACAGATCATGGGCTGCTCTGTGTGGTTGCTAATAAGATAATCTGTTACAGGAGGCTTACAAATCCATTTACATTGATTTTAATTAATGAATCAATCCCTGGCCCCGAACAACTTGGTCCAGAGGCTGTAAGCAATTCAAGATTCAGTCTGTAATCACAGCCTGAAATCTACATAAAAAAGAAGTAAACTCTCAAATCAATGAAGGACAAATAAAAATAACTGGATCTGTACCTCTTGCAGCATATGGAAAAATTTCTTCCAGGTTTAGGCAGTAACTCTTCATATGTCAATAAAAGGAATATATTCCTCACGGTGATTTCCTAACAAACTCACCTACAACTAAGGGTTTTTTAATAGCAGCCTCAAGTCTGGAAAACCAAGGTCAAACCTTTAAAATTAAAAATGAGCCCAACTTTCTCAGCCGCTTATCAGAACCTTTTAGTCTAGACTGAAACTGACCAGAAAATTACCCAAACGCAAAACACAAATGACAAGTAAGAATCAAGTGGCACTCTCCAGCCAGGCTGTGCTCTGAATTAGCCATGCTTCATTAAAAAGCCAGGAAAACTTCTGCATTTGCTTTTATTTTATCCTTCACAGAGGAAGAAATAGAGTTTAACCTGTCTGCGTATTGCCAGCTATGAACTGGAAACATGCTCAATTTAAGACAGCATCAATATGACTGCTCATCGTTTCAATTTTTTCCCTTTCTTTCTCAGTGTCTTTTCATAGAGTTTGTCTACCCACTCTATTTTTAGACTTCTATCAGAACTTCCAATGGCTCCAACTTACAATGGAAAAAAAAAAAAAAAAAAAAGATCTAGCTTCCGTTCCATTTTCTCAAACCCCACTCAGCTAGCCAACACCAATTAGTGTCGGAAAAGAACGTAAGAGTTGATAAAAGAAAATATATCACACTCGATTTTGATTTTTTTTTTCAAAATCTAAAAAGTCCATAAATCCACAAGTAAAACATAAAGCGGCTGTGACTACCAACCCGACACTGCCAGTGACACCTATCGGCATCTGCTCTGACTTGGGAACATACACAAAGTGGAGGCCGCTCATGAAGGAGAAAAGTAAGTACAACTCGCAGCAGAGTCAATACAATGGGAGACAATCACTTCATAGTTTTTCCTTACTCTTTAAAGTATTTAATAAAGCAGCTATCAAACTGATTTTGAAGTCAGTAAGACTGGCCTCAAACACTGCAAAAGGAATGGAAAAAAAAAACCCTGTGTACAAGGAAGTAAACTACATTCACAGCAAGAGGCAGGCCAGAGCTCGGGCAGGCTGGCACGTGCATCTTCTCCCTCTCTCTCTCTCAACTAGGAGAACAAAACAAAAAGAAGTTAATACTTCAGCTATACATATGGAATCCAGATCGTTCTGTCTAATGTCCACTTGTATGCCCACAGGTTTTAGGATTCACTGGAACACTAAAGCTCCCGGAAACATTTGCCATGTGTTTGCTGGGGAATTTCACCAGACGCAGCCTGCCGCATTTGCTGGCCAACCTGTGCTGGGGTGCACAGCAGGGTATGCCAATGTAGCCCGACATTCAGATCAAGACCACAAATTATAAACAGTTTCAGTAAATTGACTAGAGTGCCTTTGTTCCTCAGACATCTTCCTACTGCTTACAAAGGCAGGCAGCAGAACCTAACCACCAATGCGGCCACAGCCAGGACTAGGAAAGGAAGTTATTGAAGCCTGGATTTCCTGCTTTTGCTTGTAGCCAAGAACTATGAGGCTTGTAGTGGTTTCAGGAACTGACTCATCTAATGACTCATGGATAAGGTACTGCTTTTTATATGTTCTGACCCTAAGACTTGGGAACTTCAAAACCCATCTGAACCCCGTATTTCACTCCAATTTGCAAGTTAATATTTACTGCAAAATAAACAGGAGGACAATGGTTACTGAAACAATGAAAACATCATGCCAACGGAAGGGAAAGGGGCATGTGGACATCGCATTTGAAGCCGTGATCACAAGCCTAACCCATGGGCTGCAATTCAACGGCATCCAAATTTACCAAAAGTGGAGAACAGGTGGGATAAGGTTTATTTTTAGATGTCACTCTCCTACATGCAAAAATAGATTCAGCACAGCAATATTTTAATTCAGGCACATCTGGGGTTGTGACTCTAAATACTCAAGATGCAGCTCTAGGTTTAACTGTTAGAGCTGCAAATAGGAGAGTTGAGGGTTAGCTGACCAATGAGTAATGGATAATAAAGGATCATATTGGAACTCACTCTGTTATATCAGCCTCTTCAGGAAGACTGCAACTCTGTATTCCCACCCAAGCTCTTAACCAATCTTCTCCTTCCCCCCAACACACAGACACCGCAGTATTTAAGAGCAAAGCTCTCTAAAAGTGCACAGTGCCAGGAGCAGGCACCTCTGGCTGCTCCAGTGACCTCCCCGTGGATTCATTCATCACTGAGAGGTCCCCTTGGGGAAAAGTTTTCAAGCCTCCATCACCCACCAAACCTTGAGTTCTCCCCATCCCCAAACATAGGATATTAAGCGCAGGACCCATTTCAAGGGGGGCTTTCAAAAGCGTTTAGAGGTTTCCACACCAGCCCAGTTGCACAGAGGGAACGGAGAAAAAAAATAAGGCAAAAACTGCAGGCTGGTGTGGGGAGGGGGGATGGTGGAAGCAGTAAGAACAGTTGACCAGGCAAGGCCAAAGTGCAGGGCTGGCTGGCAGGCGCTGCGCGGCTGGGCTCCTCCAGCAGATTTACTGACATGACGTCAGTGGCTCCAGTCCAGCTTTTTCTTTGGTAGCTTTTACCACTTGCCTCTTGAAGCCTCCACTATATTACGGAGCCATGGGACCATAATGAAAATTCCCTTTGTGAAGCGGAGTTTACCTCGGGGCAGAGAGGCCTGCCTTGCTGAATTACACTGCTCTTCACCCTTCTGTGACCACGGACGGAAGAGGGTGGGAACACTATAATACTGTACTTTCCTTAATACAGAAGAACCATTTAAATGAAGCTTGCTGCAAAAAAAAAACAAAAACAAACAAAATAACAAAAAATGGGAGGCGGGGTGGGATTAAACGTGTATCCAAAATTTCACAGTCTGAGACACTGGTTAATTTCTCAGGGATGTCGTGAATGATGGTAATTTCAGGACTATTCGCTCATTCTGTTGTGAGGCTGTGTTGGCTGGACTGGGAACGCATACGGCTTTGTTTCACCAACAAAACAAAAAAGTATTACTGAAGCTGAAACTCCAGGCCTGAATGGAACTTCTGAAGAGAGAATTATAGCTTGTCTTTAAAATGAGCTTTTTTTCCCCTAAGTGCATATTCTGTGATGCACCAACATGAGCATAAAACGATTTCCAAGAAGCAAAGACAGGAATTACTAAAAATAAGTCTAATAGCGAATCATTGAACAAAAAAACACTCATTTCAGACTTATGGGCTTACTGTTGCGTTCTCACAACAACAAAACAATAGCTGTATTCAGTGTAGGACTCCAGTACAAAAATCTGCCAAAAACTACAAAGCTTTAAAAAAAAAAAAATTAGCTTATAAAAATAATGTATCAACGAAAAATTCTTCAAATGACTGGGACATTACACATATTCTATTTTAAACACTTGGAAGGAGAGGAAGACACAAAGCTTAATTCAACAAGTATTTATTGAAACAGATGTGTGCAAATGACCCCAACAATATCATCAAAATATAGCTTGCAGTCTGAATGGCTCAGTGTGGTAATAAGATAAGGAATCTCTCACATTCTGGTTATTTATACAAGGGCTAGAACAAACTATCTGGTAGACACAACTGAAAGCAATGACCAAAGCCTCTGTAAAGCCTAAATTAATGTGAGCTTTGGCCTTCAGGAAGAAAGTCAAATTGTGAACTATCCTCAGAGGACTCTTCAGTTTGGGCCTTTTTCTTAAGGAAGGGAAAGACAACATAGCAAGCACAAGCATGGAAGTGGCAAATGAGAGCCAAAGGGCCAAACAGGAAAGATGTGTGCAAAGAGAGCTGTTAGCATGCGTAAGAGCTGACATGGTGGTGGAACCCACTTCTAAAGGTAAGCAGGGGATTTTTTAAGCCAGGGAGTGGGAGAGAAAAAAAAGGGGGAGGGGAGGCCCTAGCACCCCCACATTATAGCCTTGAAATATCCCTTCCCACTAAAAGAACCAAAACTGTCTGCAGAAATGGCTCACCTTAGGTCTGCGAGAGAAAATATACAAGAAGAAAAACGAATAGCAAGGAAGGTATTAAAGACTATTAGTCACATGTAAAGGACACAGGAGCCAACATGGAAACTCCCACTGGCCAAAGATGTATCAATTTGAGCACCAAAAAAAAAAAAAGAGTAACTGAAATGGATTCAAATGCATCCAATAATTTCACATCTATGATTGCATAATGATAAAAAATAAAACAAAACAAAAAACCCATTTTCCTGTACAAACTATATGCCAGGTCAATCACACAGTTGATAACAGAATGTTTTTCTCTATAGAAGTATTCTAGCTAATAAAAGAAAAAGGAATGAGAAAATTGGAGACTCATCAATTTGCAAAGTCCATGTGAAACAATAGCTATAGACAGGAATTATCAATCAATGGCTGATAAAGTCACAAAGAGACAACTGAGTATTATGTGTCTCCTGGTGGAATACTAGCTATGAAATATTCTTATCAAAAAAACAAAAAAATTAAACTTGATATGCACACCTATGTTCATGGCAGCATTGTTCACAATAGCAAAATGATGGAAACAACCTAGATGCCCATCAACAGATGAATGGATAAACAAACTATGGTACATACACACAATGGAATACTACGCAACGAGAAAGGACAAAGATGAATCTGTGAAGGATCTCATAACACAGATGAAACTGGAGGACATTATGCTGAGTGAAATAAGTCAATCACAAAAGGACAAATATTGTATGAGACCTCTATTGTAAAAATCCATGAAAAAGTTCACACACAAACTGTAACAATCTTTGTTGGTTACCGGGGATGGGAGGGGTGGGGGGGGAAATAGTAAACAGGCAATAGATAAGTGGTATCTTGGGTGAAGGGTGAGACAGTACGCAATACAGGGGAAACCAGCACAACTTGTACAAGGAAAGGTCATGGAAGCTCCATCCAAACTCCCTGAGGGACTGAATTGCTAGGTGGAGGGCTATGGGGAGCACGGTCTCAGGTAACATCTAGCTCAATTGGCATAACACAGTTTATAAAGACAATGTTCTCCATTCTACCTTGGTGAGTAGCATCTGGGGTCTTAAAAGCCTGTGAGTAGCCATCTAAGATACTCCACTGGTCTCATCCCTTCGGGAGCAAGGGAGAATGAAGAGAACAGGATACAAGGAAAAGATTAGTCCGAAGGACTAATGGACCACAGCTACCAAGGCCTCCACAAGACTGAGTCCAGTACAGCTAGATGGTGCCCGGCCACCACCACTGACTGCTCTGACCAGGATCACAACAGAGGGTTCTGGACAGAGCTGGAGAAGGATGGAGAACAAAATTCTAACTCACATAAAAAAAAGACCAGATTTATTGGCCTAAAGGAGACTGGAGAAACCCCCAGAGTATGGCCCCCAGACACCCTTTTAGCTCAGTGGTGAAGTCATCTCCGAGGTTCACCGTTCAGCCTGGAAGTGGACAGCCCCATAAAACCAAATGGGACTAATGAGGTACAGCAGTCCAGGGACAAGGGCCAGAAAGCAGAACGGGACAAGGAAGCTGGTGATAGGGAACCCAAGGTTGAGTAAGGATAGTGTTGATGTGTTGTGAGGTTATTAACCATTGTCATAGGGCAACATGCATACTAACTGTTAAATGAGAAACTATTTTGTTCTGTAAGCCTTCATCTAAAGTGAGAATAGCAGCACAACTGGAAGAGCATAGTCGATATCACTGAACTGTGCATGTAGAAATTTTTGAAATGGTGTATCTTTGGCTATGTATATTTTCACCAAAAAAAAAAGTTCGAGAAGGGAGAGGGTTGACATGTTGTGGGGTTGTTAACCAATGTCATAAAACAATATGTGTACTACTGTTTCATGAGTAACTACTGGTTCTGTAAGCCTTCACCTGAAGCACAATTAAAAAAAAAAATTAAACTTGAATCAGACATAGCTTCTATATCTAAATTCCCATGTACAGGAAATGGGATGGGGATAGCGGAACATGATAAACAACACCATGGTGATATAATCGCAAAATCCAGAATGAGGAAAACTCTACAAGAGAAATAATGGGGCTTTTATACCAAATAAATAGCAAGGAAAAAAAAAAAAAACAGAAGAGAAATCTACAGATGAAAGAGTTTTAAGAAAAATAACAACCAAATTGCCTGCTGATCTTGTTTCGACCCTGATTTGAACAAATAATCTGTGGGAAAACATTTATGAAATAACCAAGGAAATTTGAATGGTGCCTGGATTATTTGATATTAAGGAATTATTGTTAAAACATTGGTCTGATAATGACTCGGTTATATATTTTTTAAAAAACTGCCATATTTTAGAAACACATATTTAAAAATTAACAGATGAAATGGTATGATGCCTGGGAATGCTTCAAGATAAGCTAGTGGGAGAGGAGCCAGGGGTTTGGAAGAAACAAGAGTGACCACGAGCTGATGATTGTTGCTGAGTGACAACGGGTGCTTGGGGGTTTATTGCCCTCTTCTGTACTGAATGTTTAGATTTTTCCATAGTAAAGATTTTGAAATCTAAAATAAAAACAGGACACTGTTCGTGCCCCTCTCCTTCAGACAAAGAGAGAGAGAAAGATACTACAGAAAGAGGTACTTGGCACTCTAATTCACAATCCCAATTATAATCCCAATCATAATCAGCAATGAACATTTACGAAACATTTACTTCTTTGCCAGGCATTGTGCTAAACCTCATTTAATCCTGACTTTAACCAGTGAGGAGGGTCCTACTACGTCCATTTAACAGGTAAGGTTCAGAAAGAGTAAAGAGGTTGCCTAAGGTCAAACAGCTAGTCAAGTGGAGGGAATGTGTGTAATTCCAGGGAGACACAAATTCATAAGCATAATGGGAATCAGAATGAGTTATGTCTTTTCAAAACAGTAACAACTCCTAAGAGTGCCGGGAACTCTATAAACCAAAAGATGCAACGCTCTCCAGTGTTAAAGAAGGCAGAACTGAGAAGAGGCTGCTTTTCTGATGACCATTTTTGGTGAAACCTAGTCAACTGCAGGGACTAAGATCTCAAGGTGATAAGAGCAGAGAGAGAATGAAAAGTGGAGGAGGAGGGTGTATGTGTGTGTGGGTGCGTGTGTTTTCCTAGTGGGGAAAACAGAAAATACGAAAGCAAGTGGGAAACTGCCTGAAGAAAGAGAGAGAGAGAAACAAAAGAGCAGGAAATGTAGCAAGAGGGGAAGCTGGGAAAAAGCTTAAAACTAAAAACCCAAAGGAGGAAGATGGAAAAGCAAATAAATGAGCTCCTGTCAGACAGGTCCATTTTAATTCGGACAAAACCCTCAGGATCTTGGATGGAGAGCTGGAGGGGTGGCAGAAGAAGGAGACTTCTGAATGGCTGGGTGGGTGGGGAAATGGAGAGGTTTACTCTGTGCCATTTTGTGCGTCGGGCCATTTACCATATTTCATCATATTTCACTTTAAACTCATAACCCAAGGAGGTACTATTATTTCCTTCATTTTGCAGATGAGGAAACGGAGGCCCAGAGAGATTAGTAAATAACCCACCCAAGAGCATACAGCCAATAAGCAGAAGAACTGGGACTGGAACCAGGCTCTGACTTCAAAGCCATGCTTTTATACTACTTTGCTAAACAGATCAAGCGCTCTAGAAAACTGTAAAAGCTAAGGCAACAACCATGGCCAACAGCAGAAGTACCGAGAAGGCATCTGGGAAATGTATGAAGACTGTAAGATACGGGTGGGCTACGAATGCGAAAAGAGGGGGAGAGCATAAGTCCCAAACACTGGCAATCAATGAACCCCAACACTGTTAGCTTGGAGTTACCAGAACTAGGTGGACTAGAGGAAGAGACAATATCACCTGGCCCATTCCCTCTCCCCAAACCCAAGGAAGATGTCAAAGATGGACAGCCAACCCATCGCAACCCCTATTTCAAAGCTGCTAATGTCTTTTTCAGAGACTTGATTGTTACTGGCTCTGAGCAAGGACACTTCACTCTCTTCTCCCTACCTCTTCCACCACTGCCCATCCTTAGGCCACCACAACCTGGTCACTTGGAGTGGAGGGGAGGAATCCACCTCATTTCCCAGTTCCCAAGCACTCCCACTATCAAGGAGTAAAGTCAAGGTCATCTGCCTAAACCTTACCCCCAGCAGGAGGTCTTCAGGGTGGCAGAGGGGGGCTAACTTATTCTGACTCACTACCAACAAAGTACATTCCAAAGCAAAACCAGATAAACTGGCAGGTCTGGTTCCGTGCTTCCAAACCAAGTCCGCCTCCCCCTACCCCCAACAGAGCAGTTCAGATCACCTCAGACCCAAGTGCTCTCATTTTCAATGCTTAGCATAACCAGTCAGAGGGGCTGGGGGGGTGGGGAGCAATGGGTCCCCACAGTCCTTGAGGACTGAAACCAAAGTGGAGAGGTGAACCTTGCCCATCAAAAGACTCGATGTTTTGCTTCAATACATCTTGTATTGAAGACACAAGGCAAAACAAAACAACAAGTATTATGTTGGCCCTTTTCTGGGCAGATACACTAAGTGAGGGGGAATCTACCTTTGTTTCAGTGTCATAATCCCTCTTAACACCATTCAAATGCCACAATAAACCTGACAGCTGACATAGTAAGCAGTCCTTTTTTAACCTGGCAGCTAAAGAATCACACAGAACTAGGAACTGGCTTCAAATGCTGGCCCTCACTGACTAGCTGTGTGACCCTGGGCAGGTTACTAAACCTCTCTGCACCTCACTTTCCTCAACTACAAATGCAACTTCAAAGTTTAAATGAGGTAATGCTGAAGAATGGGCTTAAGACAGAGCCTCGTCTGCCAGCCTTCTCTTCCTATCCATATTCTCCCAGGGCAGCCCAGGAATTAGCACAACTGAAAGAAGAGTTAAGAAGTGAACTTGGCAATACTGCTCCTCTGGCTTTGGGAGGGGAGCGTGGGGATTGGGGATGGGATGACTCAAACAGTAGCACAGTTCTCCAGGACCTTTCTGCCTAAGAGTTCCCAGGGCTCACACACACATTTTATCTCTTTCATTTGAAGCACAGCACAAAAGCAGATAAGAGGGGCAGGTGGCTCAACATCCTCTTCCCAGGAACGGAAACCAAAAGTTTTCAAGCAACTCGCCCAAGGTCACACTGAGCTCTGATAGTAGAGGCTGCCCATGGAAGCCTGCCTTCCACACCAGCTGGATGCGGAGGGATCAAGAGCTTAGCACCTGAGGACTCTCAAACTCCTTCTCCCAGTGAACTGCCCCAACAAGGAGACGGTTCTCTTGCTGAGCTCTCAAAGTCTAGACCCCACTGTTTCAGCTGGACCTGAAAGACACGATATTGGACAGCACAGCACTGCTCCTGCTCAAAGGCACTGCCTAAAACACATGATAAAATAACAGAAAAATAGTGATGGCAAGAGAGTCACCAGGAACTGAGCACTGTCATTACAATTACTTTTGGTTTTAAGCAAAGTACTAACATTCCACCCAATTTTTCCTGCCTTATACATTCGGGTACATCGTACCGCATCATTATGCAGTCTCCCAACAGACAAAGGTAAGAGCCTTTGAAACCTAAGAACATCAGGTTCTAAAATATAATCTGAAAACCCCAAATTTCTCACAGTACAAATCTTTCAGAATTCCACTGGGAAACACCTCTTTCTAAATTAAACTTTGCTAGCCTAAAAGGAAATGAACCAATGCTGAATCACTTCTATCAATGATGAGAAACTTAAAAGAAAAAAAAAATGGTAAGAATTAATCCACAAATAGCAGATGGTTGGAAACAATTTGGTTGAAACTAGCACAGGTTTGTAGGAGAAGCTGTTTTGTGAAATTCCCCCTATGTTGTAGATCTGGTCTCAGAAACAACCCAAGCCCTGCTTAAGGTCTAACACTGTCATGAACGCAACACCAGGAAATCACAAAGGCCTCCTGCCCAGGACTTTCTCTTCATTCTGTTTAATGACAGGGAGTCAGCCAGATTCCTCAACCGTTTCCTATTAATAGAATAATCATATAATTTATCATTCAAACCAGGACACTTCTGAGAGTAAATGAGGGTGCTAAAAAGGAGTACACCAAGACAAGAAGCATAACCCAAGACTGCAGCAGGCAAACAGGTGGGTGGCCACTCTATTAGTAAATTCTAAAATCTCACTTCCCTCCTCCATAGCCACAATCAACAGTGAAGGACAGCCCTTTAGAAAATGCAAACGGATTAAAAACTGCCACAAACAGTTATTACAAGGAAGACGGTCAGGATCTGGTGGGAGAACACAGGCAGGAACAACAAAGACCAAATTAAAATTAAGAAAGAACTGGGTGGAGTGGAGCCCGAAACCCGGGGTATAAATTAACCTGACTCTGGGGACCTTTTTTTTTTTTTTTTTAACATCTTAGATCAACTTACAAATCAGATTCACTGACTGACTTGTGGCCTAATACCTTCCAGATCATGATCGCCTGGTTTATCCCCTTTATGATTTAGTTCTTGGATTGTTTTTAAAGTGTAAGACATAGGGGCAGTTAACACGGTTAAACATTTATCATTAGGGAGAGTCAGTCATTCCACACTACTGAAACGTATTTTTCTAAAGTCTTATTTAATTTTCCATGATAAATACTTCCATTGTAAATACTTCTAATGGATATCTTTGAAAGGAGCTAAGTGTTTTCCCGGCTACTTATTAAAGACAGTAAACTAGTAGAAATGTAAACTCACAGACTTAGGCATCACTCTGAATAGCAGTCTGAATGACTTGGTCACCAAAAACAAATGCGTGTGGTCAGGCACATGCTGAGGGCTGGGGAACCTTGGTGAGCATGGCAGACATGTTCTGTGGGACAACTTGATTCAGGATTTTATTTTTTATGAGATATAATTCACCTACCCAAAAATTTACCCTTTTATAAATGTACAAGTCAGTGGTTTCTTGTATACTCGCAAGGTTGTGTATCAGTGCTTTTTAAATCTATCTTTTCCCCCTTCTTCAACTGTCAGTCAGCAAGCCTCGAAAGCCTTTCTCTCCAACCAGGCACTTGGCTGCTAACTCAAACACTGGAGGTTAGAGTGCACCCAGAGGCACCTCAGAATATAAGCCTGGTGATCTACTTCCAAATAATCAGCCGTTGAAAATCCTATGGAGCACAGCTCTACTCTCAAACCCATGGTGTCACCAGGTGTTGGCACTGCATAGATGGCAACTGGTTGTTTTTTTAAGACTAGGAAACCAGGTTAACTATTCTATTGTTCTATACAGGCTGATTAAGAAACAACAGAAACAGATGTCAATAAAATGCAGTGATCCCCAGCCTAGTCTCACACAAAGCGATCTTAACTGCTCAGACCAGTCCCTGGGAGTGGCCTTGGTCTAAAAACACTTTAGGCACTGACACACCCTTAAATGTAGTTGGGAATCTGAGGAGAGGACCAGTCTAGAGCAGCTAACACTGAAAACACAGGTCTCTACCCACCAGTTTCCAGAGAGCATTCAGCTCACCTACCTAGGAAGTATCTGGAATTAGCCACTCAGGTTAAAAACATCCTCTTAAATATGAAAATTCATTAGCAAAAAGGATGAGCTACCATTTACACATGAGTGTGAATTATTATTTGAATTGTATCTAAGGCCCAAAGAAAGGCAGTCTTATTTAAGATTTAATTCTGGAGCTTGGAGTACTTGGAGGATCAAGGTGGTCTGGGTTACAGCAGCAGCTGCACCCACAGCTCTAGCCTACATGTATTCTCAGCTCTAACCTACACACAGCTTTACTACAACCCTTCAAAGTAGATAAGGTCATCTCCATGTTCCAGATGAGAAAGCTGAGGAGGCACAGAGAAGTTAAGCAGGCTGTGTTCTCTCATACCTGAAGCTTGATGCCTTCAGAACTCCAGAGGAGTTCCTCAGTGGTTTTGTAGGTAGGCCCAGCACCCTAAGTATTGTTTCTCTATGAAAAGATAAGTTCGACACAACCTCCTTAGAAAAGAACTTTTAGAACCCAATCCTAAAATTAGGGGTGTGGCTTTCAAGCAAGGTTTCCTGAGGACAGAAGTTGCACCATGCTACCCACTCTCTGTAGCATTCCCATTTAATTTGTACTACCATTCAGCAAGCAGTGAACTCAAATATTATGTGTTTACTGATGGATTTCCCCCATTTTATGAATAAGGGAAATATGGTTCAAAGCGATTAAACGCTACAGGACTTTATGGAATGCCTGAGCATCTCCTGGGGTCCAGCTCTTCTAAGTAACTGACTCAGCCTTGGGTGTTCCGTCCAGGCTGTCCTAACAGGAAATCCTTGAAGATCGGGAACTGAAGGCAACATTTTAAGTTGCTATTTACTGAACATGTGTCAGGCATACAGTAGGGATCCTACAGAAATTTATAGATGGGGACAATGAGGCTCACAAAGGGGAAGTAATGTCTCCAAGGCCACAAAACTAGTCACTGCCTAAGCCAAGATTCCAACTAAGGGGTGTCCAACTCCAAACCTGTGTTTTTAAACCTACCTTATCCTGCCTCCTTTTTCCAAACCAGAATTGGGAAACTCTTCGTACTCTCCATTTCTAACAGTTCCCTTTGTTTCATTTTTTGCTTCTTTCAATTGCTCATAGCCAAGTTTCACTTCTATACTAGCGCATTACCGGCAATAAACCTTCTTTATTGATATTTATGGGCTAAGTTTATCTTCAGGAGAGTGTTTTCCGGGTTTTTGTCATCAATGTTTGTTTTTTAACAACTTAGCCCTACTCTACTCCCAAAAGTGCGTCTGGCAAAATCACCCCTCTTCCTTCAACATCCAACTCCAATGTCACCTCCCCTGCAAAGCTTTCCTCAACTCAGTTTTTCCACTTTATTCTGATACTACATAAAGAAATATATGCTCCTAATAATTCAAATACAAAACTGTGAAAAAATGAAAGTCCTTCCCCCTTCCCAATCCCATCTCCTCGAAGCAGCCACTGTCGATTTAATAGATAACTGCCAGATTCTTTTAGGCACAGATGCAAACAACTCTAAGACACTATGGATTGTAACATAAAGCATGATTTCATGAACATCTAAGAAATACTACTAAGAAACATGCCAGAATGCTTCCTTATCATTTAGTAAATATTATTTCACACATATTAACACCTTTTGTCATACGTCCCTTTTGTGCATACGAGGAAAACGAATTGGGTAAAATATTCCTAAAACAACTTCTCAGAGGGATCAATGTCCATCCTTTTCCACACACTATCTCCCTCTGTGATATTAAAAGCACTGGTGATACAGCATTACTTAGGAATGCTCCCTTACTGGCTCCGAGATTTTCTTCCTGTCCACTGTATTCATTATGCAGGCTCTGATGAGTGTGTCCAATCACATTACGGGTAGTGACCACCACCTGGTTAGCTGTGATTATAGGGCACATCCCAATTTCAAAAACGGTCAAATATGTAAAAAAAAAAAAAAATGCATCTTGCAGCTCATGAAATACGATGTAGACAATTTTCCCGTTGGATTGTGATTATCTTCTTCCATGCAATTTCCCTTGCTAAACTGTAAACTTTTCAGGGACGCAGGAGTGTTATTGATCACATTTACTGACCTCCCTTTTTTACTGTTCACCATATCCCAAGCAGGGCACTGCTGGTGCAGTGGTTAAGAGCTCGACTGCTAACTAAAAGGTCAGCAGTTCTAATCCATCAGCCGCTCCATGGGGCAGTTCTACTCTGTCCTATAGGGTCACTATGAGTCGGAATTGACTCAACACCAACAGGTTTGGTTTTTATATCCTCAGCACTCAACAAACCAGCTGCTGTCGAGTAGATTCCAACTTATGGCGACTCCATGTGCATCAGTGTAGAACTGTGTTCCATATGGCTTTCAACGGCTGATTTTTCAGAAGTAGACTGCCAGGCCTTTCTTCTGAGTTACCTCTGTGTGGACTGAAATCTCCAACCTTTTGGTTAGCAGCCAACCACCCACGGGCTCCACGGCACACAGTAGCACCTATAAATGTTTAAATGTCTGGTGGCCTAGTAGCAGTTCTATGGAAAACTGGAAGTGTCTGGATTTACAAAGTGTCCAAGGGGGAGGAAAGACAGAAGAAAGGGAAGAAGAAAGCAAGGTCTATCCTCAGACTCATCTCTAGAATGCTGTCAGGATGACACTCAAAACTGGCGGAAGAGTCTTTCTATCCCCTCGCTCCCCATCCCCCACTCTCCAAGGGACACCACCTGAGGAGCTCTACTAACTAGCATCCCCACTACCCTCAAACAGTAAAATACAAGCTCTGCAAGTAGCTAGACAAAAACACCGCCCTCGAACCCCTTGCCAGCAGGCCTGATGCACACACACCTCTGTAATCACATCTAGAAACAACTGCCAACACTCCCAAGGGGAGAGTAACTCAGTTGGGTGCCAAGCACGAAGATGGTTCTGTTCATTTTATTACTTCTCCTGCACAGAAGGGCGCAACCTTATTTTTGTGCAGCCGAATTTTTAAAACTGACCCCAAAATTTTTATGTTCCTAGACAGATCACCTCACAAATATAAGGGAGAAATATCAGAAACATTCAGAGGTAGGAAGGATGGCCAAATTTAGCCTGATTGCATCTGAGGATAAAAATTAGAATATCTAGAGCAATAGTTCCCAGCCAGAGGCAGATGCTATTATGGGACTTTTTAGAAATACTGAAAAGGTGCGCCTACTCCAGACCCCCTGAGACTCCAGAGGTCACACCCAGCCTGCAGAAAGCTCCAGGGAGGCTGTGGAGTACATGCTGAGGTTGGAGCCACCAACGGAGTAGCACAGGCTCCTCCGTGGAACAGGAGAGAAAAGAGGCTGCCCACAGTTGAGAGTCAGAACCACTACAAATTAGGAATGCAAAAGGTTCTCTGTACCCTGGATTACAAACTCAAAAGTTAAACCTAGGAAAAGATGAGGTGCCGGCTGGACAGGTGAGCAAGAGCACGCAGGGAAGTAGGCTGGGAAAGGCAGTCATACTCACTCTGGCTTCCCCAGTGCCAAGCACATATCAGGGCACAAATATTTGCAGAATGAGCTTCACATGGCTGATGAGCCTATGGTCATGCACATCATCAAATTTCTACTGAGTCACCTAAAGCCAAAATCAACTGCTGTCAAGTTGATTCCAACTCACAGTGACCCTACAGGACAGAGCAGAACTGTCTGATAGGGGTTCCAAGGCTGTAATCTTCAAGGAAGCAGACTGCGGTATCTTTCTCCCGCGCTGAGCCATCTAATGTGCGCAGAATTCCTGAGTTGGCTCCTGTTCAGGCAGAAGTGGCCAAACCCTAGTCAATTCACCCGCAGAACAGATTTTAACTTTGACTGAGCTCCACTGGACACCTGAGTAGTGGTGTTCTGGAAACATCTCCCACTTTAACAATTCCAAACCATAAAGGATGCTGCTTTTTGGCCCTATATCAAAGTTAACACTTTCTCTGATTTCAAATTATATAGATGTTTATCATTTTGCATTTTATGACTAAGGTAAAATATAAAGGTGAAGGAAAATAAGGGAGGTGTTCTGAATGCATAATAAACCTAGAAATCTTTTAACAAAATAAGAAAGAACAAGCTCAACCTTGTTGCTCGCTGCCTTAGAGTGGGGCCCCAGATTCATGGGGACCCCATGCACAACCGGATGGATGGGAGGTAGCTACACATGAAGTGCACTGGCCAAGAATCGAACCCAAGTCTCCTACACTGAAAACGAGAATTCTACCACTGAACCACCAACACCCCCACAGATCGAGCTTACCTCTCCAATATTTAAAACACAAGCAAACTTTGAATTATGGGACTTTGTAGGCTCTGCCAATATAAAATGCTACTGAGCAGTTTATGGAGCCCCAGTGCTGCAGTGGTTAAAGTGCTTGGCTGCTAAAACAAAAGGTTGGTGGTTTGAATCCACCTGATGCTCTGTGGGAGAAAGATGTGGCAGTCTGTAAAGATTTACAGCCTTGGAAACTCTATGGGGCAGTTCTACTCTGTCCTATACGATTGCTATGAGTCAGAATCGACTCAACAGCAGTGGGTTTTGGGTTTTGAGTAGCTTGTCTTCTGTTTTTCTCTCAATGAAAATGTCTGACAATGTCTTCTAGGGATCCTAAGTCTCCCAGATTTCAAGATGAGGCAGTCCCTCAGATGATGAGGCTCTTTCTAACTCTAATCACCATTGTCCAGCAGAGGCTTTGAGATGAAAAGGGAGAGAGGGAGAAAGGGCTGAAAGGGATTCCACCAAAGGAATCATCAGCTCACAGTAGTTTCAGAATCCGTTGGCCCCCAAAACACTCCCAACCACACGGATGGGTGATCTGAAAACGAAGCATATCAAAATGCTATTGATAAGCTAAATTACCAGACAGCTTATCTGAGGCCCACATCCGCCATATGGTGTCCCAACTTCTGCCGCCTGTTGCTACCACAACAATAGGCACGCCTACCCAGACAGCACCATCGGACAGAAACCCAGCAGCAGCGGCATGGGGCATGGTTACCGTGTCTACATTGTATTTTGTGCTATTAGCTTTGGGCCTCCCTCTAGCCCAGTAAGGACTTGAAACACACATATTCAATGTCAAAAATACATGTTACGGGCAGAACATACACATGCACACTGCATGCGTGCGCACGTGTGGATACATATCAGGTGAACAGAGAAAAACCCAGATGTCAACTTCAGAAACGGAGCTGCCTGGTGGGGGAGGGCAAGCCAGGCAGCAGGCTCCCAGCTCGAGCTGCAAACCAGACAATGCGCTTTTCTCAAAACACTCCAGCGGGCGGGCCTCGGGGAGTGGCTATCTGAAACACTTGGCTCCTTTTATTTCACCACCATGGAAGTGAATTCGGTTCTTAAGTGCCAGAGCAAATGAAGTCATCTGGTTTCCGCCGGCTTTCTTTGCATTTCAGCAGTAGGAGTCAGGCTGGATGAAAATCGAAAGGTCCACCTGAAGTTGTTCTCTCTTCCAATTAAAAATTGACTCCACAGAGGACTGGGCACTTTGGCTTCAGGGGCTAGCTTTTTTTTTTTTTTCTTTTTCCTTCTTTTAAAAAGATAGTAAAGTCATGGAAAATGTAAATGATACTGTATACTGGAATGAATGCTGCCAAACATGACTGCCTTCACAAAATGCCACTGAGTCAAGATGCAAAGAGGAACACACAAGGGTATGCCATCTTTTAACGGCTTGGCTGGTATAAAAGATTAATGGTGATTTTTGTCAAATGAACTCATAAAAATTCTGCATTTCCTACTTTCTACTCTCTGTAAAGGCTTCCCTATCTTTGCAGAGATTCTATCAGTACAGTAATTAAACATTCATTTAGTCTGCTATTAAGGAAAAAACACTGGTTTTTCAAAGAGAACTCAGCAGTGCACAGCATCTGGCTATGAAAAAAGGCACAAGAAGATGCAGATCTGGATACCATACAAAGCAAGAAAGGGTGGTCTCTTTCCTAATACTCAGATGTGTTTAATTATTACAGAAAGGCACTCATTTCATCCCCCTCTACTTACTCACACCTAAGCAGACAACATTCTTGGATGAACTTTTTAAATTTTCTTAAACATTCTCAGTTTTAAAAAAATCTCCTTTCAAGTTAAATTGAGACTGCACTTGAACCCCATCCAAGAGCAGAGCTGAAGTGAATTATGATAATTAGAAAAAGCAGCACAGTCGATGCATTTTTTTAAAAAGTTCATGCCAGAGAATATAAGTTCAATATGTTCTCACATAATTAATATTTCCCACCATTAGCAGCAGTTTTTCAGTTTATGTATCAGTAAAAACAACAGCGCTCATCATTGTTGTATATTCCCAGTCAATAATGTTTCAGTCACTTTACACATACATCTAAACCTATCAGATGTCTAAAAGCAACCAGAATTTCCCACTGGAGACAATGGATGCTTAACTTGCTCATCAATAAGCTGGCTTTTTCTTTGAAACCCATTTTCCAGTGCTGGGCCCTGTCCTTACACCAAAACTGCTAAATGAAATCTTAAGAAAAGCCTTAAAAACAAATGTGAATCGTGAAATCAGGGCAGAAAGCACTGCATTAGGATAGTAAATACTGATTTTAAGTAACAGGGAGGGAGAAAGCCCATACAGCCAGGAGGGAGCTTTCCCCTGGCCTGCCACAAAAGTAGAACAAGCAGCCTCGGAGGAGGACTCCCCTCCCCATCCAATCAGAAGAGAAGCCACTGGTTTCAGTTAGACACTCAGGGCTCCCAGACTATAGAACCATTTTTCAGAATCCTCCCAACCATGCAAAAGCCAGTGGACAAAAGCGGAGCTTGAGAGCTGGGAGTGACCCAACCTGTAAGAAACACCCTCCTGAAAACTTACCCTCCAGGGCATCCCATCTGTTTTGATTAAAAGAAAAGAGCATATTTCAAAATTCTCTTATTCTGCACCACTACAGAGCCTGAAAGTATCTGAATAAATTATCGAATTCCAACCCTGAGATCAAACATGGGATAGGGTCAAGAAAGCTTATAAGAAGAACCTTACAGATTGAGGATTCTTCATAGTTCACAGCTTTGAAACAAAACAAAACAAAACAAAAATCCACACAAAAGCACCCCAGATAGTTAGATCAGAATACTCCAGCATTCCATAAACTATCCCAGAAGAGGGAGGGACCAGAACTTCCCCGGTGTCAGATTTACACGTAACTGTGACACAACAGGGGCTAAATCGGGTATCTGTCAAAAAGTCCGGGCTAGAAACATTAACTGCTTAGGATGGACTTGAATTACTTGATTTTATCACCTTCATGAATATGAAAGAATAAAATACATCACTGATATTATTCAAAACTGACTCGGGATCTAATTTAAATACCAGAGTAATCTGTGGCTTCTACAGATAAAATAAGAAAAAGCACCATGCAGCTATAAAAGATTTTCCAGGCATCAGTCAATCCCCAAGTAGCCCAGTGGCAGAGCCTAAGTCTGTCCAAGGGCAGTAAGCTTACAATATATTTTTCTCACCGAGTTCAGAAGTAGGACATTAGCACTCTGCAGTTCCACTCACTGAACTCTAAACGGGAAGCTGCAACGCCTGCATTTATCAATAGAAAGGTTGGCTCTGATTTTCCCACAGTTCCACAGAGAAAGCTGGACACTTGCTTTGGCCAGAATTCTTTGGCCAGTCTTTGGAGAAAACAGACCTCCAAAGTTTTATCGCTAAACAGATACAACCTCTAGGCACAGCTTTCACTCGGCAATGTATTTTTCTTTTTCTTTTCACAATCTCTTTATCGGGAAAAAGACAAAGTGCCTAAAATAGAAGCTTAAAAGTGTTATCCACCCACTGTCTGTGAATACGGTCATTTTAAGTACACTGGATCACACATGCAGTTATTTGCACCAACCTTTTGAGTGCTAACACACCACAATTTTCATTTCCAGCCAGTATAATTACGCTCACAATTAACATAGTAACACATGAGATTAGAAAAGTAATCCCACAGATGTGCAGGCTCTTGTACAACCACCACGTATGAGAGATCAATCCATTTCTGAAGCAGGCAACCTTAAAATACTGTTAACAGCACAGGTCGTTTCTTCAAAGGCCTAGCAAACAGTCGGGATCTACATTCTCTAACTGTTCATGTCGTGGACATTTCGAATGAAACCACGAAGAAGAATGCAACCCAGACACCAGTGATAAGACTACAAGTATATTCTTCCCAAATCTTCCCATTAAGAAATGGCCTCTTTTATACTTGCTGCTGTGTACCGTCAGAGCCAATAAAATTCAAAATTGTTTACAAAATGCTGAAGCTCAAGCCAGAAAAAGTTTGAACTTTTTTTTTTCCTTATGATTGCCTGTCCTTTTTCTAAATAAAATGGGATGCCGGCCCCCAAAGCAATCGTATGAATATATAATTCTTGCTGTGTAAAAGGCAGAAAAGGGGAAGAGGAAAAGGGGGGGACGGGGTTAATTTCCCCCTACACTGCATCCCACAACCTCATCCTCATGGGTAATTTGCTGATAGTGCCTAGGCACACAACCCAAGGAAGCTCCTCTTGGTGAGAAATTCATTTCAATCCATCTCAAATTAAGCTGGAAAGTCCTCTCCTTTAAATAAGATTTCATTAAGCCTATGTCATGGTGAGTCCTGGTTTTTGTTTTGAGAAAAGAGAGGGGGGACCTCCAATAACCTCTCAGGCATATTCCCTGGATGGAGTTCTATGTGTTACTTTACAGAGGACACAGACAGAAGGAATTTACACAAAGATTTTTTCCCACAATATTTTTTTCACTCTTACTGTCAAGCAAAGTGTTACTTGGGTTTTGTCTCAAACTTATTAAAAAAAAAAGAAAGGCATTCTAATATTTCCCTAAAACTGCATATAAAGTAATACTTATCATTAAAGTAAAAATAAAATAGTCTACCTTGGCACTTTTACACAATCAGCTAGAACTAGTAATGGATACAGCTTATCAGTTCATTTTTTATACCAACACTAAATAAAAGAATAGTAAACGCTGCTTAACATCTGAAACCTGAGAGTTCAGGAGTTGCACATACAAAGAAATACTAAACAAAAATATCTGTGACCATTTATGGAAATAGTGAGATTAGAAAAATAAGCTTTTCCCATCAAAATAATCAACAATTCAAAACCTTGCCCTTGTCAAAGGCTCAACTAATCCATCTGTCTTTCCTGAGTCACTCTGTAATTAGTTCTATTTCCTCCTAAATAGGAAAGGTTCTTTCCAAAGTTGGATCTAAGTCTGGCCCTTATAAGCATGTAGATGCGCTTGTGGCCCTGAAGTCCTGATATTTACAGAAGGGCACAAACCCACCAGGGGAAGGATGAAGCACTGGGCACACCAGCTGACGTCTGTTCCCTAACCACTGCCTCAGAGCACCCTGGCAAAGAAGCCCCCATGTGTAACCGACCAACAAGGCTCTGGCAGGCAGCAGAGAAAGGCGCCCACTCTGCGCACAATGAGAAAGCAGTAGTTCTCATCTTCCTGTCTATTCAGGTAGCCACCTGCAGGGACCCAGCATGCTCCAAGCAATCAGACCGCCTAAACTTCCAAAAACAATCAAAGGGGCGGGTGGGAAGGAGGAAATATGTGGTTATCCCTAACTGACAGTGTGTTCGGTTCCTTTGCATTCTCTGTAGCATTTTTAATATTTTTGTTTTTTACTATTTTGTAATCTGATAGGTTTCGTAGACCTTTCTGTGGTCACAGGACCTGGGCTCCCTCCAAGGCACTGTTTTTAAAACACAGCCTTTTTACATTCCCTGTTCTGGAACATCATCTGTCTCTAAGTATCCAGTGCTTACTGAGGTCAATTTTCATTTCTGCAAATCACAGGCAGCCACTTGCTTCTAAGAAGTTAACAAGCCTCCTGAGAAATGCTGGTGGCTGGTATTCCATTGTTTCATAAATATTTTTATACAGTGACGCCACTCAACTTCAAATAAATCTTTAACAAGTAAAAAAAATTATATCTGGATTTATTTTCGTGGGGGGGAAGGACAAGGGAGGTATGAGGTCTCCCATTTTTTTTGATTCATTAAAAATGTTGCTTTGATTTAAAAAAAATACAAACGCATTAAAAAAGAAAACCATAGAAGTTGAACTTTCTTTAAAGTGCTTTTGAAAACAAGTGTTGCAGCTACGAACAAAGACTAGAAGTGCACCCTGATTTTTTCCCCTCCTGGGGATCACTTCTCTAATAAACAAATCCCCCAGTATTTCCTACTTCCAGGGAGAGTCTCCTCCTGGGTTTGGTGGTAACTGCGACTCAGTCTTTTTTGGACACAATGTTTCTGCTGACTCCTGAAAATTTTCCACTTGAATGTGCAATGAAGCGGCGGCGGCGGCAGCAAAAGTCCTGGAGAAGCGGCAAAGACAACCATGCCCTCTTTCATCTTTGGGATGAAGGAGCAAAACCCCCGCCAGCAGCGCCAAGTCGGCACAGACCCCGGGCCGGCCTCTGAGGGCCCCAGCGCTGGGGGCGGCCGTGGAGGCTCGGAGGGGCCGGGGCGGCTTCGTGCTCCGAGGCAACGGCGGCTTTCCCCGCCCGCGCTCGCTCCCAACTTCTGGCTTCTCCAAGAAAAATGTGAAAAATGCCCCAGGGCGTGCGCGCGCACGCGCTCGTGTGTGTGTCTGTGTGTTTGTGTGTGTGTGCGTGTGCAGGAGGGCGTGAGAGGCAGCGCGGGTGTGCGCGGCACGGGCGGCCCGGCGCTTCCAGGGCCGCCGGCGGGGGCAGGCGCGGGGCCGCCTGTTGCCGCGCGGGCTCCGCTGCGCGCGGCCCAACTTCGCATCCCGGCAACTTGCGCGGCGGCGCCCGACCGCTCACCTAGAAGGGGACGCGGGGAGGCGGGGTGCGGGGGGGGGCATGGCCACGGCCCCCTCCGCATGTCCGCCCGCCCGCCTCACACAAAGCAGAGCTGGGAGAGAAAGCGCCAGCCCGGGCGGGACGCGCCGCTGGCCCCCCGCCCCTGCCGCTCCGCGCGCCCCCGCATGCCAGCATCAGCCCCGCGCGCCAACTTACCTCGGCGAAGGAAGCCGCCGCAGCGCCCGGCGAGTCCGAGGCAAACTTCTGCGCCGCTTCCCCGCCCCCTGCTCGGAGCCCAGCTCACTGCCCGGCTCCCTACCCCCAGGCCGGGCCACCCCACCCTGCCTAGCACTGCTCCTGCCCTGGGGCCGGCTGGGCGCACTGGGCTGCTGCCCGAAGCTCCGGGCAAAGGTGGGGGGGGGGGGCTTCACTGCATGGCCTGTCCCCGGACGCGGCCGCCCCGGGCCCGGGCCCCGCCGCGCGGACTGGCCCGCAGGGTGGAAGCGAGTCTGCAAAGTGCTTGATGGGCGCCCGCGGCGGGCGGCGGGGCCGCGGCGGCGGCTGCAGAGGCTCGGCTCGGCTGGGGCGGCGCGGCGCGGCGCAAGCGATGCTAAGAATGTTCGGAATGAGGACAGGAATGAAATGAACGCCAGGACCGAACTCGCTCCGGAGGGGTGGGGCCTCGGTGACGTCATGCGGCCGGCCGCCCGGGGCCGGGGGCGGGGCTGCCGCCGCCGGTGACGTCATGGGGGTTCGGGGCGGGCCGGCATCCGCCGCTTCGCCGTTGGGGCACCGGCTCCCTCCGGAGGGGCGGCGGGGCGGAGTCTCGCGCCCACGGAGGAGCAGGGCGTGCGCGGGAGCCGCCCTCCTCTTCCCGGCGCGGGCTCCGGGCTTTGTCCCGAGTTGGGGCGGGGCCGACGGGAGCAGGGTAGCTCGGAGGAGCCTGCGCCCGCGCGGAGGACTCTGGAAGCCTGGGGTCTCTCCTGGGGGCGGGCGCGAGGCCGGTGCTGCGCCTTGCCTGCTGTGCCTCAGTTTCCCTCATCCGGGACACAGACCCTCCTGGAGCCGCTCCCTGGACTCACTGAAATCTGCAAATGTGCTGAAGAGAAGTTTCTTTTCTGAAAATTCAGGTTGTTCCTGGGCGCGATGGACGCTTTCCCGGGGCCGGATTCCCAGCCTGCCATTTCTTCCCCTCTTCTCTTTCACTTTGACAATAAAAGTTTATGGCTCTCATTCGAATTGAAGTTTGTCCTGCTGTTGGGAAGAGAAACCTTTAGCATACAAGAGAAAAGTTGGTTACAGAGTTCCTAATAATCCTGCCCAGCTGACAGCCTTTCCAAGTCACTCAAGGAATTAAGTTCACTCATCTTTTCAAAAGTGAGTGATCATGTAAAGACTTTCTAAACTTTAGAGTGGTGCTTCCTGCAACTTCACCCGTTTGTCGATAAACTTCATTTCCATAGTAAAAAAAATAATTTTACTCTCCCTTCGGAGGTAGTGGCACAAAAGTAACATAGTGACCCATTCGGTTAATCAGAACACACATGAGTAAATTTAACTCACTGCGGGCAGAACAGTCTACAGTTTTGGGAGTCTGTGTAATCTAAAATTTCATTTAGATCGAAGTAGCAAAGCAATTCCTGCACGGTTCACCTCTTCCCCTGGGCACTTGGCTAGCCCTTCCAGTTGGAGCCTGTGGACTAATACGGGGGCCGATTAATGTGCTGGAGGAATCCCTAAATATGGATAACTGGGAGAAGCAGGATGTGACTCACTACAGCCCATTTTCTACAAAAATATAAATTTTACTAATGCATTTTTTATTGAAAGTTTTATTGAGCAAATTGAAGAGTCCACTTGCAGCTGTAAAAGATAATACAGAGAGATCTCACGTACACTTCGCCAGTTCCTCCCAATGGTAATAGGGAGGTATAAGGTCGCTGAGTAGGAATTGACTTGATGGCAACGGGGTTTTTTGTTTTGGCTACACTATAATACAGTATCACAATCAGGATATTGATGTTGATACAATCCACCTATCCAGATTTCCCTAGTTTTACTTATACCCATTGTGTGTGTTCATGTGTTTAATCAGATGCTGTCCAGTTGATTTCACTCATGGTGACCCCATGTGTGTGAGAGTAGAGCTGTGCTCCACAGGGTTTTCAATAGCTGATTTTTCGGAAGTAGATCAATAGGCTTTCTTCTGAGGCACCTCCAGGTGGTCTCAAACCTCCAACTTCTGTTAGCATCCCCAGTACCTTAACTGCCCTACCTAGGGACACCCATGCGCGTGTTTAGTTCTACATAATTTTATCACCTGTGTAGGTTCTCATAGCAACTACCAGAGTCAAGTACTAATGCATTTTTATTTCTAATGTATAGTCATAGTAAGGAGTCCCAGTTGTGCAGTGGTTAAAGCACTTGGCTGCTAAATGAAAGGTCAATGGTTCAAATCCACCAGCTGTTCCATGGGAGAAAGATGTGGCAGTCTGCTTCCATAAAGATTTACAGCCTTGGAAACCTTATGGTGCAGTTCTACTCTGTCCGATAGGGTCATTATGAGTCAAAATCGACTCAAAGACAAAGGGTTTGATTTTGGGGGTTATTCATAGTAAGATGATACAATGAACTTCACAGTAATGACCCCAGCCACCTTGGCGCTGGTTTTTTGAAAGTGTGTTAGAAAAACAATTAATCTGTCATTACAACTGTACTAAACATATCTCTTTCCAAATATTATCTTCTAAAAGTATCAGATAGAGTCCAATGGTAGTGCCAGCCAGACTCTAAGGTTTCTACCCCTATATGTTAGTCTAGTGCACCTGGACAACTTTTTTTTTTTTTTTTTTTACTATTTTAACTGCATGCTTTCTTATTTTGATAAAGTAAAAAATGTATTTAAGAGAAAGAAATAAGAACAGTCAGAATGCCATAATATGTGATCACAACTACCATCAGACACTTGGCTCCACCTTGATAGCACATCATCCAATGGCTCCCACACCTTTGTCAACAAAAAGCAAAGAAGAATCAACGACTTTGAATTATGGTGTTGGCTGAGAATATTGAATATACCATGGACTGCCAGAAGAACAAACAAATCTGTTTTGGAAGAAGTACAGCCAGAATGCTCCTTGGAAGTGAGGATGGCAAAACTTTGTCTCATTTACTTTTGACATGTTATCAAGAAGGACCAGTCCCTGGAGAAGGACATCATGCTTGGTAAAGTGGAAAGTCAACAGAAAAAAGGAAAACTCTCAAAGAGATGGACTAACATGGTGGTTGTAACAATGGGCTCAAACATAGCAAAGACTGTGAGGATGGCACAGGACTGGGCAGTGTTTGTTTTGTTCTGTTGTGCGCAGGATCGCTATGAGTCAGAATCGACTAGGTGGCACCTAACAACAACACTGCACCTGGGCACCTTTCAGACTTTGGTTACTGTCTTACAACCACCTGGCAATTCAATGTCTCCCCATTCTTTACTGAACTAAGGATCAATTCCTTGGTCTGTGATTCTGAGCTCTTCATGACATGCTGGGATGTACTGACCAGCCCATGAGCTGTTCACCCCCAGCAACTGAGGGGAGCAGCAGTAGCTGCCACCTGCTAAAGTGACAGTAGGTCCTGGGAGGAAATATCTGGTTAAGCAGTCATCCTGGAGGAAAAGGTTTTTAATATGAGTTTCAAACAGTGTGTATGTAGACAAGAGAAGTTGGAGCTACTATGTACTGCAACCATACTCAGCTCCTGGCATCTTGCCATATCACTTAATCCTCAAAGCAGCTGTACAAGGTAGGGGTTATTACCAGTTTATGCAGATAAGGAACTGAGACTTAGGGAATGTCTTAGTTATCTAGTGCTGCTATAACAGAAGTACCACAAGTAGATGGCTTTAACAAAGAGAAATTTATTTTCTCACAGTCTAGTAGGCTAGAAGTCCAAATTCAGAGCATCGGCTCCAGGGGAAGGGTTTCTCTCTCTGTTGGCTCTGGAGAAAGGTCCTTCTCATCAATCTTCCCCTGGACAAGGAGCTTCTCCACACAGGAACCCCGGGTCCAAAGGAAATGCTCTGCTCCCAGCGCTGCTTTCTTGGTGATATGAGGTCCCCCTGTCTCTCTGCTTGCTTCTCTCTTTTATATCTCAAAAAAGATTGGCTCAAGACACAATCCAATCTTGTAGATTGAGTCCTGCCTCATTAACATAACTGCCGCCTATCCCACCTTATTAACATCATAGAAGTAGGATTTACAACACATGGGAAACTCACATCAGATGACAAAATGGTGGACAATCACACAATACTGGGAATCATGGCCTAGCCAAATTGATACACATATTTTTGTGGGACACAATTCAATCCATGACAGGGACGTTATCTGACTTGCCCATGGTTGCACAGCCAGGAGAGAGTAGAGCCAGAATCTGAATTCCAGGGCCATCTGACTCCAGCCCATGTTCATAACCACTAACACTTACTGCCCTCAAAGCTGAAATAGATGTAAATAAAAGCGATGGAATGCCAGGCACTGTTCTAAGTACTTCCCATATGTCACCTCATTTAATCCTCACAACAATCCTATGAGGTAGGTACTATTACTATTTTCATTTGCTAGATGAGAAAACTAAGTCCCAGAGAGGTGAAATAACTTGGTCAGAGTCACACAGCTAGTAAATGTAGAGCCAGGATTCAAACTCAGGCAATGCAGCTCCAGATTTTGTGCTCTCAGCCTTCCACTCTTCTGCCCAAATGCAGTACTCTACTGAAAGCACAGGATCAATCATCAGCAGGGGTGACCTACCCTGAAACTTAACAATTATGTGTGGCACTAATGATACAAGAGGGTTTGTTTCCCTTAAGTCTTACCAGGAAGAAGCTAACATGTTAACACATAAGACAAACAGTAATCCAGTTAATGGTAACAAATCATGCTGAGCCAAAAACTCTGAGTGTACATGAAGCTATAGGGGAGAGTAAGTGGGTTAGAATTTATCCTACGGAAGCAGCTGGCTTGAAAATATACTGCCCTGGAAGACAAGTAAAAATGGATTAACAATAATAATACAGTTTGCCTCATTTCTAATGAGATTGAGCACATTTTCTTACAGGAGTATAAGTTAGTACAATCACTTTGCAAAAATTTGGCGTTTTCTAGTGACGTCAAAGGTAGGTGTAGCCCATGACCCAGTAGTTCCACTCTTAGGAATACACATAAGAGAAACTCAGGCACATGTGCACCAGGACACATGCATAGGAAGGTTTATTGGGGCATTTTTGTAACAGCTGTTAACAAGAAACAAACCAAATATCCATTAATAGTAGCATGAATAAATGAATTATGATACATTCATATAATGGAACATGCAACAACATGGATGAAAAGATACGTTGAGTGAAAGATATAAAATATTATAGTAGATAGGTGATGTTGTCATATGCCATCGAATTGATTCTGACTCATAGCAACCCTATAGGACAGAGTAGATCTGCCCCATAGGATTTGCTAGCCTGTAACCTTTATGGAAACAGATTGCCAAGTCTTTTCTAGAGCAGCTGGTGGATTTGAACCTCCAACCTTTTGGTTAGCAACTGAGCACTTAACCATTGCACCACCAGGCCTCCTTAAATAGATAGAGATATGAAATATAATATTGAACGAAAGATGCCTGACACAAAAGAATTCATATAGTATGACTGTGTTTATATAAAGTTCAAAAACAAGCAAAATTTAACAACGTCATTTAGAGATGCGTGTTTAGGTGGTAAAACTGGAAAGAAGAAAAAGAAACTAGAAAGAAGAACAAAAAGGGATCATCAATACATCTGGGGTAGTGGTTATCACAGTGGCTGGGAGCTGTGATAGGGAAAGGCAACATGGTAATTGGGAGTAGTTCTGGAATGCTGGTAGTGTTGTATTTTTGTCTGGTTACATGGATATTAATGATAATAAATCAGTAATCAATGTATTTGTCTTAAGCTCTCTTTTCTATATCTTCTATATTCTCTTTCCTATATTTCACATTTTTTTTAAAGTTAAAAATAAATGTTAAAGAGAGCTGCCAAGGCCTGCTTTGTGGCAGGCCTTGAGCTGGTTCTGAATTCTACCCCTTTCCACATTCTCAGGAGCCCTGGTGGTACAGTAGTTAAGCACTCAGCTGCTAACTGAAAGGTTGGAGGTTCAAACCTACCCAGTGGCTCCATGAGAGAAAGACCTGGCGATCTGTTCTCATAAAGATTACAGCCTAGAAAACCCTATGTGTTGTTGTCGTTAGGTGTCTTCAAGTCGGTTCTGACTCATAGAGACCCTACAGGCCAGAGTAGAACTGCACCATAGGGCTTCCAGGGAGCAGCTGATGGATTTGGACTGCCGACCTTTTGGTTAGCAGCTGAGTTCTTAACCACTACACCACCAGGGCTCCAGAGAACCCTATGGGGCAGTTGTACTCTGTCCTACAGGGTCCCTAGCAGTTGAAATCAAGTCAACAGTATCCAATAACAACAACTCATTCTCAGGATCCGTTCAATACCTGTCACACCCTCTCTCTTCCAAACCTTCAAATTTACACTCTACTGGATCCTTTCCACCTGCAGTTAAATATACACAAATTGTGTTTTTAGTACCATCAGAATTTACTTTGCTACCAGTATGTTTTACCAATTTTTTTGCTTACCATTGCTCCTTGCATCCCACTTCTTCCTTCGGGTTTTATTTTCCCTTTTTAAAAGTTCATCCTGTAGTTCTTTCAGTTAGGATTAATGTATGGAAAACTCTTAGTATTTGTGTGTGTGAAAACACACTTCTCTCATCACCCTTACTGTTGAATGATAGTCCATTTGCATGTAGAATTCTAGGGTAACAGCTCTTTCCCTCAGCACTTTGGAGATATTAGTCCATCGTTTTATGTATCTGTTGCTGCTGCTAAGAAGTCTGCTGTCAATCAGATTCTTTCTTTCGTAGGTTATCGGTCTTTTCTCTTTGCTTTTAATTATTTTTTTTCTACAAAATTCTCAGCCATTATCGCTTTGAATATTGTCTTCTCCCACATTCCCTCTATCCTCCCATTCTAGGTGTATATATATATATTATCTTCTGGTTAGCAGTCATAGCTCTTAACCACTATGCCACCAGGATTTTCATATATATATATGTACATATATATATCCTACTTTTTTATAAAAGGAGCCCTGCTGGCACAAGAGTTAAGCACTCAGCTGCTAACTGAAAGGCCAGCAGTTCAAACCTACCAACAGCTTTGTGAGAGAAAAGATGCGGTGATCTGCTCTGGTAAAGATTACAACCTGGGAAACCCTATGCGGCAGTTCTACTCTATCATATAGGATCACTATCAGTTGGAATCAAGTAGATGGCACACAATAACAACTATCTTATGAACTCATTTCCATGCCTTTAAGTATTTTCTATAACACTTTTGAATACCTGTATAGTATACAGATATCATAATTGCCATATATCACTGTTTATTTAGTCACTCTCTTATTACTGACCATTTAGATTTCTCCCAACATTTTACTGTCATAAATAACATTGAGCTGAGAAACCAGGTACATGAATTTTCTTCGCATACCTCTGATTTTTCAGAAGATAAAGACCTAGAAGTACAATTTCTGGGGTAATTGGATTAAAAATATGTTTTATTCAGGTAAACTGACTAGAGCTAAATACCACATAAATGTCTATTGTTGTCATAAACTGCTAAGCAAACTCTCTAGAGCTGGCATAGAAATGTCTGACCACACAAAAATATTTACATAGGATTTCATGCTTTAGCCAAATTATCTTTTTTAAACAGCTTTATTTAGATATAATTTACATACCATAAAAATCACCCTTAGAAAGTGTAAAATTCAATGATTTTTTAATATATTCACAAATTTAGTATATATTTTTTACTATATTGCCAAATAATATACCGTTCTAAGGATAGGCCACATTTTACTTATCCATTTGTCAGTTATTTCCGCTTTTTGACTATTATGAATAGTGCTGCTATGACCATTCTTGTGCACCTGATCTGCAACTACTCTTTTTTTCACTTAAATCAATTTAATGGTTCCCTATGGGCTTTAGAATAAAATGCATAATTCTCATTCTGACCAACGGATAGAATCTAGAGTACGTTGTTAGCCTCAACTTGAGCCAATTTCTTTCGTACTTTTTTCTCACTGGCCTCATAAGATCTCTCCCAGTTCCTCAAACATGCTAAGCTTTCTTCTGCCTCAGGATCTACCCACACACCTCTTCACATGCTTGGAAAGCTGTTTCATCCTTTCTTTACCTAGTGTCTACTCATTGCTCAGAATTCAGTGTAACCATCACTACTTCCTCAGAGTTCTCTCTTTCCTGACATGATTTGGTCCTCCTCTATATGCTCTACTGGATCTTAGAACTTCTGTTTACAGTCTTCTTTTTCTACACTTGTAATAAATTAGTTCACTATTTTTGAGTTGCTTATTACTTAAGAATGTTTCCTTCTCTGTTTGATTGTAAGCTCCCTAAGACATTCTTTGCCACTGCACTCCCAATGGGCTCAACAAGTCTTCACCGACAGACTGATCCACAGCACATGGAGAACAATGCCTGATTACCCTGTAATATAAAGTGGGGGAAGAACACAATGACTCCTAAAATTTATTTTTAATTTCTCATCTCTTCACAATTATTCTAAGGCAATTATGTTTTGGTCACGGCATATCGCTTCTTTTGGAGTTGGAATATGTAGTTCGAGCACCCTCGGCTGAAGGCTACAGTTGCAGGATGCTTCTTCTATTACCTGCAACGCAATCAGAGGAGGTCCTTCCCCACCCTCCTTCCCCAGGTGTCTCTCTGAAATCAAGCAAGGCATCGTGACTGAGAGTAACTTGTAGGGCTAGCACAGAGAACACCTGCTTCAGTGTCTCCTCCCCTATCACCTTCTTGCTTTTGCCTCGGGTAGAATTATGAAAACACAGCTGTCTTGTTTATTGACACAGTAGACACTTAATAAATCCGTCTTTTCTTTCTTTTCCAGTATATAGTTAATTGTTTTAGTTCAGTTACATTTCTGAGAGCTCTTAAAGTTCCTTCTATTGTTTTCTAACTCTTGTGCATTTATCTCTGCAAAACTCCTTGGTAACAGTATCGGTTGCATTTGGATCACAGACTCCAGAATGGCCATGATCATGCCCTTCAGTACATGAATAGTGTTGGTAGTACACTTGTATCAAGGAAAGAGAAAAAAGCATTCAGAAGGAAAATCACATGTAATTTTTAAAAGTAACATAATTCTCCGAGTGCTTTCACAGTGCCCCAGAAGTCTCCTTAAGAATCTCTGCAAATATTGCGCACCGTTTTTTATTCTTTTCTAAATAAATGGTTTTTGAATGAATGAATGAATGAACAATACCTGCTTATCTTCAAGAACTAGCACAATAAGTAAAAAGAGCTTTCTTATTGAATTTTGCACTTTCTTCTTCTGTTCACGCATCACGGGTATGACCACAGAATGCTTTGTGACAGCATTCAATGGTAAATGCACAGTATGCTAGCTAGTATGTGTTTTTCCCTTCACTGGATTTTCTAGGGGTGTAGGTAAGTAACCTCTATGTTTACCATTGTTTCTGCCTATGGGGAAAAAATCTGAATTCCAAGAAACTGACTTACAAGTGGACTTTCGGAATGTAACTGGCTCTGAACCTCAGAACTACCTACACAATAATCAGATACCAAAGAAGAATAATTTCTTTGGGCTTCCTGGGGTTTATTTACTGGACCTTTTTTTTCTATGTCCATTATAAATTATTCATTTAATGAAATATACCCTCATCCATTGCTGGTAGGTATGTAAAATGGTTCAGCCACTGCGGAAAACAGTTTGGCAGTTCGCCCAAAAGTTGAACATACAACTACCATATGACCCAGCAATCCCAATCCTAGGTATATACATAAAAGAAGGGAAAGCAGAAACAGAAACAGAAACCTGTACACCAGTATTCACTGCAGCACTTTTCACAACAGCTAAAAGGTGGAAACAACTGAAATCCAACAACAGATGGACGGATAAACAAAATGTGGTACAGACACACAATGGAATATTACTCTACCATAAAGAGAAATGCAGTCCTGATGCAGGCCACAACATGGACAAACCTTGAAAACATGCTGAGTGAACTAATTCAGTCACAAAGGGCAAATACTATATCATCTCACTTAGAAACCAAAAATCATTAGTGGTTACCAGGGGTGGGAGGGAGCGGGAAAGAGAGAGTTTGCTTAGAGGGTAGTGAGTTTATGTCAATGGTGGTGGAATAATTTGGAAAAGGATAGCAAGAATGGTGTACAACGTGAATGTAATTGATATCACTGAATTATACGTGTAGACATTGTGAGACTGGCATATGTTATGCATATATTCTCCACAATAAAAAAATTTTTTTAAATATTAAATGCTTTAGTTAATGAAATATAGATATCTACTCCACTGTAGAGTCTTTTTTTGGTTTCCATGTTACTTCATTGTTCCCACTGTAACCCAGCTATTTGATTGTCACAGTGCTTGGTTTAAAATAGGCAATATCACATGCACTACAGTTGAAGGCACTGGAAATTTTAGACTGGAAAACATTTAGATAAAACTTGATAGTTTTTGGAGCCCTGGTGGCACAATGGTTAAAAGCTTGGCTGCTAACCAAAAGGTCAGCAGTTTGAATTCACCAGCCACTCCCTGAAAATCTTATGGGGCAATTCTACTCTGTCCTATAGGGTTACTATGAGTTGGAATTGACTCAACAGCAACGGGGGTTTTTTTTTTTGGTGATAGTTTTTTAGATATTTGAAGGTCAGTATTTTGGAAGATCCAACAGGTTTATGAGACAGAATTGAGCAGAACTAGGACCAATGCATAAAGGTTCTTTTCAGTCCGACAAATATTTAAAGAGTGCCTATTATGTGCCATGTGTGGCCCATTGGAAATAGAATCATTAAACAGTTCAATCCTGCTCTGTTGGTTAGGGGTAGAAGGGAAGCAGAGACTGGGAATTTGTCGAAAAGCTGAGTTTGTCCAATTAGTTCAATGTTTCCTTAAATTGTATATTTATTTGGAGTGACTGGGGGAAGCTCCCAGTTTCCAGTTGCCATCTAGTCAACTCCAACTCATGGTAACCCCATGTGTGACAGAGTAGAACCGTGCTCCATAAGGTTTTCAATGCTGATTTTTCAGAAGTAGATTGCCAAGGCTTTTTTCCAAAGTGCCTCTGGGTGGTCTCAAACCTCCAACCTTTCAGCTAGCCGCCCAGCGTATTAACTGTTCGCACCAACCAGGGACTTCTGGAGGAAACTAATGAAGTTTATCGGGTGTGTGTGGGTAAAGGAATCGCAGTAGAGCTACCTCTTGGTACCACGACTTACAGGGGTTAGTATTTAATGCTCTATGAACCCATCCCCTCAAGGCCTTTCCTTCTTCTTAAGGTAGTATGGATGACTGTTTATTCGGTTAAAGATCAGGAAAATTTGAGGAAAGAAAGACAAAGATAAATGTTTTGAGATCTTTTCCCTTATATATTATTTGTAAGTGATCTTGTCCCACATAAAAGCAGCCCTGTTAAAATTTCTTACCATTATGAAGATTTTCTGAAGTGGAACAATGAGAGTTCCCTCTACTTGTTAGATGTCCCAGTTGGGTTTGGACTGTGTGGTCACTGCATGTATGAGTTTGGAAGGGGCTACCTTGCAGCCATTGGCTCAGGAAAGCCAGGCCTCTGCTAAGGGGGCCTCTGGTGTGCCTTGGGCCAAAGTGTCTGAATTAACTAGTCGTGTGGGAAGGAGGTCAATATTTTCCTACTTTTGTCAATGTCCCTAAGTTCCAGAGAAGACTTGCAATCCAACAGTTCTGAGTGAGAAAGACAGGCAGAGTGACTGGAGGCTCTCTCACGCTGGAAGCAAGGCTGGAAGCAGGGTGGGCAATGAAGAGCTGGCCGTGAGCCCTTGAGAATGTCCAGGGCAGGACTGGGAGGAAACGACAGATAAGAGGACTGGATCTGGGTACTCAGCAGCATGGAACTGGGCCTGGGCAGGAAGGAAAGCTTATATAATACCATGTGAACTCTGTCTTGGTATGAGGCTTTATCAAAGAGCCTCTTCAGCCCTGAAGAATTCTAAACCTCCAAGAAGGCAGAATTCACAGCCCTGGGGGCTTAGGATCTTCCCTGGGGAGCCATTTGCCCCTAGGCTGGCAGACAAGGCCCTGACCTCTAGCTACCCTTCCATTCATAGGAACCTCATCCTGATTGGCCTCCATGGCCTACCCTGCTGTTCCCAGCTTGGAGAGTGTGAGCCAATATGCTACTAGATTTACATCTACATTTTCCATGCCCCAAGTGGTGACACAAGGTCCAGCAAGTATGCGTGTATTTGTGCATTTATGACCAGAATATGTGTAATCAGCGGTCACAGAAATCTGGCATCCATGGTGGCCAAAGCTTTGGGCAGGAGGATCCAAGTTTCCATGGTCCCACAACTCCAGCACAGCTGAGCTGGGTGATGGTGGGAATCTGTAGTGATGCTGGAGGCCCAGAGAGGTCCCCATTGAATGATCATCTCTTGATATAACCTCCACTTCAGATTAGGGGTCTCCATGAGAATGCTTTTCAAAAGCAACGTTGGTAGACTGAGACCATTTTTTTTTTCTTTTACACGAGCAAGGAATTTTTTAAAAAGGTAATATTCACTTTGGTGAAGGATTGGAGTGAAATGGGTACTGTGGATAGGTGTACACATTAATGAAACTTTTATGAAAAGATGTTTGTCATTTTGTATAAAGAACCTTAAAACATGACATAGATTTTAGGGCAGCTCTGATTACATACATTGTCTCACGTTGGCCTGGTAATTTCCTTTATAGTATCTCCCTTCAGGAAATGATCAGCTACATGGACAAAGATTTGTGATGTTTATTCCAGTATTGTTAATATCAAAAGATGGGAATTTACTTCTCTGTAAATAAGGGGTAATTAAATTAATCACATTAAACCTATATGGCAGAATATCATGCCTCCATGAACAATGACATAGTTAGGAAATATGCATAGACAGTTCACAGCAAGGGAAAAAAAAACCCAAATCTTCTTAAATACACGAAAAGATGCTCAACCTCACTCAAAATAAGAGAGATGCAATTTAAAGCAGCACGAGACACCATCATTCACCTAGTACATTAAAAAGTTTGGTAACTTTTGTTATTAACAAAAACCCATTACCATCAAGTCAATTCCGACTCACAGCTACCTTATAGGCCAGAGTAGAATGCCCCATAGGGTTTACAAGGCCGTGATCTTATAGAGCTGGCAGGTTGGTGCTTGTTGTTGGTAGGAGGCCTCAGTTCCTCCCCATGTGGATCTCCCCACAGGACCACTTAAGTGTTTTCATGACATGGTGGCTGGCTTTCTCCTGGATGGTCCAAGAGTACAAGGTAGAAGCCACAATGCCTTTTATGATTTAGCCTCAGAAGTCACAAACTGTCAGCTCCACCTAGTTCTATGGATCATGTAGACCAGCACTATTTTAAGTGGAAGGATAAAGCCGACAACCTTCTTGGAAAAAAGACTGCCAATATTTATCAAATTTAAAATATACAAACTCTTTGACCCAGAGATTTTACCTTTAGGGCTTTATCCTACAGATATATTTGCATTTGTGTATGATGATATGTGTGTAAGAGGAGTTATTGCAGCATTGTTTTAATGGCAAAATCTGGAAAAACCTAAATGTCTACCAGCAGGGCTTTGGGTAAATATAGTATAATATGGTGTAGCTATTAAATAAAATATACTACACAGCTGTTAAAAATAGTGAAGTAGTTAATTCAGCTCATGTACTGCTGTGGAACTAAATCCTAAATACATTAAATGGAAAAAATGTGGCACAGAAACTCATATAATATCCTACTAATATGTGTGCACATTTATACAATACCTCTGTAAGGACATATATGAGGATGCTCTGGGGAACAGGGATGAAGGAACAACTTCCTATTCACTTTACGCTCTCTCATACTTTTCAAATTTGTACCACAGAGACATATCATTTATTCAGAAATAAATAAATGAAAAATAAAAATAGATTTAAAAAGAAGAAATATATATGTATATTTTATTTTATTGTGCTTTAGGTGAAAGTTTACAGTGCAAATTATTTTCTCATTCCAAAATTTATACACAAATTGTTTTGTGATAGAAATATATTTTAAAATTACTGGAGAAATGTTTATAGTATAAAAATAAAAAAATAGTAAACTATATGGTATAATCTCATTTTAAAATTTTGTACATAGAAAATAGTTTAAATTTTTTAATTTAATATACATTAAAAAAATGGTACTGAATGATAAATTAACATTTTTCCTTGATATTTTCATTTATTTTCCAGATTCTCTACAATGAATGTATTACTTCTAATATCAGAATAGAAAACAAACAAACAAAAATCAGAACAACAACAATAAAAGACAGCTTATCTCTAGTTCCTGACCTTAAGGAAAACATTTTCTTCTTCATTTTTTTGAGTATTTTTCCATAATGGTTTTGTATTACCTTTAAGCAGAGTGGGCGGAAGATTTTAATACCTCTGGAGCAGAGTTTCTAAAGCTGTGCATGGGGCTTCTGAGCAGTGCCCTGCAAAGTAAGAAGCATCAATGCCTGGACACTCTCTGGCCAGACTGGGCTCAGCCCCACGGTGACCACCAGCTGGCCCTGTAGAGCAGGGAGACGGCTCTCTCTTTCCCAGGCCTGGTCACCCTGTTTCCCAACCAATGACTTCAGTCTGTTCAAGCAGCCATATTTGCTACTGCAGATGGACCCTGGGAGTGAGGAGAAGAAGCAGAATAGGGAGAGTTGGGAGGAGCCAGAAAGACAGGTCAAGAGGGAAAACCAAGCACAGAGCAGGTTCCAGATACAAACATTTGGGGAACTGTGTTCTGTGCTGCTTAGAGCACATCCTAACTCATGCTCGTTGGCTCTCCAAAGTTGCTTGAGGTTTCGTCCGTATCTCCCATGCTGAAGTCTTTTGCTTTCTCCATCTCCCCCAGTGGCTCTGCCTATCACTCCACTTCGACCATGAGTGCCCACAGCTGTGAAATTCCTGGCACAAGGCCCTGGCCCCTTGGAATAGCGTTTTCCTAACAAAACACAGGCATAAAAATGTAGTTTGCAAATTCAAAGGTGTAAAAACAAAGGGCAGAGGAAGGACAGTTCCTGGGTGCTGAGCTGAGAGGGTTACTGTGTACAGTTGTCTAAGTTGTATAGTGCCACATCTAGGGGAGCATCATTCATGAAGTAGATATTATTCGTTTGTATATTTATTACAACAATTTTTTATGGAAAAGGGCTTTAAATGTTTTGCTTTTAGCAAAATTAGTCTATTATGGCAATTTTCAGACATATACAAGAAAAGTGTCTTGAGGAAGTAGCACCTTTTACTAATTGGTTGTATGTGTCAGCAGCAGCCATTAACAAAGCAGAATCTGAATTCAGGGAAAACATCTTGCCGTTGTTCGCAAACACAGCCCAGCTTCGCTGTGAAACTTTGGAGGGGGGCAGAGATGACTGGACAGTGATAAAAATATATAGTCTTGGATGCACATTCACAGTTGCTGAAAAGAAGGCAGAACCATGGGCCTTTATTGCATCTTGAATGTGCATAGGAGACTCTGTCAGTTCTGGCCTCACACTTGGATTTCTGGCTTCTTCAGTTATGAGAATTGCATGCTGATGTGTGTGGATTTCAAAGCAATTATTGAGACCTAAGGGCTCAATTAAGCAGAAATTGCTGCCTGACTCGGCAAGCTTCAGTGACTAGGTCGCTATGGTGTTTAATCCTGACTTATGGACCCATACGCTTTCCCAGGTTGCAGAGCATAGATTCTGTGATTGACCACATATGACTGTTCCTTTGCATGGGTGTGTATGTGTGCATGCGTGTATACAAAAGCTTGCACTCGAGCTCACGCATGTGTGTAACGAATGCACATTTGCTTCCCTCTAAAATTCTCATTGAAATACTGATACAGATTACTTTGGGTGGCATTCATTTTTAAGGTAGGAAAAATCAGTTTGCTCTGGTGAGATAAATATAGATGAAATGTGTCAGCAGCCTTGGCTGCCATGTTTAAGGAAGCATGTTAGTAATGAGAAACCCCAAGTCTGGGAATTGCCCCACACAGGGCCTTTTCTCTACCTGCTCTCCACCTCCTCAACTAAGCTGTTTGGGAAGAAAGACCAGGAAGACACAGGAACCCCTGGGGCCCTTTAGGGCTGTTGTATCTCCTTTAATGAGATAGGCCTCTTGTTAGGGATGACATTATGTTTCATACCCTAATGTCCTACCTGAGCAAACCAGGCCCCCTTGCTAAATTCTAGACCTGTATATTTGGTTACTGAATATCTAAGAGGAAAGATATATCAAACTCAATATATCCCATAAGTGAACACATCAGCTATCTTCCCCATTCACCACTGTTTGTTTCTCCTCCTATATTTCCTGTCTTTCTTCCTATATTTCCTATATGGTATCCATGAGGGCACCAAGCACAACTCCAACTATAGGGAGTGTAATTGGCCAAGGGCCCAGTAGCCATGCACTGAAGTTCATCGCTGTATTTGCTCTGAGATCATGCTTCCCACAGGCTGATCCCAGCCAATGACTGAGCATGGCAAGGATACTAAGTCAGGTCCGTTCTTGGGCAACGCAGGACAACTCTGATAACTGACTTTGGCTCAAGGACTCCCTGATGGCCTTGAAGATACTTCCATAGAGTGCATGGCAGTCTAGGACGCTTTTACCCAAGCTTTCCTCCCTCACTCCTACTCTTTTTTTTTTTTTAATACACATTTATTTGATTTTTTTTGTTGTTCTCCTTTTATTTTTTTATTGTACTTCAGGTGAAGGCTTATAGAACAAGTAGTTTCTCATGAAACAGTAGTACACATATTGTTTTATGACATTGGTTAACAACCCCACAACATGTCAACCCTCTCCCTTCTCGAACTTTTTTTTTTGGTGAAAATATACATAGCCAAAGATACACCATTTCAAAAATTTCTACATGCACAGTTCAGTGATGTCGACTATGCTCTTCCAGTTGTGCTGCTATTCTCACTTTAGATGAAGGCTTACAGAACAAAATAGTTTCTCATTTAACAGTTAGTATGCATGTTGCCCTATGACAATGGTTAATAACCTCACAACACATCAACACTATCCTTACTCAACCTTGGGTTCCCTATCACCAGCTTCCTTGTCCCGTTCTGCCTTCTGGCCCTTGTCCCTGGACTGCTGTACCTCATTAGTCCCATTTGGTTTTATGGGGCTGTCCACTTCCAGGCTGAACGGTGAACCTCGGAGATGACTTCACCACTGAGCTAAAAGGATGTCTGGGGGGCCATACTCTGGGGGTTTCTCCAGTCTCCTTTAGGCCAGTAAATCTGGTCTTTTTTTTATGTGAGTTAGAATTTTGTTCTACATCCTTCTCCAGCTCTGTTCAGAACCCTCTGTTGTGATCCTGGTCAGAGCAGTCAGTGGTGGTAGCTGGGGACCATCTAGCTGTACTGGATTCAGTCTGGTGGAGGCCTTGGTAGCTATGGTCCATTAGTCCTTCAGACTAATCTTTTCCTTGTATCCTGTTCTCTTCATTCTCCCTTGCTCCCGAAGGGATGAGACCAGTGGAGTATCTCAGATGGCTGCTCACAGGCTTTTAAGACCCCAGACGCTACTCACCAAGGTAGAATAGAGAACATTGTCTTTAAAAACTGTGTTATGCCAATTGAGCTAGATGTTCCTGAGACCCTCACTCCTACTCTTGGGTCTCTAACACTTATGGTCTGATGACTCTCCAAGCCTTTTGCAGGTCTCTTCCCATTTTCTTTTACTTTAGACATTTCACCTAAAAAAATTCTTGCATGTTTAATCCTATCTCTGTATCTCTTTCTCAATCAAAGGATTCAGACTTTCTTAGTCAAAGGACCCAGAATAACACAAGTGATAATTGAGAGTGGGGTAGTAGTAGTATTGACCCCTTTCCACCCTGGAAGGACTATTCTGAGTATGAGTTTGCCTTTCCTGCCTCTGGATGGTGTGGTAAGTAATATGATCAAGGGCTCACTCTTGCCAGGGGACACAGTAAGTGTCCCATGGAACTACGGAGTATTAAAATTAAGACACTCTTTCATCCAAAGAGACCATTAAGAGATTGAAAATTTATCTGCAATTCTAGCCAACAGAATTCAACAGCGTATCAAAAAAAATAATACATCATGATCAAGTGGGATTTATACAAGGGATGAAAGGATGATTCAATGTTAGAAAATCAATCAACGTAATTCACCACATAAATAAAACAAAGGAAAAGAATCACATGATCATCTCAATCAATGCAGAAAAGACATTTGATAAAATCCAACACCATTTCCTGATAAAAAGTCTCAGCAAAACAGGAATAGAGGGGACATTCTTCAACATAATTAAGGGCAAATATGCAAAACCAACAACAAACGTCATTCTCAGTGGAAAAAGACTGAGAGCATTCCCCTTGAAAACAGGAACAAGACAAGGCTGCCTTTTATTGCCACTCTTATTCAATATTGTACTGGAAGTCCTAGCCAGAGCAATAACACAAGCAAGGGAAATAACGGTATCCAAATTGGAAAAGAAGAAGTAAAACTATCCTTATTCAAAGATGACATGATCCTATACATAGAAACTTCACAAGAAAGTTACTGGAAGTAATAGAAGGATTCAGCAAAGTGGCAGGGTATAAGAATAACACACAAAAATCATTTGGGTTCCTCTTCACTAACAAAGAGGACTCCAAAAAGGAAATCAAGAAAACAGTACCATTTACAGTAGCCCCAAGGGATAGAATACCTGGGAATAAACCTAACCAGGGAGGTAAAAGACTTATACAAGGAAAACTATAAACCTCTATTGCAAGAAACAAAAAGAGACCTACATAAATGGAAAAACATCCATGCTCTTGGATTAGAAGACTTAACATTGTGAAAATGTCAATACTACCAAAAGTGATCTATAGATACAACGCAATCTCAATTCAAATTCCAACAACATTCTTTAATGAAATGGAAAAACTAATTTCCAGCTTTATATTGAAAGAGGCCCGGAGTAGCTAAAGCAATATTGAAGAAGAGCGAAGTAGGAGGCCTCACGCTTCCTGATCTCAAAACTTACTATACAGCCACAGTAATCAAAACAGCCTGGTACTGGTTCAGTAATAGACACGTAGACCAATGGAACAGAACTGAGAACCCAAAACTAAATCCATCCATCTCCAGGCAGCTGATCTTCAACAAAGTGTCAAAGTCCATTCTATGGAGAAAGAAACAGTCTCTTTAACAAATAGTGCTGGCAAAACTGGACATCCATTTGCAGAAAAATGAAATAGGGTCCATAGCTCACACCATGCACAAAAACTAACTCAAAATGGATCAAAGATCTAAATGTTAAAGCTAAAACTCTAAAGTTCCTGGAAGATAACATAGGGATAAAATTAGGGGACCTAATTTTTGACATAAATAGCCTGTCAAACACAACTAAAAATGCATGAATGACAGAAGATAAATTAGACAACTGGACCTCCTAAAAATTAAATATTTATGGTCCTCAAAAGACTTTACCAGGAGAGTAAGAATAGAACCCACAGACTGGGAAAAAATCTTTGGGAATGACATATCTGATAAGCGTCTAATCCCTAAAATATATAGAAAACTTCAACAACTCAACAACAAAAAGACAAAGAATCCAATAAAAAAAAATGGGCTAAGGATATGAACAGACACTTCAGCAAAGAGGACATTCAGGCAGCCAACAAATACATGGAAAGATGCTTGCGATCATTAACCGTTAGAAAGTGGCAAATCAAAACTACAATGAGATACCATCTCACCTCTGCAAAAATGGCAATGATTAAAAAAAAAAAAACCACCAGAAAACAACAAATGCTGGCAAGGTTGTGGGGAAATTGGAACTCTTATATACTGCTGCTGGGGTTGTAAAATGGTGCATTTTTAGCTGTGATTGTACAATTGTGGAAAATGGTATGGTGCTTCCTCAAAAAGCTAGAAATAGAAATACCTTATGACCTAGCAATCCCACTCCTAGGTATATATCCAAGAGATATAAGAGCAGTGACATGAATAGACATATCACACGTATATTCACTGTAGCATTATTCACAATAGCAAAAAGATGGAAACAACCTAAGTGCCCATCAACGGATGAATGAATAAACAAACTGTGGTACATACATACAATGGGATATTATGCAACTATAAAGAACAACGAGGAGTCTGCGAAACATCTTACAACATGGATGAATCTGGAGGACATTATGCTGAGTGAAATAAGTCAATTACAAAAGGACAAATATCGTATGGTGCCACTATTAAAAAAAGTCAAGAATAGATACACACACAGAAAACAACGTTTTTTGATGGTTATAAGGTATGGAAGGGAGAGGGAGAGGGACTAACTTTCTAGATAGTAGACACTAGTTATTTTTGGTGATGGCAAAGGCAATATCAAATATAAGTGAAGTCAGCACAACTTGACCAAGGTAAATAAAGACATTGAGAAGTACGCAAGAAAAATGGACAATTTTGGTAAATGCTATAATACATACAATTTTTCAACAGTAACAACAGCTAAAAATATGTGTGTGGTTACATAGGTAGATATGTATGCATATATGTGTATAAGAAGGCATATGTGAGTAAATGCACATGCATGTATAGGTGTATCTGTAGGCATGTATATACACGTTTGTGTGTGCTGCATATATATCCATATATATAACAAAGCACATAGCGGGCAGACTTATGGAGGCTTCCTAGACATCAAACAACTTGTGGGGCTTGTTTACCAGGTTAAAAGGCTTAGGACCATAGTCTAGGCATAACTTAGTCAATTGGCACAAAATAGTTCATAAAGATAATGTTCTACATCCTAGTTTAGTGAGTAGTGTCTGGGGTCTTAAAAACTTGCAAACGGTCATCTAAGATACAACTGTTGGTCTCTACTTGTATGGAGAAAAAGAGAATGAAGAAAACAAAAGGCTCAAAGAAGGAACTAGTCCACAGGACTAATATATCACATGAACTATAGACTCTTCTAACCTGAGATCAGAAGAACTAGATGGTGCCCGGCTACCACTACTGACTGTTCTGACTAGGGACACAATAGAAGGTCCTGGTTAGAATGGGAGAAAAATGTAGAACAAAATTCAAATTCCTAAAAAAGGCCAGACTTACTGAACTGATAGAGACTAGAACAACCCCTGAGACTATTGCCCTAAGATACCCTTTGAACTTGGAACTGAAGCTATTTCTGGAGGCCACCTTTCAGCCAAATAATAGATAGGCTTATAAAATAAACAATATCACCTGTCAGTGATGTGCTTCTTTAAACAATTGCCTATATGAGGCCAAATGGTCAACATTTACCCAAAAGCAAAGATGAGAAGGCAAAGAGGGGGAGGGAAGCCAGAACAATGGAAACAGAACAAACAGAATGGAAATAATGGAAATGTTGACTAATTGTGAAAATTGTAACCAATGTCTTGGAACAATTTGTATAAAAATTGATAAATGGGAACCTAATTTGCTGTGTAACCTTTCACCTAAAACACAATACACAATAAAATATTAAAAAAAGGAAAAGATATGTGCAATGGAAGATGTATTTGCAATACATGCATCTGATATGACTTGTGCCCAGAATATATGAAGAACATTTAAGAATCAATAAGAAAAAGGCAGACAACCCAATAGAAAAATGGGCAAAGTAGTTAAAAAATCACTTCATAAAAGAGGATTTCCAAATGGCCAGTAAACATTTGAAAAAGTGTTAAACTCCACTAAATATTTGGAAAATGTAGATAAAAACTTTAACATGATGCCACTAGAAATGGCTAAAACGAAAATGCCAGACAATACCAAGTGTCAGACAATACCAATACCAAATAACTGGAGTGGAGTAACCAGAACTCTCACACCCTGCTAGTGGAAGTTTATGCTGGAACGACTATTTTGGAAAATGGCTTGACAGTATCTACTAAATTGTACGTACACATTTCCTATGACCCAGCAATTCCATATGTATACATTCACTAAAAGTAGTATAAGAACATTCCTAACAGCGCTATTCATAATGTCAAGAACAGACAACAACACAAAGGTACCTTTACAGAAGAATGGATAGTGTTTGTATGTTCACCTAATAGAGCATAGAAATGGGGATGAATGTACTACAATTCTGTGCAACAATGTGGATGACTCTCACAGATGATGTTTAATGAAAGAAGAAGCACAAAACATATAGTATGATTCCATTTGTAAAATGCTTTCAGACAGACAAAACTAGTCTAGACTGTTAGAAATCAGGATAGTGGTTATCCTTGACGGGTGTAGTGACTAGAAGAGAGCAAGAGGGCGGCTTCTGGGTGCTGGTAGATATTGTTTCACGACGGGTGCTAATCACACAAGTGTGCTCACTTTATCAAAATTATCAATTACCAAACTATACTAGGATTTGTGCAACTTTTCTGTATATGTGTCAACAAAACTTGCCAAAAAAATAGTTTTCTTTTTTCTCAATATTTTCATTATAAAAATTTAGAAAATACAGAATGGAAAAAGAAAAACTGCAATCTGACTACTCAGAGAACGCCTACTTTGAACATGTTGTTGATGATCCTTTGAGTCTTTTCTCTATACACTCAGATGTTGTTGTCCTCTACTTCAAATAAAATCAGCACCATGTTCTAGATGCTGTTTTGTAACTGCTTTCTAAAACCTCAGCTATATTTTCAACTACATATATTGTCAATACCCTTCCATGTCATTAAACATTATTTTATCACATTTTAAAGGGTTGCTAGTTATCCATGAACTGGCATTTAACAATTCATTCACTTTTAATTGTTTAGGTTTTTTCCAATTTTTCAGCATTATTAATAGCAGTGTGATGATTATTTTTGCAACTACATTTTTGCCCCACATTCACGATTATTTCTTTCAGCTCAAGCCCTAGGTTGCATGTCTGGGTTTAGAGAGTATGTATATATTTGAGATGTATACATTCCACAGTTAAATTTTTAAAAAGCAAGTAACAGTTTGCAAAGAGAGCAGGATTTCAAATGGGTTCCTATTAGGTGATTCTTGGTATTCTAAGGGCAACAACAATGACAACGTTAATAACTGCTATAGTGCCTGTTATGTCACCTCATTGATTTCCCATCAACAACCTGGCCAGGTGGGTATTAAAAGTTGCCTTTTACAAATGAGAAAATAGACCTAGAGAAGTGAAGGACCTTATTTAATTGCTGTCAGGAAGAAAGCTGGATTCAAAGCCATGCCTGTCCAACACCAAAGCCCTCCGTACTGGTCCACGCTGTCTCCCTAGAGAATGGCAAGCTCTTTGGCTGCATTGCACCAGGGAGCCTAATTGGACTGGTGATTGCTGAAAGTCACAATATCAATAGTTTAAATAATGATCATGGTGAGAGGTAATGCTCAGTTTACACTAATAGACAGATCAGAGGCTCGTCTAAGATGTCACGTTTAATTTAGGCCTCCAAACAATGCCATAGGCTAGGTGCATTTATTTTCACTCTCAGTATAAGGAAACTGAGTCATAGTTTTTACAGTTCCCTCCAGGTCATGCTGTTACAAGTAGGGACTGCAGATTTAGATGCGCCTGAGTTCAAATCTGCCTCCCAGCAGGTCTTGTGAGATCTCCAAGCAGCTTCCTAAGCCTTCTGAGCTTCAGTTTCCTTATCTATAAAACAGGGACAATAGGAGGACCCTTGTTATGAGATGATTTTGAAAATTAAATGAGAATACTTGCTTAGCACAGATCTTACATAAAATGATCAGTAAATATCTATTATTACTCTTATGTGAAGCTAACCAAAGACTAAATTTGGACTAAAGGCTAGATCTGAGGCATTACAAAGCCTTCTCCTTCCCTTCCCCATTCAGCCTTTTCTCTCCCTTCTCCATAGCTGCCCAAGCTACTTACCCTGTCAACTGACAAGCAGGGTATGTGCTGAAATGTAAGTCAGCAGGGAGAAGGGCTGAGAACAAATTACCAATAGACATACATATCCAGTTTCCCAAAAACTTGTAAATCACAGCATTTCCTTCATGGGTGCTCACCATGCTCACACATACGGATACCCACTCACACACAGGCACACACACACACACACACACACACACACACACACACACACACACACACACACATTTCTCTTGCTATTTCCCAGTAGCCAGCACTAATAGCTTCATGGAAGAACTTGATGCAGCCTGACCCAGAGGTTCACTAGCATATCCCCCAAAAGTCTCACTTCCCTGCCCTCTCACAAAAACTCCAAGACACGATAAAAAAAGTTTGGACAAACATCCCCACTCCCTCTGCGTCTTCTCATAAACTATTTGGCTTCTGGCCTCTCCCAGCTACATCTGGTCTCAATGGAATGTGCTTATCAATCTTACTCCAGGGGAATGAGGCCAAACAGCTTGATGCCCTGGTAGCTGGGGAGGCTTGTACAAGCTTGTGACATGTTATCAAGTTGCTTGACAAGGGACTTCAATTTTTTATCTTCTGGCAACTTCTATCAGACACAGAATTCCTCGCCAGTGCACCTACCTTTCCAGAATTATTCCCTTCGCCTGTCTCAATACTACATTCTTTCCTGATCAGTCTATTAGCATAAATTGAGCATTAGCTGTCACCATGATCATTATTAAAACTATTGATATCATAACTTAGAGTAATCACTAGTCCAGCTGGGCTACCTGGTACAACTGAGCAAAAGAGCTTACTATTCCCATTCTGTGGGCTATCTTTTCACTATCTTGAAAACTTTGATGCACAAATTTTTAAATTGTAATGAAGTCCAATTTATCTAATTTTTATTTGGCTGCTTGTGCTTTTACTGTCATATTTAAGAAACTATTGTCTAATCCAAGGTCATGAAGATTTACAACTATATTTTATTCTAAGAATTTTATAGTTTAGCTCTTACATTTAAGTATTTAATCCATTTTGAGTTAATTTTTATATATGATGTGAGGTAGGAGTCCAACTTCATTCTTTTGCATGTCGACATTCACTTATCCCAGAACCATTCATTGAAAAACTATTGAATTATCTTTCCTTATTGAATTATCTTGGCACACTTGTAGAAGATCAATTCACCATAAATGTGTGTATTTGCTTCTAGATTCTCAGTTTTATTCCTTTGATTTATACATTTAGGCTTATGCCAGTACCACACAATCTTTATTACTGTAGCTTTGTAGTAAGTTTTGAAATCAGGAACTGTGAGTCCTTCAACTTTGTTCTTTTTCAAGATTCTTTTAGCTATTCTGGGTCTCTTGCACTGCCATATGAATTTTATTATCAGCTTGTCAATTTTTGAAAAAAAGTCAGCTGAGATTTTGATAGGGATTGTGTTAAATTTGTAGCTCAAATCTGTCGCTCATTAACAATATGAAGTCCTCCAATCCATGAATATAGGATGTTTCTCTATTTGTCTGGGTCTTCTTTAATTTCTTCTAGTAATATTTTATAGTTTTCAGTGCACAACTCCTGCACTTTCTTTGTTAAATTTATTCCTAAGTATGTTGTATAAACATAGATAGTTTTACTTCTTCCTTTCCAACTTGGGTGCTTTTTTTTTTGCCTTGTGCCTTGGCTGTATCCTCCACTATAACGCTGAATAGAAGTGGTGAAAGCAGACATTCTTGCTTCGTTCCTGGTCTTAGGAAGAAAGCTTTCAGTCTTTTAACATTGAATATGATGTTAGCTGTGGGTTTTTCGTAAATGCCCTTTATCAGGTTGAGGAGGTTCCCTTCTATTCCTAGTTTGTTGAACGTTCTTATCATGAAAGCATGTTGGATTTTGTCAATGCTTTCTCTGCATCTATTGAGATAATGGTGTGATTTTTACTCTTTGTTTTACTAATATGATTGATTTTTGTATGTTGATTCAACCTTGTAGTCCAGGGATAAATCCTATTTGGTCGTGTTATATAATACTTTTAAATGTTGTTGGATTTGGTTTGCTAGTATTTTATTGGGGAGTTTTGTATCTATAGTCATAAAAGATAATGGCCTTTAGTTTTCTTTTCTTGTGATATCTTTGTCTGGCTTTGGTATCAGGGTACTAATACAGGTCTTGTGGAATGAGTTAGGATATATTCCCTTCTCTTCTACTATTGTTAAATTATCTATTTTTCCCTTTAGTTCCAGCAGTTTTCACTCTATGTATTTTGTGGCTCTGTTGTTAGGTGCATATATGTGTATAATTTTTATATCTTCTTGACAGATTGACCATTTTGTCATTATTTAATGTTCTTTCTCTTTAGTAACTACTTTTGTTTTAAAGTCTATTTTGTTTGATAGCCACTCTAGTTCTCTTTTGGCCACTGCATGGTATATATTTTCCCATGCTTTCAATTCTAACATGTTTGTGTCTTTGAATCTAGAGTGTGTGTCTTGTAGACAGCATATAGTTGGATCATTTTTTAAAATCTATAATCCCAATCTCTGCCTTTTAATTGAATTGTTATTTCATTTATATTTAATGAAATCACTAATAATGTGGGATTTACATCTGTCACTTTGTTATTCGTATATGTCTCTTTTGTTCCTCTCTTCTTCCTTTACTGCCTCATTGTATGCTAAATAGATACTATCTAATGCACCTTTTTAATTCCCTTTTTTTTTTTTTAACTTCACGTTTTTTGCATTATTTTCCTAGTGGTTGCCCTGGTGATGACAACCAACATCTTAATTTATAATAATCTACTTGTAGTAATACCAACCTAATTACATAGTAAACAAAGACTACTCCTATACAGCTCCATTCCCTCCCTCTCTTGTCATATAAATTATATTACTATATAATTTATTTATATTGTCATATAAATTATATTACTATACATTGTATGCCCATCAAAACAGATGTATAATTACTGTTTTATGTACTTTTCTCTTAAATCAGATAGAAAAAAAGGAGTTACATATGAAATAAATTTATACTGTATTTTATATTTACCTATGTAATTACCTTTACCAGTGTTCTTTATTTCTTCATGTTCATTTGAAGTACTGTCTACTGTTCTTTCATTTTAGCCTGAAGGATTCTCTTTAGTATATATTGTAGGATAGCTCTGCTAGTGACAAATTCTCTCAGTTTTTGATCGTCTTGGAATTTTTAAATTTCTCCTTTATTTTTTGAAGCACAGTTTTGCTGTATATAGAATTCTTGGTTGACAATCTTTTTTTCTTTCAGCTCTTTGAATGTGTCATCCCATTTCCTTTTGGCTTTCATGGCTTTTAATGAGAAACTAGTTGTTAATCTTATTTAAGATTCTTTGCATGTGATGTCACTTCTCTCTTGCTGCTTTCAAGGTTCTCTCTTTGTCTTTTGATTGTTTGGTTGTGATGTGTGTAGGTGTGGATATCTTTGAGTTTATCCTATTGGAGTTTGTTGAACTTCTTGGATGTGTAAGTTAGTGTTTTTCATAAAATTTTGGAAAGTTTTTGGCAACTTTTTCTTCAAACAGTCCAACGTGGGGATATATGTTGCAATGAAGAGATAACCTGATTAGAGGTGTGTATGGGAAATTTGGAAAGGTAAGGAACTATGGCAGAACATTTTTAGAACTGAAAATAACTTTAGGATTCATATAGTTCACCATTCCTCAAACTACATTTCTTGATACACTACTATTCCTCTATGTATTAATAAATGTTTCCTGGTTTTAAAAAAATTCAGTTGTTATGAAGAGTTAAAAATAAAGCAAAACAGCACACTTGGCAAGAATAGCAGAATACCACATAGCAGAATAATGTCTTTTTACATATGTTATATTTGCTATTAAGAAAAATGAATATAAGTTAGTATTGAAAATACAGAGGAAATTTTAAAATTTTCAGAGAAAATCATGATAAATAGAAATTAATGATATATAATCTTTACTGCTACCTTAATATGTATAAAATCTAATGCCATTTTGTGTGCTGAAGTAATTGATTTTCTTTGATGAAAGTTTTAAAATATTTACAAGCCCTGTGGTTTACTTTTCCCATAAATTTGTATATTTCTTATATTTAATTCTGCTATTATGGGAGTGGAATCACTGGGTGACATATACTGTTAAGCTCTCGATTACTAACTGAAAGGTTGGCGGTTCAAGCACACCCAGATACACCTTGGAAGATAGGCCTGGTGATCTGCTTTTGAAAGATCAAGGCCTTGAAACCCTATGGAGCAGTTCTGCTCTGCACACATGGGGTCGCAGTGAGTTGGAATCGACTTGACAGCAACCACCAACAACAACACTATGGGAGTAGAAGTTATTTGGACTGTTTGCAAATATTCCATTTATCTTTGCAGGCACATTGTAGGATAGCGTTTCTCTACCCCCTTTGAAAGTTGAGCATGACCATGTACCTTGTCTTGGCCAAAGAAATGTGAATGGCAGTTATGAATGTCAGTTCCAGGCAGAAGATTTAAGTGTCAGTGTTTGATTTTCCAAGTTCCCTTCCTTCTCCCATGGGAATCATGACTCATTATAGCCTTCTTCCACCTGGATCTGAATGGCACAATGATATAGCTAAACTACCTTGAGCATTGAAATTGTAGCATAAGCAAGAAATAAACTTCTGTTCTGCTAAACCAGTAAGACTTGGGAATGTTTGTTGTCTCAGCATGACCTAACTAATTCTAACAAATCCAGGTAATATTAGGTTGGCAAAGAATAACTGTTCAGTTTTTTTGAAAGATGACTTGATGGTGGTACGTAGGGTAGATGGATGGAGGCATAGCCTGGTAGTAGGAATGTCTGTTAAGTGACAGGGGCCTGACCTAAGCCAACTATAATGGGAACAGAGGAGAATAAAAAAGAAAAACCACTGCCCAAGTCTTGTTCTTAGACATCGTGCTCTCCTCTGGGCCTCAACCTACCTCAGAGATTAAGGTGACTTATAACTGCGCTTGACAGTCACAGGTCTTCCCAGGGAAAGGTGACCTGGCCTTGTCTCTGAATATATGTTTTTAAATCTAAGGCTAATCATGTTTAATGCACTGGTACAGTTTGGTTATAGGTTTATTGGATATTGTCTAATTGACAGAGCCTCTTCCTATCTTGCAGGCTGGAATCTCTTTAATGTGATAATTATTACTGGACAATAGAGTGTTCAATTTATTCTGAAAGTAATCATGCTGTAGCATCAGACATTGCTTTTTGCAATCAATGGAGATTATTTTTTCCATTATAACAGAAATAAATACTAATTTTAGGAGTTACAATAGAAAGATAAGGTCCAATAGAGCCATTATTGGTATAGGCAGCTGATTTCAGATTGCTAGCTAGTTCTGTTTGCTGAATCACAATGGAGTGAGGGCCCAGGGCCATTTGTGCAGATAAAGGTACTGATATAAAATACACACCTAACCTGAGGGAACTACTGAGTGAGCCAGGTGCTTCCTAGATATCAGCTGAAGTACAATATTAATCCCACTCTCTTGGTCTGTAGATGATTAGATAAAGCAAAATCCTTCATAGAAAACTGATGCACCCAACATCCAATAAGTTTAGTAAGTGTTCACTTATCATTTCCCTAGATCATTAGTGTACATGTATGGGAAAGTATGAATCCTTTTGATGATGTGCGTCCTAGTTATCTAGTGCTGCTATAAAGAAATACCAAAAGTGAATGGCTTTAACAAATAGAAGTTTATTTTCTCACAGTTTAGGAGGCTAGAAGTTCAAATTCAGGGTTCCAGCTCCAGGGGAAGACTTTCTGTCTCTGTCAGCTCTGCGGGTAGGTCCTTGTCATCAATCTTCCCCTGGTCTAAGAACTTCTCAGCACAGGGACCCTGGGTCCAAAGGACACACAAACTCCTAGCTCTCCTTGCTTGGTGGTAATGAGGTCTCTCTGTCTCTGCTTGCTTCTCTCTTTTATATCTCAAAAGTGATTGACTCAAGATACAACCTAATCCTGTAGGTTGAGTCCTGCCTCATTAACATAACTGCCTCTAATCCTGCCTCATTAATATCATAGAGGCAGGATTTACAACACATAGGAAAATCACATCAGATGACAAAATGGTGGACAATCACACAATACTGGGAATCATGGTCTAGCCAAGTTGACACACGTTTTTGGGGGACGAAATTCAACCCATAACAATGTGATATCTATTATTTTCAAAATTACAAATGTAAGTGGGCTATTACAGTCAATTCAAAAATTTTTTCATGAGTACCTACTATGTCTCCACTTATTATTCACAAAAGCCCACACTACAATGAATGAGCCTACTCTGGAAAGTGAGACCAGTAAGTGGAAATAATACAACTGAGTGAAATTCTCATTGATCCCCCTGTAGACATGCTGCTTTAGATTCAACTATCATATAACTTACTTATATTTTTAACTTTTTATTTAGATCTGGTTATTTAATTCCTCCAAATTTGTTCTTCCTTTTCAAATTTATATTGTCTTTACTCAGCCTTTTGCATTTCCATACCAATTTTAGAATCAGCTTGTAAATTTCCACCAAAAAAACTTTGCTGGCATTTTGATCAGAATTATATGCAATTTATAGGTTGATTTGGAAAGCACTGGTATCACTGAAATATTAAGTCTTCAATTCACAAAAAATAGTATATCCCACCATTTATTTATGTTTAGTTTTATTTCTCTCAACATTTTGTGGTTTTCAGTGTAGAGGTCTTATACATCTTTCATTAGATTTATTACTATATACTTGATGTTTTTGATGCTACTTATGACAGGCTGAAAAATGGTCCCACAAATATGTCAGGTCCTAATCTCTAGAACCTGTAAATGTTTCCTTATTTAGAAAAAGAGTCTTTGAAAAAGGGATTAAGTTAAGGATCTTTAGGTGAGGAGATTATCCTGAATAATCTGGGTAGGCCCTAAATACCATCACAGGTGTCCTTATAAGAGAGAGGCAGATGGAGATTTGACACAGAAAAGGTGATGTGAAGACAGGGCAGAGAGATATTTGAAGATGTTGGCCATGAAGATTGGAGTGATGTGCCACTAGCCCAGGAATGCCAACAGCCACCAGGAACTGGAAGAGGAAAAGAATTAATTCTCCTCTAGGGTTTCCAGAGGGAGCATAACCCTGCTGATACCTTAATTTCAGCCCAGTGAAACTGAGTTTGAACTTCTGGCCTCCAGAACTGTGAAAGAATATATTTCTGTTGTTTTAAGTCACCAAATTTGTGGTAATTATTTTTATTGCAGCGCCAGGAAATTAATATACTATTGTAAATGCTGTTGTTTTTAAAATTCAGGTTCATTGTGGTATAATTTGCATTCTGTAAAACTCACCCGTTTCAGGTATACAGTTCAATGACTTATGACAGATGTACATGGTCACCACAATCAAGATATAGAACATTTTCATCATCACAAATAGTTCTCTCATCATACCTTGAAATCAACCCCCTCCCCCCACCCCAGTGCCCACTAACCAGTGATTTGATTTCTGCCCTTAAAGTTTGCCTTTTCCAGAATGTCATATAAATGAAATTACACAGTATGTAAGCTTCAGTGTTGGGCTAATATTTGGTTGAGGATGTTTGGGTTATGTTTATAAGGAAAATTGTTCTATAGTTTTCTTTTCCTTAATATCCTTTCTGGTTTTGGTATCAGGATAACTATGGCTCCAAAAAATGAGCGGGGAAGCGTCCCTCCTAGCCTATATTCTGAAAGATTTTGTGTAGAATTAGTATTATTTCTTCCTAAAATGCTTGATATTATTCACCTGTAACATCATCTAAGCCTGGAGTTTTGCTTGCGGGAAACTTTTTAACTACAAATTCAATCTCTTTAACACATATAGAACTATTCTTATTATCTATTTCTTATTGGGTGAGCTGTGGTAGTTGGTCATTTTCGGGAATTTATCTATTTTATCTACTTTATCAACCATATTGGCATGAAGTTGTTCATAATATTCTCTTATTATGCTGTTAATGTCTGTAGGATCTGTAGTTATGCCTTCTTCTGCATTCCTGTTCTTGATAATTTGTATTTGCTCTTTCTTGCATTTTTCTTTTCCCCACACATCTGTCAGTTTGCCGTACTGTGGGGACTTGTGTGTTGCTGTGATGCCGGAAGCCATGCCACTGGTATTCAAATACCAAGAGGGTCACCCATGGCAGACAGGTTTCAGCTGAGCTTCCAGACTAAGACAGATTAGGAAGAAGGACCCTGCAGTCTACTTCTGAAAAGAATTATCCAGTGAAAGCCTTATGAATAGCAGCAGAACATTGTCTGATATAGTACTGGAAGATGAGCCCCTCAGGTTGGAAGGCACTCAAAAGACAAGTAGGGAAGAGCTGCCTCCTCAAAGTAGAGTTGACCTTAATGACTTGGATGGAGTCAAGCTTTTGGGACCTTCATTTGCTGATGTGGCACCACTCAAAATGAGAAGAAACAGCTGCAAACATCCATTAATAATCGGAACCTGGAATGTATGAAGTATGAATCTAGGAAAATTGGAAATCTTCCAAAATGAAATTGAATGCATAAACACTGATATCCAAGGCACTGGTGAGCTAAAATGGACTGGTATTGGTCACTTCGAATTGGACAATCATATGGTCTACTATGCTGGGAATGACAACTTGAAGAGGAATGGCATTGCATTCACTATCAAAAAGAACATTTCAAGATCTATCCTGAAGTACAATGCTGTCAGTGATGGGATAATATCCATACACCTACAAGGAAGACCAGTTAATATGACTATTATTCAAATTTATGCACCAACCACTAAGGTCAAAGATGAAGAAACTGAGGATTTTTACCAACTTCTTCAGCATGAAAGTGATCGAACATGCAATCAGGATGCACTGATAATTACTGGTGATTGGAATGTGAAAGTTGGAAACAAAGAAGAAGGATTGGTAGTTGGAAAATATGGCCTTGGTGATAGAAATGATGTCGGAGATCGCATGATAGAATTTTGCAAGACCATGGACTTCTTCATTGCAAATACCTTTTTTCACCAACAAAAATGGTGTGAAAATACACATGGACCTCATCAGATGGAATATGCAGGAATCAGATCGACTGCGTCTGTGGAAAGAGACAATGGAAAAGCTCAATATCATCAGTCAGAACAAGGCCAGGGGCCGACTGTGGATCAGACCATCAATTACTCATATGCAAGTTCAAGCTGAAATTGAAGAAAATTAGAACAAGTCCACGAAAGCCAAAGTACAACCTTGAGTATATCCCACCTGAATTTAGAGACCATCTCAAGAATAGATTCGATGCATTTAACACTAAAGATTGAAGACCAGACGAGTTGTGGAATGACTTCAAGGACATCATACATGAAGAAAGCAATAGATCATTAAAAAGACAGGAGAGAAAGAAAAGACCTAAATGGATGTCAGAAGAGACTCTGAAACTTGCCCTTGAAAGTCGAGTAGCTAAAGCAAAAGGAAAAAATAATGAAGTAAAGGAGCTGAACAGAAGATTCCAAAGGTCAGCTCAAGAGGACAAAGTAAAGTATTATGATGACGTGTGCAAAGACCTGGAGATAGAAAACCAAAAGGGAAGAACACGTTCGGCATTTCTCAAGCTGAAAGAACAGAAGGAAAAATTCAAGCCTCGAGTTGCAATACTGAAAGATTATACAGGGAAAGTATTAAACGATGCAGGAAGCATCAAAAGAAGATAGAAGAAATACACAGAGTCACTATACCAAAAAGAATTGGTCTATGTTCAACCATCTCAGGAGGTAGCATATGATCAGGAACCAATGGTACTAAAGGAAGAAGTCCAAGCTGCACTGAAGGCATTGGCGAAAAACAAGGCTGCGGGAATTGACAGAATACCACTGAGATGTTTCAACAAATGGATGCAGCACTGGAAGTGCTCACTTGTCTATGCCAAGAAATTTAGAAGACAGCTACCCAGCCAACCGACCGGAAGAGATTCATATTAATGCCTATTCCCAAGAAAGGTAATCTAACCGAATGCAGAAATTATTGAATAATATCATTAATATCATATGCAAGCAAAATTTTGCTTAAGATCATTCAAAAGTGCTGCAGCAGTATATCGACAGGGAACTGCTAGAAATTCAAGCTGGATTTAGAAGAGGACGTGGAACTAGGTATATCATTGCTGACATCAAATGGATCCTGGCTGAAAGCACAGAATACCACAAAGACGTTTTCCTGTGTTTTATTGACATGCAAAGGCATTCGACTGTGTAGATCATAACAAATTATGGATAACATTGCGGAGAATGGGAATTCCGGAATGCTTGTGTTCATGAGGAATCTGTACATGGATCCAGAGTCAGTCATTCAAACAGAACAAGGGGATACTGCATGGTTTAAAGTCAGGAAAGTTGTGCATCAGGATTCTATCCTTTCACCATAACATGGTGTTTTCAATCGCCTCATATGCATGTGAAAGCTGGACAATGAATAAGAAAGACCAAAGAAGAATTGATGCCTTTGAATTGTGGTGTTAGTGAAGAATATTGAATACACCAGGGACTGCCAAAAGAATGAATAAATCTGTCTTGGAAGGAGTACAACCTGAATGCTCCTTAGAAGCAAGGATGGCAAGACTATGTCTCACATAACTTGGATATGTTGTCAGGAGTGGTCAGTCCCTGGAGAAAGACATCATGCTTGGTACGGTGGAGGGTCAGAGAAAAAGAGGAAGACCCTCGACGAGACAGATTGACACAGTGGCTGCAACAATGGGGCTCAAGAATAGGAACAATTGTGAGGATGGCGCAGGACCAAGCAGTGTTTCTTTCCGTTATGCATAGGGTTGCTATGAGTCAGAATCGACTCGATGGCACCTAACAACAACATTTTTTTTCTTTATCAGACTATCCAGAGATTTATTAATTATACTCACCTTTTCCTCTAACCATCTTTTGGTCTCATTATTTTTGTTTATTGTTTTCTGTTTTCAATTTTATTGATTTTTATTATTTTGCTGGCAATAATCCTCTCAGTTTCTCTTTGTGTAAATGGAATGGGTAAATGGAATTATTTCACCTTAATTTATGAAGAGTAATTCTCCTGAGCGTAAAATTCTAGGCTAGCATTTAATTTGCTTCAAAACTCTGAAGATGTAATTCCATAGATTTTTTTTTCATAGCTTCTATTGAGAAGTTATCAGTCAGTCTAATTTTTTTTTTTTGACAGTGTATTCTCTTTTTTCCTCTCCTGCTATTAACCTCCTCCCAGTTGCTTTTGCCCCTTTGTCTCTCTTTCTTATTTTTGGAATTCTAGATATACATATACCAAAACATTTTATTGTGTTCTATAAGTCTCTTACACTCTTCTGTATTGTTTCATTTTCCCCCTCTCCTTGCTTCAGTGTGAATATATTTTAATTTACTGAGCATCTAGTCCTTGAATTATTTTTTTCAGATGTATCTAATCTGCTGTTAAATTTATTTATTCAGTTCTTAATTTTAATTGACCAATTTTCAGTTCTAGAATATCATTTTCTATTAATTCTCTGAAGAAGTTTTCCATTTTGACACCTATTCTCTTGAACAAATTAACCATTGTTTTTAAAAAGTATCTGTTTAATGACACAAATAACATATGGGTCTGTGTCTATTCTCTGATTTTGCTTTCTTTTATTCCTAATTTTCATCATGTCTGGAAAACTTGGTTGAATGATGGACATGGTGGATAAAACTTTATAGAATCTCTGAGTAACATCTTCTTCCTGTGATGATTTACTTTTTTTTTGGTAGTCAGAGTAGGAGCATATGATGTTAGTTTACTTGGGATTGAGCTAATTTCAAGATGAGTTTCAATCTTTGTGAGGGCTTGTCTATCTCTGATTTGTCCTTACTTCTAGGGTGTAATTTTTCAGAGGTAGCTACTAAAAGCCTGGGAGCCTTCTTGGTGGGTGTTAAAATTCAATTTTTATCCCAGCACAGGGGGCAGCAAAGACTCAGTCTCTCAGCCTTTTACCCAGTATTTTCTGTTAGCTTCTCTGCTTCCATTTACATATCAGTAAATGCCTCGATGAGAAAAATCTATGCCCAATTATCAGTTTCTCTTCTCTTGGCTCACATACCCTCACACCCTTGCCAGGTTGGTAGTTCTCCATTGTCTTCAAGCCAATTTTTTTTTAATTCAGTTTTTCTAGTTGTTCTTGGCAAAAGATTAGTCTGAAATAAGATGGTTTCTCATATATGGAAGTGGAAGGTCTACCATGAGTTTTTTTTTTTTTTTTAATTATTTCCAGTTCTTTACTGAAACTCAGTCTTGCCATGATCTTCTTGACAAAAATTATTTTAAAGATTGTGTCTAATTATGTAACCTCTGGAATCTCTGTGGGTCTGTTTCTATTGTCTGCTATTTCTGCTGTGTCTCTTTCATGTTGCCTCGCCTCATGATATGCCTGGTTTTTTTTTTTTTAATTGTGTGTCAGATCTTATACTTGAAAATTATTTTTAGAAATTATGTAAGGACTTTGAAGCTGTTTTATACCTCCTGAGAGGTTTTCGCTTTGCTTATGCTATGTTTCTGGAGTCACTAGTAATTTGGAATGATCTTAACCCAATTTCAGCAAATGAAATGATTTACAACCTGACTTCTATTTCTGCAAGTGAAAATTGCCTCTTGACCACCTTTATTTTAAAGTTTTATTTCTTTAGACTACACGCTGAGAATATCTAAAAAAACTAGACCAAAGTCCTTTTCTTTGCTCATTTTCCCTGGTGGCAACTTAATGTAGTCCCACCTCTGAGCATCTTGGACCAAGTCTAAAGTGTGGAAAGTTTATCACTGCTCCCCCTGGTAGGCCCAGGAAATCCCATTTTGGCCTATAGGTCTCCAATGTATGAAAAAGCTGCTCAGACTTCAGACACTTCTGGAATTGTCAACATCTCCTGGTAAAAGTGGTTAAGCCAAAGACAATGCCCATTCCAGGAAACCATTAACCTGCTTTTTGTCACTATAGATTAGTTTTGACTTTTCCACAATTTCATATAAATGGAATCATACAATATGTACACTTTTGGGCCTGGCTTCTTTCGCTTAGCACAATACATTAGAGATTTATCCATGTTGTCACATATATCCATTTTTCATTTCTTTATATTGTTGAGTAGTATTCCATTGTGTTTATACACCACAATTTCCTTATTCATTCATCATTCCTTTTGATAGACATTTTCATGGTTTCCAGTTTGTGCTATTGTGAAAAATGCTAGTATAAACATTTCTGAACACTTTTTTGCTTGGACATATGTTTTTATTTCCTTAGATAAATCCCTATGAGTGAAATTTTTGTGTTGTATGTAAAGCGTTATGCAGATGACACAACCTTGCTTGCTGAAAGCAAAGAGGACTTGAAGCACTTATTGATGAAGATCGAAGACCACAGCCTTCAGTATGGATTACACCTCACATGAAGAAAACAAATATCCTCACAACTGGACCTATAAGCAACATCATGATAAACGGAGAAAAGATTGAAGTTGTCAAGGATTTCATTTTACTTGGATGTATAATCAACACCCATAAAAGCAGCAGTCAAGAAATCAAAAGATGCACTGCACTGGGCAAATCTGCTGCAAAAGACCTCTTTAAAGTGTTGAAAAGCAAACATGCCACCTTGAAGACTAAGGTGTGCCTGACCCAAGCTATATTTTCAATCACCTCATACGCATGTGAAAGCTGGACAATGAATAAGGAAGACCAAAGAAGAAAGATGTCTTTAAATTGTGGTAAAGAATACTGAATACACCATGGACTGCCAAAAAACCGAACAAATCTGTCTTGGAAGAACAACCAGAATGCTCCTTAGAAGCAAGGATGGTGAGACTATGTCTCACATACTTTGGACATGTTGTCAGGAGGGGTCAGTCCCTGGAGAAGAACATCATACTTGGTAGAGGGTCAGCGAAAGAGAGGAAGACCCTCAATGAGACGGATTGACACAGTGGCTGCAACAATGGGCTTAAGCATAACAACAATTGTGAGGATGGCGCAGGACCAGGCAGTGTTTCTTTCTGTTGTACATAGGGTTGCTATGAGTCTGAACTGACTTGATGGCACCTAACAACAATGACATATAAAGTGCATGTTTAACTTTTTAAGAACTTTTTAAGAAATGGCCAAACTGTTTTCCAAAGTGGTACCATTTTATATTACCACCAGCACTGTGGGAGTATCAGTTATTCCCCATCCTTGTCAACACTTAGTATTAACAGTGTTTTAAGTTGTGGCTATTCTACTGTATGTAAAATGGTATCTCACTATTATTTCAATTTGCATTTTCCTGAAGATTAGTCATGGTGAGCACAATTTTCATGTGTTTATGAATCACATAAATATCCTCTTTTGTGAAGTGGCTGTTCAAATCTTTTGCCATTTAAAAAAATTGGGCCATTTGTATTTTTCTGAATTAATTGTATGAGTTCTTTATATATTACGGATACAGTTTCCTAGGCAGATATGTGTGTGTGTGTGTGTGTGTGTGTGTGTGTGTGTGTGTACAGGCATACATTATGTAAGAATATATATATGTATATCTACGTATACACACATGTATATATGTGTGTATATATATATATGTATATATATACACACTTTTGTGTGTGTGCGTATTCTCTCAGTCTGAGGCTTGCTTTTTCATTTTTAAAAATGTTGTCTGTCAAAGAGCAGAAATCTTTAGTTTTAATTAAGTCCAATTCATTAATTTTGTTCTTTTATGATTAGTGCCTCTTACATTCCTGATATTAGCAATCTGTGTCTACTCTGTTATTATTCGGAAGTCAAGCTAGAGTTTTGTCAATTTTATTGATAATTTTAGAGAACCAGTTTTTACTTTCACTTATTTTCTCTATTATTATTATTTTTTTAAGTACATATATTGTTTTATGACATTGGTTAACAACCCCATGACATGACAGTACTCTTCCTTCTCCACCTTGGGTTCCCTATTACCAGCTTTCCTGTCCCCTCCTGCCTTCTAGTCCTTGCCCCTGGGTTGGTGTGCCCCTTTAGTTTCACTTTGTCTTATGGGTCTGTCTAACCTTTGGCTAAAAGGTGAACCTCCAGAGTGACTTCATTACTGAGCTAAAAGGGTGTCTGAGGGCTATACTCTTGGAGTTTCTCCAGTCTCTGTTAGGCCAGTAAGTCTGGTCTTTTTTTGAGTTAGAATTTTGTTCTATATTTTTCTCCAGCTCTGTCCATGACCCTCTATTGTGATCCCTGTCAGAGCAGTCTGTGGTGGTAGCCGGGCACCATCTAGTTGTACTGGACTCAGTTTGGTGGTGGCTGTGGTAGTTGTGGTCCTTTAGTCCTTTGGACTAACCTTTCCCTTGTGTCTTTAATTTTCTTCATTTTCCCTTGCTCCTGAAGGGGTGAGACCAGTGGCATATCTTAGATGGCTGCTCACAGGCTTTTAAGACCCCAGATGCTACTCACCAAAGTAGAATGCAGAACATTTTCTTTATAAGCTATGTTATGCCAGTTGAGCTAGATGTTCCCTGAGACCATGGTCCCCACAGCCCTCAGCCCAGTAATTTGGTCCCTAAGGGAGTTTGGATTTGTCCATGGACCTTCCATGACCTTTCCCTGAATAAATTGTGCTGGCTTCCCCCCATATTGTGTACTGTCTTACTCTTCACCAAAGTTACCACTTATCTATCTATTGTCTATTTAGTGTTTTTCCACTCCCGCCTCCCCTCCCTTGTAACCATCAAAGATTGTTTCTTTTTGTGTATAAACCTTTTCATGAGTTTTGATAGTAGTGGTCTCATACAACATTTGTCCTTTTGTGATTGACTTATGTCACTCAGCATAATGCCCTCCAGATTCATCCATGCTGTGAGATGCTTCATAGATTCATCATTGTTCTTTATCATTGTGTACTATTCCATTGTGTGTATATACCATCGTTTGTTTATCCATTCATCTATTGATAGGCATCTAGGTTGTTTCCATCTCTCTCTCTCTCTCTCTTTTTTTTTTTTTTTTTTGGCTTTAACAAAGAGAGATTTATTTCCTCACAGTTAAAGTAGGCTATAAGTCCAAATTCAGGGCATCAGCTCCAGGGGAATGCTTTTTCTCTGTCGGCCTTCTTCTCTTCGGTGTTCCCCCAGACTAGGAGCTTCTCTGCTCAGGGACCCAAGTCCAAAGGATGCGCTCTTCTCCCAGCACTGCTTTCTTGATGGTACAAGCTCCCCTTGTTTCCATCTTTTTGCTATTGTGAACAATGCTGCAATTAACATGAGTGTATATATGTTTATTTGTATGAGAGCTCTTACTTCTCTAGCATACATTCCTAGGAGTGGGATTGCTGGATCATGTGGTATTTCTATTTCCAGCTTTCTAAGAAAACGCCATATTGTTTTCCAAAATGGTTGTATCATTTTGCATTCCCACCAGCAGTGCATAAGAGTTCCAATCTCCCCACAGCCTCTCAAACATTTGTTATTTTGTTTTTTTGATTCGTGCCAGTAATGCCGGGGTGAGATGGTATCTCATTGTGGTTTTGAATTGCATTTCTCTAATGGCTAGTGATCGCAAGCATTTCCTCATGTGTCTGTTAGCTGCTTGAATGTCTTTGGTGAAGTGTCTGTTCATTTCCTTTACCCATTTTTTAATTGGATTATTTGCCTATTTGTTGTAGAGGTGTTGGATTTCCCTGTAGATTTTAGAGATTAGACGTTTGTCAGATTTGTAATAGCCAAAATTTTTTTCCCAGTCTGTAGGTTCTCTTTTTACCCTTTTGGTGAAGTCTTTTGATAAGCATAAAGTGTTTAATTTTTAGAAGATCCTAGTTATCTAGCTTATCTTCTGGAGTTTTATGTTGTTAGTTATGGTTTGTATCCTGTTAATGCCTTGTATTAGGGCCTCTAGCATTGATCCTATTTTTTCCTCTATGCTCTTTATAGCTTTTGGCTTTATATTTAGGTCTTTGACTCATTTTCAATTAGTTTTTGTGTATGGTGTGAGGTATGGGTCCTGTTTCATTTTTTTGCAGATGGACATCCAATTTTGCCAGCACCATTTGTTACAAAGACTGTCTTTTCCTCATCTGATGGACTTTGGGCCCTTGTCAAAGATCAGGTAACTGTAGGTGGATGAATTTATATCTGGGTTCTCAATTCTGTTCCATTCATCAATGTATCTGTCATTATACCAGTACCAGGCTGTTTTGACTACCATAGCTGTATAGTAGGTTCTGAAGTCAGGTAGTGTGAGTCCTCCAACTTTATTCTTCTTCAGCAGTGCTTTACTTATTTGGGGCTTCTTCCCTTTCCATATAAAGTTAATGATTAGTTTTTCCATCTCTTTGAAGAATGTTGTTGGTGTTTGGATCGGGATTGCGTTGTATTTGTAGATTGCTTTCGGTAGAATTGTCATTTTCACAATGTTGGGTCTACCTATCCATGAGCATGGTATGTTTTTCCATTTACGTAGATCTCTTTTGGTTTCTTGCAGTAGTGTTTCGTAGTTTTCTTTGTATAGGTCTTTTACATCCCTAGTTAGATTTATTCCTGAGTATTTTATTTTTTTAGGGGCTATTATAAATGGTATTGTTTTCCTGATTTCCTTTTCGTTGTTCTCTTTATTGGTGTATAGGAATCCAAGTGATTTTTGTATGATTATCTAGTATCCGGCTACTCTGCTGAATCTATTAGTTCCAGTAGTTTTCTGGTGGAGTCTTTTGGGTTTTCTTATATAGTGTCATATTATCTGCAAATAGGGACAGTTTTACTTCTTATTTACCAATTTGGATGCCTTTTATTTCTTTTTCTTGCCTTATTGCTGTAGCTAGGACTTCCAGCACAATGTTAAACAGGAGCTGTGATAAAGGACCACCTTATCTTGTTCCTGTTCTCAGGGGGAATATTTCCAGCTTCTCTCCATTAAGAATGATGTTGGCTGTTGGTTTTGTATAGATGCCCTTTATTACGTTGAGGAATTTCCCTTCCATACCTATTTTATTGAGAGTTTTCATCAGGAATAGGTGTTGGACTTTCTCAAATTCCTTTTCTGCATCAATTGAGATGATCATGTGATTCTTTTATTTTATTGTAGTTATGTGGTGGATTATATTGATTGATTTTCTAATGTTGAACCATCCTTGCATAGCTGGTATGAATCCTACTTGCTAGTGGTGTATTATTTTTTTTGATATGCTGTGGAATTCTATTGACTAGAATTTTGTTCAGAATTTTTGCATCTATATTCATGAGAGATATTGGTCTGTAATTTTCTTTTATTGGGGGGTCTTTGCCTGGTTTCGGGATCAGGGTTATGCTGGCTTCATAAATGAATTTGGAAGTATCCCCTCCTTTTCTATGGTCTGAAATAATTTGAGGAGTACTGGTGTAAGCTCTTCTCCGAATGGTTGGTAGAATTCTAAAGTGAAGTCATCTGGGCCACGGCTTTCTTTGTTGGGAGTTTTTTTAAATTATCTTATCAATCTCTTCTCTTTCTATGCGTCTGTTCAGATTTTCAATGTCAATTTGTGATAGTTTGGGTAGGTAGTGTGTTCCTAGAAATGTGTCCATTTCCTCTACATTTTCAAATTTTTTGGAGTATAGTTTTTCATAATACTCTGTTATGATCCTTTTTATTTCAGTTAGGTGTGTTGTAATGTCCCCTGTTTCATTTCTTATTTGAGTTATTTGTGTCCTCTCCTGTTTCTCTTTTGTCAATTTGGTTAGTGGTTTGTCAATTTTGTTGATCCTTTCAAAGAACCAACTTTTGGTTTTGTTGATTCTTTCTATTGTTTTTCTATTCTCTATTTCATTTATTTCTGCTCTGATCTTTATTATTTCCTTTCTTCTGGTGGCTGTGGGCTTCTTTTGCTGTTGTCTTTCTGTTTGTTTGAGTTGTGTAGCTAATGTTTTGATTTTGTCCCTTTCTTCTTTTTTGATATGTGCATCTATTGCTCTAAATTAACCTCTGATTACTGCCTTTGCTATGTCCCAAAGGTTTTGTATTGATGTGTTTTCATTCTCATTTGATTCTACGAATTTTTTTAATCCATCTTTGATTTATTCTATTACCCTGTGGTTTTTAAGCAGGGTGTTACTTAGCTTCTGTGTAATTGATTTTTTTTTCTTGCTTTTCCTGTTAATTTCTACTTTGATGGTGTTGTGATCACAGAAGATACTTTCTATTATCTCAATGTTTTGGATTTTGTTGAGGGTTGCTTTGTGGTATAAGATGTGGTCTATTCTGCGTTAGAAAAGAATATGTACTTTGCAGCTGCTGGGTGGAATGTTCTATATATGTCTATGAGTTCAAGCTGGCTGATTGTGGCATTTAGATCTTCTGTATCTTTCTTGAATTTCTTTCTAGATGTTCTGTCCTTTACCAAGAGTTGTGTGTTGAAGTCTCCCACTATTACAGTGGAACTGTCAGTTTCTCTTTTCAGTGCTGTTAAAGTTTGTTTTATGTATTTTGGAGCCCTGTCATTGGGTGTGTAGATATTTATTACAGTTATGTCTTCATGCTGGATCATCCCTTTAATCATGATATAGTGCCCTCTTTGTCTTTTTATGGTGGATTTTGTTTTAAAGTCTATTTTATCTGAGATTAGTATTGCCACTCCTGCTCTTTTTTGGTGGATATTTTTCTGTCCTTTGATTTTTAATAAATTTATATTTTTGTTTCTTAGGTGTGTGTCTTGTAGATAGCGTACTGGTGGATCCTGTTTTGTTTTTTTTTTTTAAATCCATTATCTGTTACTGTCTGTCTGTTTATGGGTACATTTTGGCCATTGATGTTCAGTGTAATTATTGATAGGTGTGAGCTTATTGTTGTCATTTTGTAGTGCTTTTTTTTTTTTTTTGTGGTGCTAACGATTTCTTTGTTCCTCTTAGCCTCGTGTGCTGAATTCATTTTTTTTTTTTGTGGATTTTTTTCATTTCTTTTGCATTTGTAGGTTTTGTTTTTATTGAGACTTTATGTTTTTCTTCTTTATTTTGATGAGTAGGTCCTTTAATTAACTTTCTTTGTGATTGCCTTGAAATTTACCCTTATCTTACTAAGTTTGAACCAGTCTATTATTACTTGGTATTGCCTTGCCTTCCTCTCCATTAGAAAGTTCTATACCTACAACATTTATTTCCTCTTTTATTGTTCTGATGTTGTTGTCATTTGCAGATTAATCTCTCTGGTTCCCTGTTGTAAATCTTTTGGTTTTGAATTGTCCTTGAGAGTTTACTTTCTAGGTTGGTATCTGGCTGGTGTGACCTTGCGTCCTAAATTCAGGCTGTGGTCTGATGTTGTTTGTTCTCAAACTGAAGGACTCCCTTTAATGATTCTTGCAACTTTGGCTTCATTTTTACATATTCTCTTAATTTCTGTTTATCTGGAAATGTCTTAATTTAACCATCATGTTTGAATGAGAGTTTTTCAGGATATATTATTCTTGGTTGGCAATTTTTTTCTTTCAAGGTTTTACGTATGTCATCCCATTGCCTTCCTGCCTGCGTGGTTTCTGCTGAGTAATCATGGCTTATTGTTTACCCTCTGTATATAACTTTTCATTTTTCTCGAGTTGCTCCCAGGATTCTTTGTCTTTGGTTTTAGCGAGTGTGATTATGCTATGCCTTGGTGATTTTCTTTTGGGGTCTATCCTATATGGGGTTTGTTGAGCCTCATGGATGGTCAGCTTTTCATCTTTCATGATATTAAAAAAGTTTTCTGTCAGCAATTCTTCAATGATCCTCTCTGTGTTTTCTGTTTTTTCCCCCTGTTCTGGAACTCCGATCACTCACACATTTTTGCTTTTGATTGTATCTAGATAATTCTCAGGGTTTCTTAATTTTTCTTTGTCCTTTTTTCTGATTTTTCCTCAAAGTTGTATCCAAGTGTTTGTCTTCAATTTCACTGACCCTGTCTTCCATCGTTTCCAACCTGTTCCTCAGCCCTTCTATGACACTGTCCACGTCAGAAAACTTGTCGTTGATCTTTTGGATTTCTCATCGTGGTTCTTGTAAGATTTCTAGTTGTGAATTTATTTTAGCATTTTGTTCCTGTATTATTTTCCTGAATTCTTCCATTTTTTTGGTCTGTATTTTCCATGAATTTGTCTATTGTTTCCTCATTTTTGTCTGCTTTTTGCTTCAAGTCTCGGATAGCTCTGAATATTAGAGATTTGAATTTCCTATCAGGTAGTTCTCATGCCTTTTTTTTCTATGGGAAAGTCATCTGGTGTTTTATTTTGTACACCTACTGGAACCATCCTGTCCTGTTTTTTAATATGTTTTGATATTGTCTGCTGTCTTTGTGACTTTCAATAGTTATTTTCTTCATTTATTGATTGTAGATTTGTTTGTTTCATTCTACTTTTTTGTTTTATTTGGTTATGTCTGAACAGGCAGGCTGTGCTTTGTTTGTTGTTTGCTTGTCTGTGGCCCTAATATTTTTCACCTCCTTGTCCAATAGGCAGGGCTAGTCGCTCAGCTATGGTGCAGCAGGGTAGGTTCGGCTGAAGGGGAGGGGCTGGGATGGGTTGTTTGTGGCATGTACTTGGACCGACAAGGTGAGCTGGTGGTCAGTGTATGGCAGGTTCCACTAGGTCGTGCCTGTGCTGCTCAGGAGTGCAATGTTCAATTCAGCACATCGTGCAGATAGACAGGAGGGAGCAGGAGGGGGAGGTTGTGATGTGTGGAGCTAGGTTGGGTATGGAAAAGAAGAGAGAGAGGAGAAACAGGAGGAAGAAAAAAAGTGCTGAGGGAGATTGACATTGGAGTTGAGACACAAGAAACCAAAAATGAAGAAAAACAAAAATGAAGAAAATAAACATTAAAAATAAATAAATAAAAATTAAAAAAAAAAAAAACGGGAGAGCAGCCTTGCAGAGCATCTGGTCGGAGACAGAACGACCGGTAAACTGCGGTGCGCGCTCTCCCACCACCCACCCCTCTCCGCCTCAGCTGGGGATCCCCTGCTTTCCGTGGCCAGGGTCCCTGGGCTGGGGGGTGCTGGTGCTTGGATTCCGCGCGCCTGGGCTGGCGGCTTTCTGGGAGCCGTTTGCTGGCAGCTAGCGAACCTTTCTCTGCCGCCTACCCCTCCTTTTGCCTGGGTGCCTGGTTCCGAGTGCCGTCTCTGCTCTCTCCTGAGGGGCTGTAGGGCTGCGTGCGGGCGTGTGGCTGTTTCTAGGTCTGGGCTCCCGCGTGGGTGGGATCCCGGGGCCTTTGTTCGTTCGCCCCTCTGCTTTCCGTGGCCGGAGTCCCTGAGCAGGGGGGTGCCGGTGCTTGGATTCCGCGCGCCCGGGCTGGAGGCTTTCTGGGAGCCGTTTGCTGGCACCTAGCGAAACTTTTTCTCCCGCCTCCCCCTCCTTTTGCCTGGGTGCCTGGTTCCGAGTGCTGTCTCTGCTCTCTCCTGAGGGGCTGTAGGGCTGCGTGCGGGCGTGTGGCTGTTTCTAGGTCTGGGCCCCCGCGTGGGTGGGATCCCGGGGCCTTTGTTCGTTCGCCCCTCTGCTTTCCGTGGCCGGAGTCCCTGAGCAGGGGGGCGCCGGTGCTTGGATTCCGCGCGCCCGGGCTGGAGGCTTTCTGGGAGCCGTTTGCTGGCACCTAGCGAAACTTTTTCTGCCGCCTCCCCCTCCTTTTGCCTGGGTGCCTGGTTCCGAGTGCCATCTCTGCTCTCTCCTGCGGGGCTGTAGGGCTGCGTGCGGGCGTGTGGCTGTTTCTAGGTCTGGGCTCCCGCGCGGGTGGGATCCTGGGGCCTTTGTTCGTTGGCCCCTCTGCTTCCCGTGGCCACGGTCACTTAACCCCGAGACTACCGGCTTCTTGGAATTCACGCCCCTGAGTGGGGGCTCTCTGGGTCCCATTTGTAGGCACTGACTGCTGGTGTTGCCCTTTTTTTTTTTTCTCTCAATTTTATTATTCTTCCTTTTTTGATTAGTTTTGTCATCTTTTACCTCTTTTTCTCTTTTGTCTTTCTTCATTGCTTAATTTCTTGTCTCTCTATCTCTTCCTTCTCTTTCTGATCCCTGAATTCCAGGCGATGTATGCCTCTGTACCTTCTGGCCAGGCTGAGCTGTGAAAATTGAGACCGACTCCCCCAGACCTCATAGCTGCATCGGTGGGATCCCTGGGAACTTTGCAGTTCTTTAACTTTTCTGATTTTTATTTGGTCATTCTTTCCTTTTCTTTCTCTTCCCCCTTCTGGTTTCCTCCATCCCATAGTCTCTCATCTGTACATTCCAACGACAAGCTCCCCTAGCATTCTTTTATGTTTGTATGCTTTTTGCTCCTCCTACTCTCTCCTCTCTCCCATATCCAGCTTAGCTTCACACATAACCATCTTCCCGCTGCACCCTACCTACCTGCACCGTGCACTAGACATCACATCACCAAGCGGTGCAGGCACGCCCTATTGGAACCTGCCCAGCACTGACTACCGACCGTCCTGGTGGCTGCGGTGAGTGCCACAAGCAACCCATCCCAGTGGCTCCTCCTCAACTAGATCTGCCCAGCTATACCACAAGAACGAAAAAAAAAAAAAAAAATCTACAATCAATAAACGAGAGAAATATCTACTGAATGCCCCGAAAACAGCAAACAATATCAAAACATTTACAAAAACAAGACAAGATGTCTCCAATAGGCATCCAAATTAAAACACCAGATAACTCTCCTGTGGAAGAAAATGCACTAGAAGTACCTGATACGGAACTCAAATCATTAATACTCGGAATTTTCCAAGAACTGAGGCAAAAAGCTGACAAACATGAGGAAAAAATAGACAAATTTATGGAAAATACAGACAAAAAATTGGAAGAATTAAGGAAGATGATGCAAGAACAAAATGCCAAAATAAATTCACAACTCGAAATTATACAAAAACAACAATTAGAAATCCAAAAGATAAACAACAAGATTTCAGAAATGGACGGTGTCATAGAAGGGCTGAGAAGTAGATTTGAAACCATGGAAGACAGGATCAGTGGAACTGAAGACAAACACTTGGCTACAACTCTGTTTCAGGAAAACTCAGAAAAAAGAACAAAGAAAAATGAAGAGACCCTGAGAGTTATGTGGGACACAATTAAAAGCAAAAACTTACGAGTGATTGGCATACCAGAACAGGGGGAGAAAACAGAAAACACAGAGAGGATCATTGATGAACTGCTGACAGAAAACTTTCCCAATATCATGAAAGATGAAAAGCTGGTCATCCAAGAAGCTCAACGAACCCCATATAGAAGAGACCCCAAAAGAAAATCACCAAGACATATCATATTCACACTCGCTAAAACTAAAGACAAACAAAGAATCCTGAGAGCAGCTCGTGAAAAACAAGAAGTCACATACAGAGGAGAAACAATAAGACTAAGCTCAGATTATTCAGTAGAAACCATGCAGGCAAGAAGGCAATGGGATGACATATATAAAATCTTGAAAGAAAAAGATTGTCAGCCAAGAATAATATATCCTGCAAAACTCTCATTCAGATTTGATGGTGAAATTAGGTCATTTCCAGATAAACAGAAACTAAAGGAATATGCAAAAGTCAAACCAAACTTACAAGAATTATTAAAGGGAGTTCTTCGATCTGAGGACAAACAGCTTAAGCCCTCAGGCAGGACCTAGGACCTAGGACGCAGGTTAACATGAACCAGGTACCATTCTAGGAACTGAACTACAGACGACTTTCCAAAAACAAAAGATATACAACAGGGAATCAGAGAAATCAATCAAAGGATGACAACAACATCAAAACAATGAAAGAGGGAACAAACGGCATAGGTATAGAACCTTCTAAAGGAGAAGAAGGCAAGGTGATACCAAGTAACGGTAGACTGCTTCAAAATTATAAAGATAAGGGTAAAATTCATGGTAACCACAAAAAAAGTTAACAAACCAACTCATAAAAATAAAGACGAAAAACATAAAGTCTCAACAAAAACAAAACCTACAAAAACAAAAGAAATGAACACAAAATCCACAAACAAAAGGAACTCAGCACGAGAGAGTAAGAAGAACAAAGAAAACTTCAGCATCACAAAAAAAAGCACTACAAAATGACAGCAACAAATTCACATCTATCAATAATTACACTGAACATAAATGGACTCAATGCACCCATAAAGCGACGGAGAGTGGCAGAATGGATAAGAAAACAGGATCCATCTATTTGCTGTCTACAAGAGACACATCTTAGAAACAAAGATGTGAATTTATTAAAAATCAAAGGTTGGAAAAAAATATATCAAGCTAACAACTATCAAAAAAGAGCAGGAGTGGCAATTCTAATCTCAGATAAAATAGACTTTAAAACAAAATCTACCATAAAAGACAAAGAAGGACACTATATAATGATTAAGGGGATGATCCATCATGAAGACATAACCATAATAAATATCTATGCACCCAATGACAGGGCTCCAAAATACATAAAAAAAACTCTAACAGCACTGAAAAGAGAAATTGACAGTTCCACAATAATAGTAGGAGACTTCAACACACCACTCTCAGTAAAGGACAGAACAACTAAAAAGAAACTCAGCAAAGATACAGAAGACCTAAAGGACACAATCAGCCAACTGGACCTCATAGACATATATAGAACACTCCATCCAACCGCTGCAAAGTACACATTCTTTTCCAATGCACATGGAACGTTCTCCAGAATAGACCACATCTTAGGCCACAGAGCAATCCTCAACAAGATCCAAAATGCTGAGATAATTCACAGTATCTTCTCTGACCACAATGCCATCAAGGTAGAAATTAACACTAGAAAGAGCAAGGAAAAAAAATCAAACACATGGAAACTGAATAATAATCTGCTTACACATCAATGGGTAATAGAAGAAATTAGAGATGGAATTAAAAAATTCCTAGACTCAAATGAAAATGAAAACACATCATACCAAAACCTTTGGGACACAGCAAAGGCAGTCCTCAGAGGACAATTTATAGCAATAGATGCACATATCAAAAAAGAAGAAAGGGACAAAATCAAAACATTAACTACAGAACTCAAACAAATAGAAAGAGAACAACAAAAAAAGCCTACAACCACCGGAAGAAAGGAAATAGTAAAGATCAGAGCAGAAATCAATGAAATAGAGAACAGAAAAACAATAGAAAGAATCAACAAAACCAAAAGTTGGTTCTTTGAAAGAATCAACAAAATCGACAAACCACTGGCCAGACTGACAAAAGAAAAACAGCAGAGGGCACAAATAACCCAAATAAGAAATGAAATGGGGGACATTACAACAGACCCAACTGAAATAAAAAGGATTATAATAGAATATTATGAAAAACTATATTCCAACAAATTTGAAAACCTAGAGGAAATGGATAAATTTCTAGAAACATACGGCCTACCCAAACTACAACAAAGTGATATTGAAAATCTGAACAGACCCATAACAAGAGAAGAGATTGAAAAGGTAATAAAAAAACTCCCAACCAAAAAAAGCCCTGGCCCAGATGGCTTCACTGGAGAATTCTACAAAACATTTACAGAAGAGCTCGTACCAGTTCTACTCAAGTTATTTCAGAGCATAGAAGAGGAAGCAACACTTCCAAATTCATTCTATGAAGCCAGGATAACGCTGATACCAAAACCAGGCAAAGACATCACAAAAAAAGAAAATTACAGACCAATATCTCTCATGAATATAGATGCAAAAATTCTGAACAAAATTCTAGCCAATAGAATTCAGTATCATATCAAAAAAATAATACACCACGACCAAGTAGGATTCATACCAGGTATGCAAGGATGGTTTAACATTAGAAAATTCATCAACGTAATCCACCACATAAATAAAAGGAAAGAAAAAAATCACATGATTATCTCAATTGATGCAGAAAAGGCATTTGACAAAGTCCAACACCCATTCCTGATAAAAGCTCTCAATAAAATAGGTATAGAAGGGAAATTTCTCAACATAATAAAGGGCATCTATGCAAAACCAACAGCCAACATCATTCTTAATGGAGAAAGGCTGAAAACATTCCCCTTGAAAACAGGAACAAGACAAGGATGCCCTTTATCACCACTCCTATTTAACATTGTGCTGGAAGTTCTAGCTAGAGCAGTAAGGCAAGAAAAAGGAATAAAGGGCATCCAAATTGGTAATGAAGAAGTTAAACTCTCCCTGTTTGCAGATGATATGATACTATACATAGAAAACCCTAAAGACTCCACGAGAAATTTACTGGAAGTAATAGAAAGATTCAGCAGAGTAGCAGGATACAAGATAAACATTCAAAAATCAGTTGGATTCCTATACACCGGTAAAGAGAACGATGAAAAGGAGATCAGGAAATCAATACCATTTTCAATAGCCCCTAAAAAGATAAAATACTTAGGAATAAATCTGACCAGGAATATAAAAGACCTATACAAAGAAAACTACAAAACACTGCTGCATGAAACCCAAAGGGATCTACATAAATGGAAAAACATACCATGCTCATGGATAGGCAGACTCAACATTGTGAAAATGGCAATTCTACCTAAAGCAATCTACAAATACAATGCAATTCCGATACAAATACCAACAACATTCTTCAAAGAGATGGAAAAACTAATTATTAACTTTATATGGAAAGGGAAGAAACCTCGAATAAGTAAAGCACTACTGAAGAAGAAGAATAAAGTTGGAGGACTCACACTACCTGACTTGAGAACCTACTATACAGCTACAGTACTCAAAACAGCCTGGTACTGGTACAACAACAGAGACATTGACCAATGGAACAGAATTGAGAACTCAGATGTAAATCCATCCACCTACGGTCACCTGATTTTTGACAAGGGCCCAAAATACATCAAATGGGGAAAAGACAGTCTTTTTAACAAATGGTGCTGGCAAAACTGGATATCCATTTGTAGAAAAATGAAACAGGACCCATACCTCACACCATACACAAAAACTACTTCAAAATGGATCAAAGACCTGAATATAAAGCCTCAAACTATAAAATTCATAGAAGAAAAAATAGGACCAACACTTCAGACCTTAATACATGGCATTAACAGGATACAAACCATAAACATCAACACAAAAAACCCAACAGATAAACTAGATAATTGGGATCTTCTAAAAATCAAACATCTATGCTCTTCAAAAGATTTCACCAAAAGAGTTAAAAGAGAACCTACAGACTGGGAAAAAATTTTTGGACAGTACAAGTCAGACAAAGGTCTAATCTCCATAATCTACAAGAAAATCCAACACCTCTACAACAAAAAGACAACCAATCCTATCAAAAAATGGGCAAAGGAAATGAACAGACACTTCACCAAGGAAGACATTCAAATGGCCAACAGACACATGAGGAAATGCTCGCGATCACTAGCCATTAGAGAAATGCAAATTAAAACCACAATGAGATACCATCTCACCCCGGCATTACTGGCACGAATCAAAAACACTGGAAATAACAAATGTTGGAGGGGCTGCGGGGAGACGGGAACTCTTATACACTGCTGGTGGGAATGCAAAATGATACAGCCATTTTGGAAAATGATATGGCGTTTCCTCAGAAAGCTAGAAATAGACGTACCATTCGATCCAGCAATCCCACTCCTAGGAATATATCCTAGAGAAATAAGAGTCATCACTCGAATAGACATATGCACACCTATGTTCATGGCAGCATTATTCACAATAGCAAAACGATGGAAACAACCTCGATGTCCATCAACAGACGAATGGATACACAAACTATGGTACATACACACAATGGAGTACTATGCAACGAGAAAGAACAATGAATCGGTGAACCATCTCATAACATGGATGAAACTGGAGGACATCATGCTGAGTGAAATAAGTCAATCACAAAAGGACAAATATTGTATGAGACCTCTATTGTAAAAACCCATGAAAAAATTCACATGCAAAATGTAACAATCCTTGTTGGTTACCAGGGATGGGAGGGGGGGGGGAATACTAAATAGGTAATAGGTAAGTGGTAACTTGGGTGAGAGATGAGATAGTACATAGTACAGGGGAAACTAACACAACCTGCACAAGGAAAGGTCATGGAGGCCCTATAGACACATCCAAACCCCCCGAGGGACTGAGTTGTTGGACGGAGGGCTCTGGGGACCATGATCTCGGGGAACATCTAGCTCAATTGGCATGACACTACTTATAAAGATAATGCTCTACATTCTACCTTGGTGAGTAGTGTCTGGGGTCTTAAAAGCCTATGAGCGGCCATCTAAGATACTCCACTGATCTCATCCCTTCGGGAACAAGGGAGAACGAAGAGAACAGGATACAAGGAAAAGATTAGTCCGAAGGACTAATGGTCCACAGCTACCAAGGCCTCCACGGGACTGAGCCCAGTACAGCTGGATGGTGCCCGGCTACCACCAATGACTCCTCTGACCAGGATCACAACAGAGGGTTCTGGGCAGAGCTGGAGTAGGATGTAGAGCATAATTTTAACTCCCAAAAAAAAAAAAAAAAAAAGAAGACCAGATATACTGGCCTAAAGAATACTAGAGAAACCTCGAGAGTGTGGCCCCCAGACACCCTTTCAGCTCAGAGGGGAAGTTAACTTCAAGGTTCGATGTTAAGCCTGGGAACGGACACCCCAGTAAAACTAAATGGGACTAACGATGTACAGGAGTCCGGTGACAAGGGCCAGAAGGCAGAGGGAGAGTAGGAAACTGATGATAAGGAACACAAATTGAATAAGGACACTGTCGATGTATTGTGAGATTGTTGACCACTGCTATAGGGCAACATTTGTAGTAACTATTAAATGGGAGGCTGTTTTGTCCTGTAAGCCTTCATCTTGGGCGAGAATGGCAGCACAATTGGAAGAGCATAGTCAATATCACTTAAATGTGTAAGTAAAAAGTTTTGAAATGGTGTTTAAATAAAATAAAAATAAATAAATAAATAAATAAACAAATGAGACTAAAGAGGTACAATAGTCCACTGACAAGGTCCAGAAGACAGAAGGGGACAAGGAAGCCCCCTGGTGATAGGGAACACAAGGTGGAGTAAGGATATTCTTGATGTGCTGTGAGATTGTTAACCATTGTCATAGGGCAACATGTGTAGTAACTGTTAAATGAAAAACTATTTTGTTCTGTAAGCCTTCATCTTAAGTGAGAATAACAGCACAGTTGGAAGAGCGTAGTCAATGTCACTGAACTGTGAATGTAGAAAATTTTGAAACGGTGTATCTTTGGCCATCTGTAATTTTCATCAAAAAAAAAGGTTGAGAATTTAGAGGCTTAATACGTTGTGGGGTTGTTAACCAATGTCAAAAAAAAAACAACATGTGTACTACTATTTCATGAGAAACTATCTGCTCTGTAAGCTTTCACCTGAAGTACAATAAAATATATATTAAAAAAAAAAAAAAAATTAAAAAAAAAAAAAAAAAAGAATGGTCCCAGGAATCCCACTGGCATGATTGTGCAGACCGGGGAAGCAGCTCCAAAGGCTTGCAGTACAGCTTGAAGATGATACACAGTGCCAATTATTCAGGAGACAGGAAAAGAAGGTAAGTAAAAAGAGAGGAGATACCAGGAAATGAAGAAAAATAAAAAGCAAAAAAGAAAGAGAAAACAAAAAAAAGAAAAATCTCCCAGGGATCCCTCCAATGTGGCTGCGCTGACTGGGGAAGCAGTTCCCCAGCTGAGTGGTGCTTCACAGCCTGTCAAGGAGAAGCAAAGATGGCACACGGAGTTAGGTGTTCTAGAGGAGGGAGAGGAGGTGAGAGGCAGGGAAGAAACCAAAAGAGGTTGAAAAAAGCAACACCAGCAACAAAGAAATGGCAGTGAAGTAGCTGGCTGGTGTGGGAGGGGTGAATTCTCACAGCATGGAACTGGCGCCTCCCGTGCCATGGTGACTGCCCGCTGGGAAGCAGCAGATCAGCCCACCAGGAATTGACCCACTGGGAATGTGTGGAACGGCCAGCCAGGAAGCAGCAAAGATCGTGCAGGGGGAGGCAGGGTGGTGGGTGGGAAAGCGTATCATACTGGTTACCAGGTGCTCTGTCTCCTGCTGGGAGCTGTGTGAAGCTGCTTCCCCATACTCCCTGTATGCCAGTCTCCAGCAGGAGTCCAAGATGGTGGATTCGTGCTGCATTAGCTGATAGGATACCTCTGTTCGTAACTCTCCTCGCTCTCTGTTCTTTGTCAGTTTCTTATTCCATTTGGTGCTTGGTTGAGTTCTTTATCTCTTCATTTGATGCTTAGGCTTCCAGGGTTGACATCTGTCTCTGTTTTACTTAATTTTTTGGGTCTTTGCTGTGGAGGGACAGCATGATGCTTCTGTCTATAGTGCCATGTTGGCTCTGTCCCCTTGGAATGTATGTTGATTTTCTCTATTCTTTATTAATTTTTTATTTTATTGTTTTCTCCTCTTATTTTTAGTATTTCTCTTCTTCTATATACTTTGAGTTCAATTTGCTCCTCTTTTTCTAGCTTCTTAAGGTGGAAGCTTAGATCATTGTCTCCATTATCTGCCTGTTGATTTAGAGTCACAATGAACCTCCAAAAGTTAGGGGGCAGTCTCACTGTCATGGATTGAATTATGTACCCCCCAAAAAAGTGTGTATCAGTTTGGCTGGGCTATGATTCCCAGTATTGTGTGGTTGTCCTCCGTTTTGTGATTGTAATTTTTGTTAAAGAGGATTAGGATGGGATTGTATAACACCCTTACTAATGTCACATCCCTGATCCAATGTACAGGGAGTTTCCCTAGGGTGTGGCCTGCACCACCTTTTATCTTACAAGAGATAAAAGCAAAGGGAAGCCAGCAGAGAATTGGGGACCTCATACCACCAAGAAAGCAGTGCTGGGAGCAGAGCATGTCCTTTGGAACTGAGGTTCCTGCACAGAGAAGCTCCTAGTCTAGGAGAAGACTGATGATGACAAGGACCTTCCTCCAGAGCCAACAGAGAGAGAAAGCCTTCTCCTGGAACTGACGCCCTGAATTTGGACTTCTAACCTACTAGACTGTGAGAAAATAGATTTATCTTTGTTAAAGCCATCCACTTGTGGTACTTCCATTAGAGTAACACTAGATGACTAAGACACTCACTCTCTAATCATCAGAACCATGGACCACTTTCCTGGTGGAAGCATTTCTTCCTTGGGCACTAGGACCTCCAAACTTTCCAAGACTAATGTCATAGAGACAGGAAGCAAAAATTCTTCCAGGGGTTTTGTTCTATACCCATTGTTTTGCATGGCTTGATTTTTTAAATTTATACTTTGTGTATTAAAGATAAGCCAATAAAAAACACAACAAACCAACTAACCAATAAAAAAAAAAAACACCTTTTTGAGCTTACATGTAATCAAATTTTGTAAAATTTCAACAGAACACAGGACTTATTTTGTGCGGTAGAGCAGCTGATATTTATCTATGAAGTGTTCCTTATCAACTGTGTTGTTGAATCCAACATATTTTTTTCTGTTTGTGGTTTACATTGTGCTTGCTTGATTTTTCATAGACAGTGTTATGTTAAATACCTTTCATTATTGTTCGTTCTTTTATTATTTTGGAACATATCTTGTTTTCTCTACTATGATATAATCACTTTTGAATATATATACCCTCTTGCCGTCTAGTTGATTCTGACTAACAGCAACCTCGTAGGACAGAGTAGAACTGCCCCATAGGGTTTCCAAGAAGTGGCTGGTGTATTCAAACTGACAACCTTTTGGTTAGCAGCTGTAGCTTACCGTAGCTCTTAACCACTACGCCACCAAGGCTCCCTATATGTATAGGTGCATAATAAATAATTACTAAAATAATAATATTTTAGTGTGCTTTTAAGCACCAGATGAAGAGTGGGGGATGATGCACGTAAGAGGGATTGGGCTTAACAAATTCCTATTTGGTCATCAAAAGCCAGCTGAGATGTCACCTCTTCCTGGGAGGAGTCTCCATGGGTAGGAAGAATCACTTCCTCATCTGTGCTATGTTCTCTATCTTGTATGTGCCCCTATTGTTGCAATTGCGTTGTATTGTAATATTAAAAAAATTACTTTATAAGTATGTCTCTCCTACTGCAGTCTTAGTTTCTTGACAACAGGGACACAGTCTTATTCCTCAGTGCCTAACACAATGCCTGACATACAGAAATCGCCCAACAAATGTTCGTTCGGGAAATAAGAGAACAAAAGGCCTACCCCTGCCTCTGGAGTCCCATGAAACATCCAGAACACATGTAACAATGTGTGCATTATGTTGTGCTATATTTCAGAGAATGTTTATTCATGCCTATTGTTCTTTTGAAACATATTTTAAATGGAAAAAAATGTTCAGCATGTGTTGTAAGTTACTGCTCTCACTCAGAGTAGGGTCCGGAATCAATCAATGTCTAGGATCCAACAGCAAGTGGACAATACCACAACTTCCCACCTACCACCCTTTTATTTGTCTTAAAACAAAATAACTGGATTAAACCAAACTAACCTCCCCAGTCTTTGTTCCCAGAGAAGGGGGGTGTTAAACAAAGAATGGGAGGGGTCTGCATCTCCACTATTTCAGAAATACTGAATTCAGAGCAATTACAAAATAGAAAATGTTCCTAAACTCCAGCCAGATCAATTAGTTCCCCCTCCCCAGGGCTATTATCCTAGTGCCCTAGCCAAAGCTCTCGACGAGTCTTCATAATCTCTTACATGCTCAGTTCTCTGTGGAGTTTTCCAAGCACTTTCCCACCCACTCTCTTTTCTAATCGTCACAGCAGCTGCTATATATTCCAGAGGACATTGAATAAAGGCAAGAGATCCAGCTCTGGAGCCAGACAGCACCGATTCAGTTCCTGCTCTGCCACTTACTGGTGTGTGGCTGTAAGCAAATGTCTTCACCTCATCGAACCTCAGTTTTCTCAATCGTAAAACGAGGAGTTATACCTACCTCAGAGGCTTCTTAGGATGGCTGAAGCTAACACATATTTCGCACAGTGTTTGGCACATGATAGGTGCTTGATAAATGGTAGCTATCACTGGTGTTGTTTTCAAGCTTTGTTTATGCTTAAATTATTTTCAGTTCCCGTAGCAATTCAGGATGAGATTAGGATAGGTGCGGGAGTGCAGAAAAACACTGCAGATGGGCATCATATATGCTGCCATTTTTACTGCTGCCTAACACAAATCTAAAGGCAAGGACAGAAGGAACTTAGAAAAACTAAAACACAAACTGGAACAAAGGCAGACCCTGTAAAATATTGTTGTTGTTGTTAGTTCCCCTTGAGTCAACCCCCAACACGTGGTGATCCCATACACAATGGAACAAAGTTCTGCCAGGTTCTGTGCCATCCCCATGATCAGTTGTGGATCGGTCCATAGCGTTTTCACTGACTGATTTCATTGTTGTTGTTGTAAACATATATATATATATATATATATACACACACACACACACACACACACACACACACACACACACACACACACACACACACACACACACACATATATATATATATATATATATATATATATAAAACACAGCATTTGTCAGTTGAACATTTTTTGGGTGCACAATTTTTACAAGCTAATTTTTGGAAGTAGATCACTAGCCCTATCTTTCTAGTCTATCCTATTCTGGAAGCTCTCCTGAAATCTGTTCAGCATCATAGCAACACTCAAACCTCCACTAACAAATGGTGATGACTGTGTATGAGGTGCATTGGCCAGGGATCAAACTCAGGTTTCCCACACGGAAGGCAAAAATTCTACCACTAAACCACTGATGTTGTATCACTGGAGTGCAACTAAATCAATCCTGGAATCTGTGTAGACCTTGTCCTCAAAGTAGTTGCTTTGGGAAAGTTGGTATTAGTTAATCTGCTTCTACAAATATAATTTAACAAAAATGGAACTGGCACCTACTTTGTCTTAGATGCTAAGGATATAGAGATGAATGATTATACCAATAACTGAATGAATCTTTGCTCTCTAAAAGGAGGCTGTACAAAGAGCACGGAGAAAGGAGCCCTTAACTAGCTCCAGGAGAATTGGGAAAGATTCCATGGAAGAATCTTGGAGGACAGCCTGGGTTTTCCTCAGATCTTGTCAACAGTAAATCTTAACAGTGTGATGAGATTTTGTGAAGATCAGCCCTGGGAAGTGGTAAAGTTACAGGAATTATCTTGACATGATGGTGAAGTGTTTTCTCTAGAGTTAGGCAGATCTGAGTGAGAATCCAAGCTCTGTCATTGATAAGCTGGGGAATCGTGGATAAGTGGCCCCAGTGCTTGTGTTTACTCAGCTTAAATGGGGAGACTAGTTATCTTAGTTTCCTAGGACTGACACAACAAAATACCACAAAGTGAGTGGATTGAAGGATCAGGAATTTATTTTCTCACAGCTCTGGAGGCTAGAAGTCCAAGTCAGTGTCTCGGCTATGTTGATTCCTTCTAGGAACTTTGAGAGAGGTGTTATTCCATGCCTCTCCTAGTTTCTAGTGGCTGCTGGCTATCCTTGGTGGTCTTTGGCTTGTAGAAGGATCCTCACACACTGTCTTTCCCCGTGCGTGACTCTGTTTCTGTGTCTGTCCTTCTCTTTTATAAAACCCCACCCAGAAGCGATTAGGATTAGGACTCATCATACTCTAGTATGATATGGCTAATTTAACTGCTAATATCTACAAAGAAAACCCCTATTTCTTCAAACAAGGTCACATGCACCAGAGCAAGTGTTAGGACTACAACGTATCTTTTTGGGGGACAGTTTAACCCATAACTCTAGTAACATATACTTTGGGATTTTAAGGGATCAAAAAATAGTACACCCCCTTTTCCATTTGGAGCACATTTAGGTTTGGAACTATTTGAGAGTGCAGAAATTAGAAAGACGGATATCAAAAGTCAGCTTTACTACTAATAAAAATGTATTGGAAAACATGGATGCTTAGAAATAATGGGCTTCTGAAACTTGCATCCCAGCATTAAACACATTCACGAAGTACAGGCTGAGCTGGAAATGACATGCCTCTCAGATAGCAGATCTGCCCCACTACTTGTACTGTGAGACTCAGGGCCAGAATAAGTTATGTGAGGGCCCTAAACACTGATAATCTGTGGTGCTCCCTCCTCTGCTTACTCATACATTCTAACGAGATATATGAGTTAGATATATACATGTATATATGTGTATGTGTGTGTGTGTGTGTGTGTGTGTGTGTGTGTGTGTTTGTGTGTGTATGTGTGGGTCTTAGATATCCATGATGTAGTTTATTTTTAAATGCAACTGAAGTATTGAATGCAAAAACTTTAGCAGAATAAGATGAAGTGGATTATAAAATTTTTAGTGGATGTGGAGTACTAAGATTTTTACTATATATCACATTTTCTACAAAAAGAATATTCCACAACAAAGAAAATAAGTCAGTGAACTTAGTTGTTTCAACAATCAATGTAAAATTCGGTTGATCACACCCACCTCTTATTTATTAAAAAGAAACAGTATATTCCCAAGACAGCTGCCAAATAAGGGTTTCAACTACATGGGAGAGGACTGTAGGAGACAGATGTCAATGAAGGTGTTGAAGTGGTAGGGGCCTCATAGCCTAAACAACCTTTCATGTGGGCACCCTTGTGACCCTCTGTGAACTTTATTTTCAGACAGCACATTCTCATGCAGTGGAGATAGTATCAGTTTCATTTAGTGTCCTGCCAGTTTCCTCCCACTGTGCCTTCGCTTTTCCTTGTGTCTTGTATGCTTAGCATCTATGGGTCTTGGCTTTGGACAGCTGGTGCCCCTGTTTTGTTGATGCTCTAAACACTTGTTTTCTTAGCTTACCATCTGTCCCTAGTGATACTGAGGGAGCAGACCAGAATACATTCTTTCTCTAGGCAGGCAGAACAAAGGTAGGTTGTAGATGTGGCTGACTCAACTGTGTCTAGTTCCTTCTTCCCAACCAGTGGGTTGGGTGACTCCCCCTTGGGAGTAAGCAAGAGGCCAAAAGTTTTACTCTAATGGAGAGTCCCTCGACATGGAAGCATGAAGCCAGAGGAAGGGAGTTGTTTCCAGTACCTACAGCAAAGTGTTGTTGTGAGAACTTAATGAAGCAATATACACAAATTACTAAGCACAGGGCTGGCACATAGTAAACACTCAATAAACGTCAGCTTTTATCGCTGCTGTAGTTGTTATAGTAGCAGATCAGCAGGGTCCAGTATATCATCTGGTATCCTCCCATTAAAATATTCATGAAGCTATGCAAAAAGACAAACCCTGGAAGCTAAGAAGATCATATGCCAAATCTGATGGGGAAATCTTCCAGCTGCAGTGTTGATAAAAAAACACAATCTTAGACTACATTTTTCCGTGGGAAGTGTGGAAACCCCCTCTTGGGAAGCAAGGATTTATACTGACCAAAAATAACAACAAACTCTATGGAGATTCATTCCTCCTGCATTGAGAATTATCTTTTGTGCTTGATAGCAGTGGTCTTATTCTCTCATCTCAATAAACTCCACTCCACACATGTCCAGAAACTACCATTCTCAGAACAGGTGGTGCACTGCATCCTGGAATGAGTAGTTATCCAAGGAAAATCATTCTGGGAGAGTTCTTGGAGCAGTGCATTAGGTAGAGGTGGGGTAGTGATGGAGGAGGCAGGGGAAAGGATGCGGTGTTTTATGCACTATATCTGACAAAAGAACTGAATGCATCTGAACCACATGTCAGAGCAAGAGGAGTGCTCACCTCAATCCAGTTCAGCCAAGTCAGATAATTGCTTTCTTGGACTAGGGGCTATGTACTAAGCACAGTGCCTGGCACATAGTAAACACTCAATAAACGTCAGCTTTTATCACTGCTGTAGTTGTTACGGTAGCAGATCAGCAGGGTCCAGTATATCATCTGGTATCCTCGCATTAAAATATTCATGAAGATATGCAAAAAGACAAACCCTGGAAGCTAAGAGAAGATCGTATGCCAAATCTGATCTTCAAGTCTACATCTAAAAGAAAAATACTGTGGACAAGGAAAGAAACCAAGGAAATCCCATCCTGCTCACCAAAGGTTGGAGTTTCGCGTCCACCCAACGGTGTCTTGAAAGGCCTAGCAATCTACTTCTGAAAAATCAGCCACTGAAAACCCTACGGAGCACAGTTCTACTCTGACACACATGGGATTGCCATGAGTCGGAATTAACTCAACAGCAACTGGTTATATTCGTCGGCAAAGGATGGGCCTTGTTCAAGGATAATTTGGCAGGAAAGAAAGGTGCCCCATAAAAATTACTGCAGCATAAAGGAAAGGGAAAATTATTCTCTAGGCTCAGGGAAAATCATAACTTTAAAAATAATTTACTACAGGAGATAGAAAAAAAATGTTGGAAGACAGTTGCTTGTTATTTTCAATTAGATACAAGGAATCATGGCCTCTCTAAAAACGGATACGTGGGCCTTAAAGAAAAAATGGGGTGAGATGAAAAGGGACCTTGAAATTCAGCTCCAAAAGCAAGAGTAACATTAATATCAATTGACGCCTTTGAATTATGATGCTGGCAAAGAAAATTGAATATACCGTAAACTGCCAAAAGAATGAAAAAATCTGTCTTGGAAGAAGTACAGCGAGAATGATCCTTAGAAGCAAGGATGGTGAGACTATGTCTCACATACTTTGGACATGTTATTAGGAAGAATCAATTTCTGGAGAAGGACATCGTCCTTGGTAAAGTAAAGGTCAGTGAAAAAGAGGAACACCCTCAATGAGATGGATTGACACAGTGGCTGCAACAATAAGCTCAAGCATAATGATGATTGCGAGGATGGCGCAGGACCAGGCAGTGTTTCGTTCTGCTGTACGTAGGGTTGCTATGAGTTGAAACCAACTTGACAGCACTTAACAACAACACCAATACTAATGTGTACATTGGACATGAGTTTACAAAATTAAACTGTTCCTGGAAAAAATATAAATAAAAACCTAAGTTTTAATAAAAGAAACTATTTTTTAGTAGAAGAAAAGGCTAGTGTTTGGAGATCAACATGGTTTGATACATTCTAGGTGAAATAATATATATTCCTGATGACATTTTTTTACACTTAAAGGACAACATAATATTACACAAACATCCGTGCAGAAAAACAAAAAAACAAAAAACAGATTACCTATAAAGGAACAGAAATTAGACTTCTCTTTGGCAACACTGAATAACTTAAGAAAAGGAACAACATTGGCAATAATTTTGAAGGGAAAATATGAACCAAGAATTGGTCAGAGAAACCAAGAGAGAGATGAGTCTAAAGTAGTTCAAGAATGTTAAAATGTAGTACATCAGGAAAGGAGGTAAGCCCTGAAAACAAGTGAACGTAAAAACTTAACTGTGTCACTTAGGTTCTTGTCAAGAAACAAACCATTCTAGGAATTTCAAATGGAGAAATTCAATACAGGCTATTTGTTAGACTATATTTTATACAGACTATTAGGTGATGATCTTCCTGAAGAGCAAACGGGACATTACTTCTCAAATTTTAATGTAAATTCAAAACACCTGGGATCTTGTTAAAATGTAGATTCGAATTCAATAAATTTGGGGGGAGGGTCTGAGATTCTGTGTTTTTAAGAAGCGCCCAGGCAAAGCCAATGCTGCTGCGGGTAAAGCTAATTCTACCAGTCCATGAAACGCTTTTTTCTTTTTTTAATTTTTATGCTTTAAGTGAAAGTTTACAATTCAAGTTAGTCTGTCATACAAAAATGTGTACATACATCGTTATGTGACCCTAGTTGCTCTCCCTATACTGTTACAGCACACTCTTCCTTTCCAACCCAGATTTCCTGCGTCCATTTGACCGGCTCCTGACACTCTCTGCCTTCTCATCTCGCCTCTGGACAGGAGCTGCCCGTTTAGCCATGAACCACTTTCTGAAAAACAAGAAATAGGTTGAGGCAATCCATAGATTAACAATAGCAAGAAGCCGCAATTTAGAGTCAAGGACGGATTACCTAATGTCTTTGATGTGGTGAACGTTGTTGTTGTTAGGTGCCATCGAGTTGATTCCGACTCATAGCGACCCTATGTACAACAGAACGAAACACTGCCCAGTTCTGCACCATCCTCACAATCGTTATGCTTGAGCCCATTGTTGCAGCCACTGTGTCAGTCCATCTCCTTGAGGGTCTTCCTCTTTTTCACTGACCGTCTACTTTACCAAGCATGATGCCCTTCTCCAGGGACTGGTCTCTCCTGATAACATGTCCAAAGTATGTGAGATATAGTCTCGCTATCCTTGCTTCTAAGGAGAATTCTGGTTGTACTTCTTCCAAGACAGATTTGTTTGCTCTTTTGGAGTCCAAGGTATATTTAATATTCTTCTCCAACACCACAATTCAAAGGCGTCCACTCTTCTTTGGTCTTTCTTATTCATCGTCCAGCTTTCACATGCATATGAGGTGACTGAAAACTCTATGGCTTGGGTCAGGTGCACCTGAGTCTTCAAGGTGACATGTTTGCTTTTCAACACTTTAAAAAGGTCTTTTGTAGCCGATTTGCTCAATGCAATGAGTCTTTTGATTTCTTGACGGCTGCTTCCATGGGTGTTGATTGTACATCCAAGCAAAATGAAATCCTTGACAACTTCAGTCTTTTCTCTGTTTATCATAATGTTGCTTATAGATCCAGTTGTGAGGATTTTTGTTTTCTTTATGTTGAGGTGTAAGCCATACTAATGCCTGTGGTCTTTGATCTTCATCAGTAAGTGCTTCAAGTCCTCTTCACTTTCAGCAAGCAAGGTTGTATTATCTGCATAACGCAGGTCATAAATGAGTCTTCCTCCAATCCTGATGCTGTCTTCTTCTTCATATAGTCCAGCTCCTCAGATTATTTGTTCAGCATACAGATTGAATAGGTATGGTGAAAGGATATGGTGAAAAACAGGTGAAATTGTGCACCACAGATTAGTAAGTAAGCACAAGTAAGCCCAAGAATACCTTGCTTACTGTAAGCCCATGCACACCTTGCTTACTGGTTAATCCATCCCTGCTTACAGCTGAAGGAGCACTGGGAGATGTTGTTATCAAAGCCCAAAACTCAGTGCCATCCAGTGGTAGCTAGAAACATGGCCATAGCTTCCTGATGGGAGCTGGGACCAAGGAGAGAGGGGCTGTCTAGCAGGATCTAAAAACATGGCAGAGATGCAGCTGCTGCTGGAGACCCAGCTAGAGGCAGAGAGATGGGGGTAAATACCTTGGCTTCTTCCCTCCTTCTAGCCTCTGATCTGCAAGTTTTTTATACCAGCTTTAACTACCTTCCCTAGTGCAGCACACAGCCTCTCTGGCTCTTAGCTTCTCCTTCCAGGCCCTCCTTAAATTTCTCATTCCTTTAATATGCTGAGCAATTAAGCTTAATTCCAAATTCTACCTCCAAACTTGTGTGGCCAAAAGTATCACTAAAGGCTATTTCCTGTAAATTCTGGATTGTGTTTTGCTCTTGTTGTATTTGGAAAAGGCTCTAAGATGTCGAAAGAATAAATAAACGAAGAACAAAGAATTATTTATAACAGGTAAAAGATAATGGTGATTGCTATAGATTGAACTGTGTCCCCTCAAAAGATATGTTAGAAATCCCAGCCTCCAATACTTGTGAGTAGGAACTTGATTGGAAATAGGGTCTTTAAAGATGCTTTCAGTTAACATGAGGTCAGTACTGAAGCGAGGTGGGTCCTAATTCAATCTGAGTGGTGTCCTTATAAAAAAAGGAGAAGAGACACAGAGACAGAGAAACATAGAGGGAATACGGCCATGTGAAAACAGAGGCGGAAGTTGGAGTGATGCATCTACAAGCCAACGGATGTCAAGAATTGCCAGGAACCACCAGAAACCAGGAGAAAGTTCTTTCCCTAGAGCCTCAGAGAGAGCCTGGCCTTGCCCACATCTTGATTTTGGACTTCTAGCCTTCAGAACTGTGAGAGAATAAACATCTGTTGTTTTAATCCACCCAGTTTGTGGTAGTTTGTTAGGCAGCCCTACAAAAGTAATATAGTCATATAATGTGATGGGGGCACTGTAGCTAGACGGAGTTATTGTCAGCACCAGAATTTTGGCTGTGCTCGTATAATAGGTTTTCCTTAGGGCATTAATTGACCTTTGAAATCTCATTCTTAGCAACCCAGCCAATATGGTAAAGAAGATGAATCTTTATGGAAATTTAAAAGTTGAATTATTTGAACGAACTTTGGCTAGCTTCATTTCCTGGTGCATTTTTCCTGGCATGCTTTTCTGGGTTGTTTAAGAAGTCTTACTTATTTTAATTAATCACCAAATAAGTAATATAGGCTTATTATGAAAGTTCAAACAACACAAACTATGAATATCTTACAAAATCAAAACTCGAAACCCTAGAGGTAAAACCCCAGATATAAAAGAGTTTTTCTATCCATGTGCACTTGTGAACATATATAAATATGAAAATTAAAATAAGATCATATTGCTCTGAAACTTGCTTTTTTAAAAATTGTGATACATGTCATACATATATAAGATTTTATATACATGGATGTGCACACTTCAATGAATTATAATAAAATGAATGTCTGTGTGATCTCTGCTCAGGTTAGGAAGTGGAAAATTACTTACTCTTTAGAAGCTCTCCATGTGCCTTTCATCATCACAAGCCCTTCTCACTCTTCCATAGGATGTCATTATCTTGATTTTTGTGACAGTGATTCTCTTTTTTCTTCATATCTGCATCACATATCTATGTATTCCTAAGTAATATTTTGCTTAGGTTTGACTACTTTTGAACTTCATATGAATGGAATCATGCTGAATGTATTTTTCTGTGACGCGGGTCTTTCATTCAACATTATGTTTGTGAGATTCATTTCATGTTGCCACATGTGGCTGTAGTTCATTCATTTCCACTGATGTGGAATATTCCATTGTATTTATATAAATCAATTTGGTTATCCATTTTACTGTTACTGGACATTTGTGTTGTTTCCAGTTTTTTAATATTATGAATAATGCTCTTACAAATATTCTTAAACACATCTCCTGGTGTGTGTGAATAAAAGTCTTTCTACATTATGTACCTAGGAGAAGGATTTTTAGATCATAGAGTATGTAGATGTTCATTTTCATTAGGCAACTTCCAATTGTACTCAAAAGTGGCTTTACCAATTTACTATCACACCAGCCAAGTAGATGAGAGATCTTATTTCTTCATTTCTTTGCCAGTACTTGGTATTGTCAGACTTTACAATTTTTGCCTATATGTAGAATCTCATGCTGATTTTAATTTGCATTTCCCAGATTACTAAGGCAGCTGGGTTTCTTTTCACATAGTTACTGACCATTTTAATTTTGTTTTTCATGAAGTGTTCAAGCCTTTTGTCCATTTCTTCTTGACTTCTTTGTCTTTTATTTAATGATTCTTAAGTACTCTTTATACGTAGTATTTCATCAAATCTAAGATGCCATTGATTAAAAGATGCATCATTATTTCATGTTACGTTAAGAAAAAAGAATATTGCCAACTAAATTATGATATGCCATTGACTGTAATATGCGTACCAATTTCAGTGATGGTAAAACGTGGAAAAGTGTGTGTCTTGGTTTCCTAGGGCTGTCATAATGAAGACACTACAAGTGTGTCACTTTAAAGAATAGGAATTTCTTGTCTCCTAGTTTTGGAGGCTAGGAGTCTGAATTCAGGGTGTAGGCAAGGCTCTGCTCTGCTTATTTTAGGGGAAGATCGTTCCTTGGCTCTTTAGCTTTTGGGAGTCCTGGAAATTTCTTGCCATTCTTTGGCCTGTAGATGGATCCTCACATGGTATATTCCCCTGTTTGTGTCTCTCTGTGTCTGTATTCCCCTTTTTAAGACACCACTCAGAAGGGATTAAGTTTATGGCCCACCCTATTCTGGTATGGTCTCATTAATATAACAAAACAAAATTCTATTTCTAAAGGTACATGGGTTAAAACATCAACATATCTCCTTGGGGGACACAATTCAATCCATTACAGTGTTTGTGTCTTAGAAACAAAAAAATCAGGGTGTTTTAGGTATAAGTCCTTGCCAGTTATACATGTTACAAATAGCTTCTCCCAATTTGTAGCTTGGTTTTTCTCTTTCTTAGTGATTCCTTGATTAACAGAAGTTCTAAGTTTTAATAACGTCAAATTTATCTATCTTTTTCTCTGTAGTTTTTTCCTTTTCGCATCTTGCTTAAGAACTCCTTTTCTCCTATGAGATCATGAAGGTATATTATTTTCTAAGAGTTATATAGTTTTGCCTTTCTCATTTTATCTTTGTTGTTAGGTGCTGTCGAGTTGGTTCTGACTCATAGTGACCCCATGTACAAAAGAATGAAACACTGCCCAGTCCTGTGCCATCTCACAATCGTTGCTATGCCTGAGGCCATTGTTGCAGCTACTGTGTCAATCCGTCTCGTTGAGGGTTTTCCTCTTTTTTGCTGACCCTCTACTTTAGCAAACATGATATCCTTTTCCGGGGACTGGTCCCCCCTGATAATATGTCCAAAGTATGTGTGATGAAGTTTCACCATCCTTGCTTCCAGGGAGCAACCTGGCTGTATTTCTCCCAAGACAGACTTGTTGGGTCTTCTGGCAGTCCATGGCATATTCAATATTCTTTGCCATCACCATAATTCAAAGGCATCAATTAATTCTTCTTTGGTCTTCCTTATACATTGTTCAGCTTTCACATGCATATGAGGTGACTGAACATATCATAGCTTGGGTCAGGCATATCTTAGGCCTCAAAGTGACAGCTTTGCTTTTTAATACTTTAAAGAGGTCTTCTGCAGCAGATTTCCCCAATGCAATACGTCATTTGATTTCCTGACTACTGCTTCCTTGGGCGTTGATTGTGGATCCAAGTAAAATGAAATCCTTGACAACGTCAATCTTTTTTCTATTTATCACAATGCTGCTTATTGGTCCAGTTGTGAGGATTTTTGTTTTCTTTATGTTGAGGTGTAACCCATACTGAAGGCTATGGTCTTTGATCTTCATCAGTAAGCGCTTCAAGTCCTCTTCACTTTCAGCAAGCAAGGTTGTGTCATCTGCATATCGTAGGTTGTTAATGAGTCGTCCTCCAATCCTGATGCCACATTCTTTTTCACATAGTCTGGCTCCTCGGATTATTTCCTTAGCATACAGATTGAATAAGTGTGGTAAAAGAATGCAACCTTGTTGCATGCCTTTCTTGATTTTAAACCATGTAGTATCCCCTTGCTCTGCTGGAACAACTGCCTCTTGATCTATGCACAGGTTCTGCATGAGAACAATTAAGTTTTCTGGAATTCCCATTCTTCTCAATGTTATCCATAATTTGTTATGATCCACATAGTCAAATACTTTGCATAGTCAGTAAAACACAGGTAAACACTTTTCCGGTCTTCTCTGCTTTCAGCTAGGATCCATCTGACATCAGCAATGGTATCCCTGGTTCCCTGTCCTCTTCTGAATCCGGTTTGAATTTCTGGCTGTTCCTCTTGGATGTGCTTCTGCAACTACTTTTGAACAATCCTCAGCAAAATTTTACTTGTGTAAAATTAATGATATTGTTTGATAATTTCTGCATTTTGTTGGATCACCTTTCTTCGGAATGGGCACAAATATGGATCTCTTCCAGTCGGTTGACCAGGTAGCTCTTTTCCAGATTCTATCTTCAGTCTCTCCAAAATTGATTTTCGTTATGGTTTGACATAAGGTTTTTTTCCCCATATGTCCTATTTCTTGATGGGTAGGTCTGATTCCGGGCTCTTCATTCTTTTCCATTATTTGTCAATCTTTGTGTCAGTACTGTGCTGAATTCCCTGTAGTTTAACATCTGTTATAGCAAGTCCCTCTCCATTTGTTCTTCTTCATGGACATCACGGTTATTCTTGGTCCTTTGCACACTTTTGTCACAAAAATCTAAAACAAAACAAAAACAAAAAACCTCTCCAGGACAAAACATGGCTAGGACTTTGACTAAGATTGCACTGAATTCATAGATCAATTTGAGAAGAAATGGCATCATTATAAAATTGAATCTTACAACCCATTAGTATGATATGAATCTCTACTTTGGAATTCTAAATAATTTTCCTTGATCATGTTTTATAGTTTTGTGAATATCTTTCACATTTTCTGTAAGATTTATTCCTGTGTATTTTTTATGCCATTAAAAGCAGTAATTGTGTTTTTGCACATTGTCACTGATATATAGAAATATAATTGAGTTTGTATGTTGCCCTGGTATTCAACAATGTCACTAATTTGTTTATTAATTCTAACAGCATATTTTTTGGAATTTTCTACATAGAAAATCATGCCATCTGTGATTGTCTATGCAGAAAATTCTTCTAGTTTTTTGCTTCTTTTCTTTTGCTTGCCATATGCACCATCTAGGATTTCCAGTAAAATGCTTAAGAGATAATAATAATGGGCAGCCTTGTCTTATGCCCACTGCCAAAAGGAGAGCATCCCATAGTTTAGCAGTAAGGGTAACGTTTGCTGCAGATTTTTTAATAGACATGCTGTGTAAGATTAATGGATTTCCCTGGATTCAAAGCCAAGCTTCATGAATAGCCAGTTGGATGACCTTGGCCAAGTTGCTTTATCTTTCCGTGAGTCAGTTTCCTCAACAGAAAAATGGAATGTCTTACTCTAGATTTCTAATAAACAGATACTGGGACAGGATTAAGTGCTCATGCTTTATATGGGGGGTGTAATCCCAGGGCAGAAAGAAAGAGAGAAAAGAAAGTGAGGCAGAGAAGTAACCCATGGCAATGCTTTACTGCACTGGCCACTGCCTTGAGACTAGCTACAAAGACTTAAGCAGTTGCTCAGCAGGTGCATCACTTAGCCATGCAGGATACCTCCAGATAGGCAGAATGACAACCTGGGTCTCAGAACAGTCAGTGGGAAGGTGGAAGGAGAAGGATTTTATCCTCCTGCTTCCTGTCTCTAACTGGTCAACACTTGCCCCACTGGGAGTTAACTTTTTCTTACTCTGGGTTGCATTATTGGGCTTTTTCGCAGCTACAGGCAACCAGATCCCATACTCTGTGGAGTGGCATTTCATCTGAATCTGGAGGAGTCGGAGGAGTCAGAGACTCCAGGTATGTGGCTAGTCAGCCTCAGAACTCCAAGGGCCTGCATGACTTTGGGTGAGGTGGTGAACGAAGTGAGCAGATGGCGAGAGTCCAGGAAACAGGTGAGGCTGAGAGCCTACGAGAAATAATGCAAAGGTACTATTAATAGTACCCAAATCATACGGTGTTATGTGGATTAAATATGTTACTAAATGTAAAACACTTAGAAAAGTGCCTATACAGAGTGAGCTCTCAAATACTGTTAGCTAATGTGTGATCCAATTTATCATCTTTTTCTCTATAGACACTGATCTTTGGGAAATACTAAGAAAAGCTTTCCCCGCCCAGCCGTTATAAAAATAGCATCCATCTGGATTTTATTTGGGTGTAAGAAGTGAGGTCAGGATCAAGCTTTATGTTTTTCCAAATGATGTGACACTAGTTCAAACATTATGTATTCAATATTCCATATTTCTCCCTTTCCTTTGAAATTTGATTTATAATATATTAAATCTGCTTATTTATTTAATTTACTGACATTTAATTATGTTGTATTGATTTCTCTGTAAATTCTACATCAGTGCTGTACTGTTTTAAGGACTGTCGCTTTACAATAATAATGTATCATAGGATATGTTCCCGTTTCTTACTCTTTTTTTTTTCTTAAAGGATTTTCCTGACTATTGTCACATGTTTATAATTTTAGGTGAAATTAAGAAATATTTTGTCAACTTCCTTCTCCTAAAAAAGTCTTGTGGGGATTTTGATTGTGAATACATTGAGTTTATGGTTTAAGTTAAGAAAACTTAGTTTTTTCAAACACTCTTGCCATATATTCAAGATTTTCATGTTTCTTAGTAGAATTTTGTAGTTTCCCGTAGGTCCCAAACATTTCTTGTTCCATTATTCCTAGATAATTTACTGTTTTCTACAATTGTGAATGGAGTATTTTCTCCTATCATATATTTCAATTGATTCTTGTTCACATATCAGAAATCTATTGGTTTTATTTTTAACACTTTTCTTGAGGTATGTCTTATAGTATTATAAAATTCACCCATTTCAAGTGTACAATTCATTGATGTTTAGTAACTTTACCAAATGGTGCAACTATTACTAATATTTTCATTCATCCACTAAGTTCCATCAGGACCATTTATAGCTCATTTCAGTTCTCATCCTCAGGCCCACTTTGCCTGCAATACCCTCCCTCTTATCTTATCAGTACTTTGACCTGCAAATACTAGCTACCTTATTATCCCCAGGCCCTCAACTCTTGTCTCTTCACCTTAAGGATTATTATTTCCTCTTGATGAATTGAGGCCTTTGTTATTGTTAAATGTCTCTTTTTATCCCTGGTAATATTCTCTCTTCTGATCCTTGATATCACTAATGAGGTGACACCCTTCTCTATACTGTACTCAATGTCCTTGAGTTATGAGGATTTCCTTGCTGGCTGCTGGGATCATAAACTATTCCTGGTCCTGTGTGAACTTTAGGGATTGTTTCCTTTGATCCTTTTGGTTAGTTCTTTCCCCATCCTTGGGTAGTTTTCTCACATGCATTGTTCTGGTATATACTGAACTGAAGACTTGAGACGGACTCTGAAGATCTCTGGAGCTCTTTCTTTGGGTATCTCTCCCCTCTTTGGTACTGCCCTATGAACCCTAGTCAACTTAGCTTCCTTGAACTCCCAACTCTTTCTTCTCAACTCCAGGAGACCACTAGCCTCTGCCTGGATTCTCCCTTCCTGTCCTGTGGCCTGAAAAGACCCTCTAGGAGTAAGCTGGGACAATTGTAGGGCCCACCTACATTTCCCTCTCTCAAGTGTCACTGTCCAGCATTGCTTGATGTCCAAAGTCTGAAAACAATTGTTTCTTTTTTTTTTTGTCCTTTTTTCACTTGCTTCAGACGGAAATAACATTCTCTGTTGCTCCATCTTGGTCAACAGTGGAGTCTTCATCTTTAAAACTTCTGAAAGTACCTATTTTATGGATACAGACCATATCTAAGATCCTTGGTGATTAAACTATGTTGTATGTGGTGAATATCGCCTTTCATTCATAACAGGTCATTTTGTCAAACAGTCAAAATTTTTATTTTTTATTGTGAGCTCATCTTCAGTGTTTTTTTTTTTTTCTGTCAGAATCCTGTACAGCCTGTGTTGAAGCCATATGTTTTCAGGGTGGTTTTGTGCTTCCATCTACCAGATTATGTAATTTCTCACCTGCACAGTATTCCCACAGATAAAAATCCACTGAAGATTAGTTCACAAAGTATATGAAACAATTGTTTTCAGACACTGGACATCTTGGGTGACCTCAGATCACACTGAGAGTGCAAATTCAAAATCCAAATTCATGTACAAGCATACCTTGTTTTATTGCACTTCACTTCATTACGCTTCACAGATACTGTGTGTTTTACAAATTGAAGGTTTGTGGCAACCCTGCATCGAGCAAGTCTATCGGTGCCATTTTTCCAACAGCATGTGCTCACTTCGTGTCTCTGAGTCACACTTTGGTAATTCTCGCAGTGTTTCAAATGTTTTCATTATTATTATATTTGTTATGGTGGTCTGTGATCAGTGATCTTTGATGTTACTATTGTAACTGATTTGGGGTACCACGAACTTCGCCCATATAAGATGGCAAACTTAATAGATAAATGTGTGTGTTCCGACTGCTCCACTGATTGGCTGTTTCCCCATCTCTTGCCCTCACCTAGGGCCTCCCTATTCCCTGAGACACGACAATATTGCAATTAGGCCAGTTAAGAACCCTACTATGGCCTCTAAGTGTTCAAGTGAAAGGAAGAGTCACACCTCTCTCACTTTAAATCAAAAGCTAGAAATGATTAAGCTTAGTGAGGAAGGCATACCAAAAGCTGAGATAGGCTGAAAGCTAGGCCTCTTGCACCAAACAGTTAGCCAAGTTGTGAATGCAAAGGAAAAGTTCTTGAAGGAAATTAAAAGTGCTACTCCAGTGAACACAGAAATGGTAAGAAAGTGAAAACATTCTTATTGCTAGTATGGAGAAAGTTCTAATGGTCTAGATAGAAGATCAAACCAGCCACAACATTCCCTTAAGCCAAAGGCTAATCCAGAGCAAGGCTCTAACCCTATTCAATTCTATGAAAGCTGAGAAAGGTGAGGAAGCTGCAGAAGAAATCTTGAAGCTAGCAGACATTAGTGCATCAGGTTTAAGAAAAGACGCCATCTCCATAACATAAAAGTGCAAGGGGAACCAGCAAGTAATGATGTAGAAGTTGCAGCAAGTTATTCAGAAGATCTACCTAAGATAATTGATGAAGGTGGCTACAGTAAACAACAGATTTTCAATATAGATGAAATAGCCTTATATTGGAAGAAGATGCTATTTAGGACTTTCATAGCTAGAGAGAAGTCAATGCCTGGCTTCAAAGCTTCAAAGGATAAGCTGACTGTCTTGTTAGGGGCTAATGCAGCTGGTGACTTTAAATTGAAGCCCATGCTCGTTTACCATTCTGGAAATTCTAGGGCCCTTAAGAATCATGCTAAATCTACTCTGCCTGTGCTCTATAAATGGAACAACAAAGCCCGGATGACAGCACATCTGTTTACAACATGGTTACTGAATATTTTAAGCCCACTGTTAAGACCTACTGCTCAGAAAAAAAGATTCTTTTCAAAATATTACTGTTCATTGACAATGCACCTGGTCACCCAAGAACTCTGAAGGAGATGTACAAGGAGATTAATGTTTTCACACCTACTAACACAACATCCATTCTGTAGCCCATGGATCAAGAAGTAATTTCAACTTTCAAGTCTTGTTATTTAAGAAATACATTTCATAAGGCTATAGCTGCCATAGACAGTGATTCCCTAATGGATCTGGGCAAAATAAATTTAAAAACTTCTGGAAAGGATTCACCATTCTAGAAGCCATTAAGAACATTCATGATTCATGGGAAGAGGTCAAAATGTCAACATTAGCAGGAGTTTGGAAGAAGTTGATTCCAACCCTCATGGATGACTTTGAGGGGTTCAAGACTTCAGTGGAGAAAGTAACTGCAGATGTGGTGGAAGTAGCAAGAGAACTAGAATTAAAAGTGGAGCCTGATGACGTGACTGAATTGCTGCAATCTCATGATACAACTTAATGGATGAGGTGTTGCTTTTTATGGATGAGCAAAGAAAATGGTTTCTTGAGATGGAATCTACTCTTGGTGAAGATGCTGTGAACACTGTTGAAATGACAACAAAGGATTTAGAATATTAAATAAACTTAGTTGATAAAGTAGTGGCAGAGTTGGAGAGGATTGATTCCAGTTTTGAAAGAAGTTCTACCGTGGGTAAATTGCTATCAAACAGCACCGCATACTGCAGAGAAATCTTTCATGAAAGGAAGAGTCAATTGATTCAGCAAACTTCATTGTTCTCTTATTTTAAGAAATTGCCACAGCCACCCCAGCCTTCAGCAACCACTACCCTGATCAGTCAGCAGCTATCAACATCTAGGCAACACCCTCCACCAGCAAAAAGATTGTGACTCACTGAAGACTCAGATGATGGTTAGCATTTTTTAGCAATAAAGTATTATTTATTTAAGGTATGTACATTGTGTTTTTAGACATAATGCTATTTCACACTTAATAGACTACAATATAGTCTAAAGCTAACTTTTATATGCAAGGGGAAACAAAAAAATTTGGGTGACTCACTTTATTGTGAAATTCGCTTTATTGTGATGGTGTAGAACCGAACTCACAATATCTCTGAGGTATGCCTGTATAGCACAGGCCCACATTACTGAAAGTCAAGAGACTTTTCCTTTTTTCCATCTAGAGCCTGAGAAAAGACTGTTAAACTTTCTTATAATCTTTGTGTGCTTATAGGTAGTGTTTTTTCTAGAAGCTCCCAGGCTTTGTGTAGATGTCTTAGTTCCAACTCCCAGACTTACATGGGGCCTTTCTGTCCTCATGAGGATGTTCAAACACAAGTCCTTAGATTTCTGAGACTAGCATCTCTTCCCTTCCTCTAGGGTGTTCACAGAGTCAGTGCCCATATTTACTGTTCTGATTTTCAGTTTCCTCTTCATTTCTAGGATCTGGAGATTTTTCTTTATTTCTGATGGTGTTATGGCGATAGCTTTTAGTGTAAAAGTATATACATATATACATACATATATGTAGTCGTCTGTAGGAAAAAATCCATATATATGTATATATATAAGCCCTAGTAGCAGTGGTTAAAGCGCTCGGCTGCTAACCAAAAGGTCAGCAGTTTGAACGCATCAGCCGTTCCCCAGGAGAAAGATGTGACTGGCTGCTTTACAGACTTGGAAACCCTAGGAGTTAGAATACCAAAAGGGAAGAACACGCTTGGCATTTCTTAAGCTGAATGAACTGAAGGAAAAATTCAAGCCTCGAGTTGCAATATTGAAGGATTCTATGGGGAAAATATTAAACGATGCAGGAAGCATCAGAAAAAGATGGAAGATGGAAGATAGAAGATGGAAGGAACACATAGAGTCACTATATAAAAAAGAATTGGTTGACATTCAACCATTTCAGGAGGTAGCATATGATCAGGAACTGATGGTACTGAAGGAAGAAGTCCAAGCTGCACTGAAAGCATTGGGGAAAAACAAGGCTCCAGGAATTGATGGAATACCAATCGAGGTGTTTCAACAAATGGATGCAGTGCTGGAAGTGCTTGCTTGTCTATGCCAAGAAATTTGGAAGACAGCTACCTGGCCAAACAATTGTAAGAGATCCATATTTATGCCTATTCCCAAGAAAGGTGATCCAAACAAATGTGGAAATTATCAAAGAATATCATTAATATCACACGCCAGTAAAATTTTGCTGAAAATCATTCAAAAGCAGCTGCAGCAGTATATCAACAGGGAACTGCCGGAAATTCAAGCCAGATTCAGAAGAGGACATGAAATGAGGGATAACCCAGCAGATGTCAGATGAATCCTGGCTGAAAACAGAGAATACCAGAAAGATGTTTACCTATTTTTATTGACTATGCAAAGGCATTCGACTGTGTGGATCATAACAAATTATGGATAACATTGTGAGGAACGGGAATTCCAGAACACCTAATTGTGCTCATGAGGAACCTGTACATAGATCAAGATGCAGTCGTTCAAACAGAACAAGGGGATACTGCATGGTTTAAAGTCAGGAAAGGTGTGCATCATGGTTATATCCTTTCACCATACTTACTCAATCTGTATGCTGAGGAAATAATCCGAGAAGCTGGACTATATGAAGAAGAAGGTGGCATCAGGATTGGAGGAAAACTCATTAACCAGCCTGCATTATGCAGATGACACAACCTTGTCTGCTGAACGTGAAGAGGACTTGAAGCACTTACTAATGAAGATCAAAGACCACAGCCTTCAGTATGGATTACACTTCCACATAAAGAAAACAAAAATCTTCACAACTGGACCAATAAGCAATATCATGACAAACAGAGAAAAAGATTGACGTCAAGGATTTCATTTTACTTGGATCCACAATCAACACCCTTAGAAGCAGCAGTCAGGATATCAAAAGACTCATTGCACTGGGGAAATCTGCTGCAAAAGACCTTTTTAAAGTGTTAAAAAGCAAAGCCATCACCTTGAAGACTCAGGTGTGCCCGTCCCATGCCTTGGTGTTTTCAGTTGCGTCATACACATGTGAAAGCTGGACAATGAATAAGGAAGATCGAAGGAGAACTGACGCCTTTGAATTGTGGTGTTGGCAAAGAATATTGAATATACCATGGACTGCCAAAACAACAAACAAATCTGTCTTGGAAGAAGTACAAACAGAATTCTCCTTAGAAGCAAAGCTGGCTAGGATGTCTCACATACTTTGGACATGTTATCAGGAGGGATCAGTCCCTGGAGAAGGACATCATGCTTGTAAAGGAGAGGGTCAGTGAAAAAGAGGAAGACCCTCAATGAGATGGATTGACACAGTGGCTACAACAATGGGCTCAAGCATAACAACGATTGTGAGGATGGCTCAGGACCGGGCAATGTTTTGTTTTGTTGTACATGGGGTCACTATGATTAGGAACGGGCTCAAAGTCACCTAACAACAACATACATACATACATATGTATATATATACAGACATGTATATATATATACACATATATATACATACACACGCACACACACACACACACATATATATATGGGGCTTTTTTTCTACAGATAACTACATATTTTCTTTCTGATAACTAGTTAGTGGCAATGTAATGAACCTTCCAGCTTTCAATAATTTGAAGTTAAAAAATAATTACGTACTTAAATACAGATAAGAGAAAGGGTATTAATAACAACATTGTCAGTAATTAAAGGAAATGGCAGTTGGGTAATGCGACAAGGGAATGAAGACTCAAGAAAAGAAAAGTGGGATCCAGAAAGATGAAGACAGGTGTACTAAAACTAATGATCACCATTTATTGAGTGCTGACTATATGCAGGGCACTTTACATGTGGCATCTCTTTGATCCTGTCTGCGAAGACGCTAATAGTTATCCCCTTGTTCCAGCAAAGGGAACTGGAGCCCAGGGAAGTTAAATGACTCATTCAGGGTTGTGCAGCCAGAATGTGAGAGAGCTGATTTTAGCTGGGCTTAGTTGATTTTAGTTCTGTCTGACTTGGAAGTCCTTGCTCTTTCCATTAAACCACACTGCCTGCCTCAGGTGTGTAGAACACATGGGACTCTTGGGAGAAACATCTTGTTCCTGATCTCATCGCTGTTTTGAAGCAAGAGTATGCTGTTAGGCTAAAGCCAAAGTAAGATTTTTAGTGGTGATGATTCAGGCTACGTATGTTACCATATGAGTTTGATTTTGTCAGTGAGAATCAGCTGGATGCCAGGCCTGGACACCCTTGAGCAGGGTTCAGAAGACTTTTTCTGTAAAAAGTCAGTTATAAAATATTTTTGCTTTGTTGGCCATATGGTCTCTGTGCAACTACTCAAGCCTGCTGTTGTAGCACAAAAGCAGCCATACACAATACATAAACAAATGGGTGTGGCTTTGTTTCTATTTAATTTTATTTACAAAAACAGGCAATGGGCTAGATTTGGCGCGTGAGCTATACTTTGCTGACTCCGGCTCTTGAATCTATTCCATGATGGAACTTCATAATCACATAAATATATCCATAAACTAAGCTTTCCTTGGACATGTGGGACTCTCAGAGATTGTCTGGGTCACATAGCCGACTCTGAATGTCAACTCTTGGAACTCCAGGGAAGTCTAGAGAAAATGAGATGGAACTTTCTGGCACACAACACTTCTTATCTCAGCCTGCCTGCAAAGAGAAGCTAAACAATGTTGATCTTGGCCAGGGAGCTTTTTATAAGATAATTATACTATTTCATTATACTTTTTGAATCGTCCTTCTCTTCCCAGAGCCTGGTGGGGCCAGTAGAATGAGTAATGTAGGGCTGGATTGTTTAGGTTGTATGTCGGATAAAGACGTGCAGGAGTTTTAAAGAAAGTTATTATTTTTTTAATAGTCAAGTTTATTTTAAGGAGTCCTGGTGGTGCAACGGTTAAGCACTCGGCTGCTAACCCAAAGGTTGGTGGTTTGAACCCACCCAGTGGCTCTGCAAGAGAGAGACCTGACAATCTGCTCCCATAAAGATTACAACCTACTCAACCCTTACGGGCAGTTCTACTCTGTCACGTGAGGTTGCTATGAGTCAAATTGACTCAGCTGCACCTAACAACAACAACACAGGTTTAGTTTAAATTTTAATAGTTTAGTATGTTAAAGAAAGATGAGGTAACCATGTCATAGTGATTTTCTAGTCAAGATAGCTATCCTTTTGTATATCATTAACCTTAGTTTCACCAAGAGTGTAGCAGGCTGGGCTGACTTTAAATGGGCACTGTTTTGAAAAAGGTCAAATCCCACTTCTCTGACACCAAACTGTAAGGATCAATCCAACTAAATTCAATTATGTTCCCCTTCTGTGCTGTTACCAGCTGCATATGCAGCACTTCTTCTGATCCTAAACACCCAGAGCTAGGTCAGAGTTCACAAGTTAAAGGACACATTCCTTCAGACCACTAAGCCTTCCCAAGACCTCAGACTCCTGCAAGCTTGGGAGTCCTCATGACATCTTCACTTCTGACCTACTGGCTACAAACAGAAGGCTTTCCCACTACACCTTCAAGATGTCAGCCATAAGTTTGGAGGTCTCCAAGTTTCCTCCTCACTTCTGACCTGCTGGCTTCCACTACGCTCTTCAGTTCAATAATTTGCTAGAATGACTCACAGAACTCATAGAAAGTGCTATGCTTAGGATTACAGTTTTATTACAGTAAAAAAGACACAAATGAAAAGACACAGAGGGCGAGGTCTGGGAGGGTTCCCAACATAGAACTTCCATGTCCCAAAGGACACGCTGCCCTCCCACACGCACATATGTCAGTCACCAACCAGGAAGCCCATGGAGCTTCTGTGTCAAGAGCCTTAATTGGGGTCTCATTACAGATGGATCCTGGCTAAAAGCAGAGAATACCAGCAAGATGTTTACCTGTGTTTTATTGACTATACAAAGGCGTTCGATAAGTCTGTGTTCTAAGAAGTACAGCCAGAACTCTCCTTAGAAGCAAGGACGGTGAGACTTTGTCTAATGTACTTTGGACATGTTATTAGGAGGGACCAGTCCTGGGAGAAGGACATCATGCTTGGTAAGGTAGAGGGTCAGTGAAAGAGAGGAAGACCGTCAATGAGATGGATTGACACAGTGGCTGCAACAATGGGCACAAACACAGCAACGATTACGAGGATGAGGCAGGACCAGGCAGTGTCTCATTCTGTTGTACATAGGGTCGCTATGAGTCGGAACTGAAGCAATGGCATCTAACAACAACAGCAACATTACATAGGCGTGATTGATTCAATCATGTCTCATCCTCCCTGAGGTCAGCTTATATCAATCAGTGATCTTTCTGGCCTGGTCAGCCCCTACCTTAGTCACCTGGTTAGCATAAATCCTCAGGTGTGATCTGGAGGCCTCATCAAAGGCACTTCAATTACCGGGGAATTTCCACCATTTTAAAAGTTATCTCAGGAACCAAGGACAAAGACCAAATTCTTTGGGTAAGGTTAACTCCACAGGCAACCACTGATCTGACTTGACTTCTTGAGAATCTGGAACTCAGAGAATAGATGGGTCTTGAAAAATACTGTCAATACTTAATCAAAGTTAAATAGATTTTCTTTGTGTATAGCATACCATTTACAGAAATCATGATGAATTTTAGTGTGCTTCTAATTGGGGACCAAAACTTTCTGGTATAGTTTTTTGTTTTTAAACTTCCTGGGGTTTCTAATTGTCTTTCTGTTTCTTGTTGATAAATGAATAATATGCCTTCACTCTTCATTTATAATCAAATTTATCCAGTTACCATTTTTAAATAAAAATTTTTATTTAATGTTTTGAATATGTAATACATTCCCAAAGGTCATATATAAGAAACTGTAAGATGATCTCGTTCTCACCTCAGTCCTATATTTGCTGAATTTCCACAATAGGTGACCACTGTTATTAGTTTCTTAATAATCCTTTCATTGAATTTTTATGCCTATGCAAGCCAGTGCACATAATTATTCTTTCTTCTCTCCTTTTTACACAAGGTGTAACACATTGTATTTTTCTCATCTTGCTTTTCTCACTTGACAATATATCTTGGTGATCTTTTGTGTTAATCCAAAAAGAGCGTTTTCATGAGTTTTTACAGCTGTACAGATTGCCTTTGTGTAAATAACTATAATTTATTTAACCATAATTTTATTCAATGATGATAATTCTAATCTTTTGCTATTGCAAGCAACACTGCAATGAATAGCTCTGTGTGTAGGTCATTTTACATGTGTCCAAGTATAGGATAAACTCCTAAGAATTAATTTATCAGTCAAAGGTTACATCCATCAGGATTTTGGTAGTTATTGCCAATTTGTTCTCCACAGGGGTGGTACAAATTAAAACTTTTAATAGAAATATATGTAAGTACTTGTTTCTTCACAGCAGAGTCATCACACAGTTCTAAAATCATTTGGACTTTTGCCAGTCTGGTGGGTGAGAAGTAATATCTAAATGTAGTTTTAATTTCATCCCTTTTATTACGAACGAAGTTGAGCATCTTCTCATATGGTTATGAGCTGTTCATATATTTTGTTTTCTAAGAATTTTTCATACCCTTTGTTTAGTTTTTCTATTGGGGTTTTAGTCTTCTTCTTGTTAATGTCCAGAATTTTTTATATTTTAAAGAGATTGTCCTTCTGCTCTGATATGAATTGCAAATATTTTCCTGATTTGTCACTTATCTTTCACTATTTTATTTGATAAGTTAAATTTGACTTTTTATTATGATAGTTCCTTTTTGTCTTGAAGTTTTTTTGTTTGAATACTGTCAAATTTAGCAGTCTTTATCTGTAGCTTTTATTAGTGTTTCTTTTTGTCATTTTTCATCTTATTGTTGTTGTTAGCTGCTGTTGAGCTGATTCTAACTCTTGGGGACCCCATGTGTGCAGAGTAGAACTACTCCATAAGGTTTTCAAGGCTGTGACCTTTCGGAAGCAGATAGCCAGACCTATCCTCTGAGGTGCCTCTGTGTGTGTTTGAATGACCAACCTTTCAGCTAGTCATCAAGTGCTTAACCATTTGCACCACCCAAGGACTCCTAGTTTTGGCTTTTAAATGTTAAGTTTTAATTAGAATGACCAAATCATCTGTATTTCAAGGTCATGAAGAATATTCTCTTCTATTTTTCTACTATTTTATGATTATTTTATTTTACGTTTTAAGACTTGCTCCATTTGGAATTTATTCTAGTGTAAAATGAGGGATATAGATCCAACTATATGATTTTTCAAGATGGCTACCTAGCTGCCCTATGAGAAGGTACAGAGAAGTAGAATGTGGGTCACCTGAGGGAGAAGCCAAAAGCCTGAGGATGGTGAGGACACCTGTGGGATTCTGTGACAAGCCATATGGCCACAGGGAGACTCTGAATGTTGCCATCATGATCCAACTGAGAGAACAGGCACAGGTACCACACAGACATGATGGGGACTTGTTTTACTGGACCCTTTCCCCAAACCTCAGATTCAGCTAAGAGCAGAATGATTGACAAGTGGCTTTGTGAATGATTTCATCTCCAGAAGCCCTAAGAATTGACCTGAAGAAATTCAACCCTGTTTCCTATTTTGACCAATAAAGAGATTGGCTGGTTTAGTAGGAGTGGGAAGAAGCTATAAAGAAAATGATCAAATCATTTCATTTCATTAGAGATCAGGGTTATCAGATGTTGTCTTAGGCTGAGTTCTCTACAGAAGCAAAACCAATAAAGCATATAAATATATATAGAGAGAGGTCTCTATTAAGGAAGTAGCTCCCATGGTTGTAGAGGCTGGAATGTCCTAAGTCTGCAGGTCAGGCTGGAGGCTTCTCCTGATTCACATAGCCACAGGGGCTGGTGAACCCAAAATCGGCAAGTCAGACAGCAGGGCTCCGGCTCACAGGCTGGGAAGACTGACGAATCCCAAGATCAGCAGACAAGATGGCAGATAAGCTGCTAGCTCAAGTCCCAAGAACTGGAGGTCAGATGAACAAGAGCCAACTTCAGGATCCAGTGCAAGCAAAAGCCCACGAGCTTTGTCAGAAAGTCCACCTATATTGGATGCAGGTCATACCCCCAGGGAAACTCCCTTTCAACTGATTGGCAACTCAGATCCCATCATGGAGATGATCACACCATCATACGACTGCCAAACCACTGAGAATCACGGCCAAGCCAAGTTAACCCATAACCCTAAGGATCACAGATGTGTACTCTAGAATTTGGGATTAGATATTTTAAATGGGTAAAAAATAATATAAGCACAATTCTATAGCTTGAAACTCTGGAAAGGAAAAGAGTGTAGGAAGGTTAAGAATAGAAGAGGGAGATATTTGATATCAAGTATATACCTAACTGTGCCCCAGTATATATATATACATACATACATATATATATATATATATATATATATATATATATATACACACTCCTCACTTATTAACTATCTCATTATCTGACATTTTGCATTTACAACAATAGTAAAAAAATCTACTATCCCACTATTTTTTTTGTTGTTGTTGTTAGATGCTGTCAAGTTGATTCTGACTCATAGTGACCCTATGTATAACAGAAAGAAACACTGCCTGGTCCTGTGCCATCCTCACAATCATTGCTATGCTTGACCCCATCATTGTAGCCACTGCGTCAATCCATCTTATTGAGGGTTTTCCTCTCTTTTGCTGACCCTCTACTTTACCAAGCATGATGTCCTTCTCCAGGGACTGGCCCCTCCTAATAACATGTTCAAAGTACATGAGATGAGGTCTCCCCATCCTCGCTTTTAAGGAGCATTCTAGTTGTACTTCTTCCAAGAAGATTTATTTGTTCTTCTGGCAGTCCATGGTATGTTCAATATTCTTCGCCAACACCATAATTCAAAGTCATCAATTTTTATTTGGTTTTTCTTATTCATTGCTCAGCTTTTACATGCATATGAGGCGATTGAAAATACCATGGCTTGGGTCAGGCATGCCTTAGTTCTTAAGGTGATATCTTTGCTTTTTAATACTTTAAAGAGGTCTTTTGAAGCAGATTTGCCCAATGCAATATGTCATTTGATTTCTTTACTGCTCCTTCTGTGAGCATTGATTGTGGATCCAAGTAAAATGAAATCCTTGACAACTTCAATACTTTCTCCATATATCATGATGTTGATTATTGGTCCAGTTGTGAGTATTTTTGTTGTCTTTATGTTGAGGTGTAATTCACACCGAAAGCTGTAGTATCGTGCCATAGGAATAGACCATTAGGACAATGGAACATAGTAGAAAGTCTAGAAATAGACCCTTGTATTTATGGAAATTTAATATATGTTAAATATAGCACATCAAAGAATAGTGATGGGAGCACTGGGTCTCCATTAAAAAAGCTAGAGCCCAAGTTACATTCCAAAATAAGTTCCAGATGGAATAAAGATTTAAACATAAAAAATAAAATATTAAAGAAGAAAACAGAGTATTTTACCACTGTGAGTGGGGAAGGCTTTCCAGCGTGGGAACCAAAATTCAGAAGCAGTTTATAGAAAAAAATAATGAAGAATTTAATTATCTCAAATTAAAAAAAAACTTTTGAATGACCAAATATGTTATCTCAAAGAAGCAGCCTAGATGAAAATGTTTACCACATTTATAATAAGATGTAGTGTTCCTAAAAATCAGTAATTAAAAGACAATCTAAAAGAAAAATGGTAAAAGAACATAAGTAGGCAATTTATGAGGAAAATTAGATTAGCATATGACCATAGTGACCACTCATTGATGATAACTAATTCTGTTATATGAACACAACAGAGGTAAGATGTTCACAGCAGTATTATCTGTAAAGTTTTTTTTTTTTTAAAAAGCTCAATAATCAACCAGTAAACCAGGAAATGCAAATTAAATATAAACAATGAAATACTATTTTTCACCTATGTTTGAAAATATTGCCAAATTTTAAAGACTGATACCATCCATTACTGACAAGGGTGTTGGAAGCAGATACTGTCAAGCACTGATAGGGTGAATTAAACTGATGCAGCGTTTTTGGAGTGAAATGTGCTTTCCCTCCAAATCAGCAATCTGACTTCAAGATAGCCATCCAAACAAATGAACACGATGTTATGAGTTGGCCTTGGGAGCAAGGCTGCCTGAGGTCTGAATCCTTGCTTTTTTATTTATTCCCCACTAACCTGTGGCAGGTCATTTAACCTCTTTGTCCTCTTATTTTCATCATCCGAAAAATGGGGATGATAATAATAATACCCACCTCAGAGAGCTGTTGTGAAGATTATGTAAGTTAATACATGTAAAGTGCTTAGATTAGCATGTGAACTTAGTGACCACTCAATGATAACTATTTCCGTTATATGAACACAACAGGGGTAGGATGTTCACAGCAGTGTTATTTGTAAAGTAAAAAAAAAAATAAAACAAACAACAACAAAAAAAAACAACTTAGAAAAAATCAGAAAGTTCATTAATGAGAAATGTTAAATAAATACTATTGAAGACCATGTAGACATTAAAAGAATGAGAGAGACTGGTCATTTATTAAGTGACCCTTTCTTTATTGAGTTCCTGCTATGTGCCAGGCACTGTTCTAGGCTCTGGTGAGACAATAGTGGAGAGAACAAAGTCTTTTACTGAAAAGGAAAATGCCACAAGAAATGTTAAGAAGGCAGTTGCAGAACAATGTGCTTAGAATGAGTCTAGCAATGATTAAAACAAACAAACAAAACACCAAACTAACAACCGAACAAAAAATTTATGGATATGTGTAATGCATAGAAAAAAGTTTGTAAAGATACTCAACAAACTACTGTATCTCATTTCACATTTTAACATCTCTGAAATTGGAACATGTCTTTCAATTGATGGCATCTCAGATTGGATAAAATATGACATTGATGTTGTGTGCCACAGAGTCGATACTGACTCATAGTGATCCTATAGCAAATGTTATCTCAGGGGTAGGGACTGATGGGGTAAATACAGTGAGAGACTGTGTTTATTCTATGTACCTTTGTATTGTTTGAAATTTTACTTTTATATATATATATATATATATATACATACACATATATGCATATTTTGTTGTTGTTAGGTGCCATCGAGTTGGCTCCAACTCATAGTGACCCTATAAGACAGAGCAGAACTGCCCTGTAGAGTTTCCAGGGCTGTAAATCTTTATGGAAAGCCCTGGTGGCACAGTGGTTAAGAGCTTGGCTGCTAACCAAAAGATAGGCAGTTTAAATACACCAGCTTCTCCTTTGAAATGCTATAGGGCAGTTCTACTCTGTCCTAAGAATTGACTTTGATGGCAAAGGGTTTGGTGTTATATACATACATACATACATACACATATATATATATATCTGTCACTTACTGTAAGTGTAAGAAACCAACAACAACAGACTCTTCAGGGTTTGTGAAAGGGTGAAGGGGGGTGGTCCAGACCAGGTGAAGACAGCTGCAGTCCCATGCTGATGCCCAGGTAGACAACTTTGCCTTACAAACTTTGCCTGAACTCTGTCTGTTCCCATCTTGACACGTCAACCTTCCTGTGTTCCTGCCTTAGCCAATGTTCTCTTGGTTACAAGTAACAGAAACCCATTCATATTAGCATAACAAAAAGGGGGGGGATTTATTATAAGAATAAAAGGGTATTGCGGAACCTGAGGGCAGGTCCTGTGACCACAGCCCCAGGGACTGAGCCTGAGCAAGCACGCCCTCAGGAAGCAGGGTCTTTCAGGTTCTGTCTGGCTTCACCTGGTCTCTCTCCCTGTTTCTGTTTTCTGTCCACCTGGTATGTTCATTCTTTTCCCTGTTTCTCTGCAGAGGGGATTTCCGTCTTCTCTCTCGAGAGGACAGAAGATGGCTACCCTACTGCTGCCAAGTCACATCACTTCAGTTTAATTAACCAACTGGGACAATTAGCCTTTCTGGATCCCAATTCCAAACTCCTGGGAGGGAAAGTTTGATTGGTCCAGTTACATAAATACTGATCAGTGTCCATTTATGATTAGTCAGCAGTGGCTGGGGTCTGGGATGGGGGCCTATGTACAGCTATTGATGCAGGGGCTACTCTTGTGGCCAAAGGAATGCACCTTCTCTGGATGGTGGATTATGAGCTGGACAGATGACTTCACCTCCATAGCTCAGAAATGTCCTTTCCACGTCATTTTATTCCCTTTATTTTAATTCTGGTCCTAAAGGCATCTAGGCTTTTGGTACCCTGTGGTGCCTACAAAACCAGACGCTGTTCCCTTCCCTAGGAAACTTCTGTTTCTCCCCAAAATGGTCCCTTCCTTGTAAGCTTCTCAACTCGGCTTGCCTGCCTAGTCTAGGAGCATCTGCTAGTTTTGGTGTCAGCTGTGTGAATCAGGCAGGGCCTCACTAACAAAACCAGGGACCTGCTGGGTTATCTCTTCACCTTTGAAGATGGAATGGAAACGCATTTCTCTTTGTTTTGCGAACAGAGGGTAAGTTGAAACAGAGAGTAAAAAATAAACCCCATAACTCCGAATGGCTCCATTCCCTCTATTTCCTGGTCGAATAATTCTCATGACCTCGAATAAAACAAAACCTTTTCTTAACATCTGGACTCATAAAGTGCTTACAACTCCCATGTACCATTGCCACCTAGTGGGAAGGTAAATCAGAACACAGGGCTCCGTCATCACAGCGGGGAGCATCACTTCTCAGTATTACTGACACAGGAGATGTCTGAGGTAGACCCAGAGGTTTCTGGCTGGACAACTCTAGGCTTGAGCTTCTTTGTGTCTGTATGTGTGTCTGGGGGCGGGGGGGGGGGGCAAAGAACTATTAGCTGCTCTTTGGAGGAAAACGTGGAGATCCAATTTTCTAATTTTAAACTAAAAACCCAACGCCCATCATGATCATCAGTTAGATGCAGCATTTTCTAGAACCTGGGGGAAGTGTTTTTTGTGTGTGTGTGCATGCTTTAGGTGAAAGTTTACAGAGCAAATTAGTTTCTCATTAAACAATTAATACACAAATTGTTTTGTAACATTGGTTGCGAACCCTGCGGTGTGTCAACACTCTCCCCTTCTCCACCCTGGGTTCCTGGGTTCCATTCGTCCAGTTTTCCTGTCCCTTCCTGCCTTCTTGTCTTTGCTTTTTGGCTGGTGTGTCCCTTTAGTCTCGTATACATGATTGAACTACAAAGCACGTTCCTCACGTGTGTTATTGTTTGCCCTATAGACCTGTCCAATCTTTGTCTGAAGGGTGAACCTCAGGAGTGACTTCATTACTGAGTTAAAAGCATGTCCGGGGGCCATACTTCTAGGGTTTCTCCAGTCTGTGTCAGACCAGCAAGTCTGGTCTTTTTTTTGTGTGAATTTAAATTTTGTTCTGCATTTTTCTCTCACTCTGTCTGGGACCCTCTATTGTGATCCCTATCAGAGCAGTTAGTGGTGGTAGCTGGGCACCATCTAGTTGTGCTGGGCTCAGTCTCGTGGAGGCTGTGGTAGTTGTGGTCCGTTAGTCCTTTGGACTAACCTTTCCCTTGTGTCTTTTTCTTCATTCTCCTTTTCTCCAGCCAGGATTGGACCAGTAGGTGTATCTTAGATGGCCGATTGTAGGCTTTTAAGACCCCAGACACTACTCACCACAGTCTGATGTAGAACATTTTCTTTGTAAATTATGTTATGCCAGTTGAGCTAGATGTCCCCCAAGACTGCAGTCCCCAGCCCTTAGGCCAGTAACTCAGTCCCTCAGGGAGTTTGGATGTGTCTGTGAATCTTCTACGACTTTGCCTTGGTCAAGTTTTGCTGACTTCTGCAGTATTGTGTACTGTCTTACCCTTCACCAGTTACCACTCGTCTACCATCTAGTTAGTGTTTTTGCCTCCCTACTCCTTCCCTCCCTCGTAACCATCAAAGATTGTTTCTTTCTATGTGTAAACCTTTTCTTGAGTTTTTATAATAGTGGTCTCATACAGTATTTGTCCTTTTGTGATTAGCTTATCATAATGCCCTCCAGATTCACCCATGTTGTGAGATGTTTTGTAGATTCTTCATTGTTCTTTATTGTTGTGTAGTATTCCATTGTGTATGTACCATAGTTTGTTTATCCATTCATCTGTTGACGGGCACTTAAGTTGTTTCCATCTTTTTGCTATTGTGAATAATGCTGCAGTGAACATGGGTGTGCAGATGTCTATTTGTGTGACAGCTCTTATTTCCCTAGGATATATTCCCAGTAGTGGTATTGCTGGATCATATGGTATTTCTATTTCTAGATTTTTAAGAAAGTGCTATATCAATTTCCAAAGTGGTTGAACCATTTTACGTTCCCACCAGCAGTGCATAACAGTTCCAATCTTCCTATAACCTCTCCAATATTTGTTATTTTCTGTTTTTCCTTTGTTTTTTGACTACTGCCAGTTATGTCTGGGTGAGATGGCATCTCATTGTCGTTTCGATTTGCATTTCTCTAATGGCTAGTGATTACGAGCAGTTCCTCATATGTCTGTTAGCTGCCTGAATGTCTTCTTTGGTGAAGCGTCTGTTCATTTCCTTTGCCCGTCTTTTAAATGGATTATTTATCTTTTTGTTGTAGAGGTGTTGGATTTTCTTATAGATTTTAGAGATTAGACCATTGTTCGATATGTCATAGCGAAAATTTTTTTCTCAGTCTGTAAATTCTCTTTTTACTCTTTTGGAGAAGTCTTCTGATGAAAATAAGTATTTAATTTTTAGAAGATCCCAGTTATCTCATTTATCTTCTGGTGTCTGTGTATTGTTAGTTATGGTTTGTATCCCATTATGCCATATATTAGGGTGCCTATTGTTGACCCTATTTTTCCTTCCATGATCTTCACAGTTTTTCGCTTTATCTGGGGTAAATTTTGATGCAGAATTCTAGTAAACTCACCTGGTCTCTAGAGTGCATTTTAACCAGGGCTTCAAACTGGTTCATTCTAGTTCAAATCCCTGCTGATAATTTGCATTTCTACCCCAGATATACTGAATCAGAATCTGCATTTTAATAAGATCCTCAGGTGATTCTTATGTATAATAAAATTTAAGAGCCACTGCTCTACTAGTGGTTCTCAGAATTGGTCCCTAACCAGCAGCATTAGCATTACCTGGGAACTTGTTGGAGTCCTGGTGGCACAGTGGTTAAGAGCTATGGAGGCTAACCAAACATTGGCAGTTCAAATCCAGCAGCCGCTCCTTGGAAACCCTCTGGGACAATTCTACTCTGTCTTATAGGGTCACTATGAGTTGGAATCGACTTGATGGCAAAGGGTATTTTTTTTTTTTTTTTTTGGAACTTGTTAGAATTGCAAATTCTCAGCAGGGTTTTGGACCAGAATAAACCAGTTCAAGGCCCTGATTTTAATGATAGCAGGGAAATAACTAAGGAAAATAAAAATACCATTGGGTTAGAGTCCTCTTTCATGGAGAAGGACAGAGAAAGGTGCTGGGGCAGGGAAGGTGAAAGGAAGAGGGAGCTAGGCAAATTTTCTCTTAAGTAATTTTCTTGAGTCTAAGAGAATGAGTGTAAGGATCCTTTGAAGAAGATGAACTCCTTTGATGAGATTCGTTTAATGAACTCACATCTGCAGCGATTCTGGAAGTGACCCTCCTGTACAAATCCAAGGCCTGAGCGGCTGGAGGAAAGAACAGGACTGAGCCAATTCTTGTCTCTATCAAAGGTTTGGTTGAGCGTGGGCAGAGACTTCACTGGTGCTCAGCAGAGCATCCTTGGGCCATAAAGGAGACATGCATTTTTCCAGGACTTCGAATCATTTGCAGTTTGCCCCACAGCTCCCACACATTTGCTTCTTAATGTCCCAAAGCTCTCCCTGCTGCAACGTTCCCATAGGAATGTGGCTGCCTGCCAAGCGACCTCATGAACATTCCATTCATCTCCTTGGCTGGGAGGCAGCAAGGAAGCCAAACTGGCTGGTTGCTTAACTGTTTGGGCCCCAAATTCACCCTGAAAGGAATGGCCAAGCTTGTCGGACTTTTCCAAAAATCATGAAGCAAAACAGGCAATAAAACAAAAGAGAAATACTTGTTTATTCATATGACCCCATCTGAAAAACAGCTATCTTTAAAGGTAACCTAATGAAAACCACATTCTCTGATTCTCCTTGTTATGAAATCATCTTCCACCAGAAAGGCAATTTTGAAGTAATTGAGGCTTTGTGAGGTGTGACTAAAAACAATTTGACTAAATTTTTTTTTTTTTTTTTGAGCAAACAGTCCAGAATATAGCCATCCAAATTAAGGTTCTTGCCTTCCAAGTAAGCTCAGTGGGACGTTACTCTGTAATTCCAAAATGCTCAAACATGTGTAAAATTCCTTTTAGGGAATGACTGACCGAATCTTGTTCTTACTGTTTTGATTTCTGTTTACCATTCATACAGCATGTATTGGGTACCTTCTGTGTGTCAAGCACTCTGCCATCCCCTGGGGATACAGCAATGAGGAAGATGCAGTCACATTGAGTGTTAGACTGTAGGAGGCTTCCGGGGCCAGTGGAAAAAATTAGCCCGACCTGGGTTTGAATCCCAGTTCAGCGTTATACAAGTTGTGTAACCTCAGGCAACTTCCCTAAACTCTTTGAGTCACAGTGTCCTCATTTCTAAAATAGAGATGGTAAAATGCTCAAGGAGAAAATAAGATGAAATATGTAGTAGCCTAAACATAGAGGCTGATATACAGTAATTGATCAGCAAATGGTAGCTCTTGTGATTATAATTGTTATAATTACTTAGACAGCTAGTTCAACTATCTTCTTTTCAGACTAGACTTTGAATGCACTTTCTGAAAAATTAATCATTTCATTGTGTGTATGGCTGATTTATATGAGGCACAAAATCAGAAGGGATAGACAAGAAGATGATAAAAATGAAATCTTTCCTCCTTTGTCTCTCCACCTCTGGTTCTTCTCTCCAGAGACAACAAGTATGACCAAATCTTGTGTATTTCCCATCTTAGAGATGGGTCCACAGCAACTCTTGTAAAACTGCCTCATTCTCTTTTAAATGATTACACGGTATTCCATTGACTGGGTGTATCATAGTTGATTTTGCTCTTCCCCACTGATGGACATTTAAATTATTTCCAATAGTTTGCTATGACAGCAGTATAGCCAAAAACCCTCCTTGTGCTTAGCTTTGACTACTTCCAGTCAAAGAAGAAGAATAAGCCAAGGACATTCAACAGGCTCCTAAGGCAGCTCCCAGCAATGTCACTGAAATAAGGTCACTGCTTGGAGGAAGTAATGCTGATCTGATTGGATACCTTCTGGTTTGATTTCTCACAAAGCATCTCACTATTCTATTCCTAGAATATTCACGTGAAGCAGTGGTGGTTCAGTGGTAGAATTCTTGCCTTCCAGCAGGAGACCCAGGTTCGATTCAGGTCAGCGCAGCTGAATGTTCAGCCACCACCCATCTGGCAGCGGAGGCTTGCATGTTGCTATGATGTTGTACAGGTTTCAGCAGAGCTTCCAGACTAAGACAGACTAGGACGAAAGGCCTGGCAATCGACTTCCGAAAATCAGCCAATGAAAACCTTATGGATCACAACAGTCCAATCTGCAACTGGGCATGGGAATGGCACAGGACTTGGCAGTGTTTCGTTCCATTGTGCATGAGATCGCCATGAGTCAGATACCAATTTGATGGCAGCTAACAACAACAGACTATTCATAACACTCCTATTTGAAAAGTACAGTCTATGTATTAATATTATAAAATGGTGACATTTTTGTTTAAACATGACTGTCTCAAAACCCCTCCAAGACATATAATAAAAACAAATTTTTCTTTGTTAGCACCAAAGAGCGAAGGATGCAGGGATTCCAGACAGCTACTCTAGAAGCAGCTGTTAAGGAGATTCATGCTCTAATTTGCTGCCACAGCTTGAAATAGTGAAATGTATTAAAATGTGCTGCATCGGTTAACACGGGTTCAATTAGATGAAGGTTGCCAGCTTGGAAGGAGGGCAAATGTTCCTTGGTGGCCATCCTTGCCGATGCCCAGGCCTGCACAAGCTGTGTGTGGAACTGAATCAGAGAGAACATATACATGAGGTTCTGGCACAACCCACGCACAAATAAGACCTGGGGATTAGCTTTCCTGGATGAATAATTATGTCTGAATCATGAGAAAGACACACGTGGAAATGAGTAAGGGAATAGAAGTCTTTCTAAGAAGTCTCCCCTGTCAGAGGCCACAGATCCTCAGATGAGCTCCATGCAAATGAAAACTGGTCCCAACAGCATCTTGAGCCAAAGAAAATTCTTAGTTGGGGTTGAAAAAATGTCAGATAAATAGTTTCTCCTTGCTTCGCAGCAGGCCCCAGCTATCACTGCAATCCAGATCTGGCCTCAGCAGTTCCGGCAGGTTTAGCCTGGACCAGCTGCTGTGATGAAATCGCAGTAATTCCAGGTTTCCCTCAAATCTAGACTGAGCCAAAGGCAATCTGTGCTTCAAGCATCTAGCTTGCTTCATTGCCCTCTCTCCAGTCCCTCCTCAATTTTCAAGCTCCTGATTGTTTTTTTTAAACAGTTGGGTTGAGGGAGGAAAACCTTTTAGTGTAGCCCAGAAGTCTGGAAAATGTCTATTTCAGGTTAATTCAAGAAACTGATATCAAGCACCTAGTAGGTCTCTTTTGGTGGTCTATATGGTGTGACCAGTTATAATAATCATATCAACATGCATTGTGTATCCAACGACATGCTGGGTACCAAGCTCCCTGCATGAAATATCTTGCTTAATCCACCAACATCACTATGAGGTAGAAAGCATTATCCCTGTTTTATGCAGGAGAAAACTGAGTGTTGGAAAGGGCGAGTCTCTTACCTTAAGATGCGCATCTGGTAGTAGAAGTATCTAGACTCATATCCAGATCTATTCTGAGTCTTGGGCCCCTGCTTGTTCTTGGTATGATACAGCACTGGCCATAAGCAAAAGCAAAACAACCTGTTGTTGTCAAGGTGACCCCGACTCTTGGCAACCCATGTGTGTCAGAGTAGAACTGTGCTCCATAGGGTTTTCAATGGCTGAATTTTGGAAGTAGTATCATCTAGCCTTCCTTCTGAGGCACCTCTAGGTAGACTCAAACCTCCAACTTTTAGGTTAGCAACCAAGCACATAAACTGTTTGCATCACCCAGGGACTCCATTAAGCTTATAGTTAGAGTCTTCCCAGGTTGGGGCCCCTCATCAATGATGCTTGGGGGGCTCTAGTAAGGATAACAGGAGGATTACCGTTAACCATGCGCATCACCCAGGAACCATACCATAAGCAAAAAGGGCCTCATTTAGTGTCCAGGTAAAAGAGATTGGGATGAGAAAAACTAAGGTGAACCAAGGGGAGAAAACTGAGACCCAGATGGAAGAAGGCAGAGGAAAGTGTGTGGAGTATGTGGATAAGAATGACAGAGGCCAGGTTCACACTCACCCCGAGTCCCACCTCTGAAGATCCCACAGTCCTGGGAGGCTCTCAGACCTCTGCCTGCACCAGCCTTGAGTCCTCAACCAAAGCACGTGTTTAGGTACCTCAGGCATGCTGAGAGGAGCCAGTAGGAGGTTACTGACCAAATTTCCTCAGAAATCACTTTATTTATGGAGAACTTCCAGCAACTAGCCCAGAGACTGAGGTATTCTGAGAAGCTGACCTTTGCCCCCAAGAAAAGGAGAACGCTTCCTGGGTGCATTTGACACAGAAGTACTTATATGCTCTATAGGGTTCACAGTTTCCAACACTATGACCCAGGGCACTGAGAGACCTGCCGTGTGACTCATTGGTTCATCGGGGTTTAGGGGTTTAGGAAGGTGTGTTTACTGAATTTCTTATCATTTCTTTAAAACAGGCTTCCTGGGCCAGATGGGGACTTGCTGCCTACCTCCTGGATTATGGGCTCCTAGGAGGATGCAGCAGATGCTTTTCGGGGCATAAACCATCCTTGACACAGAGAGGGAGATGAACTCTGAGCAGAGTATATCCAGTAACATTCAGCAGCCTGTGGGGGTAAGGAAAAGGAGCATGGGTTCATGGTGGAGTCAATGGGATCCTGGGTTACATGAAATGTCCAGAAGGACTCTTCTGAGCAAACTGGTCCACAGACACCTTTTGGTTTTATCTGTGGTGGCATCTCAGGCCAGGTTGGTCTGATTATCCCGAGGCAGTGCCAGAAGGCCCCGATGTACCAGAAGGCTGGTGGTAACAAAGGTCTGACATTCAAAATGGAGAAATGCTGGGTTCCAGAAATGAATGACCAGTGAGTCTGACCTGGGGATAATTTATTACAAAAAAGTAAAGAGAGAAGAAGCATTCCACAACTCCTTTCCTCACTGTGAGTTCTCCCTGGCAACTCTGATCAAATCATATGAGCTCTCACAACCTTGGTTTTCTTATCTGCAAATGGGGATAAAAAGTAGCTGCTACCTCAATATAAGGATTAAGAGCAAATGTCAAAGTGCTTTACAAGTGCAAACTTCTTCTTAAATAAAAACTCTGTATTAGACCAAAACAAGAGGCAGAAAAGTAAGGCCTGTATTTGTCTCGTCACCGTTGCCGATTGCTGGAAACAGAGGGATGGCGCGTATGGACATTCAGACGGGAAACAAAACATGTGGGAAAGATTTTAGTCCCCCTCTCCACCCCAGCTTTTCTTTCCCAAATAACACAACTCTTTCTAAGTAGTTCTAAAAAGCAGTGCAGCCAAGTAGAGGGGAAAGGCCATGGAGTCCCTTGGACAGTGACCTGCTGCCACCAACTATTAATAGTCCCATAAAGCCTTGGAGTGGAGCCATCACGGGACATCATGGGGGTCAGGATATGGTCTGTGGAACACTGGCGATCCCTAGAATTCTCCCAGTTAGGAAATTCTTTTCCTGCTGGGCTGGCCTAGCCAGGCTTCCTTCTGCAGAGCCCCCAGCCTGAACTTCTAGTCAGACTCACATTCAGCGACCATTACTAGAGCTCTCTGGGTCCTTAGGCCACACATTAGCTTCTTGACACACATTATCTCACTGCACCCTGAGACCAATGAGCAATGCCATTTTACAGAGATGGAGCCCAGCTTAGAGATGGGTAGTACCCTGTTCAAGGTCACCCAGAAAGGGAATGTGGGGTTAGAACCCAATCTGCCTGTGCCCAAGACTAGTGCTCTAACATTTCTATACATTCTGAAGTCTGGGGGTTCAACAAGACCACCCACATCCCTTTGTCATGCTGGGAAGAATAAGGAGACTGTGGGGTAGAGGGACCAAGAGGGCAAGGACAAAGCCAGCCTGGCACCTGGACTTTGTGGTCAGGAGTTGCCAGGCCCATTGGCACTGCACTGGTTGCTAGGGTGATGCTGAGCACAGGCTTGGGCTCAGGGAGAAAGCAGGGCCCCTCTTTTCCTCTCTGTGCACTGTTATACCTGATTTTATCACTTCCATGCTTAGACAACCTGTGTGGCTCCTGAATCAGGACAAAGATAGGTCCCTTACCTGGGCATTCAGGGTCCACAGCCCAGCTCCTGTCCTTCTTTCAAAACTTACCCTACTCTGCGCTTCTATTCCCACACAGACCTACTTACAGTTCCCTGCATAGGCATTTTGAGCACGATGGTGGTGCACAGGGGCTGGAGTAGTGGTGATGCTCAGTGACTGCATGAGGAGGAGTTGTCCTTGCCAACTGAGCCCAGACCACGTGGAATAGGAGGGAGGGGTGTGGGGGGTGGGGCATGGGGAAGGCCTGGCTGAGGGGGAGGAAGAGCCCAACTGCTGCTTGACTGCAGGGCTGAGTTCTGGAGATCCTGGGCTGGGATGCGTGGACTCCTCTCCTCTAAGGTGCGGCTGAGGCCCAGGGCCTTGTCTAGGGCCCGGCTGCTTCGGGCAGGAGTCTTCTCCAATGGGTTTGGCATAAATTGTAGGCAGAGCTTGTCTGTCTTCCTGGGTGTGGATAGCAGTGCATCCCACAGAGGAATGGAAGCACAAACATTTACTGAGGGCTGACAAACCCAAAAACCAAACCCACTGCCGTCAAGTCAATTCTGACTCATAGTGACCCTACTGGACAGTAGAACTGCTCCATGGGGTTTCCAAGGCTATAATCTTTATGGAAACAGACTGCCATATCTTTTTCCCTGCAGAGTGGCTGATGGGTTTGAATCATTGACCTTTCAGTTAGCAGCCAAGTGCTTTAACCACCGCGCCACCAGGCAAGGTGCCAGGAATTATGCTGGGGCTGGGGTCCCAGGAAGCACACCCAGAGAGGGGAAAGTCTGCTTAAGACATGATGTTTTCAGACAAAGACTAGGTGCTTCTTTGATTGGCCTAAGGGCCTGGTGGCACAGTGGTTAAAGCACTCAGCTGCTAACTGAAAGGTCATTGGTTTAAACCCACCAAAAGGTCAGCGATTCAAACTCAACAGCTACTCCATAGGAGAAAGATGTAGCAGTCTGCTTCCATAAAAGGTTATAGCCTTGGAAACCCTACGGGGCAGTTCTACCCTGTCCTATAGGGTTGCTATGAGTCAGAATTGACTCAATGGCAAGAGGTAACTGGTTTGATTGCCCTACTCTGAGAACTAGGGATCTTTAAGCTTATAACCAGTTGCTGCTGAATTGACTCTGGCCCATGTTGACCCTGAGTGTGTCAGAGTAGAATTGTGCTTCATAGAGTTTTCAATGGCTGATTTTTTGGAAGTAGATCACCAGGCCTTTCTTCTGAGGACCCCTGGCTAGATTAGAGCTTCCAACTTTTGGGTTAGTAGCCGAGCACATTAACCATCTGCACCCCACTAAGGACTCCATTAAGTTTCCAGTTAGGTCCTGCCCAGTTTGGGTCCTCTTATCAACAATGCTTGAAGGGCTCTAGTAAGGATAAAAGGAGGATATACTGGGAATAACTGATCTCACCCTCTGGAATGAGTACCTCACCTGGTTCCAGTATGGGGTGGAGGAATTGGAGAGCTACGAGGGGAGTCATCTCTGCCCTGGCTTAGGCAGGGTCCCTCTCCTGCCAGATTCTGTCATTCCCAGCCTTGGATTTCATTGCTTGAGTTTCACTGGGATGCTCCTTCCACAGATCTGCAGGGAATTCTCAGCTCCTGCACTGACTCTGAGTTTGCTCTGAGTACAGTCTTGGTGAATTAGTTACCATGGAGGTTGTTTCTGTGTAATTGGTTTGCCCCAATGGCCACCCAAATTCCCAAATGGCTTTGCTCCCCATAACTTTAGCACTAAGTTTTGGGGTCTGGGTGTCTGTGTTCTCAATCCCAGTCAGCAGTATATGTTCCTTCCTGCTCCAAGGCTGAGAAGGGTTAGCTCTTCCTCTGCCTTTGATGGGAAGAGTCATTTCTCTGCTGTAGCTTCTCTTCTGAGCAACACTGGGCGGCAGCCTTGGGGAGAGCAGCACATGGCATCACTGTTTGATCCTGCTGCACCCACTGGCTTACATTTTTTCATGTTCCATGTGTTCTTTCTGAGTCTGCATAGAAACTCTGTGAAGTGGAGCTTACCATCACCCCTATTTTCCTGTTCTGCAGATGACAAAAGGAGACAAGGAGAAGGTGCAACAAGTAGCAGAGCTGGAATCAAATAATCCAGAACTGCTGGCTGAGCCCAGGGTTCATTCCTCAGTACCCAATTCACCTCCCTCATTTAATTAATGAGGAGCCCAGCCACCCACCCAGAGGAGAGCTCATGCTCAGGGTTTCACCCTACATGCTTGTCCCAACCACCAGGGCACCTGGAAGCCACTGGCTGCCCTTTGAAGAAGTGAGTTTGCTGAGACATGAAGACCCAGTTGCCACAGGGACCTGGGTGGTGGTTTACATGCATTGGAACATGGAGACCCCTGTTCTGCCCAGAGTCTAAGTCACCCCTAGACACTCACATCAGGTCACTCTATAGTGTCTCGCGTTACTTGTCTTGAAGCATTTTTGAGGTTCTTGCAGACCTTCCCCAGGCCTCTTTTAGGGGACTGGTTTTGGAGGCCCATCTTCTGAGATGCGCCATGCTCACTTGCTTTTTCACTTTTATTTTCACCCCTTTGTGCTAAGTTGTGCCATTTCCTTCCATGTCCTGTGTCACCGAGAAAGGAAGGTAATAAGTACCTATTGTATTCTAGGCAATGTGATTCCTCATCTCATTTAATTTAAACCTTACACCAAGCCGGTAGGAGTTTATTCCCATTTTTAGAGTTCAGGATATTAAGGCACAGAAGGATTTAGTAGCTTGCCTAGTGTCACACAGTTAATAAGTGGTAAAGTCAGGACTGGAACCTGGGTCTTTGAATCATGCCTTTTAATATAGCTCACTGTCTCCTAAAGAAGCTGGTTCCAAGTTGAAGCTGCTTGCTTTTATGGCAGCCACTCAAACTCAAACTTGAACTCTGCTACGTCTCCAGACTGGGTCTACTGAGCTTTCCCAGACCTGTCTCTTCTGTATAAGGACTACTCAGCCCTTCTTTCCAGTGATTTTATTCACCAAGAATCCTAGACTCTGGGAATTGGAGAGCAAGAGGTCAGAGGACCCTGGTCCCAGCTTTGCCACCAATTAGCTACATGGCCTTGGGCAAGCTATTTTCACCTGTGAAAGGGTGGATTAAGTTATTTATAAGGGTCCTGAGCATCTACATCCCAGAATGCTTCCTTCCACTTTTCTCCCCCAAGCTGTCACAGGCTGGGCTCCTGGGAAGCAGGCTCTGAGATGGAGGTTAACAAGCAGGAGGCTTATTGGGGAGTGATCACAGAACACCTGTGAGGGAGTGACAGCTGCAGGAGTGGGTGGAGAGGGAAGCTGAACTGTGATGTGGTAGCACGAGTAGCCTTCACTGTTTCTACAGGGAGCTCTGAAGCCAGATGGCCCTTCAGAGGTGTCCCAGATTGAAGCACAGGGACAGGCCTTTGTGTGCCACGTTGACCAGTCATTGGGTACCCAGGAAAGGTAGGGGCTGGAGACTTGGACCCACCAGCTTCTTTCAGGGCACTTCCTAGAGTGGGAGGCAGCTGTGATTGTCAGTGGGCAACCCTCCTGGCAGCTGTGGCAATGAGTGCCTCAGTCCTAAGGGAGAGTGGAGTGGACACCATAGTACCCACTGTGCAAGCCCTTTCGGCCTCCAGACTTTTCTCTAGGGAAGGTGTGCTGCTCCTCAGTCTTGGTGCTGGCCTGGCCTGGCCTTCCCCAGCCCAGGAGAGTCAGCGTCTGTCCATGAGTACTCATCCACTGCCCAGGGCTGCCAAACACTGAAGGCAAAAGCTGAGGAATTTGAAACATTTATGACTTAATGGTCTTGTCCCAAACTGCAGACTTGTCTAAAGAGCCTTCTGGATTTCACTGTGGTTGCTTCTCAGCTCTTAGAACCTAGCCAAGGGATTCCTGGGTCTTACTTTCTAGGGCTGCCCTCTGGCTGCCGAGCTCTGTGGCCTCTGTGAATTTGCCTGGGTAATGCAGGTGGAGACCTTGCCTGCCTGCCTAAAGGTAAAAAGCTGGAGTTAGATGGTTCTAGCCCTTTACAGGGGGTCATCTTGGCCACATCACTTAACCTCTCTGGGCTTGTATGCTTGTTTCTAACATGGGTTTGTACTACCCTCAGAACCTAGATTAGTGGCTTTTCTAGAGGAAAGCAAGAGTTCCACCTCACCAGAACAACATACGTTCTTCTAACAGATGTTTCCTTCTTCACTCTAAAGATGTGATTTGAATGGTACCTACTATCTTTTTATAGATTCTACCTCTTGCCCCTATGCCTAGTCATGGCTAACTAGCCCAGGGGTGGGTATCTGACCCAAACAGGGCCAGTTATTAGCTTTCAGGCACTTTTGGGGGGCCTTGTATTGGTATCCTAAGCTATGAATTGTGCAGTGTCACAATGGCAAATAGCTTTCCTTGCCATATTTCTGCCTCCCTCCCATGCCACTGCAGACATTACTAGTCAGTCTGAGGGGAAAGAATGCTGGACTGATTACCAATGTCTGCCATAGGTGTGTGAGTTGTGTAGTAAGCAGGTTGCTATTTGCCAATCCTGGTCTAATGCTCGTAGGAATAACAATAGCAATAAGAACTCATATGTGCCATAGAACTTTTGAGTTCACAGAATGCAACAGCCACAATTTCATTTGGTCCTCTTGACAAGCACTGGGCTATAAAATGGTCCTCCTTGGGCTAGGATGGTGACTATCCCTGGTTGGAGCACAACTTCAGGACAGAGGCCTGTTGAGGGTAAGGTAGGAAGGAGACATATTCTGAGCCTGACAAACAAAATCAAACTCAGTGCTCAACACCCTCACATCCTTACTACAGAAAAACAAAACGGCTCATAAAGGTAAAATTACTTGCCCAGTACCACACAGCTTGTACGTGCCAGGGCTTGAGTCCAGGTCTTTTGCCTCTAAAAACTTTTGGTAGGGCATGGGTTACATATGACACAGCCAAAGGAGGTCTGATCCAGAGAAAAAGAAATTTTGAAGTAGCCCTGGTGGCACTTGGCTCCTAACCCAAAGGTCAGTGGTTTGAACCCACCAGCTGCTCTGCAAGAGAAAGATGTGGCAGTCTGCTTCCATAAAGATTATAGCCTTGGAAACCCCATCGGGCAGTTCTACTCAGTGGCAATGGGTTTGGTTTTGGGTTAGCAAGGATTTGGGTGGTGCAGATAGTTAACACGATTGGCTGCTAACTGAAAGGTTGGCAGTTTGAGTCCACCCAGAGGCACCTTGGAAGAAAGTCCTGGTGACCTACTTCCAAAAAAATCTGCTATCGAAAACCCTGTGGAGCACAGTTCTGCTCGGACACGCATCATGTGGTCACAATGAATTGAAATCAACTCGATGGCAACTGGTAACTGGTAGCAGGGATTGAGGTTGGGGTGGGCCAAGACAGAGCAGAAGCATGGGAGGAGAAGCTGCCCAGTTCCATGGGGTTCTGAATTGGGGTAAGAGGAAAGTAGCAGGGCTTGGAAGTCACTAGAGTGTAAACACATGGGCAGGGAGTTTTGGCCACTGTTTCGTCACTGTGCAATTCTCCCATGCCTAGCATAGTGCCTGGCACCATAGGCAACATTTAAATATTTATTGAACAAATGAAGCGTAAATGAATGAGTGACAACCTTATCAGTCCAGAGCCTGGTTGTTTCAGGAATTCCATTTGAAAACAAGGCAAAGGAGAACAGCTGCTGGCAGGAAATAAAGGTTCTCTAGCAAACCGACAGCTCTATCTGGGTGCAAATGGTCAGTGGTTGGTCAGACAGGCTGGGACCTGGTTCTTCTGAAGAAGAAGTACTGTGTGCAAGTGGTTAGAACATGAGCTCTGGAGCCAGGCTGCCTGGGCTCAAAGCCCAGCTGTCACTTTCCAGGCATATGACCTATATGCAAGTCACTAAATCTCTCTGGGCTTTCATTTTTTCACCTATAAAATGGGAATGATATCAGTACCTACCTCATAAGGTTGTTGAGAGGATAAAATAAGATTGTTTGTATAAAGTGCACACAGTAATTTCTCAACAAGCACTGTTGGTATTTGTGTGGGGCGTGAGGTCGTCTGAACTGTGCTCTAAGAAAGTTGAGGGAACGTGTGCAGGATAGATTAGCCAAAAAGAAACGAGATAGGAGACTGTTGTAATATCGAGGCATGAGAGGATGAGGCCTGAATTACAGCAATAGCTGGGGTCCCAGAGAGGGGGGAATCAATGCAAAACAGGTGGTCTGTGAAAAAACAATCAACAGAACTGATTGGACGTGTCAGAAGGGGAGGTCAGTGGGAGGGAGCAGAAAATTCAGAACTATTGAGTGGGTTTGAGAGTGAAGATGCCTGGGAAGAAAGTAGCACCTCTGGAAGAGACAAGAGGTGTCTGAAGGAGGAGCAGGTTTGGGGTGTGCCAAGTGGAACTTAGGGTTTGCTATTCAAGACGAGATGTTGTGAAACTGGACATGCCCAGATGGACCTGGGTGAGATGTTGGGGCTGGAGGCAGAGAGGGCTATGTAGTAGTGGAAGCCAGGGAGAGACAATCAGGAGAGAAGTTTGGAGGACACTCCCAGGAAGCATTCACATTTAGGAGCTGGGGAAAAGAGAAGACCTCACCTAGGAGCAAACAGAGCCATGCCTGAGAATGAGAGAGAAGCAGAAGAATGTAGAGTCTCTGAAACCTTGGCAGCTGAGTTCTGGAAGAAAGAGATGGCTGCAAGGCTAGATGGTGCAGAAAGCCAAGGAAAAGGGGCTTAGGGCCAGCCCATGGGATTCAGTGCTGATCACTCAGAGAGCAATTTCAGCTTTTGGAAGACTAGAGCCTGATTTAAGAAAAGGAAAGGAAGAAAATGGAACTGACACGGATCTATAAATACTGAGGCAATTGTCTCAAGGAACAAGTGAAACTGGACTGAAGATGGAACTGCAGCAAGAGTTGGCCCAAGTGCAAGTATTTTTTCATCCTAGAAATCTGGGCATGTTTGGAGCGAAAGGCAAAGATGCTGGAGGAGGAGGGAAGCTTAAGTTCACAGGAGGACAACGGGGCCTGTCCTGGAGGAGGCAGGAGAGGAAGAGGCACCTTGGAATTGAGGCAGGAAGAACTGAAGGGAGGCCACGACAAGAGCCTGAGATGTTGAGATGCTGCAGAAAGGACATGAAGTGAACAGTTTTGATTTTCTTGGGAAAGGAAGAGATGAAGACATATGGGGGGAGAAAGTGAGAGGAGGTGTGTATAGTTACCTAGTGCCGCTGTAACACAAATACCACAAGTGGGTGGCTTTAAAGAACAGAAATTTATTTTCTCACAGTTTAGGAGGTTCGGCCATGTTTCCTTTCTTGTCGGTAGCCCCAGGCATTCCTTGGTTCCTCATCATTCCTCGGCACAATTGTAAACAATCCTCACATGGTGTCTCTCTTCCTTTGTGTGTGTGTCTCTGTGTCTATTCTGGTTTTTCATAACTCAGGTTTAGGGCCCACCCTACACTGGTATGATCTCATTAACATAACAAAGAAAAACCCTATTTCTAAACAGGATCACATCCATCAGTACAAGGGCCAGGAATCCAACAGATTTTTAGGGGACACGATTCAATCCATAACAAGGGGCACGGAGAGATAAAGGCAGTCTATGCTAGTTACAGAGGACTCTCAGAAGTAGGGAGCACCCAGTAGCAATCGAAAGATGACTAAGTAGTTAGCCAGTGCTTGTCCATTCTATGATTTCTCCAGCAATTCTGTGCTGGAGAACAGCAGCAGAGAAGCCTAACCGTGGGTGGGGTTGGAGAAGCAAGGGAACTTGGAGTGTGAGGGCAGAGTCAAGAGGACTGGCAGTGTACCTCAGATTGGTCTTTGGGTCCTTAATGGCTGTTTGGAATCTGTGGAGTCAAGACAGTGATTTTCCAGCCAACATCAATAAGCGAGACTTTAGAAAAATGACCCTAAATCTCCATTTGACTTTAGAGTGAGTTGTGTGGCTATTGTAGCAGCAAACCTATACAGAACACGAAGTTGCTGATTCTGGACACAAATGCCGGTAATGATTACATGGCGGGTGGGGCTGGGGTATTTTCTAGGAGAATCGAACAAGAGCTCCTCAAAAGTACCTAGTGCTATCTCATCATGCCACTGAATTATTTCAAATGAGCTGGATCTGCGACCCCTACTAGGATGGAAAAACCATTTGGGAAGGGACCCTAAACTTTCAGGCCTGTTTTGTGCATAGAATGGTACCGAACACAGAACGGGTATTCCATATATACTCCCTGACTTAATTGATCATGGGCAGTTTGGGACCTGGCCCCAGGAGTTGAGTAGAATTCTTCTAGCCTCATGGTGTTTGGAGTTCCACTTCATCAATGCCAGGGCATGCCCATGGTGCCATGTGTGAGAACATTTCATGTGGGGATTGGAATCATCATGAAAAGAACAAGAGAGAAAGCTCTGTATCTCATTAACAAGTCATACTGAAGGTAGGTGGGTCAGAAAGTCATTTAATTCATAAATGAAGATGAGTGGATGGGTGAATTTTAATAAAATAAAACAATCTGGCAGATCCTCTTGATTATAGCTGTTGATGGTGAGCTTGGTCTCTCACAGGCAATGACAGCCTTGGTCACGGGTCTGGACAACACTCCATTCCAATGTGAGATAGTAGAACAATATGAGAATTAGCTGGGAGCATTAATGATGAAGAAAGTATAGGCTCAGACGTGGCATTGAGAATGGAACCACTTCCTAGGTGCATTACATCAGCCACAGAGCTCAGAATGGAGAAGAGTTGACAGGTCCATGGACTCCAGTAACCTAGTTTAGGGCTTGTCACTGGTCATCTTATTGCCCATTATTTTAAGCCAGATGTCCTTAGCTCAGTGAGTTTATTTCTCCCATATTGTTGTTGTTAGCTGTCACTTAGTTGGCCCCCAACTCATGGCAACGCACTGAACAAAAGCAACAAAACATTGCCTGGTCATGCATCATCCCCATGGTTGGTTGCAGGTAAGACCATTGTGATCCACAGGGATTTCACTGGCTGATTTTCAGAAGTAGATCACCAGGCCTTTCTTCCTAGTCCATCTTAGTCCGGAAGCTCCACTGAAACCTGTTTAGCATCACAGCAACACACAAGTCCCCACAAACCAGATGACTGGTAGCTGTGCATGAGGTGAACTGGCTGGGAATGAAACCCAGATCTCTCCCATGGAAGGTGAGAGTTCTACCATTGAACCACCAGTGCCCCTCCAGTATCATTACAAATTAAAAAAAAAATGTAGTCACCTCTGAATCACAAGTGAGAAAAGTCTTCCAAGAGCTGCTTTTCAGAAACAGTGACAAATGTTTGCAAAGGGCAGGAACTGTGGTCCTAGAGGGGGAGAGAGGCCATTGTCAGGGCTTCCAGGAAGACGTATAGCAGCCAGTGAGTTGTATGAGCTCAACCCTGGCTCCCTTAGAGAGCAAACGTGAAACAGATTAAATATTTATCTATTGTCCTGTCCACCTCAATAAAACGTTGCACTCTTTAAATCGGTTGCCTTAATGATGTTTGTGTGTCTTGGAATGCTGCCCTGGGCTAACAAATTGCATCTGAAGATGTGAAAACATGAAAATTGATAAAAAGAAATGAAAAGTCTGTTTCATTGATAAAACATCATTTATCTTAATAATTGGGGCTTCTCAGAACTTTCTAAGTACACTTTTAAATGCCAGTATCAAAGTTAGTGCCCATGTGTGTGCAGAAGCCCAGGGGAGTTGAAGCAAGAATACAGATTGCCCAAGCCACAGAAGCCCGCTTAGGAGAGAAGCATTGTTCTGGGGCCGGGATCTGCTGCTTTCCAACCTAGGAGCTTCCAAACAGGGGTTCCCAAGGATATTTCTGATATTTCAAGACTTCCAGTGAAAGTCATAGAGCTTCCTATGAAAGAGGTTTCACAAGACTAACTGGGGCATAAGTGACTCCCTTTTGGTAGGCTTCATATCAATGTGAAAGGCATTATAATAATCAGAATTCATGATTATTAGTATCATTTTGGAAAATTAAATTATTATTCCACCTCCAAGAAGGCTACCTTGCCCTGCCCCCAGGCTGGATGACAGCAAACCCTCCTCCCTCACTGAATCCACATGGGGACAAACAGCAGGAGCCCTCAGTGGTGAGAAGGTTGGAAGCAGTGGTCCCATGGATCAACTTTATGGCTTGGTTGTCCTCTCCTTTCCTTTCTTTCACATATGTAGCCTCATCTAATCTGTCCAGTTCCCTTAGCTCTTCTCAGAGGGAAAAAATGTAGAGAGGTTGGGGACTGGCTAGGAGCTCCCACACTCTCAGTAGTCTCGGGGGAGGTGGAGTATTAGGACCACCCAGCAGGCACTGTCATTGAATAGCAGGCTCGAGTCTTCCAGAGCATGTTTCAGACCAGAATGATCTCCTCTCATGGTCTCCTTTGGTCTCCAGCCATGACAATGGTATGAAGAGAAGGGTGGTCGCAGACCTTCATGCTGCTGACATAGCTTTCCCTAAAGTTTTTTTCACACAGTAGCCAGTTTTTAAAAATATAAATTGCTTCCATCTCTTCTTAGGATAAAATCCACAATCCTCTGATTTGATACCCTCTCTCCCCGCTTACCCTTTGAACTCGAGTCATCCTTGCTTTCTTCCACTTCCTTGAAGGAACCTAGTCTTTTCCTGTCCCAGGATCCTCACCATTGCTGCTGTTCCCTTGAATGGTAAGCTCTTCACTTGAGTGACTTGACGACTCAGGTGTTACTTTATAGTGTCACTTGACCAGAGACCTCTCTTGACCTCAAATTCTAAAACAAAACTCTTTTTCATAGTTTTTTCACTTCTCCTCCATAGCAGTCATCACAATTTGTAAATAGTATTGATTTGCAATTATTTTTCACGAGTCTCCCCCATTAGACTGTAAACTCCACAAAGTGACTCTTACTCACCATTAAGCGTACAGCACCTAACCTATTGTAGGCACTCAACACACACTTGTTGAATATAGTAGCTAAATAGCTAAATGAATGGATAAATTCCACAGAGTACTAGTCCTCTAAATTTCTCAAAGGGCAAATATGTCAAACATGTTTGGGACGTGCTGTATTCTGTCTCCCTTTTGTTGTTGTTAGTCGCTACTGAGTTGGCCCCCAACTCATGGCGACCCGAGGTACAAGAGAATGAAATGCTGCCCAGTCCTACACCATCCCCATGATCAGTTGCAGATCAGACCTTTATCTCCCCTTAGAGACTCTGAGAAGGGTTCCAATTAGAAGATAAAAACAAAGTCTTAGTAAGCTTTAGCCTCATGTTTCCCAAACTTATTTGAACGTGACTTTCTTCCCTTACAATGTTTTATCTAATATCCTGCATAATGCACTTTAAGAAATGCTTCACAGTGGCTTCCAACTGAGGAAGCCTGAAATTCTCAAGATTGTCAAGCTTGGTGTGGGGGCTGCTCATCTGGCATTGAGCACTCTCGAGGTTGTGCTGCTGCCATCATGAATACAGGAACACATATGCACATATTCGTATCTGCAACCACCACTGAAGCAAAGAGGGATGAGCAAATTTTGGAACTAGCCTGGGTTTGTATTTTTAAGGAAAAAAAGGCAGGGGGAAAAAAAAAAACAGTAGAGAGTTGATGTTTGCAGATTAGCCTTCCCAATTATGACTGGGAGTGACTCAGAAGGTCCATGACTCACACTAACTTGTCTTTTGTTGAGACTTGAATCTGCAAGCACTGGGAAGCGGGTGTATGGAGGTAGGCTCCTTAGCCAGTGAGTGAGCCCACCCACTACCAGGATTCACATCTCAATGCAGGTCTCTTGTTCTCAGCATACACAGCAATTCTCTTGAATTTACTAATAGACCTAAGTGAATTTTATGGGGAAATTACATTCAATATTAGAATTAGTTAAGGTTTAAAGACATATCCCCTCTTACGTATCCAAGATGTACTATACTTGTAGGGTTCTTGGGATGGGGCTGTATCAAAGGCAGTGGATCTCAATTATTTTTTTTTAAATGAGCCCCCACTAGTTGTTGTTGTGAGCTGCCATCAAGTTGCACCTAACTCCTGGCAACCCTATGCACGACGGAATGAAACTCTGCCTGGTCCTGTGACTTCCCTATGATTGGCTGCAGATTGGACTGTTGTGATCCATAGGGTTTTTACTGGCTGATTTTTGAAAGTAAATTGCCAAGCCTTTCTTATTAGTCTGCTTAGTCTGGAAGCTCCGCCAAAACCTGTTTAGCATCATAGCAACACGCAAGCCTTTGCTGACAGATAGGTGGTGGTGACACACGAGGTGCATTGGCTGGGAATTGAACCCAGGTCTCCCACATGGAAGGCAAGAATTCTACCACAGAACAACCAAGGTCTCCAGCCTCCGCACTTAGGCAAGGCAAAAAACTGCTTGACCCACCAACTCCACCTAGTTTCATTTTCCAGCGGAAAAATAAATTAGTGATAATTTGGGGGAGAGTGGGTTATGTATACATTTCCTTTAGCATTGGAGTATGGATGGTTCACATTTGAATCACAATGTATACATGTCTTAGATTCTAGTTATTGGAAAATTACAGCCCCAGAATACTTGTTGATGTAAAAAAGGTTCAGTATACTCTGTAGGGTTTACCAAGCAAACCACAACAAAATAAACTGATAATGATAAAGTTAACAGTAATTCATAATTAAAAAGTAATGATAACAGCAATTAAAAACCACAACCAACTCAAGGCAACACTGATGATGTGCTGATAACAAAGAATTCTTCTCCGAGATGTCAGAAATGTCAATTCTGTGCGTGCACATGTGAAATAGGAGCTTTTAAATATAGTAGACAAGCACTGAATGGCAGCTGGACTTCATAGCAAAATCCTGCAGGGTATTCGGTAACCGCCCCATGGGAGAAAGATGTGACAGTCTGCTTCCGTAAAGATTGCAACCTTGGAAACCCTATGGGGCAGTTCTACTCTGTCCTATAGGGTCACTATGAGTAGGAATGGGCTCAACGGCAATGAGTTTTTTTTAATACTTCCTCAGATTACAGATTAGTAGTCCTAGTAATATGTAAAAACAAAAGCTTAATCAAACTGCACACAATTCACCATGATAATCAAAGGGAGGACCTTTTTTTTTTTTTTTTTTTAAATTCAGTTCAGGGCACATGAGAACGTCTCTGGTAACACACCTGCCCCTGCCCCCCTATAGGTCTCAGTCTCTACTTTTGAAATCACGATTGAGGCAGCATTACCTCCTTCTGCTAGGGCTTTCATTTTTTCATTCCCTAGCCCAGGTAGACAGGAGATGTGCATTTGGATTTACAACATGCGCACACTCTCATTTTAAAATGTAAAAGGATTTAAAAAAAAATGTTGTTAGGTGCTGTTGAGTTGATTTTGACTCCGACCCCATGTGACAGAGCAGTACTGCTCCATAGGGTTTCCTAGGCTGTAACCTTTACAGAAGCAGATCGCCATGTCTTTCTCCCACAGAGCTGCTGGGTGGGTTCAAACTGCCAACCTTTCGGTTAGCAGCCGAGCACTTAACCATCACACCATCAGGGACTCCATTTTAAAAATACCCAATGTAAAACAATCTCCAAGGTATAATGGTAAGTGAAAAAAGCAATGTACATGACAATATGTATAATATTCTATTTATGTAAGAAAAAACAATGAAAATTTATATATATATGTTCATGTTTTACATGCCTAAAGTATTTCTGGAGGTATACATAAGAAATCGATCAGAACAGTTATGTCTGGGGAGAGGTATCGGTTGCTGCGGGGAGAGACTTAGGTTTTTTCACTAGGTACCTGTGATGGTTAAGATTGTGGTCAACTTGGCTGAGCCATGATTCTCAGTGTTTTGGCAGTCATATAATGTGATCACTTCCCTATTGAGATTTGATATGTGATCACCCCCATGATGGGATCTGCTGTGAGCAGCCAATCAGTTGAGCGTGTAGCCTGCATCTGAATATAAGCGGACATTCTGGCTTTTGCCTGCTCTGGATCCTGCAGCTGGCTCCCGTTTGTCTGACCTCTGGTTTTTGGGACTTGAGCTAGCAGCTTACCTGCAGTCTTGCCTGCCAATCTTGGGATTCATCGATCTTTACAACCTGTGAGCAAGAGTCCTGCTCTCTGGTCTGCTGATCTTGGGTTCGCCAGCCCCTGTGGCTATGTGAATCAGAAGAAGCCTCTATCTTGACTCACTGACTTGGGACATTCCAGCCTCTACAACTGCGTGAGCCATTTCCTTGATATAAATCTCTCTCTATATATATTTATACGCTTTACTGGTTTTGCTTCTCTAGAGAACTCAGCCTAAGACAGTACCCACTTGTGCTTTTTGAATTTTGTACCATTTATTCATTACCTGTTAAATATATTGATACCTTTACATTTAAAAAGAGAAAAGAAAAAGAAAATTACCCAGTAAGCCTATGGAGACTTGATTTTTGTCTTGCTTTCTTTTTTTAAACAGATGAAGGTTAAGATTAGTTTACTTATTGTTCTGATATCTTTTTTGTTTTTCTCACTGAACAGTTAATACACATATTGTTTTATGACAATGGTTAACAACCCCACAACATGTCAACACTGTCCCTTTTCAACCTTGGGTTCCCTATTACCAGCTTTCCTGTCCCCTCCTGCCTTCTAGTCCTTGCCCCTGGACTGCTGTGCCCCTTCAGTCTTGTTTTGTTTTATGGGGCTGTCTAATCTTTGGCTGAATGGTGAACGTTGGGAATGACTTCATTACTGAGCTAGAAGGGCGTCTGGGAGCCATACTCTCAGGGTTTCTCTAGTCTCTGTGAGGCTGATAAGTCTGGTCTCTTTTTTGTGAGTTAGAATTTTGTTCTACATTTTTCTCCAGTTCTGTCTGGGACCCTCTGTTGTGATCCCTGTCAGAGCAGTCAGTGGTGGTAGCCGGGCACCATCTAGTTGTACTGGACTCAGTCTGGTGGAGGACGTGATAGTTGTGGTCCACTAGTCCTTTCGACTAATCTTTTCCTTGTACCTTGTTTTCTTCATTCTCTCTTGCTCCTGAAGTGGTGAGACCAGTGGAGTATCTTAGATGGCTGCCCACAGGCTTTTAAGACCCCAGATGCTACTCACCAACGTAGGATGCAGAATACTTTCTTTATAAACTGTGTTATGCCAATTGAGCTAGATGTTCCCTGAGACCATGGTCCCCACAGCCCTCAGCCCAGCAATTCAGTCTCTCAGGAGTTTGGATGTGTCTATGTCTGATGCCTTTTGCCCCCTTCAAAAACGTTAGCATTTATTAAGTAGAAGATCCCAGAATTTAAAAGAAAACTTCTAAATGAGACAACAGGGTTATAAAACCAGGCCTAGGCCCAGGCCATGGGGTTCTGGACTGAGGCAAAGACCTCAGCTCTGAAACAGAATTTTCTGATAAATTAGACCTCTTATTGAAAAACTTTCTGAACATTCCAATATGCTTTCATATTATATGTATGTAAATATACAAGGGGGTGCTCTTAATAAGGGCCTGTGTATGTTTGCAGCTTGCGGGCGGGGGGCAAGGGGGAAGACAAAAAAGGAGACAAAAACTTTTCCAGCAAAGCGTGTTTAAATGAATGCATTCCTCTTATTTCATACCGCTTTAGTATTGCTCAAGGAGACAAAGCAATTATTAATCTTGATTTGCTATCAGGAATTTAAAAGAGAGCAAACAGAAACATTACGCTGCTTAGTGTTTCCTAATGAAAAACATAATATTCACTAATTATGTAAATAAAAAATTGTGTTCTTTTACATAAACGGACACAAGAGAGTACGCCGCCTTTACATTTTCAAAGCTCATCGTGACAACTTAGTAACAATTCCTTCTTAGCACAAAATATCCAGAGAAATTGCAGTTTATCTAAGTTTTATGGGCTCTGAGTTACTGCAGATAGACTGTGAGAAATGATGAGAGAGCTGAATGGAATGTTTTAGACAATACTGGAGGCCTATTGGTGTAGATAAAGATCACAATGAATTCCTTAAACGCATACTAGGGATGGGGGCTTTGTGCAATGGGCCTAAAGTGGTGACAAGGCAGGCACAGTCCCCCAGTGAAAAACAGACAGAGGAAGGTGCACAGGCTGATGTCTGTTTGGTATCTTTATGAAAATTTTACAATGAAGATACATAATATCAACTGTTGTTATTGTGTGCGGTCGAGCTGATTATGACTCATGGTGTTCCCATGTGTTACGGAGTACAACGGCTTCATAAGGTTTTCTTGGTTATAATCTTTGTGGAAGCAGATTGCCAGGCCTTTCTTCCACGGTTTCACTGGGTGAGTTTGAACTGCCAACTTTTCAGTTACCAGCAGAGAGCAAACCGTTTGCAGCCCCCAGAGACCTTCAGTACAAATGATTAATTATTTATTCTAAGGCTTTGGTCAATTTAAGGGTGCAAGTTGTAATCACCATAAACCCCATCTGTCTGTCTCCGTGATCCCCTATATATTAAGTGTGTAAATATTTCCCCATGCTTCCTGCTCCCCTAACTACTCCCTTCAACCCCTTTTCTATACCTACAGAACCCAGCAGCCTGGGACAACTACAGCCCTACATTTCAAAGTTGGGTTCATGAAGAGGAGATACAAGTAACCACAAGCCCTTGAGTAACCCACGCAAGGAAGCCGCTCGACTTTGGTCTAAATGACTTACATTTTTCCTCGCCTGAATTAGCCGGTAATTGTATGTGGGCAGACTTAGCCAGAAATGGTCTAAATGATCAATTAGAAGGCAAAAAGGAGTTCCTTTCTTTAAAGTTCGAGGGTCTCTGTTGAAGAGCCCTACTTTCCAAGTGATGCTCACATGGGCCTGCGCCCAGCTCTCTGCCTGCCTGAATAGATTGTACATTTGCCTAACGATAATGAACTGAGTACTTATTTTGCAGGAAAATATAGGGCATTTCCATTACATGCAATCAAGCAAAAAGGCTGCAAAATGTGCCACTCCATTAATTCTAAACAGAATCCTTCCCAAATGTCACCCTGAAATCAGAATATGGGTTATTACAAATCTGAAGGAATTAAGAGTAATTTTCATTTGCACAAAGGATTTGAGGGACATGACTCCTGCCACACACACACTATTAATCGGGTTAAATTTGATTTGCCAATTTCAAAGTGGATCAGTAAGCCCTGGTCTTGCCTGCCCTGGTGGTGAGATCTGTGGGCTCACATCCTCTCTGAGGACTCACACACACACAAACACACACACACACACACACACACAACTTTACAATGCACCAAGCATGGGAAGTAATTGGCTAATTATTAACAAATACGTTGTTCAAAGAGGAAAAGCAAACCCCAGCTTCTGGTAAGTCGCTGAACCTCTCTAAGCCTCAGTTTCCTCATCTGTAAAAGGGGACTATAACACCTACTTCAGTGGGAGTCATGAGAAGTAATTGAGCTAGAGTACATCAGAACACCTAGTGTGGTACCCAGTACATAGTTACACTCATTAAATGGTAACTATTATCGTTAATTTTCATCTCTGGCATCTGTCTTTTGCTGAAGCTAGCTCTCAAACCATACTGAGGGAAATCTGGACCTGGCACTACAATGGGGACAACCTTCCCAGGCCACTGCTGGGTCAGTCCCCAGGCTCTGGGAGGTCTGGCCAGCCTACTGAGTTATTGATCATTTCCTTCCTAATTTCGATTCCCAGTATCACTGGGTTGTAGCTGGACTTGTGGGAGAGCACAGAGTAGGAGACAGGAATAAGCAGGTTAAGGCGGTTTGGAGGATGGTCCAATCTGCCTGCAGCAAGAACTTCTGGGCAGCGGGGAGCCCAGGGTGGCCCCTCACTCCACATTCCGGTACTTGGTGAAGAGGTTGTACAGCACTCGCAGCGTGGACTTCAGGTCACAGTTGACAATGTCTGTACAGGAAACAAAACCCACACATTGCTTCAGTGGGCCAGATTTGGCATCCATTGTTTCCTTCATCGGCCACCCACCCCTGTGTGTCCAGCAGGGCCCTGGGTGATTGCTGTGCTCGCCCACAGCACATCATCCAGTGTTCTTGAGGAACAACCTGATCTGCTGGGAGGGAAGAGTATCCTTTTGAGGTAATGAGGGGCAGGTGGCTGTTGAAGGATGGGCAGAATGTGTAGTTAGAATTCAGAGCAGGGGGCTGAGAGGGGCAGAGGTGCTGGGCACAGGGCCTCACCTCTCACCAAAATAAAGCAGATGTCAGAGCATGCAGGCTTCACTCTAGAAGTAGCATCTCTAGGTAAGAGGGTCACTCGCCCTGACCCTGTCACCCCAAGTCTCACCTGTCCTTGGGGGCCCCCTCTTTCTGCTTCCAGCCTCTACCACAGAGCTTGCCATGAGAGACAGATAGGAGAGAGCCTCAGGCTACGGGAGGAGGATGGAGAGTTAGGATTCAAGGTGCCTCTCTCCCAGAGAAGAGAAGGCCCCTAGAGGACAGGACCCTACTTGGCAGAGAAGGGGGCCTGGCAGGGGGTGGGGGGTTACTGAGTAAATATGTGTCACTGGGGGGGACAGACAGATTCAGATTAAGAATAGAGCAACGCAGATGGGTTTGAAGTTCTAAAAGCAGGCTGAGGAATTGAACTTTATTCTCAGGAGAGTTCCACCGGGGCTCCTGAGTTTTTAGGCAACCATTTCCTCTGTCCCCTCCTTCTTTGTAACCATCCATCCATCCATCCATCCACCCACCCACCCATCCATCCATTCATCCACCCACCCACCCACCCACCCATCCATCCATCCATCCATCCATCCGTCCATCCAACCATCCACCCACCCACCCATCCATCCATCCATCCATCCATCCATTTACTGATCGATCGCCTTCTTCTCTGGCTACTCCTCTAACCCGCTGCTGGTTCCTTTGCCTTTTCCTTCCCCTGAAAAGGCCCAGTCTTCTCTTGTCCCTCTACACTCCCCCCCTTGGATAGCCTTCCTTTAAAGAACTGGAGTAAACAGATAAGTTAAAAAAAACCCAATAAACTCTGTCTACTGTTTAGGAATACATAGTTAGGTAATAAAATTATAAGGCAAAAGGCTTATGACTAAGTTAGGATAGTAGTTATCTTTAGGAAGAGGAAGAGGATTATATTCAAAATTAGCATGGGGTATAGGGTCACTCAAAGGAGACCTGGTGGCACAGTGGTTAAGCGCTTGCCTGCTAACTGGAAGGTCAGCGGTTAGAACCCACCAGCCACTCTGTGGGAGAAAGATGTGGTAGTCTGCTTCCATAAAGATTACAGCCTTGGAAACCCTACGGGGCAGTTCTACTATGTCCTATAGTGTTGCTGTAAGTTGGAATCGACTCAATGGCAATGGGTTTTGGGTTTATACGGTCACTATGAGTTGGAGTCGACTCAACAGAGTCACACAACAACAACAAAGTTGGAAGGAACTCTGGGGACTGGCATTATTCTTTTTCTTGACCTGGGTAGTGGTTACATGCATGGTGGTTCACTTTATGTTTCACTAACCTGTATACTTCGTGTTATGTTCCTTTCTACCTCCACCTTGGACTGTCTGAGCTGTCCTGTTTGGTTCAAGTGCCTGGCCCAGTACCTGTCATGCATTGACCCTCAAAAGATATTAACAGATAAATGAATGGATGACTGCCAAGTGTCCTGGGAGGCAAGGAAGAGAATTCCAGCAAGAGGGCATGGTCAATAGTACCACATGCTCTCAAGACAGTAAGGAGGTTAGGGTTGAAAAGGCATCCCATGAGACATGGCTCTATCAGGTGGCCTGGGTGGAGGTAAAGTGTTAAAAACAGAGTGGGTACAGAAGAAGTAGAGGCTGTGGGCATGGGTTACAAATGAAGGATGTAGGGGTCTGATGAAGGACAGATAAGGATGGAGGTAGGAGGATTTTTTTCTCTTTTTAAAGGTGGGTGAGTTCTGAGGTTGCTAGACAACACATTGACTATGGGAGAGTATCTCAACTGACTGTTTAATTTCATTTTAATGTCCACTTTTTTGTTTTGTTTTTTAAACAGTTTTCTTGAGATATAATTCACACTCTATGCAATTCATCCACTTAAAGTATACAAGTCAATGGCTTTTAATATATTCAAAGGTATGTGCGACTATCACCACAGTCAATTTTAGAACGTTTACATCACCTCAAAAAGAAACCTTGTACTCTTGATTAACACGCTCAGCTGCTAACCAAAGGGGTTAGAGGTTTGAGTCCACCCAGAGGCTACTCGGAAGAAAGGCCTGGTGATCTACTTCTGAAAAATCAGCCATCGGAAACCCTGTGGAGCACAGTTCTACTGACATACATGCGGTGCCATGTGTCAGAACGGATTCAACAGGTTTATAGGGTCACTATGAGTTGGAGTCGACTCAACCGAGTCACACAACAACAACAAAGTTGGAAGGAACTCTGGGGACTGGCATTATTCTTTTTCTTGACCTGGGGGAACCCTTTAGATATCACTGACCTATAACCCCATTTCCCTTCCATCCCCAGCCTTAAGTACCCACTAATCTACTTTCTCTATAGATTCCTCTCTTCTAGACTAAGGTTTGAAGCCCATATTCACTCTAGCTGTGTGATCCTGGTGAAGTCATTTAACTTCTCTAAATTGGTTTGCTCATATTAAGTGCTTCCCACTTTCTCATCTTTGCCTGTTAGTAGAGTTGCTATGTATGGCCATGCAGTTTGTACACTACACCACTCCAGGGGGGTCCATTCATACCGACTAAGCACTGCTCCTTGGGAAATCTGAGTTGCTTCTTTCTATAGGCCATCACAGCCAGCTGGGCCCATGAAGAGGGGAAGACTGCATCAGACATACTGCATATCATGTGTTCTTATCAAGAAAGCCAATGGCCACCCAGGTTGTCCCAGGAAGGCCAGTAGGCAGGTGGGTGACTGGCAATCTCAGCCAGGAAAGAGGCTGCAGATTCTTGGGAATGAACTGTGACTCCATGCTACATAAACTGAGCCTCTTTAAAGCCCTGGCTTAACAAATTGTGCCATTAGCAACTCTGGACTGCTCTGATTCCTTCTGTGTGCTGGCCCAGGGCCTCTCTCTGGGAGCAGATGTGAGGGCTGTGAGGTTCCGGGTTAGAGACAACCAAAGCCGAGGCTGTCTGTCTAGCTGGGGCCAAGGAAAAGACAAATCAGACTCCAGGGAGGAAACAGGGTTTGGTCAGGGGTAAACCAAACCAAACTTGTGGCCGTCAAGTTGATTTAGATTCACAGTGACCCTACAGGTCAGAGGAGAACCGCCCCATAGGGTTTCCAAGGAGCGGCTGGTGGATTTGAACTGTCGACCTTTTGCTTAGCAGCTGAGCTTTTAATTGCTGTGTCACCAGGGCTCCCTGGTCAGGGGTAAGGGTTCAATTTTTCTTCCTCTCACCCAGGGGCATTAGAGGACCATCCAAAATGTGCTAATGGTTCTCTATATGATACAAAAGTCAAAGGAAGGAGGGCAAACCGCCTTAACAGCAGAAAACCAGTCTTCACACAGAGGGACACATCCCTGGGTGGCCACGTCCTCCATGAACCCATTTGTGACATCTCAGTCTTCCTCATCCCAGAGTGACGCAGTCTCACTGAGGCCCCTTCTCTGAAGCATTACCCCAAGGCCCCTGACCAAGGTGGGGAAGACACCTGGTGACTCAGTGCCACCAGCTGGTGAAGGCTGGAATATGAGCTGCCACAAGCCTGCTACTAGAGGTGAGCCAGGTCCCAAATGGTCCATTGTGTTTCAGCCTCCAGCCTCCCTCCCCACTGGATCTATCTCACTTCCTTGTCTGCCCCATGTTCACCACTGGGACAGGATCCGTGCTTGGGAGATGGGTCACTTTGCTAGTGGCCAACCACCCTATCTGATTCATTTGCTATTTTCTTCACCTGCAAAAGACGCTGTTGCTGTCAAGTTGATTCTGACTCATAGCAACCCTACAGAACAGAGTAGAACTGCTCCATAGGGTTTCCAAGGAGCAGCTGGTGGATACGAACCACTGACCTTTTGATTAGCAGTCTAAGCTCTTAACCACTGTGCCACCAGGGCTCCATTTTCTTCACATACCCACTCCCCCCAAAATTATAAATGTGACAAACATCCGGAAAAGTGCATGTAACATATATGTACAGTTTTAAATACTTCGGAAGAGAATCCCCATGTAACCATCGCCCAGATAAAAAAAGTCAACACCCCAGAAGCCCCTCCCGCCCCTACCACTCACTCCATTCCTGATCCCAACCTTCTCTCATCCCTAAAGATAACCACTGTCTTGACTTTTAAGGTGATTACTTACTTTCCTTGTTTTTCTTCATAGTTCTACTGTTAATACATTTACCCTTAAAACAGCAGATTTTAGTTTTACCTGTTTTTACACTTTATATAAATGGAGTCATACTACATGTATTCTTTTATGATTTGCTTTTTTTTATTACTCAAAATTATGTTTATAAGATCTATTAATATTGCTGCATGTAACTGTTCATTTTTAAATAGTTTTATAGAGGTATAATCATACACCTTCTCCTCACTTATGGACTATCTTGTTATCCGACATTTTGCATTTATGACAATAGTAAAAAAATATACTATCCAGCTATTTCACACATTAATGATGTACGTCTGGCAGTAACAAATGCTGAGATGCGAGGTGAGTTAACGGTGGCTTTGATGGTTAAGGTTATTCGTCAGATTGACTGGGCCATGATTCTCAGTGGTTTCGCTGTTATGTAATGCTATAATTTGGCAGTTATGTAATGATGCAGTCATCCTCCATTTTGTGATCTGATGTGGTCATCCTCCATTTTCATATAACACCAATTTCACATAACAACCTGGTCTTTGGGAGATAAGTGAGGCGAAGGTGTAATTATCCAACTAAAATTCTGTAGTTTTTCAAGAATAAAGGTTTCTCAATTTGTTACCTACCTCTGGTAGATTTTTCAATGCTCTGAAATGGCCTTTTTTTTTAAGATTTAAAAAAATTTTTATTGTGTTTTAGGTGAAAGTTTATAGCACAAATTGACATTGGTTGCAATCTCTGCAATGTCTTGGCACTCTCTCCCTTTCCCTTTACATACCAGGATCCCCAAATCCATTCGCCCAGTTTTCCTGTCTTCTCGTCTTTGCTTTTGGGCAGGTGTTACCCAATAGGTCTCCTATACTTGATTGAACTAAGAAGCACATTCCGCATGTGTGTTGTTTCTTTTATAGGTCTGTCTAATCTTTGGTTGAAAGGTGAACTTTGGGAGTGGCTTCAGTTCTGAGTTAGCAGAGTGTCTAGGAGCCACAGTCTTTGGGGTTCCTCCAGTCTCCATGAGAACAGTAAGTCTGGTCTTTTTTTGTGAATTTGAATTGTGTTCTACATTTTTTTCCTGCTTTGTCCAGGATCCTCTATTGTGATCCCTGTCAGAACAGTTGGTGGTGGTAGCTGGGCACCATCTAGTTCTTCTGGTCTCAGGCTGGTGGAGGGTGTGGTTCATGTGGTCCATTAGTCCTTTGGACTTATTTTTCCTTGTGTCTTTAGTTTTCTTTGTTCTCTGCTCCAGATGGCATGGGACCAATAGATGTATCTTAGATGGCCGCTAGCAAGCTTTTAAGACCCCAGACACTCCTCACCAAAATGGTTGTTTTTGATAATTTTTTCCAGTTTTATACTTTTTTTGCAGACTAATAATTGATTTCTTCACACTATAATAACTGCAAGTCCCTCCTCTGACTTCTCAGTTCATTCTCTTTTATTGTCCTTGTTGTAAATAATCCATTGTATGATTATTTAGCTGTTCTACTGGGGAAGTACATTCCAGGTTAGACTATCACAGATGTTCTTGTAATTGTCTCCTGATACGTGGACATGCATACCTATGAGTGGAATTGCTGGGTCATAGGTTGTATTAGTTTTCTATTTCTGCTGTAACAAAGTTGGTGGCTTGAAACAACATAAATTTATTATCTTACAGCTCTGAAGGTCAAAGTCTAACATGAGTCTCACTGGGCTAAAATCAAGCTATTGGCAGGGTTGTGTTCCTTCTGGAGGTTCTAGCGGAGAATCTATTTCCTTGCCTTTTCCAGCCTTTTCCAGGCTGCCTACGTTCCCTGGCTCATGGTTGGGCTACTTCCATCTTCAAAGCCAGCAATGGCCAGGTGACTCTTTCTTATGCTGCATCACTCTGACCTTGACTTTTCTACCTCAAAGGACTCTTGTGATTACATTGGGCACACCTGGATAATCCAGGATAATCTCCCCATCTCAAAGTCATTAACGTAAATCACAACTGCATAGTTCTTTTTGTCATATAATATATTCACAGGTTCCAGGGATTAGGACATGGACATCTTTGAGGGTTCATTATTCTGCCTACCACATAGGCTGTTACAGATCTTCAAGTGTATTAGATAAGGACAAACTGTTTTCTAAATGGTTGTATCAATTTATACTCACACCAGCAATTTCTGTTGCTCCACATCCTTGCTAACACTTTGTATTATTGGAGCGTTAACTTTTTGCCTGTCTGATTCTGTACACTATCTCCTAGGAGAGTGGGGATGCGGTGTTGAACCATTTCCCATATTACCAGTCACTGACCAAGTCCTTCCCCAAATTAACTGATCATCTGGAACTAAGCAGCCATCACCTGCCTGTTTTTCAGGATTGCTTGTAGTAGGCAGGCCCCACCTACTAGACTCCTTACATTTTCAGTATTCCATCAGCCTGTTGGCTGTTTAATGGATTCAGTCCTGCTTGGTACTAGATTCCACTGAGTATATCACCCTGCCTGTCAAGTTGGTGTCTTAATGAAATTTGATGATGAGTCTGCTTGAATGGCGATAACAGGATAAACCAAAAAACCAAACCCACTACTGCTGAGTCAATTCTGACTCATAGTGACCCTATAGGACAGAGAAGAACTGCCCCACAGGGTTTTGAAGGCTGTAAATCTTTACAGAAGCAGACTGCTACATGTTTCTCCTGCAGAGTGGCTGGTGGGTTTGAACTGCTGACCTTTTGGTCAGCACCACCAGAGCTCTAATAACAGGATAGGTGTGCATATATGATGACATGTGGTGTCCTAAATAAAAAAGCCAACAATTTCAAGCCAATAAATCAACTGCACCATTGGTCATGGACTTGAACTTGGCTTACACTACTTAGGGTACTAGGAGGTTTTGAGGCTTGGGCAAGAAGGGTCCTTTGACATGCAAATCCAAAGCTTTCCAGGAGGTTTCAAGGTACAACAGAGACTTAAGTGTCAAACAACAGAGAATGCATTTTCTTGACTTTAAAAACATTCTGCCATGAAAAATGCCTCCATCACAGCCAATCTGATTTTGAGACACACTCAAAGAATTGCCCACGCTGGTGCCTCTTTTAAACTTTGCAGCATTTACTACTGAATCTCACTTTTCAGGTAGAAGCACAGATACCAGAAGGAGTATGGGGGTACACCTCTCAAAAAGTACAATTTCACAAAGTACAATTTCAATTATCTTTTGTGCACTGGAAATTTTCAGCATGGGCATGATGCCCAGTATAACAACAAATAAAACAGATGTGTTTTTTCATTTGCATTGGTCAGAAAGTTTCACATTAAGCAGCTCAATAATTCTACAAGAAATGTCATCTATATGCAGACACATCCCTATAGACTGATACCGGGAAAATTGTCTAACCTGAGGGAAATGCATGCCTGAAAACTGAAGTATCAGAAGAAATACAGACAGTCTGTAATCAGGAAGTTTCACATTAAGCAGCTCAATAGAATGGAAACAGAAATGTTGGCCAGAACTCTTCCACTATGTCTGTCAGTCCTGGAAGGTCAGGATGTTCATCATCAGGCCACAGAACGCCAAGAGTCCATTTCTGATGGCATCAGGATAGTTAGTGTGGCCTCAGCCAGGGAGAGAGCCCCCAAGGGGATACCAGCTTTGTTACCCTTCCCCAGAGGTAGCCAGGTGCTTAGAACAAGGTGGCAATAAATGAGAATGAGGGATTGGTCTTTGTTGGGTACAGTTGATAATTACAGAGGTCTGGAGTGAGTCATAAGGCAAGGACCAACCAATTTCTTCACAAGCCACCTCTTTCGTCTGGTGCTTTCTCCTCTAGTTTTCTAAATAAAGGCATTTCCACAGTTTCTGTCCCTAAACCTCTTCTTTTCTCTACAAGCTTTCCTGCTGTTCCATCCTTTTCTGGTATGTCAGGTGTCACCATTAAGTAGATTTCCAATTATATAACCACACTCCTGAGTCACCCCTGAACTCCAGTTCTGCTTGGTCAATACCTAGGTACCAACTTCATCGTTCCCCCAACTGGCATTATCATGTCCCCTCTCAAGTTTGTTTTTCCTCCTGGGTTCTCCAATGATGCAGACGGTGCCTCACATCTAAACATCTGTTCTTTACACTACCTTCCAAATTATCTTTCTGGAAGAGAGCTCTGATCACATCACATATCTGCTCAAGAACCTTCCATGACTCCCACTGCTTATGGAATAAAGTTGAAACTCCCTGTCTTGGCATCAAGTCCCTCTAGGACCAAACACTAGCTTGCGTCATCATCATATCCCGTTGCTGATTCATACTCTTAACATTCCAACAGCCAAATAGTACCTTTTTACATTTCTTATTAGGTGCCAGGTGCTGTGCATTAGGTACCATCATATTTAATCTTGTAAGGTACATATCACTAGAAGTCCCATTTTATAGACATGAAAAATAGGCTCAGAGAAGGTAAGTGAGTTGCTCAAGCCCACACAGCTGGTGAGGTGGGCACTGGAACCCAGGGCTGTCATGGGCTTAGCCACATGCTTTGCTGTCTCACAAGGTGAGGTCCTCCCCACTCCCCAGGGGGGACTTTTGTCTGCTGGCATCCTGTTTGAGATGCTCACTCCTCTACCCTAATTTCTACACATCAAAGCCCTCCCTGATTCTTATGGTTAAGCCCAACTGTCACCATCCCCAACAAACCTTCCCTCACCATAGACAGAAGTGATCTCACCTCCTTAATTCTCATAACCTCTTTGTTGTACCTGTTTCACAGCAGTTGTCATAACTGTCATTCTATTTCAGTCTGTTTTGGTGACCGGGGGCATCTTGTCTCTCCCTTGGCTGGCTGCAAGTGCCTTGAGGTCAGGGACCGTCTTACCGCTCGCTCTTGGTATATCATGATCTTGAGGTCGTCAGACCCATAAGACAGTCAGTGAATGACTCCCTCTATGTGGAGGTTTGGGTGGAAAATCTTGGAGCAGAGCACCAATGGGGCCTGAAAGCACACCACTCCTGTTTTTTCACTTGCCTCTAAACAACCAGGAAAGTGCAAGCAAAAGGACCCATCAACGACATTCTCAACGTTCCAATTTGATGTAAACAGAAAATGACCTGCAACACAGTGCTGACTCACCAGCGCTGGTAAAATGGAATGTTTCAGTCAGCAAATGGCAGGAAATAAACACTTGTACCAAGAAGACTACCAAGAGAAATGTGTCTCCTACACTCACAAATATACACACTCCAAGCGAAAGCACACGAGGGTTGCTGGAGGATTTTGCTCCTTTTGCATTTTTTTCCAGTTTATATTTGCAAACCCAACCCCACAAATCAAGCCTTGTCCTCAGGCAGAGTTGGAGTGGCAAAGCTCTCCATCTGTCAGGAGTGGAAGGCAATTATGCCTAATGTAGAGCTGCCTGTACCAACTCCTGCACCATCACCCTGACTGGCTGGGAGGCAGCCCTTTGGTAGGTCAGCCCCCTGCCAAGGGACAGAAGCAGCAGGAAATCTGGGCACAAGGGAGTATCTATCTGCAACAGCACCACAGCCGTGCTCCACACATCTTCTTGGGCCCTGATCCCCGTGGATGTGGTGTGAGAGGTTACAGATTCTTGTTCCCACAGCTGTGGGATCTGCAGCTTACGAAGGGTCTCTAAGACTGAGCATCTGCTACCAGTCCTACTCTCCCCTGCAAATGGCAAAGAAGGCTTTGGAAAGAAACTCTTCTCTCTGTCACACAATAGGAGCCTTCCCCTGTGCCCTGAACCTTCGTGCAGGGAGATCTCACCCCCTTGTCACAACCCAAGGACCAAGCCCAGAAAAGAGTCAGGTACCTTCTGGCCGTGGTTTTGGCTTTTCCAACCCTCCATCTTGCATGAGCTCAAAGGCAAAGGAGACATTCAAGACCTGGGGAGAGAAAAGAGACACGCAGTGAATAAGTCAGTGTGCACTCATTCCTAGATCCTTGGGTTCCCCAGGAGCTGCCTCTGGGAAGTGAAGAAACCCAGCACTCCAGCCAGAGGCTGAGTTCGGAGGTGGCCAAACTTTGAAGGAGAAAAGTGGCTACTGAAATGGGTGGGCCACGTGGACTGTGACCTTGCTGATTCCAGCCTGCCGTTGATAAAGCATTCTTGAGGAAGTGCAACACCCTCTTTCTGTGCCACTATTTGCCTCTGCCAACTTCCAGGACTTTAAACTCAGGGTGTCAGTGCACACACTTGAAAGGATCAGACTGCAGACACGTGCAAGAAGCAGAAAAGGGATTTTGCATTGGACCAAATGCCCCTGGTCCAGGCAGCAGGCTGAGGCCGCCTATGAGAGGTCACCATGGCTTGGCTGGGTGTGGACCTCAGGTCTAACGTGCCTTGTGACCGCCTTCCCTTCCCTGCCACCTCAGGGCAGAGAAGAGGCTGGGCTGTGGTGCTCGGCAGGAGCGTATGGCCAGCGCTGCAGGGGGAGGGAAAGGCTGATCAGGATGCTCAGTGGTGTGAGGTAGCTCCTTCCCAGCTCAGCTGCTCATACGAATGGGTGCCCACCTCCAGCCACTGAAGACCGTGGACCAGAGGGGAAGCTGCTCTCCTTCTCCTGGACAGACCCAGGGTAGGTGTGGTAGATGAGTCAGGGGATGGGCTAGGGACCTCCCTTGACATATCCTCCCCTTACCTTCTGTTCAAAGCTGTCCGGGGTCAGGAAGAAGCTGTGCAGGGGCACAAAGTAGCCCTCCAGGAGCCCCATGAGCAGCACCAGGTAGACACCATCTGCAAACTGGAGGGAAAGCCAGGTGAAGGCACTGGACTCCTGAGCTTCCTAGCCCCACTAGCTTCCCTGTTGCCCCCTCCCCCAACAAAACAAAAAGCTCCTTGCCCAGGCAGCTGATGGTGGCGGATGGGGGACTGTGGCCCGAGGCAGGGAGGTTTGCTCTGCAACAAGCTGCCCCAGGTCTAGCTGGCCTCGCACAGGAGCCTCAAGTCCACAGTCCTGATCTCAGCTGATTCAGCATTTATTGAGCACTGACTGTGTACCAAGCCCTGACTGTGTACCAAGTCACTGGGACTACAGAAATGGGCCAGGTGTGGCTCCTGCCCTCAAAAAGCTCACAGTCCAGTGCAGAGACTGCTGTGGAGGCAATGTGGTAATTGCTCCGATGGAGGGAAGTGCCTTGACCTGAGTGAGATTGACAAAGATCACCCTGCTCATATGGGGCCATCGGGGAAGGCTTCTGCAGGGCCACTGTCTGAAGACCTGAGGGATGAGACCAGAGGGAGGAGGGAAAGATGTCCAAGGCAAATGGCATGAGGCTAGCAGAGGTGACTTCTGCTTTCTGAACAGAGAAGAACTCTAGAGTCATATAGGCCTGGGCATTCTCCTTTCTCACATTTCACTTCATTATCACTTGAATAGAAGGTAGCTGTTACAAGTGTGGGCTCTGAAACCAGGACTCCTGAGTTCAAATTTACCTACTAGCTATGTGACTTGGGCAAGTTACATAACTTCTCTGTGCCTTATTTTTTCTCATCTGTAAAATGGAACTGATGATAGTATAGTATCACTTCACAGCATTACCATGAGGGCTGAACCAGTTAGTATGTGTAAAGTGCCTAGAACACTGCTTGGCATGTAGGAAGCACTTAATAAATATTAACTATTGCTATTACTATCTAGGAAAACAACAAAGTACTCAGGACACAACTTACTGGCTCTTGCTGGCAAGGGAGAACTGTACACCGAGGGCCATGGCCAAAGCTTAGAGTCCAGCCCCTTCCATTAAGGAGCGCAGAGTCCAGACAGGTTGGGGAACCTGGTCCAGCATGCTGATAGGGACTGTAGCTTCCTAGGCTAAGTGCAGAGGACTGCAGGTCTTCCACTCAAAGAAAAGCAAGATTAGTGTGGAGGCAGTGGGGGCCTAAGGGAGGACTGAGGTTTGGAAGGAGCAGGCTCTTTAGGCTATGGAGGATGACTTGAGCAAAGGTATAGAGGTCGGATGCATATCCAGTATTCCAGAACCCTTTCAAGGCAGACTGAGCCACCATATGCTTATGATCACAAACAATAGGTGCTAGAGTTTGCAGAGGCCCAATTTCTTGGAATCATCTTAGAAAGCTTAAAACAACTAGACTGAATTGACTGGAGGGTATGCTGGGCCCAGAGTCTACTCAGACAGCCTTTCTAGGTGACTGGCTGGTGGGCCTGTGGCTCAGTCTTCATAATAGGGATAAGATCCTGAGGACGGGCCTGATCTAGGAGGGGCTGGGAGCAGCTTCCTCCCTGCTTTCTGTCCACCATTCCTTCAACTTTGGACCTAAGCATGAGTCATCCCAGGCTGCCCTAGGGTGGACAATGGGAGAGCAGACCCTAGCATCTGTGTCAAAATCAAGGTCCTCCCAGTGGGAGCTACCTAACTGGGCCTCATTCTTGCTATGACTGGATTGGGTTGGGAATAACAGAATGTAATTTTTCAACTCAGGGGAGGACTCTGGGTTAAGTTAAGGGCTATTCACAGCTCCGAGTGCCACTAAGTTAGACCGCTCCCTCCTCCCCATCCCTAACTGCTAGCGTTAGCAACCTGGTGGTACCACCAGTAAACCAGTTGCCATTGAGTAGATCCTGACTCATGGCGACCCCATGTGTGTCAGAGTACCACTGTTCTCCATAGGGTTTTCCGTGGCTGATTATTTGGAAACAAATCACTAGGCCGGCCTTTCTTCTGAGGTGCCTCTGGGTAGACTAGAACCACCAATCTTTCGGTTAGCTGATGAGTGCATTAACCGTTTGCACCAGCCAATGACTCAGTCTTGGTGATATAGTGGGTAACACCCACAGACAGACACCAGAAGTGCTCAGCAGTGACTCCCTTTGTTAGCACTCCCTGCCCCATGAAAACCAAGGTGAAAGTTCCAGAGCCCACTGGAGGAAAGATCGCTTCTCCATAGTGTTCCCTATTTCCCAAAAGCGTATATGAAGCTCATTCCAGAGTCCACACACACTGGGTTAGAACTTGGCAGCAGACCCAGGGAGTACCCAAGTGCTTGAAAGAAAGCCACATCTTAGAAAGTCATCAAGAATGAAAGGGTGTTGCGATACAAGACAAATTACGCAGTCTCAAAGTATCTCCCCAAAGATTACTTATTAATTATAAAGGGGGAAAAAGGACTTTACAGTGGGAAAATCAAAGTTAACATCACCAGTAATGGGACTAATGGACAAAAGTGCTTCAAACGTCATGCCTAAGAAGAACAGAGCACAAACTTACGTCGTATTCCTACTGAAAATGCATAACCTGAATCTAATCAGGAGGGAAGACATTAGGGGACATTCTATAAAACAAATGGCCTGCACTCTTCAAAAATGTCAACGTGACATAAAGAAAGGCTAAGGAATTATTCTATATTAAAACGAGACTAAAGAGACATGACAACTAAATACAAAGAGTATATGGATGTTCACTGTGACATTCTTGCAAATTTTCAAAACATAAAGTTGGAAAAAAATTCACAGAGAAATTCCATCTGGTTCCCACCCCAGGGGAAAGCTTCAAGGTCAGTGCGGAAGACTCTTCCTGTGAGGTGCGGCGGGACACTTCATACAGTGGCTGTCACATGGCCCTGCCCCCCATCCTGTGCTTGGGGCTGCCACCCACCTGGGTTTCCAGTTCTGTGACTTCCAGGTTCAGTTTATTCAGGTGCTTGTTCACAAATGTGATGAGTGTCTACAAGAGAAGCACAGCCGGGCATTTGAGACGGAGGGTCACCAGGCCATACCCTGAAGGCCACTTCTGTGACTCCACCATGGAGACACAAATCAGTGTGTACACACAGGACAAGGAACCAGGAGCATGGCCAGGGGTCCCTATGCAGAGTTGAGTGCAGATCAGCAGCCTAGGAGGCTGTTTCTGCAGAGCCCCCATGGGTACAGCAGGGGTTGGAGGGGCTGTCTCAGCTTTGCAGTCCCACTCACTGTGGATTCCAATTGGCAGTTTCAGGATGGTGAAAGGAGCAACATTTCACCAAAAGTCGTAAGAGGAAGAACGTCAGGGAGAGTGTCTGAGCCTAGGGTCAGGGAGAGCCTAAGGGAAATTAAGAAGGGGCCAAAGGAGAAATTAACCCACTGGGTCCATCCTTGTTAGATGCAGGACCCTGTGCCCAGGGAGACAGAGAGAGATCTGAGTGAGGAGGCAGGCAAGGCTGGTGTTTGGTGCAGGTGGGAAGTTAAGAGTGCTCACGGCCTCAAAACTTTCAAGTGAGCTATCATCCCGATGGGAGAAGAAAGAGACAGGATAAAGTACCAGTGAGAAGACGACAGGTAAAATGACGTCAAAGGGGAAAGCCCTGCGTTTGCAGAGATTTGATGGTTACACCATTTCAGCAGGAAGCTCGCTGGCTGCAGGGACGGGTTTTCATAATGTTTTGGCTGCATCTCCCTGCCCTGGCTCCCTCCCAGGTACCTCTTTCCCACCTTTTTCACCACATTGAGTTTGTCTGGTGCATGGTCGAACAACGTGTCGAAGGCATCGCGTTCTGGAAAAGAGGAAAACATAAAGTGGGGCAGGAAGACACCTCCTGGGAAGTCCACCCCCAGTCTGGCCCCATGAGCCTTTAACGGCCACATGGTCAGCTACAGATAGGAACTCTTCGGGGTGTGAGACAGTGCTTGCAACTCTGGAATCTGGGTTTGGGGCTGAGATGTGGGGGTCTTTCTCCATGTGTGCACTTACATGTTGGAAACATGTCGACCTTCTATTGAAGGGAAGGGGCTCTATCAGGCAGTTTGACCTGGGATTGGCCATTTCTCTTCACTACTTATGTTCCATTATATCATGACTCAAGGAGTCCTGGTGACGGGACCATTAAGCATTTGGCTGCTAACCAAAAGGTCAGCAGTATGAACCCACCAGCCGCTCTGTGGGTGAAAAGAACTGTGATCTGCTCTCATAAAGATTTCAGTGTAGGAGATCCTATGGGGCAATTCTACTCTGTCATATAGGGTCGCTATGAGTTGACATCGGCATGACAGCACACAACAACAACATAACATTATCGTGACTCAGTCACGGTTCTAAAATGTTTCTGAAGCGTTTTTGAGATAGAATGCTATCTAAATATCCAATCATTTCACCCCCTCTAATTTTCAAAAACAAGACACTCAAGACAAACATCATGGTGGAGTACACAGATAAAAGGACCGAGAGTCAGGGAGCCCCAGGGTAGAACATGAGCTCCTCCTCTGGGTGACCTAGGTCACTTCAACTCTTTGAGCCTCAGTTTCTTCTCCAAACTATCATCTGAAAAATGAAGCTCCCCCTAGGTTGTCATGAGGGTGAAAGGCAAGAATGTATGTGAACGTGCTCTGTAAACTCTATTGATGTGGATTGTTATTAGCATAACTCAAATACTTAAACACATTACCCACAGTAAAAACCAGAATCACAGAAAGTACCAGAGGCCTATGCCCCCTTCAGGGATTTTCCTTGTTCAGCTTCATGTTTCCCAATTGAGAGGTGAAATTGTGGAGGGAGACAGGGAACGAGAGAAGTCTCCAAGACAAATCTGGGTTAGAAGGGTTCATGACTGCAAGGTCTGTCTTCTCCTACTCTTGCACAGATGGATGGGTAACTTTGAGACTGCCAGAAAGGTGACTGTGATCTCTGACATTCACAGACTTAGAAACAAATCCAAAGAACCCTGGGAAATGGGAGAGGTAGGAGCTGTGTGATGGAAGAGGGAGAAGACAGCCTCTAGAAGGGCTGGGCAGAGCAGGGAGAGGGGACAGTCCCTGACTGTGCATATACACCGCTTACTTCACGCCCACAATATGCTTGGAACAAAACTGCCCCGTAAATGCCCAGGCCCATGCAGAAGCCCAGCAAAACCACTGACCACTTCCAAGAGGACTGTGTCAATGTGGGTCATTTTCCTCTTCCTACCAGTAAGCTGTCCCTCCCTCCCTAACTGGTCCTGTCACAGGCTGGTGCAGACACATGCCCAGGCAGCAAGCTTGAGTGCCTGTTCTTCTCAGGGGCCATGGAACAGCTGCTGCAGAATTAACCAGAACCCCATTGCAGCCACCAGCACTGGAGGACAATTTTAGGCAACTCACCATGCCTCCCGGAAAGAGCCCTGGAGGAAAAAGAAAAAGAAAACAGTGTGATTCTTCTCTCCTTGGGCAGTCCTCTGAGAAAACCTCCCATCACTGCTGGAAGCCCACTCCCACCCTGGCTGCTTGGCGCCAGCTTGCCACCTGCCCGCCCTTGGTTGAAGAACTCAAAAACCCTTCTTCCTTGGGAATTGTAATCTGTGCCAAGTTCTCTAATTATTCAGTCTTCATCATATTACTACCTATTTTTCTTCCCTCTGTTATACAGATATACTGGTGTCAGTGCAAAGCCTGGTGTAATGATGCTTAAATGACTATTTCTTGTCTTAAATAAAATCACATTATTGCTTGCAGTTAAGAAAGAATATGGGACTCAGGGGCTCAATATTGCCAAACAAATTTTTGGAGCGGCATTTGCTCAAGCAAACTCCTGCATGTGGAATTGTACTGCCCAGGTTGCTGTGGGTATCTGCTTGGGGAGGTCAGCTTTGTCTCTTGTCCATCCATCCTGTAATGCCCACCAAACAGCACCTGCCATTGACCCAAAGAGGCAGGAACTGTAACTGCACTTGCAGTAAAGAAGCAGCAAAGTATTCAGAGCATAAGCACTGGAGACAGACCACTTAGGTTTTAAATCCCACTGAGCCATTTGCTAGCTGTGTGACCCTGGACAAGTTACTTAACCTCTCTGCACCACAGGTCTCTTACCTCTAAAATGAGGATAATCGTAAACACCTCAGTGGGATGCTATGAGCACTAAATGATTTAATATGTAGAAAGATTTTAGCATAATACCTAGTATATAGTAAATGCTCAATACATTTTTTTCCTTAGTACATGTCTGGTTATTTATTATGATTCTTATTAGTTTATTCCAACTATACACCTTTCACCCACCAAATGATCACCTGGGGGTAGTGTATTGGAAAGAACAATTGACTTGGTGTTAACTGTTGGATGAATCTATGATACAGTCTTCTTCATCACCTTTAGATTTTGGTGTTTTAGGGAATTTAATTATTGCCCTATGTGTTTATTATGATCAATGAGATACAAAGGCACTTCATGATTTGTATTTTGCTTTCATTATTAGGAGATTCCATGTCTACGTCTGTGTGGTAGAGATGGCAGAGACAGAAGAACAATAGAAGCCATAACATGAAGCTGAGAGAGTGTTCTGGAATCTGAAACTTTACACTGCCTGATTCAGGAGTTTCTCATGGGCCATGCTCCTCTCACGTATGTCTTCTTCTTTTCCTGAAGGTGAAATAGGCCAGTCAAGTCCAGCAAGGGGTGGGGCGGGTAGGGGGCAGGACAGTGAGGAATTCTTTTCCTTTCCCAGCAGGCCTTCCCAGGGCACCTTTCCTCCTGCTTCTCATGGAACCAAGGCCAAGAATCGGTGTTGCTCTAACCATCAGCTGGCCCCTCCACTGCCAAGACCAGCCGCTGGAGCGACGTGGAGCCTGCCTGATGGGGTCTACATACACTGGGGTTCTTGGGAAGGGCCAACCCTCATCTCTGCTCCTCCCCCTCAGCCTGAAATGCCCACACCCCAAGGCCTTTTCTAAAGCACAGTACACAATGTAGTCTAGACAGGCAGCATTACTGGGAGGAGGGAGAAGGGAGTTTCCTAGAGATTGGGCAAGGCTTAGAAGATGTGGGTCAGCTGCTGTGCTAGGGAAAACCAGGAAAGGCAGCAATAAAGGGCAGGTGAATGGAAGGAATAGCTGCTACTACATGGAATCCTCACCACCTCTCTGCAGGGTAGAAAAATACTCTCTACTTCAAAGACGAAGAAACCAAGGTCAGAGAGGTTAAGGGACTCACCTAGTAAGCGGGAAAGCCTGAATTTGAACTCAAAATGGGCAGACTTACAGGCCCCTGCTCTTTCCACTGTGCTGCTGTCATTCAAGGGGAACACAGATAACTGGTGGAGGAGCAGGGGTTGCTGAAAACTAACTGCCCGGCTTTCCATGTGCCAGGGCGCAGGCCTGCCCAGCGACCTCAGACTCCCAGACATCAACCTGCTCTTTCTGCTTAAGAACAAAACTCCTCTTTGCCATGGCAAACCTCTTCTATGTTCTGATACTGCAATTTCTTAAAGCACAGGAAAAAGAGAGGGGAAAACAAACAAACAAAAAATGCTAGGGTGGAGAGGGGCCTCTGGGTCATGGCACATGATCAAATAAATCACATTCAGAAAAGGAAGAAAACCGTCCTTTGGAAGATTAACAATTTAAATTCAACCCCAAGTTTATAGCATGATGATTTCATGCTGGTTGGCTTTTTGGGTGCATTTTTTCCTGGAGTGCCATAAAATTAGAATTTTTCAATCACTGTTAATTCCCTCTCCCCACTTCCCCACCCAAGTTTGTACCTTAAGCATTGAGAGGCATGTTTTGAACGCATGGAAAAGGCTAAACCATAATCATTGGCTGAAGTCTAATCCCTCCTGCAATCCCAATAAATGAAAACTAAATATCAGCAAATGGATGAATTTCAGAGAAACATCTGTGTTCCATTACAGAATCGCTGGCAACAATGGTGTTGACATACTCTGTGTTACCAGTTATTTCCTCTTGGATTTGCCGAGACTGGAGGATTCCTTCTCGTTTCTGAAATGGGGGTGGGGAGAGGGGTTGGGAGGAGAAGAGAAAAATATGCTTTAGAAAAATACCAAAAAACTGATTCACATTCCTGATACTGAGAAAGTTAGTGGCGTTTGAGAAATGAACTCAGATGAGATAATGCTAGAAATGAAACGAGGCCCCTGATTTCCTGTTACTGGACTGTACCATTCGTACTTAAAGTGCAATTAGTGCTTAGTCCAAACAAGTAGGCTGTTTCTTGGATGGTGAATCTTTTCTTTCTTTATTGGAAGACATTCTGCTGGAAGCAAACTGTTTGCCTCCCAGAGTAATCCACAGTAAACCAAATGGACATGAAGGCTAGGGTGTGTCTGCCCTCCAGCTGGGGCCACAGAGGGAAGCTGGGAGAAACATTTAACTGTGGGGTTGGGGTAGAGGAACTGAGGCCAATTTAGAGAATTCAGACAGCGGTAGAGTTTCTTTCTTTCTTTGTAACTGATAAAATGGGAGTTTTTAAGTAAGTGGTACAGTCCTCAGCAACTAGCTTCTTCTCTTAGATTAAGCACTTTGGAGGCCCATCTGTCTATCCACTCATCCATCCATCCATCCACCCATCCATCCATTCACCCGTCATCCATCCACTCCTCTCATCGATTAATCCTCTTTCGTCTTTACTTCATTAATCAGTGCTTTACTTCATTAACAAGGCCCTGTGCTAGAGTTAGAGCAAATAACGTGGAGTTTAAGACATGGTTTCTGGCCTCGAGGAAGTTAAGAGTAAAATGGATGCGGTATGATGGATCACTTTTGTGTGGCCTTTCTAGCCATGGTCTTGTAACTCCCACTCAGGTGATTGGGCGGGACTGTGCAGATATGGTAATTATGGTCCACTAAAGGAATTGGTCAGTTTTGCCATCCTGCTGGGCTTGAGATGAGCCATTCCACAGTCAGGAGAGAGAGGATCCTACCGCCACCATGGAAGGACAGCCAGGAGCAGATAGCATGTCCTTTGAACCTGGGATCCCTGTGCCGAGAAGCTTCTGGAACCAGGAGACCGAGAGAGAGAGCTGTAACCCTGAAGATGGCAAGAAGCGGTGGCAGGAGAAACCGGCAGGAAACGTGCAGTGGGCTTCCCTGCCGGTGGATCGAGAAAGCTGAGTGCCTGGGGTGCCTCTGGGAACTTATTAAACCTGTTGCTGTCGAGTCGATTTCGACTCATAGCAACCCTACAGGACATAGTAGAACTGTCTCATAGGGTTTCCAAGGAGCAGGTGGTAGATTTGAACTGCCAACCTTTCGGTTGGCTCTTAACCACTGTGCCACGAGGGCTAAAACAGCTTTGTAACACTTGCCTGAGCAGGGTAGAGGCGAGGGCCAAGAGAGGCGTGCCTGCAAGCATAGCAGGGAAGGGGCTGTCCTGATAGAAGAACACTATCCTGAACCTGAATTGTAACCTGTTATTTCCCTAATAAACCCCATAATCATGAGTATTATCTGTGAGTGCTGTGTGGCCATTGCAATGAATTGTTGAACCCAGCAGAGAAGTAGAGAGTGTGGGAGTAGGGACGGTTGGTATCAGAATTGGTAAAGATAGCAGTTAGAGGAGGGCAAACCCTGGCCCTCACACCATTTTTACAATGGGCGAGATGAAGCAGGCACGTGTGAGAACGGTTTTCCCAAAAATTGTCCTTGTTTATTCCTATTATCCCAGCTTAATTATTAATAGGACCCCATTCCACTCTCCAAGTGTCATGGGTGATAAGTTCTGTGGTCACCCTATGCAGAGAAGCAGTGCTAAATGCAAGAACGGAGCAAGCTCCTCCAGCTGGGATGGCCAGGAAAACCTTCCAAGAGGAAGAGGTCCATGAGGTGGTTCTAGGATTTCACTGGACACAGAGGAGAGGCCATCCCAGGTAGGCGGCATGGCCCGAGCCAAAATGCAGAATCAGGACAGAACAAACGTGTTCAGGAGGCTGTTTGGTGAAAGCAGAGTGTCTGGAGGAACTAGTGGGTGATCAGACGGGGAGGGTAGCTGGCTTTAGTCAATGAGGAGCTCTAAACGCCAATCTGAAGAGTGTGAATTTCATTGTGTGGGCATGAAGGTTTTTGAATAGGTTAATATAAGGGTTCGGAAAGACGTTCTGATGGGCGTGAAGGGAGACTCATTCCGTCAGGTTCCTACGCAGCCATTTACCAGACACTGGCAGGAAGGTCTGCGTAAGCAGCTGCCACAGTGAATTCATCTTCCACAGAGGCTGAGGTTGAGTAACAAGGAGCCTCCGAGAGGTGGTGGCTCAGCTGAACCCCTCCTCCTCTAGCCTCCTGCTGCAGCTTCCCAAAACTTCCCTTCACCTCCCCAATAGCCACTGAAAATACTGTACTTGCCAGATACTTTTACAGAAGGAAAGGTAGTGCTGGATAAAGGCCAAGAGTATATCTGGAGTAGATGAAGAAGAATGGATTATCAAAGCAAGAAAAAAAAAAAAGAGATCATTTGAAAGGGTCTAGGTGAGGGTAAATCAAGACTTCTTCCAAATCCAGTTTCATGTATATAAAGTTTTCACATGAGGCACATGGAATCTGTGTCCTTGTCTTGTGAGGCCACTCATGGACATAAAACCTCCATCTTAAACTTCATGCAGAATTAAATGCCTTTATACAGAATGGAGATGAAATCTGGATTAAATAGCCCCTCACACAGCATCCTGACTCACCCCCATCCATTACTTGTTCCCTAAAGACTTTTCTCTGTAGTTGGGTCAGTGACTCACGGCCAAATTCTCGGAGTCCTGCTTCTGTGCCTGTTAAACTTGATAAAGCAAAACACCCCATAAAACCTGACATGTACTAATGCCATTTATGGAACGTGTCCTCTTTTCTCCCTCATGCTAACAAAACTGCCTACAGGAGAAATAAAACCAACAACAAGCTTCAGATGGCCTATAATTGAGCTGAAAATAAGGCATATGATGTGGGCTTGCAATGGTCACTGTTTCAAAATGGACGCCTGCTCTCTCCTGCTCAGTCTTCAATTGTACTTTTTAAAAATATAATGAAGTAGATTCATGCATTATCAATCTGTAAAATAACACAATAGAGATGGCCTGGATTCACTAGGAAGATGCTTATGCAAGGATGTTCTAGGTTACATACAGTGCTTATTAGCACGGTGCTTGATACAGCTGGAGTGCTCAATAAATAATGGCAATTATTACCTCTCCGTCAGCTGTAATTAGTGTCTAAACCACAAAACATTCGCATCGACTGTGGGCTTCTGATAGCCCTCTCTGCTTCTTATATATAGTCTTTCCTCCCGGCAGGCAGGGCTAAGGTATTACATTCCTACTACACCCCTTTGACACTTAGCAGTGGTTCCTCGATGCAAACGGTTTGCTCTTGGCTACTAACCAAAAGGTTTGCAGTTTGAACCCACCCAGCAGCACTATGGAAGAAAGGCCTGCCAATCTGCTTCTGTAAAGATTATGGCCAAGAAAACCCTACGGAATTCAGTTCTACTCTGTAACACGTGGGGTCATCATGAGTTGGAATTGACTCAATGGCAACAGGTTTTGTTCTGTTTTTGATGCTTAGCAGAGGTAAGCACCCAGAAGGTGTGGAAGAAATGCTTTTTGATTAAGGCACAACAGATTAACGGATGGAGGAGCCATCAGTTATAGTCATGGCTACCACCAACCCCTCCCCCACTTCCACTAACATCTGAACTCTTGAGAGAGCTCGGTTCAAAGTCCTTCTGTCCTGGACTCTGGTCTGGCCTGGTCAGGCAAGGTTCATTAGCCTTCAGGACTTTTCCTCACCAAGGGACAGAAGAGCTGCCATATTGTACTCTATTCCAAAACTGTCGATATCCAGGGAGCTGCTTATGTAGGGAGTTCTCCCTTGCTGCATGTTTATTTGGAAAAGAACAGAAACAAACCAACAAAACAATGACCTTTTGCTAAATGGTATAAAGATGGAAAATAAAATCGAATTTGAGTATCTAATGGGTTTAGGAGCAGAGTGAGATAGTCACGGGGAGAGAGCACACCCTCATTGTGGAAATTATACAGCCGTATGTGAATGGAAATTCCATCCAACAGTCTGGAAAAGATGACTTGAGATCCCAGCTGTGTTTCTCTGGGCGGGTGAAAAGGAGCAGTGCTCTCAATACAGACACGGCCAGTCAAGTCTCTCTCAAACACACACACACACACACACACACATACACACACACACACACACACACACACACACACACACGCACACACACTCCTTCCCATGCACAGGTAGCTGTCTCCCTCAGTAGCTATGCTTGATTGGTTTAACACAAAAAGTAATGATTCTCCATGGCTTGCAGGGCATCCTGCACACTGCTGCACACAAATGTGCACACACAGAAGGATACATCTTTCCTCCTGGCCCCACTACACAAACACGCACCACACAAATCCTTGAATATAATTAGAGACATCCTCCGGACAAAAACAGGCAAACCCAAACACAGGCCTCAAACAGGATATCTTATACACAAACATGCACTCTTCCGCCCTTTGTGCACATATCAAGGATAAGCCAACATGCATCAGATAACTCAGTTACATGCCTCCTAGTGTATGCCACACCCAAGAACATTCAGCATTCATTCATCTGTTTTTCTGACCGTCTCTCCACTGTGCCTTGGCCCTCACAGTATCCCAGCATCTACAACTCCTTAAAGGGGCAGTTGTTTGTGGTGGCATTCATCTTACCTGAACCACAACCACTTGGATGGAAACATGGTCTGGCAGTCGGATTGGTGCCCGGAAATACTGGGACAGAGCAACTAGCAGATGCAAGATGGCTACCAGGCTCTTGGCATGAACAGCTGAAATAAAGATGATTTTAAAATTTAGAGAATCTTCTTCCAGGTTCTTGGCAATACAAGCAATATTCAAAATATAGCAGTCCCACACCTGAAGTCCCTTTTAGCCCACCCTCAAGGTTCAACGTCCTTGGTCATCATGGGCCTCATGCTGGGCCCCCTCAGTTCTTGGACAGATTCCATGGAGTTCCTCCTAGGATCATATTGTTGGATTTCCAGTGTAGCACCTCTTCACTCTAATCCAAGCTGCCCATTGGACCCTGATGACAGTGAGTCCTTAGCTCAAATCAGCGCTCATCACGCCCCATGTCCCTTTTCATGCCATTCTATTAACCACGAACACATGTGCTCTGTACCCCTTCTCCCTTCCCACCTGACAGAGAACGCTGGATTGTTACCATTACCCTGTTCCAAGGGTCACTTCCTTGTTTAGGACTTTAAAATCCCTGGAAGAAGGCATTAGAATCATTCAAAGGGTCTTGTTGTTCTTGGGTGCCACGTATGGTCAGTGTAGATGATGCCCCTTGGGGAACAGTTGGGAGGGAATGTTCATAACCTAGTTGGCTTTCACAGCTGCTGAGATAGGGCTGGATGTTAATCCACTTACATTAGGAAAGGCTGGGCCCACTGGGCTGTGGTTCTCTCAGTAGGTAAGAAAAAGATTATGACCTAATGGGGACACACGGGCAGTGGGGTCAGCTGGAGCTTGAGTTCTGACTTAACAATTGTACCACTGACTGGCTGAAGGGCCTTGAATAGGCCACTCAAGGCCTCTGAGCCTTGATTTGAGCTCATTTTCACAAATTGGGGTAACAGTATTAATGCAGAAGTATAGGATGTAAGGATTTCCAGAGATAATTTAGGCAAAGCTCTTGGAACATAGCAGGTACCCAGCAATGGTTGATATTTTTTTAATTATAACTTATGTGAAAATACCTGGCACCTAGGCCACTGAAACATGTTAGCTTTCTCCCCTTGCTTTTTCATAAAAGAGAAAATCAAGCAGGTATTTTATCTTGCCAGCTCTCAGAGTTCCTCATTACAGGGGACATTTACAAAAAAAAAAAAAAAAAAAAAAAAAACCATTCTGTATTCTTAGCATGCACTGGGTCCATTATTAGGGTGTCCTTCTGTCTATCCTGGGATTGATGAGTCTGCCCTAGCAGAAGCTTTGAGAAACCTCCAAGAAAAAGGAATGATTCAGACATTCCTTGGGAACTCATTAGGGGTTTCTTGTTATCATTGCTGTTTCAGAGAAGGTTTTCTACTTGCTATGAACAGCAGTTCTTCACCACTGCCAAACAGCTGATGAACTGTTCCGAATTCTTAGCCTTCCAGAAGAAGTTATTTTTCAGTTCTGGGCTTTCAGGCATTGCCGACTAAGTTTTACACACAGTTACAGCCCCCAAAAAGGCTCTTGGTATGGGACTGACCCATTGACATGGTGTGGTCACTGACCGACGAAGGCAAAGCCCAGGCTTGCTCTTGTGATCAGAACTGCCACACTGCCACCAGTCCAATCACTGGTCATTTGTTACACAATCATTTGCTAACCTTTTCCTTTTACTGACACTCCTTCCCAGCTATTCCTCAAGGGGCATTATCTACATAATGCTGGAAAAGTTGGGATCAAGCAGGTTGTTTTGTTTCGATCCAAGATTCTATAGAAGAATCCTGATCAAAAGGGGAAAAATACAAACAGAATTTCAAACTCTCGTGGAATCCAAACTTTCTGGAGCCATTGTAGCTGGACGAACCCCCGAAACTATTGACCTGAGAAAATCTTTAAACCTTAAACCAAAAATATCCCCTGAAATCTTCTTTAAACGAAACAATAGTTTAGCTTAATTATAAAGAATGTTTGCCTTGAGTGTTGTGCTCTTTTAAAGATCTATATGGGATCAAATGGACAACAACTTGAAAGGTTAGATAGGAAGCTTAGGGAACAGTGATTTTATATCACTGGAGGAGGAACAATTCAGAAGAGCAGGGTGAGAATGGTTCCAGAACTTGAAGAATGTAATCAATGTCTCTGAACTGTACATGTAAATATTGTTGAATTGTTGTACGTTCTGCAGTGTATATTTTCAACAACAACAACAAAATAAAATAAACTATTTTTAAAAGTAAGTTGTTCTTACATCTTGGTGACGTTGTACATAATCTTGACTGTCTCGGTCAGCAACACAGAGCTATACAACAAGCACCATACAGATGACCATACCCTTTCATTGAGTACACTGTCCTCCTGGGAATTTTTTCCCACAGTCTCACAACACACTGTGATGGTTTAATTTTATGTGTCAACTTGGTTAGGCTGTGGTACCCAGTTGTATGGTTAAACACTAGTCTAACATGTTCCTTTGAAGGTATTTCGTAGATGTGATTAACATTTACAATTGGTTGACTTTAAGTACAGGAGATTACCCTCAATAATGTGGGTGGGTCTCATTTAATCAGTTGAAGGCCAGAGCAAAAACTGAGGTTTCCTGGAGAAGACGGAGTTCTGCCTCAAGACTGTAACAGAAATCCTACCTGAGTTTTCAGCCGGCCCTATGGATTTCAGACTTGGCAGCCCTCAAAACCAAGTATACTGATTCCTTAAAATTAATCAATCAGTCACTCAATCAATCAATCTCTACCTCTCTCTCTATATCATCTTTACATACATATATGTATAGATATGTGTACCTCCATATACATATTTGTATCTTTCTACTCTATCATAACTACTTTAATTTTTTTTATATTCCTTTCTAAGTCTTGGCCACAAGTACACAAATATACATATCCTATTGATTCTGTTTCTCTGGAGAATTCTGATTGATACACACACACACACACACACACACACACAATGTGCACGAAGATATTAAATATTATGTAATCTACAACTGCTTAAAACAGCTGGAAAAAATTATGTCCTATAGCAAGAACATGGTTTAATCCAACGGTTTTCACTTTTTTTTTATTAAGCAGAGAAACTCTTTGTTCTAAAATCCTATAGGTAAAACTGATGAAAAAAGTACAACAGCTCTGGTTCAAATGATAATGCCCAGAGTTCTAACTGTGGCCCACCCACAGTTTCTTGCTCTCCCCCACACCCAGTGACACCTGAGATTCTCCTTGTAAATCTCTAGGTTGGCAAAGCACAGTTTAATAATAACTGCCTTACTAAATTATGGTACATTTATGTAATGGAATAGTTTGCATGTGTTGAAAATCATGGTTAAGATGATGTAGCTATAAATATTAATAATGCAACATTACAGAGAAACTGGATAGAAACTGTGAAATAAATACATTTGTGGATACACATGACATATATGCATATTTATACACACACTCACACACAAAAGCATGTACTTGTGGCCAAGTCTTGGACAGAAAGACATATATTAAAAAAATGAAAATAGTTATGGTTGCTTGTAAAGATGGTTTTAATATTTTTCCTGCTTCAAAATTTTCTTTAGGATGAAGATATGTCATCTTTTCAATTAAAAACATTCTAAACAACCTTTGCATATTGGCCACCCACATCACTGCTGTCCCTCAATACCTCTCCTGGAAGTTTTACTCCTCGATACTCGGCAGAATGTAAGAACATTGTGTGCCTGCACTCAAGTCAGGATGGAAGGGTTCAGAAAACGAGCAATGGCCAAGACTTCACTGAATAAACCGCGAACAGCAGCAGCTGTGCCAACAGTGTCACTCTAGGGCTGGAAAACAATTTTAAAAGAAGCTGCTGAGTTAGAAATAGGCCTCCAAACCAGTCCTGGGGTGGAAATATAAACTCGCATAATTTTTCTGGAGCCAATTTGACGATATCTATTTATTTAAATAGATATTTAATTTAATTAAATTATTAAATTAAATTCTATTTAATTAAATATCTTTTAAAAATGTACATATCCTTTGGCCCTAAAATACCATTTCTAGGTATTTATCTTAAAGAAGTAACTATGGCTGTGAGCAGAGAGACATCATCGGGCTGTGTTGATATTAGTGAAAAAATTGAAAACAATCTAAAAATCCATCCATAGTTAAATACACTATAATACATCCATATAATGTCATATTATGTAACACTAAAGGTGCCATATAGAACAATATGTAATGATTTATAAAGACATACATCTTCCAAACAACATATATAGGCTGATTTAATCTTGGTGAAAATTATATTTTATAGTTATGTATATATACATTCATTCATTCATTCATTTATTACACACACACACATGACTTGAAGGAACACACCACACTGTTGATGGTGTCTCTCTCTGGGGGCAGCTTCTGGGGCAGGATGGGTAGTGGTTAGTGCACAGACTCTGCAGCCAGACTCTCTGGGTCTGATTCCTGGCTCCATCATTTACCACCTGTGTGATCTTGGACAATGAGACTCCTTTAGCAAATATTTCTGTGCTTATTATGTCCCAGTCACTCTTCTAGGTTCCAGGGATACAGCAGTGACAAGACAAAAATCCCTGCCTTCGTGAAACTTACGGTCATAGTTTCTTACCTTTCTATGCCTTGATCTTCTCATTTATAAAATGGGTTAATAAAAGTTTTACCTCAGATGGATGAGTGAGGATTACAAAAATTAAAATATGTAAAGTGTTTCGAACAGTATAAAGCACATGGTAAACACCATAAATGCGTGAGATATTAATATTTACATTTCTTTTCATTTAATTGTATTTTCTAAGTCTTCAACTGTTACTGTTGTAAATAAAAGAAAGAAAAGAAAGGAAAGGAGCCCCCTAAAGCCCTGGATCAAGGACCTTGGAAGCTCAGCAGCCTGTCCCTTCCACTTTTATCCTGGGCGGAAAGATGACACAATGTCCCAAGATACGGCAGGGAAGATGACTGAGAGAGAACGGGAATATTTTCCCTGAGGAGTTGTGCCTGTCATTCTCCTTCTGGAACAAACCACTGATGCTTGTAAATAGGTCCAGCACATCTCAAAGCCCCAAGGCATCTCAGGGAGCTCGCCGCTGAGATAATTATTTCCTCTAATTTAGTACCCAATTGCCATCAAGTCGATTCCGACTCATAGCAACCCTATAGGACAGAGTAGAACTGCCCCACAGGGTTTCCTCCTTGATACTATAGTCAGCAGCCATAGCTCTGAACCGCTATGACACCAGGGCTCGTTATGAGTCAGAATCAACTTGATGGCAATGGGTTTGGTTTTCTAACCTAGTAATTCACCTCATTTCTGTAAACCTATCTGAGGGGGATAATTCAAGAGTATCAGAAAGATAAACAGTCTAAGACGTTGGTGCTATCTGGTATTAGCAATAAGTTGGAAAGATCCTAAAAGAACCAATATCAGCTTAGGGTTTAAGTTAATTATCCACCTCATGAGCTAGAAGCATACATTAAAAATTATAATTATGAAGACCACATGGGAGTTTAGAACATACATATGATATAATATTAAGAGAAAATAACATAACAAAACGCAATAGTGTATAGCACTTCTCCAAACAAAAATATGCATTCACACATACCCTTAAAAAAAAATCCGTTGCCATCGAGGCGATTCCAACTCATAGTGACCTTATAGGACAGAGCAGAACTGCCCCATAGGGTTTCCAAGGAATGGCTGGTGGATCTGAACTGCCGACCCTTTGGTTAGCAGCCTGAGTGCTTAAATACTGAGCCACCAGGGCCCCATTCACATGTATAGTAATGGGCAAAAAATGAAACTAGCTAGGTCAGAACGGAAATATGAGTGATTATTTTACCCATACACATTTCCCTATAAGAAATTAAAATAAAAATGAACCAAGCAAATCATTCAAAGCCACTGAAGACAATATTCCTAATGGTGGCTTTTAAAAATTCCATTCTTCTGTCTTAGCCTTCCCCAAACTGTGTTCCATGATTGTTACAAGGCATTTTACTTTGCTGCAGGGAGATGGTCCATATTCACAGGAGTGGGAAATAGGATCAAACAAAACTAGGCAGGTTCTTCATTAGAAGACTTCTCTAATGCTTCTGACTATTGTAGATTTCCAAAAGGTGGATATGGTGTGCTGTGTTTCTCAAACTAGTGATCAAGCCCCTTTTCTCCCCCACCAAACACTATTAGGGTTCCTGGGAACACAGGGAACCAGAGCCCCACCCCAAGACAGCCTCTAGGGCCCAGAGTCGTGGCTTTCCCTCCTCCCACCTTCAGGTGATCCCCAAGCTTGCAGGAATGCCCCGTTCCAAGAGATGTGTGCTGTGCCCGCTGGCTTATCACACTGTGCGAGCAAAGTTGTAATTACGCTGAAGGAAGCGCTTGGTGTCTTGGCCCCAGTGTCAGATGTCAGAATCCTGCTGAAGGGATTGTGCCTGGCAGCTACGGGGTCTCTTAGTTTAGAGGTGAAGATTCCTTTTTGCCTCCCAAGTATGAAAGGTACGTTTTTGGGACAAGGGATCCATTTTAAGTTTTCTTATTGATACTGATGTTGACTCATTAAGTCCATGTTAGACCCCAGGCCCTGGAGTTTCCTGGTCATGCAAACGGCTGCTAAATAAAAGGTTATCAGTTACAGTCCACCCAGAGGTGCATTGCAAGAAAGGCCTGGCAATCTACTTCTGAAAAATCAGCCACTGAAAATCCTATGGAGCACAGTTCTTGTCTGACACACATGGGGTCACTGTGAGTTGGAGTAGACTCGATGGCAACTGTTTTTCCCTTGAGGTAGCTTATACTTTCTGAGATCCTTGAACTGTAGTAGCTATGAATTGCTGACTTTTAAAATCCTGTCCCAGGGCCTACAATCTCAGCCATATCTTTGCTCCTTCTGGAAAATGAGGTGGTGAGAGGAAGGGCATGGGCTTTGGAACAAAGTCAAGTCCTCCCTCTACTGCTTCTTAATAGTTGCATGAATATGGGAGCCTCAGCTTCTGGAAACCTCAGGCTTCCTCTCTACAAGCTAGAGACAACAGCTTTCTCAAAAGGTTGTATGGGACATGGAAGAGGCTCAATGAATATTGGTTTCTTTCCCCTCCCTACCTCATGTGGGGTCACCATGAGTCTGAAAAGACTCAACGGCGACTAACCACCACCACCACCATCTCACATGAGGTTTCTACAGAAAGCCTTTTACAGAAAAGGGACTTTGGATTTTGACATTTTGTTATTTTCCCAAAGGTAGGATATGTTTTCTTTCTAAAGAAGGGTACATTTCACTCAGTGATAAATGCATTTGCACCCACTCAGGACCTACCAGCTTGCTGGATGCCTACTTGGGGCAACAACATGGTACTAGCCAAAGTGTTACTAAATAGTCATATTTTCTCTTGTAAAACTCACAGTCCACATTCCACTTGATGCTCCTGGGAGGCAGTTTCAGAGTTTCATTGATCTTCTCCAGAACAGTTTGCAGTTTTTGCTTCTGAGCAATCTCTGACTGGGTGACCTCAGCAACGTTCAGCTTCTCACTCTCAAGTTTCTCTGGAATGTCAAGGGAAAAGAGAACAGCTCTTGTCTCCAGTAACAGACAACCCTAACTCATTCACTCACTCATGCACTAACTTGCTCACGCATTCAACAACTATATTGTGGGTACCTACAACATGGTGGAGAGTGCTTTTCCCTCCTGTCGGATGGTAGCACCAGTGGCACCAGTGTCGTGGAAGCCTGTGATCATGTCTGGAATCTCCAAATTATAAGATCACAGGTCTATAGAAGTGGGGCATTTAATCTAGCCTTATCTGTCCTATTTGAACTCTTTTTCCTTCACTCTGACCCCTCACTCCCTTCTTTTCAATTCTGAGTTCTCTAAGGAGGTCTCTCTGCCCCCACTGAGAAGTCTTCCCTGTTTTTCCAAAGCAGTTAGTCATGTCCTTATCCAAGGCATCTTGTACATTTCCTTTAGTCAAACACGTGCCTAGCTGAATCATATTTATCTGTTTTTAAATACCTTCTTTCCTTTTAAACCCTCCTGGAAGGTAACTTATTTAATGTGTCATATGTCATCAATTGTAAGGCACACATTTTTTCACATATTAGCATCCTTGAAATCAGGCTATGTCTTCAAACTGATGGCATCTTACAGCTGCTGTGGGCCAGGTGGAAGATGTAACAGTTATTTAGCACTGTCTCCACTCTCAAAAACTTGGGCATAGCTCTTCATAATGCATGTCTAAATACGTCTAAGAAAGTACTTTTGAAGAGTATGAAATACAAATTCTAAGCAATAAGAAAACATGGTAATAGTTTAACTGAAGTGTTTTTTCTTTCTTAAAATAATGATGTGTTGTAAAATCAATAGTCTTAGATGCAATGATACAACCCCTTAATTCTTAATACAAAGGCAAAAGTCTAATTACTTTATTAATCTAAATTAATATTTTTATCCAGTAAAGAGGACAATTTTGCACTCTCTAGTGGGAAATATATTGTCTATTAGATTAACCTAACCGGCTCTTCACAACTCATTCAGAATTGATAGAACTGACACTCTGAAACATGTTTAAAATGTCTTTCCTCCTCATTTTTCAGGGCTGCCATATAATTTAAACTTTACTATACATCAATGGTTCCCCTATTACTTATCTTACTTACTTTATTTTAAAGTAGTTCTAGCTCACCCAAGTAAACGCCCCTTGGATAATTTTTTCAAGATGAGGTTGCCCACTGGGGAATTTCTTCAGGTTCTGTGGATTTATGAATTCTGTTCAGCACTTTGTTGAATGATCTTAAGTTATTCTTATCTGTATGGTCTGAAATGTTATCTCTTCTCTTTGGTTGCTTGAAGTCATCATTCTTTATTTCTAAATTTTAGAGATTTAATAAGCATATATTTGAATGTCTTCCTCCTAAATACTAAACTTTGAAGAGACTCTGTGTGCTTTTACCATTTTTAGGGTGAATTCTTATCTCAGATCTTCTCCTACTAAAGGAATGCCAGGTTGTTTTCATCTTATATTGCAACTATACACATTTGGTAGCAGCTGCCCAAAGTGCTAAGTTAAGAAAACTTCTGAAGCCTTGGCTCAGAGGAAAAGACTGTTGGGATAGATTAATGATGCCTGTCTTGGGAGTGGGCTGGGTAGGCAGGGAGGGAGGAGTGGCAGTATGGGAGGCACTTATTTGCCAGTCTGGTTGTATTACATCATTGTCTATCAGTTTTCATATTTATAACCTTCTGCAGGCAATGGACTTCTTAGAGTATACAACTTAAGTCTCTGAGTTTGTTTTCTAAGTCAACAACTTTTTCTTGTATTGTCCATTCTTTTTTTCTTTAATTGTATTTTATTTATTATCTACTTGAACATTCATTGTTTTCTGTTACCAATTTTTTAACTAGTTTATGATACTAAACTTACACTGCATTCTTCCCAAAGTTAAAAGAAAATTCTTCTGTTTTTTAGCATCTGGTATTGCTTATTTAGGAGCCCTGGTGGTGCAGTGGTTAAAGCGCTTGACTGCTAACCAAAAGGTCAGCTGTTCAAACCCACCAGGAGAAAGATGTGGGAACATCGACTAGCTTGGATAGGAAGTTTGAGGACATGTCACAAACCAACACTACTCCTTTGACATTGGGTATAAAATCAAATTCCACTCCATGCACAGTCTCATTTGTGCTATAATATACATAAGAGCTGTCCAGGTTGAGGTTCCAGGTGCTTGGATCTGGAATTCTTGTATAGCTCCCAAGTTTGGGGTGGACAACATTTACAGTCCCAAACTTCCTGGCTTCTTCTGCGGCCTTAGCTGACCAAGCTCCTGTTATCACATAGTCAGCACACCTTCCTGCTTTCAGGCCATTCAAGTTTAAGGGGACAGCACTGAACAGGCCAGACCCACCTCCTTGCACAAAAATCACCTTGTAGTTGTCTGGAACAGCTAATGATTCTTGCACAAAATTCTCTGTGGTGTTGATAATTTTAGCAAAATCTGATGACCTGTGGCTCATTTCAAGAACACTAATCTCAACTCCTTTGAAGTCCAATAATTTTTTTTGTATCTCCAACAGCACTCAGTGCAGCAGCTTGGCGGCCCAGCCCGAAGTTGACCACCTGCTTCGGGGCATTCATGGTGCAGCAGCCCAGTGGCTAGTCAGCTAGGAGGACTGATTGTGTGGGCAGTGCATATAATCTGTGGGCCGCAGCATCAGTCTGTGGCTCGACTCTGACCTGCGGTTTGCTCTTTTGTTCTTTATTAGGCTAATTTGAGTTAGCTCTTTGAAAATTTTCTATTACTGAAATTTTATTCTTCCATGAAATTGTTACTCATGTATCCATAGTTCTGAAAATTGTTCATCATTATTTTAACTTGTTACAATGTATTAGACATGGTTTTGAAGTAGGATGTTATTTAGAAAATTTCCTAAGGTGGATTATTTTGTTAATATTTCAGTTAATTTTGAAGTTACCATCTAATATGTTCTTGGAGAGATTATTTTTGGAAAACAATGAAACAGTATTCAAAAAGTTCTGAAGTATAAAGTCAGGGTTGAATAAACTCAGTTACCCTAAATGGTAGAAGAACTCAAATGCTCTAACACAACTGCCATATATACCATATTATATTAATGTAACCACCCATCAAATAGTTAAAATATATAAAATATTCTTTCCAGTATGAATGATTCCTGTTATTAAAAACATAGTTTTAAGTTTCCAAATATATGGGAAAGGTTAGTTAATTTATTGCTTTTTTTTTTTTTTTTGAACAGAATGTAGTCTATTGATAATTTGTTGAGGCTTGCTTTATGTTGTTGTTGTTAGGTGCTGTTGAGTTGGTTCCGACTAATAGTGACTCTGTACCACAGAACGAAATACTGCCCAGTCCTGTGCCACAGACACAATTGTTATGTTTGAGCCCATTGTTGCAGCCACTGTGTCAATCCATCTCGTTGAGGGTCTTCCTTTTTTTCGTTGACCCTGTACTTTATCAAGCATGATGTCCTTTTCCAGGCACTGATCCCTCTTGACAACATGTCCAAAGTATGTAAGATGTAGTCTTGCTTCTAAGGAGCATTCTGGTTGTACTTCTTCCAAGACAGATTTGTTCATTCTTTTGGCAGTCCATGGTATATTCAATAATCTTCACCAACACCACATTCAAAGGTGTCAATTCTTCTTCGGTCTTCCTTATTCATTGTCCAGCTTTCCCATGCATGTGATGTGATTGAAAACACCATGGCTTGGGTCAGGCGCAACTTAAGTTTCAAGGTGACATCTTTGCTTTTCAACACTTTAAAGAGGTCTTTTGCAGCAGATCTGCCCAATGCAATGTTGTTTGATTTCTTGACAGCTGCTTCCATGGGTGTTGACTGTGGATCCAAGTAAAACGAAATCCTTGACAACTTTAATCTGTTTTCCGTTTATCATGATGTTGCTTACTGGCCCAGTTGTGAGGATTTTTGTTTTCTTTATGTTGAGGTGTAATCCATATTGAAGGCTGCAGTCTTCGATCTTTATCAGTAAGTGCTTCAAGTCCTCTTCACTTTCAGCAAGCAAGGTTGTGTCATCTGCATAACACAGGTTGTTAATAAGTCTTCCTCCAGTCTTGACGCTTGTTCTTCTTCATGCAGTCCAGCTTCTCGGATTATTTGCTCAGATTGAATAAGTATGGTGAAAGGATACAACCCTGACACACAACTTTCCTGACTTTAAACCACGCAGTATCCCCTCGTTCTGTTTGAACAACTGCCTCTTGATCTATGTACAGGTTCCTCATGAGCACAATTAAGTGTTCTAGAATTCCCATTCTTCACGATGTTATCCATAATTTGTTATGATCCACACAGTTGAATGCCTTTGCATAGTCAATAAAACACAGGTAAACATCTTTCTGGTATTCTCTGCTTTCAGCCAGGATTCATCTGACATCAGCAATGATATTGCTGGTTCCATGTCCTCTTCTGAAACTGGCCTGAATTTCTGGCAGTTCCCTATTGATATACTACTGCAGCTGCTTTTGAATGATCTTCAGCAAAATTTTGATTTTGGTCAATAATTTCTGCATTCAGTTGGATCACCTTTCTTGGGAATAGGCATAAATATGGATCTTTTCCAGTGAGTTGGCCACGTAGTTGTTTTCCAAATTTCTTGGCATAGACAAGTGAGCACTTTCAGTGCTGCATCTGTTTGTTGAAACATCTCAATCGATATTCCATCAATTCCTGAAGCCTTGTTTTTCCCAATGCCTTCAGTACAACTTGGACTTCTTCCTTCAGTACCATCGGTTCCTGATCATATGCTACCTCTTGAAATGGCTGAATGTCGACCAATTCTTTTTGGTACAGTGATTCTGTGTATTCCTTCCATCTTCTTTTGATGCTTCCTGCATCGTTTAATATTTTCCCCATAGAATCCTTCACTATTGCAACTCGAGGCTTGAATTTTTTCTTCAGTACTTTCAGCTTGAGAAATGCCAAGGGCGTTCTTGCCTTTTGGTTTTCTATCTCCAGTTCTTTGCACATGTCATTATAATAATTTACTTTGTCTTCTTGAGCCGCCCTTTGAAATCTTCTGTTCACTTCTTTTACTTCATCATTTCTTCCTTTTGCTTTAGCTACTCGATGTTCAAGAGCAAGTTTCAGAGTCTCTTCTGACATCCATTTTGGTCTTTTCTTTCTTTCCTGCCTTTTTAATGACCTCTTGCTTTCTTCACGTATGATGTCCTTGATGTCATTCCACAACTCGTCAGGTCTTCGGTCATTAGTGTTTAATGCGTCAAATCCGTTCTTGAGATGGCCTCTAAATTCAGGTGGGATATACTCAAGGTTGTACTTTGGCTCTCGTGGACTTGTTCTAATTTTCTTCAGTTTCAACTTGAACTTGCACATGAGCAATTGATGGTCTGTTCCGAGTCGGCCCCTGGCCTTGTTCTGACCGATGATGCTGAGCTTTTCCATCATCTCCTTCCACAGATGATTCCTCTGTATTCCATCTGGAGAGGCCCATGTGAATAGTCACTGTTTATGTTGGTGAAAAAAGGTATTTGCAGTGAAGAAGCTGTTGGCTGCAAAATTTTATCATGCAATCTCCAGCACTGTTTCTATCACCAAGGCCATATTTTCCAACTACCAATCCTTCTTTGTTTCCAACTTTTGCATTCCGATCACCAGTAATTATCAATGCATCCTGATTGCATGTTTGATCAACTTCAGACTGCAGAAGCTGGTAAAAATCTTCAATTTCTTCATCTCTGGCCTTAGTGGTTGGTGCATAAATTTGAATAACAGTCCTATTAACTGGTCTTCCCTGTAGGTGTATCGATATTATCCTATCACTGACAGCACTGTACTTCAGGATAGACCTTGAAATATTCTTTTTGACGATGAATTCAACGCTGTTTTTCAAGTTGTCATTCTCAGCATAGTAGACCATATGACTGTCTGATTCAAAATGGCCAATACCAGTCCATTTAAGCTCACTAACGCCTAGGATACTGATCTTTATGCGTTCATTTTCATTTTTGATGATTTCCAAATTTCCTAGATTCTTACTTAGTACATTCCACATTCTGGTTATTAATGGATATTTGCTGCTGTTTCTTCTCATTTTGAGCTGTGCCATATCAGCAAATGAAGGTCCCAAAAGCTTGACTCCATCCACGTCATTAAGATCAACTCTACTTTGAGGAGGCAGCTCTTCCCCAGTTGTGTTTTGAGTGCCTTCCAACCTGGGGGCGGGGGGCTCATCTTCTGGCACTATATCAGACAATATTCTGCTGCTATTCATAAGGTTTTCACTGGCTAATTCTTTTCAGAAATAGACTTCCGGGTCTATGGACATAGTCAAATTTTGTAAGTATTCCATGTGCAGTTGAAAAGAATGAGAATACTACAGATTTGGTGATTAGCACACTCTATATGCAGATTAGTTAAAGCTAGTTAACTGCATTGTCCAAATATTCTCTATCCTTATGAATTATCTTCCTTAATATATTGTTCAGAAGTATATTAAAATCTACCACTGTGAAATGAAATGGGGGACATTACAACAGACCCAACTGAAATAAAAAGGATTATAACAGAATACTATGAAAAACTATACTCCAACAAAGTTGAAAATCTAGAGGAAATGGATAAATTTCTAGAAACACACGGCCTACCCAAACTACTACAAAGTGATGTTGAAAATCTGAACAGACCCATAACAAGAGAAGAGTTTGAAAAGGTAATAAAAAAACTCCCAACCAAAAAAAGCCCTGGCCCAGATGGCTTCACTGGAGAATTCTACAAAAGATTTACAGAAGAGCTTGTACCAGTTCTACTCAAGCTATTTCAGAGCACAGAAGAGGATGCAACACTTCCAAATTCATTCTATGAAGCCAACGTAACGCTGATACCAAAACCAGGCAAAGACATCACAAAAAAAGAAAATTACAGACCAATATCTCTCATGAATATAGATGCAAAAATCCTGAACAAAATTCTAGCCAATAGAATTCAGCATCATATCAAAAAAATAATACACCACAACCAAGGAGGATTCATACCAGGTATGCAAGGATGGTTCAACATTAGAAAATCAATCAACATAATCCACCTCATAAATAAAAGGAAAGAAAAGAATCACATGATCATCTCAATTGATGCAGAAAAGGCATTTGACAAAGTCCAACACCCATTCCTGATAAAAACTCTCGATCAAATAGGTATAGAAGGGAAATTTCTCAACATAATAAAGGGCATCTATGCAAAACCAAGGGCCAACATCATTCTTAATGGAGAGAGGCTGAAAACATTCCCCTTGAAAACAGAAACAAGACAAGGATACCCTTTATCACCACTCCTATTTAACATTGTGCTGGAAGTTCTAGCTAGAGCAATAAGGCAAGAAAAAGAAATAAAGGGCATCCAAATTGGTAATGAAGAAGTGAAACTGTCCCTGTTTGCAGATGATATGATACTATACATAGAAAACCTGAAAGGGTCCACAAGAAATCTACTGGAACTAATAGAAAGATTCAGCAGAGTAGCAGGATACAAGATAAACATTCAAAAATCAGTTGGATTCCTATACACCAGTAAGGAGAACGATGAAAAGGAAATCAGGAAATCAGTACCATTTTCAATAGCCCCTAAAAAGATAAAATACTTAGGAATAAATCTGACCAGGGATGTAAAAGACCTATACAAAGAAAACTATAAAACACTACTGCATGAAACCCAAAGGGATCTACATAAATGGAAAAACATACCATGCTCATGGATAGGCAGACTCAACATTGTGAAAATGACAATTCTACCCAAAGCAATTTACAAATACAATGCAATCCCGATCCAAATACCAACAACATTCTTCAAAGAGATGGAAAAACTAATCATTAACTTTACATGGAAAGGGAAGAAGCCCCGAATAAGTAAAGCACTACTGAAGAAGAAGAAGAAAGTTGGAGGACTCACACTACCTGACTTCAGAACCTGCTATACAGCTACAGTAGTCAAGACAGCCTGGTACTGGTACAACGACAGATACATTGACCAATGGAACAGAATTGAGAACCCAGATGTAAACCCATCCACCTACGGTCACCTGATCTTCGACAAGGGCCCAACGTCTATCAAATGGGGAAAAGACAGTCTTTTTAACAAATGGTGCTGGCAAAACTGGATATCCATCTGCAAAAAAATGAAACAGGACCCATACCTCACACCGTATACAAAGACTACTTCAAAATAGATCAAAGACCTGACTATAAAGCCTAAAACTATAAAGTTCATAGAAGAAAAAATAGGACCAACACTTCAGGCCTTAATACATGGCATTAACAGGATACAAACCATAACCATCAATGCATAAAACCCAACAGATAAGCTAGATAACTGGGATCTTCTAAAAATCAAACACCTATGCTCTTCAAAAGAATTCACCAAAAGAGTAAAAAGAGAACCTACAGACTGGGAAAAAATTTTTGAACAGTACAAGTCAGACAAAGGTCTAATCTCCATAATCTACAAGAAAATCCAACACCTCTACAACAAAAAGACAACTAATCCTAGTAAAAAATGGGCAAAGGAAATGAACAGATACTTCACCAAAGAAGACATTCAAATGGCCAACAGACACATGAGGAAATACTCGAGATCACTAGCCATTAGAGAAATGCAAATTAAAACCACAATGAGATACCATCTCACCCCGGCATTACTGGCATGAATCAAAAACACTGGAAATAACAAACGTTGGAGGGGCTGCGGGGAGATGGGAACTCTTATGCACTGCTGGTGGGAATGCAAAATGATACAACCATTTTGGAAAATGACATGGCGCTTCCTCAGAAAGCTGGAAATAGACATATCATTCGATCCAGCAATCCCACTCCTAGGAATATAGCCTAGAGAAATAAGAGTCGTCACTCGAATAGACATATGCACACCTATGTTCATGGCAGCACTGTTCACAATAGCAAAAAGATGGAAACAACCTAGATGCCCATCAACAGATGAATGGATAAACAAACTATGGTACATACACACAATGGAGTACTATGCAACGAGAAAGAACAACAATGAATCTGTGAAGCATCTCATAACATGGATGAAACTGGAGGACATTATGCTGACTGAAATAAGTCAATCACAAAAGGACAAATATTGTATGAGACCTCTATTGTAAAAACCCATGAAAAAGTTCACACACAAAATGTAACAATCTTTGTTGGTTACCAGGGATGGGCGGGGTGGGGGTGGGGGGTAAATACTAAATAGGCAATAGATAAGTGGTATCTTGGGTGAAGGGTGAGACAGTACACAATACAGGGAAAACTAGCACAACCTGTACAAGGAAAGGTCATGGAAGCCCCATAGACACATCCAAACTCCCTGAGGGACTGAATTGCTGGGCGGAGGGCTCTGCGGACCATGGTTTCGGGGAACATCTAGCTCAATTGGCATGACACAGCTTATAAAGACAATGCTCTACATTCTACCTTGGTGAGTAGTGTCTGAGGTCTTAAAAGCCTGTAAGCGGCCATCTAAGATACTCCACTGGTCTCATCCCTTCGGGTGCAAGGGAGAATGAAGAGAACAGGATACAAGGAAAAGATTAGTCCAAAGGACTAATTGCCCACAGCTACCAAGGCCTCCACCGGACTGAGTCCAGTACAGCTAGATGGTGCCCAGCTATCACCACTGACTGCTCTGACCAGGATCACAACAGAGGGTTCTGGACAGAGCTGGAGAAGGATGTAGAACATAATTCTAACTCACAAAAAAAGAGCAGATTTACTGGCCTAAAGGAGTCTGGAGAAACCCTGAGAGTATGGCCCCCAGATACCTTTTTAGCTCAGTGGTGAAGTTATCTCTGAGGTTCACCATTCAGCCTGGGAGTGGACAGCCCTGTAAAACTAAATGGGACTAATGAGGTACAGTAGTCCAGTGACAAGGGCCAGAAGGCAGAAGGGGACAAGGAAGCTGGTGATAGGGAACCCAAGGTTGAGTAAGGATATCGTTGATGTGTTGTGAGATTGTTAACCATTGTCATAGGGCAACATGTGTAGTAACTGTTAAATGAGAAACTATTTTGTTCTGTAAGCCTTCATCTTAAGTGAGAATACCAGCACAATTGGAAGAGCGTAGTCAATGTCACTGAACTGTGCATGTAGAAATTTTTGAAATGATGTATCTTTGGCTATGTGTATTTTCACCAAAAAAAAAAAAAAAAAGGTTGAGAATTTAGAGGGTTAATATGTTGTGGGGTTGTTAACCAATGTCATAAAACAACATGTGTACTACTGTTTCATGAGAAACTATTTTTTCTGTAAGCCTTCACCTGAAGTACGATAAAATATATATATATAAAAAAATCTACCAGTGTGAAGGTAGATTTGTCAATTTCTTCTTGTGATTCTGACTGTCATTCTTAAATTTTTATACGTTTGATGCACACTCTACACAAGTCTAAAATTTCTATTTTTTTCCTAGGGATTTGAGTCTCTTACCTATATGTAATGGATCTCTGTAGTTATGTTTTTTGCCTTAAGGTGTATTTTGTCTGATATTAAAATAACTACCCCAGCTTTCTTTTAAATTAGTATTAGTCTAGTATATGTAAAACAAAACAAACAAACCAAAAAACTTAACCCATTGCTGTTGAGTTGATTCTGACTTATAGTGACCCTACAGGAGAAAGTAGAACTGCCCATAGGGTTTCCAAGGCTGTTAGAAGTAGACTGCCACATCTTCCTCCTATAGAATGGCTGGTGGGTTCTAATGGCTGACCTTTTGGTTAGCAGCCAAGGCTTTAACCACTGTGCCATGAGGGCTCCTACTTAGTACATACAGTATATATAATTATTTCCACCCTTTTTTTCCCCAACCTTTTTGTGCCCTCCAGGGCTTTGAAATGGTTTGTTCTGGTCTGAATCCCTGCTGAGAATTTGCATTTCTACCTCAGATATACTGAATCAGAATCCAGTTTTTAAAAAATCCTCAGGTGATTCTTATGTATAATAAATTTTGAGACCCACTTCTCTACTAGTTGGAGCCCTGGTGGTGTAGTGGGTAAGAGCTTGGCTGCTAACCAAAAGGTGGCAGTTCGAATCCACCAGCTGTTCCTTGGAAGCCCTATGGGGCAGTTCTACTCTGTCCTATAGGGTTGCTATGAGTTGGAATCGACTTGAAGGCAATGGATTTCGTTTTGGCTCTACTAGTGGTTCCCAGAATTGGTCCCTAACCAGCAGTATTAGCATCACCTGGGAACTTGTTAGAACTGCAACTTCTCAGCAGGGGTTCAAACTGGAACAAACTGGTTCAAAGCCCTGGTGTCCTCATATACTGAGACTGTCTCTTGTAAACAGCTAATAGCAAAATTTCATTTTGTTATCTGACCTGACAATCTTTGTCTTTTAGATGGATAAAATCAATTTATATTGATCAGAGTTCCAATATCCTTGGACTCACTTTTACTAACTTTTATTATGAACACACTATTTATTCTACTTTCTTATCCTTTTTGCTCACCTTCCATTCTTGCCTTCCTCTGGATTAAGGTTTTTAATCCATCTCATTCCATTTTTCCCCCTTTACTAGTCGGGGGGTTTATTTACTATTATTTTATTATTTTAATTAATTAATTAATTTTATTTATTTATTTATTATTTTATTTCTATTATTTTAGTGGCTACCCTGGAAAATTGAATATGCACATTTAACTTATAAAAGTCTTAAATTAATCATTATCTGTATCCACATCCTAAACAATATAAGGACCATAGTACACTTTGACTCCAAGCACACAGTTCCTGACTTAAGTGCTATAGTTGTTGGGATTTGGGTTCTATCTTAAATTTTTAACTAGCAAATTAGACATTATTGTGATTGCTTTACATTTATTCAATTATTGCTTTGTTCTACCCACCATGACAATCTTTGCTCACCGTTCTTTCTTGTACTTCAGAGTCTTCTTTTGGGTTCATTTTCCTTCTTGCTAGAGGAAATTCTTCAGTGGAGTTTGTTGGTAGTAAACCCTCTCAGGTTATGTTTATCGAAAATGCCTTCATTTTCCTCTCATTTTTTAAAACAGATTTTTTTTTTTACATATATGTATATACTGACTTTTTTTTCTTCTCAGCACTTTGAAAATATAATTTCAATATTTTATGGCTTTTATTATTGCTATTGAAAGATAGCTTTCAGTTGAATTGTCATTTCTTTAGTCTATCTTTTCTCTTTTCCTGCTTTTAGTTACTTGTCTTCACTTGTTCTTGCTTCACTATAATGTGTCTAGGTGTAGATTTCTTTTTATTTATCCTGCTTGTGATTCACTGAGCTTCCTGAATCTGAGGATTTGTGTTTTTCATCAATCTAGAAAACTCTCATTCATTAAGTTTTTGAATATTGCCTATATTCCATTCTCTTTCTTGTCTCCTTCAGAAATTCCAATTAGCCACATGTTGGATCTTCTTAGAACAACCTCTGTGTCTTTTAATTTTTTTTTTTTTGTCCACTTCGCTGTATCTCTATACTGCATTCTGGGTAATTTTTCCAGTGCCATCTTCCATTTCACTATTCCTTCTTCAGCTATGTCAAATCTATTGAGGTTTCTAATTTCATTATTTTTTTTATCATATCATATTATTTTATGATCAAATACTATCACTATTCGTTTTTTTTTTTTTTTTTCCTCAAACAGTTGCAGCTTTGGCCACTGGGAGCTCTTTCAGGAGAATGGTATTAGAAATCAAAATTTGAGTGCTGGGTCTCATTTTCCTTTTTAGTCACACATTCCACTTAACCAATTCTGAGTCTCACTTCTCCACACTCTCCTTGTCCCTACAACTCTCTCCCTCTACCTAAACTGAAATCAACAGGGCTTCCCAGCAACTCTTTTGTTGTGGTCTTCATGCTGACTAGAATGTTCTTCCCCTTCCTCATCCGACTAAAATCCTGCCTCATCCATAAGGCCCCTTTCAAAATGCCTCCTCTTCCATGAAGTCTTTACTAATCTCCTACCTGATATCCCACACCCTTTGTTACCAAGTTGAGAGTTACCTAAAGGCAGGGACTATGACACATTTACTTTCTCGCCCTAAACCAGCAATTAAATAAACCCAAACCAAACCCGTTGCTATTGAGTCAATTCTGACTCATAGTGACCCCGTGGGACAGAGTAGAACTGCTCCATAGGGTTTCCAAGGAGTGGCCAGTGGATTCAAACTACTGACCTTTTGGTTAGCAGCCAACCTCTGAACCACTGCACCACCAGGGCCCCAAACTCAGCAGTTAGCATACAGCAAACCAAACGGCAGTTGCTTGATGAATATTAATTGAATAGACTAAGATAAGTGTAAGATATAGTCTTTGGGGTCTATCAGGAAAACACACACATACAAACAAAACAGAAAAATCCCTCCTGAGAATATTTATGCTCAAGGGACACTTCTTGGTCTCATGTCTGAAGAAGACACCCTGTTTCAGTCATACGCTATTGTTAAAACCAGAAGGAAGAAGCCTGTAACCTTATGATTCTCTTCCCTTAAAACAGGCCTTTTCTGCTCCCACTACATGCACATGTTCAAAGATAAGGATCAGTTGAATAAAAAATGCAGTAAGGAAACTCACATAACCATCCCAAGTCAGGAAACCTCAATTAGAAACAGGCAGCAGCTCATGTTCAAATGAAAAGATTAATTATATTTTGCAGGCATTTTCTGGAATCCCTTATCTCCTCTCTCAATCAGTCCACATCTACTGCTGAGGCATTGGGGATACAAATACAACAACGTGACCATGGGTACAACAGCCCAACTGAGAACTCCGGACTATTCTGTGACTTTCTTTCTGGTGCCATTGGGACAAGAGTACATTCTGGGACAAAAGAGGTAAGTTGCCTCTACCTGAAAAGTGGTTGATCTTTGGATAGGAAACGAGGTGCATCTTTGAAATGGGGTAGGGAAGAGCTTCCTCCTCATTCTGGGAGTGGGAAGGGCTAGAGTAGTTCCCATAAGAGGACAGGGTGAGTATGATAAAGAAGCAGGCCAGAGTGGCCACCATCTGATTTTCCCTGAAAGCAGCACAAACCGTACAGCTCCTATGCAGAGGAGCTCCTTACATAAGAATTCTAATGAATAAATGTAGAAGGAATAAGGAAAATAGAAAATCACTATTAGAACCCACAGTAAGAACAGCCACAGCCATGCTCTCATGGACACTAAAACTAGTGAGAGTTGTACTGTGCAAAATAATGCCTATTATCCTACTTCGTATAATGAAATATCCTCTGTGTGTGAAAAAAATTAGTGAGAGAAAATGTAAGGAGAAATAGAATATTTGCACAGTCTCACAGTATCCACCCCTCCCAAATAAATTAATTACAAAGGGAAACATAGTAGCTTTATAGGGGACAATCATGGCAGCTATTACCTTAACCAAGTGATCAAGGTTAACATCACCAGTGATACTTATTAATATCACGTACTCCCCAATGTGACACACTGAGAAGGGCACAGCACCTCTGTGGTGTCCTTCCCTTTAATTTATAACGTCAATCTAATAATGAGAAAACATCAAATTGAAATTAAGGGATATTTTTCAAAATAACTGGCCAGTACCATTTTAGCTTAAAAACCCATTGCCATCGAGTCAATTTCAACTCTTAGTAACTCTTTAGGACAGAGCAGAACTGTCCCATAGTGTTTCCAAGGCTGTAAATCTTTATGGAAGCAGACTGTCACCTCTTTCTCCCATGGAGCAGCCGGTAGATCTGAACTACCGACCTTTTGGTCAGCAGCCAAGTGCTTAACCACTGTGCCACCAGGGCTCCCAGTACCCTTAAGAAGTGTCAGAATCAACTACTGCAAGAAACCAAAAGAGACCTACGTAAGTGGAAAATATATTTGCTTGTGGATAGGAAGATTCAACATTATGAAAATGTCAATTCTACCCAAAGTGTTCTATAGATACAATGCAATCCCGATCCAAATTCTAATGACATTTTTTTAATGAGATGGAGAAACAAATCACCAACTTCATATGGAAAGAGAAGAGGCCCTGGATAAGTAAAGCATTACTGGGGAAGAAGAACAAAGTGGGAGGCCTCACACTACTTGATTTTAGGACCTATTATACTGCTGCGGTAGTCAAAACAGCGTGGTGCTGGTACAACAACAGATACGTAGACCAAAGGAACAGAATGGAGAATCCAGATGTAAATTTATCCATCTATGAGCAGCTGATATTTGACAAGGGCCCAAAGTCCGTTAAATGAAGAAAAGAGTTTCTTAACAAATGGTGCTGGCATAACTGGATAGCCACCTGCAAAAAATTGGAACAAGACCCATACCTCACACCATGCACAAAAACTAACTCAAAATGGATCAAAGACCTAAACACAAAATCTAAAATGATAAAGATCATGGAGGAAAAAATAGGGACAATGCTAGGAGCCCTAATACATGGAATAAAAAGAATACAAAACATTACTAACAATGCACAAACACCACAAGAGAAACTAGATAACTGGGAGCTCCTAAAAATCAAACACACTCATCAAAAGACTTCACAAAAGAGTGAAAAGACAACCTACAGACTGAAAAAAAATTTTTTGGCTACTACATATCCCATCAGGGTCTAATCTCTAAAATCTACGAGATACTGCAAAAACCTCAACAACAAAAAGACAAATAACCCAATTAAAAAATGGACAAAGGATATGAACAGACACTTCACCAAAGAAGACATTCAGGCAGCTAACAGATACATGAGGAAATGCTCATGATCATTAGCCATTAGAGAAATGCAAATCACAACTATAATGAGACACCATCTCACCCCAACAAGGCTAGCATTAATCCAAAAAACACAAAATAATGAATGCTGGGGAGGTTGTGGAGAGACTGGAACACTTATACACTGCTGGTGGGAATGTAAAATGGTACAACCACTTTGGAAATCAATTTGCAGCTTCCGTAAAAAGCTAGAAATGGAAGTACCATACAACCCAGCAATCCCACTGCTTAGAATATATCCTAGAGAAATAAGAGCCATCACATGAATAGATGTATGCAAACCCATGTTCACCGTAGCACTGTCCATGATAGCAAAAAGATGGAAACAACCTAGGTGCTCATCAACAGATGAATGAATACATAAATTATGGTATATTCACACAATGGAATGCTATGCAACGATAAAGAACAATGATGAATCCGAGAAACATCTCACAACGTGGATGTATCTGGAAGGCATTATGCTGAGTGAAATTAGTCAGCTGCAAAAGGACAAATATTATATGAGAGCACTATTATAAAACTCAAGAAAAGGGTTAAACACAGAAGTAATCATTCTTTGATGGTTACGAGGGTGGGGAGGGAAGGAGAGGGGAATTCACTAACTAGATAGTAGACAAGAATTATCTTAGGTGAAGGGAAGGACGATACATAATACAGGAGAAGTCAGCACAATTGGACTTAACCAAAAGCTAAGAAGTTTTCTGAACACAACCAAATACTTCAAGGGACAGAGTAGCAGGGGTGGGGGTCTGGGGACCATGGTTTCAGGGAACATCTAGGTCAATTTGCATAACAAAGTTTATTAAGAAAAGGTTCTGCATCTGACTTTGGTGAGTGGCGTCTGGGGTCTTAAAATCTAGCGAGTGGCCATCTAAGATGCATCAATTGGTCTTAACCTACCTGAAGCAAAGGAGAATGAAGAACACCAAAGATATAAGGAAAATATTAGCCCAAGAGACAAAAAGGGCCACATAAACCAGAGACTCCATCAGCCTGAGACCAGAAGAACTAGATGGTGCCCAGCTACCACCAGTGACCACCCTGACAGGGAATACAACAGAGAATCCCTGACAGAGCAGGAGAAAAGTAGGCGCAGAACTCAAATTCACGTACAAAGACCACACTTAATAGTCTGACTGAGACTGGAGGAACCCCAGAAGACATGGCTCCTGGACTTTCTGTTAACCCAGAACTGAAACCATTCCCGAAGCCAACTCTTTACACAAAGATTAGACTGGACTATAAAACATCAAATAATACTTGTGAAGAGTGTGCTTCTTAGTTCAAGTAGATTCATGAGACTAAATGGGCAGCTCCTGTCTGGAGGTGAGATGAGAAGGCACAAAGGGACAGGAGCTGGCTGAATGGACACAGGAAATCCATGGTAGAATGGGGGAGTGTGCTGTCACATTATAGGAATAGCAATAGGGTCACATAACAATGTGTATAAATTTTTGTATGAGAAACCAATGTGAGCTATAAACTTTCACCTAAAGCACAATTAAAAAAAAAAAAAAAAAAAAAAAGAAGTGTCAAAATCAGGAAAGACTGAGACACTGTCACAGATCGGAGGAACCTAAGAAGACATGATAACTAAATGCAGTGTGGGATCCTAGACTGAATCCTAGAACCGCGAAACGGCATTGTTGGAAAAACTGGTGAAATCTGAATAAATTCTGTAATTTAGTTAAGCATTGTACTAATGTTAATTTCCTAGTTTTGATACTTGTACTATGGTGGGTAAGGGGAAGGGTATACAAGAACTCTCCGTACTATCTTTGCAACTCTACTGTGAGTTGAAAGTTAGTTCAAAATTAAAAAGTTTAAAAAACTCACAAATGTCCTGTGAGTTTGTTTAACTGCCAAGACAATTAGTAAAATATAAAGAAGCATCTATAGAAGGTCTTCAGAGTGCCATCAAAGCAGGAAATAGCATAGCCCAGAGAAAAGGATTTTGGAGCCAAAGAAGCCAAGGAAACAGGATGGGGGATTGAGCTCAGGTGTTGGCAGTGGGGCAGGAGAATAATGGTAAAAGCTAACACTTACACAGCACTTAGAGTACCAAGCACTTTCCTAAGTGCTTTACATATACTAACTCATTTGGAAATGGGATGGATTTGACACACACACACACATATATGGAAGGTGCAGTTGTCAGGACTTGTGACTAACAGAATATGGGAAATGAGGGAGAAGGAGGAATCCGAGACGACTCCTCTAAGTTTTTAATTTGAGTGACGGGCTATGAAGTAGTAATGCCACCCATCAAGGTTAAAAAAGAATGGGTTTGGAAGGGAAGAGGAAGATAGGATGTTTAGTTTTGGGCAGATTGGTTATAAGGTGCCCATGAGACAGTCAGGTGGATGGTTTGAAAGGCAGTTGAAAAGATAATCTTAAAAGCTTCAAAGAGGAAGCTGTTGCATAGATATAGATCTGAGAGCGATTAACAGTAGGTGATGGTTGAAACCGTAGGAGTGGATGAAGTCATCCAAGGAGAGGGTATTAGAGAAAAAAAAAAAGAAGAGGGCCAAGGATGCAATACTGAGAGACCCCAGCCATTGTGGAAAGAAGAGAATATGAAGAAGACTGAGAAGTAGGCATTAGAGAGGTAGAGGAGGAACCAAGAGGGCCTCAGGTCACAGAAACCACGGGGCTAGGCAAAGGGGAAAAGATGTTCAGTAGTGTCAAATGCCACAGCCTAAGAGAAAATCTGGATTGACCTTGGTGATCTTGGCAGGAGAGGTTGATGGAAAGATGGGGGTGACAGTTGGCCTGTATCGCAGAAGGGAATGAGTAGGTGGTGGGGAAGCAGATATAGAGAATGCCAAACACTCCTTTATGAATCTTGGCTGGGAAGGAAGACAGATAAATAGCTAGAGGGGAACTCGGGGTCAGAAGGGTCACCCAAAACTCTCTCTCCTGACTGATCCCTCCCTGGAGCTTCTGATATAAACACACACATAAACACACATGTTGTTGTTGCTGTCAAGTCTGTTCCGACTCATGGCAATCCCAGTTGTGCAGAGTAGAACTGCTCCACAGGGTTTTCAAGGCTGTGACCTCTCAGAAGCAGATCGCCAGGTCTGCCCTCCAAGGTGCCTCTGGGTGGGTTTGAATTGCCAACCTTTCAGCTAAGTAGCTGAATGCTGAACTGTTTGGGCTACCCAGAGAATCTAAAAACACATCATATAAGTCCATACATATCAGATATATACGGCACACATACAGATATATATGGACCTGTATGTGTGTTTATGTTCCTCTGTACACACGTTGGTTAAGTCCAGCTGCTAACCAAAAGGGTGGCAGTTTGAATCCACCAGCCGCTCCTTGGAAACGCTACGGGGTAGTTCTACTCTGCCCTATAGGGTCTCTATGAGTTGGAAACGACTTGACGGCATCAGGTTTGGTTTGGTACACATATATACTTAAGTAGACTTTCTTTTATAGAGCAGGTTTAGGTTTACAGACAAATTGTGCAGGAAGTACAGCGATTTCCCACATACCCTCTCACCCCCTGTACACTGTTTCTCTACTATTAACATCTTGTATTCATGTGGTGGAGCCCTGGTGGCATACTGGTTAAGAGCCTGGCTGCTAATCAAAAGGTCAGCAGTTCAAATCCACCAGCCGCTTCTTGGAAACCTTATGGGGCAGTAATACTCTGTCCTATAGGGTTGCTATGAGCACCTAACAACAACAACAACATTCATGTGGTACATTTGTTACAACTGATGAATCAATACTGATACATCAATAATTAAAGTCCAGAGTTTACATTAATGTTCACTGTTTGTGTTGTGTACATACTTTTAACTGAAAACTGGTTCTCTCCACCTGGGTATCCTGCCTTTAAGGTTTGAATGTGTATGTCCTGCCTTATACCCACATAGGGTCTAAACTGAAGTTTACAAAAAAAAAAAAAAAAAAAGTGAGTCACATTTTCAGCATGAAGACTGGGATCTGGAATAATCTGAGTGTACGTGATGCCTGACTCAGGGCCCCACAGATGTGACACTGACTTTTGTCCTAACGGATGGTTTCATAACCATTCCCAGAGGCAAGATTACTCCATGGCCATGTTCCACCCTTGCTTTGAAAGCCCTGCACATGATATTTTGAGACAGTTTCAGATCTTAACCAGAAATTTGCTGGAGGAGTTCAAAACTGCAGTCACCAGGAGAAATGTTCAATGAGTTTCAGTACTTCTCCACATCCATATGTGCTACATAGCTTTCATTTCCTCTTCATGTTCGGTTGAGTTGACCAGCCATTAAATATTAACACTCATTAATATTGATGGTGGAGTACCAAATCAGTTTAGCTTGCTAGAAATCACTAGATTTCATATTACTCATTAATTCATTCATCTGATATACAGTGATTAAAGGCTAGGCTTCATGTGCGAGGCAACATGCTAGTACTGGGGAAACCTGGGTAAGTTAGACGTGGTTCCTGTTCTTGAGAAGCCCACAGACATTTACATAAACAGCTACAGACAACATGGAATTCTTATAATAATGGCTTGTATGTACAGAGCACTGAGGGAACAGAGAAGAAGATATGACTGTCTCTTCTAGGTAAGATCTAGATATGATTTCTTCTAGATATGTGTTGTGAAGGATATAAGAGGGTACACATTTGATCAAGTCTAGAGATTGGAAGGATGAGCAATAATGGTATGCCCTGGTGAATAAAGGAGGAAGAAGGGCTTTTGAGGCAGAAGGAAGCATGAGCAAAATATAGGGGTGTTGATGTACATAGTATATATAATAATATACCAGTGATACCGTATATACATACACCATATACATAAAAATGATAAAACCACCACCCTACCAAAATGATGACAGACACTCATTGGACACGTCCTTTAGGTCAGGCAGTATTTTAAGCACTTTACTTGTATCACCACACTGCATGAGTCACATGTGTGAGAGTGGCTGGAGGTGAGGCTGAAAAGACAGCTGAGGGTCACGTGGTAAGACGTTTTGAATGCTGTGCTAAGAGGCCTGGACTTGGTCCCACAGGTAGGGGAGAGCCACTGAGAGTTATAAGCAGGTACTGACACGAGCAGATGTGTGATTTTAAAAAATCCCTCTGCTAGCTGTGTAGGGAATAGACTGGAGGAGGTAAGACGAGAGATCAAGAGGCCAGTTAGGAAGTTGTTTCCATAGTTCAGACAAGAGCTGATCAGACAGGTGAAAATGGCAGAAAGGATGTATTCAGGAAAGAGTTTCGAGCAAGGAGAAACGAGACTTGGTGACCCACAACACTGCGGGGGAAGGGTGGCAAAGGAGAAGGGGAGGGGGTTCCATTAACTTAGAGCAGAGGAAACATTTTTGGGAAAGTAGATCAGCTCAGTCTGAGGTGCATCCAGGAAGAGGTACCTAGTGGGCAGCTAAGAATGGAAGTCTAGAACTTGGGGGAGGTTTGGCCCAGAGATAAAATGGGGAACAGCGAAGGAGAACACACCTTCATTCTGGCTGATTTGTCCTTTCGGCACTAAGATCATCCCTAAATTCTCCTGTCCCTACTCCTTGGCCTTATGTTTCCATGTAAACAACCGTGAACCGACACAGGGATACACACCTTCACAGAGGCAACACATCTACAGACAAACACACACAGAGTCCTCAACATCACAGAACACACTCCCGGGCGGTTGTAACCAGTCTAGAGAGGGATACACAGAGATACACAGACACACACATATACAGGTCCATAGATCCCAGAGGAACACATTCCACAGATTACAGAGGTACACACACATACACACACACACACACACACACACACACAGGTCTATAGATCACAGAGGTACACACACACACACATACACACACAGGTCCACAGATCACAGAGGCGCACACACACATACACACATACAGGCCCATAGATCACAGAGGTACACACACAGGTACACACATACAGGTTCATAAATCACAGAGGTACACATACACACACAGGTCCACAGATCACAGAGGTACACACACATCCAGGTTCATAAATCAGAGATGTACACACACATACAGGTCCATAGATCACAGGGGTACACAAACTTATACACATGCTCATACACACAAAAATACACCTACAGGGGCTACAAGTGTGCACTTTTCCAGAGAGGGCAAGGCATGTTATCCACGTATGCATATACCTGGGGTCTTCTCATCTACCCATTTGGAAACAGCATCCCCATCTAGTTGAGATTCTCCTGTCGCAATTCATTCATGTAAAGCAGATTCTGAAACGATATCTAGACCCCACTAATCTGTCGTCCACATGCTACACATTCATGTTCCATTTCCACGTGACTGCTGTGAACTGGGAACAACTCCTTTTAACTAGGAGTAAGTGACCTATCCACCCATGGAGAGAAGACACCCAGTGCAACACTCAACTCTCCTCCTACCAAAAAGCTTCTGCAGTACTTGTCCATCATATAAATCTTCAGCCAGGTCTTTCACAATGATTCTTTCTCCAACCAGCACATCATTAATCCAGTCAATTAATACCTACAGAGAAAGAGAGAGAAAACAGCAGAGAAGAGTCACAGGGCATTTTCTTAGAGAGCACCTTTCTTATGCTGACAATTAAAATCTAGATGAACTAGAGACTTTAAAAGCAGCAGAACTATCCACATGACCCAGCATGTGGACAGGTGGCTGTGAGGGTGAGGCCCAATGGCCTGTTCATTTTCCAGTGTAAGTCCTTTTATTGCTGGTGGCACATATGTCCCTGCTAATATCCTCCAGCCCCCTACCACTCCTTACTCTAATGGCAGCAACATTCACAGTGTTTGGTGGTGTGGCTTTGTACCAGGCAAGGGTATGGGCTCTGTAGTTCTATAAATTGGCATTTAAACCCCAGATTTACCAATTTTATTATGAGAGTCAAGGCAAGCTATTTATCTGCTCTGAGCCTTCATTCGCCATCTCTAAAATTGAGATTACTTCTCACAATAGGCGGTGGAAAACAATTACATATGGGTAGGGCTGAACACCCAATAAAAGGCCCAAAACCCACTGCCATTGAGTTGATTCTGAAACAAATAAAACACTCTCCCATTATGACATTTGAACCTTACTGTGATTGGCAAGGTGGCTACACCACCCTCATCTTCAGGTGGGGAAATAACACGCAGAAGGAAAGAAATTTGTCCAAAGTCACAAACTTAACTGTGGGCAGAGACTGGAATTGAACCCAGGTCCGTCTCATTCTAATGTACGTGCTCTCCTGGTGGCACCAAGCTGCCTCTTGGTGGGGGCCAATGCAATCTGTCCTCTTGTCTAACCTTTTCGTTGTTGTTGGGTGCTGTTAAGTAAATTCTGACTCACAGTGACCCCATGTAACAGAGTAGAACTGCCGCATAGGGTTTTCTTGGCTATAATCTTTACGGAAACAGATCACCAGGTCTTTCTCCCGCAGAGCTGCTGGGTGGGTTCAAACTGCCAACCTTTCAGTTAACAGCCAAGCATTTAACCATTGTGCCACCAGGGCTCCTTTGTCTATACCTTGGCAGCTACCATTATCTGAGAGCCTACTGTGTGTTGTGCTATCTCATTTAATTAATCCATGCAAGTCCTAGAAACAGGTATCATTAATTCTGTTTCTCAGGTTAGAAAACTGAAGCGTTCCTTTTTTGTTTTTTCCTCCTTTTTTTATTAAGGTATTATTTACATACAATAAAATAAACTAAATTAAATATACAGTTTGATGAGTTTTGGTTAATTGTACACAGTTGTGTAACCACCACTACAATCGAGAATGAAACAGTTCCTTTACCCCAAAAAGCTTCCTCAGGCCCCTTTGTCCTCAATCCCCTCCCCTGACCACAGGCCCCAGGCAATCATGAGAGTTTTGCCTTTTCTACAGTTTTGTATAAACGGAATCATATGGTCCATGCTCTTTTGTGTTTGGCTTCTTCCACATAGATCACAGAGGTATATAGCAGTAACCAGGCTGGGTTTCCATCAGGTGGCCCATCCTGAAGCCTGGGGCTTCACAGCACAACGTTCTACTGGCCCAAGGCAAGACCACAGTAATGACTGGGTGCCTACTGGACATCAGGGACTGCCTCAAACCCAGTGCAGTAAGATACAGCCTCTGTCCTTGAGAAGCTCGCAGGGGAGAAGACCTGCTAACTAAAGAATTAAAACACACAGGACTCAAATTCTAGGGGAGACAATGGATGAATTAGGAAGAGACCCCATGGAGTGTGGGAGAGGGTAGAAGGCAGCTGGAATGGGGGAGGGCTTCCTGGAAGGGCTATATTTGAGGAAAGTCTTAAAGAAAACCAAGAGTTGATGGGACTTCAAAGGGTCAAAGCAGCCTAGATCTGGAACATCTAAATTCCTCCTGGAAGCTAGGTAGTGGCTCTCACATGGCTGTTGCACCCTTGGACAGTACCTGGTGCTCAGGCACATGCGTGGCAGTACATATCTCCAATTTCCCCTCCCTCAAACTGGGTCTGGGTGCAGGTCTGGGTCTGGGAGAACTATGCCGAAGCCTGAACAATTCAGAGCCCATTCTGACAGTATCCCTTCATTCCTCATCCCGGCACGTGAGTCCTGCCTGACAGGAACAAGCAGACGGCTGCACCCTCTCCTAAAACCCATGCCCACCCAGGCCCCTGCACCCTCAGGGCACAAGGGCAGGCAGAGTTCAACCCATAACTGTTCTGTCTTCTTTCTGCAGAGTAAGGCGAGGGGTGCGGGGCCTTACTGAGATGGGACAGCCATCCTTGGGGGCAGCATGGACTGTTTCAGGAAAGGGACAGATACTCGACATTCACAACCCAGCCACTGAACCAGGCACATTATACCCAATATTTCAACGAATGTCATGTATTTCATTGAACTCTTATCTCCTCCACTCAGCTATAACCACAACATATTACTTGACTTTTTTTGGGGACTCAGTTTCCTCGTTTGTATAATGAGGATGACACTAATTCCTACTTCACAGGGTGCTTTTGAGGATCCTCGAGAAAAGCAATGAAAGGATTTTGTGAACTGTGAAGTCCTGGCAAATGTGCGCTTAGTTGTACTCATGTCTCTGGGTCAAAGCAGCCTTTTATCAGTCATTGCGCATTTGTCATGTACACATCTTGTACAACCAGTTAAATTTTAAATAAATATCTGTCTGGTAGTCCATGAGCTACCTGAGGGAATGCCATCACCTTGGTTCGATATTGACCTGGCCTTGACCTTCATACAGGATATTGGCCCTCTGCGGTGGCTCACACGGTGCCTGCACAAAGAAGGAGGTCTACAGACGCCCCCTGAGTCCGTGAGGCACCTTAATACCAACCAACCAACTGGTTGCCGTTGAGTCAATTTCAACTCATGGCGACCCCTTGTGTGCAGAGTAGAACAGCTCCATAGGGTTTTTAAGGCTGTGACCTTTCAGAAGCAGATCGCCAGGCCTGCCTTCCAAGGCACTGTGGAACCTTCCAAGGTTCAAAGGTGGGTTTGAACCGCCCACCTTTTGGTTAGTAGTCGAGCATTTAACCATTTGCATCACCCAGGGACTCGGTGAGGCACCTTCAGTCCCTCCTACTTTCTTCTTACCTTCATCAGCTCTTGTAGTTTGGGGTCACTGCGTGAGTTTGGATCCACCATCGTTCGAACTTCATTCTCCTCTTTAAAAAGAAAAGGAATTCAGTGGAATGGTTATACTTGAGGGCACTGAATTAATCCAAAGAGGCAGGAGACATAGCTACCAAGCATCGTGTCCTCAGGGTCCAGCTCGAAGGGAATTGGACTGAGGGGCAGGTTGATGGCGTTCATCCCTTCCTCCTGAAGCTCTGAAACTGAGAAGAGAAAGAAGAGCCGAGTCACATTTCAGTGACTGGTGACAGGGGGATTGGTTCTCTGTGGAAAGCGTGTTCGATACTGATATTGAGAAATAAAACCACTAAGGTTAGATTCCAGCTATTAGTCTGCAGTCGATTCCTGTTCTCTCCCTGCTTAAAGGACCTAATTGTCCCCTTAATCTCATCTCTTCCAACTGTCACCTCACACGCCTTCCTCAAAGAAACAGGCAGGTCTCAGAGATGCTGAAATATGCCTCCTTTTGGAAATTATCTGAGTAAACGGAATTAAAGTGGGCGTTGACTTCTTTCTTTAGCCTCTGCCGCCTGCCTCCTGCCTCCCCTCCTCCAAGGCTTGCTGTCTGAAGCACAGTGGGTGCCCAATAACTGTTTGTTGACCGGAAGGGTGAGGTCAGGAATTTAAGGCTATATTATAAGCCATTTTGACCCTCGGTTCAACCCTCCTCTGACTTCTCTCCTGATTTGCTTCCCTGAGATATTTTCTGATTATCCTACCTTCCTCTGCCACCCAACCCCAGCTGCTGCACAACAATGTCTCAGTCGCAGCCTCTTCCCTGGGCTCTGGTCCTGTCCCTTCAGCTCTAACAAGCTGTGGAATCTGGGATGATCACCTTCCCCTTCTAGGCATGTTTTCTACATCTGAATTATGATTTTCAAATCGTCTTGTTGTTAGTGATGTTGAGTCGATCCCGATCCCGACTTGTAGTGACCTAATACGACAAAGTGGAACTGCCCTATGAGCTTCCTAGGCTGTAATCTTTACAAGAGCAGATCTCCAGGTCTCTTCTCCCACGAAGCCACTGGGTGGATTTGAACTGCCAAGCTTTCAGTTAGCTGCTGAGTGCTTAACCACTGCACCACCAGGGCTCCTCCAAAAACCAAAAAACCAAACCTGCTGCCGTCAAGTCGGTTCCAACTTATAGTGACCCTACAGGACAGAGTAGAACTGCCCCATAGGGTTTCCAAGGAGCACACGGTGGATTCGAACTGCCGACCTTTTGGTTAGCAGCCGAACTCTTAACCACTACACCACCAAGGTTTCCACCAGGGCTCCTAGAACTCTACAATTCCACCTTCCTTAAGAAAAGTAAAAAGAGGTCAAGGAACGACCACTAAAGACTTCCAGCCAGCTCATCTCCACACATGTAACCCCCACATGGAGCCTCAGGAAAAAAAAAAAATTCCTACCACAAGACCAGTTGTGTGATGCAGACGTGGTGAGTGCTGACCTTGGATTACCCCTCCTAAAAGCAGCAACTTAAATCCCCCTCCGTCTATTTGACTCCAGTTTGGATAATTACTTTTCGCCAATTAAGCACAGAAAAGCCATTTTCTCTGAAGGCTTTGGTCACTGAAATGTTCTTAAAGAGCTCATGTGGCAGCTGCAGTCAACCTTAATAAAAGCAATGTCCCATCTTTCCATTTTATTTTTTTATTGACTCTGGCCTCACCAGTTGCCAGCATATACTTGCAAGAACTCTTAAACACAAGGCAGCCACTTACAAAGAGTTCTTTCACATTAGCAAACTCAGTGATAGTTGCAGTTGGACAGGGAATGAGATTGCCTAACAAAGAGAGTGAAACACACTCTACCCTACAGAGACACAACTCACATTATGAAGCTGGCATTTAGTCATGTCGTAGCGGCCCCTTGACATTTATATGGGATATTAGCCCATCACCATCTTGAATCCTCAAATTCACAAATACCTTCTGTTCCCTAAGATTCTCCCCATAAAACATAACTTGAAAATATAAGTGACACCTTCAAAACCTAAACAATGCTATAAATATAGGATTGTATTTGTTTTCTAGCTAAGAACAATTACTTCCTTAGACTGCTAAATTTCTTCTCATGTCCCTCCTAGAACTAGCTATTGCTTTCTTTTCCAGGCTGTTTTTCACAAAGAAGTGAAGTTTTCATTACTTAGCAAGCACTACTGTGTATGCAGCAGACAGGAGGAATAAAAGCATGCTTAAATGGGGATGCAAGGCTGTGCTAAATGACCAGAGAAGAAACTTGCTCCCACACAGGACCTTCTCTCCTCTATCTACATTCTCCCCATAGGTCTGCACTGTCCAATATGGTAGCCACTAGCCACAGGTGGCTATTTACATCTAAATGCATTAAACCTAAATTCAACTAAAAATTCAGTTCCTCAGTTGCACCATGCACATTTCAAGTGCTCAAAGGCCCACATGTGGCTAGTGGCTACAGTACTGGGCAGCTGAGCTGTAGAACATTTCTATCAGCACAGAAAATTCTATTGAATTGAATTGCCCTAGGTGAGCCCATAAATCTAAATACTGATGGTGTCCACATTTAAATTTCCAGCCCAGGACTTACCCTGAGCTCCAGACTTACGAATCCAACTGTCTATTAATAGATATGTCAAATTTACACATACAGAACTATACTCTTGATTTTCAACACCCATGTTCCCACCATATAAAAGCCAAGACAAGACCTGTTCTTCTCCTGTTCTTCACCTCCTCAGTAGATGGCACCACCATTTACATAAGGGATCAAGTCAAAATCTGAGGAATCACCATTACCCCTTTTGTTACTACATGTTTTCTTTTTTTTGATGGTGTGTTTTCAGTATAGGAATGCATGCTTACTAATCAACTGCGTTTAAATATTTGGTTGGTAATTTGGATTTTGAGAAATATGATCCGGTAATACAAGCCACCGATGAGATGAGTGGCACTTTGGCACCACTGATCTGTGGTATGACAATATACCAATAAGAGCTAGATGAGCAATTTATTGTGGGTGCTTTCCCATTAGATTACATGGGGAACCTCTGGTTTTCTAAATATGACACAGAAAACCCAAAACAAACCCATCAGGGCTCCCTAACTATCACAAAGGAAAGCCATAATTATGCCTGCAAGCCTTATCTCACAGAAATAAAAGTAAAGGGAAAAAAAGGCAAAGTTTACAAAACTAACACATCCGGAAAGCATCACCTAACAGAATGCTCAACCCACACAACAATGAGGCTCCAACTCCAGTCTGCTGAGGTTCACACTTTTCAAAAGGAACTCACCTTGACACTAAAATCCATTAGAACCAGAAAAACACCTTACTTCTGAGGTCCAGAGGCATAAAAGTGGCTGGCATACCGTGTATGCCAATGGTAATGAAAGACTGACTTACTTTCTCCTTGTCTTTAATCTTTTACATCTAATGCATTGCCAAGTTTTGTGGGTCCACCTCCAAAATAGGGCTCCATTCCAACCATTTCTCACCATCTCCGCTACCACCATCCTGGTCCAAGCCACTGGACCTTCTAACCAGTTTACTGCTTTCTCTTGCCCTTTCTCCAACCCCAATCTACTTCCCATCCAGGGAATGACCTTTTAAAAGTGTAAATCAGATCATACCATTCTGCTTTCACCCCTTCTGTGTCTTCTCATCATACTCAGAATAAAATTCCAACTCCTCACTTTGACCTACAAGACCTCTGATTAGGGCCCTGTCTCCCTCTCATGTTTTATTTTCTGCATAGCACTTGGCACAATCTGAAGTAATTATTTGTTTTATACGTCTGGTATCTGTTTCTTCCTACCAGAAGGTAAGCTCTGTGAGGGCCGGCACTTTGTCTCCTTTGTTCACCATTAGATCCTCAAAGAGGGCAGATGGTGCAGTGGTTAGGAGCCAGACTGCCTGGATTCAAATCCAGGCTTTACCACTTACTAGCTGGGTGACCTTGCGTGAGTTCATTAACCTCTTATGCCTCCATTTTCTCAGCTACAAAATGGGAGTGATACTAGTATTACCTACCTCCTAGGGTTGTCGAAAAGGAGCCCCTGGGTAGTACAAACAGTTAATGTGCTTGGCTGCTAACCAAAGGTTGGAAGTTTGAGTCCACCCAGAGGTGCCTTGGAAGAAAGGCCTGGTGATCTCCTTCTGAAAAATCAGAGTAGAACTGGAATACAGCTCCTCTCTGACACTTATGAGATTGCCATGAGTTGGAGTCGACTTGATGGCAACCGGTAGGGTGGTTGAGAAGGTGAAATGAGTTAACGTATCTACAGCACTTAGAAGAGTGACTGGTACCTGGTAAAAGATATGTAAATTATTATTATTATTGCCTAAAATATTAATACCTAAAATAGTATTGTTACCTCATGCACAGCAAGCACTCAAGAAATACATGCTGAATAAATGAATAATCAAAACTGTTAAAACCACCCTTCAACTGCATAAGCTCTGAGTTGAGGCAAAATTTGCCAAAGCAGTGTATAGTATTCAAAGAAGGACTCTACTTTGTCTTTGGAAAAAACAAATTTACATCCTGGCCAGACCCTGTGTTTGTGTGCCTGTGTGTGTGTGCACATGTGCACATTTCTGGGGCAGCATTTCCAGCTTACGTGTTTGTAAGGGGAGACAACCCTCATTTGTCCCAAGACTGCTTATAGCCAGAGCCAGTTTGTGACTACAGAGAGACTTACACATCTCTAAAGTGTGACTGAGGAGCCCTGGTGGCACAGTGGTTAAGCGCTTGGCTGCTAACCAAAAGGTCGGTGGTTCGAATCCACCAGCACCTCTGTGGGAGAAAGATGGGGCGGTCTGCTTCCTTAAGATTTACAGCCTTGGAAACCCTGTGGGACAGTTCTACTCTGTCCTATAGGGTCTTTATGAGTCAGAACTGACTTGATGGCAACGGGTTTTTTGAAGTGTGACTAGAAACGCAATATTGCCAGCCAGGGCTCCTAAAGGTGGGTCTTAATGGGATCTCTTTTTTATATGTAGATCATTGCTAAAAATGTTTTCCAATGAAAAATCTCCAGTCAGAAACACTCCCCTGTCCTGCCTCTTTAATTCACACTCAGAAACATGACAAGCCCGAGAAGAAAGGCTGAGATATGTTTGCAATTGGAAATGTTTTTTTTCAGGAAATGATTTGGTACAGGAACATCATTCCCATTCCATTAACCGCTGACTCTGAGCCAACTGTTTGTAAAAGTGAATATGCAAACTGCCCTGTTCAGGGCTGGCCCCCGCCCCATGGGACTGCATTAGGGGCCACTTTCCCAAAACAGCCCGCCTGCTTTGGAGGCTTCATTTCTATTAAACCAAAGCAGAGCCCAGCAGAAGCCCCTTACCAATCCCTATGCTCTGAAAGAGAAAGAGCTACAATTGAATTTTCTCAGTATAGAATATGAATATGATGTTTATCCCCCGAATCTCCTCTAACAATCTAAAACTAGGTCTGAATGTGTGGCCCTCGGTGTCTCGCGGCACCATTATGTAACTTAATAAACAGATTAAATGCCCAGCTGAAGGTGGGGCTTGGGAGAGCAGGGTGATTGCCTCAAAACCTGAAGTACTCACCATGAGAAAGGGAGCTTTTGCTTCTCTGGGAAATGTGTCCATCTGCACAGCAGAAAGTATATGGATAGGCTTTGGGGTTTGAAATAGCTGGATTTGAATCCTACTTCTATTTTTATTGGAGCCCCGGTAATGCAATAGTTAAGAACTCGGCTGCTAACCAAAAGGTCTGCAGTTCGAATCCACCAGCCGCTCCTTGGAAATCCTATGAGGCAGTTCTACTCTGTCCTATAGAGTTGCTATGAGTCAGAATCGACTCCAACCGCAACAGGCTCTATTTTTATCAGCTCTGGGACCTTACGTGTAAATGACAGCTTCTGAAATTCTATATAAAACAAGAGTGTGGCTGATGTTGCTTGTTTCTTTCTCCAATATTTATTCTTTTTCCTGCTGAAAGAACTTTAGTTTTGTTCCGGTATCCACCCCTCCCTTATTTGCCTCAAGGTAAGATCCTGACTAGTCTAAACTAATCATGATGATCTCAACCCTCTTAGCAAGGAACTGGCTCAAGCATACAATTCCGGTCAATAAGCTGTGAGAGGAAATTTCTAAGAGCCTCTAGGAAAAGTTTTCCTCCTTTTTAAAGAGACACCAAAGAAGAGAAGTATATTTTTCCTTCTAATCATCATGTCAGGGTGTGATGCCTGGATTTGCTGCAGCCATTTTGTAGCCACGAGGTAAGTTAGCCTAAGGAAGAGGTTAATATGTTGGGGTTGGCAGAGGAAAAAAAAGAGATAAAAAGAAGAGGATCCTTGTTGATAGCATTGAGCCACCACCCTGGAGCTGTCCTAGTTCTGTGTGTCTTATTATATGAGATGTAATAAATTCCCTTATTGTTTAAGTGGAATGCCAGTATTACAGAGTTCATAGTTGAATAGAGTAGGTCTGCAATAAATAGTAATTTTCCTGTCCTTTTTTCATGAGAAGAAGTGTAGCTACAGGCATCTCTCACACCACAGAATACGCCTGAGGCTCAAAGAACACCAGGGGGAGAACAAGTATGGAGAGAAGAATAGACAGAGGTTTCTAAAAGCAAAAAAAAAAAAAAAAAAAAAACATATTTCTGCAAGCCCAGTAATTTTATTCATTCAACCGGTAAACATTACTGGGCGCCTCCTCTGAGACAGGCCCCTGCCAGGCACTAGGGATACAGGTTTGGGGATTTGACATGGGTCTGTCTCAGTCTGCTCACAGGTGGTGGGAAAGGCAGACATATAAACACAATGTGCAGTACTCTGAACCCGAGGGTAAGAGATGTGTAACTAGAGGGCTGTGGGAACTCAGGCAGAATGAGGTTAACTTTGGTTGAGGAAGACTGGGAAAGACTCCCAGAAAAGGAGACATTTGAGCTGGACCTTGGAAAATGTATATTCTCATCTGGTATAGGTGTTCCACAGAAGACACATCTTGGGCCAGTGCTGAGAGAGTGCTAATGATGTCTGAGTACAGGGGATATGGGGGGTGCACAGGGGAAATAAGGGGCCCAGGTGGTGCAATGGTTAAGCACTCGGCTGCTAAGCAAAATGTTGATGGCTCAAACCACCTACCACTCCACGGTAGAAAGATGTGGCAGTCTGCTTCTGTAAAGATGACAGCCTTGGAAATCCTATGGGGTGAGTTCTACTCTGTTGTCTCTAAGAGCTGGAATCGACTCGATGGCAAGGGGTTTAGTTTTCACGGGTTACAAGGGAAATGGAGTGGAAGAATAGAGTAGCAGATAAGTCGGTCCAGAGTGTCAGGGGCCACAAATTCATCTCTTCCCCAGCATTCCCTGAGCCGCGTTCCCAGTATTTGTAGTTACAGTGAGAAGGTAACAGGTCATGACGACACATTAAATTGTTTGGGGGTGGGGGGAATACTGAGGGAAAGCAAGAAAATAGCTGGGATACTCTTTCTTCCTCAGGGCAAATGGGCCCCAGTGAGATGCTGAGGCTGCTCTAGATCCTTATCAGGGTTGCTATGATTAATTTCTGGTCTGCTTGAAAGCTGCTAAAGCTTCCTTAATTTCTAAATGGCTCATGGGTCCCCAAAGAAATTCTTGGCAGCTAAAGATGACTCATTTCCTGGTCAGCAAGTCACAACAATTTTTCTCTGTGTGAAAAAAATCAACCTGATATTTCTTTTACAAAAAAACCTACCACTAACGTCATACATAATGGTGAGAAACTGGAGGCTTTATCCCTAAGACTGGGAACAAGGCAAGGATATCCCCTCTTGCCAGTCCTATTCAAAATCATACTGGAAATCCTAGCTAGTGCAATAAGAAAAGGAAACAAAGGTACACAGATTAGGAAGGAAGAAATAAAATTGTCATTACTTGCAGATGATATAACTATCTAGGTAGAAAATCCCAAAGAATCAACACGAACAAAAGCAAAACAAACAAAAACAATTCCTGGAACTAATATGCAATTACAGTTAGTTCGCAGGATACAAGGTTACTATACAAAACTCAATTGCTTTCTTTTTTTTTATTGTGATTTAGATGAAGGTTTACAGAGCTTATTAGTTTCTCATTAAACAATTAATACACATATTGTTTTGTGACATTGGTTGCCAACCCCACGACATGTCAACATTCTCCCCTTCTTGACCTTGGATTCCCCATTATCAGCTTTCCTGTCCCCTCCTGCCTTCTCAATTGCTTTCTTTAAAATTTTTAAAAAATTTTTTTATTGTGCTTTAGGTGAAGTTTACAGAGCAAATTAGTTTCTCATTCGACAGCTTTTACACAAAGCATTCCATGACATTGGTTGCATTCACCACAATGTGTCAGCCATTGCTGCCCTGGGTTCACCATTTACTTTCGTCTGGGTTTTCTACCCCGTCCTGCCTTCACATCTTTGCTTTTGGGAAAATGTTGCCCTTTTGATCTCATGTAATTGATTATTCTAAGGGGCATGTTCCTCTTGGGTGTTATGGTTTATTTTATGGGCCTGTCTATTGTTTGGCTGGAAAGTGGTCTCTGGGAATGGCTTCAGTTCCAGGTCAGAAGAGTGTTTTAGGGCCATAGTCTTGGGGGTTCCTCCAGTCTCCGTCAGACTAGTAAGTCTGGTCTTTTTTGTGAATTTGATTTTTTGTTCTACATTTTTCTCCCGCTCTGTCTGGGACCCTCTTTTGTGATCCCAGTCACAGCAGTAGGTAGTGGTAGCTGGGCACCATCTAGTTCTTCTGGTCTTGGGCTAATGTAGGCTGTGGTTCATGTGGACTAATTGCTCCCTTGAGTCTTTGGTTTTCTTCATTCTCCTTTGCTCTGATGGGAAGAGATCAATAGCTGTCTGTTAGATGGCCACTTGCAAGATTTTAAGACCCCAGACACTACTCACCGAAGTAGGATGAAGAACGTTATCTTTATGAACCATGTTGTGCCAAATGATGTGGATGTCCTTTGCCTTCAAGCCTAGGAACTTCATCTTGCGAGATGTTTGGTTATATCTCAGAAGTTTCCGTGACTGTGCCCTCTATTGTCTGTATTAACATACACGCAGTGCCTACAATTATTTGTGTAGAAATATCCACAACCAAACCTATTATCTGCGGGGGGGTGTGCTCCCTTACACCCTCCCACACCTCAGTAGCATACCTCTCTACCTATGTATCCATTTGTAAATTATTGTTTAATACTATTGTTGCAGGATTGTCTATGTTATAGTAGTTACCATAGTTGCCCTTTATTCTTGTGTTCCTCTCAGTGTTTTCCTTTGCCTTGGTCATGTTGAGCTGTCAATTACTTTCTTGTATACCAGCAATGAACCACCGGAATTTGAAATTAAAAACCTAATATCATGTACAACAGCACTAAAAAAATGCAATACTTAGGTATGAACCTAACAAAATATCAAAAACAGAATGAATATGCAGAAAACTGCAAATCTTTGATGAAACAAATAAAAACGATCCAGATAAATGGAGAGATAGTCTGTTTATGGATTAGAAGACTCTATATTGTTAAGACGTCAATCTTCCCAACTTGATCTATAGATTCAATGCAATCTCAATCCAAGTAAACTATTTTGTGGATAGCAATAAACTGATTCTAAAGCTTACATAGGAAGACAAAAGGCCCAGAATAGCCAACACAATTCTGAAGAAGATTAACAAAGTTGAAAGACTGACACTATCCAACTTCAAGACTTCTATAAACCTACATTAATCAAGAAAGTATGGTACTAGCCAAAGAACAGACACATAGGTCAATTGATTAAAAAAACAAAAAAAAAACAAAAAAAAAAAAAAAAAACAAACCCGTTACTGTCAAGTGGATTCTGACTTGTAGCGACCCTATAGCGACCCTATAGGACAGAGTAGAACCACCCCATAGGGTTTCCGAGAAGCAGCTGGTGGATTCAAACTGCTGACCTTTTGGTTAGCAGCCAAACACTTAACCACTGTGCCACCAACCCAAGATAATCTCCCTATTTGAAGGTCAGCTGATTGGCAACCGTAATTCCATCTGCAACCTTAATTCCCCTCTGCCGTGTAGAAATATATTCACAGGTTTCAGGGAGTAGAACATGGACATCTTTGGGGGGCCATTCTTCTGCCTATGACAAAAAAACTCTTGGTTAAGGGGATAGGCTCTGTTTTTAATTCTCACCCTTCCCTAAAATATGTGTGTTCACTTTTCCTATATGTGGAACTGCTTAAATAAATAGAGTAAAACCCTGACCCCGTGTCCCTTAAACAAGAGGAACTTTACTACTTTTAACTAAAAGGATATTTGTCTCAGCAGCCATAACATATGGCATCAGATGAACATGGGAGCCAGCTAATGGTGGCCTCAACAGGCTGTCAGGGTCTCACCACACTCTCCTCTGCTTGACACAGCTGTTTAGTCACCATGGTCTGACATCCGGCCCATGAAGTATAGCCAAGAAAGAGAGCTTAGAGGCTGGTGTTGTGATGTGGAGCTGACAGGAGGATCTATAGTCTTGAGTCTTAGAGTTTCCACCAGAGTTTTTGTTTTTCTGGTTTTATAGTCTCTTAGGAGTTGTAAGTCGGCCATGCAAATGGCCCCTGGGCACGTATTCAATGATGAGCCGAGCACGTGACACAGCTGTCCTCCAACTGCTAGTGAGGGAGGCGGGAGAGGTAAAGCACTACTGGCTAGCCTTCAGGAAGCCAAATGGATCTGGACTGAAACATTGGTAGAAGTCTCCAGTAGGCCATGGGAGTTAAATTTAACAATGACACAGTTACTGAGCACTCAGGGGAACAATATATCACTGTTCTTTGTCTTTGGCCATGACAATCCCCCTCATCTCTTTAGATGGGAAAACCAGAACCATTTTCTTAGTTTTAAAGGTCTGATTCTGCTTAAGTAAAAGGTTTTATGGACGTGCCATCCTGGGCGTTTAAAATGGAAAACGCCAAGTTGTTGTGCCTGCGTGTGCATCTGCATGCAGCCACACATCCTAAGCACTTGTGAGGGCTTTGAGGAGAACACAGGACTTGATCTGGTAAGCTGGCTAGTTACATGTGAAATGTGCGTACAATGAGTGACGTAACCGAGGACAGCTGGAGTGTAACAAACATTACTTATCTCATTCATTCATAAACATTTATAGAGCATTTACGCATGCAAGGGGCTGGACTCTAAGTTACGATTACAAAGATAAATACGTACCTGCCCTTGTGGTCATTTGGCTTCTGAAGGGCAGCTACCTTTGGTGGTCCTCGGAGTCTAGCACAGTGCCTGATAAGCACTCAATAAGCACTTGCAAAATGCTTTGGTGTGTGTTTGTGTATGTGTATGTGGGGGTGTTAGTAGGGGGTGAGGACACATACCCAAACTGCAATGCAACAAGGGCCCCACGCAGTTCTGAACTGAGTGCTGAGGGTAGAGCACTCTTCCAGGGTTGCTGTTATTGTTAACTGCTGCTGCTGAAATGGCCCCCAACTCTTGGCGACCGACCCCATGCACTACAGAACAAAACCTTACCCAGCCTTATGTCATCCCGATGATCGGATGTTTAACTTATTGATGAGGGTTCCAATTTCTTAAAAGGAGTGATCTTTGAACAGTATTTTTGTTTATTTTAAATAATTTGTTGATTTATTTCTGGCCATAAAAGAAAAACATGCTCATTTAAGAGAACTTTGAAAATATAAAAAAGCTAAACTGCTTAAAAATGAACACTGTTAACAGATGGTTATATTTTCTCATAAGTTTTTTTTCTATGCTTTATATACACATACACACACATTACTTGAACATACTGGGTATACGCTCTTCTATAGCCTGCTTTTTTTTACTTCATGTAATCCCATCATGTTTTATCTCCTTATATCATCAAAAACATCACTTTAAATGGCTTCCTTCATCTCCACTGAAAGTACACCCCATATGTTACTTAACCATTCCATAATCACTGGATATGTAGGTAGGTTGAGTCATTTGCCAACTATAACAGGTGAGGGGACACTCAGCTGTAGCCACCAGCAGGACAAAGAATGTGGTGCCTCCAGGGAACTAAATGCACAGTACTATGGGAGATTCAGGGCACATGCTATTATTCTTTTTCATGGATGAGGAAACTAATGTCCAGAAAATTTAGGTGACTTCTCTGAAAAAATATCTAGAAGATGCTTGTAATTAGACATTTCCTTTCCCAATGTCTTAGCTTGGAGTTTCTTGAACATGAGCAGTTCATTTGAAGGAAAAAACCCCAGGAAAAGGGGCGAGGGACAAGTGGAGTGAGACAGAGTCTGAGGAAGATCTGATAAAGGGTGCATTACTGAGCTGGTTACCCATAGGCAACTGGGGCTCAATTCTGACAGGGGCACTCTGAGGAACTATGTAGAAGGTGTCCCTGGGAAACCGGGACGTTCATTTGCTGACTGCCTTTCCCATTAGCTAAGGTTATCCCCTGGGGGTTACCTCTCCTCACTTCCAGGCTGTGCTGGGTGCAGGCTGACAGGGATTCAGAAGTTAGAGCTCTGGACAGAAAAGCAGAGGTACAAGATTATGGCGGGATCCTACTGTGTGTCCCAAACTGTCTACCAGAGCTGGGCTGAAACAAGAGGTGTCAGGGGATGCAATACTGAATGCAAAGTATCTGCAATGCCTACCTTAGGATTTGCAGGCCAGGGCCCTCCCGCCCCCTTTCTCAGGAAAGAAATCACAGGAGATTGGGTGGGAGTTCAGACAGTTTGTTCTAGAAACAAATCTAGAAGGGGAACATGCTCTTTCCCCTGAGGAAAAAGCAAAGCAAGAACGACAGGCTGCAGAATCCTGTACTTTATGTTATGACATTAACCAGTAACCAGCTGCCATTGAGTCAGTTCCGACTCTGGTGACCTCATGTGTGTCAGAGTAGAACCGTGTTCCATAGGGCTTTCAATGGCTGATTTTTCTGAAGTAGATTGCCAGGACTTTCTTCCAAGGTGCCTCTGAGTGGACTCAAACCACCAGCCTTTCGGTTTGCAGCTAAGTGTGTTAACAGTTTGCACCACCCCAGGAGGCCAGTACAAACAAAAAAATAAAACTGTTCCTTAGTCCTGACTCTATGACATGGCCACACTGGAGATTCAGAGAGATCAGGACACAAATCCCATCCCTGACCTTGCTCAGGCTCTAGTCTGAGAAGATGTCAGGTAGCGCTGGGTTGCTTTCATCAGAGCACTACATTACCCTGAAGAAACTTCTAGGAGAGGGAAGGACCTAACCTGCACTGAGCTCCTGCCTTCGACCAGGCCCCGTGCTGAGGGATTTCTGCTCATTATTTTATCCTTTACAACCGTTCTGGAGAACAGACGCCTTCTTCCTGGGGATAGAGCTGAAGTTTTGGAACCTGCTCATCATTATACCATCATGAAGTCACAGTGCTGAGGGAAGTCTATGACCCCGCCATCTGATGGAATGGGGCCTTGTAAAATTGCTCATTCGCTTCTTCCCACCCTTAAACAATGACTGAGCACCTACTATATGCCACATACCATTCTAAGAGAGAACAAACCCTTGCCCTTGGAGCTCCGAGTCATGTACTTGCAGAGTCCCAGTGGGCTGAGGGCTGACCCAGGCATGGCTCTAGGTGATGACCCAGACATGGCTCCACTGCACTGCCAGGAGGAACCAGGGAGAGCTTCCTGGAACAGGCGGTGCCAGAGTCCTTGTGTGGTTAGATTTCTGATCTTCCCTTCATCTCACTCACTGCAGTTTATAATTACAGGCATACCTCAGAGTTATTGAGGGTTCGGTTCCAGACCACTGCAATAAAGTGAATATCGCAATAAAGTGAGTCACATGAATTATTTGGTTTCCAAGTGCATATAAAAGTTATGTTTACACTATACTGTAGTCTATTAAGTATGCAATAGCATTATGTCTAAAAAAACAATGTATATACCTTAATTTAAAAATACTTTATTGCTAAAAAATGCTAACCATCATCTGAGCCTTCAGCGAGTCGTAATCTTCTTGCTGGTGGAGGGTCTTGCCTCGATGTTGATGGCTGCTGACCAGTCAGAATGGTGGTTGCTGAAGGCTGGGGTGGCTGTGGTAATTTCTTAAAATAAGACAGTGATGAAGACTGCTGCATCAGGTGACTCTTCCTTTCACGAAAGATTTCTCTGTAGCATGCAAAACTTTTTGATAGCATTTTACCCACAGTTGGAGTCAATCCTTTCAACCCTGCTGCTGCTGTATCAACTAAGTTTATGTAATATTCTAAATTCTTTGTTGTCATTTCAACAATGTTCACAACGTCTTTACCAGGTGTAGATTCCATCTCAAGAAATCACTTTCTTTGCTCATCCATAAGAAGCAACTCCTTATCTGTTAAAGTTCTATCATGAGATTGCAGTGATTCAGTCACCACTTCTAATTCTAGTTCTCTTGCTATTTCCACCACGTCTGCAGTTACTTCCTCCACTGAAGTCTTGAATGCTTCAAAGTCATCCATGAGGGCTGGAATCAATTTCTTCCAAATTCCTGTTGATGTTGATATTTTGACCTCCTCCCATGAATCACGAATGTTCTTAATGGCATCTAGAATGGTGAATTCTTTCCAGACAGTTTTCAATTTACTTTGTCCAGATCCATCAGAGGAATCACTATCTATGGCAGCCATAGCCTTATGAGATGTATTTCTTAAACAATGAGACTTGAAAGTTGGAATTACTTCTTGATCCATGGGCTGCAGAATGGATATTGTGTTAGCAGGCATGAAAACAACATTAACCTCCTTGTATATCTCCATCAGAGATCTTGGTTGACTAGATGCACTGTCGATCAGCAGTAATACTTTGAAAGGAATCTTTTTTCTGAGCAGTAGGTCTCAACAGTGGGCTTAAAATATTCAGTAAACCATGTTGTAAACAGATGTGCTTCATCCAGGCTTTGACGTTCTACTTACAGAGCACAGGCAGAGTAGATTTAGCATAATTCTTTGGGGCCCTAGGACACTCAGAATGGTAAACGAGCATAGGCTTCAACTTAAAGTCACCAGCTGCACTGGCCTCTAACAAGAGGGTCAGCCTGTCCTTTGAAGTTTGAAGCCAGGCATTGACTTCACCTCTCTAGCTATGAAAGTCCTAAATGGCATCTTCTTCAAATACAAGGCTGTTTCGTCTACACTGAAAATCTATTGTTTCCTGTAGCCACCTTCATCAATTATCTTAGCTAGATCTTCTGGATAACTTGCTGCAGTTTCCACATCACTATTTGCTGCTTTACCTTGCAATTTTATGTTACAGAGACAGCTATTTGCCTTAAAGCTCATGAACCAACCTCTGCTAGCTTCCAACTTTTCTTCTGCAGCTTCCGTATTTCTCTCAGCTTTCACAGAAGTGAAGAGAGTTAGAGTCTTGCCTGGATTCGGCTTTGGCTTAAGGGAATGTTGTGGCTGGTTTCATCTCCATATTAGCAATAAGGCTGTTTCGCTTTCTCATCATTAGTGTGTTCACTGGAGTAGCAATTTGAATATCTTTCAAGAACTTTTCCCTTGTATTCACAACTTGACTAACTGTTTGGCGCAAGAGGCTTAGCTTTCAGCTTATCTCAGCTTTCGACATGCCTTCCTCACCAAGCTTAATCATCTCTAGCTTTTCATTTAAAGTGAGAGACCTGCTACTCCTTTCACTTGAACACTTAGAGGGCATCGTAGGGTTATTAATTGGATTAATTTCAGTATTGTCATGTCTCAGGGAATAGGTAGGCCCGTGGAGAGGGACAGAGACAGGGAACAGCTGGTCGGTGGAGCAATCAGAACACACACAACATTTATCGATTAAGTTCACCATCTTATACGGGTGTGGTTCGTGGTGCCCCAAAAGAATTACAATAGTAACATCAAAGACCACTGATCACAGATAACCATAACAGATATAATAGTAATGAAAAAGTTTGAAATATTGTGAGAATTACCAAAATGTGACACAGAGACATGAAGTGAACACATGCTGTTGGAAGCGCAATGAAGTGAAGTGCAATGAAACGAGGTATGCCTGTATACAACTGTGTGCACACCTGGAGACATCTGTCTCCCCCATTATTTGAGTGTTCCAAGGGGACTTCAGCCTTGCCCACCACTGTACTGCCAGCACTCGGCACACAGTAAGTGCTCAATAATATTTACTGGATGAACGAGCAGTGTGGCAATGCTGGCCCCTGAGCAGTCTTCCCTTTCCAGCAGAGTGTCACAGCCAAATAGGCAGCTCCACCTGACACATCAAAACCAGAGAGTAAATCTTTGGAGGGTCTGGCTTTAAGAAGAGAAACTGCAGTGGGGAAGGATGAGGAAATGGAGGCAGCAGAGAAGGCGAGTGTGTGCTGTTTCTGAGATTGGGGGTTAAAAACATTAGTACGAAGCATTTCTGCTTATCATTTAGACCTCCTTAGGATTAATGACCAAGTCTTATCCAAAACTAGAAAATCCTGGGCCATTGCACTGGATATGGCAAAATGCTTCCAGTCACTGTGTATCAAAAGAGCCATTCAGCTTCTTCCTTTATGTTTTTTTTTTTTTTAAACTGGCAGTTCATGCTGACAGCAAATCTGTACAGAGAACCTATTAAAAGAAATTGTAGTAAATTGGAGATGCTTTAACTGTCTGTCTGGTGTTCTGCTGATTGCATGCTTGCCACTTCCAATGTACTTCCTTTTGCACAACCTTCTGTTCCATTCAATTCAACGGATAATTACTGGGTCTTGACTACGTGCAAGGCAATGCAGTGGGAGCCTCTTTCCAGTTGCGTCTCCCAGGCCCAAAGCATAATTTAACTATGAACAAAAATAGACATGCACAACAGAAGCATTAAGGGGCAAAGGCTGTAAGAAACTGGAAAGACGATTTAAGAGAGGACAGTGTTACACCCATGTGAGCAAGCATGAGCTAGCTGGTACCACACATCCATTCATTCATTTAAATGGGCAGTCAATAGCACTGCTGAGCAACTTCCCTGAGCCGGGCGCAGTGCTAGGTCCTGGGGTCAAACAGATGAATAAGACCCAGAGTACAGCACAGTATTCTACAGGAGCCAAAGTATTCACTTAACTCGTCCAGGAGTAGAAATCAGCAAGGGCTTCTCAGAGAAGCAGATACTTCAGTTGCATCTTAAAGGAGAATTAGGAGTTCACCAGGTGTACAGGGCACATATGGGGAAAGAGTGGCTGGAAGGTGGTGCATCTATGGGGTGCTGTTTGAAAGTTAGGCTGAAGGCTAGAACACACAACCACGTATTCAAGTACCAGTTACTCATGGTAACTCCATGTGTGTCACAGTAGAGCCGTACTCCATAGGGTTTTCTATGGCTGATTTTTTTGGAAGTAGATCCACAGGCCTTTCTTCTGAGGCACCTCTAGGTGGACTCAAACCTCAACCTTTTGGCTATCAGCCAAGTGCATTAACCATTTGCACCACCCAGGACTTTAGAACATACAAAGTATAGGTTTAATCTTAAAAGCAATGAGAACTAGTGAAGGATAAGAAAAGCAGAGTTTATGATTTTGCAGCTTGGCTATGAAAAGGTTCCTGATGGATCCACCTAAGCAGGTCTTCGTGGGACACAGTCTACCACGATAAGGAAGTCTGGGCTAGCCTGCTTCCTGGAGAAAGGTAGACCTTGGATTAACCCTAGCTCTGTCTTTTATTTAACTTGTCTTGCCCTCTACAATGGGACTTATAATACTTACCTCAGAGGTTTGTAATGAAGTTTAGATGAAATAACACATATAAAATGCCCCACATAGTAGTCTATGCCTTAGTAAGCATTTGGTAAACATTAGTTTACCTGCCCCCCACCTTTTCTTAATATATGCCTAGCAACACATGTAAGCACTGGGAAAGACAGAGGGACTACTCAGAGACGATCTCATGAAACAAGAATGGCTCTGTCAAGCCACCAGAGCCCAAAAACAAAGTTGGAAGAGACTTTACAGAATTATGATCTATCCCTCTGGTCTTGGGCTTCAAATGGATGATGAGAAAGGGTGGTGAAAGAGAGAGGTAGAGAATAGAAAAAGGCCTGTGAAGTGCCTTACGACCCAGAACATTTTGGAGCAAATGGTGTGCTCAGAGTACCCAGGCAGTTGCAGAAGGACTATTTTATGGGCGTTATGGAGTCTGGAAGCTGGGCACTTGAGGGAAGGGGAAGACAGGATGGCAATGGCAGTAGGAGTACTTGCTGTGGTGGGTATAGTGGGTGGTGGTGCTGAAAGGGGTGACGGTGGTTTGGGTGGATTTTCAGAGGTATAAAGAGGTGGGAAAAAACGGTGCTCAATACCCATAGCTCCTGGATTATGGTTTCTAAACATTAAGGACATTTCTCACTAAAAGGAACCAGGGCTCCTTGGAGAAATGGTTGATTCTAGGTCTGAGGCAGAAAGTATACAAAATGAGTCTGGAACATCTTATTACCATGTACCAATAAGCTATGAATTTCTACTAGGTAGGAACACATCAAAGAGGCTTCCGCCGGCCGAAGACTTCTGAAGCCAAACTTCAATAAAGATAATAACTGCAGTGGATTGAAACATATCAATTATATTTAAGTCCATGAATTAATAATGATACTAAAAAACAAAACAAAACTCTTCACTGGTCGCCTCTGGAGGATGCTAGGTAGTCCCCTATTTTGAAAGCTGGTAAATAAAGGGAAAGAATCTAACATTTATTCCATATTTCTAAATCAAACTGTACCTCTGGCTGACCAAATACTTAATGAGGGAAAGTTTATCATTATAAAGTGTTAGGGCTAATAAATGAAGATGGAATAAATGAATTAGAACATCACCATTTGAAACTTGTAATGAATTCATGTGTCTAGGCAATGATAATCAATGGCTCCTAACATCACAAAAAGAGAGATGACCAAAAGTAATTCCCCACTCCCACCCCCACCCAAAAGACACCCAACCAACCCTAGATCTTTCTACCAATTTGGGGGAAATGCAGGGGTCAGAAGAACCTGTTAAATTTCACCACAATGATACCATTAGCAAAATCTAGACTACAGGAAACTCTACAAGCCAAGTTACAGGTTTCTTCAGTAAATACATTGCAAGGAGTAAAAGAGAGGTCCTTAGGTGGGGTAAACGGTTTGCATTAGACCGCTAATGTTTTAAATGTTGGTGATGTGAACCACCCAGCAGTATCACGGAAGATAGGCCTGGCGAACTTCTTCTGTTAAGATTACAGCCAAGAAAACTCTATGGAGCAGTTCTACTCTAACACATGGGTTGCCATGAGTCTGAATTGACTCGACAACAACTAACAACAACAACAAAATAAACAGCCAATTGCAAGGCATGGGCCTTATTTCTTTTTTTTTGTTTGCTGGTTTTGTTTTGTTTTTTTTTTAATTGTACTTGAGATGAAAGTTTAAAGAACAAATACTTTCTCATTAAACAGCTAGTACACATATTGCTTTCTGACAATGGTTGACAACCCCACGACATGTCAACACTGTTCCTTCTCAACCTTAGGTTCCTTATTACCAGCTTTCCTGTCCCCTCCTGCCTTCTAGTCCTTGTCCCTGGACTGTTGTGCCCCATTAGTCTCATTTTGTTTTATGGGGCTGTCTAATCTTTGGCTGAAGGGTGAACCTTGGGAGTGACTTCACTACTGAGCTAAAAGGGTGTCCGGGGGCCATACTCTCAGGGTTCCTCCAGTCTCTGTCAGGCTGGTAAGTGTGGTCTTTTTTTTGTGAGTTAGAATTTTGTTCTATATTCTTCTCCAGCTCTGTCCAGGACCCTCTGTTGTGATCCCCGTCACAGCAGCCAGTGGTGGTGGCAGCCCGGCACCCTCTAGCTGTACTGGACTCAGTCTGGCGGAGGCCGTGGTAGCTGTGGTCCATTTGTCCTTTGGACTAATCTGTTCCTTGTATCTTGTTTTCTTTATTCTCCCTTGCTCCCAAAGGGGTGAGACCAGTGGAGTATCTTAGATGGCTGCTCACAGGCCTTTACGATCCCAGACGCTAGTCACCAAGGTAGAGTATAGAACATTTTCTTTATAAACTGTGTTATGCCAATTGAGCTAGATGTTTGGCATGGGCCTTATTTTGATCTCCATTCGAACAAACTCTAATCATTCAATCAACAAATAAACAAATAAAATGAAATAAGCAAAATTATGAGATTGAATAGCTAAAGATGTTAAAAGAATTATTAATTTTTCTATGTGTAATACAGTTATGTCTTTCCCAAAGAACCCTTATGTTTAAGAGTTATACACTGAAATATTTACAGACAAAATGATATATCTGGGATTCATTTCATTCTTCCAGCAGGGGGCAAGCAACAGACACTCACATGCTGTTGAGTGGATTCCGACTAATAGCGACCCTATAGGACAGAGTAGAACTGCCCCATAGGGTTTCCAAGGAGCGGCTGGTAGATTCGAACTGCCACCTTTTGGTTAGCAGCTGTAGCTCTTACCCACTGCATCACCAGGGCTCCAAGGGACAGATAGGAGGTATAAATGAAATAAGATCAGCACAAGGTGAGCATTGTTGAAGCTGGGTGATAAGTTAATTTGGGGTGTATTACACTAACACTATTCTTTCTACTGTGGATATGTTAGAAGTTTCCTAGAGTAAGAAGATTTGATTTTTAATGGTGCTTAAGACTAGATTCTAGGTGAGGGGAGTAGAAGTAAACCACAGACTTGTTTTTTACAATAAGAAAGCAGATCAGGGCAAGCAACTTTTGCTTAAGCAACAAGGGTAACATCACTCTGGAAAAAAACTGCAACTAATGTGGCAAGCACAGATTAACACCCTTAATATATAATGAGCTCATTATAAAAATCCATGATAAAAAACTATTACAGCTCACAAGAAAAATTAACAAAAGATATTAAGTGGCAAATCATATAAAGAACAAAAACAAAAATAAATAGTAAATACTGGGGAAAATGTTCCTCTCCATTGGTCCCCACAGAATAAGTGAAACATCAGTGAAATGCCATTTTTCTTCTACCAATAGCAGCCCAGGACCTTCTCACTATCTTCCTTCTTGAATGTCTGCTCCACCCACCACCCCAACCAAAGGGCAAATGCCATACCTCTGGTTAGGACCTTCCCAGGAGTCAGTGATCAGCTCTTCATCTCCCAACGTCTCCTGCTTTCCCTGCTGAGTTTCTACTCTCTCTTGCTGGGATATCCAGCACAAATGTCTTCCCAGAGGGTTCAAATGAGTGAACTTGGGGTTTACATATTCACCAGTTAGGAGGGGTCTGCTAATCTGTGATGAAAGCACTATGAACTCCAGGGAGGAACCAAGTCTCCTCCTATACATCTTCAGGGGAACCAAGAAGGCTACCTCACCATGGTCATCCCTTGGGTGTCCATGTGGCTGAAAGTTACCCAGGGCCGCCCTTTACTCCTTTATTAAACCAAAACCCAAACCAGTTATGGTCAATCGATTCTAACTCATGGCGACCCAATGTGTGTTGGAGTAGAACTGCTCCATAGAGTTTTCAATGGCTAATTTTTCGGAAGTAGGTCACCAGGCCTTTCTTCCAAGGTGCCTCTGGATGGACGTGAACCGCCAACCTTTCAGTTAGCGGCTGAGCACTTAACTGTTAACACCACTCAGGGACTACTCCTTTATTACTCATAGTCTTTTCAAAACTCAGACCAAGGAGGCCAAACCAATATAAGCTCTAACTTGTCAAAATCTGCTTGGAGGGTGTATTTCAGTCCAATCATAAACCCAAACATATAAATTTTCAAAGCATGTTAAACCTATGGGTGGGAGCTGAGTGGAAAATCTTGCCAAGAACTTGCATGCACATCAATCAAACCCATTCCAGTTCCTGTTGTAATCTATTTGTTCCAAACTATTCAGGAGAACTGGAAGGGCCCATTAGGCATTGCTGATTATGAACTCTTGAAGTAAGATATTTGTCCTTTTCCTTTTATTATCATTAATGAGAATTACAACACCCTCTCTGCTCTAAGTGTGCAGTACAGCTGGCTATTAGGTCTTAGGAAAAGCATTTAGCAGACTAATAGCTCACAGAGGCCAAAAGCTTCTTTCTACAGTTTCAGAAGACTTGCTTATAGTGATGAATATGTAGAACAGAGGACAGCAAGTAGTGAAATTAGGTAGAGCTTTTTCTTTCCAAAGTCCTTCATCCCTTTATTTCTTTGTTCATCCTCCTCTCCTCCCCTCTCACCCCTAAACACTTCATACGCACACACACACACACACACACACACAGCCTTCTATAGCTATCTCTAACAACAGAACTAGACTAAGGCATGTTAAGTTGATATAAATGACCTTCAAAGGCAAGAGGAGGGGGAACCTATCATCTCAGAAACCCAAACACCAGAGATAAGCCAGGAGCCTGCCCGAGCACCTCCCAACAGAGAATCACCCCCACTGTAGCGTGTTCAGCTTGGTCCAGGCTCCAACCTACCTTTAGGGCAAAGTGCCCCGCAGCCCATGGTCCGGGGTTTCAGCCACAATCATGGTATCTTCTGCCCAGAGCTGACCTCTTCCGCAATGTCCCACACCCCTCTGCTTACAGGCCAATTTTCCAAGGCCTGGAGGTCTGTGTAGCTATACGATCTTTCAACCAGTCTCCTGAGGAGAATGCTGCCTGCTCACTATAACTCTCAGCTCAGAGTACCGGTTGAGAACAAGTGGCTGCCTATATAATTTAATATGATGCCACATGAGACTCATAGACCTGCTGCAGAAAGCAAGCAGGATTCTGCCTCTCGCCTCTTGGCAACTTGAAATCTGGAGTGCCTGCTTGTTTCTGCTCAGTCTGCATACAGACCTCAAGTTACCTGTCAGCAGACAGGGGTGGAGGCTGGGTTGGGCACTTTCAGGGGGTTAACTGCTAGGAGCCAGTGACAAAAGAGTCTTGTTTGGGGGACTTGAAATTCCTCAGTCCACCGAAAGAACCAAGGTCTTAAACATCTGCTTAGGCAGAGAAAGATATGGGCACATCCGGGTGACCCCAGACGCTCCTCGACATGGGCTACACCGGGCCCTCAAAGCTTTCTCTCAATTGCTGTAGATGATCTGCCCTTCCAGGAGAGATAACCCAAACCCATAGTTAGATAATGAAGATGTGAAGGCATCCACATACACATTCCTATGCACAAGCTGGGGATCTTATGCATGTATTAGGCGAAAAAATAAAGATTGCTTGTATTTCATTATTTGTCACTTTGGCCCTTTAGGTTTGTTGGCTAGTTGGTTGAAAGCAAAGTCTTGCCAGAGGAGGCAGGCCCTGGAACTGTGCGCCTATTTCCACTTGCAGATGAAGTCAAGAGATGAGCCACTACTGGCACTGGGCTAAATGAATCACTCAGATGCTGGGACCAGTTCATCTGCGCTCTGGGGAAGTACACCTGCTGAGATTCTGAAGTGGTTCCCAAGATGCTGGAACTTGGGGGGACTCAGCAGGAGTCGATTCCAACTCATGGCGACCCCACGCGTGCAGAGTAGAACTGTGCTCCATAGGGTTTTAAATGGCCGACTTTTCAGGAGTAATAGCCAAGTCTTTTTTCGAAGGTGCCTCTGGGTGGACTCCAACCTCCAACCTTCTGGTTAGCAGTCAAGGGTATCAACTGTTTACACTGCCCAGGAACCCCAAAGACCACCTAAAAGTGCTTAGAGGAGAAATGCTGGGATGTAAGTACTATGCTGCCCATAATTATTTGAGAAAAGGGCTCTTTTCATAACCATTGTCTTTATGATTATCATCTAAGAAGCACAATATTCTTTAAATAGCCAACACCAAAAAGACACAGTGTATGCAAATTAAGCTAACGTTTCTCATTAATAATCATTATGTGACTGGCATTAAGCGAGCCCCTCTGCACACATTATCTCATTTAATCTATGGGATGCAGAATTTATAAAAATGAACTTATGCTATACCTGCTGCTTAACGCATTAGAATATGTGAAAGAAAAATCTAGAAATAGCACTGCAGGACTGAACTGAAAGGTTTTGATTCACAGAAAAGGAAATTTAATTAAAGCATGTAATGTCAATTACTGTCATTCATAATCTTATTATGCCTCCCCAGAAATAATACAGATATAAGAGTCTAGAGTTACCTGCATGTTTGATGTAAATAGGATACAATTATCTAGGTTCTGAAAATATCCAGATATCAGAAGGGAAAAAAGTCTCTCTACCTAGCCTCATGTGTCATCAAATTTCATTAGGTAGGGACACGAGCATCCACCCAAAGCAAGCCCATCCTTCCTCTCAGAGCCAGTCAGAAAGACTTTCAAAGGTGCCTGAAAAGTTGGGGTTTTAAATGGTCATGATTGTTTAGCTCCTGGAGATCAGATTATCCTGCTTGTTTTGACAAGCCCCAGAAGGAGAGTCCATGTTCTCGACCAGCCCCCACCACTCTTGGGCTCTACGGGTGATAAGGACCACATTCTTTCATGGGGTAGCTTCAAGGTCCAGTGGAGGGAAGGAATCACAGGAAAGTACCAGGGCAAAGACAACATGGCTCAGTGGCCAAGCTACAGCTAACCTCAGCTGGTCCATCCACAAGCATCTGACGCCTGACATTTCATTCTCTTTTCTCTCAATCAGTTACTGAGTGTGTACTATGGCCAGACCCTGAGCTGAATAGTAGGATTACTATGGGGCAAGAGCAGCAAGGTCCTTACATTCTTGGGATTATAGTGCTGTTGGGGGGTGGGGTGGGGAGCGAACAGTAATTTTTACAAATGCACAGATTCATAAATACAAGCCAGGGTCATCTGAGTCTTACTTTCTGCATATCTGATACGGGTATTACAGCATATCTATTCCATGGGTTGTGGCAAAGATGAAATGAGTCAACAGCACAAAGCTCTTGGCTTAATTACTAACAATTCTACTGCTACTATTACCATCCTTACTACCAGCAAGTGACTTTATCACTCAGTAGCTGTGTGAACATGGGCAAGCTACTTAACTCTCTCACATCTCAGATTTCCCATCTGTAAAATGGGATAACAGTAATTCTTAATGAAAACGATTAAATGAGTTAATACGTGGAAAGTGCTTGGAACAGTGCCTGGCTCACAGTAAGAGTTTGATAAATGTTAGTTGCTAGTAGTGATTATTATTTTGTAAGAATCTGGGGGGGGGGGGTTGGATATAAGAGAATCTTAATACATCATGTCAGCTCATAATGTGTTTACAATCTAGCTCAAGTTTTCTCAGGAGAGGCACTGCTAACTTTTTGGACCAGATGATTCTTAGTTGTGGGGGGTTGTCTCATGCATTTCGGGATGTTTAGCAGCATCCCTGGCCTCCACCCACTAGATGCCAGTAGCACCTCTTCCTCAGTTTTCTTTTTTTTTTATTGTACTTCAGGTGAAGGCTTACAAAACAAATAGTTTCTCATGAAACAGTAGTACACATACTGTTTTATGACATTGGTTAACAACCCCACAACATGTTAACCCTCTAACTTCTTAACCTTTTTTTTTTTTGGTGAAAATACACATAACCAAAGATACACCATTTCAAAAATTTCTACATGCACAGTTCAGTGACATTGACTACGCTCTTCCAATTGTGCTGCTATTCTCACTTTAGATGAAGGCTTACAGAACAAAATAGTTTCTCATTTAACAGTTACTACACATGTTGCCCTATGACAATGGTTAACAAACTCACAACACATCAACGATATCCTTACTCAACCTTGGGTTCCCTATCACCAGCTTCCTTGTCCCCTTCTGCCTTCTGGCCCTTGTCACTGGACTACTGTACCTCATTAGTCCCATTTAGTTTTACAGGGCTGTCCACTCCCAGGCTGAACGGTGAACCTCGGAGATAACTTCACCACTGAGCTAAAAAGGTATCTGGGGGCCATACTCTCAGGGTTTCTCCAGACTCCTTTAGGCAAGTAAACCTGGTCTTTTTTTTGGTGAGTTAGAATTATGTTCTACATCCTTCTCCAGCTCTGTCCAGAACCCTCTGTTGTGATCCTGGTCAGAGCAGTCAGTGGTAGTAGCTGGGCACCATCTAGCTGTACTGGACTCAGTCTGGTGGAGGCCTTGGTAGCTGTGGACCATTAGTCCTTCAGACTAATCTTTTCCTTGTATCCTGTTCTCTTCATTCTCCCTTGCTCCCGAAGGGATGAGACCAGTGGAGTATCTTAGATGGCTGCTCACAGGCTTTTAAGACCCCAGACGCTACTCACCAAGGTAGAATGTAGAACATTATCTTTATAAACTGTGTTATGCCAATTGAGCTAGATGTTCCCCGAGACCATGGTCCCCACAGCCCTCTCTTCCTCAGTTTTGACAACCAAAAGGGCTTCCAGACCTTGTCAAACGTCCCCTCAGGGGCAAAACCACTCCTCTAGAGAACCACTGATCTAGCTCCAAAGAGTAATGTACAGAGAGAACAATGCAGAGCTAGACTCTGTGGTCATGAGTGGAAGAGGAAGGTTCAGAGAGGGGAGCCTACCAACAGAAAACCTGGGAAGGCTTCTTGTAAGAGTGTGCCTGACATGATGCTTCATGACCATTTTACATGTATGGCCAAAACACTGGACATATGAACCCCAAATATAACAAAAAAATCTTCTGACAAACAAAATATCTCATGCCCTCCTTTACTGATATCTGTCTTAGTCATCTAGTGCTGCTCTAACAGAAACACCACAAGTGGATGCCTTTAACAAAGAGAAGTTTATTCTCTCACAGTCCAGTAGGCTATAAGTCCAAATTCAGGGCAACAGCTCCAGGGGAATGCTTTCTCCATTGGCTCTGGAGGAAGGTCCAAGCTTCCCTTGGTCTGGGAACTTCTCTGCATAGGAACCTCAGGTCCAAAGGACGCACTCTGCTCCCAGCACTGCTTTCTTGGTGGCATGAGTTTCCCATGTGTCTCTGTTCACTTCTCTCTTTTATATCTCAAAAGAGATTGCATTAAGACACTATCCAACCTTGTATACCTCATCAGTATAACTTCCGCTAATCCATTTTATTAGATCATAGTGATTGAATTTACAACACCTAAGGAAATCACATCAGATTACAAAATGGTACACAATTACGCAATACTGGGAATCATGACCCAGCCAAGTTGACAGATATTTTTGCGGCACACAGTTCAATCCATGACAATATCTGAAAGTTCAAAACAAATTAAATATGGCTAAAATCAAACTAAAGCAACTATAATACACTGAATAAATTTTTCATGACATACAACTCCCTCCTCTCACCAAGATTCTGATAAAGCCTCTTAGCTAAATGTCACCCCACACCATTTACATAAGCTGGGGATAGAGAGAGGAAAAAAAAAAAGAAGGAAGCAGGGAAAGGACATCTTCCAGTCACCCTTGAAGAACTTTAGAGAAATGTCCACTGACATTTGTGGAGACAACATGTTCAAATTTTAATTAAGTGGCAATAAGTTAGTTCCCTTTACGAAAATGTCTTGCCCACCCTGACTCCCAGTGGCTTCATTCTGTTCCATCCCCATGACTGGAAACACTTGCCCCTCATGTGCAGCTGAGTCCTGCCTCAGTTTCCAGGACCGAAGTTGGCCTGATCCTGTCTCGGACTCAATATCATCGCCAATCCCGTCAGAGTACCCCTTCAGAGGGCCTGGGCCCTGTTGATGAATTTCTGTCCAACTAATCTGCTTGGCACCTCCATCCTAAGCCTCTGCTCAAGTACTCCTGGCCCAGTATCTGGGGCTAAAACACCAGACTGTTCTACTGTCTGCTTGCCTTTCTGGACACCTGAGCATTGTCTCACCCCGATTTCCTGCAGCTGTGCTCTGTCTACCCATCAGGACATCCTACTTCTTTTTGGACCCTTCTTTACCACTTTTGATTTTTCTGGATGGTGATCAGAGACTGCTGCTTATATAATCCTTATAACTGGATAAAACCAGCTGTCACATGAACATAATCACAATCATAGAGTTTCATGTTGTATTTTGTCACTTGACATCTTTATCCTTCCACACATTTATAAAGTGATGTATTTGATATTTTAATGACAATATAATACTCATTTATCCTTGTCTAATACAATATATTCAAGTCATCACACAACTGTTGGTCATTTGGGTTGTTTCAATGCAGGTAAAACTGAGCTAACTGTTGCTAGGTGCTGTCAAGTCGGTTCCAACTCATAGCGACTCTATGTACAATAGAATTAAACACTGCTGCTCGGTCCTGAGCCATCGTCACAATTGTTGTTATGCTTGAGCCCATTGTTGCAGCCACTGTGTCAATCCATCTCATTGACGGTCTTCCTCTTTTTTGCTGACCCTCTACTTTACCAAGCATGATGTCCTTCTTCAGGGACTGATCCCTCCTGATAACATGTCCAAAGTATGTGAGATGTAGTTTCGCCATCCTTGCTTCTAAGGAGCAGTCTGGTTGTACTTCTTCCAAGACAGATTTGTTCGTTCTTTTAGCAGTCCATGGTATATTCAATACTCTTCACCAACATCACAATTCAGAGGCATCAATTCTTCTTCGTTCTTCCTTATTCATCATCCAGCTTTCACATGCATATGAGGCGATTGAAAACACCATGGCTTGGGTCAGGTGCACCTTAGTCTTCAAGGTGACATCTTTGCTTTTCAACATTTGAAAGAGGTCTTTTGCAGCAGATTTGCCCAATGCAATGTGTCGTTTGATTTCTTGACAGCTGCTTCCATGGGTGTTGATTGTGGATCCAAGTAAAATGAAATCCTTGACATCTTTGATCTTTTCTCTGTTTATCATGATGTTGCTTATTGGTCCAGTTGTGAGGATTTTTGTTTTCTTTATGTTGAGGCATAATCCCTACTGAAGACTGTAGTCTTTGCTCTTCATCAGTAAGTGCTTCAAGTCCTCTTCACTTTCAGCAAACAAGGTTGTGTCATCAGCATAACCCAGGTTAAGTCTTCCTCCTATCTTGATGCCCCATTCTTCTTCATATAGTCCAGCTTCTCAGATTATTTGCTCAGTATACATATTGAATAAGCATGATGAAAGGCTACAACCCTGACCCACGCCTCTCCTGACTTTAAACCACGCAGTATCCCTTTGTTTTTTTTTGAACAACTGCCTCTTTATCTATGTACAGGTTCCTTATGAGCGCAATTAAGCATTCCGGAATTCCCATTCTTTACAATGTTATCCATAATTTGTTACGATCCACACAGTTGAATGCCTTTGCATAGTCAATAAAATACAGGTAAACATCTTTCTGGTATTCTCTGCTTTCAGCCAGGATCCATCTGACATCAGCAATGATATCCCTGGTTCCACATCCTCTTCTGAACGGAGCTTATAAGCTTTAAAAAATGTCATTTCCTTGGGATATACTCTCAAAAGTTGAGTTGATGGGTCACAGTGGAGGACTGATTTTGTGGCCCTTTTTACATATTATCACACTATTCCCTAGTTGGAAAAAAAGATAATTTATAACACTTTCTTCAATGTATGAATGTATCTGTTTCCACAAAGCCCCGCCCATTAGATTTTATAGCTTTTATTTATTTTTGATAATGTAATAGGTGTGATGTGGTAATTCAAGGGCGTTTTAAGTAATATTTATTACATTACCCCCATCGTATTTGTTTACAGTGAATGTTTCTCTTGTGTGAATTGTCTGCTCATATCCTTTGACCGTGTGTCCAATGAAGACTTGGTTGTGATGTCTCAGATTTTTATAAAACTCCCCCAAAGTATCTAGATGCTAAGTTTTAACTATTATGTTTACTGCAACTATTTCCCCAATCTGTTTCTTCTCTTTACCTTTTTGTTTCGCTGATTTCCTTTTACTAAAAAGAAAAAAAAGGTGTTTTGTTTTGAACATAATTGGATCCATCAAACTTGTCACTGATAATTTCTTCAATTGCTTCAATAGTAGGAAAATTGTCTTTCTTCAACAATTGGGATAAGTATACCATTAAAAAAAATTAGCCCTTTTAACCATCTGGCATTTGTTGTGGTATAGGGATACAGTGACCATATTTTCTGAATCAAAAATTGGAACACGTGATCTGACAAGTGCCAGTGTTCTTATGGGCAAAATGGGACAGAATATTTGAAATTGAGAATGTCCTGGAAAATTGAGGACATATGGCCTCCGTATGTATGGAGCAAGCTGTTATTTTAAAGGTACAATGCCAGGCTCAGCTCCTGTCAACTCGAAGCAACAGAGATGTTTAGCCTGAGGCTCAGCCTCACCCCAGTCCTGAGCCAAACCTTATACCAGGGTGGGTAGGAGGTAAGTAGGCTCAGTCCCACCAGAAGGTGGGATCCAGAACTAGTTACGCCTGCCTCTCCACCTTCTGCCCCCTGTTCCTGCCTAGGAGTGGCTGCATCAATAGGTATGATTGCCCTTGGGCCTCAGTTTAAATCTGATCAAAGGAAAATACCCCCCAAAATCTGAGAGAGAAGTGAGGACCCTGGGGTATTTACTTCCTGACACCTTTGCTGTGGGGCCACCATGACCAGAGGTCACAGGTCCTGTCTGTCTGGTGGTCCTCTCTACACCTCTTTCTTTAGCTCTGGAATTTGGTAACCACTCCTATCCTTGTCCCTTCAGTCCTAGGAACAACTCCCCATGGTTATTAGCCCCAGGATACGGCGCCATCCCTTGTGTTTTTCCTATACTCTGCCCACTCCTTTGTAAATAGACTTTTATTAAACTGTACTCACATTATGCAGTTACAAGTATGCCATCACGTTATGCTAGGGACCCTGACCGACAACACCCAGTATTCAGCTTGCCTCCATGAATATACTCTATCAGACTTCATTTTCCCCAGACGCCATCACTAAGTTGGCTCTGTGTACACATGGTTAAAAGTCTAGCTTCGTAGAGCCCTACCCTAGACCATAGCCTAATTGACAACTATGCTGGCCCCTTCTTTGGGGGGGAACGGGACCTCTCAATGCCACCTACTGATTGCAGGGCTGCTCCACTCTGGACAGACCACAAGACACTGCAATCTGGTTGTTCATACTGTCTTGAAATCCTGACTTTCCTACCCTGGTTCTATTCTGTCCTAGCTGCTGAGGTCCCAGCCATGCCAGTGGCTTCCTTCTTCAGTGGAAATGCCCTTAAGATACACTGGACTGAGTGCCATTCTGCATAAAAATTGGGTGATAATTATCTGAGCTCCGTGTTCCAGGTCCCCCACACTCACTTTAATGGCTACCCATTTCTTGTTGGCCCACTCACTTTGCTTTATGGCACTCTCTGGAACAACTCGCAGAGGCACCTCTTTCTACTGACATAGCTCTTACCCACAGCATGCCTGATGCCCTACGGTATGTTCCCATTAACAACCCGGATTCCATTTCTGCCAGGTCTCTGCTACTTGAGTGCAAGATTACCATGGCCCATCCTAGGGGGGATGCCATGAACAAAGAGAAGCCAGGAGGAACCTTCCCCAAGGGCAGGCAACTCAAACCCTGTCTCCTCCTGTCTGAAGAAAGGACCTCAAGATTCAGCCTCAAGCATCCATTGAGCCAGGCTCAGTACTATAAAACCATGCTGAAAGGCCATGAGGCCGACTGGAATGAGGTAATGACACAGTAAAATCGGAGCACAGACAACAAGCAAATGGTGATCCACAGTGGCAAGAGGATTTGGCAAGGCTTTGGAGAGGAATAGGGCTCAACCTAGGAACTTGAAGGTGGGTGAGAAGAAGCAAGTCCAAAAGCAAGATCTCATTGACAGGAATCAGCAAAGGTAACTATATGAAATAGTATTAAATTATATGGTATATGGTATGTTATATTAAATGGTAACGATATTAAATCATTGTTGTCTGAGGGCACAGGTAAGGGAAAGCAATAATTAAGCTATCCTGCTTCTATCAGGGCTCCTGTGTGTTCCCATGTGACACCCAGTGGGCTACATCTGAATCCCTGGGACCTAGAACAGGCTGTAGCAAGAGTAGGCATCAATAAGTGCTTGTTGAATACAGAAATAAATGAATATACACAACCTGGTTATTGACAAAAGCCAAGAGTTCAGCTTTCAGTTTTCTACCTTTGAATCCTACATCTGCAGGAGGAAAAGGGTTACCCAAGAGAGGAAGCGGTTTATGATAAATGCTTTTAAGAAGTCAAGTTAACAAGTATTATGATACTCTTCAATGGGGAGCCCCTGGGTCATGAAAACTGCTAAGCACTCAACTACTAACTGAAAGGTTGGCGGTTCGAACCTATCCAGAGGCACCTCAGAAGAAAGTCCTGGTGATCTGCTCCCAAGAGTTCACAGCCTTGAAAACCCTATGGACTGCAGTTCTATTCTGCACACATGGATTGCCATGAGTTGGAACTGACTCAACAGCAACTGGTTGGTTGGTTGGTTATGGCTTTTGGAAATTGCCTTTATTTCATTTAAGGATTGTGGCAGCCTTCTGTTTTTTTCTCATGAAGCTTCAAGAGCAGGCACTTTTCCCCTGAGTCCTCAGATGAAAGCTCGGTGTCCGGGTTCTCTGTGGGCCTGGTGACTTAAGGGCTCTGCTCTTAGGTGGTGCTACGGAGAGCCCAACCAGTATACTGTGCACACCTGAGCAGCGCAGGCTTTCTGTCTTGGGCTTGAGGCTTCTGCTCTACACAGTGGCTGCCTCTTCTTTCTTCTTTAAAGCAGCCTTCAAGCTCCTAGTGTTACATGTTTTGACCGTGAAAATGCAATGTCTTTCCCTGCATTCCCAATAATTGTCTTGTGCTCCATGTACCTTTCTTCCAGCATGGATCACCCACCACCCTAGGTGAGAATCTCAATTTCTTCCTATTGATAGTGCTAATACAATACAATAACTTACCATTGCTGAATGGTTTACAAAGCTTACTCATGCATCTTATTTCATTCTACATCAACCTTGCTAACTAGGTATGGTGATCTCCATTTTACACTAAAACTCAAAAAAGTTAAGCTAAGGTCCAGGACTCTTATCCTCTATCATAGCTGTTGCCTTCTAATTCCTTCTGACTCTCTCTAAAGAGTCCAATCAAGAGTATGACCTCCTGTCTCCATGCTATCGAGGGGATCCATGCACAAAGTATAAAGGTTAGACTAGGCTGTAACGGGGTGAGGTCCTTTCCAACGCTGAGTCTCTCTAACGCCATAATCTTAGAATCCTTCCACTTGCCAGCAATTTTCCACAAAGTAAGCGTCCCCCCTTGCTTCCTTGCAACTTACCACATGCTATTTTTTTGACGCTCAACTACTACTACACATTTTTTGAAGTTAGGTGGTGAACTGGATAGCAATTCCATATCTCAGATTTCCTACAGTGTTCTGGAAAATTGTTACATGGGGCAAATGAAAGAGCTAACAGCAGCAGGGAAAAAAATAATAAATATGTAGCCATTTTTGTTTCATTTTGCCTCCTTCAGCAGATTTGGTCAGTGACCTCTCTGAGTCACGCAAAGGCTTGAAAGCTTGCTCAGATTTATAACTGGGGGAAACAGAGTTTATGTCTTGCATTTTTCTTCTAATATTTTTTTTTTTCAATCCCAAACCATAGCTTATTCCCTTCTACATGGAATTTCTTGATAATACCTCATGACTAACGTATACATACATAATAGCTTTTCGGCTTCATGGTGTGGATTAACCAAAACCACTCATTTCAACAAGAGCCTGGAGGCTTTAAGCCAATTACCCCAGAATGTATTCTGAGAGATTTAGCTGGGCGGTCCTCTCCTCCTCAATTAAATCATGGGAAAAGGCTCAGGATCACCAATGATCTCACTTGGAAAGGGATTAGCAAGGGAGAATATTAAAAAAAAAAAAAAAAGTTTTCTACCAGAGAGCTTAGAGGCAAGGGGCTATTTTCATTATTTTTGGCATATAAAGCATGGCAGATGGTCTAATCTTTTGCATCTCTCTATTCCGAACTCTATTCCAAAGGAAAATTAAGAACCACAATTTAGTAGAAGAAGACAAAGTTTGTAACTTCAGCCCCACCTCCACTCCCCATCCCCCCCCCCCAGCCAAAGGCTGTGTCCTCTGTGATAAGCCACAGAGGATTATCATTACGCTTTAATTGCAACAGCAGAATCCCTCCATCTCCCCAGATCTAGTTAATTAAAGAAGATTAAAAAAGAAAAGATACTGTGGTCGGAAGAATCCTAAAATGGCCCTTCAAGATTTCCAGCTTGTCTTAATTTCCTAGTGCTGCCATAACAAAAAATACCACAAGTGGGTGGCTTTAAAGAACCGAAATTTATTGTCTCATAGTTTAGGAGGCTAGAAGTCCACTCAGAACACTGGCTGTAGGGGAGGGGCCTGCATTGTCAGTAGCCCCAGGCATTCCTTGACTTTCCTTGGCTTATAGATGGTTCTTCACATGGTCTCTTCCCCCATGCGTGTCTGTGGTGTGTCTGTGTCTCGTCTGCTCTTTTTTAAGATACTATTGGGAAATGATTTGGTTTAGGAGCCACCCTACTTGGTTTTGGCCTTATTAACATAATAAAAGAAAACCCTTATTTCTAAACAGGCTGATTTTGACAGGTACAGAGGTTAGGACTTCAACATATCTTTTGAGGGGACACAGTTCAATCCATAACACCATCCTAATCCCAGGACTGTAAATACGTTGTGGTTCTCTGGTACTGCCAGTTTACATGGCAAAGGGATTTTACAGACATAGTTAAGGCTACTAGTCAGTTGGTTTTGAGTTAATTAAAAGGGAGATTACTCAGGTAAATCTAGTCTAATGACATAAGTCCTTTAAAAGCAGAGTTTTCTCTTGTTGGTAGCAGAAGAGGAAGTGAGAGAAATTTGAAGCATGAGAGGGATCTGAAGCAAGGGGGATTCTCAGTTGCTGACATGGAAGGGGCCTTGGGCAAGGAGCTGAGAGTGGCCTCTAGGAGCTAGGAGAAGTTCCCAGCCAAAAGCCAGCAATAAAACAGGGACCTGAGTCCTACAAGTGTAAGGAACTAGATTCTGCCAACAACCCAAATGAGCTTACAGGTTCTTCCCAGAGCCTCCAGATGAGAGCCCAGGCAGGCCGACACCTTGACTTTTACCTCACAAGACCCTAAGCAAGCCTGCCTGGACTTCTGACCTAAAGAACTGTGAAATAATAAGTGGGTGCTTTTCAAGCCACTAAATTTGTGATAATTTGTTATGCAGGAATAGAAAACTAACACAGACACCAGGACAAGTTTATGGGCACAGAAACCCAAATACAGTCAGGCTCCAATTGGGAGGAGAAAGGCCATCAGGCAGCAAAACTTTTCCATTTCTCCCCTCAGTTTCACTTTTGATCTTGACCAGCTTCATATGCTTACAAGTGACCGAACCTGGCTGCTGGCCCCAAGCCCAACTGACCTCACAGGGCCAGCACCCAGCACCTATCATCAACCAAAAAAGTCACTGTGTCCTTAGTTCAAATGCCTGAGCAGAAGCTGGACACTGACCATTCATTCATTCAGCAATTCCTAATTGAGCATATAAAATGTGTTAATAATTGTTCCAGGTGGTGAGGATACAGCAATGAACAAGATAAAGTCCTGCTTGCTGGGAGTTTACATTCTCCTAAGAATAAGAGAATGAAAAGGCAAAAAAAATTATACACACACACGCACATATACATGATTTAGAAATGATATTGGAGTTATTACTATTCCCTCTCCTTGGGCATAGAGAACGTGACCCAGCTGGAGCTGGGCTCACAAGGACTCACAAGGACACATCAGCTGGGCCCTAAGGTATAAAGACAATAGCTAAAATAATCTTGGAAAATACCTTTTGGGGAAACTTTCACACAAAGCCAATCACACACAACACAAAAGACTTTTCACTCTTTTTCTATTAGCATTTAGTGAATAGAAATTTATTGGACAATGAAGACCCTCCTGACTCTCCCTACCGAAACCTCTACCAATGATTATTAAGAAAGACAATCCAAAATGTAGGATCACAGTTTCTGGCCAATCTGAAAAGGCTAAGCTTTCAATGATTTTGCCCATTTGTAATGTTAATATATACTGATGACTCTGTACTTGTCTTTGGGCTCAGGCAGACATGGCTGTGGCAGCATGCTTGTCTGTTTTCCCATTCTTGCCTACTCTGTAATATTCTTTGGACTTGGACAGACATGGCTGTAGCAGCATGCTTATCGGTTTTCCCACTTTTGTCTGTTCTGTGATATTTCCTTGGACTCAGGCAGACATGGCTCTGGCGGTATGCTTGTCCGCTTCCCACTTCTGCCCTTTTGAATATATGCCAAATAAAACTTTCTTTTTGCTTTACTAAAATTTATGATGTTTTTCCCCTGGGATGTACATAATACATCACCCATCACGCATTGCCATGGAGTTGATTCCAACTCATAGCAACACTATAGGACAGAGTAGAACTGCCCCACAGGGTTTCCTAGGAGCGGCTGGTGGATTCGAACTGACAGCCTTTTGGTTAGCAGCTGTAGCTCTTAATCACTGTGCCAACAGGGCCCCATGTATATATATAATATAAACACATGTAATTGCAGCACTGATAGGTTATAAAGGAAAATAGAAAAATAGAGCAGGGCAAAGTGATAAAGGGAAGGTGCTAGCTTTACATAGGTTGTCTCAGATCCCTTGACGGGGATAGTGGGCATTTGAACAGAGATGTGAGTAAAGTGAGGGTGCCAGCTATGCAAATTTATATGGGGAAGGAATATTCACAAAGAGGAAACAGCAAATTAAGAGGCCTTGGGATGGATTTGTACTTGGCATGTGTAAGGAACAGCAAGGAGGCCAGTGGAGCTGAAGCAGAGAAAGCAAGGGGAGAATGCTGGAAGATGAGGTGGGAGAGGGAATATAGGGCCAAAATAAGTAGGGTGGCACAGTAGTTAAGAGGTATGTATGGCTGCTAACCAAAATGTTGGCAGTTCAAATCCACCAGTCGCTCCTTGGAAACCCTATAGGGCAGTTCCATTCTATTCTTATAGGGTTGCTATGAGTCGGAACTGACTCAGTGGCAAAGGGTTTGGTTTTTTGGTTTATAGGGCAGGGTAAGGAGTCCTGTTGGCACAGTGGTTAAGCGTTCACCTGCTAACCAAAATGCCAGTTGTTCAAACCTGCTAGCTGCTCTGCGGGAGAAAGATATGGCAGTCTGCTTCCGTAAAGATTACAGCCTTGGAAGCCCTATGGGGCAGTTCTACTCTGCTCTATAGGGTTGCTATAAGCAAGAATCGACTTGATGGCAACGGGTTTGGTTGGTTTTTTGATAGGCCACAGTATGGACTTTGGAAAACCATTAGAGAGTTTAATGCAAGTTAGTGACATGGATTGACTGGTTTTGAGACATCTAAGCAAAGTTCCGAACATGGTCTCCCAAGCCTGCCCCTTCAGCTGGGCTTCTGGGTGGCGTCATTTCCCGAGAAGAGAGTATGGGTGAGTCAGGTTAGACATCTACTTTATGCCCCCATTATAGCTAATACCAATTTTGTTTAGTAAGGTCCCAACCACCTCCTAAGGTGGAAGTGAAGTCCACATGCAGTGATGGAAACTCACTGGTAAACACAATGTGAGTGTCCTTTCTACAGAGACAACTGGGCTCTCTTCCCATCTGTCCTGACATGGAGTTTTGAAGAAGAATTAGCAGAACCACTGCCCAAGGAATGGTCCCTTTCCCTCTTCCTTCCCAGAGATCCCATGCTTTTCTTATTCCTCAAGGAGTGTGTTTCACAAACTATCTGAAGTAAAAGATTAGTTTCCTTTTTTTTTTAATTTCCAAATGATTGCAGGCTGACACTTTGTAAGACATAATAAATTGCTAGAATAAATTGAAATAAAAAAAGCATACAAAATACAAATGTACTGATCACAGGCTCAGATGTCGCAGCAATGTTAAATTGCTATAAAAGTTTCTCCCCCACTTTCATAGTATCCCTGGTGGAAACTTCTAAAGTCACCTTTAAGTCATTTCTTGCTTTCACCTCTAATATCAAATTAATCACCAATTTCTTTAATACTTTTTTTCCCTTTGAGAGTAGTTTGCATTTTCATCCTTTCTTTCCCAACCTGGCCCTGCCCTGCTTCAGATCAGGTTCTGGTTCTTGCAACAGCCAGCTGACTTCTCCCTGCCCTCAGCTGGCCTATCAAAGATATCTTATATGTAAGGAAGCTACACTAATCTTTCTAAAACACTGTTTTCATCATGTTCTCCCTTGCTCAAAAATATTCAGTGGCCCTGGGGTCTCTGGCATCAATTTTAATTCCTGCCTTTCCGTGTGACTGTATCACTCATTAGTTGCTCTATACTAACATGACATTTCTATTCCATGTAGCCAAAGGTTCTCCCATGCCACTTTTCCTATCTACTCCGGCCCACTCTGATCCCTCTATCTCTAGAACTCCTGCCCCCTAACACCACTGAGACCTCTGTGAGAGACTGCTACAGAATGGGCTCTAATTGCACTGTGCCTAGTTCCAAACAATCTGAGAGCATGGACCACCAGTTCTGCTAAATCTCTCCCTCTACACTGATGCCAGTGCCATAATCCGTTGCTGTCTAGTCCATTTCAACTCACAGTGACCCTACAGGACAGAGTAGAACTGCCCCATACGGTTTCTAAGGCTGTATATCTTTACAGAAGCAAACTGCTACATCTTTCTCCCGCAGAGCAGTTGGTGGGTTTGAACCACGGATCTTTTGGTTAACAGACAAGTGCTTTAACTACTGCGCCACCAGGACCCCTGCTAGTGTCATAAAAGCAAAAAAACCAAACCCACTGCTGTTGAGTTGATTCTGACTCATAAACCAAAACCTGGTGCCACTGAGTAGATTCCTACTCATAGTGACCCTATAGGACAGAGTAGAACTGCCTCATAGGGTTTCCAAAGAGCAGCTGGTGGATTCAAACTGCCAGCCTTTTGATTAGTAGCCAAATGCTTAACCACTGCACTACCAGGGCTCCGGTGCCACAGTGCCATAGAAGGGGTTCACTAATAATTTTTGGTAAGTTGGCAGATTTGTCAGGTTTACAGTCAGCCTAAGAGAATATCACTGTATCAGCTCAATCACCCAACTGAATTATGTCTTCTTTTGTTAGTTGCTATGGAGTCGATTCCAACTCCTGGTAACCCCATGTGTGCAGAGTAGAACTGCTCCATAGGGTTTTTAAGCTGTGACCTTTCAGAAGCAGATCACCAGGCCTGTCTTCCAAGATGTCACTGGGTGGGTTCGAACTGCCAACCTTTTGGCTAGTAGTCAAGTGCTTCACTGTTTGCACCATCCAGGGACTCCCAAATCAAGTCTAGCAAATAATAATAACATCTTCCTCCTATGTACCAGGCACTACTTACACACATACATTATCCCTAACCCTCAGAAGAAGAACGCGTTGTCTGTTTTGCAAATGAAACCACTGAGCTACAGCAGGGAGAAGCTCAGTTGCCCAAGGTCACACAAGTAGTTAAGAGGAGAGCTGGGATTCAAAAACATAACCTCTAACTCCAAACGCAGCACTGTTTCCACTGCAAGACCCAGCTTTTTTTTCTTCTTTCCTTTTATTGTACTTTAGATGAAGGTTTACAGAACAAACTAGCTTCTCATTAAACAGTTAGTACACATATTGTTTTACGACATTGGTTAATAACTCCACGACATGTCACCACTCTCCCTTCTCGACCTTGGGTTCCCTATTACCAGCTTTCCTGCCCCCTTCTGCCTTCTAGTCCTTGCCCCTGGGCTGATGTGCCCAAGACCCAGCTTTTGAAGTGGCAGCTCTTCTCCAGGTTTTAGGAACCACCCATTCATTGTCACTGATGGCCTATGAGAATTTGAATACCTAAGATGGCAGGTAAAACTGTTTGCTAATTCCATGGACTTGCCCATCCAGAGTCCACGGACATCAGCACTTGCTGTCACCACCAACACGAATACTTTTCAGCCCTGGGACTCACGCCAGTCATCTCAGAAGCAGGCTGTCAGGCACTATCAGACACCCAAGGGTGTTTCAGTTCACATCTGTGCTGAATGCAGAGGATGTTTTCAGAAATGGCCTTTGGTGTGGTCAACTCTCTTCATTTTCCCCCATGTCACAGGGTTAGGATCCTGGCTAGAGTGAGAGGAGAAGTGTGCAGAGGATAGGAACTTAGGGAGTGATCATTATTAAGAAGAAAGAAGAAGTCAGTGGGGGAAAGGGAGCAAGTGGTCAGAGAGATGGGAGAACCATGAGAAACTCTTGTCTCAGCTGAAGAAGAGGAGAGCTTCAAGAAGTAAACCGTTGAGGAGAGATAAAGTAAGATGAAGAATAAAAAGCAATTTGTCAGGGCAATTTCAGTGGGAGTGGAAGTCAGGCTATAGTTTGATGCATGGGTGGGAAGTGCGAAAGTAGAGGCTGTACAGGAATTTTCAAGACATTTGGTGGCTATAGGAAGAAAAGGGAGCTGACTGAGGAGAAGAGCTGGGGGGGTGGCACTGGGGATCAGGTTAATGTTAGAAGCCAGGGGTTTGTTACCAAGTCATTTAGCCACATTAAGTGATTATCTCCAGCAACACTCAGCAGACTGGAGCAGGCACAGGACAAAGGCCTTCTAAGCTGATTCAGGCTGGGGACTGCTGAGTGAGGGCAGTGAAAGAACAAGAAGTTGGGAGGGGAAGGAAACTGAGGATGCTGGTGAATGTGGCTGAAATAATCAACAAGATACCAGACTGAGTTGGGAAGGACTGTTGGTCTGAAGAACAGACGGTCAGGAGCTAGAGGTTGAAGAGCAAGTTTACAATGGAATGTGAATTACAGTAGCAGAGGTAGTAACCACCACCCATCTGTCAGTTTGTCATACTGTGGTTGCTTGCATGTTACTACGATGCTGGAAGCTATGCCACTGGTATTTCAAATAACAGGGTCACCCATGGTGGACAGATTGCAGTGGGGCTTCCAGACAAAGGCAGACTAAGAGAAAAGGCCTAGTGATCTACTTATGAAAACTAGCCAATGAAAATGCTACGGATCACAACAGAATATTGTCCAGTATAGTGTTGGAAGAGGAGCGCCCTATGTTGGAAGGTACTCAAAATACACAGCGCAAAACTGAACTCAAGCAAACAATGATCACGAACATAGTAGGACCCGGCAATGTTTCATTCTGTTGTGCATGGGGTTGCCATGAGTAGAAGCCAACTCGACAGCAACTAACAATAACAAAAGTGGTAAAATGGAAGGTTGTACATGATTAATCAATGTCACTGAGTTATACATGTAAAAACTGGTAAATTGGCAAATATTTTGTTACATATATTTTTACCACAATTAAAAAAAAGGAAGGTTGTGGCCAAGGAGGGAAAGTTCAGAGGGCAAGTGTTCAGGTGTGTCCTGATTATAGGCATGGCCCATGGGGGCAATTGATATGGTGGAGTGGGCATGATAACCACTGAAGCAGACAAGGTCAAGGGACTACAAGGCTGGTAGAAAGGTCACCATGGAGGCTACTGGATTCACCAGGGGGAAAGCAGGAGACCAAGGTTTTAAACCAAGTGCCAAAGCCCTGAGTGAACGCGAAGAAGCAGCTGGGGGAGGGAGGGCTAGAAACAGACGAAAGTGGATTAACCCGGTGCCTCATTTCAAAAGAGGAGAGGTTTTGAAGGGGGCATGGAGAAGAGTGAACTGGAAGTGCACATGGAAAGCCAGGGACACTTGGGAAGAAAGTAGCCTCCTGGAGGCAGGGCCAGGTTTCTGGGCAAGTGATGGAGGGAGTGTGTGAAGGAATGGGTTTAGGATGTCCAATGCTGGGGACTTTCTTAGCAGTAGAACTAGAACTCCAGAGATTAGTAAGAGGGCAGCAGGAGAAGGGGGTGGTCAGGGAAGAGCAGAACTGGGTGGGAATGAGAAGACAGAAAACACATAGGACTAGAATAGCTTGCCCCTGTCATGTTGGTCCCAAATAAAGAGAAGGCAGCCCAGTACTCCTCTTTGAGAAATTACGTCCATCTCCCAGAAGCCTCGAGTAGCCTACTGCTAACCGAGTTGATCATTCTGGCCCTCACTGCCTCCAGCTGACCTGCAAGCAGAAGTTGGTCACCTAATTGTGGTTAGTTACAGCCACAGACAGGTGTCAAGTGCTACAAAGAGGGATGAGAGGCGAGAGCCAGCATGGCCTTGGCAATCAATGCTGGAGAGAACTGAGGAAGAAGAAGAAGAGAACGTGACGGACAGCAAAGGGATTTCGTAAAACCTACTACTTTGGTTGGAGAAATATTCCTCTGTGGGTTTAAAAAAGACATTTATGCCTTCATAATCTTAAAACGCACGCCACAGAGGAAAGCATATGCCTGTCTCAACAAGCTCCCTTCTACCTGGGGCCTGTTTTGGGCCATCAACTCTTTTATAAAGCTCAGAGATACGTTTTCAGGAACAACAAGGGCCTAGTTCTAATTAATCATGCCCAGCCTTAAGCTGAGATAGCAATCAAATCAATGGGAATGCAGAATCTGTCCATGCTCTTCAGACTGCAAAATGACACTCACTTCTCTCCTCAGGGAAAGGGGGGCTGCAAACTGCTCCATGTCACTATGTTGGCTTTGCCCCCCTGCCTTTCGAAACGGGATGGAAAAACTGATTAAGTGGTACGCTGTTTTAACTGGAGGGCACTTGGAAGATCAGAATTTGAGGGTAGCCTGCACTCAAGTCTTGAGACCAACCTTGGCCTTATGAACATGTAGATCAGAGCGCTAGAATGGTGCTCAGACCTGAGCTAGCGAGGTTAAGGCAAGCAATCTCTCTGCCTGCCTCACATTTCTCTCTTTATTTTTATCTGCGGGATCAGGCGTGTTAGAGAGAAAAGGAGAGGCCGGGTAACAACACAGCTTCCCCGTCATTCTTGGTTACTTACATCTGTGGTCAATTTTCCACACTTTATTCCATAAAAGGTAAACGAGGCACGGTACTTGCAACAGGATAATCTAAACAATATGAACCATGTTACTGTTAAACACCATCTGGCTGATCATGCTCAGGCCCAGACTTTTAACTCCTTGAGGTAAGAAAGATGCAAAACCCAGAGAGGCCTGGGCCCTCCTCTGCTCTTTTGCTTGAGAATCTTTTCCTCCCTCTTCAAGTCAATTAAAACAATGACCTCCAAGATCTCTGCCAATCCCAATATTCTCTCTGATTCTAGGCTGGCTGCCTGGTGGTGAAACTGCGAGCTTTGTGAATGAGCAACTTGCAGAATGCTTCTACCAAATGCCTCTTCTTTCTCTTTAAAAGGAAACATTAAAAGCTTAAAATTAAAAAAAAAAAAAAAAAAGTCTTATACACACTCAAACAGAAATACTCTTAAGGGCTGGGGTTGTTTCCTTCATTTCTGATGCTCCTACTTAAAGCCAAGGCATCATTTACATAATTTTAACTTTACAAAGAAACTGACACCAGGGAAGACGCAGCAAAGCCCATTCTTTGCTTTTATTTGGGCTTTCACATTTTCTGGCCATCTGTTATCCAAGGAAGTTGTAAACTCAAATAAGAGATGGGAAAATTTGTAAATCAGATGGTGTTTTTCACGCTTTGGGTGGGGAGCTAAGGATAAGAGATGCCGGGAAAGGTTCAGATGGGTAAGGTCATTAACAAAAATGAAACTTGGCTTCCCTTGTAAGGTGCAGCCTTTCCACCTGCAGAAGGAATTCAGCATTTGACCTAGAGGTTCAAGCTTATTTCACTCTCTAAGTTAGTCATTAAGGACTCTAGCTTTCCCAGCTCCCTCTATGGGTATTAAAACCATCAAAACAAGTCCACTGAATACACCTTTTATTTTGTAAACCATGCCCTGCAATATTACTTCATAGTGTCACAACTACAAGAGAGCCTTCATTTCTAGCCATAATTTCCTTTATGTGTAGTCACAGGGCAGACCTAAGCACCCAGTTTTCTGGAAACTGGTTTTCTTTCAGAGGTCATGGTGAAAAACAAGCTCAAATACAATGGATATCACTGGCTTCAAAAATAAATGTTGAAAACATTAAGCTGAGTGAAATAAGTCAGTCACAAAGGGACAAATATTGTATGATTCCATTAATACGAAATCTCGAGGATATGCAAGTGTTTAGAGACCAAAGTTTATTGGTAGTTACCAAGGCTGAGGGGAAGGAAGGCGAAAAGGGGACCCACTACTTAGAGAACACCGAGCTTCTGTTTAGGGTGACAGGAAAATTTGGAAAGAGATAATGGTAATGATTGAACAACATGATAAACGTAACTGATGTCACTAAATTGTACACGTGAGGAATGTTGAAAAGGCAAACAACTTGTTACGTACAAATTTAACACACCCACACCCACACCCACCTCATAACCCACTACCGTCAAGTCGAATTCCACCTCACAGCTACCCTATAGGACATAGTAAAATTGCCCCAAAGGGTTTCCAAGGCTGTAAATCTTTACTCAAGCAGACTACCACATCTTCCTCCCGAGGAGTGGCTGGTGGGTTTGAACTGCCAACCTTTTAGTTAGCAGCTAATCGCCTAACCACTGCACTATCAGGGCTCATGACATACACCCAAGGTGGGGAGGGCAATATTGTCTAAAGCCAACTGTCCTAAAACTACTACTAACTCCTCTTTTTAAAACATGCTGGAAAAATCCCTACGATATAAACAGAATAAAAAGATATAAAAGGCCAAGGGAAGGTCAGTGGGCATAATATATATATGATAGAATGTGGCTCTTAAGTTTGTCAAACTACTTTAAATTCCACTGGCCCAGATGAAGCAAGCTTTTATTTTATTTTATTTTTTTGGACTTTCCCAACAAACTTCAATGTCCTTCCTTCTTCACCATTCCATCTTGCGACTTGCCTCTTTTGGATGCACAGAGACAGTGCTGAGTTGAAGGAGTTAATGGTCACCAGGAGAGGCTTTGGGAGATGAAACATCATAACCCATGATCATAAATCTCTTTCAAGGCAAGTTTGAACCAGGACCAGGATTCTACTACAGCTCCCCAATTCAGCATTCATCTTCAATTAGATAAAATGACTTTCCTGTCTATTTATACCCTCTTCATCTTCCAACACATTTATCTGGTGAAATGACAACTGGAAAACCTGTCCTAAAAATGCACGTTATTTTAAAAAAGAGTTACTGAACCAGGCCAAATAAGTATTTAATTAATAGGCTTTTTATTGGAATTCACTTTTAATGAATTGCTTCCACACCTATAAGCAATATTTTTAAAGAGATAGACAAGAAAGAAAATGAGAAAAACAACATGATTTAACTATCATTCGATTATAGTAGCGATTTCACCACCCAAAGCAAAGTAGGAAACATTTCATGCTAATTGAAAAAAAAAAGAAAAGATTCTATTATGATCCTGTTTCTGTTATGATCCTGTGATCGGACGTTGATCACATTACAGTTCCTTTGTGAGTACTTTTCCTCTCTTTGATGATTTTGGTCAAATGGACAGGGAACCCCAGTGGAAACTAGTATCCTTACCTCTGTGAGGAGCAAGGCTGTAGCCAGAAGAGGTAAAGCTGGGAATTTCCAGCAACTGTGGGTTTGGATGAGTGCTTAGGTTTGGAACCCACAGCAGAAGACGGGAAAATGTTCCAATGGCCCAGTGAAGCCCTATGACTGGAACGCTGATGGTAGCATAGAGAGTAATAAGTTAGGGAAGTCCATTAAAGAGTGAGGTGGGGAGCAGGGTGGCATCAGCCTCCGGGGAGTCTGGACACAGGCATGATAAGGTCCAGCCATGCTGAGGGTCAGCACCTGGAAGGCCTAATAGTAGTGGTGAGGTCCCAGCATGGAAGAGGAGGGCCTGCCAGGGTGGCTTCAGGCACGTAGGGCCCTGGTTCTAAAGAACTGGGATGTTGGGATGAATGAGTGCAACCACCTGGGAACCAGTCAAGGACTGGTAATGAGATGCAGGTACATTCAAATTAGGGGCCTTGGATTTTGGAGACCCTCATCTAATTCTAAGCTGCTGAATTCTTCTCTGTTAAAAACAAGATGAGGTATATACCCAAAAGACTTGAAAGCAGAGTCTCAAACAGATACATGTACACCAATGTTCATCACAGTATTATTCACTATAGCCAAGAGCTGGAAGCAACCAAGTGTCCATCAACAGATGAATGGATAAACAAAAGTGTGGTATATACATATAATGGAGTAGTATTCAGAAGTAAAGAGAAATGTAGTTCTGATGCATGCTATGACATGGATGAACCTTAAAAACATTATGCTAAGTGAAATAAGTCTGACACAAAAGGACAAATATCGTAGGATTCCAGTCATGTAAAATGTCTAGAATAGACAAATGCACAGAGACAGACAGTAGACTAGTGGTTACCAGGGGCTGGGAGGAAGGAGGGGAATGGGGAATTATTACTTAATGGGTTCTGAGTTTCTGTTCGGGGTGATGAAAAAGTTTTGGAAATAAATAGTGGTGATGGTTACACAACATGGTGAGTGTGATTAATGCCTCTGGATTGTACACATGAAAATGGTGAAAATGGCAAAATTTTATGTTACATATATTTTACCACAATAAAATTAAAACAAAACAAGGTGAATCCCACAGCCATGAGGTAGACCTGAGCATTCTGGCTTGGAGCTGGAGGTGGGGCTGAACACACAGGGTGTTAAGTGGCTCAAGCCATCTTATTGAGGGGATGTAGGCAGGGGTGACAGTCTAAATACTTAACAAACAGGTAATACCCAGACACTGTCCAGTCAGATCTGGAAGCCCCTACTGCTGACGAGTTGTGGGATGGTCCAGGGGACCCCTGCGGGGGAGCAAGGTTGCCTGCACAGGGTGGGGGCATTGGGGGATCAGCTATTTACCAACCAGCCAGAATGTTCCTTAGAAGCGAAGATGGAAAGACTTCATCTCACGGACTTTGGACATGTTATCAGGAGGGATCGGTCCCTCCTGGAGATGGACATCATGCTTGGTAAAGCAGGGGGTCAGCAAAAAAGAGGAAGACCCTCAACAAGATGGACTGACGCAGTGGCTGCAACAATGGGCTCAAACACAGCAACCACTGTGAGCATGGCATAGGACTGGGCAGTGTTTTGTTCTGTTGCACACAGGGTCACTATGTGTTGGAACCAACTCAACAGTATCTAACAACAACAACAACAACAACAAAAATGAACTGCGTGAGTCAGCCCCTGGACTGGGAGAGACAGGTTATTCCTGCCTCCCAGTTGGCAGTTTTTCCACATCTGTGTGAAAGGGATATTGCTTAAGAAAGGAAAATAAGGCCGAGGGTGGAGCGAGGGGAAGTTTGTTTTTGTCAAATTTCTCAATAATAGTTTGCTGATTAAAGTTAGCTCTCTGGATATTAGGAATTGTGTCTCTTTGTTCTTGTGGAGTGGTTGAGGAAAAGAAAGTGGCAAACTTCTCCAATCTGTCAGGCAGACCTGGATTTATTTCTTTGAGGGGGTGAGGTCAGGAGGGAGCTTTAGAAGACAGTTTAGGATAACTAATTGGGACAGCTGCCCAAGTTATCTGTTTATAACCATCATCGGTTATAGCCACACAAGAGTCTTCCTTCTTGTTTTGTTTTGTTTTTTCTTTAAAGGAAGATATAATGGAAATAAGTGTGAAATGTAAACTTACTAAGGAATACATTAAATGTCCTGAGGAGGGTGAGTAACGAGGCTTAAGCAAGAGCCACACCACACCCCCCAGAGCATGCTGGGTATCAGGTTCAGGAATGGAATGAGCCTGCGAGTGTGGATTTTCCTGCTGGGGCCACTGCGACCTGCATGTGCAGAAGGGGCAAGGGGAGGAAAGGCATAGAACTCTTTATTCAAAGAGAAGACATTTAGTTAGCCTCATGAGGAATGAAGGTAGTGGGTATGTGAGAGCCAGCTCCTACCGGCTCTTGATTTATTACATTTTCAGGGATTCAGTGAGCTGGCTGTGAGGCACAGCCATTATTAAAAATCAAATTCTATAAAGTCACAACGAAATCAATTATATGTAAAAACGAAGTTAATAAATACTCAAGACTCAGCACTGATTTTTATTTTATTGTTTTATTATTACCCGTGCTGTTAAGGTTATTTATGTTTACTGTATCTGTATGTTAGAAATACTATATAATAGTGTGCTGTTGTATATCCCTTCCCAATTGCACATTCAGGGACATCATAAAATAGGTCATGGTGGGATATTGACACCTTGGAAATCAGCAAACACTGCCAATCAGGGCTGGTTTATTGTTTTGTTGATTATCTGGAGTTAAGAAAGCGATAGAGGAAATCTCAATAATACAGATTAAATTTAAAAGTGTGTCATGTCTGTAGTCATTACATAGTGAAAAGCATAAAAAATTTGAGGAAAACACTCTTCTAGTATTTGAAAACTATTATTTGATTTAGCAAAGAAGTTGCTCCCAAATTCTGACATACTTAGTGCTGAAGCTGAACAATGTTTAAGCTTAATGAATATAAAATGCACAAGGGTGAGAAACAGCTTAACAGCAATCGCATTGAATTTAATGACAATGAATTTATTGGGAAAGAGTTAGTGGACTGGGATGAAATTCCACTTGTCAAAACGTGGCTGAATTGCCAGCATAGGTCAGCTATGGATACAAGAGCACAACAAAAATTAACAAAAGCATTCTGTGAAAATCCATTGGCTACATGGCATTTACAATAAAGTGTATTGGGATATTTTATTATGATTTGTGAATTATGTGCTACACGTCCTTTTTTTATCAGTAAATTTTAAAATAAATTTTTACACACATTCATATACATATTTTCCAGAGAGCAAGTTGTTAAACACCAGCACACCACTGCATGAGGCTGTCTGTAAACTCATACTTCAGGAAGGGGGTTATTCTTCCCATTCCCATTGCCAAAGGGCTACTGGGTTAAGACTTCCTTTATCTAATGACCTTCTGGCTTAATAACTGGACGTTCTCCCTACCGACCCTACTCCACAGGATTTACCCCTCTTCAACCTTCCTGAAGCGCTTTCTGTTTTTATTTACTTGGCAAATGCTATGCTTGTACTGGCTTTTCAATTTACAACAGCTTTTATTTATGTCCCATCTGATTTTAGGGTAAAGGTCATCCCAGAAGTTTCCACAGTGCCTTTTAAAGGTACTGTTTTAGTTGCAGTGGTTAAGAGCTACAGCTGCTAACCAAAAGGTTGGCAGTTTGAACCCACCAGCAGCTCCTTGGAAACCCTACGGGGCAGTTCTACTCTGTCTTATAGGGTTGCCTTGAGTTGGAATCGATTAGATGACAATGGATTTTTGATTTGGTCTTAGTTATCTAGTGCCACTGTAACAGAGATACCACAAGTGGACGCCTTTAACAAAGAGAAATTTATTCTCTCACAGTTTAGGAGGCTAGAAGTCCGAATTCATGGCACCAGTTCCAGGGGAAGGTTTTTCTCTCTGTCAGTTCTAGGGGAAGGTCCTTGTCATCAATCTTTCCCTGGTCTAGGAGCTTCTCAGTGCAGGGACCCTGGGTCCAAAGGACATGCTCCACTCCTGGCTCTACTTGCTTGATGGTAATAAAGTCCTTCTCCTCTCTGCTAGATTCTCTCTTTTATATCTCAAAAGAGATTGACTCAAGATACAACCTAATCCTGTAGATTGAGTCCTGCCTCATTAACATAACTGCCTCTAATCCTGCCTCATTAACATCATCAAAAATCCGAATGAGTTGCTATCTAGTCAATTCTGACTCATAGTTGACCCTATAGGACAGAGTAGAATTGCCCCATACGGTTTCCATGGAGCAGCTGGTGAATTCCAGCTGCTGACTTTTTGGTTAATAGCTGTAGCTCTGAACCACTACTGTGCCACCAGGGCTCCCATTAACATCAGAGAGGTTAGGATTTACAACACACAGGACAATTGCATCAGATCACAAAATGGTGGACAACCACACAATACTGGGAATCAGTGGCCTAGCCAAGATGACACACATTTTAAGGGAACACAATTTAAGCCATAACAGCTACCTACATGGAGTAGGTGCTCAAAAATGTATTCCTTCATTAGTCAGCCAATCCGTCAACATGCATTCTTTGAGTTAGAATTCTGCACCAGACACTACGCCAGCCCCGGGGATTCCGAGATGAAGGAACAACTTATCTGCCCTCTAGGACCTCACAGCCCAGTAACGATGATGTCGATAGCAACAGTAATGATGATGATGGTCAGTGTTTACCAGGTATTACCATATAATACCTGGATATACCAGTATCTGTGAACACATGGCTGGTAATCTAAAAAAGATACCTTGACACTGTGACAGCCAGGCCCAGGCCCTGGTCATTCTAGTTCTCTCAGGACTCAGCTCTGTCCTGGCTCAATAATACTGAATGAATGCATGCACACATGAATGCATGATTGAATGGCTTAGTATTAGCATCTTTTATCTGTCCTTTCTGTTTCTTCTCTCCTACCTTCCTCTTATCTTACTTTCCTTCCTTTCGTACGAGTGGACTCTATATGCAAAAAGAGGCTGGAGTGGCCTGAACACAATATAAAAACGTCAAGACTGCTTTCCTAAAACCTGTCTGTAATCTGGCAATGCTTAATGTACCCGGCTAGAGACTCCACCGTTGCCCAACTTCTCGACTCACTTTCTGCCACCGCTCTGCAATTATCCCAGTCCTCTCACAGAAAGTGCTTGGCATTTTTTTTTTTTTTTTTTTAAAAAAAAAAGGCTGCTTACTCTCTAAGGGAGGTTCCATAGGCTGGTAGTGAGCCCTGTCCCAGTTATGAAGTTTTTCATAGCTGGGGTGACTTCTCCCAGGATGAGTGAGGCTTGAGGAGGGTGGGCATGAGGTGGGAAATGGCAGCCACACTTAAGTTCTGCCTTCCTCAGTACAGGAGTTTCTGCGGTACACACCTAGCCCAGACACAGTCGAGCTAGCTGGAAATCAGCAATGGGTCTCCTCATATCTCAATTTGACAGCTTGATGGTAATTTACTTCTAACCATTGTCATTCACCTTTTCTGAAGAGAATAAAATTTGGTAACATGGCAGTTATATTTGAAGGTTTTACCTAAAAGCTTACAACTTAAATATGCCAATGGATGCTTCATTCTAACTTTATTCGACCGTAATGCCTACCACTGCTCCTTGGAAGAAAGATGTGGTAGTCTGCTTCCATAAAGATTGTTGTTATTAGGTGCTGTTGAGTTGGTTCCTACTCATAGCGACCCTATGTACAACAGAACAAAACACAGCCAGGTCCCGCACCATCCTCACAATCGTTGCTATGTTTGGGCTCACTGTTGCAGCCACTGTGTCAATCCATCTTGTTGGTCTATAAAGATTAGAAAGAAAGGCCTGGCAATCTACTTCCAAAAAAAAAAAAAAATCAGCTACTGAAAACTGTATGGAGCACAGCTCTACTCTGACACACATGGGGTTACCATAAGTTGGAATCGACTCAATGGCAACTGGTTTGGTTTTCAATGATGATCCACATGGTAACAGTTTCTAGATAGCTGTTTTTTCATGTCTTTAAGCTCCAAAATTTGCTTTTTAAAAATATGATCATTGTGGAAAACATATCCAACTAAGTTCTACTAGTTTACTAATGTTAATAGAATCTCCCCTTGGCCACAGGTGTTACTGGCTTTGCCTGGTAATGAAGTGAGAATCATAAATTTATCAATCCATTTATTCAATAAGTATTCCTTAATCTCTGCTGCACATACTTCACACTATATACTGGACTCCACTGGTTAAGAAAAAAAAAAAAAAACAGAAGACCTGAAATCTCCCCCCACTCTTATCCCTACAGGAATATAAGAAATATGAACACAAAATAACATAGGAGATAATTAGATAATATGACAAGGCTGTGAATGATAATTTATTCACCAAAATGAATGACACACTTAAGGACAACAGTTAAGATTTCAGAGCAGAGAAAAATCACTCAGGGACAATTACAAAGGCAGGAAGGAATTCTGGGTGGGTTCTCAGAGTGAGAGGTGAAGAGGAAAGGGCATTCAAGGCAAAAGCAACCTTGTTGGAAAGAGGCAATGAGGTCATGAGTCAATGGGTATTGTGGGGGAGGGCGGAGTCTTGAAGAATCCAATGAAGAAGGTATTTGACTATTCTCATTTCTTTTTGATGGCCAGTATGGTGTTCACCTCGTATTCCAGCACTTTGCCTAATGCTTTACAATGTTTTATGGGTGGTTAATGGTCAACAATGCTTACTGAACTAATTAAGCTGAGTAAAAAAGTAAAAAATTGAATATAGTACGCTTATATCAGAGGAACTATTTGGAAATGTTTTTCCCCCTCCATTTGGTTCTAAAAGAAGCCCCTAATGGATTTTCAGGAGAACATTTCCAAATTTTCCAAAACCAGTTATGTAAATGATTTCAAATTATAGACAAGACTGTTTTTTGTGTAACTCAAATTAGCAGGTAAATTGGGAGAAGAAAATTTATTCCTTCAGATAAAAAAGGTTATGAATTTAAATCTGAGCTTCAATATTATTCTTAATGTGAAAATCCTAGAGAAATTTAGAGAAATGCTGTCCATTAGAACTTTCTGGAATTATGGAAATATTTATTTCTGCCCTGTTCAGTAGGGTAGCAACTAGTCACATCTGGCTATTGAACACTTAAATGTGGCTAATGTGATTGAGAAATTAAACATTTTATTTAATTTATTTAAATTTAAATAGCCACACGTGGCTACTAGCTTCTGTAGTGGACAGCATAGTCCTACAGGCTTCTCTTTATAAACACAGGCAGAAGTCTAAGATGTCCTCTCTCAGGGAGCACTCCTATTGGAGATAATAGTAGAAAATATTGCAGCACAAGGTAAAAAAGAAATAGAGAAAAAACAGGAAAGGTGGAAATACAAATATCACTTTTTTTTGCAGATGATATAATCGTATAAATAGAAAATGCAAAAAGATCAACCAAATGCATACCAATGATATAAAGCTAAAAAAGGCAATGGAAATGATGTTGTTCCCCATACTAAAAAAAAAATAAAATATTTGAGAATTTATATATCTAGATAAATAAGATATCTAATGAAATAAACATTATAAACTCATAAGGGAAAAAAGGCTTAAATAAGTCAAGTTCTAGCCACTGCTACTGATTTAGAAAATTTAGAAATTCAGTAATATTATTTCATAAAACAAACTACAGATTAATATAATAACAAATTCCTGCTAAAATACTCTTAAAAATGTGATAAATCTCTGGCACAGTTAATAAAGAAAAATAAATACATACTTAATAGCAAAGACTGGAGGAGGATGCAATAATCTAATTTAAAGACACACCATAAAGTGACCTGAATTTTGCTGGATCAAAGCCTAAGACAAATACTAATAAAATAGAGATTCCAGACACGGATTTAAGCACTTACGGGTCCTTCGGACATAGCAAAAAATCAACCAAACAACAAAAACACAAAACAAAACAACACAAAGAATCACAATAATGAAGGACCACCATTTAAGAACGTTGGTATCAGTGTGAAGAAAAATAGGTTATATCTATAACTCATCAAATGATAAAACTTCCCAAATTGGTCAATGAACTAATTAAATACAGAGAGCATAAAAAATAAAAAGAAGAAATAGCATATTTATCCCAGATGTAGCAGACAGATAAATTCATGACTACAAAAAAATAGAGTATCATAAGACTTGAGGTAGGTGGATTAAAAAATTTTAAGGTATATTTAAAGTCAGCTTAATAAAAAGTAACAATATCAAATACAAAGGGGGCAAAAGAAAGTTTTAAACTACAATAAACATAATAGATAAACATGTACTATCCAAAGTAATAATAAAAGTATATATTGTTATACAAACATACATTGTTATCAGTAACATTTGACAAATGGCTAAAGAGTGAAAGGAGAAAAAGAGAGAAAGGGAAGGAACATTAACAAGTGTTAATGTTCCAGGCACATATGCAATTGCGCACATTGGGCTATGTACACGATAAACCAACACATGGGAAGATGTTCAGTCTCACTAGTAATTAAAGAATATAAATCAAAACAACTATATACCTCCTTAAGAAGCAATAAGAGATACAATGATCAGGCAATATTGGCAGAGCTGCTGAGGAACGAGCACATTTAGCCATCGCTGGGTGCACTGCAAATTGCCCCTGTGTTTCTGTGGACAGTCTGACAATAAGAACAAGTGCTACAAAACCATCCGTTATCTCTCGATCCTTAACACCTCTTTGGAGACTGTATCTCAAGGAAATACTCAAAAAGAAGAGAGACAGAAAGAAACAAGAGTAAGCAATGTGAATTATTATTAATAAGAACCAAAATTAAATCAGTCTAAATGTCAATCACAGGGGAACAGGTTAAATAAGTTCAGTAAAATAATTAAATTGGGATTTCATTAAGTCACAAAAAACTGTAAGTGATCATATGAATTGATCTATGGATAGCAACGGAAATATAGAACAATTTTAAGTTAAAAAAAAGTGTAAGAACTCTAAATGGGAGAGCACTACAACACGTTTCAAATTACATTTGTTGTTGTTAGGGGCCACTAAGTCACTTCCGACTCATAGGGACCCTACGTACGACAGAAGGAAACACTGCCCAGTCCTGTGTCATCCTCACAATTGTTGCTATGTCTGAGCCCTTTGTTGCACCCCTGTGTCAATTCATCTTGTTGAGCATCTTCCTCCTTTTCACTGACCCTCTACTTTTCTCCAGGAACTGGTAACATGTCCAAAGTACGTAAGATGAAGTCTCCCCATCCTCACTTCTATGGAGCGTTCTGGCTATGCTTCTTCCAAGACAGATCTGTTCATTCTTCTGGCAGTCCACAGTATAGTGAATATTTTTTGTCAACACCATAATTCAAAAGCATTCATTCTTCTTAAATCTTCCTTATTCATTGTCCAGCTTTTGCATGCATATGAGGCAATTGAAAATACCATGGCTTGGGTCAGGAACACCTTAGTCCTCAAAGTGACATCTTTCCTTTTTAACACTTTAAACAGGTCTTTTGCAGCAGATTTCCCCAATGCAGTACATTGATTTCTTGACTGCTGCTTCCATGGGCCTTTACTGTGGATGCAAGTAAAATGAAATACTTGACAACTTCAATCTTTTCTCTGTTTATCATGATATTGCTTACTGGTTCAATCGTGAAAATTTTTGTTTTCTTTATGTTGAGGTGTAATCCATACTGAAGGTGTAGTCATTGATCTTCATCAGTAAGTGCTTCAAGTTCTCTTCACTTTCAGCAAGCAAGGTTGTGTCATCTGCATATTGCAGGTCGTTAATGAGTCTTCCTCAGACAAGTGGCAGAAATTACACTTAGAATATGAAAAGTCTGAGTCAAAGCCCTTACCTGACTGGAATTCCTTCCAAACTAGGGGAGAAGTAAAGTTAAAGCAGTGGCAGCTGGCTTAAACCGCCACCAGGTAAGACTTTGAGTCCTACCAATAGATCTCGAACTGCTCTATAAATAATGCTCCAGGCCTTGCCTGTTCCAGATTAGCAATATTTCTAGAGTTGAGATATTTTAAATCCAAGAGAATATAATCAGGAAAATATTGGATCATTTCCAATATTTTATAAATGCATTCATTTTTTTTCTTATGTGGATTAAGAAATGGAGTATATAAACTATATTTGCACAATTCCAGTTCAAGAATTTTAAGCCATTGTTTCCCACCAAAACACATTAAAAAAAAAAAAAAAAAACCACTATAACTAGAGCATCGTCAATGTGAGCTTGGTTTGTAACTGCCCTTGCAATCATCACCAGCCTGTCCTTAGAGCATGGCCTTGGCAGTTATGGTCACCAGGTGGGCAGCTGAGGTATGCCCTTGTGATCATCCTAAGACCATGTGAAGTCCACTTCAGCAGAGCTGTTCTGCATTTACTATAAAAGCGGGTGTTTATAAAAGGCAAATTAAAAAAAAAAAAACTGTACACCAGTGCTCATTGCAGCATTTTTCACAATAGCCAAAAGATGGAAACAACCCAAGTGTTCATCAACAGATGAATGTGGTATATACATACATGGAATATTACTCAGTCACAAAGAGGAATGAATCCTGATACCTGCTACAACACAGATGAACCTTGAAAACATTATGCTAAATAAAATAAGTCAGACACACAAAGACAAATATTATATGATCTCACTTATATAAAATATGAAGAACAGGCAAATTCACAGAGACAAATCTTTATTAGTGGTTACAAGGGACTGGGGAGATGGAGAATTCGGAGTTATTGCTGAAGAGGTACTGAGTTTCTCTTCGGGGTGATGAAAAAATTTTGGAAATAGATAGTGGCGTTGCTTGTACAACACAGTGAATGTAATTAATGTTACTAAATTGTACACTTGAAAATAGTCAAAGTGGCTAATTTTATGTTATACATATTTTATCACATATTGCACTGGGCAAATCTGCTGCAAAAGACCTCTTTAAAGTGATAAAAAGCAAAGATGTCACCTTGAGGACTAAGATGTGCCTGATGCAAGCCATGGCACTTTCAGCAGTCTCACACGCATGCAAAAGCTGGACAAGGAATAAGGAAGACTGAAGAAGAATTAATGCATTTGAACTATGGTGCTGGTGAAGAATACTGAATATACCATGGACTGCCAGAAGAATGAACAAATGTGCCTTGAAAGAAGTACAGCTAGAATGCTCCTTAGAAGCGAGGATGTTGAGCCTTCATCTCATGGACTTTGGACATGTTATTAGGAGAGACCAGTCCCTGGAGAAGGGCATCATGCTTGGTAAAGTAGAGGGTCAGCAAAAAGGAGGAAGACCCTCAAAGAAATGGACTGACACAGTGGCTGCAACAATGGGCTCAAGCATAACAACAATTATGAGGTTGGCACAGGACTGGGCAGTCTTTCGTTCTGTTGTTCATAGGGTTGCTATAAGTCAGAACCAACTCAATGGTACCCAACAACAACAACAAATAATCTATCACAATAAAAAAAATTTAAAAATCCATTATTTGGATACTTCTTGTATTTATACTGCCAGAGAAAGAATCTTATAAATGTACTTGGGGTCACCACCCCACACACTCTCCCTAGAAAAGTTCATCCGTACTCATGGGTTAATGGCCCCATCATCATCCCACAACCTAAAGTCTAGTCCCATGTCTTTACCTGCATTTCCTAGCTGGATACAATGTACACACTTCTATTTAGGGCTAAGATAGTTGTACTCCCTCAGCTACCATGCTTGGATGCCCTCATCTTTGCCACTCTTTGTAGCTATGTCAGATCCTCAATCATTCCTCTTGCCAGCCCACCTCCTTACGCATCCCATTTATGACGTCAAGCACCTGAATCCACTAAACCATAACAAATGGTAAATTCACAGTAGTGTCACCTCTCAGAGCCAGTACATATTGGAAAAAAAAAAAAAAAGGTCCTAAACAGGTTGATATGAATAGATGGTTGACAACTGCTTGGGTGACTACTGAAGAAAACAGAAGTTAAAGGCCTCTGACAGCTAACTCCTTCCAGTCCTTGCAGGGAGGTAGTGTGGGTGGCGTGAAGAACACAGGCTCCGGAGCCTACTGCTTGGACTGGAACACTACTTATACCACTTAACCAGCTGTGTGATCATGGTAAATTGCTTAACTTCACTGGGATGGTTAATTCATCTATAAACTGGGACTAATGATGGTTCCTGCTCCCCAGAATTAGTGAGAAGATTAAGTGACTTAAGACTTGTAAAGCGCTTAGAACAGTGCCTGGCACATAGTAAGCACTCAACAAATGTTAGCTATTATCATCATCCTGATCATCCACTAAGAACAAGTCTTGGGCTCTGGATCTGAGCCACAAAGCAATCCTTACTTTGAAGAGCTTACATAATTTTATTACTTATTACTAGTTGGAAATACCTCCTTTAGGTACAGTTTATTTTCCATGCGTCTGATTCAATCTCTCACGATGCATTAACTTCCTTATCCCTCTACTCTAGATCTTTTCTCGACGTTTAATAATTCAAATATATTGCCAACACCTCCAAGTAGAACAAAGGGCTTACATCTAAGTTTCCTCACTCCCACTAGATGCACTTGGGAACACATTTCACTCATGTATTTCCCATTTGAATTACACACACAATAATCTGATTTGATGTTTTTGAAAAAGCCACAAATCCACTTCCCTTCTAGAATCAGTGTTTCCAAAAGGAATGACTGATTTTGCAATAAATGCTTATTAGTAATTTTTAATGGGTCCACATTAGAAGGTGAGTCTCCCAGAATGGATCCTTTCATTCCTAGGGGTAAAGTCCTCATTCCTATCAAGATCCTTGAATGCCTGATTTCCCTAGTAGGAACTCATGCAGTTCAAGGAATGCATTTTGCAAACTAGCTACACAGGTATTTGGGACATCTAATGAATAGTATATATAAAGTTAATCTAATTGATTTAACATTTTCTAAAAGTAAAGTACCAGTACTTCTCCCCATAATGATAGAAGACATTCTGAAAAGCAGTATATATGAACCTTAAAGTGTTTCTGGCAGCATTTATCTAGGTATTTCCACAGCACCTTCAGCTATAACATAAGAAGAATTCAGCTTGACATCAACCAAGGATGAACTAGACTTCACCATAAAAGAGCCTATCACAGGTGTGGTCTTGGGTAAGTCACTGTCTGTCTCAATCTCAGATTCCAGATCCATAAAAATGAAGGGTTAAGCAAGGTCACTGCTACTGGACCCTTTCTGTCTCTAAGAGCAATGATTTTGGTGACTCTGGTAAGTTGGAACTGACTCAATGTCACCCAAAAACAACAAAGTAGTCAAGGAGAAGCAGAGAGTGCTTAGGAAAGACTCCTTCCTTTCTCCCAATTCATCACCTGGATCCCTCAGAATGAGCCCAGGGGTCTAGTCTGTCTCTCATTTGCCCCTGAGGGTAGTGTCTTTCTTCACTTCACTAGCCCCATCAAGGGGTGGGGCAGGGAACTCTGTCCTTGGTGAGTTAAATCCTGACTTCTTCCTTTCCACCACTAACAATTAACCACCAGTTACCAGTGAGGTGACTCCAATTCATGGCGACCCATGTGCGTCAGAGTAGAACTGTTCTCCAGAGGGTTCAGAATGGCTGATTTTTCAGAAGCAGATTGCCAGGCCTTTCTTCTAAGGTGCCTCTGGGTGAACTTGAACCTCCAACCTTCTGGTTAGCAGCTGAGTGTGCTGTTTGCCCCACTCAGTGACTCCTTCCTTTCCGTAGTAACCACGTATTAAGATACTACCTTGAGAAAGACACTTAGCCAATTGTCCTGGCCTGATCAGAAAAATTGGTAAGCTCTGTGGATATCAGTTGAATTCATGGTAACATCCCCTTCTCTCGTTCCAACAAAATACATGGTCTGTGTTCAGCAAGTTAGGCTAATACGATTTTAAGAAAATTAAAGAAAAACAAAAGAAATTCCTTGGCCCTTATTCTTTACATTCCTTAGTCACTGATACTGTCCATTCACTGAAGGTTAGAGCTAAAAGCCCCTATGAAATTCTTCTAGAAATGTTGATTACATTGTTCATTGGGCCTGCAACTACAATCCTGCTGAGGAAGAAAATCTTGGGTGGCTTTGTTTTGTGTCTCTAATCCCATAGCCCCAGGCTCAGCTGACTGGACCAAATAGCCAACTGGTAGGTTTGTCAGTGGCCTATCATGAAGCCTGTTACTAAAAGATAAGCTGGACCAATCAGATTGTCTCTCTTAGGAATCTGATCTGGAAAATATCAAGAGAATGAGGTGAATGGCAATGGGAGTTATTGCTAAAATGTTCTGTGGTTGATGGATACTGGAGAGGCTAAAGAGCAAGAGTAAGCAAAGTTATAAGAAAGCAGATACGATGGGTAAGCAGAAGCAAAGTAAGAAAGAAAAGATATGGAGCAGAGGAGGGGGGAAGCCAAGAGAACAGAACAGAGCCATGGAGAACAGCATTCACTTTCATGCGGCATACCGGATTGAAAATTCACAAACTTCTGCCACCGAGGCCTTTTCTGCTGCTTTGGATTCTGAACACCTTTCTAATTCCTTCCTCACCCTAAAACGGTCCCTGCTCTGCCTGTGGCTTGACTGGTCCACTTTCTCAGAGTTCTTGCCCACATACATCCTTACAATAAACCCCCACTTCTTGAGGTAATTTGAGCAAGACTCTGTTCCTCTCTACAACTCGTATCAGCTAGTCGCTGCTTTTGTTTTCTAGGTGAGGATGTTGGGAACTACTGATGTAGAGTAAATTCACGGCAAAGACAGGGGTGGCTCAAGGCCTCTCCACTGCCAGAACAGTGCTCTTTCTATGAGAACGGCCTCCTGGATCTCTGAATTGTCTTCAGGCAATGCTGCTGCTGTTTTAAGTTTGCTTGCATAAGACATTTCAGACTTGCTTTCCAGGGGTATATAGTAACAACCTGGGCCAGGGTTCTCCCTGCCAGGGTGCCATTCTGTCCGTTTTTTAAATAAATAACAGAAACCAAAGAACGTGTGAGGGCTTCAGATATTTTTTCACATGCTCTTGAGCACTTTTGCTCTCCCTGTTCCCTTGCCTCCTCTGGCTGTGCCTGATTCATTGTTAGCAGAGCCCCTTACAGGGAAGGCTGAAAGGGACTAAAGAATCTAGCTCTGCGGTCATTTCCTTGGTTCTCTGAAAAGACCTCCCTTTCTCTTAATTAGCAGCCTCAGCTTCCTCCCTGTCATGCTTTTTCTCCTACACTGTTGCAAAATCCATTTTATCCCAGTTAGTAGAACCTCCTTTTTCCACAACCAGAATTCATCAACCTCTCCACTCAAATTTCAACCCAACAATTCCTTCCCTTAATGTGCGTTCCTCGTTTTTCCCCTCAGATCGTCTTTGTTCCCCACCTTCTAATTTTTCCTAATTTGGACTTTCTGGCTCTCAGCTCTTTAGTACTCTTTCTTTATTCTGCCTCAAATAGTGTCTGTCTGGTAATAGTCTTGTCAGGCTCTTTTTCTCTCGATTTTCGGCTGGAGTCCAATCTTAAATTGTCTTCCCTCGGTTATACTTTCTTGTCTTTTTTTATTAAGTCCCTCAGCACTGCTCAACACTATGTAGAGTGGAGGCCCCTATCTTCATGTCTCACTTTCCAAGCAAAATGAGTAGAATTTGCTTCTTTCCTCCTCTTACTTCAACTATTGTGTTGTTAGTTGCTGTCTAGTCGGCTCTGATTCATGGTGACTTTATGTATAACAGAAAGAAACACTGCCCGATGCTACGTTATCTTCATGATCATTAGTACATTTGAGTCCATTGTTGTGCTGTTGTCATGTACTGACTTCCAACTGAAGGGGCTTATCTTCCAGCACTATACTGGACAATATTCTGTGGTGATCCACAGTTTTTCATTGGCTAATTTTCAGGTAGATTGCCGGGCCTTTCTTCCTAGTCTGTCTTAGTCTGGAAGCCTACTGAAACCTGCCTACCGTGAATAGACCCTGCTGCTATTTGAGATCAGCGGCATAGGTTCCAGCATCATAGCCATACACACGTCACCAGTACAATAAACTGACAGACGAGTGGTGGATTTCATCTACAGACCACCTCAAGAGAACTCCTTAGTCATAGCCATTACTTCACTAATTTAACTGCTTACTAACTTGGGCAAGTTATTCAATTTCCCCATGCTTCACCTTCCTCATCTGTAACTGGGATTAGTTAGTATATACCTCATAGGCCACTGTGAGAATTAAGTAAGTTCTAGCTGTAAAAAGTTTATTAGAGTACCCGGCACAAAGTATTATTCCATAAATGTTAGCTAACACAGCGATAATTATTACTACTACATTGTTCAAGACACTCTTCTAGGCACTTTCCCATGTAAAGGTATTTAGTCTTCAATCTTCTACCCCTGAACCCCGAATAAAGCTGACATTTTACCAATAAGGAAATGGATGCTCAGAGACGTGAAGTGACCTGTCCAGGGTCATACAGCTAATGGGTGGCAGACTAAAGATTAAACTCAGGTCCAGTACAGCTCAGTTGCCTTACAGAGGCAGTCACCTCATATTAAGCAATCGTCACACTGGTCCAGATCAAGTCAGAGCTGGATCTTAGGTCCTAACCATGAACTGGGCGGGGTGGGGGAGAGACTGTGGTAGGGATGGCTGAGAGCTCAGGCTCTGTTCCAGCCCTTCTACCCACCAGCTAAAGAATTCAACTGTCTTTGTCCTCCTCCCACATCCACTCTGCCACAGGGATGAGACCAGCTGGATCCAACAAAGAGAACACAAGCAGAAAACACAAAGCTGGTCCCAGAGGTCGCCATGGCCCAGAAGCAGATGGAAGAGTAAGACCCAGAGGGAACCGTGGAGGCCTGGGGGCAGGGCCTGTGGCGGCACCCCCTCCAAGCTCAAATGGAGGGAACAAAACCCAGGTCACCCAGCCAGAGCCAAAACCTTCTGTCATGGAGAACAAAGGCCCAGGTAGGCAGCCTGAGTTCTAGTTCCTGCTCCCACCCTGGCCTCTCATTGAACCCCTCAAATCATGCCTATTTCCTAGGAAAAATTTTTGAGACTAGGGCAGGAATCCAGTCCCTGACTGCCCTCAGGGCCTGGAGTGGGGTGCCCTCAGGGCCCGGAGTCGGGTGCCCTCAGGAATCTCCCAGTGACTTGCAGATTGGGTTTTGATTTTTTTTTCCTTTCAAATAAATGATTTCTCCTCCTTACCCCTAAGTTTTTTAAATGCCTAAGCTGGCTTTGTGGCAATATACTTCCGAAAAATCAGTCAATGAAAACCCTATGGATCACATGATCCAATCCTGTTGTGCATGGGGTCACCATGAGTCAGAGGCCAACTCCACAGCAGCCAATAACAACAAGCTGGCTTTGTGTGGCCTATGGTCATTCTCCATCAAAACCTGTTGGGGTCTCTGATTCAGGGTAAAAGATGCCTCAGTGGGGGCACTACCCAGCCAGAAGTGCCTTGTGCCTCCCAAGAGCTGCCCACCTAGAAGGATATCTGCTGGCTCTAGCCATCCAAGAACACTCAGATCAGGCCACAAGCAAGAAGAAAAGCTTGGCACCAGGAGGCCCTTGGGGCAAAAAAAAAGATCCAGAAACAGGATTTTGACATTTGGGAAATTTTTTTTTTCCCTTCCCAACGTTGGAAGAGACTCTATAAACACAAACTTAACTTACTTGGGCCCTTCTCTGTGGAAAAAGAGCTTAAATAAAACTTCTCTCAGACTGAAAAGCCCTTCTCTCTTACCAATTGTTTTTTTATGAAGCAAGTAAAACATATTCTCATTGTATAAATTAGAAATACAGATAGAAAGAATTAAAATCACCCCAAATCCCACTTCTTCCAGAATTAATCATTGCTAATACTTTAGGTATACATTTCCAGATTTTTTCAATGTAAACAGAAACGTACATTTCTACATATATATACCTACAAATACATATATACACTCTGAAAAAAATTTCAATTAGTATACTGTGAAAATCATTTCATGCCAATAATACAAAACTGCATTGTATTTTCAAAGACACTATATTATTTTAAGAGGAGCCCTGGTGGCGAAGTTGTCAAGTGCTCGGCTGCTAACCAAAAGGTCAGTGGTTCGAACCCACCAGCCCCTCCTCAGGAGAAAGATGTGGCAGTCAGCTTCAGTAAAGATTACATACAGCTTTGGAAATCTTATGGGGCAGTTTTACTCTGTCCTATAGGGTCGATATGAGTTGGAATCGACTCAGTGTAATGGGTTTGGTTTGGGGTTACACTATTTTATTATATGACAAATCATGATTTATTTAACCGGTCTCATCTTATTAGACATACAGTTTATTTCACATTTTTCATAAGTATGAACAATGCTGTTATGTACTCAGGATTTACACCCTTGTCCAATTCTTTCTTAAGAATAAATTCCTGAAAGTGGAAAACTGGATCTAAATCTTTTTGCAATATGCATAAGTCTCCAACACCAGTGTATTTCACCAATAAACAAGTTTTCTTAAAATGAGGGACCTTGGCATGGTGTTTATACTCTGAACTAGCCCTCAGTTTTCTCGAACACAGTTCCCCATTATGAATAGTTCCAAAATTAAACTCCTTAAACCCCTTGTCTATGAACTCATAAATGACTCAGTGGCATTTAAAAGATACACAGTTTTATTTTGACTTTAATAATAAACTAAACAGAGACCCACAGTACAGATGTACCAGGATACTTGCCATGCAAAATACATTTGTACAAAATTATACTTAATGACCCATTTTCCTATCGCCTCTTATCTTCTGATCCTCCATCTCTCTGTCCTTCTATCTTTCCTCTCCCCTTCTTTTCTAAAAACTTTTTTTTTTTTTTTTTTTTAAAGAGTACGTGCGCAGTGTCATGTGGGGCCACAGCATGTGCTCATGCAGTTCCACGTGCTGTGGTAAATGGTGGTCTCTGGTACAAAGGAAATCTTTTTTTTTTTTTTTTAATGCTTTAGGTGAAAGTTTGCAGCTCAAGTCAATTTCTCACACAAAAATTTATACATACATTGTTATGTGACACTAGTAGCAATCCCTACAGTGTGACATCACACTCCCTAAAACCTTTTTTTATTGGGGTGAATATATATGCAACCAAACAGTTACCATTTCAATCTTCTTCCCATGTACAATTTGGTGACATTAAACATGTTTATCATGTTGTTTAACCATCAACATTACCTGTTTCCAAATTTCTCCTTTACCGCTTAACAGAACCTCAGTGTCCCTTAAGTATTCAGTTCCCCCTTTTTCCCTCCCTCCCTCCTGCCCCTGGGAACCACTAAGAAACTTTTGGTCTCTATACCCTTGCCTGTTTTAGATATTTCACATAAGTAGGACCAAATATTTGTCCTTTTGTGACTGACTTATTTCACTCAACATGTTTGCAAGGTTCATCCATGTTATAGCAGGTCTCAATCAGTCCCCTTCTTTTAAAAATTGCTTCTGCTCTCCTTTCTTTTCCACTCCCTCTCTTCTCTTTCTCCCCTTCTTTCCTGCCTTCCTCCTAGTCTCCTCTCTCTTCCCAGACAGTGCTGGAGTTGGGTGAAGGTTCCAGCTGCACAGAGATCTGTACAAGCTTTCTGTGAAATCTCCAGTTTTTGGTATTCATTATTTAAGTTCTGTAGAAATGGGCTAGCTTTGAAGTCTACTGACTCATTCTCCTCTTTAACTTCTTATTTCCTGTAAATGATCCATTAGTTTTTGGCAAGCTTCATGTCACACAGCATTTCCATCACAAGGGGCCTTCCTACAACCCTGGGCGTTTTTAACACCGCAGTTTACAGGGGAGTGGGAAGCAAGATGGAATTTGTAGGCTCTGCTTTCTTAAAAGTTTGCTTCAACCAGCCCTAATGCGGCTTCGAATTAATAATGTGAAACACATGCTCCATTTGCCTGCTACAGGGTGACAAAGCCACTTACGTTCATAAAGGCCAAAATTATTCTACAGAAGAAAATTTTTCTAAAGCTAGTCACACAGGCTAGTCAATCAGTTTCACTGAGGGGGAAAATTCCCCCTCAATCATTCCACTTTAGACCTCTTTGCCCAAACAGCCAGTTCACCATGGCACTACAAGGTTGAAAGGGGAAACAAATGGAGACTATAAACAGTTCTCCCAAGTTTTAAAACTTTCTGCCCATAATAAGGCACGCATAGATTAGCGCCAGCAACTAAGTGGAGAAGGCGCTGTGCCGTTTCACAAAGATCCAGGAGCTCGGCAGGACTCTTGTGGATTTTAGAGACTGGCCAAATCAATGATGAAGCTTCTTCTTTAAGGGGTGGGGGGGTGGGAGGGAGGGCTAAAAATTATTATATCAGTGAAATGCTAAATCTCTGTCTCTCTTTCCTTCTGGTTGGTGGGAGCAGAAAGATACCCTTTGATATCAGAGCAAATAAAAGTTTGAATTATTGACTGCTCTTGTTAATGCTGAATTTTACAACCACTAAATTTCACAATGAAATTATTCTAACATCTATGCCTCAACTTAAGATCTGCAATAATATATACTGCAGTCCAGAAAATGTCTTCAGTTCAGATGATGTAAAGGCTGATTCCCCTGGAGAGTAAACACTAATGATGTTTCTCATCCGCTCATGCTCTCCTCTTCCCTCCAAATAAATCTAAGTATTGATGACATCAGGGAGTGCCACTTGGTTATCAAAGCACATCTGGGGGCAAGGGTGGGGATGGGGAGGGCAAGGCAATGCCACTTAATAGGCAAAGCGCTTGGTATGCTTTAAATGCAGGATTGTCAAAATAAGGTTTTCTCGTATGATTTACAGTAACGAAAGGCCAATGTGAAAGCTTAGCATATGGCACACGAAACTTTATGCTCTTCCCACTCTGACATATTGGAATCCTAATTTCAAGTTTCTCATTCCATCTCTGCTCCCACAGGCCCGCCTTGTCTTTGAGGGTATTCGCAGATTCCCAGCCCCCAAATTACCACTGTGTAAGTGAAGTAAGGAAGTAGGGCCAGCTGCAGACTTGTCAGAGGTAAACCCTCTCCCCAAGTCTTGAAGTCTTCAGTGCTGCCATGACTGCCCTCGGCACATCACTTCATCAAGTTTTTTGGGGGTGAGAGTGGGATGTGAGTGGAAAGCAGGGAGTTAAGCCAACCCGACAGTGTCCACGCCGTTTCCTGCAGGTGGACTCTAGGCGTCCAGCCTTTACATTCTGAAAAGAACACTGCCCTTTAATCTGTGATATTAGTTCCTTTGACACAATGGGAAGATGTCTTCTCCTCCCAAAAGCCTTCACCAACTTCCATCGGGCGCATTAATGAGATGTTAACATTGATCAACGGCTGGCCACAACCCACAAAACTGCTCTCCCACCACTGCAGATGGACTAACAGGCCAAATGGCATAAGAATCAAATTCTGTTTTAAAAACTGCTTTTCACAATTCCTTCCACTTCTTAGAGAAATGAGATCAAATGTTTATCAGGACTCATTTGAAAATATTTTCACTTTCTGAGCACAAACTAAGGGATGAAAAAAAAAATAAAGAAATTTTCAGCAGCCACAAGACAAGAATACCTTTCACCACCCTCTTGCCAAATCAAAACATTAGACTATATCAAAGTGTTTGGAAATGTTTTGTATATCACTTAATCTTGCAATTCTTAAATGTTCACATTTTAATTGTAGTTTTAGAGACTTAAATTCCTCCAGAGGTGGTAAAATATCAAAGGGGTTGAAGCAGTACTTAGTACTAACTGAAGGCAAAAGAGAAGGCGTTTCAGTCTTCTGAAGATAAAAATGTAGTATTCAAACCACTCAAGCTCTTCAGAGTTGGCATGAAATGTAGCAAACTAAGTCTAATGAACCTTTGACCAGGGAAATGGAGCTGTCGTCAAATGTAAATAACTCGTCACTGGTATCTCCGGTGAGGAGATGTGTGTGTTGTGCATGCGTGTGTGTGTTTTAATTTTACTTTAAAACTGGAGTATAATTCTCTCTTATTTACTGGAGTCATAAACACTGCCGAAGGGAAAATAAACCACTTCTTTTTGGATGAAGTTGCTGACAAACGTTTTACAAAGAAAAATAATTAATAGCTCTGTCCTGGAGCAACGTAGGGCAAGTCTCTGAGCTCAGCTAAGTGTACTTTCTGAGGATGCGCCAGGCACGGCCACCCCAGCCTCGTGGCCTGCAGATCCCCAGGCCGAGCGAGGGCAGAGTGCGCACCAGTTCTGAGAACCTCAGGGGCTTCTAAGACTCCCTGGGCTGAAAACAAAGCGGAGGGATTCAGGCTATCACGGGGGACAAAAGCCCAGGAGGTTTTTAACATCTGACTGAAGTCATGATTTGATGCAAAAATTGCTATGCTCTCTGGTTACAAACTTTCTCCTGTTTACAAAAAGCTGTGCAGGGTCCTTTCATGTCTCTCATCTGGGGGCTTGAGCATTTTCCAAGTTTGGTTCTGGGTTCCACCATTCAGAATTCTCATCCTCAGAAATACTGGCAAGAGAGCCTTCAGGGCAGGGAGCCGCCACCCAGCTTCCTGGAGCCTGCCTGGTGGGCATCTCACCTGATCACACTCGTATCTGGGGCGTCAAACAGAGGAGCAGTGAGGAGGAGCACATGCAAGCTGGGCCTAAGCCACCAGAAGGAGGAGTCTGTCTCTTAAAAAGTGTGAGCTTAAAAGTTCCACCTTAACTTTGCTTCTAAAGTAAATTATAAAAGTCCCTTGAATACAAACAGTATTAAATTCTAGCAGATACCCCCATATTTTCATTTGTCTATCACAAACGCTAGGCAACTCATGGTCTCAGAACTGCAAGATATTATCCTTCTGTTTATCATTATTATTATTTAAGATTTACTTTTAATGCCTATACATTTCTGTCTCGTGTGATAATCCCTTCCTTTCCCCTGAGGCACAGGCAAGTTTTATAATGGGCAACTATTTTATACCCTTTTGGGGGTGAGTTTGGGTGACTGGGAAGAGTTCAGGCTTTAAAGTATGACAATTTGAATTCCAGCCTTGGTAAATCAGTGTCCCTGAGCCTCAGTTTCCTCATCTATAAAAATGGAGGATAATATCTTTGTAGCAGAATGAGCAGTATGACTGGTCGTATTCTCCATAGACGTCTGGCACAGCAGACATCCCCATCCCAATTCTTGCATGGAGTAGGTACCCAACACACAAGAGTTATTGTTATTATTAGAGTTCCTGGGTGGTGCAAACAGTTAAGCGCTCGACTGCTAGCCACCCAGAGGCACCTTGGAAGACAGGTCTGGCGATTTGCTTCCAAAGGCCACAGCCTTGAAAACCCTATGGAGCAGTTCTACTCTGCAAATAACAACAATAACACTGTTGTTATTATTATTACTGTTAATAATCACAGTAACAAGAACAAAATAATAGATGTTTTTGACCCCAGAGAGCAATTGCTAATTCAAGTTTCATTATTTCATATTAACTCAGCTATATTTTTTTTCCTCCTCCTAGAATTTTTGAAAAGCCCTAAGATTTTGGCACCAACTTCTCAGTGATAATCATGGCTTTCAGAATACCCATTAAGAGTTCCTGATCCAATGGGAACTATTAAAGCTGAAGTGGAAGGGGAAATTAGGAAGTCTGAATGAATTGAAGGTCTGCTCACAGATGTAACGAGATCATTTGCTCCTGCAAATATTATTTCTTGGCTATTGGTATCTTTTGTCCCATTCTCTGTAGGCAGACCTCTGGGGGAAAGGGGAGGTCATGTACCCACACATGTTTGCATAACAGACTGGGTACATCCTGTCCTTGCTACAGAGCCTGGTACATCGGCAGCAAAACACACCTCTCTTTTGACACACTTTCTTTGTACTGTGGATTTTGCAGGACCCACACAGTTTGCAGCTGCAGCCACTGTTTAGTCTTCCTCTCTGGCTGGGCTGGTGAACTGCTCCCTGGAGCCCCCTGGTGGCCTTTTCCATATACACATCACATTCTCACACCCCTTTAGGGCAAGGGAGAAAGCGCCTTTAAAAGATCCACCCAAGGGTTATCCACTGGCATCCATCACTCACTGGGGTACCTCATTCTCTAAGGACAAAGGCACCATGCTCTGTGTTAAGGCTGGTATGAAAACAGGGCCTTTCTCTAATGTCAGCCAGCATCTAAGCATCTCTTGAGTACCTACTGTATGCCAGGCCCCATACTGGGCATGAGTAACACACAGTCATATGACTCAGTCCCTGCTCTCAAGAACCTACCAGCGCAGAGGAAGAGGCAGTGGTGTGAACTGAGAAGGACAATACAAAGAGATGTGCCAGGTGTTGTGGCACCCTGGGGACAGTGCCAGTCTCATTAGGGAAGCCAGGAAAGGCATCAAGGAGGAGGGACTGGGCCAGCTGGATCATAGAGGATGACCAGAAATTAGCCAGGCAGAGAAAGGAGGGAAGGCACTCCAGGCAGAAGAATCAATATGCCCGAAGGCCTAGAGTTGTTAAGAGAATGTCGAGAACTTGGGGGTATCCACAGTAGGAAGGGGTGAGAGATGAAGCTGGAGAAGTGGGCAGGGGCTCGACGGAGAAGACCATCGTGGGCCACACCAAGGAGAGTGGACCTGATCTTCTCCATGAATGATTTTTCAGACCACGCTTTAGGCTTCCTGCAGACATTTGATCAGCAAAAATCACAGCTGCCATCTATAACCCACCAACTTCAAATTTCCGGGTTCAACTTCAGTCTGAGCATGAGGAAAAACACCAAACCAACTCCAGCTGAGGGGCATTCTACAAAACACCTGATCAGTATTCCTCATAACTGTCAAGGTCATCAAAGACAAGGGAAGTCTTAGAAACTGCCCCAGCCAAGAGGAACTTAAGGAGACACGGCAACTAAATGAAATACATCCTTGGAACAGAAAAGGAACATTAGGTAAAAACTAAGGTAATCTAAATAAAGTATGGACTTTAGTTTTGACAGGGAACTAACTGGAAGTTCAAGCTAGATTGAAAAGAGGACGTGGAACGATGGATATCATTGCTGATGTCAGATGGATCCTGGCTGAAAGTAGAAAATACCAGAAAGATGTTTACCTGTGTTTTATCGACTATGCAATGGCATTTGACTGTGTGGATCATAACAAATTATGGATAACATTGTGAAGAATGGGAATTCCAGAACACTTAATTGTGCTCATGCAGAACCTGTACACAGACCAAGAGGCAGTTGTTCAAACAGAAACAACAGGACACTGCATGGTTTACAGTCAGGAAAGGGGTGCATCAGGTTTGTATCCTTTCACCATACTTATTCAATCTGTATGCTGAGCAAATAATCCAAGAAGCTGGACTATATGATGAAGAACGTGGCGTCAGGATTGGAGGAAGACTCATTAACAACCTGTGATATGCAGATGACACAACCTTGCTTGCTGAAAGTAAACAGATGACTTGAAGCACTTACTGATGAAGATCAAAGACTACAGCCTTCAGTATGGATTACACTGCAATATAAAGAAAACAAAAATCCTCATAACTGGACCAATAAACAACATTGTGATAAAGGGAGAAAAGATTGAAGTTATCAAGAACTTCATTTTACTTGGATCCACAATCAACGCCCATGGGAGCAGTGGTCAGGAAATCAAATGATGGTTGCACTGGGCAAATTCGCTACAAAAGACCTCTAAAGCGTTGAAAAGCAAAGATGTCACTTTGAGGACTAAGGTGCACCTGACCCAAGTCATGGTATTTTCAATCACCTCATATGCATACATATGAAAGCTGGAAAATGAATAAGAAAGACCAAAGAAGAATTGATGCATTTGAATTACGGTGTTGGTGAAAAATATTGAATATACCATGGACTGCCAGAAGAACAAACAAATCTGCCTTGGAAAAAGCACAGCCAGAATACTCCTTAGAAGCAAGGATGGCAAAACTTTGTCTCATGCATGTACTTTGGACATGTTATCAGGAGGGACCAGTCCCTGGAGAAGGACATCATGGTTGGTAAAGCAGAGGGTCAGCGAAAAAGAGGAAGACCCTCAATGAGATGGACTGACACAGTGGCTGCAACAATGGGCTCAAGCAGAACGATTGTGAGGATGGCGCAGGACCGGGCAGTGTTTCATTCTGTTGTTGAGTCAGAACTGACTCAATGGCACCCAACAACAACAACAACAATATGGACTTTAGTTAAGGATAACATATCAATATTGGTTCATTAATTGTAGCGAATGTACTATGCTAATGTATGTAAGATGTTAATAATGGGGGATCTGGGAGTGGGGTACATAGAAAATCTGTACCATCTTTGCAATTTTTCTGTCAATCTAAAAACTGTTCTAAAAAATAAAGTCTATTGAAAAAAATTTTTCTGTGTTTATCCGAAAAGCCAAATTATTGGCATTGGTGAACTTTCTGATAGCTGAATGTTATAAACTAGGATTTAGAAAAGTACTTTATACTCTAATAACAATGTTGCTGTTGTTAGGTGCCCTCAAGTCAGTTCCGCCTCATAGCGACCCTATGTGCGACAGAATGAAATGCTGCCCTGTCCTGTGCCATCCTCTTAATTGTTGCTATGTTTGAGCTCATTGTTGCAGCCACTGTGTCAATCGACCTTGTTGAGGGTCTTCCTCTTTTTCGCTGATGCTTTACTTTACCAAGCATCATGTCCTTCTCCAGGGACTAGCTCTTCCTTATAACATGTCCAAAGTACATGAGATGAAGTCTCGCCATTCTCGCTTTTAAGGAGCATTTTGGCCGTACTTCTTCCAAGATAGATTTGTTCATTCTTCTGGCATTCCATGGTATATTCAACATTCTTCACCATCACCATAATTCAAATGCATCAATTCTTCTCCAGTCTTCCTTATTCAGATGCACCTCAACATAAAGAAAACAAAAATCCTCACAACTGGACCAATAAACAACATCATGATAAATGGAGAAAATACTGAAGTTGTCAAGGATTTCGTTTTACTTGGATCCACAATCAATACCCATGAAAGCAGCAGTCAAGAAATCCAACTATGCAGGCTGAGTCCAGCACAACTAGATGGTGCCCAGCTACCACCACCAACTGCTCTGACAGGGATCACAACAGAGGGTCCCGAACAGAGCGGGAGAAAAATGTAAAACAAAATTCTAACACATAAAAAAAGATCAAACTTACTGGTCTGACAGAGACTGGAGAAACCCCGAGAGTATGGCCCCTGGACACCCTTTTAATCAGTACTGAAGTCACTACTGAGGTTCACCCTTAAGCCAAAGATTAAACAAACCCATAAAACAAAACGAGTCTAAATGAGCACACCAGCCCAGGGGCAAGGATGAGAAGGCAGGAGGGGACAGGAAAGCTGGTAATGGGGAACCCAGTGTTGAAAAGGGGAGAGGGTAGACACGTTGTGGGGTTGCCAACCAATGTCACAAAACAATATGTGTACTAACCGTTTAATGAGAAACTAATTTGCTCTGTAAATCTTCATCTAAACACCACATACAAAAAAAATCAAACTGTGTATTGTACTGGGCAAATCTGCTGCAAAAGACCTCTTTAAAGTATTAAAAAGTAAAGATGTCACTTTAAGGACTAAGGTACACCTGATCCAAGTTATGATATTTTCAATTGTCTCATATGCATGCAAAAGCTGGACAATGAATAAGGAAGACCTAATAACAAAAGTCAACATTTACTGAGTACCTCTACCGGGCTAGGCACTCTGCTAAATACTTTACCTACACTATCTCATTTGATCTTCACAGCAACTCCGTGAAGTACTATCAGTATCCCCATTTTACAGATGAGGAAAGTGAGACACAGAGAGATTAGGCAACTTGCCTGAAGTTATACAAGTGGCAAAGCCAGGATTCAAACCCATGTCTGTCTAATGCCAGAGCCCAGATGTTTATCAAGAACAATACACTGCCTCCTGACTTCCAGTTTTATGTACTGAAGCAACATGTAATATTTCCTTGAAAAAGAACGTTCTACTACTTTTATTTTGTTTCATTTTTAAAGTTTGAAACCACAGCTATAGATGGGGTGAGTGGGAGCAGGGGAGTCTCTGGCATCTTACCAGTGGAGGAGAGACAGATCAGAGTTGGGGTTTGGAGAGAACATTCTGGCAGCTGTAGCGTGAAGGATGGACCGGGGAAAGCACTGGGACTCTGCTGCTGAGATTTTCTAGCGATGTCTCCAAAAGGAGGAGGAGAAGCAAGCAGAGAGAATGAACTTCCCTAAAAGGACAAAACTAAAGCCCTTGTGTAGTAACCCTTCGGATCCAGCCCAGCCCCAGCCAATCAAACCACAGGCACTGCTGAGCCCTGATGTGTGCCTGGCACAGCCATGCCTCCAGGAGCTCACCGTCTTCTCCACAGACAATAAAGGAAAATAACTGCAGCCAAAGAGCTGGAGCAGGTTGGCCCAGAGTCCCTGCCAGGGGAGGGACCAGGGCTTAAGTTTGCCAGGTCTCGGAGGAAAGAGTGCTGCCTGTGGCCTGGGTTAGGCAAGGGGCTGAGCCCTGAACCTGGGAAAGGATGATGGAAGGACTACAGGCAGAGCCCAGGAAAGCACAGGGCATGTTTCACTCCCTGCCCTGTAGTCCCTGCACCTAAATCATCTGGCTGTAGGGTACGGGGACTGGAACTGGATCACAGGCAGTCTGGCTGAGAGCCCAATCCCTTACCATGAGCTCTGCAGCATCTGGTACCCTCCCATGTCAACTAAAAGCAGGACTCACTGCTCAACCAATGTGGTTGTGAGCTTACTATGTGCCACCCATAGGCACACAGGGAATCTGGAATCCCTAGAAGTTACAAAAAGCATCAACAAGTCTTCTAGATAGTCAACTCCCTAAAAGCAAAGACATTATCTTACATAGCCTGGCATGTAGTGGGCACCCATCAATAGACAGCGAAATACAGAGCACTTTAAAAATTCATGGGTCATACTGAAGTTTAGTAAACTAAGGTTTACTGAACTCGAGTTTAGTAAATCAGAGTTAAGAATGTTTGGTGCGAAAACCTTGTATTGGTTTCCTATTGCTGCTGTACTAAATTACCACACATTTAGTGGCTTAAAACAACACAAATTTATTATCTCACAATTCTGGAGGCCAGAAGTCTGATACGGATCTCACTATGCTAAAATCAAGGTGTCAGCTGGACTGCATTCCCTTCTGAAGGGCCTAGAGGAAAATCCGTTTCCTTGCCTTTTCCAACTTCTAGAGGTTACCTGTATTCCTTGGCTTACGGCGTCTTCCTCCATCTTCAAGGCCAGTAGCACTGCATCTCTCTGACCATAGTCACATCTTTCTCTCACTTCCTCTTCTGCCTTCCTCATCCACTTTTAAGGACCCTTGTGACTACACTGGGCCCACCTGGATAATCTCTCCATTTTAAGGTCAGTTGATTAGCAACCTTAATGCCAGCTGCAACCTTAATTCCCCTTTGCCATGCAAGGTAATGTATTCCCAGGTTCTGGAACAGCCTCAGGTTCCAGAATATTTGCCATGAAAGGTAACACATTTCCAGATTCTTCTGGGGGCCTTTATTCAGCCTACCACAAACCTCATCTTTTAGGGTCAAACTACAGAGGCAAACCATTCCTTCTCTCAAACTTGAAAATAATAATTACCCCTAGGCACTTCACATACATTATCTTATTTAATGTTCAATGAGGCAGGCACTGTTAACAAACTAGATCATGTCCTCACTTGCTAAAATTCTCTCATGGCTTCCCATTGCCCTTGGAAAAAACTCACAGCCTTCCGGTGGCCCTAGGAGGTTCCATGGGATCAAGCCTTGGCCCACTTCCCAGCCCCATCTCCTGCCAGCCTCCTTCCTCGACCTAGTGACAAGGGCCTTCTCTTTGTTCCTTGAACTCCTGTGGCTGCACTTGCTGAACTGCCTTCCTGGGACATTCATCCCCAAGATCGTCACATAACTGGCTCTACCTCATTATTTAGAATTCAGCTCAAATATCCTGTCCTCAGGGAGGCCTTCCCTTGTCATCTCATCTGAAGTGACCCCCTCCCCCACCTTCCCACCAAGCCACTTCTATCTGAAATTATCTCATTTGTTTGCTTTATATTGCCTATTTGGTCCTGGACTGGAGACCTAGTCTATCCTATTCACAGATGTATCCTCAAATTCTAAAACAGGGCTTAGTAGGTAGCAGGCACTCAGTGGAGTCCCTGGCTGGTGCAAATGGTTAACTTGCTTGGCTGCGAACTGAAAGGTTGGAGGTTCCAGTCCACCCAGCCACACCTCAGAAGAAAGGTTTGATTATCTATTTCCAAAAAATCAGCCACTGAAAACCCTATGGATGTACAAGGAAAGGTCATGGAAGCTCCATAGGCACATCCAAATTCCCTGAGGGACTGAATTGCTGGGCAGAGGGCTGTGGGGACCATGGTCTCAGGGAACATCTAGCTCAACTGGCATAACACAGTTTATAAAGAAAATGTTCTACATTCTACCTTGGTGAGTAGAGTCTGAAGTCTTAAAAGCCTGTGAGCAGCCATCTAAGATACTCCAATGGTCTCACCCCTTCAGGAGCAAGGGAGAATGAAGCGAACAGGATACAAGGAAAAGATTAGTCCAAAGGACTAATGGACCACCACTACCACGGCCTCCACCAGACGGAGTCCAGTACAACTAGATGGTGCCTGGCTATCACCACTGACTGCTCTGACCGGGATCACAACAGAGGGTCCCGGACAGAGCTAGAGAAAAATGTAGAACAAAATTCTAATTCACAGAAAAAGACCAGACTCACTGGACTGACAGTGACTGAGAAACCCCGAGAGTGTGGCACCTGGACACCTTTTAGCTCAGTAATGAAGTCCCTCCCGAGGTTCACCATTCAGCCAAAGATTAGACAGCCCCACAAAACAAAACAAGACTAAAGGGGTACAACAGTCCAGCGGCAAGGACTAGAAGGCAGGAGGGGACAGGAAAGCTGGTAACAGGGAACCCAAGGTTGAGAAGGGACAGTGTTGACATGTCATGGGGTTATTAACCATTGTCATAAAACAATATGTATACTAACTGTTTAATGAGAAACTATTTGTTCTGTAAACCTTCATCTAAAGTACAATTTAAAAAAATAGGAAAAAGAAAAAGAAAACCCTATGGAGCACAGTTCTACTGTGACACATATGAGGTTGCCATGAGTCAGAGTTGACCAGACGGCAGTGGGTTTAGGCATTCAATAGATATTTGTTAAATGAGCAAATCTGAATTGTCCAAATAAGGAAGCTGAGGTTCAGAAATATTAAGTGATATGGTCAAGTTCACAGAGCTAGTCAACTGGGATTCCAACACAGGATGTATACTTCACCCCAACCTCTTATCCCCTGAACTCCCCCTCAGAGACTCATTGTCTGGCTAGGAGGTACAGGGATGAAACCACTGGGTCCAGCTCTCAAGCAGTCTTCTGCACAGGAAGTGCAGTAAAACAGTAACACAGGCCTGCTGACAAGGCTACCATGTCCCAATCAATCAGCAAGGATAACTGTATATGGTCTGCATGCTTGGCTGGGAGGGCTAGGAGAAAAGGGAAGGACATGGTCACTGCAAACTAGGCACTCATAATCAAGCTGGGGTAACCAATCCAAAACGTGAAATGATCAGATGCACCAGGAGGTGTGTGATCCAGGGTTCAGTGCTATGACATGAAGGGCTGTGGGGCACCAGACATGTGAGACTGCAACGACGGATGCAGTATTGGGGTTTAGCTAGTTAGGTGGGGGGCGGGGCTGGGATGCATAAACAAAGGCACAGACCCTAGAATTGGCAGCACATATGTATGGGACCATTAGCAGAAGATGCATGATAGAAAGCAAAGGGAAACAAAGTCAGGTTAGGGCTTGACTCTGCAGGCCTTAAAAGCTGGACTGAGGAATTTGCACTTTCTCCTTTAAAATGATGAGGTATCATGACAGGTCCCTGAGCAGAAGAGAAGCTTGTGTTTAAGGAAGACTGATTTTAGTAGTGGAAGGCAGTATGAACTAGCTGGATGTCAGGAAGACAGACCTGTTCTCTACAAGGCAGAGAAGGTACCAAAAAAGCTTCCCTAGGACGAAACACAATACCTCCTCTCTACCTCAAAGCCATCTGTTGGCACTCCGTTCCCCTGGGTTAAGCACTGCTCTCAAGCTAAGGGCTTTCAAAAGGGCTGATGGACGTATACGCTGAGGGTGATGCAGGGAGAATCTAACATTTTCAGCCACGAGAGTGTCAGACTGCTTTCCTCTGTGCTGATGGTTATTTGGACAGCTGGAAACACCTGGAAGGGTGTAAGGAAAGACCAAGAGAAGAAAAAACTGGGAATTGGGAAATGCAACCGGAGCCTAATGTGAATATTTACAACTCCCTCATTTCAGAAAACAACTTGAAAAGCTGGCTTAAAGGAATTTTTGATTCGCTGGTATAATCTAGTGCCAGAACTGATCTAAATTCCCAAGGAGGGATGAGAATTAAGATCAGCACAAAGCTGATTTCTGTGAGGCAGAGATCGGACATATCTCCACTCCCCAAATTCTTCACAATCTCTGACACCAGCCATCCCCGGACAGCACGCTATACGTCTCTGCTGGGCTTGTTAATTTGTGGCAATGCCCACACAGAACTTACAGAACATACTCACAATTAAGTGGTTTAACAGGCTACAACTCAGAAACAGGTCAACTTGGAAGTAACAGTATACAACTCAGGAGACAGGATACAGTTCTTCAGTCGGGACTGCTTCCAACCAACACAGTTCTAGCTTCTTCTAAACTGCGCATGCAGACAGGCCTTCTCTTGTCCATGTCCACTGCTGGGCCTTCTCTAGGCCATTGCCCTGATCAGGAAAGCATTACAATTTTTTAGCTCTGCCGACAAGTATCCAGAAGCACCCTACTCTGCCAGTAAGCCTCCTGCTGAAGGCACTCAGCTTTCTCCTGCTCTGTGGGTCAGCAAGCCCATTGCAGCCACCTTGCACAGTCTCCTGGTTCCTGCCACTCATACTACTGCTGCTGTTTCTCTGCCACTGGGCTCTGCTGTGCTTGCCACTGCTTTCTCACCACCTTCAGTGTTACAACTCTCTCTTATGGGTCTAGGAGGTTCTCAGCGCAGGGACACTGGGTCCAAAGGACACACTCTGCTCCAGGCTTTTCTTGATGGTAGTGAGGTCCTCTCAGCCTCTGTGTGATTGGTCTTTATGTAAGCCTACTCATTGCCAATTTCAAAGCATGGTCCTCCCACCAGGACCATGAACTGACAATCCCTCTGTAGACCAAAGTCACTCAATTTTCATAGTCCTAGCCAATTCTTGCAAGGTCACTTAATCCTATTGGTTGGTTTTACGTGCCCTATTTGCATAGTATACTGACTAATCCCCGCAAGACTGTGGCCCAGCCAATCATTTGTGGCAGAATTATAAACCCAAGGCCAGAAAGGCCATATAGAAGAAGGTCCATTGCACTGCAACCGGGTATTTAAAGGACACATTTAAAAATATCTTTTCATAGTTTATCTCCTCTGTGCTTCAACTCCAAAGAATAATAATCTGTATTTCTATGGTCTTCCCCTAGCATCAGTTCTACCTAGGACTCCCGCAATAGGAAATTATATTTATATACTATCTTTCCTGAAGACATCTAAGCTAGAATTGAGGCTTCAGAAGTGAATTTTTCCAAAGAAAAATACATAGTTCCAGCCTTCCAAGGAATCAGTCTTTCCATATTCTAATAATCACATCTACACAAAACATTTTAAACATCAAAATTTTCAGTCCACTTTGCTGTCATTTGTGGGGAATGGAAACAGATGTCATCGTGTTTTTCTAGGGTCAATTGCAATGGCAGCCCCAGAGTCCTGTTATTTTAATGTGTGACTGGGGCCATTGTCTCACGGATTCTGGAGACTGAAATCCCAACCACACTAACCACATTGAAGAACTCTTCAAAAATTCCCTGCAGAGCCTCTGAAGAGTCAAATAAGAGACATGAGAAATGAGCCAGCAACAGTCAGGAGAGTATTATAATGGCACCAGTGTCGGAAGACTTTGTTCCTCTCATCACATTCCTTCCCTGCTCAGGCCATAGATAGAGGTAGGAGGAGGAGGAAGTAGAGAAAGAGGGAAAGATCTCACCAGGCCTGCCACCCGCTGCAGGTCCCTGAGCTGTGCATGGGGCAGGCCTGAGGGAGGTAGAGGGGAAGAGCATGGATTGGATGGGAAACAGAAGTTCTGATTTCAGACTGGATTAGACCTTCGTATCTATGGAAAAAACCAAACCAAACCCATTGCTGTTGAGTTGATCCCGACTTACAGTGACTCTATGAGTGAGTTGTAATTACCTAGAGAGATTATTCTTATAAGTGAAAGAGGTTGGAATGTTTGTGTGATCTGCCCAAGATGTCACAGAGCATGTTTTAAGGCAATGTTTAGAAAAAACTAAAGCTTTTTCCTGATTGCACCCCTATGGAATTCAGCCTATTCAATAAATTTGTTAATAATTTATACTTTGAGAGACAGAGTAGCAGGGATGGGGGGTCTGGGGACCATGCTTTCAGGCGACATCTAGGTCAATTGGCATAACAGAGCTTATTAAGAAAATGTTCTGCATCCTACTTTGGTGAGTGGCATCTGGGGTCTTAAAAGCTTGCAAGTGGCCATCTAAGATGCATCAATTGGTCCCAACCACCTGGAGTAAGGGAGAACGAAGAACACCAAAGACACAAGGAAAGTATTAGCCCAAGACACAGAATGGGCCACATAAACCACAGACTTCATCAGCCTGAGACCAGAAGAACTAGAGGGTGTCCGGCTATCACCAATGAACGTCCTGACAGGGAACGCAACAGAGGATCCCTGATGGAGCAGTAGAAGCATGGGGTGCAGAGCTCAAATTCTAGTAAGAAGACCAGACTTAATGGTCTGACCGAGACTGGAGGCACCCTGGAAAGCAAGGCCCCTGGACTCTCTATCAGCCCAGAACTAAAACAATTTCCGAGGCCTACTCTTCAGACAGGGATTGGACCGGACTGTGGGACATAAAATGATACTAGTGAAGAGTGTGCCTCTTAGACAAGTAGATACAAGAGACCAAAGGGCCAGCTTCTGTCCAGAGGTGAAATGGGAAGGCAGAGAGAGTTAGTAGCTGGTTGAATGGTCATGGGGAATCAGGGGCGGAGGGGAGGAGTGTGCTGTCGCAGAATGGGGTGAGCAATTAGGGTCTCATAACAATGTATGTAAAAAAAAAAAATTTGTATGGGAGACTAACTTGAAGTGTAAACTTCATTTAATTACAACAATAAAAAAATAAATTTGTTAATAATTTAAAATTCAATAAACTTTTAAATAATAGATATTAAAACAACAATAGCATATCGTTTTTCAGCTAGTGAATTAGCCAAGATGAAAAACAGAATAATGCCCAGTTTTTATGAGAGTAAAGTGAAACAAGTATTTCTATATACTTCTGGTAGGACTATCCATTGCTATCGAGTCAACTCTGACTCACAGAGACACTATGGGAGTAGCACTGTCCTACAGGGTTTCCAAGGCTGTAATCTTTATGGAGGAGCCCTGGTGGCGCAGTGGTTAAGAGCTCAGCTGCTAATCAAAAGGTCAGCAGTTTGAATCTACCAGCTGCTCCTTGGAAACCCGATGGGGCAGTTCTATTCTGTCCTATAGTGTTGCTATGAGTTGGAATTGACTCAACGGCAACGGGTTTGGTTTCGGATTTTAGTCTTTATGGAAGCAGACTGCCACATCTTTCTCCACGGAGCAGCTGGTGGGTTTGAACCACCAACCGTTTGGTTAGCACCTGAGCATTTAACCACTGTGCCACCAGAGCTCCTTAGTCGGACTATAAGTTGGCACAAATTCTCTTAGGCAGTGCCTCTTAGACTTTAATGTGCATGCAAATCACATGGGGATCTTGCTACAATGCAGACTCTGATTGAGCAGGTCAGGGGTGAGGCCCAAGCCCTACATTGCTACTAGCTCCCAGGTGATGCTCCTTCAAGGATCACACTTTGAGTAGCAACATCCTAGAGAAAATTTAGCAATGTATATGAAGAGTCATAAGATCTTCATACCTTTTGACCCAGTAATTCCATGCTAAGGAATCTATTCTAAAGACTAATAAGAAATGCATAGAAAGATGGTGCACAATGATACTTATAATACTGTTATTTCTAAAGTAAAAACTGGATATAATCCAAGTATCTAACCAAAAGGAAATTTCTAAATAAATTATGGTAAAGCCATTTGATGAGAAAACAATACAGCCATTACATATCAAGTTCTTGCAGAATGTTTGATGCTCTGGAAAAGTATTCATGAAATGTGAAATGAAAAAAATCAAAATATAAAATTGAGGCATACAGTATGATTCCAGTCTGATAACAACAAAACCAAAAACATATAGATAGAAATATATAAATTTCACTAAAAAATGCTTGGGTCTCATATACTGGATACATGGTAGGATTCCAATTTTATTACTAAAATATTAGATATATGAACAATGAGAGAGAAAAAAACATTTGAATAGTAACAGTAATAAGATTATGATTTATTGTTTATCTTTATACTTTATATTTTCTCTAAATACTTTCCTATAAGCATGTGTCACCTCTGCAATCGGGGAAAAAACAATTACAATATGATGTGAATTCCACAATGCAATTTCAATCCCCACTAAAAGGTATACTATGCTTTTTTTTAGACTACCTGAAGAAAATACCCTTCTCTACCATCCCACCTGCTACTCAAGTCAAGAATCTTAATCTTCCTTCTTCCAAATAATCCTCCTCCAAACCTGTCCCATCTCCCTCCCCCCTTTTTTGTTCTATTCTGCCTCTTGCCCAAAAGTGGAAAAGCCTACTCCTGTGAACAAAAAACCCGCTAGGTGGACAAGGCAGCTACTCTTACTATCCCTATTTCATAAATGAGGAACTGAGGTTCAGAGAGTCTAATTAAGTGGTTTGCCAATAGATAGCCAGCTGGTAAGTGACACAGCCCAAATTACTGTAAAACTAGACAAATGTGAGTGACTTTCACTACTGTTCCCACATGGACCATGTAAGAACCATGTCAATTCCATTATGGGGTCCCTTCCCCAGCCTTCCTCAGCAACTTCAGACAAGGGCTCACTAAGCTCCAGGGAAGATGAGAATGGCCAGGGTCAGGTGCCAGGACCAAAACTACTCTGGGCTCTGCCACGTGTCCAAAGCACCCACACCAGGGCCCTGATGACTCAAGTTGCACAGCTGGAAGCAAGCCGGGCCACCCGCGCGCGCTGCCCCAAACAGGGCCAAATCCAGCATTTTCTTTCCACTCTCAGCAGCTTCTCTAGTCCCCTCCTAATTAGTGGCCAAGGCCCTGGCCAACGGCCATCCTTGTGCTCATGAAGGGATGCTAGAGACTCAGGATGCAAAAGCAACTCCCACTGCTAGCAGCTTCAAGATCTGCCTCTGTGTGGAGATAAGGATTGGGCCCCAGCACCAAGGCTTTTCCTCTTCCCTCCTCTTGGGTCTGATCAGACTGAGCTTCTGCCTAGCTTACCCACAAGTACCAGTGAATCAAGGAGCCCTGGTGATGCAACGGTTAAAGCATCTGGCTGCTAATCGAAAGGTCAGTGGTTAGAACCCACCAGCGACTCCACGGGAGAAAGACATGGTGATATGCTCCCATAAAGATTGTTGCTGTTAGGTGCCATCAAGTTGGTTCTGACTCATAGCAACCCTATGTACAACAGAATGAAACACTGCCCAGTTCTGTGCCATCCTTACAATCATTGCTATGCTTGAGCCCACTGTTGCAGCCACTGTGTCAATTCATCTCATTGAGGGTCTTCCTCTCTTTCGCTGACCCGCTACCAAGTATGATGTTCTTCTCCAGGAACTGGTCTCTCCTAATAACATGCCCAAAGTATATGAGACAAAGTCTTACCATCCTCGCTTCTAAGGAACATTCTGGCTGTACTTCTTCCAAGACAGATTTGTTTGTTCTGGCAGTCCATAGTATATTCAATATTCTTTGACAATACCATAATTTAAATACATCAATTCTTCTTCAGTCTTCTGTAAAGATTACAGCCTAGGAAACTCTATGGGGCAATTCTACTCTGTGCAATAGGGTCACTATGAGTCGGGATCGACTCAATGGCACACAACAACCACTATCACCCTTGAATCCCTTTAGGCCTGGAGCCCTCTTCTGGCATCCCCAGGGAGATGGGCCCTGCTGTGCCAGCATCTCTGCTGCAAGTAGTCTGATGTCCTCTAATCATGAGCCCTTTATCCCCCAAGCATTGATGCCCTGGAGGATCTTGCAGTAAACCTGCAACCGCAAGACCCCAAAGTGGTAATGCAGGCTGGAATACTATCCAGTGCTTGCTGAACAAATCTATAAACAGATCACGCATAGGCCATACTACTCTGAGATCCCAGCAAGCATCCTATCCACATTTCCAAGCTATAAAAAAAGAGCCATATACAAGGGCGAGCCAGCTGGGCAACTGCCTGGAGCACAAGTATATAAGAAAGGCTAAAATAACTCTAGAATAAATCGGGAATATGATACCAGTTAACTCAGGTTTCCATATACTGCTTCTTCCATAACTGGTGAAGTGCAAAGTGGTCCCACTTCTGTCAAAGAAGATAGTGCATTTGGTGGTAGTGAGGCATGCTGGTCTCTGAAAGCTACCTCAGATGAACATCTTTGCACTGCCACGCATGCAATTGCAAGATGTAACCAGAAGCCACATCACTAACCCCAAAACCAGTCACTGACAGGAATCTAAAGTCAGCAGGTCCAGGTCAGCTGAAATTCTGAAACCAAACTACCCCAAGATATTAGAGCTGTTTAGTGAATAAGGGCTGCATTCAATTAGCTGAATTTTAACTCTGTTATTACACTTTCCAAAAAGTTGCCTAGTTCAGAAAAATCATATGAAATAAACACGTGATCCCTTATTTGGAATATAAAGAAATGGTTTACTAGTTTTATTAATATAAAACCAGTCCCTCCTCATCCCCATTACATAAATGTTGAGCATATATTTAAAGTATATTGCTAGAAGGCAGAGTATTGACATGTCGTGGGATTGTTAACCAATGTCATAAAACAATATGTGTACTGACTGTTTAACGAGAAACTATTTGTTCTGTAAACCTGCATCTAAAGTACAATTAAAAAAAAAAAAAAAAAAGATTACAGCTTTGGAAACCCTATGGGGCAGTTCTACTCTGTCCTATAGGGTCTCTATGAGTAGGAATCAGCTCAACTGCAAAAAAAAAAATAAAAAATAAAGTATATTGCTGTGACACTACCTAGGTTCTGCCCCATCAGAACCCCTCAGCACACAGTGTGAACGCTCAGAGCATGGGCTGGGCACAAGGATGGCAGAGGCTCTGACAGTCTCCAGGGCAGTTTGCAAAATACTGACTATGGGTCTTGGCAGCAAAATCCTATGATTATTATGTGAAAGCCTCAAGAATAAGCACCCCTGAGGGTTGTGCAGAGCCCAGGTGGCACAGTGGTGCTGGGCTGCTAACCAAAAGGTCAGCAGTTTGAATCCACCAGCCACTACTTGGAAACCCTGTGGGGCAGTTCTACTCTGTCCTATAGGGTCACTATGAGTCGGAATCGACTCAACTGCAATGGATTTGGTTTGTTTTTTTTTAAGGATTGTGTAGTGTCCCACTGCCCCCTAAAGCCAACAGCCAGTTGCCATCAAGTCGATTTTGACTCATGGTGACCCCATGTGTATCAGAATAGAACTGTACTCCAACAGGGTTTTCAATGGCTGATTTTTTGAAAGTAGATCGTCAAGTCTGTCTTCTGAGGTACCTCTGGGTGGACTTGAACCTCCAACATTTTAGTTAGCAGCTGAGCACGTTAACCATTTGTACCATCCAGGGGCTCCCACCACCCACTAGGGAATTGTATCAGGGTACCTGCTCACCAACCTGGTGACCTCAAAACAAAGGACTCAGGTTTCTCATGGCAAAGCTGGAAAAGCAAGAGGATCCCTACCTCTTTCGCACTTCTAATAATTAATAGAAATTGGCGCAGGAGGAGTGCGTAAAGGAGAAGGCAGAGGAGGAGTAAAGGTTTCACAGTGAGGGCTTAGAAAAGAGAGAGAGAAAGGAAACTGAGAAAAGTGGACAAGGCCTTAGAGCTGCCCACACTGGCCTCTGTGGGGTGGGAGGTGACCGAGACACGTGCTAGTGCTTGAGCACAGGGATTTAATAGGCAGAGCTAACCGTGAGTTAGAGAGGCATTGAGCAATATCTTCTCAGCTGTGCTAAAGACATTACAGAAAAGTTACCATAAGCATCACAAAAATGTACTCTTACTTCTGGGACTAAGTTGAGGGCCAAAGTGGAGACTCAGCAACTCTGGATCACAAAATCAGAAAGGCATTTGGATGAAGGACCAGACCCGGAGGGAAAATAAGCTCCTTCTTACGCATAGACGCATATTATCTGCAACAAAGCCTAATAGAACATGGTGACATCCATTTGAAACTGTGTGGAAGGGAAGTAGTTCATCGCTTAAATTTACTGAGAGCTTACTATGTGCCAGGCATTGTTCAATATGCCACACATGAATTAACTTATTATCTTACGACATCATGAGAAAAATACTGCTAGTATACATACACTTTGTAGAGAAGAGAGAAAACTGAAGCACGATGAAAGTTTAAATCATTTTTAATCTTCCAAAAATTACACAGATAGTAAGTGACAGCAATCCCATATAATTTCTTGTGACCAAGGGGGAAATGGAAATTAATTGCATAAAAAAACTACACCAAAACCCATTGATGTTGAGTTGATTTCAACTCATAGCGACCCTGTGGGACTGAGTAGAACTGCCCCATGGGGTTTCCAAGGAGCAGCTGATAGGTTCCAACTGCTGACCTTTTTGTTAGCAGCCAAGCTCTTAACCACTCCACCACCAAGGATTTCCAAGGAGCGGCTGGTGGATTCAAAATGCCAACCTTTTGCTTAGCTGCTGAGCCAGGCTCCACTAATTGCATAATACATGTCAAAACTAGTTACCACTTACTGAGCCCTTACTATTTGTGCAGAATGTCCCTTTGCCCCTCCAGATCCACTCTCTACCATGGCTTCTGGTTGGGTTTGGCCAATGCAGGCGATCAGGATGTTTATTCTCCAGCTCCCTCCCTGCTGGGCCGTGGGCTGGCAGTGATCAATTTGTTCTTCTGAAGGCCACAGATCCTGTGGAGGGGGCTCTCCTACAGCTACAGCTTTCCGCCCAGCTGCTGGTGGATGCCCCTCCCCTGGCCCTTAAGGCCTAAGGGTGGGAAGTGCTCCCTGCTGTTGTCAGTCCTGGATGCTTCCCGATCACCTGTTGGTTTCCTTCAACCCACCCACACCTTTGTAAATGGTTCCTTTATTATTCTCTTCAATTACCCCCACTGAGTGTGCCAACTGTTCCCTACCAGGACCTGAAATGACACCCAACGTTCTGAGCACTTTATATGCATTAACTTACATAATTCCTACATCAACGCTATGAGTGGGTAAAATTATTATCCTTACTCTATGGCTAGGGGACTTGAGGATTCTGATGGATTGACTAACTGCCCAAGGTCACACAGTTAATTAAGTGGCAAAGTCTGAATTCACACTCCTGTGCCAATACGCTTAACTAATGTGCAAAATTGACTCTGGAACAGCTGTATTAAATTCTTGACTTTCTGGATTATCTGGATTGTTCTATTTTAGCGAAAGGGAAAATATTCTAAAAAATATTTTATTGTGGTAAAATATCTACAACATAAAATTAGCCATTATAACCATTTTAAGTGTATAATTCAGTGACATTAATTACATTCACCATGGTGTGCAAAAATCACTGCTCTCTATTACCAAAAGTTTTTCATCACCCCAAACAGAAACTCTGTACCCCTTAGCATAATGTCCAATCTCCCCTTCCCCAGCCCCTGGTAACCACTAATCTAGTTTTGTCTCTATGTATTTGCTTATTCTGTTGTTGTTAGGTGCCATCAAGTCAGTTCCGACTTACAGCAACCCAATGGATCATACAATATTTATCCTTTTGTGTTGGGTATTTCATTTAACATAATGTTTTCAAGGTTCATCCATGTTGTAGCATGTATCAGGACTTCACTTCTCTTTATGGCTGAATAATATTTCCCCGTATGGATATACCACATTTTATTTATCCATTCATCTGTTAATTGATTTAGGTTGTTCCACTTTTTGGCTATTGTAAATAATGCTGCAATGAACACTGATGTACATGTATCTGTCTGAGTCTCAATTGCTCTTAGTTCTTTTGGGCGTATACCTAGGAGTGGAACTGCTGGGTTGGAAAACCAATTTTAAGTGCCATCAAAGACTGACCTGTGAGTATGGTTCCCCAGCCCTACTGCTCCATCACTAGGCATAAAGGAGAGTTGGTGGTGAAGGACTGCATTTCAAAAAACAACCCTTATATCATGGAAGCCCCACAGACACATCCAAACTCCCTGAGGGACTGAATTGCTGGGCGGAAGGCTGTGGGGACCATGGTCTCGGGGAACATCTAGCTCAATTGGCATAACACAGTTTATAAAGACAATGTTCTACATGCTACTTGATGAGTAGTGTCTGGGGTCTTAAAAGCCTGTGAGCAGCCATCTAAGATACTCCACTGGTCTCATCCCTTCAGGAGCAAGGGAGAATGAAGAGAACAGGATACAAGGAAAAGATTAGTCTGAAGGACTAATGGACCACAGCTACCAAGGCCTCCACCGGACTGAGCTAGATGGTGCCCAGCTACTACCACTGACTGCTCTGACCAGGATCACAACAGAGGGTTCTGGACAGAGCTGGAGAAGGATGTAGAACATAATTCTAATTCACAAAAAAAAAAAAAGACCAGATTTACTGGCTTAAAGGAGACTGGAGAAACCCCAAGAGTATGGCCCCCAGATACCCTTTTAGCTCAGTGGTGAAGTTATCTCCAAGGTTCACCGTTCAGCCTGGGAGTGGACAGCCCCATAAAACCAAATGAGACTAACAAGGTACAGGAGTCCAGTGACAAGGGCCAGAAGGCAGAAGGGGACAAGGAAGCTGGTGATAGGGAACACAAGATTGAGTAAGGATATTGTTGATGTGTTGTGAGATTGTTAACCATTGTCATAGGGCAACATTTGTAGTAACTGTTAAATGAGAAACTATTTTGTTCTGTAAGCCTTCATCTTAAGTGAGAATAACAGCATAATTGGAAGAGCGTAGTCAATGTCACTGAACTGTGCATGCAGAAATTTTTGAAATGGTGTATCTTTGGTTATGTGCATTTTCACCAAAAAAAAAAGGTTGAGAAGTTAGAGGGTTGACATGTTGTAGGGTTGTTAACCAGTGTCATAAAACAATATGTGTACTACTGTTTCATGAGGAACTATTTGTTCTGTAAGCCTTCACCTGAAGTACAATAAAAAAAAAAAAAAAAAAAAAACCCTTATAAAGCAGAGACTATCATTCTCAGTTCACAGATGATTCTATGCTTCAGAGCAATAATCTCCCAGTTTTATGCAATTTGTGGTCAATGTGAACATCAATGCCACAGAGGCTGGGCTGGCTCTAGCATTTTCCAAACTCTACTGTGTGCTGCAGGACACTATTTTGCAAGACGCTAGTAGGAGCTACTTGAAAAATAGAATCCCACAGACAAAAAAAGTTTTGGAAAAACTGTACACTAAATCTCACTAAACCCTTGTTTCAGAATTCAGAAAGTGCATTAAGCCTGAAAAACAGGGAAAGAAACCCCTTTAACCTAGCTATTCACAAATTTATCCAAACATAGTGCTTCTTTTTTTTTTTTTGTGGACACTTTAACAGCTTTTCTAAGTATAAAATAAGACAAAAACTTTTATTCTAATCGTCACATGTTCTAGCCAATTATAATTATTTGCCTATATGGTCACTATAGGTTCCAATTAATGTCTTTTGGGTTGTTTAAAAATGTCTACTGGCCAAGGGAAGGGACCAGGCTTGTTAAGGCAGGAATTAACTGCAATGAAATATCCTTCCTCACCACCACCACTGCATACCCCCAGCCTTGCCAGCATACACTGAGAGGGTACACTTTTGGGCATAGTGAGAAATCATTGTTTTATTGATAAATATCTCTAACATTATTAAGAAGCAAACAAGTCCTCAACAAATCTCATTAAGGGAAATATAAACCTGTTGCCGTTGAGTAGATTCCAACTCATAGCAACCCTACGGGACAGAACAGAACCACCCCATGGTGGTGCTCCCCAAGGAGCAGCTGGTGTATTCGATCTGCTGACATTTTGGTTAGCAGCCAAGCATTTAACCACTGCACCACCAGGGCTCCAAGGGAAATATACGTCAACATTTATTGCCAAACTCCAGCCCAAAGTGCCCTTGTCACTCCTCAGGCCCCACTTTGCCCTCACTGCTAGTACAGCACACAGTACCCAGGGATATGGTTAAGTATTTGTGTTCAGATATCTAGAAATTCCTAGAAGAGTCCAAATTTCAAATATTCTTCCTACCTTCCCTATAATTAATAAAAGTATGTCAGAAATCCCAATGGATCATCTTTTTGTTTTTGTTTTTAATTGACTAATTCAAGCCGATAAGCAATACTTTTATTGCTGTTGTTGGGTGCTGTTGAGTTGATTCTGACTCATAGCTACCTCATGTGACAGAGCAGAACTGCCCCATAGGATTTTCTTGGGAGAAAATCACCAGGTCTTTATGGGAGAAGGTCGCCAGGTCTTTCCCCCACAGGAGCTGCTGGGTGGGTTTGAACTGCCAACCTTTAGGTTAGCAGCTGAGCGCTTAACCATTTACACCACCAGGGGTCCCAAATGCAGGGAGGAGGGTAAGGGGGAAACAAAAGAAAAAAACGGTTGAGGCAGTAACCGGAAATACTCAAGGAAAGACCCATATACCTGCCACATATAGCATTTGGTATGAATTTAGGAGGGATTTTTCTGAAAATGGAGGTCATATAAACATTTCCCCAATTCTGGCAGCAAAGTAAAAAAGAAGGACTAGACAGTGATGATAACATATGTCAATGTGCACAGACTTTTTGTGCGGATTAACTTGGCCTCCTATCTGAAGTAGTTTGAAATCTGTTCAAAGCAGTAAAATTTTAATTCTAGTGCTCAACTGAGTATAAAGCAAAAGAGGAATATAAATGGCTACCTGCATGGAAAATGTTCAGCCTCACTAGTAATCAAAGAAATCAAAATTGAAACAATAAATATTGTCCCCCTTAAATAAATGATAATAATAAATGCAGAGAAGAATGTAGTTAAACTAGCACTCTCATGGACTACCATTGGGAGCATATACTGGCACATCCCTTTTAGAGAGTAATTTGGTAATATCAATCAAGAAATTTAAATAGCTTCATATTGTTTGACCCAGTAATTCCAATCTAAGGAATCTATCCTCGGAAAAGAACATTAAATATGGAAAAATCCTTATACAAAAACTATTTATCATAGTATCTTATAGGAAGAATATTTGAAATAACAAATGGCTGGAAACATATTTAAGCTCCCACCCTTGAGAGGATCTACAGTGCATCTTCTTGATGCAATACTATGTAGTCACTAAAATTATACTTAGGAGTTGTTTACAGTAACATTATAGTGAGAAAAAGAAAACAGAAATGTTAAAAATAAATAGAAAAAATACTGGAAATAAATACGCTAAAGGGTAAAGTGTTTGTGTAGGTCAGTGCTATTCAGAGCATCATTTGCAGACCAGCTCCAGTCCGAGAACTATTGTTACCTGTCCATGACAAGTAAATAATTTAGAGTAAGCAGTATTTTTATCCTTCTCTTCCTGTATTTTCCAAGTTTTTTATAATGCTATATTACTTTTATAGGAAAAACTAACACATTTTACTTTCTTTGATGCACACAAAAAGAGGTAAATAAATGTCACTTGATCATTACATGTTTGAAGAAATGTTCTGTAGAAACGTACAAACATATACTGAGAGGCAGGATGGCACAGAGGTTAGGAAAATAGATTCCAGAGCACACAACCTGGGTTTGAATCACGGCTTTACCATTTACTGACTACTGGCTAGTTGCTCAACTTCTTTGTGTCTCAGTTTATTCATATACAAAACAGGGATAATAAGAGGACCTAACTCACAGGGTTTGGCAGGATTAAATGAGTCAATATATAGAAAGCCCTTAAAACACTACCTGGAACATAGTAAGCTCTATATAATTGTTGGCTATTATGATCACAGGAGCCCTGGTGGCGTAGTAGTTAGGAGATCAGCTGCTAACCACAAGGTCGGCAGTTCAAATCCATCAGCTGCTCCTTGGAAACTATACAGGGCAGTTCTACTTTGTCCTATATGAGTCGGAATCGACTCGATGGCAACGGGTTTGTTTTTTTTGGTTTATTATTATCACAACTCAGGGGTGGGAGGGAATGTCCACAGTCAAACCATGTTTCCCAGATTTTCCTTTGCAAAATGGATCCAGAAGCAGGGTAGGAGTAAAAATAGCCAAGTAATATTAATTAAGTGCTTTATGTGTGCCAGGTACTGTGCCAAGCACTTGACATGAATTAGCTCCTTATTAACAACCCTAGAGATAGATACTAAGGTTTTTTTATCCCCATTTTGTAGATAGGGAAACTGAGGTTCAGAGAAATAAAGTGACTTGTATAAAGCCACAAAGCTATTAAGTTTGTCAGTCTCCAGGGCACTGGGCTAGGCACAGGAGGATAAAGGTCACTAGAGGCAAGACTGTGGGCCCTTTGAGAGCAAAAACACCCTGTGTCTCCTTCCCAGGAGAAGCCAGGCTTGCCAGCCTATTCAAAAGACCAGGCCAAAAGAAAAATCCAGGACTTGTTTCCAACCAGGGCCTTCACCTGGTCCCCTCACCTAGAACAGCAATCAGCCCACCGGCCTTCCTCGCAGCCTGGTCGGGGTGTCACTCTCAGGAATGATCTAAGCCCCTAGGAAGGCAGCTCTTGGAATGTAACAGGAGGATGCAGTGGCCCATGAGTCATTCAGCTCCCTCCTCCCCATGGCTCTGAATGTAATTTATCATCTTCATCATTGAGTATTCTGCTCCTGGTTGGCTGGGGGATGGTGGAGCAGTCATCCCTAAAAGGAAATCAGTCTGTTAACAAGTCTCATCTTGCCCTGCCAAAGGAACTGGATGCAGGAGAAGGAAGGTCATTGGCAGGCCCAGCTGTTTCCAGCCTAGAGGAATCTGAGGGGGCTGAGAGGTCAATCCCAGACAAGAGGAACACTTAGCAAGATTCTGACTTCAGACATCCTTTTGAGAAAGCTCTTCCATGCTTTCCTTCTCCAGTGAGAAATCTGGACCATTCCAGAAAAGTGAGAAATCTCACAATACTTATCCTGAAAATAGAAGGGAAGAAACAAAAGTCCTTCCCCCAGAGAACGGAGGCAGGGGGCCTGGAGTGGAGAAATGGTTAAGAACACACAGGATTTCATACTGAAATCTAGAACATCTTGTCTGTACCAACTGCTGAGGATAGGAGCCTGACAATTTGATGCCTATAAATTTACGGCCAATGACAAGCTTTTCCAATAAAATCAGAGATGAGGATAACTTTTTTTTTTTTTAAGGTACAAGTTTTAAAATCTGGATAGCCATTTTTATTGCCAAGTATTTCCTTTTTTGGAGAGGAATTTGATAATAGCCAGCAAAACTCAAACCTAAGAAATTTTTGACTCAGCAATTCTATCTCCAAGAATTTATCATACAGAGAAACTTGTACAGAATATTTTTACTGGTTTGCAAGCATGTTTAACGAAGCATTGTTTGGAATAGCAAAACCCTATAAAAAACTTAACGGCTGGTTAAGTTTAACTATGGCACATCCATACAATCCACAAAGCTGTTTTAAAAATGAGATAAGCCCTTATGTGATGGAAACCCACAACAAAGAGGTAAGTGGAAAAAAATCAAACAACTAGTATTGTGGTTTATAAAAGTAAAACAAGCATATCTGCTTGCAAAACAGAACACTTCCGACAGGCTACACTGTGATCTCTAGGGCCTGGGAGTGGGAGAGTAGAAGGGATCCCTTACTTTTGAGTTTATATTTCTGGCCTCTTTGAATTTTTTACCATACACATAAACATTTTTAGCTAGTTTAATAAAAACTGAAGTGATAATATCAGCTGGCTAATCATGAATTTTGTCTACAACTACAGTCAGGCCTTTCTTCCATAATTTTCACCAATCTCAGAGGGAGCTGATGGAGACCTTGAAAAGGTTAAGAACCACTGTTGTACAAATATACATTCACTAAGGAGCTCTAGTGGCACAGTGGTTAAGAGCTCCGCTGCTAACCAAAAGGTTGACGGTTCGAACCTACCAGGCACTCTGCAAGAGAAAGATGTGGCAGTCAGCTTCCATAAAGATTACAGTGTGGGACACCCTATGGAACAGTTCTACTCTGTCCTATAGGGTTGCTATGAGTCAGAATTGACTTCACAGCACACGACAAAAACAAAATTGAGCTGTGAGGTTCCACCACCTCTGGTAGAGAGAGTGTCTGCCTCTCTCCTAGCAAGCTCTGCTGAAATCTGTTCAGTATCATAGCAACATGCAAGCCTCCATTGAACAAAAGGTAAGTTTCACGAGGGCACAGACAAAGCTCTGCCCCAGCACCTGCACGGGGCCTGGCAGGTGCTCACTTTAAGGGAATGCCTACTGTGGGCCAGGCCCTATTTTAAACAGTTTACAAGCACCAATTCCTTTCATCTTCATGACAACCCTGTGAGGTGGGTACTAGTAATATTCCATTTTGCAGTATGAGGCTGGGGCTCAGAATGATTAGCTTGTTCCATATAGCTAGTAAGTGGTAGGACAAGGATTGAGACCTAGGCAGTCTGGTTCCAGAGCCCAGAGACTTCTTAACTAGGCCACCTCCCAAAAAATAAATGTTTGTTGAACAAAGAGACAAACTAGAAAAACTGCTGATGCCTTTAAAGAGTAGAGAAACTGTAAATTATTAAAGAGTTAACTATTGTTACCGCTTATTCACCATTGTTAATTACTATTATTGATAAGGAGCCCTTGCGGCACAACAGTTAAGAGCTTGGCTGCTAATCAAAAAGTCAACAGTTCAAATCCACCAGCTGTTCCTTGGAAACCCTATACGGCAGTTCTACTCTGTCCGATAGGGTTGCTATGAGTAGGAAATCACTCAACAGCAACAGTTTTGGTTTTTTTATTATTGATAAATAAAAAATAAACCATTACTCGGAAAAGACAGCTGTATTATAGTGGGAAAAGCATTGGACTTTAGTTTGAAGACACTGACTCAAATCCCTGCTCTAACACTCGTTAGTTAAGAGATCCTGAGCGAGTCTCTTCACCCTTCTAGGCCTCAGTTTCCTCATCTGTAAAATGGAGGTGACAATAATCTCCCTGGGTTATTGTAGGGATTAAATGTGACATCATCATATATGAAAGCTTCTAGGTGCTTGACATATGGTGGATACGTGTAAGAAATAAAAGGAAAGACGCTGAGGGTGGAATAAACTATGCTCAGAGCATTATCAGGGACCCCATCATTCTCAACCTGCTGAGTTTTAAAATCTGAGGGGGAAAGCGCGGTTTTTAATTGTTCCGATGGTGCCTAGAAAATATTGTGCAACCATCTGCTGGAGTCCATTTGGCCAGGACAGAGCCCAGACTTTGGCCCAGTCTCCATCCCCCAGGCAGCCCTTGCTTCTGCCTTTTGGACCCTCTGGGGCTCATCCTGAAAAGCCCATTTCCCCAGGCACTAAACACTGCCTCCATGAATATCTCACCATCAGAATTTCAAAACTGGTCACAGTTCCCAGAGTCCACGAAGCTCTGCTTTACAAAACATTCCAGGCTGCTCAGCTGTTCTCCAGCAAACATGTTCCATGCCTGTACCCATCACCCATCACTTCATTAACCATCTGGGGGGATACAGAAAGCCTACTTCCTGTGTGATTCATTAAAGTCTTCATCGATGATGATGATAGTGATAATAATAATGGAAAATTGCAAACATACAAAAAGTAGAGAGAATAATACAATCAACCTCCCATCACCATGCCAGAACAATGAGTAACTCAGGGCCACTCTTGTTCCATTGATACCCGACTCCCTATGCTGGATTATTTGAAGCAAATCCTAGACATTTTATCATTTCATCCAAAAACATTTCAGTATATATCTTTAAACAATATGGGTTTGTTTGTTTGTTTTTAACACAATACTATTTTCACACCCTACAAGTGTGAAATGATGTCTCAATATCAAGTTCCTGTCAGTGTTCACACTTTGCTAATTGTCTCATAAATGACTTGTAAAAGTTGGTTTGTTTAAAGCAAACAAGACTAAGGCTAGGTTCTGAATTGTGCCTTTGGTGGCTTTGGCTTTCTCATCTTCTCTTCTCTTCCCTTCAACCCCTTCCTAGCACAGTGGTTGAATGTGAGAGCATTGAAAGCCCCGTGGCACCGCTTCCTAACTGTATGACTTGGTCAAGTAACCAAGCTTGCTGCTTCAGGAAAATGGGAAATCATAATAATTCTCTGTCTCTTGGTTATTATGAAGATAAGTGAAATATAACAGGTAAAATGCCTATAACAGTGCCTGGCACAGAACAAACAATTAATATTAGTTTTTATTGTTATTACTTCCTGAAAGACGGTGACTTCCACAGAATTCCCGGACACAGCATCCAGGCAACCAAATACAGTTACATGTGGGAAGAAAACTTAGTAGAGATCTGTACAGCTTACCACATGTTTCTTAGAACTCTGAGCCACTGTTCACAGTGACGGAGTACAGTGTGCTGGTTAAGAGCAAGTCTGGGACCAAATTGCCTGGGTTCAAATCCCATGTCTCTGCTTGCTAGCAATGGCAGAAATTATGCCCGTGCTGGCCAAAACCCACTTCCTTTCCCTCTAAGCAGACAACTAAGCCATGTTTCTCAGCTTCCCTTGTACTTAAATGTGGCTATATACCTGACTTCTAGCCAGTGGTAAGTGGGCAGTGACGTGTACCACGTCCAGGCCTGGCTCATAAAAACCTCCCATGGCAGTCTTTGCCCTCTATCTAACCTACTGGCTGACAGGCAAAATCCAAACAACCTGGAGGAAGGCAGAGTCATGAGAAGAAAGGGGTCTGGATCCCTCAGTGACCACGTGGAAGTCCACAGAATCAAGAACCACCACACATGGCTCTGCCGTGAGCTAGCAGTAAACTTTTATCATGTTAAGCTTCTGAGAATTCTGGGTTTATCTATTGCAGCAGCTAATGTTACCTTAACTAGTATGCTAGCCTTGACCTTGGGCAAGTTACCTGGCCTGTCTGTACTTCAGTTTCCTCCTCTACAAAAGAAGACAGATGCTAATAATATTTATTTTATAAGACTGTTATGAAGATCAATTGATATATGTAAAGCACCTGCCACAGAGCCTGGCCCACAGTAGCACTACGTTAGTGCTTCTCCCTGGTGCACTTATGTTACTGCTGTCATCGTTGTTAGTTCTATTATTTGCAAAGTGATGGCATATTATCAAGAATTACATTTCACTTAAATGTGCAAATTTTAAAACTCTGGCTATTTCTTCTGGTATGATTTTGTTACAATTTGGGGTAAAGTTGTATTCCAGACAAAAAATTTCCAATTTAATAATGTAGGCCAGTGGTATAACAAGATTTGGCATATGACAATTTGCTTAACAGGAAATATTTGAGGAATACAGTCATTTGCAAGATGAAATGCACCTAATATAAGATGCAACATGTCTCTGGTGCTCCCAGCCAAAGTTAATAACTGGGTGGAGGAAACTTCCTCTTGGAGCACCTTTCTGCGTTAACAGTCAGAACGCTCATCACACTTGGGATTCTATGGGATGTAAAATACAAGGGCCCCAGAAGATACACAAATGGCCAAAACGCATGTGAAAAGATGCCCAGTATCATTAGCCAGCAATGAAATACAAATCGAACCCACAAAGAGATAACACTTTACACCCACTAGGACGGCTGTAATAAAAAAGATAATAACAAGTGTTGACAAGGATGTGGAGAAACTGGAACCCTCATACACTGCTGGTAGGAACGTAAAATAGTGCAGCTGCTTTGGAAAACAGTCTGGTAGTTCCTCAAATGGTTAAACATAGCATTGTCATAAAAAAAACCAAACCCATTGCCATCTAGTCGATTCCGATTCATAGCAACCCTATAGGACAGAGTAGAACTGCCCCAGAGTTTCCAAGGAGTGCCTGGTGGATTCAAACTTTTTGGTTAGCAGCTGAACTCTTAACCACTATGCCACCAGGGCTTCCAGAGTTGTCATATGACTTAGCAACTCCTAGGTATATACCCAAGAAAAATGAAAACATATATTCACACCAAAACTTGTACATGACTGTCCGTAGCAACATTATCCATAATAGCCAAAAAGTGGAAACAACTCAACTGTCTATCAATTGATGAATGGATAAATAAAAATGAGCTATATTCATACAATGTAATACTATTCAGCCATAAAAAGAAATGAAGTACTGATATATGTGACAACAGGCTAAACTTTGAAAGCATACTAAGTCAAAGATGCCAGTCACAAAAGACCACATACTGTAGGTTTCGATTTATACGAAACATCCAGAACAAGGAAATCCATAAAGCCAGAAAGTAGAGCAGTGGTTGCCTAGGGCTAGAGGCAGAGGGGTTTGAAGGGAAATGAGGAGTGACTGCTAATAGATCAGAGGCTTCTTTTATTTTGATGAAAATGTTCTAAAATTGATTGTTGTGATAGTGGTACAACTCTGTGAATATACTGAAAACCACTGAATTGTACACTTCAAATGGGTAAATTGTACGGTACCTGAACTATATATAGCTCAGTAAAGTTATTATATTTATAATAAACAAGTGCCGTCTCCTCCATATAGTGGAGAACACCTCTTCTCTGGAGTTGAGCTTCCATCAGACACCAGAACACATTCCCACCTCATCAGAAGCATTTGGGAACTACATGCCCTGTGTTAAAATCCAGGTTCATCTCTGTGTGCAAGTGACAATGTCATGATACATGCTAATGAGATCGGTGTTCAGGCAAGAGGTCCTGGCTGGAAGTGTTGTTGGGGGGAATCACCAGCACATCCAGGTAGTAGATGAAATTGTCATCAACACTCCCATGAAAACTGATAACCCACTGATACCAACCCAGCACAAACACAACTGTAACACCCTAGAAATACCAGCAGGGATTTTTTTCCCACGCAAGAGCATAAGCTAGACCGTGAATCACACTTCCCAGGACAAGTAACATTAAAAGGGTGAGGTAGTTGGGAGCTCAGATTACTTAAATTGATGAAAAGCTGACATTCAAACTTTACAAACAGTACGACAATTGCCATCTGTCCAATTCATGGCCCTGGACTCCTTTTCCCATCTGCTCCAACACCAATTTAAGCAAGTCTGAACTTTGATCTCCATGGCAGAATGTCTCAGATTTACTGAAGTGTCAGGTCCCACTTGTGCTAACTTTCACCCCTGGCAGGGCCATTACAAGGTGTGAAAACTGGGTACCCATTACCCGGCCAAGTTCAGCTCAGGGACAGTCAGGAGGAAGAAATCAATCTGCCTCTCCATCATCATCACCGGCGCCTTGCAATTTACGATAATGACAGCCATGGAGGAAATGCAGGTGAAGGGATCGTTCTGTTCTCGGGGCATGTGGGCATGCGCTGGAAGGGGTGTCTCCCACCAAGCCCACCAAGGAAGGCCTTGCATTCCTCAGCCAAGAGGTAGCTGCTCCTCCTTGCGATGGGTTTTGGGACTTGCCTGTATCCTGAGAGTTTCTTTAAAATGGAACTCTGTTACCCTCCTCCAGTGTTTTGCAAACAGCATAAAAACTGTCGGTTCCTGCTGCCCTTGCTTCTCCCAGCTGTCACTATTAACTACCTGTCATCTGCAGGTCTGCCCCACCGTGGCTGGGATCCAGGAATGGCTCAGCCTTATGGTGAACAGGAAAACTCCTCTCCACTGAGAGGAACATTTCTTTCCAAGCCTGGAGCACAGGGAAGCGAGTAAGGCAAGAACCAGGGTTCCTGCGTGAGCATCCCACAGCTTCCCACCTATCCCCACTCTTTGGGGCCAAGGCTAAATCCTGTCCCCAGGACCCTGAATCTAAGGTTCTCCCCTTCCCCTAGGACTCGTGTGGTCCTCCCTGATTCAGGACTTGAGCACACAGCAGATGCCAGTGATTCTCTACTCAGAATCTCTGCATCCTGCCATTTTAGTGTCTGCCTCAAGAGATCTGGAATGCCCTGCCTGCTAACCTTGATGATCTGGATTGCAGACCCCCTTCCTGAGCTCCTCGCATTCTCCCTCCCCACCAGGGGCTCCTAGCATGCCCCACAGCCAAAGCTGCATTGGCCAAGACAAAAACTGCTTGAGCAATCAGTTTTTTAACTGAAACTAGTACTGCAATCGGCAGCTTAATTTTTCCACCAGTGAATGCATCCTGGAGAGAAACAAGCACAGAGCCTGCTCCATGGCCCCCTCAGTGTAAGCAGGAGCCCTGAGACCTGGCAGCTGAAACGGACAGGCAGCCTTGCCCCTTGGAGCCCACCACCATCCTCCCCAGGAGATTTGCCTGCATTTTCATGAAGAGCATCACTCCCAGCTCCTCAGTGTCAGGCAGTGTTTTCACCGCACAGAAGAGGGGAGTTGCCTCTGGATGTTAAGAGAGATAAGGGAATGAGTGAAGGGAAGGAAGAATGATTCAGTGATGAAAGAAATCCCCTAGACACATCGCTTCCAGGGAGAGCGCCTGCCTCCGCCAGTGACTCCCCAGAAATATTCCCTGTGGCGCTGGGTGTGATAATTACATACTCCAACTGGCTCAGATCCATACTTCAGAGATGAAATGAGACACCTGACTATGGATTGCTAACGCAGTTGGAGTAAACCACAGGCCCTCAGGCTTCAGGCTTTTCTTTTTGTGGAGGGTGGAGGGTGGGGGGTGGGGGTCCTTCCTTGGCTTCAGAAACCAACTCCTACAGGCTCCTCACTCCTATGAATCTAAATATCTCTACTATAGCACTCAATCCACTATCTTGCAATTACCTCCCATTTGTCTGTGGTTACCAAGTTGCTGGGGGTTAAGTACAAGCCTTCAGAAGTTGAGGAGGTGGAGAGGAAGTGCTCAACAGAAAGGAGGCTTGGGCTGAACCACCACCAAGTCTCACGTGGGAGTACTGAGAATTCAGGTGGAGACAGACGGTGCTGGCTGTGATTCCCAATGCCAAGGAGTTTAAGGATAGCTATCCCAAGGTGGTCACACCCTGAGCTCAGAAGCGGGCGCAGGCACTGTGGGCTACACACAGCACCATATATGGATGGAAGGATGGCCATAACAGAATGCCCTGAAATAAGACCTGCCCATATTAGAATTACTTTGAATAGGTTCCTAGTTAGGCTGGAAATCTGCTTTCCCCTGACCCATATTTCTCCCCACTCTTAGATCACCTGGCCTTTCCAGCCAGGAGCAAACAGAAACTTTCAGCCTAACAACATTGATTTTACTTTTAAAACACCTACCAGAAAGATCACCCAAACTCAACAGCAGTAATTTCTTCTTGGTTTTCAACTAAAAACTATTGATGGTAAGCATGCCAACTGTTATCCTTTGACCCTGTAATTGCACTTCTGGGGAATTATTCTGAATTTTAAAAAAATGCTTTATAGGCATCGTTATTTCTAGGAGAAAAAAAGGGTCAAAAGAAGTGGTTAAGTAAATGACAGAACATTCGCTCAGTAGAATATTATGTACCTATAACCAAACCAAAACCCACTGCCGTTGACTCTGACTCATAGCGACCCTATAGGACACAGTAGAACCGCCCACAGGGGCAGTTGTCAAGGATTTCATTTTACTTGGATCCACAATCAACACCCATGGAAGCAGCAGTCAAGAAATCAAAAGACCCATTGCATTGGGCAAATCGGCTGCAAAGAACCCTTTAAAGTGTTGAAAAGTGAAGATGTCACCTTGAAGACTAAGGTGTGCCTGACCCAAGCCATGGTGTTTTCAATTACCTCATATGCATGTGAAAGCTGGACAATGAATAAGGAAGACCAAAGAAGAATTGATGCCTTTGAATTGTGGTGCTGGAGAAGAATATTGAATATACCATGGACTGCCAGAAGAATTAATGAATCTGTCTCGGAAGAAGCAGAACCAGAATGCTCCTTAGATGCAAGGATGGTGAGACTACATCTCATACGCTTTGGACATGTTATCAGGAGGGATCAGTCCCGGGAGAAGGACATCATGCTTGGTAAAGCAGAGGGTCAGCAAAAAACAGGAAGATCCTCAACAAGATGGATTGACCCAGTGGCTGCAACAATAGGCTTAAGCATAACAACGATTGTGAGAATGGCGCAGGACCAGACAGTGTTTCTTTCTGTTATACACAGGATCACTATGAGCTGGAGCCAACTTGACGGAACCTAACAACAACAAATCTTTAAGGAAGCAGAGTGTCACATCTTTCTCTCTTGGAGCAGCTGGGGGTTCAAACCGCCAACCTTTTGATTAGCACTCGAGCACTTTAACCACTCTGCCAGCAGGACTCCTCTGCACCTATAAAATGAGTGTTCAATAAGATTTGTGATAAGAACAAAAATATTTATGTTACGTATAATAATAAAATATAAAAATAGGACACAATTTTTATTTATATAATATACATAGTGTACTCACAGTTATAAAAAAAAGAAAAAAGTTATATAAAGAAATAAACCAAAATGTCAGCAGTGATGATTTTTGGGTGTGTTAGAACTTTGCAAGATTGTTTTCTCTTTGTTTTTCCATAAATTCTATAAGTATGGGTCAACAATGGAGAGGAAAAAACCCTTTATTTAAAAAAGAAAATCAGATGCTGATTGAAACGGCAAATGTTTTGTTATATATATTTCACCACAATAAAGTTTTTTTAAAAAAAAAACAGGAATAGGTGGGGTAAGGGAATGGAACAACTTTGGGGGAATTAAAGGAATTGTGAATCTCTCTAACAGTTTTGGTCTGCACATTTCTCCTATCTTCCCAGATCTTACAATGGGTAATTTCACCTTAGTCCTTCTTCATTTAAGCACTCTCACATGAATATATGCAAAGCAGTTTCCCCAAAGCAAGATTTTCTGGACTTAAAGAAAACAAACTGGCCCCCACACTCTATCTAGTCACCACCCTGAACCAGTGGGTCTCTTTCTTACAGGCGCACGTTCAACATGGCATGATTAGCTGCTCTCAGACTCTAGGACCCAAACCCCTGGTCTTGGGGGCCTTCGTGTGTTTGCCAGATAACAGGACTAACTATTAATGTTTTCCCACAAAGGGTAAACAGCTTCCTTTGGGGGCAGGGAGTAAAAGTGGGGGGAGCATTTTTTAAGACATGCACACCCAGAGCTAGAAGTTGGGGCTTGGATACAGTTAGAAGACCAGAAGAGTCACCTGAAGTGTTAGAGCACAGTTCAGAGTAAGCTGGGGACTCCTTCAGTAAGAATAAGTTGCCCTTCTGTGAGAAACAGTTAGTTACAAAACATATACGGAGCACCTGTTAAGTACCTAGCACTATGCTAGGCACAGGTGATACAAATGTGAGAACAAACACAACACCTGCCCTCATGAGGCTTACAGAGAAAAGGAAAGAGCAGGGACTAGAACCAAGGCCTAAGCCAGGAGAGGCCTCTCTGTCCTGGGTGCTCTGGGCCCCAGGCCAAGCCACCATTTGGATTTCCTGCTGACGTCAGGCTGCAGAACATACTAAAAATTTAACAGGATGCTTACATCTTTTTTTAAGATTTTATTTTTTAAAGTATTTTATTATTGCAGTAATTGTAAGGCTTTCTCCAAATGTTTTTTTTCCATGACAGTGAGTGGAGATTTTTAGATGCTTACAAATGTTTATATGAGGATTTCATCTCTTCTCCTGTACTAATAGCTAAAACATAATTATGAGCTATGCCTGTTAACCAAATAGAGATATTCCATGAGACAAGGAGACTGACTCCTAATATGGAGGTGTCCTTGGGCTGGAGCCTACTTATCCTGGTCTCCATCTCCTCCTCCTGATACAAAGGTGCCTTCATTAGTGGAGGAAAGAAAGAGATCTTTGTGATGATGTAATTCCCAGACCACCCTACGCAGACAATAAAATAGAATTTGAGAGAAGCCTGGTGAAATGAGAGCTCAGAAATCACCGTAGACCAGAGCTGCAAGGGCCCTAAGAGGTTATTTAGCTTAATCCTCTAATGCTAGAAATGAGCAAATCACACCAGAAAAGGGAAGAGGCTTGTTTAACACTACACAACCAGTTAGTGCTGGGGTATTTTCACCAAGGTAAATATGGGGACATTCATTCCATAGAAATTCCAGTGTCATTAGTATTAAATATTACACTAGGCAGGAGGGCTACAAGGAGGAGCGCTCCCACCACAGTGACACGCACACCTACAGATGCAGTGTGGCCAGTGCTATAAAGAGGTTATGAACAAGGTGCCATGGGACCACAGAGAAGGAAGCGTCTCACTCTACTTGGGGGAGCGATGGAAGGCTGCATGCAGAAGGGGATATCCAAGTTGGGTCTTCATGAATGAACAGGAGTTTGTTGTATAGAGAAGGGAAGAAGATCATTGCAAAAATATGGGCCAGCATGCTTTAAAGTAAAGGCATGTGAAAGAATATGGTATATTTGGGGAATGAAGAATGGTTTGGTGCAGTTAAAGTGGTGGCTTCTTGGAAAGGAAACAGAGGAGATAAGACCAAACAGGTTTACTGTACTAGGAAACAGTTGTAAAGGCCTTGAATGCCATGCTAAGAAGTTTGTCCGGGGTGGGGGTGGGGGGAGGCTTATCTTTGTGTTTAAAAAAAAAACAACGTATTGGCAAAGGGATGAAGGATGGACCGAACAAAAAAGGACCAAAGACAGGGGACTAGTTGGGTGGCTACTGCAGTATTTCAGGTGTAAAATCCCAAAACCAAAACACCAAACTCACTGCTATCACATCAATTCTGAATCATGGTGGCCCCAAGTGTTACAGAGTAGAACTGTTCCATAGAGTTTTCTTGGCTGTAATCTTTATGGAAGCAGATTGCCAGGCCTTTCTTCTGTGGTGCTGCTGGGTGCCTTCAAACCACCAACCTTCCGGTTTAGTAGCCAAGAGTAAACATATGCATTACCCAAGAGGGTACAATTAAAAACAAAGAAAGAAAGAAGACAAAAGAGCACTTATGAGGCCTGATTTAAGGCAGTGACGTTTCGAAGGTAGAATCAGCAGAATTTGATGAGAGATGATTAGATGTGAGGGATGAAATAAAGCAGGGGTCGGCAGACTAGGGCCCACAGCCAAATCCAGTCTGCCACCTGCTTTTGGACAGCCCACACACTAAGAATGGTTTTACGTTTTTAAATGACTGAAAAAGAACAAAATAAAAATAATATTTTATAATGTGAAAATTACATGAAATTCAAATTTCAATGTCCATAAATAAAGCTTTACTGGAACACAGTTACACTCATTCATTTACATATTGTCTATAGCTGCTTTCGAGCTATAAGCGCATAGTTAAATAGTTGCAACAGAGACCACAGGGCTCACAAAGCCTTAAATATTTACTATCTAGCCCTTTATGAAAAAGTTGTTAACCTCTAAAATAGAAGATGACCGCAACATTTCAACTTTAGGCAGCTGGGTGGGATGGTGGAGGAGTAGTAGATTTGGGCAAGTGGGACAAATAGCAGTTTCACTGAGGGTATGTTGAATTTGAGGATCCTGTGAGACATCCAGGAGACAGTGGAAAAGATGTATATGGACTACGAGTGACAGATCTGGATTTGGGAATCATCAGTGGGAGGTGGTGATTAACTCCATAGGAGTAGATAACCCGGAGGCAAGTGGGGAGCAAACCAGGTAGAGTCAGAACCCCAGAAAACACTATTGAAGGGATAAAGAGAGTAAGAGAAGTCAGAGAAAGCATCAGGAAAAAAACAGTCAAACACGGGACAAACTCAGCGGTGACAAGGTCAAAACGGAGAAGATAATTTTAAGGAAAAGGGAAAGTTAAACAACATCAGATGCCTCCAAGATCTCAAGTGGGATCAGGATTGAAAGGGAGACAGTGGATTTTGGAGACCTCAGCCAGGGAAGTTTCACTTGAATAGTGGGAACAGAAGGAATCTCCACTTGGCTTCCAGGACTCCACACTCCCTGGGTTTCCCTCCTATTTCACTGGATGCTCCTTTTTGGTCTCTCTTGCTAGTTACCCCTCATCTTCCTCTCTCTCTCCTCCAGCCATAGTGACCTCCTTGCTAGTCCTCCATACAACAGATGCACTCCTGCCTCAGTGTCTTTGAACTTGCCGTTCCCTCCGCCTACAATACTCTTTCCCAAGATGTACACATGGCTCTGTCTCCCCTCCTTTTGATCTTTACTCAAATATCCCTTCTCAGTGAGATCTTCCCTAGCCATCCCGTTTAAAACTGCCCACAATCTCCCACTCTACAACACTTCATTTCCCCTTTTCCTGCTTCATTTTGCTCGAGAGCACTCATCACCACTCAAACAAAATACACGTTTTACTGATGTATCTTGTTAATTTTCTGTCTCCCCTACTAGGATGTAAGCTCCAGGAGGACAGGATTTTTGTCTGTTTTCGTCATTTGTGATATTCTCAGCACCTAGCACAGTGGCTGACATATGGTAGGCACTCAATAAATAATTGATGAAAGAATGGAAATAGTGGATTAGGAAGCAACTAGGAAATAAGAAAGAGGAAGTCAGTATAAACAACTCTCAAAACCTCTGGTCCCAAAAGAAAGAAAGAGATGCAGGTAGCTTAAGACGAAACCAGTACCAGAAGATTTTCTTTGAATGGAAAAGACTTGAGTGTATTTTTAGAATGTTAGGGGGAAAGAGAAGGTGCTCTAGTGGCGCAATGGTTAAGCGCTCAGCTGCCAACTGAAAGGTTGGTGGTTTGAACCCACCAGTGGCTCTGCGGAAGAAAAGACCTGGTGATCTGCTCCCTTAAAGATTACGGCCTAGGAAACCCTACGGGGCAGTTCTACTCTGTCACATAGAGTCGCTCTGAGTTGAAATCAACTCTATGGCACACAACAACAGCACGGGGAAAGAGCGGCAAGGAAAAAACTGGGGATATCAGAAAAGAGATATTTGATCACACCAGGTCTGGGAGGAAGCTGGAAGGAACGGCATCTTATGCATGAGGAGAAGGGATCTCCTTGGAAGGAACTAGGACAGGAAGGGAGCATGAAACGAAAGGTGTAAATATGGGTGGGACTGCAGGACTTGAAGGAACTCATACCTGGTACTCAAATTTCTGGTACTCAAGGTCTAGGGAAGGGTTTGTGTGGTGATGGTTTGGACTAAGCACTTTAAAAAATGAGAAGGCAAGCTGCTTAGGAGAGAAAGAAAGGATTGTCCGGTAGTGCTGAGGGCTCAGTCCCCCTCTACAAACCATAAATCTGTTAAGAAGTCAATGAGTAGGGGTTGGGGATTTTCCCCAGCAACAATGAACAGCCAATGAGAACCAAAATGGTAATTATTATTTTTATTATAAGAATTATTAAAGCCCTACTTGGACACTTCAGGAACTAAAGAAAATTGCAGAACTCTGGGGGATAATAAAATAAATGCTGACCTGATTTGGGGTGCCCCAGCAGGAGGAGCCCTGGTGGGGTGGTGCACTGGTTAAGCACTCAGCTGTTAACCAAAAGGTTAGTGGTTCAAATCTACCAGCCGCTCCATGGGAGAAAGATGTGGCAGTCTGCTTCCCTAAAGATTTACAGCCTTGGAAACCCTATGGGGGCAGTTCTACTCTGTCCTATAGGGTCACTATGAGTCGGAATTGACTCATCTGCAATGGGGGTTAGCTAGCAGATACAATTCAAGATGCTGTTCCTGGGAAGGCAAGTCTTGGAGACAGATTTGGAGGAACAAGGACAAAAAGTGTGCCTCTGGCAAGTAGACTCTGAAAGGCTAGTCTAAGAACCTACACAGGAGGGCCATATATGGGAACTGGGAATCTAAGATGGTTGGTGGACCCTTGACAAGGAAAGCACTGGTCACTGCGGTCCAGCACACTCTCACCGAGAACAGGTCATTTCAGACCAACCCACTGCCTGCTTCCACTGGGCTCACAGAACCATCACCACGCAGCAGTGAGCAGCTGGAGCTGGGTGGTGCTGGGCCCCTTTAGAGAGGCATGTGCTCTTCAGATCACCAGTTGGCATTGCCTGGATTAGCTAATAGGCTGAATGAACAGAATCAGGGTTTAACAATTAAGTACAACAGGGATAAAAATAAGATCTTGCACTTGGTTTCAAAAACCCAATTGAGTAAATGAAAGACAGGAAAAAGGGTCTGGCTTAGCAGCAACAAATATAAAAATGTCTTTGAGTAAGCTGATAGCAAGCTCAATGAGAGATAACTGTGTGATATAGTTGGCACAGTAAAGAAAAGCAAACTTACCTGCACTAATAGAACATGCTCTCTATGCTAGAACCAGTCCTGTTCCAATCTGGGCTGGCTGGATTAAAACACTAATGTACTATGTTGATTTCTGGTGGCGTAGTGGTTAAGAGCTTGGCTGCTAACCGAAAGGTCATCAGCTCGAATCCACCAGCTGCTCCTTGGAAACACTATGAGGTAGTTCTACTCTGTCCTATAGGGTTGCTATAAGTTGGAATCAACTTGACAGCAATGGGTTTGGTTTTTTCGGTTTTATGCTGACTTCTGGACATTTCACTTTGAGAAGGTCTGCTAGTTATTCTCCACCTCCCACCTCCCCACTATGATCCATTCTCTCCCCTGCTCTGTAGCCCAAAGGAGTTGGCCCCTGGGTATTGCATCACCCAGATTTCCTTGTCCTGGTGGCTTCCCATGGGGTTCAGCCAATGAGAAGCATCAGCAGGAGACTAGAGGGCAGAGAGGGAGCATGTAGAGTATTTCTTCTAGCACTCTCTCCCTGCTCCATCTCCATATTTCTGATGGTGGTTGTGTCTCTCTACAACTACAGTTCCTGTTGGGCAGCCCCTCTTTCATAGCTCCAGTTTTCAATGGGTTCCATTTTTCTCTCCTTGTCCGTTCACGCTTAGAGGTGATAATGGCTTGCCGCTATTGTTAGTCTCTAGGTGCCTCTGCATCCCTTCTTGGTTCCCTTAACTCTGCCCACACCTCTGTAAATAGTTTCTTCACTAAATTATTTCCAAAATCCCAGCTAAGTAACAGGATGTTGGCCTGGTGAAAGGAAGTCTCCAAGGAACAAGCTGCTCAACTTTAAAAAGTTGGAAGGCCACCATCAGACTCATTCTTCTGGCTCCAAGAACAGAATAGTAGTAGTTACACAGAGACCAACTCTTGGCTCAGTATGAAGTAAACTTTTCTAGAACGTTGACAAAGGTGGGGTGAGCTCTCTTGGTAGGTCATGAGCTTCAGTAACTGAGTTGTCTAGTTTGGGGCTGAATGAGCCCATGTCATGAATGATGTAGGAAAGAGTTAGAAGGGTAGTCTAAAAGCGGCAGCATTTCAAAGCCAGCATTTCATGATTTGCTACCAACTGTACACTACTCAACGTTTTATCAAAATAACCAAATTAGGGGGAAACATTTTGGGGGATTTTGGTGCTTCTCACTTCAACTAGAGAGTAGAAACCTAATTCTTCGTGTCAAGTTGGAGTTCTTTTCTACAGCACGAGATTTATTTTACACCTCAGCATCATAGCTTTCAAAACAGTGGTCCATCCCAAATTCTGATTCCCAAACCACTGAGCAGTCTATTAATTTTTTTTAACCAAGCAACTCACATCAGTAGCTCTTCTTTAGAATTGTCACCTCATTTTCCAAAGCAAAAAACAGAATGCAAAGTCTGCCTACGGGGCAAAACACTTTACATGCAAACCGTTCTGGAAAAAAACGTGGCCTCAATTCACCCTACTGGGAAAAAGAAAGTGGTTTTTGCAATAGCTCCTAACACCTGAGTTTATGGATGGGTCACAGCCCACGAAGCTAACTTTGTATCTAATCTGGGTTTTCTCCTTGGCGTGAGTTTATTATTTATTACACTGCGGCACCGCTAGGACAGCTAGCAATTCACTCATTCATTCAGCAAACATTTCATGTTGATCTACTTCATTAATAGAGCCTTGCTGAGCCCTGGGGTCGGACAAAGACCCAAAGAGGCCAAGGCTGCATCCAGACTAAAGCAGGTCTAGAACGACCTGATTTCAAATGCCAATGAAGGCAAAAGAGTGAGAGTGACGGCGCCCAGAAAAGTTGGAACAGAAACTTGGAAAACACTAGCCTTAGGGCGCAGGGAAGGCGGAGACCTGGGGCCTACAGGAGGACGCCACCTCCGGGCTGGGTCCGGTCCTGGGCTCCAGTCCGGCCACCTCCGTTAATGCCACGGCCTCCTCGGGCCACGCAGCGCCAGCCTCCAGCCCAGCAGGGGCTTCTGCCTTGTGCTAGGCCCAAGCTCTCCAACTTGAGCGCCGTCAGGCCCAGGAAAGCAGCGCCCTGGTCACGGAGGGCGGAGCGACGGCAACCGTAGCCCACCGGCCGCGAGGGCCGCAGAGCTGGACGCGCACGACTCCCGCGCGACGTTCCCCGGCAAGCGCGCGCACGCCTTGCCGCGCGCCCCCAGCGCGCCGTGCACCCGCAGCGCGCTCCCGCCGCGGCCCTGGGCGCTCGGGCCCCTCGGGGCCCCTGCCTCGCCGGCCCACTGGCCTGGCCGCACTCACCCTCCTTGGCCTTCTTTCTCCGGGCCAGAGTCCCTCCGAGTTTCCCCAGGAAGGAGTCATCTTTCTTCCTGGAAGGGGGCGACTTGGGAGTGGGGGACTTGGGGCTAGAGGGCGACTTCTGCGGGGAGGTGGCCATGGCAGCGGAGCGGGAAGCCGCGGGCCGGTCGCGACGCGGAGCTGGCGCTGGGCGGACGCGGCGGGCGGCGGCTGTGGGACTGAGGCTGCGGCTTTCCAAACGGAAGCGGAATTATTCCAAGCATTTAAGGCAGCTCACGCTCGCCTTTCCCTTCCCTCTCTCCCTCCCTCGCGCCGCCCTCCTCCCTGGAAGGAGCTGCGCGCTCGGGGCCCCTTGGCTGCCTGGAGTGGGAAAGATGCCCCAAATCTGCCCCTTGCAGGACATGCGGCCTTATCTGTTTATGTGTGTGTAACCCTGCCGGCTGGGAGCACTGGAGCCTGGAAGCTCATTTCCCCCAGCTCTGCACTTAGCATAGATCCAGGCACTGATCAGGGGTTCAGTGATTGCCTGCCGAACCGAACCAACTTGCTACTTTATCTCCCAGTGTCTCCGCCCCAGCTGCTTGTACCTCGGTCTTTCCCTGGATGTCTGCCTATATAGTTCTTAGGCCCATATCGTGTGCCCACCAAAGAGAGTGAGCCAGATCCGGGAAGAAACACTTAGAGTGAACCAAAATTTATAAGCTTCGGGCCCCACCAAACTGGGCACATCCAGCTGCTCCCGCATTTATCGCACAATCGTAACTTGGTTTCATGTCTCGTCAACTTCCTCTTCCTCCCTCCAACCAAGACTGAGAAGTTTAAAGTTCCTAAGTTTCCTTACTCTTCCAAGTCATCCCTGTTTTTAGCAGCACAATGGCTTGTCCAAAGAGGGCCCCAATGTTGGTGAAAACATCAGTGGGGAGGGTACACCACGGGCTCCTGTGATACCCGCCCCGTCCCCCTTCCCCCCCCCCCCCCCCGCCAGATCTATCCTGCCTAAGTAAGAAGCAACAGAGTGAAACCAGTCTCATTTAGGATAACATGGGAGTCACACAAACCACAGTGTTTCAAGGACTTATACTGGAAAAAATTTTAAAGGCACATTTTGTGCTTACCCACCTCAAATAGTCTCAATCAAGAACTAAGCTAAGAAACTGTTACCAGAAGTTGAGGCTTGGCTAATGAACCATGCAAAGTCAAGGGGAAAGCGCTCATTTTTAACAGCTAGCATACTGAGGAGTGAGGACAGTCAGAGAGAAAAAAAAAAATGGAGCAAAGAAGTGAGCTTGAGAAGCCATGTAATCTAAGTAATGGAAAACCATGGAGAGTAGCTGCCTGGACCTTGAATCTCTTTCCAGCCTCCATGGGTAGTTCTCTGAGGACCAGCTGTGCTTTCTTCCCAGGAGGCGTCCCTAAAGCCTTTTAATAACCCATCCCCCCTGCCTGGGCCAATCCGAAAACTGATGGGCAACAATTCCTGGCTAGAGCAAAAATTCTACAAACAAGATGGTCAACAGGTTCTCAGCAGAGTATATGTTCATTCTGTATTTGCTTGAGAGTCATGATTTTACCTTTTTGAAAATTACACTTCAGCAAGTGCTTCTTACCAACAGAGAGCAGAGAAGTCATGAGGTCTGCTAGAGTTTTCATCCAGGAACAGGGGAGGATTATGGCAATCCTCCTACCCACCCACCCCACCTTCGTCCCACCCCCCAGAATAAATTTTAAAGAGATGGTGAGAAGCCAAAATCAAATTGTGTTTTGAATACGTCATTAGTCATTCTTGTTCAGCATATTGGATACATAGTGATGTCTCCAGAACCTTCATCTCTAGCCCTGGGAGCACTTGCTAGGGAATCATGGGACATACAGCTCAATAGCTATGTGATCTTGGGCAAGATTACTCCCTGTTCTGAGTTTCTATTTCTTCATCTACAAAATGAAGTGGTTGGACCAGAATGTTGTTGGTGTTGTGTGCCGTAGAGTCAATTCCAACTCATAGCAACCCTATAGGGCAGAGGGGACCTGCCTGATAGGGTTTCCAAGGAGTGGCTGGTGGATTCGAACTGCCAACCTTTTGGTTAGCAGCCTGAGCTCTTAACCAGTTTGCCACCAAGACTCTTGGACCAGAATAGTGGTTCTCAAACTTGATTGTGCATCATAATCCCTTAAAAAGTTTGTTACAAGCATTCACAGGTCACATCTCCAGAGATTCTGGTTCAGTAGATCTGAGGTGAGACCAAGGGATAGATAGTCTTAAACAGAGATTACATCAGATGATTTTGACATAGCTGCTGCACACACTGCTGTTTGGGAACCTAGGACCACTTCCAGCTCTAACATTCTGTAATTCCCTATCCTTTGTCAATTGCAGGGCTTAGGCCCTCAATATGGCCTCGTCAATATTACCCTTAAATTGCCCACGCGTGCTTTTGCATATACAACCTTCTTCAGTAATTTTTATGCACACTAGAAGTTTGAAAACCTCTGAGCAAGACTCAAGGGAGGAACAAATGGCAAGTCTTGATTGTTGAATGCCGGCTCCCAGAAGATACCAGCAAAATAAGCTAAGATTAAGGCAAAGCTGAGTTTACTATGCACTATGGCAAAGGAGAGCACTACTTTGGCAGAGTCTTAGTAGCGTCTTGGAGTGGAGGAAAGCGAAGTGAAAATATTCATGGGGTTTTTGAGTCTACTTTAAGGCAGGTCTTTTAGTAAGGTGGTGCTTGTTCAGGATTGGCTAAGGATGGTGATGTGACAGGCTAGGATTGGTGGACAGAACAAAGTGAGGCTTTCAAAGAGTCTTGGAGAGAAAACAAGTGTTTTTAATGGTATTTATTGAAAAATTGAGGAGCCCTGGTGGTGCAGTGGTTAAGCGCTTGGCTGCTAACCAAAAGGTCATCAGTTTGAACCCACCAGCCACTCTGCAGGAGAAAGATGTGGCTGTCTGTTTCTGTAAAAATATACAGCCTTGGAAACCCTATGGGGCAGTTCTACTCTGTCCTTACAGGGTTGCTATGAGTTGGTATTGACTGTATGGCAATGAGTTTTTTTTTAATTGAAAGGTTTAAGGGTATTATGTTCGTCTCAATGAGATTTGGTGGAGGAGAAGTTCTTGAATAATAAAGTTATTTGCAACTTTTATCTAATTGGGCAACAGTTTTTTGGAATAGTAAAGGAGCCCTTGTGGTGTAGTGGTTAATAGCTTGGCTGCTAACCTAAGGGTCAGCAGTTCAAATCCACCAGCCACTCCTTGGAAATCCTATGGGGCACTTCTACTCTGTCCTATAGGGTTGCTATGAGTCAGAACTGACTGGACTGCACCTAACAACAACAAAAGCTATTTTTATGAAGACAATGTAACAGTAAATTCCTCTTAATGTAGATAGTAACCTGTATGGCTGTGAATGGTTTCTTAGTATTCAAAACTTTCTGCCTCTAAGATAATTACCAATCTTTCTTGAAAGGCCAGTAAGGAATGGCTGATGAATTATAAATCAGTGCTACACAAAGTATAATGCAAAATGTTATTGGTCTGCAATGATCTAAGTATAGAAATTGAGAGTGTTTAAAACAGTTTATAGCGATTTAACAATTTAATGTCTCTTTAATAAAATTTGGGGCTTATATTTTGAATGTCTTTTTATTTTATTTTTCTAGGAATTTGCTTTTTTATTTACTTTCCAAAAATATTGGTCTGTGGTAGATTGGTCCTTCCCCACAGAGTGTCTGAGAAGTGCTGTTCTAAATTGCTCCTGTTTGCTTACAGAGTTTACATATTCTCTTTTGATATTATGCTTTTATAATCCGTATGGATGTTAATAGATCTGTTTTTCATTCAGATGATTAAATGAGATAATATATGTGAAAGCACCTTGCACAAGGCCTGATACTGAACTGGAGTGAATCTAAATCTTGCTTAATCAGAGACACATGCACGTTGTCCTTCGATAAAATGCAGAGAGGAACCTGCACGGGCTCCCGCCAATCTAAATTGGGATTTACAACTATGGCCCCACTGAACAGCTGCCTCTCTCATGCTTGGTGATTGGTTTCATCTTACCCAAGGATTAGATTATAAGGACAGATAACAAATTAAATGTGTGCTGTTGTGAGACTGCTGATTCTCTAGATCAGCCTGTCCTTGAACTCTAGGCCTAGACACACTACGCAAGGAGAGAAGAAACCCAGGTGCCAGCCCTGGCTCAGTAGCTGGGTGACCTTGGACAAATCTATTCCCTTTCTGTGCTTTCATTTCTATCATCTGTAAAACGAAGCCAAGGCAGTACCTACAGAAGTCGGACATCACATATACCTTAAGACCAACAATTCCAATTCTAGGTTTATACCCAACAAAAATGAGTACATTTGTGCACCAGAATATATGTGCTACAAAGTGGACACGAACTTCCAAGCTTTTGGTTAGCAACTGAGCACATTAACTGTTTGCCCTACCCAGGGAGTCCCACTCTAACCTAAGGATAGCATATCTGATCCTCAGAATCTGTTTTCTCAAATATCCATAGTCCTACAATTGCTGATTTTTAGCCAGGATGATGGTCCCTCAGAATAAAGGCTATTTTTCCTAGATAGGTGCAGTCACATGACTAGACTCTGGCCAATGAGATGTAGGCAAAAGTGTTAGGGGTTAGCTTTTAGGAACCCTCCAAAAAAGGCAGATGGGAAATGGATACCCAGCTTCTTTTAATGTCAGACTATATAATAGAGGTCAGCCTTCCCACAGAGAACAACTGGAAAAGATGGACAAAATATTCTGCTTGAGAGCATTGGAGAGCTAACAAAATTTAGAGAGCCTTTGGAGAAGCAGGAACCACAGAGAGGTGAGCCCATCAGTTGGGACCACTTTTCCTCAAGGGGGACCTGCCAATTTCAGAAGGGGCAGCTGAGGAGCTGAGAAGTTCAGCAGGGCATTGCCAGCCTCACCAGGCTAAGTGGACAAATGTCCAGGAGCTGGGGGAAAGAAAGAGGGCAGTAAACTCCCCTTGCTTTGGTTTGGGACTCCAAAAGACCCACTCTAGTAGACTGAGAAGACGAAGACCTTTGCGGTACAAAATCATAACTGAGAAAAATTATTAGTAGTAGACCTGAACAAAAACAACAGCAAATACTAAAGAGTGTAGTAGAAGGAAAATGATCTCACAGGGAAGCTTGATGACACAGGAAGGCATAAAAAGAAAAAAGAAAATAAATGGGAGAGGGGAGGTAAATATATGGGTAAATAGAAAAGAATGTTAACTATATAAAAAACAATAATAATGTCTTATAGGATTTAGAAACTATAAATCAAATTAAAATATACAAAAGCAAAAGCATTCAATCAGGAAGTAAGTAAATGGAGTTAAGTGTTTTAAGGTCCAGGTATTGTCTGGGAAGAAGTAAAAGTAACAATTTATATTGGACTTTGATAAGTAAAGGATTCATGTTGCAATCTCTAGGGGAACCATTAAAAGAATAGTAAAAGAGTAACTATAACTGCCAAGACAATAGGGAGAAAATTGGAGTCTGTGTGCTTTGTTCACAGATTTCATAAATTACATATGTAACTAGATCTGTCATGTTTAAGGTGACTTTTCTTTTGCTTTTTGTTTTGTTTTTATTTTCCTTTGTTATTTTGTTGTTGTATCATATAAGGTTAACAACCCAGGACAGAGGTAAACGATGCATCCCAAATCTGACTAAGCCAAAACTCAACCTGAAAGAGGCTTTCATTCGGGAAACGTTTTAACTCTCCCAAATGCGAATACCATCCAAGGGACAAAATGGAAGGCCCTGGCAGGTCATGAGGAGGGTTTTACAAAGGCACTGGATCCCAAACAGTAATACGAGTTCTTTTAGTCTATCAGAGCAGAAGGGGAAGGAGAGAAGGCAGCTAGAGCCTCTTGGGGACCAATCTGATCACTGAAAATAAGGCATGCTTTACCCTCAGGATAAAAGGAATGTGCAAGAGATTAAATGACCTGTGGAGTGAGGGTCTTAAGTGAGATGCCTCATGGGCAGTACATGTTGGAAACGCTGGGGTATTAGCAGTGGCCTTAGAAGGCCAGGCTTCCAGTGAGCATGTCCTCTAGAAGCCCCACTTGCCTGCACAAAGTTGGCTCAGATAGCAGGAGCTGGGTGGAGGAGTACGGGCTTTCTCTTGATGGACAGGGAGTGCTGCATCAGGGCAGGAGGAAGCTGGAAGACTTCATTCAGCCTTAGTTTGTGACAGGGTAGACTTCAAGTAGGGATGTTTTTGAGCTCACACAGAATGACGTCACTTAGATGGCCTCTAATCCAGCTATAGGGGAACTTATCTCAAGTTCTTTGCTTACCTACCCTTCAGGAGTTTGGTAGTGAGCAGTAAACACTGGTCAAGGGATTTCCTCCCTCAGCATGATAGCTGAGTGCCAACTGCAGAGGGGAAGCTCCCAAATCAGTAGCTCCTACCTGAGTGATCTGCAGAGGAATGGAGAAGTCACCAAGGGAACAGCAGGCCCCAAAGGAGCAAGAGTGAGTCACTTCAGACCCAGCTAGGCAAGGGAGAAGACCTGGGGTCTCTGTAATTCTGTTGGGTGTCTGGGCCATGTCAAAGGCCACTGAGATGATACCCAAGGTCTGGATTTTCCTCTCCCCTCCCCATTTCTACGTGTGATCTGGGGAGCGAGGTCATTTGTGTTACTGTTATCAATCACCTTCCTGCCACACTTCACCTGTAGACTTGGTGGCCTGGAGGAGCAGGAGTATCTGCTTCTGTCTTTGCTGGGAAAGATATTAAAGCTATCCATACTTTAGAAGTTTCCTTCTAGGGAGGAATGTCAGAAATGTATCTAACGGTGAGACGGAGCCAAATCATCACGGTCAGATGGGGTCTTCAGGACACTCTAAAGGGTGTAGTCAAGGAACTGTTGGCCAAAGGAGTGTGCAAGAGGCTGGGCATTTGGCCAATAGAAGCTATTTCAGAGAGAAGGTTCTAGAAGGGATTCCACACAGTCAGATGAGGTCAGAGAGGAGGCAATGTTCTGAGAAGCATGTTTCACAGTCTAGTTTACCGTTTATATCTCCTTTGTAGAAATTGCCCATTCTTACCTTTTGGGCTGCATTTTGAAGTATTGTTTTCCTTTTCTACTGTCAGAATTTGAATGGCTCAAGATTCACCATTCCAATTATGAAAGGTACATTCTGTTGTTATGTGCCACCAACTCAGTTCTGACTCATAGCGACCCTACAGGACAGAGTAGAACTGCCCCTACATAATGATGATACTAGGTTCTCTCTTGAGCTATTGATCTGTTTTCAAACCACACACTATGGATATATATCTATATCACACACACACACACATACACATCTCCTCAAATTTATTATGGAAACATTCTTATTATTCAGAAGGTGAGAAGGATGCTGAATTCATGTGCCACTGATATATTCGGAGCTGCTGTCCCAGTATCAGGCTACTTATTTGCTTTGTTTCACATAGGACCATGCAGGCAGTTTTCCAGAGACTGTTACCCTGCTCCCTCTACATGCCTCTCCCATCTCTGCCTAGTCTCCCTAAGCGCCTGCAAAAACCACCTCACTCTCATCTGGCCCCCCAAAAGCTACCTCAGTCCCCCTCCTCTCTCATCCTCGGACCCTGTGCTCTTGGTTCCCCCCTTGGAACTGGGGTTTTGTTCATGTGGTGTCATGCTTCTTGATTTGGGGCAAAAAATTCCCTGGGAAGGGATCCATGGCAGTGTTTAAGGGGTACTTAATCACTCAGGAGAAACAAGATGCATCTTCCTAGAGTATTATGTTTATTGAAAGATTATTAGGTGAACTGGGGGAGGCTAGATAATTTAACTGTATTAACTAATTATTTTCATGTTAGAGGGTATATGCAGATGTAGTATAGAAGGAAACACAAAACACCACACTAAAAGTGACAGCTTTGGTTTATGTTCCCAGATTTCCCAAGCAGGAATGGGCACTGGCATGTTAGGGGAGGGATGGCTATGGGAACAGAGCTAGGAACAAAGGAAAGGAACAGGTAAGCACAAGGTGAGGCCCAGCAGCATGGTGGACCAGGGCCCAGCAGGCCAACATGAGATCCAACCCATTTCACTACCATAAGTGAGTTACTCAGCCTCTTTGGGTGTCAGTTTTATCATCTAAAAATAGGGATAATGTTTAACTTAAGGTTTTTGCTTTCAGGATTAAATGGGATAATTCACTTTCAGAGCCCCTGGCATGTGAGGAAAGCTGAATTCACAGTGTCTGGTTACTGTTATCGGGGTCAGAGAGGCTTCTCAGGGAGCTGGGATGGCATGGCTTTGCTCTTATTATTTCTAGAAATGAGCATGGACAGGGCATGAGCAGGAAATTACCAAGTACGCACTGAAGGCTTAGGGATGGTGAGCTGGTGAAGAAAGGCGGAGAGTCTGTGGCTCTGTGGTCAGGAGGAGGGCAGACGAGCCTCAGTGTGGGCCCAAGGAAAACCTGCAAAGCACAGAAGCACCCGTTGAAGGTGGCCAGATGTTCCTTAGAGCTCTTTGCTCGGCATGTTAGCACCTGCAAAACAGGAGCTCTTACCTGCAGTTATACATGTTTTTATTGATATTAAATGGAAAAATAAATCATTACAAATATTTGATCAGTAGACAAAAGCTTTCAAACAGTAGGATGAATTTAGTGTAAAATTATGGGAACTTTCTGGGACTGACCACTTGATGGCAATTCTGCAATATTATGCACTCACATTTATAACTTTGCACATCCTGGGGGTAAGATAGAAAAAAAATAGTAACTTATTCCTGAAACAGTATGAGTTGAAGGAGGAGATGCCGGTTCTGTGCCGAAGGAAGCATCCCTGTTGAGTGAAGGAATAAGAAACCAGGCTTCCTCAGGTGGGAAGGCAAGAGAAACAAGGAGGGCTTCGACCAGGGCAGGCTCCACCCCTCCCCTCCCTCAGCCCTGCAAATAGCCTTCTTTGTTGAAAAAATACACCTGAGGTGAGTCGTCTTAGCTCCTCCTCCATGTGCACACAATTTGCGGGCCAGGTAAGTCCTACCAGGTGCTCCAGTGGGCATAAAACGTCCAATGTTAATTTAGACTTCCACACGAAACCAAAGCTTTGCCCAAGCCCTTTCTCTCAGAAGAATGAAAAATGAAATGGTTGCTGCCCTCAGAGGTGCCAGACCAAGCCCACATGAAAATGTTTTGATTCCTGATACACAAAACCATTTGTTTTTGGTTCATTTCAGCATGTGTAGCAGTGCACATACGGCACATTTCAATCCCCGTGAATAGTTCCCAAATGCGACCGCAAATTAATCTTTTACAAGCTACTCAGCAGTGAGGCTTCAAGATAAACAGTAGGTGAAATTGTACACTTTCCTCTGTATGTGAACCTTTTTATTACAATAAAATCCTACATCTGAGCTCACCACATCCAATGGCTGCAGCTCCCTCTGTTCGTGTGGTGGCCCCAGCTCCCCCCTGCCACCTCTGCCCTGCTGAGGCAGCTCTCAGATCAACCACCTGGGTGGGGCATGCTGCCATTTGCAGTTTGAAAGGAAAAACCTGTAAATCTGCTTCCTGGGAAGAGAGATGTTGCTGAATTGTCATTTGCCTCCAGAATACAGAAAACATCAATTTCATTGCAGCTCATCAGAGTTGGAAACACCTGCCACTTCCTTTCTCAATTGCAATTAACATGCTGCATCTCAGCGTTGATTGATTCCAAGCAGCCGAACACTGCTAAAGTCAAGGTTTAAATGAAACAGTACAACCTAATATTTTTCACCGTTTTAGAAACAGGAACTTCTCTTTATTGTCAGCGGAGCACTACAATAGTTAGAAATATAAGTCTTTATGCTTGAGAAAAATGTTGAATGGGTTGATGCTTATAATAAAAGCAGTTCTTTGTATTTATTTGGGAGAGTGGAGTGGAGGGCTAATATTCCTTCTGTGTCCCAACACCTAGCACACGGCTACAGAACCACATGGGCATTCAGAGAATGTTTGTTGAACAAATAGATCAATGAAGGAATGGTTTGGGAGAGCAAGCTTAAGAACTGTTCTTTGGGTTCAACTTACATAAAATTCTAAACTTACAACTACTCTAAGCCCTTTGCTTTAACTCAGAAGTTGTGTGAGAATGACTATGAAATATGACCTAATGCTGGAGCTCTATGTCCCATTCAGAGTCCTAAATTCTTCAGCCATAATCTCATTCACATTCCTTTAGGGGGCTGTCCATTTTCATCATACTACTCATATTGCATCAAAGAGACTGTCTTCAAAATGTACAATAGTTTACATTTTGAGGGTCTTAGAACATTTTCTATTGTGAATAAGGGGTCGAATCATTTTAAATAACTCTAAAGCCACAATACTTGTTTCCTTTGGGAAACAGTCATTGAAATGGTTTTTATGTACTGGTAAACCAGAAAGCAGTATAAACAGAAGACTGTAAGTATGAGGTTTGTGTTTCACTCTGGCCAGATAAGACTGAGCCTTAAACCACAGAGCAGTCTTTGGAAGAGAAAGTGAACACATTGCTTCTCTCATCTATTAACGGAATACTAGGGCCAAGAACCACCTTCTTTCTTGGCCCTCTAGAGAGAATCTTCCTTTTACGTGGAAGTAGAACAAATAAAAATAAGTGGCAATTAATTCTTTTGCACAATAACAACCCAGACTCGTTATATGTATGCAGCATCAAATGGTACACTTTATATAACTGACAGAAAAGGCTGGGCTTGAATAATTCTGAACATTCTAGAAAGAAAACTGAAGTTATATCTCCTTCTTAAAGTGGGTTAACATTCCTGTGCTCCCATAACCTTTCCCTCAATGCCTGATGGTTGAAAATATTATTTTGACTATCTCCAAAAATCTTTAATACTATACAATTCACTCCCTCACACATCTGGGTTATTTGTATATTAAATAGCTTCTATACCAATATCTGAGTGCTACTACATCTTCTCCAAATTATAACACAGGAAAACCACAATCAGGAGGAAATCATATTAGCAATTTGCATCAAACATACAAATAAATAAGAATAGATAAATAGCCAGAAATGGTGCAGGTATATATACTCCCTAATAAGAAGAATGAGGCACTAGAAGACCTGATTCTTAAAAAGAGAGAGAAGAGAAGAAGACGGAAAGTGAAAAGAGCTCCAACCTTCAGAACCTGGCAAACCATGGGAAGGTTGCGTCTAAATACCACCCAGACCATGGCTGACCTAGGGGAAAACCAGTTATGCTGCTGACTTCCAGCTTGCTGGTGCGTATAGCCAGCATCTCAGACAGAAGTGGTGCATGGGTAAACTCTCGTTGAGGAAAGTTGGGTCTCAAGTCGGAGCCAACCATTACAAAGCACCTTTTGTCGAATGACGCATTAAATACTTGGAGAAATGAGAGCGGTCAAGTACGTAAGTTCTTCAGTCTCTCTCTTGACAAGAACAAATTGAATCTTCAGATAATCCCATTCGGGGGAACACACTCAAATACTTTACGACAACAGCTCACCATTGTAAATCTTCTCTTCTTTGGTCTTCAGATAGAACCATCAAAACATCCCGGAAAGTCCAACATGTCAGTGCACAAACTCCATTTCCCTGTTTTCTTTTCACATTAAAAATGCTATTAAAACTAAACAATAAAAACATGACCTAATTTGGAAGTTGGTAAATGGGGTCTCTGCACTCGGCTCCACCTTGAAGCCAGAAATGGTTTTGTCCCTGTTCCGTACAGTTCCCGGGCAGTCCCTGCAGAGAGTATCAGGCACTTCTCCTCTGTTGGGGCCTCAGAAGACCACGTCTAAGCAGCAGTCCTCGCTTTGACCACTAGCGTGTTCGTTTTTAGCAGCAGCATCAATCTCACCAGTGTTTCGTCAACGAACGGCAAGGACTTCCCTTTTCATGTCACCAACAGTTACAGAAAAGCATTTCAAACTTACGCATTTTCTAAAAACGCTTTTCATTCTGTTCCAGGGGCCACAAGCAGAGTGCTTATGGGAACCAAAAGCATCTCTAAGTCAACAGTTTTCGGAAGTTTTTTTTCCCCTCCCTTTCCTCTTTTTCTTTCTTTTTTAAAAGTAAAATTAAGGCTCAAATGTTCTATTAAACTCTCGTTGCTTATGTATATTATATTAAGGCTTATAAGTACGCCTGGTAAATTAAATTCATGAATCGAATACCCTGGATTGAATTAACACCTGCTATATGAGTTATTTGCTTTATGTAATCAGTAATCTCAAGATTTCTTCTCTTTCTCTGGAAGCACAATTTAAATATTAACCTAATCTTTAAACTGCTGCTGCTTCTTGCTGACATTTGGAAACCGGTCATCCGTGCAAAAAAGGCAAATATGGATATATTTATGAAAAAGAGGCTTCTTGAAAATCTTAAGATGTGTAACTCAATGAACTGGGCAAAAAATTACACAAGCAGCAGGACAGTCAAGTCTCTGTGTCACTTTCTAGGGAAAACAATGCTGGTCAGCTGCCAAGGACACTTTGAATTTGAGAGGCCTGCTGACTTGGTTGCCAGTTTCAAAACAGTCTTTGTATTTTCTTCTTTAAAATCTCTGGAGGATCTTGGGCAGCAGTAGCACATATAAGAGCATTTTAATTTCTTTAAAAAAAATTGCAGTAGGGTATAATTTAAATTCTAGGTATGCTAAACCCCGCAAAAGGAACTATGAGAGTGTGAGGTATGCTTGGCCTCATCCGCCAGTCCTCAGCTTGCTGAGAGGGACAAGGGTTGTGGGTGTGCTCATGTCCTGCTCTGCTGGCAGCCCCTGGAGAATATGAAGCTTTCAAAGTACTGGTCTTCAGCTTTTTCTCTGATGCGTTGTTCCTCTAAGGAATCTACAAGTTTGTCCCTTTGCTCAATCACTTGCATCATCTCGGTGAGTATTTCCTGCTCCTCGTTTAGATCATTCTCATCTTTCTGGCTCTCTAAAGAAAAAAGAAAAAAAAAAATTGGACCTCAGGTTAGATTGCCCCAGGAGAGTTCTTGGCACAGCTTTCTTGATTGTTATGGACTTGTTCTGCCCTTTAATTTCAGTGGAGAAAACAAGGAAATGAATTTAACACCAAGGAACTGCCCTAAAAGCCACAGATTAGAAAGGGGGGTGCTTTGTGCTCCAGTCAACTCAGTTATCATCTTGAGAATATATAGAAAGCAACAGGGCAGAAAACCTTTGTGCAGAAAAGAAGCTAATACCAGTCAAGAGCCCATCCCTAAAAAAGAAACCAACAACACAATGAAAGGGCTGTTTTCCATGAACATATATGAGCCACAGCAAAGAAGTCTGTAGTAAAAGTTTCTAAGTAAACAATCTGCATCAGTGGTTACTATCTCAACGAGACTCCTTTGTTCATTTGCAGTTAATGAGTAGAAACCACACAGAAGCAAAGTGAGGCTATGGCTGTCCAACAGGGTATCCAGACTGTACCCAGACTGTGACCACACTTTGCTTTTCTGGGTACATCTTCCTAGTTGGCCTTACGCATTCACTTGCCTGGGGGAAATGGGATTGGTATAAAAGGAAGGAAAAGAGTAAGAAACAGGAAATAATGAATTTTGACACTCAAGATAGGATTTTAAAGCCAGATTTAAGCTCTGTAAACCAGATTATTACTTTGGGAGAGGACTCCCTAAATTCCTTGAGTCCTTCTCATTTAACAAACCAAGAACCAGGCAATGAACCAGATGATAGAGGAGAGAAGATACCACTGTCTGTCATCGGGCTGCGCTCTGAGGCTGGGGTCAGGAAGAAGAAAGTAGATATGATGGGAAGGAAGTAAAAGGAGCACCAATCCCTTTGTTCCTCATGCATTATGGGAGCGAGAGGCAGGAGAGGCAGACAATGAGAGCCTGTGCTTCAGTCTGTCCATTCATTCTCTCCACTCTCCCAAAAAGGGCCACCAGCTGCCTTTGAGTCAGCTCCGATTCACGGTGACCCCACATGTATCAGAGTAGAATTGTGCTCCATAGGGTTTTCAATGGCTGGTTTTTCAGAAGTAGATTGCCAGGATTTTCTTCCAAGGTGCCTCTGGATGGACTTGAACTTCCAACCTTTTGGTTAGCAGCTGAACATGTTAACCATTTGCGCCACCCAGGGACGCCCCAAGAGGGGCAGGGAATGTATTTTATCATTTGACAGGAACACTGGGGCTAAAGTGCTCTTGCTCTGTTCCTTGTTTAGAACTCTGGGAAGAAGCCACCTCAAAGGGTGCTTCTATGTATAAACATGGTGGCAGCACCTCATGTTGGGCAGAGAGGAAGGGCCTGAGTGTGGCTCTCCAGATCCCCATCTTCTCTGTGTGGCACGGATGGAGACTAGAAATGCCCACTTGCCCCAAATGGGGGCTGCCAAAGTCAGCTGGACAGTGGGTTCCCCCAGGATGATGAGTGAGATGACCCCACAGTAGAGCCTAGATGGAAGACGGTCTGACCAAGCTCAATGGAGGATGTATAAAGTGAGGCCAAGTGAGCCAGGGAATACCACCAGGCTCCACACGAGTCAAAACAGGCTATGAATTACCCCAGCCACGCACCTTAGCTGCAAATGTCAGCAGAGAGAGGGACAACCCGCTGGATGGAAGACAGCTGAGTGTGGACTCAAAGAGTCAGAGCATACCACCCGGATTCCTAACACCGCGAGGTCACACAAACTTGCCTCTTCCCATTACCAGGAAATCACCTTAGGGAGAAATGCAGAAGGAAGGGGCAGCCCTCTGCAACGTGTAACATTTTTATCCCAAGGAGGCTGAGCATCTCCTACAGGGGTTATTTAAATTATTGCATCAGACTAAGTTTACCAGAGAGGGATAAATAAAGTTCTTTCTTTTTTTTCCTTGGTAACGAGTGGGAGGAAGCTTACGTGCAAGGTGAACTCAGGTACAGGCAAAATGAAGATGCTACATTTTCTTTGTGGATCTGAGAAGAGTGAGGAAAGTTATGACCTGCACTCCTTAGTAAGAATATCTTTAAAAAAAAAAAAACCATCAATGGTAGCAAATGGATTCTTTGGTGGTAATTATTTCACCATTCTGCAAAAGAGCGAATTAAAACATTTATTGGATAAATTAGGTATTAGTTATACACTATGGTTTGCAAATTTAGGTATATTCCAGTACTGGCACTCCTTATTTGGTAAACAACACTGACAAGTAAAAAAAAGAAAAAATTCTTCTCTCCGTTTGGGCTGGTCATAGATGGACCCACCTGAGCCCCTTCCAACAAACAAAAGATCATGTATGCGTATCACTTTCATCTGTTATATGCATTATGACACTATAAAGATTTTATTAGAAATAGAATTATGATAATATAAAAAAATAATTTAGTTTAATTTGTAAAGAATGTCTGCCTTGAGCATTATTCTCTTTTAAGAATCTCTATACGGGATCAAATTGACAACAGCAACTCAAATGATTAGATAGGAAGCTTAGGGGGCAGTGAGTTTATTTAACGAGGGAGGAACAACTCAGAAAAGCAGGGTGAAAATGGTTGCACAACTTAAAGAATTAATTAATGTCACTGAATTGTACATGTAGAAATTGCTGAACTGGTGTATGATCTGCTGTGTATATTCTCAACAATAACAAAAAAATTATTATTAAAAAAAGATAAACAGTCCACAAATTATTACTGTATGAGAAAGAACAGGAGACTGAGTCAGTAATCTGTTCTTAAATCTTAGCTCTTCCATTTACCTTGAGCATGTTATTTAAGCTCCCCAAGACTCAGTTTTCTAATCCATAAAATGGGGAAAAAATTGTTGTTGTGTGTTGTCAAGTCAATTCAGACTCATAGCAACCCTATATGATAGAGTAGAATTGTCCCATAGGGTTTCCTATGCTGTACTCTCTACCCAAGCAGATCACCAGGTCTTTTCTCCTGTGGAGCCACTGGCAGGTTTGAACTGCCAACTTTTTAGTCACCTAACTATTGCCCATCAGGGCTCCTTTACGTACTATGCATTAGGCAACGTCAAAAGGTAGGTGCAGAAGGCACGTCTACAAACATCTGAACCCCTCTCTTCCAGATATATTTCCAGTCCAAGGACACTGGCTAGCTCTGAAATTCAGTCACTTTTTTCCATTAGTATCTTCCTTTATTCCCTCTGGGCATGGAGAATTTGGAAGGACCCCATTCCAAGCCCACTAGCCACCCTTCTTGTTTCCCTGAATCCCCAAACTTCTGAAGATGTCTGATGTCCCAGAGACCTTCAGAAAGCCTGTGTTGTATTGTAATATTTTATGAAGAAGGAAAGAAAAATCCTGAATATTGTATTTTACATCTCAACTGAAATAGTCCACGTCAAAGAAACTACTTATGCCATAAAAAAACAAAACTAAACCCATTGCATTGAGCCAATTTGAACTCATAGCAATTCTACAGGACAGAGAAGAACTACCCCATACGGTTTCCAAGGAGTGGCTGGTGGATTTGAACTGTTGACCTTTTGGTTAGCAGCCAAACTCTTAACCACTGTGCCACCAAGGGCTCTATATAAAAATCTTCCCCCACGCATTTCTTTAAGAAGTATGTTTACCTTGAACATTTAACCAATAAATAGATAAATAAAGCTATTATTATAAGGTTAAAAAAAAAAAGATAAAAAAGGTAGGTGTAACTTTTAGGTCCACAAGGTAAAAAGAAATTATTTAACTTGCACTTTTAGACTTAGGTCTAAATGTCAGAAAGTCATACATGGATCTGGCCCCACAAATACAGGGCACAAAACAGAGTAGATATGCCTAGTTTTCTATATCCAATGAATGCTTAAATCAGTATGTTGTGTCAGTTGAATTTATTTCAACTCTCCCTCCTCCATGGTGGAATCATTTTCTCATAAGTGATACCCTGGCCCAGCCCTGCTGGGAGGGAATGTTCCCTTGACCGTTTCTAGTAAGGTTGCCTTCCTGCGTGTTCCCAAAGCACCTCTGTTGTGGCCCTCCTCACACTATGCTATAATTACTTGTCTGGTATTGGTCACCCATGTGAAACCACAAACTCCTGGAGGGAGGGGTTGCTCTTCACCATATGCCAGGCACATACTAAGTGCTCAATAAGTGTCTGTTAAATGAATAGATGGATGAGTGAATGCGTAAGTGAGCAAAAAACTAATTTTGTTCCAACCAGATATTGCTAGATGGGATGGAGCAAAATGCTGCTCTCACAGGCCAAGTGAATGATGCTAAATGGGGACTTGCTTTGCCAATGGTGAGTGGGCAGAAGGAAGGCTTCGCACTTGCCTCTACCCTCAGGGGTTGTGCAAGGCAGGAAGAGCACTGTGGGATTTGCAGTGTGCTTTACTCAAGTTTCTTTCTGGGGGAAACATGTCTTCAACATGGGCTCCAAACATATCACCATACTCACCCTCCTTGAGCATTTTCTTTCTTAATTTCTGCTCCAGTCTGCTTTGATGGTCTTCTAATTCTAGTTCGTGGGCCCTGGGTATGAGAAAACGTTGATACTTTTTAAATACTAGATGTATGTGTAGAAACACTGAATAACAAGCCCATTAATGGTAGCTACTACATTCTTTCTTCCCTTGTAAAAACTGGGGTCTCGGTATTTCCCTAAAATAAAAGTTTTGCTGGTGCTGGGGTTAGCAAAGATGCCTAGGAAGATTGCTGAGATATGTTGAACCCAAGAGATGAGGAGGAGCGGCTGAGGGGGCTGTGATGTGATCTCAGTAGGCTTTAGGAAGGCCACCCAAGCTACCCTTTGGTGGGGCTGGAGGTAGAGAGGAGGGTGAAGAAACCAACTACGATAGTCCAGGGGAGAAGCAATGACTATCTGAAACTCTTCTCTCTTTCAAGGATAATATAACTTCAAGTATCATGTCTGACAACTCCCAAATCTCTGACTGTGATGATAAGAGAACAAAAAGGGAACAGGGATAAGCAATTTTGTACAGGTAGAGTACAGGTGGTGGGAAACCTTCAGGCCACAATGCAGTTCCGGTACCTGTGAAAGGAGAGGAAAGGAGAATTGAACAAGAGGAGCCTCAGACTGCAGTGCAGCCCTGAGGAAGTGGTTGCACAGCTGGTTGTCCTGGTGGACAACAATATGTTTGCAGGAGATGTTGAAAGAAGAGTCAATGATGCTTTGGCGTAGTCAAGCTTGAGAGCTGGAACTCACTGTCTCCACTGAAAGGAACAGCAAAGTCAAGAAGTGAAGATGGTCCTCATTGAAGGTCAGTTTGGAATTTCTTGAATTAGCAACGCTTGGGGTAACCAAAACCAAACCCGTTGCTGTCGAGTCAATTCTGACTCATAGCGACCCTATAGGACAGAGTAGAACTGCTCCATAAGGTTTCCAAGGACTGGCTGGTGGATTCCAACTGCCAACCTTTTGGTTAGCAGTCAAGCTAACCATAAATGGGTAGATCCCATTTATACCACAGAGTGTACGTAAGTGTGCCATGGGCTGAATTGTGTAGTAATACAGAAGTTCCCAAAACATTTGGGAATGCATCTCTGGAGTTCTTGGGAAAAATGAGGACCACAGATAGCTATGGGAGTTGTCAGAGGTGACAACTGAAGTCATGTTATCCCTAAAAGGGAGACCATAGAGAAAAAAGAGATTTACAGACAGAACCTTGGGAATGCCTATATTTACAAGTCCAACAAAAGAGGTGGAGCCAGGGAAAAAGCAATCAAAATCTAAGAAATGCGGCATCACAGAAACCAAAAGAGGAAAATTTTGAGAGAGAAGAGAGAGGTCGAGAGTGTTCACTGAGGCAGAGACTTCAAAGAGGGTAAGGACTGAAAGTAAGTCCCTGGGTTTGACATGGTGCTGCCCTTCCCTTCTGGCCCCTACCTGCAGTTTGTGTGTCTATCTGTTATGAGTATTGGGGTCACTTGGCTATATCCTATTATCGTTATTTTCACTACTTCTGCTACTACTTGGGTCTATGTCCCTATCTTGTTCAATATTCTGCGTTTTGTTGTTGACACTGAACTTCTCTTTGCCCCCTGTGGCAGCAAATGGAGGTGGTCCTTTAAGAGAGATCTTCCTGCCAGAATTGTAGTTGGCTGACTGCTACTGTGGAATCTGCCCCTGTCTTCATGCAGAGGCCAAGGTCTCCTCGGTTTGCTCCTAGCCAATGATGGGACACAGCAGAGGTATTACAACCAGTCCATTCCTGCCCAACATGGGGCTCCTCTGATAGGCAAACTTTGCTCTGATGCTCCCCATCAACCTGACTGAGACTTTGTCAGGGCCGCACAGCAGTCTGAGGCTCCTCCTGCCCAATTCTCCTTCCATCCCTCTTCCCTACCACAGGTATCAGAATTGCACTGTGGTCTGAAGGTTTCACTCTTACTCCCACTCCCTTTCTTATCCTTCACAGGCGCTTCTCCCAATAAATCTCTTGTATTTCTAATCCTGTCTTGGCATCTGCTTCCCAAAGGATCTGTATTGATACACCCATCTAAGATATTTCTCCTTCTTCATCCAGGTGCAAACTATGACCTGTCCTTTAACAGAGCTTCCACCTGCCTTTGTCTAGCTCACCTGCCTTTGTCTAGCTCACATGCCAGAGTTCTCCTATTTGGCCTCTTTTGGAGGAGAAGGATCCCCTGACAGTATACTAATAGGGACAGCTGCAGTCACTGAACAGCACCAGCAGCCACTGCCGCCTCCCTGACTCTCTCGGGGAGATCCTAGGCACTGAATGCTCCTTGTACAAACCTCCATGTTTTGTTATTGCACTACGTGCTGGCATCCTGTCTCCTTCTAAGCCCCTCTACCTCTGTCTACCTCTACAGTGCCCCATCGGTGGCTCAGAGCAGACTAGGGAGAACATGGCCTCTGCATGAACATTGAGGCAGATTCTTAGAGTTCCTAGAGGATAGAGACCATGACTTTATTCGTCTTTAGTCCCTTGGTACCCAGCAAAGGGCCTGGCATACAGGATGTTTGGATACATTTTTGTTAAATGAACTTTAAATTTCAGACCTGGCCCAAATGCAGACAGTACAGTTGTATAAAAAGGGCTTTGTATCAGGTAGACATGGACAAATTAGTTAGTTGCTCTGAGTCTCAGTATATTCATCAACTTAAAAAATAGTAAGAGGAAAAAAATTATCACAGATGAACACTTATTCCCTATTCCTGATGTTCCCTTCCACACTGATGGAGCTCAATTAGTATAACTCCTGGCCTTTTGCCCCAGCCCCAACCTTTATTCACTTCTACCCCTGGATGGGTAAATCTGGGAAGAATAGACTGGGTAAGCTCAGCTCACTCCTCCCTTTCTCCTTCCGAAATCAAACTGCCTGCAGAAAACATGTGTTCTGAACTACATCAGCCTTATCATAGGTCTAGGGCAAGGTTCCTCAACCTTGACACTGTGGACATTGTGGGCTGCATAATTCTTTGTTTAGAGGTGAAGGTGTGCATTGTAGAATATTTAGTAATATCCTTGGCCTCTACTCACTAGACAGCAGTAGCACCCCTCCCTAGTCGTGACAACCAAATATGCCCTGCGTGGCAGAATTGCCCCCAGTTGAGACCATTGGTCCAGGTGAAGGCCCCGCACCTAAGCAGGAAGGCCTGAGTACACTGCCTTTTGTGACTAAGTAGATAAGTCTGTCTAAATCTGGGGTTTGGTTAGTGTAGTGGGTTGAATGGTGACCCCCAAAAAGATATGTCCATGTCCTAACTCCCAGAACCAATGGATGTGACCTTATTTGGAAAAAGGGTCTTTGCAGATATAGCTAAGGACCTTGAGATGAGACCATCCTGCATTTACCTAGTGGGCTCTAAATTCAGTAGCAAATATCCTTATCGGAGACAGAAGAGGAGAAGGCAGAGACACGGAGGAGAAGGCGATGTAAAGAGGAGGCGGCCACAAGCCAAGGACTGCCTGGGGCCACTGGAAGCTGGAAGAGTCAAGGAGGCATTCTCCCTTAGAGCCTTTGGTGGGAGCACGGCCCTGCTGACACAATGATTTCAGACTCTGGCCTCTAGAACTGTGAGGGAATACATTTCTTTTGTTGTAAGCCACCCAGCTTGTGGTCATGTGTTACAGCGGCTTAGGAAACTAGTACAGTTAGCAAGCCCACACAGGCTCTCACACTTAGCCAAGCTAGCATTATCAGTAACAAAGGTGATATCTTGATGTTCCTTCTATTGACTCAGTTGTCTTATTTCCCACCTGGTTCAGAACGCAGGCAGGGGAAGAGGGTAGTATTTATTAGACCCCTCTAAAGACCCTTAAAATTACTTCTCAGTGTTGGGATAAAAATGAAATGAGACCACATATGTGGAAGTACCCACCTGGCTGGTCTATGATAAATGTTAGTTGCTTTCCCTCCAGACTGGCAGCATGTATATTGACCTTCAACTTTTTCAAGTGTGGTCAGATCCATTTGTACTTTCTGATCTGCCTATCAGGCTTCATTTAGAGAGCGCAGACAGACAGATCTCAGTCCTTCAGTCCATTAAAGCCACAAGGGAGTGACCAGGCCAATCTTTCACATGAGCCACATTCAGACACATCCTTCCCCATTGCAGGTGTGTGACTGCTCTTTTGACATGGGCCTGGGGTTAGGTATGGATTAAATACCTTCTCCAAATGTCCTACAGCTCCAGACCCATTACCTGAAATCTATTTTAGCCAAAGGACTCCACAGAGAGAGCAGACAACTGAAGATTTCTCTGCACTAATGCTGGCATTATATGCAAGACATAAAATATCAATTTGCCTCAATCACCATTTTGTATGCACAAGGAGAAAAAATCCTGGGACTTCAACCTGTAAGGGTGAGCCGCCCCACTCCTGCCTTTTTGCTTTTAGGACTCACTGTTATCTGTGTTGCCTTACTTACATGATCAGTAGCTCCGACTCATATTGCATTAATTTATTCTTCTCCAGAGCCAGCTTAAACCATTCCTGCAAAAGCTGAGCTTCATCCTGTGTGCCTGAATCTGCTTAAGAAATCAACGGTAAATGGGTTAGATTGGCGTTTCTCTCTCTATGATCAAACTGCTTTGCAGTCACTTTAGCAGGCCATGTTTGTAGCAAGAAGGCTCAGCAGGCAGCAACTGTCTGATGCCCTGTTGATGCCTCCAGGTCGTGGGCATGACAAATAAAGCCCACCTGTGCGTACTCTGTGGGGCAGTCCTCTTGGACATTTAGGGCATAAACACTCCAGCTCCAAGGGTCAAAATCCTGCTAATGTCCTGCCACAAATGACCTTTCTCCCACTTGTCTGTCTCCCATAAAACTTTTATGTGTTTATGCATCATATCTTCTGCCACAGAAAACTCTAGCTACCGATTATTGTCCCCTTCTCCTCCTTCTCCTCCCCTGAAACAAATGCCAACTAAGTGCCCAGGTGGTGTGTGACTCTCTTTGTGAGGCAAGGAAGCTCACATCATATTCTGTCATAGAGTAGTGGTGTTCAGCATTTTAATTTTTGCACAAAGAAATGCCAAATGATGAAGGAAAAAAAGCTAATACCTTTAAGTCCCATGGGGGGAAAACCCAAATCATTTACCAATGAGTCAATTCTAACTCAAGGCAACCCCAGCTCCGTAGGCTTTTCAATAAGTATGTGACCTTTTGAAAGCAGATCATCAGGCCTTTCTTCTGAGGCGCCTCTAGGTGGGTTTGAGCCTCTGACCTTTCAGTTAGTAGTCGAATGTTTAACAATTTACACTACCCAGGGTCTCCTAAGACTCAGATTATGAACTTTATTAAACAGAAGAATAACCACGAGAATATTGGCACTGCTTTGTAGATGCTAAATATTAGATGCTAAAATGTTAAAATCTGGGCATGTTTAAGAAATAGCAACATGGAGGTGGTTTTTTAATATTTTACTCTGCAGTGAGAACAAAGGCTGTATTGCAAAGCTTACGGCCATTCAAGAAGGATTTATACTGGAGTGCCTGTAGATAGAGGGGAAACAACACAGACACAGGATCTGTGTGACCTTGGCCAAATTGTTTCACCTCTCTGAGCCTCTGCTTCTTCATCTATTAAACCAGTAACAGTTTAACAGGTAATAATGCAATTCCCTGCCTGCTGAGAGGCTATGTGCTTTAGATGCAGCATCTCATTTAATCCTCACAACAAACTCACCAATAGATACTCTTATTATGCCCACTTGATAACTGAAGAAATGGAGGCTTAAAAGATTAAAGTAACTTTCCCAAGTCCACAGTACAGCAGAGCCAGGACTTGATCAAGTGTGTTAAGGTAAGCCTGAGTCTTCTTTGCTACATATACTGCTCTGCTGCCTCCTACCTTCTCCCAGTCCTGTAAGCTAAGTAATGCCCCTAGCACATTGCCTTGCACAGAGCAAGTGATCCCGAATAATTAGTTCCCTTTTCTCCTTGTCTGCTTGACCAACTTTTTGTTGATAAAGAAACTGGGACCCCGAGAGATGTATCTGCAATGTCTCAAATTATATAGTTAGTGAGCAAACTGGTGCTAAAATGCAGATGTTGACTTCTGGTCCATTCATTCATTCATACACTCAGTAACACATATGAATACCCCCTATGTGTCAGGTACTGTTTTAAGTACTGGGGATACAGTGACGTAGAATGTTAGCTCTCCCAATCTTCTCTGCTATCCAGATTCAATTTCCTCTCCGAGATATTCGCTTTATATTTCTGAATTGAGGACCATTTTCCTTGACAGAGAAAACAGACAAGTCGAGAGTTGAAAATTCTGCCTTTCCTCGTCTTGTAACACTATGCTATCTGCCACAAGCGCTGGGCCTATCCTCTCCTTATTGGCAATCCAAAAGAAACAGCTTTAAAGGCACTGTTTTACTGTCTTTAGAGTTGTTGTTGTTGTTTTTCAGATTCAGACTCTGCTGAGTTATAGCCACTGTTCTAGCCAGATTTGTATCCTGGATCTCATGTCCTCTTTTCAGTCATTCCTACGTGTCCCTCTAAAATCTGATCCATTAGAGGGTTCCCTGTGCTGCCACACTCATTTCGACTGACGCTGTACTCAACAAATGCAGGCTGAACTGAATCACTCAATAGAATTTTCTTTTGCAATGGATTAATTTGCAATTTTATAATCCCTTTCCTCAGTAGTAGCTTAGGGGGAATCTTTGGACATGGGATCGTGTACAGAATTCTAGGAAATCCAGCTTCCCAAAGTGTTGGGTACAGGGAGACTGTGCCTAGCCCAGCCTTACCATGCTCTGGACTCCAGCAATGCATAGAGACTGTCTTCCATGGTTTCCATGCATTCACTGTCCCCATCTGATAGCTTCCTTGAGGGTCCTGGTGAAGTTGAGACTAGCATTCCTCCTCACTACAGATGCAGGACAGTGAAGTGGGAAGGCCATGGGCGTTGAGATCAAACAGACCTGGTTCTGTCACTTGCTAACATGTGATCTTGGACAAGTAATCTCAGCTTTCTCCACCTTAGTCTCTTCTTCTGAAAAATGGGGATGATGATAGAACCTACCTCATACATTGGTTATGGGGATTAAATGAGATGATGCATATAAAATGCATCCCACAGTGCTTGGCACCTAGTAAACATTCAATAAATGGTACCATTGTTATAGTTCCTTCCAGTGTCTAGTTCTATAGTTCCTTATGCATTCTCTTCTGTTCACCTTTAAAACTCAGCTAGAGTACAACCCACGATTTGATTATACTTGGCTAAACTTTATCTTGCAAATTAACTTGAGGTTAACAAAATTATTAAATAATTATCCTGGTTTTGGCTCCATGTGAATGAAAATGTTATGTGGGTGGCTGGATCACCAGCACTTGCTTGAGAAGTCTTGAGTACTATTTGCCTACACAGATTGCTTGCTTAACCCTATCTCCATCTGGTCCTGGAGCTGTTGTTGTACTGAAAACTCTTCCAGGGCAGGGCTGTGACTCGTAGGTCTGTGGACCAGGATGCAGCTAGAATGGTGCAGCCAGACAGTGAGTAGCTCCCTTGTGTCCACTGCCGACTGGTTCTCCATTTGTTCCTGTGCCCTCATACCATGCTTTTCCTAGACCAAATGTAAGGCTCCCACTTGCCAAGGTGAAATAAAGTAATCAAAACTCAACACAAAAATTGCCATTAATGGAGTCATTTAAATGGACCCACTGTTGCCAAAGTGATCTCTCAAAAATGAGAAGCAAATTATGTCACTCCCCTACTAAAATTCTTCAATAATATTCCCCAGTCAATTTAGCCCCTGCTTACCTTAGAGGGGAGCCCTGGTGGCGCAGTGGTTAAGCATTTGGTTGCTAACCAAAAGGTCAGCAGTTTGAATCCACCAGCCACTCCTTGGAAACCCTATGGGGCAGTTCTACCCTGTCCTATAGGGTCACTATAAGTCAGAATCGACTCAAAGGCAATGAGTTTGGCTTGGCCTGGTTTTACCTTAGAGTGATTAGCCAATTTAACCTTTAATGGTCAATTTTTTTTTTTTCCTGAATGAACAATAACAGGGAACAAATGAACAATCTATTAATTAAAATCATGGTTTTAAAAGCATTTTCTTTTGTAGGTAATGCTGAACGAATACTTCTCAATTGTGTATTGGTGTGTGGTTTTTCCAAGTTGAGTGTTGTTTTACTGTGTGGTTCACAACTGTCTAATTCTTTTGATATGATTTTCCACTTCTTAGAACCTGTGAGAAGTCCTGCTTCAATGTTTGCTGCAATTTTGTTAATGCACCTGCCATCCTCACTGATGATCTGGGGAATTACAGTAACTGCAGCCAAATCACTCTGGAGCACCATGAAGAGCATCTCCCCCAGACTGGCTGGGTTTCCGGGCCCTGCCTTTTGTTCTCCAGCCTCTGAGAAGCTCTCAGTTCTGGTGCTCATCCATAGGCCAGTTTCATGTAAGTCTCTGGTCAGGCCTTCAGTACCCAGAACTCTGGGGATGGTGGCTTCCAACAGGCTTCTTCCATATGATGATGATTACCCAGAAAGCCAACCATGGCTCTGACCTGACTGCATCTTGACAAACCCAGGTGCTGGTAGCTAGCTTGTGATTCCATTCTGGAAGCCAGATAAAAATTCTAGTCCTTCCTTTTTAAACTACTTATGTTTTTTGCCACATAATCTATTTACCAAAAACAAACAAAAAACTTAGTTTTTCTTGCTTTTGAGTTTTATTAAGATGGTATCATACTGCTTGTAGTCTTCTGCAACTTGCTTGTTTTAAGTTCAATATCATGTTTCTAAAATACATCCAAGTTGCTCATTTATAATCATTGCTGTATACATGGTGTTCAGTTGTATGACTACAGCACCACCTCCACCAGTTGCCACCAAGTTGACTCCGATTCATGGTGACCCCATGTGTGTCAGAGTAGAACTGTGCTCTATTGGGTTTTCAATAGCTGATTTTTTAGAAGTAGGTCATCAGGCCTTTCTTCTAAGACGCCGCTGGGTAGATTTGAATCTCCATAATTTATTCATTCTCCTGTTACTGGATATCTGGGTTGTTCTTGGTTTAAAAAAATTTTTTTTAAATTTTTTCCCATACAAAAATTTATGTATACATTGTTATGTGACCCTAACTGCTCCCCCATACTGTGACAGCACACTCCTCCTTTCCACCCCTGATTCCCCATGTATGTCCATTCAACCAACTCCTAACCGTCTCTGCCTTCCCATCTCACTTCCGGACAGAAGCTGCCCGTTTACTCTCTTGTATCTACTTGAGCTAAGAGGCACTCTCCTCACGAGTATCACTTTATGTCCCACAGTCCAGTCCAATCCCTGTCTGAAGAGTTGGCCTTGGAAACTGTTTTAGTTGTGGGCTGACAGAGAATCCAGGGGCCATGCTTTCCGGAATTCCTCCAGTCTTGGTCAGACCATTAAGTCTGGTCTTCCTACTAGAATTTGAGATCTGCACCCCGCCTTTCTCCTGCTCCACCCGGGACTCTCTGTTGTGTTCCCTGTCAGGGCAGTCATTGGTGGTAGCTGGGCACCATCTAGTTCTTCTAGTCTCAGGCTGATGAAGTCTCTGGTTTATGTGGCCCTTTCTGTCTCTTGGGCTAATACTTTCCTTGTGTCTTTGGTGTTCTTCATTCTCCATTACTCCAGGTGGTTGGAACCAACTGATGCATCTTAGATGGCTGCTTGCAAGCTTTTAAGACCCCAGATGCCACTCACCAAAGTAAGATGCAGAACATTTTCTTAATAAGCTTTGTTATGCCAGTGGACCTAGATGTCCCCTAAAAGCATGGTCCCCAGACCCATACCCCTTCTACTCTGTCCCTCAGGGTGTTTGATTATATTCAGGAACCTTCTCAGCTTTGGTTTAGTCCAGTTGTGCTGACTTCCCCTGTAGCGTGTGCTGTCCTTCCCTTCATCTAAGATAATTCTTACCTACTATCTAGTTGGTAAATAACCCTCACCCTCCCTCCCCACCCTTGTAACCATCAAAGAATGTTTTCTTCTGTGTTGAAACCTTTTCTTGAGTTCTTATAATAGTGGTCTTAAACAATGTTTGTCCTTCTGTGACTGACTAAATTCACTGACTGACTAAATAATGACCTCCAGCTTCCTCCATGTTATGTTTCACAGCTTCATCATTGTTCTGTATCTTTGCATAGTATTCCATGGTGTGGATATACCATAATTTGTTTATCCATTCATCTGTTGATGGGCACCTAGGTTGTTTCCATCTTTTTGCTATTGTGAACAGTGCTGCAATGAACATGGGTGTGCATATATCTCTTCATGTGATAACTCTTATTACTCTAGGATATATTCCAGGGAGCAGGATAGCTGGATCGTAGGGTACTTCTTCTATTTCTAGCTTTTTAAGGAAGTGCCAAATCGATTTCCAAAGTGGTTGTACCATTTTACATTCCCACTAATAGTGTATAAGTTTTCCAGTCTCTCCACAACCTCTCCAGCATTTATTATTTTGTGTTTTTTGGATTAACGCTAGCCTTGTTGGGGTCAGATGATATCTCATTGTAGTTTTGATCTGCATTTCTCTAATGGCTAATGATCATGAGCATTTCTTTATGTGTCTGTTAGCTGCCTGAATATCTTCTTTGGTGAAGTGCCTGTTCATATCCTTTGGCCATTTTTTAATTGGGATATTTGTCTTTTTGTTGTTGAGGTTTTGCAGTATCTTGTAAATTTTAGAGATTAGACGCTGATCAGATTTGTCATAGCCAAAATTTTTTTCCTAGTCTGTAAGTCGTCTCTTGACTCTTTTGGTGAAGTCTTTTGATGAGCAAAAGTGTTTGATTTTTAGGTGCTCCCAGTTATCTAGTCTCTCTGCCGGTGGTTGTGCATTGTTACTTAAGGTCCATATTGCGTTTATGTCATGTATTAGGGCTCCTAGCATTGTCCCTATTTTTCCTTCCATGATCTTTATCGTTTTGATTTTATATTTAAGTCTTTGATCCATTTTGAGTTAGTTTTTGTGCACAGTGTGAGGTATGGGTTTTGTTTCAGTTTTTTGCAGATGTATATCCAGGTATGCCAGCACCATTTGTTAAAGAGACTGTCTTTTCCCCGATGAACAGACTTTGGGCCTTTATCAAATATCAGCTGCTCATAGGTGAATGAGTTTATTTCTGGATTCTCAATTCTGTTCCATTGGTCTATGTATCAGTTGTTGTACCAGTAGCAGACTGTTTTGACTACCGTGGCGGTATAATAGGTTCTAAAATCAGGTAGTGTGAGGCCTCCCATTTTGTTCTTCTTCTTGAGTAATGCTTTACTTATTTGGGGTCTCTTCCCTTTCCATATGAAGGTGGTGATTTGTTTCTCCATCTCATTAAAAAATGCCGGTGGAATTTGGATCAGGATTGCTTTCTATCTGTAGATCACTTTGGATAGAACTGACATTTTCACAGTGTTGAGTATACCTATCCATGAACAAGGTATGTTTTTCCACTTATGCAGGTCTCTTTTGGTTTCAGTAGTGTCTTGTAGTTTTCGTTATACAGGTCTTTTATGTCTCTAGTTAGATTTATCCCTAAGTATTTCATCTTCTTGGGGGCTATTGTAAATGGTATTGATTTGGTGATTTCCTCTTTGAGGTTCTCTTTGTTGGTGTAAAGGAATCCATCTGATTTTTGTATGTTTATCTTGTATCCTGAAACTTTGCCGAAATCTTCTATTAGTTCCAGTAGTTTTCTTGTGGATTCTTTGGGGTTTTTGTGTATAAGATCATATCATCTGCAAAGAGAGATACTTTGACTTCTTCCTTACCAATCTGGATGCCCTTTATTTCTTTTTCTAGCCTAATTGCTCTGGCTAGGACCTCCAGCACAATGCTGAATAAGAGTGGTCATAAAGAGCATCCTTGTCGGGTTCCCATTCTCAAGGGAAACGCTTTCAAAGTCTCTCCATTTGGGAAGATATTGGCTGTTGGCTTTGTATAAATGCCCTTAATTATACTGAGGAATTTCCCTTCTATTCCTATTTTGTTGAGGGTTTTTATCATGAATGGGTGTTGGACTTTGTCAAATGCCTTTTCTGCATCGATTGAGATCATGTGGTTCTTATCTTTTGTTTTATTTATGTGATGGGTTACATTGATTGTTTTTCTAATGTTGAACCATCCCTGCATAGCTGGTATAAATCCCACTTGATCACTGTGAATTATTTTTTTGATATGCTGCTGAATTCTATTGGCTAGAATTTTGTTGAGAATTTTTGTGTCAATGTTCATGAGGGATATTGGTCTGTAATTTTCTTTTTTTGTGGTGTCTTTACCTGATTTTGGTATCAGGGTTATGCTGGCTTCATAGAATGCATTTGGGAGTATTCCATCCTTTTCTGTGCTCTGAAATACCTTTAGTAGTGGTGGTGTTAACTCTTTTCTGAAAGTTGGGTAGTATTCTCCAGTGAAGCCATCTGGGCCAGGGCTTTTTTCGGTTGGGAGTTTTTTAATTACCTTTTCAATCTCTTCTTCTGTTATGGGTTTATTTTGTTGTTGTACCTCTGTTTGTGTTAGTTTAGGTATGTAGTGAGTTTCTAGAAATTTGTCCATTTCCTCTAGGTTTTCAAATTTGTTAGAGTACAATTTTTCATAGTATTCTTTTAATTTTAATTTTAATTCTTAATTAATTTTAATTTTAATTTTAATTCTTTTAATTTCATTTGCGTCTGTTGTGATATCACCCATCTCATTTCTTCTATGGGTTATTTATTTCCTCTCCTGTTTTTCTTTTGTCAGTTTGGCCAATGGTTTATTAATTTTGTTGATCTTTTCAAAGAACCAGCTTTTGGCATTGTTAACTCTTTCAATTGTTTTTCTCTTCTCTATTTAATTTAATTCTGCTCTGATTCTTATGATTTCCTTTCTTCTGGCACCTGAGGGCTTCTTTTGCTGCTCTCTTTCTACTTGTTCCAGTTGTAGGGTTAATGTTTTGATTATGGCCCTTTCTTCTTTTTGGATGTGTGCATTTATTGCTATAAACTGACCTCTGAGCACTGCTTTTGCTGTGTCCCAAAGGTTCTGGTAGGATATATTTTCCTTCTCGTTTGATTCTATGAATTTCTTTATTCCATCCTTAATTTCTTCTATAACCCTGTAGTTTTTGAGAAAGGTGTTGTTCAGTTTCTAGGTGCTTGATTTTTTTTCCTTGCTTTTTCTGTTGTTGATTTCTACTTTTATGGCTTTATGGTCAGAAAGATGCTTTGTAATATTTTGATGCTTTGGATTTTTGTTAAGGCTTGCTTTATGGCCTAATATGTGGTCTATTCTGGAGAATGTTCTATGTGTGTTGGAAAAGAAAGTATACTTGGCTGCTGTTGGGTGCAGTGTTCGGTATATGTCTATGAGACGAAGTTGGTTGTTTGTAGCATTTAGCTCTTCTGTGTCTTTGTTGAGCTTCTTTCTGGATGTTCTGTCCTTCACCAAAAGTGGTGCGTTAAAGTCTTCTACTGCTGTTGTGGAGCTGTCTATCTCTCTTTTCAGGGCTGTTAGAGTTTTTTTTAATGTATTTTGGAGCCCTGTCATTGGGTGCATAAATATTTATTATAGTTATGTCCTTCTGGTGTATTGACCCTTTAATCATTATATAGTGTCCTTCCTTATCCTTTGGAGTGGATTTTACTTTAAAGTCTATTTTGTCAGAGATTAATATTGCCACTCCTGCTCTTTTTTTGAGTGTTGTTTGCTTGATATATTTTTTTCCATCCTTTGAAGTTTTAGTTTGTTTGTGTCTTTAAGTCTAAGGTGTGTCTCTTGTAGGCAGCATAAAGATGGATCGTGTTTTTTTTATCCAATCCGCCACTCTCTGTCTCTTTATCAGTGCGTTTAGTCCATTTACATTCAGCGTAATTATTGATAGGTATGAGTTTAATGCTGTCATTTTGATGTCTTTTTGTGTGTGTTGTTCACAGTATTTTTGTTCCGCTTAATTTTCTGTGCTGTTTGTCTTTATGTATTTTCTTTTCATCTTTTCATTGTAGTTCATTTTGTGTTTGCTGAGTCTTTACATTTTTCTAGTTTTGTATTTTGACTTGTAAGATTGTTAGTTTCTTTTGTGGTTATCTTAGTATTTATCCCTATTTTTCTAAGTTTATACCAGTCTTTTATTTCTTTATATTGTCTTGACTTCCTCTCTATATGAAAAATCTATGTCTACATTTTTTAAGTCCCTCTTTTTTTTTTAATGTTGTCATCTTTTACATATTGACATCTATTTCCCTATTTTCAGTGTTTTAGCTTTGATTTCCTTTCGTGACTTCCCTATCTGGGTTGATATCTGGTTGCTCTGTCCTGTGTCCTAGTCTTGGGTTGTTATCTGATGTTACTGATTTTCTAACCAGAAGACTCCCTTTAGTATTTGTTGTAATTTTGGTTTGGTTTTTGCAAATTCCCTAAACTTCTGTTTATCTGGAAATGCCCTAATTTTTCCATCATATTTGAGAGACAGTTTTGCTGGATATATAATTCTTGGCTGGCAGTTCTTTTCCTTCAAGGCTTTATATATGTCATCCCATTGCCTTCTTGCCTGCATGGTTTCTGCTGAGTAGTCCGAGCTTATTCTTATTGACTCTCCTTTGTAAATGACTTTTCATTTATCCCTAGCTGCTCTTAAAATTATCATTTTAGCTTTGGTTTTGGCAAGTTTGATTATAATATGTCTTGGTGACCCTCTGTTGGGGTTTGATGAGCATATTGGATAGATATCTTGTCATCTTTCATGATATTAGGGAAGTTTTCTGCCAACAAATCTTCAACAATTCTCTCTGTATTTTCTGTTATTCCTCTCTGCTCTGGTACTCCAGTCACTCATAGGTTATTCCTCTTGATAGAGTCCCACATAATTCTTAGGGTTTCTTCATTTTTTTAAATTCTCTTATCTGATTTTTCCTCAAATAAGTTGGTTTCAAGTGCTTTATCTTTAAGCTTACTAATTCTGACTTCAATTGCCTCAATTCTGCTCCTATAACTTTCTAATTCTGAAATTTTATTGTTAATCGTCTGGATTTCTGATTGCTGCCAGTCTATGGATTCTTGTAGACTGTTAAATTTGTCATTATGCTCTTCTCTAATCTTTTTAATTTCCTCTATTGCATGTTTTGCGTTTTGCTCAATTTCCTTCCTAATTTCTTGAAGAGTTCTGTATATTAATCTTTTGTATTCTGCCTCTGGTAATTCCAAGAAATTTTCCTCCTCTGGAAAATTTCTATATTCTTTATTTTGGGAGCTTCCTGAAGCCATCATGGATTGCCTGTTTATGTGATTTGATATTGACTTGTCTCTGAGCCATCAATAAGATATTATATTTATTTATTTTATGTTTGCTTACTGTGTCCTAGCTTCTTGTTTTGTTTTGATATGCCCAATAGGCTGCTCGAATGAGCTAGTTTGATTATTGGCATCTTGGAAGCTCTAATGTCCTGTCATCAGGTGGTTAGATCTGTTACTAGGTATGTGAGCTCAGGAGTCCGCCCACTCCTCCTGTATGGATTGGGCTCAGGTGCCCAGGCAGACAGCCACCAAGTGTATGGTGTAGGCTCTCACTTACAGTCCTAGACAGGCATGGGTGATTGGTGTAGGCACAGACATCTGGTTGCAGCAGGGGGACACACTGTGAGCAAGGCAGGGGGCTGACAGCTGCCCCTGAACGTCTAGGAGGAAGGCATGTCCCGGTTCCCTAGAGCGCATAGGTGGGTGGGTTTTGCAGCTGGAATATGAGCACCTAATGCTGTTGGCTGTAAAGACTGCGGGGCACCTCTTAGTCATGGGCCCCTATTGCAGGTTGCTAGGTGGCGTGGGTGGAGCCACGAGTCCTAAGGCCCCTGATTTGGGTAGGTGAAGACCCTGCTTAATGGGCAGAGCAGTGTCAAGTGTCAAGATCCTGCCACTTCACAGCTGAAACAGTTGAAGTTAGACTTCTGGTATATACCCTGTTGTACTGTGGTAATGAGGGCCTACGCTGTTGAGATGGGGCCCGCACAAGTCTCTGCAGGAGGAAAGGCATTCAAAGTCCTTGGATCCCTTATGCCTGTGCCTATGCAAAGGAGCTGTGCCTACCCTAGGTTCCTGGCTTAGGGGAGCCGGCAGTTTACTTTTTCCCGTTTGTTAATTTGTTCACTTTCCAAGGCAGGGAGAATGGCTCTGGGCGTGTAACGGATCCTACTTCCAGCCCAGGGGACTCTGCAATTGCTGAAGCTGGTCCAGGACCCAGTGCAGAGCAGGGAGAAGGGAGGTAAATGGGAGAGAGGTTTTTCCCTGTGGGGGGTGTTTTTGATCTGTGTGGGAGGCCGTAGGCACATACTTATTTTTCGCTGATCCAGGGATGCTTCTTACTGGTTCTGGGTGGCTGTGTAGACTCTCTGCTGCTGGGTCTCTCCCGGTGCAGAAAACGCGCCTCCCGAGCACCGCTGCTTGCCTGCCTCACCACTTACCCATGAGCTGCTCAGGCCTGAAGGGCTCAGGCTCTTGCCAGGTAAGGTCTGGCAACTCCTCACTGCTTCCAAAGTGTCTCTCACTCCCCTGCCGCTCAGTCTGTTTCCTCAACTCTGCCTTTGATGTTCAGGGCTCCCAGACTGCCATACATAATCAATTCACTTGTTTTTTTCGGGTCTTCATTGTAAGAGGGTCCACTGGAAGCATCTGACTACTCCACAATCTTGGCCCCGCCTCCCTGTTCTCAGTTTTTTGTATTATGAATTTGTGCTGCTATGAATATGTATATGTCCCCTGGTCCATGTGGGCAAGAGTTTCTCTGGAATATATACTTAGGAATGAAATTCTTTGGGATGTAAGGCATGCAGACGTTCAGCTTTACAACATAAAGCCAAATTGTTTTCCAAAATGTTGTGACAACTTACACTTCTACTAACACTGAATAGGAGCTCCCCTTGTTCCTCATCCTTGCCAAATACTTGGTGTCATCAGACTTGGTAAGTTTTGATAATTTAATGGTTTAAAATAGCTTTTCATTGTAGTTGTAATTTGTATTTTCCTAATTTCTAATGAGGTTGAGTGTCTTTTTATATGCCTATTCAGTATTCTCCTTCTGTAAAATATTTATCATTTGCCTATTTCTATACTAGGTTACTTGCATATTTCTTATTGATTTGTGAGCGTTTGTTATATATTCTGGAATACTAAATCTTTGGTGCAGTGGTTAAGAGCTCAGCTGCTAACCAAAAGGTCAGCAGTTCGAATCCACCAGCTGCTCCTTGGAAACCCTATGGGGCAGTTCTACTCTTTCCTATAGGGTTGCTGTGAGTCAGAATTGACTCAATGGCAATTTTTTTTTTATGGTATCTATTTACTACCAACTTGAGGTCAAAAAGATTCTTCTTAACTTTTCAGGTTTCATTTTCATATTAAAGTCTTCAATTTATATGAAATTGATTTTTTGGATGGTGTGAGATAAGACCCAATTTCATTTTTTCCTGTAGGGATAACTAACTATGCCAGAAACATTTCTTTCCCAGTGATTTACAATGCTACTGCTGGCTTATATCAATTTTTCATATATGTGACTTTTTGTTTGGGTCCTTTGGTGGCTTTCATTAAAGTATTAAAATTGGCTCCATAAAGGTTGTGCATATATATATATATATATATATGTATGTATACACACATGTATACATATTTTGGTCAGATTTACGTCTAGGCATCTTATATTTTTGATGCTAATGTAAGTGGCATCTTAGTTATTTCACTTTCTAACTGCTTCATGCTAAGATATAAAAATGCAATGGACTTTTCTATTTTGATGTTACTTATTGCAATGTAGACTCTTTATTATTTCTAATAATATATCTGTACATTCTTTGGTTTTTCATGTGGACAATTCTATCATCTGGAAACAACAAAAATTTTGTTTCTTCTTTCCAAGTCTTATACCATTTTTTTCCCCTTGTCCTACTGCAGTGGCTAGGATCTCCTTTACAATTCTGAATAAAAGAGGTAATAATAGGCATCCTTATCTCATTACTGATGTTAAAAGGAATGCTTCTAATATTTTGCCATCCAACAGTGATGTTTGCTTCAGGGTTTTGGAAGATATCCTTCAAGATAAGAAAATTCTCTCCCATTTTGCTGAAATTTTTTATCCTAAATGGGTGCTGAATTTTGGCAAACAATGTTTCTTCTTCTATTGAGAGGATCATATGTTTTTCTTCTTGTTAATATGATGATTGTTAAATCACCCACAGATTCTCAAGTTTTAAAATTAATTGGATTAAATGTTCAATATATTCTCTTTTTATCTCTAATATTACATATTTCTGTCCCCTTATTTTTTAAAAGCAGTTTCAGAGGGTTGCCTTTAGTCTTTTTAGTCTTTTCAAAGAACCAACATTTGACTGTTTTATCTTTATTCTCTATTTCATTTATTTCTGCTCATATTTCTGTAATCTTCTTTCTTCAAGTTTATTCTGTTTTTTTTTTTTAACCTTAAGGTGGACACAGCTTATCAAATTTCAACATCTCTTCACTGCATCCCATATGTTTTGATATATTATGTTTTCATTATTTATATTTAGTATGTTTTAATTTTCCAAGTATTTTAAAAGTATCCATTTAATTTTTTTTTTTTTTTGATGCACAGGTTATTTAGAAGTGTATATTTTACTTTCCAAATGTATAGTTTTTAAAAATATCCTTTGGCTATTGATTTCTAAGTTAATTACACTGCAGTCTATAATACAGAATGTGGTTTTGATTTGTACCTCTCTGATGGCTAATGACATTGAGCATCTTTTCACGTGTTTGGTGGCCATTTGACTATCCTCTTCGGTGAAATGTCTATTCAAGTCCTTTGCCCATTTAATGATTGGGTTATTTGTCTTCTTTATTGTTAAGTTGTCAAAGTTTTATACGTATTTTCGTTATTAGGTTCTTGTCAGACATAACGGTTTCTGAAGATACTCTCCCAGTGAATGGGTTTTAGAGTATCTAGACCACCCCACTGATGCTCCATAACTTCTTAGTTATGTTCTAAGCCATTTTCTCTGGGTAAAATAATTATGGCAGTATTTTTCAAACCTAAAGGTTGCAACATCAATTTTATGGGCCATAACAAGCACTAAAAATGAGATAGAGTACAAAACACCAGTCTTTTACATGTAGCAAAAATAAAAATTACTTCATGAAATGTTTTATTTAATTATATATTTATATGTATTAACTTGTGATATAAAATGCATTTCTTACTGTTGCTATGATTAAAAAGAAGGTTTTTAAAAAGCAATACTCTAAGGCTCATGACTTTGAGGTTTCAGTGACCCTTGGATCCATGCAACAGAGAGGACTCAAGGCTTCTTCAGGAAGACAGTCTTGGTCTCATCTGCACTGGGCCTATTTCTGCTGTGAGGCCATTGGCTTTCTGCAGCATGGCCACTGGGGCTGGTCACAGAGGTGAATATATAATAAATGGCGTATTGAGGCCCTCTGCTATGGACTCTAAGCATCCCAGCATATCCTTGCTGATTGTGCTGAACTGCAAGGCCTAACTGTCCTCTGACCCTGAGCCATTCCTGTAACTAGTCAGGTAGACAATACCAAGAAGTAGGACAGGGTACCATAGCATGACTACTGAACAACTACTTGCTTCACCTGTTAGGTCACACCATGGGACTTGGGGGCAGGACAACTGGTGCTGCCATTCTGATGCGCCTGCTGTTTGCTGTGCTGAGTACTAAACTGCCTTGCTCTCATGTGAAGAATTTTATTGTTTACTTTCACACCTAGAAAGTTGTGGCAAACCAACCCAACCTCCTTGCTTCCTTAGACATTGTGTTAAGCTGAGCTTTCTAGAGGAGCAAAACCTTATCTCAAGGAAATGGCTCATGCAGTTCCAGAGGGTGGCAAGTCCCAAATCCATGGGTCAGTCATCAGGCTGGAGGCTTCTCCTGACTTGTGTGGTTGCAGGCGCTAACGAACCCAAAATTGACAGGTCAGGTGGAAGGCTGCTGGCTCACAGCATTGGGCGGGAGCTGGGGAATCCCAAGATCTGCAGGTTAGGTGGCAGGCTTCTGGTTCATGTCCCAAGAATTGGGGGTCAGAAGATGATGAGCTGGATGTAGGATCCAGAGAGAACTTTGCCAGAACATCCAAATACATTGGATGCAGGCCACACTCCCCAAGGAAACTGATTGGCTTTTCAATTGATTGGCTTTCAACTGATTGTCTACTCACATCAGATCCCAAAATGGAGGATGATTACATAATATCTGCCAAACCACTGAGAATCATGACCTAGCCAAGTGGACACATAACCTTAACCATCACAGACACCTACTTTGAAGTCTTGTTACTCCTTGCTGTTCTCTATGTGGTTGGAGTTCTCTCCTGACAACATTCAATTAGGTACATTATGTGATAAAATAATATTATCTGTGTTTCCAGATAACATGGCCACCTGTATTCAGGCTCTTCTAGGATCACAGAAGGATCTCAATCCTTCCCCTGCTATGCTGACCTCTGAAAGCACAATGACCAGCCACTTCTAATGACTGAAAAGACAGTATAACCTTGAACTCACTGACTTTCACTATATTTAGAGAACAAATAATTACGGAAGCTTGCCTAAAAAGGACCCATTTCCTAAAATCTATTCCCAAATTATGGCCAACCCTCAGGGAAGCATGCCTCAAAACCACAGTGTTTGACGCTCATTGTTGACAACTTTTACTGAATTGTTCTTTAGGGTAACAGTATGAGGCCACACTGAGATCCTTACATGGACCAGGCATGTGGAATTCATGCATTAAACATATTTAGAGAAACCAGTTTAAATTTCTTCTAGGAAGTAGAGTTATAAATGGATATAAATGAATGAACAAACAAATTAATACAATCGAGAAATCATTCCACTATCTAGCTTTTATGATAGGGATATAAAAGAAGAGAGAAGGAATTAACATTTTCAATAACTATTATGTGCCAGGGACTTCTTTGGGGGGTGCTTACTTACACATTATCTCATATGATCCCTGTGAGGCTGACATTATTAGCTCCATTTTACAAATGAGAAAACTTTGGCAGAGAAGAAATAATTGTCATATAATAACAGCATCAGGATTCAAACTTTGGAGTGTCTAACTCTAATATCTATGTTCTTTCCAGGACACCTCACTGTTACTTTATTCAGGACATTATTTTTCCCTCTCTTCTTCAGCAGCAATCATGACAAACACCACAGAGTACGAGCCAAACTACTTCCCTCTTCCTGGCTAGGTCACTGCAATTTCTCTTATCGTAACGTGTGCTCCTGGTGCCACCTGCTGGCAATCTTGCACATCCTGATTTTTCTTTGTAAACCCCTCTGTCTGATTCCAAAAAAGGAAAGAAGCTCAAGGCAAACAACCAGCTCGGAAATCTTCCTCGAAGTTGGTAAAGCTATAAGGGAGGAATAACTCCTATCCATCTCCAGAGGCAAATCCTTTCACCTTCCAAATCCTCTCTCCTCCCTCTCAGTTTCATCCAATTTCACCTGTCTGCATATATTGAAAGAAAGTCCCATCGTCTGACTAAGGCCGGATTCTGTTCATCAGACCATCTAAATGTAAATGGTGCTCTCCTGCCAGAGAAGGGTAGTGCATGGCCCTGGCACCTAATACTGACCACCACATTGACAAACAACAAACCACTGGGTAACAAGTCCCTTGACCCAGAAGAGTCTAAGTGGCTGGCAAAGCTAGGCTTGGCCTCCTCAGACGAGGTGGGCCCAGGACAAGTCAGGTTGCCTTATGTCCTGGTCCTTTACTGTGGGCAGCCAGGACCATGAGGCGAGTCCATTCCCTTTGTCAAAGGTATCCATCCATGCTACATACAGACAGACACACACACACACACACACACACACACACACACACACACACACACACACACACAAACACACACACATCCCCTGCAAAACATAATGATTTGTCATCTGGGGTGGTTTGTTGGATTCTTGTTTTTCTTTGTTCCCCTTTTCTTGACAAGTGGGGAAAAACCCTTCCTGGGGGCTGCAGAGCTTATTTCTGACTGTTGGAAAAAAAGAAAGCAGGAACTGTTGTCACGACAATTAGGAGCTCATCAAAGACTCATTTTGCTCATCAGCCATCATTGCCCTTCGTCCCGCACCCCCGCATGTTCCTCTAATTCAATGCCTGCCTAATGAATAACTCCCAGGAACAAAAGACCCTTTCAGCCTGGCTCACATAATTATTAGAGGAGACTTGCATAACTGTGGCAGACTACTCGTGTTTTCAGGCCTGTCTCTAAATTTGGTTATTCACAACCTTTATAGCTCAATATTATTGCCTAACTGTGATCATTTTCTAATTATCCTAATAATACCTATTAAATAATTCCCATTAAATCACTTGAACTGGAGCAGCACAGGCCAGCTCAAATACAACCTAACCTAATAAACAGCGGCCATTCATTAAGCAACAGGGCAATCTCTTAAAGGGGCTGAATAGAATATTAAACTGCAAAGGAATATTATTATTGCATAAATGTTATTACAAGTTAGAGTGTATTAATTTTGATGCCTGGTTTGCAGATCTTCCATCTGCTTTCCTTTGGGGCCACTCTTCATGATTTGACTCTTTCAGTCTCCAGCCCCTTGTTTATCTGTATCTGTCACCCACACAAGGACAATCAAGGAGAACAAGGCCCATAAACTTAGCAGGGAATTAAATTACCAAGGATATAAAGGGAATGAATGGAATCCATCTTCTGGTTGGGCTGGCCCACCTTTGAAACCACAAGCTGGCTGTGTTTCTTTAGCTGATAACTCAAAATACCCTTTCTTTACATTTGGGAGTGAGGGAGATTTCCAGAGCAAGCTTAAAAAATTTGGTCTGTATTATTTAAATTTCAAGCAGTTAAGATTAGAGGGCTAATTCCTTAAAAGTGAATGTATGTACTTAACAGTATTTTGCAAAATAATATTAGATGGCATTTATTAAATGCCTACAATGCTGTGGAAACTCTGGTAGACACTTTGACCATCAATATTACTAATTCTCAAAACAATCTGGTAATGTGGGGATTGCTCTCTCCGTTTTACAGATAAGAAATCTGGGTCCAGAGAGGTTAAGTGATTTTCCCAGGACCACACAGCCTAAATGCAGCAGAATGGAATTTGAATGCAGGACTCTTGAATGCCTACAACTCATCCTTTCCCACTATGCCACACTGCTTCCCTGTGTCGTTAACAGCAGACTGAAACATGCCCTAGATTTGCTGGTTTATCCATTTCATTTCCAAAGCCCTCCTTGAAATCAGAGGATTTCAAAAGACAAGGACCTCGGCCTTCTTGATTGGGAACAAGACCGAACACCAAACAAGCACAGTTCATTCTACCCAAAGTCCCAACAGCAGCTGTGGAGATGAGCACTGCTTCTCACTCCAAGCAGGAAGAAGCAGTCGTCATTTTTGTAATGAAGCCTGCTTCTGGTGAGTGAATTTGCATTAGCTTTGCAAAGAAATACAAAGTGTATTTCAGTCAGAAAAGGAATAAATACATATTGATCATCTACTCCATTCCAGGCCCTGTGCTAGGGCTTTCATGTAGATTATTGTAGCCAAGTTCAAGCTCACCAGAAATCTAAGAAAACAGGTATGATTATCACTCCCACTTTCCAAATAAAGAAACTGAGGCACAAAGGGGGGACATCTGACTCCAGCGTTCCCCCTGCTATCCAGAGACAAACTAACGCTGGACTAATGAAGCATGGGGCGGGGGCTGTGGTGGTTCAGTGGTAGAATTCTCACCTTCCACGCAAGAGACCTGGGTTTGATTCCCAGCCAATGCACCTCAGGTGCAGCCACCACCCATTTGTCAGTGGAGGCGTATGTGTTGTTACCATGCTGAACAGGTTTCAGTGGAGCTTCCAGACTAAGATGGACTAGGAAGAAAGTCCTGGTGATCTACTCCTGAAAAATCAGCCAATGAAAAACCCTATGGATCACAACGGTCCAATCCTGTTGTCCGTGGAGTTGCCATGAGTAGGGGGCTGACTCAAAGGCAGCTAATAACAACAACAACGAAGTGTGAATCAGGGTCCTTCACTTGCATGGGTTCCTTGCAAGGCTATGGGAAAAGCCCTCACAATTTTGCATGCATGACTTTGTATGAGCTTCAGGCCTCGCAAAATCCAGATCTCCCACTGCTGGTATCACGACTGATCTCAAATAAATGAACTTTTAAAATAATTTAAATCTTAGCCTTTCACTATGCTATTTAATAAATAACATGTTATTTACATTATTGCAGACAAAGATATGCGCTTTCACTGTTTGGTTTTTCATATTTTATTTCAAAAACATGCAGGAGGCTAAAGGCCTCACATTACAAAACTAAAGAGACAACACCCCCAGCAAACTCTAAGGGGCTCTCTTGTCACACTGCAGCAGGAGGGTTTCAGAAAAACGTAGATTTCTTTAAGTCACTCCTCACCTCAACATTTTTTAAGTCATTTCATGTTTTTTCACATTTGGCCTTTGCAGGTGCTGTGCCCTCATCATTCATTGGCTAGCTCCTCTTCTTCCTCTGGGTTTCAGCTTATATGTCACTGCCTCCAGGAAGCCTACCCTGACTTCCCTCCCTCTCCTGCCTGCAAGCTCAGTTAGGAACCTGTGGCATCAGCTCCCATCACAACACTCATTACACTGTAATGTGGTTTATTCATTTACATGTCTGTAGCCACCACTGGTCTCTAAGCCTCTTCCAGGCAGAAACCGTGTTGTACTCATTATTACAGACCAAATGTCTTAAAGTTCTACATTTAGCAGATCCTCATCAAATAGATCTGTTTGAATCTAAGAATATGAAGCTATCATGGAAGAGTTACCAGTTACTGCTTTACCTTATGCCAAGCAGTGTGCTAATTTAAGCGTTTTTTTTTTTTTTTTCTTCTTCTTTAATTCTTGTATGAATGCTACAAGGTAGCCAACGTATCATCCCTGTTTTGGATGACAAAACCAAAGTTCAGAAAGGTTTATAATGTGACTGGTCCTAGGTCACACAGCTTGGACTTGGACTTGGACTTTAAATGCGGGCTTTGAATCACTACCAACATGCTTGAATGCCCAAATATTTCTCCTGAATTTATCTTAATCCCTGAATTACAAAGAACACTTACACTAGCAGAAGAGAGGAGGGTAAATCAGAAACTCAGTTACAAGACCCACAGACCAACCAATATCCCAGGGAATTTCAAATCCACCAGTTGGATTTTTAAAGTCTGAAGCAGTTGTGGATTTAGCACCACGTGTCCTGGTGGCGCAATGGTTAAGAGCTCGACTGCTAACCGAAAGGTCAGCAGTTAAAATCCACTGGCTGCTCCTTGGAAACCGTGAAGATTTACAGCCTTGGAAACACTACGGGGCAGTTCTACTCTGTCCTATAGGGTCGCTATCAGTTGGAATCGACTTGAAGGCAACGGGTTTTGGTTTTGGTCCACACTGACAGATCCATAACCTGTAACAGGTCTCATTATTTTCCCCAGATAATTCCAAAACCAAACCAAATCTGTTGCCGTTGAGTCGATTCCAACTCAGTGACCCTACAGGACAGAGGAGAACTACCCCATAGGGTTTCCAAGGCTGTAAATCTTTATGGAAGCAGACTGCCACATCTTTCTCCTGGAGTAGCAGCTGGTGGGTTTGAACTGTGAACCTTTCGGTTTGCAGCCGAATGTTGAACCACTGCGCCACCAGGGTTCCTGCAGTACTATCGTACCACAGAATTCAGCCCCAATCCCCACTGCTCTGGTCCACTCAGATGCCTACCTGCTTCTCCTCTCAGGGCTTTCTCCAGCCTCACACCCTGGATCTCGAACGCCCTCTGCCGCTCCTCCACCTCTTCCAGTTGCCTCTGGATGGCCTGCAATACCAGGATCATGGGTCACATAGGGACTCTTGACGTGCAGAGTTACAGGAGGGGGCCAACTCTGCCACTTACTCTCCAAGGGGAAACGGCCCTGTCCATTGCCATTTTACCTCCTTGGTTAACCAGGCAATGCCCTCTGAATTCCCAAACAACCAGATCTTGACATTTTCCTTTTTTGCTATGGAAATGCAAAGCAAGGAATTTGTGTGTATGTTCAATCTGCCCTCAGGTAGAGGTTAACATAGTCCCCATTGACAAGGCCAACTGCACAGAAGTCCTCTGTGGCAGAAGATGCTGGGCTAGGTGAGCAGTCCTCAGGGTTTCTATACCTAATGGCTCTGAGACTCTGGAGACCACAGCCTCTGACTGCAGTCATGATGTAATAACTAGAGCTGCAGCCACCTCACAGAGTGGGGCAAGGGCACTGGGGGCAAACACAGAGCCTACTCCCATTCCATTTTCCCAAGAAGAACCACTAGACACCTTCCAAGAAGCTGGCCTGGAGCAGGAGCCCCAGGGCCAACTCCTGGGGCTTGGTGTTCCTTTCTCAGGCTGTCTTGCTCCCCCACAGCTACAAACTCTACATATCCTTTAACTGCACCACTGGGCTAATGCCCAGGGTTCTTCTACGGTGGAAGGGTACTGTGGCTTTGTTACTAGCAGGCTATTAAGACAATACACAAGCCATTTAGTCCATTAAGAGACAACCTCACACCTGCCTGAGACTCACCACAGGCACCGAACTAAGGATCATGACTGGGTTTGCATTTATACATTTATTTTTCCTACTAGCTACTTCTCTTGTGTATATTAGTAAAGAAAATCAGGGGGAAAATCTTTCCTATATAAATTTTGTCAATCTCCATCATTTTTTTTCTCTGCTTTCAAACACCATGCTGCCAAGAGGCACATCTCTTGGCACACTAACTCTGCACCTGGCAGAACGGGTATATTAGAAGAACTGTCAGCAGTTTGGGCATGCAGAACACATGTGTGCTTCCTCCTTTACCTTACTTCAGCTCTTCCCTCTTCACTCCACATTTCTAAGCCCCCTTGAGTCAGGGGTGCAAGAGCCAAAGAACCTCCAACCCTATGAAGACATCCAAGCAGGGACAGGATCTGAGCAGCCACCCAGCTCCTCTTGTCCTAGCTTACGGTGTTTAAGCCCCAAATGTGAAATTGGAAATAGATGCGAATTCTATCTAAATCACTTGTAATTTCATGCCCTCTTCCTCTCAATCTCACTTATGAAGACAATTAGATATCTATAAATTCATCTCTTGCTGTCAATGTGCAGAATTTCTAAAGAAAAGGAAACATTTAAATGACTTTATTACTGATTACTGTGCAGTTACGGCTATGTGGTCATTCTTTAGAAACCAAGGATGAAAGTCATCTCAAAGACTAATAAGGGCCATTATGAAGGCCAGCAGATTAGGACTCAAAAGGCCATCTTGGTTCTTCTGTGATCACCGCCTACTGTTTGGATTGAAAATACATGGCTAGGACATTGCTGAGTTTGCCAATATGTGTCATAAAGACTCATCTTGTTCGTAGAAGGAAAAGTCGAAATGATTCATGGAAACTTGTTTTAGGAAACTGAGAGTGGACAGAGGTGAGTTTATGGGAATTTTCCTGTCTACTAGGTGAAAAGGGTGGCTGTTAAGTCAGTTACTATGAAGGGGAAAGGCGGCTGGATTCAATGACTTCCATCTTGTCAGAAACAATGTACAGGATTACAGGGCTAGATAAAGGGAATACCTGGAGACAGGGATACAGGGTACTCATTGGATTAATATGGGTAGTCATTCTAAGTTCTTATGCCATTAAACCCAACTTTTCTTCAAGACTTGGTTTTGTGTCCTCAGAGAGATGGAGATTGCTCTCAGAATCTATATTGTCTATGTTGGAATACTGGATACGTATGTTTTAAATGAATCTTGGGGTGAAGCCCCTCGTACTTGTCCATTAAGCAAAGACATTGTCAGGAAGTTGGTAGAAGGGGTGTGTCCTCACAGAGGACAAAACTAGGGTCACTGTTTCGCAGCAGCCAGGGCTCAGGATGATTCCCAAGGCCGTTGTGTTGGTTCTTGTTCCAGCCTCACTTTGCAGGACATAGATCTGCAGATAGAAACGTGGCTGGGAGCGGGCCAGCTTAACACCTGGGCGCAGGGTCCCACCAGTGATCGTACAGGGGACTTCAGAATGGCCACAAAGCTGACCCATCAGAGAAGTTAGACTGACCTTGTTCTATCCCTCCTCCCCTGCAACACAAACTTGCAAAGCATTTTCAGACCTAGATTTCCAGGATCCCAAACCTCAGGTCTACTCACTGGACTCAAGTTTGTTTTCTGACCTGAGCTTTATGAAGTCTTTTCAACTCTTCTTGCTTAATTAGTTGCTTTGTTGCTTTTTCCAGTTTCTTTTGTCTTCTAAGTGTCTTCCTCTCCTGTGAAAATCAGCAGAGAAGAAAAAGAAAAAGATGTATCAGAAAAATGAGGTTGAAATTTACCAAAAACTGTCATGGACTTGTGTACTCTTTTGTCAGTGCTTCCTAGCCACTGCTTAGCTTCTAGAGTGGTGCTGCCCAACAGAGTCTCCCACAATAACAGAAATAGTCAATACATGTACTGTCTGAAATACGGAAGTCACTGGCCACATGTGGCTATTGGGTGCTTGAAGTGAAGGTGGTGTGAATAAGAAATTGAATTTTACATTTGATTTAATTTTAATTAATTTAAATGTAAATTCAAATAGCCACATGTGGCTACTAGCTACCATATTGGAAAATGGTAAGAGACCCAAGCAGGCTAGTCTCCTATGTCTAGCCATATGTCAACCAATGGCTAGTAGATACTATAGTGGGAAGCTGGTATGTTTGTGAAGTGGTATATATGTAGGTGTGTAGGCAAGAGTGGATTTATAGAGCACTGGCCTGATTTAGTTGAAGGAAGGAATAATATACGACTTACACTTTACATGGGTGCTACCATAAAGTCCAGGGGTGATGAGTCTGGGACACACACACGCATATACCCACACAAGTAGACCACATAAAAGCCAGTCAACAACCTTACATAGTCCTTAGGTTGAGTCTATACTACCTAATAGACCTGGAATAGAGGAACATATCTAAATAATACAAACTACGAGTGTTTCCTGGCTTGAGGGGGGCATAAGATTACTTCCTTTCCCTACTTCACGTTATTTGTACAAATATAGCATTAATGTCACTTTGTGTGTGCCTGGACTTGTAGAAAAGAAAAAAAGAGCATTCAAAATAGATGCATATAAAATAAATGTGTAGATCTTGATGGTGTCACTTCCAGATTTTAGGCACCAGAGAAAGGAGAAGTCATCGGGTGGCCAGTTCAACATAGTGGAAGGTTCAGGAACCTTTTGATTGGGGAAGTTGTGGAGAGTCATGGTTGAGCCCTGGGCCCAGCTGAGCTGCTCGGGTTTTGGCATGTCACACAACTCACTGAACTTCAGTGAACTCTTTGGAGCAATGAGAATGATTTAATGTCTCCTTTGTAGAAATGTAATAAGGATTAAATGAGACAATGCTGGTCGAGCCCTTCACAGAATGCTTGAAAGAGATATAGAAAAAATACTCAGTAAATGTTAGCATGATTATTATCATTTTTTACTAAACCTTTTCCTCATATATTTGAGTGTGTGTGTGTGTGTGTGTGTGTGTAGGAGTATACACCTGTTGCCACTGAATCAATTCCGACTCTACAGGACAGAGTAGAACTACCCCATAGGGTTTCCAAGAAGTGGCTGGTGGATTTGAACTGCTGATCTTTTGGTTAGCAGCTGAGCTTTTAATCTCTGTGCCACCAGGGATCCTATAATAGACATACATATATGTTTATATGTAAACAGGGCTTTGAACAAGTTCAAACCCCTGCTGAGAATTTGCATTTCTAACAAGTCCCCAAAAAGTTATATATAAGAATCACCTGGGGATCTTGTTAAACTGTAGATTCTGATTTAGTATATCTGGGGTGGAGATGCAAATTCTGAGCAGGGAACTTGTTAGAAATGCAAATTCTCAGTAGGGGTTCAAATAAAGCCTTGTATGTAAAATGTGTTCAGACTGGGCTCGTTTTACTATTTGTTTGCCTTCTCTGAGCGCACATGTCCATTTTCTACACATTAGGATGAGAATTAGAGCATGCTAGAGATTTCTTTTAACACAGGTAGAAACATATATGGACTTAAAAAATAGTTACAGCTAGCCTGGTGCCTGGGAATTCAATACCTGTGGTTAAACTGAAATGTCTGCCAATTAAAAGGGTCATAAATTTACGAGTAGAGAATAGAGACATAATAGGCTGGACCCCAGGTACACTAGAGGGATCAGCCTCATAACAGAGATTGTGCCTTAAAAGCACTGTGGTTCGCAGGGCTTTACCAATCCTTGTCATTCTGTCACCCTTGCCATGGACAGGGGTGGAGAGACCATCAGAGCTCTTAGGAAAAATTCTGTTCTGAGGCTTTAGAAGCTCTGGAGATCATCAGAGAAAACATTTGTTTGAGAGATGATTTTTTTTTTTTTTTTTAATAGAATTCTCCTTAGGGTCTAGAGCCCTGAGAATCTTCTTCATCCTTGGGAGGAAATTTTGGGTCTCAGAACTCAAGCTTATTTTGTAGCATATCATCTCTCTTTTTAGGGGAAGACTTCTAGATAGACTGTCAACCCATTTGAACAGAAGCTCCGGGCTTTTTGGATGGGGGACCCCACAATTAGGCAGTCAGGACCTTTTGGGAAAGGGTTTGGGAAGGGAAGATCAAAGAAAGCCGCTGTTCAGAGACAGTCTCACCCAATCTATATGAACAGTCAGTCTATTTAACAAATATCTCTTGAGCTTCTATTATAGCAACCTACGTCCCAGCATTTATCGAGTGCTATGTGTCAGACACCATGCTAATGACTTTAAAAGAGCCCTGGTGGCCCAATGGTTAAGTGCCCAGCTGCTAACTGAAAAGGTTGGCAGTTCGAACCCACCCAATGGCTCTGTGGAAGAAAGACCTGGCGATCTGCTTCTGTAAGAATTACAACCTAGACAACCCTGTGGGGCAGTTTTACTCTGTCACATGGGGGTTGCTATGAGTTGAAAATCAACTTAACAACAACATGTTGTGACTTTACATGCACTATCTCATTTATTTCTCAATTACATTCATTTTACAGATAAGTAAATCAAAGCTCAGAGAGCTTAAATAATTTTCCCAAGACTAGCATAGCTAGTAAGTGGCAGAACCAGGATTTAAACCCAGGTAGCCTGACTCCAGTATTCACTTCTCATTCAAGTCTATGCCATCCTTTCCTTGTGCCAAATACTGTTCAGGCACATCTAGGACCCCTGCTCTAGAGTGAGTCCTATAGAAAAGAAATGTCAGTTTTTTCCCAAATAAAGACTATTAATACAGTTTCAAAGGTAGGGGGTACTTGACAGCATCCCACAGTTTTAGCGCTTTCCAGCAGCAAAACTGTCAAACTTGGCTGCTCCAGCAGAAGCTGGCAAAACAGAATCTATAGCTGAAAACAAAGCCACACATTGCCTTTTATTAAAAGGTATTGACATAGAAAAGAAGGATGATTTACGATGTGCCTGGCACAGTTCTAACATTCTCAATGACGGTGATGACGGTACAGACAGGGAAGGAAAGAGGTTAAAGACTAAGGAAGAAAAAGCTAAAGTAAAGACAAGGGAGAAATCTGGCGGCCCCAAGGACAATCCGTCTGTTTCTGCCTGACTCCATCTCTTTGATCCAGGTGTGGGTTTGGGAAGAGAGGCAGTGGCGGGGAGGGGCAAAGCAAAGGGAAAGGCAGAGAGGATATATCCTGGCTCCAATTTCCTGGTCAAAGGTTTATTTGAACTGATGTGGGCTCTGTGCCAGGTAGCTGGGGACACACCTGCATGGGATGGAAGAGACAAAGAAACCAGAGGACAAAGAACTCTCCTTGTTCCTATGTGTGAGCCCTTGGGAAGTCATAAAGAATAATCTTTTTGCCAGCTTCCCACCCTGTAAGAGTGGGCCAGGTCAGGAGCAGGTGAAATGCCCTTCTTTACCACCCAAAGGCTCCAGTGTTCCTGTCTCTGTTCTGGGCCAGCAGGAGAACGAGGAGCTATTTGCAAAGTTGGCCCTGGATATCACAGTCTTGCTACTACAGTGTGTCTGGGCCCCTCTATTCTTTCATTCTCCATGAGTGTCCAGACAGCTGAGGCTGAGGCCCCTATTTCATTTGAATATAGCATTAATTAAGGGCCATCCACTCGAGGGGACGAGAGGGCCAGTAGGGAAACCGCAGAAATCAACAGAGGACAAAGAATTCATTTGTGTTGAGTATTGAACTAATCAGAGATGTCCACAGTTAGAAATTTAAATTCATACGTATTCTCTCTTACACACATACACGGTTTTAAATCCTCTCTCTCTCACACACACACACTCAGGCCATGTCCCAGCCTCTCCTGACTGACTCCAGGCTGGGCCACGGGGAGTGGGAACCCTTGAGTGACTTGACGCCAAAGCTCCAAGTGCCAGATATGGAAAAGTTGAGTCTAAGTAAATAAATCTGGTCCTTCCCAGATCCTCATTGATCCAACAAATAAACATTGCCAGAGCAGTGAACCATTTCTCTGTCCACTGGGGGAAATCTTTCAGGTCCAGCCATTTACTCCTCAGTTCCACTGCAAGACTCCAGCCCCAGTGGAGAAAGAAAATACCAGTGGGACTCGGTTGTGGGATGCGTGTCTCTGTGTGTGTGACGTACAGACACATTTACAAACATATACCTATGCTTGTATTTTTTTATATATGGGTATGAGAGTTGTGTAAAGTGTTCTCCAGAAATATGAATGTTCACTAAGCAAAGAGGAGAACTGTGGTCCCCATGGCTGGGGATGTCCCCACAGTCGGGACCCTCCAAGTATCCATGTGTAGATGCAACTGCATGGTTCATTTAACAGTTCTGATTAGAATAAACATAACATTTTCCATGCAATCTGTCTCTAGTGCTTCTTAAATGAAGCTGTGCTTCCCCCAGGGAAATATGCATCTGCTTGTTATAATTTTTTCAATGGTTTGCTCTTTGGACTACATATTAAACCTACTTTAAGAGCTGCAGTCACCAAACGGTTTCAAGTGAATATGTCTGAGTTTTTTTCTTCCCAATCTGAGTCTCTTAGAAAGACAAGCTTCTAAAAGTTCAAGAAAAAATAGATAATGCTTGGGATGTTCCAGATAACAAGAAGGACTGTTGTCAGATGCAATGAGACATGATCCCCCTAACGAAACCACCGCAGCTGGAGCCCACATTGGGTCTGAAATCTGGATGGTGAATGGCCCCCTCAAGCCAAGGACCTCTTTGCTTTGCCAAGTGCTGTTACCTTTGACTGCAAGGAAGGCTGGGGATCAAATTCTTCATCTGCAGAGGAGGAGGTGGAGGAAGAGAGGGAGGAGTCAGTCTCTGTCACCTGTGCTTGATTGGGGATGTGCTTGGGCCCTGAAATGGGAACAGAAGAACTCACCGAACTGCTAGCTTCGTTCCTTGCTTCATAAGCCAAAGCTGCCTCTCCCTGCTCCCCACTTGCCCCCCCCCCACTTCCTCACTGCCCACCCCTCACTGCACCTGCCGTGAGCATGAGAAAGCAGTACCTAAGGGCGACTGGAAATTTGGCTCTCCACGTTAATTACATTTCTGGGTCCCTGCCAAGAGCTTTGCAGCTCTCTTTTCATATTAGGGGAAAAAAAAAAAAAACCAAGGTATTATGCAGAAATCAATTAATTCCTTAAACACCATTTATATGGTGTGTCGCTTAGAATGCATTCAGAGATGAAATCTATTATTAAAATGCATGTCTGAAGTTAGCTGAGTTACCTAAATGCTTGTGTAAGGTTTGCTCTGCAGAGTAATTGAATGCAAAAAAGTCGGAGCCAGCTCTTAAACAAATCGCCCTTCTGCGGCTCACAGCATCTGGCACCCATTTTTACTACATGACATCTGCTCAGTGTAAAAGAGCTGGCGTCAGAATGTCTGGTCATAGAAAAAAAATCCCAAATGTAATCAGAAGCAAAAGGACTTTAAGCCTAAGGTTTTATCACATAGTCTCATGCAACATAAATATTTCATTAATTATGGCTAAACAAATGCCACTTTTATTTTCCCAACTTGCAGATATTATCACATCATCGAAGTGATGATTCAAATGCCAGGAAAGGCAGTTTAAGATAGGGGTGGCTCAACAATGCAGGGCCCAAGGGAGAACTGGAGTCGAGGGAAAATGCCAATCTCCGAACAAGAGAGGCGGGTGGTCCAACCAGCACAGTGCCCATGTCAACCAGAACCTCTCTGTGAATTGGCTGGGGACCATGTGTGATAAGGTCTTCCAGGGGCCGCAGGAGGCTTTTATTCATCTCAGCAAGAACATCTGCCCCTACACATCAACCCAATGCAGAGTTAATGATTAATATCTGGATTAACCCACTCTGGACACTGAAAATCAGAACGGGCTAGGACTCCATGATAGGATATTTAGCAATCTTTATTCTGCGTGGAAGCTTATATCTGAATGGAAATATGTGTTGTGGGATGGAGGGTGAAGCAGGCCAGAAGAAGAAGCAATTCTAAAATTCTCTCCAACCTGTTTTCTCCTCCCCATAATTTTCAACTATTTACCCAAGTGGGAGAGCCCAAGTTTTAAAAAATAAGGGTAATTTTAACCTCCAGGAGCACATTTACATATGTTGTTATTCAAAGCAAAATAACACAAGACATCTATATAATAACACAGCATCTCTGGAGAGGGAGTTCACCGTTTTCCACTTTAATTTGCCAGATGGAAAAGCTCAGGTAAAGATAGGACCAGAGAACAGCATAATAATGGGAGGACATCTTGTTAGTGGTAAGCTGAGAGTGTTTTCCCAGCTCCAGTCACTAAATTACCACTAAGTAATTTAGTCACTAGAGTCCCTGGGTGGTGCTAAGAGTTAACATACTCAACTGCTAACTGAAAGTTTGGAGGTTCAAGTCCACACAGAGGCTCATAAGGACAAAAGGCCAAGTGATCTACTTCTAAAATATCAGTCATTGAAAATCCTATGGAGCACAGTTCTACTCTAACACTTAAGGGATCACCATGAATTGGAATTGACTGGACGGCAACTGGTAAAATTTAGTCACTGAGTATTCATTTCTTAGTCGCTTAAGATTTAAGAACTAACTTTACCTCCCTGATTTTCTGGGGATCATGATTTCTACCTTGCAGAATTGTTGTGGTAGGGTAAAGATGATCAATGTAAAGTACCTAGCACAGTGCCTGGTATACTGGAAGTGTTTAATAAATGTTGCTGTCATTATCACCACCATTTTCATCTTTATCATCAGCATTGATCCAAATTAACAATATTGCAATTTTTTTTCAGAAAGCAGAGTTATTAGCAAAATTTCATAATTAACCTCCATTTTATAGAACAATAATCTAAAGCTGATACTTTTTCTAATGATCTCAAGAACAAATCTAATATTTACATTGAGTTTTATTTTGAAATAGAGGAGAAAATGCTCCCAAATATAATGTACTTCTGAAACTTCATGCAAGAAAGAGGTTAAAATAGTTGTCTCTGAGTTTCTTCCCCTTTACCGTCTCCATTGTGGAACCATGAGCCACAGTCCACTTTTCATTTGCAAAATTTAAAAAAACTTCACAGGGTTCTTCTACTCTGGCCATGCTGGGGTGACTGATACTGGAATTTATCTCTCAAAGCAAAGAACTAGAAAGCTGGACAAAATATATGAAGCAGCTGTTTCCAGATATTGGACTACAAGCAGTGCAGAACTGTGATAAAGGAAACAACAAAAGCATATGAGGTAAGCACTACAGTCACCCCAGCTTTCTGCCTAGAGGCACTTTGCAGATCAGTGTAGGGAGGACTAACCCAAACAGAGCACAGCAGATTCACTGGGTCAAGGAGATAGAGATCAGAGTTTGGGGAGGCAGCTAGAATTTGTGTGGCAGAGTACAGAAGAGGACAAGTTTATGCAGAAAAAGAAATCTAGCAATACATATAGGAGTCCCCTTGAGCCTATTTCTTAATAGTAAACTATACTATCCATAGAATGAAACTCCTTGATGATGGACAAATAGCTGCTGGGGAGTTGTAGACTAAATAATCTCCAAAGATTTTACAGGACTTGGAGATGTTGAAGTTCTATTCAATCAGGAGATGTTGAAGTTCTATTCAATCAGTGTAAAATAAACATTGGAGGCACTGGGAAAGACCACAAAAGAGTCACACTTCAGTAGTAGGGATAAATTAACCCCAGAGTAAAGGGTGTTCTAGACCCACCTGAATAAAACTTAAAAGCAAGCCTTGAAAGGAACAAAGTAACCTGCAAGTTACTTTACTGACTGCCAAATATTCTTTGCCACCTTTTAAACATTATTTAAATGAAGAAACAAAGTCCAGACACTCTAAGATGTAATGTTCACAAGTCTAGCAGTTAGTAAATAATTAATAGACTAACATCTTTAAGCCTGACTTGCAAAAAAGCAGAACAAAGAGTCTAGTAATCAAGAGAAAAATCAGTCAATAAAAACAGATCCAGAAATGACAGAAACAGTAGGATTAGCAGATAAGGATTTAAAAATAGCTCTTCTAAATATGCTTAAGAATTTAAAAAGAAAACATTAACATAATAAGGACAGAGTAAAAGATATAAAAAAGAACCAAATGGAACTCATAAAGATGAAATATATGATATCTGAAATGAAAATTGCACTGGATCAGCTTATCAGCAGATTTAACAATGTAGAAGGAAAAAAAAAATCAATAAAATTAAAAAACAAAAATAGGCCCTATCCAAAATGAAGTATAGAAAGAAAAAAGAGTGAAAAAAATTAACGCAGCCTCAGTGACCTGTGGGACAACATCGAGTGGTCTAAATACATGTGATTGAAGTGCCAGAAAGAGAGGGGAAGACAGGAAAAGAAAAGGTAGTTGAAGTAATAATTGCTGACAATCATCCAAATCCAGTGAAACTATATACTCATAAATCCAAAAAGCTCAACAAACCATAAGCAGGATAAGCATAAACAAAATCACAGCAAGACTCATGATAATCAAATTGCTGAAAATCAGAGATATATAGAGAATCTTAAAATCAGACAAAGAAAAATGATACATAACATACAGAGGCAAATTAGAGAGAAAGGAAAATTGATTTACAGAAAATCCTGAATTACCTTCAAAATGCATTCTCACCTACTACCATAAACAAAAATAATAACATAACAGCAAACTTAGGATCAGACAAATCTGTGTACAAATTATTACTGCTTCACTGCTAATGATATTTGACAAGTCATTTTGATTTTTCTGAGTGGCAATTTCCCCATTTCTGAATTGAGAATATACCTCCTACAGTAAGCATGAGATTAATTGTATGTAATTTGAGAGCTCAGAATCTGCCACGTAGTAGTGGTCATTGGCAAATGTTTTCTTTGCTTCCAGCTATAACGGAATATTTGTCAGACAAAAAAGGATAAACATTATATGATCCCACTGATATGAAATGTCTAGAATAGACAAATGCATAGAGACAAGAGTTTATTAGTGGTTAACAGGAATGGGGGTGGGGGAATGGCAAGCTATTGCTTAAGGGGTACTGAGTTTCTGTTTGGAGTGATGGAAAACTTTAGTTGTGAGAGCAGTGATGGTTGTATCACATGGCAATACAATTAATGTCACTGAATCGTACACTTAAAATGGCAATTTTTTGTCATATACATTTTTATCACAATGAAATAATAAAAAAAAAAAAGTGGGGGAGAAGGAGCAGAAGGGGCTTCTGGTCAATCTTTTGCTGTAAGTAAATACAGGTTTCTAGCCCATTCCCTCAATGACCTGAAAAGTCTTTTGGGCACAGTGATGTATTTCCTGGGGAAAATTTCCCCCAAAAGATTGTACTCTCCAAACCCACTGCTTTACATAAACAGGAATGAAGTGTGGGAAAATAAAAACATTCCAAACAGGGAGGAAAAAAAAAACAAAAACAAAAAAAACAATGCCATTTACATATAGCATCAAAAAAATATGAACTACTTGTGGAAATAAAGCTTTTTGATTGAGGTACCAAAGAAGGAAAATAATTTTTTTACTTGAAAACTAAATGTAGGATCACATTTTGTTTAAAGCAATCAAACAAGCGTCAGCAACAAAAAAGAAACTGTGTGAGTGTTGAACTAAACCGTCTCTAAGGATAATAACGAGTAAAACAAAGTGGAAGATGTCTGCTTATTAATCTAATGATCATAACAAACTGCCCAGCATGAACTGTAGTCTTTTATTAGGAAAGAGCCACTTACTTGAGTTTCCTGCAGGAGGAGGGTGGCCCACTTGCCCCAGGGATGTGTTACTGAGAGGCTGCACCAGCTTCTCCAGGGAGTGGGCATTGTCCACAGGCAGTACCTTCCCCTTGCGGCTGCTAAGGAGGTCCTTGACGTCTGTTCTTTGTTTGGATTCTTGGAGGAAACTCTCAAAAGATTTGTCTTTGAGTCTCAGGGAGGAAAAGAAGGGGAGTCTTCTGTTTGGTACCCTAGAAGCATGTGGCAAAGTCTCTTGCAAACTCACTTTCTCTAGGAGGGTGGGGACGTCTTCTATCTTGCTGCAGGGTGGGGACACAAGCTCAGGAAAGATCTTGGTTGAATGGTTGGGCAAACTATGGGTGCAGACGGCAGGGTCAGGAGGGCTAAGGTCTGAGGGCTGGGAAGCCTTGGCAGTAAGGGCTCCCAGAGAGAAGAAGGAGGAGGCCCTTCTTGTCATGTCTCTCCCTTGGGACTGTTGGTCCCAGTCTTTATTGTAATTGGTTTTCTGCAAGCTGAATGAACGAGTACAAGCGTGTGGCTGGCTGGTGGGCAAAATCTTTGATTTGGGCTTAGCCCAGATCTTCTTCCCACCTTCAGAATTGGGCAGGAGGGGCTCCAAGGACCTTCGGATTGCATTTGCTATGAGCCACAGGGGGGACTTGGGTGGAGACACACTTGGTTCTCCTAAAGCCTGTTCAACCAGGGTCCCCACCTTCTCCCGAGTGCTTTTGTGTGACGACAGTGTCTCTTTAGTTGCCTGAGGAAGTGTCAAGGGGCAGACTGGTTTCAGGACACTATTTCCTCTATTATTCTCAGAACTTTTCTGGGAAGGTTGCTCCCCAACGTCAAACTGAAAACCTGCTGAGATAGCATCACTCCAATCCAGGAACTTGGTCTTCTGCTCCTGGGTGAGGACTAACTTCTTTAAGCCTGACTTTTTCTCCTCTGTCATCTCTAACCCTCCTTCTCCTCTCCTGGGTCCAGTACTCCTTTCTCTTGTGTCCTTTCCAGCCTTGAGAGATAGATGTTTGTCTGTCAAACAGCTGTCCTTCCTTCCAAAGGGCTGTGGACCTCTCTGGATGCTTCTAGAGTCCCCAAAAGAAGCCTCCACTTCTTGACACTCATCAGAACCTATCATTCCAGGGCTGTGTGGCCTGGGGCTTGTGAGGCCATCTTCACCAGGACTCACGAGGCAGTATTCTGCCTGCCCTAGGACTTCGTGATGAGGCAGGTCCAGGGGAATTTCCTTGGGTGCTCCTTGGGCTCTGGTTTGCCCCAAAAAGATTGTTCTGGAGGGACTGAAATGATCTCTTGAGACTTGTGAGGGGTGGCTGTAAGCTGTTACCTAGAGGAGATGGGCAAAAATAGCAGTTATTTGAAAATACCCATAATTATTTATATGGGGGAGGCAAATCTCAGTTCACATCCCCCTTCCTTACCCTCTCCTCTTAACAACTCCCTCTTCAGATTTCAGATACCAAAAGAATTCTGTCTAGGATGATTTCAAAGAGCTACTCTTTGTTCTAAGTGGCTGCCTTGGGATCTGCGTGGAGCCTTGACGTCATTACTGATCAAAGGCTTTTCCAAGTCCTGGGCTAGGTGGGTAGAAAGCCAGAAGGGAAGGTGAAGCATTGAACCTCCTCTTGACAAGTTCCCGGGCCTATGTGGGTAGGGCTGGTGCAGCCTTCGTGGGTCACCAGACACAAAGGGGAGAACAAGACACCCTGTAGCTTACTTAGCCATGGTCCCAATTAATTTCTACACATTCCTCCAACAACAAAGACACAAAGGCTTCTTGCTTGGACACTATTAAGGGCTAGAGCTGTTGTTGGTAGAAGGGGGGCCTTTATGACTTCCAATACCCTGCCACACCTGAATTACACCTTGCACCACTGAGAAAGTAGCCACTTCCAGTGTGAACAAAAAATATAGCTGGACTCTAGGAAGAGTGGCTGTGCCCTGTGAAGAGCTCTGGTGCTCAAGACGGAGATCACTAGGACGTGAACTTAATAAGAACATGAACTTTTTCTCTCTTGTGAACTCTATAGAGCCAAGAGCAGGGTTTGCCAGGCAATAGAAGCTGAATAATTACACATTGAAAGAATGAGTCCAGCCTTGTATATCTCAGTGATGTCATTTTCTATTTAAGGGTGATATTGCTTCCAAGGTTCTACAGATGCTATCAAAGGCACCCTCACTCTGTGCCTGCCATCCTTCAGCTAATGAGCTCCTCAATGCCCTGTGTGAGTTCCTTAAGGGCAAAGTATATGTCCCAGCATCACTGCATCCCACGGTCCAGCTCAGTATCTGGCACAAAGTCAATATCCCTAAGCTTTGCCGAGTGAGTGAGTGAGCGACTGTGCCCTTAGGAGGGGCTGAGAAGGAGCAGGATGAACCTTCACAAAAGCACAAGTGAAGAAGTCCTGGGTGGAACCTTGACAGAACATCTCTCTGGCCCTGGCTTTGCACTTGGGATGACCTAAAAGCGCTTAGAATCCAGAGTTCAGTGTGGAAGGTAGGAAGAGTACAGGCAGCTCACCCTTCCTGTGACTGTGCGGGGCCATTAGTGCCACTTACCTGAGGTGAGGAAGAAACATTGGAAGTACTGCTTGCAATGCTGGCTGAAGCAGAAAATGATGAGGAAGATGACGATGAAGAGGGAGAAAGAGAAGTTTCCTCTGGAGGTAAGACAGTTCTTTTGTTGTTCACTGGTGTCAAATCTGAGAAGGAAAGAACACGTTCTCCATTACAGAGCTGTTATTACCTTATTCTATCATAAAACAAGAGGTTTTAAGTGAAGCTCCAATTCTTTAAACAGAGCCAGAGAGAGGGAAATAGCAGAGACTGATCTGGAAGTTCCAGGTGCCCATGGCTGAGGACTTGGAGGAATGGCAGGACCTTGTGGAGGGAAAGGAGGTCCCAGGATGAAAAGTTCAAGAACCACAGCATTTAAGACTCATTCGAGAATGTTCCCAAGAGATGGAATCAGGAAGTCTCCAGAGTGTTCCTTGGAAATGGACATCTACCTCTAAAGTTTCCATTAAAGTCACTGTGGTTTGGGGGCTGGGGCTGCAGAAACAGTGGAGCTCTGTGTTAAATCACTTAGTCAATAAGCCATCTGAGGTCTCTTCCCACAAGATGCCGGACCATTAGCTGTGGGTACGGACAGGATAGACATTCACTGCTAATGAAATGGTCTCTTCCTTCTCACATGTGCACCAAGGGGCTCTCAAACAAGATGATTAGTTTGAGATTTTAAGAGAACACGAGGGAGGGAGTTTACAATAAGTATCAAATTATTTGAAGCACCATGGAGCAGGGTCCATGCCAAGCTCCGGAACAAACAGGATGCAGCGTATGTGCTCAGAGCAACATGAGAAAGGAGTGTGGCTAGGGTCCTGAGGACGAGTCTAATTCCTAACTGTGGGGAGCCGAAATCAATTAGTCTAGTTACAGCAGAATCCTGACAGTTGTAGTCTCTAAGAACCAGTCAATCTCATTCAGTCTTTCTCTGTCTCTGTCTTACACACACTCACACACACACTCACCCCCTAGGATGGTAACCTTACATCTAAAATCGCAAGGATTTTGTCTCCATATTGGACCGTTTCAGAGAATTTGTCCTCAAATGGATTCAGAAAAATGACATGCACTGTTTTAGATTTGCAGCTCAGCCAGCTCACCCATGAATCATCCCAGAGCATAAAGGATGTTCCCTAGAAACTGTCCAAGACCTTATTTCTAACAACCCCATTCTCTTGTCGGACTCTGGATCTGCTTCTGGCTGCTCAGTTAATCCATTCAGATTTCTGGCCAGATTCAGGTTTCAGATTTTATCTTGCTTCTTAACTTAACACAACTCCCTGGTCTCAGTTTCTCCAAAGCTTTGGGTGAGAAGCTCTTCCTCAGGGACCCACACGGACCAGGACAAACCTAAACCCCACGCCAAGAAGAGTTCCAACAAGACCCGTTTATACAGGAGAATCGCACGGGTGGGTTTTCAGTATTCTGTCCTGCTCCCCTCATACACAAATGCAGACATATCAGACAGTATATCCCAGTCTTATGTTCTGAAAAGATGGGTACCACACACAGATGTAGTCGGCAAGCTCCTCAAGGGAAGCCCTCCTCAAATGCTTCAAATGGAAAAGGTTAACTGAGGTGAACAGATCCGAGGGTGGGCAGGAAGAAGCTGGTGGGGAGAAAGGCCATGGGCTGCCAGGAGCTGGGGCGGGGGCGGCAGCTGGCCTGCCTCCCCATTACTAGCACACGCATTTCAGCCTACAATTAGATGGTTCGAGCCTAAAAAGGCAAAAGTTGTGCGTCAGTTGTTGCCTTGCTTCCTGTCCTCAGCTTGCCAAATTCCTGCCAAATGCCTTCTCCTCTTCTTTCTCACCCCCTCACTCTCCTCTCTCTGCCACCTCCCATATCAAATCCCTAAACTTGCCTCAAAATCTCCTCAGCTCAACAGACTGCCTTTCTGTTCCCACTGAGGAGTGTCAGGAAACCTGACATGGAGCCAGGAACACCTTCAGAACCAAGCCTGATAGAAAATCCTTGGGGTTTCCAAGGTCATGATCTGGAAGCTGTTCTCTCTCTTCTCCTTTCTCTAGTCCCCCGTCTCCTACCACAGCTAGTGGGACTCTCTTTCTCCACACTTGTCCTTATGCACCGTCATGGAGATAGAACTTGGGGGGAGCTTGGGAAAATGTGGGAACAAAACACCTACCCAGGCCAAACCCCCTGTACCTAGGCAGCTACTCAAGCCACGGCATGGGAGGTGGGCAAGTCTGAGGAGGGAAGGTGAGGCCAGATTTGAGCTGAAAGATGATGGGGAATCTTACCTGCCTGAGGCTGGTTATGTCTTTGGTTTCCCTCAGAAGATGGCAAAGGGGAGTCTGCAATCCTCTCAACTTCACGCTCACCCCAGTGTCTGACTCTGGGAAAGTCACCTAACCCCTCAGTTTCCTCATCTGAAAAATGGGAATTGTAATGCTGGGGGTGGCTGCAGGAATAAAATGGGATAAAAAGAGGTTCTGGTAGTGCCGGGCACAAAGTAAATGCAACATGCTAGCTAAATATTGTCTCCTTCTCTTCCTCCAGGAAGCCCTGGTAGTACAAATGGTTTGTGCTCGTCTCCTAACTGAAAGGTTGGTGGTTCAAACCCACCCAGTGGCATCTTGGAAGAAAGGCCTGGCAATCTGCTTCTGTAAAGATTACAATCAAGAAAACCCTATGGAGCAGTTCTACTCTATAATACATAGGGTTGCCATGAATCGGAATCAACTCAATGGCAATGTTCTCTCTTTTTCTTTCCCTTCCTGTTACACACAAAACTGATGTTCAATAAAGACTTGCTGAATCACTGACGTTTTCCAGAGGGATGCACACCACCCATTTCAGAGGGGTGCCAGGATTGGTCTAACTCTTGCGCCCAGGAACTCCTTCCCCAACTCAGATCCTCTATTTCCCTGAAACGTTTGTGTGGCCCAGCCAGGGCTGCTCTGTCCTCTGTAGGGGTCTCAGTACTGGATGTTGCTGGCTCTTAGGGTCAAATGAGAAAAGGCCTCCCTGCTGAGTGGAAGGGGGTTAATAAGAGACCAGGGCTTGGATTTCAGCTTCCATTTCCCGCTATGTATCAGATGCCTGGGCTACCTCTTCTTTGGGCCCTCTGGTAATGGTGACCTTTCCCTTCCATCCTAGAGGTCACTGTGGTGAGCACGGTTACTTGGGGGAGTGTGCCGAGGTAGTCACACGGCCCCCGCCTCCCTCCCAGCCTTGACAGGACAGTGAATGCCTCTGGACAGAGGTGATGGCTCTCTGTGTTCTGCCCTGTTACAGGGCCAGCCCTGCCCACTGGGTTTCCTCTTGGGCAAAATGAAGATGATCAAATAGATGGCTCTGGTTGCTTTTAGCTCTGGGGATTTTTACGGGGACTGAGATTCAAGGTTAAGGCTTCCTGGGGCTTGGGGGCCTCTGCAGAGCTCAATTCCTTCTCAAAGTCTTGGGGCACTCTCTAAGGGCGGCAGCCTGCCCGGGCCCAAACCCCATGTACTGTTCCATTTACTCCTGTGCTCTCTTCAGCAGGCTTGTTCCTTCCTTTCTTTCTTCATTCATTCAGCAAACAAAGACCAGGGCTGCCTCAGAGTCAGGCCCATGTTAGGCACTACCAGTTGCCATCAAGCCGACTATAACTCATGACGGGCCCATGTGTGTCAGAGTAGAACTGTGCTCCATAGGGTTTTCTATGGCTAATTTTTCAGAAGTAGATTGCCAGAACTCTTTTCCCAGGTGTCTCTGGGTGGACTCGAACCTGCAAACTTTCGGTTAGCAGCCAAGCCTGTTAACCACTGCACCACCCAGGTACTCCACGCTAGGCACTAGGCTCGTGGAAGTGATTCAAATTCAAGGCCTTGTCCCCAAACCAGCTTCTACCAGCACCTGACGCTCCTGGGATGACTAAGGACACAGCTGAGCCTGCAGGGCCCATTCTAGAAACTGTGGGGGTGTTTAACAGTCCTTGTGCTCCTGTGCCCCTTTGACGCCACTGTGAGAGTCCCCTACCAGTCTCCCTGCCCTCTGCCATGACTGAGCCCTCGGACAGGTGGTACTCAGGAAAGTCTTCTGGAAGCATTGACTGGGCATCTGTATCCAACTAGATCTGCCTAGGGAAACAGGATTCCAGCAACTTGGGGTGGGGGAGCAGTGGGACAGTGGCACATGGAGAAGGCCTGGGCCAGGAACTCTACACATGCTAATTCCCTCCTTCCCCTCACTCTCCACTGTCTGGGGACTTTAAGATGATTCGGGAGTCATTTTAGGTTGTCCCCAGACAAAGCGGCCTGCCCAGCTGAGTAGCCTGGCCCCAGCCCCACAGGTGTCCATCGTCCTAACCTGACCCAGGGTGAGAGGGCCATTGCCTGGGGGGTGCTGGGAGGGCGAATCACTGGCCTTGGGGCCCTGGCCCAGGAGTCAGAATTGCCTCAGAAGGGAGGAAAATAAGGGCTTTGTTCCAACTGCAAAAATGTTTCTTGGTAGAAATCCCTGTCTAACCCAAGGCCTTCGAGAGAGTGGAGACAGAGGGGCACGTAGAGAGGGGGCTGCGAGAGGAAGCATAGGTATGGGGGGAAATGGAGGGCAGTGAAGGACTTGGCATCGGATGGAGTATCCTGCCCTTTTCTCAGGGCCCAGGGAAGGAATCTCTGTTCACTGCTTGTGCAACCGTGAGCGTGGTCACTGCTCCCCCTAGTGGAGGCCTGCTGCTATGGCATCCACCGCAGGCCTTGGTCCTCACCCGGCCCGTTTCTCCAGGATGCTGTGACCAAGGCCTGGTCAGGAAAAGGAGCAAGGAGTGTTGGGGGTGGGGGGAGGGTATTCTTTCTTTATTGTTTGCTCACAATTGCATGAGGCCATCAAGCCTATGCCCCCTGCCCAACTCCAATGTCTTGACTCAAAACATATAGAGCCCTGAGCCTCAGTTTCTTCATCCATGCTTCAAACAGCTTGGAACAGATGATTGCTAAGGCCCCTTCCAGGTGAAACTGTAGAATTCTAAGGTCCATGGAGCCATTGGTGCAGTGGTGAAGTAATACAGATGCTAACCAAAAGGTTGGCAGTTGAAATCCACCAGCTACTCCTTGGAACCCCTATGGGGCAGTTCTACTCTATCCTCTATGGTTGCTATGGGTCAGAATCAACTCTACGTCAATGGGTTTTTTTTTTTTTTTATGATTCCGGAGTGGGGGGAGGAGGGGAAGTAAGGGTCCTTGGAAAATGCTTTCGATAGTCACCAATGGAAATAAAGTTAGCTCTATATATCTTTTCTTGCTCTTTCTTCACATCCAAGAGGCCTCGTCAGAGAAGACACCATGTAAGGAACACAAACAGCTTCCCCTGAGAATTAACCAGAGAGCTCCTACCCACCCCTACTCCCACCCCCAGAGAGCTCATAACTCACTTGACTGGAATTTTCTTCTCCAGTTCGTGTACTTGCTTGGAGTTGGAGACTGGAAGCTATTGGCCTGTTGCAGAGCTGTGGCCAAAGAAAGAAATGGGCAGGGTTGATGGAGAGAGAGTAAGAGTCCGTTAAATGTGTAGAACAAATAGGGATTTTTCTCCTATGGCTCATTTAACAAACTTAATAGACCATTGATTATAACTGACTGAGCCACCTCCTTCCTTCAAACCCCAACTCTCTGTCCCCACATCACACACCTCCAAATTTTCATTCATTCATTCATCAAATATTTATTGAGAAGCTGCTATGGGACAGGTACTGTCTTCTTTCAGAAAATGCCTCAAATTATGTGCCATCATCCTAACTCGGTGGTCGCTAATTAGCATATATTCCATTGCTGTCAAGTTGATTTTGACATATATGCAAATATTTTTTGTATTTTTTTTGTTAGCAGAACAGTTCTTGAAAGCTGAGCTCTCACATCAATGGCCGGTATACATAATAGACAAAAACCAGGGTTTCTCTAATTGAAGCAGGGAGGCTGCAGAAAGTGTTACCCTCTGCTTTCCCTTCCCCCACAGAGCCACCCAAACTCTTTGGAAATCACTTTCAACTGAACTTCTGGAAATCCATTGCCACAGCCCCTCCTCTTGGTCTGTCTCCAATGGAAACAGATTTATAGGACACTGTGTACTGCAGACTGAAGACCTTCTGCCCCAGTTGATCCTTGGATTAGCTGAGCAAAATTAACATCACATTCAGAAAATGGGTCTTGGCCATTTAGGGAGTGAGAGTTGGCAGTGAGACCCAAGTGTACCCAGTTCCCATGCAGGGCCCTCAGATTTTGGTCTCAGGTTCCAAGGCTTCTCAAGTTCTATCACAGCCAGAAAGACAGAGTGGGGTGAGGGCCCTCTGCACATCGAATGCTCACATGGGGGTGGACCAAGAGGCATGAAGGGAAAGAAAGCCCACGGGAGTGATTTGGGTGTGGGAGAGTGAGAGCAGGGAAAGGTGTGAGTACCATACAACCTCGGTACCAGCCTTGAAATGGACCCTGACTCACGGTGGCCCCAAGTGTTAAACCTTTGCACCACCTACAGACTCCAAGGTTTTAGCACCGAAAACAAAACCTGTTGCCGTCAGGTCGATTCTGACTTGCAGCGACCCTATAGGACAGAGTAGAATCGCCCCATGGGGTTTCCAAGGCTGTAAATCTTTATGGAAGCAGGCTGCCACATCCTTCTCCAGTAGATTGGCTAGGGGTTCAAACTGCCAACCTTTTTGTTAGCAGCCAAATATTTAACCACTGCACCACCAAGGCTCCTTAAGTTTAAGTACTCAATCCACTGCCATTGAGTCGATTGTGACTCATAGCAACCCTGTAGGACAGAGTAAAACTGCCCCATAGGGTTTCCAAGGCTGTAAATCTTTACAGAAGCAGACTACCACATCTTCCTCCCACAGAACAGCTGGTGGGTTTGAACCACCAACCTTTCCATTAGCAGCTGACTGTTTAACCACGGTACCACCTACCAAAAAACAAAACAAAACAAAACAAAAAACCAAACCAAACCCATTGCCACCGAGTTGATTCCAACTCATAGCGACCCTGTAGGACAGAGTAGAACTGCCCCATAGAGTTTCCAAGGAGCACCTGGTGGATTTGAACTGCTGACCTTTTTGGTTAGCAGCCATAGCTCTCAACCACTAAGCCACCAGGGTTTCCTACAGGACTATCTAAATCCAAGGTCCAGCTCTCTCTCTGTAGAAACAGTCCTGAATATTCCACTCCCCAAGAGTTCTCAGAGTTGGGGCATCAGCTCTCCTCAGCCAGGCTGTGTAAGCACAGGCGTCAACCACTAGCTGGGGGCTTCCTTTCAGCTTCTCAGACCCTTGACTCCTTCCTCTCACTTGCTGCATTTGTAGATGCTTCATGCCTGCTTTGTGTGGCGGGTCCCCGATCCCACAAGCCTGCTCTCCTAATCAGCTCCATGAGTTTGAGGAGGAGCCTGGGTGGATGCCCACAGAGCATAGTCTCCCCATCTCCCCATTATAAGAATCCTCTTGGCTGAACATTCTACCCATACCGTACGTCCACTGCCTCCCTATAAAGTGCCGATCGGGGTTGTCCAGGTTGCATGTTTTGCAAAAGGAGTAAGTGGGTCTCAAGCACAGTTACATCCTTCTACCAAAGCTACCTTCTCGATCATCTCATGGAGAAATTTCTCGAGAAAAATGTAAGATTGCTTAACGCTCTTATTGCTTCTTCTCAGCCTTTAACTTTGTGGGAGGGAATCTGTTAGAAATGGCTAAAATTCATGAGAGATTTTCTGTCACTGGTGTTTATAGGGCACACATTTTAACTACAATAGGAACAATAGGGTGGGTAGTAACAATTAGATTCAGGAATTTTGAGTAGCGTAAGTGGAGCTGGTTCCCTTCTTTTGAGCTTGCATTTTAATATTCTAGGGGCACTTCTGGAGATCTTAGTGCAAGACCTGCTGCAAAAGCAGTAAGAGGGTCTTTTGCCATATGGTGCTAAAGACATGACTTTATTACAGACTAGGAAAGATCACCATAGACCATTGGACAGTCCTGTTATCAAAAGATTCCCCGGGGGGAAAAAAAGGATAAATATAAATTCTTAAAAAATGAGAACAATTTGGGGTAAGATTGTTTTCCAAATAGTAATTGGTTTGTGTCCAAGAATCCAATGCACTAGGTCAATTCAATTAGTTACTTAGGGGAACATTTTACAACTAATTCATCTAAGTAGCTCCTCCAGGAAGTTGCTCTTCTGTGATTCCCAACATGCAGGATGCAGACCACCTGCACTGAAGCACGTGGGGTGCTTACATAAAATGCAGATACCTAGTCTGCCCTACACCTACTGAATCTCAACCTCTGAAGGTGGGACCCTAGGAAATCTGCCTCTGAAGTAAAAATTTTAAGAACCACTGAACCAGATGTTTTAGGGGAGCATTACTGAGCATTTTCTATGACCTCAATAACACACGGTTTAAATTATATTTTGGATCCATCATCTTGGGCGTGCTCTATGGCAATAAACTTTGAGAACTCAATAGAGGTAGTCTTACAAGGCTTTTTAATGCAATATCCTGGTTTTGTTATAGCAATATCCTCGTCCCATCCATGGTGATGGTCCTTCAGCCCACCCTTGAGCCATTTATCCAGGTGAGACTCATGGTTAATGAGGCTCCATCATATCCACAACATGATATCAACCCTTCACCTTTTTTTCTGGCTTTAGGTAAAAGTTTACAGCTCAAGTTAATTTCTCATATAACATTTGTACACATATTGTTTTGTGACATTAGTTGCAATCCCTACAATGTGACAGCACATTCCTCCTTTCCACCCTGGGTTCCTTGTGTCCATTCAACCAGTTCTTGTCCCTTCCTGCCTTCTCTTCCTGTCTCCAGACAGGAGCCGCCCATTTGGTCTCATGTATCTGACTGAACTAAGAAGTACACTCCTCACGTGTATTATTTTTTTGTTTTAGAGTCCTGTCTAATCTTTGTCTGAAGAGTGGGCTTTGGGAATGGTTTCAGTTCTGGGTTAACAGAGTATCCAGGGGTCATAGTTTCAGGGGTTCCTCCGGTTTCTGTCAGACCATTAAGTCTAGTCTTTTTATGTGCATTTGAGTTCTGCTCCACACTTTTCTCCGGCTCTGTCTGGACTTTTCTGTTGCATTCCTTGTCAGGGTGGTCATTGGTGGTAGCCTGGCATCATCTAGTTCTTCTGGTCTCAGGCTGGTGGAATTTCTGGTTTACAGGGTCCTTTAGTCTCTTGGGCTAATATTTTCCTCATGTCTTTGGTGTTCTTCTTTCTCCCTTGCTCCAAGTGGGATGGGACCAATTGATACATCTTAGATGGCTGCTTGCAAGCTTTTAAGACCCTGGATGCCACTCACCAAAGTCAACACTTCATCTTTTGGTAAACTGATGAACTTACCCATAACTAGCAACACAAAACACAGTACTTGACCCATCCCAAGTGCTTTTAACCTTAAAACCTTGTCTGCCTATCAATGACCAAAACATTGATAGAAGAAGACTAAGTTAATAGAGAATTGTCTGAAAGTTGTGCAATCTATCTAGTTCTCTACTCTATATATTATCCTGCAATTAAGCTGGACTGTCAGAAAACAAAACACCCTGGCCAGCTGCCCTGCTCTCACAGCCCAAGCCCCTGCTCCTGGGAGAAAGGCTCTCACTGAGTCATATCTTGTTTCCACGCCCTCACCATCCAGCAAGGGATACTACATGAAACAGCCTCAGGAAAACCGTGACTGCATTTTCTGAGAACCACTGTTTATGATATAATCTAATAAATCTCTTAATATTGTCTATTTGAAGTGAGCTGGAAACTTTCTATAGAGTTAAGCATTAGGAGAAGTTTTGCCTGCTCTGAGAAACCTATATATATATATATATATATATATATATATATTTTTTTTTTTTTTTCCTCTGGAACAATGAGAGTATTAATAATCGTCTGTTTCTTTTTTTACTCTGGCTGCCAGAGAACTCAGAATCAGATTTGCTATTCAACTAATGCAATCATTTAGGACTATGGTCTACCTCTCTATAGTCGATACTTCCTAAACTAGTTTGGTTAATCCTGATACTGAGGCTTTACTTTTCATGTATATAGACATACAATTCTGTTTTGTTTTACCTGTAAGCTGTCTACAATCCCTTGGCAACTGAGGAGAGACAGAAAGGAGAAGTGGAGAGAGGGATAAAAGAAAGACAGGCTTTGTGTTTATAGAGGAGGTGAGTGGAGCCCAGGGAGGTGAAGGATACCCCAAGGCTGAACAGTAATTAGGGCCGGGATGGCTGGGCTGCAGTCCAGCACTCAGTCCATCACATATGCTAGCCTTTCTGGACAACCCCACAAATGATACTTAACATACATGTTCTGATGATAAGTTTTCCTTTTTTTAAAAAAGGTTCACATGGGAGGGTAAAGTCCAGAGTCTCCAGGATTTAAAAACACCCAAAGGCTCCTTAAAAGCAAGGATGGAAAGACTTTGACTCATTACTTTGGACACATCATCAGGAGAGACCAACTGCTAGAACAGACATCATGTTTGCTGTCTTAGTCATCTAGTGCTGCTACAACAGAAATACCCCAAGTGGATGGCTTTAACAAAGAGAAATTTATTTCCTTACAGTACAGTAGGCTAAAAGTCCAAATTCAGGGCGTCAGCTCCAGGGGAAGGCTTTCTCTCTCTCGGCCTTCTCATCAGTGTTCCCCCAGACTAGGAGCTTCTCGGCGCAGGGACCCCGGTCCAAAGGACCCGCTCTGCTCCCGGCACTGCTTTCTTGATGGCATGAGGTCCCCCTGTCTCACTGCTCACTTCTGTCTTTTATATCTCAAGAGATTGCCTCAGGACACAATCCAGTCTTGTAGATCCAGTCCTGCCTTACTAACACAACTGCCACCCATCCACCCTCATTAACATCATAGAGGCAGGCTTACAATGTACAGGAAAATCGCACAGTACCAGGAATCATGGCCTAGCCAAACTGATACACACATTTTTGGGGGGACATGATTCCAACCATGACATTTGGTAAAGCAGATGGTCAGTAAAAACAAACGAAGCCCTCAATGAGATGGACTGACACAATAGCCTCAACAATGAACTCAAACATACCAGTGGTCATGAAGATGGCACAGGGCCGGGCAATGTTTTGTTCTGTTATACACAGGTCCCACGAGTTGGAGCTAAATCCACAGCAACCAAGAACAATAACAACATATGGGCTCTTTCCTTTCCCAGGCCTGTCTTCCTGCAAAACCATCACCTAATCTGAGAACTGAGTCAAGAGCCAGGTGGAAAGTCTGTGTTTGACCACCAGAGGGCAGTGCAGGACAAGTTGAGCTCCAGCTCTCACACAGGGCAGCAAGGCTATCGGTCCTGATGATGACAAGCCTGTTAGCCTGTTTCTTCCCACCCTGAAGTCAGATGATTTAGTCACAAGTTGCTGTTCACTGAAACAAAATGCTCAAATCAAGGCCACTTCTGTCAAAACAAGCTGTGCTGCTAAAGACAACTACTTCTAAGTAGTCCAGAGTTTATGGTTTGGGGTCACCCAGCACTGGGTCACTTGGCTTACTAGCTGTGAGACCTTGGAGAAGCACCTGGTCTCTTTGCCTGACTGTAAAAGGGGATTAATACTACTTACCTCATAGGGTTGTCTTGGGTATTAAATGGGGCCATGTATGTGAAAAGGAGGAGCCCTGGTGGCACAACAGTTAAGCACTCAGCTGTTAACTGAAAGGTCAGTAGTTTGAACCCGCCAGCAGCTTTGCAGGAGAAAAGACCTAGTTATCTGCTTCCATAAAGATTACAGCCTAGGAAACCTGTGAGGAGGTTCTATTCTGTCCTATATGGTCGATATGAGTTGGAATCAACTCAACAGAACACAGTATATAAAAAGGCCTGGCCCGTTACGGGTATTCATTAAAGTGCATTTATTACTATGTAGTTAAAATTTCAGAAGTCCCTGGGTGACGCAAGCGGTTAAACATTTGACTACTAGCTGAAAGGCTGGCAATTTGAACCCACCCAGAGGCACCTTGGAAGACAGGCCTGGTGATCTGCTTCTGTAAGGTCACAGCCTTGAAAACCCTATGGAGCAGGTCTAGTCTGCACACATGGGTCACCACTGTGAGCTGGAATCAACTTGATGGCAACTAACAACAACAATAAGGTAAAATTTCAGTGCATCCCATGAGCCTCAAGTACCTGGTCAGTGCCCCCCGAGCTGCCCCAGAGGGCAAGTGCCCAGGTGGCCCCAGAGAGACCTCTCGTGCTGCCCAGGGTTGCAGGTTCTCCCACAGCTACTGAGCCCACCATCCTTCTCTCAGTGCTGTAGGATGCTGGGCCCTCAGGAGGTGCACACAGGGGAGGCAGGAGGGAGACCGCTCTAGGCATAGGGTCCTGGGGCCCCTTGTCGCTGCCTGCCTGTGACAACAACAGCCAGTCAGGTACCTCTGCTGTCTTCCCCCTTGGGATTCCAAAGTTTCTCATGGAGAAGGATGGCAGCCTGGGTCCACTCCCCTCACTTCTACACCATAGCCCCAAGGGTACCAGCCCCCAGTCTCCAAGCTTGAGGGCTAGACTTCATGTCACTTGGCTCTCCATGAAAAAAAAAAATGACCCTGGGGGGTCTTTGCTCCCCTCCCCGTCCCAGAATCCAGTCAGTTTATTCCCCTCATAAGGAGGCTCTCTGCTCACCACGCACAGCTTTGAACTCCTCAGGGCACTGTGGAGAGACTGCCTCAGTCAGGGCCTTATGCAGGGAGATGTGCCGGGTGAGGGGCTTTGGTAGGGGTGAGGGTTCCAGCTGCTGGGGTCTCTCCTCGCAGGGTTCTACACGGGAGGTCTCGCTGCCACACTCAGACTCTGTTTCGGAGCTGGTAGAAGAAAGGAGAAAGAGGGGACATGAGGAATCCTGGAAGCCTCCTGCATGCGCGCATGCACGCGTGCACACGCACACACACACACACACACACACACACACACACACACACACACGCATATTTAGCTGGTCACTGCCTCTAGCAGACCCCGGGATCCTGGGCGACCCTAAAAGACACAGTAGAACTGTCCCATAGGGTTTCCAAGGAGTGGCTGGTGGATTTGAACTGCCGACCTTTTGAGCTGTAGCTCTTAACCCCTGTGTTATTAACCTCTGGGCCCATGCCTTGAAACTGAGGTGGCCCTGTGAGTTGCTTTGGCCAACTGAATACAGCGGAATAACATTGTGCCAGTTCCAAGCCTAGGCCTCGAGAGGTTGCATGTTCCACTCGTTCTCTTAGAACCATGTGAACCAGCCTGAGACTGCCTGTTGGGAGATGAAGGACACCTGGCCCAAGAGCCCCCTGTTAATTCCCTAAACACATGAGGGAGCTGGCTGAGACCATAAGAACCACCCAACTGAGCCTTGTTCAAACTGCTGACTCAAATAATCAGGAGTATAACAAATGGAGGTTGTTTTCAGTCACTAACTTTTGGGGGCTTGTTTGTTACTCAGCATTATCATAGCAATATAATGGATACAGAGGACTCTTCTGGCCACCCAATCTAAAGTAACTGACTAGTCACTATCATATACCTACATTTATTTCTCTACCTGGCACATACATGAGCTTTTTCTTTTTAACACTTTACTTGTTTAATGGGTGGCTATCCTATTTGACCACCATGTATCAGTTTATCTTAGTGTGGTGGCTTGCATGTTGCTGCAGTGCTGGAAGCTATGCCACTGGTATTTCAAATACCAGTAGAGTCCCATGGTGGACAAGTTTCAGTGGAGCTTCCAGACTAAGAAAGACTGGGAAGAAAGGCCTGGTGATTTACTTCCAGAAATTAGCCAGTGAAACCCTTATGGATCAAAACAGAACATTGTCTGACTTGCTTGTTTTGGACACATCATCAGGAGGGATCAATCGCTGGAGAGGGCATCATGTTTGGTAAAGCAGAGGGCCAATGAGGGCAAGAGTCCCTCCTTGTGAGGATGACACAGGACCGGGCACTGTTTCATTCTGTTGTACATTAGGTCACCATGAGTCAGAGTTAACTCAATGGCAGCTATCTGTCTGTCCGTCCGTCCGTCTGTCCATCCATCTATCCTACTGGAATCAAAGTTCTGTGAGAGCAAGGGCTTAGTCTGGTCTTGGCCACTGCTGTATCCTCAGAGCCTGACAAATACTAAGCAATCGATACCTATTTGCTGACTGACTTCCTGAGTGAATTCAGTGTGTCTGGGGGAGGCTGGGAATCTGCATTTCTAATGACCACTCCAGGATTCTGATGCAGGTGGCAAGGACAGCACTCTGAGAACTACTGAACTAAGGCATCAGGACTTCGTTTCTCTGTTCCTCCCCAGCTGAGCCTCCCATCATCAGGCCTCACATGTTACAGCGGGAGGGTCCCACACAGCCTGTCCCTGTGACAGGTAACACCTGCTAGGCACCCCTCATGCAGCCTGGTTGACAGGGAAGAAGGTAGTGGGGCCGGAGCCTTTCCCCTCTCTGAGAAATAACAACTGCTGACACTTATAGGGCTTTTGATATGCCAGGCATTGTTCTGCACACGCTACATACATAAATTCTTTCACCCTTCCAACTCCCTGTGACACAGATACTACTATTGTCCCATTTTACAGATAAGGAAATGGATGCACAGAGAGGTCACACTATGAGGGAGTGGAGAGAAGGCCACATCCTGAATGTTATCCCACCCCTGAAACCCTTGTCACCCTCCACCATACCCAGCAGTCTGAGCATACCTGGTGTCGTCACTGGTGACCAGGACACGCACAGCCAGCACATCCTGCCCAACCGTGTCCTCCCCAGGGCTGATCCTCACTGAGGTCCATTCAGAGGGCAGGGGAGAGGTGGCTTCACATTCCATACCACTGGGCTCTGGCTCAGGGACACTCTTTGGCTTCTTAGGGGAGGTCGGCTCATCTGCTGAGAGGAGAACAGATCTAGAGAACAGCTTCCGAGGCACCTGATCTTTCAGGGGTTTGGGCAGGATGCTGGGGGTGAGCGGGGTAGATCTGGGGTCTATGCAGACAGTCCAAGCCTGACCTTCTAGTCCTCTGTGCCACTGATGAAGCCTCACCACTCAGCCCAGCAGACGCCTCAGCATTTAGAACACACCACTTGTGTGCCGGGCACAAGCACACAAACATCACCCCATTTACTCAGCAGGGAGGTCTTAAAACGTTCAGAGCGGCCACCCCAGGACCACCGGCTTCTCAGCCACTACTGTCAAAATTGCAAAGACCAACAAGTTGCTAAATCCAGGGGTAAATTTTCAGTTCTCCTCTTCCTTGATACACCAGCAACATTTGACCCAGCTGACCACTCCTCATTCTAGAAACAGCTCTTCTCTTGGCGTCTAGGGCAGCACAGCCTCCTGGTTTCCTCCTCCTCACCGGCCATGTCCTTCTTTGTCTCCTCTGCTGGTTCCACCTTTTCTCCCTGACCTTTAACACTGGAGGGCCCCAAGGCTCAGTCTTTGAACCTTTTCTCTGCTCTGTCTACACTCACACCCTTGATGATCTCAACCAGGCTTTAAACACCCTCTAGATGTCAGTGAATCCCAAATTTATATTGATCTGGTACTGAATGTAAGCTTGGCAGCATCTCCACTTGGATGTCTGATAGACACATTAAGCTCAACATGGCCAAATTGAACTCATCTTCGTGTCTCCCCAAACCTGCTTCACCCACAGCCTTCCCTATCTCAGTAAATGGCAACTTCAGCCTTCTACTTCTTCAAGTAAAAAACCCTACAGTCACCTTTGACATCTTTCTTTCGTAATTCACTCAAAGCCATTGGCGAATCCTGTTGGCTCTACTAGTTACCTCTCACCAACTTCTCTGCCACCACCTTGGACACAGCCATCCATATCTCTTGCCTGGGTTATAGAAATAGCCTTCTATCTCATCTACCTGCTTTCCACCTCCCTCAGCCCCACTTTAGTCTGTTTTCAACACAGAAACCAGAATGACCTATTAAAATACAAGTCAGATCATGCCACTCCTCTGCTCAAAACCCTCCACTGCTCTTCATTTTACTTGGTTAAAGCTGAAGTCTTTACTGTGGGCTTCACAGTCCTACACGATTGAGTTCCCAGTGACCCCTGGATCTTATCTCCTGGTACTGCCCCCCACCACCCCCTGCTCCTGCCACATTGCTCCCTTGGTGTTCCTCCAGTACTCTGGACATGCTCCCATCTCAGGACCCTTGCACTAGCTTTTGTCTCTGTCTACAACAGGCTTTTCCCAGATATTTGCATGCAGGGCTCGCTTGATCACTGCCTTCAAGTTTTTGATCAGATGTCACCTTCTCAGTGGGGTCTACTCTGATCATCTTATTAAAAACTGCCACCCACACCCTGTAATGCAGATGGGAGGCATTTCAGGAGAACGTGTTATAATTGGATGCTTGGCTATGTTGTAATAATAATCAGTCACAAAGTCAACAACAGCAGCAGCTTACTTTTATTGAGTGCTCTTCATTCCCCTTTCCTGCTTTATTTTCATTCATACATAACACATAGTGCCTTCTAATAAACTATAAAATTTTCCTCATTTATTTGATGTATTGTCTGTATCCTACAACTGGCAAGTAAGCGGTGATTTTTGTCTGTTGGTAGAACTGTGCCTGGTAAAAAGTAGATGCTCAGTAAGTATCTGTTGAACATATAAATAAACGAACAAAACAGGCAGCCTGAGTCCCACCTCCATCTTGCCCACTAACTAGCTAGGTGACCCCCTTCTTTGGTCAGTGAAGCAAGTGTCCTTCCTCCTTTTTAAGGCACCTCAGCTTGGCTTCCTCTTACCTTCAGGGAAACCCACCCCATGAGGGTCATTATCTCCTCTCTTTCCTGAGTCCTTAACTTCTTTCTCTACTGGATATTTTCCATAAATATTTAAATATGCTGAGGCCTCTCTGGTCTTAAGAAAACACTTTAAGCCCAGTCCTATTCCCAGTTCCTAGCCAACTCTCTCCTCTTCATCCTTCCCAGCCCATCTTCTTGGGAGAGTTGCTACATTCACTTTCTCCCCTCTTCACCTCCCAGTCACTCACTCACCATCCCCTATAACCCTACCCCTGTGCTTCTACCATGCTCCCAAACTGCCCTCAAAAGTCCTCAGTGGCCTCCTTGTTGTTAAATCTAATTCGCAGGACTTTGGGGTCTTCCTGCAGCCACTGACCCATTTGACACCCTTCCTGATCCTGGGGACACTTTCCTCTGCCTCTCCGGCTGTTCCATCTCAGGCATCCAGTCCTCTAGTCAGCCCTGAGACTTTGGGGTTCTTCATGGTTCCACCTGAGTCCTCTCTATTTTTTCGTCCCCTGAATTCTCTGTGGGAGATGTTATCCACTCCCTAAGTATCTGTCAGATAACTCATAAGGTACCTCCAGCCCAGATTTCTTGCCTAAATTTAGATCCGTAAGCACAAACTCTTGGAGGATATCTCTGCTGGATGACTCTCAGGCACCTCCAACTTCACATATCCCAATCTGAGTCCAGCACCCTCCGAACACTCTGCCTTCTTCCCAGCATTTCCTATCTCAGTCAATGCCACCACCTTCAGCCAAGCCCCTCTCAAGCCAGAAACTTCAGGGTCACCTCTGGACGCCCCTCTGTCCATCTTCCTCCCCAAAGGAATGGCTCCAATCAATGGTTACCCCTCAGGGCCTGGGTTCAGTGTTGGCAGATCCAATTATTTCAATACATTTTGATTTTAATGTGAAATGTCTCAAGTTTTAAAATTTTGTACAAGTCAAGCAAAATGTGTATAGGCAGATTCAGGCAGTAGGCCACCAGTTTGCAACCCCTGGGGTGTGTACATACTTGCAGGTGTGTTTATGTGGCTACGTGTCTATGTTGGTGTGATTGTGGATGGGAGGTGCTTGAGAAATAGGGGTTATAATTGGATGCTTGGCTTCATCATCATCATCGTCACAGCAGATTACTTTTACTGAGTGCTCAATATATAGCAAGAACTGTTCGAGCATTTGACATATATTATGTCTAAAAAATCCAATACACTCTTCTGAGTAAATTATTATTATCCCCATTTTGCTGCTGAGGAAAGGGAAGCACAGAGAGGTTAAGACACTGGTATGGTCACATTTCATCAGTGCACAGGGACCAGTTATATGTCTGTGAGCACAAAAGAACCACAAATGCATGCCCAGTGTGTGTGGCCTTTGTTCTGGGAGGGTTGGCTGGAAGTCGTCCCGAATTCTTCACTTGCTTCCCATTAACAGATGTATGCTTTGTCCTGTGACTTTGCAGTCCCTCCCACTAGAGTAGGCAGATACTTCCCTGACCGACTGATGTGCAGCTTGGCCACGAGACTTGTTTTGACCAGTGGAAAGTTAGTGGATATGACGTGAACAGAGGCTTTAAATGTGCTCGCTGGATTGGCTTGCCTGCTCACACTCCTGCCAGTTTGCCAAGAGAAGAGCTTGCCCCAGACAGCCATGGCCCCTGCAGCCTGGTTCCCCAATTAAGGGCACATGGAATAGAGCTGAAGCCAATCACAGCCTGGAGCCCAGCCCGGCCCACCCTTAGAGTCGCAGACTGAAGCAGAGCCACCCCAGCCAACCCACAGACCCACGAGTAAGAAAAACAGTTGCTATAAGCCACAGACATTTGGGAAGTTTGTCATATAAATTATTGTAGCAGACATCCAACTCTATACCTGGGTTATATCTGTGTAGGTAAGTGTGCACACGAACTGCATGTTCAAGCACTTGTATATTCAACAGATGCTACTGGTTCCCCTCCTCTGATCCAGGCCCATGGGTTATGGCTGCCTCTGGCCATCTGTGGCCAGCTCTGGGTGCCCACGCCACCACCCCCACGCTGTCTTGCCCAGGCTCCGTTGCCCTCTTAGACTTTGCCTGAAGTCACCTGTGTTCATGGGGAGAATTCAGGGCTACAGTGGGGGCTGTGGGAGGCCCAGGGAAGAGGTCTGTGGGGGCAGAGGGTGGGGAGGATCCACTGCTCCCAGCGCAGCCACCACCAATGTCCTGTCGGGATGCAGGTCTGCTCAGAGCCGAGTGCCCCAGCCCTTTCGCAGCACTCTAACCAGACACCTGCACCCCAGGAAGGATGAGGCTCCAGAAATTCTAAGTGCTGGGCCTGGGTCCACTTAGGCTTGGCAGAGGCAGGCAGTGTCAGGGAACGCCTGTCCTCACACACACCCCAGCAGCCAAGTCCTGAGGCCCTTTCTAGCGAGGCTGTGCTGCAGTGCCAGGTGAAGACCTTTGCACCAGTCCTGCTGGTGACATTGTCTCTGCTCTCTACCCAAGTCTGGAGGCCCTTCCACTCATCCCCAGACCCCAGGGGAAACATCAAGCAATATGTCCACCTGTGCATTTTTATTAACCCCATTTTACGGTTAAGAGAACAGGCTCAGAGAAGTTATCTCACTTTTCCAAGGTCACACAGCTCCTAACTGCCAGAATCAGTTCTGGCTCTGGGCTTGGAAAACTCCCCTTGCTGTCTTGCCCACTGTTCTTTCTGGAGAAAATAGTATAAAAAGCAATCAGAGAAACTGAGTGTATCTGTCAGGAAAACAGAGCCCAAGCTAAGGAGCTCAGCGAGGAAAGTTACTATGGGAAACTAATTACAATGGTGTTGGAAGAATTGGAGAGCCACACGGCAATCGGCAATCGGAGGCAACCCTGAGATGAGCAACAAACAACAGCAGGAAGCCGCTGGCTGGAGGGACAAAGAGAAGAGTTGGTGTTACCAGAGTCCAGAGCCACCTGTAGGAGCAGGTACCACAGAAGGGCTGCCTGATGCGAGTTAGGATCACAGGCTGAGAAGCACCTCGGAGAAGATGCAGCCACTGCCTGCGGTGCAGACAGACACGAACGAATGCCCTGGCTTCTCCCTATATCCCCCTCCAATCTCCTACCGGAGCCCTGGTGACACAGAGGTTAACCATTCGGCTGCTTAGCAAAAGGTCAGCAGTTCACATCCACAAGCCACCCCTTGGAAACCCTACGGTGCAGTTCTAGTCTGTCCTATAGGATCGCGAGGAGTCGGAATCGACTGGGCAAGAGGTTTTGGGTTTAATCTCCCACCGGTGCTTCCCAGTGGCCACACCTAGCAGGAAGCTGGTTGCAAGGGAACCTGGGAAATGTAGTTTTCAGGAGTTGCACTTCTCTAATACAGAGCAGAGCAGGGGAAAGGCGGGGCATGTATCCGGGAGCAAAAAAGGCAAATGTCCAGGATGCTAAGTATGAAGCATTCTCCCCATCCTTTTATAAGGTAGCCTGTGATGCAGGAAGGGATACCAAATACCTCCCAGTGGGAAATCACCTGTGGCAGGCAGTCCCTCTACCCACTGTCAGGGGGTGCCACAATTGCTGGGGTGTGGGGTGTGGTGGGGTGGGGACCTGTCTATGCCAGTCCCAAGGTCCTTTGCAGTACATGGTCCTTTAAAATATAAAGGCACTGGTGCCCAAAGACAGAGCCACTGCCATCCTGGGGGCTTCTAAGAGTGACTCCTCTGGGTATACTACTGGGGATGAAGTTTCTAGGGGTCTTCAGGGAACAAATAAATTGGGAGATAGCCCTGGGCCTCTGGGCCTACACTCACTATGGGCTGTAGCTGCCCTGCTGCACCCCGGCCAGGTGAGCCACTGAAAACCCTATGGAGTTTTACTCTGACACACATGGGCTCACTATGAGTCAGAGTTGACTCGACAGCAACTGGTTAGAGGCATCCTTGTCCCCAGTTCACAGAGGGGGCTTGCTCAAAGCCACTCAGTATGAGTACAAAGTACTGGGAGCCAAAGCCAGGCCTCTGCACGCATAGTTCAGGGCCCTTACCACACGTCATTTCCCCTTCCAGCAGGCACCTGACTCCTCGCCAGGGCCCCAGGGAACCTCTGCTCCTTTACAATTGAACATGCTGCTCTGGACTCACCTCTTTCATATCCTTGAACTTACTGAATATCAGTACTGATGAGAAGGTAATGAGGTATTGCATATAAAGGGCTTGGCCCAAGTGTCTGGCACAAAGTAAGCACTAGATAAATAACAGTGGGCCCTGGGGCTTTATGAAGCAGTGACTTTTTTTTACTTATTTAAGGAATTAAAAAAAAAAAAAAGCTGGAAAAGTGAATGAGCTCACAGAAATAAAGCAGAACAGCCCACCCACTCTGGGTGACCCACTTACTCTACTTACTATTCAAGTTGCACAGAGATTTATTTCTTCCACTGGATTATTTCCTGAGGATAAATTCCCTGGTGTAGGATTACTGGGCCAAGAGGTCAGAACATTTTTATGAATCTTAATAATCGTCGCCACATGGCTTTCCAAAGATTGTTTCAATTCATGTTTTGCTCTATGCCTAGTGATGGAGTTTATTATTTTTTTCTTACAATCTAGCTCATTTTTTCTTTACTAATTCATAGGTGCTGCATAATTTACATTCCTTTGAAAACCAAGTTAGAGCATTTTGAGTACTTATGGTTTTGTACTGTTTACTTAAATTTTTAAAAATTTTGGTAAAATATACATAACACAAAATTTACCATTTTAGCCATTTTTAAGTACACAATTCAATGGTATTAAGTACATTCACACTGTTGTGCAACCATCATCATTATCTATTTCCAGAACTTTTTCACAACCCAAACAGAAACTCTGTACATATTAGCAATAATTCCTCTTTCCTCCCTTCCCTCAACCCCTGGTAACCTCTCATCTACTTTTCTGTCTTTAGGAATCTGCCTGTTCTAGATATTTCATGTAAGTGGAATCATACAATATCTGTCCTTTTGTGTCTGGCTTATTTCAGTTAGTGTTTTCAAGGTTCATCCATGTTGTGGCATGTAACAAAACTTCATTCCTTTTTACAGCTGAATAATATTCCATTATATGAATATACCACACTTTGTTGATCCATTCATCTGTTAATGGACACTTGGGTTATTTCCATCTTTTTACTATCGTGAATAATGCTGCTATGAACATTAGTGTACAAGTATCTGTTTGAGTCCCTGTCTTCATTCTTTTGAGTATATATTTAGGAGTACAATTGCTGGGTCATATGGTAATTCTCTGCTTAACTTTTTGAGGAACTGCTAAATTGTTTTCCATGGCAGATGCACCATTATACATTCCCACCAGCAACGTATGAGGGTTCCACTTTCTCCACATCCTGCCAACGCTTGCTAGGTTGGTTGTCTGTTTGTTGTTGAGTTGTAAGAGTTCATTATATATTCTGGAAATTAAACTCAGATATATAATTTGCAAATATTTTCTCCCATTCTGCAGATTGTCTTTTCATTCTCTTGATAGTGTCCTTTGATGCACAAGTTTTTGTTTTGACGAACTCCAATTATCTATTATTTTCTTTTGTTGCTTATGTTTTAGTGTCATATTTGATCATGTATATTTGACCTTATGTGTTCTAAGAGTTTTCTAGTTTTAGGTTTTAAATTTAGGTCTTTAATCCATTTTGAGGTTATTTTTTGTATACATGGTTTAAGAGTCCAACGTCATTCTTTTGCATGTGGATATCAAGATTTCCCAGAACCATTTGTTGAAGGAAGTGTTCTTTCCACCACTGATGGTCTTGGCAACCCTGTCAAAAATCAGCTGATCTTGAATGTGAGGGTTTCTTTCTGGGATCTCTATTTCATTGGTCCATATGTCTCTTATGCCAGTACCTCACTGTTTTGATTACCATAGCTCTGCAGCAGGTTTTGAAATCAGCAAGTGTGAGTCCTCCAACTTTGTTCCTTTTCAAAAGTATTTTGGTTATTCAGGGTTCCTTCAAATTCCATATGATTTTTAGTATGGAGTTTTTTATTTCTGCAGAAAAACATTGTTGCAATTGTGTTAGGGATTACACGGAATCTGTACTTGTTACAGGCCTGTTCACACTTCCTAATTTTCCCTTCAGTCAGTTTGGTAGTTTGTGTGTGCCTGGGAATTTGTCCATTTCATCTAGGTTATCCAATTTGGATATATTGGACTGTCTTATAATTCTTTGTATTTCTATAAATTGATAGTAATGTCCCAGCTTTCATTTCTGATTTCAGTTATTTGTATCTTTCTTTTTTTCTTAGTCAATCTAGCTAAAGTATTGTCAATTTTGTTTATCTTTTCAAAGAACCAACTTTTGGTTTTATTAATTTCTCTACTGTTTTTCTATTCTTTATTGCAGTTTTCTCCATTGTAATTTTTATTATTTCCTTCCATCTGCTAACTTTGGGTTTAGTTGGCTCTTTTTCTAGTTCCTCAGGGTATAAAATTAGGTTATTGACTTGAGATATTTCTAATTTTTGAATGTACATATTTAAGGCTGCACTTTTCCCTCTTAGCACTACTTTTACTGTATGCTATAAGTTTGGATATGTTGTGGTTTCCTTTTCATTTATCTCAAGGTATTTTCTATTTCCCTTGTGATTTCTTCTTTGGCCTACTGGTTGTTTAAGTGTATATAAATTTCTACATATTTTTTTAATTTTCCAGTTTTCCTTCTGTTATTAATTTCTAGTTTCATTTTATTGTAGTCAGACAAGATATTTTGTGTGATTTAAATCTTTTTAAACTTACTGAGATTTGTTTTTTAACATATGGTCTATTCTGGATAGTGTTTCATGTGAATTTGAGAAGAATGTGCATACTATGTTGTTATATGGAGTGTTCTGTATATGTCTATTAGGTCTAATTGGCTTACAGTGTTGCTCAAGTCCTCTATTTCTTTATTTAGCTTCTGTCTGGTTGTTTTATCCATTACTGAAAGTGGTGTATGGAAGTCTCCAACTACTATTGTAGTGCTGTCTATTCCTTCAATTCTGTCAATGTTTGCTTCATATATTTGGAGGCTTGGTTGCTAAGTGTGTATATATTTATAATTATTACATCTTCTGATGTATTGAATCTTTTATCAATATATAATGCCCTTCTTTTCTCTTGTAACTTTTTTGACTCAAAATACATATTTTTTCCTGATAATAATATAGCCACCCAGCTCTCTTTTGGTGAATATCTGCAAGAACTATATTTTTCTAATTATTATACTTTCAACATCTTTTTGTTTTTGTATCCAAAGTGAGTCTCCTGAAGACAGAAAATATGGATAATGCTTTTTTATCCATTCTGCCAATCTCTTTTAAAGGGAGAGTTTAATCTTTTTACATTTAAAGTATTTACTGATAAGGAAAGGACTTACTTCTGTCATTTAGCTGTTTTTTTTTTTTTTATTTACTTGATTTCTTTTAGTGTATGATTTTCATTCCCTTCTTTTCTGTATATTTTTAAGTTATATTCCTAGTAGTTATCTGGGGAATTACTTTTAACATCTTAAACTTATAATAATTTAGTTTGAATAATACCATCTTAGTTTCAATAATATACAAATACTGCTCCTATATATCTCCGTCCTACTCCCTTTGTATTGTTATTGTCACAAATTACATCTTTATATACTATGTGCCCATTAACATAGCGTTATAATTATTGTTTTATGTATTTACCTTTAAAATCATATAGAATAAAAAGGGGAGTTACAAATAAAAAGTACAATAATACTGGCTTTTATATTGCCTATATAGTTACATTTTCCAGTATTATTTACTTCTTCATATGGCTTTGAGTTACTGTCTAGTGTCCTTTCCTTTTATCCTGACGGGTTCCATTGAACATTTCTTGTAGGGGAGGTCTACTAGTAACAAACTCTCTCAGCTGCTGTTTATCTGGAAATGTCTTAATTTCTCTTTAATTACTGAAGAATAGTTTCACTGGATATAGAATTCTTGGCTGATAGCTGTTTTTGTTTTTGTTTTTCCTTGGAGAACTTAAAATATGTCATCCCACTGCCTTCTGGCCTCCATTGATTCTGATGAGAAATCATCTGTCAATCTTATTGAGGATCTTTTGTATGTGATGAGTCACTTCTCTTTTGCAGCTTTCAAGATTCTTTATCTGTGGCCTTTGACAATTTGACTATAATGTATGTTGGTGTGGATCTCTGAGTTTACCCTGCCTAGGGTTTGTCAAGATTCTTGGATATAGACATTTATGCCTTTTATCAAATTTGGGAAGTTTTGGCCATTGTTTCTTCAAATATTTGTTCTGGCTCTTTTTTGTCTTCCTTCTCCTTCTGAGACGTCAATGATATGTATGTTGGTATGCTTGATGATGTCCCATGGTTCTCTTAGGCTATGTTCATTTTTCTTCACTCTTTTTTTCTTTCTGCTCCTTAGACTGGATAATTTATATTGCCTTATCTTCAAGTCTGATGATTCTTTCCTCTGCCTACTTCTGCCATTGAACATCTCTAGCAATTTTTTCATTTCAGCTACTGTACTTTTCATCTCTACAATTTTTATTTGGTTACTTTTTGTAATCACTATCTGTTTGTTGACATATTTGTTCATACATTGTTCTCCTGATTTCCTTTAGTTCTTTTTCTATGATTTCCTTTAGCTCATTAAGCATATTTAAGACATTAATTTAATGCCTTTTGGCTAGTAATTTCAATGTCTGGGTTTCCTCAGAGATGGTTTCTGTAAAATTCATTTTTTCCTGTGAATGGGCTATACTTTCTTCTTTCTTTGAATGCTTTGAAATTTTTTTGTTGAGAACGTGAGATTTTGAGTACTATGATGTGGTACCTCTGGAAATCAGATTCTTCCCTTCATTAGGAATTGTTGAGTTTTGCTTGCTAGGGCTATAGTTGTTTGGTTGTTTAGTGACTTTACAGACTATTTTTGCAGTCTGTACTCCTTGTTGTGTGTGATCACTGAAGTTTATGCTTTGTTGTCTCTGTGGACAACTAGTGACTTGACAGAGATTCCCTTAAATGTCTGCATCCAAAACAAAACAAACAACAACAACAAAGGGCCTGTCTCTTAAATCTTCCAATAGCTGCTGCCAGGGAAACCACTGCAGCCCAGGGGGTCCAAAGAAAAGCGAAGATCTGTGCTAGTCCCTAAGGGAATTGCCAGGTTGACCAAAACACACAACCCCAATTTTTTTAGGGCAAGGTCCTTATTTCCCTCCCTGGTACCAGCCAGATGCTTCAGGAACGTGGGCCACCATCCTCATGGCCACAGCAGGGAGGAATGGGGGATGGTAGCTTGTTCATGCATGCTGCTCTCTGACCAAATTTCAGCAGCTTCTCCCCTCATCAAGCACTCCCCTGGTTGCTGTAAATGTCTGATCAGATTCCAGAGTTCTGAAATAGGCGATTCTGATATTTCTTTTTCCAGTTCCATGGTTGTTTTGGTGGAGGGACTGACACCTGCAGCTTCCTACTCTACCATTTTCTGTAGTGTCACTCCTACAGTTTACTTTTTAAATTTGCTTGAATGTGACTCATTTATTTATAGCTTTTGTCTATTTATCACTGGATTTTTAACTGACAAATACTAACGATCACCTACATTGTGCCAGGTGCTTGGGGACATCTGATGTGAATAAACTTTTAAAATATCATAGCAATGAACTTCTTTGTTATCACTTTTAATGCAGATTTCCCCCCAGTCTGATTGCCTATTTACTTTCACTTTTATTATTACCATAAATTTAAAAATATATAGTCAGACTTGTGTCATGTTTTTCTATGTAATTTTTTTCTGTTATAGGTCTTAAAACTTAAAAAGTTATTACCCCATTATCTAGTAAATTTTTAATTATATTATTTTAAGTCTTTAATCTAGTGTTTTTGGAGAAAAGAATAGTTTACTAAACACTGTTTGTATACAATGTAATATGCAAAAGAAAAAAAATTCAACTTCAAATAGGTATGGGAAAGCTGATTTTAACAAAGTTAATTAAGCTTCTTTATTAGAAAACTCCTCAGAGGTTTCAACACACTAATGGATTTTGTTAATCTTTTCCAAAGTTTGGGAAGAATTGGCAAGATTAGTATAAAACATTTCTCAAACTTTGTGACTATGGAACCCTTTATTCATGTTATTCATGAAGCACCTCTTGAGGCTAGTGTTCCACTGACACACTTTGGAAAATGTTGCTTTAATCCAACTTCAAATAAAAAAATCAAAACCCAAATAAAAGCTCCATGAGGTGGGGATTTTGTGTATTTTGTTCCCTGCCGTATACTCAGCTCAGAGCAGACACTCAGTAAATATTAGTTGAATGAATGAACAAATGAGTGCATGTACAAATGAACAAAAAAAAACCAAATCAGGTTTAGCACAGCAACACTGAGATAGATACTCTCCAAGATACAAGGAGGGATAGGGACTCTGTCTGGTTGGCAGCTTTATTCCTAGGATTTACAGTAATGTTTAAATAATAATTCAAATATTTGTTGAATAAATGAATGAATAAGTCATTTGCTCAACCCAGCTCTTCACTTCTAGTCCCTGATACTCTTCCTTGCTGGGAAGGGAATAAGTACACCTGGGTAAGAGTACAGGATCTTTGACCTGAGGCAGCTCTGAAGGCAGATCCAGGTGCCAGCAGCTGGGCTCAGAGGCCCAGGGCCGCAGAAATGCCTCTTTGGAAGTCCGAGGGTCCTCAAGAAGCTTACAGGTGACTTGTCATACCAGTGTCAGAAGCTCAGCTACATCCAGCCTGACAATGGCAGGCATCTTGCTGTAGGGAGGTTGAGGACCAGTGCAGGAAAAAACAGACTTCTTTGGCACAGCCCAGGCTAGCCAAGTGAGACTCCAAATCCTTTCCTTTAACACTTCCTGGAGTTGGGCTGGAGCCTGCCAGAGGTGCTGTACTCAGAGTGGCCCTATGGGCAAGCCTCACAGCATAAGACACTGAATGGCCTAAACCTTTGTGTGTGTTTGTGTTGGGGGTGGGGGGTCTCTTAGGATCTCAAATGGCTCTCCATCTGGAAGAGCACATACACCTTGTTCACAGAATCCAGAAACAAATGTCCAGTTTCTCTTCCTTACCTTTTACCCATCACTCAGCTTGTCCAGCATAAAATTTTCAAGAGCAACCTTTGCTGTCTAGGAACCTCAATTAGTGTAAGGTTCATAGTAAAGCTTTCCTATAGGTCCATGGCTTGGGATGCGTAGGGGGACATGGGTGCAAGTAGCTGTCAATACAGTCTGTTCCTAAAGCTGAGGTGACACTGACCTTCACCCAGCTATGCCCAGCATGTAGAGCAGGAAAGTGCAATGAGCTTTCAAGAAAGAAACCACAAAGCCTGGCCCAGGAGCATTGGTGACATTTTCCAAATATTACCCCTGGGTAATATTTTTTTTCTAAAGTGCCCCAGCATAGCCCCAGAGAGTACCATGTCACCACAAGTGCAAGTCCTGCCAGCAGTTTAGGAAAGACTGATCCCCTAAACCAATCCCTGGGTTTGAGGTTTTAGAAGCTTCCACGGCAAAGAAGAGAGGAAACAATGAGCTTTATAAAGAACCATATTTATTTTCATTTACAGCATCAGATACCATAAATAAAGCTACACATTGTTTGCTGTGTGCAAAATACAAGGGTTCCGTGTGGCACTGTAAATGATAACCAGAGGTCACACACATGCGCTGCGATGAGATAGGGAGTCTAGTTAAAGAGGAGGCTGAGAGGGGAGGAGGACAGTCTTTGGTTGACATTCTATAAAGGGAAGGAGGAAACTCTGCAAGAAAAGATAAGACAAGAGCAATGACCTCTTACTGGCCAGGATCTGCACCAACTCAGCAAGGGATGAAGCATGCAGGGCTGTGCAGCCAGGTCGAGAGGACGGAATGGCTCGGGGTCACATGCAGAACAAACACCAACTGCAGCCTGAGACCTCAAGGCCTGGCCTACAACAGCTCCATTGTACGTGGGGTGTTGTTTCTCTTTAAGAGCACTTTGGTGGTTCTGCTGCTCTAGGTAAAGGAGTCAGTGGGAAAATGTCTCTTGAGCAGGGCTACAGGGGCATTTAAGTTGGCCACTTCAGGTCTGTGGCTGAACTGCCTCATTTCTTAATGACATGCCTTCCCTGTGAGGATGACTGCTGTAGATGAAGCTTCACCGTCACCTGGGTCTTTATGAGTCAAGGGAGATGAAAAGAGTCACAGCAAAACTCTTGGATCTATAGAATAGTTTGCAGCAGAGAAAGGACTTGCCAGAATAATTGTGAGGATGTATTCAAAACACAGAGCACGGGCCAAGCTTGGGATGAAGCCTCGTGATACCTTTTCTTCTTCTTTCTTTTCTAAATCCCTCCCAAAAGAATCACCTACAGTTTTGATTAGTAATCTTTGTTAGAACCGATTTAAGAAGATGGTGTATGAGTGTGCTTTTTCAGAGGTCTCTAGTCTGAAGTGTACCTTTAAAAGTGACAGATCCCTTTCTTTGAAACTGTCTCACAATTAGGCAGAGTTAACCCTCCCAAGCAAGCAAATGGCTTCATAAAGGCGACTAGAAAGCACGCAGGCAGCCCGGAGAACAAAGAAGGGGCAGCCATGCACTTGAGGTGTGGATGGGGGATGCCGGCTCAGAGGGAGATGGAATCAGAAACGGCTTTCAAGCTGAACACCACCCATGTTGTTAAATGACCATGCCACCAAACGAGTCCATTAGTATGCAAGACACTCACAGTTAGCACAAACAGTACCACCGGCGGCGGGGGAGGACGGGGGTGCCGAAAGCAGGTCAGGGGTTAATAACACTCTCTGCAAATTGGCAAAGAAACCAGTTACCTCAGGGCAGAAGTATGTCAGCCAAAAAGTGGGTGCAGCACTGGAAGACTGAAATGAACTGACAGCCACAGTGTAAGGTTGGAAAGAGAGAGAAAGACAGAGAAGAGAACTTAGGCTGGGAGAAAAAAAGAAATGGCTGACAACATGAGAAGGCACAGGAGTTGAAAATAAAGTAACCATTAAAAAAACAGGAAACGTCCCCAAACAAGTTACTGCTTACTTAAGAGAGATGAACCTTTCTGGTAGTGACAGCTACTTATTGACAAGAGTAAGCCATGTAGCTTGCATATGCTAACAATTCAGTCGCCTCCACTCAGAGCTGTAAGCACCCTCAGAACACCCTGTCCCCAATATCCCCTTTGCCCCAATTTTACCCTAATGTCTCAAATTCATTCTTGAATATATGGAAGCGTACAGAGGCTCACCCCCAGGGACTCACCCTTGTGTTTTGATGCTGCCCACCAGGAAGGTTCGAGGTCTCGGAGCATACAAACATCTCAGGATTCTGACAGGAACACCCCATCCCACCATAGTAATGCAAACCAGTCTCGTCTTGGACATACATGATATTCTGAGAGATTCTAACTCTGGCTTCATGGAACATTCCACAAAGCATTTCAGCCCATCCTGAGCTGATGATAATAACAATCACGATGAGGGGTGCATGTGTTTACATCATGACCTCAAGAGTTTACATTCTATAATCAAACATAAAATGAGACCAGGGCTCCCCCACCACACTGGACGTGAAAATCCCAGCAAAAACTGGGCAAAAACACAATGCAAGTCATCAGACTGAGAACAGTTCCAACGAGGCCAGAGGCACCAGTTCCCACCAACTTGAACACAGCCAGCCTGTTTTTCCCAAAGTCTTCAGCAAAGTGCAGAAATGTCCCCTCCTTCTTTCTACCCTAAGGAAACTCACCCTCTGAAAGCTCTCAGGAGCTGTGGCTCCAAATGCACACCAGGCTCCGCTCTCACTGATGCCAGAGGAAACCTCTAGTGATAACAGCTGCATAGAGCTACCTTGGGCCCAGCAACTCTGGATACACTGAGGGCTGTAGAGGGCTTTCTTATCAACCTTGCTATTATTCAACCCGACCCTACAGCTGGGCATATTCAGGCAGAGCGGGGAGAGTTGAGAACCTTCCTAGATGCTCAGAGTGAAGAATGCTGGTAGGCCCAGTGCCAGATTTTGCCATATTAGGCATCTTTCCTTTGAATCAGTCAATAAACAGCTTCAACTCCCAGCCTCCCCTGTAAGTTAAGACATGGTGAGGCTGCCCGCTGGAGGTCAGACATGTGCCTATTCTAGCGCAGGGTAAAATGGTTTCTGTTTTGAACAAATATTTATGTCAGTCGAGTGGCCCAGGAGCCAGGATGTTTGTGGCAATGTTCACTGGGCAGGCCACACTTCCCTGAAGTGCTAACAAACACCCTTAGTCATAAAGGATGAGGTGGGAGAGGGCAGATCCTCCTGCACAGTCTGACCATTATGGACCCTGAGTGGCCTTGGCTCAGCCTGCAGCCAGGGCTGGGGACCTGACGCAGAGCCCAGGGTCTAAAATGCCACCAGCTGACCTACATCCTCTTCAGCATTGCATCAGTTTGACGGAGCTTCTGGTGATCAAGAGCCCATGGGCTTTCACTGCAATGCTCATTAGTGGGAAGGAAAAACGTATGTTTGTAGCAATCTGGTTCAAACCCTGTGGTTCTATGACATCCGGCTGTGATTTGGTATTCAAAAACAATCCATTAAGATATTATTTTATATCAAAACAAGGGAGCAAAACAATCCTCCTCCTTCTGAGAGGACAGATGACAGCACGTGGTTTTTAGGTTCAATTCTACTCTGTCCTTCTACTCTCTTCTTCTAATGTAATAAAACGTTTGTGCTGCAAAATTTGCCCCCTGTTGACAAGTGACATCCAGGTACATACATTTAAAGGCACTTGTCAGAGATGGCACATTTACTTTTTTTTAAATATATAAAACCCCAAAGCATTAACTTTGCACTCAGTGACTATCACAACTCACGGCCACGTTGAAGGGGTATGTAATACCAGTTACAAATTTCAAACCCGTGTTTAGAAAGATTGACCTAGAAAAAACACATTTTTTCTTGGCTTATTAAAAGTTAAAAATTGAAATGTAAACCCAGAAATATGGCTCGTTTTGGTATAAAAAAGTACAAAGCTATAGAAAACATCCTTCATGTTGGCCCTGGTCCTAGCCCCATGAGCAGATGCTCACCCTGACAAGGCTAGGCAGAGGCGACAATGTGAACCTCCTTGGCTTTGCGCTAACTGGCTACAAAATGCTAGGTTTCCATGCCAGAAGCTTTAGAAAACTACTAACACATTGCCATCTCAACCCTGGAAATGTTAAGGCACTCCGGGGCAGGCCCGATGCTTCAGTGGAGCTTGACTGGGAAGCACCTGAGCAGAGAGTTGCGGATGCTCTCGAGGGAAACCTCAGCCTCCTGGTACATGGTGGCCAGGACCTCAGAGAACACCCAGAGGAGTGGCAGCCCAAGGCTCAGGAGCTCGTATGTGTAGCAGTAGTTGGAAGCATTGTCCCTGATATGGAGGCCAGCGTGGCGCAGGAGACCCCGCATCCAGTTAAGGAGGCTCGAGGGAATGTCAAGCAGGTCCCTGGGCACCCTGAGAAGCTGGCTTAGCACATTCCTAAAGAAGGAAGTTGTGATACCTGGGGGGCTGCCTTCGGGGGTGCCAATGGCTACAGCTGCACAAGAACTTTCGGTGGGAGTGTCTCGACGAGGAGCTTCCTGCTCTTTCCACGTCTCCTCCTCCTGAGAAGGAAATCACAATGAAGGCGTTTAGTCCATGATTGACACAGACGGCTCCTCCAACAAAGCTAAGAGGGCCAAGAAAAATTGAACTTGGTAGACTCTGTGTGTTGCAGCCAACCCCCCAAACAATCTCAGCCTCCCATGCGCTGCTGAAGAGGGTGCTGAATAAGGTCACAACTTCTATGGTGGGCAAACTGACTATAGGGCTCACGAGCCTTCAAAACATGCCTTCCTGATGACCCAGCAATCCCACCTCTAATGATATATCCTAAGTAAATTATTTGAAAGATGGATAAAGATGTGAGTACGAAGATGTTTGCTGCAAGAAATACTTACAAGCTAAAAATATTGAACAACATAAAGGTTTAACAATACAGGAGTAGTTAAATAAATTATCACTCATCTATGAAGGAGAATCTTTTAGAGGCATTAAAAATTATGCTCTAATAGAATTTTTAACGTCTTGGAAGCTCCTCTTGATAGACTGTTAGTGGAAAAAAAAAGACATTAAGACTAGATATCAGAGGATTCAAACTAGGTTGAAGATATATTCTCATAGGAAAAAGTCTGGAAGGAAATGCTATGAAATGCTAATTATGCATTTCTCAGGATAAAGTGATTATAGGTGATTCAAGCTGCCTTCTTTATATATTTTCATTTGTTTTCCCATTTTTTCTACATTGAGCCTATATTACTGTATAATCAAAAAAATGTTTTAAGTTGTGGGTTCTTGCAGGTGGTGGATGATCAACCAAGCAGCAGAGAAGGGTATTTGCTAGAGGTGTCAGAGGGGGCACTATCACAAGTTATCTATAAATTCAGTGGGCTGCTCACTTTGCTGACACCCAAAGCCTGGGGAGAGGACCTGGAACCCCGTAACAGGCATCCTTGTGGTCAGGTGGGTCCTAGCCACAGAGGTGCCACATGGCTTTCATGGGGCTGAGGATATTGTTCTATCTCTGGCACATGGGAAAGCTCTTCTCAGCTTCTCATGAGAAACCAGCATAACCGCTCACCTGGGAGCTGGCATCTGGAATGGGACAAACACCAGAGGTCAACTGAATAGACTAAGGTAAAGGGACCATCCACATCAGGCAACAGAAGCTCTCTTCTTTATCTCAGTCTCAGTCCCTCCAGGGCCAAAAAAATTGGCCTATTTTTTTTTTTTTATTTGTGTTTTAGGTGAAAGTTTATATAGTGCAAATTAGTTTCTCATTCAAAAATTTATACTCAAATTGTTTGGTGCCATTTGTTGCAATTCCCGCAATGTGTCAGCACTCTCCCCTTTTCCCTTCACACCCCAGCTTTTCCAGGTCCATTTGTCCAGGTTTCCTGTATCTTCCTGCCTTCTCAGCTTTGCTTTTGGGCAGGTGTTGCCCATTTGGTCTCATATTTGATTGAACTAAGAAGCATGTTCCTCATTTGTGTTATTTTTTGTTTTATAGGTTTGTCTAATCTTTGGCTAAAAGGTGAACTTCGGGAGTGGCTTCAGTTCTGGGTTAGCAGGGTATCCTGGGGCCATAGTTTTGGGGGTCCTTCTAATTTCTGTCAGACCAGCAAGTCTGGTCTTTTTTTGTGAATTTGAATTTTGTTCTACATTTTTCTCCCACTCTGTCCAGAACTCTCTATTGTGATCCTTGTCAGAGCAGTGAGTAGTGGTACCTGGGCACCATCTATTTCTTCTGGGCCCAGTATGGTGGAGCCTTTGGTTCATGTGGTCTATTAGTCCTTTGGACTGATATTTTCCTTGCATCTTTGGTTTTCTTCATTCTTCTTTGCTCTGAACGTGATGGGACCAATAGATGTATTTTAGATGGCTGCTCACAAGCTTTTAAGACCTCAGATGCTGTTCACAAAACTAGTACGCAGAACTTTTTTTTTTTATGAACTATGTTACGCCAGTTGACCTAGATGTCCCCTGAGACCACTATCCCCAGCCCTCAGCCCCAGTAACTTGGTTCCTCAAAGTGTTTGGATGTGTCTAGGAAGCTTTTATGGCTTTGCCTTGGTCAAGTTGTGCTGACTTTTCCTATATTGTGTGTTGTCTTTCCCCTCACCAAAGTCAACACTTGTCTACTATCTAGTTAGTGATTTCCCCTCCCCACCCCTCCCTCTCTTGTAACCACCAAAGATTGTTTTTTGATGATAGTTTTTCTGTGTGTAAACTTTTTCTTGAGTTTTTATAATAGCGGTCTCATACAATATTTGTCCTTTTATGGCTGACTTATTTCACTCGGCATAATGCCCTCTAGATTCATCCATGTTTTGAGATGTTTTGTGGATTCATCATTGTTCTTTATTGTTGTGTAGTATTTTATTGTGTGTATGTACCATAATTTATCTACTCATCTGTTGATGCGCACTTAGGTTGCTTCCACCTTTTTGCTATTGTGAATAACGCTGCAAAGAACATGGGTGTGCATATGTCTATTCATGTGACGGCTCTTATTTCTCTAGGATATATTCCTAGTAGTGGGATTGCTGGATCATATGGTGTTTCTATTTCTAGTTTTTTAAGGAGGTACCATACTTCCATAGTGGACAACCAGTAGTTCTCACCAGTAGTGCATAAGAGTTCCAATCTTCTAGCAACTTCTTCAATATTTGTTATTTTCTGTTTTTTTGATTAGTGCCAGTAATGTCAGGGTGAGATGGCATCTCAATGTAGTTTTGATTTGCATTCCTTTAACCACTAATGATCACAAGCATTTCCTCACGTGTCTGTCAGCTGCCTGAATGTCTTCTTTGGTGAAGTGCTTGTCCATATCCTTTGCCCATTTTTAATTGGATTATTTATCTTTTTGTTATTGAGGTATTGAAGTATTCTATAGATTTTAGAGATTAGACCCTTGTTGGATATATCGTAGCCAAAAAATTTTGGCCTAGTTTTTTGAGGGACCCTTGAAAACCTTTTCCCTGATTCACCAACACTTTTGACACAAAACGTACCTCTCTTTGTTGCTTCAACTCTGCCCTTCTCTTCCGTTGTTTATTATTGGTTTTACAGTGAATGAAATGAGGTTTGCAGTAAAATTTGTCTGTAAAAAGAGAAAGACACCCATACACAAAAGATTTTTCTCCTATAAACCAGAGGCACAGCACACATAAGCTAGGTGACAACTACTCTCTGGATCAGAAAATAAGCTCAGGACAGTTTCAACCTTGGGAAATGGTTTCTGTCACCTGCCTTAAAGAAGTGGCACTGAGACGCAGCAGTAGACTCCTGGGATAGGGCTAAAATCCTCAGATAATCCCCAAACTAAACTGAGGTCATGCTTCTTTATGAGACCAGTTGCCAGGCAGCCAAATGGACAGCCCTGAGCAGCAATACAATCCCTTTCTGGGATCGTGAGGCTGGGAAAGGCTGACAACAGATGGCAGCAGTGATGGGGAGGAAAGGTCCAGAGGGGCACACACGGGGTACCTGGCCACTTTCCAGGACCACTGGGTACCCTCCAGAGAAGCCTTCTTGCTCATGGTTATAATATCAACAATAAAACCAAACCAAACTCATTGCTGTCAAGTTGATTCTGACTCATAGCAACCACATAGGACAGAGTAGAACTGCCCCACAGAGTTTCCAAGGAGCACCTGGTGGATTTGAACTGCCAACCTGTTGGTTAGCAGCTGTAGCACTTAACCACTATGCCACCAGAGTTTCCAATATCAACTATACTGATGGTAATAATGATAACAATAGCAACAACTTATGTAGAACCTACTATATACCAGACACTACTCTAAATGGTTTATATGAATTAAGTCACCAATCCTTACAACAACATTATAAGCTAAATACTATTATGATCCTCATTTTACAGATGAGGAAACTTACGGACCAAGAAGTTAAGTAACTTATTCAAAGTTCTATGGCTAGTAAGTGGTACAGTCTGGATTTGAATCCAGGCAGTTTAGTTTGAAGGTATGTGATTGTAACCATTATGCTGCACTGCCTATCATTATATATGAAAATGCAAATATCAAGTCCTGAAACTTTGAAAACCACAATTCATTCCCATAAGCGCACTTCTTTCATCAATGATCTCCAATATGCCACCTATCAGAGGGGAGTTACTATTATGGCTATTTTTAATAGTACGTACTTTGTAAATAATAAAAATAATAATATGCTACCTTTATTAAACTCTTATTACATGCTTGCTGAGGTGCTGAGCCCATTACATAGGTTATCAGGTTTAGTTTCCTCAGCCACATAAGGGCAGTAAGAGGTGGTAAAGCTACACAAGAAAATGTACAGAAAGCACTCAGCACATAGTAGGTGCTTACCAATGCCTGGTCTGCCACAGGTACTGACAGCTTCTCCTTCCCCTCAGGAGCCCCTGCCTACACAGGCAGCCCCTCTCTCTAGCAGGAGCTCCTAATTTCCCTTAGCAGCTCCTGACACCATACCCCCTGGGAGGCACCGGGCGTCCCAGGGCCTACAGAGGAACAGGAACCCAGGCCAAGGTCGTGTCAGAGGCCGAGGCCAGAGGTAAGTACTACTCTGGCCCCTGGGATTACCTTCATCACAGTCGAAGGCATAGGCAGCCAGACGCAAGGTTGTGGCACAGATGCTGCAGCGGAAACACTCGCGGTGGAAGAAGTGGCCCTCTGCGCTCAGTCGCTCCATCACGTATACACGCTTCTTACAGAAGTAACAGGTGTCGCTGCCACCCAGGTTCAGGGGGCACACCTTTCGCATACAATCCTGATGGGTAGGGGGAGAGGAGAGCAATGTGTTAGGGCCTATATGCTCTTCTTCAAATTCTCAGCCTAGGCTTTCAGAAATTCCATACTGAATCATGGGGACCTTGTGGATCTTCAGTTTGCTGCAGCAGAGAGTGAGGGCTGGGAGGACATGTTCCCAACACAGATGCGTCCCTGCAGGGGCTGCTGTTAATTGGACTTCCAGACAGACCGGCTGGCAGCAAGGTGGGCCAGGGAGGGCTCTCCCCCAAGGCTGGCTGCTCTGGCTTTGGGTGGGGAGTGATGCGTCCTGGTCTAACGCAGTGCAGCATCAGTTCCAAACATGTCTGCCCGGGGAACGTCTCTCCAGGAACCGCTCCCAGTGGTTAAGTTTTGCCTGGGTCCAGAGTGAAGCCCTGCTGAGAATGTCTTCCACATCCTTGCCCTCCTGCAGTGACAGGCTGGGCAAGGAGAGCTACTGGCATCAAAATTGTTCACAAGAACTGCAAAAACGGAAGAGGTTGTGTCCTGCAGCCCACCAGTATTGTCAGTCTGCCAGCCAAATCCCCAAATTCAAGTGAGGAGGGCGAGGCCGGGGCAGGGGTTCACACGGCTGATTATAGGGGAAGGTGCTCAAAGGAAACCGAAAGAATTGTCAACCCAAATCGCTGGTGATGGCAGCAAGCAGCTTAAGTTGGAGAAGAGGAGAATTCGGAAAAAAAGAGATGTTTTTTCCATTATGTAATTCTCAGTCATGAAGGCAAAGAATGGCCGATAATGCAGTGAGCCATTCTCCAGAGCCCTGGGCTTTAGAGAAGATACTCTGCCTTGTGCAAGGGCCTACACGGCTCTCACCCCAAGGGACCTGAATGAGGTTTGTCTTAAGGAAACCCAGCCTCCGAATAACCTCTGTTCTCCCATCCTCAGGCTCCTCTGTCTGCCCTGCTTGTCCCATGAGAAAGAAGGGGAGCCTCCGAGGCTGGGCATCCTGTCCTTGTGCCTGCACACCCTCTCTGGGAGGCCAGAGGCAGTGTCTATGAGTGAAGCTGAAGGGCGCACATCCTTACCAGGTCTGGAGAGGCGGCCTGGGTCTTAGGTCTGTGATCATTCATGTACAGATTGACCAGGACTTCAGCTGCAGCCCCTATTCCGCTGGAAACTTTCCCTACCGTCAGCTAACCAAGAGCAGAGGCAGAGAGACAGAAACAAAGGTAGAGGCCAGTTAGCACCCAAAAGGAAAACACAGACAGGGTGGGTGTGGGAGAGGGCTCCACACCCACATGCAAGCAGCACCCAAAGTCCCAGCAGAGGCTGCAGCAGCCAAGGGCAGGTGATGGGCATTCGTGAGACCGAGAAAAGGAAGGAATGGAACCCTGTGGCCTGGGTGAACCAGGTCATTTGCAGAACTCCTCCATTAGAGGTGCAAGGCCTTCAGGAGCGCATTCAGGCTCTCGTTTTACAGGTGGGATAAATGAATCCCAGAGAGAGGAAGGGATCTACTCAAGATCACTTAGCAAATAAATACAAGATTCAGAACTATACGCAGGTCTCCTGAGCTCCAGCCTGCAGGCTGCCGCTCTCACTGGGGGCTGGGATGGCTTGAGCTGCTCAGGCCAGTAAACAACAAAAAGGCCTATATTGCAAATTGTGTAGCCATAGTCTTCCAAAAACCTGACAGGCAGAGAAGTCAAGCAAAGGAGAGAAAGAAATAAGAAACCAAGAGCTCACAGACAGGAGGATAAATTAGCAGCCAGCCTCCTGCAGAGGGAGTCCCTGGGTGGTGAAAATGGTTAATGTGATCAGTTGCTAACTCAAAGGTTGGAAGTTCAAGTCCACCCAGAGGCGCCTCTGAAGAAAGGCCTGGTGAATTATTTCTGAAAAATCAGCCATTGAAAACCTTATGGAGCACACACAGTTCTACTCTGACACCCATGGGGTCGCCATGAGTTGGAATCCACTCGATAGCAACTGGTTCCTTCAGAGACTTGTCCTTCTTCGAGGGCAGCACGCTGCTTAGTGAGCAGTGTGGCTGAGCACAAGACCTGGGGGAGGGTTTGAACTCAGCTCTATCAATGTACTAGCTCTGCAACCCGGCCCAAAGCCTCTAACTTCCGAGCTTGGGTTCCTCATAGATTTGCAGTAAGGCCAGAGTGAGGAAACGTGTGCACCTGCCTGGCATTTAGCAGGGGCTGGGTCAAGATGGAATTGACTCTCCCCTCCCTTTCTCCCCTGAATTCGGCATGCCCCACCTGCTCTGCAACTCCTGTGTCTTTGGGGAGTGATGTTTGGGTCTACCCCAGGTCCCTCCAGTCCAGGGCCACAGACCCATCGCCTTGCAAACAAAAGCAGTGCCTGGAACAGGAACGAGTGGCTGGCCCACGCTGGGCAGATGAAGGGAGAGGGAGGGAGCTCTGCAGAGGTGCCCAGGGCTGGTGCGGGATCAGGCCGGCTCACAGTGAGGGGGGCAGCCATCCCACATGGGCCCAGGGAGCGCCACCTAATGGGCGGTGGGTGCTAGCAGCCTGTGCTCCCACGGCATGGTGATTCCCACCTTTAAATGCCTGGATCCCCACCTATCTGCCAAGAGGCAGGTGAAGCCCAAATGCAGCATGGCCCAATCCCTCCTACACCTCTCAGAGCAAACTCCAGCTTACTTCTCTTTTCCCCACCAGCTCTGTAAAGCCCACCTAGGCACTGTTGCAGTCTCCTCGTAGGTGAGGCAAACATGCATAGTATGAGATTCTGTAAACACTACTCCTGATCCAGGACCCCTCTCCTTCTTCCTGCCTTCCAAATCCAGCTTCTTGGAGATGTGGCCACAGAAAGCAGTAATTTAGGCTGAAGGGCCTCTGGGCAGAAGTTGACAGTGATCATGACAATAAAAACAGTAAGTTGTTTGTGGACAAAGGAGCCCTGCTGGCACAGTGGTTAAAGCACTTGGCTGTTAACTGAAAAGTAGGTGATTCGAATCCACTAGCCGCTCCACGGGAGAAAAATGTGGCAGTGTGCTTCCATAAAGATTACAGCCTTGGAAACCCTATAGGGCAGTTCTACTGTGTCCTATAAGGTTGTTATCAATCAGAATCAACTCAACAGCAGTGGGTTGGGTTTTGTGGACAAAATATCGCCCTCTATCTAAACCCAAGACTATTTTTGGAAGGTCACATTAAGGCCACATCTAAGCAGATAACAGAAAGCCTCAAACACGCAGCAGCAAGTTAAGGGAACAGCAAGGCGAATGGCAACAGGCTTGCCGCAGCTCCCATTGAGCAGGTAAAGGGACACCAAGTGGGCTGGAGAGAATAACAAGACCGAGAAGACGTCACTCCGTGTCTCCCTAAGGAAACCCCAACACAAAAAACAACTTGGGATCAGCTGCTCCTGACCATGTGTGTGGCTCTTGGGGATCATAGGAAATGTGGCCACAGGCTGCTGGGGAGGGTCTGCCCCGTAGACGCAGACATATGGGGACCTCATCAGACTTCCCAAAGCCTGCCACTTCCCAGTAGCAGCTGGCCAGGCACTCCTTCCCATCCAGCCCCCAAGTTGGCCCAGCCTGGGAGAGACTAGGATTCTGTCTCCAAGCATAGGCTCTGCCATTTTCAGGATTGCTATGAGTCGCTATGTGTCAGAATTGACTTGACAGCACACAACAACAACACAAATGCCAAGAAACTTGGCTCCAGTTTCCAAGAAAGGTTCAGGTATATTGGCTGCAGACAATATGCTATTGTTTGCCTGATGTTCCACCCCCTAGTGAGGCCCCCAACAGTGGCCCCTCAGACATGGCCTGGAGAATACAAAGCCCTTCCTATGCTTATTTGAAAATAAAAAGAAGAGGGAAGGAAGATGAGCGAGCCTAGGGTTACCCACAGTACTGCCAACAGGCTGCTCCCTGCCTACCCTGCCCCTTGGGTGGCTAACTCCATCGGCCTAGGGTGTGAACGGTCCCAGCAGTGCTCTCCCAGAAAGGCATGGTGGTGCCATGATAGCCACGCGCAATTATTGCCTCCCCTGCGTTAGCAGAGATTGACTCTCTGCTAACTGTACTCTCTGGGGCTTTAAATACATGTCCCTAATGAGACCTTATTAACTACTTAGCTAATAACCACTTTGTGCCACCAAGCTTCTGAGCAGTCATGACTTAGATAGCAATTACTGAAGCACGCAGAGGGCTGTGAGGTCGCTGGGGGTGGCGCCACAACATGTCTGTGCAGTTGCAGCAGCCTCAGTTGTTCTACCAGCACAGGGCATGGCCTAGGCCACCTGGCCAGGGGAGCCAGGATGAAGACTGCACTTCATCTTCCCTTTTATTATGGGCCAAAGGGCTCCTGTCTCCCATTGCAACCTCACTCCCATTCTGAGGCAGTGACTTTATTAAGAAAAATGAAATTAATGCACCATTAAGAAAATCAGCATTGGGTCTCCTACATATTCTTCCCAACTTGATGGAAACCATCCCAGAGTCACCATTGGACAATATCAGGAGGTAGACTGCGACTTCTCTGAGAGGTCACAAGGAAACCAGGTGATAGGGAATTTGTCTCAAGGAATAATGGGTGTCTTTGAAGCCTACTCCAACGACCAGTGTGAAAGCCAATGTTGTGCTGGGAATCGGAGGTTATCTCCTTTCTGCTTCCTGATAGCAGGACGTCCTCATTGGCTCCACAGGAGTGAGGACGTGAACAGCTGAACTTCCTGTGAGCTCTGTGCTCCTCAAACTGACTGTGGTGAATGACCAGGTTTTTAATTTTTTAAATTTTTTTTTATTGTGGTAAAATATGTATAACATAAAATTTGCCATTTTAACCATTTAAGTTTACAATTTAGTGGCATTAATTATATTCACAATGTTGTGCAAGCATCATCACTATTTCCAAAACCGTTTAATCAACCCAAACAGAAAGTCTGTATCCATTAAGTAATAACTCCCCATTCCCTATTCTCCCCAGCTAATCTCCTAAACCACTAATCTACTTTTTTTCTATGCATTTGCCTATTCTAGATAGTTCGTAAAAGTGGAATATATTATTTGCCCTTTTGTGTCTGGTTTATTTTACTTAGCATGATGTTTTCAATGTTCATCTATGTGTTAGAATATATCAGAACTTCATTTATCTTTATGGCTGAATAATATTCCATTGACTGGATATACCACATTTTGATTATCTATGCATTTCTTAAGGAGCCCTGGTGGCGTAGTGGTTAAAGCAATCGACTGCTAACCGAAAGACTAGCGGTTCAAAACCATCAGCGGCTCCACAGGAGAAAAATGTGGCAGTCTGCTTCTGCAGAGATTTTACAGCCTTGCAAATCCTATGGGGTCACTATGAGTCAGAAATGACTCAATGGCAGTGGGTTTGGTTTTTTGGGTTTCATCTGTTTATGGACATTTGTTTCTACCTTTAGGCTACTGTGAATAATGCTGTAATGAACATTGGTGTACAAGTATTTGAATTCCTGATTTCAATTCTTTGGGTATATATCTAGAAGTGGAATTTGGGAGGGGGATGTCACATGGTAATTCTACATTGAACTTTTTGAGGAATTGCCAAATGAAAGACCATTTTTCATTTTTTCTTTCAAAATCTCTAATCCATATGGCCTGAGACTTCTGGATATAATAAAAATGAATTACTAGAAATATGATCACACACTTGGATGTGTAGCAATATCAGATTGCTCTAAAAGTTTCTAATGCTTACTCTCAGTTTCTGTATTCATTGTGTCACAGACTAGTGCCTCTCCGTGAACAGTGCTTTGAGTAGCACCTCTCTAGCCAGCTGGGGAATTTACCAGGTTCTCAGGATCCTGAGAAAGACAGAGATGTTCAACTTGTGGAGAAATGTCCTAAGCTAGAGTTCCAGAGAACTCGTCCTGGTGTTAATTAACCTCAGAGCAACAGCCAAAGGTTCTCAATGAGCAGAGAGCCTTCACACATGTGAGTAACAAGCCACATGTGTTCCTGGGGAGAACTTTCCATTTGACTGGCAACAATTTGTACAAAATGAAGTTGGGTAAAATGATGATTGGACCACAAATAATTATGTCCCAGTTACTAGTTTTTAAAAGACTTGGTAATTGTGGAGCCCCATGGGACTGCTTTTGCAATCCTTTATGTATCTTTTGGAGCCCTGGCGGCGCAGTGGTTAAGAGCTACAGCTGCTAACCAAAAAGTCAGCAGTTCAAAAGTCAGCAGTCCTATTCTGTCCTATAGGGTCGCTATGAGTTGGAATTGACTCAACAGCAATGGGCTTGGTTTATTTTTTTTTTGGATGTATCTTTCAATATTCTTATAATTTTGAAGAATTTTCCACTCCCTACCTTTTTTCTCTTTTGAATTCTAATTATTTTTCGGCTAATTAATGAGAACAAGCTAGAATGGTTGGACATTTTGGGTGGCCATCATCTCACATTGCATTAGATTAACCTTGAATACACTATTTTTTCCTTTTGTGAGCCTCAGTTTCCTCATCTGTAAAATGGAAAGACCAACACCAACCTCACAGGGTTGCAAAAAAGAGCCATGAAAGAATCTGGGCTGTGTCTAACATGGTGCTTGCCACACAAGCAAAGAGTTAATGAGTCCAAACCACTACTGTTTTTACATCTCAGGACATCTTTTTTACCTCTCTTAAATGGCCCACTGGCCTAGACCTGTGACCTTTACCCTGGGGAGCCCTCAGGTGCTTAGCTTCCCTCTCTTCATGAATAAGAACAGCGTGGCCCACCCAGAAAGAGTGCACTGCCTTCTTCACCCTGAGCCAACCTAGAGTCAAACATGAGACACCACTCCTGTCACAAGCAGTGATGCCAGAGGCTGCCGAAGATGACTGGGTCTCCACAAGGAGAGTAGTTCCTGAGGCACTCCTCTCACTCTCAGCTCAAAAGACTTCAGAGGTCCCGCCTGGTTGTTGGAGCATTTCTAACACTACCCTAAGCTGGCCCACCTCCCTGACAGCTTGCGCTCCCTGATGTCAGGGACCCTGTCGTGTTCACCTCTATATTCCTGGCCCATTTCCCCTGCAGCTTGTGCTCCCTGATGTCGGGGATCCTGGCATGTTCGCCTCTATATTCCTGGCCCATTTCCCCCGCAGCTTGTGTTCCCTGATGTCACAGATCCTGGCATGTTCACCTCTATATTCCTGGCACATTGCAGATGCTCTGAATGGAGGAGGAGGCAGTCTCCTGGGCCCGTTTGTGTCCAAACAATGGTAACTTCTCCCCTTGGGCCTGGAACTCAGCCAAGAATACCAGGTGTCCAGGCTGCATTGCTTTACGGAGTTGGGCCACCTGTGGCCATCTGGCCTGTGGCCATCTGGCCTGCTGTGAGAATCAGGCCACCCTACACGGGTCAGACAGGGGTGAGAGCAGAGCTTCTAAAGCCTCGGCATTGAGGGCCCACAGGAAGGAGAGGAGGTGCAAGGGAGGTTTCAACAGGTAAAGTGCCAGCCAACCTGAAGACCAGAGGCGGTCTCCTGGGCCTGCTTGGGCAAGGACTTTGCTCAGCAAGGAGTCCCTGGATGAGAAGACCTCCAGAGGACAGGGCTGTTGGACTTATGTCCTCAACTATATTCTCAGGGCAAAGGAGGAGGGAAAGTCACTGAAACCATCTTGTTTGAGGAGCCCAGAAATTAAACTCTTAGATGTGAGACGCTGGCCTTTGGGATTGTGACTTCTCAGTGTTGGCCCACGTCTGCTGACTTGTGTCCCCTTCTGCCAGGCACTGTGTGGTGATCATGTTAATTTAACCCTCAGAGTCCTGTGAGGTGGGTCTTATAATCCACCTTCACCACAGGTAGCTGAGGTTCTGGGAGGCCCTAACTCACCTGAAGTTGCACTATTCTTAAGTGGCTGGGACAGGAATGAAAACCTGAAGGGAGTTTCTTTACCTTTAGAAAGAGAGGAATCAACATGCATTTTAGGTAAATAAGCGTCCTTCTGGAATTCTTCACTGGGGCAGGAGAACATTTACTGGCTACTTCAGGCATTTTCGCATGTATTGGTCATTGCATTATTCCAACCACCCTCAGGAGTAGTTGCTGTCATCTCAATTTTATAGGTTAGGAAACTAAGGCTCTGAGAGGTCCAGTAACTCGTCCAAGGGTGCGCAGTGATAACTGGTGCTCTCAACTCAAGTCTGACTCCAAACCCATATCCTTCTCCCTATAGGACCCGGCCTCCCTAAGACATGCCAGCACTCTGTAATTTAAATCTCCTTGGGGTCCCTGCGCTGAGAAGCTCCTAGTCTGGGGGAACACTGATGAGAAGGCCGATAGAGAGAGAAAGACTTCCCCTGGGGCTGACGCCCTGAATTTGGACTTTTAGCCTACTTTGACTGTGAGGAAATAAACTTCTCTTCATTAAAACCATCCACTTGTGGTATTTCTGTTATGGCAGCACTAGATAACTAAGACAGAATTTGGTACTGAGAGAATGGGGTGCTGCTCTAACAGATACCTAAAATGTGGAGGCGATTTTAAAACTGTGAATGGATAGATGTACGGCAGTGACAGAGGACCAGCAGCAGCAGAGAACCTACACCAGCAGAAAAGTGGCAGCGGCAGAGAACCAACAGCAGCAGAACCAGGACACCAGTGTGAGATGGCGCTGGAGCCAACCGATGGAGTGAGAGAGCTGAGTGCCTGTGTGCAGGAGGCTTCCTGGCAGAGTGGGGTGCCTCTGGGCACTTATCGGTGGAGCCAGGCTTGCCGACCCACGGAGCGGGAGAGCTGAGCGTCTGTGTGCACAAGGCTTTCTGGCAGAGTGGGGTGCCTGCGGGCACTTATATCGGTGGAGCTACAGAGCTTTGGAACACTTGCCCCAGCAGGGCAGATGTGGGCGTGAGGCCCGAGGGCCGAGAGGCCACAGGAAGCAGAAGCTGAAGAGACAAGGGACACAAGAAGCCGAGCTGCTTCAGTCTCAAAAGGTATGGCCATGACCTCAGGGGTTTCAAATGGTGGAGCCATGGCCTCTGGTGTTTCTAAGGGTGGAGTTGTCACTCTGATGGACTAGGAGAATGGTGCGCCTAAAGCCAAGGGAGCAGAGTTGCTGTCCCAGGGGGCCTGTAAGGCAGAGCTGAAGCCCAGGGCCGATGGGCCTCCACTCAGAATCCGGAGACTGTGGCCAATACCTAGAGTCTAGAGGGCAGGGCTATTGTGTAGATTATTTTCAAAGCCTTGAGGGCTAATGTAATGTGTTCTGCTGACTTGCTTGGTGCCTGTTATCACTTCTTTTCCTCTAGTTTCTCCCATTTGTAATGGAAATGTCTAGCTTATGTCTGTTCTGCTATTGTACCTTCAGAAGCAGATAACTTGTACTCTAGATTTCACAGATGAAGAGGAATTTTTGGATTTTGGACTTAGAGTTCAGACTTTGTGATTTGATGCAGTGAACATGTTTTGCATGTTGCAGGATGTGATTTTGGGGGGGCCAAAGGGTGGAATGTCATGGATTGAACTATGTCCCCCAAAAAATGTGTGTATCAATTTGGCTGGGCCATGATTCCTGGTATTGTGTGGTTTTCCTATAAATTGTAAATCCTGCCTCTATGATGTTAATGGGGGAGGATGGGCGGCAGTTGTGTTAGTAAGGCAGGACTCAGTCTACAAGACTGGATTGTATCCTGAGGCAATGTCTTGAGATACAAAAGACAGAAGTGAGCAGTGAGACAGGGGGACCTCATACCATCAAGAAAGCAATGCTGGGAGCAGAGCGCGTCCTTTAGACTGGGGTCCCTGTGCCGAGAAGCTCCTATTCCGGGGGAACACTGATGAGAAGGCCGACAGAGAGAGAAAGACTTCCCCTGGAGCTGACGCCCTGAATTTGGACTTTTAGCCTACTCTGACTGTGAGGAAATAAACTTCTCTTCATTAAAATCATCCACTTGTGGTATTTCTGTTATGGCAGCACTAGATGACTAAGACATCTCCCAAGCTGGGATGCACACGAAAGTCCCCCAAAGGGCCAGCCTAGCTCTATCCCCAGGACAGAGAGAAGGATAATCAGGTGGGTGGAAGTCTTGAGATCTATCCCATAAGCTCTCTCTGTACCTTATGAAAAAAATCAGATCTCTCAGCCAAGACTCTCCCAGTGTTTCCCTCTAATATGCAAATCTCTAGAGCAAACCCTGCAAATCCTGTTTTAAAACAAACAACCCCAAGGGTAGAGACATCTCCTTTTGCAACGCACATTGTTCTGATCCAAGAAGACTAAACTACAGTTGCCAGCCAAGTGAGGCAGTCACTCTATTGCTCAGCTGTGCAAACACTCAGCTGCCATCTTGTTCTTGCAAGAGCTCACCACCCTTGGAAACGGCTAGCAGCCATGCTATAGGCCAAATCAGCAGCAACCTCCCTTCTTGAAGAAAGAAAATAATTAATGATTAATAGAAGGCTGATACCACTACAGGAGGGCTGGTTTGATGGGATGGATGAGTCAAATGGGCAGGCTGGGGGCATAAGACTAGACAAGGATCCCAAAGCCTTGAATGATCAACTCTGGGAAGAGTCTGGGACCGAAACGTCAGGGCATTTAAGACTCTCTGTGGCTGCTCAGGCCAAAAGCTCAACAGGACCATTCAGAACTACAAGGTAAAATGTCAATCTGCCCTTCCCTTAAACGACAGGCAAGTGTAGTCTACAGGCAGAGTTCCAGATTCATCTCTCTGAGTTGGTGACTCACATTTGCATCCCTGAGAGTAATCTGTACTCCTCATGATAAGTTTGGCCAGCTCTGTTCCCAGAGGAGGTGTTTACCCCTGGATCCTCAAATTGGGGTCTAGAGCTCTAGGGCAGGATCAGAAGCACATTGCCTGAGCATCCATTTCCAAGTGCAGTTTTCTTCCTCCGGTCTCCTTTGTTAGGCAAATTTGGGTCACTGGGCAGTGACAGCAGCCCATAGATCTTTTGGGAAGAAGCACTAAAGCCCCAGGCCCTCTCCAAGGGAGAGGTTCCCCGTGCACTACCAAGACTAAATGAAACTGTTACCAAGTCATCACCTACTTTAAGGGGCTGCCAGTTCTCTCCTCCCAGGAGGCTGTCATTCTGCCAGATTGTGTATGTGCAAAGCCCAGTGCTGAATCAATAGAGAAGCTCCATGGTGGTAGTGGTGGGTGGGGGAGGTTTTCTAAGACTATTTGCAACAAGAAACTCATCTCAAATGTCTGCAATTGACTCACAGTCAGATCTGGATGGGTCTGTAAGCGTAAAGTCCATCCGAGGTGCTTTTTACAAATGAGGAAACTAAGGCCCAGGAAACCAAGTGGCTTGCCCAGTGTCCCAGGGCGGCCCCTCCTAATAGCGGTCTGATCGTACCCAGCCTTACTGGGAAAAGCACATCAGCCTTAATTAATAAGTAGGAGGCTGTTAAAATAGCTCAGTTATCCCATCGTCAGATGGCCTAGGCTGGCTTGGGGGCTAGGACAAGAAAAAACAGGGAGTGATTGTTCTATCACAACCTGGGAGAGACAAGGAACAAAGCTGCAGAGGTGTGGCCAGAAGACCTGGGGTTTGCCATCCCAAACTTGCCTCATTCGTAGCCCTCCCTGCCCCTGGGTGTGGGGTTTGTGTGGACACCAGCTTCTGTGTTGGCCGAAGTACACAAATGCACTTGGCCTTTGTTGTACAGGGAAAGAAGAATGGAGTGGGAGATAGGAACCCTGGGGCTCCAGTCTTTGCCCAAGCTTGATTTCCGTATCTGTGGCTCTGCTCCTGTTCAACTCTTACTTTCTCAGGAAGGCTCACTCTGCCACCCCATTTAGAACCACCACCCTCCCCCTGCACTCCAGATCCCTGACAACTGCTCTGTGTCTTCCATAAGAAGTATTATCTTCTAAAACATTATATTTATTATTGGTTGTTTATCTACTCCTACTAGAATACAAGGAGTTCCTGGGTGGTGCAAATGGTTAACATGCTCAGCTGCTGACCAAAATGTTGGTGGGTTTGTGTCCTCTGAAGAACAATCTTTCGTTCATTGATGGGTATCCCCAGAGCCTAGGACATTCAATAAATATTTGTTGAATGAATCAATGTTCACTCATTGGTTTAATGAATGGCAATGGTTTAAAGCTTGTTGAAAAGCCCAGTGCAGAAGTACCCATGCTTTCAGGGCAAGATGCTCACTGACAAGTGTCTTTGCCAAGCCCCAGCAGGCTCCACATGCCCTGGGCAGGCTGACTCCTGCCATTGCCTGTGCCTGGGATTTATAGAGGAACTAACACTTTCTTGAAACCAAGTTGGGGAACTTGGGAAGTTTTGAAAAAGATGGGGCTTTTCTCGCCCCATCTCTGCCCTCAACTCTGACAGAGAAGTGACCAAGCCAGATCTTCCTGAAGGTGGGCATGGAAAAAAAGCAGGGAGGACAGGGAGCCTTCACTGCTCCACCCGAAGGGCCCAGCCAGCTAGAGAGGGACTGGGCCAGAGATAAGGAAGGTGTGGGAACAGCTGACCAGCCAGAAACCACTCTCTCCAACTCACCGATGAGAAAATAGAGGCCCAGAAAAGTCAAGAGACTTAAGGTCAAAAGGCTGGCCAATGGCTGAGCTGGAACAAGGTGCTGGGTATCTCGACCATGGCTATTTTCAGTAGAAATGAAGACTGGAAGTGTTTGTGTTTCTGCACATCACTTCCTGCTGCCCTTCTAAGGATGCTCTCACCCACACTGGGGACCTTGGAAGGGGCAGGGCTGATAAGATTCCTTGCTCCTTTCTTGGGTATTCTACCCACATGTTTCTCCCCATAGAGGTGGCAGTCAATGGGGATGGGACCTCCAACTACACATCAAGAGGCAGCTCCTAATTTTCCACTTATGCAACAGCAGACAGCTGGTTTGTGCATCAGCCTAACAGCATGAAGCAAATCCTGCAGTATTTCAGGTGTGGTGACATTTGGCATTGTACATCAAGCCTAAGTGGGAACTAGACAAACGGGGTATGTTGTTCAGAAAAGTGCATTCTGGGCAGGGAAGAGATGTCAAACCTATTCCCACAAGCAACAGCTAAACATGTTGGCTTCTTACCCATTTTTAGGCTCACGCATTCCAGAGACCAAGCTTTTCCAGAGGCTGTCCCCAACCCAGTACTATTCTTGACATATTAGGTAACAGGGGGACAAGTGGAAAAAATAAAAAGTGCCCCAGAATCCCGTGGGGCTGCTTGGTGCTTTAACAATGGCTCATGGTACATTTCATGATCTACTTAACCACAGTTAGCACCCCACCTCGTCTCCCCTTCCAAGCCAGCCTCTGCACTGCTACCTGAGTCATCCTTCTAGAACATGGGGTGGATCCTTTTGTGGCTCCCTATAACCCAGAGGATAAAACGAAATTCCTTAGCATGCAGAGTGGGTTCACTTTCACTCTCATTCTCCACATCCTCATAAATATTTTTATCCCCAAATTCAATCCATGCAAGTCATGCCTGTCTTCCTTTGCATATGCCAGCCCCTCCTGCAACACCCTTCCTTACCCTTTCTCTAGCAAAACCCTCCAGTACAACCTTCAATACTTGGCTCCCATATTCCTGCCTCTGTGAATCCTTTTCAGGCTTCTCCTCTGTGTTCCTACAATCTTTCCCTTTATACCTCTAACAGATACTAATGCATGGTATTGCCTTAATGCATGGTATTGCCTTAGGTTTACCATGTGAAATTGTCATTTTGTTAGGTCAAAACCCATCAAATATCAGCGATTTCATATGGCAAAAACATTGCTTATATCTACATTAGTGTGCTGTTTCCCATCTAAACAGTGAATAGAGGAGCTGCACCACCCTCCTCGTTGTTTCCTCGGCTCCTGGCACAGTGATTGGCATACAGTGGGAACCCTGTTAATGCTTGCTGAATGAATAAGCACTGTTTGGCAAGTTTCTGTATGTTCCCTGCTCTGCTATGTTGCTTGAGCTAATGCAAAAACAAAACCGAATTCCGGGACTGTTGTAAGATACCTTACAAACTTTCACCTGTGCCAAGTCAAGCTCCAGATGTTTGTCTGTGCAGGTCGAGCAGAGCCTGAAAACATCTCAGGACATGCAGAAGGTTGGGGAGCAAATTATTTAGAACAACTACCTTTCTGGCTGGAGAAGCGGAGTCAGTAGTTGATGGAGAGGAAGTAACAGCTGGATCAGGAGATGGAAGGCAAGAGGGAGAAGACGGAGGATGAGGGTGAGACAGGCCTTTAGAGAGTAGTTTATTCTGTGCAGAACAGAAATAGAGGAAATTATTATCATCCCAGGGCAAATGCACAGTGATACACGCCTTGATGATGCAGCCACATGCCATACAATTGGGAGGGGCGGGGAAGGGAGGAAAGACATTTAGACCCAAGACTTGGGACAAAACAGAAACCTCTGTCTTTGGACTATGCAGGACTATCTGGCTCCTGGTTACACTTTATTCTTTTACAACTATTCCAGCTCCTTTGTCACACCAAAATAGCTGAGCAGATCCATTCTGTTTCTGCCTATGTCTGCTCCAGACACCAGTGCTAATTACTGAAACACTTGCTCTGGAGCTTGGTATGCAGCAGCACTTGCAAAGCTTAGGAAAGGAGAATCTGGGCTACTTTGGAGGCAGATAGCCAGAGCAGGAGCTTCTGCAGCCACAGACAACTGTGCAAGCCTCCAGCAGCCACGTGAACTCTAACGATGAACTCAGTGTAAAGCAACCTTCCATGTCAATGAGGACACAGGTCTGGAGGAGACTGAGTGGAAGAGCAGAGGAGATCTGCTTTAAAGACAAGGCTTGCTGCAAGCAAGGAAGCATCTTACACATGCGGGATCGCAATATAGTCTTTTATCTCCTTGTCTTCAGCAAGTTTTCAATAAACAACTGGCTTGGAGAGGGCTGTATTTTCTATTCTAAGGCAAAGCCACTCATCCAAGCTGGATGTTGCCTATTGGGGAAGCAGAGCCCAGGTTACAGCGTGTGGTTGACCACATCATACAGTATCTCCTTGATGAGGGCCACAGGGAGATTACTCCAGACATTGTGCCCAAAAACATCATGAGCAACCAGTTTGCTTTCACCTTATAGGCCCTGTGATTCTGGTAACTGAGCAGCTTTCCCTCTTTGCACTGACCCTTAGGAAGCTCAGAGCCTACTTAGAAACTGTTTGGGCTCCCATAGCATATATTTCTATATGGTAGCCTATTCCTTTGACTTGAGCTTACTTTTCTGCCTTGGTTTCCCCATTGTCCTTATTTTGAATCTTCTCATTGGGTCTTTTTTAGAGGCAAGCTCAAATTCTTTAGTGGCATGAGAAACAAATAGCTTCTCATGCTGTGAAAGGAGGAGGAAGGGGTAAATCAAGCTCCTGAGACTGCCACAGTCACCTGGCTGGATGTCCAACACCTGGGCTCCTGGGTGCTCTGAAAGCCCATGTTTACCTGAGGAAAGTCCCCACGTCCAAACATGGATGCAAGGTGAGCTGCCTTCTCCTTAATGTTCTTTTGGTGAAATTCCCTGTTGGCCAAGTTCTGAGCCCTCTTCTGTGGTCAAGGTGAGACAGGAGAAAGAAGAGAGAGAGAGCAAGAGACATGATGGTTAGCTCCAAGAGAGAGGTGAGGGATGGAAGCGTTCAGGGGTTTTGTCTCACGCACCCTACAAAGCAAGATGGGAGACCCGGAGTGAACAGTAAGAGAAGGAACCCACCGTGGGCAGAGGAGGGAGTGGGAGAGGGAGGAAGGGAAATCATTGCAGACATAGACAGAGGAAGGGCAAAGAAGGAGTCTTTCACCTGCAGAATCTTCTCCTCCACTTCTTGCAGGCGCCGCAGTACCCCGGAGAGGGCCAGTGCTCCCTGGCAGGTAGAAGGCCAGGCAGCAGGACTTTCAGGCCCACCCAGCTGCAGGTCTGACTTGGCCCTGGCTCTCCAGGGTCTGCTTGAGCACTCGCCACCAGCAGACACTTGCTTTAGCTCTCTGCGCACATACCCAGGCGCAGCCACCGATGGGAGCTGGGAAAGAGGGGAAATCAAGCTTCCTTCCCTACTGCAGCCCCTTCATAGACCACAATGGTGAGGAAACCCCACGAAGATTACCGACAAAGGGCACACCAGGTGCCAACTTGAGTGAGATTCCAAACTAGCCTCAGGTGTTAACTTTTGACCACCTGCCATTCCCATTAAAAATATACATTCTTGGGTCTTGTACCAGACCCACTGAATCAAAACCTAAAGAACAGTGGTTCTCAATCCTGGATGTACATTGAAACCATCTAGGGCACTTTTTAAAAAATACCCAAGTCTGGACCCAAGCCCCAGAGATACTGATTTAATTGGCCTGGGGTAGGCACCAGACGGTCCCTGAGTGGCACAATCACTTGACTAATAATCTAGAAGTTGGCTTAACTACTAATGGGAAGTTTGGTGGTTTGAACCCACCCAGAGAGGCCACAGAAGAAAGGCCTGGTGATCTGCTTCTATAAAGATTACAGCCCAGAAAACCCTATGGAGCTCAGTTCTGCTCTGTAACACATGGGGTCACCATGAGTTGAAATCTACTCGATGGCAATGAGCATAGGCACCAGCTATTGGTATTTTTCAAAAGCTCACCAGGTACTTCTCATGCACATAGTCATAAGAATCCCTGCATTGTATTCATACCGGCACTCAACTTCCACCAGCCGGAAGCAATACCAAATTCCTAATGCTGACCAGATGTCTTTGAAAACAGTACTCAGTAATAATGATTCTGTTCAAATTCCAAACCCAGAGATGCTAGCTGGACTAAATCAGAGTCTATAGCTACTGGCAACCTCTCTGCCAACCTATGTGGGTGTCCTCTGGCACCAGGGAGAGGGCTCCATCACATTCCAGCTTTGCCCCTTCAGTGGGGTGCAGCCATTTGGCCACCTGAGCCTGTTCCACCATCACTGCCATTTTTTCATCAGAGTTTATAAATCAGCCTATTCAAGTGGTCTTCAAATAAAGCTAAGTGTCATAAGGGGCATCACACAAAATGTCCCACGTGGTATGGTTTGTTTTTCCCCAAGAAAACATAGCACCTAGAACATGGTAGTTGGCTAATCAATACCTCTGACTGCCGAGGGATGGAGAGCATACATGGTTATTTTTACTTATCATAGTGGTGACCTCAAGTCATGTCGCTTGACCAGAGAATCTACAATTGGCCCTTTTGGGAATGCAGGGAGAGCCAGTGAGCCCCACCCCTGTGGGACAAAGTTGCTGTAACAGCATCCCCTGGGAGAAGCCCTACCTGCCTCTTCAGAGGAGGTGATGGGCTGGGTGTGGGGTCCTTTGGCTTGGGGCAGCGAGGGTTAACAGGAGAGGCAGAGGAAGAGCACAGGACGGGCTTACCTATCCCTGAGACACGGCCTTCCTGGGAGGAGAGAGGTGAGTCCGAGAAAGCAGTCACAGGAAACATGAAGGAAAAGGTGAGTCAGATTGAGAGACACTTGGAGGGAGGAGAGAGAGAGAAGCAGGGAAATAGAGTTTTCAAGTCCAGAGTGGACACTGGGCTGAGCTCCTGCAAGCTGGGTTCAGCTGGGAAACTTGAGCCCCCGGCTATCTGTCCATGTGGACATCCAGTCCTGGAGTCCCCACCTCATGGACAATGTGTGAATGCCAGGGAGCCTTGCTTTTGGCTCAGACACAGGCACGAAGCGGGCACTGCCAGAGCCCATGCTGGCCAGGGTGGCAAGCCAGGGAGTCATTCTGGAAATGAGGAAGTTTCCTGTCCACTTGAGGGCAGGGATGCTGCAGACATTCTGATGGTATAGAGCCTATATCAACATCTAGGGACTAAAACGGGCCAAACCTCCAGAAGGGGCAATGGAGAAATAGCGCAGAGAATTACAAATCTCAGGGAAACGGCCCCCTTATAATACAATCACTTGGAATCCTGGGGAGGTCACTTAGACCAAGCAGGTACATGGTCCACAGCAAAGATCAAGAAGACATTTACAAATGCCTCTAAACCTCACTCACCTCCTCCTGAGGAGCCTAATTCTGTTATATGACTGGGTGCTCTCCAAAGAAAAACAGAACCTCTTGTCACAAGCTTTTGTCAAGTGACATCAGCATTCCAAAGGAAATTCGAGGAAGCAAAGTGACCATGTGGCACAAACTTCCAAGTCAGAGCCAGTGAGAAGTCAGACTTAGTCTGCAGCCTGACCCACAGCATTCAGTCTCCTTCAGACTAGGCTTATCTCCAACAGACACAGCAGCCCTCCCGACTGACTCGAGGATACAGGGAGAGATGGAAGTGCTTGGGAACACTTGGGAGGCTGCGCAATTCCTGTAGCCCATATGGAACTAAGATGGTGACTTAATTTTCCCTGGTTTGAATGGTTTTTCTTGCTAAGGGCTTAGATGGTACTCTCCAGATAGCCAGCATCTGAAAAGCTCCCCCAAGCTGTACCATCTCAACGTTGACTGCAAACCAATTCATTGTTGCAAACCAAAACCAAATTAGGGAATGGATTTCTCTTCTCATCTAGAAACAGGCATTGGTAAACTATGGTCCAAGGGCCAAATCTGGCCTGCTGCATGTTTTTGCAAATAAGGTTTTATTGGAACACAGCCATGCTCATTTGCTTATGTATTGTCTATGGCTGCTTTCATGCTACAACAGCAGAGCTGATCTAGAAGTAGACTGAGATTAGAAATAGCCTGAGTTTCTCTTTAACCAGGCCTGGCTAGCATACCTGAAGTTCACTACTAGCCTGAACATTTCTGCTGGCTTCCCAGAAGGTCTGGTCACCAGGAAGGCAGGCCCACTGAGCATTTGACATGACTCACCTGCTTCAGGAGTGAAGGGTTCAGAGTGTTCTCCTCAAACTTAGCCAGCAACTGATTTGCAATGGACTTGACTTTGTTCTGATTTCCACCTTCTTTAATGCTGACACACTCTTGATTGGGGCCCACGCTTCGACTGGAAAAGCATGAAGGCTGCAAATGTCAAAACAATGCATTGTTGTTGGATAGTGGAACCCAGATAACAGAGGGAGTTGGGGACTCAGGACACGGGACTCCTTTCCTAAAGAAGGACTCCCTTCGGGGTCTGAGGAAGGGAAGCAGAAGCGGCAGGTGCTGCCCAACAGAGACAATGATCACAAAAAAGAGATACATCTTTCCGGGTGCCAGGCAGTTAGGGTTTGGATCCTGACACCCAGCTTGGGAGCCAAGCAGTTGGGGTTTGGATCTTGACATTTTCACTTCTCTGAAGTTTCCTTATGTGTAAAATGGGAGCAGTAACCCACTTCGCAAGGTTATTAAAAAAATTAAAATACATCATATGGCTGCCATGAAGTTAAGAGTGGGTGGGATGAAGGGTGCAGGGTCCGGGTAGGGGGTGTCAATCAGCGATTGGATGAGGAACAGGATCTGGGATTCCTTCTCCTCCCTCATCTGCACCCCACCGGCAACTTTAACCTGGACTGTTCTGTTTTTCCTATCTTTTTAAAACCTTGTTATTCTGACATAATTTTAGATTTACAAAAAAAGTTGCAAAGATAGTACAGGTAGTTCCTGTATACCCTTCACCCAGCTGCTCATAATGCTGGCATCTGGAATAATCATGGCACCTTTATCAAAACTAAGAAACAAACAGTGGTACAATACCATTAATTATAGACTTTATTCAGATTTCACAAGTTGTTCCACTAATGTCTCTTTTCTGTTCCAGGATTCAATCTAGGATTCCTGCACTGCACTCAGTCATCTTGTCTCCTTAGTCTCCTCCAGTCTCTGACAGTGTCTCAGACTTCTCGTCTTTCGTGACCTTGACACTTTTGAAGGGTACTGTCAGCTATTTTAAAGAGCCCTGTGACGCATTGGTTAAACACTTGGCTACTAAAGGTCAGCAGTTGAACCCACCAGCTACTGCACAGGAGAAAGAAGTGGCAGTCTGCTTCTGTAAAGATTTACAGCCTTGGAAACCCTATGGGGCAGTTCTACTCTGTCCTATAGGGTCCCTATGAGTCAGCATCGACTTGACAGCAACTTCTTTCTGGGTCAGTTATTTTGCAGAAAGCCCTTCAGTTTGGACTTGTCTGATGTTTTCTCATGATTAAAGTGGGGCTATGTGGATTTTGGAGAAGGAGGCCACAAAGCTGAAGTACCCTTTCAATCACATCATGTCAGAAGTACATGATATGAATATGACTTGTGGCTGGTGAAGTTGACCTTGGTCACTTGGTTATCTATTTTATAAAATGGAGTTCCACATCAATTTCTTTAGTTCATCTGCTAAAAATAAATATTTGAATTTGTCAGAACTCGTAAGACTGTACGTCATAAAGAGTGAACATTAATGTAAACTATAGACTTTAATAATTTACCAGTATTGGTCATCAATTATAACAAATGTACCACATGAATGCAAGATGTTAATAATAAGAGAAACAGTGTGCAGGGGGACGCAGGGTATATGGGAACCCTCTGTACTTCCTGCACAATTTTTCTGTAAACTTAAAACTGCTCTAAAAATAAATAAAAATTAAAAAATTAATGATGTTCAATGCATCTGCCCCTCTTACCACAGGATCTGCTCCCACAGGCCTCAGAAGTATATGTGACACTGTTATGCCAAGTGAGCAGTATGCTTTCCCAAGGAGACAAATTGTTATGCCCTCAAGACAACAAAGATGTATTCATTTAGAAGGAATTCATGGGAGGAGGCAAGCTACAGTCCATTGGGCTTTTCAAAAGGTCCCTAAAGTAGCAGCCCCATGGGAAACTTTGTATGTACAGGCTTTCTGGAGTGCTGGACAAACACACACAAAGAGTCGCCCCCTATTTCAAAGTGTGAAATGTAACTTCACATATCAATACAGGCTTGAGTGAGAAGTGGTCACTCTTTGTACACCACCCAAGTCAGCCAGTAAAGTGGGTCATTCAGACCTTGCTTTTCAGACTTCCATGTGCACACGAACCACCTGGGGATCTTGTGCAAAAGCAGACCCTGATTCAGTAGGTCTGGTATGGACTCTGAGAATCTCCATTTCTAGCAAGCTCCCAGGTAATGCTGATGCTGCTGGTTAATGGACCAACTTTGAGTAGCAAGGCTCTAGAAATAATTATTATTTTGTAAAAGCTGGCTTTAAGCAAAAAAGTTGCCCCAGAAAACAGTCAAGAGCCATCTCAAAAGGGGCCAGGTGTAAACCAGATTTCTTCCTAAACTCCAACTCCTATGTTGCCACCAACAGAAATACCATAAACTCCCCCTCATAAAAGCTGCAATGAGACAGGAAGGACTAGAATAAACCAAGGATGAAAGGCAGGAGAAGACTTTTGTCTGAGACAAATTGTACCTAAAGGAAGCTTCTTGGGAAGAGACAGGAGCAAATCACAGGCACTAAAGCACAAGTCAACACCCTGTAACCTGGGAAATGGAAGGTTTCTCCAGTCCTGTTAGTCGGCTTCTGCTTCCTCCTTGAAGTCACCTCCCCATTGGCTGGCTTCTGCCCCACATCACAGACAGAGTCAAGAGAAGGAGGAGAAAGAGCTCTTGAGGGATCATCCCAAGAAGCTTTAGAAAACATTCGGACAAGGGTAATTTGAACTCACCGAATAAAATGTGTTTGTTCACATTTTAAGGGACAAACTAAACTTCAGGTTTCATTTATGAGTGCTCCTCTTTGGCCATCCTAGAAACGGGGTGAGTAAGAGGCAGCTGCACCCTCCCCAAGGTGGGCCTTCTGGCTCTGTGTTAAGTTCACTGTTGTGAGATGGAGTGTCCTGACCCCTGACTCATATCAAACAGGTCACAGACGTGAACAATGTTATAAAATTTTACAGAAATAAAACTCCTTTAAGATAGAAAAATTCTTCTTTAAGTTTATAAATCAGGTATCAATGTATTATATAAATCATCCCAAGTGCCTGTAGGTCATAATGTTGAGACAGCCAGCAGGTTTGCTAAAGCTGATTTACAATAGACTGCTGGCGACAGTTATGCTTTGCCCTGGTGGAATCAGAATGGCCTTTTTGAATAAAGTGCATTTATACCTCAGGTCTCTTCTAAAAGAGCCCTGGGGAAGCAGGAACCGATACTCTCTTTTTCTCCTGATAAATTTTTCAAAAGCAGGAGAGTGATCAGTGCTCTGCCTTGATAAAGTGGCACAGTGGTTAAGAGCTTGGCTGCTACCCAAAAGGTCAGCAGTCTGAATCCACCAACCGCTCCTTGGAAACCCTATGGGGGTAGTTCTGCTCTGTCCTATAGGGTTGCTATGAGTCGGAATTGGTTTTGACAAAGTAGCCTGTAATTTTCTTTTTTCACCAGAAGGTGGCATCTGTGGGCACTGGGACATTTACTTTAAAGACTAAAAGCACGGAAAACACAGAAGGGTACAGAGAGACAATGATTGAGAAAAGTGGGATGCTGGTATCTCTTTACTACTTCTATCAATAGTAATTATATATTGATTGACATGTGATAGATAGTATGCTCAGCATGCTGTATACATCGTCTCATTTAATCTTTAAAAATCTTGCAAAGTTAGTATTATTCTCATTTCACAGACATGAAACACCCAGACAAGTTATACTTCTCAAGGTGACAGAGCTAGCAAGTGCTGGGGTGAGGACCAGAACCCAGGACAGTCTTTGCAGCAAGCTGTGCTGGGTGCACATGTACCCAGTACAAGTGAGAGGAAAGAAAGAAGAACCAGGGATGCTACCTTGGTCAGGTAGGCTGGTGGCTGCTGGCTGTGAGGAAATGGGTCTTTGTTTAGACTGACACCATGCACACTAACCTCATACAAGTTGTTGAAGCCTTTCCGCCTCCGTTTGTTCATGTCATTCTCTTCGGTTTGGCCATCCACCTGTAGCGGCAAAGAAAGCAGGGTGAACTTGGTGCTGTCAATCACTGCAGTTCCACTAACACTCTCAGTTAGCACTGGGGGTGTCTCCTAGTCCTCAAACAGCTGCTAGCCTAGGAATCAGATACAGAAATAAATTGCCCTGCACCGTGACAAATGCTATCAGAGAGTTATGAACTGGCACAATGGAGGGGGCCTTACTCCACCTTGGGAACCAGGGGTTCTGACAGAAAGAATGGGTGGGAATCACATCCTAAAAGATTATGATAAAACATCCCAGAGCAAAAACAGCCCCTGTCAGGGACAAGGACTAGAAGGCAGGAGGGGACAGGAAAGCTGGTAATAGGGAACCCAAGGCTGAGAAGGGACAGTGCTGACATGTCGTGGGTTTGTTAACCATTGTCATAAAACAATATGTGTACTGTTTAATGAGAAGCTATCTGTTCTGTAAACTTTCACCTGAAGTACAATTAAAAAAAAAAAAGATGTTCCAAATGAGTTTCTCTATATTATAATCAAATGATTATTAGTCAGTATTTGCTCGACTATGCTGCAGAAACAACAACAACAAAAAGAGTCCCTGTGATGTAGGCCATTGCCAGCATGACCTTGGGCTCACAGCAGTTAAATCACTCACCCAAGGTCACAGTCAGGCTTGAGGATGCCAGGCAGTGTGCTGCCTTCTGAGAACACCACACTGCTATGCCCTCAGTAGCCTCACTCCTTCAAGGAGGTGGCCCTGGTTCACCTCGAAGGAATTCTCAGAACTCAAATGAGCTGTCTAAGGATTTGACAGCAAATTAAGTCTGCAAGTTGGTCACCATCACAGCTTCAAGTAAATGACATTTTATTAACTTCAAGTAAGTATTAGATATAGCCTGAAAACTAGGGTGATCATATACCCCAGTTTGCCCAGGAGAGTTCTGACTTACTGCTTTTTTGTCCCTGGCATAATCACTAGTGCCCCCTTTCAGTCTCAAAAGTGTCCTGGTTAGGCAATAAATTGCATGGTTGCCCTACTAATAACCTTTTACAGCCTGCTGTCTGCTGCCTGAATCAGGACATTTAAACCCAGCTCTACCCAAGGCCATCGCATCATCCCTGCAAGGGTCACCAAAGGGCACTCCCATTTCCAGGCTTGTCTCCCCCAGGGAAAGAGCGGGACTGCACAGGTTAAGTGGATACTATGGGCAATGATGAGGGTGGTGGGCTGAATTTAGTACCTTTTCTGTTCCCTGCTGTGTAAGCCTATCCTTGACTGGCTAGGGTCTACCCAGGACCTACCTATCCCCTTCTGCAGTCAGAACAACTCTATGACCACTTCCCAGCTGGGGACTACTCCAAAGAGCTAGCTCCCTCAAGACCATGGTATTGTGCCCCATCTGCTGTGCATCCCTTCTGCTAGGAGCCTCTTACACTCTCAGAGGGGCCCTCCATAGCAGGCCCAGATTAAATTCCAGCTGTTATACCACTTTGGGTACAGTAGGAAGGACTGTGGGCCGCCCTCTCAACTCAAGCCTACGCATACAGCCCAATCAGCCTCATAAACACCAATCCTATCTAATCAGAATATGATTAATTTTTCTCCTGGTGGTTCTGAAACAGCAGTAACTACAGGACCCCCTTGGCACACGGTCTACTATATGCCTGCTTGCTTCCAGTGAAAAGCCCTGCTTACTCTGCTCTCCACCACACATCTGTCAGTTTGTCATACTGTGGTGGCTTGCGTGTTGCTGTGATACTGGAAGCTATGTCACTGGTATTTCAAATAACAGCAGGGTCACCTATAGAGGACAGGTTTCAGCAAAGCTTCCAGACTAAGACAGACTAAGAAGAAAGGCCTGGTGATCTACTTCTGAAAATTAGCCAACGAAAACCTTACGGATCACAACAGAATATTATCAGATATCTCTGGGGACATCCAGGTCAATTGGCATAACATAGTTCATAAAGAAAATGTTCTAGATCTTACTTTGGTGAGTAGTATCTGAGGTCTTAAAAGCTTGTGAGTAGCCATCCAAAATGGTTCCATCACATTCAGAGCAAAGGGGAATGAAGAAAACCGAAGACGTAAGGAAAATATCGGTCCAAAGGACGAATGGACCACATGAACCACAGCCTCCACCATCCCGAGCCCAAAAGAAATAGATGGTACCTGGCTACCACCACTGACCCTCTGACAGAGATCATAATAGAGGGTTCCAGACAGAGTAGGAGAAGAATGTAGAACAAAATTCAAATTCACAAAAAAAGACCAAACTTACTGGTCTGACAGAGACTGGAGGGACCCCCAAAACTATGGCCCTGGACACCCTGCTAACTAATAATTGAAGCTACTCCCAAAGTCCACCTTTCAGCCATAGACAGGCCTATAAAACAAACAATAACACATGTGAGGAATGTGCTTCTTAGTTCAATCAAGTATAGGAGCCCAAATGGGCAACACCTGACCAAAAGCAAAGACAAGAAGGCAGAAAGGGACAGGAAAACTGGACAAATGGTCACGGGGAAACTGAGGTGTAAAGGGAAAGGGGGAGAGTGCTGACACACTGAGAGGATTGCAACCAATGTCACCAAATAACTTGCGTATAAATTTTTGAATGAGAAACTAATTTGCACTGTCAACTTTCACCTAAAACACAATTAAAAAAAAAAAAAGAATATTATCAGATATAGCGCTAAAAGATGCGCCCCCTGGGTTGGAAGGCACTCAAAATACACAGTGAACACAACAATGGACTCAAACATGTCAATAATCGTGAAGATGGCGTAGGACCGGGCAACATTTTGTTCCATTGTACAGAAGGTCACCATGAGTTGGCGCTGACTCAACGGCAACTAACAACAACAATTCTGCTTTTACATCCTCATTACTCCCTCTCCCCTCCCCATGTTTACCATCATCTTTTCTTTTTCAAGACGAGACCAACTATAGTTTAATCACTGATACTTGTTCAAAAATTTGACCGTTCCCTCGCCCTGGCAGCACAAAACATCAGATCAAAGGAGGCCTGCCTTCCCTTCAACATTTTCCTCAGCTTCTAATAAATCATTATGCTGTGAATGGAAATGATTTCAGCCCAAATGCTTGGGCAAACACCAACAGAAACAGATGACCTTATTTGCAATAATGTTGGGTCTCAGAGGCACAGGCTGTCTAAGCCCCACTCCGCAGCCTGTGAATGGCACATTGGCCCTGAGACTGAAGCTGGTGAAAGTACAGAGTGTCCCACCCAACGAGAACACTTTCATGCATAATCTTAGGGTTTTCTGTTGTTTTTCTGTTTCTACCTTAAGTGAGGACTTGGCTTTTCCCCCAAAGAGCAACATATCTTATTCTCTATCTTGTACTCAACAGCCGAGGGTTTGACTGTTCAAATAATGAGAGGCATTACAGATCCAAACTTAACCATGCCAGCCACAGGCTCACAAAAAGCATTCCTGGGAGAGAATGCCCAGCCAGCAGCTCCTAAAATGACCCCAGATTCTTCAGGGAGAATAAAGAAAGTGGATGGGAGCAACTTCAGCTCCTCTGATCCACCTTGACCCATGGTAAAATGGACTCTATATGGAAAGGTTAGCAACATACATACCCCAAATGGTTACTACCATATGGATGTACCATTGAAACACTGATTCTCAACTAAGGGCTAGGTTAAAATAAAAAGGTGAGAAATTCAAACCTATAGATTTATCTAATTTCTTTATCTGTATATCTATATTTGGGAGCCAAAATCACCTCAGTACCACCATCTCCTTGGATTCTAGTTTGTTCTACAAAGAATGGGGGCACAAAGAGGAAGAAAATACATATAGTTCCCAGTTAGAGACAGCATGAGAATAAACAACTAACTCAATTTTTTTTCCTATCAGGGTTCTCCAGCCTAAGGTCACTTTATCATGATTTCCCTATGATTTCTACCAAAGGGCATTTATTAAACCAATTGCTTTCCCCATTAAAAAAAAAATCAAAGACATATATCTGCCAGTCTGATCATTTGATAAGCACAAGACAGCTGTGATCCCATATTGCCTGAATTAACGTGATTTTAGTCCAAAGCAAAGAAACAGTTAGTTGGTATATCCTAATCCTGAAGAAATTTAGATCTGGGTCATAGGAAGAGAGATTGGCCATCTCTCAACCAAAGCCTGGTTGAGTAGGGGTGTCATGGATTGAGTTGTGTCCCCCAAAAATATCTGTCAGCTTGGCTGGGTCATGATTCCCAGTGTTGTATGATTGTACAATCTGATGTGATTTCCTTATGTGTTATAAACTCTATCACTATGATGAGATTACATGTGATCTCCTTATGTGTTGTAAATTCTATCACTGTGATGAGGTTATACTGATGAGGTTTACAAGATTAGATAGTGTCTTAATGCAATCTCTTTTGAGATATAAAAGGGAGAAGCGAGCAGAGACACACAGGAACCTCATACCACCAAGAAAGCAGTGCTGGGAGCGGAGCGCGCCCTTTGGACCTGAAGTTCCTGCGCTGAGATGCTCCCAGACCAAAGGAAGACTGATGCATCACAAGGACCTTCCTCCAGAGATGACAGAGAAAGAAAGCTTTTTCCTGGAGCTGACGCCCTGAATTTGGACGTGTACCCTACTGGACTGTGAGAGAATAAACTTGTCTTTGTTAAAACCATCCACTTGTGGTATTTCTGTTGGAGCAGCACTAGATGACTAAGACAAGGGGGCAGCTATAAGAAAGAGGGCCGGTGACACTGGCAAGATAGCTCTTCTTTTCTTCAGTGGTAGAGTAGCAAGGAGTTACGGGTTTGAGTTTTCACACTAATTACCTCCTAGCTGTGCAAGCTTAGGAAAATCATCTAACTTCTCTGACTTCAGTTTCCTCCCTTATAAGAAGGGATAATGTTTACCTCATAAATTGTCATGTTGTTGTTGTTAGGTGCCATTGAGTCAGTTCCAACACATAGTGACCCCATGTACAACAGAATGAAACACTGCCCAGTCCTGTGCCATCCTCACAACTGTTGCTATGCTTCAGCCCCTTGTTGCAGCCACCGTGCCAATCCATCTCATCGAGGGTCTTCCTCTTTTTAACTGATCCTCTACTTTACCAAGAATGATGTTCTTCTCTAGGGACTGATCCCTCCTGATAACATGTCCAGAGTATGTGAGATGTAGTCTCAACATCCTTGCTTCTAAGGAGCATTCTGGTTGTACTTCTTCCAAGACAGATTTATTTGTTCTTTTGGCAGTCCATGATATATTCAATATTCTTCACCGTTACCATAATTCAAAGGTGTCAATTGTTGTGAGGGTAAATGAAATTATGTATGTAAAACACTTCTTAAAGTGGTATACAATTGTTAGACACTAGTAGTAAAGTTAGTATTTGTAACAGAATTAGAAAATGTGAATAGTAGTTCTGGTTTTGACATTTAACACCTATGTGACTTATGGCAGTTTAATTTCCATAAGTCTGAGTTTTCCCATCTACAAAACCAGGGTGAAAATAGCTTCCTTGCCTTCCTTAAAAGGTTACATCAGGAACAAATGAGATAAATACTGAAGTGCTTTGTATGCTCATGGTGTTCAATTCAACTAGTTTTTACCCGTCTTCTCAGAAATCTAGCATGCTCACTTCTTCAGTATTCCTAAAGGAAGGGCTCTATCGTTTCCTAAGCCCGAGCCCCTCCTATGAGCCAGGCAGAGTGCTCAGACCTGCAGCACTCATTGTTCATGCCATCTTCCCGACAATGCTATGAGATATGTTATTGCCCTCGTTTCAAACATTTGCTGGATCCCCAGCAAAGCCAAATACATGTTTGGCTGCCTGGCTTCAAATTTCATTCCCAATCTATAAATCAACTCAGGATCCTAGGCTGCGTTCACACAGAGGAAAGGAGAGACATCAGCCTCGGTAGATACCTGCAAACTGGCAGTGTGGGAGGCAAGGGTGCTGATCTGGGCCCTGTGCTTGCTGAGCTTCGAAAGCCAACAGCATCACAGACCAGTGCTCTTGATCCTAGGTCATCTTCAAGTCTCTGAATTAAAAAGTACTAGAAACCTAGTGGAAGCTTTGGCTGCTGAGTAGGTGGCTTTGTGAGCTGGGGAAGGGGAGTGAGAGGAACTTACTCCCACTAGGCTCTAAGCTCCCTTGGCAGGGTCCTTGTCTAGTTGCCTGCTCTACTCCCAGCACCTAGGAGAGAACTCATCGTCAAATAGGTGCTCAGTAGATATTTACTGAATGAATGGATGGTTGGAGGAAGCACTTTCTTAAAGAATGCCTCCTGGCTCTTTGGAAAGTGTTTGTGCAGGAGGGCCAGGGAAAGAAGGATAGAGGAGGGGGATGGACTGCCCAGACCAGACATGGACACCAGTCATGCTTTGTGAACTCTACCAGAGGATCAGTGTGGAAGAAGGAGAAGGACCTGGGTCAGAATCAGTCAGAGGGCAGGATAAATGCTTGGGCCATCCACCTGCCTTCTGGGATGGGCTTTCCAGGGTCTGTGACATCCTCTGTGTTGGGCTGCAAGGAGTGGGCTCAGAATGGGACAAATATCAGGCACCCAATGTAGGTAATGACTGTAGTGGCCATAGGTACAAGTATTACCCATGTGTGGTAGGTCTAAGAGAGTACAGACAGGTATTGTGAGTGTGTGTCTGTGTGTGTGTGTGTGTGTGTGTGTGTGTGTGTGTGTGTGTGTGTGTGTGTGTGTGTGTGTGTGTGTGTGTGTGTGTGTGTGTAGGTATGTGCAGGAGTAACAGAGGCCAAGTATATGTTCAGGTGTCACCTGCATGCCACGGTGACAAGAGCCCTGGAACCCCCAGGAACTGTCCCATGCCATGAGAAATTTTGATGCTGTCCAGGATTAGCTGTAGATCTGCAAAGGCAGACTCCTTTCTAAGTGGAAAACATAATACCCCAGATAATTCTCCTTTTCCCAGGCATGGGCCATCCAGCCTTCAGAGCTAATCAACTCATTGGTTATCCCTCACCAGAGAGACCTCTTAGCCATGAGATGAGAAAGTTACTCTCTCTAAAAGGAAACAAGGTCCTTTGTGGAGAAAGAGTCTTCTATTTTTCCAGAAATTGATACACTTGCTGCAATTTCGATGTTATCAGGAAGACAAAATTAGGGAGGAGAGAAGAATTTAAGGCCGATAGTGAAAAACAGGAAGGTGAGAGATTCTTAAGACTGGCTCAGCAGAAAACAATGAATCCTCTTCAGATGAAGGTTCCACTCTGTAAGAAAATGTGTAGTTATCAATTCCCATATCAAGAAGTTCCTCTGGAAGTTGGGGGTGAGGAGGGAGGGTTAGGGAGAGATGGAGAAAGGGAGCGAGGTCAAATGCAGATGCATCTATGTGAACAGATATTGTGTGTGCGCACTACGGTGTAGAATCGTGTAAGCATGGCCGAACCTGTGTCTCTATTCCAGAGGGGTGCATGAACTCGGACATTGAGGGCTGCATGTCTAATTGCACTGACATTTGCTGTGTTGCAACTGTGGTGGAGCCTGTGTGTGTGCAGACATCCATGGTGCCTCTGTGCAGGAGGAGATGAGAGTGGACTTGGTACTCTTTGCCTGTGGGAAGTATTAAGGCCAAAGGGCACTGCAAATAGGTTCCTCAAGCCAAAAGAGTATCTAGATACAACATGCAGACCCACAGTAGGGTGGGAAGAAGGTACTCTGTGTGTGGTTCTGATCACTGGATTCCTGGGATAGTATGGTGGATAAGTCAGAGGTATTTCAGTAATGGCCAAAGCATAGTGTGACCTACAATGGCCTTACTGACTCACCTACTCACCCAGAGAAAGTGCTCAATCCATTTGAGCAGAAACAGGAGGACAAATATTGCCCAGCCCAGAAGGACAAATATTGCCCAGCCCAAGCACTTACTTCAATGACCAAATCTCTCTACCTATCTCAAGACCAAGGCAAATTACAAACATAAAATGAAGCCAAGCAAGGGATCAGATCTGTGGGTCTTGACCCTCTCATAAGATGGGCAGCCAAGATGCACACCGTGGGAAAGACTGAACAGGGTTCAAAATGAGCCAGGGCTCAGCAGGGCAGAGCCCATAATCTCCCACTGCATTTCTAAGCAGAACTGTGGGGAGTGGAGGAGGATGAAGCAGCTCTGGGAAGGAGAGCCTGGCTGGCCTTGCTGACTACTGACTTTTGACCAATCCACCTTCTGAGCCAGATCTGGTCACCTGGCTCCAATTCAGTCATTCTGTAAACAGAGGAGTGGTGAGCAAAAGGTTTAAACATTCCTCTCCAGTTATCTCTGCCTTCCAGTTATAGGCTAAGTGGTGGGAGAAACAGAAGTGATTGGAGAAAGGTGGTATACGCTTGGCTCAGAGGGCTTCCAGAAAGACTGTGCTGGCTTACTTGGGTCGGAGGAGCCCAAAGCAGAGGTCGTTGGACTTCAGAGGAAAAACAGCTGGGCTGCAGTGGTACCAGCCAGAGACTGGTCTCCAGGATACAGTGTTCCCACAACTGGACATGCAGTGGAGAACACGGCCCTCTCCCGGAGCCTCTAAACTGGGGCAGTTCAGGCAGCAGAGGGGGCAAAAGGAGCTAGGTGTAGCTCATTGTTTTACTGCTCTGCTGAGAACCCTAACAAACCAGCACACCTTCCTTCCCAGCCCAGCCTCACTAGCCCATTCCTTCCTACAGACAGGGTGTGGCAGAAACTTTAAGTATCCTGCTCCCGGAGTTAGCAAAACAACTGCTGCAACATTCCAGACCTCAGTGGAAAAAGTGACCATTGCTCCCCAGCTGAGGGAAAGAAAGGAGGCCACTAGGAGGCACCAGCCCCACCCTGGGCAGAGGGGCTGACAGGACAAGGTGAGACTGGCCAGGGGTTAAGGAGATTGTTCACAATTTAAAGAGACTCAAAGACACACAGAGATCTGCAGCCCCTCTGCGATGTTAGGGGAAGACTTGTCTGAAGTTCTGGAGAGGGAAGGCATGCTCTGTGCGGGTAATTAACACTGCCCTCCTGAGCCTCCTCTGCTTTAGCCAGTGGTCCTGCCTCTGACCTTATCCTGGTCCCTCCCTCCTCTGCTCCTACTGATCACCGCCTTGGAACTTTCCACTCCTTTGGCTTCTTTAAGTGGTAAGTTTGAGGTTCTTCTGCCTTGTCATTCATCGTTGAAGTCTTCCTAGTTCCTGCTCATCCCTCTGACTCAGATTCGGGAGCCCCCTGGCCAAGCCTCTAGAGGACTATCCATTCGATCCTTACCAATTATCAGTTGCCGTCGAGTTGATTCTGACTCATGGCAGCACTGTGTGTGTGTTAGAACAGAACTGTGTTCCATAGGGTTTTCAATGGCTGATTTTTTGGAAGTAGATTGCTAGGCCTTTCTTCCAAGATGCCTCTGAGTGGGCTCGAACTGCTAAACTTTTGGTTAGCAGCCAAAGTGCATTAACGGTTTGTACTACCCAGAGGCTCCCCATTCAGTCCTACTCCTCTGAAATTTGCCTTTTGCCCCCAATACCTTCAAACCTCACAGCCTTTCCTCAATCCTAACTAGGTTTGGCTTCTCTGTTGCCTAACACAGTCTCTTGAACCCATCCTCTGGCACTCTCTCCCCGCTGGCCTTTCTGACTTCCTTCCTTTCTAATAGCTCCTTCTTCGTCTTCTTTCCTGGTGGCTCTGCCTCTGCCAGCCCCTTAAGTTCTGCTGTTCCCCAAGGTTTGCCCTCGTTCTGAGTCATCTCACTATCTTCCTGGCATTGTATCTTCCCAGCTCGACTCAAAGGTCAAGCTGCACAGCACTTCTGCATGTCTTATCACCAGATACTTGATAAATACCTTTTAAAAAATTAATTAATTAGTGGTAAAGGAAACTTGGTATAGAGGGCAAAGTAATAAACTACCACTAAGTAGTAGATGGAGCCCTGGTGGCACAGTGGTTAAGAGCTCAGCTGCTAACCAAAAGGTCAGCTGTTCGAATTCACCAGCCGCTCCTTGGAAGAGTTCTACTCTGTCCTGTGGGGTCACTAGGAGTCAGAATCGACTCAGCGGCAACAGGTTTGGTTTTTTGGTAAGTAGGAGGTGACCTTGGGCAAGGCAGCCAACCTCTCCGGGCCTCTGTTTTTTATTTGTAAAATGAGCACATTAAGTAGATAACTTCTATTATACCTTCCACTGAGATGTTATCATTCAAATAAAATTATAATTTCCTGTTTGGCCTATGGTTCCCAAACTTTGCACCAAGACACCCTATGGCACCCTAGTGAACTCACAGAGTCACCACAGAATATTTTAAATTTTTGAGGGGAAACACAGTGACATCTGTTAGATGCATTGTAAACTACTTCAACGAAGTTATGTGGTCTTAACTACTTGATAAACAGAACTGTTAGGTATTTCTTTTGATCTACAGGCACCATGAAGACGTTACTGAGACACTAAGGGTACTATAAACTGAGAAAGTTTGGGAATCACTTTATTAGGTTCTGAGCTCCTCAAAGACAAGGACCATGTATTATTTATCTCTCTATATCTGTTTTCCTCATCAAAAACAAAAAAATACAGCCATAAGTGGATGGTGTGAGTTTTTTTCCCTTCATTCTGTTAAAGTGTTGTATTACACTGACGGATCTGTTTATGCTGAACTACCCTTGCATTCCTGGGATAAATCTCATTTGGTCATGGTGTATAATCTTTTTAATATGCTGTTGAATTCTGTTCTCTAGTATTTTGTCAGGATTTTTGCATCTATGTTCATAAGGGATATTGGTCTATAATTTTCTTTTCTTGTGATGTCTTTATCTGATTTTGGCATCAGGGTAATGCTAGCATCAAAGAATGAGTTAGGAAATATTCCTTCCTCTTTTATTATTAGGAAGAGTTTCAGAAGGATTGGTGCTGACTCTTTTAAATGTTTTGTAGAGTTCGCCAGTGAAGCCATCTAGTCCTGGACTTTCTTTGTTGGGAAGTTTGTGATTAGTGATTTAATCTTTTCACTTGATACAGGTTGATTTACTTTTTAAAATACTCACCAGCATATCCTTTCAGCCCTCTATCATGCCCTTTCTATAGTCACTTTTAAGTGGTTGAAACTTCCTACACAGTGCCAAGGAGAACTTCCAGAAGTACTGTTACTAACTCGAATTTGACTCACATCTTCCATAAGTGCCCAGTCTACGTAATTTATTAGCATAAACAGACTGAGAACGTGAAATTCTCCCTTCCCCTTTTTCCCAACCACATGCAATGAGAAATAAAATAAAACCAGGCTGCATCTTACTCGTGGAGTCCTCTTCCTTGGCAACGTGAGGTTGAGATAATTATTAGAAATGGATGATTTGGCCAAGCTGAGGTCAGCGTTTTCTCCATAGTATTTGCCCCAGGAATCTGTGAAGAAATAAATGCACAATTGAGACCTGGTGTCCTGACACTGCTACCCCAGTGCCCAAGGGGTGTCACTGTGACAAGACAAGGTTCTTTCAGAGTAATTTTCTCATCTCAAACTAAAGATGCAAATGGCCCAGGTAGGGAGTAAATGCAGCCCCACTGGTGACCTCCCAGTGACAGGGGGCAGAGAGTTGGTCCCACGTGGCATCTACCATACAGACCTACTTACACTCATAGGGTTTGGGTGGGTAGGATCTACCTGGTTTGGCCTTAAAGACTGAGGAAAGGCATCAGTCATCCCACAGCACACGACACCAGTGTTAAGAGTAACCAGAGTCTGGCACAAGGGCAGAAATGGCTCAAGGGGCTGAGCAGAGCCTCTGCAAAGGTCCTTACCCACAGTCTTCAGCGAGGTGTTCCGGAAGAGCTCGTAGAACTTGGAGAGGTACATGACTATGCTGAGCTTGTCAGGCACCTGAGCTGACGCCATCTCTTTGCTAGTGGTCACTGGGGGGATCCCAAACTCACGCTCGGCCACGTCAAATGCCAGCTGGTTGTTCGTCACAGCATCATCTTCATTCAAAGAGTCAAAGTTGCTAGAGAATCAAAACAAGTTGGAGAAATTCAGAGAAAGGAGGCAGAGATGTGAAGGGCGGAGCAAATTTAGCTGAGGAGTACTGCTGGGGGGCATTGTACCAGGTATTGGCAGGGGTAGGGGCAGAGCAAAGGAGCAGTGACCCCTGCCCCTGTCCCCAGGACAGCCCCCTAGAGGCAGCTTAGCAGAAGACACTAACCCTGTCCTTCTCATTCAGAGCAGGGCCAAATTAGGCTTGGACCATGGTGATGCCATTGTTGCCTAGGCTGAAACAATCAGAAAGTGATTGAATCCTCTTTGGAAAATCTATAAGCTACTTTATTTTGAAATATTTCCCCTTTTTCTCAATTGCAAAAGTAATATGGGCTTCTTGTGAAAAAAAAAAAATCAAACTATACATAGCATATAAATTAAAAAGTGAGAGTTCCATTCCCTTCTGGAGGCAAGCTCAGTTCACAGCTGTACTGACTGATAACCCCTTGGTACATTTTCTTCCAGCCTTTTTTGATGAATTTACACATGAACATGATGTCATACTGCTGCTGATTTAAATATAACATTGAATGATGTATTGTGCTTTGGGCATCATAAAGTATTTCCACAAATATAATCCAACCTTCCTAATGATCCAATTTACAGATGAAGAAAATAAAACTCACAGAAGATAAATGGCTTCCCCAGTGGCACATAGCTAATGGATCTGGGCCTCAAATCTAACTCTTCTGACTATAAAACCCTCATACCAGCTCCAAGAAGTAAGTCTTGCCCATAATTCCTCTCTCAAGGGGTGAATGCTCAAATTTCCAAAGTGTGTTAGTGAGGTTGGGGGTGTGGGGTGGGGCAATCACTGAACCTAAGCCACTTCCGCTCCTCAAAAATTAGGCACACAGATCACACATCTTACTGATAAAGCAATCAGTGCAATGCAAAAAGCATAAATTTAAGAAAAAAACTCAAATCAAAAATATGCAAAGAGAAGTACTGAATCAAGTCCCGAAGATTCTGAATCTAGCAAAAGAGTCCTGGTACCCTTGTCTTCAGGGTCTCCTGGGGCTGTGAAGGGTGTGGTAGGTCCAGCTGGGGCCCCAGACTCACATAAGCTCGGGCCGGAAGCGGTGGATGATGGCACACAGAGCCAGGCCACTGCGCCAGGATGTGGTCAGGTCAGTGACGTTGACGTGCTGGTAGCCCTCGGTCTGCTGCTGACACCAGGTTAACAGCTTGCTGGGCCGGATGTCTGACTCTGCAGCAAGGGTTGTACAGACAGTGGTGAAGCGCTCTTGGGGGATCTCAAACAGCTCACCCTGGGGATCCCCTCCGATGGTTACCATGGCTGGGGACCAGAAGAAATGGCACCCAGGCAAGGGGGCTAGTGGTAGGGGCCATCCAGCACGGGTGCACCCCCTGAGAACTGCTCCCTGGGTGCCCTGTCATGAATGTGGCAGGACAGCAGGATGCTGAGTCAGGAAGCACGCTCTCCTCCAGCAAAGAGTCCATAAGACTCACTGTGGCCAGACAATGTGGACTCTACCAACATTACACTCATCTAGTGGGAATGGCAGACATGGAAGCAGGTGACCATGACACAGCACAATATGTGCTGCAACAGAGGTGGAAGCAGGTACTCTGGGAGCCCATGAGTGGGTTTGCACTGAACAGGACTGGGGAGGAGAACTAGCCAAAGAAAGCATCACAGAGGCAGTACACTGGATCTGGCTCTTGCAGTATATCTAGGAATTCATTAGACAGAAGAAGGCATCCAGGAAAACAGAAAGAACTGTGAGTGGCAAAGAATCTAGCCTGCCGTGTTTGTGTAGCAGTAAAATAGTTAATAATCACAGTGAGGCATTTGGTGTGTGGAGGCGAAGGAGGAGTGGATGGGAAAGCTGAGGGTGCCTGATGGAGGAGAGGAGGGGAGGTCTGGGCAGGCAACAGAAAGCCAGAGAGATCTTTAAGGAGAAGAGCGACCTGACCAAAGCTGGATGTCAGGGAGTTACTTATTTAATCATTCCTTCATTTCTCCATTGAGCCCTGGCCTTGTCTCCAGCCCTGTGCTAGGCCCAGGAAAATGGGGAAAAGAGTGAAATGCATGCAGCTGATTACCTAGCTGGGGAGACAAGACCCCCATAGAAAAAACAACTAGGGAAAAAAAAAAAGTCACAGTGAGATAGTTGATCCTCATTATTTGTGGACTTTGTATTCGTGAATTCACCTAAACCAAAAACCAAAAACCAAAAAAAAACCACTGCCGTCGGGTGGATTCCAACTCACAGAGACCCTACAGAACAGAGAAGAACTGCCCCACAGGGCTTCCAAGGAGTGGATGGTAGATTCGAACTGATAACTGAGCTCTTAACCACTTGTAACCCCCAAATCAAGACTCGGGGTGCTTTTGCAGACATGTGCAAAGCAGTGAAAAATTTAAGTTGTGCTACATGCACGCGCCCAGCTGAGGATGAACAAGGTGATGCTCTGCCTTCTTATCTCATCCTGTAAACAAGAGTCCTTTTCATAGTCTATTTTGTGCCTCATTTTTCGCCATTTTTTGCTTTTTGTTGGTGATTTCGCCGTTTAAAATGGCCCCCAAACATAGTGCTGAAGTGTTGTCAAGTGTTGTTAAATGCAAGAAGGCTGCGATGTGCCTTATGGAGAAAATACATGTGTTAGATACCCTTCGTTCAGGCATGGGTTGTAGTGCTGGTGGCTGTAAGTTCAATATTAATGAATCGACAATATATTTTAAAGAATGTGTCTTTAAACAGAGAGACGCATAAAACAAGGTTATGTGCTGATCAGTTGAAGAAAATGTTGACCAGAGGTTTGCAGGAACCTACCCCTGGACTTCCCCTGGGAGCAACGGCTCAGTATCCGCTAATTCAGTGTTTGTGGTGACTTTATAAAATGTAACTACCACAAATAATGAAATCCACTGTAATTCCACAGTTCCCATCTACTGTGCTAAGTGCTTGACACATAATAACTCCTTTAATCTTTACAACCACCCTACGGGGTCATGTTGTCCTTATCTCACTTAACAGAGAAGGAAACTGAAGTACAAAGAGGAGAGCCGCTGACCCCTCTCCTAGTTGTGATAAGGCAGAGCCAGGCTGGATTCAGAGCCTCTGCCACCACTGTCACAGGGCAGGCCTCGTCCCCACACAGCCCCTCCCAGAGGCCTGGTCAAGGTTGGAGGGCCCCTCCCTGGAGCAGGGTCCCAGGAGGACTGCTTACCCCGCCTGGAAAGGTCGACGGATCTTCTCACTGAGCCCACCCTCTCAAGAGGGTAGCAGTGCAGCTCCTCAGTGACGTACAAGTGCTTCACCTGCAAACAAGAGAGACCTCACACAGCTGCCCACCAGTGTCTCCTCAAAGCATAGCTCAGGGTCTCTAAATCCTGCCCACTCCCTATTCCATGCCTGACACCCTTTCTATCACTGGATGCAATGGCCTTCATAAGGCAACGCAGGCAATCTGAGACACAGAGCAGTGGATCTCAATTATCCATCCAAATGCAGGAAACTGAGGTGTGAAAAGACATAATTTTAAACATTCACACCATTCCCTGTTTATTGACTGAAGAGGTTAGGTGTTGGGTGGCTACGAGACAAAGGGAGGAAGCGATGGACTCTGGAAATGTAGGTAGTGAGCAGGGAAGATTCTTGGTCAGGTAGATTTTTTGAGATAGGTCTGTTGAGCAATGCATACATGTAGTGATGAATAAACATACGTAAATACATGCACATATGTGTATATATACCCATATGTCTCTAGAAAGAATGCTGACTCTATTGTACTCCTGTGACTCTCTTGGAGAGAGGAATTGGTCCCACATTTGGGCCAAGAGGCAATGGTGGCATCAGTTCCAGGCATGTGCTAAGATTATATATGACCCTCCCTTCCCACCGCTCCGTTGAAGATGAACCAGACAGGGCTCCAGGGAGGGACTCACCTGATGCGGCCTGACATAGTGTGAGTTGAGGTTTGGGTACCGTGTCCCTGGGTCCAATGTGTACTGTTCGAAGTTCTTGTTGATGTTCTCTGGGGTCGTTTGAGGTAACAGCCGGTAAAGACTTTCTCTGGTGGGAGGCAGAGCTGAGAGGTCAGAGATTGCTCTTGCCACCTCAGGCCTTTGTCTCCTCCCCTCTCCCCTCTTTTTCTGTGTTCAACGGCTTCTTGCATGTGTTTGTATAAACCCTGCCCCTGTAGTACCTGGCAATTGTGGTTCTTGAGATCTGCAAAGGTGGGTGAGGGTCAAAGGGGCCAAAAGGAAGTGGGTGTCCGGTGGCAGTTATGCTGGCCTCCTCCTCTGAGCAGAGGGCAGGGATGCAGACCCGGCAGCATGGTGACCTGGGGTTGTGCTGTAACCACCACTCAGCCATGCTGCCTCCTTTGGCCTGCGCCCAAGACCACAGGCCTCCACACCCAAGACCGTTAGAGGCCTGGTTCTACCCTCTAGCCTGTCTTCTCCCATGTCCACCAGCTGCCACAGCCATGTGGCCAGCAGCAGGGGTCTGGGAGCAAGTCCAGGATCTCAGCACTGGAAGAGGCCTGGGAAATCACAGAACCCAACCTCAACCAGGGCAGGACATTCAGCACTGCACTGAAAGACTCCCTCATATAAACCTCTGCTGGCCTTTGGGCAACTGAGCAATGCTGGGGAGCTATAACTTTGGGGCTGTGCCCAGGGGACAATTTCTCTCTGAAATCCAGGGTATAAGGTCATGTTCATCCCTGGGTGGTACAAATGGTTAATATGCTTGGCTACTAACCAAAAGGTTGAAGGTTTGGGTCCACCCAGAGGTGCTTCAGAAAAAAAGGTCTGGCAATCTACTTATGAAAAATCAGTCACTGAAAACCCTACGAAGCACAGTTCTATGGTCACACATGGAGTCACCATGAGTCAGAATCAACTCAATGGCAACTGGTTTTTAAAAAATTTTTTAAGGTCATGTTCACCAAATAAAGTTACTGAAGGAGGTAGATCATGATGAAGAAAGTTTTCTTTGGGATTCTGAATAATACATCAGGCATGTGTGGGAAAGCAGACTAGAGAAGGATAAAGGCTCCAGTTAGATCTAGGGAGTCACCTAGAGCTGGTTTTGATCCCTCTCCTGCCTGAGCTTTTGATCCAGCCCTGCCCCAGCTGGGAATCCTAATGCCAATACTCACCTTTCAGCCAGCAGCTCCAGGGGAGGAGTTCCCTGGTCCCAGCTCTTCACCATCCACGCTGTGTCAAAGGCTGCCAGAAAGCCACGGGCACAGCCTGTGCCCATGGGCCAAAAGGGCTACAAAAGGAAACATGCACAATTCAGTTGATTATCATGACTCCCAGCTTGTTATCCCATTCTATCCAGCACTTACTGATTGGCAGCCCTGTGCCAAGCACTGGGGGGAATAGAGAGGTGACAGGGTAGGCCCCCGTTGCTCACAAGATCCACCACAAACACAAACAGCTGTAGCACAAAGTCAAACGTAAAGCGTGCCATGACACAGGTACAGCAAAACTGCTTTAGGGCTCAGAAAAGGTGGAGAGAAATTCCCACCTTGGAGGAGACAGATAGAAATCAGGGAATTCTTCACAAAAGACTTGCATTTATGATGATTTTAAAGAATGGACAGGATTCAGACAGGTATCTCAATCCATTCAGCAATAGCAAGGGCAAGGCATGGTAGCTGGACAATTATGGAGCCTGACAGAAGAACAGTTGGTCTAGTTTAGGTGTTGCACAGCTCATGGGAGGGGGTGTACTAAGAGATAAAGCTGGGAAGGGAGACTGAGGCAGAAGCAGGGTGGATATTGGGTGTTTAGCTAGGGAGCTTGCACTAGAGTTCCTGCTCAGTGGTGAGTAAGAATTAATTCAACTAAGCGAAATTCTAACTAAATCTCTGGATGGTGCAGTTAATGTACTTGGCTGTTAACTGAAAGGTTGGAGGTTTGAGTCCACCCAGAGGTGCCTTGGAAGGAAGCCCTGGTGATCTACTTCCAAAAAATCAGCCATTGCAAACCCTATGGAGCATAGTTCTACTCAACACACATGGGGTCGCCATGAGTCAGAACCAACTCGACCAGTTAAGTTCTAAACTGTTCTACGAGAGCCCAAAGGATAGTTTGGAATTTGACTCTTAACTTGGGATAAATACATACACATCTTTTGGGTAGAGCTTACACTAAGGATCAAAATGTAACCCTTCTAAAGACACTCACTTTAAGGGTCTTGCACATGCAGATTTTCTAGGAATACTTTTGAACAAGGATGCCATGGATGGGACTAGACTTGGGTGTCCACACACCTTTCTCGTATCCCTTATGACATCCACATTGAAAGGCCACCCACATAAGGAAGGGAGTCTTGGTCCAGCTGAAGTTTTACACACTCTGAGAAGGATGGCCCTTGTGGTCCAGACAAAGGCCGCCTCAATTTTGTACTTCAACAAAGAGGTCCACCCAGAAGAACCCAGAGGTGGAAGAGAAGGCTCTCCTGCCTACGAACAGACAGAATCGGCTCCTCTGAATTTAGTGAAAGATCAGGCTCCAGGGCCAGGATGGGCATGGCAGAATCCTGCCAGCTGGCCTCTAAGCCTGCTCTTCCCACACTGTGTGACATCAGATGCTGCCAGCTAGGACATAAACGCAAGGATCTGCCTTGTAGCAGGAATGTGGGGGTTCCAAAAGCAAGCGGTACCTCGAGCAAGCTGTCACCCACGAGAGCCACAAGCAGCTGGTGTGCCTGCCGCTCACGCACTAGGGCCGCATTCTCTGAGGCGTACATGCAAGTGAAGTCAAACATGGCCACATCAGGCTGCCCGTAATGGTTCATGGCAAAATCTAAAGATGGCAGTTGGTAATTGGTGGCAAAGTCTGCAGCTTCTCGGGCATAGGAGAGCAGGTTGTCCTGGTTCACATTCTCTGCGCACAGCAGCATCTCGGTGTCGGTGTAGTCCTGGGGAAGATCAAGGACACACTGCAGCAAGGGCTGGAGACCTCATATCCCCTGCCCCTCTAAAAGTAAGTATTTGTTATTGATTGCGTCCTCCCAAAAGATACGTAATTGCGACCTTGTTTGGAAATAGGGTCTTTGAAGATGTTATTAGTTATGTTACTATGAGGTCAGTCTGGAGTAGGGTGGGTCGTAATATGAGTAGTGTCTTTATAAAGGAGAAGAGACATAGAGGGAAGATGGCCATGTGATGATGGAGGCAGAGATGGAGTAATACATCTACAAGGCAAGGAACGCCAAGGATTGCTGGCCATCACCAGAAGCTAAGAGAAAGGCATGGAACAGATTCTCCCTCAGAGCTCTCAGAAGGAATCAACATGACTGACACCCTGATTTTGTACTCCTAGCCTCCAGAACTGTGAGACATTAATTTCTGTTCTTCTAAGCCACCTAGTTTGTGGTACTTTGCTACAATAGCCTGAGGAAATTAATTCAGTATTCATGTCCACTTCTCCGCAAAGGGATTTGAGATGGGTTTCCACGAACAGCATTTCTACAATGAGGCTAATCAACACAGAAATAAAACATCAGGACCAAAGGAATAAAGATGAAATATATCCGTCAGTCATGAGGTTAAGACAGTTGTGATTAAGCTTCAAATTTGGCTTCAACCTTCTTGGCATCTAAGGCAAAAAGGAAATGTGGTAGTTTACAGGGCTCTCCTTATCAAAAAGAAGGAAGCTCAGAAATTCCTAAGGGGAGGCAATTGTTCCTGGCACTAAATTCTAACAGAACTATTTCACGTAGGAATGTCTACAGATAACATTAAGTGTTGTAATGAACAGTGTACTTGACAATGGTCTTGCAGCAAACACAGAAGCACACTTTGTATGGTTAGTTCTCATAATAACTTTCAGTAAAATTAAAAGAGAAAAGAGAAAGTCAGTAAGCATGATTTTATAATAACTGAGCTAAGCTAATGTAGTCCAGGTATGCTGTGTTTAGTGGTCCAACAAGACCAGAAAAATGGGCACATGGCATAAACCATAAACTTTTTCTCCAAAATCAGTTACCCATTCTCTCAACAGGCTACGGATGGCTAAGCGCTTTTCTTTGCTCTTGGAGTGTTAATTGTTTTACTTCCCTGCTGGGGGATGATGAACCTGAGCTTAGAGGACTATAACATTCATCCTGGAGGGATACTAGTCATGAACCATAGACTGTCAACGCTTGAGAATAGCAAGAAAATTTAGAGTATTCTCAGAGTCCAATCTGCTCATCCTGTGGCTAAGCAAATAAAGTACATCAAAAGACCATCTTTCCCAAAGGTGACACAAAAAATACATATATGGGGTGGGGGGCGGGGGGAGGCGGGTGGGGGGTGGGAGGGATGGGGAGTGTATTGTGTAAGGTAAACACAGGTTTTGGGGTCAGCTAGAGCAAGAGGTCAAATTCCATCTCTGCTATTTACTAGCTGGGTAAATTTGGGCAAGTTGTGTAACTTTTCTGAGCTTCTGTCTTCTCATTTGTAAATTGGGAATAACAAAATCTACTTCATAGAGTTGTGAGGATCGAATCCCTGGCCCTATCCCTGGCACATGTTGTAGTGTTATTGGGTACCGTGGAGTCGATTCTGACTCATAGTGACCCCATGTGACAGAATACAACTTGCCCCATAGGGTTTTCCTGCCTGTAATCTTATGGAAGTAGATTGCTAGGTCTTTCTCCTGTGGAGCTGCTGGGTCTGTTTGGACTACCAACCTTTCGGTTAGCAGTCAAGCTCTTAGCACTTAACCATTGTGCCACCAGGGGTCCTCTATGCCTGGGACATGGGAGGTAATTAATGAATGGAAATTCCTGTCCCCTAGAATTCGTGATGACACAAAATGCAGCATAGGGTGAAGAGCATCCTGGACCCATCCAAGGCACCAGCAAGACCATTCGCAAAGGTCTTAGAAGGCACAGCTCATCTATAATATAACCAGACTGACTTTCTACCTCAATCTTCCCAGCAGCCATGATATCAAATACCTTGTTCCAGAAATTCTAGTATTTCCACATCCAAACCATATCACCCAAACTGCACCCAGCACTGGCCCAAGTATCCTTTGTTAGGTCACTGCGTCCAGATTGGAGACCCTGTTATTCGGTTTCCTTTCTCACACTCATTCATATAGTTACACAGTTACTTCCCCACTTGAAGTTGTGAAGACGAGATGGGACAAGAATGAACAGAGAGCAAATCATTCCCACTCATGTGTGCCCTGGCAGAGAGCCTGAGACAAGAGTGTAGAGGGCCTTTGACAAATGCAAAGAGTACAGAAATGAGTTAACATAGCAGGCCGAATTGCTATCCTTGAAAATACCTAAATTGCTATCCTTGAAAAGAACTGCTTGCAAGAATGGCCCTTGGCTGGTGTCTGGGAAATTGGATATCAAGAGGGTTCCCACCAGTAACTGATAAGAGTGGTTCATTGTGCCCAAATAGTTTGTACAAGCAATGTGGTTTATGTTGAACCCCTGCTTTCCTTTCAGGAGTCTGGAATTTTGGTATGTGCTAGGTAGAGGGTGGCTACATGATTAGCCTCCAACAAAAACCCTGGGCACCGAGTCTTTAACAAGCTTGCGTCCCTGGTGGACATTTCACATGTGTTGTCACAACTCGTTGCTGGGGGAATTAAGTGTGTCCTGTGTGATTCCATTGGGAGAGAACCCCTGGAAACTTGTGTCTTATTTCCCTATCCCCGGACTTCACCCCATGCACCTTCTCCCTGTGCTGATTGAGCTTGGCATGCTTTCACTGTAATAAGTCAGCCATGAGTACAACTATATGCTGAGTCCTATTAGTGAATGACAGAACCTGAGGATGGTCTTGGGGACTTCTTGACATACTACAGAATCAAGTCACCATAAGCAACATGCTGTTGCCTGGATAAATCCCCTGGGGTGCCCCAAAGGGAAATGTAGTATCCCAGGAGGCCGAAGTACTTAGCAAGTGAAACATGCAAGGGACTTTTGTGAAAACTCAAGTCAAATTTCATCTGACTCCCCTGGGGTGGGCTGACCAAAGCCTTCCCCAACCCTTCCTCTGCAAAGGTGCCCACTGCACCTGCACCCCCAGGCCACAGACTGTTCCTTCACTGTCTGACTGGCATCCCTAGTCTGAGGGGCAACTTTGGAAGGGGTGCCTGTGGAGCAGAGAGATGAAGAGCACAAAGCCTGCCAAAACTGACCAGGTCATCAGGGTGGTTCCAGATGTTGAAGCCCATCGCCCACATACGTGTTGGCTGTGTTCTGGCCCCTACTCCCCACCTGGCATCTCAGGCTCTCAGCAAAGACCTGAGCTGATGTGGAGGAGGCCCAGGGGAGGGCTGGGTTACTAATGCTGCCCAGCCAGCTGCCAGCACAGGCTGGCGAGAGGATAGACACATTCTTCTCTGATAAGCAGCAATGAATGATCACCAGGCTACAGGCCAACACCCAGAGAGCAGCTGACCTCAGACTGCATAATCCTTATCTTGAGGTGACAGCAGCAGCAGTGGCAGGAACGGGGACTCTGGAAGGGCTGAAAACCTGACCAAAGTTGCTCCCAGCCCAGGGACCACTACTGCACGTGCTTCTTTCTCCCAACCCCTGCTCTCTGGTTAAGCATGTGGATGCAGAGGCACAAAGCACAGGCACTGGAGCCCAGGAAACCAGAGGACAAATAAGCAGGTGTCGAAACAGGACCAAGAAGCTATGAAGTGAATCTGCAAACCTGCCACATGCCAGGCATTGTGCTAGGTGCTCTGCCTACATTTTTTTAAAATTATTTACTCTTTCAAATCAAACTTTCAGAGCCCTGGTGATGCAGTGGTTAAGAGCTTGGCTGCTAACCAAAAGTCAGCAGCTGGAATCTACCAGCTGCTCCTTGGAAACCCTATGGGGCAGTTCTACTCTGTCCTACAGAGTTGCTATGAGTCAGAATTGACTTGATGGCAACGGGTTTGGCTTTAACTGCCCTCTCAGACAGAAACTACTGTTCCTGTCTTGCAGACGGGAAGACTGAGGTTCAGAAAAGTTAAGTGGCTTACCAATGGTCCTGTGTTAGTATGTGGCAGAGCCAAGATTCAACTCGACTCTTTTTGACTGCAAGAATAGTGAGCTTTGCCCCATATCATGACAAGGTGGCCACGGGTGAAATTCACAAGAGAAAGCATCTCTGTGTCCCACGAGGAGAAGGAGATCCCATCTGTCCCTGAATGACGGGTGACTTCTCAGAAAAGGGGGCAGGGCTGAGTGAGACTTGGGGAAGTAGAAAATTCAGCCAATCTCTTGGGAGTGAGGTGTAAAGATCCATACTAATACCTGAGTAAGGATCTCACACTCTCTCACAGCTCTCAGGAGAAACAGCTCGTCATGTGTGAGCACAGGTTACTTTATCTAAGCACTACTGCAATGTCAGAGACCCTGGTGGTACAAAAGGTTAACATGCTCGGCTGCTAACCAAAAGGTTGGAGGGCTGAGTCCACCCAGAGGCACCTTGGAAGAAAGACCTGGTAATCTACTTCCACAAAACAGCCACAGAAAACCCTACGGACAACAGTTCTATTCTGACACAGATGGGGTCTCTGTGAGTCAGGGTTGACTTGACAGACTGGTACTGCACTGGTACTGCAATGCCAAGGAAAAGGAAGGCGTTAAGCAGGTGGTCCCTTCCCACCTCATCCCCTTGCTCAGTATCTGGCAGGACAACAACTTGCTGATGCTGCCAGCCTAGGTCACAAAGAGGAAGACGTTTAGGAAGTCGCAGCCAAAGAGATACATACATCAATGATGACACCTTTGTCAAGCAGGCTCTGCTTCTTGGCTGTCATGACAAAATAGTGGGTGCAGTCCTTATAGTAAACTATGTTCTCAAGATCAATCCCTGCAAAGAGAGGAGTAACAGGAGGGTTATTATTTTCTTAGCACCAACTCTGTGCCAGGATCTGTGCTTTGCCTCATTACAGGTCTCATTGTCTACTGCAGAATATTCATATTAGATAAATGTTTAAGACATATAGGGCTAGAAAAGACAAAACAGTGGGCTAGAATTTACCCAAATCACCACAGCTGGCTTTTATAGTCCTGCAAAGACATATTTCTTTTAAAACTCACCAAGTCCTCAGGGGCTGTAGACCAGTATTTCTGAGTCAGAAGTGAGTGATACAGAAAGGAAAAGTGTCGTCCATGGTCATGGCAGCCAGGAAACAACGGAGCCAGGACTTGAACCCAAGTCTGTCTGACTTCACTCCAGTCCACAGTGCCCTCCATATTGCTGTAGCTGACTAGCACTGTGTGAATTCTCCAAAGACTATGCTGCAGATATTTCTACCACTCCCCTGCTTGTGTGAAAACCCAGGTGCAGTAGTAAGAACAACTTCGGCTAGAAGGCTGGGTTATATCTTTTTGCACTTTGCACCAATCACAGAACGCTAGGTTTCTGCATTTAAAACAATGCTGGGAGATGACAGTTTAGCTCAGTGGTTTTCCATGTGCTGCAAGCAGGTGGAGTAGCTCAGTGGTTCTCAGAGTATGGTCCCTGACAAGCAACTTCAGCATCACCTGGGAGCTTATTAGAAATGCAAATGTTCAGAAACTCTAGGGGTAGGACCAGCAATCTGTGGTTTAACAAGACCACCATGTGATTCTGATTCCCACTCTAGTTTGGGAACCACTGGCTTAGCTTATTTGAATGGCAAGAAAGGAACAAAAGGGAAAGAAACAACTTATCAGAAGACAACACCGAGGCTTGCTGGGTAACCGTAGGAACCCCTTTCTTACCACTAAATACGAATCGGCCATCAATGCATAGGGCCCCCAAGAGAAGCAGAGGCCATTCATCACTGCTACTGTGTGAGGAACACTGTTGTGAAACAGCAGCTGATGGTAACAGCCACAGCAAAGTTTAAAGGAAGTTCACTGAAACAATTGGAAAAACACACTCAACGTTCTGTCGTAATTTATTTATTTGGTGGTTTATTTAAATATTTATTTTCTGGGTTTTTGAAGGGGAGGGAGGGTTGGAGAATTCTTAAATCATCCCAAAGGAAATAATATGTTAGAAGGAAATATTAAAACTTTTTACAAGATAATGCTACTGGGATAAAACTCAGGGGATCACACCATGGGCACCGCCCTTTGGAGAGCAAGATAATCTTGCCCAGCAAGAGGCAAAGAGTCTGGCACAACCTTAATCCTCATCTCAGAAAAGTATCTTAAATAACTGAACAGAAGCAGTTTTATTTATAACAGTAAATAACTGACAGGTCTAAATCAGGAATCAGCAAGCTTTTTCTGTAAAGGGTCAGATAGTAAATATTTCTGACTTTGGGACTCACACGGACTCTGTTGCAACTACTGCCCCCGCAGGCGGAAGCAGTCACAGACAATATGTAAACAAAGGGGATGAAACAAATGGGATAAAAATAAAACTTTATTTACGGACACCAAAATTGGAATTTTGTATAATTTTCATGTGTCACAAAATATTTTTCTTTCGATTTTTCTTCAGCCATTAGAAAATATAAAACCCCTTCTTAGCTTGAAGGCAATACAAAAACATGAGGCTGGCTTTAGTTTGCCAACCCTTAGTTTACATGCTTAGACAGTGACAGGGTACCTAGTTATTGAGACATCTGCAGCCCCCAAAACTGATCCGCAGGAGGGTCATGCTGTAACATGGACAATACTTTAAATGAGACAAATGAGAAAAGCAGACTAACAAATAGCACTGGTATGATGACTAGAGCCACATAAAAAGTATGTAGGTGGAAAACTACTGAAAGGGAGCATTTGAAAATGAAGACTATCCCTGCACTAGGTGGCCAGATAGCAGATGATTTCTTTTTACTGTAACGATTTTATTTTACATTGTTGTTATACTGCCTTTTCAAGGAGAAATATATATTTTAAATCAGGTTAAAAAGAAAGAGAAGAATAGCTAGAATTTACTTAGTTGGGAACAGGTGAGCAGGCTTCTCAACCCTTTCTTTCACCCTCCCCTTGCTTTGCTTTTCTCCACCATCCTTAGTGTCACCTGACTTGTTACTATTTATTTATTGACTGCCCCCCACACCCCATCAAGAATGTAAGTTCTAGGAGACAGGGGATTTTGTTTGTTTTGTTTACTGCTTTATCTTAGGTCCTCTGGCACATAGTAGGCATTCAATAAATAGTTGAGCAAATGAATGAACATCTTATTTCTTCTTGGCCCACGCTGGTGACGACTGATGCGAGCAAATGTCATGCACCCTGGACATTCCACACAGGGAAGGGCAGCTGGTACACTGCACATAAGCACTAGGCTTCTTTAAGTTCCACCCACAGGTTACAGGCTCCTCCTCAGAGCACTCCCTGCATCTCGTGCTGACCTTGGCAGAGGGTTGGCCCCTCTGCATTAGAATGGTTTGTATGGGTATCCCTCACTGAACTCCACTTTGGGAGGGCACTGTGTCAACCTTGACTTTATTTCCCACGATAGCAAGTCCTGGCACATAACGGGCACTCAGTAAATGTCTACTGAGTAAATTAATGTTTATTTTCATGTATAATATCTAGAACTTTCCCTCAAGAATCTCTCTTGCCCCTGAAAGATTCTGCCCCATTTATTATTCTAAGGAGAAATCTCTGCTTCTACTTTATCAGAATGAGTCTCTCCAGTCCCAGGCCCCAGAAAGCCAGCGTGTTCCACTGTCCACTTTAGGAACTGCAGACAATGGCCTGGTTTGGAGAAAAGTGAAGGTCCCACCTGTTTCTTCTTTGAGGTCCTGAAAGAATTTCTGATTGAAGATGAAAGCCACGCCGCTAATCTCTTCCACCTTGGCCTCAGCTGTGCTGTTTCTGTTTATGAAGTTGGCGGTGATTGCAATAGCCAGCTTCCCACGGAATTCTTTTCTTCTGAATCCTGCAGGAGGAGAAAGGAATAAGTGGGTCTTTCTTCTGGATTTGGTGTGAAAACTGAAAAAGATGATTGTGAATGCTCTTCTCAGATGTCCCACCAAAAAAAAAAAAAAAACCTAAACCCACTACCACTGAGTTGATTCTGACTCATAGCGACCCATGGTTAAAGCACTCGGCTGCTAACTGAAAGGTCTGTGGTTTAAACCCACCAGCTGCTCTTCGGAAGAAAGATATGGCAGTCTATTTCTGATTTACAGCGTTGGAAACCCTATGGGCAGTTCTACTCTGTCCTATAGAGTCACTATGAGTCAGATGCCCCACAAAAAAAACTCAGTGCCATCAAATTGATTCTGACTCATAGTGACACTGCAGGACAGACAGAACTGCCCCAAGGGGTTTCCAAGCAGACTGCCACATCTTTCTCTCACAGAGCAGCTGATGGATTCGAACCACCGACCTTTTGGTTAGCAGCCAAGTGTTTAACCACTGTGTCACCAGGGCTCCTCAGTTGTCCCGCAGAACAGAGAAATCAGAATTCTGGATGTCCAGAGAGCCAGGGCAGGCAGAGGTGCTGAGGCTTGTACCCAAGGAAGAAACACAGCACTGAAGTCCTTTCTAAAGTCAGTGAGATTTTGTCTTTTTCTACAATCTGCAGGACCAGTAACCTGGGTAGACCTCAACAAACAAAAGGCTAAAGCCATCTTCTCCAAAAAGCAATTACAGAGCTGATCCTTTTAAAGATTTGTTAGATAGTGTTGCTAAATATACTCATGAAGGGCCCACATGCACTTTGAACTTCACAATTAAAATTACTTGACTGTATTTTTCACAGGTTTTTTTTTTTTCTTTTGAAAAGTAGGATTATTAGGTTGAATTGCTGCAGGACAGGGATTTTAACAAATTTTCTTTTTAACTCCAATTCCCTGTGACTAGCACTTAGTACACACTCAATAAATGCATAATGAATAAGCAGAATTCTAACTTGCAATTAATTTAGTACTCCAATGCCTAAGGGTTCTCAAAGCTTTCAATGGTTCACATCAAACCTGCTTTTTTAATGGTGGTTACACAGAAGATCACAAACAAGTGGACCATTTCAATGGAGCATATTTTCCTCCGAATTCAGGGGTGGATTAGCCAATAGGCAAGGTAAGCACAGTGCTCACCTTGCTTACCAGATCATCTGTAGTGAACAATTTCACCTGGGATTCACCACATCTCTGAGAATCTGGCAATTCCCCTCACCATGTACTCAAGCCTCATACTGATTACTGAACTTCTTTGTCAAAGGTCCCTTTCTTTGACCGAAAATCCTGGGTTTCTATCCAATAACCCCTCTTTTAATTTGTTCTTCATTAGACCTCTTTCAAAATGGCCAGAAATGGCCATGGTTGTCTAGCCTAGAGGTTCCCAATTGGGTGTGATTTTGTCCCCTAGGGGACATTTGGCAATGTGTGGAGACAGTGTTGGTTGTCACAACTTGAAAGTGGGGTGCTACTGGTATCTAGTGGGTAGAGACTAGGGATGCTATTAAACATCCTACAATGCTCAGGACTGACCCCCATGACAAAGAATTATCTGGCCCCAAATGTCTATAGTGCCAAGGTTGAAAAACCCCGGTCTAGTCTACTCATTTGGTCTCAAGCTGCTCAAATGGCTCTTCTCCTTCCTACCCTTCTTTTCATGTTCATAAAAGCAGAACCACACTGAAGCTGAGGGTAGATCCTGCATTTTCAAATATTCAAACTTATAGTCGCACCAAGCCACCAAAAAGTACCATAAATTCTAACAGTACAACATCCAGGCAGGCAACTTAAAAATTCTTTGCTAGCTATTGGTTATTTATTGGGGGTGTCATTTAGAAGTGAAGAGAGAGGAATGGAAGTGGGAAAGCAGCACTGGCTGCGTGGCAGATAGGAAGGGCCTCAGCTAGGTGGACCACACATTCTGAGCTTTCTAAGATAGGTCCTACTTCAGGGAATGTGTTTGGTCCTCAGAAGAGGTGCCCTTCCAGCCAGACACTTGAGCAGGGCAAGCTCAAAAAGCAGAACTGTCCCTAGTCTAAGAGATATTGCTTGGGGCCACTATGTTCACAGTCACTGGTCTCAAATCAGTACAGGCACAACCTGTGCACCAAATAATCTCAGGGTAGCTGGGGTGGCGGTGATTAAAGGCATTTCCTGGTAAACAGATTTCTGTTTCAACCTGACTGGATCCGACCCCAAGAAAGCGTATTCTGCCCCAAGCTACCGAACCCTGAAAAACATGCTTTTGCACTTCAACAGTTTGGGCAAAACCTATCTTATTGCCCAGCAGTGAGTGTACTTAAAAGTTTTGAAAAGAGAGGGGAATATTATACTTGAAAGTAAACTAATACTATTAATAATATTTTAAAACGATCATCTTGGATTAAATAAGCATGAAAGTTTGTAACACCATGGCTTTCGCATAAGCAGATACTCAATAAATGTATGGTTGATTTTTTTTCTTTCAATTTACATGATACTTTATAAAGTATTTTTACATGCTAGTCCCTTCCAAGTTCTCATAGCGATGCTCTGAGTGGGTTCTATTATCCCCATTTTGCAGATGGGAAAACTAAGGTTCACCGTGAATTAAATGACTGTCCTCGAAACTCTCAGTCTCACAGGAGCATAGGGCACACTCTACCTCAGCACAACAGTCTCCGCTTCTATCCAGAACCAGCCAGCTTTGGCACTTGCCCATCCTTCCTCACCTTCTCTCTTGACACCCTTTCCCACCCTACCCCTGTTCTCCCACCCCGTTGCCCCAAGGAGAAGAGCTTCACCTTCCAGGGTGTTCCTGCGGCCATCAGCACCGATGATGACATCAAATTCAAACTCCGACAGAGAGTGGTCTGCAGGGAGAAATTCTGCCCGCCAGCCAATTTCTACCAGGACAGAAAAATGAGGTGAGTTGGCAGAGAGAGGTGGGGGTGAAGGTGATTATATTCCCTTTATGTTGGCCATGAAAAGTGGACAATACAACCAGGTACCTGCATCCTAGGCAAAGCCTCCAGGGGTAAGGCCTAGAACAGTCCAGACTGATACTTGAATCTGGAGACCTGGCTTTTGTATCAACTCAATCCAGGACAAAGTAAACCAGCAACTTCAACTCCATGTTTAATTTTAGTGGTTTCTATAAAGGCCTGGAGTCCACCTCAGTGATTCTCAAGGTAGTTTCACTTGCCTCTTTTTTTTCCTCAACAGATTCTACCACCTTCCCTTCTCCCTTACCCCTACTCCCTATATTCCCATTGTTAAACAGACCCAAAGGATGTGCAGGTGTAATGAAACAAGTTTCAATTTCTATTTCACTATTCTCAGAGTGTTCTGTTGTCCAGTACATTGCCTTTTACGAAAACATTTTCAGGTTAAGCCTTGGTGGTTACCCACAATTAGTATTTAACATCTGCTAGAGGTCTAGGAAAGGATAAGATCATACAGGTCTCTGAATGCTAAATAACAAATGCTGTCCTGCTACAAAAGCCAACTAAAGCCTCCCCCGAATTCTCAAATATTCTAGGCAGAGGACAGGAGAAATCAGAGTTGTAACCTCTGGGGAAGCTATGGGGTCTCCAATGCTAAGCTGGTCCAAAACTCAGAGCCCCATCCAGGTGCTAGAAGATTTTGACAAGCAAGATGCAGGGGCATCATGAGCAAATTCTCTGACCATGGTGTGTGTCCAAAGATTAGAATTTAAATAAACATGCCAAAAGGAAAAAGAAAAAAAATTACTAAGTGAGATATACCTACAATGGGTGAATTTTATGGTTTATAAATTATACCTCAATGGAACTTAAAAATATGATGTACCAAATAGTATCTTGGGCATTTATTTCAGATTTGCTCTAAAAGCCTCATTTTCCTTACTGGATTGTTAACTATCATATCAGTACACTTGAGTGCATCCACATATCTATGAGTATACACATATACACAACTTGAAAAGCATGTGAATGTGCTTTATCAAACATCCAAATCTAAGTCTTCTATTCTTATTGGTTAGACTTCATTGACCAACGTATCACCTCCTAATGACAAGGTAACCAAATTGCAGGTTTACCATCTGAATAATAAATCCCTTGGGAGTTGAAAAGCAAGCCTAAAGTGAAAGCAAGGGTCAAAAAAAGGTAAAAGATCCTTTGGTGGAATTATTCCCAAAAGCTCCCAATAAGAACAACTCTTACAGGAATATTTTGCAATATCTGGTTTCTAGACAGAAAAGGAAAATATACTGTACTTTGATTTTCTTGATCTTCAGGAGGTTCTAGAACCTTCACAAACTCCACATTCACATGAATTTCAATTCCTAGAATTAGGGCCACCTTGAATAGAATGAGCTGCAGCTGACGAATACCTGTTAGGAAGGAAGGGGAAAAGAGATGAACTTCAGTAGCAATGCCTGAGTGCTTCTGGTATGCAGAACACTCACATCTCGGTGATCTCTGACCACAGCAGTATACCAACAGTGATCATTACTGAGCGCTAATTACGTGCCAAGTACTCTTCCAAGCATTTTACATGTGTTTTCTCATTTAACCCTTTCAGTGGCCCTTTGAGATAATTACTATTCTCGTCTTATGGATGAGAAATTGGGCTCAATGAAGTTAAAGGATTTGTTCAAGGTCACAGAGTAACAAAACTAGAACATGGAACCAGGTCTGTTTGATTCCAAGGCTGTGCTCCAGCCATTAGATAATGCTGTAACAAGGGAGGCTCTCTCTTTCCTGTCTCCTTCCTGAGCTGAGCTGTGGGTTTGACAACATCAAGATGGCAAGAGGAATAGAAAAAAAGAGAGTAAATGACCATAAGTAAAGTCAGTGACCAAATGGCTTATTATGTTGGGGACTAAGCCTAAGCTCTTTGCCATCCTGTGGTAAGGGGGGAGCATGGGAAATTCTCCCTATGAAGCTGGGCTCATGGTTGTATGCCTTCTAGCCACTCTCCTAAATGTCCCCAGTGAGTGGTACCTTGTTTCCCTATTTTGTTCTTGCCATTCAGCACAAATGGGTATGCCTCCCAATTACTTTTCTGCAGAGTGAGAAGCTGTAAACTTTCTGTGGATTCCTCAGAATTTAGTTGGTTTGGCTCATCTGACATTTAGTAAGCACCTAAAATGTGCCAGATGCCTAGGTACAGGAGATCTGACACACATCCTCTGATGGAGGAAACACAGGTAAACAGTATGGGGCAGGGCATGGTGGTTAGGGGACAGGGGCTTGGTAGAACAGGGCCTGAGCTAGAGTCCTGTAAGCCAAGTGAGGAGTGACCAAGAATATCAAATCCCACATAGAGATTAAGGAATACGAAGACTTCAAGAGAACAGGTGACTTGGAAGCAAAGAAGTTACTGGAAACTTTAGTGACAATCGCTTCAGCATGGTGGTGGGGGACAAATTAGACCACAATGGAAGCAGACATGAATGGGCAGTGTAGCCAACATCTAGACCTCTGCTTTCTAGAACTGCTTTGAAGTAAATGTAACGGGACAGTAACAGAGAGTTGGAGGGATCGTGTGAGGTGATGACCAGGAAGACTAAATGATGGGAGCAGGTGAAAAGAAGAGGATGGAACCAAGAGGGATTAGAGTTGGAAAGGACACAGCCAGCTCACCTCAGGGGTAAGAGGAAAGAATGGGTACTGGGGTGGAGGCGATTGGAGGAGGAAGGGAAAAGAGGGATAGAACAAGAAGCTCCCATTTCATAGCTTCTCTTCCTCAGAGCAGTGGAGAGAGGTCCTCTGCTGACTATGAGGAGGCTAGGGGGTGGAGGTTTGGAACAGCCACCATGGGAACTGGAGAAGGATGCTAACACAGGACAAGTGGAGAACTGCTGAGCAATGCTGAGGACAAGAGCACAGCTGGGGCTGGAGACCACAGTCAACTGGGGTTTAAAGCATCCGGTTCAGCCCCTGCCTTGGAAACAGTCCTTCAGGGGAGCCTGGGCCTCTCCTCAGAGATTCAAAGGTCCTAGTCTATCTCGTCCCAGCACACATTAGGAACCCAGTACATTCTCCCTGCTTCCCTTCTCACAGGCACTGAGCTGCCCTTGACAACTGAATGTTTCAATCCTAACTCCAAAGTCCTGCCAGTGCTTCTACCAAGGACTTAGGGTTTAATGGGAGCCCTGTTACTGGGGGCAGAGAGAGAAAGAGAGTCCTGGCCAGGACCCTCACAAGGCCTCCTGGTCACCATCTCTGCCTCCTCTGGAGGACTCTCTGAGAAAGCGGTGTGCAGTGTCTTTGTTCTAAACTGGTAACCGACATACATTCTTCCGTGGGTGGTAGAGAACATCCTGAAAGCTGACACTGCAGTTTTCTGGGCAAATCCAAATTTCTTTCCATTGAACTCCTGGAATTTTCTCATCCCAAAGTGGGAATAAACTCAGGCCACTGCTGGTAGATTCTCTTGCATCTGACTAAATTACACCCTATGTGGCCGACAACTCTCTCCAGCAATTCCCACCCAAACCCTACTCCCTATTCCCATTGATCCTTGTCCTCATAAGAACAAGGCTCTCAGAGCTCTCCTCTCACCCAACCCCACAGAGCAACACCGGTTGAGAGAATGCAGCCCCAAATTCTTAAGTTAGGAGACCACAGCTGCTGCTTGCTCACTATATGCCATTGGATGGAAACATTTATTATGTAAGCACCTACTAATGTGTCCTAAGCACATTACAAACTCGACCTTATTTAATCCTGTCAGCAATCCTGGGAGGCAGGCATTAACCCCATTTTACAGGAGGTAAAATTGAGGCGTGAAGAGGGTAAGTAATTTGACCCAAGCCACACAGAAAGTAGATGAAATGGATTTTGAACCCAAATCTGTTCAAACCCTTGAACTTTCTCCACAGTATTAACCTCCTTGACTTTCATGGGTCACTATGGCTATACATAAAATGGCAAAAAAACTTCCTCCCAGGAAAGTCGCAGAGGGAATGCTGCCGCTCCCAAAGCCTGTCTGCAGAGATCTCGCTCTGAGAGACTTAGACTCGAGGACTCTCATAGCAGAGTAGCCTGACTGTTCACTTCGCCCTACCTCAGCATTCAGGGATGGCCCAGGACCCTCCATGTTCTTTATTTCCCCTCCTTTTCTAGCTGAAGCCCCATCATGATGCCCTCCCTCTTAAAGCCCAAGGAAACTTTGGTACAGGACCTGTCATAGAACACGTATCTGATCATGTCATTCCTCTGTTCTAAACCCTGCCATGTTCCCCAGTACTGGCAGCACAATGTCCAAACTCCTTTGCATAAGAGGTCCTAGATCACCTGGCTCATTTAACGGTTCTGTGTGGCTCCCTCCTCTGAACTTCTCTAGCAAATTTGATTAACTCTTTTAAAGTACACTTTATTAGCAAATTTCAGTGGCTCCCTGAGAGTGCAGACTCTGTTTCTTATCTCCGCCTGTTTTTATTATTTCATACATTTAACAAATATTTATTGAGCAACTACTATGTGCCAAGCACTCTTTTATGTCCTGGAGACACGCTGGTGAACAAAACGTGCCACAGTCCTGATCTCCTAGTGCTTACAACCTAGTGGGGCAAAGCATAGGGCCTGGCACAAAGCACAAAGCAGGCCATTCACTAAATGGTCTGCTAGTTGGATATGTAGAGCACTCAGCGACTTGTAGGGCAGACAGATGTGCCCCACTCTGGGTCAGTCCCCTCCTGCACAGGTGCCACCACTGGTCCCACTCACTGATGTGGTCGATGGAGCCGGCACAGAACTTCCCATAGAACTTCTTGGCTCCCAGGCCCCGCAGGTCATGGATGGTAAAAGGCCAGAGGTGCAGCACGTTATTCCGGGAAAAGGTGTCCCTCTTCTCCACCACGACCACTTTGGCCCCCAGGTAGGCAAGTTCAATGGCAGTGCGCAAGCCACATGGTCCTCCCCCAATGATGAGACACTGTGGAGGCAAGAGAGAGAAAGACTCAATGACCACTAGCAAGGTGGACATGAACCTCTAGTCAGTAACATAACTGAGAAGCAAACCCCAATCCACTCAAATCAACCAGCAAATGCAAACTGAGCACCTATTAGGGCCTGTCATTCATCCATCCAATGTACATTACCTGTGGGCCTACTATGCACCAGCCTCTGTGCCAAGCCCCATGAGGACACAGAAATAAAGAGACTTGGGGAGGAAGCACAGTAAGATGTGCATGAGATTCAGTGTCAGACTGAACTGGTTTTAAATCTCAGTGATGGCATCTGACCTGTTAGATCCCTTATCTGTGGGTCTACTATTCTTTCCTCATAGAGTTATTGTAAATAAGATCACTGTAAAAAGCATATAGTAGGGGGAGAGTACTGACAGATTGTGTGGATTGCAACCAGTGTCACAAAACAATTTGTGTATAAATCTGTGAAAGAGAAACTAATTTGCTCTGTAAACTTTCACTTAAAGCACAATAAAATTTAAAAAAAAGAAAAGAAAACCAAAGACTCAAAGAAGAAACTAGTCTACAAGACTAACAGTCTACATGAACAACCATCTCACCTACCTTGAGAACAGAAGAACTAGATGGAACCCGGCTACCACTACCAATCTAATAGATGTTCCCTGATAGAATGGGAGAAAAGTGTAGAAGAAAACTCAAAGTCTTTAAAAAAAAGGCCAGACTAACTGGACCAGTAGAGACTAAAGGAACCCCTGCGATTATTGCCCTGGGATACCCTTTAAATGGAACTCAAACCACTCCCAGAGGTCACCTTTCAGCCAAATGACAGATCGTCTCATAAAATAAATAATATCATCTGTGAGTACTGTGCTCCTCTAAATAATCATCTAAATGAAACCAAATGGTAAACATTTACCCTAGACCAAAAATGAGAAGGTAAGGGGGACAGGGAAGCTAGATTAATGGAAAAGAACAGCCAGAATGGAAATAATGAGAAAGCTGCACTGTGAAAAATGTAACCAATGTCACTGAACAATATGTATAGAAATTGTTAAATGAAAACCTGCTTTGCTGTGTAAACTTTCACCAAAACCACAATAAAATGTATTTTTGAAAAAAGTATATAGTACATTTTTGTGGCATTGGATTTGGCAATGGTTTCTCAGATACGACATAAAAGCACAAGCAACAAAAGGAAAATAGATAATTTGGACTTCATCAAGTTAAAAAAACTTGTGCTTCAAAGGATACTATCAAGATTGTAAAAAGACAACCCACAGAACGGGAAAAGATACCTACAAATCATATATCTGATAAGGGGCTAGTATCCAAAATATATAGAGAACTCCTAAAACTCAACAACAAAAAGACAAATAATCCAATAAAAAAATGGGCAAATGACTTGAATAAACATTTCTCCACAGAAGATATTCAAATGGCCAATAAGCACATGAAAAGGTGTTCAACATCGTTAGTCATTAGGGAAATGCAAATCAAAACCACAATGACATACCATTTCACACCCACTAGGATGTCTATTACCAGAAAAAAATAGAAAATAACAAGTGTGAGTGAGGATGTAGAGAAACAGGAACCGTTGTGCATTATAGGTGGAAATGTAAAATGGTGCATCTGCTGTGGAAAACAGTTTGGCCGTTCCTCAAAAAGCTACATATACAATTACCACATGACTCAGCAATCCCATTTCTAGATATATACTCAGAATAATTCAGAACAGGGACTAAAACATATTCTTGTACACCAGTGTTCATTACAGCATGGCTCACAATAGCCAAAAGGTGGAAACAACCCAAATGTCCATCAACTGATGAATGGATAGATATAATGTAGTAACCAGACCATGGTGGGCAAAGGTGGCAAAACAGGATTCTGAACAAGTCCCATGCTAGGCCTTCAAAGGGCACTGCAAAGTTAAACAAGATAAGGGCCCTTCCCCAAGGAAGCTACAGCCTATTAGGAGAAAAGAGAAGACACATATGACCTAGTTAGTTATACTGGGCAAAAGCCCTTCTGTTTGAACAAAACTTTATGAAGAGCACCAATACTGTATAAAAACAGAAGAAAATGGTAGTATTCTGGCCCAGAGAGGCAGAACCGTGCCTACTCACTCTGCCCCACTTCCAGACAGCCCCTGAAGAACCTCCCTGAAGTAAGAGTTCACCTGGGGGTCTAAATAACTGAGGATACCCCAGTAAGGCAAGAGGGAAGAAGATGTGTACCCATGCCTCATTCCTTGACATTGCAGAGACATCTGGAAGCTTCCCCTCTGCTCGAAATCAAGCCTTATCTTAAACAAATACATTCTCTTTCCTCTAGCAAATATTCCATCATCCAGTTATCACTCATTGGGGGCCTCCAAGGTCCCAAAGGGAAAGCGCAAACAAACATATCAGGAGCTCCCACACCACAACCAATGTGGCTTACTGGTTGGAATCTTCCAGAGAGTTTGTGGAAACCCAATGAGGGGAAATGAAGTCACTGCTGAGATACAACTCACTCCAGAGACGTTGGGAAGTGGGTGCACAAGTCTACTTACTTCCTTTCGGGTTGGAGGCCGACTGGAGAGAACCTACTCCCCAAAGCCCAGTTCTACTCATTAGCTCACACCCCAAGCAGCTCCTCCAGCTCTGGCATAGCCAGACAATGACGGTCATCTCAGAGCAAGACTCAAAATCCCGACACTTGTGAGGTTTGCTCTGGGGTTAAGTCCGGATTCACTGCATTTCTTTGCAGTTAGTGCATTTTTTCCTGTCTGCCGAGTTCCGTCACTCCAGGGCCAGGAACGGAGGAAGGCTGGGAGGGTGTGGGGTAGAGAAAGGGTAGGCAGGAAGGAAGGCAGGAAGGGAAGGACAGGGGCCTTCCTGCATCCTTCCATCCAGCAGGCCTGACCCAGCATTGCCCTGAGGACAAGGTGGGAGAGCCTTTCCCACTAGCCAGGGGGCTGCTGTGCACTTTTATGCAAACAGTAGCTGGTGTGCTGTGTCTGACCCTCCAGACTGAACCTAAAAGCCCATTAGCAAAAGCTCAGTTTTCCCACCATCCTGGGCCCCTGCACACACTTGGAGCCTGAAATTTCAGAGACATCAGTCATACTGTAATCTAAATCAAAGAAAACACCAATGGGTCTAATTATATAAAGGGAGAAAATTCAGTGCAGATGTTATCAAGGCTGGAGCGAGGGCTTGTTGGCAGGGGCCAGGCCAGTTCCTCTCTGAACACGCTTGTTATGATGAACACGGGAACTCGGCATTCTGACAAGAGGCTGCATACCACGGCGGCTACATGCCTGGGCAGAGAAGCAAAAGAAAAGAGGACTTCCCCAGTGTGCCTACAGTTGATGCTCTGGATGTTGGCAAGCCCACACAGACCATGGATGCAAAGGGTTGTGATAACTCAACCCAAAGGAGCCCTCTATCTTCCCCAAACCCATCCCAGCTATTGCTGCTGAGCCCTTACTTCCAAGGCAGGAAAATGTTTAATTAAGACTCAGTTCGACCTCTTCCTTGAGCCCCCAACTTAGAGTCTACACTCCTCCCCTCACTGTGCTCTCCCAGAACTAAATTGTGTACATTTTAATTCTGTGTCTGACCCCCAGCTAGTCTGAGTGCTCCTCAAAAGCTGCCCCATGTCCTCTGCATTTCTGTCATGTACTGAGTCCAGCACAGGGCCCGGCACACAGGAGGCCTCAATAAATACTTGATGGATGAATGAACTTTCCACACACACCCCGCCCACCCAGTTCTGGCTCTCTGTCCACAACCAGGATGTTCGGTTCCCGTCAGCCAGGGTTAATGTCTGCAGATTCCCACCCTGACTGGGGGAGCTGGGGTCTGCCAAGGCCACCAGCATCATGGATGTCAGCATATCTGTGTGCTCTGGCGACATTAATTTATTACCCAGCGGGGAGCGGGGCAGATTCAGCTCCAGCAGTAAATCCATTGTATAGATAAGCTCAGCAGTGTTCAGGCCTCCACAGTAGTGGTGAGGGGAGACAAACACCACATGGAAAAATGAGCTCTTTATTTATTAGGAGCTGGAGGGAGGGAGATGATGACCGATTCACCCACAGATAGGGTGCAAGGGTTGGGGCAGCCCCAGACCATGCAGGACTCCTGCTTTATCCCAGAGGGGCCTTGCAAGCACTCCCCAATTCTTGATGACATGGCACATCTCCAGCCAGTCCTCTTCCCAGCCCACCAGTGAGTGGGTGTGCTGGGGCTACACCAAGAAGGCTAAGGGGATTCAATCCCCAGAGAAAGATTCCGAGGGGACCAGAGGCTAAGCCAGGGGTTAGCAGTTTGGAGGCTTGATTTCTGCTTCTGAACTCTGTCTCTGATTTCATTGGGAGCTCTGCATGCAGTTACTATGGCCAGGTGGAGGGGGGGTCTGCCACTGATTAATCTGATTACCCCAGGCTCTGCACCTCATTTGAAAATGATGGTTATAATATCTAAAATGTGGTGTGCCTGGCACTGTCCTAATCACTTTATATAAGTCATCCTTGCAACTACCCTATGAAGTAGGTGTTATTGTCATCCTCACCCTATAGTGGTAGGAAAAAAGCATAGAAGAGGCATCAAAAAGTTAAGTGACTTGTTTGAGGTACCCTTATTTTCCCCATTTTTTAGCTGAAGAAACCGAGGCAAAAGAGGGTAAGAAAGTTCTCCAAGGTCACATAATGAGTGAGTAGTCAGGTCTGGATTTGAACCTGTTATGGATTGAATTGTGTCTCCCAAAAGAATATGCTGAGGTCCTAACCTCCAACACTTGTCAACATGACCTAGTTTGGAAATAGGGTATTTGAAGATGTTATCAGTTAACATGGGGTCATACAAGAGTAGGGTGGCTCTTAATCCAATCTGAGTGGTGTCTTATAAAAGAGAAGAGACAGAGAGACAGAGAAAGGACTCCACATGACGATGGAGTTTTACTGCAGCTACAAGCCAAGGGATGTTTGGAGCTACCAGAAGCTTGGAGAGAAAAGAAAGGGTCTTCCCCTAGAGCCTTCAGAGAGAACATGGCCCTGCAACACCCCAAATTCAGACTGCTAGCCTCTAGAACTATAAGACAATAAATTATTTCTGTTCTTATAAGCCACCCCATTTGTAGACTTTTGTTACAGCAGCCCTAGAAATTAATATAAAACCTATGAGCATGGGCACTGTCTGTGCTCTCAGTCACCATATTATACAGCTTATGGGACAGTGAAGTCTGACCTCAAGGGGCTGTGGCCAGGACTAAGTGAGATAATGCATATGGAAGCACTCAGTCAGCTGCCTGGCTCAATATGGCGATTTCATTCCGTCTCTGCCTGGAACACCCTGCAGCCTCCTGAACAGAGATGGGTTCAGGCTGAGTTCACAGGGCCTCTGCTCAGAATGACTAACTCTGTGTCCAGGCTGGGCTTCATGTGCTTCCCTAGGGTGAGGGTTCACAGGTGGGATGGAGTGTGAGCCTGTGCATATCCTGAGAAGTCACAGTGGCAGGTGCCACAGTAGCAGGGAGTCAGGGTGCGGACAGGGCAAGCCTTCCCTAGTGCCTCTAGAGAGCTGTCTGTCCTGGCATGGAGCTGGGCCACAGGAGCCATACCTCGTGCTGTCTCCCTGGTAGCAGCAGTTTTCCCTGGCCTGCTGACCCACAGGCCAGCTCCCTGGGGCAGTGCTTGGGTGACAGAGACATGCCACTGTACTTCTGGGTGTGGCTCTGCAGCCTCACTGGCTCAAGGACAGGCTGCTTATCTAAACCCAGGCAGGAAGCCCCTGACTGTTGCTGGGTTACTGCGAGCACAAACAGTTCACATCAGAACCACAGGACTGAGAGTTTTCAAATCCAAAGTGCTACCCACATGTCAGCATGGGGGGCTTGGATTGGGGTCTGGCCTCACAGACCCAGCCCTGCAGGGCAATGCTGAGGGGGAACTCATGAGAGGTGTAACCAGCTGAGGTTCCATCCATGGAGGAGTCTCTGAGAGGGGGCTGGCCAGACAGGGGCTCTTCACAGGGTGCTCTGGGCAGGATTAGCTCTCATCTGACTTGACATGCCCTTGCCCTGGTCCTACCTCACTCCTGTATGTCTGCCACACCCGGCTAACCTACTAACCTCAGAGATTTACAGAAAGGAAATGGAAGAAGATATCCCGCTTGCCCTCAAAAAAAAAAATCCCTCTGAGAAACACTCCATTCCTCTCTGTTTTTCCCTTACCGCATGAGCTAGTGCTCTCCCCTCTTTCTTTCTTATCTTTGTGGCAAAAACATACACAACAAAACATATGCCAGTTCACCATTCCTACAACTATAATTCAGTGACGTGATTACATTCCTAAAGTTGTGCAACCATTCTCACTATCCTTTACCAAATTATTCGACCACCATTAACACAAACTCAATGCCCCCTAAGCAAAAACTCCCCCTTTCCACCTCCCTCCCACCTCTGGTAACCACTAATAATTTTTGGTTTCTATATATTTGCTTAGGTACCTAGGTGGTGCAAACAATTTGTGCTTGACTACCAACCAAAAGGTTGGGGGTTTGAACCCACTCAGTGGTGCCATGAAAGAAAGCCCTGACAATCTGCTTTCATAAAGATTGTAGCAAAGAAAACCCTAGGGAGCGCAGTTCTGTCCGGTAATACGAGGGCACCATGAATTGGAATCAACTTGACGGCAATGGGTTCATACATTTGATTATTTCATATAAGTGAGATCATATAGTATTTGTCCCTTTGCAACTGACTTATTCACTCAGCATGAAATTTTCAAGGTTCACCCATGTTGAGGCATGTCTCTCCCTCTTACAAGCAACTATAGCCAGTGACCACAGGGCCTCCTTTTTCAGGAGTTTCATGTACAAGCATTCTGCCCCCTGGCCGTGTAAGTACACTCATATCAGACCCCTGGTCTGGATGTTATAAGTACAGTCCTCATGGCTCTGCTTCCAGCCTCTCAGTGCTGTTCAGACCTCACAGCATCTCCCACCTAAAGCATGAGTTCCCTGAAGTCAGGGTATGGATGCCACTCCCAGCCCAGCACTCTAGCCAGCCATAGTGACCCATAAGTGGCTGTTGGTAAATTGATGACTTCCTTCCACTTCAGATCTCAAAGTGTTTACTCAATTGCACCAACTCAGTGCTAACTTCGTTGATGCCTGTGCATCCCTGTTGGGAACAGCAATAGTAATAATAGTATTAATAGTGATAGAAATAAAAATGGGAGCTACCATTTACTGCCTGCCTATAATGTGCCCTGGTGGCGTAGTGGTTAAGAGCTATGGCTGCTAACTAAAAGGTCAGCAGTTCGAATCCACAGGCACTCCTTGAAAACCCTATGGGGCAGTTCTACTCTGTCCTATAGGATTGCTATGAGTCAGAATCAACTCAATGGCAATGGGCTTTTTTTATAATGTGCCGAGAACTCTGCTAAGTACTGTATAAGAAATGCATCTCATGTCTTTCTTACAATAACCCTGAAATAGTCATATTCATTGGCATTTGGCAGATGAGAAAATTGATGCACAGTGAGGTTAAATGACTTGACCACAGTTACAGAGCCTAAGAAGGGGCTAACTTCCAATCCCAGAGTCCATGCTCTAAATCATAATCCTTTATTAATTCTTCAGGACTCCTTGGTGGGTTATGTGGTAGAGTATTAATATTTTCCCTCTTCAACAAAGATATGTAAGGACAAGTGTGACAGCTCTGCAGGATTGTAGAGGAGGCAAGGAAAGATTCATGTTCCCAACAGATGGTTCTGAATCTCAGGAAACTGACTGGTTGGGGAATATTGCTGTTGTTGGGTGCTGACGAGTCAATTCCGACTCATAGCAATGCCATGTGACAAAGTAGAAATTCCTCATTGGCTGTAATCTTTACAGAAGCAGATCATCAGGTCTTTCTCCCAGAGTTGCTGGATGGGTTTGAACCACCAACCTTTCCATTAGCAGCCAAGTGCTGAACTGTTGTGCCACCAGGGCTCCTTGGTTGGGGATAAGAGAAGAAGAAAAACAGATACCTTCCATGTTAGATTGTTTGGTATCACTTAAACAACTGCTGTAGAAATTTAGAGAATGAACAGAACAGTTAGTTTGGTCAAGAAATCCATCCAGGGGATGGACCACTAGTGGAGAACTGAGGCTGGGAGAGAGGGTGGGGAATGGGAGAGGGATTTGGAGAGACAAAAGAAATGGTATGCTGAGGCTTAGGCTGAGAATGATGGAATCGCGTTCGCGGGACAGTGGGAAGCCAAGGTTGAGATGATGTAAGTGTGGTGTTGGGGAATGGCAGGGAAAGTAAGACAAGGCAGGAAAGGGAAAATAGGCCAGATCATGGAGAGTTCTGGAGGTCGGGCCAAGGAGTTTGGACTTTTTTCCCCTTTGGTTATCATGGGTTTGGAGTAGAATGGAAGTGTTAGTTTAGGACTATCGGTTCCAGAGCAATAACAAAGACGGTGAAAAGAGAGAGAGAAAAAAAGAAATTAGAGGTGGACAACCAGTCTTGAATCTCCTCCTCCCATGCTGACCCAGATTCTCAGCCACTTTTGCTGGTTGCCTCCCTCATCTTCCTGATCTCTACTTGGGAGTACATGGGGTTCTGTCTTGGTCCTCTTCCTTACTTGACCTTTACGTCATTTACTTCCAAGGCTTTAAATACCATCTACATGCTGATGATGCTCAAAATGATCCCCAACCCTGAAACTCCTCTGAATTCCAGACTCCTACAGCCAACTGGCTACCAGCATTTCCAGCACGTCACAAGTTAACAGGTCTACAACCAAACTCTTAATCCCCCTCGACCCCTGCTGGCAACATGCTCCTCCCCTAGACATATCCACTTTTCCACTTGCTTGGATCAAAAACCTGGAATCAACCTTGACCTTGAGCCTCTCGTCTCACCTTGCAACCAATCCACCAATAACTCCTGTTGACTCTACCTTCAGAATAGATCCAGAATACAACTAGTATTCACCGCCTCCATGCTGCCAACCTGATCAAGGATACCATCATCCTCCCCTGCCCTGATATTACCTGATATTAGAGGCTCATCCTGGTCTCCCACGCCTACATTTGTCCCCTTATCATCTATCTCCCACACAGCAGCCAGAATGGTCTTTCTAAAGGAAGATCATGCTATCCCAGCTCACAACCTCTAATGTCTCCCTGTAGCACACAGAACTCAAAATCAGAAGACTTCACCATGGCCTCAAGGTCTGATAGGACCTTGTTCTCCAGTTTCCTTTGTCTTCAGCTCCTACCACTCTCCAATCTCTCTCCTCACTTCTGTGGAAATGGTCTCACTAAGCACTCATGGGGCCTTTCCACTTGATTTTCCTTCTGCCTGAAACATTCTTCCCCTAAAAAAAAGTACAAATACTGCTATTTTCTAACATTAAAGAAGGAATTTATTGCAGAAAATATACAAGCCTGATTTTATTTTTTTAATATTAATGTCCAGTTTTCCAAACAGAATTTTAAAGATGGGTAAGAATTTCCAGAATCTACTAGTATATTTTTGCATTGTGGACTTTTTTTCCCTGTTTTTAAGCTAGTAGCTTTACAATACTTTTTTTTTAATTAACAGACTTTATTTTTTAGAGTTTTACACTTGCAGAAAAATTGAACAGAAAGTACAGAGAGTTCCCATAGATATCCCCCTCCCACCCACATTTTTCTTACTGTTAACATGTTGCATTGGTGTAGTACATATCAACTTGGTGTAGTACATCAACTTACAATTGATGAACCAATATTGATATGTCATTATTAACTAAAGTCTATAGATTACCTTAGGGTTTACTCTTTTGTGTTATACCGTTCTATGGGTCTTGACAAATGCATAATGTTATGTATCCACCATTACAGTATCATACAGAATAGTTTTATTGCCCTAAAAATCCTCTGTGCTCTACCTATTCATCCCCCACCCTGAAACCCTGGCAACCACTGATCTTTTCACTGTCTCTATAGTTTTACCTTTTCCAGAATATCATATAGTCAGAATCATACAGATTAGCTTCTTTCACTTAGAAATATGCTTTTAAGGTTCCTCCATGTCTTTTTATGGTTTGATAGCTCATTTATTTTTATTGCTGAATAATATTCCATTGTATGGGTATACTACAGTTTGTTTATCCATTCACCATTGAAGAACATCTTGGTTGCTTCCAATTTTTGACAGTTACGAATAAAGCTTCTATACACGTTCATGTGTAGACTTTTGTACAGACAAAAGTTTTCAACTTATTTGGATAACTACTGAGGAGCCCTGGTGGTGCAGTGGTTAAGAGCTTGGCTGCTAACAAAAAGGTCGGTGGTTCGAATCCACCAGCCGCTCCTTGGAAACCCTATGGGGCAGTTCTACTCTGTCCTATAGGGTCACTGTGAGTTGGACTCGATGGCAATCGTTTTTTGTTTTTTTTTTTTTTTTTAATGGTAAGCCTATGTTTAGCTTTATGAGAAACTGTCAAACTGTCTTCAAAAGTGGCTTACCATTTTGCATTCCCATCAGCAATGAATAAAAAGTTCCTGTTGCTCCACATCCTCACCAGCATTTGGTGTTATCAATGTATTGGATTTTAGCCATTCCTAACAGGTGTTTAGTGGCATCTCATTATTGTTTTAATTTACAATTCACTTGACATATAAGGAGTCCCTTGGTGGTGCAAATGGTTAACGTGCTCGGCTGCTAACCGAAAGGTTGGAAATTTGAATCCACCCAGAGGCACCTTGGAAGAAAGGCCTAGAGATCTACTGCTGAAAAATCAGCTATTGAAAACTCTATGGAGCACAGTTCTACTCTGATACACACGGATTTGCCATGAGTTAGAGTCAACTAGACAGCAAATGGTACATCTTCTCATGTAATAATTTTTGCAATATTTTATTATAAAAAATTTAAAACATACCAAAAAGTTGCAAGAATTTTATAGTGAACACCCATATATCCACCACTTAGATACTATAATTAGCATTTTACTCTCCTTACTTTATCATATATCCCTCCATCCCATCCATCACTCTATCCATCCATTGATTCGTCTTATTTTTTTGTCGCATTTCAATTAAGTTGCAGAAGAACCAGTACATTTCCTCCCAAATACTTCGGGATGGATATCATTAGCTAGAATTCAATAACATATGTTCAAGTTCTTTTTTTTTTTTGTAAAATGCACATACAATGAAATGCACATATATTAAGTATAGCATTTAATATGACAAATTACAATATATTTTGTTTCTTATAACATCAATTTTCTCCCCATAAATGGTCTTTCTTCCAACTGATCCTGTGGATTCGTGTCCCTTGGGTACTAGAGATGGCATCTTAATGTGTACTGTTATCAGTAAGGAGCTTCTAGACAAGGAGTGGAGTTATTAAAATCTGGGGTGGTATCTGTGAGATCCGCAGATACTGGCAGTTTCCAGTAGGAAAACTACAGTAGTGATAGGACCCTTCCCCAGCCAAGACTTCTGGAAGGGGCTAACATCATGGGCAACTGAACTTAATGTGAAAGGCAGAACACAGCCTGAGCATCCACCAACCTACACTTTCCCAGCCCAAAGAACCCCAGCCAGCGCGGCAACCAGCAGTTGCTCAATCTGCCCAATGACAGACATTTTCCCTAAATAGGTGCCATGATCAGGGCCACTTGATGTGAAGAGGAGCATCTACTGAGCGTTTTACATATGCCTGACCTGCACCAGACACCTTAAATACATTAATTCATTTAATCCTTACAGCAACCATTGTGCAAATGGCATTGCTTTTCCCATTTTATAGTTGAGAAACTTAGATTCAAAGGTGAGATGATCTCATACAGCATACATTTATTGAAGTCTAACTCTTTGTCAAGCACTGTTCTAAGTGCTTCACATGTATTAACTCATTCAAACCTCACAACCCAAGGTTAGGAAACCAAAGGACAAAATGGTTAGGTAACATGCCCAAGGTCATGTCACACAGTTAATAAATGGAGGAACTAGTATTCAAACCCAGGTAGCCTAGCTCCAAAGCACAAACTCATGTCTACCATATTGTTTTTGCTTTTGTTGCCGGTAAGTCAGCTCCAACTCATGGGTACTTTATGTATAGCAGAATGAAACATTGCCCGCTCCTCCCCCCATCTTCATGATCATTGTTGAAGTCAATTGCTGCAGCTACTCTGTCAATCCATCCCACTGAGTATTTTCCTACTTTCCATTGGTCCTCTACTTTACCAAACATGATGGCTTTTCCAGTGATTGGTCTTTCCTGATGATGTGTCCAAAGCATGCAAGTCCAAGTCTCAGCGTCCTCACTTCTAAGGAACATTTGGTTGTATTTCTTCTAAGATTGATTTGTTTGTTCTTTTGGCAATCCATGGTATTTGCAACATTCTTTGCCAACACCACAGTTTGAATGCAACAATTCTTCTTGTCTTTCTTTTTCATTTTTCAACTTTGGTAGGCAGTTGAAAAGACCATGGCTTGTGTCAAACACACCTTAGTCATCAAACTGACATCTTTGCTTCTTAAAACTTTAAAGAGATCTTTTCATTAAATTATACATGTAGTGATTGTTGATTGGTGTATGTTCTGCTGTGGATATTCTCACCAACAAAAAGTTCTTTTGCTGCAGATTTACCCAATGCAATAAGTCGTCTGATTTCTTGATTGCTGCTTCCATGGAGGTTGATTGCTGATCCAGGTAGGATGAAATCATTGATAACTTCAATTTCTTCTCCATTTATCCTGATGTTTATTGGTCCAGTTGTGAGGATTTTTGTTTTCTTCATGTTCAGGTGTGATTCATACTGAAGGCTATGGATCACAACAGAATATTGTTCCCCATGTTACACTTGTCTAAGATCACATAGCTAATAAAGGGTAGAGCTAGGAGTCACTACCAGGTACTTGTGACTCCAACATTTCTTTCTTCTACACTGTCCACTCTGTCACCTTTCTCCAAAGTGTTAGGGCTACCACCCCTTCCTGAGCCCTCTTGTCTCCTCTCTCTTCCCTCATAGGTACTGTGACTCCTCCAGCGGCACCACCTCATCCCATGTCACTCATGGCACAGACAAGACTGATCTTATCAGAGGAAAAGAGCCTTGGTCAGGCTGGCCTCTACAAAAATGGTACCACAGAGCCTAGTAATGGATCTGCACGAGAAAATCCTGGCACTTCTTCAATGTTCACTGACTCCTATTGCTCTGAGGTCAACAAAGGAACAATTATTACCTGAGCTCAGCAGCTGCTCCTGCAGCTGCCCAGGGCTGGGCTGAGGGCCCAGGGAGTGCAAGGCCATCCCTGCATTCTATAGCTATATCTGGCCCAGCTGTCACATCCACAGCTAACTGCCGTGCCAAGAGCCCTGTAATATTTCCCATGAAGGAGGTGGCAGGTAGGAATATGCTATAACAATATGCTTCTGGTATTCAGTAAGAATATGCTGACCTCCTTAATTTTTATCTTTTGTTATAGGGTCTCTCATCCTAGAGGGGCGCCCTGGTGGCACAGTGGTTAAGAGCTCGGCTGCTAACCAAAAGGTCTGGTTCCAATCCTCTAGCCGCTCCTTGGAAACCCTAAAGGGCAGTTCTACTCTGTCCTATAGGGTTGCTATGAGTCGGAATACACTCAACAGCAATGGGTTTGGGTTAGTCTTTGAGGCTGGCACTGAACGAATATGGCGTAAAGATCTAAGCATGATTTAATTCAGGCATGCAGATAGGCTAAAACTCACCAGTCCTTGATTGAACACCACCAGGGAACACAGAATGTATGGCTATGAAATGAAGAACTCGGGTTCTAAAGAAGACAGACCATTTATCAGCTGTGTGACTATGAGTACAGCAGCTCATTACACCCAAGTTACCTAATCTTGGTTTCCTCAACTATAAAAGAGGAATAACAGCAGTTCCTACCAACTAGAGTTGTTATGGTGATGGAGCCAACAGACTACATAAGTCTTCATAAATGAGCTTAGTATAGTGCACAGTAAGCATTCAATAAATGGTGGCAATGATCAACAGCTCATCTCCTCTCCCCGTCTCCTGCTTCATCCTCAGAAGGAGTCCTGTAACTGATATCAGCATTTCGACTTCTAAGAGCTCAAGATCTAGTCCATTCTGAAGACATAGATGCTGTGATCCCAGCAATTAAAAGGCTGGAACAGTTTGCATTCCTTGGGACAGAAGTGATGTAATGTTCAGAATGGTGAACAAGCCCCCACTGAAGCCTGAGTGTCCAGGGCCAAAGAGGAAGCTCCTGGGCAGATTTCTCTATACCAGCAAGTTGCCCCGTCCACCCTGAGCTCACAGGAATGTGGACTGTCCAAGTAGAAAAAGACCTGAGGTCAGGGGTTAGCAAATTTTTTCTGTAAGGGGCCAGTTAGCAAATACGTTAGATTTTCTGCAAACCTGCCTTAGATCATCTTGTCAAATGCTTCCCTCTCTGTCCTTAAGGGTCCGAGAAGGTATTTATGGGAGCCTGGAGACCATTTTCAATACCTCAGTACCTCTAATGGATATCACTTGCTGTTCCTGCTGCCTGAAATGCCCTTCCTCCAGGTGTTTGAGTGGAGCTTTCTTGTCACCGTTCAGGTCTCAGCTCAAACATCACATTCCCCAATGCCACCTTCCTGACCTCACCCCACTACTCTATTAGACTTCCCTGTTTATTTTCTGCACAGTGCTTATCACTACACCAATTCTCTTTTTTATTTGTTAACTTGTTTACTCTATGCCTCTTCCTCTAGAATGTAAGCTTTACCAAAGCAGGGGCCTTGGCTGTCTTATTCATGGCTATATCCCCACAGGCCAGAATAGTCCCTGTCCCATAGTAGGTGTCCAGTAAATATTTGACAAATGAATGAAATCAAATCATGCCTTTACTCCAAATCAGAATGTACAAGAGACTAATTGAAATCTAATAACCAATATTGCCTAAGTGCTTACTTTGTGCTGTGCACTGTTCTAGGGTTCTGTGCATATCATCTTATTACACAAAGAAGAAACTAATTTATGAGATGTTGTTGCTGTTAGCTGCCATCGAGTCAAATTCTGACTCATGGCAGCCCCGTGCACAATGGAACAAAATGCTTTAAGACCCAGTCCTGCACCATCCCCATGATCGCTGCAGATCTGACCATAGTGATCCATAGAGTTTTCATTGGCTGATTTTCAGATGTAGATTGCCAGACCTTTCTTCCTAGTCTGTTTTAGTCTGGAAGTTCCACTGAAACCTGTTCAGCATTATAGCAACATGCAAGTCCCCTCTGACAGACAGGTGGTGGCCACACATGACATGCACCGGCCAGGAACTGACCGTGGTTCTCTGGCATGGAAAGCACGAATTCTACCACTGAAATACCAATTTCGCCAATTTATGTGGTAGGAGCTATTTTATCTCCGTGTTTCAGATAAGGACACTGAAGTTAAGGTCCCACTGCTCAAAGTCACTTATCCAGTAAGAGGCAAAGCTAAGTTTCACACCCAGGTCTGTCCAGCTCTGGAGCCCAAGCTCTTAGCCACCACTCTTGCTTAATTTGGCCTGGGATTATGTCACAGAAGATGACTATGTAGGGAAGTCTCAAGTCCTGACACGGATCACTGGCTCCAGAAGATACATCACAGCATACTTAGAAGCAGAAAAATTCCCAGCAAAGGAGCTTTAAGACCTTATCGGTTTAACAGTGGAAAGGTGAGTTCCCTTGAGCATCTCACACATGCCTTCCAGGCCAGAGAACCCATGCTTACCAGTGGACTATAGTTTGATTCAACTTGTAGCTGCCACAAAAGAAGGAGCAAACTTACTCAGAGGCTCTTGATAAAGTCCAAGCAGGTCATCTTACACTGTAAAGTGGTTTGTAATTAAAATGTTTTCAAAACTGTAAACAGATCGGTGTCTAGACTCCAATCCTATACCATCCTGCCCGCCCATGATTACTGCATGATAGCTGCCTACAATTGTTATCTTTTCCTTATCAGAGCATCTTTAAGGGCACATTTCTGGGAATCCTCTCCTCACAGCCAGTTGGGAGTGTCTGGGGAATTCTTTAGCATTACCCTCAGGCTGGCTGAGGAAGTCCACATATGGGCTACGGGAAGGTTACAGGTCTATCATTATCATAGCTGTAATCCTGGAGGGCAAGTGATAGGCTGGTTCTCCAGGAAGAAGCAAACAAGCTGGGGAGGTGATGGAGGGTGTGAAATAAGGTAGGTGAGGACATGGCTTAAACTTTGCTGAAGTGCTAACATGAGAGGCAGAGAAGCCAAGCAAAGAAGAGAAAGAAGTAAGGAACCAAGTGCTTGCAGACGGGAAGATAAATTAGCAGCCCGCCTCCTGCAGAGGGAGTCCCTGGGTGGTGCAAATAGTTAACACGCTCAGCTGTTATCCAAAAGGTTGATGGATCGAGTCCATCCAGAGGTGTCTCAGAAGAAAGACCTGGCAATCTGCTTGCAAAAGGTCACAATCATGAAAACCCTATGGAGCAGTTCTACTCTGACACACACGGAGTTGTCTTGAGTTGGAATCAGCTGGCAGCAGCTTTTTTTTTTTTTTTTTTTTTTTGGTACTAATAGGAAAATAAAAGGAACCCTAGTGGTGCAATGATTAATCGCTCAGCTGCTAACTGAAAGGTTGGCAGTTGGAACCCACCAGCTGCTCCTTGGGAGAAAAGACGTGGCAATCTGCTCCCGTAAAGATTACAGCTGAGGAAACCCTACAGGGCAGTTCTACTCTGTCCTATAGGGTTGCTATGATTTGGAACCAACTCGATGGCAATCAACAACAACAACAGGAAAAGAAACTATAGAGTACTTCAAGAGAGCCAGGTTCCTCACCATCAGAGAAAGAAGCTACAAATAAGGAAAGAGAAGAGGCTAGAATGGGTGCTTATGGTGCTGGGCTAGAGTCAGAGGCATCAATATGGACTCTTTTTTTTTTTTTCCAACTATATACACAGATAGAAAGACACAGAACGATGTACAGATGTGTGTGTATGCATGGTTTAGTACACATATATCTATACCTAGCCCATAGTAGCAGTGAGCACACTCAGCACCTAGATCTTGGTTTCTAAATATCATACTCCAATAAAAGAAACTAGAAAAATACAACAAGAGCCTGTAGCATTTAATGGTGCCAGAAAGTAAGGGAAGTGGCTCAAAAAAATGGGGGCATATCAAAAGGCCATAGAACCCAACCTGAAAGAACTCCTGATGGCCAGAATTGGAACAACTTGAGTAACAAAATAAATAACCATCGTATTGCATTATAACCCATACAGTAAAATAAATATCCATGAGTCCATACGGATATAAATACCGGATAAGTGAATGAATGAGTGAATCGACAAGGTACAACTCTGTCACATAAGACTACACATAAATAAATGCAGAAAGAATGAGGGAAATGAGAAATTACCATTAGAATATCACAATAATAATTGCCAAAAACAAGATTCATGAATGGATGCTAAAATCTGTGAGGGAAAATTGAAGGAGAAACAAAATATTTGCATTGTCTTAAAGTGACTCCCCAAAATGTTTAGTAATTACAAAGGGAAAGCTAGTAACTTTACAGTGGGGAATCCTGGCAGGTACCACCTTAACCAAGTGATCAAGGTTAACATTAACAAATCAACTTCATGTACCCCTTGATATGATGCACTGAAAAGGGCACATCACCTATGCAGTGCCCTTTCCTTAAATTCATAACCTCAGTTTAATCACGAGAAAACAGCAGACAAACCCAATGGAGACATTCTAAGAAATAACAACCAATACCTTCCAGAAATGTTAAGGTCATGAAAGACAAGGAAATACTGAGGAACTGACACAGATTAGAGGTGGCTAAGGAGACATGTGACTAAATGTAACACGGTGTCTGAATTGTACCCTAGAACACAAACAGGACACTAGTGGAAAAATGGGTGAAATCCAAATAAATTCTATGTTTTAGTTAATGTTATTGCTTCAAGACTAATTTCTTAGCTTTGATAACTGTTTTATGCTTATGTAAGATGTTAAAATTGGGGGAAGCTGGGTGAAGGGTATATGAGAATTCTCTGTACTACTTTAAAACTTTTTTTGGATTTCTTGCAGAAAAATAATTGGGGACTTGATAAATAAATTATGGCATATTCATACTACAGTGTATTAAGCAGCTATTAAAAGCAATGAGGTATATCTCTATGTACCGACATGAAAGGATGGCCAGAGTTTATGGCTAAGTGGGGCAGGGCTGGAAGGTTATATAACATTATGTACACTATTAGCTCATCTTTGTTAAAAACAACCAAAACCTCACTCTGTGTGTGTGTGTGTGTGTGTGTGGTGTTTGTGCTTCCATGGGGAAAAAAATTGGAAGCATACATATGCAGAATAGTTAATAGTAGTTACTTCTGGAGAGTGAAATTAGAGGGGACTTTCACTCTTACTACATTTCTATATTATTAGGATTTTAAGCAATGAGCATGTACTGCATTTGCAATTTAAAAAATAAAGAAACTGAGACTCAGGTGAAGTGTACTTTTTCAAAATCACAACTAGGATGTAAACCTGAGCAAATACACAATTCTGCATTGTATATATATATACATATATATATATATATATATATGTATGTATGTATGTATTCATTCTGTGTATATAATATTCTGACACTGTGTGATTCCTTCCTAGACTTCCCTAAGCAAAATTAGGTTTCCACCACACTTAGTGGATACAACTGGTAGAAAACTTTTCACACTGAACCACAAATATTTGTTGAGGAGATTTGGTTTTCCCACCTGACTGAAAGTTTTTCCAGGGCCAGTACTATACCCTAGTACTTGGAAAAGAACATTTATGGAATGAATGGATTGGAGAGGGATGGGTAAACAGAGAGACAATGCATGTTACCCATGATTCTCCAACACAAATCTGCCAGGAGCCTCCTAGAAAGAGGTAGAAAAAAAGACATTAAATTCTCCCACTGCATCCCCAGGGCTGGCTCACTGATGAGTGGAAGAGGGAAAGATGCTACTTCCTTCAAGAAAGCAATTTAATACAATTCCATAGATATCTTACAGGAGGAAGACCTTAGGATCTGAAACAGGGATAGCTACTGGTCACCAAATACTCATCTGTCCCCCTACATTCCCTAGCCTCCTTTGCAGTTAGGAGGCATGCATCTGTGTCCTTGGTTTGGCTGGCAGACTGTGAGGGGGAATCATGTGTGTGACTGCTAGATGGAGACAGGCAAGAGCAGTGTGCCTCTTCCATCCCTCTCTCCTGCTCTGGCAACTGTGGAGGTCACACGCTCCAGGAGGTGTGATTATGAGCTACAACAGGGCTACCTTATCCACATCAGATTTTATGTAAGAAGTAAATCTTTATAGGATTTAGCCCCTGGAATGTTGGGGTTTATTTGTTACCATAGCAAAGTCTAGCCTAGCCTGATTTATACATTTCTGTTTTGGGAACCTTGGTATGTGTACTTTATGGATATTGCAGCAGAAGAGGTCTTCCAGAAATTTTGTTCTCTGCTCAAGAATAATGCAATGAGGGGGATGAAAGCCTTAAATGTCAAGAATCCACCAACCATTCCCCAAGAAAACCAGCAGCAGAAGCCTGGCAGAGAGTGAGACCTTTAGCCCATATCTTAGATGTCAAGCCACTAAGGAAGCGATACCTTCACTTGCACTGAGGTGATCTTTAAGCTTCATATTCTTTCAAGATGCAGGTCTTACAAACTAGGAGTTTTCCCTTCTTGAAAGCTTTATGATGGGCAATTCTAGTTCCTTGGACCCAAAAGATGCTAGGTTTCTTGCAGAAAGTCACTGAAGTCAGGTATGCTTGTTCTATATTAGTCTCTTCCCTTCTGTCACAAATGTGAGCCCAAGTCATGCTCACAGAAATTGGGAGGGGACAAAGCTTAGCATGGGCTCTGAAAGGGAGAGGGAATCGAGGGCCCCCGCTCTTGATGTGGGGACTTACCAGAAGTCTCAGGACCCATGGTAAGAGCCTATGTGTGTATGTACGTGTGTGTGCACACACACATGTATGCTGAAGACTGGAGTAGGCATTTGTAAACCATCGTCCCAACTCCCTGTAGTACCTGGTCATACCCATAAGCCAAGGGGAAAAGGATAGTTATCACTTTTTTATTCATTCATTCATTAATTCATTTTATAAGCACTCAATAAACACCTTTTCCAGGCATCATGTTGTGTGCTAGGGAAATAGAGATAGACATGTCACATTTCCTGCCCACAAGGTACTCACACTTTAACATAGAAAGGTACTGAAGGTTCTTGAGTAAGATGGAGCTCACCAACCTTACACATTGAATGATCAGGAAAAAGCAGAGGAAGGGACTGGGAAGAAAGCCTCTCTGAGGCTCATTGAAAGGAAGGGAGGGTAGGAAAGGAAGGAAGGGGTCGGATAAGAGGTACTTAACCTATTAAGGTTAAGAAAGTATTAATTTAGGGAGGGAGAAGAAGGGTGTGAAACTGACTCAAATTTTCAAGGTGGGAGGATGGTGTCACTATTAATTAAGATTGAAAGTCAGAAAGAAGAATAAATTTAGGGAGGGGAGAGGAAGAGTAAGATTATAACATTAATTTTCAATTTGCTAAGTGTCAGGTACTCACAGAAAAGCCAGGAAGCATTTAGGAATTCCAATAGTTGATCCAGAGAGCCAACAGAGAGAGATACAGATTTTTAACAATAATAGCAATTTATATTTAATGGAATAGGCACTATGTATCAGGTTTGCTACATGTCTGATCTCATTTAATCCTAACTAGAAACCTATAAACTAAGTATTATTATGACCATTTTACAGATGAGGGAATAGAGGCTCTGAAATGTTCAATAACCTGCCCATGGTCACAGGCATCTGATTTTGGCCACTATGCTCTTTCTACCAAGTGCCAGGACCTCCAATTTTAGAGGCATTGCCAGTAAGAGAGAATTAGAACACCCAAAGTGAGGGAAGAGTGGTGCTGTCCAGTACAAGCAGGCTTCTCAGCCTCAGAACTGTTGACATTTTGGTTCTGATTGTTCTTTGCTGGGGAGGGGCTGTTCTGCATATTGCAGGATATTTAGCAGGCAACTCAGGGGACCCTGGCAGTTCAAGTATTTCCCCTCTGAGAACTACCCCTCCCCACCAAAAACCCACCCCCCACCCTATGGAATGGGGTAGAGGAGGTAGAGAGTGAACAAGGGTATCCAGAAAGGAGAGGTGGAGCAGAAGCCAGGGAGGGACAGCCCTGGGAAGCCCATCCAGCAGACTGAGTGTGCCCTGCAGACAGTGGGGCATCCCCGAGGGCTCTCAGGAAGGTGGCTGTCAGACTCCATCGAGAGGGCTGAGGAGTAAGACAGAGACTGACAACTCATCCACTCTTTGAAAACACCCAGTGTTGCCTCTACCAGCAGCTGCTGACGCAGGGCTGATTCCAGCCCGAGTAACCGCTGAAACAAAGCCCTCAAAACCACAGCGTCTGAATCAATCTCGAGTCAGATCCAGAAAAATCAAGGCCACTCATCAAGGATCAGCACATCCTTGGGGTAATTCATATAAGAGGCTGGGGGCTTGCCACTGTCTGGACTTCATTTATTCATTCATTGGGCCACGGCTGCCTCTGAGAGGGAAGTATCACTCTCCCCATTGTAGAGATGGAGACATAGGACCACACAGCTAGAAAGTGCTGGGCCAAGATACTTCACTGTTTAGCTAAAGAAAAGAAAATTAACCGAAGCACATAATTCAAAAACAAAACCATCTTAGAGCACAGTTCTCTCCTTGAATATATCATTTAGCTATTGGTGTTTTATACAAGGAACAAAAAACATAAAACCCTTTGTAATTAAAAAAATCTGCCCCATGGATTAAAGGAAGGAAAGAAAAAGATAAAGGGAAGGGAAATGGGGGCAGGGAGAGCTGAGCTCAGAACACAAACAAAAGGGAAATGGGGGAAAGGCGGATTCCCACAGGGGGAAAGAGGACTGGCCCAGAGCAGATGGAGACAGGTGGAACAGGACCTCGCTGGAGCCTTGACAGCAAGCAGGGAAAGCACCAGTCCACATCGCTGTCCCTGGAGTCTGGGCTCTGCGTAAGTGGTCACTACTCTCTCAGAGGCCTGCTCAGCAAGGAGAACAGTGCTCACCATTCTGAGGCTCTGCCTGCTGAGCACTAGCATGGTGGCCCAGGGACCTGTCAGCTCACCTGAGAGCCAGGTGTAAGAGGGTGGTCTGGGACACACAGCCTGGCTGTCCAGGATGCTTAGGACCTGAGCCTCCCCTGCCCAGATGCAGGAAGAGGCAAATCCCTACCTCCGAGGCGACGGCTCACAGGGACCCTTCCCAAAGCTGATGTCTGGAGTTCCCAACACCTGTGCTGAGCACCTTGAACAGCCCAACACTCTCAGAGTCAAGTGGGCCCCCGGCCCCCACACTGCACTAGGCGCTCGAGCCAGTGAGAGGCACATTCCCTTGTACCACCTCCTGGCATAGGAGCTATCATCCTCATTTTGAAGACAGGGAAACTGGGGCCCAAAGACTGTGTGGAACCTGTGTTCTTTCCACTACACAACAGGCAGAATGAAGAGTCTGTGTGTCTTGAGATAGACAGACATATATCACCAGTACCAGTTGCTGCCGAGTTGGCTTTGACCCACAGTGACCCCTTGTATGTCAGGGTAGAACTGTGCTCCATAGGGTTTTCATGGCTGATTTTTCAGAAGTAGATTGCCAGGCCTTTCTTCTGATGTTCCTCTGGGTGGGCTTGAACCTCCAACCTTTTGGTTAGCAGCTAAGCACTTAACCAGTTGCATCTCCCAGGGACTCCAATATATAACAACCCTCAAGAGGATGGTTAAATATAATTCATACACACACACAGTGCACATGAAAAGGGCTTTGTAAATTGTAAAGCACTTTTACAAATGACAATTGTTATTACTAAATTTATTCTCAATATAGAGAACACATGGTCCTCCAAACAAGCTTATGGACCTGCTTTCAAAGGGGCTATGACCAACTTACGGAGTTCTTTGTAGTCTATTATTCAACTAAGTAAAAAAAAACAAAAAAGGTTCCCAAAAGCTGTGTCTAACCTCTGCTTTATCCCTGCGTAGGTAAGGTCTTGTTTGTTTTTTAAAACCCACTTCTTAAGCACTGAAGCAGTCTCAGCCACTTCCCACCAGTTCCCAGCAAAAGCGCAGGCCCCAGTTAACCCCATAAGGGAGGGCCTCCCTGTGCAGCTAGATGACTTCCATCTCCCTGCCTGATGGGGAGAAAAGGAAAAGCCCATCATCGCTAGGAGCCGGGGCCCATTTAGAGCATCTCGTTCTGGAACTCCTTTGTCGAACACCTACCATTTGCCTGGGAGGTGGAGAATTGCAAAATCTTTGGCATTATTTTGAAAACACCATCGCAGGCTGGGGTTCAATTTGAAACAGTGTGCAGGAAGCATGCCAGTGAGTAGGTGTGTGACCTCAGTTCCTTCCAGGTCTCCAGAGGCCCTAGAACTTCTCCTTTTTGCATTCTCGGGCATCTTCCCTGCCTCCCCAGGACAGCTGAGCAGTATAGGGCAGTGAAAAGAGCACCAAGAACTAGAGGACTCCACCTCAGCCACATGGTCTCCTCCAGCCTCAGTTTGCTCATCTCTTAAGTGGTAACAGTAACACCTACACACATCAGAGAGTTGCTGGGAGGTTCAGAGTCCAGCCCAGCCAATACAGCAGGTGATGGCTAGGGATGCTTGACTCTGCCATCTGGACTGGAAGGAAGCATGAGTAGCTTGAACTAAGAGGAAAAGAGCGCAAGCAAAGAAAGTCTTCTTCTTATGAGAGAGCACTCCAGGAACGGGGAAAGTGTGGAATAAATAGAATAAGAAAACCAGTGGACTGGTTTCTTCACTCTTCCCTCCAAAACTAAATAACGGCAATGGTTTTCATTTTAGCATTTCATTCATTGAGTGCTCACTGCTTTATCTCCAGCATCTAGAACACTGTAATAATAAGCCTCAATATATATATATTTGTTGAATTAATTAAAGGTAGACATTATTTTAAGTACTTAACAAGCACTTAAACAGAAAGAAGCTTAGGGGAAGGACTGAGGAGCCCTTCTTTTGGCCATCAGCTTTTGTATAACTTTCAAGGTCACATGAAGCCTTGCCTCCTCCCCTCCTGTTTTGCAAACTCCTAAGGTGGACAGATTTCGAAGGCCCAGATAACTGAAGATTCCAAGTACAAAGAGGCTGAGCTAATGGTTCCTTCAACCAATCTCTTCAACAGTCTCCAGCCCTCATCCTAGCAATGATATTTAAGACACAGGACATATCATCAACGCCCATTGGCTCAGCTCAGTCTCAGAAGCAGATGCTCCACCACCTTCAATTCTCTCACAGGCCTGTGAGGAGCCTAGACAGAGCTGTGTTGAGTGGAGCAGAGTCTGTGTCTGGCTGGGACAGGAGGGGGGCACGCAGAGTATGGATGGATGGTCCTCCCCTGCTGATCCCAAAGGGGTGCCCATCAGGCCAGACTCAAGCAATCACTTTAACGAATAGTGCGGTGGTCAGCAGACACAACGTACATCTTCACTACTTTGAATGTTGACTTGAAATAGAACATGGTTCCCAGGCCCAGGACAGTTAAATAACCAAAAAACCAAACCATAATACATGTCATCCTGTGCCCAGTCACCACAAAGCTTTTTTTGATTCAGTGCTTAATTAACAAAAACAAAAAATAACCAGGATATGGCTTCATGATGGCATGGAGCCATTCTCCCCCTTTACTCAGTTCCTAATTTCCTGTACAAATAACGCATTCCGTCATTTTAGCACTTCTTCACTGAGGCAACAATAGGCTATATGTTTCCATTTAAGAGCCAGCTGGCTTGAAACAACAGATGCAGAAGCAGTCAGAATGGACATGGGTCTGCAGAGCCACCAAGCACAATGAATAATGCATTTCCCAGGTCTCCTATCAGCTGGTCCAGGCACTAAGTTTAGTGACTGTTCTTAGAGTGTGTTAGACCAGAGGCCCTCACAGGTACTCCAGGGAGCACAGATCAGCTTTGCATTCCCGACTCATGAGTGTAGATTGGAGGTGGGCCAGGGAGTGCCAAGGTGGACAGAGGAAGAGTCAGGAGAGGTCTGAGAGCCTCCAACTCTCACTGCTGCTCCAGGAAAGGAAGACGACAGCTCCGCGGAGGCAGCGAGATGCCAGCTCTGCCTCATACAAACGAGGGGCTGGTTTGGCTTGGTCTTAATTAAACGAAAGACACAGAATCACAACCACTTAAGAGAGACCTCAGAGAGACCATCTACGAGAACTCTTCTTTTATATAAGAGGAAACAGACTAGAGTAAGGAGGAAGGAAGAGAAGACTTGATTGTTTTAGGAACTTCCTATGCACTAGGAAGGATTCTTTCTGCGTGGGTTAAAGTCGGTAGATGTTCTAACATTGCTGTTTTACAGATGAGGAACTTGGGGCTCAAGGTGGTAAAGTCACTGGCCCAGGGTGGCAAAGCTAGTAAGTGGAGGAGCCGAGATTAGACTCCAGGCCCATCCCAGGCTCTTCCCAGCACACCCTGACACCTCACACAGTGAGGCCCCACCCAGCTCTGGACCCTAGGCCCCAGCTGTTACATTAGACCAGGGGGTCTTAACCAATTTGATGTCATGGGTTACTTTGGCAACCTGGGGAAGCCTATGGATGCCATCTCACAAAAATGTTTTTAAATGCATAAAACAAAATCAGATAACAAGATCCTGTTGCAGGCCTAATAACTTCGATAATTTCCAAATAGTAGTAAGCGTAAACCATGTATCGAGACATCTGCAATAACTACAAGGATAAATGAAAATATCTGTAGTTTCTATTGACGACATAGTCATAGGCACCTCTACTGTCAATTATATTCATAATTGGAGGAAGTGCTAAATTTCAGTTAGAAGTTGGAGAAAATAAAGATTTCCCCCCATTCAAGTTCACAGATCCCTGAAGGTTAAAAATTCCTGTTCTAGAGAGCAGCTGATGAATCCCCAGCACATGGGATAGTTGTCAACCCTTTCTTTAAAGCTGAAGGGCAGAATAATAACAGTTACCGTTTACAGAATGCTGACAATGTCACAAGCCCCTTGCTTAGCTAACTCAGTTCCTACTTACAACAACTCTTTGAAGTGGGTAATATTGCCTTCATTTTACACATCAGAAAATTTTGGCTTCAAAGTTGAATCTTAAAGCAAGTTAGACATGACTGCTTACTACCTTTTCACGTTTATGGATTATAGTAACCAAAGAGCCTGCAACGCAAGTTGTTAAAAACTATTTCACTTGAAACTACCTACTTGGATGTGTGAATTTTGAATCTGTGCAAACAAAACAACATAAATTTGATGCTGAAGCTGATAAACGTTATGATAAATGATAAAGCTGTAGATGTTATCCTTAGCCCAAAATTTCTAACTATTAAATCCAACAAAACAGCTTCATGGTACCTGGAAGTTAACTGAGAACTTCAAATAAGCACTCAATGTGAAATTCTAAAATATCAAATTCATTAATATGAAATAATGCTGCTATTCATTTCAAGTATATCATACAGGATTTCTTTTGAAAATAAAGGTAAAAATAATGTTTGAACCCTTCCCATATCCCTAACACCTAACACTAAGTGTTCAAGAAATGGTGTGGTTGGAGACAATAGATTTGACATATTTCCGAGAGTCACTGTCTGCAGTGAATTCTTCCAACAAACGTCAATCCACTAAGCACTAAAGACTGGGACCCCTGGTCTGAAGATTCTTGCATTCTGCCACTTACCCATGAAATTCCATGCAAGTCCCTTAACCTCATTAAGACTCAGTTTCTTGGTCTTTAAAGTAGGGATAATAACTGCAGCCCTTATTATCTCAACACAGTTATTGTGAAAGTAAAATGAGATGCTAGATGCAAAGTTGCTTTGTAAGCTGAAAAGCTTTATTCACTTGGGATTTGTTGTTAACTTGAATGACTGACAAGTCATTCAGTATGATCAGAAGCCTCAGAGTAAATACAAGAGACTCCTCTAGCACAAGAAGGAATCATAAATCAATGTCTCCCACATCTGTTGCTGAGTTCAGCAGCAGCAGAAGAAAGGCGAATGGTACATTCTTGGTGGAAAACCTCCCTTCCAAGAAAATATGAAAATACTGGAAGAGTTTAGACCTGCTAATACTCAGGTTAAGTAGCCCCGGTGGTGCAATGGTTAAGCACGTGGCTGTTAACTGAAAGGTCAGTGGTTCAAACCTACCCAGCAACTCCGTGGGAGAAAAGACCGGGCAATCTGCTCCTGTAAAGACTACAGCCAAGGGAACTCTGTAGGGCAGTTCTACTCTGTCACATAGGGTCGCTGTGAGTTGGAATCGACTCAATGGCACACAACAACAACAATACTCAGGTTTACATTCCCTGCAAAGAAGCATAACACACACTCTCCCAAGGATATGGATCACAGCCTACACTTAGGGGCCTCTCTCTTGGGCAGAAGGTGACTACTATGTCCAATGCCTGAAAGAGGCAAAGTAGATGAGGAAACAAAGGCAGTCATGGTGCTTGGCAACTCAGAGGCCCTTAGTGACCTGGGAAAAGCAGTTCTGGTAGCACAGTGGGCTGAGGAATAAGTGGGAGGTGGAGACATAGGAGCAAGATGTATAGAGATTATCGTCCTTAAGAGTTTGGTTGAGAAGCAGGGAAGAAACAGCTTTATGATGTCTATTTTCATGAGAAGTAGGACAGTTGCTTAAAGGAAAAGGGAGCAAGAGGTAAAGAGGAAAATAAAGATGTGGCTGGGAAACAGAGCAAACTGGCTAGAACGTATTAAAAGGCTGTCCTAGCAGCACTAAGATGCTCCCTCCAGGTGTGGCTAGGAATTGTAACTTGGTAACAACACCAACCAGTCAAGCTCTGCTACTTTCTCCAGCAGTGCCAGGCAACCCTTCATCCAGGGAAAACAGAGAGTCAGAGACTCCAGAGTCCCCTACAGTGGGGCCAGCCTGAAGTTGAGGCTATGAGGGTGTTGAGAAGCTACTGGGTGTGATTACAAAGGCAGAACATAGGCTCCATGATGGGAAAGAAAATGAAGCTGGGGTGGGTGTGTGGTTGATGGAGTAGATGAGGGAGGCGTTGGCTGAGGATGAAAATCTGGGTTTGCAGCAGGTTTAGTGAGAATGGCGTCGTGAGAAAAGCAGCAGCTCAGAGTTGTGGTTAGAGAGGGGCATTGCAAACACAGAGTTTAGGTGGAGTGCGGTCTGGGTGGTGGTCATCTCCTAGGTGAGGCCCTGGGAATGGCTGCTGAGGTGGAGGGGGGAGGGCGCAGGTAGGAGCGGCTAGAATCCCACAAGTCGAAGATCTCTGAGGATGGGGGTTCAGGAGGTTGGACATAGAAAGTGCCGGGAATGCTGGTCAGAAGCAGGGTGGAGAAGAGGCTGAGAGCAAGGGGGGAGTATGGCTGGAATCTAGTGTATAAAGAGGGAGGTCTGGGAAACAAGCTTGGTAAGGTAGGAGATGGGCATGTTAGACAGGGCACTGGGCCAGGTTGGAGTAGGAACTTTAATCCACAGGCGCTGGGGAGTTGCTGAATTTGAGCAGAGTCATAATCAGAGCTGTGCTTCAGAAGGATGACTCTGCAGGGGCCAGTGGTGGGCCAGTGGCCGGGTTGGAGGGGAGGAAAGGTGAGAGAGTTCAGAGACCAGCATCTGCAATATCTGGGATAAGAGATCAATGCCTCAACCAAAGCAGGAACAGTGGGAATGAAGACAAGGGGACTGATACGAATAAAATTGCAAAGGAAGACGCAACAGGACTTGACAGCAGATTGGATGGAGGTGGAAGAAAAGAGGTGGGAGTCCATGATGATTACAGGGTTTTGAGCCTTCAGAATTTGAAGAAAAGCAGGAAGAGAAGCAGGTTTCAGAAAGAAGATGGTGGGTGTGGTTTGAAGGTATGAGGAGTATCCTAAAGATGTCTAAAACAAAAAAAAACCTGTTGCTGTTGAGTCAATTCTGACTCATGGGGACTGTGATTGTTAAGGTTGTGTGTCAGCTTGGCTGGGCCATGATTCTCAGGGGTTTGGCAGTTATGATGTAGTTTGGCAATCATATAATGATGTGATCACCTCCATGATGAGATTTGATATAACGTGATCACCTCCACGATGGGATTTGCTGTGAGTAGTCAATCAGCTGAAAGGGAGTTTCCTTGGTGGTGTGGCCTGCATCCAATATAGGTGGGCTTTCTGGCAAGGCTCCTGGGATTTTGCTCACTCTGGATCCTGCTGCTGGCTCCTGTTCGTCTGACCTCTTGTTCTTAGGACTTGAGCTAGCAGCTTACTTATCATCTTGCCTGCCAGTCTTGGGATTTGTCAGTCTTTGAAGCCTGTAAGCCAGAGCCCTACTGTCTGACTTGCCAATCTTGGGTTCCCCAGCCCCTGTGGCTACGTGAATCAGGAGAAGCCTCCAGCCTGAACCATGGACATGGGATGTTCCAACCTCTACAATGGCATGAGCGTTTTCCTTAATACAAATATCTCTCTACAAATATTTATATGCTTTACTGGTTTTGCTTCTCTACAGAGCCCACCCTAAGACAGCGACCCCATGCATTACAGAGCACAACTACTCTATAGGGTTTTCTTGGCTATAATTTTTATGGACGCAGATTGCCAGGCTTTTCTTCCATGGTGCCACTGAGTGGGTTCAAACTGCCAACCTTTAGGTTAATAGATAAGCACAAACTGTTTGTACCACCTAGGGAACCTAAGGATGTCTAGAAGGTACATAAATGGGGTCCTGGGCTCAAGAAGGAGGGAAGGACCAGAGATACAAATATGGTGCATCATCTTCATGGAGGTGACAGCTGAGTGTAGCTGAGATTCTCCCTGAGAAGGTACAGCCAGAAGAGGCAAAGGAGTCAAAGAGAGACAAATCCTTGGAAGATACCAAGTGTGTATTATGAAAAAAAAGAAAGAACATGAAGATTTTTAAAAATAGGTTAAAAAAAAAAAAAGTTGTGTTAAAAAAGCCAATAAAATAGTTTCAAGAAGGAGAAGTGGGTTAACAGCTACCAGGCACTTTAAATATGTGCATTTTCTCATATAATCTTCACCCCAACTCTATGAGATAATAACTATTATTATTCCCATTTCATAGATCAAGAAAACAGAGGCTCAAAGAGACAAGGTCACATTAGTAAACCGTGAAGCAGGTATCAAAGAGAGTTCTTACATTAAAACCTAAACTCTTCACAATGGCCTCCATGAAAGGTCCTTCAGTGATCCGGTTCCTGCCTACCTTCTCCCACTACAGCCTGGCCTTGTACCATTCTTCCCTTTGCTCACTTCTCTCTCATTCCCCTCCTGGCTCCACTGCTGCTTCCTCCAACTGTCTGAGAGCTTTCCCACCCCAGGGCCTTTGCACTTGCTGTCCTCTCTGAACAACCAGCTATTTGTATGGCTGGCTGCTTCTCACCTGGAGATCTCAGTGTAAAGGTCACTGCCCCGAAGACATTCCCTGACACCCTGTCTAGAGTTGTCTCTTCTCTCCCAGTTGTCTCTATCACAACATCTTGTTTATTTCCTTCTTGGCACACCATTACTTTTGTGTGTTTATGTTCTCTCCCCACTAGATGGAAAGCTCCATGATGTAGGGGCATTGTTTTCTGTCTTCATCCTCATCCCTGGTACCCAGAACAGAGAACTGGCATTTAGTTAATAAATGCTTGACTGAATCAATTAATGAGTGAGTATACCCCCTTGGATTGTGTTAAGTGCTGTGGACATTCAGGAGAGTTTTTTTATTCCAAGATGACTTTAAATTAGAATGGCCAGTGTCATGGATTGATTGTGTCCTCCAAAAATATGTAGCAGTTTGGCTGAGCCACGATTCCCAGAATTGTGTGATTGTCCATTTTGTCATCTGATGTGACTTTCTGAAGTGTTGTAAATCCTATCACTATCATGTTAATGAGATGGATTAGCAGCAGTTATATTGATGAGATCTACAGGATTGGATTGTCTGAAGCCAATCTCTTGAGATATAAAGGAGAGAAGCCAGCAGAGAGACGTGGGGACCTCATACCACCAATAAAGCAGTGTTGGGAGCAGAGTGTGTCCTTTGCACCCGAGGTTCCTACACTGGGAAGCTCTGAGACCAGGGAAAGATTGATGACAAGGACCTTCCCCAAGAACTGACTGAGAGAGAAAGCCTTCCCCTGGAGCTGATGCCCTGAATTTGGACTTGAAAGCCTCCTAGACTGTGAAAGAATAAATTTTTCTTTGTTAAAGCCATCTGCTTGTGGTATTTCTGTTATAGCAGCACTAGATGACTAAGACAGCCAGGTTTACCCAACCTTGGGCAGCAAGGCTGGCCTCAGCCTGTCCCTCATCTGCTGGTATATGGTGAAATAGCAAGCTCCTCCAAGGCATAATGAGCATACATACTTCAGGACTGAGATAGTTACCTACAGATGAGAAAGATCCTATTCTACCTTTACCTTTTTCATCCCTAAGATTTCTTAATTCTGTCCATGAGGAAGCCAGATCCTATCATTTTCTACTAAAAAGTCTCCCAGGGCTTCACAGATCATTTAGAGTAAAAGCCACAATCCTTCCAAGGGTTTCAAGGCCCTACTCAGTCTGGGCACCCTATTCCCTCCCTGGACCCATCTCTTACCACCCTGGCCCAGCTCCTCCCACTCCAGCCACATGGCCTCCTTGCTGTTTTGAGGACATACTGAGCACTCTCCCTTGTCGCATCTCTATACCTGCTGTTGTTCCCTTTGCCTAGAACCCTCTTCCCACCAGTAGTCATACGTTCACTTGCTCACTTCCTTTAGGTCTCTGCTCAAATGTCACCATCTCCAAGAGGCCTCCCACAATACCGTACATAAAACAGCAGCCCATCTCCATCCATGGCACCTGTGTCTTCCTCACCTGCTTAGATAAAGGTCAATAAATGTTTGACTAAATCAATTAATGAATGAATACACTCCTTGGATAGTGTTAAGTGCTGTGGACATTCAGGAGAATTTTTTTCTTCCAAGAAAACTTTAAATCGGAATAGCCAGGTTTACCTCAACCTTGAGCAGCAAGGTTTATTCTCTCCATAGCCCTTATCACCATCTGACACACACACATACACACACGCACGTATATATACTCAGACCATAAACATTTGCTTATTGTCTGTCTCTCACTGACTAGCATGTACATTCCACAAGGACAGGGATTGTGTCTGTTTTTATAACGGCTGTATACCTCCAATGCCTGGCATTAGTAGATCCTCAAAATGTTTTGTTGAATGAATGAATAAACATCAGTAATGTCACCTCATTGGTTGGAGGTGTAAATGAAATTTTCTCTAGACTTACTCTGCATATTTAGATATAATGGAATTTGCCTGGGTATGTTCCTCAGGTTTAGACAGCTCTCCCCTGGAGAATGGACCCAAGAGAAAAAGCTTCCCACTTCAGAATTCCCATGGACAAATCTTTGGTGACAGTTTGTCATTTTGTATTTATCTTTGTCTCTCTTTGAAAATAATATTTTATTGTGTTTATGGTGAAGGTTAACACCGTAGTTTAGGTTGCCATTCAGCAATTTCTACACAAATTGTTCAGTGACATTGGTTACATTCTTCGCAATGCATGAAACATTTTCATTATCTCTGTTCTGGCTGTTTCATTTTCATTAATCTAGTTTCCCTGCCCACCTTACATTCTTATCTTTGTTTTAAAGTAATTGTTGACCTTATATAGGTGATTTTTTTTTTTAAAGGAGGACAGTACTTATGGGTGATATTCATTATTTTGTGAGCCAATCTATTATTTAGCTGTAAGGCGAGTTCAGGGGTTAGTTTCGGTTCAAGGTCTGAAAAGTATCCCAGGGCAATAGTCTCAGGGACTCCTCCAGTCTCAACCAGTCCAGTAAGTCTTGTTTTGTTTTAGGAACTTGAGGCTCTGTTCTACATTTTTCTGTTGTACAGGGTTCTTCTACTGTGGCCCTGATTAGAATGGTCGATAGTGGTAGCCAGGTACTATCTAGTTCTTCTGGTCTCAGGGTAGATGAGGATGTTGTTCATGTAGACTGTTAGTCTTGAAGCCTAGTTTCTTCTTTAAGCGTTTGGTTTCTATATTTATATTTCATAAGAATATAACGCATTTCAGGAGGTGTGTAACACACCTGCTACAGTGAAATATGCTACATACAGCCAAAGATCTGAGCAGTATGAATGTTAGAATATACTTAGTTTGCCTTCCCAAGAAGCTGTACAGAGGCTGAAGGTGAAGAAAATTGTTATGTAATAAAAGTTTATATATAATACATAAAATAATATATTTATATATTCTATTTATAACTTATTCCCTTTAAATGTAGACTTATGTAACTATATGTGTTATATATTTCATTATTTTTATTGGTACATGTGTTAATATATGTTATAGAGAGAGCTAGTAGCTCATAGCTGACCATCTGATCTTCACTGAGATATGACTGGCCTCCCACCCTTGTCTCTTACAAAATTCATTTGCTGAAATGACAAGTAAGAAAAGACCCAGTTGCTTGAACCAGCTGTCGTTTGGTTCTTTTGTACACAGATTACATTAAAATGGAGAGAAAGATAATAAGTTCAGGGTCTCGTCAGTCTATCTGCCAGTCAGATACCAGGGGAGGAGGACTTTCAGTTTGTGAAAAATTCGCTCCCAAACGTAAGAGTCCATAAAAAAAAGCAACCATATTTTCTTTTAAGGACTGGGAAGCAAAGGATTCCAGCCTTACAATTCACCATAGCCACACTGAGGTTGGCAAGCTAAACCCATCCAGGCTGAACACTTCTCACAGTGGGAATGTCAGGCTTCCTGATACCAAAAACCCAAACCTGTTGCCACTGAATCGATTCCGACTCACAGCGACTCTATAGGACAGAGTAGAACTGCTCCACAGGGTTTCCAAGTAGTGGCTAGCAGATTTGAACTGCCGACCTTTTGGTCAGCAGCCAAACGCTTAACCACTGCACCACCAGGGCCCCAGGTTTCCCGATACAGCCCCTGAAAAGGGGAGGGGCTCAGCCAGGGGTCAGTCTGGTGCAAAAGAGGAAGTACATGCTCCACAACAGGATGCCCTCAGAAGTAATAATAGCAGTAACAATGCAATATTAATGAACTGTTATTAAATGTTTATTATGCACCATGCATGATCCTAAGCCTTTGCAATTACTAACTCACCTAATCCTCATAACAACCCTATGAGGTGTGTACTACTAATAGCCACGTTTTTTCAGAATGCCCAAGGCTTTTAGCTGCCTACCTAATATTATCTCTGGTCTTCTTCCTTAGAAGAAAAATCCAACAAAACACTCAACATGCCAGCCCACTTTGCAGCTAAGGATAACCATTTGACATTGTTTTAGCCAGTGAGAGGTACACAGTGGACTTAATTCATGTATTCATTCCACAAATTTTTTAATATTGTGGCAGATATGGAGCTGTACCACCCAGACCTCCCTTCAAGGAAGGATTTGCTGGCCTGCTGCAGAATGCAGTCAGCAGACAGTTACCAGCTGTCAGCTCCTTCAGGGTCAGGCTTAGTGGCCAAGGTCACATCCCTGCTGGGAACAGCCTGCATCCAGAACTGAACGAGGCAGGTACTATAAAGACCCAGCCATTTTGTCTTGACATGGGACACACTGTGATGGGCAATACTCACTCCTGAGCTTCCCGCCAAGCTGGCTAAGGATTTCCTTATGTGTTGTAAACTCTATTACTATGATGTAATAAGATGGATTAGCGGCAGTTATACTGATGAGGTCTATAAGATTAGATACTGTCTTAAGACAATCTCTTTTGAGATATAAAAGAGAAAAGTGAGCAGAGAGACATGGGAACCTCATACTATAAAGAAAGCAGTGCCAGGAGCAGAGTGAGTCCTTTGGACCTTAGGTTCCTGCGCAGAGAAGCTCCCAGACCAAGAGAAGATTGATGACATGGACCTTCCTCCAGAGCTGACAGAAAAAGCCTTCCCCTGAAGCTGACACCCTGAATTTGGACTTGAAGCTTATTGGACTGTGAGAGAATAAACTTCTCTTTGTTAAAGACATTCACTTGTGGTATTTCTGTTATAGCAGCACTAGATGACTAAGACAGTGACTATTAAAAACTTTTTAATTATGTATGTGGCTCACATTATATCTCTATTGGACAGCACTGGCCTAGAGAATTACAGAATACAGCCACTGACTGAATCTCTATCCACCACCTCGGTCCAAACATCTTGTCAAAAAGAAGCCCTTGTTTAAGTCTGTGAAGTCAGGTTTTCATTTACTCGCAGCTGAATACAATCCTTAATGATTGGGGGTGGGGGAGGGAAGAGAATAACCTAAGTGCTGGGCCCAATGAACTGGTTGGGACCTGCTCTGTGGCAGGAGACTGAACTCCACCTTGTATCCTACCCAGCTGAGTAGGAGGTAGACAGATTCGCATCAAGTGGAAAAATTCCCATACCAGAGAATATACTGATCTCCAAGATAATTATTATTTTAGAGTGAAAAAAATCAAAGCAAGAGTCTCCACTGAGCAGGGAAAAGGAGGCCAGGGTATACCTTCAGTCTGGGAAGCAGAGTGTTAAACTGCTTCATTTCCTTTTGCCCTGCCCAACAGCACACATTTATTTGGATAATTGTGGCCAGAGATTCCCTAAGACCTTGTGCAGTCTTGGGTGGGCCAGAACTGCAAGAAGGTTCCCTTTTTGCTCTGAGAAAAAGGAGGCCCAGCCCTTCAGCCTCACAGGTTGATTGGCCAACTGCCTTGTCCTCCTTGAGAGCTCCAAGGGCAGCCAGATGCTAGTCAGGCTCCAGTGAAAGCTGTGGCCATGATCCCAGTACCAGAGGGAGAGGATGCTCAGGGAGCAATGCTCACATGCAAATATGGAGGGACACTTAAATAAGGAAATGAAGGGATTGGCTGGTACTGGCTTCTGCAAACTCACTGTCAAGGTATGGAGAATGCCAGGGCTCACACCCAGTGGAGCTCCAGAAAGAAGCCCCTTGAGCTACAGAGTTCATTCACCCAGTCCCTGAGCATCTTCCTGTGCTGGATACTCGAGGACCAGGAATGAGCCAGACATGGTCCCTGCTCTTGGGGAGCTTGCATTCATATGGGAAGAGACAAAACAATCATGCAGGACACTGATCAGAGAGTCTGGGAGCACACCAGGTGCCCCAAACCCACATTAGGGGTGGAATAAGAAAAGAGGGACAACAGAGAGTCCCTGACGGAGCAGGAGAAAAGTGTGGTGCAAACTCAAATTCACGTAAAAAGACCAGACTTAATGGTCTGATTGAGGTTGGAGGAACCCTCGAAGCTATGGACCCCAGGTGCTCTGTTAACTAAGAACTAAAACCATTTCTGAAGCCCAGTCTTCACACAAAGATTAGACTGGACTATAAAACATAAAACAATACTCATGAAGAGTGTGGATATATGAGACCAAATGGGTGGCTCCTGTCTGGAGGCAGGATGACAAGGCAGGAAGGGACAGGAGCGGGTTGGATGGACACGGGAAATCCGGTGTAGAAAGGGGGAGTGTGCTGTCACATTACAGGGATTGCAACTAGTGTACATAACAATATGTGTATAAATTTTTGTATGAGAAATTAACTTGAGCTGTAAACTTTCACCTAAAGCACAATTAAAAAAAAAAAGAAAAATGGTCTGTCAGATTGCCATCGTGGTAGGGCAAACAACGGTCATTGGTCATTGAAGGGCAATGTAAAAAAAAAGAGAAGCGGGAAGTGGAAAGGAGGTCAGAAAGGGCTCTCGGGTGAAGTGAGGCTTGCTTAAACACAGTCATAAAAAGAACAAGTCAACCAGATCAGGAAGGGATCCCACGAACAGCACAGATCCTCAGTGGGCCGAGGCCCTAAAACTCCCCTTACGTGATGAAATTTTGAAGAAGAAAGTATAAATATGTATTTGTTCTTCTTTTAAAGTACATTCCCCTTCACTGATAAAGCAAAATACTTAATGAAACCATGTATATGAAACTATTTGGTGAACCATAAAGCACCATATAAATCTTAGATGATATTAATAGTAATAAAACCATTATTATTGTCATTTTTGTTGTTATTATAGGGTGGCAGCATTCCCACCATATTCCTGCTGGACTGCTCTTTACTCAGTAGTCTCATTCAAGGCCACCCAGTCCAGACTCCAGGACTCAGAGGGTTTCCATCTCAACGCCCACTCCACAAGGCCAAGGAAACTCAAAGAGGCAGCATCCCGCTGTGGCATTTCCCTTTTAAAGAAGGCCTCTCGGCACTCTCACTGCTGCTGGGAATGTCAACTGGAAGAATCTTCAGGGGAGGAGAATTTGACAATGTCTATAATATTTTAAATGCAATGCACATAGCTTTTGACTCAAATTCTAACAATCCTCCCTATACATATGCTTTCAGGTGTATGTACAGAGAAGTATGTATAAGGAAGTGTACTGCAGCACTATTTAAAATGGCAATAGATTGGAAACAACGTAAGTTGCAATATAGCCATAAAATGGGAAACTCTACAAAGATATAAAAACAATAAAAGGGGTAGAGCTATACAGAATGATTTGAAATGATCTTCAAGATATATTTGTGAGTGAAAAAAAGCAAGGCACAGAGCAAACGTGTACAGCTTTTTTTCATTAAAAAATAAGGGGGCGGCAACAGATGAACGGATAAACAAAATGTGGTACATACACACAATGGAATACTACTCAGACATAAAGAGAAATGAAGTCCTGATGCAGGTCACAAAATGGATGGACCCTGAAAACATTATGATAAGCAAAATAAGTCAGTTGCAAAAGGGCAAATATATGATCTCACTTACACGAACTAAGCAAATATATAAAAAGCAAAGATTATTCATTGTTACCAGGGGTTGGAGTGAGGGGCAAAGGGGGGGTTGCTTAGTGGGCATTGAGGTTATGTTAATGGTGATGGAATGATTTGGAAAAGGACAGCAAGAATGGTTGCACAACTTAAAGAGTGTAATCAAATGTTACCGAACTGTATATGTAGAAATTGTAGAGGTAAGTTTAGTTATGTATATTTTTACCACAATTAAAAAAAAACATAATAATAATAAGGGGAGGGGGGTACACACATACACACACATACTTATATATGTGGAGACTTTCAGGAAGAGCACAAAGGAAATGGTATAGTAGTTGCCTCTAGGAAGGGTGTCTTAGGCTGTTACAGCAGCGCTAGATAATCCTGGTGGCTCAGTGGTTAAGAGCTGGGCTGCTAACCAAAGGTTCGCAGTTTGAATCTACCAGCTGCTCCTTGGAAATCCTATGGGGTAGTTCTACTCTGTCCTATAGGGTCACTATGAGTCAGAATTGACTTGATGTCAACAGGTTTTTTAAATAACTAAGACAGAGAGGAACTGGGGGACTGGGGAAAACTGACTTCTCTTCACAATATACTTTTTTATCCTATTTTAATTCTTTTTACCATGAGCATGTCATGTATTAATTAAATAATTTAATGAAAGAAAACCAATTAGTTTTGTCTTAAAAAGACACACACACACACACAAAACAAAAACAAAAAAACACTTTGCCTTTATAAGTGTATTTATAAAATGAACAACACTGGATCTGATTAACTACTTTCTATGAAAACAGCCAAAAAAGAGAGTGCATTTCATCTTGGTTTAATATTGTTGGAGACTCATGTAAAATGTCCAGCACACACACATGCAAGCCCCCACATGCTCTGTATGAAGTTGTGATGACAAGTGTGGTCACTAACACCACATGACTGGTAACCCAGGCTGGAAAACTTGTCTGAAGGGGCAGTGCCAGCAATGCATTGTCAGGTGAGTGGACTAATCTAGAGTTCACTTAAGCTTTTTGTTCAACCAGTACAGAAGGTCACACCCCAGAGACCATCCTCTGCTTTATCAGTTGTGACTGCAACTGTCCATATTAGGCAAAGTAGTACTTGACATGCCTCAGGGGCACAGCAGAGCCAGCATTGAGAGTTGGTGGGTGATTTCAGAGGTCTGGAATGTCAGATAGGCTTATCCAGGCCAAGAAATAGCAGCCTTCTGCCCCAGCTTCACCCCTTCCACCACTCACTCTCCCTCCCTGCCTCCCCCAAGGGGCTTTGCTTACAAAGATCGGGAACCACTGGATAAGTTGGGCCCCACACATAAACCCAGGCTGTGCTACCCACCAGTGGGGAGCCTCTGCAGGGGCAAAGAGAGTCAAGGATCATAAAATGGACCAAAAGGTGTGGGGTGACCCTGATGGACACTCACAAAGTACAGATGTTTCCCTCTAACAAGAAAATCCTAGAGTTTTCATTACATAGGCTGGCCCCATTTCTGCTGGTGACAAAAGAGTCAGTGAGTCATTTCCTGCAAACATGTTTTTACGTGTGTTTTTATGGCAGTGATGTACAAATGCCTTCTGGTCTGTAATGGCAACCTGTGATTACTGGGCAACCCCATGGAGGGTGGTAGAAAGATCCCTGGGTTGGGAAGCAGAGGGCTCATTGTCAGTGGTACTCTGGGTCCTCTGACTGTGAACTCTCTCTTCACAGTCTGGCCCCAGAAGGCCCTTCTCCCCGGTATCCTCCTACCACCCATCCATTCTGCTCTCTCTGGATCTCATCCTCTCCAACACATCACTACACTCCCATTACATAAGCAACATACTCTTCCTGGAATATATCTCTCTGTCTTGTGTTTCCTCAGCTCTCAAGGCAAACTCCTACTCATCTGTCAAGCCCTACATCACACCTCCTCTTCTGTGATCATTCCCAGACTACCTCAGTCACAGTTAGTTGCTCACCTTTCTATACTTTCTATCCTCCTGTAGAACAGTGTATGTACCTCCCTCATAACACTTGGGAAGTTAATAATAATGGCTAAATGCTTACTGATCACTTATTATTGCTAGGCAGTATTCTAAACATCTTACAAAGGTTACCTTACTTAATCATCACAGTAACCTTGTAAGGTAGCTACTATTATCATCCTCATTTTACAAAAGATGCTATCAAGGATCAGAGATATTAAGTAACTTGCCTAAGGCTACAGAGCTATTAAGGGACTGACAGGTGCCTAGACAAGTGCCTGACACGTAGTACGCACGCAATAATTATTAATCTCATGAATGACTGAAGGAGTGAATAAATACAGAAATAATTACATTTCTGTCTTCTCTACAGAAAGCTCAAGTGAGAATCACTTCTTACTCATCTTTCAGACCATCTCCCCTGTCAAATGCCTAGTAAGGTGTAAGGCATTAGACTATCTGGTGAAAGAATGAATGAATAAAAGAACATACAAGCAGACCAATAAACAGTTCAAATCCCGGCAATGACACCCACTAGCTGTGTAATCCTGGGTAAAGAGTTTCAGCTTCCTGGGTCCCTGTTTGTTACCTGTCAAATGCAGGGCTTGTACACAACATTCTTTAAAATAACTACCAGCATTAAAGGTTCACACTAAATAAATGACCAGAGTCCATGAGTATGTGGATATGGCAATTCCCATACCAAACTGCATAATGCAGTTCCTTTTGGGTTGTTGTCCCCAGTAACACAACTCACTTAGATGTGATATTTGATCCAGGTACTGCTCTAATGCAAAACCATTATCAGTCTGAAAGGAGTTAATTTGGCTTGATTCCTGGTTCACTCAGCTCTTATACAACAGAGTCACACCCAGGGAGAGAATCATTAAGTGCCTGACAAAACTCTGATAAATAATAATGAATAAACAATAATCCCAAGTGAGGTTATGCAACTGACAACTGAGCTACCACTCTATTGACCTTCCCAGTCATTCCTCCTGTTTCCCAGCACTTCCACCAGATCCCTTCTTCTCTGCATAGGTCCTAGTACCCTCCCCCACAACACCATACACACACACACACTCACTGCTGGCAGGAAGTAAACCTCACAGTGTCCTAGCACATTAGGTAGGGCCAATAAATGCTTCTTAAATGCTGAAGCTCAGGTTCACTCCAGATGGTGCTGAGATGTGAACCCCATCAGTAGGGGTTCTGGCTGACTTTTATTTCTTCACGCTCTACCTGTGGCTAATTGAGAGCTTGGTGATGTGCCTGGAACCTGACACACCTGTGTGTATATGTCTTGGCATTAATCATCAGCCACACATAAACTGCTACAGTATGCGTGTAGCAAGACAGGGCCAGTTCACATCTGAAGCAAGGGAAGACCCATGTTCTGTGTTTTGCTTAATTCACAACAAGTAGTTCAAACACTAGCCTCCTAGAGATGGGCATTAGCCATTCACACATGAATCCAATATGCAGAGAACCTATACCATAACCAGATATAAGTGAACAGTCCCTGTTGAGGACACCTGTTGTTTATCTGTCCCACACTGTAATGTCCTTGGAGACTTGCTCCTCCCTCATGTCAATTGTGTGATGACTGAAAGTGCTGCCAATCACAGTAGTCAGTTCCTCTGGCCTTGGCCACAATAATTGGCCCAGAGGTAGGCCAATCACAATTCTTCCCTACTGAGTCTTTTTTTTCATGTTGAAATGGAAGAAAAAGAGTCTAGCCTTTTGGGTCACAGACTTTTAAAGATATGAATTAGAGGCTACCGACATGGAGAAAAATCTGTTTGCAACAGGGAAGAATGGAGCCAACACAGAGCAAAATATCCAGAGATGGACGGACGGACGGAGAGAGGATAGGAAAGACTGAGTGTCTGGACCTTCTTGTTAATATGAGTTAATGATTTCTCTGTTTAGTTTATGCTAGTTTGAGTTGGATTTCAGAAATGTGCAGCTGAAGTGGCCTAACACAGCCACAATTTGCACAGACAATGCATTTTCAAATGCATCGACCACTCCTAGGGATCTAGGTTGTTTTTAGGAGACGGGCTACCAAGCATTTGAAATATCTTGTTCCTCCTCATAAGAAAGGCATAGCAGTTCCTGAGCAAGAACCACTCTTACTCTACATCACTAACTAAAGATGTTTTCCTTCCCATTGCATCTCAGGGGCCAGTGGTGACCTGCCAACCACAGGATGCAAGGATGCTTCTATTTCAAGCTGGCAAAGCTTATAAAATGGGGACTGGCTAGACAGGCAAGGCAACCAGCTAATGATTTTTGAAAGAAAGACATCTGCATGGTGGTCAACCCTTCATTACACTCCTCTGCGGCTGACTCCCTTGAAGGCCTGTCTTCAGATCACCCAGAAGTCCTTCAAGAGCCAGAAAGTGCTGGCGTATGGGGCAATGGTATTTCATAACAGAGCAGGAGTTCTGAAAACTCTCCATGAGAGAACATAATGCATCCTACCCATCTGACTTCTATGAGACCCTGAAGTCAAGCTTTGAAAAGACAGCCACCATATACAATTACTGAGAAGTGGATACTTTGAAAGCTAAAAGCTTCTCCCTCCTCTGACTCTGAAGTGTTGCCCAGTGGACTATGAATCATAAAGTTACAACAACTAGGAAAGGAGGCCTGGTGGGAGTGGCACTCAGGACACTGGTCCCACACCTTTCTGCCCCTTCTTTTTCTCTAACACTCCAGCTCCTCTGCCTAAGGCTGCAGCTTGGCAGGTTATACGCAGGTACTGCCTAGATGGCTGGTATGCTCTGGGTTGAAGTGGTTGGTCTGTTTCAGCCTCATGGAATGCTCCTATTATGCCCTGTACAGTTAGTGCACCCCAGGCTCAGAGGAGTTTGGCAGCTGTCTCCCCAGGGTAATGGAAAGCAGCCGTATCCCACAGTGGACTCAACAACTCCTCATCACCAAAACAAAACCACAACAGTCCTGATTGCCATGGAGAGTTCAATCCTTTTGTCCTGGGATTGGCACTGACTGGAATTCCAAGGGCTCTGGCTGAGCTACCTCCTGCGAGGTCTAAATACAGCATGCTCGCTTTTAACCTAAACACATAGACTGGACCAGTGCCAGGGCCGACAGCCCCCAAGGGCCACCGGGAAGTCTTGACTTCCAGCTGCCCATTCAGTGATGGGTATTTCAGAGATTCAGAGTTGTGATGTGCTGGACAGCCCTATACTCACTGATGATGTGTGTGGCCAAACAACCTGGGGAAGGATGTAATCAGTTTGTGCTCAGTTAACTACAGTTGTGACCCTGGGCAGAGAAATGTATCTTGAATATGGGGAGGTAGGAAATGCAGAGGTGTGAGAAAAAGAGAAAGAGGGAAGAAAAGGCAGTAAGGACTTACTTAGCCAATTAATTAAAAGTCACGGGATTTTTCTAAAATGTTTGCTCCCAGGGGAACACCACCCCCTAATTATGCCTCTCCATGGAATTTTGGGGTTAAGCTCTCAAATCAGACAGACCAAAGCTGCCTTGTAGTTGTGTGAGGTTGGGCAAGTTAATTAACCTCTCAGTTATCACATCTCTGCAATGGCCCAAAGAACTAACAGTACTACAGGTGTTCGATGAGATCATGTACAGAAAGTGCCCAGCACATAAAAGTTGCTCTATAAATAGTGGCTACTAGAAGTAGTAGTGGTAGTAGTAATAACAGATAGAACATAATAGAACATAATAGAAGTAGGATAATGTCAAGTATTTGCTTGACTCCCTCAACCTCGCCTTTGGTTTCTCTGTCTTAGAGAGGGCACATGAAGAGTTGCTGAGGCCATCACAAGATGGAAACTTCCAGCCAGAATAAGCTGCATATGCATAGACAAAGGAAACATTCAACTGAGTAAAACAATACAACACTCACACCCACACCTATTAAACTCAGGATGGCAGAACGGCAACAGGTTCCTAACTTCCCAACAAGTCATACCTTACCTTGGTGTTCATACACGACTTCCCTCGCTTATATTCTTTGTGGGATCCACGCTTGTCCAATTTGTGCCATAGGGCTTTGGCCTTCCAGGTGGTCACCTTGGACTTGAGTTTGGAATAGAAGTTCCTGTGGTCCAGAGGATCTAGGTCCAGGTGCCGTACGAGGATGTTGAAGGCCTGAAGGGTACCTTTGCACGTGGAAGCCTGGACAAAGTTCTGAAAAATCTGCCCAGCCTGAGTCTGCTTCTCGTCTTCATTTTCTGCCATGTCTCAGGAGCCGTGTGGAGCAGTGGCGTGGAGAGAACAGAGGAGAACTATGAAGTACCTAGAGAAATGTCACACCTGCAAAGGTAAGTGGAGGCAGAAGTGAGCTTCATGGGCAATGAGGGTAGGATGGAAGAATGGGTGCTGAGAGGTAAAAATAAAATTTCTTTCAGATATAAAAACATAAACCATCTACACAAAATGCACAGTCATACCTTCCAACCTGGCAATGCTGCCTTGCTGGCAAACCCTTTATCCCCAACACCTCACTCTTCTCGCCAGCTGAAAAGAATCATGGACTGTTCAAAGCTATACTCTGCAGATGTCAACATTACTTGGTCATCTTGGGATGAGCAGATGGTTCTGGAAACAGTATCCAATAAAAGCAATAACAAAAAAGCACACTAGATTTAGCACCATTGAAAACCTATAATTATGGGTGCTGCAAAGTGGTTCACTAGTACTAATGTGACCTAGCCACATTACCTTAGTGCATGACAAAAAGAAATCCAAAGCACATTCCTCTCTAGGTTTCACATCCATCTATCCTTAGATGTTCAAAATTTAAAGTCTTTCTTCATTAGTTACCAGAGGGTGAGTCTTTCCTCTATACAGATGACAAATGGCAACTTCTCAAAATTCCCCTCTATCCCTGGTATCTTCCCACTGTCTACCTCAGTCAGACACACAGAAAGACGGAGAGATACATGGGCCTCCTTCTCCCAATGTGCAAAAGGAGTCTATGCTTTGTAGGCTCAAACTGGGAGCAATTTGGAGCAAGTGCTCAGGCTGATGGAAGAGAAAAATGGGATGGGTGTTCATTCACATCACAAAAATAGCTTGCCTGGGTTTTGGCCATGGTCCTGTCTCTGCACTACCCTAACCTCAGGCATTTTTTTAGGAACGACATTTAAGTTTCAAAGGAACAAAAATAAATTAGAACTGATTTTCCAAAGCACCAGCTAGTTTTCTTGAATCCAAAGCTAGTGCTACAAGTGTGGAGTTGCTGGGGCTGACCCGGCTGTCGGCAGGATTTGAGGCAAGGGTCTGCAATCAAGAGAGAAAGCAAACTGAGTGCAGCAAGAGGAGGTCTGCAAATACATAGAGCATGAGGCCCTCAGGCTGGGCAGCTTCACAGGCTCCATCCAGCTCGGCATGTTTATCGCGGGTGCATTTGGATAGCGGGCTGGCTTTATAACACTGAAAAGCAAAGAACGGTGTTTATCTTCTTCTTCCTTAATCCCTTACTCATTCAGCAACAATTACTGAGTCCCTGGGTGGTGCAAACAGCTAACATGCTTGGCTGCTGAGAAAAAGGTTGGAGGTTTAAATCTACCCAGAGTTGCTTTGGAAGAAAGGTTTGGTGATCTACTTCTGAAAACTCAGCGACTGAAAACGTTATGGAGCACGGCTCTACTCTGACACATGGAGTCACCATGAGTCGGAGCTTACTCGACCGGAACTTTTTTCTTTTTTTTTTAATACCAAGATCCAGGCACCATGCTGGGTTCTGGGGATACAGAGAAAACCAGCACAGGGTCAGGCCCAGCCTAGAGAGGAAGACTGGCCAATAAAGAGATGATTACAAAACCAGGCAAGTGTTGTAGAACATGAATAAAGTGCATGAAAGCCCATGGCGGGAAACGTCGGACAGAATCTAGAGGAGTTCAGAAAGCTACAATTTTAGGAAGGAGGTGGATTTCACTAGGAGAAGACTAACCCCAAAACCAAACCCACTGATGTCGAGTCAATTTTGACTCGTAGCGACCCTAGAGGACAGAGTAGAACTGTCTCATTGGGTTTCTAAGGCTGTAATCTTTACTGGGAAACCCTGATGGTATAGCGGTTAAGAGTTCAGCTGCTAACCAAAAGGTCAGCAGTTCAAATCCACTAGGCACTCCTTGGAAACCCTATGGGGCAGTTCTGCTCTGTCCTCTAGGGTTGCTATGAGTTGGAATCAACTCGATGGCAACAGGTTTGGTTTTTGGTTTAGTAATCTTTACTGAAACAGACTGCCACATCTTTCTCCTGCAGAGCAGCTGGTGGGTTCGAACCACCAACCTTTCCATTAGCAGCTGATCACTTAACCACCGTGCCATCAGGGCTCCTTAGGAGAAAACTGTTGTTGTTGTTAGATGCCATCGAGTCACTTCCAACTCATAGTGACCCTATGTACAAGAGAACAAAACACTGCCCAGTCCTGTGCCATCCTTACAATCATTGCTATGTTTGAGTCCATTGTTGCAGCCATAGTGTCAATCCATCTCATTGAGGGTCTTCCTCTTTTTTGCTGACCTACTTTACCAAGCATGATGTCCTTCTCCAGGGACTGGTCCCTCCGGATAACACGTCCAAAATATGTGAGAAGAAGTCTCGCCAACCTTGCTTCTAAGGAGCATACTGGCTGTACTTCTTCCAAGACAGATTTGTTCTTTTTTCTAGCAGTCCGTAGCATATTCAATATTCTTTGTGAACACCATAATTCAAAGGTATCAATTCTTCTTTGGTCTTCCTTATTCATTGTCCAGTTTTCACATGCATATTGGGCAACTGAAAATCCCACGGCTTGGGTCAGGCACACCTTGGTCCTCAAAGAGACATCTTTGCTTAACATTTTAAAAAGGTCTTTTGCAGCAGATTTGCCCAATGCAATACATCATTTGATTTCTTGACAGCTGCTTCCATGGGAATTGATCGTGGATCCAAGTAAAATGAAATTCTTGATAACTTCAATATTTTCTGTTTATCATGATGTTGCTTATTGGTCCAGTTGTGAGGATTTTTGTTTTCTTCATGTTGAGGTGTAATCCATACTGGAAGTTGTAGTCTTTGATCTTCATCAGTAAGTGCTTCAAGTCCTCTTCACTTTCAGCAAGCAAGGTTGTGTCATCTGCATATTGCAGGTTGTTAATGAGTCTTCGTTCAATCCTGATGTTGTGTTCTTCTTCATGTAGTCCAGCTTCTCAGATTATTTGCTCAGCATATAGACTGAGTAAGTATGGTGAAAGGATATAACCCTGACGTGCACCTTTCCTGATCTTACACCACGCAGTACGTTGTTCTGTTCAAACAACTACCTCTTGGTCTATGTACAGGTTCCGCATGAGTACAATTACGTGTTCTGGGATTCCCATTCTTCACATGGTTGTCCATAATTTGTTACAATCCACACACTCCAATGCCTTTGCATAGTCAATAAAACACAGGTAAACATCTTTCTGATATTCTCTGCTTTTAGCCAAGATCCAACTGACATCAGCAACGATATCCCCGGTTCCACGTCCTCTTCTGAATCCAGCTTGAATTTCTGGAAGTTCCCTGTCAATGTACTGCTGCAACCATTTTTTAATTATTTTCAGCAAAATTTTACTTGTGTGTGATATTAATGATATTATTTGATAATCACTGGAGGATGCCTATTTCAGGTAAAGGAAACACCATTCAGACATGATTCTGGAAAGAGCCAGCACATTGGAAGGATGACAGCACAGTCAGTGGTCAGGAGTTCAGGACTGAGGATGAGGTGTGGGGGGTGTCCAGGGCAGACTGTAGTGGCAGAGCTACGTCATATCAAGGAGCGGAGCCTGGCTTCTCAGTGGGCCGAGGGCAGCAGGAGAGGAGTGGCAGGATGAAACTTGAGCTTTGAGAAAATGAGATGGCAGAGGGTGGACTGGAGAAGGTGAGGCTGGGGGCAAGCTCGCAGCTAAGCGGCTGCCCAGGAAGCAGTGTAGAAAGTTGAGGCTAGAAGCTGGTGGAGCAAGGGGGAAAACATGTTTCTATCTGGGGGAAAAAAGCACACCCAAAGAAACATAAAGGCCTGCTGGGTACCACCCACAAGCAGGGGTGGATTATTTAATAAGCAAGGTAAGCATGGGCTTATTTGTGCTTACTTACTAATTATTGACTACAACTAACAATTGTTCACTACAGATTAGTAAGTAAACACAAGTGAGCCCGTGCTTACATTGCTTACTGGGTCATCTGCCTATCAGGGATTGTAAATTTGAAAAGAGGCTTTGATTCTGTAGGAAGGTGCTGTGGGGTTGGGAGAGAGACAGATGTCAGCCATATCTAGAAGCAGAATCTTTGATGTGATGAAAAAAATGTGAAATTGTTCACTACAGATGATCTAGTAAGCAAGGTAAGCACAGTGCTTACCTTGTTTATTGGACAATCCACCCCTGCCCATAAGGAACAGTCTGTTCGGGGCAGACAAGTTCTCCAGGCACCAGCCAGCCAGACCCTGGAGGATCAGGGTGACACCAGCAGCACCTATAGGACCCTTACCTTCCTTTCTTTCTTCTCCAAGAGTTGCCAACACACCTGGCACAGTGCTCAGCTGAAGGGAGAGTAGCATACATTCCTGACTCCAGAACTAGCTAAGTTCCACTTCCCAGCCAGGCCTCCGTCCTCCATGATGCCATACCTGCTACTCTGGTCCACGCAACTCAATAAATCCAATGAGCTTGGAGAGCTGGGTCTGCTTTGCCTGGCATGGATAAGACACAGACTCGAGCTCACAGATGTTCTCTCGGCTCCTTTAATGTCTACAACGCTGGCTTTGGCATAGCTCACATAAACACTGCCTCCTACTGCGCTTCAACTTTCCCCGTGTACATGACTTGCCACCCGGAGAGCATAAACAGAAAGCAGTACTGGTTTGCTTTGCAGGCTTCATGCCTCTAAACATTCTCCATCTTATCTATCTTTGGGACCACTTCAGTGTCCAGCATTGAACAAAGTAGGCAGTAGCAATTGAAAAACAGAAGTCTAATTGAATTTGACTGGTAACCTGCAGAGTCCTTGGGTGACACAAACAGTTAAGGAACTTCACTGCTAACAGAAAAGTTGGCAGTTCGCGTCTACCCAGAGGCGCCTCAAAGAAAAGGCCTAGAGATCTAATTCCGAAAAATTAGCCACTGAAAAGCCCTATGGAGTATAGTTCTACTCTGATGCACATGGGGTTGCCGTGAATTGAGATCAACTTGACGGCAGCAGGTTTGGTTTTGGTTGGTATCCTGAAGTTCTTTCTGAGGATGCAGAGGCTTTGGAGCTTTTCAAGCCTGAGTCCAAAGCTCAGCTTGGCCCCTCATCGTCTACACAAGTACTTGCAGAAGCCACTTAAACTTTGAGCCTCAGTTTTGTTTTCTGCAAAAGACTAATGATAACCCCGACCTTGCAAGGCTGCTGCAAAGAGTGGCATGTATGAAGGCAAAGCCTTGCCTGGTGAGGTCCTCAGCAGATACAGTAATGTACACTGCATTTATCATACAGGCCAGATTTATGTCCAGCTTGAAAAACACTTTTATAAATCAATTCTCTGGGTTGCCAACTCCTCCTTGTCTAAAATAGTGAACTATTTAGAGGCATGAAGCCAGATGACTCCCAGAGAATAATTTACAAACTGGAAGAACCTGTCTCCTTCCAACCCCAGTTGTCTCCCCTCTTCTGCAAGAGAAAAATGAACAACTTAATCTTAGGGCCCCGGTGGAGAAAGAGCCAAAGGTGATGCTGAGGAAGGCGGGTGGACGTGGGAGTTCCAGGAACTGGCCCTTATCTAGAGTGAGATAAGGGGAGGTGGAGGGAGATGGCTTGAAAGGGGAAGATAAGCACAGCCTTGGACATGCACTCTGGCAGCCCATACCAGGCTCAGACCTGCCTCCCTGGACCTAAACTAGCTAGCTACAACTTTTAAAATCAACTTTCCAATTTAAGTCAAAGACCTTAAAAATTATTCTAATACCCATGGTGGGTAGATTTCCTTGCAGCAGAACATCAGAACATTTAAAAATCTAAAACTAAACCCACTGCCCATCGAGTCAATTCCAACTCATAGTGAACCTACAGGACCGAGTAGAACTGACCCATAGGGTTTCCAAGGCTGTACATCTTTATGGAAGCACACTTCTACATCTTTCTCCTGTGGAACAACTGGTGTGTTCAAATATTTAGAGTCAGGCAAACCTGGGTGTGAATCTGGTGTAAAGAAGGTGCTAGTTGTATGACTCTAGGGAAGTTATCCAATCTATCTCAGCCTTGGTTTTCTCATCTGTAAAATGGGGATAATAATACTCATTTCAAAGGGTTGCAAGGAGTTATTGAGACCATGTATGTGCTGCATTTAGCACCCAGTGGCTACACGATGTGGCACACTGGTAGTGTAGTGGTTAAAGCACTCAGTTGCTAACCAAAAGGTCAGTGGTTTAAACCTACTTGCTGTTCTGTAGGAGAAAGATGTGACAGTCTGCTTTCTGTAAAGATTTACAGCCTTGGAAACCCTATGGGGCAGTTCTACTCTGACCTACAGGGTGACTGTAGGTTAGCATTAACACAATGGCAACTGGTTTTTTGGGTTACATGATAACCAGCACTTGTGACTATTACCCAAAAGCCCAAACCAAAAGAAAGGGAAAAAGGAACATAATTCATAGACCAGATGACTACTAGCTTCCCAGGTCAAAGAATTATATGTACTTTAAAGCAGAGGGCAGGGGCTTTCAATTCAGATCTAGATACAAACCCAGTTCCTAGCTCTGTAACCTGGGACACCTCACTTAACTTCTGAGTTTCAATTTCCCATATGTAAAGTGGGAAAACAGAACACTATCATGCAGAGCAGATTGGTAATGAACTGAAGACATGTATGTAAACTGCCAACCAGCACTTAGAAGGACTCAATGAGTTTGAGCTTTAAGGATTTTCTTCTGGAGAACTGGGGTTTAATACCTTTGGTGGTGATACTTTCCCTTCCCCAAAAGAAAATGGTCAAGTATTTTTTTTTTTTTTAAATCAGAGGATCCTGGGTAATTAGCTTTTCTTAAAGTCTTCCTTGTCAACCACCATCCAGCTGTTGTCTTTTTAGAGTCTGATATGAAATACAAATAAAACCAACTGCCTAGAAATATCAAAAACAAAACAAACCCATTGCTGTCGAGTCAGTTCTGACTCATAGCAACCCTACAGGACACAGGAGAAGTGCTCCATAGAGTTTCCAAGGAATGCCTGGTAGATCTGAACTGCCGACCTTTTGGTTAGCAGACGTAGCTCTTAATCACTGTGCCACCAGGGTTTCCAAAAATATGAAAGGTTTCTGTATTTTCTGGGAAGAAACAAGACATGATGCTTCAGTGTCCAATAATAGCCTTGAAACAATTTGGTTTTTGCCAACTGAAGTCCCTTATTTGTGGTTCTTCTGCTCTCCTGCCTACGTGACTTCATGAGTCACAAAGCAATTCCCTTTCCCTTCCCCAAAAGAAGATCAAGTTTGTTTGTTTGTTTTAAATCAGAGAGAGGATCTTGGGTAACTAGCTTTTCTTAGAAGCAACGATGGTGAGACTTTGTCTCATGTACTTTGGACATGTTATCAGAAGGGACCAGTCCCTGGAAAAGGACATCATGCTTGGTAGAGAGTCAGCAAAAGAAAGGAAGACCCAGCTATGATGGGCTCAAACATAGCAACAATTGTGAGGATGGTGCAGGGCTGGGAGTGTTTCGTTCTGTTCTACGTAGGGTCACCATGAGTCAGAACCAACTTGACAGCACCTAACAACAACAATGACAATTATACCCGCTTTTCAAAGAATTAGAAAAATTAGCAATTTGTCCAAGATATCATGACTAGAAACGGTGAACCTGAGATTTGAGGCCCTGAAGCCAGAGTTCAGGGATGCCCCCCACCCTTACCCACCTACCCATACTGCCCCCACACAAAATGGATGGTGTGAAATGTATACAAGGTGATGTTTCCTCCCTAACAGATAAATCCCTGAATCTCATGACTTCAGATAATGCAAGTTTATTTTTCACTTATGTTAAGTTCAAAACACGTGTTCCTGGTCAGTAGAGGGCTCTCCTCCAACTGTGTATCTGGGGATCAGTTTCCTTCTTCCTTGTGGCTCTGACATCTTCAGCATGAGCTTTCCCAGGTTGCTGTGCTCTGGCAAAAGTGGGAAGAGCACGAGGATCGCATGTGGGAGGTGTTTATGGGTAAGTCCTAGAAGTAGCATACATTATTTGTTCTCACTGCCATTACCTAGAATTTGTCACATGGGCTCACATAGCTCCAAGGAAGGTTGGAGAAAATGGTCTAACTATAGGGCCTAGAAGAAGGAGAAATTAGTCTGGTGATTAGCTAGCCTATCTGCCATACCTATGAAGGCCTGAGTGTCATTTTTCAGCTGAATTTCTACTGGCATATTAGCCACTGTCCTTACTTAATATTGCATTGAGATCTCCTTACCACAGATGCCAGCATGTGGAGTTGGATGAAAGAAAGGTAGGAAGTGTCATGAATTGAAGGCTGTGGAGCCAGGGACCATGTCCCTGATTTGGTGTGCAAAGCAGCACTTAACATATGCAAGAAATAACCTTGCATTACGTGAAGTCATTGAGATTTAGGTATTTATCCATTAGGGAGGAAACATCACCTTAAACAATACAGTAGGTAAATTAGAGCATGATGTTGTTGTTAAGTTGGTTCCATCTCATAGTGACCCTATATGCAAGAGAAGAAAACACTGCTCATTCCTGCGCCATCCTCACAATCATTGCTATGTTTGAGCCCATTGTTGCAGCCACTGTGTCAATCCATCTCATTGAGGGTTTTCCTCTTTTTTGCTGATACTCTACTTTACCAAGCATGATGTCCTTTTCCAGGGACTGGTCCCTGCTGATAACATGTCCAAAGCATGTGAGACGAAGTCTCGCCACTCTGACTTATAAGGAGCATTCTGGCTGCACTTCTTCCAAGACAGACTTGTTCATTCTTCTGGCAGTCCATGGTATATTCAATATTCTTTGAGAACACCATAACTCAAAGGCATCAATTCTTCAGTTTTCCTTATTCATTGTCCAGTTTTCGCAGGCATATGAGGTGACTGAAAATACCATGGCTTGGGTCAGGCGCACCTTGGTCCTCAAAGTGATGTATTTGCTTTTTAACACTTTAAATAGGTCTTTTGCAGCAGATTTGCCCAATGCAATAAATACATCATTGGACTTCCTGACTGCTGCTTCCATGGGTGTTGACTGTGGATCCAAGTAAACTGAAATCCTTGACAACTTCAATATTTTCTCCATTTATCATGATGTTGCTCATTGGTCCAGTTGTGAGGATTTTTGTTTTCTTTATGTGGAGGTGTAATCCATACTGAAAGCTGTTCTCTTTGATCTTCATCAGTAAGTGCTTCAAGTCCTCTTCACTTTCAGCAAGCAAGATCATGTCACCTGCATATTACAAGGTGTTAATGAGACTTCCTCCAATCCTGATGCTGCATTCTTCTTCATATAGTCCAGCTTCTCAGATTATTTGCTCAGCACACAGATTTTGGCCCATGTCATACAAATTTGGTCCATATCACAAAGCATTCCCTCCCAGTAAGATGGATCACATGGAATCTCACCACCACCACTGTTGCAGGCCAGCTTCTAAAAGCAGCCAGTTCTGTCGTTTTATATCTTACCTTCCATTAAAAAAAAAAAAAAGTTGCTATCAAGTCAACTCCGACTCATGGCAACCCTATGTATGTGAGAGTGGAACTGTGCTTCACAGGGCTTTCAATGGCTGATTTTTGTCCCCGCTTTGGAAGCAGATCAGCAGGCCTTTCTTTCAAGGTGCCTCTAAGTAGACACAAACCTCTAATGTTTCAGTTAACAGCAAGCACATTAACTGTTCGCACCACCCAACCTCAATATTTTGGAAAAATTGCCTGACCCAGAAATAAGACTGCTCTCCCCTCTACACTCACATACTCTATGTTGAAAAATTACATCCCAGTCCTATTTGCAAATGGTAGAAAACAGAAAGAGAAGCTAATCCATTTCCTTGGTTTCCATAACATCCTCGAGCTCTCAGCTCCTGAGTCCCTGGAGCTAACATGGTGTGGTGGAAAGAGCATGGACTTCTGAGTCACCAAGTCCTCCCTTGACCAAGTCATAAACATCATAGAGTTTCTGGGAAAATTAAATGAAGGTGCCTCTTAGAGCACCGGTCTCACAGATGTGCTCATTAAGTGTCAATTCCTGGCACACTGCTGAGGGAATAACCACCACCAACCCAAGCTCAAGACATCCCAAGCCAAGCAGAAGAGAAATCAGTGCATTTTCACATAGAGGGTGAGGGCGGCTCATTCGCACCTTAACCCACTTTCTGCTTAGGTGGGGCAGCCCAAAGCATATTTTCCACTGAGTCTCTGCCCTGCACACCCTGAAAGTTATCCTCAGAGCTTTTGTGTCTGGATGGCATGAAATCTCCTGGTTTTCTGAAATCAGGCGTCGGGAACCTGAGTCCTGATAGTTAGTCTGGAGAATAGACAGGGAAGCTGAGGAAGAGGTGTGAAAGTCACAGCAAAGAGACTTTGGAAAGGATTTCTTGTCGATACCTGCTCACTGTGTGCACAGTCCCACGCCTCGGAGCCCAGGATGGCCATGGAGCAGTCCCTTCGCTGAGAAGCTCACAACCCAGCTAGCTGTGTCTGATGGCTTCTGTCTTCCAAACGCACCCCCCCCCCATTGTGAAGAATTGTGCTGAGTGATCGCATTTTCAAGGCTAACAAGAAAAAAGTATTCATTGCCAGATAAAAGTTTTTTGCTTTTTTTTTTTTTTTTGATTTGTGGCTTTATCAATATGAAGTCATTCCCAAAAATATGCACAAATTCAACCAGTTATACTGATATTTACTTTTACCAGAAAAAAAACAAAACAAAATAGCACTGTCCCTGCTTCCCTTCACAGCCTAGTTTCTCAAAAGAATAGCCTCGCGGTGTCTACTTCTTCACTTCCCACTTGCCTTTTAATCTGCCACAATCTGGTTTTCACCTCCACTCCACCCCATACACACACCCTGCCCGCTGCCCATTAAGCTCCTGAATGCACTCTCTTACTAAGGTCACCGTTAACCACTAACCTCCAAAACCAAGTCATTTATTGTGTCTTCTCTTGTTTGGGTCTCTTCCTGTTTTCAGTCTTTTGCAGACTCTTGTCTCTCTACCTGCACCTGAGATGTTACTGTGTCCCAGGGTTCTGTTCTCCATCTCTTCTTGTTCTCAAGGACCTTGGCACTCCCACAGTTCAACCAATATCTGTGTCTTGACAGCCCACAAAACTATCCCTCCAAGGTTGATGTCTCCAATGCATTCAGGCAGCAGACAGGGCTATTTCAGGCCCGGATTTCAACTGCTCATTAGACATCTTCTTGCCTCTCTTACAGAGACCTCACACACAGTCTATTTCCCTCCCAGCACACCTGTTCTACCTCCAACATGCCCAGCCTCAGGGAACACCACCAGCTGCACCCAGACTCTCAAGCCAAGACCTTGGAGTTGACCTCCTCTACCCCTTTCCCTCATCTTGCAGAGTTCGCCAGTCACCAAGCCCTGCTTCTCAACAGCCCTATCCACTGCCTCCTGTTCTTCTTCACTGCCGCTGCCTAGGTTCAGATCTCTACCTGTTCACACCTGGGACTCTCAAAATCTCCTCACAACCATTTTTCCTGCCTCCACATTCACCTCCCTCCAATCTACACACCTGTTCCTCAAAATGATGCCAAGAGCCTTTTACACCAAAAATGCACATTAGGTCAGGTCCACTTCCTGTTTAAAATCTTCAACATCTCCCTGACAATCTTCAGGGTGAAGTCCAAACACCTTAGTAGAGAAAAACACAAAAGACTTTCATAATCTAGCCCCTCACCTGCCTCTCCAGCCTCCCCTCTCATCACTTCCCCCATCCCTTGTACTCTCGATTTACTGAACTACCTGTGTTCCCTGATAAACTGAACTCTTTCAAGCCCCCATCCCCATATCTTTTTTCATGCTGGATCCTCTGTCTGGAATGCCCTTTCAGACTTTGTTCACTCGGTGAAAGCCTAGTTATCTTTAGAGCTGGCTAAAATGTCACAGGCACAGAGTGTAATGGGTATGATTTCGGACTCTGAAGTCAGGCAGACTGGATGCAAACCCTGACCCACCACATACTAGGTGTGTAAACTTGGATGAATTACCTAATCTCTTTGAACCTCAGTTTCCTAATCCATTATATGGGGATAATAATAGTCCTGGCCTTCTTGGGTTATTCAAGGATTAAAGGCAATGATGCCTGGCCAAGCAGTACTCTTAGCTGCGTTGTTCTTTGATGCCTTACCTTGCCTCCCTTCTCCCCCTTTTCCTGCACTGTATGCTGCAGAGCTTTCTATGATGGTTTCATACATACATACTGTCACACTGATCTATTTGCAGGTCTGCCTGCCTCACTGAACTGTGAGCCCTCTGATGCCAGAGGCTGCGTGTCCCAGGCCTGCTAGCTGTGTCTCTGGCGCATGGTAGATGCTCAATAACAGCTTATTGGGGGGAAAAAAAAAATCAAGACTATCACACAAAATTGAGAACACATGGTGTCCTTTGTTCAGGGACTGATCAACTCTGACCTGAGTTACCACGTGAGCTACCTAACCAGTTTCCATGTCCCAGCTTCTCCCTTCCCATCACAGAGGCACCACATTTACCCTGTTCACAAAACCCCAGGGCTTCCTATACTCCACTTTACAGTCCAAACTCCCCTGCCAGGCTTCTCAGGTCCTCCCTCCATGCAGCACCCCACCTCTTCCCCGGCCCCTACCCTGGCCAGGCTTCTCAGGTCCTCCTGCCCGGCCAGCTGCCCTGGGGCTGCCTCAGTCTGGCTGGCCTCTTCAGTGCACCACATCTTACTGCTTCTTACCCTGTTCAAATATTACCCATCCTTTGAAGCAAAGTTGGACCCCACCATACTGACTGAAGACCTACTGTGTGCTGCTGTTCCCCTAAAGGAGCATCACAGCCCAGTCAGGGACTCAAACTCAAACTAATACTCATTGGTAAGAGCTGCAGTAGAGGTGGGCACCAGGATGCATGGAAACAGAGATGGGGAGATGGACTGACTGACCGCTGGGAGAGAAGCTGCACCAAGGAGAAGTCATCAGGATGAGTGGGAGTTTTCAAGCAAAAAAGCTCCCCATATCTTAGTGTTTTTGTCACCTGTGGTCAAGTTGGCCCCTGACTCATGGTGAACCCGTGCACAATGAAACGAAACACTGCCTTGTCCTGTGTTATCACCCATGATCAGGTTGAAGATCAGACCGTTGTGATCCATATGGTTTTCATTGGCTGATGCTAAGAAGTAGATGGCCAGGCCTTTCTTCCTAGTCCATCTTAGTCTGGAAGCTCCACTGAAACCTGTTCAGTATCATAGCACCACACAGGCCTCCACTGTAGGTCTCCCACACGGAAGGTGAGAATTCTATCACTGAACCACCACTGCCCTCTCCCCATCCCTTACCGATCATTCTTTCCCATGCATTCTTCTAACACCTGTTGTTTATTCCAGAGGTCACCAAACCAGGCTCTTCAGCAGATTCACCAGGAAGTATCCAAAATTACAGCTTCCAAAATAAATAAATAAATAAATAAATAAATAAACAAATGAGACTAAAGAGGTACAATAGTCCACTGACAAGGTCCAGAAGACAGAAGGGGACAAGGAAGCCCCCTGGTGATAGGGAATACAAGGTGGAGTAAGGATATTCTTGATGTGCTGTAAGATTGTTAACCATTGTCATAGGGCAACATGTGTAGTAATTGTTAAATGAAAAACTATTTTTTCTGTAAGCCTTCATCTTAAGTGAGAATAACAGCACAGTTGGAAGAGCGTAGTTAATGTCACTGAACTGTGAATGTAGAAATTTTTGAAACGGTGTATCTTTGGCCATCTGTAATTTTCATCAAAAAAAAAGGTTGAGAATTTAGAGGCTTAATACGTTGTGGGGTTGTTAACCAATGTCAAAAAACAACATGTGTACTACTATTTCATGAGAAACTATTTGCTCTGTAAGCTTTCACCTGAAGTGCAATAAAATATATATTAAAAAAAAAAAAATTACAGCTTCCCAGGCCCACTCTCAAACAGAATCTCTGCAGCCTGAGGTCCAAAGGGGAAAAGTGTTTTTAACAGGGAATTCTGTGACCAGCTAGGTTTGGGAACAATGGTTTATGCCACATTCAATTCCATCCATTCCATTGACTGAGAACCTCTGTGCCCAAGGCCTTGCTGGGCACTGTGGATGCAAAGTGAACAAGATACCGTCTCCCCACCTTCTAAGAAATTACAGCCTGGTGGTGGGGACCAACAGCTATAACACAGGTGTATAGTACAGGCACCTATGCCATTTGGCACTTTGTTTAGCCCTGAACAGATTACATCTTTTGTGCACTAATCTTGTTTGGTCACATGCTTTATAAAATTCTTAAGGAAAAGGCTTTTTGTTTCTTTCCTATTTCTCAGAGCACTCATCTCAGTTCTGGGTACACAGTCAGCACCCAATCAATACTTAAGATTCAGATAATTCAGCTTTTTGTACTATGTCCCCTTATAACTAATTCACTCATTAATGAGTTGTCTACCCATGGTTACCTCTGCAATTCCAGTGCCAGTGTGTTGCCTGCTCCACAGGCAGTTATTTCATGTTTGTTGAAGGAATGAACATCAGCCAGTAAAAACTGACCTCAGGAGAGATGGAACAACTTTCATTGTGCCACCTTCACAGCTGACTTAAACGTCTCCTAAAATTTTTCATTTGAATTATAGATCTTTAATTTCAAGATTAATTTCCTCAGATATAATTACACAGGCTTTGTTCTTTATACTGATTAATGTTATTAACAATGTAAATCATGCCACCTGCAGCTCGACAGTCTGTTGGCCTTTGTGTGGAGGGTGGGGGCGGGAGGAGATGCTTGCCCATTCCTTCCATTAAGCTGTCCACACCCCTTACTCGTCTCTACATAAGGCCTATAAACTTCAGTCAACCTTTATGAGCAGGTGTGTACACCTGCATGGGCAGGTGAGCCCTGCCTGAGTCAGAAAAGACTATAATGGGCTGTTCAAAGCTTACCAACATGTCAACACACTTGGGAAGCCAGGATCTGTGATTTGAATGTAAAATCCCCTACGCTTCAGTGAAGCAGTGTGAACAAAGCAAGGACATCCATCAGGAGGTCCTTGGGAGATAGGTCCAAGCATGGGACTTTTGGCCAGGTGGAAGTGGGGTGGGAAAACAGATGGGCCAGCATACCTGGTGTTTGTTTTTTATTTTTTACTACTTTTTTTGGTAGCAAAATATTTATAACATAAAATTTGCCATTTTAACTGTTTTTAAGTGTACAATTCAATGGCATTAATTGTACTCACAATTTTGGCAACCATTACCAATATCTACTTCCGAAACTTTTTATTAACCCAAAACAGAAACTCAAACCCGTTAAGAAAAACCTCCTCATTCTCTCTTCTTTCCAGCTTCTGGTGACCACTAATTTACTTTCTGTCTCTATGCATTTGCCTATTCTAGATATTTCATATAAATGGGATCATATGCTATTTTTCCTTTTGTGTCTGGCTTATTTCATTTAGCACAATGTTTTCAAGGTTCATCCATGTCATAGCATGTGTCAGTATTTCATATCTATTTATGACTGAATAATATTCCATTGTATGTATATATTATATTTTGTTTTTCCATTCCTCTGTTGATGAACACTTGGCTTGTTTCCACCTTTAGGCTAATGTGAATAGTGCTGCCATGAACATTTGTGTATGAGTATTTGTCGGAGTCTCTGCTTTCAATTTTTGGGGGATATATACCTAGGAGTGAAATGGCTGGATCATACGGAAAGTCTATGTTTAACCTTTTGAGGAACCGCCAGCTGTTCTCCACAGTGACTTCACCATTTTACATATTCCCAGCAGCACTGGAGGAGGATTTCAATTTCTCCACATCCTTGCCAATACTTGTTATTCCCAGGGTTTTATTGATGTTGTTGTCGCTGATGGTGGTGGTTTGTTTGTTTTAAACCCTGAGAACAGTCTTGAGGTGGGGAATTTCTGAAAGTAGATCAAAGATCATTTGGGCCTTTCTCCAGGCACTAGCCCAGGAGGTATTTTTAGTAACTAACTCCCTTTGTGCCAAAGACCAGAGTCGGTTATGAAGTGAATGCTGGACCCAAGATAGCATGCAGGCAACTTAATTTAAGGACTATTCGTTTCCTTTTTTGCTTCCCACTGGAGGATCTATTTGCTGGCCATTCATTAATTTATATAGTCATTCAACAGATACTGATTACCAAGCAATGTGCTAGAGGAACACATATTAACACTTCTTACCTCAGGAGAATGAGAGACCAGAACAGACAGGGCCAAACAGCTCTGAGAAAGTATTTCTTCAACAGGATGATGCCCAAAAGAATCTCCCTGCCCATGTCAAATATGCTGCTATCAAGAGATGCTTCAGACATCTGAGTAGAAGTGAGAGATAAAGACCTATTTGGCTCTACTCCCTTGCTATACAGAAGAACTGGAGTCTCCTGGGAGCTATTTTCCCAAAAAATCTATAAAACCAACTAAGGTTCCAGACAGTAAATAAAGAAAGACCTCTCTGATAAGACAGGGTAGAACAAGTTCCTAAAATACATTCAATAGCTGAACAAACTTTTGAGGGGATTATTGGCTTGACAAGATGTATTTCACCTTCAAGAACTGGGCATATGAGTGTTATGACATTTGCCTAGTGGGTAACACTTATGAGGCTGCATCTGAGAGCAATGCAGATGGGGCGTGGAGTAGAAGCGCAATAGAGGTTTGAGGGGGGATGCCCGACTCTCTTTGGGGGATGCACTCAAGGTCTGTGCTCCTGTGAGTTCCAAGATGTTGGGGCAAGTACTTTAGGCCCCAGCCAGTGCCTTCATCATTCAGTGGGTCAAAATACTCCTCACTGGCTCCAAGCCCCAATACACAGCATGTCTGACCAAGCCAGTGAATTTTCCCTAGTGGTTCAAGAGACAGTCTCCCACAATCCCAACATAACAATTTTGTGTTGGCTGAGTGAAGACACAATAATATTCACATGGTGCTTGGCCTTATGTTCTAAACACCATGTTCACTAAAATAAGCAGCAACTATCCAGAAAGGATTTTCTCTTTCCTCACAAAGAAAGGAAACCTAGGGGATGACTGTGATATGAGACCAGCAAGCCTTTGACTCCAAATCATTCTCTAGTTTATTTCTCTACTCCTCTCTCTCCATGGAGGGCAATTCAGGTTCAAAGCTCAGTTTCCAAAACTGATTCCCTGGGACAGAACTCAGCCAGGTATTTATTACAGAGGGTAACGACCATCCCAGGAGACAACAGTTACTGGAGGATGCTCTCTAAAGATGGGATATTTTTTTAAATCCTGGCTACAAGGTCCCAGAGAATTCACTCTCATGGCAAATAACCTATTCCTTGATACTTTTACCTTGCAAATGTCATCCTTAAAAGCTGCCGTATATTTTTGTTGGTCTTTGTTTGTACATAGCCTTCTCACCTACTCCCCCAGCCCCTACATAATTATTTTGTGGCCTTGTCTGGAATGCAAGGCAGTCCCTGGTAAGACGGTCTGCACATGAACTCGGAAAGGTGTTTGTTCTCAGCTGATGTGTGGCGAGAGGAATTTGAGGCATTTTAAATATGAGCTATCAGCATGGCCCGTCCTACCTCAGTTCCTCTGCTCCATCGATAATCACTTCCACAAAACACAGAAAATGGGCACAGTCTGAATATGAGCCCTACCCACATTTCCACTGAAAAAGCTACTTTAGATGTCTGGAGAATTGGTATCTGGAGAATCTTTGCTGGTCCCTATTGATGTTTCTTTCAGCTAATCTCGCATATGTAACAAGTGTTTTACAAAGCCCTTTACCATCGGTTCCAAACCATCCCACCAGCTTTATCTCTCAGATGATTCCTGCACTCCCTCCACCCTCAGCACAGAAAGAAAACATGCAGATGACTCTTCCTCACTTCCAGATACTGAATCAAGCCCTTTCATACCACCACACCTCCAATCTAGAAAAATCCTCTAACTCCTTCTCTGCCTGGCAAGCTCTTATTCAACCTTCAATACCCAAGTCCGAGACAGCAGCCCCTTTGTGCAGCCTTCCCAGTGTGCTGCTCCCTTCTCAGTGCTCCCTGAGGATTTGGTGTGTCCCTGTATAATAACACTTAGAACCGTGGCTGTGACTGTGACTGTGTACACATCTGTCCCATCACCGGGCCACAGCTCCTAGGAGTAAAGGGGTCACATTTGCATCCCCAGAACGAAGCCCAAGATGTGGCACTCAGAAGTCCCTAAGAAATGCTTGCTGCCTCAATCAATGCCCAGCCCGTTTAGCCCCAGTTCTCCCTTCTCTGTGCAAAGAGATACCATGGGAGAAGTGGAACAAGGAAGGCTTGGGAGTCAGGCAGCCTGCATTTGAGTCCTGGCCCTTGTGAGATGTGGGTAAGATATTTAACCCGTCCCTAACTTGGTTTTCTCCTCAGTACTCAGTACAGCTAAGAGCCATGCACACATCTCAGAGGGCTTCTGTGAAGCATAACCAAGGTGATATATGTAAACTCAGGCCTGCCCAGTAGAAAAAGCACAGGTATGTTTACGTACTTCCTTTCCCTCAACAGGAAATGTTGACTCCAGTACTACATGGAGTCCTAAAGAAAAAAGTGAGTGGCTTCCATTCTGGCTCACATACCATCAACGTAGCAACAGGTGGCCAGCCTCTAACCCAAAGAGCCCTCTCAGACCAAGGGCTAGCACCAAAATCAAAAACCATACCTGTTGCCGTTGAGTCGATTCTGACTCATAGCAACCCTATAGGACAAAGTAGAACGGCCCCATAGGGTTTCCAAGGAGCACCTGGTGGATTCAAACTGCCGGCCTTTTGGTTAGCAGCTGAGCTCTCAACTACTATGCCACCAGGGTTTCCAGGGCCAGCACAGGCTGCCCTCAATCCAGGCCTTAGCTGGCGGTTTCCGAAACAAAGCCTGCTCACCAACAAAGCCCACGTGATTTTTATCTGAATGGCAAATTAATTGCAGAGGCTGGGCCATCATATCCTTCATTTCCTGTCTTCAATTAATCTTAAACCCCAAGACACACCATAAAACAGAATAATGCTGACTCAACACTGTTAAGTCACTAAGTACAAGTCAAACAGCCCACACAAAAGGAGAGGCCTCAACATCTCTATGATGTTGCACCCAAGTTTTATTAGGCTGTGATAAACGAGGTGGGAACAGTGAGGCCCTGCTAACTCCTTAGACACTCCAACTCAGGGTCAAAGAGAGAAGTGCAAAGTCTAGTGGCTGAACCCATAGGAGGAGGCAACATGATACCAGGGAAAGAGCTGCCAGACTGGGAGTCAAGAGACTTGGGTTCCGTCTCAGTTCTATACTAGCTTGCTTTATGAGTTTGGGTGTCATGTCTCTGGGCCTCGGTTTCTTTACTCATAAAATGGGAGAATTGGATTTGATGATCTGTAAATTCTTCCTAGCTTTAAAACTCTAAGACTGTAAAGCTTAGAGACAAATCTACCTTCCCTTTTTCCCTTCTGTCGTTAGTGTCTGACTGAGACATCTTAGCTCTCACTGAACAGCCTTCCACCAACACTACTGCCTTTATTGCTCCAGAGCCCCAAAGTGTCTGATAGCCCTGACCACAAAGCCTGGCCAGGGAAGAAGAGAATAAACTTGGGGCCATACTCCTAAGAACATATTTACTACTTCCAGTTCCAACAACTCAACAGAGCCCAGGTACCTTGGGGCATCAAGATCTTGGATATCCCAACAACCCATAATCACCTAGGTTGGTTTCTTTCCACTCAAGGGTTTTTCTCACTGCTTTCCTATACCAACTTGCACTCTCTAGGTCCCCTACACTTTCAAAACCTTAGATGTTTTTTTGCCCATGCAGGAGACAGAGGCAGCAACAGGCAGTTCTTATCTGTGCTTCAGAATATCTCAGGAAGGGGCAGGGGAGAGGTGGCAAATCTACAAAAGGCTAGGAGAAAAGCGCTTACAGAGGCAAACTGGGGCTATGTGAGAAGGAGGCAGCCTGGAGGAGAAGATGGTGCTAATCCATGGACAGGACTGCCAGTGAGCTCTTAGAGCCACAAAAGTCTGTGAGGTTCCTTTAAGATGCAGCCCAAGCCTCCATGCCTCCCCTTATTTCCTTGATCAGAAGTCAGAGAGCAGGTGAAGTTTTGTGACTTGCCCAGGGTCATATAGCTAATCTATGAAACAGTCAAGAGGAGAATGTGAGTCTTCTGGTCCCAGCCCCTTTTTTTTCCCACTCGACTCTGTTGACCTCAAGAGTCTAATTAGGTTGCTCTAATGAGGCCAGCTGGATCCCCTGGAGATGCTAAGAAACATGACCCAAGTGTCACTTAGGGAAAAAACAGGCCCAGTAGATGTTTTGATAACTGCCTCTCCTACCTGGTGCATGCCTTCCCAATCTGACATTATATCCTTGTTCTTTCTCCAGCCCTTGATCACAAATTCTTGAGGAGTTCAGAGGTCAGTGACAGGAGAAAGGTAGGTCCTCCTGTCCCTACAGAACCCAAAGTACCTAAGATAACCCACAACCATTCCTCATTCCTTGCTCTAGATATGGGAGGTAGGAGAAGAGTGGTAAGAGGAGAAGATAGAATTAACCCAATGGATCTGTTTAGGCCAAGGGTATTCTTCATGGACAACTCAATGGGTAATCTGCTGGTTTATGACAGCAAACAATAGGCTGAACCTCTGTCAGGGACCTTTAGAAGATCAGTATTTGATATATCAACCCAGCCTTCAGAGAAGGAAGCTCTGAGTAAAAGATTTCAAGGAATTAATTATTCAGTGTGCATGACCCAGTTCCTGAAGGTGAGGCTGGGTGAGAAGAGAACTACCAGTTTCTTATCGGGGCAAGAAATTCAAATACTTCACAGGGTAGTGTTCCCTTTGCTCCCAAAGCGGATCCATTTATGGTTGAGAGCGGCAAAAGAAAAAAGAAAAAAGCCAAGGTTCACTCATTCAACAAGTATTTATTGAGCTTCTCTTATGTCCAAGGCACTCCAGAGATCTGCATGTGGTTGGAGACAGTAGAGTAGAGAGACTGTGGAATTTATTAACAGGAGGCCTGGGCTGTGTCCCATCTCAGCCCTTCAACAGCTACCTTACGTTGGGCTATTTATATCCTGTCTAAGTCAAATTTCTCATCTGTAAAATGGGCATAAATCCACTGGTCTTCTTATGAAGAGTAAATAACCTTTGTAAAATGTACAGTGAGATGTAAATGTGAGGTGTATGCAATATTGATATAATATGACCCACTTTCCCTGCCCTAGAGAAGTTTATGATCTGGTGATGTTCTTCAAAAGAGTCCAGGGTGCCCATGTGGTAAATAACACATTCTCCATAATTTGGGCAAATTGTAGGTTTCAACCTGCCCGTGGAACTGAAGCCAGGGGTCAGTCCCAGTCTCCCATGCTGTACACCCAAGAAATTTCAAGAAGAGAGAGAGTGAAAATGGAAGAGTAGCTGAGAGGTGTGGGGCCCACCTGGCCCTAGGTCAAACTACCACTGAATGAATGACCCAGGAGAGACCCACGATTCTGGAGGAAAAAAAAGACCAACTGGAAGTGTGGCCAACCAGAAACAAAACAATTAATTTGAGTGCAACAGGACTGAGCCAGCCAGAAATGCACACACGTCCCTCCTCATGGACATTTCAGACAATGATGGAATTCACTGCTCCCTGCCCGATCCACCGCTGCACGGACTCTGCATTCGGTGTTTCTCCAGGAAAAGGGAGGAATTCTCAGGCCACAGCAGACTGGTCTTGCCCAGTCTCTCCTCAGGCACTAAGAATCAGAACTACTGGAGTGGCTTTCCCCTCTACTGGAGCAGCTATCCATTCGGTCCATTCAACACTTCCTTCATCCTCATGCTCAAGACTTTCAACATGGACTCCTCCGAACTTCAGCTCCACACCCTATGTGCGTGCTCACAGCCCACCAGACTAGCCTCAAAATGTGCAGACATGCCCATCTGCTGCCCCTCCAGCAGGGCTTCCACTCATGCCCCAGCATCTGGGATTGGACCCTGATGCTCTCCCCTTACTCTCTGTTATGGTTTGAATTATGTCCCCCAAAAATGTGTGTATCAATTTGGCTGGGCCATGATTCCCAGAATTGTGTGGTTGGCCTCCATTTTGTGATTGTAATTTTATGTTAAAGAGGATTAGGGTGGGACTGTAACACTACCTATACCCAAGTCACATCCCTGATCCACTGTAAAGGGAGTTTCCTGAGCCACCTTTTACCCTACAAGAGATAAAAGGAAAGGGAAGCAAGCAGAGAATTGGGGACCTCATACCATCAAGAAAGCAGTTCTGGGAGCAGAGCACGTCCTTTGGACCAGGGTCCCTGTGCAGAGAAGCTCCTAGTCTGGGGAAACACTGATGAGAAGGCCGAGAGAGAGAAAGCCTTCCCCTGGAGCTGACACCCTGAATTTGGACTTTTAGCCTACTTTACTGTAAGGAAATAAACTTCTCTTTGTTAAAACCACCCGCTTGTGGTACTTCTGTTATAGCAGCACTAGATAATTAAGACACCCTCTCTCCTCCTTCAAACAAACCAAGGCCATGGCCCAGTCTCACATCTCCAAGGACACTTCTGGAGGGCAGGACCCATTCTATTCATGTCTATGTTCTCTTTAGCTCAGTGCATTTCATAAGTTCTTCATCCTCCTGTAATGTAGATTTATCATTCCAAATTGTTCTCTGATTGCTGTATACAGAAGGAGCAGGGAGGAAGAGCAGAAAGAATGCTAGACTGGAAATCAAGGGCCTGAATTCCAAGTCTGCATTTGACACCAGTTAGTTACATAACCTTGAGAAATTATCTTCAGGCCAGGTCTCAGTTTCCTTATTTGTTAATGAGACGTTTGCTCTAAATAATATCTCGGGTTCCCTCTAATTATCAAGTTTGGCATTACAGAAATCAGACCAGACAGGGACACAGAAGACGTGAGTCCTGGTCCCTGTTACCTACAATCTGGGGCAAGTTCTGTGACTGCTCAGACCCCAGTCTCCATGTCTATAAAACAAATGAGGATAATATGACTTCTCTTCCCAGGGTTCAAGGCTCCCATGAGACGCTGTGAATAGGCCTTCATCAACTGTAAAGCCCTAAGCAAACCTTGGGGTTAGACTCCTTCAGTCAACAAACAGCTACTGACCCCCTGCAATACAGCAGGTTCAGGGCTGGCTGGCTGGGCTGCCAGCTCAAGCAGGAAGGTGAGGGGATGGTTCCTTGAGGCTCCTACAGCTGGTGGGTAGGCAGACAAGTGAACAAGCCCTAACTGCAGCCTGTGGTGTATCCGAGGCATGAATTAAGTGCTATGGGAGTGCAGAGGAGGCGACACCAGCTTTGCCTGGGGAAGTGAGGGAGGCTTCTTCCCAGAGGGAACAGTGTGTTCAGTGTGTTCAGACCTGGTGAGCTGTTTCAGGAGTTGTGGGAACTGAGTGAGAGGCAGAAAACAAGGCTGGAGAGCGAGGCTGAGGGCAGACTGGAGGGGGCCTTGAAGGCCAAAAGAGGAGTGACAGGTGTGCATCTGAGGCAGGTCTCTCTACAGCACTGTGGACGACAGAGTAGAGGGGCAGAGGGTGGAGCCGGGGAGAGCAGTGGGAAGGCTGGTACGATACTGCATGAGGGGAATAATGAAAAAACAAGTCCATTATTGATTTCTGTCCACACCAAGCCTTCCAGACGCTAAGCTTCCACTGACCTGCTGAATCTACAGGATGATTTAAACAGGTTTGTTCTCCTCAGAATTGGGCCAAACCAGGTAAAGACGATGCAATCATGGACAAATGGTCTATGGAGCTCTGAAGTCACTCCCACCAGAAAGCCATCTGGCTAGATTCTTGCCTTGGCACAGATCTGGACCAGCAAGAGGCCGAAACATCATCAGAGCTGGGACTGTGGTCAGAACAGCTGAGGGGCTGGCCTTGCTTAGAATAAAGGGGGCAAAGATTCTACCTGCCAAAACACCAGAGGGTTAGGGATGGTGCTTTACTTCCCAAAACAAATCTCAGTCTCAATTCCTCCTTCCTCCCTCCTCTGACCATGGAAAGACTGCGCAACCTTGCAGGACTGAGGAGGGAAACCAAGGCTTTCACCGGCAGTCTTTCTTCAACTGGGGTCACATTCACTTGGGCTTGAAGAAAGCATGCCCTTACAAATTTCTAACCTTAAAGCCAGCCCCCCAAAAGCTACTCAATGGCATAAAAGAGATCCACGAGTGTGAGTTACTCACTTGATTCTGAGGCATCATGGTCAGTTATCTCCTTCCAGAACGAGCCATGCACAGGTTGCCATGTTCCTTTAAAAACAAAAGCCCAGTCATTAACATCGGTTACATTATCTTACATTACAGCCTCATATCTTCTTCCCTCCAAGAAGCTGTATGTGCTTATGCATTCTGTCCAGAAGTGGCACTTTCCCCAGCAAGAGGAAATGGACAGAGAGCCAACAAGTTTTGCATGTGAAGAAAGGAATACCGAGACTGTTCAAATTCTATTGTCTGCCACTGCCCGGGCACCCTAAGGGCTGTTCACATCTCTACACCAAGGCTTTGCTGAGACAGTAAAGATGGATCTGCAGAAGAAGGCTTTATTTAGCTGCTTTAGTCAAAACAGAAAAGGTCAGAATTTCTAAGTTGAAGAGAAAGTAAATGAGTTGGTGTGAAATTTGATACCAAGTCACCAATGTGAAATTTGTCATACAACCTAAGGTGGAAAGGTCTAAAACACTAAATAAACAATGAAATTATTAAAGTGGACTGTTTGGGCATGACTAAGTTACCAAAACAAATTCTTTGGGCTTCTAGTGGCCCCTCAAATAATTTGGTTACATCTTATTGCTTCTGCAGAAAATGCCTATACACCTGTCTGGAAAATGGATCTCAGAGTTACAAAATATTGCTAAAGATTTACTTTCATATTTTCTTTAAAAATCCAAATTTCTAAGAGGTAGCCAAGAGGGAAAAACTAGCACAGAAGTGAAAACTGAGATCTAGGAAAAGCACTATCCATATACGTGGAAGTAAACACACTTTGCTCAATAGGACAGCGGGCCCACCTGCCCACATAAACACGTGCATATTTTCTCTAGTACACAGAGCCTCCTTTGGAGTGTGGGGTGATGAGAATCATTCATTAATTCTCAGACTATTAATGGGAGAGGGCCTACTATTTACTGGGCACTGAACATGTAACTAGCACTGTTAGAGGCTGGACATACTTTATCTCAGTGATTCCTCAAAGATGGGGAATTGGAGGCTCAGAGAGCAAAAGGCACTTGGAAGGTCCCACTGTATGGCAGTATTTAACCCCAGGCCTGACTGACCCAGCACTCATACCCTTTCCCACCAAGATGATGTGACAGGTATCCTGGATGCCAACACCTAGCATAGTTCAGATGGGTCCACACACCTGGTGAGCTGTCTAGCAAGCTCCAAGGACATCCATCCAGGCAGAAGCTGCAATCATCACCATTATTCATCACTATCAAGCCCACACCCTGCTGGATGTGTGCCCCCTGACAAACAGGCTGGCCCGCCTGGGCTACATTCTATCAGCCTGAGCTGTAGGCTCCGTGCAGCTGCCTCAAGTCAGAAGGCAGAGAGGCTGGAGGCCTTTCTGCTGCTGCTTCTCAAGGGAAGGTTCCTGGGTACAGTGGATGAAGGGAGCTGGACATCTTGGTATAGAATTCCACAGTTAGTCTAACCAAGTTTGAGAAAGCAGGGACCTCCTTTTGCTTTCCCTAGGTCTCAGGAACAGAAGCTTCTACCCACCTTAGGGCATTGCTGAGACCAGCAGCAGGGAAACAGGGGCTCACTGAAGTCCTGCTTTGGTTTCCTTTATGGCAGAATGGAGGTGGGCATGACTGGATCTATTCACAAGAGCTGACCATCAGTCAAATTCTCACAGACAATCAGAATGAAAATCAATGCCTCCTCTCAGACTTGCTATCATCTCAATTCCAAGCAAAGAAGCAGGAGGCCTTCTGTCACCTATGAGCCTGATTTGGGCAGTGAAGGAAAGGTTTCCTGTGAGCCTTTCAGAGGGATGTGAGATTCTGAAGGATGTGAGAGGAATTCTGAGGGATGTGAGAGGCCTGAGAAGCCAAGGAGAGAGGAACCTCAGGGCAACTTCCTTTCTGATGCTCTCCACACCCAGCTCCACAGAGGCAGGGATCTTCTCTGAGGGATCCCAAGCACTTGGAACAGGGTCTGGCAACACTAGGCACACAACAAGCATCATCTGAAGGAATTAAATCCAGGTTTAGATGCACCGAAGGCCCATTTAAGAACCATTTGGTACAAGTTAGTTAGAGATACACACAAGACCAGTTCAGAACTGCAAACCCGGCCCCTCCACAGCATGCCCTAAGCAGAGGTCTCTACATCCTAGCTCCCGGGAGAACAGGCCAGAGGCTCAGGATGCTGAGGCAGGTGTACTCTTCCCCCTAAGCAACAGGGGAGCATCTGATAAAGCAAGAGACATGTCTAAGTGCACAGGCTACCCAGAGAGGTGATTAGGAGCGCAGGCCCTGGGATCAAGAAAACTAGGTTTCTGTCCCAGCTCTGTCACTTATCAGTCGAGTGGCCCTGGGTAAGCCGCATAACCTCTGTAAGCCTCAGTTTCTTACTGAAAATGGGGATAATGTTAACATCTACTTCATGGGCTGTCCTGTAGATTACACGAGAAAATGCTATAAAGTTCTTTGCCCAGTGTGTAGTTCAGAGTAAGTGTTTAGAGCTGACATCTGTTGTTACTGTCTGCATTAGAGTGGGTGGTTAAGAGCACACTCTCTGGAGCCTTCTGCTTAGGTTCAACCTCAGCTCTCCTACTAACTAGCAGTGTGACCTTGGGCAAATTGCTTAGCCTTTCTATGCCTCAGTTTCCTATCAGGCAAATTGGGGTTGAAGGCTAAATGAATTATGCAGTTGAAGAGCTTAGTAAGCACTCAACAAAAGCAAGTTAGTATTATTCTTAATTATTAATATTACTAGTATCCTTCTCCCTTCCTTCTGATAACAGATTTTACTTCTGCCCCCTCCTCAGTCAAAAAGGCAAGTGTGGGATTCAAGATTGGTTCATGAATATATCTTTCCTCCTTGGCCATATTCGCTGGTACACAGGGTGTGCATGTGCTCCAAGCTGGGCAAAGTTCCAATCTGGAAAGTCCTGGGAAGGACTGATGCTCTTGGGTCAGGTGGAGGACTGTGTGGGGTCAGCAGGGAGATGCCGGCAGCCATGACCCACTGAGCGGAGAATGCTGGTCGGGATGTGGGAGGTCACGTGTCCCCTTCCTTCGGTACCTCTTTTGATTCTTTGAGCCTCCCTCAGACCCTTCCAAAGTATCCCATTTGCATTTAAGCTTATTCCACTTGGATTGCTGTCACTTGAAACCAAAAGAGTCCTATACTAACAAAGGCACTCAAATGGTTGCTTCAGCATCGCTAAATCCCACCCAAGAAGAAAAGCCAGCTGGCACGCCCTCAGTGAAACCCAGGCAGTCAGGGAAAACCAAACATGTGCAGCAAGGTGTCTCTGCAGCCAAAGTGAGGGGAGCCTGCTGCAAGACCCTGGACCAGTGCCCTTTCTGGAAGAAGAAGCTGAAACAAACAAACAAAAAAATGACAGCCAGGCCTTCGGTCCAGGCTCAGACCTGGGCCCCCCTCTGCCATGCGCATTAGGAAAGGGGAAGAAGAGAAAGGAGGAAATTGGAGCTGAGTTTCACTGGCTTCAAAGTGGTACAGAAAAAAATCCAGGAGGCTACTTAAAATAATTCTTTTTTTAGAGGAGGAAGTAAAAGAGAAAAGGGGGTGGGGAAGGTAATAGCAGGGAAATTACCTTGTTTGAACACTTAAATGTGCCAAGCACTGCGAGTCAGACTCTTACTTGTATGATCTTATCCAACCTTCTACACAACCCTAGAAGCTAGATGATCATCCAACTCATTTTCCATTTGAGGAAACTGAGGCTCGGAGAGATTCAGTATCTAACACACCAAGGTTGCATCGTCAGTGCCCAATGCCTGGTGTGCCTCACATGCTGCCTCCTTTGCACATACATGGACCACTTGTGCTGCCACTCACACATGTGCTCAAATCCACCAAAGTGTGGTGACGATATTCTGCAGCTCCTTTCCCTACCCAGAGATGGCCACCCAGAGGAAGGGTCACCCTAAAGCACAGACAGGAGAGGCAGCACCTTTGGACACCCCAAGTGCATCCTTGAGCATGTTTCCTTCTCTGGACCTTAGTTTCTTCATGCACAAAGCAGGAGTCCTATTTTTTTTTTTTTTAATCTCCATGAGTCTCAGTGTGATTTTAATGAGATGACACACTTACCAGTGGGTTTTAGCAAGGATGCACTGTCATTCTTAGGCAGGGTTTTTTGTTGTTTTTACTGCTTAGTTGCTTCTCCCAAGAGATTCTGACTTAACAGGTAAGACCACAGTGCCTGATACATAGCACAGTGCTAAATAATGTTATCTTTATTTTGTTTCATTTACCTGCTACCTACTGGGCCACTCAAAGATGGGCTATTCCTATAGTTCCAGGCCTTCTAATAAAAAGCCAACCCATTTGCTGTTGAATCAATTCTGACTCATGGAGACCCCATGTGTGTCAGCATAGGACTGTGCTCCTAGGATTTTCAATGACTGATTTTTCAGAAGTAGATCACCAGGCCTTTCTTCCAAGGCACCTGTGAGTGGACTTGAAACTCCAACCTTACAGTTAGCAGCTGAGTGTATTAACCATTTGTGTCACCTAGGGACTCCTTGACAGAATTAACCAAAACAGCTAAACTTAGTGCCGTTGAGTTGATTCTGACTCATAGTGACCCTATAGGATAGAGCAGAACTGCCCCACAGGGTTTCTAAGGAGCGGCTAGTGGATTCAAACTGCTGACCTTTTGGTTAGCAACCAAGCAAGCTCTTAGCTACTGCACCACCAGGGCTCCCTCAAAGGAATTAGGAGGATACTGTAGAAGGCCTGGAGTCTTTGGGTGGTGCAAACATTTACCACGACCTTGGCTGCTAACTGAAAGGTTGAGGCTTCAAGTCTACCCAGAGGTGTCTTGGAAGAAAGATCTGGTGATCTACTTCCAAAACATCAGCCACTGAAAACCCTACAGAGCACAGCTCTACTTTGACACATATGGTGTCACCATGAGTCAGAATCAACTGCAGAGCAACTTTTTTTTTTTAATTCCCTGGAGGAAAAAAAGCTCCACCTTCAGATGTGTTTTTAAAGGGTTTATAGGGAAAAGAAAAAAAATCTTTGTCCTGGTAGCAAAAACTAGAACTAAAACACACTGATTCCCTCCCCCTCCTCTCCCTCCCCACCGCCAGCTGCCCCTGTCTCCTGCAGTATTAGCCATGGGGTGAATACACAAACAAGCACACACAGCCACCTTCTTCTGCAGGCCCCTGGGAACCCAGCACCAACATCTGACAGACGTAAACCAAATAACCAGTGAGGTGAGGATGATCCAGACACAAACATCAGCTAGTACAAAAGGAGACTCGGTAAGAGAAGGAAGCAATAGCTTCCAACATTTGCCAGAGAATTTAACTGGCAACCATTATGTGAAATGATATGAAAATCTTCCTGAGCACCAAAAAGTCAAGAAGAGCAGACTTGGCAGCACATGAGCGATACCTGTGAGCGTGGGGAAGTTCAGTAAGCCGTTCCAGGGCGGACCTCACCCAGCTGACCCTCACAGAACATAAACGTCACAATACCACACACTGTCCTAGAGCCTGTCTGCCAACTAAAGGCTTTTTTTCCTTTGTTTCCCAGCAGCTGGGTTCAGACAGTGACTGCCTTAGGCATGGGAGATTATCCAGGCCAAGTATTTCTCTTACTTTTCCTTTTTTAGCTTTATCCTTTGTTATTAAAAAATAAATAAAAATAAAAGGGAACTGCCAATGTTCCCTCAGGGCATGATTTGGTTTCACCTCTCCCTGGCTGAGAGAGACAGGAGGCCACGGAATGGCATTGCCTGGTGATGGAGTGGTATGCAGTATACTGACAGGCATCTGTGGGCCCATTGGACCAGCTAGAAATGAAAGAGGATGGAATGCTCAAGGAGTTCCATTTCCTGCCCGCTTCACCTGGTCCCCATTAAGTCTGTCAGGAAAGCCCACTCAATAAGTGTTTACCGAGTGCCCTGGCTGGGCCTGTGAGGAATACAAAACAGCGTGAGAAGCAGGGCCCAGACTTTGGAAGTAGAGGTAGTGGAGGAAGTGTGCCACCTCAGAGCTAGCCGGCTCCTGGGTTTGAATTGCAGCCATGCTGTTTGCAAGTTGTGTGACCTTGGGCAAGCCATTTTGGCTCTGAGGCTCATTTCCTCCCCTTTGGGGGATAAGGTCTACCTTAAAAAGCTAAGGTAAGGATTAAATAAGATAATTAACGTCAAAGAATAAAAAAAGCCGCCACACGTGAGCCATTAATTATGAACCAGGAACTGTGTGCTATGTGCTTTCCGTGGATTATTTCATCCAGCCCTTACAACTTCCCTCTGAGGTAGGTACCTCATTATCAGTTTCAGATGAGGAAACCAAGAATCAGGGAAACTAAAGCATCTGGTAGTGCAGTGGTTAAGAGCTCGGCTGCTAACCAAAAGGTCGGCGGTTTGAAACTACCAGCTGCTCCTTGGAAATTCTGTCCTACAGTGTTGCTATGAGTAGGAATTGACTCAAAGACAGTGGGTTTGGTTTGGTTTACTCAAAGTTACACAGCTAATAAGACACAGAGATAGAACATAAACTCAGGCCAGTCTAACTCTAAAGTCCTGGCCTCTGCTCGACCGCCTGGCACCATGTTTAATACACACAACCCACCTTGCCTTCAAGAAGCATAGATGGTGAGGAAGAAGCTCTCAGGAAATGCATACATGCTGAAGTGGGGGCTGCTGGTTCTCCACACAGGAGGCTTATGGAGAAAAGACAGGAGTTTTAGAGGACAGAGTTTAAGGGAGTCTTTCTGAAAAAGGCATGGCTGAATCTAGACCTTGGGGTATGAGGGTAGAGAAAGGCAAAGGAAAACCCTGCAGACAGGAAGAACCAAAGCAAAGACCTGGGGGCAAGGATGGCCCAGGCAGCAGCAGAGGAGAGAGAAAGGGGGACTCGCCTGAGAGAGGGATGGGAAGTCTGAACCATTCCCTTGAGGGAATTCTACATGGAACCCTTCTCAGCTATACCCCAGAGACACTTCTGCATCTGTTCCCCGATTATGCAACCTTCTGTAGAGGGAATCAAGATCCCGAAATATAAATGCACATTAACCCCTTACTTTCCACAGCAGCTTAGAACTCAACTCTATGAGCATGTGTTTTTTGCCAACTCCAAGTCAGCACAGTGCACTGCTATGCCAATTCTAACCCATGTACTGGGATGCCAGGAATCTAAAATGCTGCCATATGCACGTAAGTATCAACCCTCCCCCCTTCAGTCAAGGCTCCCAGGAGGGAGAAGAGGTCACAGGTAAAAAGCAGGCTGTAGGACATGAGCTCCACTTGGCAGGGACCCTAGCTTACTGGACTTACTGTATTCCTTACACCTGCTGGGACATTGTATTTCCTCAATAACTTTTCACTGAGCTGAATTAAACAGAAGATTTTTTTCTGCTTAAAGAATAACTCTGGAATTTGATAAGTTTGGATTAAAAGCTGCCCTTGAGCACTGGGTTTAGTTCCACCTTAACTGGATCTTTTGCTTGTTCCCTTCCTAGGGAGGAAGTCCCCTCCACCCCAAAGTCTCTGCTTCAATTACTTCCAGACCGTTAGTCCTCCAGCAGCCCTTCTGCACCCTGGACACAGTTCTGGGCCCTGCACCCCAGTACTTGCTTCTCGTCCTGGGTGAGGCCATGGATTCCATCCTGCCTCCTCCAGCTCCAACTAGAGGTGCTCTTAGCACACATCTGTGCTCAGGATCTGTGATTTGTACTGTTACAAATGCTTAAAGCTACAATGCCCTCCTCACTGTCTCCACTCCCCCAAAAGCCCAGAACACTGAGTACCAGCCCAAGTCTTCAGACTCACAGAGAACGAAAAAGGGCAGCGAACATGTTCCTTAGAACAGTCAACTGTATGAGCTCAAAAGGACAACATTTTCCCGTAAGCAAAGCAAGAAGGCAGGAAGGGGTAGAATATTCAGACAAAAGGAAACAGGGGACCAAGGGCAGGAATGGGGAGAGTGCTGACACATTGCGGGGAATGCCGCCAATGTCATGGAATACTATGTACAAACTATCAAATGGGAAACTAATTTTTTCTGTAAACTGTCATCTAAAGCACAGTAAAAAATTTAAAAAAAGAAAAAGGGGTATGAAGATTATTCAAGCAACTCTCATCACCGGCTCAGCTCAAACCCATCATCATGTGCTTGTTTGGGAGTAACAGGACCTGGAGGAGGATAAAAACAGAACTGTATAAAGGTCTGTTGGTCCCACGGCCTCCTCCCAACCCTCTTCAGGAAAAGGGCTAAACGGGAAATAATGAGGAGGCTTTGTGGGCATGATCAACCTGAGCCTCCAGACCAAGGCTTCCTGGGATGGGCAGGCAGGCATCTGTTTTATTACCTTCCACCTGTGAGTTTGTGGGCAAATCAGTTAAATCTGTGGAGCCTCAGTCTCCTTACCTGTTAAATGGGGATAATAACCAATAACTGCATACAGCTATTGTGATGATCCAAAGCAATATGAACATGAGATTGCTTGGCAAACTGTAAAGTATCTTTTGAAATATCAGGCATTTTCCATAACCCCAGGAGGTGGAGTCTTTGGGTCAGAATATGCGGTTTGAAAGGAAGAAGAGAACTAAGAACTAGCTTAGTCTGGCAAACTTCTTTCAACACCTTCTAGTACAATGCACCAGTCTCCAGGGACTATAATGACACTGGCTGAAACCTATTCCCTAGTGTAAGCACCCCTAGTCTAGTGAAGGGGAGAGCTACACCTACATCTATACTACAAGGCAAAACAAAATGCTGTTAAAGGAGCCACCTTGCAGAGAGGATGGGACATCTTATTCTGGCCTCAGATGTCAGGGGAGGCTTTATAGCAAAGTAATAAACTTTCTGAGCACTTGCTCTCCGCTAGCACTCTTCTAAGTGCTTCCACGTCTTATCTCATAATTCTCATTAACCCCATGAAGTGGGTTCACAGATGACAAAACTGAGGCACAGAGAAATTAATACTAGCTTGGCCAAGGTCACACAGCTGGTAAGTAGTGGAGCCAGGATTTGAACCTGTCAGGCTCTGCTCCTCCAGCACAGTGAGGGCTGGTGGAGGACAGGGCAGCTGCCTCACTGGGCTGGGTCAGCCAAGATGGGTCTTGGATAAACTCTCTATATGACTGAAAGGCTTTGATAAGGCCTGCAGGGCTGCATCACTCAGGGAAGGTGCTGTCTCACCCATGGCTTCTCCCACCCACAGGCAGCTCCTGACTACTGGCCCAGGGCCGCCCCCTCTGATACCAGGCCCCTGGTCGGACCTGGACGTCTGCCACACCTCTGCATTCCCTGAGAGTGGTTTAAGAAACTGTATCAATGTCTACATTTACACAGCACATCTCTCATGGAATAATTGTTCTTATAATTAAAGGCAGTTCAATGTTAGAGGGGAATAAAACCTCAAATCCCAGCTCTGCCAATTACTGGCTGTGTGATCTTGGGTAAGTCTTAGCCTCTCTGAGCCTCAGCTCTCTCATCTGTAAGATCTGGTTAACAACGCTCAGCTCGGGCAGATGTTACAAAGGAGAAAATGTGTCTAGTGCATCACCAAAACCCACTGCCTTCGAGTCGATTCAGACCCATTGCTACCCCATAGGGTTTCCAAGGCTGTAAATCTTTATGGAAGCCTACTGCCACATCTTTCTCCTGAGGAGCCACTGGTAGTTTCAAACTGCCAACCTTTCAGTTAGCAGTTGATCGCTTTACCCACTGTGCCACCAGGGCTCCTTGTCTAGTGCAGTACCTGGGGTAAATAACGGTTGAATCTGAACATGTTACAAAGGCTATCCATTGGAAAATAATTTTCTTCATGATAATATTTGGTGGTAACAGCAGTACTTTTAACTAGTATTCATCTGCCACTAAGCTAAATCCATTGTATGTGTTACTTTATTTAATCTTCACAAGCATCCTTTTCTTTCCTTCATTTGATTTAGTTTTAGAACAACAAGAAAGGGTATACTTAACATCAATTTTACTCTCTCACACACACACACATATATGGAGAGACAGATGGTCAAGCAAGCTAATGTTCATTAGGCATTTATTATAAGCTAGGGACTGTTCTAAGTATTGTACCTTCAATAACTCATTTCATTCTCTTAAAACCAGCCTACAAGGTAGGTACTATTTTATCCCCACATTATAGATGAGAAGTCTGAGGCAAGTGAAGTTAAGTAACTTGCCCAAAGTCACTTAGCCAGGATTCAAATCCAGGCAGTCTGACTCCAGAGCCCATGTTCGCAATCTCCTCCTCTTCCAGGAAGCTCTCCAAGCCCTCTCCAGTCAATAGAAAACACACCCCACACCCACTGAGTCTCCATCAGTCATATGAAAATTACTTATGAACTGCTTTGTGCCTTGTCCTCTCTAACTGGGTTGAACTGTTATCAAATCTCCTGTTACTTAATTTTTTACACCTATATATCTTGTTTTCCCAAGGACACTATAAAGCCTTTGGGACGAGAGGTTGAGCCTTAACCATCTTCTCATCCCCCACAGCACAGAGCCTAGGACACACAGTAAGTGCTCAGTAAATGCTTCTCAGTTAACTGCCCAAGGTAAACAAGTCATGCTTCCCAATAAGGTCACCTCCTCAATTATAGGTACTCAGACTGACCTCTCCCAATGCCCTTAGGTTTTTCTTCAGAGCCTGCTCTGGCCTCAGTTATCTGCAAACCTAGTCATGGGCTTGTGTTTTCAACAGGGCTTCTAACAAGTTCTTCCTGAAGCAATCATGGCTGAAAAAGCAAAACTGGAACAGACTCGAGTTTTTAAAATTTGGGTGAACTGGAACCGTAACCAGAATGGGAAAATTGCGGGTCGAAGACCTGCTAGAAACTTGATCTCTCTCTTAGAAAACAAGTACAGTGAATGCATTGCATAGCAACCAAACCTCTCGCCCATCAGATTTTTTTTTTTTTATTATTGTGCATTAGGTGAAAGCTTACATAGAAAATTAGTCTCCTGTTCTATAGTTTGTATACAAAGTGTTCCATGACATTAGTTCCATTCCCCACAATGTGTCTGCCCTCCCACCGTTTCTGTCCTAGGTTCCCTGTTTCCTTTCTTCCTAAATTGCTACCCCTTCCTGCCTTCTCTTCTTTGTTTTTGGGCAAATGTTGCCCTTGTGATCTCATATAATAGATAGTTCTAAGGAACAAGTTCCTCTTGGGTGTTATTGTTTATTTTATGGGCCTGTCTATCATTTGAATGATGGATGGCCTCCGGTAATGGCTTCAGATCCAGTTCAGAAGGTGTCTTAGGGCCATAGTCTCAGAGGTTCCTCCAGTCTCTATCAGACCAGTAAGTATGGGATTTTTTGTGAATTTGACTTTTTGTTCTGTAATTTTTCTCCTGCTTTGTCCAGGACCTTCTGTTGTGACCCCAGTCAGAGTGGTTGGTAGGGGTAGCTGGCACCGTCTGGTCTCGGGATCATATAGGCTGTGGTTCATGTGGTCCATTAGTCCTGTGGACTAATTGTTCCTTAGAGTCTTTGGTTTTCTTAACTCCAGATGATAAGAGACAAATAGTTGTATCTTATATGGCCGCTTGCAATCTTTTAAGACCCCAAACGCTACTTACCAAAGCAGGATGCAGAACTTTGTCTTTATGAACTATGTTGTGCCAACTGACATAGATGCCTCCCGAGTTTGTGGTCCTTCCTTTCAAGTCTAGGAACTTTGTCCCATGAGGTGTTCAGTTATGTCTAAGAAGTTGCCCGGACTGTGGCCCTTGTGTGTTCTATTGTCTATATTCATATACAAGCATCACCTGCAATTATGTATGTAGAAATATCCACCACCAGACCTATATCTGCAGATAAGTGTGTTCCCTTATACCCTCCCACATCTCTTGTCATATCTACCTAACTATGCATCCATTTGTAAATTAGTGTTTAATACTATTGTTGCAGGACTGTCTATGCTACAGTAATTTACTGCTGCTGCCCTTCGTTCTTGCATTCCTCTCATGCCTTGGTCATGTTACGCCGACGTCCCTCATATTGTGTATTGCCTTTCCCTTCACCAAAATTAAAACGTATCGTCTATCTATTTGATAAGTGTCCCTCCCTCCCCCCGCCCATCACTGGTAACCATCAAAGAAAGTGTGTGTCTGTTTTTCGTGTGTAAATCTTTTCTTGTTTCTTTATAACAGTGGTCTCATACAATATTTGTCCTTTTGTGATTGACTTATTTCACTCAGCATAATGTCCTTCAGGTTTATCCATGCTGTGAGATGTTTGGCAGATTCACCATCACTCTTGATCTTTGCACAGTATTCCATTGTGTGTATGCACCTCAGTTTGTTGATCCATTTGTCTGTTGATGGGCACTGAGGTTGTTTCCATCTTTTTACTATTGTGAATAATGCTGCAATGAACATGAGTGTGCGTATGTCTATTTGTGTCATGGTCTTATTATGGGGTCATATGGCTTTTCTATTTCTAGCTTTTTGAGGAAGCGTCATACCGTTTTCCAAAGTGGTTGTACCATTTTACATTCCCACCAGCAGTGTATAAGAGTTCCAATCTCTCCAGTATTTGTTATTTTGTTTTTTTTAAAATCAGTGCCAGTAATGTCGAACTGGTGGACTACACTGATGGATTTTCTACTGCTGAACAATCCTTGCATATCTGGTTTGGATTCCATTTGGTCATGATGCATTATTTTTTTTGATGTATACTGCTGAATTCTATTGGCTAGAATTTTGTTGAGAATTTTTGTGTCTGTATTCGTGAGGGATATTGGTCTGTAATTTTCTTTTTTTGTGGTGTCTTTGCCTGGCTTTGGTATCAGGGTTATGCTGGCTTCATAGAATGAATTTGGGAGTATTCCTTCCTTTTCTATGTTCTGAAACAGTTTGAGTAATATTGGTGTGAGCTCTTCTCTGCATGTTTGGCAGAATTCTCCAATGAAGCTGTCCAGGCCAGAGATTTTTTATTGAGAGTTTTTTTTTAACCTCTTCAATTTCTTCTTTTCTTACGGGTCTGTTTAGTCTATCTACCTCAGTTTGTATTAAATTGGTAAGCAGTGTGTTTCTTGAAATTTGTCCATTTCCTCTAGGTTTACAAATTTGTTGGAATGTAGTTTTTCACAGTATTCTGTTATGACTCTATTTCCATTGGTTCTGTTGTGATATCACACATCTCATTTCTCATCTGGGTTATCTGACTCCTCTCTTGCTTTTCTTTTGTCAATTTGGCCAATGGTATGTCAATTTTGTTGATCCTTCTGGTCTTGTTGATTCTTTCTATTGTTTTTCTGTTCTCTACTTCATTTATTTTTGCTCTAATCTTTATTATTTCCTTTCTTCTAGTGACTGTGGGGTTCTTTTGCCTCTCTCTCTCTATTTGTTCAAGTTGTAGGGTTAATGTTTTGATTTTGGCCCTTTCTTCTTTTTTGATGTGTGCGTTTTTTGGTATAAATTGACCTCTAAGCACCGCTTTTGCTGTCTCCCAAAGGTTTTGGTAAGAGGTGTTATCATTCTCCTTAGATTCTAGGGATTTTTTAAATTCCATCTTTGATTTCTTCTGTTACCCAGTGGTTTTTAAGCAAGGTTGTTTGTTGGATTTTGTACAGAGTTGGAAACAGTGGCGCCCCGCTCAAAGATGGTGGCCTACCATGTCACTTTGAATGTGTGCCACTCTCCACAGTCTTGGCAATAATCTGATCTCACATATCAGTTTCTTGAAAGGGCAGACTATGCCTCTTCTGAGTCTCCTATCCCAGGGCTTCGACTTGTAATTTTCCCATTCTGGTTATCGTTCCAGATCACCCAAATTATAAAACTTCGGATCTCTTGTGGTTTCGCTTTGTTGGCCGTGACTGAACCAGTTCAAACTGGTTTGCAGCCCTGGTTTTCAAAGGGTGTTAAAACCCATTGCTGCCTAGTTGACTCCGACTCATAGCGACCTTATAGGACAGAGTAGAACTGCCCCATAGGGTTTCCAAGGAGCGGCTAGTGAATTTGAATTGCCAACCTTTTGGTTAGCAGCCGAGCTCTTAACCACTGCGCCACCAAGGCAAAGGATGTTAGACCCATTCTCTCTCTACCCTTGCTGGGCAGACACAAGATGAGACTAGGCAGACAGAAATGGTTTGTGAAGTGCTGTAGGCCTGGAAAAGGAAACTACAGACTTCTTCCAGGCAAATTCAGAGATTCAGTCTTTTACTTCTTTGAAATACTGGAGTTCACCACAGAAGAAGCCACGGTGTCATTTTTACATGATTCACACCAGAAAAACAACACTTATGGCTCAGGTGTGTTTTGTTGAGCACCAGCTATACGTAAATTGAAATTACAACAAATCCTAAAAAAAATCCAGTTGTCGTCGTGTTGATTCCGACTCATGGCAACCCCATGAGTGTTACAGTAGAACTGTGCTCTATAGGATTTTCAATCGCTGATTTTCTAGAAGAAGATCAACAGACTTTCTTTCAAGGTACCTCCAGGTGGACTCGAACCACCAACCTTTTGGTTAGCAGTTGAGTATATTAACAGTTTCACCATCCAGGGACTCCCATTACAACAAATGGTAATAAAAGCTCAAGTTACTTGTAAGCTTTCAAGAGGGACAAGTCAGGAAGGAAGAGAGAAAGCCTTGTTTACTGTGGGCTCTCTATGTACTGGGCCTGTGACAGCCTCTAGATGAGGGTGGGCTCATTGCAGCCACACCACAGGGTGCACAGCCAGGACCGGCTCCAACCGATACTTGAGGACCTGAGGTCTCTGTGGGTAGGGGGAGGCAGAGCTCTGCCTAAGTTGAGTGAGTCACTTTCCTCCCATATGGCCTCATTAATACTAAATTAGCCAATCAGAATTCCCTATCTAATATGTTTTATTATGAAGAGGTAATACATTCACTGGGTTCAAAAATTAAAAAGTACGTAAGTATATAGAAAAGATTCCTTCCACCTCCTGATCCCATTGACCCAGTTTCTCCCCATTCTGAAACAGAAAAACACTATTACTAGTTGCTTGTATTTTGTTCCTGACAAATTTTGTACATATACAAGCAAACACAAACATCTAGTCTTTTCTTTATATAAATGGTAGCAAACTATATACATTTCTATGTGCCCAAGCTTTTTTCAGTTAGTAATTATGACACATTTTAGAGAAATGGTCTTGGAACAGGGCAGGGAGATAGAGTATATATAACAAAATAGTTGTACATCTGTATGAGAAACTCATGAAATAAACAGAAGGAAACAATATTCTGGAAATACTGATGTGAAATAACGTATTGGTGAGGAAAGAAGAACCAAGACATAAAGGTAAAGTCACCATGAAAACCACAGGGTCATGCTGCTGGTACAGCCACAGAGATGAGCTCTGGTCACTGGGGGTGTATGTGTGTGTATATGTGTGTGTGTGTGCAATTACTCTGACATTTGCTGGTAGCCCCTAGTTAAAATCTCTACACCCAAGAAGCTCTTGGCTGGACTCGCTGAGAATTTCATCTTGCAGAAGAGGAAGCATTCAGAGAAACGGGAACTAACCTAATTCCCACAACAATGGCTGAATGGGTTGGTGACCAGGAGACTGAGGGACTGTGAAAAATAATCATTTCCTCTGAAATCTGTGAGAGATCAAGAGCGAGAAGTTGGGCAGGGTAAGATGCGTGCCTGAGACACTCAGAAAGCAGGCTTCAAATGGTTGGAAGGGAAAAAAAAGGGCTCTAGGACCTGAGATTGAGGAAGTCAAATGACTAGCATTCTCTGAAATGCGATTCCAGCTATGCAATTGAGGAGTAAGGGGGAGGGAAGGAAACAAGGGAGGAGGAGCAGGAATATGGAGGAGGAGGGGGAGGGAGAGGGTGTCCAACTGGAGGAGGACAGCCCAGAATGAGCTGAGGCTGTACCGCACACTCCAGAGGGTAGGAGGGCTTGTGGATGGGGGTTCTGCCTTGAGCCAAAAAGTTCAGAGGCATAAAGGGGCCCCGGGAAATTGGACTTTGGTGCCTACTCATGTCCTCCATTCAAAAAGAGTGAGCTTTAGACTGACAAGTAAAGAACCAACACTGAGATTAGAAAGTGAGCTGAGATGGGGAAGGAGATTGGTGTTTTAAAAAGGATATTTAGATACTTTATATAACTTCAAGGTCCCTGGCCCAAGAAAGCTACTTTCCAGAGCACTGAAAAAACTTGCACATGAGATTGCTGGACTGCCATCTCTGTGGGGCAGCCTGGGGATACCTGAAAGTGGTCTTGGAAATGGCTGGGAACTGAGAACAACAGTGATGTCAAGGCGAGCTCATTTCTTTCTTTGGTAAGATACCTGATTGGTTGATGGAGAATTGCAATAGACACGGCATATCTAGATAGAAGAAGGCATTTTGTCACAGGTCAGGGAAGCAAAAGAGCAGAGAGGTAGGCAAGGGACAGTCTGAACTATCATTCCCAAGGAAAGCCAATTAAAGATCTGATGTCACCTAATAGGAGGTCTCTAGCAGTGTGTCATAGAGCTCTTTCCTGATAACCACTTTATCAGCAACTTGGGTGATGCTATGAAAGGCATACTTAACTGAAATAATGCAACAGAACAGGGTTGGGCTTAACAAGCTGAAACTGAACAGGAACCAATCATTTAGAATCAGTGGGAACAAAACAGGAGGTTCTGCGTTTAAATTTAAAACAGGGCTTCAAACCACTTCTTCCTGGTTCAGTCATAGCGGATGAAGTGAAACTGGAACAGATCTGAATTTTTAAAATTTGGCTGAACCAGAACAATAACCTGAATAGGAAAAATTACAGGTTGAAGCCCGGCTAGAAATCTAATCTCCCTCTTAGAAAACAAGGGCAGTGTATGAGCTACATAGTGACCAAATCTCTTCCCTGTTGGATTTTGAACAGAGTCAGAAACAGTGGTACCCCAATCAAAAACGGCGCACAACCACACCACTTTGAATGTGTATTGCTCTCCACAGTTCTGCCAATAATCCAATCCCATGCATCGGGCTCCCAAAAGAGCTCACTATGCCTCTCTTCTGAGTCTCCCATTCCAGGGCTTCGACCCATAATTCTTCCCATTCTGGTTATCATTCCGGATTACTCAAATTATAAAAATTCAGGTCTGTTCTGGTTTTGCTTCGTTGGCCATGACTGAATCAGACTGAACTGGTTCAAATCCCTGATTTAAAAACCCAACCACACAAGTTTAGGACAGGGAACAAGCAGCTTAGCAACAGTAATGTTAAATAGACCTGGTCAGCAATAATGTTATTGAGTCAATGATGTGATATGGCTGCCAGAAAAGCTGATGCAATCTAGGGCTGCATTAAAAGGAGAAAGAATATCCTAAACTAGGGAGGTAATAGGGCCCTTCCTCTGCTTCAATCCATACCACACCAAGAATATGATATACTGTTCCAGGCACTGCCCTCACTGTATAAGAAGAGTAAGGACAAACTGGAGCACATTCAAAGGAGAATCATAAGGAAGGTAAAAGACCTGAACCCACATCATGAGTTGTTAATCTGGAAGAGGATTTAGGAGAGAAAAGGGTAGTCTTTAAATACCATATTTCACTGATTAGAAGACGCACTTTTTTTTTAAATTATAAAATATCTGAAAACAGAATTCATCTTATAATCTGCCAACATATAACAGTCATATTAGGCCAAAACACAGCTGTGATATGTTTGCCATTGCCTTACATGTGGAAATTTGACTTTTATTCCTGGGCATATCTGGACAATTGCGATCCTCAACATTTCAGGAGGCAAAACATATAGGGACCATATGAGGAAGGAATATGAGGCCTAGTTGTTGACTAACACTTTTATATTAATACCTTCAGGCAAAATCAAGAAAGCAATCTCAACAAACTTACAGAATGGTTATCAGCGGCTGGAAAAAATTCCAGAGATAACAGACACTAAGAAATACATCACCACCTGTGATGACCAGAGATAATAAGGCCTAAAAAAAAAAAAAAAAAAAAGGATATTGATAACTCTGAGTCAAAAAATGATTCAGAAGAGTTGGATTCTGAAAGGGAAAAATTTTAGAACTGCCTTAGCCAATTTATTTTCCTTTTTATGTACATGTAAGAGTGATATGATATAAAAACCTATGTCTAAGGTCTAAAGGAATTCTATCAGTAAGTATAAAATAAAAATGTTAGGTGATAACAGCATTGTGCCACTGTTTTATTCACAGCGTTTTCTCTTTTTTGAAGGTACAAAAAATAATGGTACATCTTACAATCGGTGTCAGCAGTCAAGAAATCAAAAGACTCATTGCATTGGGACCTCTTTGGAGTGCTGAAGGGCAGGGGTGTCATCTTGAAGACTAGGGTGCGCCTGACCCAAGCCATGGTGTTTTCAGTCGCCTCATATGCATGCAAAAGCTGGATGATGAATAAGGAAGACCGAAGAACTGACGCCTTTGAATTGTGGTGTTGGCAAAGAATATTGAATATACCATGTACTGCCAAAAGAACAAACAAATCTGTCTCGGAAGAAGTACAGCCAGAATGCTCCTTGGAAACAAGGATAGCAAGACTACGTCTTACATACTTTGGACATGTTATCAGAAGGGATCAACCCCTGGAGAAGGACATCATGCTTGGCAAAGTAGAGGGTTAGCAAAAAAGAGGAAGACCCTCAATGAGATGGACTGACACTGTGGCTGCAACAATGGACTCAAGCATAACAACGATTATGAGGATGGTGCAGGATCGGGCAGTGTTTTGTTCTGTAGTACGTAGGGTCATTATGAGTCAGAACTGACTCAACAGCACCTAACAACAACAACACATTCAATGGTATCAAAGCTTTGACTAAAAAAAAAAATCTGAAGCGCTGTTATGTGGAGGAGAAATTAGACTCTCTCTCTGTTGGGACTAAATGCCAGAAGCTATGGAGAACCATAAGGGAGGTGACAGAAGAAGACATCCAAAGATGGAAAAGGTCACTTCCAATGTGCAACCCAGGATGGACACCACAGAGGAGAAATCAAGCACACAGTGGGGTTGATTATAAGGCCCTTCCTGCCTTGAAGTTTCAAAGTTTTATTGAGAAGATCTTCTCACCATGATGGTAGGCTTCCCATCTTTCTTCAGTGCACAGGGCTCTGAGCCATTCTCATGAAGAGTCACTACTTAAGGGCACAAGCCACTTAGGAAACAGTACTGATGGGAGATCTGAGGCAAAGATGAACCCTGCCCACATCTGTGCTCTAAGGCTCCTGTGGGCTAATTCAGGAATGGGCCAGCGAGGAAAGAGGCCATCTGTGTGCCTACTATGTGCCAGGCAACAGCATGATAGCTATGCTATACACACCACCCATAACCTCCCTGTGCAATCAGTATTATCACTCCCATTTTACAGACGAGAAACTCAAGGCTCAGAGAAAGCAAGCAGCTTGTTTAAGGTTTTACAGTGATTCTGAAAACCCACGGTTTGCCTATAAGAACACGCTTCAAATAGAGGGTGCTCCAGAAGTCTTGATTGGCAAAGTGAATAGTCAACTAATCAACTTGGTCTCATATAAGTAGCACTGATACTAAAAGAAAAAAGGAAGGAGGGAGGGACAAAAGGAGAAAGGAAGAAAGAAAGCCATTTTAGTGCCCCACCTCCTCCAACTGCTCCCACAGGCACTAAACTTATGCCATTTGCTGCTTACAGGAGTAATTTTATTCCATTACCTAAAAGCAAGGGTGTCTTTGAGACATACATGGCAGAGAACAGATGCTAACAGCCCTAATCAAATGTCAAAGGTGTACGCACACCAGGCTGCTGGGCCTCCCACCTGCCAGGCTAACCTTCAAGCAGGCAGAAGCTGAGCTAAGCCATTATCCACTTCCCCACAGCCAGGAGGTCCAGGGGGCTGAGGGGAAAGGCTGGGGAGTCAACCAACCCCTCCCAGCTGCACAGCATTATCAAGCCCAGCCCTTGCCTCACCAACATACCCCAGGCTTCTTCCTCAGCTGGAGAGGTGAACTCAACTTGTGTATCAGAAACCCAGGGCAGGACCAGGGGAAAGAGATATTCAGGTGACTGTGGGACTACAGTGTCATTTCAAACACCACAGCCTCCCAAGATGGACAACAATGTTCCATAAACATTTGACTCCTGCAGAAACAATGCTTAACAAAGCTGTTCCTCTGGAAAAGGGGGTCGCCTGGGGCCTTGCCCCATCCCAGCTATGCTGCCTCACCCACATGCAGGCAGGCAGCTCCTGCACCTGACCCATGAATACCCATGGCTTAGTCCCTCACCCTCATCTCCCCTGCCCACTCCCCTCAAACTGTCCTAGAGGAAGGGGTATGATCAGTGTGGAGGGCTTATCCTGTAACAAGAGACTGGAGCAGACTGTTCGGCAGCAAGATGGTGAAAAGTGGAGCAGTTACTGCTTTCTACACAGAGCACAAAGCCGGCAAATCCCAAAGCAGGCACAAATGGTGGCACCAGCTTCAGAAAGTGACAGACATCTCATATTTTAAGACCCTAACTGGGGAGTTCCCAAATGGGCTGCCCACCTTATAAACTGAAAGGGATGCCCATGTTGGCCTCCTTCACTCAGAAGGCTGTAGGTCAAAAGTGGGGGCCAGGCAAGATCTTACTTGGAGTACCGAATTAACTGCCCTCCTACTTCATTCCCCACTACACTCCTCGGTCCAGGCAAACAGCAGCTGTCTGGTGAGTGTGCATCCACAATGTGTGGAGGGCAGTGTGGGCCTTCTGACAGAGCTCTCCCCCAACCTCCCCTACAAACTCATCCTGCCTGACCTGCCTGAAGGATAGCTCTGACCATCCCTCTTCAATGGCTTCCCACTGCCTGCTGGGATACAGCCGTACCCCACCCCGTTTGCTACCCCCAGAACTCAAGGCCCGCCATGCCTCAAAGCCTCAGCTTCCCTTTGCAACCCCTATGTTTCCACTGTGTGGCACCCCTAGTGTGTCCTCACTTTTCCACATCTCTTTGTGCTATTTATTACCTCTGCTCATCTCTATGAAAATCCTACCTATCTTTCAAGGCCCACCTCAATATCAAGCACCACCTCCTTCAGGAAGTCCCTCTTGGTTCCCCCACACTATGACTCTCCAAAGCACAACCCATACTCTATCCTGATGAGCAGGCATCAGGGTGCTTGTCTAATGCATCTCTCTTCATGCTCTAGATGAGCGATATGCTCCTGTCTTCTTCCTCACAGTGCCCCTGGCTACTCTCAGCGAGCCAATGAACCTTGGCCATATGGCTGTCAATGCTCTCCCCGACAGCATCCTATTCAGAGTTCTTCCTGGAGGCCCTCCTCTACCTAGTCCCATGTGACTCATGCCAGGCCTCACTGTCTCAAGGTTCGGCTTTCAGATGATAGCTAATTGGAGATAAACTAATCTCTATCAACATGCTGTCCTTCCCAGTTAAATTCTTTGTTTTTAGTAAATGCTCTCTGGAGACATGGGTGTAAAATGAAGGCAGGAATTTAAGCCTCTAGGGGAGGTAATATTGACAAGGAAAGCCCTGGAGACCAAGGTTGGCCAGTGCTACAAGTGTACACATCCTCAATTCAAAGAATGCCAAGACTTGTGATGGGGGAGGGAGGCTGAGGCTCTGTCCTTCCACGAGGAAGGTAGACTTCAAGTAAAGCACATTAGACTGATCACCAGGACCACAGCATGATGAGAAATGGTGGATGGTGAACAGACTTGACTCTGACCTTGCTCTGTGACCTTGAGCAAGCAACAGCACCTCTCTGGTTTCTGCTCGGTATCAAGATGCCTCTGAGCCTTGGTTTCCCCACAGGAAAAACAAGATGGCAGAAGTGAGAACCAGATGATCCCCAATGGCACTTTCAACTCTGACAACCCAAGATCCTCTGACTCATGGTCTCTACCTCTTCTTCCCAGGAGATCAGTGTCATTTGAAACTACCTCAGTTCCACTCCTTGAGTTCCTCACCTGAGCCCCACCCCAGTCCAAAGGGAAAGGTAAGCTAAAGGTCTCCCAGCCAATCAGCAGGTAGCATGTGAGGGTGAGCCTCTCTCACCACAGGTGGAAGGAAGGGGCAGGAGCAGGGGAAGGTATCGGTTTCCATGAACACCAAAATGCCATTCTCATTCAGGACATCTGCCTCAACCTGAAAGAGTCAGCTGGTCGCCTTCACTTCCCTGGCCTACCTTTTTAAGGGATTACAACTGCCTGCTAAATTTAAGTGCTGCTCTAAAATCAGGACATATAAGGTCTCTCAGCCTGGATCTGAAGGGTTTCAAAATGAGTAGAGAGGGAGAGCAATGAAGAATTAAACTTGGAGGTGATCTAAGCTGAATTGTACAGCTGTGCCAATTAAAGATCTTTAAAAATAGCCTCTCTTCTCTCATGCTGAAGATAAAGATGAGGTTTCAGTGAACGACATCTGCTAGGGAGCTTCTGAAGAGATGCAACATAAACACCCAGAGAGCAGCTACAAACAGCCAAGAGCCCTCTCCACGTGGCCAGCAGCATGCTGCTCACTGGCCACTCACCAGTGTGGGGGGACCCAGAGCCCAGGGAACAGGGAGAGGAGGGACAGAGAAGGAGGTGGTGTAGAGAGGATGAGAAGATGAGGCTTGGCTCCGCCCCAACAGGAACAGGTAGCAGGGCAGAGCTCAAATTAGAAAAAAATGGAGAACTGGCTGCCTTCTGCAGGGAAATAAAAGCTCAGAAACCCACCCAGAGGATTTCCAAAAAGCCATCCAGAGGATTCCCTGCTAGTACTATTCATTTGGAAAATGGGTCATTCCTTAAAAATGGAAGAAAACTGACATTTTTTGAGTGTCTACCTATGCAAGACACATCACAAATACTTTACTTTCATTTATACATCAATCCCTTGAGACAGGTATAATTACCTTGTTTCTATAGAAACAAGACTAATAGGTCTATAGACATGAGATTGCTATGAGTTGAAAAGTGACTCAGTGGCACCTAACACCAACAACAACTATAGACTAAAATCTGAGGCTCAGGGAGATCAATTCACTTGACTAAGGTGACATGAAGGAGCCTGGTAGCACAGTGGTTAAGCACTCAGCTGCTAACCAAAAGGTCAGCAGTTCGAACTCACCAGCTGCATTGTGGGAGAAAAGACCTGGTGATCTTCTCCCATAAAAATTACAGCCTAGAAAACTCTGCGGGGCAGTTTTACTGTGTTACATAGGGTCACTATGAGTCGGAATTGACTCCACAGCATGCAACAACAAGGCGACATGGCTGGTAAGTGGTGGAACTAAGATTCCAGTCCAGGTCTGTCTTACTATGTTGTTTTCCCCTAGATCATCTGCATCCAGAACACACTCCTGAGGTTTCTTCTCAGTATTCAGCCTCTCTGCACCCACAAATCTAACATAAAAGGGCTTTTAAAGGGGGAAAAGGAGCAAAGTAGTTTGGTAGGTTTTGGCCTGACCCAAATCATTGCTGAGTCTGGTCAGCCCCACAGGCCCTGCAGCCTCATATCCTGGTCACTTTCCAGCAGGCCCAAAGAGGAACAAAGGGGGATGAGACACAGGGATATATCCAGACTATCTCTGGGAGGATCCATAAGAGATTGGACACAGCTGCCAACGGAGAAGAGCACTGAGGGCTGAAGGACAGGGCAAGAGAGACTTACTTTTCATTGAATTCCCTTTGGTACTGAGTGGATATTTTACCACGCATATAGGTACGTATGGGTGAGTGACTACATGTGTAGTTTTTAAGAGAGTCGAAAATGTTTGATCCAAGATAACACACAAGCCCCCAAGCTGGGGATAGAAACCTGGATCAGCAAGAACTCCTGCGGCTCCTAGTGTGGGCAAACTTGGAGCCAGAAGACTCCTGAAACCTCATTCAGGAGTTGTCACCTCACATGGGAATGTGCTACAGCTCCTGGCGAATGGCTGGGAGTCTGGCTGAGGATGGATACAGAAAATCAGAAATGAGAGTCTCTCAGGCACCAATCGCACAAGCCCCACAAGACATTCCCTAAGGAAAGAAAACCACTGAATCCTCTCCCTCAGGGTCTGGAAAGATGCCTTCCCAATCCTTATGCCTATTCCTCTATTCTGTTTTCCATTTCATCTGGCATCAGACTTCCCTTTCCTCCACACAGGGAGCTTCCTACTCTTATCACCTCTGTGTCAAGCTGTGCAAAAGCCCAGCTGTTCTGAACCACAGAGCCATCAGCCCCCTGACTTTACAGTAGCTATGAACTCTACACACCGTACCTCGGCCCTCTGTCTATTCATCCTGGGATGCCCAGTTGTCCAGCAGAGGGGTCTCCAACTCTGCCAGTCCGCAGACAAACCCTGTGCCCACTCTGCTCCAGGGAGCAGCCCTCCCTAAGTGACCAAAAGAACCAAGTGACTCTTTTCCAGGCACTTCATCCTCTCTCACATCTCATACTTCTGGCCCCCAGTAAAAGCTAAACCCTGATATCTTGCAAATCTTCGCCAGATACAGTTGGTACTCAGATAAGTGGCCACCAAGGCGAGCCCTTCAGGGTCATGAGAGCAAAGAAGTGGTTTCTGTGTCTCAAAGCTTGAAGATATTGGACACACTGATATACAATAGCAAGGCCAGAATGGAGTGTTCCTAGCCTCCCACTCCCATCTCTGGCATGCGATGGGCTTCTGGACTGGGCATGTCAAGACCTTGGGCCTGGAAACAACCCACGAACCTACTGTTGTGGCAGCTCAGAGACCAGGGGCCACTGTGTTACTTCCTGCTGCCCTCCTCTTGTCAGCAGAAAGGGGATCTTCACCGGACATCTCCCACTGCCCAAAGAGGGAAAAAATCGGACTCCCAAACCAACAGGAAACATGGTCCCTATTTCTTGAGCCTGTCCTTACCTCTGGGTTCCTCCCCACCAAAAAAACTCAGCAAGCCTTGGGAGGATTACAGGTCTTTGAGGTATCTGGCTAGCTACCTGGAGGTGGGGATTTGCGGCAAGGAGGAGACAGGGAAATGTCAATGGAGAGAAATACTATCCTAATAACCCATGAAATTAAAATTCTCAGCCCTAAAAACACCAGCACTATCCACACACATAACCCAATGCCAGACACCACTGAGACAGGACCGTTTTTCCTTGTAACAAACCGTAGTGATACTTAGATGTACAGGCAGGTACTGAGCAATCGCATTTAAGAAACTATACCATATCTGGTCATCACAAAAGGCTCTTTGTTTGGGACTCAGGGATGGACACTTCCTCAACAGCTAACAGAGAAGGGAAGCACCTCAAAATCACGCTCAGCAGTTACTATAACCCAGCAATGAAGGTTTGTTTGTGACCAGGCAGCCTACGTCACCTATCATTCCCACCAGCAAAGAATTTCTGAGGTCAGATGATCAGTGCTTTAGAAAGGAGGAGACTTATCAGCTCAGACCAGCCATGTTTTCTACCTTTGGGGAGGATGTAGGGAGGACAACAGAAAATGGTAGAGGGAGGGGTCAGGGCACCACAAAGACAGGTGGGTAGCGGGTTTGCTACTCAGCATTTTCCCAAGAGGACAAGACAGGCCACCAGAGTCTGAAGCTTTGTCCCTACCTGCCTTGGTCTTAACATACTGTGCCATTTTGACTACCTAGAATAGCTTTACCTCCTCGTACAAGACAGTCAAATCAAGAGCCTAACATTAGAAAGATTTCATGTGTGGGATACCAAAATGAAACCCTCCGGAAGGAAAAGGAGGAGGTAGAATGGGAAAGAGGGTGAGGATACAGGGGTTTTACACGTTCCTCCCTCCCAAGCCCCAGCATCCTTTCCTTATTTTCTAAGCTTTAGGAGGTATGGGGTACATACTTTAAAATAACAATCCAACTAAATATAAAAATCCTGGTAGTTTTGTGGCCTTATCCACATGACAGCTGTACCAAATACATGTATAGTTTTGTCCACTCACTCCAAATCAGTTGAAGAAAGTCCTCCTTTTTATTTTAGAGGGAAAAAATTCAATATTTAAATTTAACATTATAAATGTAAAATACTTTATTATAAAAATATTGGGAAATTACTAAAAATTAAAAGATAAAAGGAGGCGGTAAATTAACTCTAGCACTGCCATCCAGGGGTCCAAAAACCCACTGTCACTGAGTAGATCCTGACTCATAGCGACCCTTTAGGACAGAGCAGAACTGCCCCATAGGGTTTCCAAGGCTGTAATCTTTATGGAAGCTGACTGCCACATCTGTCTCCCATGGAGGGCTGGTGGGTTTGAACTGCCGACCTTTCAGTTAACAGCTGAGTGCTTAACCACCACACCACTGAGACTCCTTCACCCAGGGATAAACACTGTTAAATTTGTGTTAGATTTCCTCCTAGCGGAAAGGCTATGATTGAAAAAAAAAAAAAGCAACTCACCCTTTGGGGGCTGTTGCTAAGGCTCTTTACTGGGTAAGTAAAAGACATCTATCAAAGTGTCCAGCACCACTCTTACAGTGATTTGATGACAAGGAATCCAGGTGTTAAGCGCCTTATCAAGAAAAGCAAGCACATCTTTTCCTTTCCTCCTGAGCCTCTGGTCTTCATTAGGATGCCTACAAAACTGCCAGTAGCGATACTATCTCTCCAAAACAAATTCAGACGAGACACTTAAAAGTCATAAACGTTCATGTTTGGTCACAACCTGCCCCAGCTGCAGATGAATAATGGTTTGAGAAAGGCTCCATAGCTCACAGGTTAGAGAAAGCCCTGCATCCCTGAAGGCACAGGGAACCAGTGCTGGCTGGTGAGAGAAGGGAGAGAGAGGGGCGTGGAGTTCTCCCAGAGCCCATATGCTAATGTCTGGGGCATGCCGTGGCCAATTCTGTGGCTGAATAAATCAGAAATCAAAGCTTTGGCAGAAATGACTTCAGTCCTCGTCAGCCCACACATGATCCGGGGAGTCCAGTTGCGGGTCAGGGCACAAATGCGCTGTCTGGGATCCCCACCACGAACCAGAGTGGTGAGGATGAGCTCAGCAAATAGCTCTCAGATTATTACAGGATGTTTACAAACTGATGCTTGCTGAGGAAACGTCCACAAGCGACTAAGTCATCTTTTTTTTTTTTTTTTTCTTTAACCTCTTATCTAAACAAATGCATGGCAGTCACACATATCCACGGCAGGGTTTGTTCATTAGAAACACATTTCCTGAGTGGCTATGACACAATTTGACAGAGGCTAACTGAGCATCTGCCAGGTCCTAGACAGGTGCTCAGCTTCGGGGATTCAGCATTGCACAGAAGCAGGCTCCAGTCTCAAGGGGTTCGCTGTCTAGTGGGGGAGACAGGCACTTAAAACGGAGAGTAATGCTGGCTTAAAGTCAGGGAAGGGAGTAAGGGAGGCTGCTCCAGATTAAAACAGGCATAAAAGGACTTACAACCGAATGCAACATGAAGATGTTCGGATCCTGATTTGAACAAACCAACTGTAAAGGTCATTTCTGAGACAGTCAAGGGCACGTGAACGCTGACTGTGAATTCTCTTAGATGTACTAACGGCAATGCGGTTATTAAAAAACTGTCCCTTTTAAAGAGATGTACACTGGATTATATAGGGGCAAAATGACATGATTTTTGCTTTAAATGACATGACATTTGCTTTAAAATATTTCAGAAAGAAAAAAGAGAGATGCAGAGGCAAGGGGGAAAAAACAGAGAGATGAAGCCTAATGATTTTGAGACAGCATAATCTTGGTGGCTTTTGGAGCAGAGTAATGAGCGTAGGGGGATTCATTACACTATTCTTATTTTTAAACAAAGGACTACAATACATCATGGTAGATACCCTATTAGAAACAGGTATAGGTATAAAAGGCTAAGGGAATACATAGCAAAGAGCAAGGAGGACTTACGGGAACCAGAAAAATAGAAACTGCCATGTTTATGAGTGTTTTAAATGCTATTTCACAGTGGGGTGAGAAGTCATGCTGACAATTACAATATAAGGTGTGGGATAGTAAGTACAGCAGGGGAGCTGCACATGCCGAGCTTCCAGAGTGCAGAGAATAGTCACAAGGTTTTTCTGGTTTCCATATTGTTGAATTCACCACACATGGACTTTGCTGACACAGACCGAGGCCAGAATCCTAGTTTGTTCACTCACTAGAATCCTAGCTTGGTCGCTCGCTAGAATCCTAGCTTGGTCACTCGCTAGCTGTGTGACTGGGGCAACTTTTAAGCTTTCTGAGTCTCAGTTTTCTCATCTGTAAAATGGGGATAACCTGATCTACTCCTTCAGAGTGCTAATGTAAGTATCTAATAAGATAAAGAATGAAAAGCGACAGCATGACGAACAGTATTGTCTTCCCTAGCTCTTTAAACAAAGATCCCTTAGTCCTGGTGGGGCTTCTAAGATTAGTAATGCTCAGCCCAAATCTTCTTATACTGATCTCTCCCTTCACACACCCCCCCCACACCCCACCAAGTTCTCCATCAAGGCAGGACCTTCACCCTTCAACATTAGGAAGTAAAGGAGACAGGCTATGGCTGGGAGGCAAACCCAGGAGGGTGTGTGGGCATGGTGGCAGGGAGAATAGAGAAATACCCCAATCATGGGCAGAGAGGGAATAAGCAAATCAGGTACTCCCTGAGTCTCTGGGAATGGGTCTCCAATGGCCATAGTCAAAACCACATGTAGTCCTTAAGCTGGTTTATACTAATTTGTAACTGACTCGTGTCAGGATAATCATGATTTTTCTCTTGGAAGAGGGGAATGAGCAGAAAGCCAAAGCCCTGAGCCTGAAGAAGGAAGGAGGTGGGGATAATAATGATGTCAATTTTCATAAAAGTATGCTCAAACCACAGATCTCAATCACCCTACAACTATAAACAATATACCCCAACATACCCCACCCCCACAAAAACACCTAGAATCAGTCCTAAGGTGGAGGTTATTTCAGCTAACACAATCTTCCTAGACAATCCCAGAAGCCAACTCTCAGAGGTCAGGCCGAGTCAATGTGGGAGGCAGACTTCCCGAAAAACTAGTCCCTAAATACCAGCAGTCAATCCTCCCCATCACATCATGGCCTCCACCATCCATTGCCTGTGACTGGAGGACAAGTTGGGCAAGGGGTTTGCAGGTTGGGCAACCTGGGCTAACCTGGGTCAGCTCCAGTACTTTGTCAAAGAAACATCTTCTGACATCCTCGTGGACAGACTCTCTCAGAGGCCAGTCAGCACACGTTGGGGCTGTCATCCTCAGAGCAGCACACCCCTTTCCACAGCCATAGGGCAGCAGGAAGAGCACTGGATTTAGAGCTAACAGTTCTCAACTACCTTCTGTGTAACCTTGGACATTTACTCTACCTGAGTCTATTTACGCATCTCTAAAATGGGGAGGGCAACACTGTCCTCTTAGAGTTTTTGGAAACCAAAAAAAAAAAAAAAGCTGCCCTGGAGCCTGGAGTCTACTCCAATTCATGGCGACCCCATGTGTGTCAGAGTAGAACTGTGCTCCATAGGGTTTTCAACGGCTGGCTTTTCAGAAGTAGATTGCCAGGCCTTTCTTCTGAAGCACCTCTGGGTGGACTGGAACCTCCAACCTTTCGGTTAGCAGCCTAACACATTAACTGTGTGAACCACCCACAGACTCTTTTTTTTTTTTTTAAATAATCAGGAAATTGACTGTGAAAGTGCCACAGGGTAGGAACTGGCACCTAGTAGGTACTTAGTAAATCTGTCTTTCCTCCATTAGGCAAGTTCTTACTAGAATTAAAGTCTCCAGGACATTGGGCTGGGCTACCCTGGAGACACAGGACAGACTTTTTGGGTTCGCTACCCTATGGGAGGGGCTGGGCACACAGGGATTCAGGTGCCAGAGCACCCAGGCATGAAAACGTCAGAGGACCAACTGGCCGCTGGCCTTCCCGCAAGACCTGCCCACAAAGGGGCCAGTTAGTGACTTCATCTCATGAAACCATTGAGCAAAGGGCCCCCACAGCGCCACAGGCTCCGCAGGACCCTACACACTTCCAAATAAAAGTTCTTTTCGCTTTAAGAGTCCAGGCTCCTAAATGTGGAAAGAGACACACGTTGACTCTGGCTTCAACACCCATCTTCCCCATCTAGCAAAGGACGTTGCCAACTCTGCCTGCGAGGCTAGACTTCGTTAAAGTTGACCCCACCTGCCACAGAGGCAGCAGAGGCTGCTGGCAAGACCCCATCTCTCCGCAGGGCCAGCAGGTAACAGCAGGGAAGGCATCGCGGAAGCTCCGCGTCCGCCACGGCGGGGGAGCCCCCGGGCCTGGAGTGAGCGCAAGCTGCCGACCGGTGCATGGCGCAGAAAGGACAGCACCGCGGCCCCTCCAACTACTGCCACGGCCGAAGCTCCTGACCTGGCCCCAGCCCGCGGCCGGCGAGGCCACTGACATTTGGCCCAACTTAACTTCCTGTTATCACGGGGGGAGGGGAACCGAAGTAAGGGGTGGAGTGGAAGGGACATGAAAGGCACAGAGGCCAAATCGTGGAAAGCAAAGTTTGGGGATGGTCTTATCCCCTGGTGGCAGGAGGTACTGCTGGCGCGTCGCGTCCACTCCGCGTTGAGGTTTGGGGGGTTTTTAGGTTTAGAATTGCAGGGTTTGAGTGCTGGAGAGCTGAGTAAGGGTTATTTCGGCGTGAGGGTAGAAGGCTTTTATTGCTGTCTAATCGGTTCAGAGACCGGTCAGGGCAGCCCCGCGCTCCCCAGGCAGCGCCACCTGTCCGCCGGGCGCCCTGTGGGGTGGGTTTGAGGCGGGAGATGCTCTGGCCGCACCTGACTCACTCGGACACGGGGCAGGGCGCCGAGTACAGCTGGGGTTGGCATAGTCCTCACCCGTGCCCGCCCACCCTGCCTGGAGCCCCGCGCCGCCCCTGCCTTACCAAGAGCCGCGCCGGCCACCTGGCCTCGAGTCAGCGCCTGCCTCGGTCTTGGGCTGCGGGCGCAGCGGTCAGCACCCGCCGGGCGCCTACGGGGCTGCTAGCGAGGGAGACCGCTCCGCGCAAGCTTTGCTTGAGGGCGCGCCTGCAGCTGCGCGGCGCCGCGGACGGTGCTGGGGAACCGCCCCCATAGGCGTCGTGGCCAATAACAGGTAAGCGCGGGGGCGCGGCCCCACCCCCGGACAGAGTCGCGAGGCCAATGGCAGCGTGACGTGGAGCCCACCCCCGCTCTCGCCCCGCCCCGCCCCCGCGCGGCTTGCTGTCACTGCGGCTGCCGCCGGCGCACGTGGGCTGCAGCTTGGCACCGAGGGCAGAGAGTCGCCAGGCGCTCCCATCCTGACCAGTGCACGTCCGAGACCAAATGGGGGCGGGAGTGGTCGTGCTGCGATTTGAAACGCCGAGTGCTAGTAGCCTGGTGTCATGGGAGAGGCAAGGGCTGGGCGTCGTGATCCCTGTCCTGGGTAGCTAGAAGGCAAGCCTCAGCGTCCCCTTTTGGACATCGGAGCCATATAGCATTTACAGTACTGACTGTGTACACCCTCTGGTTTTCCCTCCTTGCTTTGTTCCTGACCACCCTGCGTTGCAGCAAACTGGTCTTAGGATAAAGCTGGTGGGAAGAGGGGCAGTGGTGCACACCACTTATGTTAAACAAAGAACAACAGAAAAACCAAACTCATTTCTCCAAAGTCGATTCCAACTCTTGGCAACCCCATGTGTTACAGAGTAGAACTGCTCCATAGGATTTACTTGGCTGTAATCTTTATGGAAGCAGATGGCCAGGCCTTTCTTCCACAGTGCTGCTGGGTGGGTTCCAACTGCCAACCTTCAGGTTAGCAATGGAGTGCAAACCATTTGTGCCACACAGGGACCTTACCACTTATGTTACCTTGGCCAAACGACCTAAAAACTCTCTTGTCTGTCAAATCAAATGTCTATCATAACCTCCTTCCTGGGTTGCCCATACCCTCCATGGCTCCAGACTCCAGATGGTGCCATTCACAGAAATTACAGTGTGAATGGTGTGGGGCCTAGTGAAGCAGTTTTGTAAACAGTAAATGCTGCAAAGCACCTTGAACAGTAAATGCTGCAAAGCACCTTGTACAGACTGCTCTGGCAGCAGTGATTGTGAAACAGGGATCCACGAGGGCAGGAGCCATGTCTTACTCACCTTTGGGGCCCAGGGCCAACCACAGGGCTTGGCCCAATGTCAGCATCAATCAACATTCTTTGAGCTGAGCTGAGGTGGGCCTGAGGACCCAGGGGTAGAATAGGCAGGCTTGAGAAGCGAGAAAACATATAGTGGCTCCAGGCTGCTGGAATTTCCACAGCACCAGACCACCCTCTGGGGAAACCATGTTCCCTCTCCAGGCAAGTATAAACAAAGCAATTCACTCCACTCAAACCTGGGCTTATTTTTCCCCTGTTCTTCACCCTGTTATCCCATTCTCCGCCTTTTGGGTTTTCTCAGGAATTATCCTACCTGGCAGCTCTCTTAGCATCATAGTCCGATCACCTTCCTGCAGTCGTGCATTTGCAAGACTCAGGGCCACTCCTCAGGGTTCACTCCATTCTGATGGAACGCTGCCTATGATACTGATGTAGTGTGCTCTCTACACAAATTTTCTCGTTCAGTCCTGACAATGGCTCTATAAGGTGAGTATTTTTATTATTATCCCCTTTTACAGATGTGGAAACTAAGTCTCAAACTGAGACTTACCAAGGTCACATGGTTACTATTACTGAGTCTGGATTTGAACCCAGCTCTGTCTGATTCCAGAATCTGCACCCCTAACCACTGTGTCTTGGGGTCTCTCCAGCCCTGCCCATGCCCCGGGAGCACTGGAAAGCCCAGATCTATTCCTGAAAGAACTGCTCTTGGGCCAGACCCTTCTACAGCTACCGAACATTCTACTGAGCTCAGGCCTGGGCCTGGGCATTGTCCAGAAGAGACCCAACCAGCCTGGCCCTGTCTCATTTGCAAAGTGAAATAGAAAACCTAAGACAGAAAGGAGCTTCAGGGAAAGTGCTCCCTCTGCTCCCAGCTTGAGTTCACTAAACACAGGGCCACTTGCTTCTGGCCTGAGCCTGAGACACCCATGCTGGGGATGGATATGGAGTCAGAGCCATTTACTCATTTAACAAATGCTACTGTGAGCTAGATGTGGTTTCTGTGCTTGTGCAACTCAAGTGGAACAGATGAATAATCAGAAGTACACGGTGCTATGAGAGTTGGATTCTTTATTACTTTTATATTTAACATTTCCCATCACCTTATCTATAGCACAGTGTTCTCCCTTCAAATTAAAACAAATTTAATACTATTTCAGGAACACTGTGAGCCAACCAAGTTTAGCAGAGATAGCGCTGCTCCCCTAGACGTTTTATTAGCTCAAAGAATGAAACATGAATGTTTTCCCAGGACCTCTTCCTCCTCTACCCCACCCTATCACCAATCCTTTTAGGGTAGGTGGTTCAGATAAAAAAGACCCTTGCTAGGTAGGTCTGAGGGCTGGTGGGTGAGCTTTTCCTTAGATGTAGGCCAAGCTAAGAGCTGATCAGGACTAACCACATAGAGAGAGATGAGCTTTGGGTCTTCTTGAACCAGCAGACAGAGCCCCTCACTGCCATACACCTTGCTGGCCACCTCCCTGGGGGGCAGGGAAGAATGAGGACAGAATGTCAGAACTCTCCCTCCTCTGGACAAAGCGTAAAGCTTTCAACAATAGCCATGAGATATCCTAGTGGGCTATGACAGTGTCTGGATGTTGATACAACTAAGCTCTTCAAAGAAAAGATCACACAATGTTAGGGTGGACCACAGAAGAAATATCACCTAAGGCCCTCACTTAACAGATTAAATAAATAAAAAAGTAAATGGAAACCCAGAAAGGGGAAGGCACTTGTCAGGGACACGGGGTTAGTTAGTGGGTTTCAGGTCTCCAACATCCCTTCCTAGCTCTTAACATGCTAGGCAAACTCAACCTCCTTATGTAGCAGCTCAGTATTCTATATTTAACAGCAACCTCTTCCCAAGCCCACTCTTCTAGGATGGTGATGTGTGCTCGTGAAGGTTGTCTGGGAGATGCAGATGGCCACGTTAGCATCTGAGGGAGGGAAGAAAGAAGGTCCAGATCCACCCTTAAAAATATCTCCACCTCAGACTGGAAGCAATGGGGCTCAAAGGCACCAGGCATCCCTCCCCCTGAAAGAAATACAGCTGGTGATCTGCGTCATCTTCCGTTATTCACCTGATGGTGCTCCAAGATGGCTGTGGGGATGTCAGGCCTAGCTTCCTCTTGTTCCCAGCCTAGCAATTTCCTTGAAGAAAAGTCAGAGTTGAGCTCAGTATATTCCTGACACAGAGATTTTCTGTAGAGAAGTCAAGGTGCCTCTCACAGTGTTTGAATGGTAAGAAACAGAGTTGCTTTCTGTGCCTCCCTGTCTAAATGAAAAAGGGTCCATGTGCTTGAACCAGAGCAGGGACCTCTTCGCCATTTATAGATGTCCCAGGAAGGGGAAAATGGGGAGTGTGGTTCTCGCTGGCTTCCTCCCTGTCATGGATTGAATTGTGTCCCCAAAAAAATGTGTGTAGCAACTTGGCTAGGTCATGATTCCCAGTATTGTATGATTGTGTTATCTGATGTGATTTCCTTATGTGTTGTAAACTCTATCACTATGATGAGATTATATGTGATCTCCATATGTGTTGTAAATTCTATCACTGTGATAAGGTTATACTGATGAGGTTGACAAGATTAGATAGTGTCTTAATGCAATCTCTTTTGAGATATAAAAGAGAGAAGTAAGCAGAGACACAGAGGAACTTCATACCACCAAGAAAGCAGTGCCAGGAGCAGAGCGTGTCCTTTGGACTTGAGGTTCCTGCAGAAAGAAACTCCCAGACCAAAAGAAGACTGATGACAGGGACCTTCCTGCAGAGCCAACAGAGAAAGCATTCCCCTAGAGCTGAAGCCCTGAATTTGGTCTTGTAGCCTCCTGGACTGTGAGAGAATAAATTTCTCTTTGCTAAAACCATCCATTTGTGGTATTTCTGTTAGAGCAGCACTAGATGACTAAGACACTCCCCAAGCTGCCATCAAAGGGCCTTGGTCTTCCAGAAAAAAGTGGAAGGCTGGTATCTCTACAGAAAGTGAGTGACCTTGTAAAATGATGAAAAAATGCCGATTGGACCCAGGCCACCTTAGGAGCAGTCTTTGGAGAATGACTTTCTAAGCCAGGAAGTGGAAACATTTGTACCTCCCTCAGACAGACTCAAGAGTGTATAAAAAGCATGATCATAGGGCCTGGTTCTAGCCTATTATCATCCTGATCTGCCTCACAATGTACCATTTTTCATGGACAAGGAATACACAAGTTTTAAGGTCACTAAGAACTCATCGTGCTTACCCCACTTTCAGTGGATTTTCCAGAGGCAGTTTGGAGAAATGGCTCCTGTCTGGGACCTGCCAAAGTCAGTAATGCCCTAAGAGGCACCTCAGCACTTTGGGGATTGTGTATATGTTGCCAGCAATGGTGGGAAAGTTGGTGCCGGAGAGCTGAGTCCAGGCAGGCACCAACCAGAGCAAATGGAGAGAGACAGAGTGCACGTGCTGAAGGGAAGAGGAAGAGTCAGGGCATCGCTTAAGTGGCCCAGATCCAAATAGACATGTATACACATATACATATGGCTCAAAGTCAACTGTGAAATCCAAGGGCATAATTCTGGTCCCTAGAGACACAAGAGAACAAAACCATACCACAAACCCAGTTCACCTTCCTGGTGGGCTGAGCCACACCCGGAGTCCAGGCAGACCCTGTTCACACATACCTGAAGCCCATTCCAGAACATACTGCTGTAATTGAATGGCACTAGGGAGGCAAATCTTAACTTCTGCTCCCAGACCCTCTACAGAACAGCTGCCTAGGGACAAGGACAGGAATGCTCTTCTCTACTCGAGCCCATTACGGGACTCACCCAAGTCCATCTGTCTATCCATCCATCATATGTCCATCCCACAAATATGTATGGTGCAGTTATTCAAAGAGGTGTCATAGCTAGTAGTTAACAGCACAGACTCCGAAGTTAAGATGCCTGGGTTTAAATCCCGGATCCGCCACTTATTAACTGTGTGACCTTGGGCAAGTGACTTAACCTCTCTGTGCAGCAGGTCCCTTACCTGTAATAACATAGTAATAGCGAGATAAGTGCATAGAACACTGTCTGACACATAGTAAATGATATATCAGTGTTTTTTTTGAATAAAATAAGTTTGGACCTGATACTATAGATATAGAAAAGAACTAGAGTCTGTAAAAGGTATGGATTCTGTAAGCAACTCCAAGTCAGGGGCATGGCTAGTTTCCAGCACCAAACTGGAGTATGTGTTTTATTATCATCCACACCTTAGAGACGAGAAAATGGAATCTTGGAGAAGTGAAGTCACTGGCCCAAGGTCACCCAGGAGCCAGCATATGGTAGAGTGAATCTAGATGGCTGACGTCTGAGCCTGTGCTCTTAACAAGCCCCAGTACTACCTCCCAGGATCTATCCAGGGCACTGCGGGGACAGCAGGAAGAGAGTGGCCCATTCTCTGGGGGTTGAGGAGAGTGAGAAGAAAAGACTTGATAGAGGAGGGGTCCCTTCAGCTGAGCTGTGGGAGATGACAGGTAGATGGGAAGGAGTGTAAAGAGCATCCAGGACACAGAATCAGAGATGAGGCATGGAGCCAGGAACTGCGAGGAATTCCTTCATTCATTCATTGAGTAAATGTTTGTTGAGTGTCCACCATGGTCCATGAATTATTCTGGCTGCTGGGGATACAGCAGTGAATGAAATAAGGAAACAACCCAAGATGAAGCTATAAAAGTAGGCAAGAACCATAGAAAAGACTGTGGTAGTTATTTATTTATTTATTTTAGGGGAGGAGGAAGAGTTAATTGGCTAGCTTTCCTATTCTCCCTTATTTTGGTAACAGCACCTGCCCTCCTGGCTAAGGACTGGGCACAGCTCAGGCATATGGTCCAAGCAGAATTCTTCTTCAGGACCAATGTAAAGGTATATAGAAAGAATCTCTCTTTCCACGGAAGTTAAGGATTCCAGTGAGTGTGTTCCACATGCGATGAAGGAGAACCGACTACAATAGAAGAAAATGAGATTCCTATACTGAAGAGTCTAGGGGTAAAACTCCAGCTACTTTTCTTTGCTATTTTCTTAGCTCTGCCCTCAGGCTTTGTCCTGAGGCTGGTTTTCCTCATTGTAGCAAGTGCCAACAGGGCAGGTCAGAAGTACTGGAGACTTAATACCACTGGGAGCAACCCTCAACCAACAGTAGACAAGAGATGGTGGATATATACTCCAAAGTTCTTATCCTTCGGGTGGGCTATCTTAGGAGCATGTCCTATATTTCTGTTCCAGAGATCCTCAGAAGGACTAAGCCTCAGTTGCCCACAGCAGTCACCTGCTCATTAATACATCCTGTATTAGCTTCCTCCTTTCCCTTCCTTGTCACTCTTCCCCAATTCCTTACTCATGTTTCCTGAAATTACTTCTCAAATAAACTTACCAGTTACCAGTTATCATCAAGTTGGCTCTGATTCGTGGTGACTCATGTGTGTCAGAGTAGAACTGTGCTCCATAGGGTTTTCAATGGCTGATTTTTTGGAAGCAGATCACTAGGACTTCCTTCCAAGGCACCTATGGGTGGACTTGAACCTTGAACCTTTGCGTTAGTAGCTGAGCACGTTAACCATTTGCACCTCCAGGGACTCAATGGCCATAATAGCCCTTAGTTTATAAGATTAAAGTAAAGATCAAATGAAATGGTATATGTAAATGCATATTCTTGGCTCTCAATATATTTTAGTTACTTTCCCTTCTTTTTCTAGGTGATTTTGTATCATAGCAACTCACCAAGCTAGAACTGTTTCCCAGAATTCCCTTTCCTGGATGGTCCTGAATTAGAATTGGCCACATGAGGAATTTGCATGAGATTAGGAAGGTGGAAGTGGGGTGGCAGCTTTTGCACTCTAGAGATCATCACAGGGCACCGGGCACTGCTGCAGCTCATGAATGTTGTTGGCCTTGGGGCAGTAGCCAGGCTTCTAGTTCCTCCAGCTCACGCAAATACTCTTCCTTCAGCTTCTCTGAGTCCAGGGCCAGGTACTTGTGCACCTGCTTGGCAAACAGTACAACCATCTTCTACAAGTCTCCTGCCATTGCCAAAGCTGGAGGTGGTGAGAAATGGATGTGACCTCCAGTTTTCCTTTGATAGTTCCAGTTTCTCCTTGAGAGTTCCAATTAATCCTCAAGAGGTGGGGGCCAAGATGGCAGAGTAGTCAGACGCTTCCTATGGTCCCTTTTACAACATAGACCTGAGAAAACAAGTGAAGCGATTATATATGAGAATCTAGGAGCCCTGAACATCAAAGGCAAAGCTGAGGAATCAGACTGAGTGGCAGGGGGAGGGAGAGATGGTTCAGAAGTAGTGAGGAGTTGCCAGACCTGACCCGGTGGGAGCTAGCACCCAGCAGGCCGGATCAGCTGGCATGTGTGGTAAAGCAAGCAGTGGTGCTCAGGATGCATTTTCCACTTCGGGAGAGACCAAGTGGCAGAGAGTCTGCTCAAGACTCTGGAACCAGTGAAAAGCAGTGCTCGATCAGCAAAAGGTAAGCACGTACGTCTAACCTACTGCATGGATCTAAAAACACCCGCTTTGGGAAAAACTTCTCTCCCATTTATCTGCCCCCTCCCTGCTCAGCACCTGGTCCCCACTGGCTTCAGCAATTGCCAAATCCCAGGGCTGGAAGTAGGACCTGTTATGCACCCTGAGCCATTCTCCCGGCCTTGGAGGGGGAACAAATTAACAAATAGGGAAAAAATAATCTGCTAGCTCCCCTAAGCCAGGACTCAGGGTGGGCGCAGCTCCTTTACCTAAGCACGGGCATAAGTGGTCCATGGACCTGGAATGTCTTTCACCCCTGCGTAGACCTGTATGGGCCCATTTCAGTAGCGTAGGCCCTCATTAGCACAGTACAACAGGGTACATACCTAAAAGCTAACAGCAACTGTGTCAGCTGTATGGTGGAGTGGCAGGTCTGTGACATTTGACACCGCTCTGCCCATTAAGCAGGGTCCTCACCTACCCACATCAGGGGCCTGAGGACTGGTGGCTCCACCCACGCCACCTAGCCACATGTGACAGATGTCCAAGAATAAGTGGTACCTCCCAGTCCTTACAGCTAACAGCATTGGGTGCCCAGTCTGGCTGCAAAACCTACCCACCTACATGCTCTAGGGAACGGGGACACACTTTCCTCCCAGACACTCAAGGGCAGTTGTCAGCCTCTTGCCTTGCTCAGTACGTGACCCCCTACTGCAGCCAGATACTGTGCCTAAACCAATCACCCCTGCCTGTCTAGGGCTGTAGGTGAGAGCCTGCACCACACACTTGGTGACAGACTATCTGGCCTTCTGAGCTGAATCCATACAAGAAAAGTAAAAGGACTCCTGGGCTCACATACCTAGTAACAGATCTAGCCACCTGGTGACAGGACATTAGAGCTTCAAAGGCACCAATAATCAAACTAGCTCACACAAGCAGCCTATTTGGGCATATCAAAACAAAACAAAACAAGAAGCTAAGACACAGTAAGCAAACATAAAATAAATAAATATAATAACTTATTGACAACAGTCAATATCAAATCACATAAACAGGCAGAACATGATGGCTTCAGCAACCTCCCAAAACAAAGAATCAAGAAATCTTCTTGAGGAAGAAAACTTCTTGGAATTACCAGAGGTCGAATACAAAAGATTAGTATATAGAACTCTCAAGAGATCAGGAAGGAGATCAGACAAGACACAGAACAAATCAAGGAACACACAAGCAAAGCAATAGAGGAACTTAAGAAGATTAGAGAAGAGCATAATGACAAATTTAACAGGCTTCAAGAATCCATAGACAGACAGCAAACAGAAATCCAGAAGATTAACAACAAAATTTCAGAATTAGACAACTCAATAGAAAGTCATAGGAGCAGAACCGAGGCAATGGAAGTGTGAATTAGTCAGACTGAAGGTAAAGCACTTTACGTCAACTTATTTGAGGAAAAATCAGATAAAAGAATCTCAAAAAATGAAGAAACCTAAGAATTATGTGGAACTCTATCAAGAGGAATAACCTATGAGTGATTGGAGTACCAGAACAGAGAGGGATAACAGAAAATACAGAGAGAATTGTTGAAGATTTGTTGGCAGAAAACTTCCCTGGTATCATGAAAGATGAGAAGATATCTATCCAAGATGCTCATTGAACCCCACATAGGGTAGATCCCAAAAAAACACCAAGACATAATCAAACTTGCCAAAACCAAAGACAGAGAATTTTAAGAGTGGCTAGGAATAAATGAAAAGTCACCTACAAAGGAGAGTCAATAAGACTAAGCTCGGACTACTCAGCAGAAACCATTCAGGCAAGAAGCCAATGGGATGATATATATAAAGCCTTGAAGGAAAAAAATTGCCAGCCAAGATTATATATCCAGCAAAACTGTCCCTCAAATATGATAGCAAAATTAGGGCATTTCCAGATAAACAGAAGTTTAGGGAATTTGCAAAAACCAAACCAAAACTATAATAAATACTAAAGGAAGTCCTCCGGTGAAAAAGATCAATAAAATCAGATAACAACCCAAGACTAGAACACAGGACAGAGCAACCAGATATCAACCCAGATAGGGAAGTCACAAAAATAAATAAAAGTTATAACACTGAAAATAGGAAAACAGACGTCAATATGTAAAAGATGACAACATTGCAACAAAAAAGGGGGACTAAAAAATGCCGTCATAGATCTTTCATATGGAAAGGAAGGCAAGGCAATATAAAAAGATGAAAGAGTGATTTAAACTTAGAAAAATAGGGGTAAATATTAAGGTAACCACAAAGGAAACTAACACTCCTACACATCAAAATAAAAAACAAGAAAAACATAAAGACTCAGCAAACACAAAATTAACAACAATGAAAAAGATGAGAAGAGAACACATAAAGAAAAATGACTCAGCACAGAAAATTAAGTGGAACAAATAAACTGTCAACAATACACCAAAGAAGACATCAAAATGACAGCACTAAACTCATACCTATCAATAATTCCACTGAACGTAAATGGACTAAATGCACCAGTAAAGAGACAGAGAGTGGTAGAATGGATTAAAAAAACACGATCCGTCTATATGCTACCTACAAGAGACACAACTTAGACTTAAAGACATGAACAAACTAAAACTCAAAGGGTGGAGAAAATACATCAACCAATTTGTCCTCAAGAGTTCCAGTTTGCTCTTGATTTCCCTCACTCCACATTCAGGTTTTTTTCTCACCTGCCAACCCTGCTGACCTACAGCAACTTCAAGCCCATCAGTAGACCCTGAGACAACAGTCTTTCATATACCTTTTCACCAGCTCCCACTCTAGCCCCTATAATAAATCCCTTATTCCATATCACATTAATGGTCCTGCTTCCCAGATCAAAGCCTGATACAGTAGGTAAATAAAATCTGCTGCTTCTCTACAGCTTACAATAAGCCTACATTACCTTATTAATCTTCACAACATCCATATAGGTGGCTGGGGTTATTAACCCCATTGTACACTTGAAGGGAGCCGTGGTGGCTCAGTGGTTGGCTGCTAACTGAAAGGTTGGTGGTTCAAACCCACCAGCCACTCCGCAGGAGAAAGTATCTGCTTCCATAAAGATTACAGCCTTGGAAATCCTACGGTGCAGTTCTACTCTATCCTGTAGGGTTACTATGAGTCAAAATTGATTCAATGGCAATGGGTTTGGTTTTTTGAGTTTTATGCTTGAGGAAACCAAAGATCAAGGAGGCTAAATAACTTGTCCTAGCAATCGGCATAACTAGGATTCAAACCCTGGTCTGTCTAACTCCTGAGCCTCTGCTCTTGTTACTTAGTTACTCTGAAACTTTTCACAAGCAAGTATCTCATTAATTATAAAAATACTGCGAATGTGATGTGTACTTAGTAGAAGTAGGAAATACTCTTAGGTATATTGATTTAAAATGTTTAGGATGCCCAAGAGATGGCAAAAAAAAAAAAAAAAGAGTAGAATATCCCCCCAGAAGAGGTAAAAATGCAGAAAAAAAAGGAGGATGAATTTGTAGACCTACGGGTCATCAAGCAAGTTGCTCCTTAGGCAAACTAGTTTTAGGCAGTTTCTTAATGAGGGTGTCTGATCCCTCTATGCGCAGGCAGGTCTGAAAAGAAATGTGACTTCTGGCAGAAAGAACTGCAATAGTTGTTTATCCACACAGTTTACCACTCAGCACCCTCCCACTGGCCAACAACTACTGACGTTTCAACTGGAGAAAATCAAAGAAGCAATTGAGTGAGGGCTGTTTTGGGTTTGTGCCCGAGAGTCACAGGATTCCAGAACAAAGCAGGAAGGCATGGGCACACAACGGCCTTCGAAGAATGCCTGAGAGGCCAGCCCTCAAGGTTTTCTATTTCCCCCAGGACCCAGGGCAAGTGTCTTAGAACAAGGCTGTGGCTGCCCCTTGGACAGCACAGAGCAAAGCAAATTTTTGCTGCAAGGTTCACTAGGGGCAAGGAAGGAGGACTAGTGCCTGGAAGAGGGAGGACCAGGAAAGAGAGTCCATCAAGCATCCTCTTGATGGGATATCTCTCCCCATTCTTCCACCACCCTTCGGTGTTGGAGCCTTCATACTTACTCTTTCCCCTCCAAAGTCTCCTCCCTTTTCCTTTCCACCCAATTATGACAATCCCCGACTTTCAGACCCAGCTCTAGGTCACCACCTTGAGAAGTTTTCCTTATTGCCTTGTGTTATAGATTAAATTGTGTCCCCCCAAAATATGTGTTGAAATCCTAACTCCTGTACCTGTAAATATGACCCTGTTTGGAAATAGGGATTTTTCTTTTGTTACGTTAATGAGGTCATACCACAGCAGGATGGGTCCTAAACCTAATCATTTCTGAGTTATGAAAAGAGAAGAATAGACACACAGACACCCACAGGTGAAAGAAAGATGACAAGGAACACCAAGGAATGCCAAGGAACACTAAGGAATGCCAAGGATTGCTGGCAGACACCAGAAACTTGGCAGACACTCGCCATGGTCAAGGTTGGAGGTGGTAAGAAATTGATGTGAACTCCAGTTTTCCTTCCATGGTTCTAGTTTCTCCCCGAGGGTTCCAATTTGTCCTCAAGAATTCCAGTTTGCTCTTGATTTCCCCCACTTCACATTTAGGTTTTCTTCTCACCTGCCAACCCTACTGACCTACAGCAACTTCAGGCCAATCAGTAGACTCTGAGACAACAGCCTTTCATATACCTTTTCACCAGCTCCCACAATTGTGTCAACTCTAGCCCCTATAATAAGTCCCTTACTCCGTATCACATTAATGGTCCTGCTTCCCAGATCAAAGCCTAACTAATACAATAGGTAAATAAAACCTGCTGCTTCTTGAGAAGGAAAGAGGCCCATAGAAGGAATTGACACAGATGATACCCTGATTTGGACTTTCAGCCTGTAGAACTGTGAAAAAATAAATTTCTGATCTGTAAAGTCACCTACTTGTGTATTTTTGTTGCAGCAGCACTAGGTAACTAAGACATCTTGCTTTGTACTCTCGCTACATTCTATAGACTCACCTGTGTCACTGCAGCATTAGACATCTTCTATAGACTCACCTGTGTCACTGCAGCATTAGACATCTTCTCTAGTTGTTTCTTACATACCTGTCACTTCTCCTTCAGATAAGTGCCCCACCTCTAAAATCCTCTTCCTCCTTATGTTAAAAATAGGCTTTCTCCTTTTTTAAATCACAGCTGTTCCCACAAAACCAGAAATCAAAAAGAATATAAAAAATATAGATAATCCCGTCACCCAGAGATATGGTACAGCAACACCTTGGTGGGTATGGATCTATTCACATTATCAACATGCGCTCCAGTGAAATCTTGAAATTATAGCCAAAAAACCAAACCCTCAGCCCTCGAGTCAATTACGACTCACGGTGACCCTATAGGCCAGAGTAGAACTGCCCCACAGGGTTTCCAAGGAACAGCTGGTGAAATCAAACTGTCAGCCTTTAGGTTAGCAGCAAAGCTCTTAACCACAACACCACCAGGGTGCCCTTGAAACTACAGAGGCAATATAAGACAGTGGTTAGGAACTTGGGCTTTGTCTTTAAATCAGTGTGGGTTGGAATCTCAGATCTTGTTGTGTGACCTTAGATAATGTATTCTCTCCGAACCTCAGTTTTCTCTTTTGTAAAATGAGGACTGTGTCCGCTTCATAAAGTTGTTGTGAGGATTAAATGAGATGGTCCACGTAAAATTCACCAAGCCTGGAATTTAAAATTACCATCTTTTATCTTTAGCTGTTCTCTCTTTTATTTTTCCTGACAGCTATAATCATGGTCTCATCAAACAAACCAAATCAAACTAAAAAATGAAAACAAAAACTACAAAACAAAACTAGCATAAAAACTCATGTAACACATCTTGAGCCACTGCCCGAACTCTGTTTCTTACCATCTGTTTTAGGTCTTCTAGGGCTGCCATAACAAATTACCACAAACTGGGTGGCTCAAAACAACAGAAATTTATTCTTCCACTGTTCTGGAGCCTCAAAGTCCGAAGTCAGGGTATCAGCAGGGTTGGTTCTATCTGGAGATTCTGAAGGAGAATCTGTTCCATGCCTCTCTCCTAGCTTCTGCCAATGATCATTGGCATTCCCTGACTTATAGATTCATCACTCTAATCTATGCCTCTGTATTCACATAGCCATCTTTCCTCTGTGCCTGTGTCTCTTCTCCTCTTCTTCCAAGAACACCAGTCATATTGGAATTAGGGCCTACTCTATTCCAGTATGACCTCATCTTAACTAACCTGCAAAGACCTTATTTCCAAATACGGTAACATTCTGAGGTTCCGGGAAGAATATTAATTTTGAGGGGAACACCATTCAACCCAGTACACCATCAAACTTGAAAAGTGAATTCATACTCCTTCTGTCTGAATCCTCCTGTCTCACTCACCCTAAACCCTATAGCCTGATTCTTGTGAGAGTGACACGGCCCTCCTAGTTCTTAAATCCATATCCTATTTTCAGCCTTCATCCTCCTTAATATCTTTGCACCACATGTCTCTGTTGACCACCCATCCTTCTTGAAACTCTCTCTTTCCTTTGTTCCAAAAACACCGCAGTCCTCTCTTTCTGGCCACTCTACTTCAATTCCCCATGCTGGCAAGTGGTCGTTTTCCTATTCTTCTCCCTCTGCATTGCTCCTTGGATGATTACATCCATTCTCCCTGCTTCAGTTATTATATGGACACTGGTGACTTCCAGCTGTCCCCTGAATTCCAGATTCATAAGTTTAACCACCATTGAACATCGCTTCCTAAATGACCTAGAGACATCTCAGATTCAACATGTCCAAATTGAATTTTCCACTCTTCCTCAAGCCCTGTTAATGATCTATATTTTTAATCTCATTAATGGTATCAACATCCACCCAGTTTCCCAAACTAGAATCTTCAGGGTTATCCACAGTTATTCTCTTTAAAAAAACCAAAAACTTCTTCTCCAGCTGGGTAACAAATCCTGTCAATTATAGTTCAGAAACATCCCTTGACTATCCTCCCTCCTATCTACCCTATTACCACTGTCTTACTTCAGGTCTATCGTCTCTTGTCTGGACAACAATAATCACTTAACAAGTCTCCAAAATATAATTTTTATATATACTTTATATGTAATTATGTATCATTTCTTTCACATATAATTTCTCTTACATATATAAATAATACTTGTCCTTTTCATAACTGTCAGAGTTATATTCTTAAAATACGAAAGTGATCATGTAATTTTCCTATTTAAACACAAAAAATAGTTAAACTCCTCACACTATCCAGCCCTGACTACCTCCTCATCCTCATGTCCCAGAACATCCTAGCATCTGTCACAGTTCCTCTACTCTCCACCATGGGCTTCAGCATAAAGCTGCCCCCAGTTCTTGGTGCCAGAGATGGAGTACATGGCCCAGGTTAAACCAATCAGCACTCTCCATTTCTTGGGCCCCAGTAATTGGATCTGGCCCAAGACAGAGTCAATGAAACTAAGTCCTGAGCTTTTATTTGAGCTATGAAGAAATCAGACCTCTTGACCTCTTCTTTGAACTGGACATGAAGAAAGAGGAATAGAGACCAGAACTGCGGCATCTTGAAGCCAAGTGGAGCCTGAGAATGGAGCCGTCTCTGGAGAGGCAGGGCCTCATAAGTAGGAAGAGGAAAATCTCACCCTGGTGACATCTTTTGAGACTTGGATCGAACTGTACCCAAAGCTATATAACCTTTACCTATTTTTTTTTTATGTAAGACAATACACGCCCCCCACCATTTTTTTAAACATGTTTTCTTTACTTGAGACCAAAACTCTCTACTCACTATCCTTTAAGCCATTGGTTCCTGTGATGGTTAAGGCTGTGTGTCCACTTGTCTGGGCTATGATTCTCAGTGGTTTGACAGTTATGATGTAGTTTGGCAGTCATATGATGTTGTGATCACTTCCACAATGAGATTTTTTTATAATGTGATTACTTTCATGATGGAACTAATGCTGTGAGTAGCCAATCAGTTAAAAGGGAGTTTCCGGAGTTCAAACAAAATGGCGCTCTAGGCAGAAGCACCACACCGTCCCTCCACAGCAAAGATCCGAAAAACTAAGCCGAACAGAGAATACAACAATCCTGAAACCCTAAAACATCAAATGAAGAGATAAAGAACTCAGCCAAGCACCAAATGGAGTGAGAAAACTGACAGAGAACGGAGAGAGAGGAGAGATTCATGCAGAGGACCCCTACCAGCTAACGCAGCGTGGATCCACCATCTTGGACTCCTATCGGAGACCAGCAAACGGGGGTACAGAGAAAGCAGCTTCACTGAGCGTCCAGCGGGAGACAAAACAACTGGTAATTTGCGGTGTGCGCTTTCCCACCCCCCACCCCTGTTCGCCCCCGCTCGGCCTCCTCTGCTTCCCGTGGCCATGGTCTCTTGACCGGGAAGCGCAGGCTGCTTGGATTCCACACACCCAAGTGGGCGGCTCTCTGGATGCCATTTGTTGGCTGCTAGTGTTGCCTTTTCTTTTCTGCTTCTTTTGATTTCTCACTTGCCTCTCGCCACCTCCCCCTCCTTTCACTCGAGTGCCTGGCTCCGTGCACCATATTTCCTTCTTCCTGAGGGGCTGCAGAGCTCTGGTAATTTATGATATATGCTTTCCCACTCTCTACCCTTCTTCACCCACACTTGGCCTCTTCTGCTTCCCGCGGAAACAGTCTTTTGTCCAGAAACACCAGCCCACACTAGCTGGCTCTCTGAGTGCCATTTGTTAGCTGATCGTGTAGCTTTTTTTTTTTTTTTTTTCTGCTTCTTTTGATTTCTTGCTTGCCTCTTGCCGCCTCCCCCTCCTTTCGCTCGAGTGCCTGGCTCCATGTGCCATCTTTGCTTCTTGCTGAGGGGCTGCGGAGCTCCATTTGAGTGTGGAGCTGCTTCCTGGTCTGGGCTGCCGAGCTAGTGGGATCCCGGAGCTTTTGTTTGTTTGTTTGTTTTGAATTGTTTGTTTGTTTTCTTTTTCTTTTCTTGAGCTGGGAGCCCATTCTCGCCAGGCGGAGCTGCATGGCAAGGAACTCCCCTTCAGCTTCCACAGACTTGCAGAGGGATCCCTGAGAGTGTTTCTTTTTTCATTCTTTTTTTTTTTCCCTGCTTTTTGGGGGGCCTTTCTTGTTCTTTTTTTTTTTAAATTTGTTTTCTTTTCTTTTCCCTCTTTTTCCCTTTTTGTCTTTCTTCATTGCTCAGTTTCTCGTCTCTCTATATCTTCCTTCTCTTTCTGATCCCTGAATACCAGGCGTTGTATACCTCTACACCTTGTAGCCAGGCTGTACTGCAACACCTGAGAGCGACTTCTCCAGACCTCATAGCTGCATCGGTGGGATCCCTAGGAACTTTGTGGTTCTTTAACCTTTCTGATTTTTATTTATTCATTTTTTTCTTTTCTTCCTCTTCCCCTTTCTGTTTTTCTCCATTTCATAGTCTCTCATCTCTCCATTCCAACGGCAAGCTCCCCTAGCATCTTTTTTCATTTGTTTGTATGTTTTTAGCTCCTGTTCCTCTCTCCTCTCTCCCATATCCACCTTAGCTCCACACATAACAATCTCCCCGTTGCATCCTACCTACCTGTACCGTGTGCTTGACATCACACCACCAAGCAGCACAAGCACAGCCTACTGGAACCTGCCCTGCACTGATTACCGATCCGCTCTGTTGGCTGTAGTAAGTGCCACAAACAACCCGTCCCAGTTACTCCTCTTCAGCTAGACCTGCCCTGCTGTACCATATCTGAGTGACTGACCCTGCCAGTTGGAGAAGGAGAAGAAAAGTATTGAGCGCACAGATGAGCAAACAACAAAGAACACACAGTCTGCCTGCTCAGACATAGTCAAATTTTTTTTTTAAAAAAAGGGACGACACAAACAAATCTACAATCAATAAACGAGAAAAATAACTAGTGAATGCCCCCAAAACAGCAGACAATATGAAAACATTTACAAAAACAGGACAGGATGGTTCCAGTAGGCGTCCAAAATAAAACACCAGATGACTCTCCTGTGGAAGAAAATGCACTAGAACTACCTGATAGGGAATTCAAATATCTAATACTCAGAGTTCTCCAAGAACTGAGGCAAAAAGCTGAAAAACATGAGGAAAACATAGACAAATTCATGGAAACTACAGACAAAAAATTGGAAGAATTCAGGAAGATGATGCAGGAACAAAATGCCAAAATAAATTCACAACTAGAAATTATACAAAAACAACAATTAGAAATCCAAAAGATAAACAACAAGATTTCAGAAATGGATGATGTCATAGAAGGGCTGAGAAGCAGATTTGAAACGGTGGAAGACAGGATTGGTGGAATTGAAGACAAACACTTGGATACAACTCTGTTTCAGGAAAACTCAGAAAAAAGAACAAAGAAAAATGAAAAGACCCTGAGAGTTATGTGGGACACAATTAAAAGCAAAAATTTATGAGTGATTGGAATTCCAGAAAGGGGGAGAAAACAGAAAACACAGAGAGGATCATTGAGGAACTCCTGACAGAAAACTTCCCCAATATCATGAAAGATGAAAAGCTGGCCATCCAAAAAGCTCAACGAACCCCATATGAAGAGACCCCAAAAGAAAATCACCAAGGCATATCATATTCACACTCGCCAAAACCAAAGACAAATGAAGAATCCTGAGAGCAGCTCGTGAAAAACAAGAAGTCACATACAGAGGAGAAACAATAAGACTAAGCTCAGATTATTCGGCAGAAACCATGCAGACAAGAAGGCAATGGGATGACACATACAAAATCTTGAAATAAAAAAATTGTCAGCCAAGAGTAATATATCCTGCAAAACTCTCATTCAAATCTGATGGTGAAATTAGGTCATTTCCAGATAAACAGAAATTAAGGGAATATGTAAAAGTCAAACCAAACTTACAAGAATTATTAAAAGGAGTTCTTCAATCTGAGGACAAACAGCTTCAGCTCACAAGCAGAACCTAGGACGCAGGATCGTACAATCCAGATACCAATCAAGGAAATGAACTCTCGAGGACTATCCAAAACCAAAAGAAATACAACAGGGAATCAGAGCAGTTAATCAGTAAATGACAACAACATCAAAACAATAAAAGAGGGAATAAACGGCATAGGTATAGAACCTTCTGATGGAGAGGAAGGCAAGGCGATACCAAGTAATGGTAGACTGCTTCAAACTTAGAAAGATAAGGGTAAAATTCATGGTAACCACAAAGAAAGTTAACAAACATACTCATAAAAATAAAGACGAAAAACATAACGTCTCAGCAAAAACAAAACCTACAAAAACTAAAGAAATGAAAAAAAATCCACAAACAAAAATAACTCAGCACAAGAGAGTAAGAAGAACAAAGAAAACTTCAGCACCACAAAAAAAAGCACTACAAAATGACAGCAACAAACTCATATCTATCAATAATTACACTGAATGTAAATGCACTCAATGCACCCATAAAGAGATGGAGAGTGGCAGAATGGATAAGAAAACAGGATCCATCAATATGCTGTCTACAAGAGACACACCTTAGAAACAAAGATGTGAATTTATTAAAAGTCAAAGGTTGGAAAAAGATATATCAAGCTGACAACTACCAAAAAACAGCAGGAGTGGCAATTCTAATCTCAGATAAAATAGACTTTAAAACAAAATCTACCATAAAAGACAAAGAAGCACACTATGTAATGATTAAGGGGATGATCCATCATGAAGACATAACCATAATAAACATCTATGCACCCAATGCCAGGGCTCCAAAATACATAAAACAAACTCTAACAACACTGAAAAGAGAAATTGACAGTTCCACAATAATAGTAGGAGACTTCAACACACCACTGTCAGTAAAGGACAGAACAACTAAGAAGAAACTCAGCAAAGATACAGAAGACCTAAAGGGCACAATCAGCCAACTTGACCTTATAGACATATATAGAACACTTCATCCAACCACTGCAAAGTACACATTCTTTTCCAATGCATATGGCACATTCTCCAGAATAGACCACATCTTAGGCCACAGAGCAATCCTCAACAAGATCCAAAACGTTGAGATAATTCAAAGTATCTTCTCTGACCACAATGCCATCAAGGTAGAAATTAACAATAGAAAGAGCAAGGGAAAAAAATCAACTACATGGAAACTGAATAATACCCTGCCTACACATCACTGGGTAATAGAAGAAATCAGAGATGGAATCAAAAAATTCCTAGAATCAAATGAGAATAAAAACACTTCATACCAAAACCTTTGGGACACAGCAAAGGCAGTCCTCAGAGGACAATTTATAGCAATAGATGCACATATCAAAAAAGAAGAAAGGGAAAAAATCAAAACATTAACTACAGAACTCAAACAAATAGAAAGAGAACAGCAAAAAAAGCCCACAACTACTGGAGGAAAGGAAATAGTAAAGATCAGAGCAGAAATCAATGAAATAGAGAACAGAAAAACAATAGAAAGAATCAACAAAACCAAAAGTTGGTTCTTTGAAAGAATCAATAAAATCGACAAACCACTGGCCAGACTGACAAAAGAAAAACAGGAGAGGACACAAATAACCCAAATAAGAAATGAAATGGGGGACATTACAACAGACCCAACCGAAATAGAAAGGATTATAACAGAATACTATGAAAAACTATACTCCAACAAATGTGAAAACCTAGAGGAGATGGATAAATTTCTAGAAACACACGGCCTACCCAAACTACAACAGAGTGATGTTGAAAATCTGAACAGACCCATAACAAGAGAAGAGATTGAAAAGGTAATAAAAAAAACTCCCAACCAAAAAAAAGCCCTGGCCCAGATGGCTTCACTGGAGAATTCTAAAAAACATTTACAGAAGAGCTTGTACCAGTACTACTCAAGCTATTTCAGAGCATAGAAGAGGAAGCAACACTTCCAAATTCATTCTATGAAGCCAGCATAACGCTGATACCAAAACCAGGCAAAGACGTCACGAAAAAAGAAAATCACAGACCAATCTCTCTCATGAATATAGATGCAAAAATTCTCAACAAAATTCTAGCCAATAGAATTCAGCATCATATCAAAAAAATAATACACCACGACCAAGTAGGATTCATACCAGGTATGCAAGGATGGTTCAACATTAGAAAATCAATCAACGTAATCCACCACATAAATAAAAGGAAAGAAAAGAATCACATGATCATCTCAGTTGACGCAGAAAAGGCTTTTGACAAAGTCCAACACCCATTCCTGATAAAAACTCTCAATAAAATAGATATAGAAGGGAAATTTCTCAATATAATAAAGGGCATCTATGCAAAACCAACAGCCAACATCATTCTTAATGGAGAAAGGCTGAAAACATTCCTTTTGAAAACAGGAACAAGACAAGGATGCCCTTTATCACCACTCCTATTTAACATTGTGCTGGAAGTTCTAGCTAGAGCAATAAGGCAAGAAAAAGAAATAAAGGGCATCCAAATTGGTAATGAAGAAGTTAAACTGTCCCTGTTTGCAGATGATATGATACTATACATAGAAAACCCTGAAGACTCCACAAGAAATCTACTGGAACTAATAGAAAGATTCAGCAGAGTAGCAGGATACAAGATAAACATTCAAAAATCAGTTGGATTCCTATACACCAGTAAGGAAAACGATGAAAAGGAAATCAGGAAAACAATACCATTTTCAATAGCCCCTAAAAAGATAAAATACTTAGGAATAAATCTGACCAGGGATGTAGAAGACCTATACAAAGAAAACTACAAAACACTACTGCATGAAACCCAAAGGGATCTACATAAATGGAAAAACATACCATGCTCATGGATAGGCAGACTCAACCTTGTGAAAATGACAATTCTACCTAAAGCAATTTACAAATACAATGCAATCCCAATCCAAATACCAACAACATTCTTCAAAGAGATGGAAAAACTAATCATTAACTTTATATGGAAAGGGAAGAAGCCCCGAATAAGTAAAGCACTACTGAAGAAGAAGAATAAAGTTGGAGGACTCACACTACCTGACTTCAGAACCCACTATACAGCTACAGTAGTCAAAACAGCCTGGTACTGGTACAATGACAGATACATTGACCAATGGAACAGAATTGAGAAGCCAGATGTAAATCCATCCACCTAAGGTCACCTGATCTTTGACAAGGGCCCAAAGTCCATCAGATGGGGAAAAGACAGTCTTTTTAACAAATGATGCTGGAAAAACTGGATATCCATTTGCAAAAAAATGAAACAGGACCCATACCTCACACCATATACAAAAACTACTTCAAAATGGATCAAAGACCTGAATATAAAGCCTAAAACTATAAAGTTCATAGAAGAAAAAATAGGACCAACACTTCAGGCTTTAATACATGGCATTAACAGGATACAAACCGTAATCATCAACGCATAAACCCCAACAGATAAGCTAGATAACCGGGATGTTCTAAAAATCAAACACCTATGCTCTTCAAAAGGCTTCACCAAAAGAGTAAAAAGAGAACCTACAGACTGGGAAAAAATTTTTGGACAGTACAAGTCAGACAAAGGTCTAATCTCCATAAGCTACATGAAAATCCAACACCTCTACAACAAAAAGACAACTAATCCTATTAAAAATTGGGCAAAGGAAATGAACAGACACTTCACCAGAGAAGACATTCAAATGACCAACAGACACATGAGGAAATGCTCGCGATCACTAGCCATTAGAGAAATGCAAATTAAAACCACAACGAGATACCATCTCACCCCGGCATTAGTGGCACGAATCAAAAACACTGGAAATAACAAATGTTGGAGGGGCTGCGGGTAGATGGGAACTCTTATGCACTGCTGGTGGGAATGCAAAATGATACAACCATTTTGGAAAATGCTATGGCGCTTCCTCAGAAAGCTAGAAATAGACATACCATTCGATCCAGCAATCCCACTCCTAGGAATATATCCTAGAGAAATAAGAGTTGTCACTCGAATAGACATATGACACCTATGTTCATGGCAGCATTGTTCACAATAGCAAAACAATGGAAACAACCTAGATGCCCATCAACAGATGAATGGATAAACAAACTATGGTACATACACACAATGGAGTACTATGCAACGAGAAAGAACAACAATGAATCTGTGAAGCATCTCATAACATGGATGAAACTGGAGGACATTATGCTGAGTGAAATAAGTCAATCACAAAAGGACAAATATTGTATGAGACCTCTATTGTAAAAACCCATGAAAAAGTTCACACACAAAATGGGACAATCTTTGTTGGTTACCAGGGATGGGAGGGGTTGGGAGGAAATACTAAATAGGCAATAGATAAATGGTATCTTGGGTGAAGGGTGACACGGTACACAATAGAGGGAAAACTAGCACAACCTGTACAAGGAAAGGTCATGGAAGCCCTATAGACACATCCAAACTCCCTGAGCAACTGAATTGCTGGGCGGAGGGCTGTGGGGACCATGATCTCGGGGAACATCTAGCTCAATTGGCATGACACAGCTTATCAGCTTATAAAGACAATGCGCTACATTCTACCTTGGTGAGTAGCGTCTGGGGTCTTAAAAGCCTGTGAGCGGCCATCTAAGATACTCCACTGGTCTCATCCCTTCGGGAGCAAGGGAGAATGAAGAGAACAGGATACAAGGAAAAGACTAGTCCGAAGGACTAATTGTCCACAGCTACCAAGGCCTCCACCGGACTGAGTCCAGTACAGTGCCTGGCTACCACCACTGACTGCTGTGACCAGGATCACAACAGAGGGTTCTGGACAGAGCTGGAGAAGGATGTAGAGCATAATTCTAACTCACAAAAAAAAGACCATGTTTACTGGCCTAAGGGAGACTGGAGAAACCTCGAGAATATGGCCCCCAGACACCCTTTTAGCTCAGTGGTGAAGTTACCTCTGAGGTTCACTGTTCAGCCTGGGAGTGGACAGCCCTGTAAAACCAAATGAGACTGATGAGGTACAGGAGTCCAGTGACAAGGGCCAGAACGCAGAAGGGGAGAAGGAAGCTGGTGATAGGGAACCCAAGGTTGAGTAAGGATATTGTTGATGTGTTGTGAGATTGTTAACCATTGTCATAGGGCAACATTCATAGTAACTGTCAAATGAGAAACTATTTTGTTCTGTAAGCCTTCATCTTAAGTGAGAATAACAGCACAATTGGAAGAGTGTAGTCAATGTCACTGAACTGTGTATGTAGAAATTTTTGTAACGGTGTATCTTTGGCTATGTGTATTCTCACCAAAAAAAAAAGGTTGAGAATTTAGAGGGTTAATATGTTGTGGGGTTGTTAACCAATGTCATAAAACAACATGTGTACTACTGTTTCGTGAGAAACTATTTGTTCTGTAAGCCTTCACCTGAAGTACAATAAAATATAAAAAAAAAAAGGGAGTTTCCTTGGGCATGTGGCCTGCATCGAATGTAAGCGGACATTCTGGCAAGGCTCGTGGGATTTTGCTGCCTCTGGATCCTACAGCTGGCTCCTGTTCATCTGACCTCCAGTCCTTGGGACTTCAGCTTCCTTGTGGTCTTGGCTGCTCATCTTGGGATTCACCGATCTTCACAGCCTGTGAGCAAGAGCCCTGCTCTCTGACCTGCCAATCTTGGCCTTCCAGCCCCTGCAGCTACACAAATCAGGAGAAGCCTCTATCTTGACCCAAGGACTTGGGACATTCCAAACTCTACAACCAAGTGATCGATTTCCTTAGTATAAATCTCTCTATATATATTTATACGGTTTACTGGTTTTGCTTCTCTAGAGAACCCAGCCTAAGATAGTTCCCAAATTTTATGGAACATTAGAATCACCTTGGGAGATTTTAAAAATCCCATTCCCAATTAAACCAAATCTGGAGGTGGGAGTCAGGCATTGGTACTTTGTAAAGATCTCAGGTGATTCAATGTGTAGTAAAGTTTAGGAACCAATACCATAAGCAAAGTAAGCTGATTTCTCCACACTTCCCTAGTCCTCCACCCATCAATTTACCACCAGTTGCCATCAACTTTGACTCATGGCGGCCCCATATGTGTCAGAGTAGAAATGTGCTCCATAGGATTTTCAATGACTAATTGTTTGGAAGTAGATCGCCAGGACTTTTTTCCAAGGTGCCTCTGGGTGAACTTGAACATTCAACCTTTCTGTTAGCAGCTGAGTGTGTAAACTATTTTCATCATCCAGGGACTCACCCATCAATTTACTACAGCTCTTTTCACACTGTATTACTGGCTTGCCTCCCTCATTGGATTCTGAGCACCTTAAAGGCAGATTCATGTCTTTATCTCCTCTGCCTTGCACATGGTAGGCACTCAGTAGGATTTAAACAATGAACAAATGAATGAGGGTCCATACCATCTTCTTGTGTATTCTTTCCTTTAAGATACCTAGAACAGTACTGGGTACAAGGCATAAAAGAGTGCAGGCTCTGGAGCTAGAGTACCTTTCCCAAACCCTGGCTTGATGTGCCAAGGCAAGTACTCAACTGCTCAGTGCCTTCCTTTCTTCATCTGTAAAATATAAAGAACAATAGTACTTGCATCACAGTGATGTTGTCAGGATGTAATAAATAAATACCTATAAAACGCTTAGGACATTTTTTGGTACATAGTATCAAGCACTCCATCAGTGTTAGCCTCTATCTTCATTCATTCATTCATTTATTCACAGGTGAATATTAAGTATATACTTCCTGGGTTGGCTAAGAGGTGAATTGGAGGTGAGGTGGTGGAGACAGTGAGTATAGATGGCTCCTTCCAGAATCTCACATGACTGAAAGAGGAGACAGAGTGTGGGGCTTAGAGAAAGAAGAATAGAGGGTGGGTTCTGGGGGTTTTATTTTTAGACTGAAGGCCTTGAATGTGTTTACACGCTGAAAGAGCCAGGTGAGAGAAGGAAGTTGAAGTGCCAAAAGGGGCAGATTCAACACTTGGTAGAGCCTGATCCCACAAGGCATAGGTGGAGATGGGGCCTGGAGAAGGAGCCTGGGACCTGAGGGGGCAGGTCTTCTTCAGAGACAGGAGGAACGGCAGAGAGGATGACGGCAGAGATACTCACACCTGTATACACTTTTGAGATTATTTTGCTTTGATGTAGCTTGTTAACTTAGGTGAATTTTGTTCAGGTGGCTGGAAGTTTACTGTGTTGGGGTGGAGAGCCGATTACTGCTTGGTGGAAGAACAAAAGACTCGTAAAGTTCTCAACTACTGCTGGGCTTACCCTGCCCGTAATGCCCACAGCGCACAATCAGGTGTTTTCAGAGTCACCTGAACAGAACCTGTTATTTGGACTGAGGCCAGATGAAGGGCTTGTTGTTTTGTATTATTCAGCTCAGTGAATTCGCTATATTTTAAAGGAGCTTTTTCCTGCCTGTGGGGAAGAGAAAGCATTTCCTTATGAAGAACACGTCTTCATAACAGAATTCGTTGTAATGGAACGTTACCTGTAGAGTCTTTGTCTAAAAGACTATGTGATTATAAACTTGTCCCAGCAGAATGGTTCATAAGGTGGGGTCACTGCAGGGCCCTTTGCTGTCACAAAGAGGCAGTAAGCTTCTGGAGTCCCTGGGTGGTACAAGTGATTAACACACTCGGTTGCTAACTGAAAGTTTTGGCAGTTCGAGCCCATTCAGAGGCATGTTGGAAGAAAGGTCTGGTAATCTACTTCTGAAAAATCAGCCATTGAAAACTCTATGGATACCAGTTCTGGTTTAGTAAGCTTCCAGCTAAGGATGTTCTTGAATACAGCTTTAACTCTCAATTTTCTAATCTACAAAAGGAGGAGGTTTACCTGCTGGCCTGCCTGCTTCCTCCCTCCCTCCCTCCCCTCTATCAACATGTGTTTGTTGAACTCCTACCATATGTTGGGTGCTGCTGTAGGCTGCTGTAGGTTTTGAGATCAACAAAACTAGATTTATGCCATTGTCCTTACCCTCAGTGAATTTGGAGTTTTGCAGGGAAACTATAACCAAAAATCACTGTGTTGTAGTTTAGGTGCACATCACCACTTATTTAAACACTTTCAATGACCTCCTAACCAGTCTCCCTGGCTTCATTCCGATTTTCTGCCCTCCACCACGACCAGAAGGATCTTTCTGAAGCCTGTGCCCAATCTGGATGCAGCGCTTCAGCCCCATAACACGACAGGACTTTCCTGCCTTGTTTTCTTTACTTATGCTGTGTTCTTCTCATCCCCTATGTCTTGCAAACTCCCGCTTACCCATCAAGGCACAGCTCATTGCTTTCCCTGTACCCACATTTGGCAGAACGAATTGTTTCCTTCGACTGTGCGTGCCCTAACATTTTTAAACAACTCGGTTTTAGCATTTATCGTAATATGATAGTTTGCCTGTCTATCTCCCCTGAGAACCAGACCCACTGCCATTGAGTCTATTCTGACTCATAGCGACCCCATAGGAAAGAGTAGAACTGCCCCATAGGGTTTCCAAGGCTGTAATCTTTGCAGAAGCAGACTCCCACATCTTTCTCCCGCAGAGCGGCTGGTGGATTTGAGCTGCTGAGCTTTTAGTTAACAGACAAGCAGTTTAACCACTGTGTCATCAGAGCTCCTTTGGGAGAGGCACAGACTTTAATTACTTTTATTTGCTCAGTGCATGGTACTCAGCTGATGCTGAATCAATGACTGTGAAATGTAACTGATATATATATATATATATATATATATATTTACAACAACAATAACAACAAAAAGAGCAGCTACTGAGACTGCTTATGTACAACCAAACACCTTATAGGGTTTAGTTTCTTGATTTGAAGATTTAAGGTCTATCCCAGTTATTTGGCCTGATAATGTGTTCAGTGCTTCTGTTCTACCTCCTAGTTCCTTGGGTAGTGCCTGGTGTATTAAAAGCTTGCAAGTGGCCATCCAAGGTACAATAATTGGTCTCTTTTTGCCTAGAGAAACAGAGGAAGAAAGAGAGTCAGGAATAAAAGGAGGAAATGGAATGCATGGCTTATTGCCTCCAGCGAATTAACTTCCTCCTTTGTCATGATTCCAGAAGAACTGGATGGTGCCTGGCTACCATTACTAAATGTTTTGATCAAAGATTCTATAGAAGAATCTTGATCAAAAGGGGGGAAATGGGAAACAGAATTGAAAATTCTTATGGAACCCAGACTTTCTGGAACCACTGAAGTTAGATAAATCCTTAGAACTATTGCCCCGAGATAATCATCAAACTTTAAACCTTCAACCAAAAATATCCCCTGAAGTCTTCTTTAAACAAAACAATCCAAAAACCGAAACAAACCTGTTGCTGTAGAGTCGATTCTGACTCATAGCGACCCTACAGGACAGAGTAGAACTGCCCCGTAGGGTTTTCAGGGAGTGGCTGGTGGATTCCAACTGCCGACCTTTTGATTAGCAGCTGAATGCTTAACCACTGTGCAACTGGGGCTCCATAGTTCAGTTTAATTAGTACAGAATGTCTGCCTTGAGCATTGTGCTCTTTTAAAGAACTATCTATATGGAGCCAAATTGACAACAGATTGTACGGAGCAAAAGAGAAAGAAGGAAATCAAAGACTCAGAGAAGAAACTAATCTATAAGACTAATAGTCTACCCAAACCACGGCCTCATCTACCATGAGACTAGAAGAACTAGATGGTGCCCAGCTACCACTACCAACTGTTCTGATCAGGGCCACAATAGATGGATCCCGATAGAATGGAGAAAAATGTGGAACAGAACTCAAATTCTTAAAAATTCCAAACTTACTGGACTGGTTGAGACTAGAGGACTCTCCAAGACTATAGCCATGAGATACTCTTTAAACTTTGAACAGAAATTATCCTTTTAGGTCATATAATTGGCTCATAAAATAAAGACTACTACCTGTGAGTACTGCACTCCTTTAAAAAATCATCTATATGAGACAAAATGGTCAACAATTACTCTAAAGCAAAGATGAGAAGGTAAGGTGGCAGGAAAACTAAATTACTGGAAATGGAATAACCAGAATGAAATAAATGAGAATGTTGACACCCTGGGAAAAATGTAACCGATTTCACTGAACAATTTGTGTAGAAATTGTTAAATGGAAACCTAATTTGCTGTGTAAACTTTCACACAAAACACAAAAAAATATTATTTTTAAAAACTGACAACAGAAACTCAAAAAGTTGCATAGTAGCTTAGTAGGTAGTGAGTTTATGTTCATGGGGAGGAACAATTCAGAAAAAGAAGGTGATAATGGTTGCACAACTTGAAGAATGTAGTCAATGTTACTGAATTGTACATGTAAACATTGTCAAATTGGTGTACGTTCTGCTGTGTATATTTTCAACAACAAAAATAAGTAAATAATTTTTTTTTAAGTCATAGATGCAATATGTGAGAAGTATAATTAGAGAGGCACAATCTCTAGATTGCTGAAGAAAACCGCTAGATATAAATATAATGGTAAAAACTTTTCTGCTCTTTGCCTTCCCAAATCATAACCATGCATTAGGGGGGATCCCAGAGACCAGAGACACAGCGATTTTTTTCTAAAACATTCAGCTTAACAAATCTCATCATTTTTGCCATATGTGTGTCAGCGATTTTTCTTTTTTTAAAGACATAAACATTATAGTTAATGCACTCGCATCTCCCTTCCCCGTGAATCTGGTGTTTATCGTTCTAATGCCTGTTTTTAAACTTTTGCCGCATGTGCAAATATTTCTAAACAATGTTTAGGGCTGTTTTTCATGTTTTAAAGCTTATCTTAACTTCATATAGACTTACATTACATGTGTGGAATTACTTCTTGTTTTTCCCCTCAACATTCTGTCTTTGAGACATAATCATATTAATATTTGAAATTTATTCATGAGAACATGTTAATTCATTTTAACTGTTGAATAACATTCCATCAAATGAATAAAACCAGCCATTAAAAATCCTATGGAGAACAGTTCTACTCTGACAAGTGTGGACTCCATGAGTTGGAGTCTACTTGACGACAACTGGTTTTTTTACTGGTAAGACAACCCAACATTGGTGGCTCTGAGGGACTTCATAGGCAGGCAGCACTCTGAGCCCACCCTGTTCCACAGACGTAAGTGCAGGTACGTTAGATACGTTAGCCTCCTCCCATTTTAAAGCCTACTTCCCCCTGGAGAAACAGCAGATTTTAGGCAAAACCATTTCCCTGAATAGACTGAATGGAGACATACTTTGCCATGAGATCTGGTTTTGACTTTTCATTCCAGCCACCAGAGCACTCTGCTTTTAAATGTGCAGAAGTTTTGAAATCTGGTACCTGAATGCTTAGCAGTGGAAGGAGTTTATGTATCTTACACCTCTTTGTGTGGGACAGACATGGAAACAAATAATTACAGTATAACAAATATTACAATAGAGGTTTGTATAAGGCTCTGGGTCTTGTGCACAGTAGGTGCTTAACACATCCTGATGCAGATTACAGTTGCCTAACATTCCCTGAGTTATCTATCATGTGCCAGGCACTGGGCTAAATACTTAAAAGATATGACCGCAACACAGTGGTAGGTAGGTTATTATCATCTCCATTTTACAGATGAGGAAACAGGCTCAGGGAGTTACGATGACATAATCGGGATCACACAGCTAGTGGATCATAGAATTGTGATCTGAGCTTTATCTATCCATGACTGTGGAACCCAAGTCCAGCTCCATGTGACCACTGCTGTCAGTCATGGAAGGGAAAAGAGGAGACAGAAAGGGAATGAGAGGGAGAAAGAGGGGCGGGGAGAGACAGAGGAAGGAAGAGAGGAGAAGGAGGAAGTTGAGAGGGAGAAGAGAGAGGGGAGGAAGGGGGGGTGGGGGAGGCTGGTGGTGGTGGAGGCTCCAAGGCCTTTTCTCCCTTCCTGAAACTCCAGGCCAGCTCTTCTCCTCCCTTTCCCAGGTTCCACCTCCTGGGATTCTGCACGTCTAGAAGTCTCATTACTTCAGTTTTTGCTAGAGTGGTCTTATTTGTCCTTGGAGGAAGAGTAGAGGAAGACGGGGGTTAAACTTTTATAGCTTAGGCTCCTCTCTGAGGGAGGAGGCACAGTTCTTTGAGGCCTGGTGGGCACAGGGGAAAATTTTGAGGCCAGTTTCCAAGGTAGCCCTGCCCTGTATAATGGGGACAGAAAGGACACACCATCCCCATGACCTCTGTAGCTCGGGAGCAGGGTTTAGCTAAAGACCAAAGACAGCACTGGACAGATGAGCTGAAGAATATAATTTAGTTCAACATTATAAAAAATAATAAAAAATATTTTCCAGGCCATAAAAACCATTTATCTCTAGGAGTGGGACTCTGGAAATGTTCTTTTTTTCTGTGTTCACGTGTTCTTTTACATGCATGTATTAACATACATTGCATACATGTATTACAGTGGATATAATTTCCTTTATTCTGCTTAATTTGCAGGACACTGTTCAAGGATCGTCGCCACGTCTGGATGGATGGATAAGAAGGCATGTGTATGTACAGAGGGGTAGCTATGGGCATGGGGAGGCCACCGTAGGAAGAGGCCGGCACTCCTGTGAGCACAGATGCTCAGGTGAGCTCCCATTATGTAAGGTGCGTTGCTAGGGCATTACCTCAGCCAGGAAGGAACCACTCTGGATTTTAAATTTCACGTTCACCTTCCTCTTTCCTCCACCCCACTCCCTGGGCCACTTCCTCCTTTCCTGGCCTGGGGTAGGCAGTGATCACTATTCAGTCTCTGCCTTCTCTCCACTGAGCCCAGAGGGAGACGACAGTTCAGTGAGGAGTCAGAGATATACTGCTCAAGGAAAATAGAAACGCCTGTCTGTTAACCTTTGATACAATAATTCTGTGTAACTGTGGCAGATTTTATTTTGCAAAGATCGTCCCAACAATACCTCCCATCCTACATTCTTTTTTGAAATGTGACCATGCCACTTCCCCATCAAGAGATGGCATCTAATTTAGTTATCCCCTCGAATCTGAGAACCCTGGAACTGCTTTGACCAATAGAACAGAGGAAGTGATGTCATGCCAGTGCTGGCACAGCCCTTAACTGACCTGGCAGCTTCCTCTTTCTGCCTCTTAGAACCCAGTCACCATGTTGTGAGAAGCACATGCCACATGGAGAGGTCACGTGCAGGTGCTCTGGTCAATCTCTCCAGCTGAGCTCCCAGCCTACAGCTGGCATCAAGGGCCAACCATCTGAGTGTGCCATCTTGGACTCCCTAGACTAGGCAAACTTTCAGATAATTGTAGCCCAGACATCATCTGAGAGAAATCATATGAAGGACCCTAAGGGAGAATTGTCTGGCTGAGACTAGTCAATGCACAGAACCATAGGAGAAAATAATAAATTGTTTTATAATAAATGTTTTAAGCCACTAAGTTTTGAGACGGTTTGTAAGTCAGCAATAGATAGCTTAAACAGAAATAAACTGCCCCAAAACATATGCCTTAAACATGAATGAACCTTGAAAATATTATGCTGAGTGAAATAAGTCATTCACAAAGGAGCAAGTATTGTATGAATCCACTTATGTGAAATATCTAGGATAGGCAGGTTTATAGAGACCAAAGTTTATTAGCGATTACCAGGGGCAGGTGGGAGGAAGGGGAAAAGGAGGGCTTACAGCTTAGGGGGCACTGAGCTTCTGTTAAGGGTGATGGGAAAATTAGGAAATGGACCATGGTAATGGTTGAACAACATCGTAAACATAACTAGTGTCACTGAATTGTACACGTGAAGAATATTGATATGGCAAATGATTTGTTACATATTTACCACAATAAAAAAAAAGTAGGCCTTAAAGCAACAACCATTTATTATTTCTCATGAGTCTAGTTGCTCGTGCACCTTTGTTCTGCTGACAGGTTGGCTGGAGGCTGGCTGGTCTGGCGTGGCCTTGGGTGGGACAACTCCGCTCTGTACTATCTGGTTTCTCATTCCCCAGGAGGCTAACCTAGGTTTGTTCTCATGGCTGTATCAGGGGTTCAAGAGAGAGAGCAGAAGACACGCAGTCTCTTGAGACCTAGGCTTGGAACTGGCATGCTATCACTTCCACTAAATATTGTTCAAAGCAAATATCAAGACCAGCCCAGATTCAAAGTGTGGAAAAATCAACTCCATTTCTTCTTGGGAGGAGCTACAAAGTCATTGCAGAGAGTATAAATACTGGTGTCTGTGTGTGTGTGTGTGTGTGTGTGTATGTGTGTAGGGAATTGTGTCCAGTTTTGTAGTCTATCAAATATTTAACGAGGATATTAAGAAGTTTGCTGGAGGTTGTAAGATATAAAGCCCCTTGTCTTAGTCATCTAGTGCTGCTCCAACAGGAATACCATGAGTGGACGGCTTTAACAAAGAGAAGTTCATTCTCTCACAGTCCAGTAGGCTACAAGTGCGAATTCAGGGCATCAGCTCCAGGAGAAGGCTTTCTCTCTCTGTCGGCTCTGGAGGAAGGTCCTTGTGATGCATCAGTCTTCCCTTGGTCTGGGAGCATCTCAGCGCAGGAACTGCTTTCAGAACTGCTCCAGACGCTGCTTTCTTGGTCGTGTGAGGTTCCTATGTGTCTTTGCTGGCTTCTCTCTTTTATATCTCAGAAGAGATTGCATTAAGACACTATCTAATCTTGTCAACCTCATCAGTATAACCTCATCACAGTGATAGAATTTACAACACATAAGGAGATCACATATAATCTCATCGTAGTGATAGAGTTTACAACACATGAGGAAATCACATCAGATAACACAATCATACAATACTGGGAATCATGACCTAGCCAAGTTGCTACACACATTTTTTGGGGGACACAATTCAGTCCATGACACCCCTCCTCTGTTTTGACTGACATCTGTAGTTAAATCTCCCTTGATCAATATTACTTTTTAGTATTTGTCTTTCCAGCCTCTATATACAGGAAGGCAAAGGAAGAAAGAGCCTGTGAGTAGTTTTGCTTGGCCAGTCCACACTCGCAACGTGTTCTCATCCTGTGGTTTTCAGGCAGTGCTCTGTGAAGCCCTGGAGTTTTGTGGCAGTTTCTCAGTGGCTGCCAACAGGGAAGTGGGTGTGAATGAGCGCAAGGAACTCTGGGCCCCTACCTTAGCCAGGGTAGCTCTGCTCTCTCTTGTGATTTCCTTTAGGGAAATGTTCTGCAGCTTTGAAAAAAAAAAAGGAAAACAATTTGACATCCACTGAACTAGACCAGCCCTTCAATCTTATGGAAAAGGAAACAGTCTTAGCAAAGTTGAGTGTCTACTCCAAGTTACTCAGCCAATGATTGTCTTGGCTGGCATTAGAACACTGGTCTGCTGGCCCACCATTCAATCCAAGGCTAGTGACCCTACCTTACTCTCCCCTAACCTCACTGGGTTCAAGATGGTAGAGGGTTGCTATAGCCTGGTGGATAGGGGGAAAATTGGGACAATCAGAAGGGATATTCCTGACATGTCACTGCTTCTGTTGTCCTCTTCTCCAACAAGAAGGACCATTCATATTCCTTGAGCCCTGAGCCTCAGTGACCCCCATCCTTCTCTCTCTCTCACACACACACGGCCCTAACATGAAACCTACAAAGCTTGATCCCCAGAACTGCAGACAATAATCAAGGCATTATATTGGCAGGCTGGCTGGACTGGTTGGTCATCTCCGGGTGGAGCAGGGTACACTTGGGCAGCTGATTCCTAAAATGGAAGATGGAGCTCCATCTGGGAGCCAAGGCTCATTTCCCAGGAGAAGGTCTGGTCTGGCTTGGAGCCTGTGATCTCCTTGTTCTCCTCCCAGTGTGTTAACTCCATTTCTTTCCAGGTTGGTTTTTTAGGACATGACTATTTATAGCTCCTCCTAAGCCCTTTCTAGTCTGTTTCCTGCTCAAGTACTCCATTAGTCACCAGAAAGTGTCTCAGGCAATCTCTGTGTCCCTGCCTGATCCCAGCACCAGGGAACACAGGGATGCTGGTGGGATTCAGGGTGGATCCTGGTGGGGAGGCAGGAAACAGGAGGCAGAGGCTGGGCAGGGGGGCAGAAGCTGAGCAGGGGGGCAGAGGCTGGGCAGGGCGGCAGAAGGGAGCAGTTCTTGCCCACCATCCTCCGTGGCATGAAGCCCTGAGTCCTTATGGCTTCCTGGAGTTGACGTAACCCTTGGAGACACAGAACTTCTCTGGAGACACCTCCATTTGGCTGCATATTTTTGCCATTACTTGATGGCCTATTTGCATGCAGCTCCTTGCAGAGAATTTCCTCCCGCACCATATAAGGTGATTTCATTGCACCACAAATTGAGACTTCTATTTGCAGTCAGCGATAGAGCTCCTTCCTGACTCCCTCCTACTCAAGCTTACGTCCCTCCCTTCCACTGTAGACTGCCTGGGCTGCTCTCATCTCCCTCCAAGCTCTGCTCTCTTCAAACAGGCTTGGCCCCAGGAATTCATCAGCTTCATCAGAGGAGAGGGTTCCTGCTCTGAGCTGAGCTTTTATATCCACAGGCTGAGGCCAAGGAGAGGAGGAAGGGACTTCAGGAAAGAGGTGGAGTGAAGAGGAGAGCACCCCAGCCCTGTGCCCACACAGAGACACTCTCCATGCCTTTTCGTGTCCCTGTGCCTTTATTCATGCAGTGCCCTCACCTGAAATGCATGCCCTGGACCATGTTGAACTTAGGAAGGAATCTATTGCCTGGAATCCTCTGGCCACCTTGAGGGCCTTGTTCAACTCTCCACAAATGGCTAGAGAGGGAGCTGTGTGCAGGGTTTCTGAGCCTGAGCTTTCCGACCTTCCTTGCTGGTGACCGAGGAGGGACAGGTAAGGGAAATCCCAGGTGCTCTTTGCCTAGAAAGTCATCAGGGAGACTATGTAGAGAATCTAAAATCTTTCCAAACTGTAGCCTCACCACTCCCCAAACCCCAAACAAGGAGATTCCTGTGCCTTCAGCAAAGTCCCTGAAGCCTCAGAGATGACTCCATCTAGGCTCTCCTCGGCGGCAGAGGTCTTCTTAGTCCCAATCTTAGGGTGGCCCAACTCAGAGCAGCAGGGGCCTGTGTTGTTCCAGCTAGGCACTGAGCACCCGCTTCCTGCCAGGCTGCCTGCCAGGGCTGCAGAGGTGGAGAATGCTCAAAGCACTGCCTCACTTAGAGAGCTGGCATGCACACCAGTACCCCGAGAGGAAGAAGCAGTGGAAATCTGGGCACGAGACTCAATTGCCAGGCACCAGCACAGACCCAGGCCTCCTAGGCTGCTCCAGAGCTGTGGCACACACTGACAATCTGGCACAAGTATTTTTATTTCTGTTCGGTTTCCACCCTAGGAAATTCATTACAGACTGTCTTCCTGCAGAGCACACTCAATTACATCCTTGGGGATGTAAGAGCCCAGAAGACGTTAGAGATGGCTAAATCAGGCTTAGTCAGGGATGAGTTTGCTTCTGCTGGTGCTGAAGGCTTGGGGACTGATTTCCAGAGGATGGGTGACCCAGGAGCAGGGCTAGGACAGGAGGATCAAGTAGGACTTCCCCTCCTCTGAGACCATGATGGTAGATTCTGCATCAGAGAGCATCTGAGGATAAGACCCTCACCACAAGCTTCTTTTAAAATGAGGCCCTATCTGTCTTTTGTTTTTTTAAAATTTTGAAAGTTACCACACATACAGAAAAGTACACGGAATACTATACATTATAGTAAATAATTGTAAAGCAAATACCCATCTAATCACTACTCAGGACAAGAAATAGAACATTGCAGCTCTCCAGAAGGCCCCTGGGTGTCCCTATCTGATCATACTCCTCTCTATCTCCCCTAGACTTTTATGTTAGCCACTTCCTTTACTTTTAGTTCTACCACCAAGATTTGCATCTCTAAAGAAAATAGTTTAGTTTTGCCTATTTTGAGCTTTGTACTAATAGAATCATGTTATGGATTTTTGTGGGTGTTACTTCCCTTGCTCAATTATGTTTATGAGATTCATCCATGCCATTGTGTGTAGATGTAGTGCATTCATTTTCATGGCTGTATGGTATTCTACTGCAAAATATGCTATATTTATTTACCCATACTACTATTGATGAACATTTGGGTTGTTTCCAGGTGTAGGCTGTTATGAGCAATGCTGCAGTGAGCATTCTTGGTATGTATATCCTGGTGCGAATATGCACGTATTTCTTCAGGGTTCATCCGAAGGTAGAATTTCTGGGTCATAGGGTAAGCATGTCTTCACCTTTACTAGATAATGACAAATGGTTTTCCAAGTGGTCGTACTGCCCTCTTGCTCTTTCTGTTGGAAAGTTACAGCAGCTATAGTGGGGGAAGGGGACAAAAGGGTCAGAATTGCTGGTCCTACAGAGAATGCTTCAGGAGGAAGAACTTCTGTTGAGAAACCAATCTCATATGTGTCTCCATTCCATCCCTATCTCACTCCCTGGACCTGGCATCCCCTGTATCGTTGTACCAGCCTCTGCTACTGCAACTCCCTACAGCTGAGGCTCTGTTCACCCTGCTTCTCAGATAACTCTGGTGAAGGACATGGTGGGCAATTGTCATCTGATTGCTACTCCAAGGGTAGTGTGGGACCTCAGACATCAGACAGGAAGTCAGAAGAGATTTCACAGGGCAGGTGCTAGAGCCAGCCTATTGGCAAGATGGCATTGTCATGTCTGGAACCCGAGGCATGATGGTTCCTCATGGAAGCCTGGTACAAACAGGAGATATTAGGAGCCTCATTAGTCCCAGACACCATTTGCATCTCATGAAATGCATTTAGCGTGGCATATCACTTATGCATGTTTATATTGTTACAAAAATCCCAACGTGAATCATCTTAAGTAAAAGGAAGAATTTCTATTGGCTTGGAATGAAGTATATAATGTCATCAGACTCAGGTTCTTGTAATATCTTGTCTCTGCTTTATACCACTGTGGGCTTCCTCTCCAGGACTGGTCCCCTCCTAGGCTCATACCATCAAATCCAGTGAAAGAGACCAAGTTTATCTTTACCAAAAGTCCTAGAAAACCTTATTTCAGGTCTTGTTGGCTCTGACTGGATTACACCCATCTTCCTGAACCAACCATTGTGGCAGAGGGGAAGGGCAGAAGTCAAGGAGAGAAGACGGATAAGGTGCCAATCAGCACTTCCTCATGAGTTGGAAGTGGAGTCAGAGTTCTCCTATGGAACCATCACATGGTGGAGAATCAGGGAAGGATGCTTCCCTAAAGAATTCAGGATACCAGACTGGACAGGGAGAACTGGATATTGACATTAAACAATAGGTCTCCATTGCAAGAAGGATGCTGGAGAGTCAGCTGTTGCGAAGAAGAGGTAGGATGAAGCTCCAGAGAAAAGACAAAATTCTGAAACAGGAATGGAAACCAGCAGCCCAGGGCAGGCCGTGGCAGGATTTGTAACTGGGATGACACAGAGGGTGACCCATGTGCCAGGACATAGCGGGGTGCTCCCAGAGTGCTCCTAGTGCCAAGTGACTCACTCTCTTAACCTTCGGGGTTGGCAGACTCCACCTTATAAAAGATATGTTTGCATCCTCAGATTCCTGAAAAATATTAATCCAGTATTATTCCAGCATCTGAGAAGGGGACTCCCAGAGAGTAAAGGAGAGAAGAAAAAAAAGAAAGAATGTTCTTACTTGATATGAAAATCGCAAACGTATTTTCTATACCATAAATTGGGAAATGTGGTCTGATAGAAGATTGGACACCACTTCTAGGAAGATAAGGAAATTTAGATGCCAACATGATGTTGGAGTTTCTGGGATGTTGCTATGGTCTGTGAGACCAAAGGAACAGACTATATGAACTCAATATTTTCTTGGAAAATCCTAGGGGTATGGTAGCTGCATTGATTTTTAATAACATTTATTAGTTTTCTTTAATACAGAAAAAAAAGTAAAAGCAAAGTGGCCCCAAATCTCACTGATGAGATAATCTGTTTTCTATTTTTCAAAAATAGCACCAGCACATGTTATTTATACAGAAATGTACAAAATGAAAAAGCTCAGTCCTCTTCCTTAGCCCTCCTTCCCACAGGGACCCACTAGTCAAGGTTTCTTATGTATCGTTCCAGAAAAATCTCTCTTCAGCAGTCAGACTCAGAGCAAAGGAGAATTGAAGAAGTGCTCTGTTAGTTGTCCCACCTAAATGAGGGGGAACCCATAGCATTCCAGGCCCTCTGCACCTCCCCAAAAACCTGCCCTAGTTCCAGGTAAGACCTCCCTAATGGGCCCAGGCTTCACAGACCATCTCCCTACCCACCCCCACCATTCACCAGGGCTTTCCCTCATAGTGAAGCTCACAGGATGGGAATATTTACTGAATAAGAACTGACCTAAAGGAAAGAATTTACCCCACTGATTACATGTCTGGTGCTTTAAGACGTCTCCTCAATATTTTTTCCAACAGTGATTCATCCAGGGATCATCAAAGACAGCTTGATGGGGAAGACGTCATTGTTCCTTCCCAGGTTTTAATTAGGGTTATAGAACCTTGTGCTGGTTTGTGCTAAGAAGCCTCATTTCCCTCTTGCCACTTGCTCCAAGGCTGTATACTCCCTGAAGTTTATAATAGCATGAAATCTTTTCCCTTAAGCATCAAGTCCTGTCTCCATAGATATGACTTTGCATTGGCATTGGACCTGGAAGAAAAGTGTGAGGCTCTCGAAAATTCCCAGGTATTCATTCATCATATATTTACTGAGGATTTGCCATATACCGGGCACTGTACTAGACTTTTAGCAAATATGTATTAGGTCTAACAAAAGAGCTAAGGTTTCCTGAGGCAGAGAAAGGGAGAGAGGCAGCTCAGGCATGAGGAACAGCATGCTCAGAGGGACAAACATCTAAGGGTAACGTGAATGACTCATTAGATTCTAGAGAGAGTGAAGACCAGTGGCAAGAACTAAGATGAAAAGGTCAGTTGGGGCTTGAATCCCAAGTTCATCAATTTGGACTTTATTCTAAAGGCCAGTAAGAACCATAGAAGGTTTTGAGTAGGGGAGTTAAATGATTCAGGGAGATGGTACACTCAAATTAGGATAACTGAGGAGTGTTAAATGAAGCGATTATTTACACAGATTTGGGCAGAGTGTAGTAAAACTACAAGGTATAATGCTATACCTTGGAGCAAGTAACCTCAGGACTGTTACCACCTGTAAACATGAAGGGATGAGGGGAAGAAATAGTTGCTGAGTCATGTGAAGGCCACCCTGAGAGGAACTGTGACGTCTGGTTGAGGTAAGTCCACAGTGAGTGAACCAGGGAATAAACACCCCAACTTCACTCTCTTCCCCTCTGATTTCCTTCTGGTGCTCCCTATTGGCCAAACCCAATCACAAGCCTGGGAGCAAGGCAAGCCATTGTTGTGGCCCATACAGGTCAACCTCCTGGGACAAAGAGCAGGATTGAGGAGGGTGGAGAATAGATTTGGAGGGGCAAGCAGAAGATGTCCAGTACAAGAGTGGTATGATCAGATGAGCTGTTTAGCAAGACCATCTTGAGCAGAATGAAAATTGAATTAGAGGCAGAGGAAATGGGGACATAAAAAGAATATGAGCATCTGAACCTAGCATCAGTCATGCAGATGGGGAGGAAGAGAAATATTTGAGCAATATTAACAAGGTAAATAGTTATGACCTGTTGACAGGGAGGAAGGACAAGGGAGGAGTCTAGGATAACCTGGGTACGTGGATGGATGGTGACACCATTAACAAGGAAAGGCAGCAAGTCTAAGAGAAGATGCTGCTACTGGGTGGTGAGGGGTGGGGTGGGGTGGGAGGTTGAAGGACACTCTTTTCCAGGCAGCAAAGGCAACCATTTGTGGAAGGACAGATGGCCTCCTGTGTCCCTGCTCTGGACAGAATTACAATGGTTTCTGGTATCTTTCTCCTTCCATTTCTTTGCCCTTTTTCTCTACCACTTGTTGTTGTTTTTGTCGTTTGGTGCTGTCCAGTTGGTTCCAATCCACAGCAACTGAACGAAGTGCTTCCCGGTCCTGTGCCATGCTCACAATCATTGCTATGTTTGAGCCCATTCTTGTAGCCACTGTGTCAATCCATCTCACTGAGGGTCTTTCTTTTTTTCACTGACCCTCACTTTACCTAGCATGATGTTCTTCTCCAGGGACTGGTGCCCCCTGATAACAGTTATGTGAGACAAAGTCTCGCTACCTTCACTTCTAAGGAGTATTCTGGCTATACTTCTTCCCACACAGATTTGTTTGTTCTTCTGGCAGTCCATGATATAGTCAATATTCTTCGCCAACACCATAATTCAAAGACAACAGTTCTTCTTCGGTCTTCCTTATTCACTGTCTGTTCATATGCTTTCACATGCATACGAGGTGATTGAAAATGCCTTGGCTTGGGTCAGGCACACCTTAGTCCTCAAAGTGACATCTTTGCTTTCTAACACTTTAAAGTAGTCTTTCCACTTAGCAGACCTGAAACATCCACTTTGGCATGAACCTGACCTCTTCAAAGTGCCCAGGTTGCAAAATGATTTCTCTGTCTCAACTTCTCATCTCTTCCTACTAGTCTAAAACCAGTCATTAAAAGAAGAAAAAAAAATCACAATAAAAAGTGGGCTGACCACTAGCTCATATTTAAAAAGGATCTACTAGAATGAATCTTTATTTAACAGACTACGAGGGGGAGATTTTTAGTTTTAACTCTAGACCTTCCCAGGAACACTCCTAAGTCCCAACTCCACTTCTAAGTCCCTCACCTCCTCAAAACAAGACAGGCAAGTGACTTAGTGCCTGCTCTAAACAGCCAGCAACCCTTAATCTGGCATTATATATTACTCAGGATTTTCAACAACGGATGCAAATTTTAAGTGGAGTTCTAAGAATTGTGCAGAATGTTTTCGGATTGAATGTATGGGTGGGTTGGTGGATGGATGGATGTACAGATGGACAGATAGATATAGATAGCTACCGTCAAGTTAACTCCGACTCATGATAACCCTATGTACAACAGAATGAAATGTTGCCTGGTCCTGCATCATCCTCACAATTGCCAGCATGTTTGAGTCCATCCATCATTGTGGCTACTGTGCCAGACTTGTTGCCACTGAGTCAATTCCAACTCATGGTGACCTCATGTGTTACAGACTAGGACTGCTCCATAGCATTTGTTGACTGTCATCTTTACAAAAGCAGTTTTCTAGGCCTTTCTCCCTCAGAGCTGCTGTGTAGGTACGAACCACCAATCTTTGGGTTAGCAGCCTATTCACAAGCATATTCTAAAACAACAAAGTAACTTCAGTAAGCTTTGAGAGCAGGGTCTCCATGAATGCCCTCTCCCTCTCCCAATGAAATCCAATTGTTCTACCCACAAAGAGCTGCCTTAAAAAGGAGAGAGCTCCCCAAGGGCCCTACACCACAAAGGGGTAATGGGAGGTGAGAGAGGGAGGTGGTGTTGCTAGACAGCCAGCTGCTGTCCTGGGGTTGCTCTGGTGATGGTGGTGTGTGTGTAGGAGGGGGTGATCAGTGGTTAACTTGCTGAGTGTGTGTATAAGCAGGCTGTACTTTTTCGCCATGATACATTCCTTGAAGCCATGTCATAATGTGGGTTGTTATTATTTCCCAGAGGAACAGCATTTATTCCATTTGGGGGTTGCATTCCTGACTGAAGAAGCAGCTGCACATAAATCATAGCTGTGATCAACAATCTGTCATAAGCAGAAGGCACAAGTGCCTAAATATCCTCAATGAGCTCCAGGGCTAAAATTACACTCCAAACCCTACCATGAATCTATCACTTGACTCTATGTGAGGCCCCATATACCATGTTCATTCATTCATTCATTCTGTTTGAGTGCTGTAGGCATCATTGTGGTTCATTCCCAACACCTATTCCACCACAGATGATTAGTCTTCTAAACTAACCATGGTAATCCCATCCCTTTGGCCAATCCTAGCCAAGGAGTTATAAGGGAAGTCTGCTGGGCTGGATTCTGGGAAAGAGTTGTAAGAAAGAGACACAGGAGGAGACAATCCAACCTTTTCCACTACCCGTGCCTGGACATGCCTCTGGAATTGCTGCAGTCATGTAAGCCTAAAGGGCAAATCCCTCACTGAGGGAGCGGAGAGTAGATGGAAAGAACCTGGAGGCAGATGACCTTGTTGAATAGCCATTTCAGCCCAGCTGGAGCTTGCCCTGCCTCTGTGCTTTCTGTCATGTGAGATAATACATTTCCAGAAGTTGATGTAGAACTTCCTAAATGACATTTGTCTCCCATGTGTGGACTGACTGTCATGTGTGCTCCCTGCCACCTCCCTCTCATCAGGGGCAGATTACCCAGTGAGCAAGGTAAGCACGGGTTTTCTTGTGCTTACGTACTAATCTGGCACAAGTAAACCCATGCTTACCTTGCTCACTGGGTAATCCATCCCTGTTAGGGATTGTAAATTTGAAGAGGCTTTGATACTGTAGGAAGGTGCAATGGGGTTGGGAGAAAGACAGGTGCCAGGCATACCTAGAAGCAGAATCTTTGATGTGGTGAAAAAATGTGCACATATGATCTGGTGCTTACCTTGCTTCTTGCCGATTTGATAATCTGCCCCTGCATCTCATGCTAACTGAGCCTCCAGCCCCACCCAACCACTATCCTACATCTCAGTTACTGACTGTGATAGATCATTTGCAAATATGGCTGCAATGATTCCTCCTATCTCTGTACATTTCAGTATTTGATTTTGCTGCTCTTCCTATCATGGGGTGAGGTTTATTTCTCTATCCCTTGAACCCAGGGGGAATTGGCATATGAGACATAAGAGGAGGCTTAAGAAGCACTTGCACATTAGGGCTTGCTCTTTTGGCTGCAGTTGGAACTCTGAGACCATGATACAAATAGGACTGAGCTAGCCTGCTGGAAAGGCCACGTGGAAGAACCCAGGCACCCTAACGGAGAGCCAGCACTAACTACTAGACATGTGAGTAAAACCATCTCAGATCATCTAAGCTTAGCTGAGCTACCACATAGCTGCAGTCACATGAATAATCCCAGGTGAGACCACTGGCTGTTGTTTTAAGCCGCTAAGTTTTGAGGTGGTTTGTTATGCAGCAATAGCTAACTAATACAGTGACAGACAGTTTCCAATCCGGCACAACCCTCTCACGTACATCCACATGCTAGGCAATGTGCAAGGCACTGTGGATACAGTCATGAGCAAGAACAGACATGGTCTCTGCTCTCTCTCAAAAAAAAAAAAAATCAAACAAAAACTAGTTGCGATGGAATCAATTCCAACTGATGGCAACCCTGTATGTATCAGAGTAGAACTGTGCTCCGTAGGGTTTTCCATGGCTGTGACCTTTTGGAAGCAGACCACCCGGCCTTTCTTCTGAGGCACCTGTGGCTAGATTCAAACCACCAACCTTTTTGTTAGTGGCCAAGTGCTTAAACATTTGTACCACCCAGGAGCCTTTACTCTCTTAGGAGCACTTATATTACCACATGCCACACACTGTGCCAAGGGCTTTAGATGCATTAACCCAGATGAGAGTGTTAAATCATCACCACTATCTTCCTGATGAGAAACCAGATCTCAGAGAAAGCAATGAAATTGCCAGATGTGGCCGGTTATATTTTCCAAAGATGGCTGCAACAATACCTCCTGTTTAATATGCTCTACCAGAACCTTGCCACTCGCCCATCAGAAGCAGATTCTAATTCCCCTCCCTTGAGTCTGGATGGACTTTTGATTTTGCTGTAATTAATACAATGTGGCAGAAGCGAAGCTACATAACTTCCGAGGCCAAGTAACAAAAGAAGCTATAGTTTCTACCTTATTAGCTAGAGTACTTACCTTTGGAGCCCTGAGCTTCACGTAAGAAGTCTGACTACCTGAGGCCACTGTGCTGTAAGGAAGCCTAGGACACACGGAGAGGCCATGTGTGAATGTTCCAGCTGACAGCCAGTGTCGACCTCTTGATGATTCTAGCCCTCAGCTATTGACTTCCCATTCAAGGCCCAGATGTCATGAAACAGAGACAAGCCACCCGCACTGTGCCCTGCCCAACCCACAGGGTCAATGGACAAAATAAAATGGTTGGTTTACAGCCCTAAGTTTTGGAGTGGTGTGTCACACAGCAATAATAGCGGGACATATAACGTTACACAGCTAGATAACAGGAAGGGGAGTGGAGTCAGACTTTGAACCCAGTTCTAAGTATGACTCAGAGCCTGAGCTCTTAATCATGATGCATGATGCGCTTAACTGTGTTTCACAGGTTCTCTCCCCTGCACCTTGGTGAGCCTTTCACTCCCATGATCCCTCACTCAGCTTCCTCATCAGAAAAGAAACTTGGCTCTCCTGACACCACTGCTTCTTCATTAGAAACCACTCCATTCTTCATCTGCAGAGCTCAGAAAGGAACAGGCATGCTTCTTACTCTGCTGCTTCTAGGCCACCACCCTCCAGGGCCCCTCCTTTTGGGAAGATCAGCTATCTTCCCTTACCTTGGCTTCATGACAACTGTCTCCCATCCTCCCACCTTACTTGATTTCACTGTCCCACCTTACTTGATTTCAGTTCCTGCTTCACAGGTTTGCTTTGCTCCCCATTGAACTCCTTGTAGAAAATGCAGCTACTATGTGAATCTCCTGTGGATCAGGCACATGGTAGGGGTACAAGGTAGAACAAGTTCTATATTAGTTTCCTATTGCTGCTATAACAAATAGCCACAAACTTAGTGGCTTAAAACAACGCAAATTCATTATTTTATAGTTCTGGATGTCAGAAGTCCAAAATGGGTTTCACCAAGCTAAAATCAAGGTGTCAGCAGGGTTGTGTTCCTTTTGGAGGCTTTAGGGGAGAATACATTTCCTTGCCTTTTCCAGTTGTTGGAGACCGCCTGAATTCCTTGACTTGTGGCCCCTTCCTTCATCTTCAAATTCATCGGCATAGAATCTTTAAATTTCTTTCTCTCTCTCTGACATGCCTGCTTCCCTCTTTCCCTTATAACGACCCTTGTGATTACATTGGGTCCATCCAGATAACCCAGGATAATCCCCAGATCTGAAGATGCTTCACCACATCTGAAAAATCCCTTTTGCTGTGTAAGGTAACATTTCACAGGTTCTGGAGGTCAGAACATGGGCATCTCTGAGGGGCCATTGTTCTGCCTGCCACAAGCTCATTGATGGTGCTCACACTTGGGTGAGGTTGTATATTTATAGCAGAAACTGCCACTCCTCACCAATATTCATCTTCTCTTCTTCCTGGACATACATACACTTCTTTGCAGTCAGGTGTGGCCATGTGACTGTGTTCGGCCCATAGGGTGTGGGCAGCTGTGATGGGCACCACTTGCAGGCTTGGCCCATACAAACCCACGTATAGGCCTAGTCACAAAACACCCTCATATAGACTCCTCACTCTTCCCATCCATGAACTAGACCCAGAGGAAGGTGGAGCCACCGGACAGAAAAGGCCTACATCCTTGAATGACGGTGGAGCAGAGTCTCCCTGATAACCTGCATTGGATTTTGACATGAATGATATTGAATGTGAGGGTTGTTTGTTACAGTGGCTAGCCTACCCTGACCAATATAATATGCAACTGTGGAAGTGTACTTGAAGAATTTGTATACAGGCATTTCATAACTTTATATTGTATTCAATTTCATAAATAAATATAGCATTTACTTATAAAGTGGATCTATGGCATAGACTACGTGAACAATGGGGTTACTTGATAAATACAAAATTAGAAATCAAGGATTATGTTATTCAGCTGCAGTCGGCCCTCTGTATCTGATTTATTCCTATGTTTTGTATTATCTGGTTGGATAATACTGAGAAAGTACTGATTAACACAAATAAGTAGCCGCAAAGGCAACAAATCCATTTTAACCTGTTGTCGTCTCAGAAAACTCTCCAATAAACAGAGACCACCAAAAAGCTGTATTCTGAGCTTAACACAGAAGCTAGCTGACCAGGCAAAACAAGTGAACGCTTTGGAGAGTTTCTACCTGGATTTATTTATACAGTCTACTTTCAAAAGGATCACAGATAATTTACCCCAAAACTTGCAGGTTTAAATGAAACCAAAACTAGGCAAACAAGAACAACAAGATAAAAACCCAGCGGTCAAGCTACTGGAGTTAGGGATTTCATGGGCCTAGAAGCATGGGAGTGTGTGTGCGTGTGTGCGTGTGTGTGTGTATAATAGGGAGAAGGGTGGGCAGAGAGATCTTGTAGCCTTGGAAACGTATGACCTATTTTCCAAAATGGTCCTTCTAAGCAAATGACCCAAGGGCCCCTGGTCTGGATGACCATGTGTCTGGCTAGAGTAAGAGCTGAGGGTTTCTGCAATTGTATATCAACAAACAGAGCTCCTAGAACTAGTATATACACGGGCACTGAAAGGGAGGCTAGGGAGAACCTGGGGCCCCAGAGCAGTCACTACCAGGCAGCAGTAAGTATTTATAGCTGTGATGCATTATGGGAGATTGGATTTGGACCCCAGAGGGGCATTGGGTGGAGAATGAGGCCTGAGGGAACCCCCGATGCCTTGGTACCAGAAGAGGCAGAAGGTTCTGGAAGCTCTGCAACAAGTAGGGCAAGGCAACGATGAGAAGTGACCCCACTGCGGAACAGGACTTTGGGAGAAAACAGCTTCTCCTAGACTCGCCTGGGCAAGCCAACCCTGCTGAGTCTCTGGCATGCAGGAACAACCCCATTGGGGAGGAAGGACACTCACATTGACCAAGCACCTATTCCATGCCCTTTATGTATAGTATCTAGTTCAGTTGGAACAGCCCTGTGTGACAGGTACTTTTAATCCTCTTTGTAGAGATGAGGGAACTGAGTCTCAGCAAGATTAGGAAAGTAAGCCCCAAGAGTGCGCAGCCATTTGTAGCAGAACTGGGATTCAAGCCCAACGCTGCCTGGAGCCAGAGTCCACTAGCTCAGACAGACTTGCCTGCCAAGAGGGCTCCAACTGCACCCTTCAGGCTACCCACGCCACTACTGGGCCTGATCCCTCCCCTCTTGACGCTGCTCTGGTTGAAATAAATCAGTGAGGGAGGGATCGTGGCCCTCAGCACCACAATTAAAGCTAGAAATGTTACCACTGGGTGAAACCACCGACCTTGGCTGGGAAAGAGTGAAATGTCTGAGGGAGCTGCAAAGCCAGGGACACAGTGTATGCTGGTGGTGCTCACCTCAGGCCCCAGAGTGACAGGGGACAACGTGCTTCTCTCTTCATCAGCCTCTCAGGCCTCAGATTTCATAGGTCCAATGACACCGATCTTCTGGAACAGCACAGGGCCCTCAGAACATTCTGAACCATTCATTGTTTACACAAAAGTGGCTGCTAAGAGCTTCCCAGGGTCAATCACTGTGCAATGTTACAAGTGAGGAAACTTAGTCACCAAGAGGTTTACACCTAACCTGGGAATCAGGGACTGGCAATGGCTGAATAACTGGTGGGCCATTGTCCCAAGCATGTCCATTAGTGTCTGATGCACTGATGATGAGTTCTAATTTTGTAATAATAATAGGAGTAATAGAAAACATCTTCCAAATAAAATTCTGATTTCACATCTGTGTGGGCTCTGCCAGTTGTGGATAAGATGAGCAGTGAGTAGACGGGCAGTGCTCAGAGTTCTGGATGCCAGGGGACTGACAGGTGGTAGAAGAGGCTCTCATCCACACCCCAAAACCAGCGGCTCTCCTGCCCCAACAGATAACTACCCAGTCACCAGGCCACGTGCATGGAATGGGCTTCTCTCCCTTGGGACAGTGAATCCAGGACTTCATAAATCTAAAAACAACCAGCCTTTTTAAGTTTTTGTTTGCTTGCTGGTTTGTTCTATGACAGTGCATGATTATAATGCACCTTTTTCTTCCAAGTAACATTGACAGTTATCTGAAACCCAGCAGCCCAATCAGGGTTCCGCTGGTGATGAAACCATTTTGTTCTTTTCTTTAATAAAGTTCTTATTCAAATCCCTTTCTCCTCAATGCCCCATGATAAAATATGCCAAGCCATGATTATTTTCAGAATGATACAAACTGTACAGACTTTCAATGAGAAATGACTTGGGAGCATTTTAGTAGAACAGAAATTGATAGAAATGTGTACTCTTCTACAAAATTCTAGTGTAGGTACTTTCTTATTTTAAAAAATTTCTTGAAAATTAGATGGCATTCAAATATGATTGGGTTTTCTTAGGCATTTAGTTTCTATTGTTGAATGTTTTCTTTAAAAATTTGCAAAAAAAACCCCTATAAAAGGGTGGTGTTGCTTCTAGAAGGGGAAGTGGGAGAGAAGGGACCATCAAAGGCCTGACACACAGAGAGCCCAGAACACCTGTGAACTGAATAAGTGAATGGACCAAATGAGTATGTCCATATCAAGCAGTGGGTCTCGGTGATCCTTGCTCCTCCCTCTCCTCCCTGTCACCTGCAAAATAACATCCAGAAATCTTATGTGCTTCATTCAAATACCTGCATGTTTAAGCCTCAAGTTTATCTTGAGGGGTAGGCGACTCTGGAGCCCTGGTGGCACAGTGGTTAAGAGCTTGGCTGCTAACCAAAAGGTCGGCAGTTTGGATCCACCCGCCACTCCTTGGAAAACCCTTGAGGCAATTCTACCCTGTCCTCTAGGGTCACTATGAGAGAAAATCGACTAGAAAGCAATGGGTTTAGGGGACTCTGGGGCCCAGGTCATAGCAGAGGCTAACATATGCCAGATGCCCCAAGGTAGCCACCTGGCAACCTGCTGGTTTATCCAGCCCTTCTACATGATTCCCTGCTGGGATCCTCAGAGCACCCTTCCAAAGAGGCAGAGGAGGGGTCATTACTGTTGTACACTTAGGGTTCTGCATTTGGGACCAAAAGATGCGGGTGTGGGGAAGGCTGGAATAAACACTTGTTAGTGTGGTGAGGCTGCCCCTAAGCTCAGGGGATATTAGCAGGTACAGAATCCCAGCTAGCGTTTCCCAACCTTAATACACTCATTCCCCTACAATACTTGCACATTTGTTTTCTCTCCTCATAGACAAAAAAGTTGCATTGAACTTAAACTTGTAGTTTAAATTATGACACTAAGAATATTTTATATCCATTTTTTAACAAAACATCTCCTTCATGTTAGACTCTGGTAGCATCCTCTAGGGATCCAAGCCCCCCAGTCTCATGTACCCACCTTTCCCCAGATGAGAAGCATGACCCTTGAATGAGAGAGGGGGTGATCCCCTTCTCCTCTGTGGGGTGGGACCATACAACGCACTCAGCCTCCAGTTCCACACCTTTCACCCTCGCCCTAAGAAGTATGGGAAAGCAGGGCTGGGGTTAGTAGGGCCATTTGGCTCTCAAGATCCAGGGGTCCCTATTTTGGGCTGCTGTCCACTGGAAATTTTGGACCAAAGAGCAGAGTGAATCCTGGCTTAAAATGTCGATCCTCGGTTAAATCTACTGACTCTGACTTCTAGGTGAAAAATCTGAAAATGAGGAAATGCTCTAAATGTTTGGTGGGTGGGGGCTGGGTTCTAAATCTGCAAACTGCCAAGACCTTATTAAGGCTCTCGAAAGACTTAGCCTAACTTACTGAGGCACAGTGACCCACTAGACCCCCTCCTAATGAGGGTGACTAGGATGCCGATGACACACAAGAGACAGCCAAAACAAATGCGGACACTCATCTTGGAAGAGGTGGTCACTGGCTTTGAATCTCTGGAGGACTCTGATGGGAAAGAGGAGAAGGCTTGTTCAGAGTGGCCCTACAAGCAAGACTCTAAAGGAAGGCCACTTGGAGGTAGATGGCAGCACAATCTGAGAAAGAGCAGAGAGTCATGAGCTATCGGGACACAGAATGGGCTGTCCTGCAGGGTCATGATCTCCCTGTCACTGGAAGTACCCAAGTGTCCATTCAGTCATTCAATCATTCTGTTACATGCATGTGTGGGAGGCTGGCACTGCTTTGAGCGCCAGAGGTACAACAGTGACAAGGCAAGGTTCCTGCTGTCAGGGAGCTTACATTCTAATAAGAGGGACACCACCACCACCCCCACCTCCACCCACACACACACAAAGCCAAAAGAAAGTATATATGTGTATATATACATACATACATATATATACACATACATACCTATATATTCACATACACATATACATACACACACACATACATATGTATATATATTCCCAACTCAGCCAGAAAGTAGCCATGCTACTGCGTGGATGAACATTGTATGATCCCACTTATATGAATAGGCAAATGTATAGAGACCAAGTGTTAAAAAGTGGAAGACGTCACTTCAAGGACTAAGGTGCACCTGACCCAAGCCATGGTGTTTACAATCGCCTCATATGCATGTGAAAGCTGGACAATGAATAAGGAAGATGGAATAAGAATTGATGCCTTTGAATTATGGTGTTGGCAAAGAATATTGAATATACCATGGACTGCCAGAAGAACGAACAAATCTACCTCGGAAGAAGTACACCCAGAATGCTCCTTAGAAGCAAGAATGGAGAGACTTCGTCTCACATACTTTGGATGTGTTATCAGGAGGGACCAGTCCCTGGAGAAGGACATCATGCCTGGCAAAGTAGAGGGTCAGCGAAAAAGAGGAAGACCCTCTACAAGATGGATTGACACAGTGGCTGCAACAACGGGCTCAAGCACAACAACGATTGTGAGGACGGCTCAGGAGTGCACAGTGTTTCGTTCTGTTGTAAGTAGTGTCGCTATGAGTCAGAAATGACTCAACGGCACCTAACAACAACAACAACATAGAGACCAAAGTTTATCAGTGGTTTCCAGGGGAGCCCTGGTGGCACTGTGATTAAGAGTTCAGCCCCTAACCAAAAGGTCGGCAGTTCAAATCCTCTACCTACTCCTTGGAAATCCTATGGGGCAGTTCTACACTGTCCTATATGGATTGCTATGAGTTGGAATTGACTCGATGGCAATGGGTTTTTTTGTAATCTGGTAGAGATGGGATTACATAAAAAAATTAAATAGCCAGTAGGAGAGTGTGTACCTGGGTGTCTCCTTTGGATTGGGTGGTCAGGGTGAATATCAAGCAGTGGCAGAATGGCCTCTTGGCAAGGAAGGTGTTAAGGGAGATCAGGTGGGGAGGGGAGCGAGTGACTTTGAAATCCCTTCCATTCTGAGTACACGCCCTCACATAACACTACTTGCCTTGTCACTCAGTAATGACTGCTGATGGACCCTCCCCAGAGGTGGATGTGTTCACAGTTCTTACCTTGAACCAAGTTCCCTAGTGAGTAGGTGGACGGGGGGTCCACAGTCAGGTGGTGACCTCACCTTCCTCCCACCTGCAGCCCCTCACCTCTGCCTGCCACACAGGCTGGATTACATAACTGCTGGACCTGTATTTAGAGCCCAGAGCAGCATGGAGCTTGTAAATCTTCTCTTACATCGTGAAATGCCAGCAATTTCACAGCCAGGGATTCCTGTTTTCATAAAGTCCCCACAGCAGCAGATTTGCATCTAAAAGTGTCCTCTGGGCTGACAGATTGATTTCAGAGCTGCTCTGCAGCCAAACACCAGGGCAGGCAGCCTCTACCGCCTGCCTGGAATGTAGGTTCCTGTAGCCCCCAGAGGTGAGGCAGAGGTTGCAAGATCTGCTTGCTGGGGGCCCTGCCTCCAGAGGGACCTTCCCCAAGGAGCAGAGGGACAAAAAACAGCCGCCCCACCTTGTGAACGAAGGACCTTAAACACATTTGTGTTCTAGACTACTAGAGGGAAAAATGTGTTTCTAAATAATATGTACTGTTGTAATCCATTTGAGGAAATATCCATTTACTTTTATTTACCAGTGGCTCTCAACCCTGGGGAGCCCTGGTGGCATAGTGGTTAATAGCATGGCTGTTAACCAAAAGGTTAACAGTTCGAATCCACCAGTTGCTCCTTGGAAACCCTATGGGACATTTCCACTCTGTCCTATAGGGTTGCTGTGAGTTGGAGTCGACTCATTGGCAACAGGTTTTGCAACAGGTTCTCAACCGAGGCTCCCAACAGAATGACCTGTGGAGTTTTTGTGACCTTATGTTCAGTGCCCTGGTGCCGCAGTGGATAAAGCGATCAACTGCTAACCAGAAGGTTGGTGGTTCAAAACCACCAGCAGCTCCACGGGTGAAAGATGTAGTAGTCTGCTTCCTTAGAGATTTACAGCCTTGGAAACTCTATAGGTCACATCAACTCAACAGCAGTGGGTTTCAGTGGTTTATGTTAGCTAAGTCACCAAAGAGGATGATCCAAAATAATAATAATATTAATAACAATAAGTTAGACTTTATCAAAATGAAAAACTTGTGCCTTTCAAAGACACCTTGAAGAATATGAAGACAAGCCACAGACTGGGAGAAAAAAATTGCAGCTCATGGATCGATAAAGGACTTGTTTCCAGAATATACAAAAAACTCTTAGAACTCAATAAGAAGATCAACAACCCAATGAAGAAATGGGCAAAAGATCTGAGCAGACTTTTCTCTAAAGAAAGGAGACAAATGGCCAGTAAGCACCTGAGGACGGTTAGTTATCAGGGAAATGCAAATTAAAAGCACAAAGAGATGCCACTACACACCTATTAGAAAGACTATGATGAAAAAGACACATGTTGGTGAGGATGGGAAGAAAATGGAATACCCGTGTGCTGCTGATGGGAATGCAAGATGGCGTAGCCACTTTGGAAACCAGCTTAGTAGGTTCTTAAAAGGTTAAACATAAACTTAACATATAACCCACTCCTAGGCATCTATCTACCCAAGATAAAGAAAATATATGTCCAAGCTAAGACTTGTATGTAAATACTTACAGCAGCTTTATTCTTAATAGGAAATAACTGGAAACAATCCAAATTTCCATCAACAGGTGAATGGATAAACAAAATGTAGTGCATCCATTAATACTGAGTAATACTACTCACCAATAAGAAGGAAAAAGTACTGATATACGCTACAACATGATTGAACCTTAAAAACATGCTAAGTGACAAGAGAGAATGACGAAAACCAAAGACACAGGGAAAGATTTGTCCAAAGGACTAATGGACCGCGAGTACCACAGCCTCCACCAGACTGAGTCCAGCACAACTAGATGGTGCCTGGCTACAACCACTGACTGCTCTGACAGGGATCACAACAGAGGGTCCTGGACAGAGCTGGAGAAAAACGTGGAACAAAATTCTAACTCACACACGCCCAAAAAAAAGACCAGACTTACTGGTCTAACAGAGATTGGAGAAACCCCGAGAGTATGGCCCCTGGACTACGTTTTAACTCAGTACTGAAGTCACTCCTGAGGTTCACCCTTCATCAAAAGATTAGACAGGCCCATAAAACAAAACAAGACTAAACGGGCACACCAGCCCAGGGACAAGGACAAGAAGGCAGGAGGGGACAGGAAAGCTGGTAACGGGAATCCCAAGGTCAAGAAGGGGAGAGTGTTGACATGTTGTGGGGGTGGCAACCAATGGCACAAAACAATACATGTATTAATTGCTTAATGAGAAACTAATTTGCTCTGTAAACCCTCATCTAAAGCACAATTTAAAAAAAACTGCATAGTAAAGGATGGTTTTACTTATATGCAGATTTTGTTTAAAACCATAAAAGCTATTTCATTGCAATTATAACTATGTTGGACTAAAATGCAGGATCTAATATTAGTTTTCTAATTATTAGTTTCCTTGAATAAAAAGCCTTCAGAAAAGGAAAAAAAGAAAAAAAACATATGCTAAGTAGTGAAAGAAGCCACACATAAGAGATGCATGATTCCATTTAAATGAAATGTCCAGAATAGGCAAATCTACAGAGACAGAAAGTAGCTCAGTGGTTGCCTGGGGCTGGGGTGGGAGTGGGATTTGACTGCAAAGAGGCATAGGGAACATTTTGGGGTGATTAAAACATTTAAAACTGCATCGTGGGGACGGTTGTGCAAGTACATAAATTTAGTTAAAATCATTGAATTGTACATGCATAATGGTTGAATTTTATGCTGTGTACATTATAACTCAATAATGCTGTAAAAAAAAGTTGTGTTCATAACCTTGGACCCAGTAATTTTTTTTCTTTCTTTTTTTTTTCATTGTTGTAATTAAATGGAGTTTACTTTTCAAGTTAGTCTCCCATACAAAATTATTTTTTTTACATACACTGTTATGAGACCCCAACCATTCACCCCATTCTGCGACAGCGTACTCCTCCCCTCCACCCCTGATTCCCCATGAACTTTCAACCAGCTCCTAACTCTCTCTGCCTTTCCATCTCACCTCTGGACAGAAGCTGCCCCTTTGGTCTCTTGTATCTACTTGACTAAGAGGCACATTCTTCGCAAGTATCACTTTATGTCCCACAGTCCAGTCCAATCCCTGTCTGAAGAGTTGGCCTCAGAAACTGTTTTAGTTCTGGGGTGACAGAGAGTCCAGGGGCCATGCTCTCCGGGGTTCCTCCCGTCTCAGTCAGACCATTAAGTCTGGTCTTCTTACTAGAATTTGAGTTCTGCATCCCATCGTTCTACTGTTCCATCAGGGACCCTCTGTTGTGTTCCCTGTCAGGACGTTCATTGGTGGGAGCCGGGCACCATCTAGTTCTTCTGGTCTCAGGCTGATGAAGTCTCTGGTTTATGTGGCCCGTTCTGTCTCTTGGGCTAATACTTTCCTTGTGTCTTTGGTGTTCTTCTTTCTCCTTTACTCCAAGTGGTTAGGACCAATTGATACATCTTAGATGGCCGCTTGCAAGCTTTTAAGACCCCAGACACCACTCACCAAAGTAGGATGCAGAACATTTTCTTAATAAGCTTTGTTATGCCAATTGACATAGATGTCCCCTGAAAGCATGGTCCCCAGACCCCCCATCCCTGCTACTCTGTCTCTCGAAGTATTTGATAGTACTGAGGAAATTTTGGACCCAGTAATTTTATGCTAAGGGCATCATCAGAAATTTGCAAAGACTTATGACAACTATGTCATAGTAGTATTTCAAGAGTTAATGAAAAATTGGAAATAACTTGAATGCCCAATAATAAAAAATGATTATGAAGAGATGATCCATTTGATAGAAATAGTTTCCAACCATTATAAATGGTATTTACAAAGAATTTTTAATGACCCAGGGAAATGCTTATGACAGAGTACAAAATTGTTCCTATGGCCAGATTTCTCCAACAGTAAAAAGAATACATATGTAGATGTTCTTTTTTAAACACTGTTGAATTTGTACTGTAAATGTATGTGTATATATATATATATATATAGTATAACCAGGTCCATATATGAATATAGAATTTGCTTTCCATTTAGACATTTATAAATAGGAAACTCTGCTGGTGGCTAAACTAGTTTCTGTTTTCCTCTTTATCCTTCATTATCTTTTCTGATTTTTTTTTCCAAAAAGCATGTGTTAGTTTTAAAATCAGAATATATATATATATATATTGCTCCTTCTGGACAGAAGAGAAGCTGTAATTTCTTGAGTAATGAAATGATGTAGAGGGCCTATCAGCAGCTGCTAATGGTGTAACAAATGGCAGTGAGCACATCTGGAAACAGCTGTCCAAGTCCCATGCATGCCAGCTTGGACTCATCAGACTATCAGAGACACAGGAACAGGGCAGGGCTTGGATGCGAATGTACTTCCCTCCTCATTAGCCAAGAGAAAGAAGGGGATCTTGACATGAAGAGGCCTCCAAAGCTGGCTGTGTCACTGCAGGGTGACAGGCAGCAAAGAGAGCACCAACCTTGGAAACAGATGCCTGAGACCTCCGGGAAACTGCTGGAAACCCAGGACTACAGGGTGTAGCTGTAGTGTCGTGGAAAAGCCTAAGCTTGGGGGATAGAGAGACCTACATTCAAGTTCTGACTCTGATGTTAAAGCCACACAGAATTCCTCACAGAATCTCAGTTTTCCCATCTGTAAAATGGAGACAATTAGATCACGTATCAGCATTTCCAAAATAGTATTCTGCATCACTGGGTAACAGGGTTCAAGGAAAAAAAAGGTACTGGGGTAAAATAAATTTGGGGAAAAACTGCATATTATAGCCTTCCCTTTGAGTTTCACAGTGCATGATAGGATATTAAAGACACTGAGCAGTCCTGCAGCAAAGAATCTCAGGTCATTTTGTTTAGTGTGACGTTTTCCAAACTTCAGCATAGAACCCATTAACATCTGAAGAAACTACCATTTCTCAGGACATGATTCAGGAGTCCCTGATCTGCATTATAGGAGAGTTGGGGGATGAAATCAGTGACTTCTGTGAATATAACTAACACAGTGACAGACCCACTGTAGGTGCTCCATCAATCACCTCCCAGTGGCCAAGGGTCTAAGGTCCATACTTGGGGCCATAACCTGACTGGTACCCTCTCTCCCAGTGGCTTCTGCCATACAGCGCCAGCGTTGGCTGCAGGAAGAAGGAAGGGGCACAAGCACACAAGGCTGAGCAGGGGAATAACAGCCCCATGCTCAAGTCCCAGAAACATCACTGCCGGGAGATAAAAGGCTCCTTTTTGAGGGGGGTTGGGAACTCTGCTAAGCTCTCAGGAGGAAAATTCAGGGCAAGAAATGAAGGCCCTGGGATCCCAGAACAAGAAGCCAATGGAAGAGGCAGACTGCTTGGAGGCAGGATATTGGCAAGGGCACAGAAGTCTTTGGGCTGCTTTCATCCTCAGCAGATGGCTCTGCACAGTGTCCTCTGGGATCAAAACTCAGGAAGCTCTGGATTCAAGTGTCCCTGCCAAAGAAGAGCAGCAGTCCAGGCAGTTCACCAGATCATGAGCTCTGTGAAGACAGGGACCTTGTCCGGCTTGTTCATTCCAGTATTCCCAATGACTAGAGCAGTACTAGCATGTGGTGTATGCTCAATAGAATCTGCACAAAGAATGAACCGGTTAATAAACCAGAGGAAAGTGGATTCGTTTTGTCTCATGAAAACTTTTTTCCCGAAATAAAAGTGGCGTTTGTCAGTTTTATGAAATATCCAAAAAACAGACACACCAAAAGATGAGAAAAGTGCCAGAATCCCACCTTTCACAGTTAAACCATGTTAACGTTTTTGTATATGCTTATCCAGTATTTATATATTCATGTTTTTCAGATAATACCATACTGAAACACACAATTTTACAACCTGATTTTCACACTTAATATTTTATGCATATCTTTCTGAATCATTACTTATTATCCTACTGTATCAAGTTTTGGGTTGCACCGCTGAAGAACCTTTTGAAATACTAACCAAGGTTCCCCTTCTCTTCTGAATTTCCTCTTTTTCTAGGGCTCTTCACTCACTCAGACAGCAGCTGGGCCGAGCTGCTTCCATTGCCTCAAGAAAGCAATGATGTAAGAGAAGCACAGATGACTTTCAACCTTTGGGGTGGCAGAAAATCTGTTCTTTCTGTCTTAGTTATCTAGTGCTGCTCAACAGAAATACCACAAGTGGGCGGCTTTAACAAACAGAAATTTATTCTCTTACAGTTTAGGAGACTAGAAGTCCAAATTCAGGGTGCCAGTTCCAGGGGAAGTCTTTCTCTCTCTGTTGGCTCTGGGGGAAGGTCCTCGTCATCAATCTCACCTGGTCTAGGAGCTTCTCAGTGCAGGGACCCTGAGGTCCAAAGTATGTGCTCCCCTCCTGGCTCTTCTTGATTGGTGGTAATGAGGTCCTTCTCCTTTCTGCTCAATTCTCTCTTTTAAATCTCAAAAGAGATAGACTCAAGATATAACCTAATCCTGTAGATTGTGTCCTGCCTCATTAACATAACTGCTTCTAACCCTGACTCATGATGTCATCTCACAACTCATCTGGTCTTCGGTCATTTGTGTTCAATGCATCAAATCTATTGAGATGGTCTCCAAAATCAGGTGGCATGTACTCAAGGTCATATTTCGATTATCATGACTTGTTTTAATTTTCTTTAGCTTCAACTTAAATTTACACATGAGCAATTGATGGTCCGTTCCACAGTTAGCTCCTGGCCTTGTTCTGACTGATGATATTGTGCTTTTCCATTGTCTCTTTCCACAGATGTAGCTGATTTGATCCTGTGTTTTACATCCAGTGAGGTCCACGTATATAGTCAAAGACACATTAACAACCTGCGATATGCTGATGACACAACCTTGCTTGCTGAAAGTGAAGAGGACTTGAAGCACTTACTGATGAAGATCAAAGACTACAGCCTTCAGTATGGATTACACCTCAACATAAGAAAACAAAAATCCTCACAAGTGGACTAATAAGCAACATGATAAATGGAGAAAATATTGAAATTGTTAAAGATTTCATTTTACTTGGCTCTACAATCAATGCCAACGGAAGAAGCAGTCAAGAAATGACATGATGTATTGCATTGGGCAAATCTGCTGCAAAAGATGTCACTTTGAGGACTAAGGTGCACCTGACCTAAGCCATGATATTTTCAACCACCTCATATGCATGTGAAAGCTGGGCAATTAATAAGGAATACAGAATAAAAACTGATGTCTTTGAATTATGGTGTTGGAGAAGAATATTGAATATACCATGGACTTCCAGAAGAATGAATGAGTCTGTCTTAGAACCAGTACAGCCAGAGTGCTCCTTGGAAGCAAGGATGGCGAGATTTCATCTCACATACTTTGGACGTACTATCAGGAGGGACAGTCCCTAGAGAAGGACATCATGCTTGGTAAGGGAGAGGGTCAGCAAAAAAGAGGAAGACCCTTGACGAGATGTACTGACACAGGGGCTGCAACAACGAGTTTAAACATAGCAACGATTGTGAGGATGGTGCTGGATTGGGCAGTGTTACATTGTGTTGTACATAGGGTCGCCATGAGTCGGAACTGACTCGATGGCATATAACAACAACAACGATCCTGCCTCATTAACATCATAGAGGTAATTATATCAAACGACAAAGTGGAAGACAACCACACAACACTGGGAATCACGGCCTAGCCAAGTTGACATACTTTTTGGGGAGACACAATTAAATCCATAACACTTTCTCAGAGGGTATGAAAGATTAAAGATGGCTGAAAATTTTTGCCACTGGTCCCATTAAGAGGTAGGGTCTATGTCCCCTCATGTTTAGCCTGAGTGGGTTCTGGGATTGATTAACCAGTAGAGTAAGGTGGAAGTGAGGCTGTACTTGTTACTAGGCCCAAGACTTAAGAGACTGGTGGCTTTTGCTTCCTGCTCCCAGAGCCTGGATCCAGAGCCTCTGTGTAAGAAGCCTAACTACCTAGAGGCCACCATGCTGTGAGAATTCTAAATTGCATGGCAAGACCTTGAAGGTTGAGACTTCATGTGAAGAGAGAGCAAGGCCAAGGAATACCGAGGCACCAGACATGTTACTGAAGACGCCATATTGAAGTGGATTCTTCAGCCTCCCAACAAAATCTTTCCAAATCCCTGAACCACAATTAAACAAATGAACAAACAAACAAAAAACAGTTGCTGTTGTATCAACTCCTACTCATAGTGACCTTGTGTGTGTCACAGTAGAACTGTGTTCCACAGGGTTTTCAGTGGCTGATTTTTTGGAAGTAGATCACCAGGCCTTTCTTCCCAGGCACCTCTGGGTAGACTCAAACCTCCACCACCCACAGACTTCCCTGGGATTTGGCCTCAGAGGTTTCTCTGGTCACTAGTGCCTGCTCTGCCTGCATGTGCAGAACACACAGGAAGTGCTTGGGAAACCAGTGCCCCACCCCCCCAAGGAACAGCCCACAACCAGTGATTGCTGGGAGTAGGTAGCTAAATACCCCAGCTCTCTTGCCCCTCAGTTGAGGTGTTCTACGCTACTTCCCAGAGTCCCCAGTGGAATTAAGGTCTTGTCACCCACAGCTGTAACTGCCTTGACAAATTGCCCTCTATTAGCTTTCTTTCCTTCCCTTTCTCCTTTCCCTACTCCCTCAGCATTTCCTGGGATCACTTCCTAAATAAACTGCTACATTGGAATTTTTGTCTCAGGTGTTACTTTCTGGAATACCCAAAATAAGACAAGTATTACTGAAGAGTGTGTCTAAAATGTTAGGCACAATTAGTAATTTCATAAGTGTTTTAAATTTTTAGGGAAAAGAAACACCTCTCATAACTTTAAAAGCTATTGGTGATTTTAAAAAAGAAACTCTTGTCCACTTTCAAACTTTTGGGCAGATTTCTAGGAATACTCATTGTGTCTGAAAAACATAAGTTTGCTTACAATTCAGTCACTTGTTATTCTACTGATGGATATTTGACTTACGTTTAACTGTTGCTAGCACAAACAATGCAGCAGCAAACATCTTTCCAGCAAAACCTCTGCACACATCCTTGATTTTCTCTTAGGTACAAATTCCCTCAAGTGGAATCTTTGTGTCAAAGGAGGTGTATCCCCATTGCTAGATTGCTCTGTCCAGGAAGGCTGGTTAAGTTTATACTCCACATCTTTACTAGCCCTGGTTTCAGAGTTATCTCAACTCAATTCTTCACTTGCTTGTGGCCGTAGAGACACTGCCTTTGCCCCTGGCTTAGGACCCAGAGAGGCAGGAAGGCTGCAAGCTGCAGGTGATTAGCTAGTTCAGAGTGGACCTCAGGCAATGGCATAGGTCTGGGTCCAGCCCTAGGTTAAAGAGGGTGGCAAGAAATGAATAGGTGCACAGGTCAAGGTCAAGTCTGGCTCTGGAAGTAGGGCTGTAGCTACTAGAGAACTGAAACTTCACCAAGGAAAACCGAGGGCCAGGCTTCAACACACAGATGGTGGCTGCAAAGGCTGTGTCTCAGTGAGTCAGGGCAGGGCCTGGCTAGCCAGTACTGCACCTTCGTGTAAATTAGGAGAAGATGTCACTTCCTCAGGTTACAAGGAAAGGTCAAGTTAGTATATTACTGTGTAGCCTAAACATCTCTGCCCGGTGGACAGCAGCCTTGGTTCTTTGGACACACACCAAGGGGCACGCTTGTGGTCAGTGGCACACACACTCTGCCTCCACTGGCCCTCCAGATTCAGTGTCACAGATGCCTGGAAATCAGGCCCTAAAGGGCATCAGGAGGCAAGGCCTCAAAGGACAGCTGGGGTGCAGCAGGACAGGGTATACAGAGTGTGCCAGAGAGTTCCTGCACAGCCCTGAGTGCCATTGTGGATTTAGGCCAAAGGGAGCTCTCCCCTGCTACTTGCCTGGTATCATGGATTGAATTGGGGCCACCACCACCTGCCCCCCCCCCCAATTACGTTGAAGTCCTAACCCCTAGTACCTGTAAATATGACTTTGATTGGAAATGGAGTCTTTGAAGATGTTATCAGTTAGCATATGAGGTCATACCGGAGTAGGATGGGTCCTAATCCAACCTGAATGATGGCCTGTAAAAGGGGAGAAGAGACCTGGAGATCAGAGAGAAGGAAGTCTGCCACGGGAGTTTTGCTGCAACCACAAGCGAAGGAAACCTGGGCCTACTAGAAGCTGAGAAAGAAAAGAAAGGATCTTACCCTAGAGCCTCTGGAGAGAACATGGCCCTGCTGTTGCCCTGAATTTGGACTACCAGCCTCCAGATCTGTGAGACAATACATTTCTGTTCTTATAAGCCACCTTGTTTTTGGTATTTTGTAGTGGCAACCGAAGGAAACTAATACACCTGGAGAGCCAGAATCTCTTTGCCAGCTGGTGTGCTCTCGTGTAAACCGGTGTGTGTCTACAGGGTGAATGATACCCTTTGGATCTAGAGCCCTTGAGCAGTGCAAACCTGAACTCCTGAGTGGGGGTCCCAAGGCACTGTCCACAAATTGCAAACTCCACCTGCTGGTGGGCTGCAGTTCCTCAGACCTCCCGACCTTGGTCAGGATAAGCTCAGGGATGGGGCAGAGTCTTCAGTGACTTCAGCAGGGAGGGTCTGAACTGTCTCCTAAGGTAGCTCGCTGGGCTCAGACCTGCCAATTAAAGGCCTTGAAGATGAAAGAGGAAGACTTCAGTAAGCAGCCTAAGCAGCCGGGCAAGATGAAAGCCAAGCGCCAAGTGGTGTTTTATGGCCTCCTAATGGGAGGATCCTTGGTCTCCTTACTATGTTCAATCAAGTGCTTGTAATTACAGGAACCTAGGAGACTCTCAAAGAGGTGCCGCCTGCCCTTGGCTTTCACTCTCCAGCTAGCTTTGATAAATCACAACTTCTCATTGCCCCACCTGCAAACATCTGGGGAATATGCTAATTGCCCCTGACTTCCAGCAGCCAGTCCCACCTACTCCTGGACCAGACACTGAGTACCTCCTCCCCCCAACCCCCCAGGATCCCGTGAACTTTAGCTGTGTGAGTCAGACCAGAGCCAGGAAGCATCAGGACAGAGCCGCCCCTGCCCTTAAGCCCTGTGGGAATGGAGGGGTACAAGGGTAAGGGTGTCCCTGGTTGAGGGAGGCAGCAAACTTACAAGCTCCGGTCAGCCAGTCCTGACCCCTGCTCCCTGTTGCAACATCTGTGCTCATCAGCCTCAGTTCCACCATCCCAGGGGAAGGAGAAAGAATGCACCATCCCCCACACCGTGTATCTTATTTATTTCCTTACTATCTATATTCCCCTATAAGAATGTAAGCTCCCAAAGATACAACTACTGGTCCCTACACATTGGAGCAAAAGAGAAAGAAGGAAAACAAAAACTCCAAAGAAACTAGTCTACAGGACTTACAGTCTGTACACAAACTTCTGGTCTACCCTGAGACCAGAAGAACTAGATGGTACCCCGCTACCACTACTGACCATTCTGATCAGGAACACAATAGATGGATCCTGACAGAATGGGAGAAACATGCGGAACAGAACTCAAATTATTAAAAAGTCCAGATTTACTGGACTGGTTGAGATTTAGAGGATTCCCCAAGACTATTACCTTGAGATACTCTTTAATCCTGGAACCAAAACTATTCCATGAGATCATCTTTTAGTTGAATAACATACTGGTTCATAAAATAAACAATGTCATCCATGAGTAGTGTGCTCCTTTAAAAAATCATCTATATGAAACCAAATGGTCAACATTTACTCAAAAGCAAAGATGAGAAGGCAAGGGGGCAGGAAAGCTAGATTACTGGAAACGGAACCAGAAGGGAAATAATGAGAAAGTTGACACACTGTGAAAAATGTAACCAATGTCACTGAACAAATTGTGTAGCCATTGTTAAATAGGTACCTAATTTGCTATGTAAATTTTCACTGAAAACATAACAATAGATTTTAATTAAAAATAAAATGGAATGTAAGCTCCCTGAGAAAAGGGCCTGTATTCTTTTCCTATTGCTGCTTCTGTCACAAATGACCATAAATTTAGTGGCATAGAACAACACATATGTATTATCCTACAGTTCTGTAGGTCAGAAGTCGGACACAGGACTCCATGAGGTAAAATCAGGTTGTGGACAGGGCTGTGCTCCTTCTGGAGGGTCATAGGGGAGAATCAGTCTCTTTGCCTTTTGCAGGTTGTAGAGGTCACCTGCCTTCTTTGACTCACTTCTCATTCTACTTCCAAAGTCAGCAATCACATTCTCAGACCTCTGCTTCCGCCATCCTTCTCTGACTCTCCTTCCTCCCTCTTCCACTTATAAGGACTCTTGTGATTACATTGGGCCCACCTGGATAATCCAGGCTACTCTCTCTTCAGGTGAGCTGATTAGCGACCTTAATTCCTCCCTTACCATGTAATATAACATATTCACAAGTGTCAGCTAGGACGCGGACATCTTCGGGGAGCCACACAGGGTTTATTGTTTCCTGTTCACTGCAGTATCCCCAGAATCTGGAATAGTGCTTGCCACATAGAAGGCACTCCATAAATACTTTTTGAATGAATATGCAAATTAATACACGAATAAGTCATTGAGAATAACATTTAATATCACAGCAAACAATTTAGTGCTTATTAAGTACCACTTACTGTTCAAAGTAAGGAGCTCTGATGGCACAACAGTTAAGCACTTGCCTCCTAAAAAAAAGTTGGCTGTTGAACCCACCAAGCAGCTCCATTGGAGAAAGACCTGGCGATCTACTCCCGTAAAGATTATAGCCTAGGAAACCCTTTGGAGCAGTTCTACTCTGTCACACTGGGTTTCTATGAGTCGGAATTGACTTGATAGCACCTAACAACAACAACCATTCAAAGTGCTTTATATGTATTAACTCATTTAATCCCCAACGGTTCTATGAAGTAGTTTACTATTATCTGCATTTTACAGGTGAGGAAATTCAGGCACAGAGAATGAGTCGCCCGTTCAAGGCTACATAGCTAGTGAGGTGGAGCCATGATCTGACCTCAAGCTTATTGAGCACTTAGTGTGTATCTGAGCCTGGTTAGACATTTTACATTTCTGATCTCATTTCATCTTCACGAAAGGCCGTGGAGTAGGTGAGAGGAATATGAACCCAGATTTCTCATGTTCAAATGTCCACGTGGTTCCTGCCACCCCACACTACCTCTCAGTTCTGGTCTTAACGGGAACAGCTGAGGGACTCTGGGGGACTCTGTGTCTCAGTCAGCATAACGGGTTGTGCATTGACCCTTGAGTCTCCTTTGCTGCCAATCAGACCAGGACCCGGTTCCCCCAAGGAGACCGCAGGTACCTGTGTGCTCACCATGATGTAGGGTTTGTCTCCCTGGGCTCCTGCCTTGGATGCTGCTCCCTGGTTCTGCCCTGACTCCTCCCAGTCTAGTGCCCTGCTGTGGCTGGGCCTGGCAGCTCTGCCCCCTAGAAGCCTGTACTCCTCCAAGGGACAGAAATTGGCTTCAAGCCCTCAACTGGAGCTGAGGTCATGCTGCCCTTTTCCCTGATGACAACTGTGAGGATCCCTAGAGCTGGGCCCCATCCACATTTTGCACATCCAGGAACTGCTGGCTCTCAGAATGCTGGCCTCAGTCACTGGCCGCCATGACAAGCCGCCCCTCCAGAGCCCCTCTCCAGCTGTGCTGATACCCTGTTCTCTGAGGCCCTCTGCTCCCCTCACCTACCACAGCCCCGCAAGAAGCCTGCAGCTGGGCAGGGAGGTAGCACTGCCTTCTCTCACTTGCATCTTAACCTTAGCAATCAAAATTAAAAGAGTGAAACTCACTCGTGTCTGACAGCACAGTGGGGCATCACATTTTCCATTCCTGCTAGTACGTTTTTCTAGGTCAATGTCAAATCAGGGAAATCCAATACTGCCTGTACCTACTGCTTATTTGAAAACAGAGAACTTGCTTTCCAAAATAAATAGTATTTACAAGCAAAGTTTGGAGAAGCCTCCATCAGAAACGGACAAAAAGCCCAGGCAGGATAGATGTTTCTGGTTTGACTGCAGTTAAGCCCAACGCCTGCCCCAGTGCCAGCCCTGGGAGAGCTGGGCTGAGAGGGAGCGCACATATATACACACATGTAATGACGTGTGTCTGTGTGTGTGTATGTATGTACCTGCATTTTCAGGGGTATGTATATGCATGTACCTCAAGGGTCTCTAGGTACGAAAACACATGAATATGTAAATTTGGGAGGTATGCATGTGTGCTTGCGTGTGTTTATGTATATAGATGTGTGCACGTGTGTGTGTTTCTGTCTAATGATTTTACACTCAGCTGTGCTTATCAGACTGAGCTCTATTGGCTCAGTGGTTAAGTGCTCCGCTGCTAACCAAAACGTAGACAGTTTGAACCCACCAGCCACTCCTCGGGAGAAAGATGTGGCAGTCTCCTTCCATAAAGATTACAGCTTTGGAAGCCCTATGGGGCAGTTCTCCTCTGTCCTATAGGGTCACTATGAGTCAGAATTGAGTCAATGGCAACGGATTTTCTGCTTCTCAGACCCCCAGTCCTCTCTGTACATACTTCTCTCCTCACTGCTATCCTCTAGTCCCAGCCCTCATCCTGCTCCGATTCCCTACTGAATGAGGGGTTAGGGCTCAGATCTTGATATTTCGTAAACTCATTTCCCTCTACCCTGCTTCCTTTCTGTGCCGCCCACCTCCTGTTCTCACGTATATGTGAACTTGTACAGGCCAGTTGAGTTCAAGTTTCTAGTTACTACATACTCTGAGCAATTTGAGCTCAGGGTATGCTAACAGCCCTCTGTAAACGGTACCGTGCGCTGCCCCTGTTCTAGAATGCCTCTGGTATCACATCTCATGGACAGTCACAGTCTTCAGGATCTCCCGCATAGACCTTCTTACTCCTGTTGTTGCCACATAGTCTTCCCCATGCTCTGTCTATTTCTCAGCTCAAGTCCCCACCTGCCTGGTGACCACCTGCCTGATCGAACTCAAGCTCCTCAGCTGGCTTCCAAGATCTGAGTGACATTCTTTGTAAACCTTCCTCTCAATTTCTCCCCTCCATGCAAATCTCAGCTGGGCTGGCCCTCACTATGCAGTCCCTTATCTGCCTCTGAGCCTTCTTTGCTCATGCTGTTTCTTCTGACGCAACACCATTCCCTGCTGCCACTTTTCTCCCACGGGCTCTGCCAGTCCAAACCCTCTGTTGCCTCAGTACCAGTTCTGATCTCACCCCCTCTGCGATGCCTTCTCAGATGAACATCCGGCCCCACAAAATGTTGGGTCCTGTATCACCTGATGACACCCTGCCCTGTGGATCGCCTAAGATTGTTTTCAGGTTGCTTCATGACATTTATCTCGTCTTCCACCTAGATTGCAATCTCCTTCTGGGCAGAACCAAGCCCTTTGCGCCTTTAAATGAGCTGCAGAAACTGGCATGGCTCTGGATACATCATAGGCCAGTGATAAGGGCCTACAGGGTGAATGCATGCAGGGAGTGGGCTTGGAGAGGAAGCACGGCTATAAAATTACATGCCAGCCACTGTGTTAGGTGATTCCTATGCTTTACCTCTTCTAATCCTCCCAATAATGAATGGTAGGAGGTTGCTAATATTTGCATTTCATAGATGAGAAAACTGAGGCTGAGAGAGGTTAAGTGACTTTTCCAAGGCCACAAAAGTGGTAAATGACAAAGTCAGTGTTTAATCCTAGGTCTGTCTGACTCCACTTTTCCATAACATCACAACAACCTTATCAGTAGAAGGCAATGTGCTAGAGAGTCAAGAACTTTCTGAAATTCCAAAGTATACCCTATCCAGAAGAAGTTAGTCTAAGCTCTAGCTAGGCCAGTGTTGTCCAATAGAACTTTCTACAGTGATGGAAACGTTCATTTCTGTGCCGTCCATTATGGTAGCCACCAGTCACATGTGGCTAACAAGCACCTGAAATGTGGCTAGTGCAACTAAGAAACAGAATTTTTAATTTTACTTCATCTTAACTAATTTAAATTTAAATAGCCGCATGTGGCTAGGGGCTACCTTACTGGAAGGTTTAGCTCTAGATAAGTGTTTCCCAACTTTGTCAAGTAAACGTAGAAAATAATAATCGTACAGTGAATGAGGCTGCTTGCGGCCAAAGGAAACTGGCTTAAGGGGTCTCACCTTCCTAGTCCTGCCAAGCCACCCCAAGGGTTAGACGATCAATGTCTCAATAAATTTGTAACCCATTCTGGACCTACCAGGTAGAAAGCTCTCACTGAGTGTTCGCCAAGTTCCCTGCTAGCTCCCAGCATTCCTGAGCCTGGAACACTGAAATCACTGTGATTATGACAAATCCCAGCACAGAAAGTGCACAGGATCCTGTCAGCTCTTGTATGGCATGCTTTCCCTCTACTCCCCAGTCCGCACACATTCAGCGCCAGGCCCTGGGCAAAGACTACGGTACAAGGGTGACTCAGAGCCCAGCCCTCACTCAGCACCAGGCAGCAATGTTGAACAGAGCCTCCTAGCCTTCACCTTCAAGGAGCCTGCAGCCACATAGTTGTCAGAGCAGGACTCCCATCACAGCAACAGAACTGAAGCCTTGCTTGGGCTCTGTGCGAGGAGAACTCAGGCCACCAGAGGCCTTGGGATCCAGGCTTTCCTTTGAGGTCACTCTTCTTAGCAGACTTTGGCGCCACCTCCTGGTCACCTTACTGAATGCCAATAGTACAAATTTTCCCAAAGGAAGCAAGGCCTTGTTGGCACAGCTGAGATCCATGTGAGCGGGACTGTCAGAGACCTCAGGTCCCACCTGGCTAGGCCAAACAAGGGGAGGGCCTAACCCTTTGTCTAGGCCCAGCTGTAGCACAGCAGTGGGGTCAGCTCCCTTCCCTGCAGGGAAAGGGCACGTTTGGGATGGAAGGGAAGTTGGTGTGGCTGGCAGCTCTGAGGAGGGAAGGAGGGAAGCAGGGAGGCTACTCAGGTGTGTGAGTCTGGAATATTCCCCCAGGAGCCCCTGTTCACTCCTCAAACATTAACTGCACAGGCCTGAATAGACAGGGAGAAACCACACGTGATTCCTTGGTAGTGGGTAAGGGGTGCCTGGGGGAAGCAGGGTGAATGTCATAATATCTAGGCTGGCCTCTGAAAGGTGAGAAGAGTCATCCCGTGTATATGAGAGAAAGGGGAGGTATTTCAGGCAAAGGGAGCAGCTTGGGCAAAGCTCTGGAGGTGAGAAGGAGGGTAGCTTATTGTGGAGGTGACCGGAGAGCAGAGAATGTGTGTGGGATGAGGGCTGGAGGTAAATCCATCAGAGACCAGCAGAACCCAGCTCACTAAGGACCTTGTTTTCTGCAACATCCACCCTGTCCAGCAGGCCCCAGCATCAAGCCCACAAAGACTTCAGGTTTGAGTGGTTTTACCTGCGGCTATCTATGACTGGTCCAGAGCAGCCAACAAACACAGCAGATGAGCATGGAGCCTTCTGGCTTGGTGCGAGATGAAGAGGGGAGACCCAGCATGAGAGCCATGAGACTCTGCCACTGACTTTCTTCCTGACCCTGGCAACACTCTTCCCTCTCTGGAGCTCAGTTTCCCCACTGGTAAACTGAGCAGACTGATGGTCTCCATCGATTCCAGCTGAACTAGTCTAGGTCCCAAAGGACAGGAAGAGAGTGAGGCATTTGTGCTCTGGGAAATGTACTCTTGCCAAGAGGTGTGTGAATAAAGGACTGTCCAGCAGGTGCCATGACATGCAGGTGTCAATGGGGCTTCTTAAGCTGGCTGAGTCTGGAGCTCTCTCAGTTGGAGAGCTGGGTGTGAGTGAGGGGCTCACGTGGAGAATCAGGTGTCTGGCTGGGCCACAGACTCTCAAGGAGCTGGGGGTCTCTTGAATCCAGACATCAGCCTCACATGATTTCTCTACAGTACAAAAAGATGCTTTCTGCCTGGGGGTGTTCTGGGGGAGCCCCATAGCTCTGCCTATCTTCAAAGTCAGAGACGTTCACCACAAGTTTTCTCCTAAGAGATTCCCAGGCCCAGGAAAGAGGGAAGAGGCCCCCCAAGCAAACCCTGGGGAGCAGCAACTTTGGCTCTGGTGTCTTTGGGTAAACAAGTCGAGATGGCCTTCTGACAATATTCAGGAAGCAGGGATGGGGAGACAAGGCCCCAGTCCACACGTATGAATTGGCTAATTTAAGTCCCTCCCACCATTCATAAAGCACTGCTGGAATATCAACCAGCTCTCCTAGGCCCTGTCCCACATCTTATCAATGTTGTGAAGGAGGCAGGACAGGGCGAGGCAAGGTCTTCTCATTGCCATCAGTCAATTCTGACTCATAGTGACTCACAGTGACCCTAAAAAACATAGTAGAATTGCCCTACAGGGTTTCCAAGGCTGTAATCTTTACGGAAGCAGATCGCCACATCTTTCTCCCATGGAGCGGCAGGCGGGTTCAAATCACCCACGTTTTTGTTGGCAGCCGAGCACTTAACCACACGCCACCAGGACTCCTTGAGGCAAGGTTAGACCCCGTTTTAGGATTGTAAAACTTCCCTCCTGGATGAAACCTCAGAGGTCAGTAGTCTAGCCCCATATCTCACAGAAAAGAAAAATAAGACACATATTAGGGAGGGATTTGCACAAGGCCACACAATAAACTGGTGACTTAGTGACAAATGGAGATATACATCCAGATCTCCTTAGGGTTGTGGCCTGAAGGCCCTACCAGCTTTCTAGTGAAGAGCAGAGAGAGGTCACTCCTGGCCCAGCTCTTGGCCCATTAAGCCTACAAGCCTACAGGGTGTCCAGTCTGATGGTGCTGCTGAGTTACCATGTGACCCAAGTAAGCCAGTTTGCTTCTCTCAGCCTCATATTCCTTGTCCGTACAATGAGGGGGTGAGTTTGAGGCTTCTTCATTCTGATGGTGTGAATTTTAGAAACAGCCTATATCACTTTCACCTTCTGACGATCATGGGCTCCTCCTTCGGCCTCATGTCCAATCCCTCCCTGGTCCTCTCCATTCTGAATGTCCCCACCTCTTGTCCCATCGCCGCTGCTTGGACCCGGAATCATGGCCTTCCTTTGGGCCTCCAGTCTCATCCCTTCAGGCCTTCCTCAATCTGCCTCCAGCCACCTTCCCAAAACACCAGACCCTCCCCTACTCATAACCCTTTGTGGTATCTCAGGGTGCTGATTTCTTACCTTGGCTGCTTCCCTCAACAGCCTCATCCAGCTATTACTCCCCTAGACTTTCATGATCTACTGCAGGAGTCAGCAAACTTTTCTATAAAGGGCCAGATATTAAATATTTTAGTCTTTGCAGGCTCTGTCACAGCTACACGACTCTGCTACAAAAGCAGTCATAGAGGTAGATCCCTCTTCCTTGCTATAGCAGCCATAGCTAGTAAGTAAACAAATGAGTGTGGCTGTTTGTTAAAAAAAAACAAAAAACAAAAAACTTTATTTGTGGACACTGAAATTTGAATATCATATAATTTTCACGTGTCAAGAAATATTATTCTTCTTTTGATTTTTCAATCATTTGAAAATGTGAAAACCATGCTTAGCTCCTGGACCATCCAAAACAGGCTTGAGGGTCATGGCTTGCCCACTCTCCCACTCCCGTTTTACTGGAACATGCGTGAACACACCAGCCCTCTCTCACCCTTCCAGCCTTTCCTCATGCTAGACCTCTTCCCATCACTTCACTTTTCAAATCTCACATGGCCACCAAGGCTTACCTTCAATGCTGCTTCCTCCAGGAGCCTCTTCTGACCTTGCCAATCCCAGGTAGTCCCTTCTGCCAAAGAACTTTGCTATCCCCCTCAGGTTAGGGTCAGCACTGGGTCAAAATCAGGATTAAGGTAAGGGGTAGATCCTTCTCCTCCTTGCCGAAGTCTCTTTGTTTTTTAATTGAGGTATAATTCACATAACACACATTTAACTACTTTAAATGTACAATTCGGAACTACTTAGTGTATTCACAATGTTGTGTAACCACCAGCTCTCTCTAGTTTCGAAAGTTGTCATCACCCCATAAAAACACCTTGTACTGGTTAAGCTGTCACTCTTCATCTCCTCCTTCCTCTATCCCCTTGTAACCTCGTATCTGCTTTCTGTCTCTATGGGTTTCCCCATTCTGGATATATCATATCAATGGAATCATACAGTACGGGACCTTTTGCACGTGGCCTCTTTCAGTGAGCATGTATTTAAGGTTCACCCAAATTGTGGCATGTATCAGAGCTTCCTTTTTTATTGTTGAATAATATTCCATTGTACGGTTATACCGCAACTTGCTTATCCATTCATCCATTGATGAGCATTTGGGTTGTTTCCACCTTTTTGCTATTAAAAATAATGCTGCTACAAGCGTTCGTTTCCGAGTTTTTAAGTGGACATATATTTTCATTTCTCTTGGGTATATATCTAGGAGTGGAATTGCTGGGTCATATGCTAATTCTATGTTTAACCTTTTGTGTAACCACCAAACTGTCCTCCACAGCAGCAGTACCATTTCACATTCCCACAAGAAATGAATGAGGGTTCTAATTTCTCCACATCCTTGACAACACTTGTTATTTTCTATTTTTTAAAAAATTAAAACTATTCTGTGTGTGTGTGTGTGTGTGTGTGTGTGTGTGTGTGTGTGTGTGTTGTGTGCCATCAAGTTGATTCCACCTCATAGCAACCCTATGGGACAGAGTAGAACTTCTCCGTAATCTTTATGGAAGCAGATCACCGGGTCTTTTTACCTTGGAGCGGCTGGTGGGTTCGAACAGCTGCCCTTTTGGTTTGCAGCCAAGCGCTTAACCACTGCATCACCAGGCCTCCTTAAAGCCATTCTAGTGGGTGTGAAGTAGTATTTCATTAAGGTTTTGATTTGCATTTCCTTAATTATCAGTAGGAGTCTTTGGGTGGTGCAAATGATTAACTCTGAAAGGTTGGAGGTTCAGATCCACACAGAGGCACCTCAGAAGAAAGGCATGATGATCTACTTCCAAACAGTCAGCCACTGAGAACCCTATGGAGCACAGTTCTACTCTGATACACATGAGGTCACCATGAGTTGTAGTTAATTTGGTGGCAACTGGTGGTGGTGGTGAAGGTTGAATATCTTTTCATGTGCTTGCTGTCCATTTGTATGTCTTCCTTGGAGGAAAGTCTTTCATGTCCTTTGCCCCCTTTTCAATTGGGTTCCCTGAATTTCTCGACAGGGAAATGCCATCTCCTGCTCTCTCTGTGTACTTCCTGGCTTACCGTCTTCCCAACCTGACCTCAGCCATGTCAGGGCAAATATCACAACTAAAATTTGTCCCTTCTCCTCTGCCCTCTTCTTTTGATTCCAAGCATTGTCCCCCAGTGACTTTCCCCCAGCAACCACACACCCAGCCCTGGTAACCCTCTTGATCCTCGGCAGTGTGGTGGCTTTTGGAGAAGGGCTCCAAAGTCAGGCAGCTGGGTCTGCTGCTGGGCAGGCTGTGGTATCAGTGAGTCTCAGGGTCCCTTCCCAACCAAATCGGAGACCCCAGTTCCAGGAGTACAACCATCTTGGAGGTTGCCTGCCCCTAGCTCTGGGATCAGCGGTGCTCTGCTCTGGAAAGCAACCACAGGGACCACAAGGTGGCGCTGTTCCCATAGTCCTCCATCCCGGAGTGACCTCAAGTCACACTCGGCATCCAACAAAAATATTCCAGAATTTGGAAGAAATTTTCCCTGGACTGGTTGTTGAATTTCTTTCTCTGTCTTCATCTGCCAAAGATTGTTCAGACTCAAGAATTCCGCTATGAAAAATAGTCATTTCTGAGCGCACACTTAAAAGTAAAGCAGGTTATGGACTCATAGCCAATTCTCCCCTACAAAAGTATTTCGTACATAGAGGCCCTCAAGCACGCCTAACGCACACAAGAGGAATGCACCCACGTTTATGGAAGAGCATTCAGGTGTCTGGGTGTAAACACGGAAGGCCAAAGTCAGAAGGACGTTACAGATTATTTAGTGGGGTTTTTTCTTTTTATTCCCCAAAAAAACCTTACACAGAAGCACAATATGTAAATGGGAAAAAAAATTATGGCTCGCCTGATTGTGAATGTAGGCGTAAAAGAACCTCCTCCTGATAATGAAGGACCATTGATCTAGTCCTAGCAGATTATTTCATTTCATCGGAGAGCAAGCTGAGACCCAGAGAGGATAAATGACTTGTTCAAGATCACACAGCTACTTTTAAATATTTTCCTTTTAAATCTAAGTCCCCAAAAGCAGGTGTCTCCACTGAGAAATAAAATGTTTCTATTTCTCTAAATTATGTCTAGATTCTTTTCAAATGGTGGTGGCAACCCAGGGCAGAATGACAGTAATCCATGACACTTAGCCAACTCTGTTCATTTTAAGCCCTTTCTGCATCCATTGTCCTGTACAACCCCTACAATGACCCCGAGAGTTCCACAGGCCAAGTAGCTACCCACTGATGGCAGGAGAAACCAAAGCACAGAAAGGGGACTTGACTTACAGAGAATGAGTGTCAGTAAAAAGGTAAAAAGCTAGCATCCAGGATTCTGTGACAATTTTGCGCAATGGTCTAGAGTTAGTGTTTATGCTAGGCTTTGTGGGAAATATTTAAAATAAAAAAAGGATAAAGCTATGAGATACTGGTGCTTGTATTTTTTTCCTAGGATGCTTGATGGCTAAAATAACAGAAACTTATTCTCTCACAGTTCTGGGAACTAGAAGTATGAAATCTCTCCCAGCTTCTGGTGCCTCCAGGCGTTCTTTGGCTTGTAGATGCATCATGCTAATCTCTGCCTCCGTCTTCACGTGACCTTCTGCTCTGTGTGTCTGTGTCTCAAACCTCCCTCTCCTTCCTCTTAGAAGGACACCAGTCATTGGACTTAGGGCCTGACATGGATTGAATGCTGTCCCCAAAAATATGTGTATCGATTTGGCTAGGCCATGATTCCCAGTATTGTGTGATTGTCCACCATTTTGTCATCTGATGTGATTTTCCTAATGTTGTAAATCCTACCTCTACAACGTTAATGGGGTGGGATAGGCAGCAGTTGTGTTAATGAGGCAGGACTCAGTCTGCAAAATTGGATCGTGTCTTGAGCCAACCTCTTTTGAGATATAAAAGAGAAGCAAGCGGAGAGACAGGGGACCTCATACCACCAAGAAAGCAGTGCCAGGAGCAGAGGACTTCCTTTGGTTCCTGCACAGAGAAGCTCCTAGTCCAGGGGAAGATTGATGACGAGGACCTTCCTCCAGAGCTGAAAGAGAAAGCTTTCGCCTGGAGCTGACGCCCTGAATTTGGTCTTCTAGCCTACTAGACTGTAAGAGAATTAACTTTTGTTTGTTAAAGCCATCCACTTGTGGTATTTCTGTTACAGCAGCACTAGATGACTAAGACAGGGCTCGTCCTAAAACCAGGATGATTTCATCTCAAGATCCTGAACTAATTACATCTGCAAAGACCCTATTTCCATATAAGGTCATATTCTGAGGTTCCAGGTAGACATGAAATTTTGGGAGGAAACTATTCAACATTACAGTGCTCAAGCTGATGAAAAAGAAAAGTGAGAACAAGAGATTCTGCTCTTTGAGGAACCTGCCTTCTTCATTTTTATATCTCCAGGGCCAGGCATAATAGCTGCCATGTTGGAAATCTCTAAATAGTCATTGAGCAAATAAATGACTGTGACATGTACACATAAACAGAGACATTTCGTTCCTGAGATAAGTGACTAAAATTCTTCACGTGCTAATACCATTTCCGTAACCCCCGTAGAAATCCTTGATAGATGTCTTGAGAGAAATAAATAAAGCTCACAGCACACAGGGATTTTTTTTTTTTTTTTTGACGGGGAGGGAGTGTCTTTCTTTCCTGTCATCCTGAACAGTAACCCTCTGGGGAAAGGCAAGCTTGAGACAGTACCGGACTCCTGCAGAATTTTCAGTGTTTCAAATCGTTCATTTAGCTAATATTTTCTACTCACCTGCTAAGGGTTGCTCTGTGTTAGGTCCTGAGGGGTCTGTTGTTGCTGTTATTAGATGCCCTAGAGTCGGTTCTGATTCACAGAGACCCTATGCACAACAGAACAAAACACTGCCTGGTACTGCTCCATCGTCACAATTGTTGCTATGTTTGAGCCCATTGCTGCGGACACTGTGTCAATCCATCTCTTTGAGGGTCTTCTTTTTCGCTAACCCTCTACTTTACTAAGCATGATGTCCTTTTGCAGGGATTAATCCCTCCTGATAGTATACCCAAAGTAAGCGAGATGAAGTCTCACCAACCTCCCTTCTAAGGACCATTCTGTCTGGCAGTCCATGGTATATTCAATGTTCTTCGCCAACGCTGTAATTCAAAGGCATCAATTCTTCTTTGGTCTTCCCTATTCATTGTCCAGCTTTTGCATGTATATGAGGCAATTGAAAATACCATGGCTTGGGGCTGGCGCACCTTAGGCCTCAAGGTGACATCTTTCTTTTTAACACTTTGTAGAAGGCTTTTGCAGCAGATTTGTCCAGTGAAATATGCCATTTGATTTCTTGACAGCTGCTTCCACGGGTGTTGATTGTGGATCCACATAAAACGAAATCCTTAACAGCTTCAATATTTTCTCTTTATCGTGATATTGCTTATGGGTCCGTTTGTCAGGATTTTTGTTTTCTTTATGTTGAGGTATAATTCATACTGAAGGCTGTGGTCTTTGATCTTCTGCAGTAAGTGCTTCAAGTCTTCTTCACTTTCAGCAAGAAAGGAATGTCATCTGTGTATCCTGAGGGGCCTATAAAAGATAAATCAGGTAGCATATTTAATAATATGATATTCCAGAACTTAGATTTAAGTGAAAACATGTGAAAAGAGAGATGTGATCTTGAACAAGTGCTGGTTTATAGTCTAGGTGGAGACTAAGGGAAACCATAATTAGCAATGCAATCAGCAACCATTTACTAAACCCTAATATTCCTGAAGGAAACCCTGGTGGTGCAGTGCTTAGGAGCTACGGCTGCTAACCAAAAGGCTGGCAGTTTGAATTCACCAGGTGGTCCCTGGAAACCCTACGGGGCAGTTCTACTCTGTCCTATAGGGCAGCGATGAGTCAGGATCGACTCATCTGCAACGAGTTTTTTAACATGCCTGAAAGGAGCCTTGGTAGTGCAAGGATTAAGCACTTGGCCACTAACCAAAAGGTCAGCAGTTGGATCCCACTCAGCTGCTCCATAGGAGAAAGACTTGGTGGTCTGCTCCTGTAAAAATCACAGCCTAGAGAACCCTGTGGGACAGTTTTACTCTGTCACATGTGGTTGCTATGAGTCGAAATCGGCTCCACAGCACCTAAAAACAACAACATGCCTGAGAACAGGTGGTGGGTAAGTGAGGGACACAGGAGGGCCCAACTCTGGTAAATATCAGAATGGCATTTGGTTAGCTAGTGGCTTCTGCTTGGAGGAGGGGGTCTGGGGAGGAGAGGATGGGTGGAGCAGAGCCAGAGAACCAGGAGTCTCATACCATTACCTTTGTAGGCACCAGGCTCCAAAACTCATTACCTCACTGGAGCAGCCCTTCAGCTCCATTGCTCTCCCAAACCTTCTGCTCCAAGTCTGTCCTTATCATCTCCCACCTGAACTCTGCCAAAGGGGCATACCAGTCTCTGCTCTCACTCCCTTGGGCCCATTCCCTATACAGTGATGTCCAGTGGAAATACAGGGCGAGCTATGAATGTCATTTTAAATCTTCTATTTGTTGTTGTTGTTAGTTGCCTTCTAGTGATTCCAGCTCATGGAAATCCTGAGTGTGCAGAGTAGAACTGCTGCGTAGAGTTTTCAAGGCTATGACCTTTCAGAAGCAGATCACCAGGCCTTATTTCCAAGGTGCCTCTGGGTGGGTTTGAACCGCCAACCTCCCTGTTAGTAGTCGAGTGCTTAACCATTTGCACCTCTCAGGGGCTCCTAAATTTTCTAGTAGTCATGTTGAAAACAAGGAAATAGATACAAGAAATAAACTTTAATAATATAGTTTATTTGACCCAATGTATCCAAAACATTAAAATTTCAATATGTAATAATATAAAATTATTAATGAGATATTTTTAATACTAAGTCATTAAAATTCAGTGTGTTTTATGCTTACAGCACACCTCAGTTTGGACTAGCCCCATTTTAAGTTCACAGTAGCCACATGTGGCCAGTGGCTGCCATATCGAATAGGGCAACTCTAACCAGTCACAAAAGTGATCTTTCAATAATGCGAAACACATCTTTTTATTTTCCCTCTTAAAACTCACTTCTATGGGGCATTTCCTTTTGAAAAAAAGTTTTGTGTATCTTTTAACACACTGTGTTCTCCAGACAGGACTAATAGGCAAAGAATTCAGAATTCCAGCAAGTTGAAACAGATTACGGATGATTCACACCTAGGTGTGAAGGAGCAAATGGAATGGCATCAAGTGGTCTCCGGGGCAGCTAGGGAGACATTTACATAAATATCTTGAGAGTCAAATAAAGGCAGACTTCGGGGACACTTTTCATTGTGCGGGGCTGGCCGTCCATTGCAGCGTGATCAGCAGCCCTGGCCCATGGCCACTAAATGCCACTAAATGACTGTTCCCCACCCTCCAGTTACTGTGACAATCAAAAAACACACCCACACATTTCCAATGCCCTGGGGGTAGCAGTGGAAGCAGCCAAAGACGTTACCTGCCATTTTAGTGGCAGTTTTCAAGATTCCAACAGTAGACATAGTGTATGTCACAGATCAATATAATTAGACAAGTGTGCAAAAGATGCTTTTATTCATACCTTGAACAGGACTGTGAGAAGGTCAGTTGCCTATGTTTAAGAGCATTGTTTTTATTTGGGGGAGGGCTTGAGGTTATAATGGAGATTTTAGGGCTGGCCTGAAGCTCACATCTCCAAGCTCACTTTCCCTACCTAAGTCACCTCTTGGCACCACCCCATCTGGGGAATGTGTTACTCCCTCGTTACAGAGGAGGGAAATATGCAGGAGTAGGGAGGGTGATGGAGCCAGGCTACAGAGGCCAAGTTCATTTACCTGAGCTCTAATGTGGCGTGATGGAGCACAGATCTAAATTCATTTATTTATTCCACAGTAACTGGGCACTAAGCCAGGCATTAAGTGCCACTATCAAGGAGATTAATTAGAGGGTGTGCTGGCAGGCTGCTCTCCAGGACCTGTGCACCCTGTACATCCCTGCTTGCCCTAACCTGCCTCAGGTACCACAACCAACCCTGTTTCTAGTCTGCTTACTATTTATTATCTTTCTGTTTCTGACCCCTCTTTGCCTTGGATATGAAACTCAGCACTGTTTTTTCAGCTCTGCCTTTGAGTATAAGCTGCTTTCTGTAAACATCCAGCCTCATCCACTTGGTTTCTGGGATCCTCTACATTGGTCTATTTCCTTGGTTTTTCACCAATTCCTCCTCCCTTGGTCCTGTAATTTGAACCCAGTCAAGAATGTTTAGTGGTACCTGCTGACAGAGTAAGCTTGGAAAATACCTCAACTTTCTTTTTTATTTTATCTGCAGTCACAACCTCTTTTACTTGGGCTGGGGTGCAACTAGCCCTCGCCTCTCATCACCAGGTGGAGCTTGTTACACCCCCTATACCCGCAGCCCCCACCTCCCAACAGTCAAGAATAGAGATTCTGCAGATTTTGTCCCTGGACCAAAAGTTTGCCTGGGTACTTGTTAGAGATGTGTTTACCAACTCCCCTTCCCCCTCAGCGATTCTGACGCATGCTAAAGTCTGAGAACCATCTGCCTAGAAGATGACAGATGCTGGTTTCTGCTGCCTGGCTCTACTGGCCAGCCTCAGTCCCAGAGAGGTGTCTCTGCCGATTGAATTTCCAGAGCAGCTCAGCCAAATTGACTAGGAGCTATCATCTTGCATAGATACTAAGCAAATAGATCCACTCCAAGTGCCTACCACAGATCAAGAAGGAACAGAAAGAATATGAAAGTGGTAGCAGTTCACCAGTTACCATTGAGTGGGTTCTTACTCATGGGAACTTCATGTGTTTCAAAGTAGAACTGCACTGCATGAGGTTTTCAGTGGCTGATTTTCCCAAAGTAGATCACCAGGAATTTCTTCCAAGGTGCCTCTGGGCAGTTTGTAGCTGAGTGTTTAATCATTTGTGCCACCCAGGGACTCCATGAAAGTGACAGAGGAATATAAATGAGAAGACACAATTTTAGCAGTTCTCTACAAGTTACTCCGATCCTAGGAAGTCTTTCCTTAGTCAACAGTGGGACTTTGGACAAGTTCCTTGGTTTGAATCTTGTTCACTTTTCATCAGAGGGTCTGATGCAAGTCGTCTCACAGGAAGGGATGTGGACACCTGAGGAAGAGAAGAAAAAGAGTCTAAAAGGTAGGAGAAGCTCAGCAATAGGACCTAAGTACAGATAAGAGCTGTGATCTGGCACAGAGTGTGTTTACTATGTGAACTTCTTCTGACCCAGTTGTGCTGGCAGCATTGGGGGCCCAGGCAGATAAAAGGTCTGCCTGTGTAAACAGAAAGAGCCTTCCATCCCAAGACCCTCTGTAACCCTTCGTAGTCTAAGCAAAATTGCTGTGGACACTCCCATCACCCTGCCTTCCCTTGAGCCCTGGCTGAGCTTACACAAAGGGAGCTCTGTTCACCAGCTCCCTTTGTAAGAGCTTTGCTGGCTGGGCCTCGAACAGTGATGTTGATGATGGTAATAGTATAATAGCTAACATTCATTGATGCTCACTGCGTGCCAGGCACTTTGCTGAGTGCTTTGAGGAACTGTTTCTTGTAAGACTCACAACAGTCCCATGAGATCGAGTTACTATCCTTTTATAGATAAGGAAAATAGGGCTCAGAGAAGTGAAGAAACTTGTCCAAGTCACCCAGCTAGTGATAATGTAGAGCTGGGATTTGAACCAACATCTTGCTGGCTCCAGAGCTGTAGATCTTCACAGAGAAATTGTAGTGCCTCCCAGCAGGAGGTTGTTTTTTTAGAAGTTTGATTTTTATTACTTTCTTTTAACAAAGGAGAAATTATTTAAAAGATGAGAAAACTGAAGTTTAGAGAAATAAATTAGCCTATCCAAGTCTCTAAATCTTAAGAATGTAGAAAATTCGTGACTAGGACAGTTTGTTTGCCTGTTAATCCAATTCTATTATGTTCCTATGCTTGCTTCTTTGTCTGACATCCCTGACCACAGACAAAGCCCCATTTCCTGATAAGTGCCCCTTTCCACAAGGTGATCTGAGATTTGATGAGCAGCTGTATTACATAGCAGTTATAAGTCTGGATTTAGTAGTTACATAGATCTCTGTTTGAATTCCTGGCTCTGACCTTGGGCAAGTTACTTTACCTCTTCCCCACCCCCATTTTCTTTTAATTTTTGCATACTTTACATACATTAAATTCACTTCTTTTAGTGTACACTTCTAAGAGTTTTGATGAATGTATACCAATGCCATGTAACCACCACCATAATCAAGGTATAGAAGTTTCACTATCTCCCCCAAATTTCTCCATTCCTCTTTATAGGCAACGCTTTCCCCTAACCTGGTCTTTGGAAACCAATGATCTGTTTTCAGTCTCTATAGTTTTACCTTTTCCAGAATGTCATATAACTGAAATCATATAGTATGTAACCTTTTGAATCCAGCTTCTTTCACTTAGCATAATATATTAGAGATTCATCCATGTTGCTGTATGTATAAGGAATTCATTCCTTTTTATTGTTGATCAGCAAGAACTTAATGCAACAGAAAACAACAGAAGCTTCCCTTAACCAGAAGCACCCTGCCAGGCTGTTGAGAACAACTCCTATAAACTCTTGGCTCACTGCCTTCAAGATGGCAGAACGATCTTCAAGATGGTGGTGGTGGTGGTGGTGGTGAAGGTGACTGAAAACCAGGACTGAATCTCAGATGCACAAATGCATCCCTTGGGGACTCTCCAGATTATCTTCAGAAGGGCCTGAGGTACAGTGACAGCAGGTAAGGGCTAAGAACCCTTGTGGCTTGGGTACTATTGTGCCCTCAAACTAGAAAACCTTGGGACGTTATGGTCATGACGAATAGGGTCAGAACCAGAACTCAAACCCAAGCATATCAGCTCTAAGCCAAACCTTCTTTCTACTACTCCAGCAGCTTCCAACCACATCCACGGGAAAGCAAAAATTTTTGAGCCTGACCCTGTTATTCCGTAGGTTGGAGAAGAGGTTGATGGAATGGAAAGAGTACTTTTTGGTGATGCCTGATGATAATAAATCCTTAGCAACGATCTTTCCAGAATGTAGCCTGAAGAACCAGGAGTGGGTCATGGCTTTACTGGGGCCCCATGTAATTCCTACTGAATCAACATCACCAAGGGTCGCACCCAGGCATCTGTATTTTTTATCAAGCTTCACAGGTGATTCTGTTATGCAGCCAGCATTGAAAACTGCTCCAGAGAAGAAATAAACACATCATTCTTTCCAGGGGAGCGAAACACATTTCTAGATATTCTTCTTTCATACTTACCTAATGACATTGATTCTTTGATTCTTCTCTTTTGGTACAAGTTCCACCAAAATTCTCTTGCTCCTTAGTCATCCTCCATTTCAGACACATATGTAAGAATATGCAGCGCACATGGATCCACCTGCTAAAAAAAAGCAAGACATCCAGACTTGGGGATAGACTCCCCTGTACTATGCTCCAAGGGTGATGGCCAGGAATATGGCCCTCTGGGTCTCTTTTGTTCACCCACCCATGGAAACTTGGCACATTCAGTGTATATTTTGGATATTCAGTGGCTGTTAGTCATGGAAACCCTGAATCCACATGAACACTCTTTCCAAAAGCAGTTGGAGTTTCCATTCAGAAAAATCTTGGCACCAATTTCTTTGGAACAAGTGCAAGTTACGGGCAGGACCTAAGAAGACTCAGTGAAACTGGTGGCTGCCACTGTGGATCAGGGGGTGGTTGACAAAGGGGATGGTGCCCCTGGTCGACTTTTTCTGTTTAGCATGACCTGGTGGCCCTCTGTTTCTAACTCATGGGTCTCAGAGAGGAGTAATCTCCTGTAATGCAAACCTTCCTTGCAAAGGATTGCCTTGCTAAAATATAGACAGCCCCACTCTAGACGTTTGTAAGAATAATTGATATCTAAGTTGAGGCAGTTTGATAGCCAGTATCAGAAAGCCACTAAACCTAGCTCAAACAAAAAGGGAATTATATGAGAAGAATACAAAAACATCTCACAGAGTCTCAGAAAGATTCACAAAAGGCTGCAACCAAGAACCAGAATGACATCATGAAATGAAGGAGCTACTGTCTTCCCATCACCCGCTCTCTCAGACCCATGGACTCTCACCTCTCTGAGCATCTGTTTCTCTGGGTGTCTGTTTTCCTGTCCTTCTCTTTCTCCTTCTCCTCTTTCTCTCTCTCTCCATGCCGGCTTTTGCTCTCAAGTAGCTGAAAGTTACCTCCAGCTTCAAAATCCAAGAAAAAAATCTACTGGGCCAACCGTTAGTCAGGTGGACATATCTGATCGATTCAAATGGGCTGGGAGAGGAGGTCATCCATGTAGATACTACACGAACTCCCTCTACTACCATAGTTAATTGGACCAGGGATGGACACCCTTCACGGACGTTCTGGAAGGGATCAGTTTTTATTATTTTCGTCACCCTCCATTCCTATAGTTGTCAGTTTCTCTTTGTCATTTCCTTCATCTTACCTCTGTTTCTCCATTGCACTGTGCATTCTGTGAGGGCAGGGATCCCGGCCCCTAGCAGGCCTGCATTCATTCAGTAATCCTTGCTGAGCGCAGCTCTCCACAAGCCCTGGGCTGGGCTAGGAGGTAGCTGCGGGGACAGCACCATGTACAATCGCACGTGGCTTGTGTTTTAGCAGGGAAAGCAGATTCTAACCAGCCAGACGCGTATGTTATCTCTGATCCCAGCTCTCCAGGGTTTTCTCCCAAATATAGTCTGTTTAAGATGAAAGGGAGAAAAAAAAGAGAGAGAGAGAAGGAAATGTGTAATAAACCCTCCCCACGTCTAATTAAGGAGCCCTGGTGGCACAGTAGTTAAAGTGCTCAGCTGCTAACCCAAAGGTTGGCAGTTCAAACCCACCAGCAGCTCCATGGGAAAGAGATGTGGCAGTCTGCTTCCGTAAAGATGATGGCCTTGGAATCTCTATGGGGCTGTTCTACTCTGTCTTATAGGGTCACTAAGAGTCCAAATCAACTCCACGGCACACAACAACAACAAGTCTGATCAACTATTCTGAATGGTTAAATTTTAAAAATTAGTGCATGATAGTCATCTATCCAAATTGACTGCACTGCCTATATATTCTGGATATCTGAAGTTTCTGTGTTTGAATACTAAGCCCTCCCACTAGGACAGAAGAGGGTGACAGATAAGCCCCATCTACTGCCCAGAGCTTTTACCCATCCCCAACTCCCTGGCCCTGACCACCCACCCCACTCATGGCAGGAAGTCTCCTAATCATTCAGGCAGACAGAAGGGCCTCTGACGAACAGAAAATGAACTCCCATCTGGGTCTGGTATAGCCCTCCCGCTCCTACCTCTTACTTCCCAGAAAGAGTAGCCACTGCTGGGCCTTGGGGAGGTTAGCATTTCTGTCAAGAATAGAATAAGAAAAATCTGCTTGGCTGTAAGATTTATATTTATTATTATTTCCTTTTTCTTTTTTTCAGTTTTACTCAATATGACAAAAATAACATAGCAGACACACCCCTATACCCACAAATGCTATGATTAAACAGATGTTAATATTTGGGTACATTTGTTTCAGAGCTCCTTCTACTGGTATACTCCTTTGATACAGAAATAAAATGTTATAAATACAATCAAAGACTTTCCCAATCTCTTCTCCCTGCCTCCCACCTCAGAGGTGGCTCTGTGCGTTTCTGTATTTTTTACTATATTTGTTGCATCCACAAGCAACATATACTGTTATTTTGTGTTTTTGAAACATGCATAAATAGTCTGTTCGTATCCTATCGCTTGGCAAATTGTCTTTTCTATTCCATAGTATGTTTTGGAGATTTATCCATGTTGATATGTATAAATATTACTAATTACTTTAGCTGCTGTATAGAATTCTGTTGTTTGGATAAGCCCCCGTTTATCCAGTCTTCTGCTGAAGAACACTGATATTTGCTTTCCACATTTTTGTTATCATGAATATTGCTCAATAAACATCTTTATACGCATCTCCTTGACACATGGCCACACGTTTCTTGAGGGTACACAGCTAAACATAGAATTGCAGTACGGCCGCTAACTTTCTAGGCAACTTTCAGCAAGCTGCAACCTCTCTGCTGCCACTTCCTCAACCATGAAATGGGACTCCAGCTTATGGCTCCATAGGTCCCTCATAGAGAAAACGTAAGAATTTAAAATTTCTAAATGATAAGTAATTCGAGAAAGTGCTTCCAATAGCCTAAAAGAAAAAAACAAATGTCCCCAGTGGATACAAAGCGTAGGCCAGTGATATAATGGAAATGGCGAAATTTTAGAATGTTCCTTACTCTAAAGATGATTCATCTGGACACCTCGGGATGTCTCTGCCTGCTCTGTGTGCCCCTGAGCCCCCTCACTTCACAGTGGCCATCTAGATTCTAACCCTTTCTCCAGCTCAGGCCCCAAACCCACAGGGCTCCCTCTTCCCCACCCCCAGTCTCCTTGGAGCCAAAACAATTTCTAGACCTGGTTGGAGCCCATCTCTGCAGTGACCCAGATGCCTTTCTTCTTGCCTGTGAATGCCTCAGGCTGGTAATAGGATTGACACAAAGCTAGGCAGGAAAGGTGCTTACATTTGAGGCTGGTATATGTTCTTGCAGGAGCCCCGGTGGTACAATGGTTAAGTGCTTGGCTGCTTATCAAAAGGTTGGTGGTTCAAACCTACCAGTGGCTTCATGGGATTGAGAAGACCTAGTGATCTGCTCCCATAAAAAATACAGCCTAGGAGACCCTATGGGGCAGTTCTACTCTGTCTCATAGGGTTGCTATGAGTCAGAACTGATTTGACAGCACACAACAACACGGTTTCTTGACTTTTCTTTCTTCTTTAAGGGTGTGTGTGTGTGTTTCAGATAGTTTCACTTCATAATGGAACTATTGATACACTCCTACCATTTGGGAGTACAACATTTAGACTTCATATGAGAACACACATAGTCCCTCACCTGACACTGGGACAACTCAGAATTTTTTTTTTGTAAGTTCAGGCTGAAGATCAAGACCTCCGGACTTCATGGCAAAAGACCCAAGGCAGAAGACAAGTCTTATGGAGGGAATTCCCTGTCCCTTACACCAGCAACGTGGAGGACTGGGAGAGACTGGTTTGTTCTGTAAACCTACACCACTACAACTCCTGACTCAACCCCAAAACATGCCCACGGGCAGCACCCTCCAGTTCTGCATTACTTTCTTCCTAGTGGCAAGATGGGAAATCTGGAGACTCAGCTCCAGTCCTTGCACAGGCTCAGCCACTCCCTGGGTCACCAAATATTCAGGGACCACAGCAGGAGATGTGGGGGAGGAGTTTTCCGTGGAGCTCAGGAGGGCCCATCTGGAGGCCCAGAAGTTGAAGAGAAAGTGGCTAGAGCCACATCTTGGTGACAAACGGTAAGTTGGGGAGTTCTGCAAAGAAAGGCATTCATGAGGAGTAAAGAGCATGAGCTTTAGAGTCAGCTGTACCCAGAGTACTTTCAGATCCACCACTTTCTCGCTTGCTGGCTTTGAGCTGAGTGCTTAACTTCTCTGAGTCTCCATGTCCTCCCTTATGCAATGGGGTGATGGCACGTATCTCACACGGTTGTTGTGAGCACAGTGCCCGATGCCAATGAGGCCCCCAGATACGCTTTCTCTCTGATTGACACTCTGCTATGGATCAGGTGTATGAATGCAACAAAGTGACCATCATCCCCAGACACATTTCCCAAGTGATTACTAGTGGCCTCAGAACAGAAATCACACATCTCATACTCCCAAGTCTGCTCTGATACCTCCCCACCAGTATAGCAGCAGAGGAGTGTGGCAGTCAAGGGTGAAGGCTCTGGAGCCAGATTCCTGGATTCAAATCCCAGTACATCCACTAGTACAGTTGCTGTGTGGCCTTGAGAAACTTTCCTCATCTGTAAAATGGGTATAAAAATAGTAGTACCAACCTCAGAGAGTTGTTTGAGAATTGAGTTAACACCTGTGCCTGGCACAGAGCTAGTGCTCAGTCATGATAGCTATTGATATAAAGATCAGCATACCCATTTCTCAGGGACCAAGTGTGTATTACATATAGCTGAGGTCCTGGTGACACAAGGTGAATAAGCCCGTCCCCGCCTCCCAGGAGCTCCTGGTCTCTGGGAAGAAATGAGCCAGTGAATAAACAGACATGGCAAGCCAGTGCTGTGGTGGGGAAGAACATGGTTCTAGGGAGCCTAGAGGAGAGATTCGGAGGAGGGTGGGAAAGGTCAGCAGAGACTCTGAGTCTTGAAAGATGGAGAGGCATTAGCTAGGCCAAGGGGAGGAGGGAGGACTGTCCAGACAGAAAGAAGAAGAGGCTTGAGAAAACACTCATTTATTAAAAAAATACTTGAGTCAGTTATACCTTAATTAAGTTGTTAAAATAATATGTCAGTGCCCCTTGTTCTTGGCACTGGGGAGGCCGCCGTAAATAAAACAAAGTTCCTGTTGTCATTATGTTGGTGTTGTTGCTAGCTGCTGTTGATCACTGATGGTAGTGATCTATAGGGTTTCACAGGATTTTCAATGGCTGATTTTTAGAAGTAGATCATCAGATCTTTCTTCCTAGTCTTAGTCTGGAAGCGCCACTGAAACCTGATCAGCATCATAGTAACTCACAAGCTTCCACCGACAGGCAGGTGGTAGCTGCATATGAGGTACATTGGCCAGGAATCTAACCAGGGAAAGTCTTCCACATGGAAGGTGAGAATTCCACCACCGAACCACCAATGTCCCTATCATCATTATGGTAAAAACAAAAAACCAAACCCACCACTGTGGAGTCGATTCTGACTCATATGACCCTATAGGACAGAGTAGAACTTCCCCGTAGGGTTTCCAAGGCTGTAATCTTTACAGAAGACCACTGTCACATTTTTCTTCCACAGAGCGGCTGGTGGGTTCCAACTGCCAACCTTTTGGTTAGCAGCCAGAGCTTGAACCACTGCACCACCAGGGTTCCTCACTATGATACCAAAAAAAAAAAAAAAAAAAACCAAACCCGTTGCCATGCAGTCGATTCCGACTCATAGTGACCCTATAGGACAGAGTAGAACTGCCGCCCAGGGTTTCTCCAAGGAGCGGCTGATGGATTCGAACTGCTGACCTTTTGGTTAGCGACCCTAGCTCTTAACCACTGACACTTATATCCCACTCATAATATGCCTTGCTGAAGTCCCTGTGTTATACTTGTTAACTGGGAGATAGACATCCTACTATAACCTCTATTTTACGTTTTGGGAAACTAGGACACAAACAAAGCTGGGAAATGGCCAGGTTGGGAAGGAAGTTAGGGGCAAAGCTGGGCTTCAAACCAGGCAGTCTGGCTGCAGATCTGGTCCTAATCACTCTACTGTGCAGTTCATCAGTCCATTCAGTGAGCTACAAGTGGGTTTTCTTGGCTGGAGAAGGGAGTCAATCATGGCAGACAGATTAGGGCCAGGCTGAGGAGTTGGTATTTTATCCTGCAGGGCTGCAAGCTGCACAGAAGACGGTTTGGAGAGGGCAAGGTACGACTCAGCAAGACCTCTCAGTAGGTTGTTGCAAGAATGGAGACCAGAGAAGACCTTGGCCTGGAATGCCTTGAGGGCCCAGAGTTGCAGTGAAGGGGACGGCTTCCTGCACAGCTTATCGTGGGTAGAAGAGGCTGGGCTGGGGCGTGAGGTCGCCGGCGCCAGGCCGGCCAATGGCCGCGTCCTGGGTCGCGGCCCCGCCCACGGGGCGGGGGCCTGATGGATGGGCGGGGCGAGGGCTGCGGGCTTGTTCTGGTACCGGCGCTGCCGCATCCCCGCCGGGCTCTCGGCACCGCTGCCTGCCCGCCCACCGCGCGCCTCCCGCTCTCGCAGCCAAGCGGCCACCTCCGGGCAAGGCACGGCAGGTCTAGCCCGGAGCGCAGCTCGGTCCAGTCAGGGTGGGTGAGGGGCGGCGGCGGCGGGGGGCGGCCGTGGCTCGGCGAAGGGCGGCAGTGGCTCAGCTCAGTCTAGCCTGGGTGGGTGAGGGGCGGCGCTCGACTCAGTTCAGACCCTGAGGGGAGGGGGGCTGATCCCGGCCGTGGCTACTCCCTAGGGGGGCTGGAACAGGACTGGGGTGTGAATAGGGGTCAGAGCACTAGAGCTAGGGTCTGACCTGGTCGGGAAGCGCCAGGGCTCGAACCCTGGACGCAGCCGGGGTGCATAGGGGCTGTTAGCGTAGGGGAACTGAGTTCTTTCGCTGGGTTGAGGGAGGGTAGCGTTGGGGGCGAGGAGCAGAGCTCAGCTTGGGCACGAGGATAGGTGTGGGGGGTGTCGGGGCGCGGGGCTGGGGCTGGTGGGGGCCCCTCAGTCCGGTGGGCAGAGGGGTGGAGCTGCGTCGGGGAAGGGACTCAGCTTTGCCCCGCCTAGGGGTGGGTGCGGGAAGAGGGAGCCAGGGGCAGGCCGGGGCTCGAGTTCCCCGGGCAATAGGGTGGGGCGGCCGGACGGTCGAGGTGGGTGCTGCGCGCGCCTCTGATCGCGCTCTGGGATACACAGGCGGCGGCGGCAGGCGCAGAGCTGAGATGCTGAGCCTCGGGGGCACCCTGCTGTGCCTGCTGCTGGCGGGGGCTGTCCCCACGGCTCCTGCGCCGGCTCCGACTACGACCTCAGCCCCCGGAGAATCCGGCCGGGTTCTCAGCTACCCGCAGGAGAAGGCCACCCTCAACGAGATGCTCCGTGAGGTGGGGGAACTGATGGAGGACACGCAGCACAAGCTGCGCAGCGCGGTGGAGGAGGTGGGTGCACCCTAAGAGCGCCGGACTCCAGGAAGCACGAGACTCGGGGGAGGAGAGGGACTGGCAGGAAGCGATGCCCCTTCTGAGCTCTGGTCGAAGCGTTGGCCGGGGATCTCGCGTCCTGAGAAGGACTGGGAAGGGCCCGCGGCAGACGCAAGTGACTGGGAGGCAGCGCTGGGGGATCCCAATTCCCACCTTGTTCTGCCTTCCTGCCAAAAGGTGGGGATCCCAATTCCCACCTTGTTCTGCCTTCCTGCCAAAAGGTTTGGATCTGAGCCTGTTGCCGAATGTCTCCCATTGGACCCTCCCACGGGCAGCTTGGGTCACCACCCGCAGGTGTCTTCAAGCGAGTATGCAGTTGGCCTCCCTCTGTTGCAAGCACGTGCTTGCAAGGCCCTTGGTATTCCAGCGCTGTGGCTTGGAGAAGGTTGAGGAAGCTCCTAGCAATCTCCAAGTTCTAGCTTATCTGCTGCTGGGCTTTGAGCTTGTGGCATCTTTCCAAGATACAGTTAGGATGCCATTTGGGGACAAAGAGACAAAAAGCCTTGAACTTTGCGGAGTCTCCTGTCTGAGCTATCCTGCTTCCCCAAACTGCATGTGAGGGCAGAGAAGGGAAATGAACTCCCAAGTCCCAGACAAGTAATGCAAAAAGGATGAAGGGAGGAGGGCGTAATGTGAAAGAAAAACCCATCCCCACCCCAGGAGTGCTTTGGAGTCAGACCTGGGCTCAAGGTCCTCCTTGAGTAGGGTGGATCTTAATCCAGCCTGAGTCCCATTGCTGTCAAGTCTACTCTGACTCATAGCAACCCTATAGGACAGAGTAGAACTGCCCCGTGTTTTCCAAGGAGTGGCTGGTAGATTTGCACTGCTGACCTTTTGATTCAGAAGCCAAGCTCTTAACCACTGCAATTATCAGAGACCATGTGTCTTGGCAAAGATCTTCCTTCCATCACCTCCCAGGTGCAAACACTGGATGGCGTCCTGCTCTGTCCTCTGCGGTGGGCATCCAGGCATCACCAGGGCTGCCTCTGCAGAAGGTGCAGCTGGCCCAGCTCTCCCAGCCTTCGTGTGGGATCTGTCCCTGGTGACTGGGGTAGGTGGACATGCATGGTCACCACTTGGCTGCAGCCTGTCTTTGGGGAGGAGCCAGTCATCCCTGTGAAGGAGTCATCAAGAGACCATATGGCTTCTCCACATCCCTGCTGCTTCCAACCTGGAAGCCCTGTTTGGCAAAGCCTTAAATGCTGGCTTGTGTCCACCCGGGAAAGGTTGATTTCTCCCCTCCACCCTGTGTAGTTTGGGGATATTTCCCTTCTCCCTTCCCACTCCCACAAGAATCAACCTGGTGGAATTTGCAGTGAAGTGGATACTAGTTGAGGAGGCAGTGACTTGGGAAGCTGTACCCTAGACATCCAGTGGATAGGCCCAGATTCCAAGACCCTTGGGTTATCTGTTTCCTGTGACAGGAAAAGAACCATGACCTAGAAAAATGAAAGATAAGAGGAGTCAGTGCCTGGTATCGCTTCACCCTGCAGATTCAAATTAAGTTGAGCTCATGACTTCTCTGTATCCAGGGCAGGTCATCTCCTTTCCTTATCTGGGTTCCAGGACTTTCCCTCCTACATATAGATTCCCAAATAAGAATAACTATGTCACCTCCATGTTTTTATTCCATGTGAAAGTGCCCCTCACTGTTCAGAAAGTTTGCAGAGTGGTCCTCTGACATTGAGGTGAGGGAGCAGCAAGGGCCTTTTCAGTCTCTTCATTGATGACAGCAGTTTTGGGTCCAGCAGGACCATGGTGGTGGTGTGTTTTCCACGAGAGTTATCAATGTTGAGCCTCACCAGAACCCAGCCTTCCTACCTCCAGAGATGACTCTTCTTCCTGAGTTGTGGAGATTGGCAGACTGATGTTTGCTACCAGAGGAGATGCTGGCTGCCACATCTATCCTATTCAGTGGTCATTTCCCAAGTGAGTGTCCTCACTGGCAGTGGGGACAGGGTGAGAGAGGGTGAACACTCGCCTGGCAGGAGAACAGGTCATGGGGACTGTTAGTCTCTTAGACTTGCCATAACAAAATCCCACAAATTCGGTGCTTTGTAAGAACAGAAATGTGTTGTCTCACAGCTCTGGAGGTGAGGAGTCCAAATTCAGGTTGTCAGCAGGGCCTTGTTGTCTTGAAGGCTCCAGGGGAGGATCCTTTCTTGTCTCTCTAGCTTTTGGTAGCCTAGGTGTTCCTTGGCTTGCAGCTGCAGCATAACAACAGTAGTCACATGGCCATTCTGTGTCTCTTCTCTTTTATAAGGGCATTACTCAGCGGCCCTGGTGATGCAGTGGTTAAGCCCTCAGCTGCTAACCAAATGGTCAGCAGTTCGAACCCACCAGCTGCTCCGTGGGAGAAAGATGTGGCAGTTTGCTTCCGTAGAGATTTACAGCCTTGGAAACCCTATGGGGGCAGTTCTACTCTGTTTTATAGAGTCACTATGAATCAGAATCGACTTGATGGCATGGGACCTAGGGTAGATTAAGATCCACCCTACTCTAATATGACCTCATGTTCAAAGACCCTGTTTCCAACCAAGGTCACATTTACAAGTACCAAAGATTAAGACTTCAATATATCTTTTTGGGAGACACCATTCACTTCATAACAGGGACCAACTTTACTTCATTCAATCGCAGCTCTGCCCCACACTGGCAGTGGGACCCAGGGCCTGAAATGAAGAAAGTGTCTATCCCTGGGATAAAGGGGAGAACTAAATGACAGAATACTAGTAAAACAAGTTACTTGACTATCTAAAATGGAGTTAAGTAAAATAGGTATACAGGTAGATCCCTCATAAAGCTGTAAGGATTCTGGAGATTGTTGGTTCTCCATAAATAGTAGTTATCATTATCGTTTTATTAATAATAGTAGTGTGAGTACAAAGCACCACCAGTGTCTGATATATTGTAGATTGTCAACAGATTATGCTGTTAATATTCATCTTTTATAAGTGCCAGAGAGCCACTTAAAGGCAAAAGGATAGTTGCTACTTAGTTGTTGTCCAGCAGAAGATAAACAACCAGTCAAGACCTGGGCCAGATGCATTATTTACATAGTTGCATGGAGAATCTGCTTTCAAGTAACTTCCCGGCATTTTAAATATTCCAGCTGACTCAAGTTGTTGATATCTCTTAAGGGGAAAGACAAAGTAACTTGGAGGGTCATTACTGGGAGACGCAAATCTTCAAGTGGCTTCAATACAGGATGATCCTGTTTTCCTCTTTTATTATCCTTCCTGTTACTGGTAAATTTATTTCTAGGACAAAACCATTCCATTTCTCCTGCCCTCATTGCCACATCTGTAACTGGCATATTTTAGAATGTTCTTATTGCCTCCCTTATTCCTAGGAAAAACCTCAATACCAAGCCTGGATTTCTCTCTGCAATTTTTCCTATTATGTCCCTTCAACAGACACACAGATTCAACCAAATATAAATACCATTTTTAATGGCATTCACATTCCTCCTCTGTGAAATAACTAGTATTGCTTCAGGCTTAAGTTTCTCTTGCTAGTGGCAGTAATAGTTGTGGTTGAAATTTCCATTGTAAACTGTAGTTTTAGTTCATGGTACCATTAAAGAACTCTTAGCTCGTGCTGCTGAAATAACCACTGGCTGAGAGGGGCATAGGTTTTATAAAAAGACTATCTGCTCAGCACAAGGAAAACTCTAGCTTTGGTATAACTTTTCAGTTACTTCAATGTCAGGCTGGAGGATTCAGATTCCAATGGGAATTTAAAAAATATTAAAACATTCCCTTCTCCTTCTGGACATGTTCTCTCTAGCATCTTCAGTCTCTTACTCTTTTCCAGCTGTATCTTTTCTATCACTAAACATGTCAGAATATCTCGCCCTGAAAGTAAAAGTCCTTTTCTTGCCAGTCCTGTCTCCTTTCTTAATTCCATTCCATTTCTTCTTCCTTTTGTTGACAAACTCTTCAAACACATGTTGTTGACTGCCTGCTCTTTCTGCTTCTACCCACTCATTCACCTTATAAACTCTGGCAAGCTAGCTTCTTCTAAAATTGCTTTTGTCTTGTTGTTGTTAGATGCCATCTGGATGATTTTGACTCGTAATGATGTCATGTGACAGTAGAACTGCCCCATAGGGTTTTCTAGGCTGTAATCTTTACAGGAGAAGATCACTAGGTCTTTCTCCTGCAGACCTACTGGGTACGTTCAAATTGCCGAACAGCTGAGCACTTAAACATTGCGCCACCAGGGCTCCTTTTTTAAAGAACAATATTATGAAAACAGCTATGTATTATGGTCAGTCCTCATTATTTGTGGATTCTGCATTTGCAACTTTGCCCACTAGCTAAAATTCACTTGTAACCCCAAAGTCAATAGTTGTAGCACGTTTGTGGTCATTTGTGGACATGCCCAGAGTGGCATTGATATCTGAGGTCCCACCTTGAGAAATTCCAATTTGATAGGTCTGGGAATGAATCCAAACCTGTTGCAGTTGAGTTGATTCCGACTCATAGTGACCCGATAGGATAGAGTAGAACTGCTCCATAGGATTTCCAAGGAGCAGCTGGTGGATTTGAACTGCCACCCTTTTGGTTAGCAGCTGTAGTACTTATCCACTGTGCTACTAGGGCTCCGGGAATGGATCCAGCCATCTATAATTTAAAAAGGTTTTGGAGATGACTCTGGTGTGCCCTCCTGATTGAGAACCAGACTTCAGAGCTGCCCTTTGGATCTGCCCATCCACCCCTCTCTACTTCATCATCCACCACGTTATCCTCTGCACAGCATGGGCCCTCCCCTCGAGGCCATCAGACTCCCCAAAACGTTCTTGTCCAAGCCACCACAGCTTTGTTTGTGCTGCCTGGAGTGCCTTCTGTACTCACTCCCATTCTGTCCAAATCCCACTTCCTCTTGCCTTTCTTCTTTGAACCTGACTTTTTTCTAGAGACTGTCACACAAGGTAGCTCATAATCACACTCTAGCTGGCTTGTGTGGGGCTTTCTTGTCTCCCCAGTAAAAGCATAAACTACGCAGAAGGGCAGAATCGTGTATTGGGAAAGGCCCATGATTTGGAGTCAGACTGACCTGAGTTCTGTTCTAAGCTTTGACACTTACTAACAGTGTGATGACCTTAGGCAAAGTCTGTCACTTTTCTCAGCCTCTTCATCTGAAAAATGGGAGTAATAACACCTTCCTCACTGGTGGCACAGTAGTTAAGAGCTCAGCTGCTATCCAAAAGGTGGGCAGTTCGAATCCACCAGCCACTGTCTGGAAACCCTATGGGGCAGTTCTGCTGTATCCTATACAGTCGCTATGAGCTGGAATCGACTTGATGGCAATGAGTTTGGTTTGGTTTTTGTAGGGTTACTGTGAATATTCAAGAACCCATGGAAGGTATCTGGTGCAATGGCTCAGACATAGCAGATGCCCCGAATATGGAGGCTATTATTACTATTATAAAACCAGTGATCAAGTTCCAGACATCTCAGAGTCAAACACAACATTGGGCATGTAACAGTCACTGGCCAAGTCTTTGGTTATCTGGCTTTGTGTATGTAAAGGGGAGCCCCTGATGGCCAGAGCTGCCTGAGCTTTTGTGCCTGCTTGAACTGAACAGTGCTTTTGTGCTGCACTCAGACATGGCAATTATTTTTCTGCATCCACCCCAGGTCAGCAGATTTGGTTGGGCAAGGCAGGAAAGAGAGGCTCATAAGGGGATACAGTACAGTGATTTTGTTTAATAGGAAAATATTTTTTGAGGATTAGTTTTAAGGAATAAAAATAACCCAGAGCCAAAGATAACAGAGATAGCAGTACTGGAAAATTGCCAGCTACCAACTAGCACTTCTCCTTGTGTCTCTCATCTTTAATTCTTAGAGAGAGTGTCTGATTGGCTCAACCAGTCCATAACATGGCTTCCATTTGGGTCCAATTAGCTGTGAACAAGGAGGGGAGAGCATGTGGTCTACTGCCCACTCATCAGGGCTGGGGGCAGGGCAGTAAATCTGGAAGAGGAAGTTGGGTACAGCAAGCAAATTGACTGATGTATCTGATATAGATATCATGGAGATTCATGAAACCGGACTTGAGAACAGTAGTCTCAGAAACCCACTGCGAACATGTGTGAGAAGAGTCAGAAATGGTATGACCTTGGGGACCAGTTAACTGACCCTCTACAGGGACCCCTTAGCAGGGGATGAGGTGGCAAGAGACACACCTGTGGCCCTAGCTGCAAGGGACAAGAGGCTGTCTTAGTCTGGGCTCCCAACCCACACCAGATCCTGAAACAAGGATTTGGGAGCAAACTGTTTATTTGGCAGGTGATCTCAGGAAACACTACAAAAAAGTGGGGAAATGAGTCAGGTAAGAGAAGAAAGGCAATAGAGGGTGTGATAATTAGTGGATTTCTGCTATGGGCAATTAGGGTTTAATCCCACTGGGAGCCATTGGAGAGAGACTATAGAGATTCTGCCTGCCTCAGAATTGTCCTGCTGAGGGAAGAGGAAGCTGGGGTAGCCTGTCCCTCAGTGGTTAAGGATTGTTCCTAGGGGGTTAATTCCCTAGTATTTGGGGTCTGTGCAGACTGAGCACACATCTGAGAATGCCTTCTGAAAACAAAGTTGGTTTGCATGTAAGGAAATTGAATGCAGGTAGGCTACAAGGAAGGAGCCCTGGTGGTGCAGTGGTTAAGCACTTGGCTGCTAACCAAAAGGCAGTTCAAACCCACCAGCCGCTCTGTGGGAGAAAGATGTTGGCCGTCTGCTTCCATAAAGATTACAGCCTTAGAAACCATACGGGAGCAGTTCTACCCTGTCCCATGGGGTTTTATGGGGTTGCTATGAGTCGGAATCAACTCAATGACTACAAGGAGATGGAAGGGGCACTGACAGCTTCTGTAAAGGGACCAGGACTGTTCTGTGGGAACATATTCACATCCCAGCTCCACACACCCTTCACTGGGAGTCTTGGAAAGCTGTCTGACCTCCCCAAGCCTCAGTTTCCCCATTTGTGAAGTGGAGACATTAACATCCACCTCACAGGGATGCTGTAAGATTTAAGGGCCATAATATATTTAAAGGAGCCCTGGTGGCGCAGTGGTTAGGCACTTGGCTGCTAACCGAAAGTTGGGGGTTCAAACCCACCAGCCGCTCCGTGGGAGAGAGATGTGGCAGTCTGCTTCCATAAAGATTACAGCCTTGGAAACCCTATGGAGCAGTTCTACTCTGTCCTATAGGGTCGCTATGAGTTGGGATAGACTTGATGGCAGTGGGTAATATATGTCAAACATTTAGTCCAATGTCTAATACATGGTGAGTACTCAATTAACATTACTCAACCATTATCACTATTATTAGTAATTGCAGAAGAGGAAAAGCGTTTTTTTTTTTTTCCTAATGGACTCTGATTTGTAATAAGACAGGACAGTTTTACTCATTAAACTCATTATTTAACAGATGGAGGCAGAAGAAGCCACTGCTAAGACATCATCAGAAGTGAACCTGGAAAATTTTCCTCCCAGCTACCACAATGAGACCAACATAGACACCAAGATGGGAAATGATACCATCCATGTGCACCGAGAGATTCACAAGGTAAGGGCGGTCATGGCCAGCACTTCCTCCCTTCTGTAGCATCCAGTCCCCTCAGAGAACTCAGGTTTGTTTATATATTTTATACATAAGTCAAACATATAAATGAGGATGGTAAAATACAGAGTAAAAGCAAGAGCAAGTGAGGGAGCTGTTTAAAGAGAAGAGATAAGTATCAGAAACCTAAATTGCTTTTGCATTTAAGCAATAAATTTAACTCTAGACTTCCTGCTAGCCCAATTGCAAGGGAAAGTTCAGGGATTTTTGTCATTTGAAAAAAAGCAGCACACAAGTGTCTAGCGAGATACTTTCCTAGTATTGAATTTGAGGAAGAATTTCTCTAATAGATATTTATGTATGTTTCAGTAAGGAGTTGAAATAGAGGTGACCTTCACTGTTTCCTTGGGAGGAACTCTAACGTGATATAGCCTGTCTTCAGAAGGGGAAGCTTCTACTACCACGAGATCAAACATTCATTCACTTACTGGTTATCTGTTCAAAATTCTATAGAAGATTTTTTTCCAACTTCCCACATGTCTAAGTGTCTCTCATTCTAACATACATGAGAAACAAGCAGGTTCATTCCTAATCTGACGTCACAAAGAAAACTTTGCAGATCTAGTGGAACATAGTGTTAGCCTATCCCTGGTGTGAGATGTCTCCGACAGGATTTTGGTAGGAATTTGAGAGCAAAGTCTGTGCGTTCTGAAAGAGAATCTGCCATGTAGATATTTGGGGTCACTGTTAGAGGCTGCAGAGTTCACGTTCTGTTGTGAATATCAAGGAACTTGATCTCTAATCTCATTTCAACTTCTATATGCAAAGCCAAGATAGCTGTCACAAAAGAACCTTGCATTTTTTCAAGTGCCCAGGTAATTATTTGGTTGAAAATATGTTTCTGTACTACCGAGTGTAAGGGGGTCAATTTTTATGGGCCATTGCCTTGAATACAGAGTATCCTTTGTGTGGCTCACTCTTCTCCCACTGCGTATTGAGGGGCTCAGCTGGGGGAATCAGCTAGAGAGTGTACCCTCCCACACCCCAGGTAAATGAATGAGTTCACCTGCAATCAGAATTCTTTAGCATTGCTCATCTGCAGACTGAAGAACGTTTCTAAAAGTGACTTATTTTAGTCTTGTCAAAACTAATGCTAGCTCATCTGACAGTTTTGGCTGTTTCTTAAAGTTGCTTCTTGTAGATGTCAGAAGACCTGAATTTAAGTCCTATTGGTTACTAGTGATTTGGAAAAAAAATGAAATTTCCTGACCCTCTGTAGCTGCATTTGTAAAATAGAGATACTTATTTATCCCTATATAATACATAAACCAAAAGAATAACAAAACTGGGTGCCACTGAGTCAATTCTGACTCATGGCGATTTCAGAGTAGAACTGTGTTCCATAGGGTTTTCAGTGGCTGTAATTGCATGGAAGTAGATTGTTAGGCCTTTCTTCTGTGGCGTTACTGGGTGGATTTGAACCACTAACCTTTCTATTGGTAGTTGAGTACAAACTGTTTGCACCATCCAGGGATCCTTAATATATTTCACATAGTATTATATATACAGTATTATATGTATTATATACACTATTGTGAAGATCAAAGACCTTAAAGTATATGAAAGCTCTTTGTAAACTCTAAAGTGCTATGCAAAAGCAGGTTGTTATCTTTATTTCTGTTGTTGTTGTTGTTGGATGCCATCGAATCAGTTCCAACTCATAGTGACCCCATGCAACACAGTAGAACTGCCCCACAGGGTTTTCTTGGCTATAATCTTTATGGTAGTAGATTGCCAAATATTTCTCCTACAGAACGGTCGGGTGGTTCGAACTACCAACCTTTGGGTTAGCAGCCGAGTGCTTAACTATTGAGCCACCAGGGCCCCTTTCTGTTGTTATTACAGTACAGTTATGTTAGCAATGTAGTACAGTAGTTCTCAAGTGGGCCATGAGCATCAGTCCTGTGAAATGCCTCATGAAAAAAGGACTAATGAATGAGAAACTAATTTGCACTGTAAACTTTCACCTAACACACACACACACACACACGATTTACAGCCTTGGACACCCTATGGGGCAGTTCTACTCTGTCCTGTAGGGCTGCTCTGAATTGGAATCAACTTGACGACAGTGGGTTTGATTTTGTTTCAGAACCTTTTATAAGTTTTATTTTCATAATATTTTAAAGTTCAAATGATCTGCTTTCCTAAGTGGTTAAAGGCTTTGATGCCAGAGATCTGGCTACTTTCTAACCAAGTCATTTAATCTCTGTAAATCTGCCTCCTCATTCACAAATCTCTGGATTTACAAGGTGGTTCAATTCCTGAAAACCAACCACCAGTTGCCATCGAGTTGATTCTGACTCATGGTGACCCCATATGTGTTAGAGGAAAGCTGTGCACTGTAGGATTTGCAATGGCTGATTTTTCAGAAGTAGATTACCAGGCCTTTCTTCTGAGTCACCTCTGGGCAGACTAGAACCTTCAACCTTTTGGTTAGCAGCCAAGTGGGTAAACCATTTACACCACCCAAAACCAAAAAAAAACCCATTGCCATAGAGTCAGTTCCGATTCATAGCAACCATATAGGACAGAATAAAACTGCCCCATAGTGTCTCCAAGGAGCGATTAGTGGATTTGAACTGCCAACCTTCTGGTCAGCAGCCGAGCTGTTAACTACTGTGCCTCCAGGACTCCATACCCAGGGACGACTCCCAATTCCTAAAAAAACAACAACAAAAAAAAAAAAAACAAAAACAAAAACCCGTTGCCATCGAATTGATTCTGACTCGTACATAGCAAATAATGCTTAAAATAATTTTCTCATAAGAAAAAAAGACGCAGATGCATTCCAATCGGTTGAAAAACCATGTCAGTTGTGTCCCTGCCCTTCTGTGTATTGCTCAAATGTGAACAGTTAACAGTCTAAGAGAAAACGTGTAATATTTGAATTTATGGAAAAAAAAGTTTTAAAATCACTAACAGATGAAAAACAAAAGGGGCTCCGTGGTGGTGAAACATATTTGGAAAAAGCTGTATATATTCTCCTTCTGGATATACACAGAAAACACAGTGGCATGATAAAGGCTCTTAGAAGTCCTCTAACCCATACGTAGAAGATCGTAGAATTTTTTTTAAATATAAAAACATCAGTCAAACTGGTAAAAAAGCTGACATAGAGGAGAAAGATGCCGTCTCTTTATGGGAAGAGGAGTTACTTAGATAAAAGCATGGTGATAAGGACCTGGCCCTTACCTCTTCGTAACTGGAATTTGATCTGCTACTGCAAATTAGGCTGAGTTTCCACTTTGTTTCTGGCTGCAGACTCCTGTGATATTAGAGCTGGCAGGGATTTTAAAGATGATCTAGAAATGAGAAAATTGTGAATCAGACAAGAGAAATTTCTTGTTCCAGGTTGTTGGCACCTGAGCCAGGGCTGAAAGAACACAGATCTCCTAACTCTTGGGCCAGCATCCTTTCTACTCTTTATTACCAACTCAAACGTTCAAGATGGCCTTTGATGGAGCAGGATTCTAAGGCTAAGCTTCCTGGTTACAGAATCAGAGGCAGAGGGCAGAGGACAGAGAGAGGAACGTTAGGATAAGTCTCCCATGAGACAGTTCACCAGAATCAGTAGTGGAGACTCTGTAGCTAAGACCTGCTTGCTTCTCATGAAAGATGTTTGACTGACACCCAGACTTCTAGTTGTTGAAAAGAAAGTTGACATTGCATTTCAAGTGATGAGCCCTAAGATTGACAAAAATAGCTGGTGCTGTTGAGCATTTGCTAGGTGTCAGGCTCTGTGCTGAGTGCTCTACGTGGGCCTCCTCATCACCCAGCCTTCTGAGGTGGACTCTGAATACTCCTTATCACTGTGCTGAGGGGAAGCTGTCCATCTGACAGCTGCTGGGTGGAATTCAAAAAGAAAGGGGAGGGTGGGCATTCTGTCTGCTTGGCCAGATGTTCCTCCTTCAGAAAATGAAAAAACAAAAACACACGTGGGAATTGCCTGGAATTCCTTCTATTTCACCTTCACTATACCTTTCCTACTAGGTAACCAACAACCAGACTGGACAAACATTCTTTTCAGAGACCGTTATTACATCCATGGGAGATGAAGCCGGCAAGAGGAACCACGTAAGTTGTCATCCCCCCACCCTCACACTCCGAGGTGCAAACACCTGTGTTTAGCCTGCCAAAGGGGACCCAGACTTTGGATCATGGGCAGGAGGCAGCTGACTCTTAAGCATCTCTCATGCCTGATTTCTGTCGAGATTCCCCAATTCCTCCATTTCTGGCCAGACTGGTAACAGCTATGCCTCCATGCACTTCTACATTGGAGGAAACAGAGAAATGCAGTTGTCATTCGCATGACCCCATCTCAGCTTTGAAAGGAGAACAGGGAGGTACCCAGGTTTATTGGTTAGGGACCCTAGTAACAAGGCCTGGTGAATCAGACCATGAAATCCACTAAAGCCTCTGGTATGGCCTTTTATAATCCCAGCCCTGCTCTGGCAGTTTGGAAAAAAGAACATCTTAAGTGGAACCAATGACCTAAAGAGAAAAGGGTGTCCCCCCAGTACAAGGCTTCTCTCTCTCTGGTCCCCCCCGGGATAACTCCTGTTACTCAGTTGCCTCTTATTGGATCCAAAAAGCAGGGTAGTTTTTATAAAATTAGAGAGTCCTAAAGTTTGGAGCCCTGGTGGTACAGTGGTTAAGAATTTGGTTGCCAACCAAAAGGCCAGCAGTTTAAATCCGCCAGCTGCTCCTTGGAAACCCCATGGGGCAGTTCTCCTCTGTCCTGTAGGGTTGCTATGAGTTGGAATCGACTCGACAGCAACAGGTTTGGTTTTGGTTTTTAAAGTTGGAAGGGGCACCATTTTACAGAAAGAAAACCAATAGTACAAGAAGGGGGATGAGTCACTTATTGACTATCAACTACCAGTGAGCTGGGGCCATCTTTGCAGAGATGCAGGGCTCCTTTTTCTGAGGAGGAAGCTGTGAAGACTAGATTGCCTTCAAAGGAATATGAAGGGTGGAATATTGTCACCACTATCCCATTTCATCATTTTGTAATTTAATGATTTTTACAGTTGGCTCTGAAATGTATTACATGCTGCCCAAACTCTTAAAGGGGAAAGGTGGATTTGCCATTCAAAAGGACAAAATCATATGCTGTTTGAACCTTAAAATATCATAAATGGGCTACATTTTCAGGACTTAAAATTCACAGATGAATTCAATTAAAAATCATCACCAAGCACCTCATATGTTTCTTTCTTCCAATGCTGGTATGTGTATTAATATGTATGGTAACCTGAGAAGGCTCATGGAGAGTTACAGAGAGTAATATATGCCTGTCTAGAAAATTTAGCATGTTATGTTCAAGAGATCAGTCTGTTTTTACATTCAAATGTGAAAGGGGAAAAGGACATTGTGGCTTGTTCTTTCACCTGGGTGCATCAGCTGATGGTTATGTGGTATGATGTCTTTGTGGGGAGGCTTTTGTGTACAGCCCTCAGCCTGCCCCACTTCACAGGCCAGTGGTTAGGCTGACATGTTATGCTACTTTTGTGCAGGAAAGCTACAGAGAAAACAAACCATTATGCGTAAGTGGAAAATGTTTATTTCTATAACTGTGTTCCCAAATATGAAGAGTCTGGGCCTATTAGCCAAGGCACCATTTTGAAGGGTCATGTCCTCTAATTATAGTTCATAGCTACAAAGCTTTGCACATCCTGCATTTGTTGTCTTTCTGTTTTCACATTAGAATAAGACATAAAAGAGCGGGTCACTTTGCTTTTCCACCAGAACATACCTAGTTTGAACCTACAAATTCGATCACACACAACCAACCCCAAGATGCTGCTCAAAACTTCTGAGGCCACAGGTAGACAAATTTTACTACCAGAAATGTCCAGGTAGCAGAGATTTGAGTAACCCAGCAACTTCCTTGTCCCAAAAAATGATCAGTGCTGACAGAGCTCTTTTGACCGTGGAATTCTCTACAACAAATGTGAAACCAAATGTCTTCTCTGTTGCATGATTACTTTGTCTGTTATTTGTGCTAAAGCCTGGGGGAAGTGGGATGTCAAACTATGGCTGAACTTTTCAACGGTGTTTCTTTGTTTCCCATCAAGCAGTAAGCATCCTATCACCTCAAAGCCCAGAGAGGCCAAACCAAGAATGTGGAAGGAGAAAGTGGGTTGAATGACCTCTTTCTCCATTAGGCCTCAAGTTCTCCCTTGCCCTGGACTTGTTCATTCATCACAGAGTAAAGATAGGCAGGTGCTGGCTTTGTTTTCTTCGTGTGTCCTGGTTTCTGATGCTGGAGCCTGTCAATTTAGTGAAATTTCAGAAGGTACCATGGTAACAAAACGTTCAGGGTTTATTTTAAGGGAAATCCATCAGGGGAACGTGCAGGCCCACTAGAGAGACTGTCGGTTCCCAAAGGACCTACCTCCTGGAAGTCCTGCTGGCTTGGGGGTACTGCAGAGGTGACGCCCCGGGAAATGCAGCCCTTCCTCTTCTGTCAGTCTTGGGCAGATTGAAGAAGTCTGAACAAGGTGTGAAGCCAGCCTGGGTTCACACTCTGCCCTGACCCTTACAAACGCTGCTCTCAATGATTCAGTTTCCTCATCTATCAAATGAGGCTACAATCCCTGCTGTTTCACAAGATTGGGTGACACTCCACTAAGGCAAGATTTATTAAAGTCCTTTGTGTAAGGTTCATTATTACTGAACAGTAATTAAAACTGGCTTCTTATTGGCTTCTCCCCTGGTATCCTGCAAATAGATTGGAATTTGACTGGAAGCTGAGAATATGTTTAAGACCTCCATGGGCCTCTTTCCCCTAAAATTTTGTAGCGTTGGGCTGATGTCATTCTCTAGTGACCTATCTGAGTAATTTGCGTTGCCAGAAGCTGTGTACTACTAGACTGAAGGTTGACTCACTCTGCTGTTGTTCCTGTCCTTGCACATCATATGTGTCTGGGTATGACGGTGTTGAGGATATAGACAGAGGACAGACGGGGCCGTAATGAACGACAAGGCTGGTAGGTGATGGTCAGGCGCTGACAATCCCATGCTGGAGCCCCAAGTTGTATACTGGCTGTATACAGGTTTCTACAGAAAAGAATATTGTGGTCCTACGAGTGATGAGGTAGTCTTGTGTGAAGGTACACTTCCACAGTCCTATAGCCAGACAAATAGGAGCCTTGGTGGTGCAGTGGTTAAAGTGCTTGGCTGCTAACCGCAAAGTCGGCCATTCAAACCCACCAGTGGCTCCATTGGAGAAAAGACCTGTCGATTTGCTCCTGTAAAGATTACAGCCTAGGAAACCCTCCAGTTTGGGTCTCTGTGATTTGAAATCAACACGACAGCACACAACGGCAATAGCAACGTAGCCACACAAAGAGTTTGGGTGGGTACATTTATGTTTCTGGATTTATATTTTGAGTTGGCTTTGTGGTTTCTGGCTGGATGTAAAACCCTCTTACCTTAATCCAGTAGGAAAAAAAATTATAGGGAAAATTGAAGAACCCTGAATCATTATGGTAAATAAGTAACAATTCCCAAATAAATACGGCTGATGTGGGTAAGCAATTTTTCAGGGGTGTGCGGTGTTTTTTGAGCTACAACCTGGCTATATTAAGTTGTGCTCTCCTCAACCAAAGTACCCATCAAGAAAGAATCCATTAAATATAAATGATTCTACATCCAAAATCAAAATATTATGAAGTTAATAATGAGTTTCATATAGGTTTCATATAAGTTGGTGTAAAAGAATATCTTCAGTAAAATGTTAAGTAAAAAAAAAAAAAAGAATTACAGAACAGCATATAAAATATAATCTCATTTTTAGAAAAAAACCATATGTATAAAAAAAGCATGGCAAAATACATACCAAAATCATTAATAGTAGATATTTCTGGAGGAATTGAAATTTGGAGAGAATTTTCCTTTATAGATTTCTATATTTGCTTAATATTTTACAAAGGGCTTGTGAATTATTTACTTTTGGACTAAACATTTATCTGTGTTTTTGAATGATTTTGCCTATAGTTTCATTGTGTAAATCCTAGGAATAAAACTGCTAAACCAAAAGGTGTGCATATTTCAAATTTTGAGAGCTATTCCTAAGTTTTCCTCCAGAAAGGCTGTAGTAATTTATACTCTTAGCAGCAGTTTCTGAGACTGTATCTCACCAACCCTCACCTACAATGGGTATTCCAGTGGGTGTTTATCTGATAAGCAAGGAAAAAAAATCTTTTTGTTTACATTTCTTTGATGATTACTAAGGTCAAGGTGGGTGGCTCTCTGAGAATTGTATGATGTAGCAAATATAAACCAGAAAAAACATGTGGCTGTCGAGTCGATTTTGACTCATAACGACCCTATAGGACAGAGTAAAACTGCCCTATAGAGTTTCCTAGGCTGTAATCTTTATGGAAGCAGACTGCCACATCTTTCTCCTGTAGAGTGCGTTTGAACCTCCACGTGGTGGGTTCGAATCTCTGACCTTGTTAGCAGCTGAGTGTTTAACTACTGTGCCACCAGAGCTCCTCGTAGCAAATATAACCAAAACAAAAAACAAAAAAACAAACTCGTTGCCATCGAGTCGATTCTGACTCATAGTGACCCTACAGAACAGAGTAGACCTGCCCCATAGGGTTCCCAAGGAGTGGCTGATGGATTCAAACTGCCGACCTTTTGGTTAGCAGCCCAGCTCTTAACCACTGTACCACCAGGACTACATAACAAATATAGTGTTCTCAAATTTAGCTCATCAGTTTCACATTCCAGGCTGTTCCAAAGACCAAACACCATCTGCCCCAGTGTGGGCAGATTAGGAAGGTGTGAAGTTCCAGCAGAACTGTGAGCTCTCAGTGTTGATGTGGGATTCCTGATGGGCTGTGAGTCACACAGGGGAATAGGTGATAGTGACATGCCTCCACCCCACTAACTACAAAAAAGACAGGAGATTCCTCCTCCCTGCCCCCACCTCCATAAACACTCCAAACAAATGGCTAACACCTTCTGGTAGATCACTTCAGTGGTGTGGTAAAGAGCTTGGGCTCAGGCAGATCAGTTCAAATTGCAGCTCTGTTGCTTATTCGCTTTGTCACTTTGGGACAAGTTCCTTAACTTCTCTAAGCCTTAGTTTCCCCATATGTAAAATGGGGTTAATAAAAGTACCTGTCCTATAGGACTCTGAGGAGGATTTTAAATAAAATCCGGGTAAAGCATACCGTACAATGCCTAGAACACAAGAGCAAGCCATCAATAAATGTCAGACACTGTTGTTATTATTTGCTTGCCCTCAAGCCATAGCTATCAGAATTCCCAGTATTATTCAGTTCACTCATTCATTTTGCACCTGAATTGAACCCTTACCTTGTGCTAGACAGATAAATGTAAGACAGTCCCTAAAATCAAAGCACTCCCCTCTCAGGTTAATAGCCAAAACAAAAAACAAAAACAAAAAAAAACAAACCCCTTGCTGTGGAGTTGATTCTGACTCATGGAAACCTTATGTGTCACAGAGTAGAAGTGCTTTATAGGGCTTTCTTGGCTATAATCTTATGGAAGCAGTTCACCAGGCCTTTCTTCTGTGGCACCACTGGGTAGGCTTAAACAGTCAACCTTTTGGTTAGTAGCCAAGAGCAAATCATTTGCACGTCCAGGGACCTTCCCAGGCTAATAGTGGACCAAAAAATAAACAGATAAATAGAATATGGTTTTAAAATTTGTAAGACAGAGGTTGTACAGGGCACATAAGTGCAGATCAGGTAGCCAGGGAAGCCTTGGTTGAGAGACAGTTCTTTTTGGGTCCCTCACATTTCTGCTCATTTTAAAAGCAGAGGCACTAATTGCCCTTTTGTTCCAGACTATCTTTTCAAGGATAGTGGTATAGAAAACAGATTTGGAAGATACAGTATCTTACTTACTGGCAGAGGGCAGGTTTGCTTGCAGTCCATTATAAAATGTCTATATTCTCTAAGCTTGAATTCCCTCAGCTGTGCCCATGTAGTATCCACCTGTGCCCTTCCTCATTGCCCCTGCAAGATTTGGGGGGTAGGGCGCTGGGGCGAGGGGAACTGACATAAACATAAAACTCCTGCTGCTTCTGTACAGTGAGTAATAAAGTCCTATGTCTCTGACCCAGGATCCTCATGTCTTCTGCCAGCATCCATGAAATGATGGAAGGCTAGCTTGTTAGCTTGCAAGTAGGGTAAAATCTGACCCTTCACGCTTCTTGACAGGCTACCTGGGGGAGGGCTATTGAGCTGCATTTTGAATGATGTCGAGGAATTCTCAGTTGTGAGGAGGAAGAGCATTTCCTGCAGAAGCAGTCCTTGCCCAAAGTCAAGGAGGCATGAGGAACAAGAACATGTTTGAGGAACACTGATGTGTATTTAGGGGACCAGCAGGTGAAGCTGGGGAGATGAGGAAGGGCTTTGAGTGCCGAGCCAAGGAGTTAGGCGTACATGCTGAGTTAGGAATATATCTTACATCTGAAATTCTTTAACATGCCCTGTACTGTATACCGTATTGAGGCTCCACTCAGTCCTCAGGGGAAAGAGCCAGGAGCACGTGGTTTGCACAGCAGAGACACTGGCGGTGGGCAAGGCTTTGCTTAATCCTGCTGAAGCTCAAGGCCTGGGTCACCTTTGGGCTGCAAAGCCTGTGCCCGGTTAAAAAAAAACTTGGCTTCAGGGCTTGAAATCTGGAAACTTTTACTTAGAAATGGAGCACTCTGCTTTTGATTGGTGCCAGTAGCCAGACAAGTGACAGTGATTGAACTTGAAATCTCATTAGGCTGACAGAGTAGAGCAGGCTGATCTCTTTGGTTTCTGAGTAGCCTCAGCATGTCAGGGGCTGAATAGCTCCTCCATGCAGGTGTGCTAGTGTCCACTGCTATCAGGGCTCCAGGAATTGTTCCAGACCAGCCTGGACAGCATTCACCAGGGGCATGTGCATCCTGATTGTAATATATGTGGCCCTCACCCTTCCTTGCCCTCTGGCATCATTCTGAAAAACTCAACCAAAGCTCATGAATCCTTTTTTGTTTCGTTTTTAAATTATATCAAGAGCCACACTGTATTCCCCAGTATTCCTTTATTTAGTCACTATGACTCAGAAAGTGACCAGATGAACTGCTCTCTTCCCAAATCCACCTATTTCACATTTTCAGATGCAAGATATATTCCTAACTCAGCATGTATGCCTACCTAACTCCTTGGCTTGGCACTTGAAACCTGTCTAGTCATCTAGTGCTGCTACAACAGAAATACCCCAAGTGGATGGCTTTAACAAAGAGAAATTTATTTCCTTACAGTACAGTAGGCTAAAAGTCCAAATTCAGGGCATCAGCTCCAGGGGAAGGCTTTCTCTCTCTCGGCCTTCTCATCAGTGTTCCCCCAGACTAGGAGCTTCTCGGCGCAGGAACCCCGGTCCAAAGGACGCGCTCTGCTCCTGGCACTGCTTTCTTGATGGCATGAGGTCCCCCTGTCTCACTGCTCACTTCTGTCTTTTATATCTCAAGAGATTGCCTCAGGACACAATCCAGTCTTGTAGATCAGGTCCTGCCTTACTAACACAACTGCCACCCCTCCTCCCTCATTTAACATTATAGAGGCAGGTTTACAACGTACAGGAAAATCGCACAGTACCAGGAATCATGGCCCGGCCAAATTGATACACACATTTTTTTGGGGACATAACTCAATCCACGACAAAGCCCTTCCTCATCTCCCCAGGTAAATCTTGGTAACACGTCAGACCAACCAGTTGGTGCTGTGATGTGATTGGGTGCTCAGTAGTAATTCATAGCCGTAATGACAATAATGGAAATGATGATGATGAAGGTAAGAGCTACCATTTATGAAGCCCTTGCTGTGTGCCCTGGTGGCACAGTGATTAAGAGCTTGGCTACCAACCAAAAAGTCGGCAGTTCAAATCCACCAGCCGCTCCGTGGAAACCCCATGGGGTAGTTCTGCTCTGTCCTATAGGGTCGCTAGGAGTCGGAATCTACTCGACGGCAATGGGTTTAGTTTGGCTTGGTATGGGTTTTGCTGTGTGCCACCCCTGTTCTCAGGCCTTGACCAGCATCCCTTCACACAAACCACACCACAACCATACAAGAAAGTTACCCTTATTTACCCCATTTATAGCTGAAGTAAGAGTCCTTGGTTGGTATAAATGGTTAAGCACTGGACTATTAACTGAAAAGTTGGTGGTTCAAACCCACCCAGAGGTGCCTCAGAAATAAGGCCTGGTGATCTGCTTCTGAAAGGCCACAGCCTTGAAACCCCTTTGAAGCGGTTCTACTCTGCCCATACAGGGTTGCCATGAGTCAGAAACAACTTGACAGTAATTAACAACAATACAGGTGAAGTAACTGAAGCTCAGAGAACTTAAAACAAACGAGTTAGTAGGTGGCAGAGTCAGTAAGAAAAGAAAAAATGACTCAGGTCTTACTGATTCCAAATCTCATGTTCTTAATGGAACCTATTTCTGCCCCTTGGTTTTCATGACTTTAGGCACTAAGGGACTCAAGGGCCCAATCTGAGCTGAAGGGCTATCCAGAAATTCCTGGTTTCTGCTGCTATGGGCAAGGCAGTGCCTTTGCCATCTATGGGTCCAATGGTTTCCTCTGCAGTGTGACAGCTAGTCTTTAGGGGGTGTCTTTGAGGTATAACTGACCTCCCCGACAGGAAGTTCTCCCAGCATGACCCTGGTCTCTAGCTAACATGCTGAAAACTCCCCCAGGCCTGGGTCTGTGAAGGCTCAGGCAGCATCTCAGAGAGTTCACCTCTAGGATCCAAAGCTGTGATTTTTCTTGACCCTTCATCAATCTAGGTCTCTCCATGCCTTCCTTTAAGAGGTTGCCCACCCCTCCTCACCTGCTATGGTCTCCTAAAATAATTCCTAGAGGCTTTAGGGGCCTCTTACTTTTCTGTTAGGCACTCCAGACTCCTGTGTGGCTCAGATGGGGGCCTCAGGTTCCCGGGAGAGGGTTGGGTGGTGGTTTTTTATATCCCACCACTGGTAGGGAGGGGCTTCTGGGAGGGTGGCTGGTGGACAGTGCCAGCAGAGGCCTTGTTTTATGTCCGCTCCTCCTCCTGGTCAGGCAGGGAATGTGGAAGAGAACTGGGTCAGGAGAGTGGGTAGAGGGGTGCAGAAAACCAGACCAAACCAGTTGCCACTGAGTCAGTTCTGACTCATAGTGACCCCCCCATGTGTGCAGAATAGATCTCTCTGCATAGGTTTTCAAGGCTGTGACCTTTCGGAAGCAGAGCGCCAGGGCTGTCTTCTGAGGCGCCTCTGGGTGAGTTTGAACCGCCAACCTTTTGGTTAGTAGTCCAGCACTTAACAGTTTGTGCCACCCAGGGACTCCATGCGGGGGCTGCGGTGGTACAGAGAGCATTAATGCTCTCATGCCTCTCATGTACTTCACAGTCATGTACCAAATCTCATAAGTTGAGCTGACCTTCTAAATTAGGCATGATAGCTCTTCTCTTGATTGCATCCCCAGTAGGAGAAATGATGGATGGGGACTGAGTCATCTAAATGTTTGCCCAGATCACATTGTTCTGTCTAGACCTCCGGTCAGTTTCATTTTTTACCTCCACCTCTTCGAAGGGAAAGAAAGAATAAATAAAACGTTTGGTTATATTTTAGGGGAGCACCGTTGTTAGTTGCTGTCGGGTTGATTCTGACCCCAGGTGTGCAGAGTAGAACTGCTCCATCGGGTTTTCAAGGCTGTGACCTTTCAGAAGCAGATCACCAGGCCTTACTGCCAAGGAGCCTTTGGGTGGGTTTGAACTGCTGACGTTTCAGTTACTAGACCAGCACTTAACCATTTGAGCCACCCAGGGACTTGTGGGGAATAGTGCAGTGGAAAGGGCATTGGCGTCAGAACCAGCACAGGTGAAATCCCTGCTCCTTGGGCAGCTTACCTCACAGCCCTCAGCACTGGTTTCTGCTCTGCCAAAGGAGGATTTAGTGACTCCTGAAGGATATTTAGAAGTAGGAGACAATGGTAAAGTACCCGACACCCAATAGATGTTCAGTAAATGTAATTTCTCCTTTTTGACCTAATTTCCTGGACCCCTTTGGGGTAGGAAGCAGTAATTTACTGAATTATGAGTGAGATAAACCAGTAAATATGTTTATTTTGTTGTAAGGTTGCTATCATTTTAAACTATAACTGAGAAGTTCCTGAAAAGTGATAGTGGCGAAGGTACTAGACCAAACAGACAGTAAAAGCTGTTGTGTATGAAGTCAGGCCTGGTCCCAGAGATAAAGTGAAGCACTATTTCACTGAGTCACAGGATCATTAATAGCAGAATTCACAGAGTCTGTAGAGCAACCCATAGGAGCCCTGGTGGCACAGTGGTTAAGCGCTTGGCTGCTAACAGAAAGGTAAGCAGTTTGAACCCACCAGCCGCTCTGTGGGAGAAAGATGTGGCAGTCTGCTTCCATGAAGATTTACAGCCTTGGAAACCCTATGGGACAGTTCTACTCTGTCCTGTAGGGTCACTATGAATTGGAACTGATTCTGACAACGGGTTTGGTTTGGTTTTGGTTATAGAGCAACTCTAGATCAGGGATTAAAAACATTTGGCATACATGTTTCCCCTGTCTGTGCCACTCCACTGCTAGTGGAAAGGCTGGAGGTTCAAGTTCACCCAGAGGTGCTTTGGAAGAAAAGCCTGGTGATCTGCTTATGAAAAATCAGCCATTGAAAACCCTATGGAGCACAGTTCTACTCTGACACATTGGCTCTCTGTGAGCCATGGTCGATGCAACAGCAACTGGCATGCCATGACAGACATTGCTAATCAATTGCAGAGTTATTTCTTGATGAGCCCAGATAGAGCCTCAGAACTTGAGGCAACATAACACTTAAAGCAGCCACTGACAATCAGTTGGAAAAGGACTATATTTGAAACCCATTTCCCATCCCTGCTCCAGGCCAAGCTTCTCATTATATAGATGAGGAAACAGAGGTGGAGGGAGGAGAGGAAGAGGCCATGATTTTGCTACAAATTATGCAACTATCATAGCTGGGAACTCATTTCCAGTTCAATTCAGTTTTTAATACACTATGGACCTGGGGTGTCTTGTTTCTGCACGCTCAGAGAAGCTACCACCTTTTTTGTGATGTCTCAGAAGATTAGTGATAGGAAAGATGGGCTGCCTGATGCTGAGAAAGACTGGGAAGCTTAATGGGGAAAGAGTTGTCTCAAACCCAGAGAGCAAATCAGAAGTTCATAATGTGGCAGCTGGGAGACACTTCTGTGAGCTCCGTGAGGCCAAGACTTGGGCTGCACGTTCACCTCTGTATCCCTAGGGCTTAGGATCATGTCTAACTCAAGGTATGTGACCAGTAAACATGTAGAATGAATTAATGGATGAAAGCTGGGTGACAAAGGATTAAATTGAGGAACATAAGCAGAAATAAAAGCTCTTGTAGACAAGACTCAGCAGAGAGTTGCAAGTATGATCCTTTTCTTCCCTTCATTCATTCATTTACGTTACTGAACAGGCTGTATGCTAAGTGTTTTTACACGTTTTATTTTCTAATCCTTAAAATAACATGGAAGGAGCCGTGGTGGCACAGTGGTTAAATGCTCAGCGGCTAACCAAAAGGTTGGTGGTTTGAAAGATGTGGCGGTCTGCTTCTGTGAAGATTTACAGCCTTGGAAACCCTATGGGGCAGTTCTACTGTGTCCTGCAGGGTTGCTCTGAGTTAAAATCGACTCGATGGTAGTGGGTTTGGGTTTTTTGGGAAAATACTGTGAAGTAGTTATTATTTTACAGATGAAGACACTGGGGTTTAGAGAATTTAAATAGTAGAACTGGAATATGAACTCAGATATAAGTTTTGACCATTGCAATAAGAAGATACATTTCTGCTAGAAAAAATGTCATGGAAATCTGTAGCCATGATTCTGGGTGGTTTGGAAGAGGTTATTACCTACCTTCCATTACATGGTGACAGCTTGTGTCATTTATATCAAGAGTCATTGAGAAGCCTCCCTCCCCATGCCCAAAATGAAAAACCAAAAATCACAAGAGGACAACCCTGTGGACATAAACATAGGGATCTTCCCCTCCTGGGAATGGCAGAGCCCTTGGGGTCACCAGGAGGGGAGATTACGGGAGGGTGGTTAGGGAACGGAGGAATCTTGCACCCACTTTCTTTTGCTCTGGACATTGACTGGTTATCAGACTTGCTGACATTGAAGAGGAATGTTCTAAACCAGGATATTTTAAGTGGGTGGCACATACCCGTGTCTGAAGAGATTGGCCGCTGGCATTTTAATGTGAAGTGGAAAATACAGTCACAGGGAAGCCTGAATTTTCCATATTCTCATAATTGAGGGCCTCCCAGAAGAGGAAGCAAGTACAAAAGGCACCGAGCCCCGCTGCCCCGTGAGTAGTGGTCAGGATGAAAAGCATCTTGGGCTCACAGATGGAGGAGAGGCTGCTCCTGAGGCCAGTGGCTCCCCAGGCAGCTTAAGGCTGGCAGAGGCCAGTAGACTGCATCCTTCTCAGACCAGGGGAGCAGCAGGACCTAGGCTCAGACCTACCTGCACATGTTTGTCTACTCAGGCACGCTTTTGCTTTTTCCATTGCTTCCAGAGTCCTGATTTTCCCTGTGATATCTACAGGGACCTCCTTCCCCCAGAGGGAACATGCATCCCATAGCAGAAAGGCCAAATCAAAAGCCAGTAGTCACACTGCGTGCAGCCTCAGACAGAGCTGCTTCTCTTCTCCTAACAACTTTCCTGGGATTTGGAGGGTGAGAGAAAGGAAAGATAACTAACATTCATTGAGCACCTACTATGAGCCAGGTACTGTTTGGGGCCATTTCATGTAAGCTATTTAATCTTTACCAAAACTCATCCAAAGCAGGGAGTACTGGTCCATTTTAAAGAGAAAGAAGTTAAAGCACAGAGAGGGTAAGTGATTTGCCAAGATCACATAGCTGGTAAGTGGCAGAGTTGAGATTTGGGAACAAGTCTGCCTAGCTCCAAAGCCTAAACTCCTTCTGCTGTACAACACTGCCTTGCAAAGGGTCAAATGGGAAGGTCACTAACAGTTACTGGACACCTGCCACATGCCATGATATGTGGGCACACTTACCACCTTCAGTCTTCTACAGCAGCGTCATTGTTTAGGTTTTATCATCCCCATTTTACAGACAAGGAAACTGAGGCCCAGCAAGGTTAAATGACTCACCCAGGCTCATTCAGCAAGAACTAAGGAAGGAAGCCCACCATGGGAAGCTCATGGTGGAAGGAGTGCATCCTTTTCGTAGCCCTTGGCTTGCATCTCTGACTTGGAGAGCTGGAGCAGCCCCTGTGGTGCAGCTGGATTAACTTGGTGCCCCTGCACACGGGGGTCCATGAGAATGGAGTGCTGCAGGGTGTCTGTGGCAGGAAATCTGGATGTGCCCAGACCACCTTCCCTTAGAGCTGAAGCTTTCCATGCTCCCTGCCATCCCACAAAGGTGAAGCAAACTAAGACGTGGCTTCTCACGAGCAAAATGAGTTCAAAAAAAAACCTGTGTTTTTCCACAGCTGAAGAGTATTAAGGCTTTTTTCCCAGGTTCATTAACCTAAGTGGTTCAACTTGAAAAATTTTTAAATTCCAGAAGCCTCCTTTTGAGTCCTCACTGTGGAAGAATTTTGTGGGTTATGTTGGGGGGGAAGGGTGGGAATAATTGCTAAGGGCAAGAAAGGGGCCAGAGCTGCGGGGTTTGGAAGCTCATTAGAGGCCCAGTGTGAAGCCAGGCTGGTTCCCCTGCCCATGGCACTGGCACTAGGTTGGGGAAGTGACTTCACAGAGGAAAACAACTTTGTTTTTGTTTTGTTATATATTTTCTTCATCTTTTTTTTTTTTTTTTTTTACGGAAACCCAAAAAAACTCTGGGAGGTAATTTTAGAAGAGGTTGATAGATTGGAGGCCTTAAAGCAGTGGTTCTTAACATTGAGTACATATCAGAGTCACCTTCTTAACCTGGATAGAATTCGTGGGGGAAAATGTATCTGTATTTTCACTAACTTTTAAATAAATCAAGCACTTCCTTCCCTCTTGAGCGTGGGCAACAAATCATAGTATTCTTAGCTGTACCTTTGTTATCAGTGGCAATCACAGCTATTTGTATATTCTCCTACTGTTGTTGCAGATATCTCAAAATAGCGTTTATGCTCCTCACTGCTTGAAAACTTAGTTGTCAGACCCACCACTAGATCTTACTATTCAGTGTGTTAATAAAGAAGCACATAAAAGTTTGTACCTCAAAATACTTTGACAATTGTACTTCAGTGCAGTCATTTTCCTCGGTAATCGTGTGTATTTTCCTTTATGCCTCTAAACGCGTCATTCTGAGACGGGATCCACAGGCCTCACCTGGCTGCAAAAGGGATCCGTGGCACAAAAAAAAGGTTAAGACCCTCTGTTCTAAAAAAGGCCAGTGGCCAGTGGCCACGCTAGGACCTCTCAGTCGTTCAGGTACAGACACAGCCTCGCAGGCAGAGGCAGAGTTGTTGAGGGGGATCTGTAGGTTGCGTTCCCGAGAGTGAAATCCCCACGCATCGTAGACAGGACTTAACCCCAGCGTCCCTGAGTAATTCCAGCCTCCAGGGCCTTTGAATTCTAAGGATGGTGAAGAACCATTCCCAGGAAACTGAAGTTTGAGAAAATTTTGATCACCAGCATTGTGGGGGAGCTTGAAAGTGCTGGAGCTGGGTTCCATTGCAGCTGGGGTCTGCAGTTTGACACTGATAACAAAGCCCAGGTGGGACTCCTGTAAGGCTGTGCTCACTCCAGCGAATGCCAGTCTTCCTCGGTGAAGGACCAGGGCCTTTGGCTGCAGCTTGGCAGCCTGAACTGCCTCCTGAAGAGTCTCCTGACATTCTTCTCCCTCTAAGGCCTGTTTCACCAGCAGCTCAACGTGAGGTTGCAGGGCATGATGTCCAGCTGGAGATTTTGATGTGTCAGGCCCCAGAGCAGGGGCAGATTAACCAGTAAACACAGTATACACTGGCTTGCATTGAGTAAGGTACACACGTGCTTAATTGTATTTAGTTGCAATTTCACATGGGTTTCACTACGTCGCTGATGTGGTGGTGGACAGGTGACATTGTGCACTGTGGATTGGTGGAAAGGCACAATTAGGCCCGTGCATACCTTGCTTTTTGGGTAATCCGGCCCTGCCCCAGAGCCTTGTTCTTCCTCAGAGAAGACTTACCCTGTCCTATTGAAGGCTGTTGGGATGGACAAAACCAACCCAAAACCTTTTGCCATTGAGTTGATTCTGACTCATAGCAACCCCATGTGTTAACAGAGTAGAACTGCTCCATGTAGGGTTTTCTTGGGAGCCCCAGTGGTGCAGTGGTTAAGTGCTTGGCTACTATCCAAAAGGTCAGTGGTTCGAACTCACTAGCTGCTCTACGGGAGAAAGATACGCCATTCTGCTTCCCTAAAGATTTACAGCCTTGGAAACCCTGTGGGGTTCTACTCTGTCCTGTAGGGTTGCTACTAATTGGAATCACCTCAGTGGCAATGGGTTTGGTCTGATTTTGAGTTTAATCTTTATGGAAGCAGATTGCCAGGCCTTTCTTCTGTGGTGCTGCTGGGTGGGTTCCAACCACCAACCTTTAGGTTAGGAGACGAGCACAAACCATTTGTGCCAAAGAAGATAAGAAAGATGACCTAGTCATCGCCCCACAGTTCTCTTGAGTTACACGTACCTAGGGGCTGAGTCTCCAAATCAGTACACTTTGAGAAACTAGATTGTGTATAGGCACTCTCTCCAAGAGCTAAGAGTATGTAGAGACACGACACATTTATTACTTTCTTCCCAAGGCAAAGGAAAACAATTTTAAGGGATTGGGTTACGCTGAGTCAGCTCTCTGACTCACATGAAAGAATAAACAAGAAACCAAGTAAGTAAATATGGAGAAACTCCATCCATCCTCAGTGACCCAGGGAGTGTCCTGAACTTAACCAGAATGTAACTGAGCAGTAAGAAAACTCTCAGAACCTATTTAGCTTTTTGTAATTACTGAACAGTTCAAGGAGACAGACACTTTCACCCTGTCCCTGAAACCTACCCTGTTCCTATCCTTCATCTTACCTGTTATTCTTTGCCTTGAATGAAGGAATCGTTCAATTAATTATGTGGACAATGCCGTACTTAGCCAGGTGCCAGTAATTGATGTGGATGTGACTAAGCTTAATTTGATTAATTGTTTTGTTGGGAAGAAAGGTGATTTCATTAGGGTCTGTACAAGGAGAGAGGCCTGGTGGTGCAGTGATTAAGCGTTTGGCTGCTAACCAAAAGGTCGGCAGTTTGAATCCTCCACTAGCCACTCCTTGGAAACCCTGTGGGGCAGTCCTACTGTATCCTATAGGGTCTCTATGAGTTTGAATATACTAGATGGCAACGGGTTTGTTTGTTTTTTTCACTTTGTGTAAGGAGTTTCCTGAGGATAGAGATACAAAGCTGTGGCTTCCCCCTGAAGCCTTTCTAGGGTGGGGATGGAATGATTGGGTGCGGGGGGTGGGGAGCATGCTGCCCTTCCAGTCTCCTTCTGCTTTCTATTTTCAGAGCCAATCCCTGCATGCAAAGATGCTGTAACTGCTCCAGGGGAGAAGAGGCCCACGATTGAAGTCCAGGTCTCGGGGGGCTTTGGGGATAGGGAAGGGCACTGAGGGAACATGCTCTGGCTCTGCCCACCTTGGCTTGGCCTGAGGCACTAGTGAGCAGGATCACTTTGGCTTCTGGCTGGATGAGGTCCCACCTCAAAGAGAAAAGCAGATTGTGGACACTCGCAGCCCTCCCACCCTAACTCGTGGCTTTCCCAGTGTGAGTCTTGGCAAGTCTTATAAATGCCTGTGGGCCCTTTGAGCCCCAAAGCATTTCTCTTCGTCCAGCATTCCCAAGGTGGACACTGAGGGCTGGAGGAGCACCAGGGAGAGAGACACTAGTCAGGAAAGGCTTCGTAAAGAGGAGACATTTGAGCTGGACCTTAAAGATGAATAAGGGGCTGTTGGCAGACAAGGGAGGTAAGAGCATTCTGAAGCATGGAGCAAATTCTGGGTCTTAGCGTTCGTGGGGAGGGAAGTCTGCAAGGCATGCTGGAAAGCAGGTCAGGAACTGACGGTAAAGGGCTCTGTATGCTATGCAGTTTGGTGGATAAGGAAGGTAGAAAGAAAGGCAGGTGCAGGTAGAGTGTCCTCAGGGTGAAGGTTTCATGGGGACTCACGAACGTGGTGAATCTGCAGGAGTCCGGGGCCCCGGAGCCCTGCCGATGCAGAGACTGGACATTCCCAGCCCTCTTGCTAACTAAATTCAGAACTCACTAGTGTGTAGACCAAAAGCCAAGCTATTAATTTGCAGGGGTGGGGAGCATCCCTTTCCAGTGGCAGGAATGATACCCCATCCAGGACTTCTCCTTGCTAGTGTCAGGTCCTGGGGCAGCCAGGTCGATTGTCTGAAGGTTGCTGGGTGAGTGGGAGTTAAAGCAAAGGGAGTTGATATTGTTGAGGACTATTCCATGGGTGTCCAGGTGCTGCCTGGTGCAACCAGAGCTGAGAGCTCCCGAGTGACAGAACCTCAGCCCCCCTCCTTGGTCACTGGTGGCACACTGTTTTTGCTCACTCTGCTCTTGTCACATTGTTTTATTATGCCAATAGCACAGATGCAGGCTGACGTTCCCAGGGCCTGGAAGGCAGCCTGTCTCCTCCCATTATGTTTTGATTGAATTAGTCCAACGCTCATTGTTTTAGAAGGCCCTGCCGCTGGAGCAGCTTTCCAAACATGTATAATTAGGGACATGCATAATCAAGTTTGTGTTTTAGGAAAACAACTTAGACTGCAGTGAGGAGCCTGGTGGAGGGGGAGAGAAGCCAGAAGCTGGAGAACAGTGTCTTTGCTCCCATAGCTGTGCAGACATTGAGGTGCAGCCTCAGCAGGGGCTGTGGGGAGCCTCTGTGAGGGCAACAGAGCTCTCCCCTGCGCTTATGTTCGAGTCTGAGAGTGAGCCCCAGACCACAGGGCTGGGACCAGTGCATTAAGAGCCCCACCCTTCCACCCCAACTTTCTATCCCTAGCAGGAGCTGGGCAGGAATAAAGACCTCTCAAGAGGGTAGATTTGCAAGGAATGAAGCTGGCTTTGTTCCTCTCAGGCGCTCAGCATCTTCTCCTGGGATCCAGGTCCAGATTCAATTTCTGGGAACCTGGCAAAAACTTGGCGCTTTGCCTGTTACTGGAAGCTTCTCTTCCTGAGTCACACGTGGGGCTGCAGGCCATCCCAGTATTGGGGGCCCCCTGAGCTGTGCCCAAGGACTGCGGTGCTGCGAGGTTGTCTGGCCTGGGGTTTGCAGCATCTGTAGGGCCTGTGGGGCCTGAACAGAAATAGCATTTGCTGAGGGGGGCCACTCCTGAGAAGGCCTCCACCCAGCCCCAGTCTCCATTTTCTCCATGTGAAGGAGGACAATTGGAGCTCCTGAGGGATGTGTGGGGGACACAGAGGGAGGTGGGACATGCCTCGGAGCTGATGCGAAAACTCGGGAACGGTTGGGGGAAGTTCAGCGTGCTCTCACTTTCACTATTTCCGAGGGAAACTGTACCTTTTGCTGTATTGGGATTCTGCCCCCCATCACGTTGCTGCTCTTCCCTGCGCGAGAAAGGCTTGCTGTCAGAGGGCAGGATGGGCTGGAAGACAAGGCCGTGCAAGAGGTGGGCCTGGGGCAGACGTTCTGGCTCCTCATTGACTGTGTAACACGGTGTAAGAGCAGCAGGTCAGGGCCCACATCCCCACTCCACCACTCATTAGCTGTGTGACTTAAAGCAAGTTACCTAACCTTTCTGTACCTCAGTTTCCTTATCTGTAAAATAGGAAGGAATAATAATTGTACCTCTCTCCATGGGTTGTTGTGAGGACTACATGACTTACTGCTTAGGATGTAGGATAGCTCTGGCACGTAGAAAACATGCTATAAGCGTTAGCTATCATTACTGTAATTGTTTCATGATTATAGTCCTGATTGTCATATAGAATCCAGAGGCCTTTCCTTCAAGGACAGAAGCTGCCTCTTCTCACAGACTCGCTGATGTTCAGGCAGAATCTGGGTGGCAGGGGGCCAGGGGCAGCACTTCCCAGCCTCCTCCCAAGGAATGCTGGGTAGTCCTGCTCCTGGCCACGGGCCCAAGGTCAGGAGCAGCTTCCCTGTATCCTCGTTGTCTTATCTCCACAGATGTCTTTGAGGCCATTCCTCTTCCTGTAGTTGTTGGCTCTTTTGACCTCTTCTTCTTGTCCTCCTCCTGCCTAAGGCAAACCTCACTCTCTCTTCCAAGAAACACACCTGTTGAATCTTTCTCTGTTGATAGTATTGCCAGGTAAAAGACAGGGCCCCAGTGAAATTTGAATTTCAAATAAACAGCAAATAGATTTTAGTATAAGTCTGTCCCATGCAATATTTGGAACATACTATACTATAGGGTTGCCATGAGTTGGAATCGACTCGATGGCGTTGGGTTTGGTTTTTTTTCCCCCCCATGCTAAAACAGGAGCTCTGATGGCGTAGTGGTTAAGAGCTCAGCTGCTAACCAAAAGATTGGCAGTGTGAATCCACCGGCCACTCCTTGGAAACCCTATGGAGCAGTTCTGCTCTGTCCTGTAGGGTCACTGTGAGTCAGAATCGGCTCAACGACAGTGGGTTTGGTTTTTTCAGTTTTGTACTAAAACATTATTCATTGTTTATTGGAAATTCGAATTTCAATTTCACTGGACGCCCTGTGTTTTTTTAGTTAATTAATTAATATATATAATGGAGTCCCTGGGCAGTGCAAATGGTTAAGCACTCAACTACTAGCCAAAAGGTTGGTGGTTTGAATTCGTCTAGAGGCTCATGAAGAGGCAGGCCTGGCAATCTACTTCTGAAAGGTCACAGCCTTGAAAACCCTGTGGAGCAGTTCTACTCTGTACAACTGGGGTTGCCATGAGTCGGAATCGACTCACCGGCAACTAACAACTGTGTGTGTGTGTGTGTGTGTGTGTGTGTGTGTGTGTGTGTGTGTGTGTGTGTGTGTGTAAAACAAAAAATCTGCCATTTCAACATTTTTACATGTACAATTCGGTGACATTAATTAAATTCATCATGTTGTACAACCATTGCCAGTATCCATTTCCAAATTTTTCCATCACCCTTAACAGAAGCTCGCTGGCCCTAAAGCAATGACTTCTTCTTCTCTCCCCACCCCCAACCCCAGTAACCACTAATAGGCTTTGGTCTCTATACATTTACCTATTCTAGGTATTTCATATAAGTGAGATCATACAAGTGTCCTGTATTTTTATTTACTAAATTTGGCAACCCTACATTGAGGGCCCCAAAACTAAGGGGACTCATGTAACCCTGAACAAAGAGATGGTGCTCTGGAGAGGTCAGGACTGAGTCCTCTCCTCGTATTGGGAGACCTGGAAGGGCTGCAGGACAAGGCTTCGTAACACTATTGATGCTTTTGGACCTGCCGTCCCTGCCAGGCTCCTGGTAACTTGAATGGCACGTATTTTCTGCACATGGAGCACTAACTGTGTACTAGGCATGTCTGATGAAGGACAGACCCAGGCAAGGCCCAGGGATTCCACCCCCACTGTCTGCCTTTGGAATGGGGGTGGAGGCTGTGCAGACGCAGGGACCCCGAAGAGTGTCGGGGGGAGAGGGTAGGAAGGGCTCCCTTCACTCCTTCCAACCCAGACTGGGTTGACAGGCACTCAGTTGACTAAAGACGACTTAGGAACATGAGGAAGAAATTTCCTTTAGAATTAAATGAGTTTATGCTCTTCAGAGGGAATGCCGCTCTGGCTGTGTCGGGAAGTTCTGTAAGTGAAGGGCTGGCCGTCTTTCTGGCTTGGCAGTGGGAGGACATCTCTGGAAGGGGGAACAAGCTTTTCTCTGGAACACTCCCTGTCCATTCCCGAGCACTTGTGGGTGTAGAGAGGGCCTCCCAAGGAGGCTGTTGGAGAGGGAGGCACCTGGGTCTGGGGGCTGTTTATGTTGAGGGGAGAGGGGCAGGAGGGGAAAGAGAACTCCAGGACTATTTCTGGAATGCTCTGGGCACTAAAGGGATGGGAGTGGGGCGTTCTCCCTACCCGGGGGCTGAACCCAGCTGGGGATTTTCTCTTTCATGGTGGTCTAGTGGTTAAGTGATACAGCTGCTAACTGAAGGGTTGGTAGTTCAAATCCACCAGGCACTCCTTAGAAACTCTATGGGACAGTTCTACTCTGTCCTGTAGGGTCGTTGTGAGTCAGAATCGACTTGATGGCAACGGGTTTTGTTTGGTTTGGATTTCTTGGGGGCTGTGTAACTTGGGGCAGTAAGCATTGGTAGAGCTGCCCCAGGAGACCCAGGCAGCATACCCTGCCCCTGTGGAAGCAACAGTTTTGCAGATGTTGGCACTTCAGGATAATAGTAGCTGGCATCGGAACCAAGGCTCCTGGCTCACGCCTGGCTTTTTTCACGGGGCAGTGTCTGCAGCACGGATCAGGCCAGAACTCTTGGTGAGGTTTGGGGCCCTGCCAACCCTGAGCTAGCTGGAAGTTTCCAGTGTAGCATCCAGGAGGGGCTGGGGGTACGCTGCTATGCGTGAGACACATGTGCGTTTTACAGGATCCTAGATTGGCTTGGTTTAAAAGGTCAAAAAAGGACTCTGAGGAATGGGGAAAGTCTGACTTGGAAATCTCAGGGAATAAGGGGAGGCTGCTTGCCACTACCCTTTGGAGCACCATTTCTAACTTCCCCAGGCACCTTGTACCAGGGCCCCCGCCTTGTAGACCCTGCCCCCACGCAGCAGGCAGAGCTGGCAGCCTCCAGCCTCCCAGAGCACCCGAGCCCCTCCTGCCTCACACTCTGGCCCCCCACACCCTTCGAGGGCCCCAACTCTGCCCACCGCTGTCTGGACGGTTGGTCACTCTCTCCTCACAGCTTGTTCTTCTCTGTAGGACAGTTACTTTTCTTTCTATGGACCATCTCTGCTCAGGGGTCACAGAACAGCCCCGTGGCAGATTGTATCATCTGCCCTTCCTAGGAGCGTTCAGGGCCTGGCCCAACACCCCACTCCTGGGGCCAGGAAATGACCATCCACAGACAACCTGCCCCACCCCCCACCCCTAAATGACCATCCACAGGCAACCTGCCCCACCCCCACCCCTAAATGACCATCCACAGACAACCTGCCCCACCCCCACCCCAAATGACCATCCACAGACAACCCGCCCCACCTCTCACCCCCAAATGACCATCCACAATCAGCCCCACCCCCAAATGACCATCCAGACAGCCTGCCCCACCCCTGCCCCCAAATGACCATGCACAGACAACCTGCCCCACCCCCACCCCTAAATGACCATCCACAGACAACCCGCCCCACCTCTCACCCCCAAATGACCATCCACAATCAGCCCCACCCCCAAATGACCATGCACAGACAACCTGCCCCACCCAAACCTCAAGTAACCAGAGTGTGGCAGTGGGGCTGCCAGAGCCCAGAATGTCTTGACTGACCCCGGCCTCAGCCTGGGAATCCTGTTTTGGTTCATTTAGTTCAACATCCTTCAAAGTGCATCCATGCTTCCCTGCCTCCACCACTGGCCTCCTCAGTCATGCTGAAGGCTCAGGAATAGAAGCTACATTTGTATGGATGTCCCAAAACAGAAGAGATCTGAGCCACCTGCTTGTTTGGGGCAGGTTGGAAAAGGAGGGGTGCAGTGGATAGAATGAGCCCTTGGGAGAGAAGGTCTGATCAATTAGGGTCTAAGTCGTAGCTTTTTCTCCATCGAAGGTGATCTTGGGCCCTGAGCCTCAGTTTTCTCCTCTGCAAAATAGGGATTGATTAATGGTTTTATTCATCCTTTTATTCTTCTATGGATAACAAATGTGTGCCAAGTGTATACTGGTAAAATATAAGGTCCATGGTTGACCTCACAGGGTGGCTGTGAGGGTTAGAGAGCCGCTGTAAAGCCTGCCGTATGTGTAGTGCATACAGTTGTTGTCAGGTGCCATCGAGTCGATTCCGACTCATAGCAACCCTATGTACTGCAGAACGGACCACTGCCCAGTCCTGCACCATGCTCACAATCGTTGTTATGCTTGAGTGCATACAGTAGGCATTCTGTAAGTGTTCAGTCCGCCCTATCAGGTTTCAGCTGCAGTGTGCAAAGCTCTGAGCCGAGCGAGGAGGTTTCAGGTGGTGGAAGGCTCTGGACCAGGAGAGACCCCCCAGTCCTGGAGGGGTGGCCTGCTCCTGTGGGCCTCACAAGAATGTCTGGGATTACCGAGGAGGGTGGGAACCAGAGGTGCCGCAAGCAGAAGGGTTACCAAGAAGCGAGGCACCCACTGGCCCCACTTTTAGATGCCTAGGAAAGCCTCACAGGAATTTGTTTGTTGGGTTTTTCCCTCCTACTTTTGGCTTCTGCCTCTTCAGATCCTCTCTCCTCTGATAAACTCTAAACTGGAAAATCAAAGACAGAGGACGGCTCCTTTGCCATTTTCCACTAGTTCATGAGTGTCTAAGCACCAGAGAAGTTTCCAGGCCCAGTGTCCCTGCCAGATCTAGTCCGTGTTCCTCGTCAGCCCCACCTCCCGCCGGCATCTGTGCACAAGCATTGAGAGGGAGCCCTGTCGGCCCTCTTGTCAGCTTTCTAAATATAGCTCCCTCCTCAGACAACCGAGAGACGATGCTATGAATGGTCTCAGTTCCCGTTGCCAGCTAGGCAGCTTGTCAGACTCCATCAGCATGGGAGGGAGGAGCGGGGACAGATGGGAGTGGCCGGGATATGAGAGGAGCCCACTGAGCCCATGCAGCTGGCTTCTGTTATGGGTTGTAGTGACAGTTAGGCCCAGACACCCAGGGCAATGGCCTTGGCCATGAGTTCCTGCTTCCTGTCCCTGAGGATGTGTGGGGGCAGGGGCCCTGCTCCAGGCAGGCTTCGCTAAGCCGTGACTGAGAGAGAGGAGACTGGTTGGCGCTGAAGGAAGAGAAGAACAGTGTTCTTCCCAGGAGAAAGTGGAAGGGCCCCGTCTTTAAAGTCTAACCAACAGTCTTGGAGTCTCTACTCCACAGCTGACCATCTGAGTACCCTTGGGCAGATCCTTTGCCTTAAGTCTCAGTTTCCATGTCTGTGAAGTGGGGATAATACCTGTGTTGAGGAGAGAAAAGAGAGTTTGTGCAGACGGGCCAGCTGTAGTGGGTCCTGCCAAACCAGGGCTCTGCATCAGGATGGGAAGGTTGCTATTGCCGTCTCTGAAGAGCGTGTATCCCACATGACATCTCATCCCACGTGCTCTGCAGTGCGGACTAAGGACCTGTCTTCTGCCTTGGGTGCATCTTTAACTTAGCCTCCGTGTAGAACAGAGTGCCTCTTCTAGTCCTTAAGGTCTAAGAGGAAGGAGGCCCTGTAAGGCACCACTGTTCATAAAACAAAACCCAGAACTTTTCCATCCTTCAGATGGGGAAGCAGCTGAGTGTCATTTTTCCCTCACAGTCCTCTTAGTTCATATCTCCCCTCCTCTGGAACCATCCTGGGCCCTGTCCGTGCATAGCCCACTTTAAAACCCCAGCCCAAATGTGAACATAACCCTTGAGCACAGGTAAGATACACGGGAAAATAAAAACTGAGGGAGGACCAGAGAAGTGAACACCGAGAACATCAGAAATGCAATGGCTCCCAGGTGAGTCTGTGCCTGGCTCTGCGTGGGGGTGCCAACCCATGTCCTCCCCCTTCCCATCCACTCAATTCTGCTTAAGGTTAGAGGACCTGGCCTCTTCCTCAGGTCTCTAACACCAGGAAAGGTGAGACCCTGCCCCCTATTACTAAGGGGTCCCCAAAACCAAAAGGCCAAACCCACCACCGTCGAGTCGATTCCAACTCATAGCAACCCTAAAGGACAGAGTAGAACTGCCCCATAGGGTTTCCAAGGCTGTAATCTTTATGGAAGTAGGCTGCCACATCTTTCTCCCATGAAGGGGTCCCCAGGAGAAGTTCAATACTAGCAACATTTACCATATGGAATGCCTGGTCTTCATACAATGAGAGGCCACCCCGTCCCAGGAACGTTACTCCTGTGGATGAAGGCATACAAGCCACTGCCCGCCTGTGTGACACTCTGGATATAGGTAAGTCCAGACTAGATGTTACATCCCCACTGCCAAGGATAGAGCTGTGGAGCTGTTGGTAGAAACATCAGGCCCCCCAGTTTTCAGAACTGCCTTTCTTTGACAACTGCAGGCCCCCTGACAGGGGTGCTCCGTGGGGCAATCAGGTGTTGGATGGGTTGGAGCAGACACATAGCTGTCTATTGCTATGGCCACCATTGTTATGGCCACCATTTACAGAACATTAACGCAGAACAGTGATGCTGGAAAATTGGTCCTGTTTTTATCCCCATTTTTAAGGTCATACAGCTATTAAGAGGCAAAACCAAGATTCAGAATTTGTGCTCTTAACCACTAGAGTCTCAAGGTTTCCAATATCACCACAGTTCTCAAGAGGTGTTCCTAAGGGCCCCATGGAATGGCAGTTGCGCATTGACAACAGGCAAGCGAGTGGACTCTGTTATAGCAAACATAGCCCTCTGTAGATCCCTGCCTGAGCCCCAACCACACATAATCGAGGAAGGAAAGTCCTTGAGCTTCCGTGATGGAAAGTCATATTAGACGAACCTATCAGAGCTCTTATAGGTAGCAAATAACATGTCAGTGAAGGAAACCAATAGCTTTAATGTAATTAGTTTTTCAGTGGTATTTGGCAAGGTTGCATGCCAAAATTCTTTCCATACCTGGACGGTAATTGCATTAATGTGGTTTTGCACGGAATGCTTTGTCATGCATAGGAGCCAGTTTAGGGAAAGAACGATATTTCCAAGGATAAAAGTGCACTTTACTCAATGGAGAATTGTGAACAGCAGTGTCTCATAGACATCGGCTTTGGAAGGGTCTTTGCTTGTATTTTTTAATTAAAAATCTGGAAAAGGAAGTACGTAGTGAAAATTCCAAGGCTACAGGGACTTTTGGGTGATAAATTAATTGAATTTATCTGTTTTTGCTTTGGTTCCTGTCTTAGTTTCCTATTGCTGCTGTAACAGAACCACCACAAGTGGGTGGCTTTAAAGAACAGGAATTTATTGTTGCACAGTTCGGGAAGCCAGGAGTCCAAATTTAGACTATCGGCAGGGCTGTACTCTCTCTCTGTTGGAGATAGGGGAAGATCCTTGTCTCTTCAGCTTCTGTAGCTCCAGGCATTCTTTGGCGTTCCTTGGCTTGTAGATGGATCTTCGCCTGGTCTTTCCCCAGTGTGTGTGTGTGTCTCTGTGTCTGTTTTCCCTTCTTATAAGACACCACTCAGAAGAGATTAGGTCTAGGACCCACCCTACTCCAGGATGGCCTCATTAACATAACAAAAGAAAACCCTATTTACATTCAGGGTCACATTCAGACCTACAGGAGTTAGGACATCAACGTATTTTTGGGGAGGGACACAATTTCAATCCATAACAGTTCCCCAGTCATTGCTAGCAATCAGCATTTTGTTAGCCTGTTTGTCACAGCTTAACATTCAAGTGATTTCCTCCATTCAGTACATATCTATTGCATGCCTATTATGTGCCACGTGCTGTGCTGGGCATAGGCATGTATCATACATATTGTTAATACACTTTACAAAAATGGGACCATATGGTTCTTCCACTTATTTTAGTTAATGACATATTTTATAAATCACTGCGTAAAGAGCTACCTCGTTCTTTTAACGTCTGCATGACAGCACTTCCCTAATGTCTGCATGGCAGTGCTTCCCCATGAAATGACTACAATAATTGAGTTAACCAGTCCCTTCTTGTTAGACATTTCAGTTATTTCCAGATTACAAATAATGTAACAATACAGTCTTGAATATTCTTGTATTCATTATTTGCTCACATGGACAAGTATTTCTGAGGACAGCCGCCAAATGGGAAATTACTGGGTCAAGGGATATAGTCATTTAAAAATTCTTGGTACCAATCAATTGTCTGCAAAAAAAAAAAAAAAAAAAAAAAAAAATCTAGTTAAAAAAAAAATCACGCCCAAAGCATGTGGCAATGCCCATTTCCTCAAACTCTACTAGCATCGGACATTGCGTTAGTATCCTATTGTTGCTGTAACAAAATACCACAGATTTAGTGGCTTAAAACAACAGAAATTTATCTTGCAGTTCCGTAAGTCAGAAATCTGATGTGGGTCTCACTGGGCTAAAATCAAGGTATCAGAAGAACTGCATTCCTGTCTGGAGGCTCTAGCGAAAAGTCCATTTTCTTGGCTCTTCCAGCTTCTAGAGGCTCCTTGTCTCCTTCCATCTTCAAAGCTTGCAACGGCCAGTCAAGTATTTCTCACACTGCATCGCTCTGACCTCCTCTTTGACCTCCTCCTTCTATATTTAATCACCCTTGTGATGACATAGGTCCCTGGGTGGCGCAAATGGTTTGTGCTCAACTACTAACCTAAAGGTTGACTGTTCAAACTCACCCAGCAAGGCTGCATGAGAAAGGCTTTGCAGTCTGCTTCCATAGAGATTATATACAGGAAAATCCTATGGAGCAGTTCTACACATGGGGTCGCCATGTGTCAGAACCAACTCAATGGTAATGGGTTTGGTTTTTGTTATTTTTGGTTGTGAATACATGGGACCACCTGGATAAACCAGGATAACCCCCCATCTCAAGATCCTTAATTTAATCATAACTGCAAAGTCCCTTTTGCCATTAAGGTAATATATTCACAGGTTCCAGGGATTAGGATGTGGACATTTTGGGTGGCCATTATTCTGCCTACCACAGGTATTATCAACCTTTTTAATTTTTAACATTCTAAGTGAAAAGATGGTATCCTGCTCTTCTAAATAACGTTTCCTTGATTACTAGTGAGGTCCAGTGTCTTTTTCTATGCATTGAGGCAAGAAAATGTCTGCTTCTGTGACTTGTCTGCTGATAACCTTTGTCTCCTTTTCTGCTGGGTGGCCTTTCCTCACCCCCCCGCCCCCCCCCCCCCCCCCCTGCCCCTCCGCCCCCACCAATTGAATTGTAAGAGATTGCATATTCCTCGAGGGAAGGAACTTTCTCATAGTCACCTTTGTGTCCCCGTGCCTTGCATATGGCCAGGTGCAGACAAGGAATTCAGTGACTGTTGGCCATTTTTTCCTCCTTAATGTCATCCCTCCCGACCCCATTCTCTTGCTATTCTATTTTGGAAGAAATATCTGGAAGCTTCTGCCTGTAACTTCCTGTAGAGCTGCCTGAGTAGAGTCTGTATGTAGGAAGGTGTGGCTGGCTGAGACAAGGAGTGTCTTGTGTTTGGCTTACAGCCTCTCAGACTTTCATGCCTTTATGGGCTGTGGGGTCAAATGACCCAGTGTCAGGCCCTGCCCCACTCAGCCCCTTATCCTGGAACATCATCTAACCCTCTGAGCCTCCGTTTTCTCATCTGTGAAGACAGTGATGGTGCCATAGCTGACATTCTAGGGTTGGTGTAAAAGTAACAGGAATGAAACTGTCAACTCCTACTATTGAGAAGAATCCTGTTTGCGCAGCTGGTGCACCTCATGGTGTTGATCAAGGCTGTGGGCAGAGCTTCGGGAAGGAGGCAGCTGCTGAGCTGTGATGGGGAGACACAAATAAGAGTAGTTTGGGGCCATTTTTCAGGGTGCCAGGCAATGTGATCTCCTTTGACATTTTTCAGAGATTACAATAAAGATTTAAATGACTTATCAGTTATTTAGGGGTGTCAGACTTTGTCTCTTCTGAAGAAGGCCCTGGTAAGCACAGAGCCTAGAACATGCAGGTGACTGGTACATGCCAAGAAGCAGAGACTTCACCAAGTTGTCCTCTTCCCTGCCATCCTTCAGATGGGGTTGTGGGAAGACTGGTGTTCAGTGGGATTGATGGTGCCAGGAGCTTCCTGGGTGGTGAGCTTTGCCTGGTAGGCAGGCCTGAGGTCTCATGGCTCACACTCTGACAGGTACCAGGCTGAGGATTGGTGTCAGGGCTGGGTGTGCACCACGGCCATGCAGAGGCCAAGGCTGCAGCCACTCTGAACCAAACAACATCCTCTGTAGCCCTGCAGTGTTGGCCAGGGGACACTGAGACCTGAACAGTGACACCAGCCATTTTCCAATGATAGACCCCAGTTCCCTGGAGCTCCTGGCCAGGACCTGTCTGCTGATCCCCAGGCCTACACACATGCTATGGAACCCAGTCTTTCCAGTCTGTACCCATCACCATGGCTGCCTCAGCTCACAGCACAGAGGATGTCTAGCCCTGGCCAGTTAGGTGGAGGCCTGCCCACCGAGACCTTTCTGGGTCAAGCCCCATAGGCGCTTTCAAGATGGAGTGTGCCACCTCCCTCCCCCAGGACCCTGACTCAGAAGACGCTTTCTCACCTGCCTGGCTCTGACTACCACATCCAGAGCCCGGAGCCCACTCTGCTCAAGGGCTGGTGGGAGGAGTCCATTCTACCATGAACTAGCACCAGAACCTAGGGGAATCACTTGGCCTCTCTGAGCCTGCTTCCAAGTTGGCAATATGGGGAAGGTGATCCCTATCTCTAGGTCCCTGAGTGGCGTAAATGGTTTGCGCTCATTTACTAACCTGAAGGTTATTGGTTCAAACCTACCCAGCTGCACCATAGAAGAAAGCCCTGGCAATTTGCTTTCATAAAGATTACAGCCAAGAAAACCCTATGGGGCAGTTCTACTCCATAACACATGAGGTCACCATGAGTTGGAATTGACTCGACGGCAGTGGGTTTGGTTTGTTTGATTTAAAGTCCCTACCTGCTGCCTGCTGGGAGGAGTCACTGAGATCACAAGCACCAGCACCACGTAGGGTTCAGTTATTGGTTGTTCTTGTCATGTTTCCTCCTCTTCTCCTGCCCTTGTTTGCCTGCCTTAGAGCTGCTGGTCCCTAGGCCTGCTAGCGTGATGCAGGGCCACATCTAGCTCTGCTCTTCTCTCTGGCCTCAGGGATGATTGAATTCCCTCCATCCCTCCCTCTGTTTCTTCAGCCAGCCAGGCAGAGCTGGTAGCCATAAGGAGAAGGTACCTGGGCTGGGGTGGCTGAATCCCAGCCGCCCCAAGCTGGCAGCTGCCTTTGTTTCATGGCCAGGGACCTAGACCAGGCCCTGAGGAGGGCTGCTCATGATGGGCTGCCGTCACAAGGGTGGGCTGCTGGGCTGTGCAGCCTCTGCAGACTCTAACTTCCCCTCCCAGTCAGCGGATGCTGGTTGGGCCTGGACTGCAGGCCTTCCTGTGCAGTCTTGCCAGCCTGCAACTCATTAGCACTTTTTATTAAATCCATCTGCTCTATGTCGAAACTAGCTCTGGAGTCTGTGTGCTCCTGCCCTGGGTGTGTGTATATGGGGGGAGACTGCACATAGACATGATTGTGTGGATTAGGGATGCGTTTGAGAGTGAGGAAGCCAGGGCTTGCTCTGGGTGGGAGTGAGATGTGCTAGCACTGAGCTGGCCTTTGAGGCTGGTACCTATGCAGGGCTTAGCAGCGAGGGAAGTCTGGAGACCTTCCCTGAGCCTCCTGAGCCTGTGGGGTCAAGATGGGGGAATAAAGTGGGGCTCCTCCCTGCCAGGGCACATGAGTTTGCTGATCTGTATTCCATGTGCTGCCCACAGACCTTAGGGTCTGCCCCTTGGAATGGAAGCCAGTGAGACGCACTGGCCAAACTGCCCCCCTCCTTCCCCTAGGAGTGCATCATTGACGAGGACTGTGGGCCGGGCAGATACTGCCAGTTTGCCAGCTTCGAGTATACCTGCCAGTCATGCCGGGACCAGCAGACAGTGAGTGTGCTCAGAGGCATCTGGGGCTGCAGCGCCCAGAAAAGGAAGTCTGGGAGGAAGGCCAGGGGACCCAAAGGGTCCTTAGCCATGCTTCTTGGAAGCCTCCTTTGGGTCCCATCAGGTCCACACTTGGAAGGGCCTCTCAGTAATAGGAGGGGGCTTTGTCAGGAGAGGCTCCCAATGGGTCTGGCTCCTGGAGTGCTGAGGAGGTCACCCCAGAGTCTGGGACCGCAAGGAGCCATCTGCAGGCCTGTTGCTGCCCCGCCCCACCCCACAATTGCTGGTGACATTGGCTGCCCCAGCAGCGTGGAGAGGGGAATGGAAGAGCAGGCCATGCACTGTCCTTCCCCTCAGGAAGACCCTCCTAGGAGACCCAGCCAGAGAAACCTGGGTAGCCAGGGCAGGGGTTGGAAAAGGGTGGTCTGTCCCTCTCCAGCTTCTGCCTTCTCCAGCCCCTGCAGTCCACCCAGTACCTGTAACTTTTCTAAAGAAAGGCTTGAGTCTTGTGGCCAAGCTCTCCTCTGCCCCCATGACAGCCCGGCTACTTCACCTAGGATCTCAGTTTCCTCCTCTCTGTACGGGGAGGATGCGGGCTCCACCACTGACAGAGAGGGCCTTGGGCTCCCTGCCCTCCTTTTCCCACCTCCACACAGCTCTGCACCCGGGACAGTGAGTGCTGTGGAGACCAGCTGTGTGCCTGGGGCCACTGTTCCAAAACAGCCACCAGAGGCGGCAACGGGACCATCTGTGACAACCAGAGGGACTGCCAGCCCGGGCTATGCTGTGCCTTCCAGAGAGGTGGGTGGACTCCCTTCTGGTCCAAGGGAAGCCCTGTCTGGAGCTCCACCACACGCCTGGGGCCACAACCACGCCAACCACATCTTTGCAGGGTCCTGCTTCCTAGGTGGCCTCCAGAGGCTCCTGAAGAATGTGCCTCAGCCCCAGGAGCTTTGCCTGGGTGCAGACCACCCCCCACCCGGGGGGAAGACCTTACTGTTTTTGCCTTGTTGATGCCTAATCCATTGCCGTTGAGTCAGTTCTGACTCATAGCGACCTATGATGTTGATGCCTAGAATAGTTAAATTTCTGGCGAATGCATGGGCCCAGGGAAGGAGGAGCACCCTCGTGGGTGGTGGGATGCTCTTGGGATTAGAACTGTCCCTCCACCACCTCACCCACCACATTCCCCAGACTCTGAGGATCGTACCTGGCCCCATGGTTTTTCTTGTGCCTCACTCTGCTCCACTCCCACTTCCCATTCTCACAGCCCTTCCCGGGTGAGGTCTGGTCAGGCTTTCTCCCCCTCCCACCTGTGTTTCTGAATACTTTTCCTTAGCTGCCTCCCCAGCTCCTGCCTCCCCAGCCCCGCTGGTCCACCAGTCCCTGCTGACTCAGTAGTTTTCCTACAGGATAACTTTCTGGTGATTGCTCCTCTGCAGGAGCTCCTGCTTTCTCCCACTGTAGTCAGTCTGTCTGGCTTATACATCCCTCATGAGCCCTAACTTACCTGTCCTCCTTTACTCTCCCGCTACTTCTCTGCTTGTTCCAACTTTTCCCACTGAACCAGTCCCCCAGGCCTTTGTAGGGGCAGTCCCCAGGCCTTGAATGCCTGTGCTCCACTCTTTACTTTCTCCAGACTTCTTTAGCCCTCAAAACCCCACACAAGCCTCACCTCTTCCAGGCAGTCCTCCTTAACTGCTCTGGCCTCCTAGATTGTTCCCACCTGAGCTTATGCTGCCGCTCCTGTTTCCTCATGTCCCACCTCTGGGATCCTAACCTACAGTTTGGGGTTGAGGGAGGGAGGTGGGACTGCACCCCATTTTTCTGCTCCCTGTCCTTGGTGCCTGCCTGCCTCGTGCTGGGCATGCGGGGTGACTCTTGCTGGTTCCAGGCCTGTTGTTTCCTGTGTGCACACCCCTGCCTGTGGAGGGCGAGCTCTGCCACGACCCCACCAGTCGGCTTCTGGACCTCATCACCTGGGAGCTGGAGCCTGACGGGGCGTTGGACCGATGCCCATGTGCCAGTGGCCTCCTCTGCCAGCCCCACAGGTGAGGGGTGCCGAGAGAGGATGAGGTGCCATCCAGGGGAGTGGGGGCTGAGGAGCTGAGGTGGGATTTGCCTGGGAAGTATGTGAATTCAGTTTAGGATAGGTTTAATTTGAGGTGTCCCTGGGTCACCCGGATGAAGAGGTCCAGTCAGCAGTCAGACATGTAGGTCTGCAGCTGAGAAGAAGGTCTGGACAGAAAGTAAGATTTAGGACTCATCTAGATAGCAGCTAAAGCCTGAGAGTGGACGAGTGGATGGCCCAAGGAGAAGGTATAAAGGGAGAAGAGCTGAGGGCTAAGGACACAGTCCAGGCCCATCAACTCTGAAGGACAAGCCAAGGAGGGAGCTGGCAAAGGAGACTGAGAAGGCAAAGTCAGAGAAGTAGGAGGAGAACCAGGAGCGGGAGCCACAAAGGTGGAGGGCACCACCAACACTCTCAAAGGCTGCCGAGAGACTGCAGCATCAGGGCTGAGAAATTTCCAGTTTTCCAGTGCACACGTTACTGGGCCAGTCAGCAGCTTCTACTTAACCTTCCCTGAAGGTGGAATCCAGAGTGGCTGGGAGGATGGACAGAACTTCCCCTCCCAGCCCCTGCAGAGGCCTGGGGCTCCCCACATGGGCATCTGACGTGGCAGTTAGGCTGTGTCCTGCTGTCAGGGGCTGTCTTCTGTCCAGAGGCCCAGATGGGCAGGGGGCTTAGAAGGGCGTGGTGTTACTGTAAATTCTCAGGCCCCAGGGTCTGTAGGGCCTGCCCTTGGGATGCTGAGCCCGAGAGAGTCCATTGCAGAAGCCAGGCCTGCAGCTACAGGTGGGGAAGGAGGGGAGCTGCCCCTGAGATCTTTTTTTAAGACGGGTTGTTGACAAGAAGTTAAGACTCTGTTAAAGAGATGTTAGAGGAGGCGATGTGAAAGCAACACCATGAGACCCACAGAGACAGTGACCACTCTGCTGCCTCATGCCCAGGCTCCTTCCCTCAAGTTTAGAGCCTGGCTTTGTCCCCATGGGAAGACATGGCCCTCAGATGAACCACAGCTCTGTCTCTCCCTAGCCACAGCCTAGTGTACGTGTGTAAGCCAGCCTTTGTTGGGAGCCACGATGACAACGGAGAGAGCTTGCTGCCCAGAGAGGCCCTGGATGAGTACGAGGATGGTGGCTTCATTGAGGAAGTACGCAAGGAGCTGGAGAACCTGGAGAGGAATCTATCTGAGGAAATGGTGCCCAGGGGGCCTGATGTAGCCTCTGAGCTGCTGGATGGAGAAGAGATTTAGATCCCGACCTGTTCTGCGGGTAGATGTGCAATAGAAATAGCTAATTTATTTCCCCAAGTGTGTGTCCTCTAGGTGTGGACTGACCAGCCTTCTTCCCATTTCTTCTTCCCAGTAGATTTTCCTTCTGGCTTGAAACATCTGCCTTGACAAAATGAGGTGCTGTGCATTTGTCCAGCCCCCATTCCCCTGAACTGTACACCACCTGTCACCATTCTGATGCTTGGGGAAGGACGGGGTTGTGGGAGGATGAGGGTTCTGGGGTGAGGGCAAAATGGGCTTCTAGACTTGGTCTAAATCATTGGCCACTTCACCTGCAGTGGTTGGCAGATGGCACATTTTCTTCTGTGTCACTTTGAAAATTGTTGGAGGGAAGGGGATGAAGAAGGCTGTGGAGTCTGCCCGCGAGGGGTCTTGGAGAGATGTTGACTCCTGCACACATGGAGAAGAGGGCCCTGCTCTGCAAACATCAACCTGGTGAAAACGCCACAAGTGAAGTTTCTGCGTAGCTCTTCCCATTGGCGTCGCCAAGCCACCCCCTCCGCTACTGTGGATCCAATGTTCTGCTCACTCTGCGTTCCATGGATTCACTCATTCAGCAGTTTCACTTGGCTCCTACCTAGTGGCACTCAGCATTTTCACATCTGTGACCAGCTGACACTCTCATCACAGTCTGGGAGGGAGACATTATTCTCCCCATCGGTCAGGGACCTCAGAGGCTCAGAGACTTTGTTTCTAGCCTGCGTCACATAGCTAGTGAAAACCGGGACAGGATTTCATCCGGGTGAGACTCCAAGTCCAGTGCTCTCTCCCTGACTCCATACTGCCTCTGTGCCACCAAAAGTTCCCCCAGAAAGGAAGGAGGAGGGTTTTTTTTGTTTGTTTGTTTGAGGCACATCTGGGATGAGGGTCAAACTAGTTCACGCATCCCTATAAGATTAAACTTCTACTGTTAGAAATAGCAGTGTTCTTGCCAGTGTGGAGACGACCATCATTCTAGTGAAGACACATGGCGTTGACACTGTCCCCTGTGGCAGTTACATTAGTAACTTTGAAGGTACATGATTGGAGCATACTGCATAAATTAACTTGCCAGGAGCAGCACCTGGGCAATTATAGGGCCAGGATTATAAATGAAATTTGCAAAATCACTTAGCAGCAACTGAAGACCATAAGCAACCACATGGAGAAAATCATACCAACAAGGTTCTATGAAATATGGTTGTAATAGCCAAACTGAGAACACTGAACTGTATGCTGTTCCACAAATGATATTTTCAGGTGCCATGGACTGTTTCCATCGTGTATTCAACCAGAGTCATTAAATTTTGAAGTTGCACATGATTGTATAAGCATGCTTTCTTTGAGTTTTAAAATTATGTATAAACACATATTGCATTTAGAAATCGAGCATAAATCACTTCAACTACTCTTCTGCAGTTCTTGGACTTCTTTCTTCCTTTTGACTTTTAATATACATAAAACCTTTTTTAACCAGGAAACATAGAATAACTTGCATTGTCAAAAAATAATACTACTACTCAAAACAGTGTATCTAAAAAAAAAAAATTTCTGTATGGCAGACTAACTTGAAATGTAAACTTCATTTAATTACAACAATTAAAAAAAAGAAAAAAGGGATGGCAGAAGGGTTAGAAATTAAAAAGAGAAAAGATTAAGGAAATAGAATGTATGTAGCAGAATCTTAGGGCAATGTTTCAAGCTAATAAACCAGATATGAAAATAAAAAAATAATAATAATCTCTTCCAAATCAGTAAATTTTCAAGACAACTGAAGCACACTTCTTTTGGTATAAAAAATATTCCAGAAATATTAACCACTTTGGATGGGAATTAATTGTAAGTGTGCAAATGCTTCATTGAGAGTAAATGGAATATATATGACCCTTTTCTTGGGAGCTTTCTTTAATCAAATGGAACTCTGGGCCATAACACAATAAGACCTTCAAGGGCTATAATCACAAAACCTACTATATGTTAAAAGTCAACTGAGTGGCAGGCACCACGTTAGGCACTCTACCTGTGTTAGCTCATTTAATCTTCATTGAATTCCATGAGTATTTTCTCCATTTAACAGATGAAAAAAATGGAGGTTCAAAAACATTAAGTACTAGAGCTGGAAGTCATACAAAAGTAGCATCTAGTACAATATGCCCAGGATATTATTTCTTTTCTTAAATAATTTATTTTGTTTTTTGTTGTTGAGAATATACAGAGCAGAACATACATCAACTCAGCACTTTCTACATGTACAATCAGTGACATCAATTACATTTTTCAAGTTGTGCAACCATTTTCACCCTCCTTTTCCAAAGTGTTCCTCCCCCATTAACATAAACTCACTGCCCCCTAAGTTTTCTATCTAATTTTTCAAGTGCTGTTGTCAGTTTGATCCTGTATAGCTCTTAAAGAAAGCACAATGCTTAAGGCAGACATTCTTTACTAGGTAGGCTAAACTATTGTTTGGTTTTAAGATGACTTCAGGGGGTATTTTTGGATTAAAGTTTTAAAGATTATCTCAGGGCAATAGTTTCAGGTTCATCCAGCCTCTATGTGTCCAGAAAATCTGGATCCATGAGAATTTGAAATTCTGTCCTGCATTTTCCCCCTTTTGATCAGAATTCTTCTATAGAATCTTTGATCAAAGCATTCAGTAATGGTAGCCGGGCACTGTCTAGTTCTTCTGGGCTTATGGCAAAGGAGGCAGTTGGTCATGGAGGCAATTAGTCACACATTCCATTTCCTCCTCCTGTTTCTGACTCTCCTTCTTCCTCTGTTGCTCCAGGCAAGTAGCAACCAATTGTTGTACCTTGGAAGCTTTTAAGACCCCAGTACTACGCAACAAGCTAGGAAATAGAAGAGAAGCACTAAACACGATATTAGGCCAATTAACTGGGTATACTGCTTATTTTAAGATCAAATATGGAACAGTTCCCTGCCCAATTTTAAAAATTACCTGGACCACTCTACCTCCTTACTTCGTTTTTTCACTCAACAGGCATTTACTGTGAGCCCGCTCAGTGCCAGGTACTGTGATAGGCTCTGGTGGTACAAGGTTTTCCCAGACAGGGTCCCTGCCCTGAAGGCACTCATGGGCAAACGATGGAGATACAGCTAAACCAAGCAATACCAGATCAAAGGCAATATCAGAACAGAATGTGTGGGCTCCTCAAAGGAACTTGTGACCTGGGAGAGCTAACATGTGAACTGGCTCTTGAAGGAGGATAGGAGTTTATCAAGGGGCCAGAAGGAATAGGGAAGGGCATTCTGGGCCATGGACAGAGGTAGAGAGGCAAGAGAGAGTGCCATATGGGGAAAACTGCAGGTAATTAGTAGTGGCTGGAAGACTAGTTAAATTTGGGAAGAGGCTGAAAATTACTTCAACAAAAATGTTATGAGAACCTACTTTGCATCAGGCCCTAATGTTAGGTGCCAGGGAGGCAGTGGTGAATGATAAAACTAGGTCCCTTCCTCATGGAGCTTATATGCAATTATATTATCCTGCCTCAGTTTTGTCACCATAGCCACAAACATATAAGAACATGAAAACAAAGTGTTTGCAAAAACACTTCGCTGAAATCCAGATATAGAGCAGCTGGTGTATCTATCTCCTCTGCTCACAATTTTAAACGTGTTAAGAGTTAGGATTCAAGGTGGAGTTTGGTACCTGACTCTTACTGTTTTCCCTTCTCCCAGATTCAGAGTTCCCTGCCAAGGTTTGGTTACCCAGCAGCAGTTCTCGACCCTCTTTTCCTTTCCCTTCTCCCAGCACCACAGAGGCTGGAAAAGCCAGACACTTGCTACCCCAGCCTCCCTTCCAGCTAGGGACCTAGTTCTGGCTGAGATGTAAGGGGAAGACTGCCAGAGTTAGCGGGATTTTTTTTTTTCCCCTGCCTGATGAAAGAGGTATACAGGAAGGAAGCCCCTGCCCTGCACCCTTTCCCTTGTTTTCTGCCTTTGAGTACAGGAATTTTAGGATGTGGTAGCCACCTTGTAATCATGTGCAATAAGCCTATCAGGATGGCGGCATGATGGTGTATTGGTTTCCTATTGCTGCTGTAACAAATTACCACAAATTTGGTAGTTTAAACAATGCAAATTTATTATTTTAACTGTTCTATAGGTTGGAAGTCCAACGGGGATAAAATCAAGGAGTCAGCAGGACTACATTCCTTTCTTGAGGCTCTAGGGGAGAATCCATTTCCTTCCTTTAGTTTCTAGAGGTTACCCACTTTCCTTGACTGATGGCCCCTTCACAGCCAGCAACCACAAGTTGAATCCTTCTCATGCTGCCCTATCTCTGGCTCTCTACAGCTGGGAAAGTTTCCCAGACTTTAAGGAACCATGTGATTAGATTGGGCCCACCTGGGTAATCCTGAATACTCTTCCCATGTCAAAGTGCTTAATCTGCAAAGTCCCTTTTGCCATGTAAGGTAAATATTCACAGGTTCTGGGAATTAGGATATGGACACCTTTGGGGGACCATTATTCTGCCTAACCACAGAATGATAAGAATCTAGGTCCTTGATGACTTTGACGAGGAAACCAATCCTGGTATCAACTATATCTGGGCTCCTTAAGGAAGACACCATTACTATAAAGGTGCTGTTAACCTTTTTGTATTTAAGCCAAAAGCATTCCCAACTGGTATAGAAGCTATTTGCAAAATGAACAATAGCCAAAGGGGGAACAAAGTACAGCTTTATTAATCCCAGCCCACCCACTTCCCATTCTCCAGTGTAGAGCGCTGGAAAAGGCAGATTAGAAAATGAAATGTTTGGGTGTGTAGTGCAGGCTCTGGGTCTGTTTCCCAACCATCTGCACAGACAAGAGTGGCTGGCCTGCCTACCCACACAGCCTCAGAATGAACAGGAAGAGGAGTATGTTGGGGCAGAAATGATGGCTGCCGAATTTCCCAGCCTCTCCTCTGCCCGCTGTTTCTTCGCCTCCTAGTTTCTCATCCCCTTACCTCCCCAGAAGGATCCTGTCTCACTAGACTGTTTCTTCGGGCATTTGACGCAGAGTTGGAAGAAAGGGAGCAGGGGCAGAAGGATGAGAGTTGAAGAGAGAAGCAAGGGGGCTGCTGTGGTGTGAGGAAAGAGGGTGGGGTGGGATGAGGAAAAGGGCATTAAGTGGACTCCCTTTCAAATAGTCAAGAAATGCAACTAAAGAATATAAATTGTTTTGAAATTACTTTTTGATAGTTAGACTGGGTTTCTAAGTTTAAGGGGTCAGCAGCTGTTGAGCTCGGCACCTTCCACTTCAACAGAAGTAGCACTACCACGACCCTACATAAAGAAGACTGGGGGTTGGCGCGTTAGGAAATCACCTTTTGGGAGACTGCAGTGATTGGGAAATGAATATACCCCTTCCTTACTTCCCATGAGCAGAAATCAGACTTGTTCCCTTGACTGAAACCTACAAGGAGAACTTTAAGAGAAACATTTCATAAAATGTGCATGGGAGCTGTGGGGGATGGCTGTAAGCTGCGGGCCCTGATGACTCGCCACCAATCTAGCAGAGAAGGAGTACCGGGGAGAGGTGGCTTGTTGGGGTGGCCAGGCAGAGGGGAAAGGACTACACCTTTGAGTCCCCAGTGGTTCCTGAGAGGCAAAGAAAATGGATTCTGACAGTACCCACATGGAGGAAAGATGTAGTGGTTGAAGACTTCCTAGGGCCCACTGCAGCATGGGACAAAGTGGTGGAACACGTTTAGGAGGAAGGTGGTGTGATTCTGCCAGCAGGAGTTTGAGCAAAGGATATAAGGGACCACCAGTACTGTTTGGAGTTGCAGCTTTTGCTTGCAGGACTGGTGAGGAATCTACAAGTTTACAATAGTGACCAGGAGAAAGGCAACAGTAACCTCACCACCACCAATGGGAGGCTGCTCATAAAAGTGAGTTTTCCTCCTCCTCCTTTTTTCTTAACCATCAGTAAAGCTGGTGCAGGAAGAGGGGGCAGAGAGAGCCACTGACCACACCTGAGCTGCACATCTAACCAGCACTGTGTGGGGGAGTGAGGGGAGCTCTTAATCAAACAACTGAAACTTGAGCAAGAGCAGATTGTTTTAATAAGGCAATGTGACTTGAAAGTTATAAGCCTGCATGGAGAGCTTGATGAGAGCCCATTTCCCAGTGGGAAATTGCATTTGACAATACAGTTGGCAGTTACTGGAAAAACAGACCCACTGCATATTTATATCTCCAGTTGATACTCTTTAAGTGGGTTACTTAAGCATTATTTTAAAAGACTCAAAATTAAGTGTACCTTCTGGGGAGGTGAAGCTTGGAAGCAAAAAAAGGAGAAGGGGGAGCTTGGTCCCCACCTTTAGGGCAAGGTTACAGGGTCCACAAAGAATTCATGGCCTAGTGAATTCTTAGCTCTAAGCCATGACATGGTCAACTTCTCTAGTACAGATTAGCTGGTAAGGGAGGGTGGAGGGAGGTGGTGCTGGTGGAAAGGGGTAACGCTGTCACTGGGAAAGGTAGGAACATTCCTCCCCAATGCTTTTCCAGCCATCCTACCTTGGCCCCTAGTGATTTTGGCATTCTTACCTAAATGGTCACAAGTGGTTTAATGCATTTTTTATTTTGTCATGTATTATTTCTGAAAGTTTGGAAAATTAGCACTGTATCTAACCAAGTAATCATACCCCCCCTTCTCCCCACATGAGCTATTTTGAAGGAGCATCTTCTGACTTCTTGTACAGTAAACCTAGGTGTCTATGAGCTTTATTTGCACCATGAACTTCTTTGAAAATCTGATTTTAAAAAACCTATTACTAACTCCCCCATAAAATTATACATATATACAATTTGATTTCAGAATTTATGGACTTCTTATAGTTTTTGTCTCAAGCCTGCTAGTGACCAAAATAATTGGTTTTTCAAAAATTACACAGGTTTAGATGGAATAGTTTTATTTAGCAAAAACTTGCTAATTCAGATAATCTTCTATTCCATGTATCCTAGACTACAGTTTGCAAGTCACCAGTGTAAAAGAGTTGGTTAGGGACTTGACACTGAACAGAGACAAAATTCAGTGGAAGAACTACAGTGTCCAATTGAAAAGGAAAGACATTTAAATACTAGTCAATGAACCAGAATAAAAGACTTTATTGTATTCCATACATTCACAGGTCACTTCCAGGTTTAGTTAACAACACTGCAATGCTATGAGGCTGTGCACTCATTTTGCTTAGACCACACGGTACGTCTGTAGCCCTCTCCTCCTCTCTTAGCCTAAAGATGTACCACAATACCATTTGTAAGTGCGGCTGAAAACCAATAGTGATTTCATTTGACTATTTTCTAGCTGGGGTATAGGTTCGCCCCTCCTTTCTCAGAATCTTAAAGTATTGTCTTTTCAATTACATTATAAAAGAGATCAGCAAACAGACCACTGTAGGGTGTAGGGTTCCTTCTCTCACAATTTTCTTCTCATCTTGACTACTAGCCCTTACATACACTTCCTTAGTGTGAGAAGAGTACCTTCAACTACCAAATTTCTGTACAGACCAGCTACACATGGCATGGCCTGGAAACCACAGCTTTTGCTGCTTTGGCCGTAGTGCATCCCTCACCTCAAGCACTGGCCTCAGAAATGTAGGTACTTGGTTCTCACAGAGTGTGCGTGACTGGCACAAATCTATCTGCCCCAGAGAAAAAGCTTCTAAAAACCCTTGCATGATCTGTAGGGAGCAGGGTCGATTTTGTGCATGTGGCCACCTTAGCCTCAAGAGATGAGTGAACACCAGGCTCCACTGCCCTGTGCTCCAGGGGACTTGACCACACTGTTAGTGCTTGTCCTCTTGGGTTATAGATGCTCACTTGATTCTTTGAAGCTGAAGGAGGCTGACACATGTAACCTCCCTCATGCAAATTACTGTTCCCATCTCCACAAATTCACTTTGAAAAGTTCACCACCCCTTTACTGAAATATATAAAGTGCAACCTTGTGTTTTCACACTATCAGGCACTGAAAAGCAAGAGGCTTTTAATTTTTTCTTCTTTTTATGAAATATATTTTCTCTACTCCTGGTATTTGTAATATGCCTGCAATTAGAAGCAGCAACAATTAAAAGCAAAACAAGCAAAAATAAGAGGGCAGAAGGCACAGAATGAGGAGCAGGTGTGAGAGGAATTTTACCATTTACTTTTACAGGCACACTAAACCAAATCAAACCAAACCAAATGCCGGAAGTCCATTTTGTTTACAAGTCTGCCTCCTTTGCTAGACAGGTAGTCAGTCCTTGAAAGCAGAAATCCTATTTATCAATCCCTCTATCCCAAGTATGCAGGCCTGTATCAGAATCAAATAGCTGTCATGTTACATTAGAAAATCCAAGTGATGCGAAAGACAATTCAACACAAATGCTTCAACTTTCCTCTGAGAACGCCACCAATTTCACCAATGCAAACTCTGAACAGTAACTCATTCAAATTTAGCAGACTGCTACATATTTTACATGGAATAAAAATTAGCCAGAAAAATACCTTAGAAAAGACTTTTGCCCCCCCCGTGGATTCCATGAGACTTTAAGACATTATGGGATTCTCAATCATTATATGCAAACTGCAGAGCCAACATCTGCTAACACTACTTTCTAATTATATCTTTCTTAAAAGGAAAAAAGGATAAAAATCTAATTTTGAAATATTGACAGCATCCCCAAAAGTTAAATATCAACATCTTTTCATTTCTCTTATGGGAACTTTACTATAAATATACCTTATATAGAAATGAGATAATTATCCAATACACATTACAAAATGTTAGATTTAAAGAAAACAAATCTATTTTTAACCCAGATTCTCCATCCACAAATGTTTAATGACTAAAATAACACAACAGAATGAACAAATGTTTTATTGGCATGTTCATTGTTGTAAACAGCATCTGGCATGAAAAAAGTTTTACCAAAACCTTTTTATTTTTATAAATTAGGTGGCATTTCCAAAATTTACGCAGAATGTGTTCAGTGAGTAGTTTTATTTAGCAAAGCAGAAACTTGCTGATTATAATAGACTTTGCAATGAAATCATGTTGACTGCAATAGTCTGTACCATGGCCTGATCTTACGATGTTAACACATTTCCCCAAAGTTAAACTACATGTAACTACAAATCAACTCCAAAAATTAACGTGGACTTACAAGAGCACTAGAAGATTCAAACTTGAAGTAAATCTTCAAAAATAAATGTACAAAGAGGAAAAAAAACCAAAGCCACTGAACAGAAAAACCTCATTAACAAGGGCAAATACAATCCTACAGGACCCAGCACTGAGAAACCTCACTGAGGATTACATTTACATAGATAGCTATACTTTTCAATGTACACAAATGTACGTGATGAATGATATGTGAAAAGACTAAGGAAAATAGTTGAACTGCTATTAGGATAACTCAATAGGATCAATTTTATTTACATGCTGAATGAACGAGTGAAACATATTCTCTACATCCATAACTTAAGTACAATCAGTTATAATTACAATACTGCAGCAAACTAAGCTGCCACCTGCTGGGAGTGGTCTAAGGGAAACGTTTTGATGTTCCAGAATAATGTTCTTAATACTCTGCAAAAAATGAAACAAAATAAAAAACACAACTTCACACTTCTTTACTGGGTTACGGCTGGTTCTGAGTTTCTTTCTTCAGCTCCTAATTTTGCTGCTTTCCAAGAGTCAACACATGTGGCATTTACTTACGAATTGTCAATGAGGTAATGTGTGTATCAGTGAAATAAACAGAAAATTCATTCATTCATGGCCTTTGCACAGCTTTTATTATTAAGCTATGAGCATCCTGTTTGAGGCTAGTTTTACTAGCTGGTAGGTGCACATTTGTCCACAATAAAAGTTTACTCATTCCCATTCCCCCTTTGCTAGTTGCAGGTTTTAATTTTTTTTTTTTTTTTTGCACATCCCTTTTTGCTTTACAGTACATTTGACTATAGTGCACAACATGATTCCAAGTCAAAACAGTGGCCCACTGGGCACTGAGCTTCTGATTGGTGAAGGGCAGTCCAATCAGTGCTGGTGTCACTGGGTTACCCCTAACCATGTCCGGCCATAATGGCACTACACAGTAGTAGTGAACCATCTAATTAAAACCAAAAATCCCCCAGGGAAAATGCTACACTAGCAGAGTCAGTCTTGAGTCAGATCTTTATTTGGTGCTCCATCCAGATATATTTTTAGTGCTTTCTCTTTACGAGGTGAGTACGTAACACGATGCCCAGTCTTCTGGAGTCGACTGCTTTCTTTTTTCATCAGTTCATTTCTTTGCTCATCTGTCAACTCCATTAATTCTTCCATTTTATCCCTACATTTAAAATATTGATCACATATTAGACCAGTATAGCCATCTGTCTCTATTAATTTGTGCTTCAATGCCATAATGTTCATCAGCAAGATAATGAAATCTGATTGTCATTACTGAAGTTAAATGATCTCATAAACTAGGATGCTTTAGATTTCTAATGTGTTTATTATAGTAACATAACACTCATTGCTAAAACTACCATAGAATAATTTCCATGTTATTATTAGTGGTAATAATAACTATTATTTATTGAACATCTATTGTATGACAGGAACTCTGCCAGTTATTTCAAATAACTGTTGGCTCTAATTCTCATAAAATCCTGCAAGACAAACATCATTTTCTCCATTTTACAGAGGAGTTAGGCAAATAACAAAGCCACATCTGAACTCAGGTCTGACAGGTTCCAATGACTATTCTTTTTGCGCTATATCTGTGTTGTCCAGTATGGTAGTCACTAGCCACCTATGCCTACTGAGCACGTGTAATGTGTCTGCTCCAAACTGAGATGTGCTGTAAGTGTAAAACAAAAAAACCAAACCCACTGCTACTGAGTTGATTCTGACTCATAACGACCCTATGGGACAGAGTAGAACTGCCCCATAGGGTTTCCAAGGCTGTAATCTTTACAGAAGCAGACTGCCACAACTTTCTCCCATGGAGCAACTGGTAAGTGTGAACCGCTGATCTTTTGGTTAGCAGACAAGCGCTTAACCACTGCGCCACAAGGGCTCCTTAAGTGTAAAAGACATACCATACTTTTTAAGACTTAGTACAAGTAAAAGAATGTAAAATATGTCACTAATGATTTTTTTATATTGATTACATGTTGTAATGATAATATTCTGGATGTACTGGGTTAAATAAAACATTATTAATATTACTTTCACCTGCTTCTTTTCACTTTTTAAAAATGTGGCTACAAGACAATTTCAAAGTACGTGTGTGGCTCGCATTTCTACTGGTCAGTGTTGCTCTATATTATGTCAATAATAATAAAGATATTTATGGAAAATAAGATATTTATGCACAACAAAAATGTTGTATCACTAGAAGCAACAAAAATGCTGTGAATGTTACCTATAAAATATGACTGCACCATCATCACAGATATAAAGAGGCCAGACATTCAGGGTAGAAACTTTAGGATTCCAGTCCAAATCCTGATGAATATCAAGAACAGAAATATCGCAGGGAAAAGTTCCTCTACCCTAAGGAGCAAATAATTAATTAAATTATGAATAGTTAAATCATGCCATCAGACATATTTACTGTGCACTAGTACACAGACGTAAACATTCTCAGGGTTTTACCTTGGCAAATTCAATATCTTCCAAAGGAATCCCACTGATTTCACTAAGCTGTAAAGGAAAACATTTTATTATTAATTCATTTAAAAAAGAATTTGCTTAGAAAATTTATTTTCCTTTTCTCCCACACAGAAAAATCTTGATTTTTTTCCCCCTAAAAATAATATATGATACAAAAAATTAGAAGAAAAAAGCAGAAAGTGGAATTCTCTACTACCTATCCCCACCCTGCAAATAACCATGTCCCAGAAATGGCAATTTATTATATTCCTTTCAGACCTTTTCCTATTATATACAAACTACATAGACACATTTCATTTCCAAATACATAAAAGTACATTTATAAAACATCTCTGCATAGTAATTTTATATAGTCTATATGTAAAAATAGGATACAAAGTAACCTCATTCTCTTTAATAGCTGTACAATATACCATTTTATTTCCTATTGATGGGTATTTAGGTTTTTTTTCCAGTTTTCCCCGGTTACAAACAATGCTATACCATATACCTCCATAAATACCCTTGCATATATCTGCAAATACTTCTTTAGGTTGAATTCCTAGATGTGGAACTGAACATCTGAAACATTGATAAACAGTGCCAAACTGAACCCTGAAAAACAATGTTACCCATTTAAACACTTATCAAAGGTATATACTGCCTGCTTCCCCCAAACCTTGACAACTATAGTATTTTTTTATTTTCCACATCTTTGCCAGTTTAAGAAGTGAAAATAATATTATAGTTTTAATCTGTATTTCTTCTATGAAATGCCTTTTTATGTTCTTTGTTCATTTTTAAATTAGTTACTCTTTTTCTTATGAATGTAGTGGCTCCTTATAAATTACAGATATTATGTTTCATATATGTTTCCAACATTGTTTCCCCTAGTTTCTTGCCTTTTAGCTTTGTTTATGGGTTGTTTTTGTAATTACTTTTTTTTGGCTGTGCAGAAGATTTAACTTTTACATGGTCTATCTTTTCATTTTTGGCTTCTGGTATTATGCTTACAAACATCTTACCTTCTCCAGAATTATGAAAATATTTTTGTATTTGGTGTAAAATAGAAATATATTTTTTTCAAATACATAGCCAACTGTCCTAATCCCACTGATAGAAGAATTTGCCCTTTCCCCAGAGATCTTTATAATTCCCATCTTTCTAATGCAAAGTCCCGTATACACAGATCTTCATCTGGATTCTCTACTCAAGTCTACTTCATTTGGTTTTTTTAGACATATAGCAATTTACTCTAGTAACTACTAATCCTAATTTCTAAGGACAAAGCTGATCCAAGTAACAGATCTAAAGTTGACTGACTCCTGAATGACTGAAGTAAATCTTCAAAGCATCAGGAGCCCTAAGAAACAACTAGAATGTAGCACAAAGTGTGGCAGAGACAAAGAAAGAAAGGTCGCTGCATCAGTGTTTGGCTCTCACTTCCTACACTGTCTCTTGTAGGGAAGAGAAATGTATTTCATATAGGGAAAAATATATTTTAGCTAATTTTGCTTAAAATTAACTTACCTTCTCTCGCAATTCATCAACACTACTGCTTTCCAACACAACTTCCTGGAAGGGATCCAACCTCATCTCTGAAGGCCTCCATCGCCTTGACAAAACTGCAAGCTGTGACATGGACTTCATCTTCTCTACCCCTAAGAATATGGAAGATTAGGCCATCATCCTATTTCCTCCAAAGATTTTTAAGTTGACTTTTCCTATAGTACTTGACTAAACAAAAAGATTTACTTAAAGTGCTATTCTTAAAAAGTTGGTAAAAAGGAAACAAATTATCCCAGGAAGTTTTTGAGAATGAAATATTTACTCTCTTCCATCCAGTTCTGGAAGACAGTTCTGGCAAGCTATCCTTCAGCCAGTGCTCCTGATTCCACTCCCTCCTGATTCCTACTGGACATTGCTCTACCAATTACCCTCTTCTTTGGATCTCCAATCTTTGCTTCTCTGCTGGCTACTACTTCACAATCTAAAAACACAGTCAATTCATCTTTACTTTATTATCTTTTTTTCACTCAAGCTATCATTAAACCAGTTGTCGAGTTGATTTTGATTCAAATGACCCCATGTGTGCTTTGATTCTTCTTTTTTCATTTACTCCCAAACATACTGATTCTTCAAAATCCAGCTCAAATGTCACCTTTCTCTCTGGTGTACCCAGAGCAACTTGTACTGATTCGGTCACTTAGTTACCTATCACTTTAGAATTACAAGTTGACAGTTCTGTTTCTCCCATCAGACTGTGTGTATCTGGAGGGCAATCACTGGTTCTTATTCATTTATGCAGCACAAGTCTGGCAAATTACAGGTCAATAAATGTTCTTTACATTTAATCACATGACATTTCTCACTCAACTATTCTGCTGCTAAAATATATACTAAAATGAGACTGATGCAGGCATCCACCATTCAGTAACATTTCCTGGCTAATCTCTGCTAATACATACTCAATCCTTCCTTACAAGTGTGACTTCTATGTCCTTCACGAGCTCTTTCTGGCTGCTGAGATACAGTGATATTGTCTAAGGGTCCCAGACACTCAGAGAAGCCATCAGAATGTGGAACACTTGCCTGTATGCTATTTGACAGTGTCCTGGCTGTTTGCTGCCTCTCCAGTTACTTGTCAATTACTCAGAATTTCAGCCATTTAAACTGAATTAGACCTGAAGTATTCTTGGTGAGGTGTTAGCACTATCAAACTCTCTAAAGCTATCATAATCTTATATAACAACACCCAGAACTTACAATACCTTAATTTCTATAGAAAAAAAAATTAACATCTTCCTAAGCAACAGCACAAGCACAAAATATTACAGAACTGGTTATTTACCTTGATGTGGTCTCTCAAAAACCAACATTCCCCCAACGGTCTCCTCCAAAAAAATGGAATACTTTAAATATTCTACTATCGATACTTAAAACTGGGAATGTCACAAATATAAGTGCTTTCTTAGGTCATTGTTCTCAAAATCTCTGGCTAATTATCAATACTACGGCCTCAGGAAAAAAAAATAAGCCCTAACAAAAAAAAATGAAACTAAATAAACATGGCTAAGAAAACATTAGCAGAATTTTCTGTAAAAAGTACTAAAAAATCTAACTTTGAAGTTGCAATTTCCCTCTAAAGGGGAATTACTGTTCTGAAAATTAGAGAAAAAAAGAAATATTTAAAAGGAGAACAGAACCTGAAGAAAAGGAAAAAACTGAAAGACATGGGATGCACTCTCAAAAATAACTTAAGCTGTTGAGGGTAGGAATCATACCCATCGATTTCTTTATGCTTAATGAAATACAATTACACTACACTGTTAGATTCCTGGTAAATCATTTTTGATTTAAAAAAAAAGTACAGGCTTCTACTAGTTCTACAATCTACAGGAAAATTTTAAACTGCTATTTTCCCATAAAAATATTAATAATACCATCAAGAACTTCAAGGAAAACCTCCCAGTTGCTAGAAATATTAATATCTTCTTCATAAATATGATAATCCAAAAAGACAGTGCCAGGATTCTTCCATGTTTTTTTCCTTAGACGAAACCTACAAACACAAGATATTTTAAATTGTTATAATTTGAAATTCTTACCTTAAAAAACTGGCACTGATACGATGCCAAGGAAAAATGAACTATGTTCAAATACAAAAGTCAAATGGTTATTCATTAAAATTTGGGGGAAAATGTACCAAATGCTCCCAATACTTCAAATTTAGTATCCTCCAGAGGAATTTCAAGTAGCAGTCTAATGCTTTTGCTTAGTCGTATCAAACTAATCTGCAGTGGCGGGGCCAAGATGGCAGGGTACTCAGACACTTCCTATGGTCCCTCTTACAATAAAGACCCAAAAAAACAAGTGAATCTATTATATATGACAATTTAGCAGCTCTGAACATCAAAGACAAAGTCGAGGAATCAGACTGAGCAGCAGGGGGAGGGAGAGATGGTTCAGAAGCGGCGAGGAGTTGCCAGACCTGACCTGGTGGGAACCAGTACCCTGCAGGCTGGATCGGCTGGTGCGAGTAGTAAGACCCGAGTGGCAGAGAATTGGCTCAAACCTCCATAAACAGCGAGAAATGGCACTCAATCAGCAAAAGATAAGTACAAGCGTCTAACCCACCATGTGGATCCAAAAAACAGAAAAAAAACAAAAACCCCTTTTGGGAAATACCTCTCTCCCAATTACCTGCTCCCTCCCTGTTCTGCTCTGAGTCCTGGTCTGGCTTCAAAGACTGCTGCACTCCCTGGGCCAGAAGTAGGACCCGTCTTGTGCCCTGAGCTATTCTCCCAGCTTTGGAGAGGGATCAAATTAACAAACAGGAAAAAATAATCTGCCAGCTCCCCTAAGCTGGGAAGTCAGGGCAGATACAGCCCCTTTGACTAGGCACAGGCATAAGGGGTCCACAGACTGTGAATGCCTTTCACTCCTGTGAAGACCTGTGTGGGCCCATTTCAACAGCATAGGCCCTCATTAGCAGAGTACAACAGGGTATATACCTGAAGCCTATTTTCATCTCTATCTGCTACAAGTGGGAGTCGCAGATTTGTGACGTTTGACACTGCCCTGCCCAGTAACCAGGGTCCTCACCTACCTACATCAAGGGCCTAAGGACTGGTGGCTCACCTACTCCATCGAACCACTCTCAACAGGGGTCCAGGAATAAGTGGTACCTCCAAGTCCTTACAGCCAACAGCACTGGGTGCCATAGTCCAGCTACCTACGTGCTCTAGAGAACAGGGACACGCCTTCCACCCAGACACTTAGGGGCAGACATCAGTCCCCTGCCTTGCCCAGCGCATGACCCCCTACTGCAGCCGGATACCTGTGCCTACTCCAATCACCCCTGCCTATCTAGGACTGTAGGTGAGACCTTGCACCATACACTTGGTGACTGATGACCAGGACACCTGAGCTGAATCCACACAAGAAAAGTAAACCGACTCTTGGGTTCACCTACCTAGTCACAGATCTAGCCACCTGCAGACAGGATGTGAGAGCTTCAAAGACGCCAATAATCAAACTAGCTCACATGACCAGCCTATTTGGGCATATCAAAACAAAACAGAACAAGAAGCTAGAACACAGTAAGCGAAAATAAAATAAATATAATAACTTAGTGATTGCTCACAAAACAGTAAATATCAAATCACATAAAGAGGCAGACCATGATGGCCTCAAAAAGCCACCAAAACAAAGAATCAAAAAAAACCTTCCAGAGGAAGAGAACTTCTTGGAATTACTGGAGGTAGAATTCCAAAGACTAATATACAGAACTCTTCAAGAAATGAGGAAGGAGATCATGTAAAATGCAGTACAAGCCAAGGAACACATACACAAAGCAACAGAGGAACTTCAGAAGGTTATTCAAGAGCATAATGACAAATTTAACAGGGTGCAAGAATCCACAGGGAGACAGCCAACAGAAATCCAAAAGATTAACAATAAAATTTCAGAATTAGACAACTCAATAGAAACAGGAGCAGAAATGAGGCAATGGAAGTCAGAATTAGTGAGATTGAAGATAAAGCACTTGGCACCAACTTACTTGAGGAAAAATCATATAAAAGAACTAAAAAAAAAAAGAAGAAACCCCAAGAATTATGTGGGACTCTATCAAGAGGAATAACCTATGAGTGACTGGAGTACCAGAACAGAGGGGGATAACAGAAAATACAGAGAGAATTGTTGAACATTTGTTGGCAGAAAACTTCTTGATATCATGAAAGACGACAAGATATCTATCCAAGATGCTCATCAAACCTCACATAAGGTAGATCCCAAAAGAAAGTCACCAAGACATATTATAATCAAACTTGCCAAAACCAAAGATAAAGAGAGAATTTTAAGAGCGGCTAGGGATAAACGAAAAGTCATCTACAATGAAAAGCCAGTAAAACTAAGCTCTGACTACTCGGCAGAAACCATGCAGACAAGAAGCAATAGGATGACATATATAAAGCCTTGAAGGACAAAAACTGCCAGCCGAGAATAATATATCCAGCAAAACTGTCTCTCAAACATGATGGTGAAATTAGGGCATTTCCAGACAAACAGAAGTTTAGGGGATTTGTAAAAACCAAACCAAAATTACAGTTAATACTAAAGGGAGTCCTCTGGCTAGAAAATCAGTAACATCAGATAACAACCCAAGACTAGAACACAGGACCAGAGCAACCAGATAGCAACCCAGATATGGAAGTCACAAAAATAAAGCTAAAACACTGAAAAGAGGAAAACAGATGTCAATACATAAAAGATGACATTAAAAGAAAAAAGGGGGACTAAAAAATGTAGTCAGAGATTTTTCATATGGAAAGGAAGTCAAGGTGATATAAAGAAATAAAAGATTTGTTTAAACTTAGAAAAATAGGGGTAAATTTTAAGGTAATCGCAAAGGAAACTAACAATCCTATGCATCAAAATAAAAAACAAGAAAAACATAAAGACTCACCAAATACAAAATAAACAACAAGGAAGAAGATGAAAAGAAAATACATAAAGAAAAATGACTCAGCACAGAAAATTAAGTGGAACAAAGAAACTGTCAATAACACACCAGAGAAGACATCAAAATGACAGCACTAAACTCATACCTATCAATAATTATGCTGAATGTAAATGGACTAAATGTACCAATAAAGAGACAGAGAGTGGCAGAATGGATAAAAAAGAACAATCTGTCTATATGCTGTCTACAAGAGACACACCTTACACTTAAAGACACAAACTAAAACTCAAAAGGATGGAAAAAAATATATCAAGCAAATAACACTTAAAAAGAGCAAGAGTGGCAATACAAATCTCTGACAAAATACACTTTAAACCAAATCCACCAAAAGATAAGGAAAGACACTATATAATGATTGAAGGGTCAATATATTAGGAGGACATAACCATACCAAATATTAATGCACCTAATGGACAGGGCTCCGAAATACATAAACTCTAACAGCATTGAAAAGAGAAACACACAGCTCCACAACAACAGGAGAAGACTTCAACACACCACTATCAGTGAAGGTCAGAGCATCCCGACAGAAGCTCAATAAAGACACGGAAGATCTAAATGCTACAATCAAACAACTTGATCTCACAGACATATACACAACACTCCACTCAACAGCAGTCACGTATACTTCTTCTCTAATGCACATAGAACATTCTTCAGAATAGACCACATTATTAGGCCACAAAGCAAGCCTTAACAGAATCCAAAACATCAAAATATTACAAAGCATCTTTTCTAACCATAAAGCCATAAAAACAGAAATCAATAACAGAAAAAGCAAGGAAAAAAAAATCAAACACATGGAAACTGAATACCACCTTGCTCAAAAACTACTGGGTTACAGAAGAAATTAAGGATGGAATAAAGAACTTCACAGAATCAAATGAGAATGAAAACATATCCTACCAGAACCTTTGGGACACAGCAAAAGCAGTGTTCAGAGGTCAATTTATAGCAATAAATGCAGATATCCAAAAAGAAGAAAGGGCCAAAAATAAAGCATTAACCCTACAACTTGAACAAGTAGAAAGAGAGTAGCAAAGAAGCACTCGGGCACCAGAAGAAAGGAAATAATAAAACTTAGAGCAGAATTAATTGAAATAGAGAATAGAAAAACAATTGAAAGAGTCGACAAGACCAAAAGCTGGTTCTTTGAAAAGATTCAACAAAATCGATAAAGCACTGGCCAAACTGTCAAAAGAAAAACAGGAGAGGAAGCAAATAACTCATGTAAGAAATGAGATGGGCAATATCACAACAAACCCAACTGAAATTAAAAGAATCATAATAGAATACTATGAAAAATTATACTCCAGCAAATTTTAAAATCTAGAGGAAATGGACAAATTTCTAGAAATCCACTACCTACCTAAACTAACACAAACAGAGGTAGAACAACTAATTAACCTATAACAAAAGAAGAGATTGAAATGGTAATTAAAAAACTCCCAACAAAAAAAAAAACCTGGCCCTGACAGCATCACTGGAGAATTCTACCAAACTTTCAGAGAAGAGTTAACACCACTGCTATTCAAGGTATTTCAGAGCATAGAAAAGGATGGAATACTCCCACACTCATTCTGTGAAGCCAGCATAACTCTGATACTAAAATCAGGTAAAGACACCACAAAAAAAGAAAATTACAGATCAACATCCCTCATGAACATTGATGCAAAAATCCTCAACAAAATTCTGGCCAATAGAATTCAACAACATATTAAAAAAATAATTCACCATGACCAAGTGGGATTCATTCCAGGTATGCAGGGATGGTTCAACATTAGAAAAACATTAATATAATTCATCACATAAATAAAACAAAAGACAAGAACCATATGATCTTATTAATTGATGCAGAAAAGGTATTTGACAAAGTCCAACACTCATTCATGATAAAAACTCTCAACAAAATAGGAATAGAAGGGAAATTCCTCAACATAATTAAGGGCATTTATACAAAGCCAATAGCCAACATCATCCTAAATGGAGAACAGGAACCAGACAAGGATGCCCTTTATGATGGTTAAGATTGTGTGTCAACTTGGCTGGGCCATGATTCTCCGTGTTTTAATGTAATCACTCCCATGATTGAATATACTGTGAGTAGCCAATCAGAGGAAAGGGAGTCTCCTTGGGGGTGTGGCCCGCATCTGTATATAAACAAACGTTCTGGCTTTTTGCTCTCTCTGGATCCTGCGGCTGCTTCCTGTCGTCTCATCTCCCGTTCTTGGGACTTTAGCTGTCAGCTTATCTGCTGAACCAGGATTCGTCGATCTGCACAGCCTGTGAGTGGGAGCCCTGCTCTCTGACCTTCCAATCTTGGGCTTGCCAGCTTCTGCAGCTGTGTGACTTTGGAGAGGCCTCTACCCTGATCCACGGACTTGGGACGTTCTAGCCTCTACAATCACGTGAGCTGTTTCCTTGATATAATTTCTCTCTATATATATATTTATACACTTTACTGGTTTTGCTTCTCTAGAGTACCCAGCCTAAGACACCCTTTATCATCACTGTTATTCAACGTTCTGCTGGAGGTCCTAGCCAGAGCAATTAGGCTAGAAAAAGAAAGAAAGGACATCCAAATTGGCAAGGAAGAAGTAAAAGTATCTGTATTTGCAGATGATATGATCTTATACACAGAAAACCCCAAAGAGTCCACAAGAAAACTACTAGAACTAACAGAAGATTTCAGCAAAGTATCAGGATTCAAGATAACCATACAAAAATCAGTTGGATTCATTTACACCAACAAAGAGAATTTCAAAGAGGAAACTGCCAAATCAATACCATTTACAATAGCCCCCTAAGAAGATAAAATACTTAGGAATAAATCTAACCAGAGACGTAAAAGACCTGTACAATGAAAACCACAAGACACTACTGCAAGAAACCAAAACAGACCTACAAAAACATACCTTGCTCACGGATAGGAAGACTCAACATTGTGAAAATGTCAATTCTACCCAAAATGATCTACAGATACAATGCAATCCCAACCCAAATTCCCACGGCATTTTTTAACAAGATGGAGTAACAAATCACCAACTTCATATGGAAAGGGAAGAGGCCCTGGATAAGTAGAGAATTATTCAAGAAGAAGAACAAAGTGGGAAGCCTCACACTACCTGACTTTAGAACCTATTATACTGCCACGGTAGTCAAAACAGCCTGGTACTGGTACAACAACAGACACCCAGACCAACGGAGCAGAATTGAGAATCCAGACATAAATTCAACCACCTATGAGCAACTGATATTTGACAAAGGCCCAAAGTCTGTTAAATGGGGAAAAGACAGTCTCTTTAACAAATGGTGCTGGCATAACTGGATATCTATTTGCAAAAAAATGAAACAAGACCCATACCTCACACCATGCACAAAAACTAACTCAAAATGGATCAAACATCTACATATAAAATCTAAAACAATACAGAACATGGGAGATAAAATAGGGACAATGCTAGGAGCCCTATTACAGGACATAAACAGAATACAAAACATAACTAACCATGCATAAACATCAGAAGAGAAACTAGATAACTGGGAGCTCCCAAAAATCAAACACTTACGCTCATCAAAAGACTTCACCAAAAGATAAAAAGACAACCTACAGACTGGGAAAAAAATTTTTGGCTACGACAAATCCGATCAGCGTCTAATCTCTAAAATCTACAAGATACTGCAAAACTTCAACAACAAAAAGACAAATAACCCAATTAAAAAACTGGCAAAGGATATAAACAGGCACTTCACCAAAGAAGACACTCAAGTGGCTAATCATCAAAAGACTTCACCAGAAGATAAAAAGACAACCTACAGACTGGGAAAAAATTTTTGGCTAACGACAAATCCAATCAGCGTCTAATCTCTAAAATCTACAAGATACTGCAAAACTTCAACAACGAAAAGACAAATAACCCAATTAAAAAACTGGCAAAGGATATGAACAGGCACTTCACCAAAGAAGACACTCAAGTGGCTAACAGATACATGAGAAAATGCTCACGATCATTATCCATTAGAGAAATGCAAATCAAAACTACAATGAAATACCATCTCACCCCAACAAGGCTAGCATTAATCTAAAAAACACAAAATAATAAACGTTGGGGAGGCTGTGGAAAGACTGGAACACTTACACGCTGCTAGTGGGAATATCATATGGTTCAACCACTTTGGAAATCGATTTGGCACTTCCTTAAAAAGCTAGAAATAGAAGTACCATACGATACAGCAATCCCTCTCCTGGGAATATATCCTAGAGAAATAGGAGCCATCACATGAATAGATACATGTACACCCATGCTCACTGCAGCACTGTTCACAATAGCAAAAAGATGGAAACACTCTAGGTGCCCATCAACGGACGAATGGATAAATAAATTATGGTATATTCACACAATGGAATACTATGCAACTATAAAGAACAATGATGAATCTGCAAAACATTTCATAACATGGATGAATCTGGAAGGCATTACGTTTAGTGAAATAAGTCAATCGCAAAAGGACAAATATTGTATGAGACCACTATTATAAGAACTCAAGAAAAGGTTTAAACACAGAAGAAAACATTCCTTGATGGTTACGAGGGTGGGAAGAGAGGCAGAGGGGAATTCACTAACTAGATAGTAGACAAGAATTATCTTAGGTGAAGAGAAGGACAACACGTAATACAGGGGAAGTCAGCACCACTGGACTAAACCAAAAGCTAAGAAGTTTCCTGAACAAAACCAAACACTTTGAAGGACAGTGTAGGAGGGGCAGGGGTCTGGGGACCATGGTTTCAGGGGTTATCTAGGTCAACTAGCATAACAAAGTTTATTAAGAAAATGTTCTGCAATCCACTTTGGTGAGTGGCGTCTGGGGTCTTAAAAGCTAGCAAGCAGCCATCTAAGATGCATCAATTGGTTCCAGCCCACCTGGAGCAAAGGAGAACGAAGAACACCAAAAAGACACAAGGAAAATATTAGCCCAAAAAACACAAGGGACCACATAAACCAGAGACTCCGTTAGCCTAAGACCAGAAAAACCAGATGATGCCTGGCTACCACCAATGACCTCCCTAACAGGGAACACAAGAGAGTCCCTGACAGCACAGGAGAAAAGCGGGGTGCAGAACTCAAATTCTAGTTAAAAGACCAGACTTAATGGTCTGAGATTGGAGGAACCCCAGAAGACATGGCCCCCGAACTCTCTGTTAACCTAGAACTAAAGCCATTCCCAAAGTTAACTCTTCAAAGAATAAACTGGACTACAAGACATAAAATAATACTCGTGAAGAGTGTGCTTCTTAGTTCAAGTAGATACACGAGACTAAATGGGCAGTTCTTGTCTGCAGGAGAGATGAGAAGGCAGAAAAGGATAGGAGCCAGTTGAATGGAAACAGGAAAACTGGGGTGGAAAGGAGGAATGAGCGGTCACATTATAGGCATAGCAACTAGGGTCACATAAGAATGTGTGTATGAATTTTTGTATGAGAAACTAACTTGAGCTATAAACGTTCACCTAAAGCACAATTAAAAAAAATAAAATCTGTAGTACTAAAATTCCGAACAGTACAGGACTTTTGAATTCTTAGTTTTAGAAAATCACAGCAGTCCGTAGCCATTAACCACACGTTCACTCTTCAAATCACTGATGATACTCTAATTTCACCTCACCTGTCAATACTGAGCTCTAAACCACACTGTTCCCTGAGTTGAGGAATTAATTCCTCTTTTGATTGCCGAACCGTCATTCCTTTAGCAAACACAGCATCTAGCAGAAACTTGCATGGCTAGGAACATAAACATAAACAATTAGTGCTTGAATTATACCTCAAAATAAGCAATAATGAGACATTTTTATTTGTACTTTATAGTGTGACAACGAAGTTTAGAAGTTTGTTTTCCTAGGTCCAAATCCTGGATCCACTACTTACTAGCTGTGCTATTTTGGGCAAGTTTACTTAGCATCTTGGTGACTCAGTTTTCACATCTGTAAACTGGGGACAGTATCTTTACTAGGTCATTGTGAAGATTAAATAAGATAATGCTTTCATATTTCTTTTCTTTTAATAAAATGATAATAATTTTTAAAATGGAAAGAACCACTTTTATGGACTAAGCTGAGGGAAATGTGTATTAATTCTTCAAATACATTCGTTAACTGACTCAAAAGAGACACAGTACCCAGAAACCTCAAACTCAGAAGAAACATGTTAAGTCAAAATGACTGTAATGAGTTACATTTAAGAGACATGATGGATGCCTCCAAAAAATCTGTTTAACAAATAAAGATCTTCTATGAAAAACGTGTCCTCTTGTTTGCTATTTGGCTTTCTGCATTTGTCTAGGTCCTCAGTAAGATGCTACAATATCCTGAAAATAGGATCTTTACCTTATTCTTTTGGATATTTGCCACAAGCCTTGTATATGACAAGAACTAAAATATTTAACTGATTACCCCCTAAAAATGAGGAAATTAAGAACTGGAACTAAGAAAAGATCAAATGACAGAGGCAGCATAGTGGTTAAAAATACATACGCTGGGCCACATAACCTGTTTAGTTCCTGAATCCACCATTTATAAGTTGTGTGACCTTGGACAAGTTACTTAACCTCTCTGTGCCTCAGTTACTTCATCTATACAATGGGAACAATGAATCATATTTACATCATAGTTAATTAACGAGGATTAGATGCATTTTTAATGAGTACTTACAAATTAAATGAGTATTTGTAAGTATTTAGAGCAGCACCTGGCATACAGCACAAATTCTATTTAAATGCTTTTTGAATACTAAAATGGCTCTCTGAACACAAACGTACCAATATACTCTACAGGTCAACAGCTATCCACCTGTACCATTATATAATTTTGAGAAGACAAGCACAAACATAGTCCCTCTTAAAAGCATGAAACCTCTGCCTCACTCCAGCATTTGTAGCAACACTTTAGAGCAGGGAGATGGCAAACAATGGCCTGCAGGCAAAATTCAGTCCATTACCTGTTTTTTTAAGTAAAATTTTATTGGGACATAGCCACCCTTGTTCATTTACAGACTGTCTATGGATGCTTCCATGCAAAAATGGCACAGGTAAATTATTGTTAACAGAGACCATACGGTCCGCAAAGCTAAAATATTTCCTAGGAAAAGTTTGCCGAACCCTGCTTTAGACAAGCAAAAAGGAGCTACTACTAATAAAATTTCTTCATTATATGTTTTGAATAACTACAAAATATAACCTTACACTGTTACTTACCTCTTGTTCATTGACTAAAAGTTGGTACACTTTAACTCTGTATTCTCCTTTTTTAAGTGCTCTCCCCAGTCTAATTGTAATCTATAAATAAAAAACATTTTTTTCAGAGTACTGTCTGAGCAGAATAAACAACCCAATCTCATCCCATTGTTTAGTTTTGTTTTCCAAAATTCTCTAGCTCTTTGAGAACAGGTATATCTTTTATCACTGATTCCTCAGCACCTAGAATAGTAACCGACACACAATTAACATTTAACAAATGTTTCTTAGATAAATTAAGCAAAATAGCCACTAAACATCAAAGAAAAATGATCTTTTCACGGTATCCATTATCCTTACTTGGAAATAGTGCAAGATGCTCTCAAATCTATCATTTAAAAGACTCTAATTATTCAAAGATTATTTTAATAAACCTTATTGTCATCTGAAAATGATGAAAGTGTCTCATTCAGTCGGACGCTCTCAAACTCTTGATTGCTGGCATAGACTCGAAAGACCTTGAAGTGAGAGGACAAAACTCCAACAAAGGGCTCTAAATGTTGTTTGAAAGCAGCCAGAGTAATTCTTTTATCAACATGCACCAGCAACCCTAAGCAAGAAAAAACAGAAACAAAAATTTAAAAGAACCCGCTCAAAGTATAAATAAAACAGATCAGATATTTTTTGTTATGCTGTAAACAGGACAAAGTACCCTTTTTCTAGTTATTTGACTTTTAGCTAATACTCTGAATGGACAAAAAACATGGACAGTGAATGTGTAACAGGTATAATCTGACAGCTTTAAATCTTCTGAGATATTTAAATGCTTTTTTTTTTTTTCCTGAATTAAAAACCAAACTTCCAGGAACTCTTTTAAAATAATTTTCACAAAGAAGAATGTTCATTGTACATACATTACTAATCCTACACAGTAACAGTATAGATGATGGCTGGGTTCCAAACCTGCCTCCTCTGCTTACTTACTAGCTATGTGAAATGGAGCAACTCATCAGCCTCCCTGTCTGTTTTTTCATTTGAAAAAAGGAGATGATAATAATATCTACCCCACAGTGTTGCAGTGTGGAGTCAATGAGGTAATACATTTATCATGCTTTTATCACAGTGTCAGACATATAATAACTGCCTCAAAAATTGTTAGTAGATCTAGTTCTGGCATTTTGACTGGAAAAAAGTTTCAAGACCAGCATATTGAGATAACTGTTTTGTGATGTAGTTGGGCCATATTAGGAAGTTATCTAAAGGATGAGAAATGCCCCTACCCTTCCAAGGCTTAAACATTCTTGGCATTGCAATAGGATGATCTTTGATGAACTTTTTTTTTTTTTACTAATGCTTATTATCTTAGTCTTTGTCCCTTACTTTATAAGCCACTTAAGAGAATTCTTCTGGAATGTTTCTATTTATAATTCTGGTCTTCATTTTCTGGCAAAGAGCAAAAACTTCATTGTCTCTTTCTAACGCAGTGTAGAATACAACAGCTGCCATGCTGGTTCAGGCCCATGGACCACCTATAGTCCTAAAATACTTCTGGTATACATTCTCAAGCCATCCCAACTCTACAGTTAACGAATTTTCTGAGTGGATTTTTCATTAATTGTCTCCCTGGTTATAAAATACAGGTTCACTGTAGAAAATGTGGCAAGTCTAAATTAGAAGAAAATACAAACAGGATGATAAATTTTGTTTACTATGTACCATTCGAGGCAGCATTTCTTTTAATTTGTTTAAAATGTCAATTTCTAAGTTTTAAGGAGTGCCCCTAAATTTTACTAATCCAGCTTTTGGCAAATAAGCCTCTATTTATGCTATCCAGCAAGGTGCAGCTTAAAATCACTTTGCTTTTTTTTTTTCCTTATGTATTTCTTGAATGAGGTGGTAACCAAAATGGTACAAAGAAGTTTCAGTACAAATACATTACCCTTTTTATTTTATTACTCTGGCCTTTCTGCTTATACGCAAGTGTCTGCAGAATACAACTGGGACATACCAAGATAATATTTTCAGAGAAATGTCTATAATTACTCTCTGAAACAATTCCTGGATTAGAGCAGAAACCTTAAAGACTATCGATTTAAGTATAGTTTACTATCTAAGTGACTTGTCTATACTGTACATAGTATGTCTCTTCAGGTTCTGAACAGTTTACCTAGTATACCTTGCCATTTTATCACCCTGAAGAACCTGTGTTATTATCCATCATTCATGTTTTCCCAGGCACCTACTTTCAGATCACTGAGGAACTGTGATGAACCAGTCTTAGTACAGACTCCTGAAAAACCTGGCTGCTGGTTATCATCCCTACTCCCCTATCTCTAGACCAGTTTTCTAACTGTGAAAAGGCATTTTCCAGGGTTTTCACGTTTTCTTTTCAAACAAGCCTTCTGAATGCTTCTGAAAGCCTAAATAAATTGTAGCAAATGGTTTCTCTTCATAACCACATTTACTAGTTCAATGAATGTTAGTAAATTAGCCCAGTATGAATTTCCAAAAAGGCTAAAATGGAGAGTCGTCTACTTTTTTAAAGATTTCATAAACTATCGTAAGAAATGACTCTTTAGACTATATTTTAAATATCTCTACTGTATTTTTCTTAAGGTTAAGACTATTCAATTCCAGCCAAATTTTTAGCACTTCATTCTAAAACAAACCACTTGACAGAATTTTCCAAACGTTTCCTGAAGAGGACCTATTTTAATTTCTCCAATACCTCTTGAAGGGTTGAGTATGATAAGACAGCAGAGTAGCTACTGGCTATTTTTCCTTTACTATGACGTGCATCCTCATAAAGTGAGGAAAGTCAAGAAGAGCGGTAGCAGCTATGGGGTGGTAGAATGCGTACCAGGCTTACAATCAGAATACTCGAGTCTGATCCCAGCAGTGCGACCTACTAGCTGTGTGATCTCAGGCAAGTTATTTAACCTGTTTGAGCCACAGCTTCTTCATCAGTGAAAAGTGTCTAACAACATAAATTTCACACAATTGTTAAGAGAACTAAATGAGATAATGTAAGTTAATGAGCCTTATGAGAGAAAAGTTCCATACAAATTTAAAGCATTATCATTAATAGGGTTTCTGTTTTCATTTTGGCCTGCCAATTCACATTTTCACACTTGAGTTTCTATATATGTATGGATGTCATATGGTTCCAGTGTTATTCAGATGTATTATGTTAAAAACATAAATTTATGCATTTTTATACTGATTTCACAATTTCTACCACTTCCTTTTTAAAAGACAGAATTGTGAGAGTACAAACATCATAGTACTTAACTTTTATAGTGTTTGTGTGCCTTCTCCCCACTAGAACAACCATAAGGCTGCATCTTAGTCATCTCTACTTCTAACAGGTACATAGGGTCTGGCATCTAGTATGGATTCAGGAAATACTGATTGACTGGGTGGGTGGGTGGATGAATGGATGTATGAAGAGTGGGGATCTCTTTCAGAGGTAACAGGAGCAAATGCATTCAATTAGTGGCCTTAAATTCTAGTAATGGTTCCACAACTTACTAGCTAGGTATGTACTTTTGGGCAAGTCATTCGTCCTCTACGAGTTTCAGTTTTCTTATCTGTCAGACGAGGAGATTAGTATTTGCTGTATTAACTTCAGAGAAGCTTCAAGTGAGGACAAACATAATGTTTTGAAAACTAAAATATAAAATATAAGGGCCAATATTAATATCTGCCTTGTTAAAGACTAATGCAAAGTTTTTAGTTTTTCAGCTATTTCCCACTTACACCTGTGGAGAGATTCTGTATCTTTAACTTGTTTATCCTGCTAATTTTTTGGCTGGTTTTAGTCTGAAGTATGATAAAAATTCATGTAGCATTTTAAGTCTCAGACAATACTGGTGTTTTGTTTTTACTGTTTGTCTAGTACGCCCAAAATAACATTTAAGATCTCTTCCATCTTTTTGAGATTATGCAATTTGGAATTTCTAGTTTGTACCTTGCCTGGCACTCAAAGTATCAGATTAGAAAGAAAGGAGAAAAAAAAAAAAGCCCCTTTTCTTTCTCTGAGTTTCTCAGTTAATAATGAACTTTCCTCAGGTTGTAGGAAAGGAGTTGTTGTTTGTTCTGGGGAATGGAGTGAAGAAAGGGGATGCACAAATAAAAAACTTGTCCTGGGTAGTGAATATCAAATTTGGTAAAGGGCCTAGGCTTTTATTTTAGTATATTATTTACTTCTTAAACTATTGCTTAATTTTTTTTATTTAGTACTTTTATCATAATTCTTCCCTAATACTGACTACTTTTAAATAATTTTCTTATCTCACTGGAGTTCGGACATAATTACTATCATACAGATCTAATGTGTTACACAAGTCGAACAACATTGTTCACTGTAACTATATCAAAAACCGACACAAAGGCAATAGAGAATAATCTTATAATCCAGGAGGCTACAGGAGGTCTTAGAATTAAGTACATAACTCTTTGCTGATTCTTTCCATAACTAAAAATTTAAATAAGCTGAGAGAAAAACTGATGCTATTTCAAAGTCTTTTTCTTTTAAGTACATACATTTATGTCCTTCCCCAGAACCTTCATCTGCAGCATACGGTTCTGCCTTGAAATACATGTACTGTGTTTCTCCCCTACTCTTGCCACTCTCATCATATTCACTATCAGTTCCAGAGTCTTCTTCTGCTGTATCCCATGTCTCTTTTTTCCCTTCATTTGCTTTAGTTCTTCTACTACTTGTGATACTATGAGAGTCAAGTCCATTAGCCAAAGGGATCTGAGCATTATCTGCATTGCACAAAGTATCACTGCTATGACTGGAGCTAAGAATATCACTGTCCACCGAACTTGTACTCCTGTCATTATTCACATCTGAGTCTGATCGCTCTTCAGATTGAAAATTTTCTGGATCAGAAGTCTGAATATGTGGCTCAAGTTCTCTATTATCCACTGATGCTGAAGAGTCTCTCTCATTGAGAGGTGATTCGATGTTTTCAAAGTCACTTGTCTCAGTACTCTTGCTGCTGTCCCCATTATCTCCGTCCTGCTGCTGCTGTAATGACAAGCTTTTGAGTTTTTCAGTGCTTTCTTCTAAAATAGCTTCCACAGACTTTAGGCTTCTTACAGGTCCTTTAACTCTTTCACAGTCATCATCTACATTACCAGAATCACCCCCAGCTTTCTGGTATGCTGTCCTTTTGGAATAAGATCCTGGGGATTGTTCAGGTAACAAAACAAATAATCTGATTGTATTTGCATGCCGATCCAGGAGTTTCCATAAATGAGAGTCTGTAAAGGCCATCTGGTAATCCAAAGTCTCAGAACTTTCAACAAATACCTAAACAGTAAGTTAAAGGGTTATATTACACCATTAATTTTAGTGATGTTCTCATTCATCATAAGAATAATATAAACATCAATAGGAGACATTACTTAGTAAGTTATAAAATTTGGGATGATAGAGGGTAAACTTAAAGTCACTAAAGTAAAGCATGCATTGTTTGGAGACTAAATGTTATGTTTATATGTCTTTGTAACTTGCCATAAAATTGTGCTAAGATAGAGAGAACATACATATACATCTTCTTTATTGGGTAATCCACTTCCAGAAAGCCTTGTATTCAATATCCTGCTCTTTAGAATTCAAAATTTAACATGAATATAGATAAAAGAAAACGTATAAAGACACGTTAGGAATGCACCACCAAAATCCACATTGTAGGAAAATCTAATGGCCTGGTTTTTTCACCAAATAAATTGCAAGGAACAAACAAAAAAGATGTAGGGGAATCTAAACACTAAAACAGACTTAAGAGATATATTATGGACTTTATTTGGATCATGATTTGAACATACAAATCCTATTGGAAAAAAGTTTATAAGATAATCAGGAAAATCTGAATACTAACTAGATATTGGTTAAAACTAAATTTTTCTTGTTAACTTTTTAGGTGCAGTAATGTAACTGTGGTTATGTGCTTTTAAGAGTGCTCATCTTTTAAAGACACACATCGAAACTATTTACACACGAAATAAATGATCTGATACTAAAGATGTGCTTCAAATAATCTGGAGGAAGTGGGTGATAAATATAGATGAAATAGGTGATAACTGTAAAGCTGGGTGATGGATACATGGTGGCTCATTATACTATTCCCTCTACATTTGTATATGTTTAAAATTTTCTAGAATAGAAAGTTTAAAAAATGAAATACATACACATAAATCTGGCAATATCAATAGCATGTTGGGTTCTGCATAAAATGATAAACCTACTAGTATTAAATAAATGTTACAAACTGGGACTACCAGCTAACCATCTGAGGAAAAAAATAAAGTTAGATCCTAGTGCACTCTACCCTCTCATTAAAACAATACTGTTTTAGCATTAACTTACACACACATGCACAGTCACCATAAAAGCCTTAGAACAAAATATAGGTGAATAAAAAAATACATGTTAGCATTAATAAAACAATTGTAAGAAAAGCTATATGAAATAAAAGATTAGACTGCACTAAGATGTATAAGAGTGGAAAAGGTGATAAATCAAAGATGCCAAACAAGAAACTTTTTGGATGCAATTTATCTAGGCAAATCAATAACATTAAGAACAAGTATCTACGAAAAATGATTAATGGTGGAATATATAATGATATGAAGAGATAAGACAAGAAGACTGACATGAATTGTCTCCTCTCCAACAAAGATAAATGTGTAAGCAAAGGGAATAATGTTGTGTGAACAAAGATTATTATTTTATCTACACTAGGCATGCCTCTGACTCTTACCATGAAGTACTGCCTAATGGGAGATGCTCAAAAATGAACAAAATTCAGAGGACACTGTGGGTAGAAATGGTCATGAAGACTTTATCAAAGTAGTAGGATTACTGTTATCTAGAACTTGAAAAAAATTGTAGGGAGAGGGGGAAGAACACTGGAGGTGGTGGTGGGTAGTGGTGCATGAACAAAGGAAAAGAAGAGGAAAACCAGCAAGACTGATACTGAAGAGAAACAAAGCCTGATTTGACCTAGCTACAATGTTAAGAGGATACAAAAATTTAAAAGGTTATAGTAGATGGCAGTGATTTCTGTTACTATACTGCTATCTTTCTGGTTACCCAGGTATGAACCCCTTGAGGTCATTTGGCTTTGAAGACTAGGCTGGTAAGTCTGAACTTTATTTCATTTACCATCATCAGCACAGAAAATAGTAATTAAAAAAAAGACATACCTTGTTACTTCTAAAAAAACCTTCAGCTTTCAGGGTTTTACTGGGCACACTGAGAAGACGCAAATCGTTGTAGCAGCGTTCCAGCACTATTCTCATTGTTTCAGCAGGTAAATGGATGGCCTATAGTGAAAGCAATTTAATGTAATTCTATTTGACTTGGAAATAGGAGAAAATAAGATACAAAAAATCAACAAAAAAATAATTTTTAGTAGATGTTTTCAAAATTAAGAATCTAAGTAAAAAATTATTAGTTCCACCAAATTAGGAGAATAAAGGATCACTTATAAATGTAATATCTGAAACTATTTTAAAAGTAAATGTGGTGATATGATTCCAGAATAAATTGAATAACTATCTGAGAGCCTATGCCAAGCCAATAGCTGTTTAACTTCCTGGTTTTTGATGGGCTCTTCAGTATTCTATGAATAGTTGTCAATACTTTTATTCAATCATTTTTCTTTCATGTAAAAGGAGAATATTAAATTAATAGGTAAAATTTGAAGTTATTCTAAAATCCCACATCTCTAATTTTTGATGTCTTTTTAAAACACATGAAATAAGCAGATAAATACAATTTGAGTTTTAAAAAACATGATTTGTTTTCAATACAATTAATGACATCAATTCTCAATACTTAATTCTCAGACAGTCTATTTATATTTTAAAACATGTTTGTTGACACAATGTTTTTAACTGTCTTTGCTTTCTTTAGCTATATTTTCTCCAACAAGATTATTAGTTTATTTAGAAAGGGACTGTCATATGTTTCTTTTGTACTCCACCTCAGTTCTCATACTCTAGACTAAACTGAATTTTTTCACATTCAGCATTTGTATTTTTAAAAATGAAATATAAAACATTTACACCTATATGGTATTTACCTACAAACAATTTAGTTATAAAATATGACTTTACAACATGATTGGTTTCTGGCTATTATTACTTTGGCAAAAATGTGAGAAGTAATTTTTTAACATCATCATCATCATGTATTATTATCATTATCACTACTATTATTACCACCACCACAGACTTTTATATAGTACTTTACAGTTCTTTTCACATACATACAGAGCATTTATTTATTTTTATTAAAGTTCACAACAACCCTGTTAAACAAGTATTTAAAACCCCTAGATAATGAGATAAAAGACTATAGTAAGATGAATGAAACTAGAAATTGGATTCAATTTCCTGACTTGCAATTACTGAGCAATTTCCACCATACCAATGGTTCTTAACCTAGGGTTCAGAGATCCTGCAAAATTTTGCCTATGTTTGTATGCTCATAGCAAGGTTCTATAGAGCATAGATCCCTGAAAAGGTAATAATCACTTCTCTGGAGCTGACTAGTCCTTTTGCCCAAGGAAATCTGAGTGTTTTCATCATATTTTTCCAGGTTAAAAATTCTGAATGCGTCCATGTTCTTTATCACTAACCCACATCATATGGGCAATATTTAATTCATCACCTTCTCTGTCAAATTTGCTCCCTCACCTTACTACTCTATTTGTGTTCATGTTATCACTAACATTCTGGTTACCTAAGTTTGAACTCCTTGAGATCATCTGTACTCCTCTGCCTTACCACTACATTTACCAATCACGAGTCTTGTAGATTCTATTTATATAATCTCTCTCATAATCTATACTTTGTCATTTCCAGTCATATGCAGTATTAATGATAGTAATAATTCATCTGAATTATTCCAACAGCCTGCTCATCTATATTCCTGACCCCTACCTCAATCCATCCTAGTGTTGCTAAACTGATCATTCTACAGCAGAGCTCTGATCTGCTGTACTTACACAAAATAAGGGAAAAACATATCTATTTCCTATTGCCTATACCAAATAGACACCAAACTTTTGTGTTTACTATTTAAGCCCTCCGTGAAATAAACTGAACTGCATTTCCAGGCTTACATGTATCTTACAACGAACCAGACAAAGCATACAACTTGGTGTACTTGCTTCATACTTTCTTACCTCCATACTTGGTTCAATCATTTTCTTTCATTTGAAGTATCCTTCTCTCCTAACTATAAATATTGCCTCCTTGATGTAAAGCCTGTATCATATTCATAACTGTCATACAGTGCCTTGCACACAGCAGGCACTTAAAAATATTCACTAACCAATTTTGAAACTTACCTTTGAAATAAGTTGTTTGAACTCTGTAATTGTCTGATTTAAGTAAGCTCGAACAGTTACAGGAGCAGCTACAGATTCTGCCTTTAGATCAACAACATGAACTTTCACCATCACTTCTGTCACATGTGAAGACATAAAAAACAGAATTGGAGGTTATTTTTTTTAAAAAACTGTATTTCACATGAGCGATGGGTTCTTAAATATTTCTAATGGATAGCAAAGACAGTATTTTTCTAGTTTCTTTTTACCAGGAATATAGACATATAATATGCATGTTAAGAACTCTCTTTCACAATGTATCAAGATACAAGCAAGCACATATAAAAAGACAGAAGTAAGGCTAATAAGAAAAGTCCTCCTAGGGCACTCAGGTCCAGCCTCACAAAGCCTGTTTCCCCTTCAGTTCATCCCTTTAGGCTGGCTCTTACAATCTGGCATGCTTTTCCTTTTGTACCATAGTACGAGCGACCTGCTCCCTTCCTGCCAGGAACAGATATAGAAGTGGGGTTGGCCAGGTACTGTATGGCGCCTGTGCATGTTCAAGAGAAAGAAAAAGTTACTGTGTGTCCAGAACAAGGGGAAGGCTTCTCTGACAAGCAGAAGAAACTGAGAGAGAGCAGCCAGCCCAATTCCAAGCCTCCTTATCAGAGAATACTTTGGGCCCAAGGCTTTTACTTAGGCAGCCTGGATGGGAAGTACAGAGGCAGACTATTCCCCCAACAAAAGAAAAGACCAAAATGGATGTCAGAAGAGACTCTGAAACTTGCTCTTGAATGTAGACTAGCTAAAGCAAATGGAAGAAGTGATCATGTAAAAAAGTTGAACAGAAGATTTCAAAAGGCAGTCTGAGAAGATAAAGTAAAGATTATAATGAAATGTGCAAAGACCTGGAGTTAGAAAACCAAAAGCGAAGAACACATCCAGCATTTCTCAAGCTGAAAGAACTGAAGGAAAAATTCCAGCCTTGAATTCCAACATTGGAGGATTCAACGGCAAAATACTAAATGATGCAGGAAGCATCAAAAGAAGATGGAAGGAATACACAGAGTCACCATGCCAAAAAGAATTGGTGGATGTTCAACCATTTCAGGAGGTAGCATATGATCAATAACCTATTCTACAGAAGGAAGAAGTCCAAGCTGCACTGAAGGCATTGGTGAAAAACAAGACTCCAGGAATTGACGGAAAGCCAGTTGAGATGTTTCAACAAATGGATGCCATTTGAAAAAAAAAAGTCCTCTTAGATTTCTTTTGTAAAATGTTAAATAGGAGTCTTTATTAAGAAGTATTACTTTATAACCTACGAACTATACATTACATACAAAAGTCAAAATGTGATTTTAAAAAGATTTGTTTTTTGAATCAGTGACCAAAAACCTCCAACAACAACAAAAAAATCCTAGACCAGATGGCTTCACTGGGGAATTCTACCAAACATTTAGAGAAGAATTGACACCAATACTGTTCAAACTCTTCCAAAAGACAGAGAAGGAATACTCCTTAATTCATTCTATAATGCAAACATGACCTTGATATCCAAATCAGACAAAGACACCACAAGAAAAGAAAACTACAGGCTAATATCTCTTATGAATATAGATGTAAAAATTCTCCACAAAATACTAGCAAACAGAATCTAAGAGCATATTAAAAGAGTCATATACCATGATCAAGTGGGATATATTCCAGGAATGTTCAACATTAGAAAATCAGTCAACATAATATACCACACATCAATAGAACAAAGGAAAAGAACCACATGATCATCTCTATGGATGCAGAAAAAGCATGTGATACAATCCAACACCATTTCTTGATGAAAACTCTAAAGAAGATTGGAATAGAAAAGAAATTCCTCATACGATTCAGGGCATAGATGAAAAGCCAACAGCCAACATTATACTTAATGGATGAAGGCTGAGAGCTTTCCCCTTGAAATCAGAACAAGACAAGAGTGCCTGCAATCGTCACTTCTATTCAACATTGTATTAGAAGTCCTAGCCAGAGAAACGAGACAAAAAAAAAAAAAAAAAAGGTGAAATAAAAGGTATCCAGATTGGGAAAAAAAACAAACAAGTAAAATTATCTCTATTCATGGATGATATGGTCCTATATACAGAAAATCCCAAAGAGTCCATAAGAAAACTTCCAGAGCTAATAAAGAAATTTAGCAAAGCTGCAGGGTACAAGGTCAACACAGAAAATCAGCTGGGTTCCTATACATTATCAAAGAGAAATTTCCCTGGAAAACAATTCCATTTACAATAATATCTAAGAGAAAAAGATAAACAAGCAAACAAACAAAAAAACAAAACCCACTGCCATCAAGTCAATTCCGGCTCATAGCAACCCTATAGGATGGAGCAGAACTAGAACTGCCCCAGAGGGCTTCCAAGGTTATAAATCTTTACAGAAGCAGACTGTCACATCTTTATCCTGCAGAGTGGCTGGTGGGTTCGAACTGCCAACCTTCTGGGTAGCAGCCGAACACTTTAGGCACTAGGACGTGAAGGACTTATACAATGAAAACTATAAAATACTGCTGCAAGAGATTAAAGAAGACTTAAATAAATGGAAAAATGTTCCATGCTCATGGACTGGAAGACTTAATATTGTTAAGATGTCAGTACTACCAAAACAATCTATAGATTGAATGCAATCCTGATCAAAATTTCAACAGCCTTCTTTACAGAAATAGGAAATCTTTAACTTTATATGGAATGGCAAGAGGCCTTGAATAACTAAAGCAAAGTTGAAAGAGAAGAACAAAGTAGGAAGGCTCACATTTCCTGATTTTAAAACATACTATACAGCTACAGTAATCAAAACAGCCTGGTACTGGTATAACAGACATACAGACCAAAGGAACAGAACTGAGAGTCCAGAAATAAACCACACATCTATGGTCAACTGATTTTTGACAAGGGTGCTAAGTTCATATGACTAGGAAAGAAGAGTCTCTTCAATACATACTCATTAGGGAAAAAAAAAAAAAAAAAAACCCATCGTAGTTCAGTTAATTCCAACTCATAGCGACCCTATAGGACAGAGTAGAACTGCCCCGTAGGGTTCTTCAATAAATGGTGCTGGGAAAATTAGATTTCTACATGCAGAATAATGAGACAGGATCTATGTCTCACATCATACACAAAAACAAATTCAGAATGGATTAAGGATCTAAACGTGCAAACTAAAACCATAAAATCAGAAGAAAAAGCAGGGGCAATGCTGCGAGGCCTAGCTTTTAATAATGGATTATCTAATATAATAACAAAAGCACAAACAGCAAAAGACAAAACAAATAAATGGGACCTCATAAAAATTAAAAACTTTTGTTCATCAAAAGACTTTACAAAAAACTGAAAAGACAAGTCACCAACTGGGAGAATATCTTCGGAAACCATATATCTGACAAGAATTGAATAACCAAAATATATATAAAAACTTCAACAACTTAACAACAAAAAGACAAATAAATCAACCATAAAATGAGTAAAGGACTTGAATAGACATTTCACCACAGAGGATATTCAAATGGTCACCAAACACATGAAAAGATGCTCAGTGTCACAAGCCATCCAAAACAAACAAAAAAACCAAACCCATTGCTGTCCAGTTGATTCCAACTCATACAATCCTATAGGACAGAGTAGAACTGCTCCACAGGGTTTCCAAGGAGTGGCTGGTGGATCTGAACTGCCGACCTTTTGGTAAGCAGCCTGAGCTCTTAACTACCGCACTACCAGGGCTCCCATTAGCCATGAAAGAGATGCAAATCAAAAGCACAATGAGGTATCATTTTACTCCCACCAGGATGACTAGGAAAAAAAAAAAAAAAAAGAAAGAAAAGAAAAGAACAAATGTTAGTGAGGACGTGGGGAAATTGGAACCCTTACACATTGCTGGTGGGAATACAAAAATGGTACAGCCCGTGTGGAAAACAGTGTGGTGGTTCCTCAAAAGAGAACTACCATATGAGCCAGCAATTCCACTCCTATGTATATATCCAAAAGACTTGAAAACAAAGACTCAAAAAGAAACTTGTACAACAACGTTCACTGCAGCACTATTCACAATAGCCAAAAGGTAGAAAGAACCTAATTGCCCATCAACCGATAAACGGCTAAACAAAATGTGGTACATACATACAATGGACTACTATGCAGCCAGTAGGAGAAATAAAGTCTTGATACATGCTACAATATGCATGGAGCTAGAAGACATTATGCTGAGTGAAATAAGTCAAAAACAAAAGGACAAATATTGTATGACCTCACTTATATAAAAAGACAGAAAAAGGCAAATATATAGAGAACAAAGTTTATTTGTGGCTACAAAGGGTGGGAGAGAAGGGGAACAGGGGCAGGGGAGGGAAGTTAACGGTGATAGAAATATCGCATTAAGAGTAGGGTAGCACAAACGATTATTGTAATTGCTGTTAATAAGTTGTACACCTGTAAAAAGTTCAATTGGCAAAAGTTGTATCATACATATGTTTACAACCACACCAAAAAAAAAAAAAAAAAAAAAAAGAGTAGCTGCTGAGGCTGTTTATGGACAACCAAAAACCTCATAGGATTTGGCTTCCTGTTTTGGAGGTTTAGGGTCATGGTTTCATGGGACATCTGAGTTAACTGGCCTGATAAGATGCTTAATGCTTCTCTTCTACCTCCTAGTTTGTTTCATAGTACCTAGGGTCTTAAAAGCCTGGAGGAACAGAGGAAGAAGGAGAGTCAGGAATAGAAGGAAGATATGGAATATGTGGCTAATTGCCTCTATGAACAACTGCCTCCTTTGTCATGAGACCAGAATAACTGGATGGTGCCCAGCTACCATCACTAAACATTTTGATCAAAGAGTCTACAGAAGAATCCTGATCAAAAGGGGGAAGATGCAGAACAGAATTTCAAATTCTCATGGACTCCAGACTTCCTGCAGCCAAGAAGATTAGACCCCTGAAACTATTACCCTGAGATAATCTTTAAACTTTAAACCAAAAATATCCACTCAAGTCTTTTTAAAACCAAATAATAGATTAACTAGAAAAAATGTCTACCTTGAACATTATGCTCTTTTAAGAACTACCTATATGGGATCAAAGTGACAAAAGTAACCTGAAAGATTTGACAGGGACCTTAGGGCGGCAGTGAGTTTATGTTAATGAGGAAAGAATAACTCAGAAAATGAGGGTGAGAATGGTTGCACAACTTGAAGAATGTAATCAATGTCACTAAATGATACATGCAGAAACGTTGAACTGTTGTTTTGCTGTGTTTTTTCCTCAACAACAAAATTAATAAAATTTAAAAAAAAAAAGATTTTTTGTTGTTGTAAAAGTTAACACCACTGTAAAGCTAGCATATTAAAAACACAGATTCAAAGTTCCAAAATACAAACCAAAACCAAAACACTAAATTAATATAACTAGAAACCACACAGTAAGTACTAAAGGGGGCAGGGCACCCCGACTTGCTTTTGAACAATCTTAAATAAACCATTCAAGACCTTGTTCCATAATCAAAGACTTCCTCGCCTCATAATAATATTCTCTACATCCCATTCTACTGCACAAAACTGTTTAGGTTTACATACTTATTCTTTACGTGAAGCTATCATATGACAATTTAATTCCATTTTCTCCTCTTCTGATTTCAGGAGATCATGTATAACTAAACTTTCAGTCTCCGGAAAAAAAAAAATGAACTTCAAACACTACATTTAATAAGTCATAAAGTCTCACAGGAAGCTATTCTCAGGCTTAATTGTTTTAATCTCTTATATGTTGCAAATCTAAATCTGACAAAATACTCTGTTAAGATCTTGACATTATTAATGAATAAAGGAGATGACTCTATCTTTAAGTCTTAGAATCCACACATTTACAGTTCTATCAAAAAATAAAAGGGAATTACTGCTGACTCATGTTATAAGTGAGACTATTTTAATCATTGTATCTTTTTTTCTATCTAATTGAAAGAAATTGCAAATACCCCAAAGAGATCCTTTATAGGTAGGTCTGAAGTGGGCATCATTTAGTTTTCAGAAATAAAATTCTTTCATTAAAGAGAGGTTGTTCTTGTTACTCGCCGTCCAGGTGCTAGGCCCCTTGAAAGAGCATTATATTTAGCTTACTTGGCAAAGTGGAACATTAATTTAAAAAAGGAGGTCTACAGAATCCACAGAACAGCAATTAAAAGGGCAGAAGAAGGTTATATAAGTTTAACTTTTGGGAATAAAAGCGGAGAACTTAAGTCTGAATTTTAATTAACTGCTGACATAAAGGAGTTAGGGTTAAGACAACTACATTAAGAATTTTGTAAACTTACTTAAACATTAATTTTTCCCTATTTGTTACAGTTTCTTATTGTTGTTAGGTACCATCAAGTCGGTTCCGACTCATAGTGACCCTTTGTAAAACAGAACTAAACACTGCCTGGTCCTGCACCATCCTCACAATCCCTGTTATGCTTGACCACAATGACTATAGCCACTGTGTCAATCCATCTTGTTGAGGGTCTTCCTCATTTTTGCTGACCCTCTACTTTACTAAGCATGATTTCCTTTTTCAGGGGCTGGTTCCTTCTGATAACATGTCCAAAGTACATGAAACGAAGTTTCACCATCCTTGCTTCTAAGGAAGATTTTAGTTTGGCTGTACTTCTTTCAATGCAGATTTGTTTGTTCTTCTGGCAGTCCATGATATACTCAATATTCTTTACCAACACCATAATTCAAAGGCAACAATTCTTCTTTGGTCTTCCTTATACACTGTCCAGTTTCCATGCATATGAGGAAACTGAAAATACCATGGCTTGGGTCACGTGTACCTTAGTGACCAAAGTGACATCTTTGGTTTTTAATACTTTAAAGAGGTCTTTTGCAGTAGATGTACCCAATACGTCATTTGATTTTTAAGTTTTCTTGTTGTTGTTGTACTTTAGATGAAGGTTTACAGAACAAACTAGCTTATCATTAAACAGTACATACACTGTTTTATGACATTGGTTAACAACCCCATGACATGTCAGTACTCTCCCTTCTCGACCTTGGGTTCCCTATTACCAGCTTTCCTGTCCCCTCCTACCTTTCAGTCCTTGCCCCTGGGCTGGTGTGCCCCGTTAGTCTTGTTTTGTCCTATGGGTCTGTCTAATCTTTGGCTAAAAGGTGAACCTCCAGAGTGACTTTATTACTGAGCTAAAACAGTGTCCAGAAGCCATACTCTCCAGGTTTCTCCAGTCTCTGTCAGGCCAGTAAGTCTGGTCTTTTTTTGAGTTAGAATTTTGTTCTACATTTTTCTCCAGCTCTGTCCGGAACCCTCTATTGTGATCCCTGTCAGAGCAGTCAGTGGTGGTAGCCGAGCACCATCTAGTTGTGCTGGACTCAGTCTGGTGGAGGCCATGGTAGTAGTGGTCTGTTAGTCCTTTGCACTAATCTTTTCCTTGTGTCTTTAATTTTCTTCATTTTCCCTTGCTCCCGAAGGGGTGAGACCAGTGGAGTATCTCAGATGGCCACTCACAGGCTTTTAAGACCCCAGACACTACTCACCAAAGTAGAATGTAGAACGTTTTCTTTATGTTATGCCAACTGAGCTAGATGTTCCCTCAGACCATGGTCCCCACAGCCCTCAGCCCAGTAATTTGGTCCCTAAGGGAGTTTCGATTTGTCTATGGAGCATCCATGACCTTACCCTGAACAAGTGGTGCCAGCTTCCCCAATATTGTGTACTGTATTACCCTTCACCATAGTTACCACTTATCTATTGTCTATTTAGTGTTTTCTCACCCCCACCTCTCCCGTCTTTCATAACTATCAAAGATTGTTTCTGTTTTACGTAAACCTTTTCATGAGTTTTTACAGTAGTGGTCTCATACAATATTTGCCCTTTTGTGATTATTTCACTCAGCATAATGCCCTCCAGATTCATCCATATTGTGATAATGCTTAGCATATTCATCATTGTTCTTTATTGTTGCATAGTATTTCATTGTGTGTATACTCCATATTTATTAGTTAATCTGTTGATAGGCATCTAGGTTGTTTCCATCGTTTTGCTATTGTGAACAATGCTGCAATGAACATGGGTGTGCATATGTCTCTTCGTGTGACGGCTCTTATTTCTCTAGAATAAATTCCTAGGAGTGGGATTGCTGGATCATATGGTATTTCTATTTCTAGCTTTCTAAGGAAGTGCAGTATCATCTACCAAAATGGTTGTACCGTTTTGCATTCCCACCAGCAGTGCATAAGAGTTCCAATCTCCCAAAAGCCTCTCCAGCATCTGCTATTTTCTGTTTTTTTGATTTGTGCCAGTAATGCCGGGGTGAGATGGTATTTCATTGTGGTTTTGATTTGCATTTCTCTAATGGCTAGTGATCGTGATCATTTCCTCATGTGTCTGTTACCCGCCTGAATGTCCTCTTGGGTGAAGTGTCTGTTCATTTCCTTTGCCCATTTTTTAATTGCATTACTTGTCTTTTAGCTGTAGAGGTGTTGGATTTTCCTGTAGATTTGAGAGATCAGACCTTTGTCTGACTTGTAACGTTCAAAAATTTTTTCCCAGTCTGTAGGTTCTCTTTTTACTCTTTTGGTGAAGTCTTTTGATGAGCATAAGTGTTTAATTTTTAGAAGATCCCAGTTATCTAGCTTATCTTCTAGAGTCTGTATGTTGTTAGTTATGGCTTGTATCCTGTTAATGCTGTGTATTAGGGTCTCTACAATTGATCTTATTTTTTCTTCTATGATCTTTGTAGTTTTTGGTTTTATATTTAGGTCTTTGATCCATTCTGAATTAGTTTTTGTATATGGTGTGAAGTATGGGTCCTGTTACATTTTTTTGCAGATGGACATCCAATTTTGCCAGCACCATTTGTTAAAAAGACTGTCTTTTCCCCATTTGATGGACTTTGGGCCCTTCTTGAAGATCAGGTGACTGTACATGGATGGATTTACATCTGGATTCTCGATTCTGTTCCATTGGTCAACATATCTGTCGCTGAACCAGTACTAAGCAGTTTTGACTACCGTAGCTGTACAGCAGGTTCTAAGGTCAGGTAGTGTGAGTCCTCCTACTTTATTCTTCTTCAACAATGCTTTATTATCCAGGGCCTCTTCCCTTTCTATACAAAGTTAATGACTGTTTTTTCCATCTCTTTAAAGAATGTTGTTGGTATTTGGATCGGGGTTACATCGTATTTGTAGATTGCTTTGGGTAGAATTGTCATTTTCACAATGTTGAGTCTACCTATCTATAAGCATGGTATATTCTTCCATTTATGTAGATCTCTTTTGGTTTCCTGCAGTAGTGTACTGTAGTTTCTTTGTATAGGTCTTGTACATCCTCAGTTAGATTTATTCCTAAGTATTTTATTTTTTTAGAGGCTATTATAAATGGTATTGTTTTCCTGATTATCTTTTAGTCACTCTCTTTGTTGGTGTATAAGAATCCAACTAATTTTTGTATGTTTATCTTGTATCTTGCTACTCTGCTGAGTCTTTCTATTAGTTCCAGTAGTCTTCTGGTGGAGTCTTTTGGGTTTTCTATATATAGTATCATACCATCTGCAAATAGGGACAGTTTTACTGCTTCATTACCAATTTGGATGCCCTTTCTTTTTCTTCCCTTACTGCTCTAGGTAGGACTTCCAGCACAATGTTAAATAGGAGGGGTGATAAAGGACATCCTTGTCTTGTTCCTGTTCTCAAGGGGAATGTTTTCAGCCTCTCATCATTAAGAATAATGATGGCTGTTGGTGTTGTATAGGTGCCCTTTATTATGTTGAAGAATTTCCCTTCTGTACCTATTTTATTGAGAGTTTTTAACAGGAATAGGTGTTGGACTTTGTTGAATGCCTTTTCTGCATCGATTGAGATGATCATGTGATTCTTTTATTTATGCGGTAGATTCCGTTGACCGATTTTCTAATGTCAAGCCATGTTTGCATACCTGGTATGAATCCTACTCGGTTGTGTTGTATTATTTTTTTGATATGATGCTGAATTCTATTGGCCAGAATTTTGTTGAGAATTTTTGCATCTATATCAATGAGAGATATGGGTCTGTAATTTTTTTTGTAGTGTCTTTGCCTAGTTTTGGTATCAGGGTTATGCTGGCTTCATAGAATGAATCTGGAAGTATCCCTTCCTTTTCTATATTCTGAAATAATTTTAGTAGTACTGGTGAAAGCTCTTCTCTGAATGTTTGGTAGAATTCTCCAGTGACGCTGTCTGGGCCAGAACTTTTTTTTGTTGGGGGTTTATTTTTTTAATTAACTTTTCAGTCTCTTCTCGTTACGGGTCTGTTCAGACTTTCAACATCAATTTGTGATAGTTCAGGTAGGTAGTGTGTTTCTAGAAATTTGTCCATTTCCTTTAGATTTTCAAATTTGTTGGAGTATAGTTTTTCATAATACTCTGTAATGATCCTTTTTATTTTAGTTGAGTCTGTTGTAATGTCCCCCATTTCATTTCTTATTTGGGTTACTTGCATCCTCTCCTGTTTTTCTTTCGTCAGTCTGGCCAGTGGTTTGTTGATTTTGTTGATCCTCTCAAAGAACCAACTTTTGGTTTTGTTGATTCTTTCTACTGTTTTTCTATTCTCTAATTCATTTATTTCTGCTCTGATCTTTATTATTTCCTTTCTTCTGGTGGTTGTAGGCTTCTTTTGCTGTTCTCTTTCTGTTTCTTTGAGCTGTGTAGCTAATGTTTTGATTTTGTCCCTTTCTTCTTTTTTGATATGTGCATCTATTGCTATAAACTGACCTCTGATCACTGCCTTTGCTATGTCCCAAAGGTTTTGGCATGATGTGTTTTCATTCTCATTTGATTCTAGGAATTTTTTGATTCCATCTTTGATTTCTTCTATAACCCAGTGGTTTTTAAGCAGGGTGTTATTTAGTTTCCATGTAATTAATTTTTTTCCCTTGCTCTTCCTGTTGTTAATTTCTACTTTAATGGCATTGTGGTCAGAGAAGATACTTTGTATTATCTCAGTGTTTTCAATTTTGTTGAGGGTTGCTTTGTGGCCTAAGATGTGGTCTATTCTGGAGAATGTTCCATGTGTGTTGGAAAAGAATGTGTACCTTGCAGGTGTTGGGTGGAGTGTTCTATATATGTCTATGAGTTCAAGCTGGCTGACTGTGGTCTTTAAATATTCTGTATCTTTGTTGAGTATCGTTCTAGATGTTCTTCCTTTACTGAGAGTGGTGTGTCAAAGTTTCCTACTATTACAGTGGAACTGTCATTTTCTCTTTTCAGTGCTGTTAGTTTGTTTTATGTATTCTGGAGCTCTGTCGTTGGGTGCATAGATACTTACTATGGTTTTGTCTTCATGCTGGATCGTCCCTTTAATCACGATATAGTGCCCTTCTTTGTCTCTGACAATGGATTTTGTTTCAAAGACTATTTTATCTGAGATTAGTAATGCCACTGCTGCTCTCCTTTGGTGGCTGTTCGCTTGATATATTTTTTTCCATCCTATGATTTTTAATAAACTTATGTCTTTGTTTCTAAGGTGTCTCTCTTGTAGACAGCATATTGATGGATCCTGTTTTTTAATCCATTCTGTCACTCTCTGTCTCTTTATGGGTGCATTTAGGCCATTTACATTCAGTGTAATTATTGATAGGTGTGAGTTTATTATTGTCATTTTGCAGTGCTTTTTTTCTTTTGTGGTGCTGACGATTTCTTTGTTCTTACTCTCCTGTGTTGAATTCCTTTTGTTTGTGGATTTTTAAAAATTTCTTCTGTTTTTGTAGATTTTGTTTTTACCTAAGCTTTCTATGTTTTTCTTCTTTATCTTGATGAGTAGGTTTGTTAACTTTCTTTGCGGTTACGTTGAAATTTACCCTTATCTTCCTCGGTTTGAACCAGTCTGTTATTACTTGGTATCACCTTGCTTTCCTCTCCATTAAAAAGTTCTATACCTACACCGTTGATTCCGTTTTATTGTTCTGATGTTGTTGTCATTTGCAGATTAACCTCTCTGGTTCCTTGTTATAAATCTTTTGGTTTTGAATAGTCCTTGAGAGTTCATTTCCTAGATTGTTATCTGGCTGGTGCAGTCTTGTGTCCTAGATTCAGGCTGTCGTCTGATGTTGCTTGCTCTTAAACAAAAGGACTCTCTTTAATAATTCTTGTAAGTTTGGTTTCGTTTTTACATATTTCCTTAATTTTTGATTACCTGGAAATGTCCTAATTTCACCATCATATTTGAATGAGAGTTTTGCAGGATTATTTTTGGTTGGCAATTTTTTTCTTTTAAGGTTTTACATATGTTATTCCATTACTTTCTTGCCTGCATGGTTTCTGCCAAGTAATCAGAGCTTAGTTTTATTGTTCCCCCTCTGTATGTGACTTTTCATTTTTCTCGAGCTGCTCTCAGGATTCTTTGTCTTTGGTTTTAGAGAGTGTGATTATGATATGCCTTGGTGATTTTCTTTTGGAGTCTATGCTATATGGGGTTCGTTGAGCATCTTGGATGGTCACCTTTTCAGGTTTCAAGTTATTAGGTATGTTTTCTGCCAGCAATTCTTCAATGATTCTCTCCGTGTTTTGTTTCCTCCCCGTTCTGGAACTCCGATCACTTGCCAATTTTTGCTTTTGATCATATGCCACATAACTCTCATGGTTTCTTCATTTTCCTTTGTTCTTTTTTCTGATTTTTCCTCAAAGTTGTATTCAAGTGTTGTCTTCAATTTCACTGATCTTGTCTTCCAGTATTTCAAACCTGTTCGTCAGCCCTTCTATGACACTATTTCTGAAATCTTGTTGTTTATCTTTTGGATTTCTAATTGTTGCTTTTGTATGATTTCTAGTTGTGAATTCTGGCATTTTGTTCCTGTATAATTTTCCTGAATTATTCCACTTTTTGTTGTATTTTCCATGAATTTGTCTTTTCCATGAGTTTTTCTATTTTTTTCCTAATTTCTGTCTGCTTTTTGCTTCAACTCTTAGATAGCCCTGAATATTAGAGATTTGAATTCCCTATCAGGTAAAAGGCACTAGAAAGGGCCTTTTCTTCTACTGGAAAGTCATCTAGTGTTTTATTTTGGACGCCTACTAGAACCATCCTGTCCTGTTTTTTAAATATGTTTTGATATTGTCTGCTGTCTTCAGGACATTCAGTAGTTTTCTTTGTTTATCGATTGTAGATTTGTCTCATCCTGCTTTTTTGTTTTATTTGGTTACGCCTCAGCAGGCGGGGCTGTGCAGTCTTTGTTGTTTGCTCATCTATCCACACGATAGTTTTCACTTCTTTTTCCAATAGGCTATGGGGCAGAAGGGCAGGTCCAGCTGAAGAGGAAGGGCTGAGATGGGTTGTTCATGGCACGTACTGGGGCTGACAAGGTGAGCCTGTGGTCAGTGCAGGGCAGGTTCCAGTAGGTCATGCCTGTGCTGCTTGGGAGTGCAATGTTCAGCACACAGTGCAGACACGCAGGAGGGAGGTGGAGGGAGAGGTGATGTGTGGAGCTAGCCTGGGTATGGAAAAGAAGAGAGAATAGAGAAACAGGAGCAAAAGAAAAAAAAAGGGCTGAGGGAGCTTGTCACTGGAGTAGAGAGACAAGAAACAGAAATGAAGAAAAACAAAAAGGAAAAATTTAAAAAAAAAAAAGAAAAAAAGCCCACAGGGATTCCATCAGTGTGGCTGTGCAGATCGGGGAAGCAGCTCCCAAGCCACACAGCACAGCCTGGCTAGAAGGCGTGAAGATGATACACAGCGCCAGGTATTCAGGAGACAGGAAAAGAAGTTAAGTAGAAAGACTAGAAACCAAGAAATGAAGAAAACTAAAAAGGAAAAAACAAAGAGAAAACAAACAAAAAAGCCCCCAGGGATCCCACCAGCACAGCTATGTAGACCAGGGAGCAGTTCCCCAGCTAAGTGGCACTTCACAGCCTGTCAAGAAGCAGAGATGTCACACAGAGTCAGGTGTTCGAGAGAAAGGAGGCGGAGGAGGTGAGAGGCAGGGAAGAAACCAAAAGAGACTGAAAAAGCAACACCAGTAACAAGAAATGGCAGGAAAAGAAGCTGGCTGGTGTGGGTGGGATGAATATCCGTGGCATGGAACCAGCACCTCCCGTGCTGTGGTTGTGGCCCGCTGCAAAGCGGCAGATCAGCCGGCCAGGAATTAGCGAATCGGCCCTCTGGGAAGCCGGAATTGACCTGCTGGGAAGCCGAGGATCGGCCAGCCAGAAGCATGAGGAGGCAGTGTGGGGGGTGGGAAAGCATGTCACCAGTTACCAGGTGTTCTGTCTCCTGCTGGGAGCTCCATGAATCTGCTTTCCCATACTCCCTGTCTGCTGATCTCTGACAGGAGTCCAAGATGGCGGATCCATGCTACGTTAGCTGATAGGGGACCTCTGCTCATAACTCTCCTCACTCTCTCTTCTCTGTCAGTTTCTTATTTCATTCAGTGCTTGGTTTAGTTCTTTACCTCTTCACGTAACACTTAGGGTTCCAGGATTGACATTTGTCTCTGTTTTACTTAGCTTTTCAGGTATTTGCTGTGGAGAGATGGTGTGGTGCTTCTGTCTATAGTGCCATGTTGGCTCCGCCCACCTGTTGATTGATTTTTTGACTGATGCTTTCATGGGTGTTGATTGTGGATTCAAGTTAAATGAAATCTCTGACAACTTCAATATTTTCTCTGTTTATCATGTTTCTTATTGGTCCAGCTGTGAGGATTTTTGTTTTCTTTATGTTGAGGTGCACTCCATACTGAAGGCTATTGTCTTTGATCTTCATCAGTAAGTGCTTCAAGTCCTCTTCACCTTCAGCAAACCAGTGTGTGTCATCTGCATATTGCAGGTTGTTAATTAGTCTTCCTCCAATCCTGATGCTGCATTCTTGTTCACAGAATGCAGCTTTTTGGATTATTTGCTCAGCATAAAGATTGAATAAGTATGATGAAAGGATGCAACCCTGACACATACTTTTCCTGACTTTAAACTACACAGTATCCCCTTGTTCTGTTTGAAAGGCTGCATCTTGATCTAGTACAGGTTCCTCATGTGTACAAATAAGTGTTCTGGAATTCCCATTCTTAGCAATGTTATCCATAATTTGTTATGATCCACACAGTCGAATGTCTTTGCATAGTCAATAAAACACAGGTAAAGAGCTTTCTGGTATTCTCTGCTTTCAGTCGAAATCCATTTGACTCCAGCAATGATATCCTTCATTCCACGACCTCCTCTGCATCTGGCTTGAACGTCTGGTAGTTCCTTGTCAATGTACTGCTGCAACCATTTTTGAATGTTCTTCAGCAAAATTTTACTTGTGTACAACAGTAATGATATTGTTCAATAATTTCTGTATTCTGTTGGATCATCTTTCTTTGGAATGGGCACAAACATGGACCTTGTCCAGTCAGCTGGCCAAGAAGCTATCTTACAAATTTCCAGACATAGATGAGTGAGCACCTGCAATGCTGGATCCATTTGCTGAAACATCTCAATTGGTATTCCATCAACTACTGAAGTCTTGTTTTTCACTAATGTCTTTAGTGCAGCTTGGACTTCTTCCTTCAGTTATCATCAGTTCTTGATCATACGCTACCTCCTGAAATGGCTGAACACTGACTAATTCTTTTTGGTACAGTGACTGTGTGTATTCCTTCCATCTTCTTTTGTGTCATTCAATATTTTCCCTGTAGAATCCTTCAATACTGCAACTCAAGGCTTGAATTTTTTCTTCAGTTCTTTCAACTTGAGAAATGTCGAGTGTGCTCTTCCCTTTTGGTTTTCTATCTCCAGGTCTTTACACATTTCATTATAATACTTTACTTTGCCTTCTCAAGCTGCCCTTTGAAATCTTCTGTTCAGCTCTTCCACTTCATCAGTTCTTCTATTTGCTTTAGCTACTCTACATTGAAGAGCACATTTCAGAGTCTCTTCTGACATCCATTTTGGTCTTTTCTTTCCTCTCTTTTTTTAATGATGTTTTACTTTCTACACGTATGATGTCCTTCCACAACTTGTCTGATCTTTAGTCATTAGTGTTCAGTGTGTCAGATCTATTCTTGAGATGATCTCTAAATTCAGGTAGGATATACTCAAGGTCATATTTTTGGCTCTTGTGGATTTGCTCTAATTGTCTGCAGCTTAACTTGAACTTGCTTGTGAGCAACTGATGGTCTGTTCCACAGTTGGCCCCTGGCCTTGTTGTGATTGATGATATCGAGCTTCTCCATTGTCTTGTTCCACAGATGTAGTCGATTTGATTCCTGTGTATTTCATCTGGCGAGGTCCATATGTACAGTCACTGTTTATGTTGCTGACCAAAGGTATTTGCAATGAAGTGATGCTGGTCTTGCAAAATTCTGTCATGCAAACTCCAGCACTGTTTCTATCACCAAGGCCATATTTTCCAACTACTGATCCTTTTCTGTTTCCAACTTTTGCAGTCCGAACACCAGTAATTATCAATGCATCTAGACTGCATGCTTGATCAATTTCAGACTGCAGAAGTTGGTAAAATTTTCGATTTCCTCATCTTTGGCATTAGTGGTTAGTGCATAAATATGAATAATAATCATATTAACTGGTCTTCCTTGTAGGCATATCGATATCATCCTATTACTGACAGTGTTGTACTTCAGGACGGATCTTGAAATGTTCTTTTTGACGATGAATGTGACATATTCCTCTTCAACTTTTCATTCCCGGCATAGGAGACCTTATGAACGCCCAATTCCAAATGACCAATATCGGTCCATTTCAGCTCAATATCTGTCCATTTCAGCTCACTAATGCCTAGGATGGAGCCCTGGTGGCGCAGTGGTTAAGAGATCAGCTGCTAACCAAAAGGTCAGAAGTTCAAATCCACCAGCTACTCCTTGGAAACCCTATGGGTCAGTTCTACTCTGTCCTATAGGGCTGATCTTTACGTGGTCCATTTCATTGTTGATGACTTCCAATTTTCCTAGATTCATACTTCATACATTCCATGTTTTCATTATTAATGGATGTTGCAGCTGTTTCTTCTCATTTAGTTGTGCCACCTCAGGATATGAAGGTACTGAAATCTTTACTCCAGCCACATCATCAAGGTCAACTCTACTTTGAGGAGGCAACTCTTCCCCAGTCGTATTTTGAGTGCCTTCTAACCTGAGGGCCTCATCTTCCAGCACAGTATCAGATAATGTTCCACTGCTATTCATAACATTTTCACTGGTCAGTTTTTTCAGACGTAGACTGCCAGGACCTTCTTCCAAGTCTATTTTAATCTGGACGCTTCGCTGAAACCTGTCCACCATGGGTGACCCTGCTGATATTTGAAATACCAGTAGCATAGCTTCTAGAATCACAGCAACAGGCAAGCCACCAAAGTACAACAAACTGTTAGACACGTGGGGTTTTACAGTTTATTACATTACTAGAAAACCTTGGGCATGAAAAAGCCCATGTAACTGTTTTTAGAGATGACTTTGGGTCGAGTTAGGGGCATAGCATTTTGCTTTCCAAATCAGTCTCTAAGAAAGGAAAAAACAAAAAGCAAAAAAACCCAAAGGTGCTGAGTGAATGCAACAGATTTAATGGAGGGGGAAAAAAAAAAAAAAGGCTGAAGCCCCTGGACCTAAGGAAATGGACAGAATGGAGAAAAATCCAAAATGTTGGCACTGACAGGGTTATGAATCTACCCCTCCAAAGAGACCCAGGAAAAGAGACTCTGCTTTTGACTCTTTATGGAAGAACATTTTTTGGACTGGGGGCTGCTTTATAAAATGTTAGAGAATGGTCTTCCTATGGAATCAGATGATAACTTCAGAGATTTACAGCTTCCAGACTGATTCAGTACTGAGTGACTCACTATTGCATATACAAGAAAAAAAATTCCACTTAAGACTATAACCCAGAAGTTGTGTTATTGTTTTTTTAAATTCTGTGTGTACAACTCTCTGCAAGTCATCTAGGACTTAATCCCAACCTTGTTGGTTACTATTTCCCAACCTGTCAAAAATATTCTACACTTTAAGAACATATAAGAAATTCACAATTTCTATAAATAAAAAATTTTCCCATGAAAATGTTAAGTTCAATATGAATCAAAATAGTGTAAAATCCCTTACCTCCAGGTTTATAAGACTGAAAAACTTGATCAGGTTTTCTTGTCTCCAACAGCAGATCAAACATATATGTTGACTTGACTCCACCTAGTAGAAGTCCCATTGGTGTATCTTCTTCTCCTTCATATGATCTTTCTAGATAATCATGAAACTCATCATATTTAACAAGGCGACAGCAATCTAGGGGTAGGATGTCTTCTAAATACATCATCTAAAAGAAAACCCCCCAGCAAAAAGCAAAAATGTTTTAGTCTGGTGTGTAACTGTAACTATCTACAGGTCCAAACAATAAATATTTATGACTTGCATCAATGCTCAAAGCCATCAATGTCAAAGGCATGACTTACAGGTTATTTTTAAATGACCTTGTTTCATTATCTCAAAATCATACGACTATGCTCTAACATACTTTAACGTCATTTTGGCTTTGAAAAAAGTGAACATTCTAAGCTTTGCTGTTGTTGTTACTCGCTGTCAAGTCTAAACTTTAAATGGACACCAAGTCAATGTATTAGGAGAGTACTGACACATTGAAGGGGTTGCAACCAATGTCACTAAACAATCTGCATAAGTTTTTGAAAGAGAAACTAATTTGCTCTGTAAACTTTCACCTAAAGCACAATTAAAAAAAAAAATCAATATATTGTAAGCTATTGCTCTATAACAACTAAGCTGGAAACATAAAGGGGGAAACAGCCAACCAGAACATGCATCTTTTGTTTTCTTAATCCAATTTGGAGTAGAATTATTAAGTTGTATATCTAGTAACCATCTTCTTAAGTACAGAAGAACAGCAGCTTCTTAGAGCCACTACTAAGGTCATAGCTTCTGTGTCTCCCAAGTGCTAACCCATTCTTAGGGGACCATCCCCTTCAATATTAGCCTCCAGTTCCTACATGGCACAGGAATTGCTATTACAAAATTTCCCTCTAGTGCGTGGCAGTAGTGGAAGATACACCTTGGAATGCAACATCTCTTGAGTGGGAAACTGAACCTCCTATAGAAACACAGTAGGATTGCTTGGAAGTAGTCAAAGTCTGTTTAAGGTTTGTAATGATAGTTTTAAAGAGAAACCTGTAAGCCTTTTTATGTCCCCATTGCTCCCACCCCTCCTCTCTTCAGAGATGCAGCTCATATGATTGACTTACCTTTCTCTTCTATTTCTTAGACTCTTTTTATTTGCAAACTTTTACTTTCTCTTTTCAAGACAGTATTTTTCTTCCTGCATTAAAAACTGGTGGCATATAAAATACCCTTACCGATATACCTTATACTATGAAGAGCTATTTTGTTGTTTAGAAATTTTGTCCATTTTACCCTAATTAGTTTCACTATGTTTTCCCAGTTGATGTTTGCAGTCCACTATTAAGTTTAAGGAGCCCGGACAGCATAGTGGTTAAGAGCTCAGCTGCTAACCAAAAGACTGCCAGTTCGAATCCACCAGCCACTCCTTGGAAACCCTAATGGAGACTTATACTCCATCCTACAGGGTCACTATGAGTTGGAATCAACTCGATGGCAACAGGTTTTTTATTAAGTTTAAAGAATTTTTTACTGTAATGAAGGGAACCCAGAGTTTGTTCATTTGTTCATTCATTCATATACCAGCCAATTTTGACTTGCCTATGTATCAGGCACTGTACTAAGTACTGGAAATGTAACAGTGTGAGCAATACCAGAATGATTCTTACAGTCTGATGAGGGGCAATTAAAAGAGCTACACAATTAAATGTAAAATTTCAATACTGGTAAGTGCTATGAAGGACAAGTATATAATACAAGTGGTTCTCAAACTGCAGTATGCCTAAGAGGCATACTTGTTTAAAATGCATATTCCCAGGCTCCACCACAGAAATTCTGACTCATCTGTAAGAAGTATCATTTTTAATAAGAATGTGATTCTGGTACAGGTTGTGCTAGACCACACTTTAAGAGCAATGTCAGCTATTTTTAGTTCTCTCATTGGTTCTATATGTAACTATAAGTGAGATAAATATATCGAAAAAACCAAGCCCACTGTCATCAAGTCCATTCCGACCCATAGCAGCCCTACAGGACAGAGTAGAACTGCCCCACAGGGTTTCCAAGGCTGTAAATATTTACGGAAGCAGACTGCCACATCTTAATCCCTTGGAGCAGCTGGTGGGTTTGAAATGCCAACCTTTTGGTTAGCAGCCAAGTGCTTTAACCACTGCACCACCAAGACTCCTGAAATAAACATAGTGTGCAATTTTTTCTCTAGGTAATGAATTTAATTTCAGTCAAATGTTGTTAATGTTTACATAGAAAGGGCAAAAACATTTAATTTGTCAAGTATTACAAGTATCATTTAGAATAATCTGTTAAAAGAGTGCTTTGCTTTCTGTTTGCCTTTCAAATCCCACTAATAACTTTCCATTAGCCTTAGAACAAAATGCAAATTTCTTCTATTCCTACAAAGCCTCTAATTTAATTTTATGCTTCTCTACCTGCAGTCATGACAATATACATATAATGCTCCCTTTTTCAGTTCTCCGAACATGCCAACCACTTCCTCACCTCAAGAGTTTCTGCACATGCTGTTCCCTCTACTTGAAATATTCTTCCTCAACTTTTTGCATAGTGTCTCTTTTTCATGGCTAAGGTCTCAGAATAAATTATCCCAACATTCTACTGGTTTATTTTATAGCATATAAACAATAAAATAATTGCAAACTGTGATGTTTAAACATTTTTTTGTCTGTTTTTCCAATGGACTGTAAGCTCCATAAGGTCAGTGACCATGTCTTGTTCACTCCTGTATCTCTAACGCCTAGTGTAGTAGGCACACAATAAATATTTGTTCCTAATTCTAGTTCTAGGTTTTCGAAAGCTTAACTGACTTTCAGAGTATAAAAATTCTCAAACATAATTGAGTATGTTTCCAGTGGAGAGGTATAAACTATACCTTTAAAAGACATATGAGTTAAAGAGGCTATCAAAGTTACTGCAAATTCTTATATTACTATGGACTTTAATAAAAACTTTGGAAAATATCTTAAGATTGCTATCCAAGATGTCAATATTTATATGCTAGTAGTGCAATTAAACATACCTTATAAGCCATTTCTACTGCTTCTTTTAATGTCTTATCTTTATGAACCTCCAATTTATTTTCCATCATTACTTGTTTCACAGGATGCAAACAGAATAATTTTATCTAGAAAATGTAAAATATCATCATTAACTCAGCAGGCCAAGAGTTAAAGTTTAATTATTTTGTAGACTCCGTTTTTTTTCTGATCGTCAAAATACTATACAATTTTTAAAGCAAAATTGGGATCATTCTCTCCCATGACTATTTTTCTCACTTAATAACTGGTGGTGAATATGACTCACATCAGACATTCAAAAGCATTAATTTTAACAACTGTATATTTCTTTATAAGCATACATCATGATTTATGTCATCATTCCTCTCCTGATGTACATTATGGTTGTTTCTAATTTTTTTCCTAGTTTGGAAAATACTGTACTGAATATCCCTGGGGTCAAAATCCTCAGGCATCCGTGATTATTTCATTAGGTAATATTTTCATGACAGAAATTATATAAAAGAATATGAATTTAAGGCTTTTAATAAATATGACCCAATTTCTATACAGAAAGGTTTCACCAAGTTATTCTTCTATTAGCAGAATATGAGAAAGTGCATCTCACTGCACCCTCATCAGCACTGAGTACTATCATTATATGTTACTGGTTTTCTTATACACAAAATGAAAGAAAATCTTACCTTAGTAATACAGCTGTACACTGCTTAATGATCATGATAGCGTAAATGTCTACAGAATCAACCCAATGAGTTAGTTTAAGAACTGTGGTTAAGCAAACTTCAATAAACCAAAAAAACCCCCACTGCTGTCAAGTTGATTGCGACCCATAGCAATCCTATAGCACAGAGCAGGACTGCCCCATAGGGTTTCCAAGGCAGTAAATCTTTATGGAAGCACACTGCCACATCTTTCTCCTGCATAGCAGTTGGTGGGATCAAACTGCCGACCTTTACATTAGCAGCTGAGAGCTTTAACCACTGTGCCACCAGGGCTCCTCAGCAAACTTCAATAGCACTTTTTAAATAAAAGTAAAATTATGAAATCTAACCTTGCATGTATTACGCTCAATTTCTCGTTGCCTCTTTTCTTGTTCTTCCAACTCTCTCTCTTTCTGTACCAAGTTTTTAATATGTTCTGGGTATTCATCCACTTCTAGAAATTCTATTAGTAATAAAAACAGGGTAAGATGGTATCAACAATGTTAAGCTTCCTTTATTCACTCTCTTCTAGTACGCTCCCACCGTATACACTTCTACTACAGCACTCATCAAAATGTATCTCAGTTACATTATTCTCTCAACCTGGAACGTGAGCTTCTCTCAAACAAAGGTGAGGAGCTAGTTGATGACCACACATGGTTAGGTCTCGTATTTTAAAAGGCTATATATTTATCTAAAATGGCTATTAAATCCAGGACAACTCTAGTACGTAGATTAAGATTTTTAGGATGAAAAAGCTCTTTAAAACTTGGAAATAAAATCACTTCTGATTTTAAATTGTGCTATCATCATCCAACTGTGTGACCATGGCAAGTTTACTTAACTTGTCTAGAACTAGGTTTCTTCTCTGAAGAGAAGTGTTAGTAGCACTGCCCCCACCGAGTTCCACCACTAGTCTGTCAGTTTGCCCTACCGTGGTGGCTTGTGTGTTGCTGTGATGCTGAAAGCTGTATCACCAGTATTTCAAATGCCAGCAGGGATCCAGTGCACACGCTTCAGCAGAGCTTCCAGACTAAGACAGACTAGGAATACGGACCTGGCAGTCTACTTCTGAAAAAACTGGTCGGTGAAATCTTATGAATAGCAGCAGAACATTGTCTGATATAGTGTCGGAAGATGAGCCCTTCAGGTTAGAAGGCACTCAAAATATGACTGGGGAAGAGCTGCCTTCTCAAAGTAGAGTCAGCCTTAGTGACGTGGGTGGAGGAAAGATTTCAGGACGTTCATTTGCTGAGGTGGCATGACTAAATGAGAAGAAACAGCTGTAACAACCATTAATAATCAGAAAGTGGAATGTACAATGTATGAATCTAGGAAAACTGGAAGTCATTAAAAATGAAATGGAACACATAAAGACTGACATCCTAGGCATTAGTGAGCTGAAATGGACTAGCATTGGCCATTTGGAATAGGACAAACATATGGTCTACTATGCAAGGAATGACAAATTGAAGAGGAATGCATCCCATTCATCATCAAAAAAAATTTCAAGATCTATCCTGAAGTACAACACCATCAATGATAGGATAATATCCATACGCCTACAAGGAAGACCAGTTAATACGACCATTATTCAAATTTATGCACCAAATACCAATGCCAAAGATGAAGAAATCGATTTTTTATCAACTTCTGCAGTCTGAAATTGATCAAACGTGCAATCAAGATGCACTGATAATTACTGATAATCGGAATGCAAAAGTTGGAAATAAAGAAAAAGAATCAGTAATTGCAAAATATGCATTTGGTGATAGAAACAACACCGGAGATCACATCACAGAATTTTGCAAGACCAACAACTTCTTCACTGCAGATACCTTTTATCAACAACATAAACAGCAACTATGCACATGGACCTCGATGGATGGAATATACGGGAATCAAATTGACTACATCTGTGGAAAGAGACGATGAAGAAGCTCAACATCATCAGTCACAACAAGGTGAGCGGCTGACTGCGGAACAGACCATCAACTGCTCACATGCAAGTTTAAGTTGAAGCTGAAGAAAATTAAAACAATTCCAGGAGAATATATCCCACCTGAATTTAGAGATCATCTCAAGAATAGATTTGATGCACTGAACACTAATGACCGAAGACGAGTTGTGGAATGACATTAAAGACATCATACATGAAGAAAGCAAAAGGTTATTAAAAAAGAGAGAAAACAAAGAAAAGACCAAAATGGATGTCAGAAGAAACTCTGAAACTTGCTCTTGAATGTAGAGCGAATGGAAGAAATGAAGAGGTAAAAGAGCTGAATAGAAGATTTCAAAGGGCGGTTTGAGAAGACAAAGGGATTATATTATAATGAAACGTGCAAAGACCTGGAGTTAGAAAACAAAAAGGGAAAATCATGCTCAGCATTTCTCAAGCTGAAAGAACTAAAGGAAAAATTCAAGCTTCGAGTTGCAATACCAAGGGATTCTATGGGCAAAATACTAAATGATGCAGGAAGTATCTAAAGAAGATGGAAGGAACACACAGTCACTATATGAATAAGAACTGGATAACATTCAGCCATTTCAGGAGGCAGATTGTGATCAAAAACTGTCGGTACTGAAGGAAGACATCCAAGGTGCACTGAAGGCATGGGTGAAAAACAAGCCTCCAGGAATTGATGGAATTGAGATGTTTCAACAAACAGATGCAATGCTGGAAGCACTCACTGGTCTATGCCAAGAAATTTGGAAGACAGCTGCCTGGCCAACTGACTAGAAGAGATCCATGTATTTGTGCCCATTCCAAAGAAAGGTGATCCAACAGAATTCGGAAAACATCCAACAATATCACTAATATCACATCCAAGTAAACTTTTGCTGATGATAATTCAAAAACAGTTGCAGCAGTAGATCGACAAGGAACTGCCAGAAATTCAAGCCAGATTCAGAAGATGATGTGGAATAAGGGATATCACTGCTGATGTCAGATGGATCTTGGCTAAAAGCAGAGAATACCAGAAAGATTTTTTACGGACTATGCAAATCATAACAAATTATGAATCACATTTTGAAGAATGAACATTCCAGAACACTTAATTGTGCTCATGAGGAACCTGTACATAGACTAAGGGGCAGTTGTTTGAACAGAACAAGGAGATACTGCATGGTTTAAAATCAGGAAAGGTGTGTGTCAGGGTTGTATCCTTTCACCATACTTATTCAATTTGTATGCTGAGCAAAAAATCTGAGACGCTGGACTATACAAAGAAGAATGTGGCTTCAGGACTAGAGGAAGACTCATTAACAACCTGTGATATGTAGATGACACACACTTGTTTGCTGAAAGAGAAGAAGACTCGAAGCACTTACTGATGAAGACCAAGGACTACAGCCTTCAGTATGCATTATACCTCAACATAAAGAAAACAAAAATCCTCACAACCGGACCAATAAGCAACATCATGATAAATGGAGAAAAGACTGAAGTTGTCAAGGATTTTATGTTACTTGGATTCACAATCAACGCCCATGGAAGCAGTAACCAAGAAATCAAATGACGTACTGCATTGGGCAAACCTGCTGCAAAAGACCTCTTTCAAGTGTTAAAAAGCAAAGATATCATTTTGAGGACTAAGGTACAACTGACCCACACCACGGTATTTTCAATCACCTCAGATGCACGTGAAAGCTGGACAATAAATAAAGAAGACCAAAGAAGAACTGATGCCTTTGAATTATGGTGTTGGCAAAGAATATTGAGTATACCATGGACTACCAGAAGTATAGCCAAAATGTTCCTTAGAAGCAAGGATGGCAAGACTTCATCTTACATACTTCAGACATGTTATCAGGAGGGACCACTCCCTGGAGAAGGACATCATGCTTGGTAAAGCAGAGGGTGAGTAAAAAAGAGGAAGACCCTCAATAAGACGGAATAACACAGTGGCTGCAACAATGGGCTCAAACATAGCAACAACTGTGAGGATGGTGTAGGATCGGGCAGTGTTTCATTCTGTTGTACACAGGGTTGCTATGAGTTGGAACTGACTGAATAGCACCTAACACCACCACCACCACTCTACAGAGTTATTACCTGGGATATAATGAAAATTCAATAAATACTGTTGCTGCTGTTGCTTTTACAACAAATGCTATTTGTTTATTATTATTCACTGATAACTATTATCTTTCCTTTGTTCCCAAAGCAGTTTTTTAGCTGCCTTCTAACCAAAGTAGGCAGAATGACAAACAAAACTGATACCTTTATATGTTGTATTTCTCTCTCTACCTAATGTCCAGATTCACTTAAATAAAGAAAAAGCGATTATCATTCCTGAGGCTACTTTTAAAACAACCAATGAAAGCAAAACAGCACATACAAAAACTGATTACCACGGACCTACATATGTATAATTATTTGTTACTAAAGTTTTTCTTGATGATCATAACTTCAACTATAACTCAAAGTTTTAAAATGACAATATGAAATTACAACACCTTTTAATAAAACCCATAATTATTAGGCATGAAATAGGAAGAACAATTTATATCACAAACATCACGTGTCTACAAAAGGCACAGATCACTGTATCTAAAAATGAGCTCTAATTTAAAAAAAAAATCCATATCATATTATATAGCGCCCTCTGGTGCTTCATCACAAAATTAAAGTGAGTGTAGAGTGCATAAAGAAAAGAAAACTGTACTCCAGAAGACTGGGTGCCACATAGGACACATGAACTACCTCCAGGTAGCTATGACTTGGGAAAAACCACTCTTTGGGATACAGTTTCAGATGACACAACCTTACTTGCTGAAAGTGAAAGGGACTTGAAGCATTTACTGATGAAGATCAACGACTACAGCCTTCAGTATGGATTACACCTCAACATAAAACAAAAATCCTCACAACTGCATCATAAGTGACATCACAATAAATGGGGAAAAGACTGAAGTTATCAAGAATTTCATTTCACTTGGATCCATAAACAACACCTGTGAAAACAGCAGTCAAGAAATCAAACGGCATAATGCACTAGGCGAATCTGCTATATAAGACTTCTTTCAACTGTTAAAAAGCAAAGATGTCACTTCAAAGACTAAGGGGCACCTGACCCAAGCCATGGTGTTTCAATCGCCTCATATGCATGACAAAGCTGGAGGATGAATAGGGAAGAGAGAAAAACTGACACCTTTGAATTATGGTGTTGGCAAAGAATACTGAATATACCATAGACTGACAGAAGAACAAACAAATCTGTCTTGGAAGGAGTACAACCAGAATGCTGCTTAGAGGCAAGGACGGTGAGACTTTGTCTCACATACTTTGGGCATGTTATCAGGAGAGATCAGTCCACGGAGAAAGAAATCATGTTTGGTAAAGTAGAGGATCAGCGAAAGAGAGGAAGACCCTCAACGAGATGGATTAACACAGTGGCTGCAGCAATGGGCTAATGCATAACAATGACTGTGAGGATGGTGCAGAACTGGGCGGTGCTTCGTTCTGTTGTACATAGGGTTGCTACGCGTCAGAACCAACTCAATGGCACTTAACAACAATCGGTGAAGAAGAATGATTATTTTTGTTCTGAAATCTCCATTCTGAAATGACTATCTGTTATCATTTCCATTAATTTCACAATAAATTATTGAACTATAATATGCCAGACCCTGAAGTACATCTTTGATGAAAAGATGAATAAGACCTAATCCTTGTATCAGCTGAATTCATAATCTGATGAGGGTTTCCAGAAATGTAAAAACATTAAAATGCTTAAAATAGATTTACTCATAGCACAGCAATTTCTAAACATAGGAACTATGATGAAATCGAAGACAGTGATTCTATTATTTTAATAAAAATTACAAAAAGAACATGAGCAAATATGTCACCTGGTGATGTATCTATATGTACATACAATACACATACACACACACACACGCTGTACCTATATGCAATACCACTTCAGAGTTTAGCAAGAAAAAATGGGAGCTGTAATTTTTTAAAGTAATAATTATTAAAAAAAACTTTGTATATAAGTTTATTTCTAGAATTCTTAATAAAATTAAAGTGTAATGAAGGAAATGTGCTAAACTCATAAAACTTTGTTTGCTTTCTAAGCAAATAAGCAGAGATACTTAGAGTGGTACGTTGGAAGATCAGTTCATATATGGTCCCCATTCAAAACATTTATATAATAAAACACCAAAAAGCTTGTGATTTTAAAGTACTAATAGCTAACACTGAGTTGCTACTATGTACCAGTCAAGATTTATATGCTTAAAATATTATTTCATTTAATTTTTTTAAGACCCCTAAGAAGTGTTATTATTTCCACTTCACAAATGAGAAAAGTTAAGACTTAAGAAAGGCTAAATAACTTGCTCTAGGAGACACAGCTGGTGAGCAACGATTGCTACACAAGTCTGGGTTCATTATCACTACACCAATCTGCATATAATACAATCTTACTACAAATAAATATCTAGTTTATTTAACGTAGAGTAAGCCTTGTTTGTCTCTTAGTGTATTAAAAAAGAATTTAACAACTTTTTTTGAAATCTTTTTACTACTTTACAAGAATTATTTTGTAACAGTTTTTATAATTATCTCTTCCAGGCATAAAAAACTTTAATTGGCCCATCATTTAAACGTGGTGATCTCAGTTTGCAAAACTTATGAAAGAAATGAGCTTATAATACAGATTAAAATCAAATAACTGTATGTTGACATACTTGCATTTCTTACTGGATCCTTCAGTCTATATATCAGCATATATGCATTTGTGGAGCTAGCAAAAATATAAAAATGATTAATAGGGACAAAAAGTAGATTGCAAAGATTTTATTTCTTAGCATTATATATATTTATTTACAATAGTATTTTTTGTTTGTTTCAAACAATTAGAAAATAATCATGCCACTGTTCTCAGGTTTACATTTAAAACATAGTTGAAAAGGAGAATCTATTTTGTTTTTAATGAGACATTTATGAGAAGATTCCATATCACCTCTTGGTAACACTGAAGTTCAAAAGAACCTGTGTTTTGGAATGCCTGCTATAGTTAAGTTAGGGGTCAGAAATTTTTTTCTGTAAAGAGCCACATAATAAATATCTTAGGATCTGCAAGCCACACATGGCCTCTCACAGCTACTTAATTCTGTTGTTGTAGTATGAAAGTATCAACAGACAATATATAGAGAAATGAATATGGGTGTGCTCCCATAAAACTTAATTTCCAAAAATAGGCAGCATGCTGAATTTGGCCCATGAGTAGTTTGCTGAACCCTAAGTTAAGTCTTTAATGGTAAAAACTATTGACAAGTTAATAATTGATTCTAATTTATAAATCAGCTGAGGGCTTAACCACTGTTGCGCCAGGACTCCTTAATTTATAAACACTAAAAATTAGGAAATTACTTACCTCGCAAAAGCACTGGAATAATATCCTCTGCTTCCTGAAGATCCACCATGTGTCTTCTTAATGTCCTCTTGCGTTATCTAAAAAGTCATAACATTATTTTCTATTTCGGAAAACCTATAAACACTGTTACATTAATGTCAATATGTAATCCAATCTTCAAACCTCAGCGTCAAATGCTATATATTTTCAAGATGGATCTTTGCACACAGATATCAAATTATAAAATATAATCAGTGGCTGCTACCTGCCAATCAGTTCTAGTGCTTCTATTTAGGTGGTTTACATGAAGGCTCAGGGCAAGAGGAAAACCAGTAGTCTGTCTCTAGAAACATTCAGCAAGCCCAAACAAAACAAAATAAACAACAACAATAAATAAATGCAAGACATTTACTGAAAGCAAAAAGGAAGGACTGATTTGGCATGGGTCTTAAGATGCTTTACTGGATAGACTGATTCTCCAGTTTTTAACGGACCCTGTTATTAATTAGAAGCATTCCTACACACGTCTTTCAAAACAATAATCTTAAAAAGTCCTCTCCTTACCCTGCTGACATGTTGATCATTGAAGCTGTACCACTGCTCATCACTGAATGACTTTATACAAGCATAATAATGACCACCAGCAGCACTCCCCGAATGAACCATAACAGAGAAGAGCTCATAGATCAGGGAATTCTAAGGGAAAAAATAAAAGTAACTCAGAGAAGAGGAAAAACACTATATCAAAACTTTTTTTTTTTGTACACTTCTTATTCTCTATCAGCACATAGTGAAGCAACATGATAGTTGTATATATGTTAGGCCAAACTCCCTAAGATAAAATTAAAATGACAAATCACCAAGTAATTTTATATGAGTTTAGAGTTTCACAAATTTCATTTAGTGCATTTCTTCACATCCTAATTATGCTATAATCTCTGGAGCCATACACATCTGTAAATATACTGCATTTTAATGTAAATAATGAAATACTGTGCATGTTATAAATTTTTTTTATAGTGTGTCCTCCCCCATAAGGTATTTTCATAAACGTGCTATGCTAATTTTTTGTACGTTTCTTTATGTAAAAATTAATGGTATGAAATTTTAGAAGCAGTTAATAAATATAAGCTGTCCTAATATGCACATCCAGGACCAAGAAATCACAAATAGTATACTGTTTTTTTATTCAAATAAGGTTCCTTCTATTTCCTTTACAACAGAGCTAAGGGAGATACTGTATTTTTACGCACATAATGTGCACCTTCTATGTTTGTTTGCCAATCACTCCCCCGCCCATGAGGTATTTTCCTAAGTGCTGCTATGCTAATTTTTTTTACATGTTGCTGTAAAGAAAAGTCAGCATAGCATGCTTATGAAAATACCTCATGGGGGGAGGGAGTGGTTGGCAAACAAATGTAGAAGGTGCATGCTATTTGCATAAAAATACAGTAATTATTTGGAAGTTTTTCTAAAGTATTCATGTAATATCTGGAATATAGTAATTAATTGATTTAAAATCTCTTATAAAAAATGAATCAGAATTATACTATATCTGTAAATTCAAATTGTTTCGTAATAGTTTCTTGTTCTGTAAATAATTCAAGATGGATCTGAACTGAAGACTATTTTAAGTAAATGCCAAGTATTTGTGGAAGAAAACAGGAGTACAGAACTGCTTTATAAAAAAAGAGGTGACTTACAAATGATTTATTTCTATATTTAAGACTGTTTCTTTCAGAAGCCTAGGCACTTCACAGCTCCTAAGAGAATTTGAGATACTGGTGACTTTGCAAACCAGTAATTTAATCACAAAAGGACAGACAGGAAGATAGAGTATAAAAAAGGGACTTTGACATGAGAAGATTCCTCAGATGGTGACAAGCATGCTTTCTCTTATTTGCTTTTCTAGAAGAAGAACTAGAGTTTCTCTTCCCTATCCTTTGCTTAAAAAAAGCATCTGAGCAATGCTACCTAAAATTCTCTAGACATTCCAGTTTATTTAAGAAATAACTTTAAACTGACTAATATTATTGATCAAATAGTGAAATTTCTAGAAAAAATTCTAAAAATATCTGGTAATTTCAATATGCTGGTTCATATTTTATTTCTAAAACTAAAATTAATTACAGTGGTGACTGAGAGGAGCTTTCAGAATTTACCTGTAATCCAGAATTTGTGTTTAGAGCACTGAACAACCTATGAAATATGGTAACTCTTTGTGTTTAAATAGAAGTGTTTTGGATGTAATAAGTAAAAATACAGCTTATTATCATAGGTTTTTTGTGTGTCAAATCTTAAAAGCATCTTTTGGAAGTGTGAACATCAAAACATCCTTAAAAGAATTTGGAGACACTGGACAAAATCTTGATAAGACTGAATGCTATGAACAATATCTTCTGAAATAAACAGACCTCCCTATACAACTGGAAAAACCCTGCCAAGCAACAGCTATACTATTTTTAAAGTTTTATCATAATTACCAAAGCCAAAAGGAAATAGTTTTCCTGGAACATTCTGATTGCTAGACCACAATAATGGTAGAAGGCTCTTAAGACTGAATCATTCTGAAATTCTGAAAATGAGACTTGCATATATCATAAGCAAAAGATAAAACGGCCTATTTTTGAAAGAATACCAAAACCCAAACCAAACCCATTGCCATCAAGTCTATTCCAACACACAGTGACCCTATAGGATAGGGTGGAACTGGCTTGTAAAGGTTTCTAAGGCTGTAATCTTTATGGTAGCAGATTACCACATCTTTCTCTCACAGAGCAGGGGGTAGGTTCGAACCACCAACCTTTCGGTTGGCAGCCAAGCGCTCAACTGCTACGTCACCAGGGCTCCTTTTTGAAAGAATAAGGGTTCTTAAATGCAATAATCTTAGTTTCAAATCACAAATAGATTGCTAAGAGGTAGGAAGGAGGATAAGAAGAGTGACTTCACCCAAAAAAAATACATTCTAGTTTTCTCTTCTAATATTGGGCAGCAACTTGACAGCAGCTAACAACAATAACAAAGCATACATTACTTAATAAATATTCAAACACAATACTGCTAAATAGAATTATACATTTCTAGAGCTGGGAAGAACAACAGAAAGCATCTGGTCCAAATTCCTCTAAACTGTAGCAACTGAAAGACACAAAGATTCAATAATTTGTCCAAAGTGACACAGTTTGTTAATGGCAAAGTCAGACCTAAAACCCAGATTGTTTAACCCTCTACTGCAGGGATCTGTAAACGGTAGACATTAAATATTTTAGGCTTTGTCGGCCATGGAGTCTCTGACACAACTACTCATCTCAGCCATTACAGCATGAAACCAGCCATCCCACTGCCATCAGGTCAATTCCAACTCATAGCAGCCCTACAGGCCAGAGGAGAACTGCCTCATAGGGTTGTCAAGGTTGTAAATCTTTATGGAAGCAGATTGCACATCTTTCTCCCATGGAGTGGGTGGTAGGTTAGCAGTCAAGCACTTAACCACTTGTCCTACCAGGGCTCCTTAAACCAGCCATAGGCAATATATAAACAAATGAGAGTGGATATGAGCCAATGAAACTTAATTTATAAAAACAGGTAGCACTGAACAACAGATCCTGGAAGCTCAGAAACACCAAGCAGGATAAACACCCCACCAAAACAAAACGCAAACAAACAACCAAACAAACCCCCCCCCCCCCCCGCCCCTGCCATGAACTATTTAGGTATATCATATTCAAACTGCATAAAACAAAAGACTGACAAATCTTGAAAGAAGGCCCCCCGGGGGGCAGGGGGGAACATTACTTCTAGAGAAACAAGGGCAAGAATTACAGCATACTTCTCATCAGAAACTATGCAAACAAGAAGAGTGCAATGAAATACTTAGTGTTGAAAGAAAAAAATCACCAACCTAGAATTCTATATCCAGTGAAATAATCCCTCAAAAGTGAAGGAGAATTAAAGATATCCTCAGACAAACAAAAACTGAGGGAATTTATCACCAGCAGACCTGTCCTGCAAGAAATGTTGAAAGAAGTTCTTCAGGTAGAAAGAACATGATATAGATCAGAAACCCAGATCTATGTAAAGAAAAGAGCATCAGAAAATAAATAAATGAAGGTAAGATAGAATCTTTTATTTGTCTTATTCTGAATTGATCTAAAAGATAACTGTTTAAAGCAATAATAGTAATAAACGTATTGGGTGATTATAGCATATGGATAAGTAACATGAATGACAGCAACGTTACAAGAGACAGGAGGGAGGCATTGGGAATACTTTGTTATCAGTACCTACGCTTATACATGAGGAAGGACAGTGTTATTTGAAGGCGGATTTAGATTAGTTACAAATGTACACTGTAAAGTCTAGGATAATTGCTAAAATTTTTTTTAAGTATAACTGATACACAAAGAGAGGAAATAAACAGAATTATATAAAACACTCAAAAAAAGAGACAGCAGAAAAATGAAGAGGAAAAAGAAACTAAAAACAAATGCAACTAATAGAAAACAATTACAAACACAGTAGATATTAATCAAACTATGCAAATAATCATTTTAAATGTGAACGGTCTAAAATACATCAATTAAAAGACAGAGCTTATCAGAGCAGACTTAAAAAAAAACCAAAAAACAAAACAAGACCCAACTATGTTATCTACAAGAATTCACTTTTAAATGCAAAGACTTAAAGAGGTTAAAAGTAAAGGGATGGAAAAAGATATACTTTCTTTTTACAAAAGAAAGCTGGAGTAACCATATTAATTCCAGACAAAGCAGACTTCAGAACAAGGAAAATTATCAGATAAAGAGGGGAATATGTAATACTAAAGGGGTCAATTCTCTAAGAGGACATAAAAATCTTAAACATGCATTCACCTAAAAAAAAGTGTCAAAATACATAAAGCAAAAATTGATAGGAATGAAAGAAGAAATAGACAAAATCACTAACATGGCTGGAGACTTTCAATACCCCTCTTCAGTAACTGATAGATCAAGGAGGCAGAAAATCAGTAAGAGTATAGATGGCCTGAAAAGTACTATCAATCAACTTGATGTAACTGACATTTATAGAGTGTTCTATTCAACAACAGCAGCATATACATTCTCAAGCTCACATGGAATATTCAACAAAATAGACCACATTTTGAGTCATAAAACACATCTTAACAAATTTAAAAGTACAGAAATCATACAAAGTATGCTCTCAAACTACAATGGAATTAAAGTAGAAATCAATTAACAGAAAAATGACCAGAACATCCCCAAATATTTGTAGCTTAAACAACATAATTCTAAATAACAAATGGGTCAAGGAAGAAGTCTCAAGAGAAATTATGATACAGCTTAATCTAAATGAAAATGAATATGCAACACATCAAAATTAGTGCGATGCAATGAAAGTAGTGCTTAGAGGGAAAGTCAAACCACTGAATGTATATACTAGAAAAGAAGATCTAAAATCAATAGTCTAAACTTCCAGCCTAGAAAAGTAGAAAAAGAATTAAATTTTTTAATTAAATTTTTAATTAATTAAATCCAAAGTAAGCAGAAGAAAAGAAATATTGAAAATCAGAGCAGAAATCAATGAAATTGAAAACAAGGGAATTAAAAGAGAAAAATCACTGAACTCTACAGCTAGCTCTTTGAAAAGATCAATAAAATTGATAAACCTCTAGTCAGGCTAACTGAGAAAAAAAAAGCAAAGATACAAATTACTAATAACAGAAAAGAAGAAGGAGCCATCACTATTGACCCCATGGACGTTAAAAGGATAATAAAAGAATACTATGAACAATTCTAGAAGCCCTGATGGTTAAAGTGCTTGGCTGCTAACCGAAAGGTCAATGGTTCAAACTCACCAGCCGCCCTGGGAGAAAGATGGGGCAGTCTGCTTCCATAAAGATTTACAGCCTTGGAAACTCTGTGAGACCATTCTACTCTGTCCTATAGGGTCTCTAGGAGTCGGAATTGACTCAACAGCCATGGGTTTCATTTTTTTGGTTTTATGAACAACTCTATGCCCACAAATTGGATACCTTAGATAAAATGGACCAATTTTTGAAAGATGGAAAGTATTAAAACTCATACAGGAGAAACAGACAACCTGAGTAGCTCTCTATCTACTAAAGAAAATGAATTAATGATTAATAACCTTCCAAAAAAGAAAGCACAAGCCCAGATGGTTTCACCAGTGAATTCTACCAAACATTTAAGGAAGAAATAATACCAATTCTCCATAATCTCTCCGAGAAAATAGAAGCAGAGGGACCACTTTCTAACTAATAAGGACAGCATTATCCTAACACCAAAACCATATTAAAGACATTCCAAGAAAGAAAAACGACAGACTGGTATCTCTCATGAACACAGATGCAAAAATCCTCAGCAAAGTATTAGCATATAATATGTAACAAGGTATAAAAAGAATTATATACAAGAACCAAGTAGGATTTATTCCAGGTATGCATGGCTGGTTCAACATTTAAAAATTCCAATCTATGTAATCCATCATATCAACAGGCTAAAGAAGAAAAATTATATGATTATTATCAACTGATGCAGAAAAGGTATTTGACAAAATCCAACACCCATTCATGATAAAAAACCTTCAGCAAACTAGGAATAGAGGGAAACCTCCTCAACTTGATAAACACCTACAAAACTCAATAAACTTCTCAACTTGATAACAACTGCAAAAAACCTACAGCTTCTGCTTAATGGTGAGAGACTGAATGCTTTCCCTCTAAGATAAGGAACAAGGCAAGGATGTCCTCACTTAACACTCCTATTCAACATCATACTGGAAGTTCTAACTAGTGAACTATGACAAGAAAAAATGAAATGAGAAAGGTATACAGACTGGAAATGAAGAAATAAAACTAACATTAATTGCAGACGACATGATTGTCTGTAGAAACACAGACACAGCACTGGATTTGGCCTACCAGCCATAATTTGTCAATCCCTGCTCAAATGCAATGTTCTTTATAAGTTATAATGTACCCACTATGTTACTCATTACACAGCAATTCCTGTTCATCTATCTGACCTGAACAAGATAGCTTTAACATATAAGGGTAATGGTGATGATGGTGAGAATAATGGTAATGGTCTAAAATAATTTATGTAAGTGTAGCTCTATTATCAAATCTCACTTAAAAAAATCACTGTATTTAACATGACTCTAGGCTATTGATCAGTCTTTAGGTTATTTATTATTCACACCATGCTCATGACATTCTATCTATAACTTGCCCCCCAATAAAGCTTAATATATGATTGTGAAAGAAATGGTTTGATGAAACATCAAAATCATTGACACAGAGACAAAAGTAGAAAAAAAAAGACACTATCCCAGAGATAATCTAGTCTTGTGGCTTTCAAATTATGATCCATGGAACTATGTCATTTTCCTGAAGTACCTTAAGGGCTGTCATGGGGGAGGGGGAGGGAAACTGAGGACTTTAGCTTTACCCTACCTCAAAAAGATTACTTCTAAAACCCTGAAACTATTGCCCTGAGGTAATCTTTAAACCTTAAACCAAAAATATCCCCTGAAGTCTTCTTAAAACCAAACAATAATTTAGTTTAACTAGTAAAAAATGTCTGCCTTGAGCATTATGCTCTTTTAAGAACTACCTATATGGAATCCAACTGACAAGAGCAACTTGAAAGATTAGACAGGAACTCTAGGGGGCAGTGAATTTATGTTAATGGAAGAGGAACAACTCAGAAAAGGGGGGTGAAAATGATTACACAACTCGAAGAACGTAATCAACGTCACTAAACGGTGCATGTAGAAACTGCTGGTGTGTTTTTCTGTATATATTCTCAACAACAATAGCAACAAAATAAATGAAATTATACACACACATATATAAAGATTACCTCTATTATTAACAGTTTTATAAAGGGTTCTATGGCCAATGTTTTCATTGCTCTATATGTGAAAACTCATGTGATATGAGATTTTGAGACTTCTTGCAACATTAAAGGTAGTGGTTTCGTGACTTAGAATCTTGGTTTCCTGAATACCAAGGCAGCCTTTTCACACTACCACCCAGCTTGCTTACACAGTTACAGTTCAGCCTCCCAGAAATTAATGACTCCACTAGTAAGTAGGAGTTTTTCCTAAAGTTTAATTATGATCATATACACACATACAAAAAAAGTCTTAAAAAAAATTAAGCTTCTTAAAAAGAATTTCATAGTATTAGTTACAACAGCTACAACAATCATACAACAGTTTAGAGATTACTTTATTCTCCCCTTCAACTAAAAAACACAAAGAAAAAATGGTACCTTTTCAAGTCCAGGTTTTGAAATCTTCTCATTTCCACTATTGCTTTCAAGGCAGATTCCTTCATCAACACCATCATCATTGGAGAAGTCATTGCTCATCTGATCACTATGACAACTGCCTTCATTTTCTGCTCCACTGTCGGTGCAACTTTCAGTCTGGGGAGATTTCTTAATAAAACATAATTATCTTAAAATTATAAGCCAAATAAAGACAAAATATAATCAACAAAACTTTTTGTTCACTAACTCCCATAATTTCAAGAAATTCTTATTAATAAAAATATTTATTTTACTTTAAATCAGTTTATATTTTCCCTTGAAAACAATAAAATAACTAGTGTATTTTAAAGGCATTTCTATATATCCTTGAAATTCTAACACGACAATTAGTGATTTGGACTTCTATTAAACCCCATTTATGTTTATAGCTGTAAAGTGACAATATAAAATTACCATCTCTTTCAGCAAAATCCATAAAAGCAGACTGAGCTCCAAAATAAGCTTCTTGTCCTCAAATCCCCAAAGAATATCACCTATTTTCTTGAACAAAAAAGTTCAATCCAGTCTATTACTGTGCTAGGTACTGTACATAATTATAAAGAAAAATAAGACATTGTACCTATCCTCAAGAATTTTACACTCTAATGTGGAGTGGTGGAAATGTAACAACTGCAAATCATACTTTTCCATGCTTTTACAGTTTTTAAATCACTTCTACGCAAAATTAATTTGAAGAACTCCACTTCATAGATATCCCCAAACAACCTTAGCCTTTTCCCCATTATTTTAACATTACATGTATGTGTGTGTGTCTGTGTGTATACATATACCTGAAACTGTTTTTATTTCAATAGTGTTAGAGTGCTTCTCTAAGATACAGGGTGTCAATATGCATAAATCATTGCTTGAAAGTCTTAAAACAACCCAATATGTAACAAGTACCAACTTTTTGCCAAGAACTATGTCATTGTACAGAACGTGTCTAAGATACAGTCCTCATCTCTCAAGAAAGTTTTGTTCAAGGAAAAACGGAGGTGAAAATCAACTTTAGATCTCTATACTAATTTCAAAGACACAATTTCTGAAAACTTCAACTAAGCCAGAACATCTTGTCTTCTCCCAAGAACTAGACCTAGAACTTCCTAAAAAGTACTGTCAAACTTTATATCTAGGTATTCTTCCCTTGGGAAAGATTTCTCTTTATAAGAAATACATTAGGAATATACAGAAGATTGATCTGACACTGATCCCTCTGTGTAAGAATCCTCCAAGGATTACGTCTCCTTTGAAAGTTCAGTATAATTTGGGAAGATATTCCAACTCAAGCAAAAGTATTTGATATGTTATTTTAAATTAAATCTTTCAAAATCTCATGTGGTCACAGCTACCATTCAATGAACATCTACTTTACTAGGCACTATCTTCCTACAGAAGCTATAAAAAGCAACTATTATCCTTACTTTATAGACAAGGAAACAGGCTCAGAAAGGTTACATGAATTATCTAAAAATCAAGAAGCAGGACAAGGTTTTGAACCCACATCTAGGTAGGCCTAAAACACGTGCTCTTCTAGTCCACAATGCCCCTTAGTACATAAGTACTAAAATAAAACTTGATGGATGTTTAAAATTATTTTTCAGCTCCTGGGAAAAAGGCATTTTTATATTTATAGTGCTCACTTCCGATCAGAAAAACCACTTTATAGTAGTTTTGAGAATAAAGATTTATCACTCTGTAACAACTATACTAAATGGCTACAGATTCTCCATAATGAAATCACAACGGTTTTCTAAAAGAACAGAGTAGGACATTACGAATCTTTTACTGAATAAGTGTAGCTTCTATCAAGACGAGAGCCTGACACCTGTGTCAACTTACTCCCGATAGCTCCTATAAAAACATGACTAAAACAGATTAATGAAAAATGTAACACAACAAAATACAATAAATATTTACCTCATCTTCAACATCAATAAATGTACTCATATCTAGCTCCTCAGGAAAAGTCATCCGATCATTCAATTTAATCCTGTGCATTGTTGTATAATCAAAATCAAACCTTTTTAACTGTAAGGTCAGCAGGTAAGGAAAATGCAAAAACCGAAGGCCCTAAATAAAAAAAGAAAGACTCTATGGAATACTGAATATTAGCACAGAAAATTAAGTATTAATTTCTATATGGCGTCTACCTTTCGTGCATCACACTTCTTCTTACAGCGTTCACAAAAATACTGATTTGGACCATCCAGGATCTCTGGCTGAATAAATGCATGCAATGCTTCTTCCTAGTCAGGAAAAAAAGCGATTGTTTTATAATTACTTAAAAACATTGTGATATCAATGACAAAGTCCTGAATCTAAAAACAGTGCAATTATCTAAATACTTGTAAGTAGAATGGCTAGAAAAAGCAGGAACTCAAAAGGGTGGAAACAAAAACAGCAAAATATTATCACTACAAAAACTCATTCTGCATGAGCTCTACCTTTGCCAAGTAGTATTTTAAAAGTTATGTTTCTGCAAACCACAGTCATTTCTACTTAATTTTTATAGTTGACTTTGCATTGTAGTGTTTGGCTAAGTAATTTAACAAAAATACTCAGTCTTCAGATTAAAAAGTAATTCCATCCTTCTTAGAGAAGCAGTTACATGCACCATGTTAATCTTGGAGAAGGAGGCATTTTTAAACTGTGCAATAAATAACAGTGACATCTGAAGAATACATACTATCCATAAACTTAATAATCTAATGATTACCCCTAATCATGAAATTTAGGGTTAGTAATCCAACACCACACTAGTTTATAAAGACTTAAAAACACTGTGCAGCCTTCTTACTGCAAGTCAGATACTGCCCAATTTGAAAATGGATAATGGAAGTTCCTGGACTGTTTACTGAGTAAAACCATATGGTTCTCATTTTTCCATACAGCCTTAAGGCAGAAGCAAGAAACTCCACATGCATATTATTAAAGAATCAAGTGGACATAAAATTCACTTTAATGTTTTATCACTGGCTTTTCACCATTTAAGATAAGTTTTAGTTAATACAATATATAAGACTGGATGGATAATCTCAAATTTCATCTGCTGTCATTTTTCTTCACAGACGGTCTAAGCAGAAATACTAATATTTATTACATGCAAAGAAAAAGAAATGGAATCATTAAGACATACAAATATCTTCAAATATTTTTCTTCTGATACAGAACGAGTTGTTCCTCAAAAGATATATAAAGAAAGCTTGATCTGACCAAATGGACTTAGTTGCAAAACAGCTAGCAAAGCTTATAAAATTGCTGTTGTTAGGTGCCGCTGAGTCGGTTCTGACTCACAGCAATCCTATGAAAAACAGAACGAAACACTGTCCAGTCCTGTACCATCCTCATAATCGTTGCTGTTTGAGCCCACTCTTGCAGCCACTGTCTCAATTCATTTCGTTGAGGGTCTTCCTCTCTTTTGCTGACCCTCTAGTTTACCAAGCATGATGTCCTTCTCCAGGAACTGGTCCCTCCTGATAACACGTCCAAAGTACGTGAGATGAAGTCTCGCCATCCTCGCTTCCAAGGAACATTCTGGCTGTACTTCTTCCAAGACAGACTTGTTCATTCTCTTGCAATCCATGCTATACTCAATATTCTTTGCAAACACCATAATTCAAAGGCCTCAATTCTTCTTCACTCTTTCTTTTTCACTGTCCAACTTTCACACGCATATGAGGTGACTGAAGATATCATGCCTTGGGTCAGGTGCACCTTAGTCCTCAAAGTAACATCTTTGCTTCTGAACACCTGAAAGAAGTCTTTTGCAGATTTGCCCAATGCAATACATAGTTTGATTTCCTAATTGCTGCTTTCATGGGCGTTGATTGTGGATCCAAGCAAAATGAAATCCTTAACAACGTCAATCTTTTCTCCGTTTATCATGATGTTGCTTATTGGTCCAGTTGTGAGGTTTTCTGTTTTCTTTATGTTGAGGTGTAATCCATACTGAAGGCTATAGTCCTTGATCTTCATCAGTAAATGCTTCAAGTCCTCTTCGCTTTCAGCAAGCAAGGTTGTGTCACCTGCGTATCGCATGTTATTACAGAGTCTTCCTCAATCCTGATGGGTGCTCTTCTTCAAATAGTCCAGCTTCTCAGATTATCTGCACAGCATACAGACTAAACAAGTACGGTGAAAGTATACAACCCTGACGCACACCTCTTCTGATTTTAAACTACACAGTATTCCCTTGTTCTGTTTGAATGACTGCCTCTTGTTTTATGTACAGGTTCTGCATGAGCAAACAATTGTTTCAGAATTCCCATTCTTCACAATGTTATTCATAATTTGTTATGATCCACATATTGTTTGACACAGTACACCTCGGAGCAAGATAAAAAATATGAAAAGATATTTAAAAATCTTCTAAATTCAACTCCCTCTCTACTTTTGTTCTCGGGATACAGGAAGTACTAAGGGGGGTGGGGACCAAACAGCTGGGCTTTGTTTGTGTATTCCACATGACCAATCATTTTACTGGAGTTTGGAGGAAAAGACACTTAGAAAATAATTTAACTCTAAAGCATACTTTAACAATGAAATATGGCAAATTCTGTAAAAACAACTGAGAAAAAAATTTAAAAGACGTCAGGTCTAGGCCTGACATCAAATTAGACCAAAACAACTAAACCCATTGCTTTCAAATCAATTCAGACTCATAGTGACCCTACAGGACAGAGCAGCACTGCCCCATAGGTTTTCAAAGGTGCAGATAGTGGATTCAAACTGTCAACCTTTTGGTTAGCAGCCTAACACTTAACCAATGTGCCACCAGGGCTCCTCAAATTAGTTAGGCTTTATGAATACAGGCAATTTGTACTGGGAAAACACTAAATACACATATATTTTAACAATATACGGAAGGAGAGTGAGCAATTTATGCAATTTAAATTCCACTTTAAATCTATACTAAAGGTGTGGTGTGTTAGTCTCAGATTACAGTTTACAACTAGGGCTACATTTTTTTTTTTTTTTTAATAATATAAAACAGAAAAAGCTTACAGGAGCAGAGAACTCCCAAGAAAATCTTTACTCAGATTCACCAACTCTTTTAACATTTTGCTACTTTTGCTTTACAATTCTCTCTTTACACACACACACACACACACACACACACACACACACACACACACACACACACACCGATGCATTTTTTCTGAATCATCTGAGAATAGGTTCACACATTATACTTTACCTCAATACTTTAACGTGATTTTTTAAGATTAAGTATATTCTTACATAAACAGTACAGCTATCAAACTCAGGAAATTTTTATATCAATAAAGTACTTTTGTCACTCTATATTCCAATTTTGTCAATTATTCTAATAATATCCTTTACAGCACTTCTTCCCCTCAGTACAGGATCCAATCCAGGATCACAGACTGCATTTGGCTGTCTGTCTCTTTAGATTCCTTTAATCTGGAGCAGTTCCTCAGCCCTTCTTTCTCTTGTGACTTTTTTTTTTAAGAATAGAAGCCAGTTATTTTATAGAATGCTCCTCGTGATTAGTTTCAGGTTATGCATTCCTTGCTAGGCATAAGTAATGACACGTCCTTCTAAGGGTATCACAGTTGTAGGCCATAATGTATCTAACCGCTCATTGGTGATGGGAACGTAAATCACCTAGTTGGGGGTTGTCCGGTTTCTCCACAATATAGTTTTTATTTTCCCCTTGCAAATAATAAGCAATCTGTAAGGAGACACTTGGGGATCATGCAAAAATCCTGATACTTACCCAAACTTTCCACCCTAGATTTAGCATCCACTAATGAAGTACCTAGAATTCCTGGGTGGTGCAAGTAGTTAACATGCTCAACTGTCAATCAAAAGGTTGGAGATCCGAGTCCTCCCAGAGTCTCCTTGGACGAAAGGCCTCGCAATCTACTTCTGAAAAATCAACCACTGAAAACCTTATGCAGCACAGTTCTACTCTGACATGCATGAGGTCACCATGAGTTGGAATTGACTCGACATCAATTTGTTTTAGTGGATTCCTGCCTAAACCAAATTTTAACATACTTGTCTTATGAGCCAACTTCAAAATATTTTTCTTTTAATATGTTAAGTTAAACCTATTCACATTTATCGATATAACTGAGAATGTTTGGTGTCATCTGTCATTATTTTGTGCTATTAATTATTGTGTATCAGGTAATATTTACGGTATTTTTATGCAATTAATGCATGCCTTCTATGTTTGTTTGCCAACTGTTCCTTCCCCTGCGAGGCAATACGCTTATGAAAACACCATGCACGGGGATGGCACAGTTGGTAAACACAGCAGACGTGTTATTTGTGTAAAAATAATGGTACTGTTTCATTTCTCTACGTGGTGTGTCGTCTTTTGCTGTTTTTAAAATTTTCTTTTAGTATTTAGGAAAATCAGTAATTTTATTCTAGTTGTTACTTTTGCACTTCAACTTTTGTTAGTGCCGTTAATCCCCTTTATTCTTACTTAATCTTTTGATGTCTGGTCTGCCAGTTTTAAATAGTATCCTCTGTCTTCCATCTATTATCTACACAACAGTCAGTGATCTTATTCTACTTTCCCTTTCTCTCTCCTTTCTCCCAATTTTTAAAAGGTACACTCTTTGTACTTTTTCTAACATTTAAAATTTCATACTATTCTTCTACTCATGTGCTCACCCTTGTTTTACTCTTGCTGCTTTTAAGACTGTCTCCTTGACTTCAACTTTTAGCATTTTTACTACATGTCTATTTGTGGGTCTCACTGAATTTAACCTAGATGGAGTTTGTTGAGCTTTCTGGATGTATAGGTTATTGTTTTTCAATAGATCTAGGAAGTTTTCAGCCATTACTTCTCAAAAAGTTTTTCTTCTCCTTTCTCTCTTTCCTTTCCTTCTGATACTCCCATTATGCATTAACTGTTACATTTAATGTCCCACATTTCTCTCAGACTCTGTTCATTATTCTTCATTCTTTTTTCTCTGTTTTTTGGCTTGTATAATCTCCATCAATCTACTTTCAAATCCTCTAATTCTGTCTTCTGCCAATTAAATATACTGTAGAGCACCCTAGTGAATTTTTAATTTTAGTTATTGTACTTTTTAATTCCAGGATATCCATTTGGTTCTTTTTAAAAATTTCTATCTCTTTTTTGAAATTCTCTATTTGATGCAACATTGTCATCATACTTTCCTTCACTTCTTCATTCAAGCCTTACTTTAGGTCTGTGAACATACTTATAATGGCCATTTTGAAATCTTTTTCTGTTAGATCCGCTATCAGGTCACTCTCACAGGCAGTTTCTTTTGCCTGCTTGTTTCCCCAGTATATGGGTCATACTTTCCTGTTTCTTTGTATGCTTTGTAATTTTTTGTTGGAAACTGTACATTTTAGATAATATATTGCAGCAACTGTGGGTACTGCTTGTTACTTTGTTTAGTGACTGGCTGGATAATTTTAATGAGTCTCTTCCCTTTTTCTTAGTGTTAAGTCTCTGATTTTTTGTCTCAGGAAGGCACGCTTTAGATATGCCCAGTCACCCAAGACTGACAGTGGTACTGGTAGAGCTCTCTTCTACTCTTTCTCTGACCACACCCAGCTGTGAAACTACATTAATTGTCAGCCAATTGCTCTACTGCATACGACAATTCCCTTGGGCATATTCCTCCACAAACTATTCAGACCCAGAAATCAATTAAAGCTATATTAATAGCTTCTTAACAAGGTGTCAGCAGGATAATTATGAATAATTACAAATAAGATTAGTTACAAAAATTAGCTTCAATTCATTCATCCAATCAACAAATCAATTATATAAAGGATGGGATAATGTGGTTATATGGTTATATACATATTTACCTGCACCTAATGTAATAGATGACTAAAATTCAGGCCAAACTATATATTTTAAGTATAAAAAAAAAGGTTATGGGCCATAAAATGGAACAAAATATTATAAACTTTGTATTATTAACACCATTAGCTTTCCTCTTGGGTATGTTAAATTATTCATGTATCATTCTTCTAAACTACCTTTGGGTTGAATATGATTTTTTTTTTTTATTATTTCAAAGCAAGGATAAGAGTTTTATTTTCTAGAGAAAGAAGAAAACCAAAGACACAAAGAAGAAACTAGTCTACAGAACTAATAAGTCTTCACAAATAATGGCCTCATCTACCTTGAGACCAGAAGAACTAGATGGTGCCCTGCTACCACTACTGACCATTATGACCAGGGACTCAACAGATGGTCCCAGACAGAATGGGAGGAAAATGTAGAACAAAACTTAAATTCCTAAAATGGAGGGCATACTTACTGTACCAGTAGAGACTAGATGAACCCTGAAGATTATAGCCCTGGGATACTCTTTAAACTTGGAACCCAAACCACTCCCAGAGGTCACTTTTCCACCAAATGACAGACTGGCTCATAAAATAAATAATATCACTCCTGAGTCCTGTGCTCCTCTAAATAATCATCTAAATGACACCCAACAGTAAATATTTTCCCTAGATCAAAGATAAGAAGGTAAGGCAGGGACAGGGAAGCTAGATCAAGGGAAACAGGACAACCAGAATGGAAATAATGAGAATGCTGATATAGTGTGAAAAATGTAACCAGTATCACTGAACATTTAAATTGTTAAATGAGAATCTAATTTCCTGTGTAAACTTTCACCAAAAACACAAAGTTGTATTTTCTAAAGCTTTACTCCTCCTCAAAAGTTATGCAAAATGTAATTTTGCACATTTTTTTCAGACTGTAATTTTCAGGGTTCAGGATAGAACATAGAGAAGTATTATATCTTTAGTCCTCCAAAATAAAAATATGAGTTAAAGTTCAGCAGTTCCTCAAAGTTAAAATCAGAATTACCATATAATCTAGCAATTCCACTCCTAGATATATACTCAAAAGAACTGAAAACAGGTACTCAAATACATGTACATGCATGTTCATAACAGCACTATTCACAATAGCAAAAAGGTAGGAAAAGCGTAAATGTTCATCAACGGATATAGAACATATATATACAATGGAATATTACTCAGTCATAAAAAGGAAGTACTGACATATGCTACAACGTGGGTACACCTCAAAACATATGCTACAATGTGGATATAAAGTGGATACACTAAGTGAAAGGAGTCAGACACAAAAGGTCACATATTGTATGACTGCGTTTATATGAAATATCCAGAATAGGTAAATCTATAGAGACAGAATGCAAATTGGCGGTTGCCAGGAGCTGGGAGAAGGGGGAAATGGGGAACAACTGCTTAATGGGCATAGGATTTCCTTTTGAGTGATGAAAATATTTTGAAGCTAGACAGAGGTGGTGGTTGCACAACACTGTGAATGTGCTAAATGTCATGGATCATTCACTGTAAAGTGGTTAATTTTATGTTAATATGACTTTCACCTCATTAAAAAAAAAAACAATGATTAACTAAATTTTATATAGTGGAGATAATTTAGGTATAGTACAATCAAAATATATATTCAAGGAATGGTGTTGCCTATAAATCCTCTCATATATATATACATACACATAATCTATGTGTATGATTATTTTTTTAACCATCATTCAACATCTACTTTATTTTTATTTGAAGAACATGGTATTTAAAATATAATACTTTATTTTTCAGATCGCCAGGCCTTTCTTCTGAGGCATCTCTGGGTGGATTTGAACCACTAACCTTTCAGTCTGCAACTGAGTGCTTAACCGTTTGTACCACCCAGGGGCTCCTAACATGTCTGTCTCTATGTGTATTTAAACTCTTCTTTTCAGAGTTTTGTAGTTTTCAGCACGTGGGTCCAGTGCATGTTTTGCTGAATTTACATCTAAATTTTTTGTGTGTGTGTGTCACGATTGTACGTGGTACATTTTTAGTTTCAGTTTTTGTATGTTCATTGCTAGTACTTAGAAATGTAATTGATTTTCATATGTTAATCTTGTATCCTGCTACCTTGCTGAACTCATTAGTTCTAGGAGTTTTTGTTTGTTTTGTAGATGCTTTGAGATTTTCTACATAGAAAATCATGTAATCTAAAATTAGTAAAAATTTTATTTCTTCCTTTCCAATCTCTATGTCTTTTATGTCCTCTTCTTGTCTTATTGTGTGAGATAGGACTTTCAGAACTATGTTGAGTAACAGTGGCGAGAGTAGACATCTTGGTCTCGACAATCTTGACATCCTAGGGGGAAGTACTGAGTTTTCACCATAAAATATGATGTTAGCTGTAGTTTTTTTTTTTTTCCTAATAGATGTTCTTCATCAAGTGGAGGAAATTTCCATCTACTCCTAGTTTTACGAGAGTTTTTATCATGAGTGGGTCTTGAATTTTGTCAATGCTTTTTCTGATCAATTGATATGATAACATGCTTTTTCATCTTTAGTCTGTTGATACGGTAGATTACACTGAATGACTACTGAACACTGAACCAGCCAGCCTTGCATCCATGAAATGAACCTTACTTGGTCATGGTATGTTAACAACTTTTATATGTTGCTTAATTCCATCTGCTAATACTGTGTTAAGAATTTCTTCATCTATAGTCATGAGAGAAACTGGTCATAGTTTTCTTTTTCTTTTGGTAGTCTCCTTGTCTGGTCTAGTATCAAGGTAGGAATAACTTCATTAAATAATTTGGAAGAGTTCCCTCTTTTTTTTGGAACAGATTGTGTAGAACTGGTTACCGTATCTGTACACAAGTAACATGGGCCTTCTGTTTGTTTGCCAACCACTCCTTCCCCTTCCCATGAAGTATTTTTGTAAGTGTGCTAATTCATTTATTTTTTTTACAGCAGTGTAAAAAAAATTGGCTTAGCAGCACTTACAAAAATACCTCACGGGGGAGGGAGCGGTTGGCAAACAAATGTAGATGGCGTGCATTATTTGCGTAAAATTATGGTATTCTTCTCAAAATGTTTGGTAGAAGTATCTAAGAAAATCATTTGGACTGGAAAATTTCCTTTTGGGGAAGTTTTTCATTATTAATGCTTTTACCATAGCAGTTTTAGGACTTTTCAAATTATCTAATTCATATTGGGAGAGTTATATTAGTTTATGCTTTTCAAGGAATTGGTCCATTTCATCTAAGTTGTCAAATTTATATGTGCAGAGTTGTTCACTGTATTCCCTTATTGTTTCTGATATCTGCAGGTGTGTAATATCCCACTTATCTGACATTGGTAATTTGTGTTTTTTTGTCAGTCTTGCTACAGGTCTGTTCATTTTATTGATATTTTCAAAGACTCAGCTGTTTTACTGATTATCCCCTATTGCATTTCTGTTTTCAATTTCACTGGCTTCTGCTCTTTTCTTTATTATGTCCTTCCTTCTACTTGCTTTGGGTTTATTTTGCTCTTTTCTTAGATTACGTGGGAGCTTAAGTTATTGATCTGAATCTTCTCCTCTTTTTTAATGTAAGCATTTAGTCCTAGAAGTTTCCCCTATCTGCACTGCTTTAGTTGTGTCTCACTAATTTGGATATTTTAAGTTTTTTTTTTTGTTTGTTTAATTTTGCTTGAGACTTACTCTTTGGCCCATGGATTACTTAGAAGTGTGTCATTTATTTTCCATGCATTTGGAGATTTTCCTGTTATCTTTCTGTTACTGATTTCTAATTTGATTCCACTGTGGCTGGTGAACACATTCTACAATTTTAGTTCTTATCTGTTGAAGTTTTATGGTCTTGGTATATGCTCCATGGACACTTCAAAAGAATATATATTCTACTGTTGTTCAGTAGACTGTTTTATAAATGTTCATTAGATCCTGTTAGTTGATGGTGTTGTTTGCTGATTTCCTGGCTAGCTGTTCTATCAACTGTTAAGAGAGGAATGTTGAAGTCTCCAACTATAATTGTGGATTTGTCTACTCTTCCTTTCAGTTCTATCAGTTTTTGCTTATATATTTTACAGCTGTTATTTGGTGCATACACATTTAGGACTGCTAGGTTGTCTTGGGAGATTGACCATTTTATTGCTACAGAACACCCTTCTTTGTCTCTGGTAATTTTCTTTGCCCTAAAGTCTACTTTATCTGATATTAATATAACCATGACTGATTTCTTTTGATTAATGTTTGCATGGTATATAATTTTTCATCTGTTTATTTTCAACCTGCCTATATCAATATATCTGACTTGAGTTTCTTGTAATAACATACAGTTGTGTCCTTTTAAAAAATCTTTATGCTTATCTCTGTATTTTAATTAGTGTACTTACATTTATATTAATGTAATTATTGCTATGATAGAGCTTAAGTCTGCCATTTTGTTTGTCTGTTCTGTTTTTTTGTTCTTCCTGCCTTCCTGTGGGCTACTTGAGCATTATTCTAAATTACATTTTGATTTCTCTATAGTGCTTCTACGTGTATTTCTTTTTTAGTGCTTGCTTTAAGTATTACATTAGATACACATAACTCACGATTCTACTGTGGTTGTTGTTAGGTGCCGTCGAGTCAGTTCCGACTCATAGCGACCCTATAGGACACAGTTACTGCCCCACAGGGTTTCCAAGGAGCAGCTGGTGGATTTGAACTACAAATCTTTTAGTTAGCAGCTGAGCTCTTAACCACTACGCCACCAGGGCTCCCATAATTCTACTGGTGCTGTCATTTACTAAAGTGAAGTATAGAAACTTTACCTCTTTACATCTTTTTATCCCTTCCCATTTATAATAAAATGTTCTTAAATATTTCCTCTACATAATTTTAGAACCACATCAGTCAGTGTTATAATTTTGGTTCCACCATCAAGCATAATTTAGAAAACTTGAAGGAAGAAGGAAAGCCTATTGTATTTACCCATACTTTTGCTTACTGTTTTCTTTTTTCCTTCCTGATGTTCCAAGATGTCTTTCTTTTATCATTTTCTTCTCTTCAGAGAACTTACTCTAGCCATTTTTTTAGGGTAAGTCTCCTAGTGACAAATTATCTTGGTTTTCCCTCATCTGAGAATGTCTTGATTTCCCCTTCATTCCTGAAGAGTATTTTCACTAGGTATAGAACTCTGGGTTGACAGTTCTTTTAGCACTTGAAAAAAGTTGTGCCACTTCATTCTGGCCCCCATAGTTTCTGATAAGAGATCCGCTGACAAGAAATCCAAATATTTTTCCCTTATAAGTAAAATGCCTTTTTTCTCTTGCTACCTTTAAGATATTTTCACTGTCTTTACTTTTCAGAAGTTTGACTATAATTAGACTCGTAGAGTTCTTTGGGCTTATCCTGTTTGGAGTTTGTTGAGCTTCTTGTGCCTTTCACCGATTTTGGGAAGTTTTCAGTCATTACTTCTTTGAGCATTTTTTCCAGCCCTGCCCTCTTTCTCCTCTCCAACTAGGACACTGACAACATAAATTTAGATCTTTTGTTATATAATCCTATAGGCCCTTGAGGGTGTTTTATTTTCCTACTATTTTTTCCATGCTATTTAGATTAGGGAACTTATATCTTGAAGTTCTCTGAGTCTTTCCTCTGTCTCCTCCATTCTGTTGAGCCTATCCACTGAATTTATTGACTACTGTACCTTTCAGTTCTAAAATTTCTATTTGGTTCTTCTTTATAGCTGATATTTCTTTGCTGAGACTTTCTATGTTTTCATTTTTTTCAAGTGGGTTTGGAATTGTTCATTGAAGTATTTTTATGATGGTTACTTTAAAATATTTGCCAGATAATTCTAATATCTCATCATTTCGCTGTGTCTGCCTCATTACTAATCACTTCACAGCCTCCACTGACACCATGGTGGGAGGGGGGCTGGCCTCATTACTACTGGGAGGTGGTGAAATCCAAGATTCTCTACTGGGTCTCCTCTGACATCACTCTAGTGAGGAGAGGAAGGGGTACCTTGTTACTGTTGGGTGGGGGTAGAAGTCCAGGCTTCCCATGTGGGTCTGCACTAACAGTAAACCACACAGTGTGAGCGGGGAGGTTCATTATTTCCTGGCAGAGATCAAAGTCCCAACTCCCTTCTCTGAAACCATCCCAATGGGGAGGTTGCTGTGTCTAGTTACAATCTCACCAGAATTAAGTCTAGGCTCCCCACCTGGCTTTTGCCGGTGTGGTTTGTGGTGGGGTCACAGTTTTGTTCTTTCTGTTTTGTTTTCTGTGGTGTTTGGCTGAATCAGAGTGATTATTTTCTAAACGTTTTCCGAACTGCTAGGTTGCCCCTTTCCTGGTCCTTTGGCTAGAGAGAAAAGGCTTCTGAAAAGGCGTTTTTAGCATGTGCCCATTGCCGTTTCTTGGTTGCTGGCTTCTTCAGCTCAAGTTTGGGATATATTAGACAAAAAGAAAACCCAGAGAACTCACCACTGTGTCATTTCCTGGGTCCCAAGGTCCCTAGTCTGTATGGCTTCCTTTCTCCACCTTTCAAAGCCTACTAATGTGTGTTTTATATATAATGTTCAGGGTTTTCAGTTGTTTTAGCAGAAGGAATAGGGCAATGTACATCTACTCCATCTTCCTGGAAGCAAAAGTCCCCACTTCTTAAACTGGTTCCCACTATATCCAACCATACAAATTGTTGGAAAAATAAGGGTGTAGTCCCTGGGACAGATTTTTCTTTATGTGATGCTTACCTATTCGGACAAATTTGGACTACTTATCCAACAAAAGAACTATGTGGCTGAGCCAGTCATAAAGAATGTCCAAATCACCATTAAATCATTGTAGGATTTATGATATAAACTTGTGTACACTAAACATATAAGTCTCTTTTGGATTTCAAAAATACTAATTTAACAAAATTCTATTCAAAATTTTAAAACAATCATTAAACTATATTTGCTTAGGGAACAAAAGTCTTCCTTTTGTGCAATCTGCTCTTTCCAAAGGCACTACATGGAACCATGCAAACAAACCCAATTTCAGACTTTCAAAAAACACATTATGCCATAATAAGCAGATATTTAAATGTAATATCCAGTAATAGAATAAAAGTATTCCAATAACAAATGGCCTAGAACAGTGCCTGCACCTAATAAATATTCTGCACCATGAATGATACCCATAAGATGTCTAAAATTTTACTGTTAGATAGAAAATCACTTTAATTTCTTTGGTTAATGTTAAACATATAAGACTGTCATTTTTCTTTAATTTAAGAAACATGCTTTCATAATTAACAAACAAAAATTATATTTCCAATTTTTATGTATCACTTGAATCTGTTTAGAATTACACCCTCATAATAATATATTCTCAAATGTGCTTGGCAATAAGCGGAATCAAGGTTATTTTGATTATGAAATTCAGAGACACTGGTTTTATACAGATAGGTCTAATCAGTGAACAAAGAACGTTATAAAAACCTAATAAATCATTAAGAATGAAAGTTCTTTTTAAAGGACTAATACACGTAATTCTTGTTCAGCTGGTAATTTTTCAGAATAACAAAATAACATAAACCAACAGGAAATTACAACACATATTTTAGTATTCTCACTCCCTATCAACCTCTCAAGGACAAAAATGTTAATTTAACAAAGTAGGATGTTTCTTAAACACCTTAATCTAATGCAGAGCTTCCCAAAATGTGTCCCTCAGAATCCTAATATCCCTTGAGATATTGACAAATGTCCCACAGAAAAAGAAAACTGTAGGATAAACACAATTAAACAAATTTATCTACTACAGTAATCCTTAAGGCATTTAAAAAAACATATATATGCACTGTGAGCATCCCAAAGAGGATCATAGTTACAAAGTTTCCCAAATTTATTTAATCAAAGAAGCCCCCCTCACAACATCTGTTAAGTCCTTTTGGAGACACAATCTTAGAAAAACAAAATGGCAGAAGATCCCTTAAATATTGATTCCCTACCTGTTCAGGTAAAATGAAGACCAGAAATTCACTAAAAACCATAGCTATAATAATTAAAAAATAATTCAATACAGGAAATATTATGATAAAAGCCTCTTTTTTTAAATTATAGGATACTCCTTGTACTCATTATAAAAATAATCTGCTATCAATCAAGCTGAAAAAAGACCATAAAAATTATTATTAGGTAAGTGGTAATTCCATTTATATTTTATCTTAAATATTATTCCCAAGTTAACTTATCTGATCATGAAGCTAAAACAACTTCAGAAATTGGATGTTTCAAATGACAAGTTAGGAAAAAAAAAAGTAATAACAACTTTAATATTTAACCTCACACTTAACTGTCTGAAAGTACATACCTGGTTAACCTTACTATATACACATATCCATATGTGGCTTACTGAACAGAACATATAATAAACAGAACATATAGCCATCAAGGTTATGTGTGTGGTTGTGTGTGTATATATATGTATATATATATACATATATATATTTAAAAAAAAAAACAAACCCACTGCCATTGAGTCAAGTCTGACTCATAGCAACCCTACAGGATAGAGTAGAACTGCTCCATTGGATTTCCAAAGCTGTAAATCTTTACAGAAGCAGACTGCCACATCTTCCTCCCATGGAGCAGCTGGTGGGTTCAAATCACCAACTTTTAGGTTAGCACCCAAGTACTTTAACTGCTTTGTCACCAGGGCTCTACCCGACTCTACTAATAAAGGTAGAAAAATAAGTTTAAAAAGATTTCAATTCAAATTAAGACCAAAGTTTATATATATTCTGAGTGAGAGATTTTTATAATGCTTTTTTTTTAAACTAGATTTTTCAATTCACATTTATAGTCAATTAATTATTTTTTTTAAAACACATAGCATTAACAAAATACACAATGGCAAGCAGTGATATAAAGCTAATTTTAGATGCTGTGTGATGATTTCTGTGGACTAAGAAATGTAAAGTTATAGGTTTCTAATTCATAAAATAATGGAAATCACTTACCTCTAACTAAAGTTCTCTGAAGGCAGTATCCTCCTTAGAACCCCTATCTTGGGTAGTTGCACCTGCTGTAATTTCCCTCAGGAGATTCCAGTAAAGTCTAAGAAGTTTTAAGTTCCCTTCTGCAAGTCCTATTAGTGCATGTGTGTTATAAAACTGCTCACATACTGCTTCATAGCCGTAATTTCCAATTCCCACTGAACTACCAGCACCACCAGTATATGTGGATCAGTGGAGGATACTACCTTTGGAGAATTCCATTTAGAAATGTGACTTTTATGACTTCTCCAAAAGTGTCCTCCATATTGTTCCACTGCTGATTATATAGTACTTAAGGGAATGGTGGCAAATCAGCATGTAAATAAATAATGACATAAAGATTTAGCTAAAAAATTATATTTGTCAAATATGCAAACAAAAGATTCCAACATGGCAAAAGAAATAAGTTTCCTCAACATTCAATATGCAAAAAAAAACCTGAACTTAAAGTACCTGTGAAAAATCTTTCATAAACAATACTGTTTAATAGGTAAGGTGGAAAAAATAATCTACATCACTTGGGACTACTAAATTTTTCCCTAATATAGTTTGCTAAAGAAGGCTCAATTTAAAAATTAGTTAGAAAATAAGTTATTGAAAGACAAATGTTAATAATTTATTGAATAATTTTCAGTTAAGTTATTTCTAGTTCAAATTGCTCAAATTAATCAATAAAACAATATTAGCCACTCAAACCAATGCCCATTTAAAATGCTTAGTTTACAAAGGGTACTACATCAAACATTTAACACATTTTTTTCGAATATATTCAGAAAAGCAGACTTTATAAACAGTAGTAGAGGAGAGGAGGCTTCATCTTTCACTATTCAGACAAAAAAAATCCACTGCCATCCAGTCAATTCTGACTTATAGCAACCCTACAGGACAGAGTGGAACTGCCCAAAGGGTTTCGAAAGAGCTATGGTTAGCAGCCATAGCTCTTAACCACCGTATCACCAGGGCTCCTTCACTGTTCAGGAAAGGTGTTTTACTTGGAAGACTGCTTTGGATTTCCATTGACTGGTTCTATAACTATGTGCTAATTTCTTGATAATCATGTACAAGTAGGAGAAAACAGCAACTGGACTCAATCATTCTAGAGTCCAGAACAGTAAACCATACTTGTGGCACTATTCTTAGAGGATAAAGTATGGAACAGCTTAAAAACACTGATTTTAACAAAAACTCACCATTAGCTTGATAACAAGATAAATAAAATCCGAAACAACATGATGAAATTCTACTTTCTTTACATGCCTTTCTTACTTAGCTGTATATTCTCCCGGCACGTAAGAGGCTCAAATGCATATTTCTAAATACTGTAATTTTAAATATCAGCCTAACTCCTTCCATGACTCTCCTTTTGAATATCGTTAAACATACATACAAAATGCAGTAAGAAAATTGTCACAAAGCAATTAATGGATGGATGACAAGGGGAATGAGAAAGTCTTAGATAATCCCCTAACTAGATACTCAGTATATAAGCTGACTATATATAATTTTGATTCTTCAAATTATGTGTGTTTATACAATGTGTAGTTTTTAAATTAAATATTGAGAACAGGGATGTCCCTTTAAAAAATGTGGCCTTATAAAAATCAGGTTATTTTTCTAATTTGAAAACTGTACGGATCAAACCACCCCCAAAAAAACAAAAAGTACTTTCCAATACAAAAAATGGTCACATAAAAAGCATTTATAAATTAGATTGTTTACAAATTCTAAAAATCTGATAATCAGCCATCAGAAAGACAAAAACACCGAGCCATGAGGCAGTACATTTGCATTCATTTTTCCTCTTATACATGCACTATTTAAGACTCACTGAAGGGTCAAAAATCTTCTAGATCTTGCTAGTTTAAACGCAGGAATGACTAACAACCCAAGAAGGCGTATCTAGGATGATGCCTACCTTAAAACAGATTATACCACTGTGCTATTATGTATTCTGTGTAGGGATACACAAGCAGTCAGCTGAAAGGTACACACCACACTAGCAAATGCTTGGCTGGACCCGTAAGGTCGGATGACCAATGGAATATCAAGATACGTGTCGATTCTCCAGCCCTCATAACCACATTCCAGACATCTCACGTAGTCCTTCAACTTGCCTTGATACAGTTCATTTATGAGATCAGCCTAAAAGTAAGAATATTTACAGTTTAAAAACATTTTAAAATATGTGAAAACACAACAACTCATGTCTTTTAGAATGGATTTCAAAAGAATACTGATTTTTTACTGTCACAGCTTTAGAAAGCCTTAATATTAGATTTATCAAAAATTCTATAGAAAAAAATTAAGGCTTCACAAAAATTAATTTTAAAAAAATCAGTAAAATTAGATTAACAATGATTTAAGAGTCAATGTGCAAAAATTAACTATTTTGATTCTCATACCTCTAAATATGCACTATTAATGTGAACTATTAAAATAGGTTTTGATGAAAATCAGTCACCAATTTATTATACTATTATGCCACATATTAATTTTTCCATAGGACAGAATACATCCTATCTATCACTTTAGGCATGTTGATAATTATAATCTAAATAACTAACTTTATAGCTTTAAATATGCATATTACCATTTTCACAACTATATATTCAGATTTATAAAATAATATCCTTTACCTCAAGGTGGAAATAAAACTTTTAACTTTCAGTAATATACATAATACAATTTTAAGGAGCAACAGAAAATTATAATCTTTTTTTTAATTGTACTTTAGATGAGGCTTACAGAACAAATAGTTTCTCATTAAACAGTACACATATTGTTTTAGGACAATGGTTAACAACCCCATGACATGTCAACACTGTCCCTTCTCAATCTTGGGTTCCCTATTACCAGCTTTCCTGTTCCCTCCTGCCTTCTAGTCCTTGTCCCTGGACTGTTGGGCCCCATTAGTCTTGTTTTGTTTTATGGGGCTGTCTCATCTTTGGCTGAAGGGTGAACCTCAGGAGTGACTTCATTACTGAGCTAAAAGAGTGTCCGGGGGCCATACTCTCAAGGTTTCTCCAGTCTCTGTCAGGCCAGTAAGTCTGGTCTTTTTTTGGAAATCATAATTTTTTTTAAATGCGTGGAAATTCAAAAAAAATCTTAAAATCCATCTCCCTCAAAATGTCCAAGCCTAAAGAATGGATCTCTCACCTAGTCCCCAAACTTAGCCAACTTGGACTCTTGTGGCTCAAAAAGAAGGCAGGTAAATCCCTAAGTAAGGACCCTCCATGTGAATGTCTTGCCTCAAGATTCTTGTACCAAAACTCGGGAACTCAGTAGGTATGCCCCAGCTGATCTTAATGGAAGTGTTGACCCATACATAGAGAAGAATGTAACAAAGAAGAAGGGCAACTTCAGACATAAGAAGAAACAGCCCCTAATAGCATCTTTAGAAAGTTAGTACAGTCCCGTAAGACTATGTACAGAAAGCAGATCACTAGATGAACTTAACATTTTTTTTCAATCTCTTAAATAAAAATAGGTATGAGGGAAAGTAAATTACAGTTTACCTCTTTAATTAATTTACATTTTTTTTTAATGGCTAGGACTTAGAAGCTTTCAAACTATGATCCACCTACTCTATTCTGAAACTATTTATTTAATAAAGTCTTCTTTCTTTCTTCACCTGCCTTGGTCATATGTGATTATGTCTTCCGTACCTGGGAGGGCATTTCAAAGTGGTTCAAACCAGGGTTTTTCAAACATTTTTGACAGTAACCCACAACAATTTACATCATAATCTAGTATATATAACTATAACAACAGTTGCATAAAACAATACTTACCCCTTACTTATGTGATGCTCTTATTCTTTTCTATTCTATAACTTTTTCTTTTTAAGTGCTGGTACTGGCCCACTGAACTGATTTCAAAACCATGAATGGGTCACAATCTATAATTTGAAAGACTCTGGTCCAAGTCATCGTAATAGTTCCAATCAGGAAGCAGACCTGCCAGGCTACCTTCCACACTCTTCCTCATTTATCCCTGTGCTCTTCCATCACAACACCCAAGATAATCCCTCCCTTGTACTGTGCCCAATCCAGCTCAGCTTTATTCCTCATGCCAATGATATATCTAACTTTCTCCCCACCTCTAACTTGCTCTTCCTTCTACTGGATAAGAAGAATAGGGTCAAATTAATGAGGATTCTAAGTCAAAAAGCATATGACTATCCTTCCTTAGTCAAATGAGAGAAATGCCTGATGAATAGACATTATAATGTGTTACAGATTATAAGACAAAAAATTTATTAGTAAATATCTAAAAGCCATCCCCTCTTCCTACAAAAAAAAAAAAAAAAAAAAAAAAAAAAAACCCACAAACTCTGAATTACATAGTTTTTAGAGCTAAGACAGACTTTCCAGGTCATATAGCCCAATTTCCTTACAAGAAAGGTAAGAAAATTGCAGTGTAGGGTGGGTTGCTGACAATCTTTATGACCCAGGTAATGGCTAAGTGAGAACCTAATACTTTCAATCCCCTATTCAGTACTCTAACCACCAGGCTAATGTGCAAGTTTTAAAACATTCCAATAAAATAAAAGTCACTTTAAGGTAATGAATGATTTATTTGCAAATGCTAACAGTCCTCGCCTCACCTTTAGAGATGTGAATTACCTGTTCTGTTTGTTTCCATTTCTGTTCCAAAGCATCAAACATGACTCTGCACAGTTCCTGAACATCATGCTGCTGCCAAGCTATTTTAAGACAAAACTGAGTTAAAAATAGCAAGAAATAAAATGTAAGAAAAATTAAATTGTTATTTAAAAATAAATTGGCTGAAATATGGCAAAGTCTACACAAAATAATTCTAAATGTAAAAAGAACACAAAATATACATTACAACCATGATAAGGCAATCACAAGGAAAAGAATCAAGAGATTTCAGCATTTTTATTATTTTTCACTGTAAAGAAATATGTTATGAAAAATCTAAGACAACAAATTTAACTTAAATACCTAACAAAAATAGGGTGTACCCGAACTTATTTTACAATAGTTTAATTGATCAAAAATTTACCCCTCAGAGCTTAAATTTTTAAAAATAAGTTACTTTTAAATCCCAGCAAAAAGCAATGAAAGGTATAAGGTAAAGTCAATGAAGTTGTTAGCATGTGTTATGTATTGTAATGCTGACTGACAGAATTTCTTTGAAAATTAGAAATAGTTATTACAAGAGAATTAGTACCCTCACTACTATCCCATCCAAAGCTCCTTGTAACATCTGTGGTTTCAATTGCTCTCTTTTTGCTGGTTTGTAACAAAACAAAAAGCCTTTGAAGTTGGTATGGGATACTTGTCACTGGATCTTCTTCAGATTCTTCAAATTCCCACCTGTTAAAATAAAATTGGCAAAAATTATTTATAAAATATTTTTATTCTTTAAAGCATAATTAATATCAAAATCATAATAATGTCAGATCTTGACTCTGGTGGCTATACAGAGTTCATATATTAACTGAAGCTATTAATACCTAACGAAACATTAGTTCTCTAATTCTTAATTCAGAAGAAATTTTAACTTTATTAAGAAAAGGCTTAAGATGGCAACAATTCTCAAAAATGAAAGATGAAGTTCATTTAGAAGTAATCATTGAATCTGCATCTGACCAAGTCTCTTGTTCTAATTATTAATTCATAAAAAATACAGGGAACAGAAGAATAATATTAAATGACACTATGAGCATGTTACAAACATCACAACCCAAGATGTGGAAAACTACAGAACAAGTAACATGAGTTTTCAACATATACATTCAATGTTAAATGAATAAATTGCAAAGGGGAAAAATATGGAAGGAGACTAAACATATATTAAATAGATTAAAAGAGTCTCATCAACCAATTGCAATGTATGGATCTTGATTTGATTCAGATTTGAACAAATGGTTTAAAAAAGAAGAAATATGAAAATCTTATTAGTACTGACCTAAAATGATATTAACAGATGATATAACGTTGGGATTATGCTTCTTGCAAATAATTGGGGGTATGAGTTATAGATAAAAAAAGACTGATCATGAGTTGGTAATATTCAAAGTTGAGTAATGGGTACAGAGGGATTCACAACACTATTTCTATACTTCTAATATGTTTGAACTTTTCCATAATAAAAGATTTTTTAAAGGGAATATAAATAAGTAAATAAATAAAATAATCCAGATAAGAATTTACCCTCATAAATTTATGATAAGCAGCAGTCTAGCTCTAGGAATTGTCTCAGTGATAAATGAATTGCCAATAGAATTTAAGAGCTCATAAAAAGAAGTAAGATTGGAGGGCTAAAGTTGGTAATGTACCCACAAAAGTTCGTAAAATAATTTTGTATTCAATAAAATAAAACATCAAAGACAACATATTAAGGCAATATTAATGATTTTCTGTATCTTAAGTTAGTAATAAGGGTACGCTTATTAATTTCCACTTCCACACTAGAAGCCTTTTAGTATTAAAAAGAGACCTAAGCATTCATTCTCCTCTGCTGTAGTTCACCATATTAAAAGGCTTTTTTCTCCCTCTCTTGGTTCTGATCCTGTTAAAGCGTTCAATACTTGAATTTTAGAACTAAAAGTCACAGCTCTCTGATCCCCTGCCCTTCTTTCTACACACTGTTGCTCCCTTCTGCATTGCAGATGTCAATGGAATGCACTTCACTTTTTTCTCTTCAAAGCTTCCCTGCAAACACCTCCACTCAGTATTTAACATCTGCTTTAACCCTCCTCTCTCCTATACTCAATCCCATCCCTCTTATTATATACAGCATAAAGGACTTATAATTGACATTTACGGGATCTAAAATTTTCCCAGTAGCTGTGAAGGAACACTGAAGTTAAAATAGAGTATGCTCAAATTTCTTACAAGGGAAATTCACTAGCAGGGAGGAATTACTGTAATATAAACCTGAATTCTCACCTGTCCTTTAGTCCTTTGTTTACAAATACCTTCAAAGGTTTTAAATCTTGCTGATACTTGGTGTTATTCCAGTCACCTAGGTTAGAAACTCTGATGCCCTATTTTATTCTTCCTTTTCCCCTACTCCTAAATAAAATTTGTCACTAATAACCCAAGGTTAAGTAAGGAGAGTGCTGACATGTGGTAGGGCTGTTAACCATTGTCATAGGCCAACATGTGTACTAACTGTTTAATGAGAAACTATTTTGTTCTGTAAACCTTCATCTAAACTGAGAATAGTAGCACAACTGAAGAACGTAATCGATGTCACTGAACTGTGCATGTACAAATTTTTTGAAATGGTGTATCTTTGGCTATATTTTCAGCAAAAAAAAAAAGTCAAGAAGGGAGAGAGTTAATATGTCATGGGGTTGTTAACAATACCATAATACAATATGTGCACTGTTTAATGAGAAACTATTTGTTCTGTAAACCTTCACCTGAAGTACAATTAAAAAAAAAAAATTTGTCACTAAGTCCTATCAGTTCTCAGCCTGAGATATCATAATCACTGCCACCATCCTCATTTTGAACCTCATCCATCCATGTCTGGTTTAATAACAGATTCCTCCAGGGTTTCCTATCTTTCAAATCAATTCTACCCACTGCACTATATAAACTTTCCTAAAGCAATGCATTTAACGTGCCTCTTTCCTGTCTCCAAATCTAAAGTGGTAAGATCTTTGTTGACCACTATACAACAAGTGAAGAAAACAAAGCACTATCCTTCTGTGCTAGCGTTACCCTGTCGGTAATCCAGCAAGGTGCAGTCTTTTTAAGTAGCTATCCTTCCTTAGTTCTACATTAAGGAACATCCTCAGTGCTCAGGCTTTGTTTTTCCACCTGCCATAAACTTCACTCTATTCTCATAATCTCCAAGGCATTTGGCCTTCCTCTTTGATCTTATTATCTCTTATTCCTCTCCTTACTCACTGGGCTCCAGTTACAATGGATTTCTTTTATTCCTTGTGTGCCTTACCACTTGTTTCTTCTGCCTTTAATGCTCTTCCCCCTAGATCTTCATAGGGCTGGCTCCTATGAAGTCTATTCCCCTGTTATTTCTTCAGAGAGGTCCTCCCTGATGACCCGATTTTGTGATCTCACCCTACCTCCTGACAGTTACTCTTTCTACATTGTTGTTGCTGTTAGTTGCCATCGAATCAGCTCCAGCTCCAACTCATGGCAACATTATGTGTAACAGAACATAATGCTGCCCAGTCCTGTGCCACCCTCATGATCATTGGCGTGCCCCCATTGTTGTGGTTACTGTGTATTGTGTCAATCCATCTCATTGAGGGTTTCTCTCGTTTTCACTGACCCTCTACTTTACCAAACATGATGCCCTTTTCTAGTGATTGGTCTTTTCTGATGACATGTCCAAATTAAGCAAGCCCAAGTCTCACCACCCTCTAAGGAGCATTTCTTCTAAGACTGATTTCTTCGTTCTTCTGACAGTCCCAGTATATTCAATATTCTTTGACATGACTATGTGAAATGAGCTTATTTATTTAGGCTTACCTATGGAAGCTGTATGGGAGGGACTTTGTCTTATTTACCACTGTAATCCCTGTGCCTAGAAGAGTGCTTGGTATAGAGTAAATGTCCAATATCTGTTTGCTGAATGAATAGCCCTGGCTAAGCTCCTGCTCTTCTCCACAGTGCTATAAATTTACAGATCATGTTCAGGTTATTAGAACTCACAGTTAAAAAGCCCCTGGGATCCCCATTCCTCACCCTGGACTATTAAGTCTGTCCTAGTTTTGAGAGCAGGCTCCACATTGCATTTATTAACCTCATCCTCAGTACTCTGACAAAAACTATAGTTATGCTATCTCTTTGAAGGCCCTGTAACACATTATACTTACTGGGATCAGCTATAGCATAAGCAAGGAGCCCTGGTGGCACAATGGTTAAGTGTTCGGCTGCTAACCAAAAAGTCAACAGCTCAAACCCACCCAGTGGCTATGCAAGAGAAAAAACCTGGTGATCTGCACCTGTAAAGATTATAGCCTAGGAAACCCAGGAGACAGTTCTACTCTGTCACACTGGATCACTCTTGAGTCAGAGTTGACTGGAAGGCTCCTAACAACAACATAATACAAGCTGGATAGAGTACGAGACTCTGGAATCTATTGTGTGTGCCACTTCTAGCAGTATGGCCTTGGGCAAAGTATTTAACACGTCTCCATGCCTTCCTTTACCTTTCTTATAAAAAAAGGATAATAATAGCACGTAATTTATATGGTTACTGTGAAAATTAAATGAGTCTATATGTAAAATGCTTGAACAGTGTCTGATGCTATTGTTGTTAGATGGCACCGAGTCAGCTGCAACTCATAGTGACCCCTATGTACAACAGAATGAAACGCTGCCCATTCCTGTGTCATCCTCACAATCGCTGCTGTTTGAGCCCACTGTTGCAGCCACTATGTCAATCCATCTCGTTGAGATCTTTCTCTCTTTTGCTGACCCTCTACTTTACCAAGCATGATGTTCTTCTTCATGGACTGGTCCATCCTGATAACATGTCCAAAGTACATGAGACATAGTCTCACCATCCTCGCTTCTAAGTAGCATTCTGGCTGCGCTTCTTCCAAGACAGATTTGTTTGTTCATATGGCAGTCCATAGTATAATCTATATTCTCTGCCAGCACCATAATTCAAAGGCATCAATTCTTCTTCGGTCTTCCTTTTTCATTGTCTAGCTTTTGCATGCATATGAGGTGATTGAAAATACCATGGCTTGGGGTCAGGCACACCTTAGTCCTCAAAGTGACATTTTTGCTTTCTAACACTTGAAAGAGATCTTTTGCAGATTTAATCAATGCAATATGCTTGATTTCTTGACTGCTTCTTCCACGGGCAATGACTGTGGATCCAAGTAAAATGAAATCCTTGACAACTGCAATCTTTTCTTCATTGTCACGATGTTGCTTATTGGTCCATTTGTGAAGATTACTGTTTTCTTTATGTTGAGGTGTAATCCATACTGAAGGATGTAGTCTCTGATCTTATCAGTAAAATGCCTGGAATAGTGCCTGATACATACTAATAATAACTAACATTAAGGTAGCACTTTTATTATTCACTTTTTTTAAAAAAAAATCCTTCTGTTTGCAATGCTCTCTCTTCTCAACCTGGCCAAATCATATCTAGCTTCATGACCTAGCACAAGTTCTACTTCCTTCACTAAGCCACTTCTCTAAATGTCATTAATCCCCCTTTTCTCCAAACTTCCATAGTATTTAGCTATCCTTAAGTGTTATTTCAACTATTTCATGCATATACATATTGCTATTGTGAAGAGATCTATAAACTACTCAAGAACAAAGACTTTATTTCAAACTCCTGCTCTATCCACCAAGTGTCTATCATATAAATACTGCTCCCGTTGTGTGCCCTTGAGTTGATTCCGACTCACAGTGACCCAATGTGACACAGCAAAACTGCCCCATAGGGATTCCTGGGCTATAATTTTGACAGGACCAGATTGCCAAGTCTTTTCTCCTGTGGAGCCACTGGTGGGTTCATAACACTGATTTTTTGGTTAGCAGTGGAGCTCTTAGCCATTGCACCACACAAAAAACCAAAACCCATTGTTGTTGAGTTGATTCTGACTCATTGAGCCACCAGGGCTCCCATATAAACCCTACTGGGTAACAAGTACTTGCTGAATGAAAAAAAAGTCAACTTTTACAAGTAAATTCAGATGATGAGCTTGTAGATGAATGTAATAGTAATACAATGTTGTTTCAATCATATAACCAATCCAAATATACTTTAAATGCATAGTCACTGTAACTTCAGAGATGTTACTCAAAAGCAACACAAAAAGGGAAAAAATCAGTTTATTTGTATTTTAAAATAGCTTTAAAAAATAATGAAGTTATATATTTTAAAGAAAATATACAAAGTAAGGATGTATATGTATTATAATAAGACACTCATAAAAATAAATACCTAACTTTAGGGTTTATTTATAGACTTCCTCCATAGTGTATTTTATTTTACAGTATCTGATACATATATACAGTTTTTTAAAAATGAACACATACACACATACAGACATACAAGCTATATCATATTTTAATTAGAACCAAAGTTTGCAAATTTAAAAAGAAAACTGGTTTCTTAAATTGAGAAGGAGAGGGAAAGAAGAGTATATGGTTTATATATTCAGATTCAAAAGCACATTGACACTTATTTCTTAATAAAGTTGCTAAAGCTATAAGTGAGGGAAGTTTAATACAATAATTTATCCTAAATGTAAATCTTATTTTTTCCTTTTGTTGTCTATGCACTTCTGATTCTCTCTGCCCATAAATTTTTCACATGCCAGTTTCACACAAGATCCATGTTCTCAATATAATTGACGGTGTGTCTGATGAAGTGAGAAATGTCCCATACATTACAAATATATATAAAGAAAGCAAATTAAATTTTGTTAGTTAAAATCTACATTTCATTCTTAAATCACTTTTATTTATAGAATTGTTTTTAATACTCACTTATATAATGCATTCCTAAATTCAGGAGTCATAAAAAGTGTTTGCAAAAGGCTATTCAAATAGCAAGTCATTGCTTGATTTACTAAGCCAACATATCCTTTAAAAAGAAAACACAAATATGCATAAATCAGATTGAGATTAAAACATAACAAATTAGAAAACTTAAGAATTTAATACATAGTATTTAATACATAGTAACGATTGAGAGGTTAAGGTTACTCAGTTGGAAATTATTTCTTTTTTTTTTCAGCAATACACAAGACAGATCCTTTTTTCTAATTATGTACACTATGTAAACATATGTTTCTCAGAAATTTTATCTCCTGAAGTCTAGAAGGATATCTTGTAATAGATATACACATAATATGGCATTTAATAAAATTTTAAGAGTAAGTCTAAAATAGTGTGTTCCATTGGTATAAAAAGGTTTCTTCCTCAAATCTAAAAGTTGTATATTAAAATGGAAATGTATAAACAAATTCTCTTTATATATACTACACACCTAAAGTAGGAAGACTGTATGGAATCAGTTATCCCTGTTACCACGCCCTATACACCAATTTCTACTAAGAATTAATAACATAAGATAAATCCATTATATACAAACTCCCAAAAGCTGAGACTATTTTAACAAGCCCATAAGTCTCAAATTCTATAGATCAGCATGCTATACAAAATGTGAATACAAAGAAAGGAGAGAATTCAGAGATGGAGGGAAGAAGGAGTGAAAGGAGGAAGAAAGAGAAAAGGGAAGGAAGGAGAAACATACATGAAATTAAAATTCAAGTGAACAATTAAAAGGAATTAGCTTTATATACCTAATTGGATGTGGCTGCCACTTTCGGGAACATTTCTGGAATTTCTCTTTTGGAATAGATTTCAGCCCCAAGTTATAAGATACACATACACACAAAAAAATCATCCTTATCATTTTAGTCATGCTACCTGATTTGAGAAATGTGTGGTAAACAACTTGCTTAAACATATTTACTTCCACTCAATACAAAATAATTTAGTTGTCTCAAAAAAAAATTAAATTAATAGATGGAGACACTGTTGACTGAAGCTCCCAAATACTTTTTCCAATTTCTCAACACTTATCAAAAATGTCTCAGAAATGGTAGGCTCGGTGGATAACTGTATTGCCAAAGAAGGTGATGAAAGGACTAACAAAGAATGCATGGTGAACCTTGGTCAGTTGTGGAAAACAGGAAGAGTTTCCACACCATCTACACTAGCATGATTTCAAAAAGAGGTCAACTACCTGCCGCCCACCCTTCACCGTGGACTGAGGCTTAAGTTTTGATTTCTAGTCCCTTTCATTTTCACTTTAAGAATGTTGTGTACATGTGTTTATGTATTTTATTCTACCTTATTACAGTTTTAATTATAAACTGCTTCAATTCCTGACCACTTCCCACTTGAATTGTTCCCAGAGCACCCTGTGCTTAATCCATATTAGAGCATTTATCTCACTGTTCTGCAATTACCAATTTACTCATATGTCTTCCCCACCACAGTGTCAGGACAGGGATTGAATCTGATTTATCTCTCTATTTAGCACAATGGCACGTGCACAACGAAGGGGCAGGGTATATGACTTACAAATAAAACAAATTTGTATGATATCTGACCTAATCATAAATAATAAAATAAAAAACATTATTTCATTCTTTGTTCATATAAAGACACTTCCACAAAAGCAACAGTGTGTTATATGTATTATAATAAGATACTCATAAAAATAGATGTCTAACTTCAGGGTTTCTTTATAGACTTCCTCCATTGGTCAGGTGACCAGGTTGTTCTGTACCTTCTTCTCAGCTGAGGCTTCCTGGGATTTCCCATTCTTCTCTCCATCTACTTCCCCCAATTCCTCAACAGTCAGGGATAGAAGTCAGCTGCAGATGCGGCAATCCCAGGGCAAAATAAGGGTAAGTTAAAATTGCTTTAAGGAGCCCTGGTGGAGCAGTGGTTAAGTGCTTGGCTGCTGAGAGGTTGGTGGTTCAAACCCACCAGCCGCTCCACAGGAGAAAGATGAGGCAGTCTGCTTCCGTAAAGATTACAGCCTTGGAAACCCCATGGGGCAGTTCTACGCTGTCCTACAGAGTTGCTATGAGTTGGAATCGACTCCATGGCAGCAAGTTTTACTCCAGAGAAGCTAAATCAGCATTTTGGGGACTAAGGCCTTGGAATCTGCATTTTAAACAAGTACCCTCAAATGATTTTTAAAGAAACAAAAGTTTGAGAATCACTACTCTAATACAGTATAGTAACAGCTTTGTATCTCCTATTATCTGAAATAAAAGATAATTTTGCATTCTTTTTTTTCTTTGTGAATTTACTGCAAAAGTTTTATTGATACAAATGATCCGAAACACCAAATATAATCAGGTTTTAGTGTTATTTCCCTACCAAATAAAACATTAAACCTGCACAAATGATTAACTAAGAAAATTATCTGAAGTTTTAATTATTACAGTAAATAAAAGACTACAAATCACATTAAAACAAAATCTGCAATATCACTCCATAGTTCCCTTTTTTTCCTAGATATTTTTAAGTAATATTTAATACCACCTCTGTTCTGAAGTTCTGAGAGCTAAGATTCTGAACCCATACTGAGCATGAAAAGCCATTCATTAGATGTGCAATCAAAGTCCTCTCTGAATCTCAGTTTCCATTTCTTTCAACTTAAATAATACTATCTACTGCAAAGGTCTATTGTCAGATTAAATTGTATAACACATGTAAGTGTCTAGATCACACACTAGGAAATTTAAGCAACCTGATATGTAAATGACCAAGCCCCTGAATAAAGAAAGCAATTTCACTAAATTGATACAGTTTAAAAATTAAAAAAACTAGGCTGAATTATGTTTACAAAAAAGTTAGCAGTAAGTTTTCAAATGGCATGATTCATTTCAAATGTGACTGGAATGAACTAAAAGACAATATGTCCAATAAAGTAAGTCCTGCCCATCTACTTCAAAATGGGAGTTATCTCCTGTAGTCTTTCTAATCCAAAAAGAGATTAACAGAGTTGTTCCTTTCCAGAAGAAGTTAACTTTAAAAATTTAAGATTATATTCAAAATAGAAAATTATCAAAAAGAAAATTCTTCCTTCAAACACAGTATATAATGTCTTACTTTATTAGTACCAAGCGACAATAACAATACAGTTAAAAAAAAAATAACAACAACAGATTGAGGGAAAGGGAAACCATGTTCTTATTCTAAATGTATTGCTGCTACCTAGCTAGGTTTGGTAATCTTGTTCTGGTTCTCAGTATTCTTATCTATAAAATGAGGGGATGAGGACTGAGATATCTAAGATCACTCTGGGTCTAACGTCCCATGATTTTATGAAAATACAAAATAGTAACAATAAGTCTTACCAGTTTCTGATTTATTCAAAATAGATGAATAGGAGTAGCTTTGGCTGACATAATCACTGGTAGAGCCCACAGAACATTCTCTTGGAAGAGGACCTATAAACCTGTCATGAACATTGTCATCCACAGCACTGGAATCCTCCTAAAATACAGCATAACCAATATTTACTGAATAGCAAATTGTTGCTAGAATAATGACAAAAGACATACTTATTGCTGAGGCAAAGAAAAAGACATAGCTTTACTATTACTTTTATCACCAAGGCGTTCAAAGGACTGTATGCCCTTAACATTTCTATAAGAAAGTTTAAAAGATGCTGATGTCTTCTTCCAAAATTCTCACTTTCTCAATTCTCTTTCAAATTTTCTCTTAACATGAGAGAGAGACTTTTTAGTACTAATAAATTAGAAGTTCCACTGTGAATTCCTTAATGGCAGATTCTACCATTTATGTTTATATCATTTGTGCCAAGCCTGACAGGCAGGAGATACTCAATAATTGTTGGATAAGAAGGATAGTTTCCTGCTGTTTCCAACCAAAAAACGTCCTATTAATGAGGAAGAAGTAAAAAGGATTGTTGTCATTTGCTGCCGAGTCGGCTCCAACTAATGGTGATCCCATAAAAAATAGAACAAAACACTGCACCATCCTGAGCCATCATCATGATCGCTGGTATGGTAGAGGCCATTGTTGCAGCCACCATGTATTTTGACTGCCTTCCAACCTAGGAGTTCATCTTCTAGAACTATATTGGACAATATTCTGTTGTAATCCATAAGGTTTTGATTGGCTAATTTTGGGAGTTAGATAGCCAGGCCTTTCTTACAAGTCTGTCCTAGTTTGGAGGCTCCACTGAAACATATGCAGCATGGGTGACCCTGCTGGTATTTGAAATACCGATGGCATGGCTTCCAGCATTATAGCAACACAGAAGCCAACACAGTAGGACAAACTGACAGATGGGTAGTGGGGAAAAGGATTAAGAGACATAAAATGAAGAAAAATTAATTAAGACAGCAATACATAGATGGGGAATTGCCAGAATTTCAGGCCGGATTCAGAAGAGGATGTGGAACAAAGGAAAACACTGTTGATGTCAGATGGATCTTGGCTGAAAGCAGAGAATACCAGAAACATGTTTAGTTGCGTTTTATTGACTATGCAAAGGCATTTGACTGTGTGGGTCATAACAAATTATGAATGACATTTTGAAGAATGAGAATTCCAACACTTAATTGTGCTCATGAGGAACCTATACACAGACCAAGAGGCAACCATTCGAACAGAACAAGGGAATACTGCGTGGTTTAAAGTCAGGAAAGGTGTGTGTCAGGATGTATCCTTTCATCATACTTATTCAATCTGTATGCTGAGCAAATAATCTGAGAAACTGGACTATATGAAGAAGAACACGGCAACAAGATTGGAGGAAGACTCATTAACAACCTGTGATATGCAGGTGATGCAACCTTGCTTGCTGGAAAGTGAAGAGGACTTGAAGCACTTACTGATGAAGATCAAAGACTACAGCCTTCAGTATGGATTACACCTCAACATAAAGAAAACAAAAATCCTCACAAATGGACCAATAAGTAGCATCATGATAAATGCAGAAAAGATTGACGTGGTCAAGGATTTCATTTTACTTGGATCCACAATCAACGTCCATGGAAGCAGTAGACAAGAAATCAAGTGACGGATTGCATTGGGCAAATCTGCTGCAAAAGACCTCTTTAAATTCTTCAAAAGCAAGGGTGTCATTGTGAGGACTAAGGTGCGTGTGACCCAAGGCACGGTATTTTCAATTGCTTCATATGCATGCAAAAGCTGGACAATGCATAAGGAAGACTGAAGAAGAATTGTGGTCTTTGAATTATGGTGTTGGTGAAGAGTATTGAATATACCATGGAGTTCCAGAAGAACGAACAAATCTGTCTTGGAAGAAGTGCAGTCAGAATGTTCCTTAGAAGCAAGGACAGTGAGACCTCATCCCAAATACTTTGGACATGTTATCAGAAGGGACCAGTCTCTGGAGAAGGACATCACATCTGGTAAAGTAGAGGGTCAGCAAAAGACTCTCAGTGAGACAGACTGACACGGTGGCTGCAACAAGGGGCTCAAACACAGCAACAATCATCAGGATGGTGCAGGACCGGGCAGTGTTTCATTCTGTTGTACACAGGGTTGCTATGAGTCAGAGCCAACTCAACAGCAACTAACAACAAAACCAACAATTAAAACAGAGCTGGAGGGTAGTTACTGTACATTTTAATATGTGAATCCATAATTTGTAAATTCAGAGTTCCCTAAATTAATAGCTAATCCAGATTTCAATGTTACTAAAGCTATTCAAAATCATCTGATAAGGTCATAAAAATACAAGATGGGGTAAAAAAGGTTAGAGAGCATATTCTGGTATTCCTTCAGCATGGAAGCACTATGTTTAATTATTGTCTACTGTCCCGAGAAGTATTCTTATTCATAACAGACTTCTAAAATAATTTTTGCTGAGGAATGTTTCACTGAGAACAGTTCTGAAAAAGTTCATAAAATCTCTAAGTCTTAGTTTCCTCAGTCTATAAAACACCGAGGTAAACCAGACCAGGTTTTCTTACCAGTTTGCCCTCTGCAATATATTTTCATCCCATGTTTGTAATTATCAGACAGGATTCAGTTGAGTTTTGCTTTCCATAGTTTTTTATTTGAAGATAAACATATTTTGAAAGTTTTTTTTTTTTTTTAACTTGTACATGCCCACCCCTTCAAAGTCAGAATTCTCTAGAGATATGACCCTCAATATGGAAGTTTAAGCTGGATTAGATGATCTCTAAGGCTACCGGACTACATTGGAAAGCCTAGTGAAATGGGAATAGGGGTAACTATTAAAAGTTCAGTGGTTCTTCAAAAAGTTAAACACAGAATTACCATATAACCCAGCAATTCCACTACTAGGTATACAACCAAACGAATTAAGAACAAGTAGTCAAATAAACCACCACATGTCTGTCAGTGTCATACTGTGGTGGCTTGCGTGTTGCTGTGATGCCGGAAGTTATGCCACTCATATTTCAAATACCAGCAGGGTCACCTATAGTGGACAGTTTTCAACAGAGCTTCTGGCCTAAAGACAGACTAGGAAGAAAAGACCTGGCGATCTACTTTTGAAAGAATTGGCCAGTGAAAACCTTATGACTAGTGGCAGAACATCTGTCTTGGAAGAAGTACAGCCAGAGTGCTCCTTGGAAGCAAGGATGGCAAGACTCTGTCTCATGTACTTTGGACATGTTATTAGGAGGGACCAGTCCCTGGAGAAGGACATCACTCTTGTTAAGGTAGTGGGTCAGTGAAAAAGAGGAAGACCCTCAACCAGATGACTTTAAGGCAAAATCTACCATAAAAGATAAGGACATTATATAATGATTAAACAGCCAATCCATCAGGAGGAAATAACTATAATAAATACATATGCACCCAATGACAAGGCTCCAAAATACATAAAACAAACTCTAAAAGCACTGAAAAGAGAAATAGACAGTTCCATAATAATAGTAGGAGATCTCAACACACCACTTTTGGTGAAGGACAGAATATCTAGAAATAAACTCACCAAAGATACAGAAGAGCTAAAGGCCACAATCAACCAATTCAACCTCACAGACACTCCACCCAACAGCAGCAAAGTATACATTCTTCTCCAAAGCACATGGAACATTCTCTATAACAGACCACATTTTAGACCACAAAGTAAGCCTTAACAGAAATCCAAAACACTGAAATAATACAAAGCATTTTCTCTGATCACAATGCCATAAAAGAAGAGATCAACCACAGGAATAGCAAGGAAAAAAAAAATCAAATATATGGATACTGACTAACACCTTGCTTAAAAACTACTGGGTAATAGAAGAAATCAAAGATGGAATTAAAAAATTCCTAGACTCAAATAAGAATGAAAACACATCTTACCAAAACCTTTGGGACACAGCAAAAGCAGTGCTCAGAAGTCAATTTATAGCAGTGAATGCACACATCAAAACAGAAGGGCCAAAAACAAAACATTAACCCCACAACTTGAACAAATAGAAAGAGAGCAGCAAAAGAAGTCCACAGTCACCAGAAGAAAGGAAATAATAAAGATTAGAGCAGAAATAAATGAAACGGAGAACAGAAAGACAACAGAAAGAATCAACAAGACCAGAAGTTGGTTCTTCAAAGGATCAACAAAATCGACAAACCCTTGGACAAACTGACAAAAGAAAAATGGGAGAGGAAGTAAATAACTCATATAAGAAATGAAACAGACCCAACAGAAATAAAAAGGATCATAACAGAGTACTATGAAAAACTGTACTCCAACAAATTTGAAAACCTAAAGGAAATGTACAAATTTCTAGACATACACTACTTACCTAAGCTTACACAAACTGAGGCAGAAAAACTGAACAGACCCATGACAAAAGAAGAGATTGAAAAGGTAATTTAAAAAACTCCCAGCAAAAACAAACCCTGGCCTGGATAGCTTCACTGGATAATTCTACCAAACACTCAGAGAACAGCTCATACCAACACTACTCAAACTACTTCAGAGTACAGAAAAGGAAGGAATACTCCCAAATTAATTCTATGAAGCCAACATAACCCTGACATCAAAGCCAGGAAAAGATGCCTCAAAAAAAGAATATTACAGACCAATATTCCTCATGAATGCAGACGCAAAAATTCTCAACAAAATTCTAACCAATAGAATTCAGCATCATTCAAAAAAATAATACACCATTACCAAGTGGAACTCATACCAGGTATGCAAGGATGGTTCAACATTAGAAAATTAATCAACATAATCTACGACATAAATAAAAGAATCACATAATCATTTCAATTGACACTGAAAAGGAATCTGACAAAGTCTAACATCCATGCCTGATAAAAACTATCCGCAAGATAGGAATAGAAGGGAAATTCCTCAACATAATAAAGGGCATTTATACAAAACCAATAGCCAACATTATTCTCAATGGAGAAAGACTGAAAGCATTCCATTGAGAACAGAAACCAGACAAGGATACCCTTTATCACCACTCTTATTCAATATTGTGCTGGAAGTCCTAGCTACAGCGATAAGGCAAGAAAAATAAATAAAGGGCATCCAAATTGGTAAGGAGAAGTAAAACTATCCTTATTCATAGATGATATGATCCTATACATTGAAAATCCCAAAGATTCCACAAGAAAGCTACTGGAACTAATAGAAGAATTCAGCAAAGTAGCAGAATACAAGATCAACATAGAAAAATCAACTGGATTCCTCTAAACCAACAAAGAGAACTCTGAAAAGGAAATCAGGAAAACAATACCATTTACAATAGCCCCCAAAAAGATAAAATAATTAGGAATAAATCTAACCAGGGACATAAAAGACCTATACAAAGAAAACTACAAAACATTACCGCAAGAAACCAAGAGACCTACATGAATGGAAAAACAAGCCATGCTCATGGATTAGAAGACTCAACATCGTGAAAATGTCAGTACTACCCAACGCGATCTACAGATACAATGCAATACCATTCAAATTCCAACAGCATTCTTTAACAAAGTGGAAAAACGAATCACCAACTTTATAAGGAAAGGAAAGAGGCCTCAGATAAGTTAAGCATTACTGAAGAACAAAAAAGCAGGAGGCCTCATGCTACCTGATCTCAGAAACTACTATATAATCATGGCAGTCAAAACAGCCTTGTACTGGTACAACAACAGACACATAGACCAGTGAAACATAATTGAGAACCCAGACATAAATCCATCCACCTATGAACAGCTGATCTTTGACAAAGGGCCAAAGTCCATTAAATGGGGAAAAGACAGTCTCCTTAACAAACGGTGATGCAAAACTGGATGTCCATTTGTAAAAACATGAAACAGGACCCACACCTCAAACCATACACAAAAACTAACTCAAAATGGATCAAAGACCTATATATAAAACCTAAAACTATAAAGATCATGGAAGGAAAAACAGGGACAATGCAAAGGGCCCTAATATATGGCATAAACAGAATACCAAACGTAACTAAAAATACACAAATAGCAGACGATGAACTAGATAAATGGAACCCCCTAAAAATTAAACACTTATGCTTATCAAAAGACTTCTCCAAAAGAGTAAAAAGAGAACCTACAAACTGGGAAAAAAATTTTGGCTATGACATATCTGACAAGGGTCTCATCTCTAAAATTTATAGAAAACTTCAACACTTCAACAACAAAAAGACAAACAACCCAATTAAAAAATGGGCAAAGAGTATGAATAGACACTTTACAAAAGAAAACATTCAGATGGCTAATAAACACATGAAGAAATGTTCGTGATCACTAGCAATGAGAGAGACGCAGACCAAAACTACAATGAGATACCATCTAACCCCGACATTACTGGCACTAATCAAAAAAACAGAAAATTACAAATGTTGAGGAGGTTGTGGAGAGACTGGAACTCTTACACACTGCTGGTGGGAACATAAAATGGTACAACCACTACGGAAGATGGTGAAAAAAGCTAGATAGAGAAATACGATATGACCCAATAATCCCACTCCTAGGTAGATACCCTAAAGAGATAAGAGCCATGACACGAATAGACATATGCATGCCCATGTTCACCGCACCATTATTCACAATAGCAAAAAGATGGAAATGATCTAAGTGCCCAACAACAAACTGATACATACTACTATACAATGATAAAGAATAGTGATGAATCTGTGCAACACCTCACAACATGGGTGAATCTGGAGACATCATAATGAGTAAGTCAATCACAAAAGGACAAACATTGTAAGAGACCACTATTATAAAGAAACAAGAAAAGGTTTATACATAAAGAAAAAAAAATTGATGGTTACCAGGGATGGGAGGGGGAGGGACGGAAAATTACCAAACGGATAGACGACGTGCTCATATTGGTAAAGGGAAAGGCAATACACAATATAAGAGAAGTTAGCAAAACATGACCAAAGCATGGGAAGACACTGAGAGGAATACAAGAACAAAAGGCAGCAATAGTTAGTTATCATTACTACAGCATAGACAATCCTGTAACAGTAGTATTACAAAATACTGATTTTCGAATGGATACATAGGTAAATAGATATGCCAACAGGTGTGGGAAGGTGAACACACTCACCTGCAGATACAGGTTTGGTGGTGGATATTTCTAGACACATAACTGGAGGTGCTGCTTATATATTAATATAGACAATAGAGCACACAAGGGCCACAGTCCAGGCAACTTCTTAGATGTAACTAAACACCTCACAGGACGAAGTTCTTAGGTCCAAAGGCAAAGGACCATAAACTCGGGGGGCATCTACATCAACTGGCACAACATAGTTCATAAAGACAAAGTTCTGCATCTTATTTTGGTGAGTAGCGTCTGGGGTCTTAAAAGCTTGTGAGCAGCCATCTAAGATACAACTACCGGTCTCTTGAAGTCCGGAGCAAATAGAGTGAAAAAACCCAAAGACTCAAGGGAGCAATTAGTCCAAAGGACTAATGGACCACATGAACCACAGCCTACATGACTCCGAGACAGAAGAACTAGATGGTATCTGGCAATCACTACTGACCACTCTTACTGGGATCACAACAGAGGGTCCCAGACAAAGTAGAAGACAAACTGTACTACAAAAAATCATATTCACAACAAAGACAAGACTTATTGGTCTGACAGAGACTGGAGAAACCCCCAAGACTATGGCCCTAAGACACCCTTCTGACCTTGAACCAAAGCCATTCCTGGAGACCAACTTTGAGCCAAATCACAGACAGGCCCATAAAATAAACAGTAACACCCGAGAGGAACGTGCTCCTTAGAACAATCAATTATATGAGATCAGAAGGGCAACACTGGCCCAAAAGCAAAGATGAGAAGGCAGGAAGGGGTAGTAATTGAGGACAAAAGGAAATCGGGAACCCAGGCAGAAATGGGAGAGTACTGACACACTGTGGGGAATGAGACCAATGTCATGGAACACTTTATATACAAACTATCGAATGGGAAACTAATTTAATCCATAAACTTGCACCTAATGCACAATAAAAAGTTTAAAAAAAAAAAAGAAGCCCTATGAAGCACAGTTCTACTATGAGACACATGGTGCTGCCATGAGTGGGAGTCGACTCAATGGCAACTGATTTGGGTTGTTTTTTAGTAAATACTACTTTAAATTGTTTATTTTCATAGGTATGTAACATCCCCTAACCATAATAAAAACTTTTTGATGCCTGAAGCTGTATCATCTATTATTTAAAGGAACTAATAATGTAGACTGTATATAACAGGAAATCAATAAAATTTTTATCTGAATGTGAAGAGATGAAGGCTTAGAATAAATAAGGTCTCACCTAGTAGCCTAGCTACTTTTACATCTTATCAGTAAGTGCTAATTTAATTAATAAAACCAAGATTTATCAGAACGTGGTGCTTCAACTTGTCTTGTATTAGCCTGTTTTAGAAGAACTGCAACTCTAGCTTTGAAAAAACCAGGAAAGTAGGAGACCAGAATCAAACAAATCTGATGCTCTATCTCTGATTCTGAACGCAGCTTATAATTTTAACAGCTTCTTTGGGAAAACATAACCTGCTTTATGATATAATTTCCAAAAACAGGCTGAGCAAAAAGTGGCAACAGAATACATACACAAATAATGATGCTATGGATACCCCGGGTAACTGTGTTAAGATATACACTTAGAACAAAACAAAATTAAACAGAGACAGATATTCTATTACATTTTATAACATTCTGTATTACAAAACACATCTCTCCTCCTTCTTTTGGAAAACTGCATTCCCAAGTAGTCGGTGAAAGTGCACAAAAATTATAAATATAGGGCTTTCTAAATAGCTTACCAACAGTATTTGAGGCTGTTCACCATCTCTATCTGTCAAATGCAGAAAGTTCTTCTTTCCTGGCTCAAAACTAGCATCAAGAAGAGATTTGTCACTGGTATGATCCAGTGGAGTCTACAGGAATAAAACAAAATATCTTCAATTATGAGAAAGTATTAATTGCAGTAATAGAAAAAACAAGTAACATGTAAACAGACATATTTCTACATTTATTGGGCTCAAACAGTATTTTTAAAAATGATTCTGGTAAAATTCTATTAAGGAAGGCTTAGATCTAACTTAACCGAACCCCGTCGAGTCAATTCTGACTCATAGCGACCCTACAGGACAGAGGAGAACTGCCCCACAGGGTTTCCAAGGAGTGGCTGGTGGATTCAAACTGCCAACTTTTTGGATAGGAGCCAAGCTCTTAACTGCTACACTGCCAGTGCTCCAGATCTAACTTATCTATGAATATAATATGAATTCCCAGATAAGTAATACACTAAGCAACACAACCAAAATAATTATGTAATACAACAACACAGGCACCTTCAGAAAGACCACTTAAGGAAAAGCCTGTCCTAGTAAATGATACCTACTTCAAGACCACAGTCAGGATCCAGAAGATCCTAGGAAGAAGTGATCATTCCTTTGAAAAGTAAACATTTAACATTTTTTATCTGGTAGAGTAATTTTAACCTTAACTGTCATTCTGATACATTCAAGTTGACAGATGGGAGATAGAGCTTTGTATGCCTCATGCCCTACTCACTCACATTCCCGACCACTATTGAGAAAAGTGAGGGTGTAGGGAAGACTACAGCCATTAAAAATGTTTTTTGAGCTTGAGAATTAAAGTCAAAAGGAATTCATGTTCATACAGAGAAAAAACTATGCATAAAATTAAAAAAAGTTACCCAGAAAACACACTCAAAAAGAAAAGATTTAGTCACCTAGAGATAATCTCTGTTAATGCTGGGGTATATATCCTTCTACTTTTTTCTCTTCTTATATACAATTTTTCTTCTTTTCTAAAATTCAGATCATAGACTACTTACGATTTTATATCCATTTAAAAATATAAGTTGACCTAATATTACAATAGTCACCTTACATGAATGAAAAAAACTAACAAAACAACATTTTAGGATAAGCAGATACTTAATCCAGAATAGAGGAAAAGGGAAGAGGAGGGATTCAAGTACTGAGTTGCACAAAGGCTCTTACTATAATTGCTATACTTTTGCTTATGATATCAGAAAGCCTTCCAGGATTTAACATAATTATTAAAAACAACAACAATAACAATGGGTATAATAATATTATTAGCTGCTTAAGAAAAGATGCTTTAAGTCTAGAGTTTTACCGTATCAGCAGTATTGATTCCATTTCCCCACACCAAATCAAAGGTTCCATTTACGTAGCCTACTTTGTTGGCCACATCTTCAAAGAGCTTTCTGAGTGGAGTAGAAGCTGGTAAATTTAAAGTGATCCGTTCATTCACTGTCTTTGAATTAGTAGTATCTTGTATTATACACAAGACTCTAGGTTCTTCAGCAGCATTTTCTATCTGAAATTGAAATTGAAAAGAAAAAATATTATTTATCTTTAAAGGAAAACAAAATAACTGTAATTAGCCACAAAATTTTATGACTAAATGCAAAATAACCAACAAAATACTAATTATTTTGTATATGCCAGTACTACTGTTTTGTGATGTCTGAAACACACTCTAACGGATATGTCTATAAAACATCATATAGGTTTGTTTTGGGAAAATGTGGGCATATTTCAGAATCAACAGTTATTCTTGTGGGCATTTGCTTTCACCTTTTAAGGTTGTTAAGTCAATGGTCAACAAGCCATGAAGAAGTACACTTGTGCAATTTTAAGTTAAAAATAACGGTTTCCTTAAAAATGTGTCGCTACTATGCTAGCACTACCAAAGCAAGCATTTCTGGGTCTCCTGGTAAAACAGAAAGAGACTTGTCAGAAATTCAGTGGGAACTGTCTAAAGATTGCAAATCTGTAACTAAGGGACACAGGCAATCAGACCTCCTCACCTTTACTCTGCTGTACCCATAGCCCAGATGGCCAGAAAGCCTCATATATAATATGTTGGAGCTGACAAGCTTATCCAAACAGATCAGCCAGCAGTAACGGGAGGGGAAAGCAAGGAAAAAATCCTTTTTCTCCATTACCAATCCTGAAAAGTGTCACAAATTCTCCTTCCTTCTTTTTCATCAAGTGCATGATTCAGTAATTATCTAAACAAAAGATTTTAAAAATAGACTTTCTCACAGAAGCTATGCCCTCCATCCTCAAGCTGCTGAGGACACAAAGGCCGCTTTTCTTTTTGCACCAGTTAGTTTAGTGGAAGGCCTGCTCTATACTCCTTTACCTTCTGTAATGCCCAACTGAATGAACAGCACTATCATCTACCCAGAGTGGAGTATCTTCCTCATCTCCTCCTTCTTCACCTCACACAACACCAAATTCTATCAATTCTACCTTCTGGCTATCTCTTGAATTAGCCACTTCTCTTCATCCTGCTGCAGTCAGGATCTTTCACCAAAAGCTTCCTGAGTAGTTTTCCTTCTTCCAATCTAATCTTGCTTAGATTCAGGATGGTATTTCTAAAGTACAAATCTGATTATGTAAACCTCTTGCTTTCCTTCAGAGTCAAGTACAGCAGTCATTTAACTGGGGGATCTGTCACCAATCTCATAACAGACTATTCAGACACATGACCTGTATAAACTAGAGCTAGTACAAGAATTTCTTCTGTTTTGAAAACATCAACCTCGATCTTTTGTTGTTTCTACATGATCCATCTTTAAATGAGAATTATTATCACTGATTAGTATTAAGACAGGATAGCCACAAAGTTTTTTTGTTTGATTGGTAAGGGTAATCCAATTACAATTTGTTACTGCCATATACAATTTAAACACGATTTGTAATTTAAAATAAGTAATTTGTAATTTAAATTTTAAAATAAGACGTAATTTAAAATAAGGTTAATCCAATTAATCCAGAACAGATTATGTTGCTATAAAAGAAGTATAATATTTAAAACATACTGGCTAGCACAATATTTCAGACAAGTCAAAATATGTAATTACCAACAATAACCCATTTACAAATATAAAGAAAGGAAACATATATCTGCAAAATAAACAGGATAACACAAAAGAGCATTACTAATTTACTTCCCAATCAGGTAAGGAAAAAATCTTTCACCTATAAATTTAAGATGTTACAGTTGATACACTAAATGGATTCTTTTACATATTTTAATCGCAAACCAAGAAAGATAAAGTTGACATTTGTTTAAAACTCTGGTTTACACTAAAAGAGTAAACAACTCAAAATAACTTTAAACTACAAAAGACCTACTTTTATAGTATGGATAGTATACTTAGAGGTAGGGTAAGTCTGAATGATTCACGTTTTCCAAACATAAAATATTATAGTAGTTTTCAAAGCTTCAGATAAGCTGGGGTTAATGATATGAGGAAGACGACGTTACCTAAGAATTCAGAAATCAGAGTGCTGATATAGTACTATACATTAAGTATGGTGATATGGCAGCAACATACAGTCCCGCATTAGTACCTCCTATCCCTGGTGGCACAGTGGTTAAGCATCTGGCTGCTAACCAAACGGTTGGCTGTTTGAATCCTTGAGTTGCTCCTTGGAAACCCTATGGGACAGTTCTATTCTGTCTTACAGGGTCACTATGAGTTGGAATCAACTTGAAGGCAACGAGGTTTTTTGTTTTTTTTTTTTTCCAGTTCTTTATCTACTGTTTGAAAAATGTGACCACAAGGTTTAGGCACTCCAGACTCCTCTCCTTCCACTCAAAAAATGTGGGGAAACCATTCCCGAATGAATTCTCATGTGAAGACTAACTGTACTACCGAAAAAAACCAAACCCACTGCCACTGAGTCAATTCCAAATCACAGTAAACACAAATTTAATCCGTGTGCCTTTTACTCTTTTTAATGACAATAGTTTTCTTTTATGTACATATAAGTATTAAAAAAAAAAAAAAAAAGAGTATAAAGGAAAAAGTGGAACTCCTCTATAATCTCTGAACCCTGAGATAACTATTAACACTTTGGTGCATAGCCTTCCTAATATTTTTCTGTATACAGCATACATGCTCAATTTTTTAAAACAAAACACTGGATTTTCAAAATACATGACATTTTATAACTTCTTTCTTCACTTATAAATGTAATCTTTCCCTGCAAACTTTTCCTAACTCAACAATTTAACAGCTGAATAGTATTCTATCACATAGATTATTTGTTAATTGATTCTATTTTACTCTTAGACTAGATTTTACTATACTTTAGAAATAATTCTGTGATGAACACCTTTTCTTCACATACTTTTCTGTTTCCTTAAAATTCCCACAAAGTAGAATTGCTAGATCAATCACATTTTACTCTTGAATTCAATTTTAGGATAATTTAAACTAACAAAAATGTTCTGCTCTTTTTGAAAGCTCTATGCTAGTCACATAAATTCTATTACTTTATTATTTTATGGGCCATCCTTTATTTCACCTATAATTTAACCTAACATGTGGCTATTACCCAGGGACTGCATCTCAATTTTGAGATCACTACTGTCAACGCGATTCACACTGAGATGAAATTTCTCTCCTTCTTTCCTCCTAATTAGGGGACTTATCAGTAACATATTGAGGGAAAAAAAGCAAAACAAATTTTTGCAATTCTTAAATATCATCAATGCATAAGCTACACTAATAATTTTATGATAGCTTTTCAGGAGGAAAAAAACTCTACCACATTAAGTTAAACATGCAGATTTCTGAAACACTTAAATGTAAGAAAGGTGTTTCTTAGAATTATGAAAATAGTACATTATTGTTATTGTTAGGTACCATTGAGTCGGTTTTGAATCATAGTGACCCTATGTACAACAGAATGCAAATAGGATAGGAGGCACTAAGAGGTGGATTAAAAACGGCTAAAAATTCTTTGACACTTTTTTCCTTTTCCTCTTCCCCAGAATGTGACAAAAGTGATATTGTATAATTTAAGGCTTCTGTTTTTACCCGTCTTAGAATACCACCTCTTAGAAGCCAGCTACCAAATAAGAAAGAAGTCCAGTTACCCTGGGGCCACCATGCTGTGAGGAAGCCTTAACAATCCATGCAGAGAGAAAGTGGCTACTTAGTAGAGCACTGAGACAACAGAATAATTGAGAAAAGCTTTCTTGGACATCTAAACCCAGCCACTAGCTCAGTAGGACCAAGTACTGAGCCCAGATGATGCAATGTGGAGCAGAAGAACTGTCCAGCTGGGCCCTGACCAAATTCTCATCCCACAGAATTGTGAACAAATAAACTAGCTGTTGTTTTAAACCACTAAATTTTGGCGTAGTCTGTTACATACCAGTAGATAATCAAAACACACTTCCACACATTTAAGCACATGCAAGTTCTAGTTGGGAAGTATGCAGCAGTGGGGAGGTGGGGAAAAAGTCCAATTAAGCATACGTCCAACTTGAAGGAAAGGCAACTGAGAATACATCATGACTCAGGGAAAGGAGCAAAATTTTAGTCAAATGCATTCTACTGTGAACTCAAGGTAAGAGAAAACAAGTGCAAAGTTTTAGAAAAGCTTAAAGAATGTTCCATTTAGGGAAGCATTTAATATAACTTACATAAGCTGTGAAAGGGTCATAAAGTTTTCTACACATAAAATCTGATCAAGTACAAAAAATCTTAAGCATAAAATTAAAACTATTTATTTTACGAACAACTCGTACCAATATGACACTTGTGAGACTAACAGAGCTGTCAACAGTTACGTTCATAAATATATATATAATATATATTTAACACTGTATATGCTAAAAGAGTGTTCTGTGTTTTTCTACGCTTATTGCAGAAACAAAACTACATTTCCTAGCAAAGTCTGAAGTATCCTTGAAGACAGTAAAAAAGAATAAAATCAGTTTTGTTTACAAAAGAGTATTAACATATTGTGATAAAAATATTACAAACACATTTTTTTTCCAAAGACAGACTCATTACTAGGGACCTCTAGAAGCAGCTGACGTAGATACTCTTCTAATAAACCTTAGAGCCTGCTGTAGGCATGTTTGCCACTTGTCATCTTTTCTCCTTTTCTTTTCTTGGCATTTCTAACAGTTTTAAGTTCAAAACTGAGTTCCCTGAAGTCAACATCATAATTTTTATTTCACAAAAAATATTTAATTAGTTTTCTCATTAAAAATGCAAAACAAGGTGTGTAATTGGTGGTATATGTTGACAGTATCACTCCCCATTGCCGTCGAGTTGATTCCGACTCATAGCAACCCTACGGGACAAAGCAGGGTATCCACGGCTGTAATCATTACTGAAGCAGACTACCACATCTTTTCTCCCACGGAGTGGCTGGTGGGTTCTAACCTACGACCTTTTGGTTAGCAGCCAAGCGCATAACTACTGTGCCACCAAGGCTCCTTCATATTATCACCAGCATGCAGAAAACAATTTAATGTCAAAATTCTAAATTACGTTTTAGATGCTTCTGAGAGAAAAATTTTAAGGTAAAGAATGTAACCTTTATGAAGGGACCTCTTTACCTCTAAATTTAACAGTCAACCCGTTTTCTCTCAAGACTTTTTCGTTCAATGTTATTACAAAGAATAACAAGATTAGGATTACAAACTTAAAAAAAAATCCACAAGTAAGTTCATTTTATCTATTTCTTGGCACAGGTGCTACTATAAGCTAAGAAAAAGGTATTGTACCATTACCCTTCTGGGTATCCATAGTTCATGATTAAGCACTCGGTTGCTAACCAAAAGCTTGGCAGTTCAAACCCACCAGCTGCTCTGCAGGAGAAAGATGTGGCAGTCTGCTTTCACAAAGATTTACAGCCTTGGAAACCCTATGGGACAGTTCTACTCTGTCCTTTAGGGTCGCTACAAGTTTGAATAGACTCAGATAGCAATGGGTTTTACAGCTTTACAGATTAAAAGAAAATTGATGGTGTGAATATTTTTGCTGAATTAAATTTATAAAAGTGATCAGCCTCATTTAGACTGTGTGTTTTTACTTTAACAAGTGACAATTGCTGGAGCAGGGATGGGGATCCCTTCATTAAAAGAAAAAAAAAGAGATTATTTTTGTGGTCCCTCTCCTTAGTTCTAATGTTTATAGGATTTTTTTCTATGTAGTTTCTTGCAACAGATCAACTGGGGAGAATAGAAGTTAAAGGAGAAGAAAGTCTAGGGGATAAAACTGAGAGCTAAAGGGACCTGAGGAGAATGAGATATTGGGTAAAGGTTAGAATGGGTGTTACATCTCTGGTGCACACAAGCTGTCAGAGGAGTAATACTTCTATTTAATTCTGCAAATAGGATTTCTGACTTTTAACCATAGATTATTAATTGATTTAATTCCTAGCATTATTAGTATTTCAGAAAATAAACATATCCAAAAAACAGACAACTATGATACTCTAAAGTTAAAACAAAGTGGGCTGTGGTTTTTATATCAGTTTTCCCCTTCACTTACTTGTTAAAAATAAGGAACTATCAACAAATTCATCTAAGGTGACTTTTTTATTATTAAAATAGGGTAGAAATAAAATAGCCAAACAAGCATAAAACTTAAGACATGCCTTGTTATTAAATAAAAATACTAACATGCCGTTACTTGCTCTGCTGATTATCACACTAAAGCAATTACATCAGCAGTCTACCTGTAAAAATTTCTTCTTCATTTCATCAAAGATATTTTGTCTGCATCTCCAAAACACATCCTATGGCATATAAGAACAAATGAGTTACAAATTATTTCTTTAAAATAAAGAGGAAGACAGTGAAATGAGAACAATTAACCTAAAGACATTTTTTAAATAAAATATTAAAGTATTAGTGTACCATCTAGGATTTTATTCATAAATAATATTTGTAATTTTTACCTTATGTATCACTTACTCTTGTAAAGGTTACCAAAGACCTACGCTATAGTTATAAAGAGTAGTAATAACATGGAAAACAACCACATTTAAACAAAGAGTGGTGGCTTAAGAACTGTGTGTAAATCAAATGTTCTAAGACAAATAATATTTTCAGCTGACTAAATAAACTCTGCAGGGAAACCAAGAGATTTCTAATTTAGCTAGTTTATAAATTTGGATTTTTTCACATGTAGATATTTTTAAAGTAAGGGTGCTTAACATAACCCCCTACCCTTCTTTTAACATGAAGCCCTTCTTTAGTATAATAAGACAAGCTTATTTTAATAACAAAGAAAATGTAAGAGAAAATAATCTATAATCAAAAGATAATCTCTTGAAAAATCCTGGTTTTACATCATTCTAACTTTCTTTATACATATTTTTCTCCCTCTCTCCTTTAGTTATTAAAAAGAGAGCAACTTATACTGCTTTAAAAACTACTTTTATAACTCACAGGAAAATGAATATTATTCTACATCAATAAAAAAAAGATTTCCACTACTTGTTCTTGCAATAAAAATATATTTTATTATAATAGCAGTATATGATTTTTTGAAAAGCAACTCTAAAATAATTCCTACAACAACTGTAACAATTTGATCTATCTCCTACCAGAGCCTCTTCCATTTTATGGATATATTTATTATGTATATTGTTCATCTTTAACCAAACAGGATCATTTTATACACAATTATTTAAAATGTGCTCCTTGTCCTTCAGTATTCATTGTCTTTCCACACTAAAACATTTAGTTGAAAAAACTACAGTGTTCCATTATATAGACAGTCCATAATTCATCTACCTAATCTACTATTTCGGAGCCCTGGTGGCACAGTGGTTAACAGCTAGGCTGCTAACCAAAAGGTCGGCAGTTCGAATCCACCAGCCACTCCTTAGAAACCTATAGGGCGGTTCTACTCTGACCTATGGGGTCGCTGAGTCGGAATCGACTCAAAAGGCAATGGGTTTTTTTGGTTTAATCTACTATTAAGCAGCCCTGGTAGAGCAATGGTTAAGCACTTGGTTGCTAATGAAAAGGAGGGTGGTTTGAACTACCACCTGCTCTGTGGAAGAAAAGACCTGGTGATTTGCTCCTATAAAGATTACAGCCTAGGAAGCTCTATGGGGCAGTTCTACTCTGTCATATATGGTTGCTATGAGTCAGAATCGATTTAACAGCATAGAACAACAATCTACTATTCATGGGCATTTTAAAAAAACAGTTGCCAACAAGTCAATTCCGATTCATGGCAAACCCATGTGTGTCAGAGTAGAACTGCACTCCACAGGGTTTTTAATGGCTGATTTCTTGGAAGTAGATCACCAGGCGTTTCTCACAAGGTGCCTCTGTGTTGCCTCAAACCTCCAACCTTTCTAGGTAGCAGCCAAGTGCTTTAACTGTTTATACCATCCAGTGACTCCAATATGCATTTAGATACTTTGAAATGTTCACTATAGTATGTATTCTTATAGAATTCTTTTCCTTAAGATAATTTCTCAATGAAAAAATTATTAGATCAAAGGATATGCATTCATTTTTAAGATCTTTGATACATGGTGCCAAAAGACTAACCTTCTCTTCCACAAATAAGTATTGAACTACAACTACGTGTCAAATGCTGTTCTCAGTGCTGAAAACACAGCAGTGAACCTTGCACTCAAGGACTGTCCTTCTACAGTGTGACCTAAACCGAAAAAATCTAAAGCATCAGGCAGCTAGCAGTCTCAGGGTCTTTGCGTTTCTGTACACGTAAGTGCTTACCTCCTTTGCTCAGGTATCACTGTGGTGGTTTCAAAACATGTCCACAAATCATTTGACATGCCTCCCAGAAAAAGCAGTAGTCCATTCCAGTCCCCTTTAATACAGGCCAGCTTCATGAGTCAGAATCAACTCGATGGCAATGGGTTTGTTTTTGTTTTTTTTTTGGTTTAGTGATTCCCTGTGATAGGGAACATGACTTCCAAGACAAAAGGCAATACAGCTTCTTCCTGGCTCTCTCTCAGATGCTCATCCTTGGAACCCAGTCACACAGGAAGACCATGTGCAGATGTTCAAGTCACAGCCCAAATAAGATCCCAGCCAACAACCAACATCAACCACCATACATGTGAGTGAGGAAGCTCCCCGGCTTTGAGGTGCCCCAGCTGACGACTGGCAGAGCAGAAACAAGCATTCCCAGTCCAGCCTTGCCCAAAATGCATATCCGTGGGCAAAATTAATATTTGGTTGTTTTAAGTAACTAGTTTTGTGGTGTACTGTTATACAGCAAAAGATAATTGCAATAGTTGGCTTCTCAATGAACTCTTTTCTTCACCATCCTCTTTAAAATTACAATTTTCCACAAAATCCTCATCCCCCCCTTCCTTGCTTCAGTTTTCTACATAGTATTTACAGCTATCTATTTATTTATAGTTTGTTTATTTTCCATCTGGGGAAAAAAAAAAAAAAAAAAACTTCCACTCTGAGTCAGGATGGAGCATCCGACTGGATTTATCCTCCTACCTTAAACAACAAAAAAAACCTGGATGAAATATATGAAACAATGGTTTTCAAACACTGGACAACAGGCAGCACAGGACAGTGATTCCTGTGAAAGGAGAAACAAACAAGGTAAACCCTACAACTGACCCAGCTTACTGCTCAGACAGAGTTTCTAGGCCACAGTGCAAGAAGGTGGAACCCAGGCAGAGCCTGGCAATCTCCCTGAGCTGAAGAGATGAGATTGGGAGTTCAAGGGGACCAGATTGGCTGGAATTCACAGAGCAGAATACTGGAGAGAGCTACACAGAGAGCAAGCTCCAGAGATATGCAAAGGGGTCCTCCTTGAGTATCCAATGAGTAATGATCAGCATGTACATGTGAAGAAACTACCCGAGGCAGGGAAAAGAACCATGGGAAGGAATCCCCTGAGCCCATTTAGTTTCCCACCACCCAGAGTGAAAAAATCTCGTAATACATGGGGCATCAGATAAGAAAATTCAGTGGTGGAGCTGAAACAGTCCTAGTCTAAAGGCTACTCTGTCCAACCTTACAAAGCTTAAAAGCAAGTCTAAAAGAATTAAACTGTTTACAAGTAAATTAAGTGCATTTGAGAACAAAGAATATTTATGGGAATAAAAAATACATAGCTCCCAACAAGGCAAAATTCACAATGTCTGACCATCCAGTAAAAAATAATCAGGCACACGAAGAGGCAGGAAAGTATGACCCATAATGAGGAGAAAAATCAATCAATAAAAGTCAATCCAAAAATGGTACAGATGATAAAATTGATAGATAAGGACATTAAAACAGTTTATAACTATATTCCATTTTTCAAGAGGTTATATAGAGGAGAATATGCTAAGGAGAAACATGAAAGATATAAAATAGACTCAATCTGAATTTCTAGGGATGAGAAATAACATCTGAGATGAAAATTACAACAGAAGGGATTAACAGATTAGATACTGCTAAAGAAAAAACTAGTGAACTTAAAACATATATTTTATACAGTTTTGATAAAAAGTATAAAAAATAAAACAGAAGAAACGAAAGAAAAAAATGAACAGAACAACAGAGAGCTGTGGGAGAACTTCAAGCAGCCTAATATTGACTATCTCCATCCCCTCCTAAACATAAACTTCAGAAGGGCAGGAATTTTTGTCCCTTTGTTTATCACTATAAAGAAAAGCTGTATCAACAATGTATAGAAAAGCTGATGGCATATAGCAGGTGATAAAAAAAATTTGTTGAAGAATGTTTAAATAAATGATATGGTACACACACAGTGTGTGTATGAAAAGTGTTGAGGAGGGAAGACTGAAAGGGAAGTGAGGTTGTTATTTTTAAACAGTACAGTCAGGAAAATCCTCTCTAAGGAGCTGGCATGTGCAAGGAGCCCTGAAGGAAAATGATAAAACAAGCTGTGTGGATGCCTGAGGGAAGGGCAAAGTTAGACAATTTTTATTTCTACCAATAATTAAATAGTGTTTGACAGTGTACAAATCCACAAAGCTATAGCGTCAATTTTGACATGCTTAAAATGCTCACTAACATCCTCATCAACGCAGGAGAACGTCGGTTTATTTAATATCTACCAATCTGAAATTGTTTTTTAAAAAGCTGTCTTGAGACTGTTGACAATTTAAATTTGACCACCATTTTTGTTCCTAAATCCCAACTCCCTCAAAAGCTTCCTATATAATTAGCATTCCATAAAAATGATAACCATATAACATTTTTTTAAAAAATGTTAACCATAAAAATTTGATAAACAGAATAATATTAAAATTGAGAATTTCTATTCATCCAAGGACCTTACTAATAGAGTAAAAATGCAATGCAGATAGACGGTGCCCAGCTACCACCTGACCGTCCTGACAGAGAACAGAGAGAACAGGGAACATAACGGAGAGTCCCTGATAGAGCAGGAGAAAAGCGTGGTGCAGAACTCAAATTCATGTAAAAAGATCAGACTTAATGGTCTGAGTGAGACTGGAGGAACCCTCAAAGCCGTAGCCCCTGGACACTCTGTTAACCCAGAACTAAAACCATTCCCAAAGCCAACTCTTCAGACAAAGATTAGACTGGACTATAAAACATAAAATAATACTGGCAAAGAGTGTGCTTCTTAGTTCAAGCAGATACATGAGACTAAATGGGCAGCTCCAGTCCAGAGGCAGGATGAGAAGGCAGACGGGGACAGGAGCCAGTTGGATGAACATGGGAAACCGAGGGTGGAAAGGGGGAGTGTGCCGTCACATTATAGGAATTGCAACTAGTGTCGCATAACATGTGTGTATAAATTTTTGTATGAGAAATCAACTTGAGCTGTAAACTTTCACCTAAAGCATACTTTAAAAAAAGTTAAAAGGGAAAAAAATGCAACTCAGAGAGTGGGAGAACAAGTCGACAATCTATGAAGCCAACAAATGACTTAAGGGGTTTGGAAAACAGGATACAAAGTCTCCACCAAATCAGGACCCAAAAGGGCTGCATCCTTGGTATAAGGGCTAAAATAAAAATAAATCTGGCACTCCAGGAAGATGGAGTAGACATACTTTTCCTTATTCCTCCCACTAAGTACAACTAAAAACCCTGGACATTATATATAAAACGAACCTAAGACTGAAAGGTGGAGAGCAGAAAGTAGATCAGCTAAGGACCCTGGGATCCAAAGAATGCATGGTGACGAGTTCCCTGGGTTTTCTTTTTGCATCATATATCCCAGACTTGGAGCTAAGGAAGCCAGAAACACCAATGGGCACAGACAAAAAAAGCATTTAAAAAAACAAAAAAGACTACTCTCTGTAGCCAAAGGATCAGGAAAGGGTCAGCCTAGCAAGACAAAAATTTTTTAGAAAATAGTCACTCTATTCCAACCAACCACCACAGAAAAAATTCTGGCCCCAGAGGAAAGGCTGAGTGGGTAGCCTACACATCCACCCTTACGAGCGAGTAATAAGGCACCCCAACAACCCCACTGGGGTACATAAAAGAAGGCCAAGTATGGAGCCAGGACATTCATCCCTGCCAACCAGTACCAAGTCTCCCCACTGCAGTGTCAGTGCAGACCACATGGGGGCCCGAACTTTTACCCTTACTAGATATAATGAGCCACCTCGCACCCCCCCACCCCAGGGGAGGCCAAGCAGAGTGTCAGGACTTTCACCATCATCTAACGGTGGTGTGAGTGGAAACCATGTAGGGAGTCGAAACTCCCACCTCTGTCCAGCAGTAACAGTTTCCCCACTCAGGTGTCAACAGAGGCTGAGTGGGAAACCTGGACTTCTATCTCCATCTGATAGTAACAAGCTGTGTCCCCCATTTTCCCTGCCAGAGTGTGATCAGGGGGAAAAAAAGGCTACCAAAACCAGACAGTTTAAATAATATCCAGTATGCCAGAACATAATACAAAAATATCCAGGTTTTAATCAAATAAAATACAGACCAAGAACCAGGATATCTCCAACTGAATTTTAAAAAAAAGATGATCAACAGATGCCAACACCAAGAAGACAGATACTTTAGAACTACCTCACAAATATTTTAAAGCAGCCATGATAAGATTCAATGAGCATTTACAAACATGCATGTAATGAATTAAAAAAAAACAGGAAACCAAAAGAAATAGAAGATATAAAGAACAACCAAACTGAAACTTCAGAACTGAAAAATACAATAAATGAAATAAAAAGCAATACTGGATGGGCTCAACAAATGACTGCAAGGGACAGAGGAAACAATCAGTGAACTGGAAGCTAAAACACTAGAAATTATTCAATCTGAACAACAGAGAAGAAACAGATTGAAAAAACACAAAGTCTTACGGACATGCAGGACTATTAGAAAAGATTTAAGATACAAGTCATCAAAGTCCTGGAAAGAAAGGAAAAAGAAGGCAAGGCTGAAAAAGTATTTGAAGAAATATGGCAAATAACTCCAAATCCTAAACCCAGGAAAAATATACCTCAGGAATGGCCAAGAATGGATTCAGGAATGAAGGGGAATTCAAGACATTCACACATGAAGGAAAACTGAGAGAATTTGTCTCCTGTAGACCTATTCTGAAGGAATAGCTAAAGGAAGTTCTCTAAACAAAAGAGAAATAATAATAGGAACCTTGGAACATCAGGAAGGAATAAAGTACAACAGTAAGCAAAAACATGGCTAAACACAATTCATGTTTCCTCTCAAGTTTTTTTAAATATTGGATAGTTGATGCAAAAATTATAATACTACCTGATGTGGTTCTAAGTATATAGAGAGGAAATACTTTAAAAAAATTATATTATAAACAGGAGAGGATAAAGAAACATAAAGAGAGGTAAGGTTCCCACATTTCATCCAAACTTGTAAAATGTTGACAACAGTAGAATGTGGTAACTTAGATATATATAATATCTAGAGTACCACTAAAAAGCTATATAAGAGATACAATCAAGAACAGTACAGATAAAACAAAATGGAATTCAAAAATGTGTTCACATAACTTATAGGAAGGCAGAAAAAGAAAGCAGAAATTAAAAACAGAAAACAAAAAATAAAATAGTATACTTAAGCTCTAACATATTATTAATTACATTAAGTGTAAATCATCTAAATATACCAATTAAGAGTGAGATTGGCAGAGTAGATTAAAAACATTACCCAACTCTATGCTATCTATATGAGTCGAAATTGACTCTTCGGCACCTAACAACATGCTGTCTATAAAAAAACTCAACTTCAAATACATTAATATAAGCAGACTGAAAGTAAGAGGAGGGGAAAAGATAGCTTAGGCATCTTAGTCATCTAGTGCCACTATAACAGAAGTACCACAAGTGGATGGCCTTAACAAAGAGAAACTTATTCTCTCACAGCCACCACAAGTGGATGGCCTTAACAAAGAGAAACTTATTCTCTCACAGCCTAAGAGGCTAGAAGTCTGAATTCAGGGTGCCAGCTGCAGGGGAAGGCTTTCTCTCTCGGTCGGCTCTAGGGGAAGGTCCCTGTCATCAATCTTCCCTTGGTCTAGGAGCTTCTCAGTTAGGGACCTGGGGTCCAAAAGGGCACACTCCCCTCCTGGTTCTTCATTCTTGGTGGTAGGAGGTTCCCCTCTCTCTCTGCTCACTTCTTTTATAACTCAAAAGAGGTTGACCTAAGATACAAGCTAATCCTGTTGACTGAGTCCTGCTTCATTAACATAACTGTCTCTAATCCTGCCTCACTAACATCACAGAGGTTAGGATTTACAACACCTAGGATAATCGTATCAGATCTTAAAATGGTGGACAACCACACACAATACTGGGAATCATGGCCTAGCCAAGCTGACACACATTTTGGGGGGGGGGATACAATTCAATCCATAACATTATGCAATCATTATTCCAAAGAAATTAGGAGTTAATTTTAAAAAACTAATATCAGATAAGATAGACTTCAGAGCAAAGGAAATTATCAGAGATAGGAATATTACATAATCATAAAAGGGCCCCTCTACCAAGAAGACAAAGCAGTCATACGTGTGTATACACCAAATAACACAGCCGCAAAATGTGTGAAGCCTAAACTGATAAAGCTAAAAGAATCAGACGAATCTATAATTACAGGTAGTCCCTGACTTATTAAGGGGTTCCATTCCCACAATTCCACTGTAAGTCAGTTCTGACATAAGTCAAATACCTTTTTTTTTGGTTTAGTTTTCATTACTATTGTCTTTTATTATCAGTATCTTTATAAATCCAATCTTAGAACATCTGCAAGTGAACACCTGAGAACAACATCAGCAAATTACATGTGCTGCATACGTTACCAGGGATGGGAGGGGTGGGGGTGGGGGGAAATATTAAATAGACAATAGATAAGTGGTATCTTGGGTGAAGGGTGAGACAGTACACAATACCGGGGGAACTAGCACAACTTATACAAGGAAAGTTCGTGGAAGCCCCACAGACACATCCAAACTCCCTGAGGGACTGAATTGCCGGGCGGAGGGCTCTGGGGACCATGGTCTCGGGGAACATCTAGCTCAATTGGTATGACACAGCTTATAAAGACAATGCTCTACATTCTACCTTGGTGAGTAGTGTCTGGGGTCTTAAAAGCCTGCGAGCGGCCATCTAAGATATTCCACTGGTCCCATCCCTTCGGGAGCAAGGGAGAATGAAGAGAACAGGATACAAGGAAAAGGTTAGTCCAAAGGACTAACTGTCCACAGCTACCAAGACCTCCACCGGACTGAGTCCAGTACAGCTAGATGGTGCCCCACTACCACCACTGACTGCTCTGACCTGGATCACAACAAAGGGTTCTGGACAGAGCTGGAGAAGGATGTAGAGCATAATTCTAACCCACAAAAAAAAAGACCAGATTTACTGGCCTAAAGGAGACTGGAGAAACCTTGAGAGTATGGCCCCCAGACACCCTTTTAGCTCAGTGGTGAAGTTACCTCCGAGGTTCACTGCTCAGCCTGGGAGTGGACAGCCCCATAAAACCAAATGAGACTAACGAGGTACAGGAGCCCAGTGACAAGGGCCAGAAAGCAGAAGGGGAGAAGGAAGCTGGTGATAGGGAACCCAAGGTTGCGTAAGGATAGTGTTGATGTGTTGTGAGATTGTTAACCATTGTCATAGGGCAACATTTGTAGTAAATGTTAAATGAGAAACTATTATGTTCTGTAAGCCTTCATCTTAAGTGAGAATAACAGCACAATTGGAAGAGCGTAGTCAATGTCACTGAACTGTGCATGTAGAAATTTTTGAAATGGTTTATCTTTGGCTATGCGTATTTTCACCAAAAAAAAAAGGTTGAGAAGTTAGAGGGTTGACATGTCGTGGGGTTGTTAACCAATGTCATAAAACAATATGTGTACTACTATTTCATGAGAAACTATTTGTTCTGTAAGCCTTCATCTGAAGTACAATTAAACAAAAAAAAAAAAGAGCCCTGGTGGCACAGTGGTTAAGAGCTCAGCTGCTAACCAAAAGGTCAGCAGTTGGAATCTACCAGCCGCTCCTTGGAAACCCTGTGGGGCAGTTCTACCCTGTCCTATAGGGTCGCTATGAGTCGGAATCGACTTGATGGCAATGAGTATCTTTTTCTAGGTAAAAAACCCTGATTTAAGTCTTACATAAAATTTATCTGAAAATGGATCATGGACTTAAATGGAAACCATAAAACTTTAGGGAAAAAAAAACATAAAAGAAAATCTTCCAGATTTAGGGCTAGGCAATGAGTTCTTAGACTTGATAGCAAAAGCAAGAACCATAGAAGGAAAATTTGATAAGCTGTTATTTCATCAAAATTAAAAATATTTACTCTGCAAAAACCCTGTTATGAGGATGAAAAGATAAGCTAAAGTTCGGGAGAAAATATTTGCAAGCCATATATAAAGAACTCTCAAAACTCAACGGTAGAAAAGCAGACAATCCAATTAGAACACAGATAAAAGACGTGAAGAGACATTTCAATGAAGAGCATAAGCAGATGGCAGATAAGCACAAGAAAAGATCTTCAACATTACTAGGGAAAGGCATATTAAAACCACAATGAGAGAACACCACACATCTATCAGAATGGTTAAAATAAAGAGTGACAATGCCAAATGCTGACAAGGAGGCAGAGAAACTGAATCTCATACACTACTGGTGGGAATGTAAAATGTTACAGCTACTCTGCAAAACAGTCTGGTAGTTTCTTTTAAAACTAAACATGCAACTACCATACATCCCAGCAACTGCATCCTTCAGCTTTTGTCACAGAGAAATCAAAAATTATATTCACACAAAAACCTATACATGAATGTTTACTGCAGCTTTATTCACAATAGCCAAAAACTGGAAAAAACCCAGATGTCCTTTAACAGCTGAATGGTTAAACTGCGGTACTGCCACACTGGGACTACTACTCAGCAATAAGAAGGAATGAACTATTGATACACACAATAACCTGAATCTCCAGAAAATTATGCTGAGTGAGAAAAGCCAATCCCAAAGGGCTGCATACTTTATGATTCCATTTATATAATGTTCTTGAAATGGCAAAACTATAGTAATGGAGAACAGGATTAGTGATTGCTAGAGATTAAGGAGGGGGTAGAAGGGAAGTGGGTGTGATTATCAAAGGGCAACAGGAGGAGGGATTCTTGTGGTGATAAAAATGTTCTATATCTTGACTGTATCACTGTCAATATCCTGGTTATGATATGGAACTACTGTTCTGCAAGATGTTACCATTGGAGGAAACTGGGTGAAGGGTATAAGAGATCTCTCAGTATCAATTCAATTACATGTGACTCTATAATCATTTCAAAATAAAAAGTTTAATTATAAAACAATAAGCCTGCCTTTCCTATTTTCCATTATAAAATAAATACATGTAATATGCTTCAAGAAGTAAGAGAGAGGTTTGAAAGTATACGCTAACCTTTCAGCTAGAAGTCAAGCACATAACCATTTGCGCCACCCAGTAATACAGAGATATGCTGTTTACTAGAGACTAAAACATAAGGATATACAAATGCTGAAAGTTAAAGGATGAAAAGAATATGAAAACTAACCAAAATGAAGCTGGTATAGCTACTTTGGACAAAATAAAACTACAGGGCAAAAAATAAACGTGTTTGTTACTGGAAAGATGTTCATAACATAATGTTGAATCATTTTTTCAGAAAGATTTAACAATTTTAAACTTGTATACGTCAATTACAATAGCTTTGAAATATACACAGCAAAAATTGACAGCACATCGTACTAATGATCCACCAATTCTACCTTTAAAAATTCAATAAGCCATTTACTAACAAGGAAAAATATTCAATATATGTTGCTAAGAAATAATGTTATCCTCATGAAACATAATAGCATTTTTTAAAAAACTATATTGGAGAAGGGAGGGAAGAGAAATGTACAGAACAAAAATAATAAAAAGGAATTACACCAAAATGTTAGCATTTATATCTTTGAGGGATAGAATTAGAGGTGATTTTGTTTTTAGAATTTAAATGTAAATCGTAAGAAAGAAATCTGGAAACTTTAGTTAACTTACATATAACGTAAATGTTTAAAAGTGTTTGTCCCATTCCCATCCGCCCAATCAAGAGAGACAAAAACAAAAGCACAATTAAAAAAAAAAGAAAGAAAGAAATTTGCCTAGTCAGCAGTACACACGAAAAAAATCTGGGGCATTTTCAAGGACTATACTCTTAGTATTAAGGAACCGTAGTGGAGCAACTATTAACCGCTTAGCTGCTAACCGAAAGGTTGGCGGTTCGAACCCACCCAGCAGATCCATGGGAGAACGACCTGATGATCTGCTCCCGTAAAGATTACAGCCTAGAAAACCCTATGGGACAGTTCTCCTCTCAAAATCAACTCGACAGCACCTAAGGATGACAACAACATACTCTTAGTGTGAACAGATTAATGTGTCTACTAAAAACAAAAGTCATGGTGTTTTCAATCACCTCATACGCATGTGAAAGCTGGACAATGAATAAGGAAGAGCAAAGAAGAATTGATGGCTTTGAATTATGGTGTTGGCCAAGAATACTGAATATACCGTGGACTGCCAGAAGAACAAACAAATCTGTCTTGGAAGAAGTATAGCCAGAATGCTCCTCAGAAGCGAGAATGATGAGACTTTGTCTCATGTACTTTGGACATGTTATCAGGAGAAGGACATCATGCTTGGTAAAGCAGAGGGTCAGCAAAAAGGAGGAAGACCTTCAACAAGACAGACTGACACAGTGGCTGCAACAATAGGCTCGAACATAACAACGAATGTAAGGATGACACAGGACCAGGAAGTGTAATACATAGGGTCGTTCTGTTGTACACAGGGTTGCTATGAGTCAGAACTGACTAGACGGCACCTAACAACAACAGAAGACAAACAAAACAGCACAATTAAGGTCCTATAATATTGACAAATACATAGAGTATGGGCAATCTGGGGATACAGTTAATTTGGGGAAAACAGTTAAAGGAACTAAGGGTATTTGAAATAGAGAAGGCTTACAATGATACATTTCAACTTCTAGGATTCTTCTACTTTGAGTAATATCTATTTATAAGGATGAAGGAAGGGTGGAAGCCTCTTAAAAAGAAATTAAAAAGAAAAGAGCACTCATTTAGATTTTTAAAAAGAAAAAAAAAAAAAAACCCGTTGCCATCAAGCCAATTCCGACTCATAGCAACCCTACAGGACAGAGTAGAACTGCCCCATAGGGTTTCCAAGGAGCAGCTGGTGGATTCAAACTTGTCAAACTTTTGATCAGCAGCTGATCTCTTAAGCACTTCACCACCAGGGCTCCTGTTCAGTTAGATAGTGGCTAAAAAAAAAAAAAAAAAAAAACAACTATCATATTTAAACCTTGATGACCTTTGGACATAAAATCAAGCTCCTTATTTTACAGATGAAGAACAAGAAATTCAGAAGCCTGAAGTGATTTGGCCAAGATCACATTAGAACACAGGCCTCCTAAGTAATACAGGCCTTCTGATGACTTTATAATGTTAATATATTTGTGGCATTAAAACTGTGATGAAATGATTTTTCCTCTCACTGCTATCCTAATACTCTTCCCACTTCTGCCTTTCTCCTTTTAATAGTTGCTTTACTAATGGTAATGGGTAACCCACTAATAATATACTGTAGGTACCTAAACTTAGAAACTCTAAACAAACTACTCTCAGGAGGTGAAATAATACGTCCTTTACTATTCCTGCTATCCTTGATTACAGCTACAATCTCCTCTGTGAGTAGGCTGTTGTTGACAAGCAGTGACTCAGCTTGTGAAACTAACTTGTTTACATGTCTTGAACTTTGTACTGCTTTATTACTAAATCAAAGGAAATTGTTCTCTGCTATCATACATTCTATTTAGAAGCATGAATAATTTTTAAGTAAGACTATTACATTTTTGTAACATCTTGAACATGAAGTCATACCCACCCTCTGCCTTTGAGTCGATTCCAACTCACAGCAACACTATACAATTGAAAAAAATTTAAAGGTTATTTAAAATTTTTTATTTTCTATAGGAGTGGCCCAGAGTACAAAAAGTAATGTCCTGTAGAGTCAGAAGATCTAGATTAGAATCCTCAGGTCAAGGGGTCACTTTTCTTTTAGCTGTGTAAGTTACTTATCTTGATTCTCAGGGTCCTCAAAGTGACTACATCCTACTTACAGAGTTTTTCTGAGGAACAAGAGAATTTCTTTAAAACGCTCTATAAATTATAAAACACATATAAATATAAGGTACTATTATTACAGAATTAAGACTTATACAACCCTTATAATTGATTTAAGAAATAATTCTTGTCTATAATAAAATTTAGATTACAACTTACAATATTTTTTTTAAAGAATTTCTCTTTTGGTGAACAAGAAGAATTTTATCAGAAGAGAGAAATCTGCAAAGATCCTTCATTCTCTGATTCATACACAGCCTCTAAAGTTTAAAACCTACATGGAGAAAAAAATTTACCTAGATTTATAATTTAGACACAAAAGTTATCTGGTCCAACTCCCTCATTTGACAGATGGGGGGAAAAAAAAGAGGAGACCCTGAAAGATTAAGTGAGGAAGGCAAAGTCAAACCACTGAATTTTCTGACTTCCAAACCACTGTCCTTTTCACCAGACCCGGCTACAATATGAACCCCTTTTTCAAAGAGCCTACCAAAATTACAGCTAGCACCATTTAACAAAATTATCAGCTTTCCCTAAGTAAATCATAAATTCCTTTAGAATGGGTACTCTTTTTACTCCTCTCCCTTATCAGTACCAAGCAAAACTTTTAAGCTTATAATATTTGCTCAAGTATGTTTGTTAGATTAGGCTTAATAAAAAAACAGAGTCTCAAGCCCATGAAAAGATGCTCCACATATTTACTCATTAGGGTAGTAAGTAAGTCAAGTACTACATACTTACTAGAATGGCTAAAAAACAAATTAAAAAAACTGACATTGCCAAGTACTAGCAAGGATGCAGAGCAAGTGGAATGCTCATACACTGCTGATGGGAATGCAAAATGGTACAGTCTTAGAGAAGAGTTTGGCAGTTTATTACGAAGTTAAATATACAATTACCACATTGCTGTGTGCCCTCAAGTCGATTCTGACTCACAGTGGACCCTACAGGACAGAGTAGAACTGCCTCATAGGTTTTCTAGGCTGTAATCTTTACCGGAGGCAGATGGCCAGGTCTTTTCTCCCACGGAGCAGCTGGTGGATTCGAACCACTGACCTTTCGGTTAGCAGCTGAGCAGTTAACCACTGCACCACCAGGACTCCTTACAGTTACCATATGACTCAGTAATCCCACTCCTGGGTATCTCCCCAAGAGAAATGAAAACATTATGCCCACCAAAACCAGTACACAAATATTTATAGTGGCTTTAGTTATTATCACCAAAAACTACAAACAACCCAAATGTCCATCAACTGATTAATAGTTAAACAAATTGTGGTACTCAGTAATAAAAAGGAATAGACAACTGATACTTGCACCAATGTGGATAACTCTCAAAAGTTTTATGCTAGGTGAAAGAAGCCAGACTCAAACAGCTGCATACTATATTATTCCATCTATATGATATTATAGAAAAGGCAAAATATGAGGACAGAAAATAGATCAGTGGTTGCCAGGGGATAGGGGTGGGAGGTGGGGTTAACTACAAGAGATAGGCAAGAAATTATTTCAGGATACAGAAATATTCCCTATCTTGCTTACAGTGGTGGTTACATGACTGTATAAGTTTATCAAAACATAAAACTGTTCAGGGTGAATCTTACTATATGTAAATTATACTTTAATCAACTTCTTAAAAAACAAAGTCTCATTCAAGCTTTTCCATTCACTACCAGAGACACTTAAGTTATTAAGCTTTTACAGCCTTTACAGTTTCCTCACCTAAAAATAAAGGAACTTGTACTACCTAACTTCTACGTCCCTTCTAGTGTTAAAAATAGGTACACCAATGTTCACTGAAGCTTTATTCACAACAGCCAAAAGGTAGAAACAACCCAAGTGTCCATCAACAGACTAACGGATAAGCAAAATGTGGTATATACATACAAGGGAATATTCAGCCATAAAGAGAAATTATGTTCTGATACATGGTACAACATGGGTGAACTGTGAAAACATCATCTGAGTAAAATACAGTTAGACACAAAAGGGCAAATACTGTATGATCTCACTTATAGGAAATATCTAGAATAGGCAAATGCATAGAAACTAAAGGAGATTAGGGTTATCAGGAGCTGGGGGAGGGGGTGGGAATGGAGAGTTATTGCTTAATGAGTATAAAGTTTCTACCAGAAGAGATTTAAAAGTTTTGGAAATAGATAGTAGTGATGTTTACACAACTTTGTGAATATAATTAATGTCACTGAATTCTATACTTCGAAAGAGTTAAAAAGGCAAGTTTCCAGGGGATTCTAATGCACAGTCAGGTTTGGGGACTCGGGGTGGGGGGGGTCATATTACTCAATGTATAGAAACATTTTCTGCATCATGTCTACTTTCTTACAATTCTTAAAATCATATTTGTGATATGTTAATGGTAAACAATGTAATAGAAAATAAGTATTTCAAGATACTATGAATTTAAAATGTCAAAATTAAAGCAATACTATTGCTCAGATGTCTTTTAATAATGTTTCACCAATTCCGTTTCATTACACAGAATACAAGAAATAGATGCTAAATAGTAAATTATACAGCCCGGTCCAAACTTAAAATTAAAGTCAATAAAATTAAAGTACCTAAGTACAGTTAAAAACCATGGTGGTGTAGTGGTTAAGAGTTTGGCTGCTAACCAAAGGTCGGCAGTTCAAATCCACCAGATGTTCCTTGGAAACCCTATGGGGCAGTTCTACTCTGTCCTAAAGGGTTGCTATAAGTCGGAATTGACTCAGCGATAACAGGGCAGGGAAACACAGTTAAGCGCCCAGCTGTTAACCTCTGCTAACCAAAAGGTTGGCAGTTTGAACCCACCCAGTCGCTCCCGGTGAGAAAGACCTGGTGACCTGCTTCCATAAAGATAAGAGCCTAGAAAACACTATGGGATAGTTCTACTCTGTCACATGGGATTGCTATGAGTCAGAATAGACTTGATGACACATAACAACAACAACAAAAAACAACCTAAGAGGGAAGACACTTAATATTTATAAAATGGAAGAAACATATACAAATTTATACTATAGGTAGCTTATTTATATTTACTAAAGCAGTCTGTCTGTTTTAGAAGATGTTGTTGTTAGGTGCCATCAGGTTGGTTCAGACTCATAGCAACACTATGTGCCACAGAACGAAACACTGCCCGGTCCTGCACCATGCTCACAATCGTTGTTATGCTTGAGCCCACAGTTGCAGCCACTGTTGTCAATCCATCTCGTTGAGGGTCTTCCTCTTTTTCGCGGACCCTGTACTTTACCAAGCATTATGTCGTTCTCCAGGGACTGATCTCTCCTGACAACATGTCCAAAGTATGTAAGATGTAGTCCCATCATCCTTCCTTCCAAGGAGCATTCTGGTCATACTTCTTCCAAGGCAGATTTGTTCATTCTTTTGGCAGTCCACAGTATATTCAATATTTTTTGTCAACACTACAATTTAAAGGCATCAACTCTTCTTTGGTATTCCTTACTCACTGTCCAGCTTTCACATACATATGATGCAACTGAAAATACTATGGCTAGGGTCAGGCACACCTTAGTCTTCAAGGTGACATCTTTGCTTTTCAACACTTTAAAGAGGTCTTTTGCAGCAGATTTGCCCAATGCAATGTGTCTTTTGATTTCTTGACTACTGCTTCCATGGGCGTTGATTGTGGATCCAAGTAAAATGAAATCCTTGACAACTTCAATCTTTTCTCCATTTATCATGATGTTGCTTATTGGTCCAGTTGTGAGGATTTTTATTTTCTTTATGTTGAATTGTAATCCATACTGAAGGCTGTGGTCTTTGATCTTCACCAGAAAGTGCTTCAAGTCCTTTTCATTTTCAGCAAGCAAGGCTGTGTCATCTGCATATCGCAGGTTGTTAACGAGTCTTCCTCCAATCCTGATGCCCTTTTCTTCTTCATATAGTTCATATTGTCCAGCTTCTCAGATTATTTGCTCAGCATACAGATTGAATAGGCATGGTTAAAGGATGCAACCCTGACGCACATCCTTCCTGACTTTAAACCACGCAGTATCCCCGTTCTGTCCACACGACTGCCTCTTGATCTGTGTACAGGTTCCTCATGAGCACAATTAAGTGTTCTGGAATTCCCATTCTTCGCAATGTTATTCATAATTTGTTATGATCCACACAATCGAATGCCTCTGCATAGTCAATAAAACACAAGTAAATATCTTTCTGGTATTCTCTGCTTTCAGCCAAGATCCAGCTGACATCAGCAATGATATCCCTGGTTCCATGTCCTCTTCTGAATCTGGCTTGAATTTCTGGCAGTTCCCTGCGGACATACTGCGGCAATCACTTTTGAATGATCTTCAGCAGAAGTTTACTTTCATGCGATATTAATGATATTGTTCGATAATTTCCACATTCGGGCGGATCACCTTTCTTGGGAATAGGCATAAATACGGATCTCTTCCAGTCAGTTGGCCAGGTAGCTGTCTTCCAAATTTCTTGGCATAGAAGAGTAAGCACTTCCAGCACTGCATCCGTTTGTTGAAACACCTCAATTGATATTCTGTCAATTCCTGGAGCCTTGTGGTTGGACATCAACCAATTCTTTTCGGTATAATGACTCTGTATATTCTTTCCATCTTCTTTTGATGCTTCCTGCAACATTTAACATTTTCCCCACAGAATCCTTCACTATTGCAACTTGAGGCTTGAATTTTTTCTTCAGTTCTTTCAGCTTGAGGAATGCCAAGCGTGTTCTATCCTTTTGGTTTTCTACCTCTAGCTCTTTGCACATGTCATTATAATGCTTTACTTTGTTTTCTCGAGCCACTCTTTGAAATCTTCTGTTCAGTTCTTTTACTTCATCATTTTTTCCTTTTGTTTTAGCTACTCGATGTTCAAGAGCAAGTTTCAGAGTCTCTTCTGACATCCACTTTGGTCTTTTCTTTCTTTCTTGTCTTTTTAATGACCTCTTGCTTTCTTCATGTATGATGCCCTTGATGTCATTCCACAACTTGTCTGGTCTTCGGTCATTAGTGTTCAAAGCATCAAATCTATTCTTGAGATAGTCTCTAAATGCAGATGGGATATACTCAAGGTTGCACTTTGGCTCTCGTGGACTTGTTCTAATTTTCTTAAGTTTCAACTTGAACTTGTATATGAGCAATTGATGGTCTGTTCCGCAGCTGGCTCCTGGCCTTGTTCTGATTGATGATATTGAGCTTTTCCATCGTCTTTCCACAGATGTAGTCGATTTGATTCCTGTGTATTCCATCTGGTGAGATCCATGTGTACAGTCGCCATTTATGTTGGTGAAAAAAGGTATTTGCAACAAAGAAGTCATTGATCTTGCAAATTCTATCATGCCTTCTCCAGCATCATTTCTATCTCCAAGGCCGTATTTTCCAACCACCAATTCTTCTTCGTTTCCAACTTTTGCATTCCAATCACCAGTAATTATCAATGCATCCCGATTGCATGTTCGATCAATATCAGACTGCAGAAGTTGGTAAAAATCTTCAATTTCTTCATCTTTGGCCTTAGTGGCTAGTGTGTAAATTTGAATAACAGCAGTATTAACTGGTCTTCCTTATAGGCGTGTGGATATTATCCTATCACTGACAGTGTTGTACTTCAGGATAGATCCTGAAATGTTCTTTTTGATGATGAATGCAATGCCATTCCTCTTCCAGTTGTCATTCCCAGCATAGCAGACTATATAGTTGTCCGATTCAAAATGGCCAATACCAGTCCATTTCAGTTCACTAATGCCTAGGATATCAATGTTTATGCGTTCCATTTCATTTTTGATGATTTCCAATTTTCCCAGATTCATACTTCATAATTCCACGTTCCAATTATTAATGGATGTTTGCAGCTGTTCCTTCTCATTTTGAGTCGTGCCACATCAGCAAATGAAGGTCCTGAAAGCTTGACTCCATCCACGTCATTAAGGTCGACTCTACTTTGAGGAGACAGCTCTTCCCCAGTTGTCTTCTGAGTGCCTTCCAACCTGGGTAGCTCATCTTCCGACACTCTATCAGACAATGTTCCGCTGCTATTCATGAGGTTTTCACTGGCTAATTCTTTTCAGAAGTAGAATGCCGGGTCCTTCTTCCTAGTCTTTCTTAGTCTGGAAGCTCAGCTGAAACCTGTCTGCCATGGGTGACCCTGCTGATATCTGAATACTGGTGGCATAGCTTCCAGCATCACAGCAACACGCAAGCCCCCACAGTACGAAAAACTGACAGACACGTGGGGGTTTAGGAGATGAGTCATACAGAAATAACTGTTCTACTTTCTAATGTAACCTGGAACTGGGATTATAATCAACAGCTCCTCTTGATTTAAAAATTAAAGTCTTAATTTTATTTGGAGCACTGAGTCTATCCTTGGGAAGATCTTATTAATCCCTTAATTTAAAAAAATTCCTTGTGGTATTCTCAGTCACTGAGGCTGCTGCTGCCACCACCACAATCATCAGTCTCTAGTGCCAGTGCCACCTCTATCTTACTGAGCTTCACCAAAAAGAAGGCATGGTAAATAAAGAGTTCTCTGTACTACTAAGCTGGCTACCCACAAACAGATCAGTGGTAAAGCACTCGGGGAGCAAATAACTACAAAAGCTACTCACGTAAATGTGCTGTATCCTGAAAGGGAGAATAAACCACATCATTACAAGCTTTGTACTGCGGCTCCCAGTGAAAACCAAAAGTTATCAGAAATCCACTGAACTTCTTTCTCACTTGCAAACTTCCCTTCCAGCATCAGGTGTGAGAAACTGCTCAGTACTTCAAAACATATCTATATATACTCTCAGAGCACAACTAATGGTGCTTTTGCTGGAGTCAAGCAAGGTCTACCTGGTTAGCCTATCTGAGGACATTAACATGTGTTATCCATACAAAATGTGTAGCAATAATCCCAAAGGGCATCTAGCCAGCACAACTCACCTGTGGAGAATATGCTTAAGATTCACCATGATAGGAAACATTTAAAAAAAAAAAGTACCTAATTATATGATTGCAAATGAAAAAAACAGGTGACAGAACAAGGTATTATCAAGATATTTTCCCATTTTCATTTGTGTATTTTTAATATTTTATTGTGCTTTAGGTGAAAGTTTACACAGCAAATTAGTTTCCCATTCAACAATTCATGCACAAATTGTTCCTTGACATTGGTTGCTATCCACACCAATGTGTCAGCACTCTCCCCATTTTCACCCTGCCTTCCCTGTTTCCATCCCTCCGGTTTCCCTGCCCTTCCTTGCCTTCTCATCTTTGCGTTAGGGCAAATGTTGCCCATTTTCTCTCATACAGTTAGGTGACTGTTCTAAGAAGCACATTCATCACAGGTATTACTGTTTATTTTATAGGCGAATCTATTATTTGGCTGAAAGGTGACCTCCAGGAGTGGAGTTCCAGGTTAAAAGGCTATCTTAGGGTGATAGTCTCAGGGGTTCCTCCAGTCTCTATCAGTCCAGTAAGTCTGGTCCTTTTTTTATGAATCTGAGTATTGTTCTACATTCTTCTCCCATTCTAACCGGGACCTTCTATTGTGTACGTGGTCAGAGCAGTTGGTAGTGGTAGCAGGGCATCATCTAGTTCTTCTGGTCTCAGGCTAAAGGAGGCTGTGGTTCATGTGGGCCATTAGTCCCATGGACTAATTGCTTCCTTGAGTCTTTGGTTTCCTTCACTCTCCCCTTTGCTCCAGACAGAAAGAGACCAATAGTTATATCTTAGAAGGTCACTTGCAAGCTTTTAAGACCCCAGACAATACTCACCAAACTAGGACGTAGAGCATTATCTTTATGAACTACGTCATGCCAACTGACCTAGATGTCCCCTAAGACTACAATCCTTAGCCTTCAAGCTCATAAACTCAGTCCCACAAGGCGTTCAGATATGTCTAAGAAGTTTCCGTAACTGTGCTCCCTATGTGTTCTACTATATATATGAATATTTATGCAGCACGTAAAAAATATGTATATACAAATGCCTGCAACTATACCTATTTATGTATCTGCATATACTCTCATATACCCTCCCATACCTATACAGCATATACATATACCTATGTAATCACTCATAAATTTTTAGTTGTTATTACTATTGTTACAGAATTGTATGTTATAGCATTTACTGTAGTTGTCCTTTATTTTTGCATACCTCTTAGTGTCTTCATTTACCTTGGCCAAGTTGTGCTGGCTTCCTCCATATTATGTATTGTCCTCCCCTTCACCAAAATTAAAATGTATCTACTATCTAGTAACTGATTTTCCCTCCATCCCTGTTAACCATCAAAGAACACTGCTTTCTATGTGTAAATCTATTCTTGACTTTTTATAAAAGTGGTATCATACAGTATTTGCCCTTTTGTGACTGACTTATTTCACTTAGCATAATGTCCTCCAGATTCATCCATGTTGTAAGATGTTCACAGACTCAGCATTATTCTTTATCATTGTACACTACTGCACTGCATATATGTACCACATTTTGTTTATCCATGTATCCACTGATGGACACTTAGGTTGTTTTCATTTTTTTGCTATTTTGAATAATGCTGCATCGAACATGGGTGTGCATATGTCTATTCATGTCACTGCTCTTAATTCTCTAGAACATACCCAGAAGTGGGACTGCTGGATCACATGGTATTTCTATTTCTAGCTTTATGAGAAAGTGCCATACCATTTCCCATTGTGGCTGTACCATTTTACATCCCCACCGGCAGTGTATAAGAGTTCTAATCTCCCTACAACCTCACCAGCATTTTTTTTTTTTTTTAAATCAGTGCCATTTTTGCAGGGGTAAGATGGTATCTAATTGTAGTTTTGATTTGCATCTCTCTAACGGCTAATGATCACGAGCATCTCTTCATGTGTTTGTTAGCCACCTGAATGCCTTCTTTGGTAAAATGTCTGCTCATGTCCTTTGCCCATTTTTTTAAAATTAGATTGTTTGTCTTTTTGTTGTTGAGGTGCTGAAGTTTTCTATACATTTTAGAGATTACTCCCTTGTTAGATACGTCACTGTCAAAATTTTTTTCCCAGTCTGTAGGTTCTCTTTTTACTCTTTTGGTAAAGTCTTTAGATGAACATAAGTATTTAATTTTTAGGAGGTCCCAGTTATCCAGTTTATCTTTTGTTGTCTGTGCACTTTTAGTTATGTTTGATAGTGTATTTATGCCATAAACTAAGTCTTTGTCCCTATGTTATCTTTCAGGATCTTTACAGTTTTGTGCATTTTTAATATTAATAGGGGGACATAAAGCATTACTGCAAGTAAAAATGTTTCAGTGAGCAAGTTTCATCAGTTAAGTTTTATAACAACTATAAACAAATCTGTTAAGTTTTTCTGGGAAAAAATGAGTTCTTGTACCCTTAATGTCTACACAATAAAAATCAAAATTTCTTATCTGCACTCAAAACCTTTAGAATTTTTAGACACAACCTGCCAGAACTGTCTTCTATCCTTCAATCTCAGACATCTCAAGCATCTTCACTAAACTTTTTGCATTACAAACTTTCTTGTTCTAATGCTATTTCCTCTAACTAAAAACTCTTACCTTCTCTATCTGGCAGTCAAGTTATCCTTTGTGACCTAGTTCAAACGTTACGTTCTCAAAGAATCCCCTAGATAAAGCTGGCTGCTCCCTCTTCTAAGGTCCTGCTTTATTTCCATATTATAAATTTGTCTTATTACATGTCTGTTTCCTCCATTAGACTAAACTAGCATCTAAACTAAGCAGTGTTTGTTATTCACCTTTGAATGTCTGGTTGCTGGCAGCTACTCACTCAATGTTTAAGTGAGTCCTACAGGAAAAATTAAAATTACAATTAAATAAAAATAGAGAAGCATCATTTGAAACAAGAAGGATATGTACAGTCAAAATACAATGCTTTGGTTATACTAGAAAACTTCACTTAAGCCATAAGTAAGGTTCATGGTTTTCCTAAAGCTAAACCTATACTCTTACCAATTGCATTAGAGTCACTGTGTTTAGATTTAAATTCCAGACCTTTTTCTCAACTATGTCACTTAGTCCTTAATTTTTCTCTACTAGAAAGCCATTATATTTGAATTATCAAACTCATAAAGTTCTCTTAGATACAAACGATTCCTATTCTTAACATGGATCCTGTTTTAAAATAGCATTTCACACTGTATCCTTACAACAAGAAATTTATTAATTAGGTTATTTTTATAATTACCTAAGTTTTTAAACAAATTTTCTCAGGGCATTACTAGTTTAAACAACTCAAAAAATTGTTTTTATTGTTAATTTGCATTTTGTGACATGTTCCAGTTCTCAAATAAAGCAATATGAACAAGACTTACCTGATCATATTCATTTGTTGTTGTTAGGCACTGTCCAGTTGGTTTTGACTCACAGTGACCCTATGTACAACAGAATGAAACACTGATGCGTCCTGCACCATCCTCACAACTGTTGCTATGTTTAGCCCACTGTTGCAGCCACTGTATCAAACCATCTTGTTAAGGGTCTTCCTCTTTCGCTGACCCCCTACTTTACCCAAGCATGATGTCCTTCTCCAGGGACTGGTCCCTCGTGATAATATGTCCAAAGTATATGAGAGGAAACCTCACCATCCTCACTTCTAATGAGCATTCTGGCTGTAATTCTTCCCAGACAGGTTTGTTCATTCTTCTGGCAGTCCATGATATATTCAATATTCTTCGCCAACACCATAATCCTAAGGCATCAATTCTTCAGTTTTCCTTATTCACTGTACAGTTTTCGCAGGCATATGAGGCGACTGAAAATACCATGGCCTGGGTCAGGTACACCTTAGTCTTCAAAGTGACATCCTTGCTTTTTAACATTTTAAAGAGGTCTTTTGCAGCAGATTTACTTAATGCAAAACATTGTTTGAATTCTTGACTGCGACTTCCACAGGCGTTGATTGTGTATCCAAGTAAAATGAAATCCTTGATAATTTCAACATTTTCTCTGTTCATCATGATGTTGCATATTGGCCCAAGTGTAAGAATTTTTGTTTTCTTTATGTTGAGGTGTAATCCATGCTGCAGGTTGTAGTCTTTCATTTTCATCAGTAAGTGTTTCAAGTCCTCTTCACTTTCAGCAAGCAAGGTTGTGTCATTTGCACATTGCAGATGGTTAATAAGTCTTCCTCCAATCCTGGTGCTGCATTCTTCATATAGTCTAGCTTCTCAGATTATTTGTTCAGCATACAGATTGAATAAGATCATATAAGGGAACCTGTCAAATCTAACAATAACTTAGGAAGTGTGCTGTAGACATTACCATATTTAAGATGACAGGCTATAACTTCAAACGGATAAGATATTTAATAACTAAAATATGTCTTACTGTCATTTAATCAATAAATCTACTGGACAACAACAATGTACACCAGCTCACTGTGCTGACCTGTGGAAGATATAAGTATGAAAGTAATAACTGTAATGAATGAAGATAAGTAATAGTAATTAAAAAAAACCTGTTCCCATCGAGTCAATTCCAACTCACAGTGAGCCCATAGGACAGAGCAGAACTGCTCCCACAGGGTTTCCACGGCTGTAATCTTTACGGAAGAAGACTGTCATCTTCTGGTTAGCAGTCGTAGCTCTTAACCACTGCGCCACCAGGGCGCTTTATTTACTACAGGCATTTAAATATATATTTAATGCCATGTTTTTTGCAACCCCTATTTTTCACACTATCTTTTCCTTCTAATTTAGACTACCATGGTACTCTGCTGTTGTCATTAGTTGCCACTGAGCAGGCTCCAACTCATGGCCACCTTATGCATAAATGAACGAAACAGTGGCTGGTCCTGCATCATCCTCACAATTGTTGGTATGTTTGAGCCCACTGTTGGAACTACAGTTATCAATCCATTTCATTGAGGGTTTCCCTTATTTTTGCTGACTCTCTACTAAACATGATGTCCTTTTCTAGCGACTGGTCTTTCCTGATGAAGTGTCCCAAAGTAAGTAGGACAAAATCTCGCCATCCTCACATCTGAGATCATTCTGGTTGTACCTCCTCCAAGACTGATTTGTTGGTTGTTCTGGCAGTCTGTTGTATGTATATTCAATATTCTTCACCAACACCACAATTCAAATGTTCGTCAATTCTTATTCCATCTCCCTTTTTCACTGTCCAGCTTTCACATGCGTATGAGGCAACTGAAAAGACCATAGCTTGGGTCAAGTGCACCTTAGTCATCAAAGTGATATCTTTGCTTTTTAACACTTTAAAGAGGTCTTTTGCAGCAGATTTTTGCAATATAACATGTCATTTGATTTCTTATCTGCTGTTTCTGTGAGCACTGATTTTTGATCCAAGTAGAATGAAATCCTTGACAACTCCAATTTCTTCACCATTTATCATGAATGTACTAACCAAGCCCTCTCCTCCAGTTTGGCAAAAAAATTACAGCCTCTGGATAGGAGCCCTGGTGGCACAGTGGTTAAGCACTCAGTTGCTGGCCAAAAGGTCAGCAGTTCTAACCCACCAGCCACTCCACAGGAGAAAGATGTGGCGGTCTGCTTCTGTAAAGATTATAGCCTTGAAAACTCCAAGGGACAGTTCTACTCTGTCCGATAAGGTCAATATGAGTCAGAATCGACTCAACGGCAATGGGTTCGGGCACTGAGACATACAAAATGTATGTGAACAATCCAAAAAGGAGAAATTTAAAAAGTGGTAGGAATCCCCTATACACCAGTAAGGAGAACGATGAAGAGGAAATCAGGAAAACAATACCATTTTCAATAGCCCCTAAAAAGATAAAATACTTAGGAATAAATCTGACCAGGGATGTAAAAGACCTATACAAAGAAAACTACAAAACACTACTGCATGAAACCCAAAGGGATCTACATAAATGGAAAAACATACCATGCTCATGGATAGGCAGACTCAACATTGTGAAAATGACAATTCTACCCAAAGCAATTTACAAATACAATGCAATCCCGATCCAAATACCAACAACAGTCTTCAAAGACATGGAAAAACTAATCATTAACTTTATATGGAAAGCGAAGAAGCCCCGAATAAGTAAAGCACTACTGAAGAAGAAGAATAAAGTTGGAGGACTCACACTACCTGACTTGAGAACCTACTATACAGCTACAGTAGTCAAAACAGCCTGGCACTGGTACAACGACAGATACATTGACCAATGGAACAGAATTGAGAACCCGGATGTAAATCCATCCACCTACGGTCACCTGATCTTTGACATGGGCCCAAAGTCCATCAAATGGGGAAAAGACAGTCTTTTTAACAAATGGTGCTGGCAAAACTGGATATCCATTTGGAAAAAAAATGAAACAGGACCCATACCTCACACCGTATACAAAAACTACTTCAAAATGGATCAAAGACCTGAATATAAAGCCTAAAACTATAAAGTTCATAGAAGAAAAAATAGGACCAACACTTCACGCCTTAATATATGGCATTAACAGGATACAAACCATAACCATCAACGCACAAACCCCAACAGATAAGCTAGATAACTGGGATCTCCTAAAAATCAAACACCTATGCTCTTCAAAAGACTTCACCAAGAGTAAAAAGAGAACCTACAGACTGGGAAAAAATTTTTGGACAGTACAAGTCACACAAAGGTCTAATCTCCATAATCTACAAGCAAATCCAACACCTCTACAACAAAAAGACAACTAATCCTATTAAAAAGTGGGTAAAGGAAATGAACAGACACTTCACCAAAGAAGACATTCAAATGGCCAACAGACACATGAGAAAATGCTCCCGATCACTAGCCATTAGAAAAATGCAAATTAAAACCACAATGAGATACCATCTCACCCCAGCATTACTGGCACAAATCAAAAACACTGGAAGTAACAAATGTTGGAGGGGCTGCGGCAAGATCAGAACTCCTATGCACTGCTGGTGGGAATGCAAAATGACACAACCATTTTGGAAAATGATATGGCGCTTCCTCAGAAAGCTAAAAATAGACATAACATTCAATCCAGCAATCCCACTCCTAGGAATATAGCCTAGAGAAATAAGAGTCGTCACTCGAATAGACATATGCACACCTATGTTCATGGCAGCATTGTTCACAATAGCAAAACGATGGAAACAACCTAGATGCCCATCAACAGATGAATGGATAAACAAACTATGGTACATACACACAATGGAGTACTACGCAACGAGAAAGAACAACAATGAATCTGTGAACCGTCTCATAACATGGATGAAACTGGAGGACATTATGCTGAGTGAAATAAGTCAATCACAAAAGGACAAATATTGTATGAGACCTCTATTGTAAAAACCCATGAAAAAGTTCACACACAAAATGTAACAATCTTTGTTGGTTACCAGGGATGGGAGGGGTGGGGTGGGGGGAAATACTAAATAGGCAATAGATAAGTGGTATCCTGGGTGAAGGGTGAGACAGTACACAATACCGGGGAAACTAGCACAACTTATACAAGGAAAGTTCGTGAAAGCCCCACAGACACATCCAAACTCCCTGAGGGACTGAATTGCCGGGCAGAGGGCTCTGGGGACCATGGTCTCAGGGAACATCTAGCTCAACTGGCATGACACAGCTTATAAAGACAATGCTCTACATTCTACCTTCGTGAGTAGTGTCTGGGGTCTTAAAAGCCTGTGAGCGGCCATCTAACATACTCCACTGGTCTCATCCCTTCAGGAGCAAGGGAGAAGGAAGAGAACAGGATACAAGAAAAGATTAGTCCAGAGGACTAATGGACCACTGCTACCAAGGCGTCCACCGGACTGAGTCCAGTACAGCTAGATGGTGCCCAGCTACCACCACTCACTGACTGCTCTGACCAGGATCACAACAAAGGGTTCTGGACAGAGCTGGAGAAGGATGTAGAACAAAATTCTAACTCACAAAAAAAAGACCAGATTTACTGGCCTAAAGGAGACCGGAGAAACCTCGAGAGTATGGCCCCAGACATCCTTTTAGCTCAGTGGTGAAGTCACCTCCGAGGTTCACTGTTCAGCCTGGGAGTGGACAGCCCAATAAAACCAAATGAGACTAATGAGGTACAGGAGTCCAGTGACAAGGGCCAGAAGGCAGAGGGGACAAGGAAGCTGGTGATAGGGAACCCAAGGTTGAGTAAGCATAGTGTTGATGTGTTGTGAGATTGTTAACCACTGTCATAGGGCAACATTTGTAGTAACTTAAATGAGAAACTATTTTGTTCTGTAAGCCTTCATCTTAAGTGAGAATAACAGCACAATTGGAAGAGCGTAGTCAATGTCACTGAACTGTGCATGTAGAAATTTTTGAAATGGTGTATCTTTGGCTATGTGTATTTTCACCAAAAAAAAGGTTGAGAAGTTAGAGGGTTGACATGTTGTGGGGTTGTTAACCAATGTCATAAATCAACATGTGTACTACTGTTTCATGAGAAACTATTTGTTCTGTAAGCCTTCACCTGAAGTACAATAAAATATAAAAAAATAAAATAAATAAATAAATAAATAAATAAATAAATTAAAAAAAGATTGCTTCGGGGGGGGGGGGGGGGGGAGTGGTAGGAATCCTAAGAAAGTACTTAACAATTTTTCATGTAAGATCAAAGCTCACTCATTTAAAACTCCTTAAAAACTGGGTGATAGAAATGAAATACTTATATTATTTGTTCAGAACAAAGACATTTAAGGGACACATGAAAGCATACATCACATCTGCAGAACAGCAACTAATGTAGTCAAATGTGGCTACAACGAAGTTGGCTTGGGGAAGGCAACAAAAACATTAAGTTAGGAATTTCCGGTTAAAAATGGTGGACTGAATACTAGTATTTAGATCGGATGCCTCCCAAAATATCTTTAAAACAAAAACTAGGAATTTTTTAAAAAAGCATAAACCCATAAGGACAGAGAAAACAGAAACACAATTTTAGAAGTTGGAAAGTAGAACAAGTATTAATGACTTAGTACACCTGAGAAGGTTGAGTTGGCCAAGATGAAAACCAAAAAGACATTTGGTTTATATCATATTTACATATACACCAAAAGAACCCTAAACTTCGTGGAGAACTGGCTGACTCCTGTGTTAGGGCAGGGAAAATAAAAGATGAGCTAGAGCATTATGTGGCACCATAACATAAGGAAATGCTCAAAAAGCAAGGATGAGCACAGCAGCCACCTGGAAAGAGCTCCTAACAGTCAAAGTCTTGAAGAGTCTGAGTCATAAAATAAGTAACTACAGCACTAGAATATAATCCAAAGAATAAAATAAATACCCATGAGTTCATACTGATATAAACAAATAAGTAAATAAATGGCAGAAAAAAGGCGACTCTTTCCTACAGAAGAATTCCAATTAGTAAATGTAGAAAGAATGAGAGAAATAGAAAATCACCATTAGAATGCCACACTAATAACTGCTATAGGCAAGATGCTAAAATTAATGGGCAGAAGTTTAAACAGAAACAGGATATCTGCATGGTCTTAAAGTATTCAGTAATTATTAAAGGAGAAAAGAGTAATTTTACAGTGGAGAAACCTTGCAGACATCATTTTAACCAACCAATCAAGGTTAACATCACCAGTAACATGTATCAGCATCATGTACCCCCTGATATGATGATAAGGGCACATCCCCACTGTGGTACCCTTCCCTTTAATTCATAACTTCAATCTAATTATTAGAAAACATAAGATAAACCAAAACTGATATTCTACAAAGTCTACAAAATAACTGACCAGTATTCTAAAATGAAAGAGAAATTATGACAGATAAAAGACTGAAGGGACATGACAACTAAATATGACTTGGAATCTTAGACTGGATCCTGGGGGGGAAATGACATTAGTGGAAAAACTGGTGAAATCTGAACAAATTCTATAGTTAGTTAATAGAACTGTACTAAGGTTAATTTCTTAGTCTTGATAACTACTCTACAGTTACATAAGACATTAACTTAAGGAGAAGCTAGGTGAAGGGTATACAGGAACTCTTCCTACTCTTTTTGCAACTCTCCTTAAATAACTAAAATAAAAAACAAACAAGCCCTAAAAGACTCAGGAATGGCAGTTTCAGATACTGTGCAAGTGAGGGTACAGTCTAAACTAGAACTGTTTAAGAAGCAATTTGGAACCCCTAAGTCCCCTCTTCTACTCTTTCCCTTCCTGACAAAAGATGAAACAATCTCTGGAAAGTATAAAACAGAGTTTATCCTGGACTAGAGGACACCAAGCACAATAGAGTTTGTGGGGGTGCCATACTGAAAACAGAGGAATTAAGTGAAAGTGTATCTGCATACTTAATGATGAGATCCATATCCCCTTTTCCTTCTCAGCTTCCAAACTTGTTCCCTCCAGGCAAAAGACCAGAAGAGCCTTCTCTAGGAAATCAATTTAGCACAAGAGTAAAGACCTATTACTAGAAGTTTGCCAGGAAATTATCCATACATACTCTACAGAGAAAACCATAATCACCTACTAGTAGAAAGCTTCTGTTCAGCTTTTTAAGGTATCTCTCTTAAATAAGCATAAACTTCCAAGGATTACCAGACATCTAAAGAAAGCACCTAGTATAAAAGACAAGCCCAAAGCAAACAAACAGAAAAAGAAATCTCAGAGAAAAGAGAGAATATAAAGAGAAGAAAACTATCATTTCCTGAGATATATTTTCTCCACAAAACAAAAACAGGATATCATTATGAAAAATATTTAGGAAAAAAAGAATGCTTGGAAATTATAAATATGATAGCAGAAATAAAACTTTAATAGAAAGTTGGAAGATAAAGTTGAGAAAAATCTCCCATAAAGCAGGGCAAAAAGATGAAGAAGTGCAAAATAGGCGAATAAAATAAGAAAATTAGAGAAACCAGTCAGTAGGCCCAACATCTATAAACAACAGGAGCTCAAGAAAGAGAAAACAAAGAAAACAAAGAGGAGGAAATCAAATAAATTATTCAAAGAAATCTCCCAGAATTAATGAAATCAATTCTGCACTGAACAAGGACTACCCTGAACTCAGCAGAAGAGATAAAAATAGACATACACCATGGCACAAGAATACGAGAATTTCAGAACAATAGGGACAAAGATTCTCAAAGCTTCCAGAGAGGAGGAAAAAGTAGTTTCAGAAGAGTGGAAAAGAATCTTCTAGGCATCTGACATCTCAACAGCAACACTGAAAAATAGAAGAAAGTGGAGCAATGCCTTGAAAATTGAGAAAAAACTATTTCTGACCCAGAATGCTCCATGCAGGCAAGCTATCTATAAAGCAAGAGGAAAGAAATAATATTTACAGACATACGAGGTTTCAAAAAAATTACATCCCATCCGGAAAGCAACTAACAGCACTCCTCCAAAATGAGGGAGTAAACCAAGAAAAGATGAAGATGTTAAATACAAAAACAGGCTCCAAATACAAGAGAAAACTGAAGGAATCCCCAAGATGGTAAAGGGAAATCCAAGCCAATAGCTGCAGAAACCAAAAAAACAAAGCAAACCCAGTGCATGGAGTCAACTGCGACTCACAGCGACCCCACAGGACAGAGTAGAACCGCCCCATGGTGTTTCCAAGGAGCAGCTGGTGGATTCAAACTGCTGACCTTTTGGTTAGCAGCTGAGCTCTTAACCATTGTGCCACCAGGGCTTCAACAGCTGCACAGAAGGTGTAAATTTTCGAAGTCCAGACTGGAGTAGGTCAGAGGCTCTGGGAAAGAGTTCCTTAGGAAATTAAAATTGGTAGGTTTGAACATAATGAGAGAAGATTTGTGTACTTAGAGGACAGTTTAGGCTAAACAAGGGTTTCTCAACAGTAGCACTATTGACATCTTGGGCCACATAATTCTTTGTTGTGGGGGGCTGCCCCGTGCACTGTAGGATGCTTCTACCCACTAGCTGCCAGCAGCACCCTCCCTTTGCCTCCAGTTGTGACAACCAAAAATGCCTCCAGACATTGTCAAATGTCTTCTGGGACATAATTGCCCCCAGCTGAGAACCACCTGGCTAAAGTAATGATAACCCAGCTGCCACTGAGTTGATTCCAACCCATGGCTATCCCACGTGTGTCAGAGTAGAACTGTGCTCCATGAGGTTTTCAGTGGCTGTTTTTTCAGAAGTAGATTGTCAGCCCTTTCTTCTGAGGTGCCTCTGGATGAACTCAAACCACCAACCTTGCAGTTAGCAGCAAGCATGTTAACCATTTGCACCACCTAAACAAACTAAAAAAGACCAAACAAACCTGTTGCTGCTGAGTGGATTCCAACTCATAGTGACCCTATATGACAGAGTAGAACTGCCCCATAGGGTTTCCAAGGAGCAGCTGGTGGATTCAAAATGCTGACCTTCTGGTTAGGACCCAAGCTCTTAACCACCTAGGGTCTCCAAAAACTAAGCAAATATAAAAAAATAAAACATATATTAACTCTAGGATCAACACCCCAAATCTAAGAAAAAGGCTCATTTTAAAACCACTACCAAAACAAGAATGACTGCACTACATTTCCTTAAGTAATTATGAGAAATAAAAGAATATTCATTTGATGTTTTCCATAACAGATATTAATTTTATAAGGAAATAGACAGTAGAGATGAAAACAAATTGTTTATTGTTTTGGGAGCTCTCAATTAATATCAATGCTCCTTATATAGTTGTGAGGTTGCTGTGAAGCTCAAGTGACTTAATACACACAAAGCACATCCAATATTATCCAGCCTACAGTAAACGTTCAATAAATACTGGTTATTACTATCATCAACATCAGATGCCAAGAACCAGTTTCAGATGGAAGTAGTGTTTATTGCCTGGAAAAAAGAGGCAGTAAAAAACCCACTGAGATACGGAATTTACATTTATACTCTTTTTCTTTCATTTTTCCATCTATTCTACATTTATATATTCCATGAGCACCACTTTAAGTACTGCAATGAAAGTATTATTTTAAAAGCATCAGTAAATATGTACCTAATTAAATTATACTGTAAGCTACTTGAGGAAAGAATGAATTTTTTCTATATCTTCTAAATTTTCCCTATAAGGCAGGGTACAGGAATATGCACCGTGCATACCCAATAAATATCAGTGTCACAAATCCTTAGAAGGAAACAATAATAAAAACAACAAAGCAATAATTAAAAATTCAGATGATATTAAAAGCAAGAGATCTCAAAGCCAACATCAATATACAACAATCCAAAGACACATAGTAGAGTGAAAAACTGAGGTTAAAAAAGCCCTGTTGTACACCAGTGAACAGGCCACATTTTGTGCTCTTTTCTGGACATAACAATTTAGGGAAAATGCTGAAATATTGGATTATGCCCAAAACAGAGCAACTGACAAAAAGTTAAAGACCTGAGGCTGCTCAGGTTAGCCCTCCTGCTGCCCCGCCCCACCTCCAGCTATGAGAAATGCTATCCTATGGAAAATGGTTTAAGATTCTTGTGTTGTCCAGAGGCAACTATGAAAAGACGGCAACAATAAAGATCTAAGGTCCCTAGGTGGCACAAATGGTTTGCAGTCGACTGCTAACCGAAAGGTTGGCAGTTTGAATCTACCTAGTGGCACCACAGAAGAAAGGCCTGGTGATCTACTCCTGTCAGATTACAGCCACCGAAAACCCTATGCAGCATAGTTCTACTGTGAAACACATAAGAGCACCATGAGTTGGAATCAACTCAACAGCAATGAGTTTGTTTTTTTGTTTTTTTAAATGGAGATCCAGATTTCTCTAAACTCAAAAACTTAAAATAACAAATCTCTTCTAAGATGAAGATGTTTTCAGAGATTAGTCAAGAAGGTATTCAAGCAAAGGCTGGAAAATTGCCAGTGATGCTGTGGAAAACATTCAAGCAGAGGATAATTGGTTAGAATTTTAAGGTTCCTTACAACTTTGTAACCACATCAACAAATATTTACCGAATATCTGATCTAGGAAGGGCACTGTCCTAGACCTGTGATATATACAAAAACAAAAAAAGGGAGCGAGAAACACACGAAGATCTCTGCTGATAAGGAATTCATAACAAATGATAATATAAATGTATATTACAGTTTGAGACAACAACAAACATTGCAAAGCACTACTTATTGCCATAGTGAATTCTATTCATATATAAAGGTGTTTTAAACAACAGAAAAAAAAACAAATCTGTTACCATTGAGTAAATTCCAACTCGCCAGGACCCTACAGGACAGAGTAGAACTGCCCCATAGGTTTCCAAGGAGCAGCTGGTAGATTTGAACTGCCCACCTCTTTTGAACAGCAGCCGAGCTCTTAACCACTGCATCACCAGGTTCCCAAAGGTGTTCCAGAGGGAGAAATCCAAAAGTTAAAATGATCAGAAAAGGCTTTTTAGAGTAAATGACATATGAGGTACTTATGGGAAAATGTATATGAAGATTCTGAATGAGTACAGAGAAGTAGGAAAGAGGGGAGGGCACAAACAGAAGTGAAGAGCAAGTTAGAGAGAAACCTGTTTGGCTGCATTAAAAACTTGTTTCACGGGAGAAGTGGGAGATAAGCTGGAAGGGTAGGTTGTGGCCAGAATCTACTCTACTGGGCCTTGAATACCAAACTAAGTAGTTTCAAATTTATCTAACACAATAAGTAGGCAATTTCTGAGTAAGGAATAACATGGTCAAAGCAGAATTTCTGGATGAACTAGAAAAGGAGAGGCTAGAGTCTGCTTCCTTCTTAAAAGAATGTTAATAGTGGTTAGCCAATTAATTAGCATTTCAGATATTGTTGATTTTATTTCGTGAGTACTGAATTCCTTTTGCTCTCCTCGGAATCCCCTGGGCCTTTCTTTATCTTTCCTTCTTATATCTCTCATGTGGATGTATCCATTTACACTTACCTTTTTTGCTTTCTGTTTGCTAATTTTTTGCCACCATTTCTCTCCCATAAGTCAACGTTCTCTTTAATTGTGTTCTATTTGTTCCCTTTCCAGTACTCTAGTTTCCCTGCCCCCCTTATCTTCTCATCTTTGCTTTTGAGTAATTGTTGACCTTTTGATCTCATACTGATGGTTTTTAAGTAAGGTGATATCCTTTATCTTGTGTGCCACTCAGCTATTTCATTAAAAGGTGATCTCAGGGAAAAGGCTCAGTTCTAGGTTTTTTAAGGAATGTCTCAGGGTGTCCTCTGTTCTCTACTGCTCCAGTTTGTCTGGCTTTTTTGTTTCGTTTTTAATAAGAATTTGAGTTCTGCTCCCTATTTTTCTCCCATTATATCCAGGACCAACTACTGTGACCCCAGTCAGAACAGTCAGTGGTGGTAGCCAGGCACCATCTAGTTCTTGTGGTCCCAATCCCTAATTTATATTGAAGGAAAAAAGGAGATAGTATGTCTTGTGCCAGGCATGACACTGTGCTCTTTTTATTCCTCACAACTCTATGAGACAGGTATTACTATTAAAGGCATTAGGTATCTAGTCAAGGTCAGGCAAAAAGAACTAAAATGTGAACTGAAGTCATTCTGATGTTCTTACCACTAACCAGGGGCCAGTAAACTTTTTCTGTAAAGAGTTAGATAGTAAATATTTTGGACTATGCAGACCACACAGTCTCTGTAGCAACTACTCACCTCTGCCTTTGTAAGCAGAAGGAGCCACAGACAATAGAATACAAATGGGGATGGCTGTGTCCCAATGAAACTTCATTTATGAAGAATGAAATCTGAATTTCATATAGCTTTCATGTGTCATGAAATATTATTCTTCTTTTGATTTTTTTCAACCATGTGAAAATGTAAAAATCATTTTTAGCTTACAGGCTGTACAAAAACAAGCTGCAATCTCCAATGACCCATAGGCCACAGTTTACCAAACCCTGCACTACACAAGCTGCCTTCTTCAACAGTCCTCTAAAGTACATTTGTCCTTGAGTTTTAACGACCAGAATAATATATTATTCATTCAACAACTACACACACACGCACGCACACACACAAGCCTAGCTATGATCTCAATCTAGTAGAGATCAGGTTCCCTGTGAAAAAATTCTCAAAAAACTCTAGATTGTTGATAATAAGTCACCAGAACTGATACAAGTATTTTTAATTTTGAATTTATTTCCACATTAGTAAAGGTACTTAGAGAGTTACAAATTCTTCTTACAGAGCCTCTAGATTACATGGATTTGTAAAATAGAGTATAATCAAGGAAGAGTAGCAAGGGATCTGAGTTCTAGTCCTAAATCTGCCATTTATTCATTATATGAGCCTGAACAAGTCACTTTCAGTCTTCTGATCCTAATTTCCTCATCTGTAAAGTGAAGGGGTTTAATTTACTAGTAATGCTACTACTACTTAAAAAGACCAGTCAGGTGATGATAAAGACCAAACAAAGGTGATAATTTAAAAAGAAGAGAAAGGCCCTTATTAAACATTAAACAAGTGAGCAGTGAGGACAAACAAGTAGGAAAAAGATGACAAAAGTGTAGTATTACTGAAATTAAGGATCATTTTAAAAAAAAGTTATCAAATGCTACAGAAAATTCAAAGAAGAGAAGTAAAGAAAAAAAGCTAATGAATTTTGACAGTTAAGAGACACTGGTAACCTTCAGGAATAGTTTCCAGTAATCCAGAAGCAAAAATGCGGAACCAAGGTGATACGGAAGTGGAAGCAACCACGTGGATGATTTGTGTGAGATATGTGGTCATCAAAGAAGAAAGAACAAGTCTGTTAGCTAAAGAAGGCAAGGACCTTAAGTGACAGATTTAAGATATAAGAGTACTATGCATGGTTCCAGGGATCATGAAAGCAACCAGGAAAAAAGACTGAAGATGCGTCTAGGGAATAAAAAGTAAAGGAATATGGTCCAGAAAAAGTTTAAAAAAAAAAAAAAAAAGTTAGGATGAACCTGAAGCCTCAGGTAAGGGAGTTAGTCTTTAAAAAGAGGTATTTAATCTTTAAACTTCCAAAATGTAAAAGCAGTGTCAGGAATAGATAAGTTCCTGTGAAGGCGTGAAGGGGTGTGTGTGTGTGTGTAATGTTTTCTATAAATCAAATCATTAGGGAAATAAATCTAATGTTAGGTTTTGTTAAAGCAGAGTGCCATCTATATTATATTTTCTAATGGTCAAAATATTAATAATGGACTAACTTTGCTTTTTATAAGAATGAAAACTAACAATATGTAGCCCTAAAAGAAAATATTGTTTATACTTTCCTCATAGCATTTATAACTATCTTCCTTGTATAATAGTTATTTATGCAGTAAGGTACCTAGCCCCTCATTAGAGATCAACAAATACCAGCTTTCCCTTTCCTAGTAGCCTACAAAGCTCCTAAGGCAAGAATTCAAATTCATCTGTTTATCTGCTCTGCATAAAGTTAACGATGTTTGCTGAATAAAACTGACACATGATAATCGTCTTTTTAAAAAACTGTCCTTGCAAACAACTATCACTGTCCATCTGACAAAGTTCAAAAAAAATTTATATTGTAACCCCAATAACATCACTTTTGCATGATGTCAGAGCTTGCTTAAGTAGCAAAGAATTACTACAAAGCAACTAAAAAATGCAAAGGTTTAAGAATTTTTAATGATCATCACTCATACATATCAAGATCGTACGTAAACTAATGCCAACCTGACACTTGCCTCTATTTAAGGTATACGAGAAACAAAAATCCAAAGCATTAGTCTGGTGGTCAGCCAGTTAAAAATACACGTTTGAATACGCTGAAGATATTTATAAAGACAACAGAGATACTATTAATACGTTGAAATACACTGGCCAGTGCTGAATTCTACCATTAACCTCCTACTACTATTCAAGAGAAGCCAAGAAGTCAAGGCTTCTCATATCACTTGTTTTAAGAATTTAAAAAGTCACCTATACTGGCATACACGACACAACTACAAAAAGTAGTTCAGCTTGCCATATGGTAATGTTCACCCATCTCCTACCTTTACATAAAACTCACATTTACTACTTTTCAAAGGTCTTTGGTAGGCCCCATGTGGGCAGGCGAATAGTACTACCAAATAAAAGGAGTTCAAACAAGTCGTAACAGTTAACTCTGCCCTCCCACAGATCTCAAGTTGGGTGTAGATTTCACAAGCTCTGAAAGCTATGCAGTGCTACTGTCAAAACCAGAAGCAGCACCGTCACCGTGTCGTGCCCATCAGCAACTGTTCCATAATTTTTTTCCTTAAAATTATCTATCTTGGCTCCATATGTTAAAACGCAAAAGGCCACCTTCTCCCCCAAAGCAAGACCTAATTCGTTCCAGTCTGCTTCTTTATTTGTCCAGCCCCACAAACCCAACGGGGGAGGTCTCCGCTCCCCCGCCCCACCCCCACCCCCGATCCAATCCGGTCTCAACTGCTCGCCGCACCCACCATACACCCTTCACTACATACTCCTCACCATATACTCCCTCCCTGCCCCACGGCCGAGTATGCACACGAGCCAGGCCTGTGCCGTTGCGAGCGGCCGCAGGCCTTGGGCCTAGCCTCCTCCGCCGGCCCCTCACCTCTTTCGGGACCAGCTGGTTTTCCTCGCCAGGCCCCATCGCTCAGACTCCGGCCACTCCTCTCCGCCCTGCCGGGGGGAGGGTGGAGGGTGGCGGCGACTCTCCACCTCAGGAGAAAATAGTAGCAGCAGTCATCCTCTCCACTGCCTGAGCTCCGGCAACTGTGGAGGCCTCAGCCTGGGCCTCAGACACCAGCGCACAGACACCAACCCACGGCTCCGCAGCCGCCGCCGCCACAGCCGCCGCCGTCGCCTTCGTCGTCGGCCCCTCCCCCAGCCCCCTACAATCAATGGAAAAAATGGCGGCGGCCGCTCTCGCGAGAATTCGGCCCGCCGGGCTCTAAGCCCGGTAGCTGAGGCCCACGGTGTCGAGGTAGTCGTGCTGACTTTTAATTATCTCGGCTCTTACTCAGCCCCGGGATGCACAAAATTGGTTGCGGGGCCGTGCAAACGCTTTTCGTTAGAGGAAAGCTGAACCTTTCATCTCGGGACTCCCTCTGCTGGCAGGGAAAGGACCAGGCCTCAGCGTCCTCCATACCTTCTCGGACTGCCCGTCAGGGAAAATACTGGAGCCTTCAGCCCTTTCTCTTACTCTATCACTAATACTCTTTCACCTTTCACATTAGAAAACTACCCCAACCACATGCCCTCTACAAATACCCCTGACTTCTTCCTGTCAGAGAAAGCACCTCGGGCTATCTCTCAGCCTCCGCCCTCAGACAACAGCTCCGGGCATTTTATTTATCCTTCTTTCCTCATCTTTCTTTTCCTCTCTTCCATCCTCCTGCTGATTGCTTGGTCTGGAGGAACCTCGGGGCCCATCTCTCCCTGAGAAGTGGTGTCATCTTCCAACCCCATTAGAGGGGGATGTTCCCCTGCCCCCTTCAAAGGAACTTCCTTCCCCACAGGTTCAAGTCTGATGTTGAGATAGTCTATAAGAGTTAAGACCCCAGTATACTTGAACCTATGAGCTTTAAAAATGTTTTTAGAGTATTTTATTCTCCTTTGGCAGTAAGCATTATGCTGTGTGTTATACTAAACAAATTTTGCAATGGTTATTTTTCCAAATCCTATTCATTCCTCAAAACTTCCTTTACGAAGACTCGGTGGGGTGTCCTTCTTGAAGACTTCCATGGATACAATGATCTTACAGCATGCTGAGATAATATAATCCTGCCGTATTCCTAACACTCACAGCATTAATTACCAGTACTGAACTCTCAAAACTTTTATCACACTCACTCAGTTTTATCAAAAAAATTACATAAGTTATATACAGTCCTGCTGTGTATGGCATTATAAAACATCTTGAAATGTAAAAATGATAAGATGAAGAAGAACTAAATATTTAAATTATTTTGAAGTTATTTTTATTTTAATGATATAAAAAAACCCTTGCTACTCCCACTAAAAATATTTAGTAAAAGCAGTATGACTGACTACATTTCATTAGTTATAAAAATCTTCAATAGTTTGTGAAAATTAATGTCTGATTCAACGTTCAAGTTATTTCTATTCCTGGTTTTAATGGCTGTTATAAGCTGAAAAATGTGACTTACAAAAATACGTAGATCCTAATGAAAGGAGTACATCTTTGACTGCTCTTACTAATAATGCAAGTACCCATTTTTATCAGTTCCATCCACCAACTCTACAACAGTTTCTGCTGAAATTCAGCTAGTATTTTTCCATCTTTCCTGATATCAACCAGAAGATGCAACATTTTCATATTTTTAACAAATGAGTTCAAACTCTTTGGAATGCTTAGAAGATTTTTAATATGTTGGAAAATTCTGTCTTCAAGTTTAAGTATAAATTTAGGAATTTTGTAGGATACTAATCTTGTCTGTATTTACAATTGTCATATTTTATTCATCATGGGTTTTTTGTGTTAACTTTGACTTTTAAAATATTTACCTTGACTACTGAGTTTTGAGTCCTCCCTTAGATTTTACATCCAAGGTGAATGCACTCACTTGCCTCATCCTAGTCCCAGCCCTTGCTATCATATACATCATTTTTGCATCAAACTCACATAATAATGGAAATATTTCCATATCTCCATTTTCAAAATATCATCCCTATTACTTAATAAGGCGGCTTCTGCAGAGCTCATGCTAGAAGTATAAGTGTCATTTCTACCATCACCTTTTTTCTTTATGCTTGCATTATTATCTCCATGGTTTTTTTTTTTCCCCCCCAGAAATCCTTTTTAGCCACTTTAATTTTAGTAAGGGTTGGTTTGATAAAATAATAATGTAATTTGTAAAACTAACTCAGCACACATAAACTGTAATAAATCACAACATACTAAAGGAAAGTGAGAGGACCACAGAATTATTCTCCACATTGGAGAACTACCACTTTTCACTTAGGAATAGTGAGATACCAGTGTTGATCCTTCCATCAAATATTAGTAAGGCAGATAACAAAAAAAAAAAAAAAAATTTAAGTGTTAGTGGTAGTGTTCATTACTATAATAACTGTAAATTATTAATCATGCTAAATGTATTTTATAAATGGGAAAATAAATTTTCACCATGACTATGTTTTAATAAGGCTAAAAAGAAAATCTTTAGAGTCACTATCTTGTGTCTTTTGAGCTAAACTGACCTGTTTGGATGTCATTCACTGACACTTACTCTATGTAACCTCTCTGAACCGCCGTTTTCACAACTAGAAAATGGGAGCAATACAATAGACTCTTGGCATTTACCGATTTAACGTTTACAGTTTTGTCCAGAAAAGTCAAAACAGTACTCTGTAACTGTGCCAAAGAAGAAATTGGAATTTTGTGTATTACCTGGTATACCAGAAGATAGGAAACCTGCATAGCTGAGTGTATAAAATAATAAGCTGGAAATAGACTACTGGAATTTGAATCCTATCTCTATCATGATTAACTGTGTGATCTTATTGGATAGATCACTTAAATTCACTAAGTTTTAGTTTTCTTATCCGTAAAATAGGGTCTTAATAGCCTCACTTCGTAGTTGTTATAAGTATTAAATAATAAAGAAATTATTACAGTAATCACAAAACTACAACAGTTAAGAGTGGTTGGACAACTAATGAGTCAAAGAAGAAATCACAAGGGAAATTAGAAAACTCCTTGAGATGGCTGAAAATAAAAACACAACAAAACTATGGGATGCAGTAAAAGCAGTGCTCAGGGAAAATTTATAGCTGTAAATGCCTACGGTAAAAAAGAAGATCACAAAGCAATAACCTAACTATTTACTTAAAACACTAGAAAAAAGTAAAGCAAATTAAACACAAAGCTAGCAGAAGAAAGGAAATAATAAAGATTAGTGCAAAGATAAATGAAATAGAACATAGAAAAACAAAACAAAAAATTCAACAAAACCGCAAGTTGGTTCTTTGAAAATATCAATAAAGTTGACAAACTTTTAGGTAGATTGACAAAGAAAGAAAAGAGAGAAGACTCAAACTATTAAAATGAGAAACAAAAGAGGGAACATTTCTGCTAACAGTACAGAAATAAAAAGAATTGTAAGAGAACACTATGACAACTGTACGCCAACAAACTGGATAATAGATGAAATGAACAAATTACTAGCAACAAACGACTAAAGCTGACTTATGAGAAATAGAAATCTGAATAGGCATATAACAGGTAAGGGTTTTGAATCAGTAATCAAAAATCTAACAAGGAAAAAAAGCCCAGGACCAGACAGATTCACTGGTGAATTCTACCAAACACTTGAAAATTTAACACCAATACTACCCACATCTTCCAAAAAATTCAAGAGGAGAGAATACTTCCTAACTCATTCTATGAGGCCAGCATTACCCTGATATCAAACCCAGATAACCACCAGACAAGAAAGGAAAACTGCAGACCAATACTCCCTATGAATGTACATGCAAAAACCTTCAACAAAATACTGCCAAAATAAATTCAAAGCATTTTAAAAGGATTATGCACCATGACCAAGTGGGATTTATTCCAGAAATGCAAGGCTGGATCAATATACAAAAATTAATTAATGTAATAGATCACACTAAGAGAATGAAGGGGATAAAACCAAAGGATCAACTTAATTGATGGAGAGAAGGTATTTAACAAAATGCAACATGCTTTCATGAGAAAAACAGTCAACAAATACATTAGAAGGAAAAATGCTCAATATGTTCAATGGCATTTATGAAAAACCCACAGCTAATATCATTGGAAGTCGTAAAAAATGAAATAAAGATCAATATTCTAGGCATTAGTGAGCTGAAATAGACTGGTATTGATCATTTTGACTGAGACAATCCTATGGTCTACTATGCCAGAAATGACAGATTAAAGAGGAATGGTGTCATGTTCATTGTCAAAAGGAACACTTCAAGATCTAATCTGAAGTACAATGCTGTCAGTGATAGAATAATATCTATATGCCTACAAGGAAGACCACCCACACATCTGTCAGTTTGTCCTACTGTGGTGGCTGGTGTATTTCTGTGATGCTGGAAGCTATGCCACCAGTATTTCAAATACCAGCAGGGTCATCCATGGTGGACAGGTTTCAGTGGATCTTCCAGACAAAGACAGACTAGGAAGAAGAACCTGGTGGTCTACTTCAGAAAAAAAATTGGCCAGTGAAAACATTGCGAATAGCAGTGGAACATTGTCTGATATAGGCCGGAAGATGAGCCCATCAGTTTGGAAGGAACTAGAAATACAACTGGGGAAGAGCTACCTCCTCAAAGTAAAGCCTACCTTAATGATGTGGTTGGAGTAAAGCCTTCGGGACCTTCATTTGATAAGGTGGCGTGACTCAAAATAAGAAGAAACAGCAGCAAACATCCATTAATGATCAGAACATGGAAAAAATGTACGAAGTACGAATCTAGGGAAATTGGAAGTTGTCAGAAATGAAATGGAGTGTATAAAGATCAATATCCTGGGCAGTAGTGAGCTGATATGGACTGGTATTGGCCATTTTGAGTCAGACAATCACATGATCTACTATGCTGGGAATGACAAATTGAAGAGGAATGATGTCACATTCATTGTCAAAAAGAACATTTCAAGATCTATCCTGAAGTATGACACTGTCAGTGAATAGGATAATATCCATATGCCTACAAGGAAGAACAGTTAATATGACTATTATTCAAATTTACACAACAACCACTAATGCCAAAGATGAAGAAATTGAAGATTTTTACCAACTTCCGCAGTCTGAAATTGATCAAATAGGCAATCAATTGCATTGATAATTACTGGTGATTAAAATGAGAAAGTTGGGAACAAAGAAGGGTTGGTAGTTAGAAATATGGTTTTGGTGATAGAAACAATGCTGGAGATTGCACGATAGAATTTTCCAAGACCAACAACTTACTCATTGCAAATATCCTTTTTCAACAACATAAACGTGGACCTTGCTGGATGTAATATGCATGAATCAAATCGACCATATCTGTAGAAAGAAACAATGGAGAAGCTCAATATCATCAGCAAGAACAAGGCCAGGGGCCAACTGCAGAACAGACCATCAACTGCTCATATGCAAGTTCAAGCTGAGGCTGAAGAAAATTAGAGCAAATTCATGAGAGCCAAAAGATGACCTTGAGTATATCCCTCCTGAATTTAGAGACCATATCAAGAATAGATTTGACTCATTGAACACTAATGGTCAAAGACAAGACAAGTTGTGTGATGACATTAAAGATATCATACATGAAGAAAGTAAAAGTCATTAAAATGACAGCAAAGAAAGAAAAGACCAAAATGGATGTCAGAGGAGACGCTGACTGTTCTGCTTTTCAAAATAGAGGAGCTAAAGTGAGTGGAAGAAATGATGCAGTAAAAGAGCTGAACAGAAGATTTCAAAGGGTGGCTAAAGAAGACAAAGTATTATAATGAAATGTGCAAAGACCTGTAATTAGAAAACCAAAAAGGGAAGAACACACTCAGCATTTCTCAAGCTGAAAGAACTGAAGAAAAAATTCAAGCCTTGAGTTGCAATTTTGAAGGATTCTATGGGCAAAAAATTGAATGACACAGGAAGCATCAAAAGCAGATGGAAGGAATACACAGAGTCACTGTAACAAAAAGAATTGGTCAACATTCAGCCATTTCAGGAGATAGCATATGGTCGAGAACCGATGATATTGAAGGAAGAAATTCAAGCTGCGCTGAAGGCATTGGAGAAAAACAAGGCTCCAGGAATTGACGGAATACCAACTGAGATGTTTCAACAAACGGATGCAACACTGGAAACGCACACTTTGCCAAAAATTTGGAAGACAGCTACCTGGCCAACCACCAGGAAGAGATCCATATTTGTGCCCATTCCAAAGAAAGGTGATCCAACAGAACGTGGAAATTATTGAACAATACCATTAATGTCACACACAGGTAAAATTTTGCTCAAGATCATTCAAAAGCAGTTGCAGCAGTACATCTTCAGGGAACTGCCGCAAGTTCAAGCCAGATTCGGAAGAGGATATGGTATGAGGGATGTCATTGCCGATGTCAGATAGATCTTGGCTGAAAGCAAAGAATACCAGAAAGATGTTTACCTGTGTTTTATTGATTATGCAAAGGCATTCAACTATGTGGATCATACCAAATTATGAATAACATTGCGAAAAATGGGAATTCCAAAACACTTAATTGTCCTCATGGTGAAGCTGTACATAGACTAAGAGGCAGTTGTTCAAACAGAATAAGCGGATACTGTGTGGTTTAAAACCAGGGAAAGTGTGCATCAAGATATCCTTTTACCATACTTACTCAATCTATATTCTGAGCAAATAATCTGAAAAGCTGGACTATATGATGAAGAATGGGGCATCAGGATGGGAGGAAAACTCATAAACAACCTGAGATATGCAGATGGCACACACTTGCTGAAAGTGAAGAGGACTTGAAGCACTGATGAAGATCTAAGACTACAGCCTTCAGTATGGACTGCATCTCAACATTAAGAAAACAAAAATCCTCACAACTGGACCAATAAGTAACATCATGATAAATGGAGAAAAGATTGAAGTTGTCAAGGATTTCATTTTACTTGGATCAACAATCAATGCGCATGGAAGCAGCAGTCAAGAAACCAAGCAACATATAGCGTTGGGCAAATCTGCTGTAAAAGACCTCTTTCAAGTGTTAAAAAGCAAAGACGTCATTTTGAGGACTAAGGTGTACCTGACCCAAGCGATGATATTTTCAATTGCCCCATATGCATGCAAAAGTTGGACAATGAATAAGGAAGACCAAAGAAGAATTGATGCATTTGAATTACGGTGTTGGCAAAGAATATTGAACACACCATGAACTGCCTGAAGAAGGAACAAACCTTATCTTCAAAGGAGTACAGCCAGAATGCTCCTTAGTGGCTAGGATGATGATACTGCATCTCACCTATTTTGGACATGCTATTAGGAGGGACCAGTCCCTGGAGAAGGACATCATGCTTGGTAAAGTAGAGGGTCGGCGAAAAACAGGAAGGAGATGCTCAAGGAGATGCATTGACATAGTGGCTGCAACATTGGTCTCAAGCATAGCAATGATTGTGAGGATGGCGCAGGACTGGCCAGTGTTCCCGTTCTCTTGTACATAGAGTGGCTATGAGAGGGACCCAATTTGATGGCACCACCACCACCACCAACAATAACATCATACTCAATGGTGAAAGGCTGAAAATTTCCACCACTATAATCAAGAACAAGACAAAGATGCTGGCTTTCACCACCATTATGCAGCATTGTACTGGAAGTTCTAGCCAGTCCAATTAGGCAAGAAAAAGAAGTAAAAGGCATCCATAAAGGAAAAAAAAGCACAACTTTCCATCTAGATGACATGATCCTATATTTCAAAGAATGCATAAGAAAGCTACTAGAGCTAATAAAGGAGTTCAACAGAGTTGCAGGGTACAAGATCAACACACTAAAATCAACTGTGTTTCTATATCTCAGTAAAAGGCAATCTGAAAAAGAAATTAGAAAGCAATTTTATTTATAATACTGTCAAAAAAATAAAATACCAGGAGTTCTGGCAAAATCGTGCTCTAGGCAGAAGCACTACGCCTTCCCTCCACAGCAAAGATCTGAAAAACTAAGCCAAACAGAGAATACAACAATCCTGAAACCCTAAAACATCAAATGAAGAGATAAAGAACTCAGCCAAGCACCAAATGGAGTGAGAAAACTGACAGAGAATGGAGAGTGAGGAGAGATTCACGCAGAGGTCCCCTACCAGCTAACGCAGCGTGGATCCACCATCTTGGACTCCTATCGGAGACCAGCAAACGGGGATACGAGAAAGCAGCCTCATGGAGCGTCCAGCGGGAGACAAAACAACTGGTAATTTGCAATATACACTTTCCCACCCCTACCCTTCTTCACCCTGACTCAGCCTCCTCTACCTCCCACAGCCACAATCTCTTGACCGGAAAACACCGGCTGCTTGAATTCCACATACCAGAACAGGCAGCTCTCTGAGTGCCATTTGTTGGCTGCTGGTGTTGCTTTTTTCTGCTTCTTTTGATTTCTTCCTTGCCTCTCGCCACCTACCCCTCCTTTCGCTCGAGATCTTGCTCCATGCGCCATCTTTGCTTCTTCGTGAGGGGCTGCAGAGCTCCGGTAATTTGTGATATATGCTTTCCCACTCCCTACCCTTCTTCATCCACACTCGGCCCCTCTGCCTCCCGCGGACACAATTTCTTGTCCAGAAACACCAGCCCTCACTAGCTGGCTCTCTGAGTGCCATTTGTTGGCTGCTAGTGTTGCTTTTTTTTTTCTGCTTCTTTTGATTTCTTCCTTGACTCTTGCCACCTCCCCCTCCTTTCACTCGAGTACCTGGCTCCGTGCGCCATCTTTGCTTCTTCCTGAGGGGCTGTGGAGCTCTGTTCGAGTGTGGAGCTGTTGCCCGGTCTGGGCTGCTGCGCTGGTGGGATCCCGGGGCTTTTGTTCGTTTGTTTGTTTTGAATTATTTCTTTGTTTTCTTTTCCTTTTCTTGAGTTGGGAGCCCTTTCTGGCCAGGCAGAGCTGCGTGGCAAGGAGACTCCCCCTCGGCTTGCACAGAAGTGCAGAGGGATCCCTGAGAGCATTTCTTTTTTTGTTGGTTTTTTTGTTTGTTTCTTTTTCTGTTTCTTTTGGGGGCCTTTCTTGTTCTTTTTTTTTTTTAAATTTATTTTGTTTTCTTTTTCCTCTTTTTCCCTTTTTGTCTTTCTTCATTGCTTAGTTTCTCATCTCTCTATATCTTCCTTCTCTTTCTGTTCCCTGAATACCTGGCGTTGTATACCTCTATGCCTTCTAGCCAGGCTGTACTGCAACACCTGAGAGCAACTTCCCCAGACCTCATAGCTGCACCGGTGGGATCCCTGGGAACTTTGTGGTTCTTTAACATTTCTGATTTTTATTTATTCGTTCTGTTCTTTTCTTCCTCTTCCCCTTTCTGTTTTTCTCCATTTCATAGTCTCTCATCTCTCCACTCCAACGGCAAGCTCCCCTAGCATTCTTTTTTGTTTGTTTGTACGTTTTTGGCTCCTGTTCCTCTCTCCTCTCTCCCATATCCATCAACAAAACCAAAAGTTGGTTCTTTGAAAGAATCAACAAAATCGATGAACCACTGGCCAGACTGACAAAAGAAAAACAGGACAGGACACAAATAACCCAAATAAGAAATGAAATGGGGGACATTACAACAGACCCATCTGAAATAAAAATGATTATAACAGAATATTATGAAAAACTATACTCCAACAAATTTGAAAACCTAGAGGAGATGGATGAATTACTAGAAACACACAGCCTACCCAAAGTGCAACAAAGTGCTGTTGAAAATCCGAACAGACCCATAACAAGAGAAGAGATTGAAAAGGTAATAAAAAAAACTCCCAACCAAAAAAGCCCTGGCCCAGATGCCTTCACTGGAGAATTCTACAAAACATTTACAGAAGAGCTTGTACCAGTACTACTCAAGCTATTTCAGAGCATAGAAGAGGAAGCAACACTTCCAAATTCATTCTATGAAGCCAGCATAATGCTGATACCAAAACCAGGCAAAGATGTCACAAAAAAAGAAAATTACAGACCAATGTCTCTGATGAATATAGATGCACAAATTCTGAATAAAATTCTAGCCAATAGAATTCAGCATCATATCAAAAAAATAATACACCATGACCAAGTAGGATTCATACCAGGTACGCAAGGATGGTTCAACATTAGAAAATCAATCAACGTAATCCACCACATAAATAAAAGGAAAGAAAAGAATCACGTGATCATCTCAATTGATGCAGGAATGGCATTTGACAAAGTCCAACACCCATTCCTGATGAAAACTCTCAATAAAATAGATATAGAAGGGAAATTTCTCAACATAATAAAGGGCATCTATGCAAAACCAATGGCCAACATCATTCTTAATGGAGAGAGGCTGAAAACATTCCCCTTGAAAACAGGAACAAGACAAGGATGCCCTTTATCACCACTCTGATTTAACATTGTGCTGGAAGTTCTAGCTAGAGCAATAAGGCAAGAAAAAGAAATCAAGGGCATCCAAATTGGTAATGAAGAAGTTAAACTGTCCCTGTTTGCAGACGATATGATACTATACATAGAAAACCCTAAAGACTCCACGAGAAATCTACTGGAACTAATAGAAAGATTCAGCAGAGTAGCAGGATACAAGATAAACATTCAAAAATCAGTTGGATTCCTATACACCAGTAAGGAGAACGATGAAAAGGAAATCAGGAAAACAATACCATTTTCAATAGCCCCTAAAAAGATAAAATACTTAGGAATAAATCTGACCAGGGTTGTAGAAGACCTATACAAAGAAAACTACAAAACACTACTGCATGAAACCCAAAGGGATCTACATAAATGGAAAAACATACCATGTTCATGGATAGGCAGACTCAACATTGTGAAAATGACAATTCTACCCAAAGCAATTTACAAATACAATGCAATCCCGATCCAAATACCAACAATATTCTTCAAAGACATGGAAAAACTAATCATTAACTTTATATGGAAAGCGAAGAAGCCCCGAATAAGTAAAGCACTACCGAAGAAGAAGAATAAAGTTGGAGGACTCACACTACCTGACTTGAGAACCTACTATACAGCTACAGTAGTCAAAACAGCCTGGCACTGGTACAACGACAGATACATTGACCAATGGAACAGAATTGAGAACCCGGATGTAAATCCATCCACCTACGGTCACCTGATCTTCGACAAGGGCCCAAAGTCCATCAAATGGGGAAAAGACAGTCTTTTTAACAAATGGTGCCGGCAAAACTGGATATCCATTTGGAAAAAAAATGAAACAGGACCCATGCCTCACACCGTATACAAAAACTACTTCAAAATGGATCAAAGACCTGAATATAAAGCCTAAAACTATAAAGTTCATAGAAGAAAAAATAGGACCAACACTACAAGCCTTAATACATGGCATTAACAGGATACAAACCATAACCATCAATGCACAAACCCCAATAGATAAGCTAGATAACTGGGATCTCCTAAAAATCAAACACCTGTGCTCTTCAAAAGACTTCACCAAGAGTAAAAAGAGAACCTACAGACTGGGAAAAAATTTTTGGACAGTACAAGTCACACAAAGGTCTAATCTCCATAATCTACAAGCAAATCCAACACCTCTACAACAAAAAGACAACTAATCCTATTAAAAAATGGGTAAAGGAAATGAACAGACACCTCAACAAAGAACACATTCAAATGGCCACAGACACATGAGGAAATGCTCCCGATCACTAGCCATTAGAGAAATGCTAATTAAAACCACAATGAGATACCATCTCACCCTGGCATTACTGGCATGAATCAAAAACACTGGAAATAACAAATGTTGGAGGGGCTGCGGGGAGATCGGAACTCTTATGCACTGCTGGTGGCAATGCAAAATGATACAACCATTTTGGAAAATGATATGGCGCTTCCTCAGAAAGCTAGAGATAGACATACCATTCGATCCAGCAATCCCACTCCTAGGAATAAAGCCTAGAGAAATAAGAGTCGTCACTCGAATAGACATATGCACACCTATGTTCATGGCAGCATTGTTCACAATAGCAAAACGATGGAAACAACCTAGATGCCCATCAACAGATGAATGGATAAACGAACTATAGTACATACACACAATGGAGCACTATGCAATGAGAAAGAACAACAATGAATCTGTGAACCGTCTCATAACATGGATGAAACTGGAGGACATTATGCTGAGTGAAATAAGTCAATCACAAAAGGACAAATATTGTATGAGACCTCTATTGTAAAAACCCATGAAAAAGTTCACACACAAAATGTAACAATCTTTGTTGGTTACCAGGGATGGGAGGGGTGGGGTGGGGGGAAATACTAAATAGGCAATAGATAAATGGTATCTTGGGTGAAGGGTGAGACAGTACACAATACCGGGGAAACTAGCACAACTTATACAAGGAAAGTTCGTGAAAGCCCCACAGACACATCCAAACTCCCTGAGGGACTGAATTGCCGGGCAGAGGGCTCTGGGGACCATGGTCTCAGGGAACATCTAGCTCAACTGGCATGACACAGCTTATAAAGACAATGCTCTACATTCTACCTTCGTGAGTAGTGTCTGGGGTCTTAAAAGCCTGTGAGCGGCCATCTAAGATACTCCACTGGTCTCATCCCTTTGGGAGCAAGGGAGAATGAAGAGAACAGGATACAAGGAAAAGATTAGTCTGAAGGACTAATTGTCCACAGCTACCAAGGCGTCCACCGGACTGAGTCCAGTACAGCTAGATGGTGCCCGGCTACCACCACTGACTTCTCTGACCAGGATCACAACAGAGGGTTCTGGACAGAGCGGGAGAAGGAAGTAGAGCATAATTCTATCTCACAAAAAAAAAAAAAGACCAGATTTACTGGCCTAAAGGAGACTGGAGAAACCCCGAGAGTATGGCCCCCAGACACCCTTTTAGCTCAGTGGTAAAGTTATCTCTGAGGTTCACCGTTCAGCCTGGGAGTGGACAGCCCTGTAAAACCAAACGAGACTAACGAGGCACAGGAGTCCAGTGACAAGGTCCAGAAGGCAGAAGGGGACAAGGAAGCTGGTGATAGGGAACACAAGGTTTAGTAAGGATATTGTTGATGTGTTGGGAGATTGTTAACCATTGTCATAGGGCAACATTTGTAGTAACTGTTAAATGAGAAACTATTTTGTTCTCTAAGTCTTCATCTCAAGTGAGAATAACAGCACAGTTGGAAGAGTGTAGTCAATGTCACTGAACTGTGCATGTAGAAATTTTTGAAATGGTGTATCTTTGGCTATGAATATTTTCACCAAAAAAAAAAAAGGTTGAGAAGTTAGAGGGTTGACATGTTGTGGGGTTGTTAACCAGTGTCATAAAACAACATGTGTACTACTGTTTCATGAGAAACTATTCATTCTGTAAGCCTTCACCTGAAGTACAATTTAAAAAAAAAATGAAAAAAATAAAATACCTAGGAATAAATTTAACTAAGGAGATAAAAAGGCCTAGACTTATCCACTGAAAACTATAAAATATTGCTGAATGAAATTAAAGAAGACCTAAATAAATGGAAAGACATCTGTGTTTATGGATTGGAAGACTTAATATTGTTTAAAAAAAAAAGTTTCCATTGAGTTAATTCTGACTCAGGCGACACCATGTGTGCAGGATAGAGCTGTGCTCCAAAGGGCTTTCAATGGCTGATCTTTAAATTTTTCCGAAGTAGATCACCAAGCCTTTCTTCCAAGGAGCCTCTGGGTGGACTCAACCCTCCAATCTTTCCATTAACAGCCAAGTGCTTAACTCCACTGCCCAGGGACTCCACATATCCACTAAGATGGCTACAATCAAAAATATTTTTTTTTAAGGAAAATAACTGATGTTGATGAGGATGTGCAGAAATGAGAACCCTCATGCACTGCTGGTGGGAATATAAATTGTGCAGATGCTATGGAAACAGACAGTTCCTCAAAAAGTTAAACATAGAATTGCCATATGACTGAGCAATTCCACTCCTAGGTATATAGCCAAAAGAATTGAAAGCAGAGACTCACATACGTGTACACCAGTGTTCATGGCAGCATTATTCACAATAGCCAAAAGGTAGAAACAACCTAAGTGTCCATCAACAGATAAATGGATAAAGAAAATGTAGAATAACCATACAATGGAATATATTATTCAGCCACAAAAGGAATGAAGTCCTGATATATGCCACAACATGGTTGAATCTTGAAAAGATTATGCTAAGTACAATAAATCAGACACTAAAGGACAAATATTGTATGATTCCGGTTATATGAAATATCTTGAGGAGGCGAATACAGAGACAGAAAGTAGATTAGAGATTACCATGGGCTGGAGGGAGAGGAGAATGGGAAGTTATTGCTTAATTAGTGCAGAGCTTCTCTGTTTGTGGTGATGAAAAAATTGTGAAAATAGACAACGATGATAGTTGTACATCATTGAAAACACAATTAAAGTCACGCATTTGTATACTTAAAAATGGTTAAAATGGTAAATTGTATTTTATACGTACTTAACAAACAAACAAACAAAAAAGCTGTATTTTTTTTATATACCGGGTAGTGTTCTAGGTACTTTACGCATATTATTTCATTCAGTTCTCCCAACAACTTTATGAGTAAGTGCTACTAGTATCCCCATTTTACAAGCGATGCGACTTTGAAGCACTCCGCACACTACTTGGCATATATAAGCACTCACTACATGATGGCTGTAATTACATCATCACTAGCTATAGGGTCACTGTGAGTGGGGATCTACTCGACGGCAACCGGTTTGGTTTTTTTTTTTTTTGTTTAGCCTGAGCTCCATGAGGACCTATGCAGCCTAACATGTTGTTGCTGTTGTTAGCTGCCATCCAGTCGGCATCTACCAGGGGCAGATTGTCCAAAAAGCAAGGTAAACACAGGCTTACCTGTGCTTACTTCCTAATCTGTAGTGAACAGTTTCCCATGTTTTTCACTACATTCCTAGATTAGGAAGTAAGCAAAGTAAGCCCATGCTAACCTTGCTCATTGAGTAATCCATCCCTGTCAGGGACTATAAATTTGAAAAGAGGCTTTGATTCTGTAGGAAGGTGCTATGGAGTTGAGAGAGAGGCAGATGCAAGTCATACACACCTAGAAGCAGAATCTTTGACGCGGTGACAAAATGTGAAATTATTCACTACAGATGATCTGGTAAGCAAGGTAAGCACTGTGCTTACATTGCCTATTGGATAATCCATCCCTGGTGTCGACCCATGGCAAAGCAACTCCATGCACAGCAGAACAAAACACTGTCTGGTCCTACACCATCCACATGATCAGTAGTAGATTGGACCTTTATGATCTGTAGGGTTTTCATTGGCTGATTTTTGGAAGATCACCAGGCCGTTTTTCCCAGTCTGTCTTAGTATGGAAGCTCCACTGAAACCTTTTCATCATCATAGCTACATGCAGACCTCCACTGACAGACAGGTGGTAGGCAATGACTAGAAATGGATCCAGGTCTCTTGCACAAAAGGCAAGAATTCTACCACAAAACCATCACTGCCCCTGTAACACATAGTCCAAAGCCAAACCCATTGCCATCGAGTCAATTCTGACTCATAATGAGCCTATAGGACAGAGTAGAACTGCCCCATAGGGTTTCCAAGGACCGGCTAGTGGATTCGAATCACCAACCTTTTGGTTAGCAGCCAAGTTCTTAACCACTGCTCTACCAGGGCCTCTACAATATAGTAGGTACTTCTAAATAACTGTTGAATAAATGAATAAATTATTCACTTAGCTAACGAATAAATCTTTTTAAAAAGTTATTGAACTTTACAAGGAGGTTTACAGAACAAACTAGCTTCTCATTAAACAGTTAATACATATGTTATTTTACGACATTGGTTAACAACCCATGACATGTCAGTACTCTCCCTTCTCCACCTTGGGTTCCCTATTACCAGCTTTCCTGTCCCCTCCTGCCTTCTAGTCCTTGCCCCTGTGCTGATGTGCCCCTTTAGTCTCGTTTTGTCCTATGGGTCTGTCTAATCTTTGGCTAAAAGGTGAACCTCCAGAGTGACTTCATTACTGGGCTAAAAGGGTGTCCGGGGCCCATACTCTTGGGGTTTCTACAGTCTCTGTCAGGCCAGTAAGTCTGGTCTCTCTCTCTTTTTTTTTTTTTTTTTTTTTGAGTTAGAATTTTGTTCTACATTCTTCTCGTGCTCTGTCTGGGAGCCTCTACTGTGATCCCTGTCAGAGCGGTCAGAGGTGGTAGCTGGGCACCATCTAGTTGTAAGGGATTCTGTCTGGTGGAGGCCGTAGCAGTTGTGGTCTATTAGTCCTTTGACTAATCTTTCCCTTGTGTCTTAGTTTTCTTCAGTTTCCCTTGCTCCTGAAGGGGTAAGACCAATGGAGTATCTTAGATGGCCACTCATAAGCTTTTAAGACCCCAGATGCTACTCACCAAAGTAGAATATAGAACATTTTCTTTATAAACTATGTATGCCAATTAAGCTAGATGTTCCCTGAAACTGTGGTGCCCACAGCACTCAGCCCAGCAATTTGGTCCCTCAGGGAGTTTGGATTTGTCCATGGAATGAATAAATCCTGCTAATCATACTTCAATATAACTTAATTGCTGCCTTCTCTTCTCTACCTACACAGTACCTCCATAAAAATGATTAAAATTGTGTTTCTTTTTGAAGAATGGCTCTGAAAAGAAATTGAACTATAAGTAATGAGATTGAAGTAAAGAATTAAGAAAGTGGTGGTCCCCACTGAGAAATACACCCTTTGACTAAGTTAAAGGTTGACATGTCAAGTTAAGCAATGGTTTGTATCTATCATGGAAATAAAACCATCAATTAGGAAACTAGAAAGGAAAATCTGGGAAACTACCAATGATTGTTTTCACCACTGTTAAAAAAAAAAAAAAAAGGTGTGATTGATTGAGTAGAAAACCTAGTGAACATTAAAAAGGTAACTAACTTTTGGGGTAAGGATAGGAATAGGAAAAATAATGCTCATGAAAATGCAATCTAGTGGAAGCCTAGGAACATGTATAAATATTTTCATGAAGCAATACAGTGAGGACATTAATGGGGCTTTGAATTCACTCTGACATCAAAGACAGATTGGTTCAAGAACTTCAATAGCATTTTTCTACAGACATAAAATAAAGACAAAAATCATTACCACTTACGTCTTGCTGAGATGAAGAAGTTCGTAACAGGAAAGGTTTATAGGTCAGTGTATTCAATAGATTTGAAAAAAAAAATCTCACATCAACAGAAAAGGCCTTGGCAAATACATTGAAGGAAGAGACACATATACCAGGGCTTAAGGCTGCTAACAATAAATTGACCGTGATTCATCCTAGCTTTCTTTAGGGTTCTGAGAACACGGGAATTTTCAGATTCAAGAATAAGGAGAAATGTAATAAGATAAATTTAGAAACATGGTTTTACTCTTTTTGAAATGGTTTCTTAAAATCTTTGCAATATTTGGGATTTGAAGAGGTCTCAAGAACTATTGCTTGAGAATGTCAAGGGTCATTTACAATGGTTACTAAGAATTGTGAGGATTAGAAATAATGTATCCAAAAACTCCTTGCCATTGAGTCAATTCCAACTCTTAGCAACTGTATAGGACAGAGTAGAACTGCCCCACAGGATTTCCAAGGCTGTAATCTTTATGAAAGCAGCCTGCCACATCTTTCTCCTGTGGAGTGGCTGGTAGGTCTGAACTGTCGACCTTTCGGTTAGCAGGCAAGCACTTAACCACTGCACCAATAAGTCTCCATGGAAATACTGTATACACAAGTGAATATTTTTCAATAATATTGGCATGAAACAAGCAAAAACAAAAACAAAAAAAAAAACCCAGAAGTGTAAAGAAAAAGATGGTAATTTAAAAATTTTAACTTTTGTGTAGCAAAATAGTAATATAAAGTAAAAAAAAAAAAATCAGTTGGAAAATATTTATAGTAAATAAGATAAATGCCAATTTTCTTAATAAAGAAGAGTGCTTATAAGTCAATAAGGAGAAATGAACAACTCAATAGAAGAATGCTTAGAGATAAATTGGCACTTCATAAAAAAAATTACCAATAAACATCCAAAAAGATACTCAACCTTAATCATCATTAAAGAACTGCAAATGAAAACAACAAAATACATTTTTTACTATCAAATTAGCAAGTCTTATGGGAAATAAGAACTCTTATTTAAATTTGGTGGAATATAAATTAGTGTAATCTTTTTTGAAGGCAATTTTGCAACATACATAAAAATTTCAAATGTACACACCTTTTGATACGGTAATTCTATTTCTAAAATTATCCTACAGTGCAAGTGCACAAAGATATATCCACAATGATTTTGATTATATCATTGTTTGTAATAACTAAAAACTAGAAATAATCTGCATATATGTATGTCAGTAAAACAACAACAAAACATCTGTTGCCGTAGAGTCGATTCCAACTCATGGCAACTCCATGTGCTACAGAAAAGAACTGCTCCATGGGGTATTCTTGGCTGTAATTTTTACAGAAGCAGATTGCCAGAACTTCCTCCCACTGTGTGGCTGGGTGGGTCTGAACCACCAACTTTTAGGTTAGTTGTTGTTGTTGTGTGCTGTAGAGTCAATTCTGACTCATAGCAAGACCATGTGACAGAGTAGAAGCACTTCATAATGTTTCCTAAGTTGTAATATTTACCAGAAGGAGCCCTGGTGGTGCAGTGGTTAAGTGCTCAGCTGCTAATCTAAAGGTTGTCAGTTCTAACCTACCAGCACTCCACAGGAAAAAGGTGTGGCAGTCTGCTTCTGTAAAGATTACAGCCTTGGAAGCCCTATGGGGCAGTTCTACTGTGTGCTACAGAGTCCCTGTGAGTCTGAATTGACTCAACAGCAATGGTTTGGTTTTGGTTTTTAATCTTTACATGAGCAGATTGCCAGGTCTTTCTCCTGTGGAACTGCTGGTGATTTAGAACAAATGACCTTTTGGTTAGCCAGCTGAGCACTTAACCTTTGCGCCACGAGTGCTCCTTTTTAGATTAGTAGGCAAGCACAAATTGTCTGCATCACCCAAAAAAACCAAACCAATTGCTGTCTACCCTGTAGGACAGAGGAGAACTGCCCCTTAGGGTTTTCTAGGCTGTAATCTTTATGGAAGCAGACTGCCACATCTTTCTCCCATGGAGTGACTGGTGGGTTCGAACCAACCTTTCTGTTAGCAGCCGAGTGCTTAATCACTGTGCCACCAGGGCTCCTTCTTCATTCTTCTCAGTGTTATCCATAATTTGTTACTGTCCACACAGTTGAATGCCTTTGCATAGTCTATAAAACACAGGTAAACATCTTTCTAGTATTCTCTGCTTTCAGCCAAGATCCATCAGACATCAGCAATGATATCCCTCGTTCTATCACCTCTTCTGAACCCTGCTTGAATTTCTGGCAACTCCCTGTAGATGTACTACTGCAATCGCTTTTGAATGATCTTCAGCAAAATTATACTTACATGTGATATTAATGATACTGCCTATGAAACCCTCTGGACCAATTCTATTCTGTCCTATAGGGCTGCTGTGAGTTGGAATCAACTCAGCATACAGCAAGTACAGTGAAACCTGAGAAAGCCAGAACTCAATGGGACTGCCTTGTTTTTCCAAATCTAGTAAATTTTCCACCTTTGATAGGGTACAGTCCTACTACTTTTCTATTGCTGTCTATTAGTGGACAATGTTTGAGTTTTCCTTCTCTGGCAGATTTCCACCTACACACGTTCTAGCTTTCACAGGTTTTCTGTATAATCTGGAGGAAACCAAAACCTCCACCGCCATAGAGCCTATTCTGACTCATAGTGACCCCATAAGGTTTCCAAGGCTGTAAATCTCTACAGAAGCAGACTGCCACATCTTTCTCCCACAAAGTGGCTGGTGGTTTCAAACTGCCGACTTTTTGATTTAACCACTCTGCCACCCTGGGTTTTTCTTTAAAAATTTCAGCAAATGGGCTTTGCTACTTGATCCTTTACATTTTAAATGTTCAAAATAGTCTTTCAATCATTTGGTTTTTTTATTAGACTAAATGATCCCTCTTCCTCATCATTTTTTTTTTTTAATTGTTGACCTTATTGGTCTCTTTTTTTTTTTTTATTATTGAACTTTAGGTAAAGGTTTACAGAACAAACTAGCTTCTCATTAAACAGTTATACATATAATATTTTATGGCGCTGGTTAACAACGTGTCAGTACTCTCCTTTCTCCACCAGCTTTCCTGTTCCCTCCTGCCTTCTAGTCCTTGGCCCTGCGCTGATATGGCCTTTTAGTCTTATTTTGTCCTATCGGTCTGTCTAACCTTTGGCTAAAAAGTGACCCTCCAGAGTGATTTCATTACTGGGCTAAAAGGGTGTCCGGGGGCCATACTTTTCGGGTTTCTCCAGTCTTTGTTAGGCCAGTAAATCTGGTCTTTTTTTTTTTTTTTTTGAGTTAGAATTTTGTTCTACATTCTTCTCCTGCTCTGTCCGGACCCTTTGTTGTGAGCCCTATCAGAGGAGTCAGTGGTGATAGCTGGGCACCATCTAGTTGTAAGGGACTCAGTCTGGTGGAGACCATAGCAGCTGCGGTCTATTAGTGTAGTTCACATCCACCAGGCGCTCCTTGTAAACTCTATAGGGAAGTTCTACTCTGCCCTGTAGGGTCGCTATGAGTCGGAATCAACTCCATGGCAACGGGTTTGGTTTTTCTTTTTTTTTATTAGTCCTTTGGACTAATCTTTCCCTTGTGTCTTTAGATTTCTTCATTTTCCCTTGCTCTGGAAGGGGTGAGACCAGTGGAATATCTTAAATGGCCGCTCACAGGCTTTTAAGACCCCAGACGCTACTCACCAAAGTAGAATGTAGAACATTTTCTTTATAAACTACATTATGCCAATTGAGCTAAATGTTCCCTGAGACTGTGGTCCCCACAGCCCTCAGCCCAACAATTTAGTCCCTCAGAGAGTCTGGATTTGTCCATGGCGCTTCCATGACCCTACCCTGAACAAGTTGTCTTGGCTTCCCAAGTACTGTGTATTGTCTTACTCTTCACAATAGTTACCATTTGTCTATTGTCTATTTAGTGCTTTTCCACCCCCACTCCTCCCCTCCCTCGTAACCATCGAAGATTGTTTCTTTTTGTGTGTAAACCTTTCCATAAGTTTTTATAGTAGTGGTCTCATATAATATTTGCCCTTTAGTGACTGACTTATTTCACTCAGCATAATGCCCTCCAGATTCATCCATGTCGTGTGACCTCATCATTTTTTAGAGGTTTAGTTATTTAATCCTTGTAGTTGCTCTTTTCTGGGAGATTATCAATCTCTCTCGATGTATCTTAAAAGTTTTCTTCAAGAAGATAATAACAGTTGTTATCCTTTTCCTCCTCTTCCTCTCTATTTTATAAAGTAGTCAATTTTTAGCATAGTATCATATAAACTTGTCGATCAAGATCTTTCACACACCAGTATGTCAGTAAAGAAACATCTTTTAATCAGTTCACATGAGTCTTCTGGGAGAAAAAAATGAATTTGACAGATGTTAGTTGTTGATACAATTTTCTACATACATAGATAATTAGGTCATTTATTTATTTTAAAAATATTTCAGAAACTTCTGCTATTATCTCATGTACTTGTCTCTCGGTAGAGTATAGGTTTCTCACTCCATTATCATTACTATTTTTGTCAAAAAATCAACGGGTATTGGATTCCTGCTGTATATATGGCAAAATTGTTTATAAGGAATCATAAATTCTTAGCCAGACTCAATGTCTCATTTGATTTAACTACAAAAACTTCAAAATTCATTATGCATGTGAGTACTGCAATCACACAAGGCTCTTTGGAAGACAAATTAAATAAAACTTAGAAAGTAGATCATAAAAATACAGAAGAAAATGTGATGAACTGAAAATGAGCAAGGGTCATTTATCATCATAAATTAATTTCTATTAAATATCCCTAAGGTGTTTGACATTGTGATAGATGCTTAAGAGAATGTAAAGTCAGTGTGGTGACTGATTTCTTGCAAAATTGAGTAAAGAAGATGAAAAATGATGGAGCATGGAAGAGTTTTATGCCTGAAAATGTACTCTGAAATTCAATTCAACAGATATTTATTAAGAGTCTTCTGTGACAAGGTATGTTGCCAAAAACTATCGCATGAACAAGAATTTCCTCTACTCTCAGGGGAGACACTGATTGCGTAGTGGTTTAAGAGCTACTGCTGCTAACCAAAAGGCCGGCAGTTTGAATCCACCAGGGGCTCCTTGGAAACCACATGGGGCAGTTCTATTCTGTCCTATACGGTCCCTATGAGTTGGAATCTACAGGACAGCAACGGGTTTGGTTTTTTTTTTTTTTTTCCTACTCTTAGGGAGCTTACAGTCTAGTTAGAACAGCACTATTCAATGTATTAATTGAGAAAGATGCAGTGATCACAGCTTGATGAGCAGAGCTTAAGCTATACTTCAGCCTCCCCTCACCCTTTACTGGGATCCATGTGTATTGTACATCTTGCATAATCAACCTGGCAGCCCTGTCATAACCAAAACAAGAAAGTATGATAAAAAGATCTACTAGTAGTATACATAAAATCCTAGTTATGTAGTGTCACGGATTGAATTATGTCCTCCCCAAAAATGTGTGTATCAACTTGGCTAGGTCATGATTCCCAGTATTGTATGATTGTCTACCATTTTATCAACTGATGTGATTTCCCTATGTGTTGTAAATGCTATCACTATGATGTAATAAGATGGATTAGTGGCAGTTGTATTGATGAGGTCTACAAGATTAAGTAGTGTCTTAAGCCAATCTTTTTTGAGACATAAAAGAGAGAAGTGAGCAGAGAGACGTGGGACCTCATACCACCAGAAAGCAGCACCAGGAGCAGAGCGCATCCTTTGGACCGGGGGTCCCTGCGCCTGAGAAGCTCCTCGACCAGGGGAAAACTGAAGACAAGGACCTTCCTTCAGACCTGACAGAGAGAGAAAGCCTTCCCCTGGAGGTGATGCCCTCAATTTGGACTTCTAGCCTGCTTTATTGTGAGGAAATAAATTTCTCTTTGTTAAGGCCATCCACTTGTGGTATTTCTGTTATAGCAGCACTAGATGACTAAGACATGTAGGTTGTGTCAAGACGTGGCATTTGAGCCTCAGATAATAGCTAAAATGTTTCAAAGTAAGAAATAAAGGGACCTACACGTCTATGACTGGACCAGTCTGGGTTCATATGCCCTACTCAATGGCCCAAGACCGAACTGAGTGCTCTGACAACTCCAATAGACACGTAAGTGAGAGGAGATTCCTGGCAGGCAAAAGCAACAGAGAACGTTGTAAGAGCTGGAGAAATGGGCCACAGTTCATTCAAGACCTTAAATGCTGTCTTCGTCATCTAGCGCTGCTCTAACAGAAACACCAAAAGTGGATGTCTTTAACAAAGAGAAGTTTATTTCCTCACAGTAAAGTAGGCTAAAAGTCCAAATTCAAGGTGTCAGCTCCAGGAGAAGGATTTCTGTCTCTGTCAGCCTTCTCATCAATCCTCCCCCGGATGAGGAGCTTCTCTGTGCAGGAACCCCGGGTCCAAAGGACACGCTCTGCTCCTGGCACTGATTTCTTGGTGGTATGAGGTCCCCTCTCTCTGCTTGCTTCTCTTTCCTTTTTATCTCTTGAGAGATAAAAAGTGGTGCAGGCCACACCCTAGGGAAACTCCGTTTACATTGGATCAGGGATGTGACCTCAGTAAGGGTGTTACAATCCCACCCTAATCCTCTTTAACATAAAATTACAATCACAAAATGGAGGACAACCACACAGTACTGGGAATCATGGCCTAACCAAGGTGACACGTATTTTGGGGGGACACAATTCAATCCCTAACAAATGCCATAAGAAGTTAGACACTTTATTGTTAGTTGTGGTTGTTGTTAGGTGCCATCGGGTTGGTTCCGATTATAGTGACTCTATGTACAACAGAGGGAAACAGTGCGGGGTCCTGCCCCATGCTCACAATCATTGCTATGTTTGAGTCTATCATTGCAGCCACTGTGCCAATCCATCTCATTGAGGGTCTTCCTCTCTTTCACTGACCTTCTACTTTACCAAACATGATGTGCTTCTCTAGATACCGGATAACATGTTAAAAATACGTGAGACGAAGTCTCACCATCCTCGCTTCTAAGGAGTATTTTGGCTGTACTTCTTCCAAGACAGATTTGTTTGTTCGTCTGGCTATCCATAGTATATTCAATATTCTTTGCCAACACCAGAGTTCAAAGGCAACAATTCTTTGGTCTTCCTTATTCATCGTCCAGCTTTTGCGTGCATATAAGGTGACTGAAAATACCATGGCTTGGGTCCGGCACATCTTAGTCCTCAAAGTGACGTTTTCACTTTAACACTTTAAAGAGGTCTTTTGCAGCAGATTTGCCCAATGTGATACTTCATTTGATATCTTGCCCACTGCTTCCATGGGCATTGATTGTGGATCCAAGTAAAATGAAATCCTTGACAACTTCAATATTTTCTCCATTTGTCATGACGTTGCTTCTTGGTAAACAGTTGTGAGGATTTTTGTTTTCTTTATGTTGAATTGTAATCCATACTGAAGGCTGTAGTCTTCGATCTTCACCAGTAAGTGCTTCAAGTCCTCTTTACTTACAACAAATAAGGTTGTGTCATCTGCATATCTGCAGGCTGTAAATGAGTCTGCCTCCAGTCCTATGATGTTCTTCTTCATATAGTCCAGCTTCTCAACTATTTGCTCAGCAAATAGATTGAATAAGTACAGTGAAAGGATACAACTCTGACTCACACCTTTCCTTATTTTAAACATTCAATATCTTCCTATTCTGTGCAAACTATTGCCTCTTGGTCTATGTACAGGTTCCTCATGAGCACAATTAAGTGTTCTGGAATTCCCATTCTTCGAAATGTCATCCATAATTTGTTATGATCCACACAACCAAATGCCTTTGCATAGTCAAAAAACACGAATAAACGTCTTTCTGGTATTCTTTGTTTTCAGCCAAGATCCATCTGACCTCAGCAATTATATCCCTTGTTCCATGTCCTCTTCTGGATCTGACTTGAATTTCTGGCAGCTCCCTGTAGACGTACTGTTGCAACCGTTTTTGAATTATCCTCAACATAATTTTACTTGCATGTGATATTAATGATATTGTTTGAAAATTTCCACATTCTATTCATTGGATCACCTTTCTTTGGACTAGGCACGAGTATGGATCTCTTCCCATCAGTCGGCCAGGTAGCTGTCTTTCAAATTTTTGACACAGACGAATGAGTGCTTCCAGCACTGCATCTGTTTGTTGAAACATCCCAATTGATATTCTGTCAATTCCTGGAACCTTGTTTTTCTCCAATGACTTCAGTGCCGCTTGAACTTCTTCCTTCAGTACTATTGGTTCTTGATCATATGCTATCTCCTGAAATGGCTGAATGTTGACCAATTCTTTTTGGTACAGTGACTCTGTGTATTCCTTCCATCTGCTTTTGATGCTTCCTGTGTCATTCAATTTTTTGCCCATAGAATCCTTCAAAATTGCAACTCGAGGCTTGAAGTTTTTCTTCGGTTCTTCCAGCTTGAGAAATGTTGAGCATGTTCTTCCCTTTTTGGTTTTCTAATTACAGGTCTTTGCACATTTTATTATAATACTTTTCTTTGTCTTCTAGAGCCCGCCCTTTGAAATCTTCTGTTCAGCTCTTTTACTTCATCATTTCTTCCATTCTCTTTAGCTATTCAACATTCAAGAGCAAGTTTCAGAGTCTCTTAAGACATCTATTTTGGTATTTTCATTCTTTCCTTTCTTTGTAACAACCTTTTGCTTTCTTCAGGTATGATGTCCTTGATGTCATCCTACACCTTGTCTGATCTTCAGTCTTTAGTGTTCAGTGTGTCCTCTTGAGATGGTCTCTAAACTCAGGTGGGATATACTCATGGCCATCTTTTGACGCCCCTGGACTCGTTTTAATTTTCTTTAGCTTCTACTTAAACTTGCATATGAGCAATGATGGTCTGTTCCACAGTCAGGTCCTTGCCTTGTGTTAACTGATGATATTGAGTATCTCCATTTTCTCTTTCCACAGATGTAGTGGATTTGATTCCTATGTATTCCATCCAGTGAAGTCCACGTGTATAATCACTGTTTATGTTATTGAAAAAAGGTATTTGCAATAAATAAGTTGTTGGTCTTGGAAAATTCTATCACCCAGGCAATGTTTTCCAACTATCACTCCTTCTTTGTTTTCCACTTTCTCATTCCAATCACCAGTAATTACCAATGTATCTTGATTGCATGTTTGACCAATTTCAGACTGCAGAGGTTCATAAAAATCTTCAATTTCTTCACCTTTGGCCTTAGTGGTTGGTGCATAAATTTGAATAATAGTCGTCTTAACTGGTCTTCCTTGTAGGTGTATGGGTATTACCTATCACTGAGACCGTTGTACTTCAGGATAGATCTTGAAATATTCTTTTTGTCGATGAATTCCTCTTCAATTTGTCATTCTTGGAACAGTAGGCAATATGGTTGTCTGATGAAAACGGCCAGTACCAGTCCATTTCAGCTCACTTTCCATTTCTTTATATGTTCCATTTCATTTTTGATGACTTCCAATTTTCCTAGATTCATACTTTATACATTCCATGTTCCAATTACTAACGAATATTTGCAGCTGTTTATTCTCATTTTGAGTCATGCCACATCAGCAAATGAAGGTCCCGAAAGCTTTACTCCATCTACGTCATTAAGGAGCTGAAACTGACTTGACAGCAACCAGTTTGGTTTGTTTTTTTTCTACTTCGAGGAGGCAGCTCTTCCCCAGTTGTATTTTGAGTGCCTTGCAACCTGACTGGCTCATCTTCTGGCAGTATATCAGACAATATTTCACTACTATCCATAAGATGAAGGTTTACAGAGCAAATTAGTTTCTCATTAAACAATTAATACACATATTGTTTTGTGACATTGGCTGTCAACACTCGACATGTCACCATTCTGCCCTTCTCAATCTTTGGTCCTGTTACCAGCTTTTCTGTCCCCTCCTGCCTTCTTGTCCTTGCCACTGAGCTGGTGTACCCCTTTAGTCTTGTTTTGTTTTATGGACCTGCCTAATCTTTGACTGAAGGGCGAACCTCCGGAGTGACTTCGGTACTGAGTTAAAAGGGTGTCCAGGGGTCATACTCTTGGGGTTTGTCCAGTCTCTGTCAGACCAGCATGTCAGGCCTTTTTTTGTGAGTTAGAATTTTGTTCTATGTTTTTCTCCAGGTCTTTCTGGGACCCTCTATTGTGATTCCTGTCAGAGCAGTCAGTGGTGGTAGCCAGGCACCATCTACTTGTACTGGACTCAGTCTGGTGGAGGCTGTGATAGTTGTGCCATTAGTCCTTTGGACTAATCTTTCCCTTGTGTCTTTGGTTTTCTTCATTCTTTCTTGCTCCAGATGGGGTGGGACCAGTGGAGTATCTTAGATGGCCGCTCACAAGCTTTTAAGACCCCAGATGTTACTCACCAAAGTAGTATGTAGAACATTTTCTTTATAAACTATGTCATTCACTGGCCAATTTTTTTCAGAAGTAGATTGCCAGGTCCTTCTTCCCAGTCTGTCATAGGCTGGAAGTGCCACTGAAAACTGTCCACCATGGGTGACCCTGATGGCATTTGAAATACTGATGGCACAGCTTCCAGCATCACAGCAACATGCAAGCCACCAAGTAGGACACACTGACAGACAAGTGGTGGTTATTGTTAGTAGAGACATAAACTTTGCCCTTTAGGTTTTCCTTATAAAATACTCTATAGTCATTTTGGAAAATTCCAACAATATTTCAGTGAATAAAGTAAAAAAATGGAAATTTTATCTTAGAACTCTTTCTCATCCACAATCTCATTCCCAAAAAGTAACCACAATAAGCATTTTGGAGTGTAGGCTTTTGGATCCTTGTAGAAAATTGTTTAGTTATCAGTTCATCTCTAGGGCATTTGTCTCCAAATTTCTTGGATTTGCTATTCACTTAGTAAAAATAAATTTGCACCACTAATATGTGCCGATTAATTTATTTTTAAATTCAATACATGTCCAACTCTTTTTGGCTAATACGCCAAAGCCCAATGAACAACTTAGGGCAATGTTCATCATTAAGGATAGTGAATGCAAATCCATATTTGAAATATCTTCTTGATAGGTTTATATAAATTTGTTTTATTGTCATGCTTATCAAACTTGAAAAATTGTCATGACTTTTTGCCTCCTAAGATGCCTGGTCGAGGTATTGTACCCAGAGGAGAAATGTTTGCTATGCCATTGTCTTGTTTCCTTGTGCTTACAGCAGTATCATATTATGGTTAAGAGCACTGAATCTAGAGACAGACTGCCTGGGTTTAATTACATCTCGGCCATTTACCATAAACTTACTTAAACTCTCTATGCCCTTGTTTTTCAAATGGTAATAACAGTACCTTTCACACAGGGTTTTTGTGGGGGTTAAATAAGTTAATAGAGATGAAGCACATTGCCTGGTATACAGTAAATTCCACCTAAGTATTTACTATTGTTAGTATTATGTTCAAGCTGTAGTTTCTTTGTAGGAATCTTTGAAAGCCACTTTGCTATTCTGAGTGTCATGGATTGAATTTTGTCCCCCAAAAAGATCTGTTGAAATCGTAATCCCTGTACCTTTGAATGTGACTCTGTTTGAGAATACGATTTTTCTTTTGCTATTTTAAGGAGGACACACCAGAGCAGGGAGGTTCCTAAACCTAACTACTTCTGAGTAGTGTCTTATAAAGGGGGGGGGGGGGGGGTATAGACACAGAGAGACAGACATACACAGGAGGAAAAGATCATGTGAAGAACCCTGAGGTTCTCTCCAGATGAAGTATGTGGGTGGGGAAGGGCCCTAAGCAGCTGATCTCAACCAAGGCCCTAGGATTTTTCTACGGAGCATCACTATGCTGTGGAGGAGGTGTCGTTGAGCTCCAGGAAAAAGCTACATGTGGGGCCTCTGATGGTTATCAGCACCCAGGACAGCATGGGGAGTGTATGAATACCCCTCACTCAGCTCTTTGTAGTTTGCCAAGAAGCTGAATGGACTAGAGAGGGAGAACATTTAGGACCAAGCTCGTTTTGTGCTCTTGACTTTGTGGTAGTCCCCGATTTATGACTGGGTTCTGCTTCAATGACTGCATTGTAACTTGGTTCTGACATAAGTTGAATACTTTTTTCTTTTTTTTTAGTTTTCATTATTATTGCCTTTTATTGTTGTTGTTGCTAGGTGCTGTCAAGTCGGTTCTGACTCATACTGACCCTATGTGCAACAGAACAAAACACTGCCTGATCCTGTACCATCTTCACAACTGTTGTTATGCTTGAGCCCATTGCTGCAGCCACTATGTCGATCCATCTCATTGAGGGTCTTCCTTTCTTTTGCTGACCTTCTACTACTTTACCAAGCATGGTGTCCTTCTCCAGGGACCTGTCCCTCCTGATAACATGTCCAAAGTATGTGAGACGAAGTCTTGCCATCCTTGCTTCTAAGGATCATTCTGGCTGTGCTTCTTCCAAGACAGATTTGTTCATTCTTTTGCCAGTCCGTGGTATATTCAGTATTCTTTGTGCACACCATAATTGAAAGGCGTCATTTCTTCTTCAGTCTTCCTTATTCATTGTCCAGTTTTCACATGCATGTGAGGTGACTGAAAACACCAAGTCTTGGGTTAGACACATCTGAGTCCTGAAAGTGACGTTTTCACTTTTTTAACACTTTAAAGAGGTCTTTTGCAGCAGACTTGCCCAATGCAATGAGTCTTTTGATTTCTTGACTGCTGCTTCCATGGGCGTTGATTGTGGATCCAAGTAAAATGAAATCCTTGACAACTTCAATCTTTTCACCATTTATCATGATGTTTCTTATTGGTTAACGGCTGTGAGGATTTTTGTTTTCCTTATGTTGAGGTATAATCTACTGAAGGCTCTGGTCTTTGATCTTCATCAGTAAGTGCCTCAAGTCCTCTTCACTTTCAGCAAGCAAGGTTGTGTCATCTGCATAATGCAAGTTGTTAATGAGTCTTTCTCCAATCCTGATGCCCTGTTCTTCTTCGTATAGTCTAGCTTCTCAGATTATTTATTCAGCATACGGATTGAATAAGTATGGTGAAAGGGTACAACCCTGATTCATACCTTTCCTGACTTTAAACCGCACAGTATCCATTTGTTCTGTTTGAACAATTGCCTCTTGATCTATGTACAGGTTCCTCACGAGCACAGTTAAGTGCCTTTTATTACTAGTATCTTTATAAATCTGATCTTTTAACATCTGAGAATGATAACATCAGCAAGTTACGAGCTGCAACATTGTATGTAGTGCATATTACTAATGATAAGAGGTATCAAAAAAAAAAAAAAAACGCAAAACCAAACAGATGGTCATTAAGTGCAGTTCATGGTAATTTGAATATGTTATAAATCGGGGTATACCTGTATTTATAGTGTCATACCAGGCTGGCTGCTTGGGAAGCTCTATTCTAATTCTATTGAAAATATTTCAATAAGGTTAGTTATTGTTAATTTTTAGCTGCATTGTAAGTATAGCACTGTATATTTATTGATTGTCCCAGGGTGGGGAGAGCTGTCTAATTCATCTTTCTGTCCTTATTGCTTAGCACAGTGGCTGGTACGTAATAATAATAGCATTCATTGAGTATCAGCTGTCAAACACAGTTGTATGTATTTTATGTAGAAAAATTTAATCCTCAACAATGACCCTGTAAGATAGACACTATTATTATCTTCATTCTACAAATAAAGAAATTGAGGCACAACGAGATTAAGTAATTTGCCCAAAATGTCGTAGAGGCTTTTAGTGCTTACCCTTCCCTGGGTCTCCTCTTTTCAGGCATGTGGGAGGATCACTTTCCTACCTCCTTGCAGTTAGGTGATCTTGTGACTAGTAAAGGCCAATAAGCTCTGAGCAGAATTAAATGTGTCACTTCTGTGCTATGGGCTACTTCTCTGCTGAAGCACTTCCTTGCTGGTAGGAGACCCTCCAGTGGTCAAAAGTGTTGCAGTGCATCACAGCTACAAACTTTAGAGTTTCTATCACCCTAGATCCTGAGTGGTTATGTAGAGTACAGCTCCCTCTCCCTCACAGTGGAAATGTAGCACAGTGAGAAATAAACCTTGATGCTTTAAGCCATTGAGATTTTGGGTTTGATCTGTTACTACAGCGAACTTACCTTGACTAATCCACAGGACAAAACTCTAGTAAATGGTGGAGTAAAGACTTAAACCTAGGCAGTCTGTCTCTCAAGCACATGGTGGTGCAAACAGTTAAGTTCTTGGCAACTAACTGAAAGATAGTTTGAATCCACCCAGAGGCATCTAGGAAGAAAGCCCTGGTGATCTACTTCCAAAAGATCACAGCTATTGAAAACTCTGTGGAGTGAAGTTCTACTTGGAAATACATGGGGTCGCCATGATGTGGAATTGACTCAATGGCAACTGGTTTGATTTGGTTTTTGTAAGTGATTGTTAAATGTTGATTGACTAAATGATTGGATAAATGATAAGAGGCCTTTGTTATTCACTAATACTTAGCAATCAGGATCCAACTTTGTGAGGGTTGAGTGATTTTCTTTTTTAAGGATACTTTCTCATTTTCATCTTAAAACACTGGACAATCGTAATATTTATAGTGAGATGAATATATCTAATCATCACAACACTCATCCTGACCAGCAATCTTTTAAAAGTATTTGGCTAAATTAGAGGTTTCAGATCTCATTAAAGTTGAAACATCTGGTTGGTTTGGTTTAATCATTTTCAACCCTGTATATTTAAAATGTCAGTACTATCAATCAAATGAAACTTTAATCACAGCTGGTATCTTAAGTAACTGTAACAAAAGGCACAGCCAATTTGATAATAAAAGACAGTTCTCCACACAATGAAATACTATGCAACAATAAAGAACAATGATAAATCCTCCAAACATCTCACAACGTGGATGAATCTGGAGGGCATTAAGCTGAATGAAATAAATCAATCACAAAAGGACAAATATTGTATGAGATGACTATTAAAAAAAAAAAAACACAAGAAAAGCTTTACACACAGAAAGAAATCAATCTTTGATGATTATGAGGGAGGGGAGGTTCTGGAGAGGGGAAATCACTAACTAGACAGTAGATAAGTGTTAACTTTGGCAAAGGCAAAGACAGTGCACTATGTAGGGGAAGCTCACGCAGCTTGACCAAGGCAAAGTCATAGAAGCTTCCTAGACACATACAAACACTTTGAGGGACTGAGTTACTGGGGCTGAGAGCTGGGGACCATTGTCTTGGGGCACATCTAGGTCAATCAGGCGTAACGTAGTTCATAAAGAAAATGTTCTACATCTTATTTTGATGAGTAGTGTCTGGTCTTAAAAGCTTGCGAGCAGCCGTCTCAGATACATCTATATGGGTCCCATCCAGCCTGGAGCAAAGGAGAATGAAGAAAACCAAAGACACAAGGAAAATATTAGCCCAGGGGACTAAAGGAACACATGAACCACAGCCTCCACAGGAACTAGATGGTGCTCAGCTACCATCACCAACCGCTGTGACAGGGATCACAATAGAGGCCCCCAGACAGAGTGGGAGAAAAATGTAGAAAAAAAAGCCCAGACTTCCTGGTCTGACAGAGACTGAATGAAATCCCGAGACTATGTCCCCCAGACATGCTGCTAACTAAGAAATGAAGCCACTCCTGAGGTCCACCTTTCAGCCAAAGATCAGACAGGCCTATAAAACAAACAATCACACACGTGAGAAATATGCTTTTTAGTTCAATCAAGTATAGGAGACCAAACGGGCAACACCTGCCGAAAAGCAAAGACGAGAAGGCAGGAAGGGACAGGAAAAGTGGACTAACGGACACGGGGAACCTGGGGTGTAAAGGGAAAGGGGAAGAGTGCTGACAAAATGTGGGGATTACAACCAATGTTATGAAATAATATGTGTATAAATTTTTGAATGAGAAACTAATTGGCGCTCTAAACTTTCACCTAAAGCACGCACACACACAAAAAGACAGTTCTCCACAGAGGATACCCATAGGTGGTTTTGCATTTATTTCAAAAATTATTAAAAAAAAAAAAAACTAGAACAGTTCAGAAAATTTTAAAAAAATGGTAAAAGTGACTCATACTTCAACCACTTATTACAACTGTTTTTTACATTATCCTTACAATTTTTATGTCATTGTAATCAGAGTATGTCTTTTTATTTTTTACTTAATATTATAGCACACATATTTTCAAAGTTTCCTAAAACTACAGTTGACAGTTAATGTAGTTAAAGTACTATAATTTAATTAATCAAGCTCCTATGCTTGGGCATGTCTGTAGATGTCCCTTACTCCCCCCCCCCTTCTATTTACTTGTTACACTCAGGCTTAAATTAATAGACTTACCATACAGTTTGTTAAAGAAAACTGATAACTTACTATGTGACATTGAGGAAGAGTGAGATTGATTGTGTGGATTTTTGGTTTTTGGTAGTTGATAGCAGAGGTAAAAATACCTAATTAGACCTTGCTGTCTTTTATATAAACACCTGGATGGTGCAAATGACTTGTCTTCTATAGCTAACCTAAAGGCTGGTGGGTAGAACTCACCCAGCAGTGCTGTAGAAGAAAGGCCTGGCAATTTGCTTCTCTAAAGACTATAGCCATGAAAACCCTATGGAGCAGTTTTACTCTGTAACACATGAGGTCATCATATGTCAGAATTGACTTGACAGCAATTTTTTTTTTTTTTTTGTCTTTTACATGAATAAGCCATGGGAGGAGATACGGAACCCGCAGCAGACCCAGTTTTCTGATACCTAATTGTATATTTTGTTCTCATGTCTTAACGATGACAGCATGAGTTACATCAAAGTATCATTAAGGAGTCACAGTCCAATAGCCAAAGAGAATAGAACATGATTAAAGTTTAACAGGTTTCTGACATTCAATAGTTTGTTTTTCTGGAGGATCTGGACATTTTCTCCTTTCTGATGAGTTATGTCAGGTTATCAATTTTCCCTCTGGGCTTTAGCTACCGGGAAACTCAGATCCCCAGTCCCATCTGAGTAACTGAAGTGGCTCTCATTATTAGAAGAGTTGTAGTCTCCCTTTTGATGAAGAAAAAGAACTGAACAGAAGATTTCAAAGGGCAGCTCGAGAAGACAAAGTAAAGTACTATAATGACATGTGCAAAGAGCTGGAGATAGAAAACCAAAAGGGAAGAACATGCTCTGCATTTCTCAAGCTGAAAGAACTGAAGAAAAATTTCAAGCCTCGATTTGCAATATCGAAGGATTCTATGGGGAAAATGTTAGACGGTGCAGGAAGCATCAAAAGAAAATGGAAGGAATACACAGAGTCATTATACCAAAAAGAATTGGTTGACAATCAACCACTTCAAGAGGTAGCATATGATCAGGAATGATGATACTGAAGGAAGAAGTCCAAGCTGCACTGAAGGCGTTGGCAAAAAACAAGGCTCCAGGAGTTGACGGGATAACAACTGAGATGTTTCAGCAAGTGGATACAGCACTGGAAGTGCCCACTTATCTATGCCAAGAAATTTGGAAGACAGCTACCTGGCCAACCAACTGAAAGAGATGCATATTTATGCCTATTCCCAAGAAAGGTGATCCAGTGGAATGTGAAAATTATCAAACAGTATCATTAATATCACACACAAGTAAAAGATCATTCAACAGCAGCTGCAACAGTATATCGACCGGGAACTGCCAGAAATTCAGGCCAGATTCAGAAGAGGACATGGAAGGAGGGATATCATTGCTGATGTCAGCTGGATCTTGGCTGAAAGCAGAGAATACCAGAAAGATATTTACTTGTACTTTATTGACTATGCAGAGGCATTCGATTGTGTGGCTCATAACAAATTATGGATAACATTGCAAAGAATGGGAATTCCAGAACACTTAATTGTGCTAATGAGGAATCTGTATATAGACCAAGAGGCAACCATTCAAACAGAACAAGGGGATACTGCGTGGTTTAAAGTCAGGAAAGATGTGTGTCAGGGTTGTATCCTTTCACCCTACATGTTCAATCTATATGTTGAGGAAATAATCAGAGAAGCCGGACTATATGAAGAAGAGCCAGGCATCAAGATTAAAGGAAGACTCTGCATTATGCAGATGAGATAACCTTGCTTGCTGAAAGTGAAGAGAACTTGAAGCACTTAGTGATGAAGATCAAAGACCAGAGCCTTCAGTATGGATTACACCTCAATATAAAGAAAACAAAAATCCTCACAACTGGACCAATAAGCAACATCATGATAAATGGAGAAAAGATTGAAGTTGTCAAGGATTTCATTTTACTTGGATCCACAATCAACAACCATGGAAGCAGCAGTCAAGAAATCAAAAGACACATTGCTCTGGGCAAATCTGCTGCAAAAGACCTCTTTAAAGTGTTGAAAAGTAAAGACGTCATCTTGAAGATGAAGGTGCGCCTGACCGAAGCCATGGTATTTTAAATCACCTAATGCATGTGAAAGCTGGACAATGAATAAAGAAGACCAGAGAAGAACTGACGCCTTTGAATTGTGGTGTTGGTGAAGAATATTGAATGTACCATGGACTGGCAAAAGAATGAATAAATCTGTCTTGGAAGAAGTACAACCAGAATGCTCCTTAGAAGCAAGGATGACGAGACTACGTCTTACACACTTTGGGCATGTTTTCAGGAGAGATCAGTCCCTGGAGAAGAACATCATGCTTGTTAAAGTACGGCATCATTGAAAAAGAGGAAAACCCTCAGCAAGACTGACACAGTGGCTGCAGCAATGGGCTCAAGCATAACCAGTTGTGAGCATGGCGCAGGACCGGCAGTGTTTTGTTCTGTGGTACATAGGGTTGCTATGAGTCGGAACTGACTTGATAACACCTAAGAACACAACGGTCTCTCTTTTTTTTCTCAATTGTTCTTGCCCATTATTATATGTGCCTCTTTTTGTTAGTTAGTTCATTTTTTTTTTTTCCAGAAGAGGTAAAGTAGAAGTTAAAGAAATAGACAATGATTTCAGCAGTCACTAGCTTTTGGTTTCTCTTTTATGTACTGTAGATTTATAATGGTACTGTATGTATTTTTCATTGGAACATATTATACTCAGTAACAAGGAAACAGTGGCTGAACAATGCTTCCTTTCTAAAGGGACTTGGTATTTTCTCCTTGTCGTAGTCATTGTCTTAGGCTGGGTTCTCCAGAGAAGCAAAATCAGTAAAGCGTGTAAATATGTATAGAGAGATTTATATCAAGGAAACAGCTCACGCGATTGTAGAGGCTAGAATGTCCCAAGTCCATGGATCAGGGTAGAGGTGTCTCCCAAATTCACACAGCTGCAGAAGCTGGCATACCCAAGTTTGGCAGGTCAGAGAGCAGTGCTCCCACTCACAGGCTGTGAAGATCCACGAATTCCAAGATTGACAGGTAAGCTACTAGCTCAGGTCCCAAGAAATGGAGGTGGGACAACAAGAGGCAGCTGCTGGGTCTGGAACAAGCCAAAAACTTTGGCAAGGCGAGCAGGAAGGAAGTAGCCAGTGGAGGGCTGAGAGATGAAGGCTGAGGGGGCAGTGAGCCGCCACAGGTCCTGCCCCTGCAGGGACCACTCAGTGGATTCCATAATGGGGGTATCGCATATCAAATTCCAACAGGGAGGTGATCGCAACATTACACAACTGCTCAAACCCTGAGAATCGTGGCCTAGCCAAGCTGACATACGGTCTTAACCATCACAGTCATCTAGTGCTGCTGTAACAGAAATATCACAAGTGTATGGCTTTAACAAAGAGAAATTTATTTTCTCACAGTCTAGCAGGCTAGAAGTCCAAATTCAGGGCGTCAGCTCCAGGGGAAGGCTTTCTCTCTCTGTCAGTCTGGAGGACGGTCCTTGTCTTCAATTTTCCCCTGGACTAGGAGCTTCTCCGCCAGGAACCCCGGGCCCAAAGGATGCACTCTGCTCCTGGCACTGCTTTCTTGGTGGTATAAGTTCCTTTCTCTCTACTTGCTTCCCTTTCTTTTTATCTCTTGTAAGACAAAAGGTGGTGCAGGCCACACTCCAGGGAAACTCCTTTTACATTGGATCACGGATCTGACCTTAGTAAGGGTGTTACAATCCCACCCTAATCCTCTTTTACATAAAATTACAATCACATAAAGGAGGACAACCACACAATACTGGGAATCATGGCCTAGCCAAGTTAACATATGTTTTTGGGGGACACAATTCAATCCATGACACCCCTCATAATATATATTACTCTATGTCTGAGAATTTTATCTTTTCTAAAATTTAAATAATGTAAAGGACTGATTAAGTTTAATCAAACTTAAAACATTCATATCCCTTGAGTAAGAAACCATTGTGAAAATAATCAATTCACCAAAAGAGAGTATAGAACTAACTTAACTTGCAAGGTCCTGAAAATACTGAATTGTGATGGAACTATCTCCTTAACTATGCCTGCAGTGGTTAAAATTTAATGCAGCACTGACGGTGAAGTATGGCTCTTCTAATGGTCTCTGCTGTTGCTTTGTGTAAGCTAAGATTTATGTTACAAACAAGACTCTAAATTCATGGAAATATGCAGCTTAATTTTTACATATCCTCAGCACATAAAAAGGCCATTTGCTCTGTTTTATGTTGTTCGTGTATTTATTGGTTTGTAATTATAACCATGACCTCCAGAGGCTGGCCATTTGCTGGGAGCTAATGATCTGTCGGGGTTAGAGGCCCAAAGCTTTACAGTGAGACCATTAATCAGCCCACCAACCCCTACCTTACAGGCAGCACCCTCTTCCTTCAGTCATGTTGACGCTGACTCCGGTCCTCCAGGCCAGAGCATGAGCTTTGGAATGCCAACACTTTGAAGTGGCTTCGCTGAAAACCACAGCACACTGCTAATTATACAGTGTAAGCCAGTGTCAGAAACTTCACACCCCAGAGGACATATCTTTTATGATATTCACTCTTCTCAGGCCTTGAGCCTGTAGCTCAAAATCTGAAAGATCAGAATATGGGACATAGCATCATTGGCTCTCCTTTTCAAGCCATTGGCCAAGCAGTATTAAAAATATTTCAAAATATTTTCATATAAATGTACCCTATTAAAGGAGCCATGGTAGGCTGCTACCCAAAAAGTTAGCAGTTCCAATCCACCAGCCATTCCATAGGAGAAAGATGTGGCAGTCTCCTTCCATAAAGATTACAGCCTTGGAAACCTTATGAGGCAGCTCTACTATGTCCTGTAGGGTCACTATGAGTCGGCGTCGACTCGAGGGGAACGGGTTTGGTTTTGGATACCCTATTAAATGGGTGCTGTTAATTGAATTGTGTCCCTCAAAAAGATATATATCGAAGCCCTAACCCCTGTATCTGTGAGTGTAACCTTATTTTCTTTTGTTATCAATTAAACTAAACGAGGTCATACCAGAGTAGGGTACACATGGGCAGTGGTGCTTCAGTGGTAGAATTCTCCTCTTCCTAAACCTAACCTCTTCCTTTTTTTTTTTTTTTTTTTTTTAATAATATTGTATTGTGTTTTCAGGGAAGGTTTACACAGCACTTTAGGTTCTCTTTCAACAATTTCTACGCAAGTTGTTCAGTGACATTGTTTACATTCTTGACAGCACTCGAACATTCTCATCATTTCTGTTCTGGTTGTTCCATTTCCTAGTTCCTTCTTAATGATGTCTTATAAAGTGAGTACAGATCCAGAGAGAAATGTGCGCAGAGGGAGACATCGTGCAACAATAAAGGCAGATACATGTATAAGCAGCAAAGGAAAGCCAAAGAAACTAGGAGGGATGCCCACAAAAGGGATCAACACAGCCGAGACCCTGATTTAGACTTTTAGTCTCCAGAATGATGAGAAAATAAATTTCTGTTCTTTAAAGCCTCCCAATGGATTACAGCAGCCCTAGGAAACTAAGGCAATGAACTATATTGATAATTTAAAAACTAGGATGGATTTTGTAAACAGGGAAAATCACAAGGGAGATTGTCTTCGTTTCCTAGGGCTGCCATAACAAAAAAGGACAAGTGGGTGGGTTGAAAGAACAGAATTATTTTTTTCTCTCACAGTTTTGGAGCTCCAAGTCCAAATTCAGGGTGTTGGCAGGCCTACCCTTTCTCTGTGTCAGCTCTAGGGGAAGGTCCTTGCTTTTCTTATTCGGCTTCTGTAGTCCTGGGTATTTCTTGGCTTGTAGACAGATGGTCACAAAGTGTCTGTATTCCCCTTGTGTGTGTCTCTGTCTCTTCTGCTTTTTTAATAAGATTCCACTCAGAAGGGATTATTAGGTTTAGGATTCATACTTTGCCAATATGACCTCGTTAACATAACAAAAGACAACCCATATTTCCAAACAGGGTCATATTTACAGATATACATAGGATTTCAACGTAACTTTTTGGGAGACACAATTCAATCCTTAACAGAGTCTACTATTCTATTTTTGTTTACAACTGTATTTTGATTAACTGAGTTCTAGGGCATGTAATCTGCTGATACCATACCACCACCTCTTCCTCTCCCTCCCTGTTGCTGTTGTTAGGTGCCATTGAGTCGGCTCAGATTCATACTGACCATATGTACAACAGAACGAAACACTGCCTTGTCCTGCGCCATCCTCACAATCATTGCTTTGTCCGAGTCTATTGTTGCAGCCACTGTGTCTATTCATCTCATTGTGGATCTTCCTCTCTTTTGCTGACCCTCCACCTTACCAAGCATGAAGTTCTTCTCCAGGGATTGATCCCTCCTGATAACATATCCAAAGTATGTAAGATGAAGTCTCGCCGATTCTAAAGAGCATTCTGGCTTTACTTCCAAGACATTTGTTCTTTCTTCTGGCAGTACATGATATATTCAATATTCTTTGCCAACACCATAATTCAAAGGCATCGATTCTTCTTCGGTCTTCCAAAGTCACTTTGAGGACTAAGGTGAGCCTGATCCAAGCCTTGTTATTTTCAACCGCCTCATATGCATGTGAAAGCTGGACAATGAATAAGAAAGACCTCTCCCTCCCTGGAAGATCTCTATTCTGACACTAAAAGTGAGAAATCCAGGAGACTTTTCCACTTGAGGCTGCTCTCCCACTCCATCTCAATACCCAGGGGCTCTTTACAGCTCTCATTCTCTGAGATATTTCTGTGGCACACTGACCACTTCCTTCCTCTGGAAATGCTCACTCATTTACCCAACAACTATTTATTTGGCACCTACAGTGCACTAACATAGTCTCCCCACCGGCCCCTGCACCATCTTTCTTAGCTCTCACACCTCTCTGACTACTCCTGTTCTGTTTCTTCCCTGTCTATTCACCCTTGGTGTTACCTGGAGCTCTCTTTTAGTCCAGCTTCTCCCCTCTTAATTTATTTTTTATGGGGTATTGAGGTATACTTTACATACCACAGAATAAACCTATTTTAGTTGTGCTGTTGCTGTGAGTCAGATGGACTCTGCGGCAGCGGGATTGGTTGGTGTAGTTTGGTAGGTTTGGGTAACTGTACACAGTTTTGCAATTGCCATCACAATCAAGTTTTAGAGCTCTTTCATTGCTCTGAAAGTGCCTTCCTGCCACATCTCCAGCCCCAGACAACCACTGAGCTGAGTTCTTTCTGTCGCTGATCTGTATTCTAGCCCATCCCGCCCCCTTGAGGCCCCCTAGCCCTCCAACGTGCTTCCCGCCATAGCTATAGACCCTCTTGGCCCTTGTTGCTTCCCACAGTTCTCCTGCCCTCCGCCTAAGCTTCAGCAACCAGCACATGGTGGTAGTGGGGCGGGTAAGTGCAGGAGGAAGGAGTTGGTTCCCACTCGAGTTTGACCAATTTGACCACCGAGTGTCCGACTCCCAACTCTGACCCTCTGTCACTTTCCCCTTGTTGTAGGGCCGGCATCCAGGTGAGGATGGTCCTGTGAGCAGAAACCAAGTTCTGCCTGCAATTCCTGACCTCTGCTGCTGTAAAAGAATGTGGTAGGAATTGCATTCTTCACAGTTTTTGGATATGCAAACTAGTTGCCATGGCTTTCCACTCATGACGACCTCACGTGGGGGAGGGGGTTGCAGAACTGTGCTCCACAGGGTTTTCAGTGGCCATTTTCCAGAAGTAGACTGCCAGGTCTTTCTTCCCAGGTGCTTTTGGGAGATGGTGGGAGTGTCAGTAGACTGGAACCTCCACCCAGGGACCACTATAGACATGCAGGTAGCAGTTACGGTGAAATATCTTCTATACATAGGGCAGTGGTGTCTCAGTAGTAGAATTCTCCCCTTCCATGTGGGAGCCCCAGATCTCTCCCACCAGTGCACCTCATATGCAGCCACCAACAGTCTGTCAGTGGAGGCTTACATGTTGCTATGATGCTGAAGAGATTTCAGTGGAGCTTCCAGACTAAGATGGACTAAAAAGAAAGGCCTGGCAATCTACTTCCATAAATCAGACAATGAAAACTCTATGGATCATAACAGTCCAATTTGCATTGCCAACCAATCATGATGATGGCACAGGACTGGGTACAGTGTTTTGTGCTGTTGTGCACAGAAGCTAACAACAAGAGCAACACCTTCTGGAGTCCAGAATAGTACAAACGATTAATGAACTTGGCTGCTAAGGGAAAGGTTGGAGGTCCCAGGCCACCCAGAGGCACCTGGGAAGAAAGCCCTGACAATCTACTTCCAAAAAATCAGCCATTGAAAACCCTGTGGAGCACGGTTCTACTCTGACACACGTAAGGTTGCCAGGAGTCGGAGTTGACTCCACAGCAGGTACTGGTATCTTCTATACTAAGTGTAGTGGGCATTTAGTTTTTAGGAATCTTTTTTATTAAAATATTAAGTGGGAAGAGATACAGTCAAATCCACTCCCAGGCTGCTTATTCAAATACATAGAAAGTATTTAGATTTAAAAAATGTCCTCCTTTGGAAGGGGTCCTTAGCCGGGAACCAAGATAATCAAGACCGTCACTACAGCCCCTTAGTTACCTCAAATGAGTCAGTTAACTTTCTGGGCTTCTCTCATTTGGTCACCTGTAAAGGGAATGATCTCCAAGACTTTTCAGTTTTCCAATTCTATAAGAGGCAGTGTGGAATAGCTGAACAGCCCATAGGTTAGTCAGTTTGTATCCTTAATCACAGGATGTTGGCTGCAAACCTTCCGTCCATTCATCAGGAAACAGTTATTAACATTTATATTACGCAAGGTGCTCAGGATACTGTGGTAGATAAAACAAGCCCTGCCCTCAGGAGCTCCCAGGCAGCAGGGAGACTGGAGAAGACCACATTTCCTTCCAGAGCCCTCAGATTTGAGAGAATGAATCTTAGATGCATAATAGCTGGGCATCTGGGCAGAGGGAGGAGGAGGAGGAGTTTTGAGAGCAGGGAGGGCTCTTAGACTGGGAAGAAAGGGCAGAGTCCAGAAGAGTCAGGCTAGAGTGGTAGTGGTGGGGTGTTGATAAAACGAGTGATGCTAGCATATGAAACGCTTCTTTCTGCATTTCAGGGAACAGGCCTTAACAGCTGTTCTGGACCAGGTCAACTCATCTTCCTGAAGGTGCCCTACCCTCTCCCAGGTACTCTAAAATGGGTAACTAATATAAGCTAACCTTATTAAAAAGACTGTGATTCACATGGGGGGCGGGGAAGGGCAGGCAATAGTTTTGGGGCTCTTTCAAGGTGGAAACCACGCCTTGACTTGTGTTTCTCCAAAAATCTCTAGCAGAGAGACTTGCACGTATCAGAATCTCCTTTTTGTTTTTAAAAACTTAATTCCAGAGTCACAGAACGAAAAGTATGGTGGACCTGCCCCCTGTTGCTCCCCCCAGGGTGGAGAAAAAAACCATAAATAAAAACAACCGATCTCTCTCTCTTGTGGTGCCTTCAGTTCCTTTAACAGTAGACAAAGGCTTTTATTCTGTTATTTAAACCATTACTGAAATCTTGTGTTCTATTCTGGGTGACACCTTTGAAGAGGGACTTTTTGAACTGCAACGTGTCCAAGAAAGGATGACCAAGATGTCTAGGAGGCTATAAATCATGTCATATGAGGAACAGTTGAGCGCATTTAAGCTGCAGGGACACTGCACTCAGTGAGGAGGTGACAGCCGCCTTCAAACAAAGTGAAAGCCTTCCAGGAGGAGAAGGACTTGTTATATATTTTTCAAGTGAGGAGAAACTATAGGGGGCTAATTTTAGCTAGCATGACTGAGAACATTTTAATGATCAGAACTGTCCAGAAATGGAATATGCTGCCCCAGGAGGTCTTGATTTACAATCAGGGGGAGGTGTTCACTCAGAAGCTGGACTCCATGTGTGAGGATTATTATAGGAGAATTGCTGCAGAAGGTGAAAAATTACAGGGAAAAAAAAAAAGACCTCTAAGATCACTTCCAGGCATCTGATTCTATGACTTAAATTCTGGGTTAGAATATCTGACTTCAACATATTCACACTGAAGATCTTTTCTTGTTTTCAAGGCCAGGGTGGGGTAGGGGGCTAGACAGTTATAACTATGAGGGTTGTAGACTAGCTGAGAAAAGAGGCCAAGAAGGAGGCTCTCCCCAGGAAAGTTGCCTTAGCCCACTTCGCAGTTTTTTTTTCTGGAATCAGTTCTCTTTACCTTTGTGTAGAGAAGTGCTCTGTGGCTTAGTAATGTTTGGTTCATAGCTTTTCTCTCGCTCCTTCCTACCAGTCCCTTTCTGTAAATCACGGTCTGTTTATCTGTTGCCAACCCAGGTGAGTCAGAGTAGCAGATTTAAAGATGAAATGATCAGCAGTTTAAATTAACCAGTGGAATCCAGATTTCCATTCTATTTTTATACCTTCCCTGTTATTGTGTAGGTCACTGGGCAGAAGCTTGATTCAAATACCTGATGTGCTTCTCTTGCCTTGTCTTTTAGTTGGTTTTATTAGACTTATTTGATTTTGTTTTGAACCCAGCTTCATAGTCTGGGTTGTTTTTTTTTTTTTTGTTAGCACATAACGCAATGTGCTAAAGACAGAGCGATCCTTCCGGCAACCACTGCCTAATGGTCTAGACAAATTTCCCTCAATTTACATTACAGCTGCATCTGGTACACTGTGTAACGTCCTTTTTCATTTATTGATATGGGATATGAAAGCATTTTGAAAGCAAAAACACTATACAAATGTAAATTACTATTATGGGTAATATGCAGTTCTTAGGGGAAAGTTTATGTGGATATTTACTGGTACCTTACCAGCTGAACATGGTTTTGTTGGTTTTATGCTATGTTATTAGATGGATACAGCTGTTTATGTAAATTATCACCTTTAATTTTTGGTGGCTTGATGTGTCTGTGGGGCCCTGGTGGTGCAGTGGTTAAGAGCTCGGCTGCTAACAGAAGTCAGCAGTTTGAATCCACCAGCTGCTCCTTGGAACCTTATTGGGCAGTTCTATTCCATCCTATAGGGTCACTGAGTTGGAATCGACTGGACGGCAAGGGGTTTGGTACGAGTTTGATGTGTCCGTAGTTTTAACATGGCTTTTCTCAACTCGTGATCCGCAGATGAAGTTTCATCACCCATCCCCTGCTTTTACCCGAAACATTGCATAACACTGATACACTTTGTCAAGTGGAAACATTCTCTTCTTCAAACTTCACCAAGTTGGCAGTCGAACTGTGTTTTTTTCCGTTTAAAAATCAAATTGCAGCCTGCATTTTGTTAGGGGAGTACATGCCTAGGAAAGTAACCATTTGCAACAAAAGCACACTAAATCACTACCAGTTACAGCTGAATCTTCTTAAAGTGTTGCTAGACATACTCTATACAACTTGTATTACAATCAAATTATTCTACTATGTGTAATATTAATATTAAAACCAGTTGCTGTGGATTCCGACTCCACATGGGTCAGAGTAGAACTGTGCTCCATTGGGTTTTCAATGGCTGGTTTTTCAGAAGTAGATCTCCAGGCCTTTCTTCCAAGGGGCCTCTAGGTGGACTTGAACCACCTATCTTTTGGTTAGTAGTCGCGTGAGTTAACTGTTTGCACCACCCAGGGAATCCAATATTAATATTAAGACTTACTTTTAGATATGACCATTGTTAATCTGATCACCTATTATATATTTGCTCATACAGTGGCTTCTTTTTTTTTTCTTTTCAAGGACCTATACCTCCCTGTCCTCATCTAAACTCCTGGAGGTATAACCACAGATTATTGTTGTTAGGTGTTGTCAAGTTGGTTCCAACTCATAGTGACCCTATAAGACAGATCAGAATTACCTCATAGGATTTTCAAGGCGGTAATCTTTATGGAAGCAGAATGCCACATTTTTCTCCCACAGACTGGCTGGTGGGTTCAAATCACTGACATTTCAGTTAGCAGCCTAGCACTTAACCACTGTGCCACCAAGCCTCCTTAAGGAAAATGAATACTTGGTATTATAATGAAAAAACCTGAATTTGTTGAAAAATATCTCAAATATTTACAATGCTTTGGCTTGTAGATGAAGTCCCTGGGTGGTACAAACGGTTAACCACGTGGCTACTAACTGAAAGGTTGGTAGTTTGAATTCACCCAGAGACACCTTGGAAGAAAGGCCTGGTAATCTGCTCCCGAAAGGTCATAGCCATGAAAACCCTATGGAATGCAGTTCTACTCTGTAACACACGGGGTCGCCATGAGTCAAATCAACTTGACAGCAACTGATTTTTTTTTTTTTTTGGTTTTATCTTGTCAAAAAGAACAAAACTTCTTAAAACAAACATTCTAAACATGACAAAAGAGTCTAGACAATACCAAACCCATCAAGGATGACACTTATCAGGATCAAACTTTTCTTCTTTTGCCTTAGTTCATGTCAAGTATTAACAAGAAAGGAAAGAAGAAGAAAACAACAAAGTTTTAGTTAAGACTCATTGTCAGACATAACTTTTTAAAAAGAGTTTTAGAAACCTTGTCTTTCCCCATAAAAGTAAAACAAAGACAAGACCAAAAGAGCTGTCTAAGTATTTACATATGCTTGCCTCTCAAGATTCATATTTCACTGAAGACAGTGAACACCAAGTAGCCAGCATTTCCAGAGATGATAATTTTTATAAAGGTCTTAACACTACTTCATACTGTTTTGATAATGGGATCCTTACAGATTTCAAAAAGCAGAAGAAGGCGTACAAAGAAGTCATTGTTGTCCCTGTATTAGGAGTTGCCATCCCTGAAATAAACAGCTGTCCAAGTAATATAGAGCCTCCTTTGTCATCCAATCCATCTGTGCTGGAAATGAAAATACGAAACTCTGAAGAATGAATTTTGGGTAGAGAGCCTAAGAGATAAGAGGGCTTCTCAGACAGGCACATTAAGTCCTCAAAAACAAAACAAAACACAACAAAAGGCAGCAGTTTTGATCACAGTCAAGAGATTTTTCTAACTCAGAAGAACTATTTTTCTGGACTTGTCCCCAGTAGTCACAGTACTCCCAGTGGTTATTTGTCCTTACCCATTGCTGTCAAGTCGATTCCGATTCATAGCAACCTTACAGGACAGATTAGAACTGCCCCATAAGGTTTCCAAGGAGTGGCTGGTGGATTCGAACTGCTGACCTTTTGGTTAGCAGTGAAATGCTTAATCACTGTGCCACCAGGTCCGCCTATTCGTCCTTAGCAACTCCTAAACGTGTCAGGGATGGACATGGAGAAGGGAGTCACCATTTCAGTGATTCTGCAGAAGCTGAGCAGAGATACTCAAGCAAAGAAACAGTTCAAGAGTACAGCCATCTCACTCAGGCACTTCAGGTCCTCTAGGAGAATCAGAAGCCAAGTGAGCACACAAGAGAGGGCCATTCAGACAGAAGGCTTCTGTAGCTCTTCATCCACAGCTATCACTTTGCTCTTCAGAAAGAGAGAAGTAGATCTTGATGAACAGCCTATGGATAAGAGTTGACCTAAACGAAGGTCATGCCTACAAGGGGCTGAGAGTGTATTTTGTAACATGCTGGATACTGGTGATGGAATTCATGGGACTCCTAAAATTTAGGGAGAGGGGAATGTGAGCCTTATAGAAGACAGTGATGAAGAGTCAGGGATAATAACTACTGTGCTTACTGATGATTAAAAAAAATAAAGTTGCCATCGAGTCAATTCTGACTTATGGCAACACCATGTGTGTCAGTAAAACTGTGTTCCATAGTCTGACTTAGTCTGGAAGCTCCGCTGAAACCTGTTCAGCATCATAGCAACACATAAGCCTCCATTGATGGATGGGTGCATTGGCTGAGAATCAAACCTTGGTCTCCCGCATGGAAGACGAGAATTCTATCACCAAACTATGGCCAAGGAAATAGTGCATTTCTTTTATCCCCTTCTCGCTGAAATCCCACTACATAGTGGAAAAAGTTATCATTGTAGTAGGGGTTCCCAGCTTAAGACAAACCCACCCTTCATTTGTCTGGGCATGTTTGGAGGTGTGGGCCTATCTGGAGTCTTTTTGTATGACAGTTGGAGAGAAGACATTCATCTTAATGGAGAAGGTTTGGGGGCAAAAACAAGACCTTGCCTGAATCCAGGATGGTGTGACTTTTTTGGATTGTTCATGGACCCAAGCCTGAGTTTCTGGGAACACTGAAAACGTAAGGTAGCATTGTTTTGCAAGAATGCCACACAAGTGTCCTTAAGGCCAGGAAAGAATGCCCTCCACCTCCGTAGGCAGGCCTTACCCATAATGAGCAGTGGCAAGCCAGCCACAGTTAGCTCACCTGGATGGTGGTTGGGACTAGTGCTGCTTTGGGTATTAGCCTTGGCATCAATATACTCTAACAAAGAGGAAGCCACTGCCAATGTGGTTCCAGGACTTATTTCTTGAACTTATCCATCAAAACACTAACCTTGGATCAATGGGACCTTTGTCTTCTTTGCTCCTGCCTCTCGGATGCTGGAGTCTCAAAGCTTTGAAGCACCCATGTAAGATACATCTATTGGTCCCGCCCCATCCGGAGCAAAGGAGAATGAAAAAACAAACAAACAAACAAAAAAAAGAAAACCAAAGACACAAGGAAAATATCAGTACCAAGGACTAACGGACCACATGAACCACAGTCTCCACCAGCCTGAGCCTCTAAGAGCTATATGGTGCCCAGCTACCACCACCAACCACTGTGACAGGGATCACAATAGCGGGTCCTTGACAAAGCAGGAGAAAAATGTAGAACAAAGTTCAAGTTCAAAAAAAAAAAAAATCAAACTTACTGGTCTGACAGAGACTGGATGAACCCCCGAGACTAAGAAACTTCCCTGTACACACTGCTATTTCAGATCTGAAGCCACTCCTGAAATCCACCTTCCAGCCAAAGATCAGACAGGCCTATAAAACAAACAACACACATGTGAGGAATGTGCATCGCAGTTCAATCAAGTATAGGAGACCAAAGGGGCAACATTTGCCCAAAATCAAAGACAGAAAGGACAGGAGAACTGGACAGATGGACCCAGAGAACCCAGGATGGAAAGGGAAAGACTGCTGATACAATGTGGGGATTGCAGCCAATGTCACAAAACAATTTGTGTATAAATCTTTGAATGAGAAACTGATTTGCACAGTAAACTTTCACCTAAAACACAATAAATTTAAAAAAAAAAAGAAAGAACACAACCACAGACCCAGCTGAGGCTGGAGAAGGTGTAGGAGTGCAATCTGCTTGGTTTTATGGTTTTGTGGTTTTCCTCCAGCAGCATCAGCATCAGCATCCGAGAGGCAGGAGCAAAGAAGACAAAGGTCCAATTGATCCAAGGTTAGTGTTTTGATGGATGAGTTCAAGAAAAGGAGCAAGTGAGAGAATCTGAAGTGCTAACAGAAGTGGTTCAGATGATAAACAACATGGGTACAGAAGGAAGAGCTTCCAGGGCAGAATTTGTGGGCTGGGACGTGAAGAGGAACCAGGGACAAGGGGACTCTGTGTGGATGAAGAATATGCTGGGGTGGGGTGGAAGATGAGGTCACAAGGGAGCTAGGATGAGAGGCTGGTCAGAAAGTGGGATTTAAGGTGCCTGAAGGAGAACAGTTACAGGTGAGAAGACACTGAGAAGGTCCTGAGCTAACTGGGAAATAAGTCCTGGAACCACATTGGCAGTGGCTCCCTCTGTGTTAAGGTACATTGGTGCCAAAATGGATGTCAGAAGAGACTCTGAAACATGCTCTTGAACATCGAGTAGCTAAAGCGAATGGAAGAAATGTTGGAGTAAAAGAGCTGAACAAAGTTCAAAGGGCAGCTGAAGAGGACAAAGTAAAGTATTATAATGAAATGTGTGAAGACCTGGAGTTAGAAAACCAAAAGGGAAGAACATGCTTGGTATTTCTCAAGCTGAAAGAACTGAAGAAAAAATCCAACCCTCGAGTTGCAATATTGAAGGATTCTGTGGGGAAAATATTGACCGACACAAGAAGCGTCAAAAGCAGATGGAAAGAATACACGGTGCCACTATACCAGAAAGAATTGTTTGATGTTCAACCATTTCAGGAGGTAGCATGTGATCAAGAACCGATAGTACTGAAGAAAGAAGTCCAATCTGCACTGATGGCATTGGCAAAAAACAAGGCTCCGGGAATTGATGGAATGCCAACTGAGATGTTTTAACAAACAGATGCAATGCTGGAAGCAATCACTGGTCTATGCCAAGAAATCTGGAAGACAGCTACCTGGCCAATTGACTAAAAGAGATCCATATTTGTGCCCATTCCAAAGAGAGGTTATCCAACAGATTGCAGAAATTATTGAACAATATCATTAGTATCACATACAAGTAAAATTTTGCTGAAGATAATTCAAAAGCGGTTGCAGCAGTACTTTGACAGGGAACTGCCAGAAATTCAAGCTGGTTTCAGAAGAGGACATGGAAGGAGGGATATCATTGCTGATGTCAGGTGGATCTTGACTGAAAGCAGAGAATACCAGAAAGATGTTTACCTGTATTTTATTGACTATGCAAAGGCATTCGACTGTGTGGATCATAACAAATTATGGATAACATTGCAAAGAATGGGAATGCCAGTACACTTAATTGTGCTCATGAGGAACATGTGCATAGAACAAGAGGCAGTTATTCTAACAGAACAAGGGGATACTGCGTGGTTTAAAGTCAGGAAAGGTGTGCATCAGGGTTGTATCCCTTCACCATATTCAATCTGTATGCTAAGCAAACAATCTGAGAAGCTGGACTATATGAAGAAGAACGCGGCATCAGGATTGGAGGAAGACTCATTAAGTGATATGCAGATGAGGCACAGAATAGTCTGGAGATGTCATCACCTGAAACCTCATGCAATACTTCACCAAGACCTGCTGATTTTATCTTTTAGGTATTTCTTTATTCCAACACTTTCCCTCCATCATCATCCATGAGGGCACAAAGCTATTATAATCTCTTTCCAGAATTTCCCAACAGTTCTCTCTGTCTCCTGTCTTCTCGCTTCAATTCATCCTCCATCACAGTATCTAAAATATCACCCCGCTGCTTAAAACTCTTCAAAGGCTCCCAGTCATCTGCAAGATAAAGTCGTTTGCCTAACATGGCACACAAGGCCTCCCCTCTCTCCATGCTCTTCTTCTTGCTTTATTCTCCAGGAATATCCAATTGCTTGCTGTTCCCTGCAAATACATTGTTTTTCCTCATCTCTGTGTCTTTGCCCTTGCTTTGCATCCTGTCTTAACATGCCTGTCACTTAGAAGCTGTGTGGCTTTGGGACACTACTTAATTTTCTCAACCTTAATTTCCTAGTTCCTAATAATAATATTTTCCCCCCAGGGGCAGCATGAGGATCAAATGATATCATACATACAGAGACTAAAATACAATGCCAGCGATATAGTAGGTGCTCAACAAATATTCCTATTTTTTCCATCGGCAATGTTAATATTAACAACAATAACACAAATAACAATCTAGTGCAACGAATGCAGGATTTTGGATGGCTTCTTGACCTGCAAGCCTTGGGGAAAATAATCAGATCTGGTTAAAAATTCAAACTGTCAGGCTCTGATCTTCTGTTGCTAATATTCTCAGGGATGAGGTAGCAGCAGCACACCATTCCCTGTCCTGCCAGGAAAGCCTGAGACCTGTGTTATTCCCACCTCAGGAGTCTCAAATCTGCAGGAATAAGGCAAGTACTTGTTTCTCATCAGGCCCTGGGAGCTGTCCCTGGCTGTGCATTAGGTGAAGTGTTAGTTGGGATTGTTCAGTATTTCATGTCTTGGGATTGAAATAAAACCTTTGGAGTTTCCCCTTAGTCTTTCCTGTGGACTTACTGAATAGCTAGGCTTCAGGGACATGCTGGAGCCTCCTCGTGGTGGCCTGTGGGCGTGAGAATGGCCGTAACAGCAGGGTGAATAGAACTTGTCAAGTTCAAAGTACAATGGCACCAGTTATCATTGCAATGGGATTGAGGTATCTCATAGCATCTTACAGACTGAGAGATGAAGGAAAATGAATGACATGTTCTGACCTTTCTGGGTGTGGTGGGAATCATAAGAAAAGGGTTTTGGTGCCAGTGGGACAGTTTAGCCTAGAGTGCTCCCCAGGAACAAAAAGCAGAACTGCTTTGCATAATGATAATCTTTGACTGAATCAGTATGGAACCCAGGTGAGCCAGGTCTCCTGGTGATGCTGATGATTTGAATCTACTCTCAAAATTTAGCTGCTCTGAGCTCTGTGAATTTCAAATCAGTGACACTGATTATATTCTTCAAGTTGTGCAAATGTTCTTACTATCCTCCCCGTATTGTTCCACTACCATTGACTTAGACTCACTGCTCCCTAAGCTTCTCATGTTACCTTTCGAGTTGCTGTTGTCAACTTGATCTCACATAGATAATTCTTTTAAAAGAGCGCATTGCTCAAGGTAGACATACTTTACTTGTTGTTGTTAGGGGCTGTCGAGTTGATTTCGATTCATAGCAACCCCATGTGCCAGAGTAGAACTAATCTATAGGGTTTCCTAGTCTGTAATCTTTACGGAAGCAGATCATCTGGTTTTTCTCCCACAGAGCAGCTGGGTGGGTTCAAACTGTCAAACTTTTGGTTAGCAGCTGAGCACTTCACTGTTGCACCACCAGGGCTTCTTACTTTACTTATTAAGATAATTTATTTTTTGGTTCAAAGAAGACTTCAGGGGATTTTTGGTTTAAGGTTTGAAGTTTAAAGATTATCACAGGACAGTAATTTTGGGGGTTCATCCAGCATCAATGATCCGGAAAGTCTGGTTTCCATTGAGTAAATTTTAGAGCCAGAGGCATTTGAACTAAACTTAAAGGACTAAAGAAGTAGAGGGCATGTCAGATGGAATCGTGGGAGAAAATGCTAGTGTGTACAGAAGTTTTGTTTGGTGCATGAAGGAAATTGGATAGATAGACTGGGGTAGATCCTAGGGGGTCCTAAATGTCTGAGTAAGGAGTTTGGACTTTATTCTTTAGGCAATGAGCATTGCAGCTGGAGGACAACATGATGAGTCAAGTGTTTCGGAAGGAGCTGGCGGCAGGATGTAGGATGGATGAAGGAAGGAAAAGATAGAATGCGGAGAGACCTTAGGAGACTATTATCGTAGTTTAGACAAGTGGAATGGAAGAGAGGGGCAATTCAGAGAGGTGTTTTGGAATAGACTTAGTAGAATTAACACAACTTGGTAACTGAGTATAAGAAAAGGGCAAGGGACAGAGTGAAGGAAAGATGCTATGAAGTTTCTGAGCGTGGGTGGCTTGTAGGATTATGAAACCAATAGGGCATACAGAAGGCAAACTATAGTTGGAAGGAAAGGGGAGTAGTCCACTTTTGGACAAAAGGAGTTTGAGGTATCTATGGGATGTTCCTGGATGCACAAACAGTTTGCACTTAGCATAGAGATTCTAATACTGTATCTAATGAATAGTGAAATAAGTATAGTTTATTCCAAGAATTTAAGTATAATTCAATAGTAGGAAGTCTATCAACACAATCGATTAATCAACAAATGAGAGAAATCAAATCAATTTATCAATTAAAAAGACGTGATTAAATTCAGCAACAAATTCCTAATAAAAACTCTCAGTAAAATAAAGATGATCTACCAAAAATGAACAACAAACATTATCCTAAATGGTAAAACAGTAAAATCATTTAATTAAAATCAAGAACTGGACAAGAATACCTACTCTTGCCATTATTATTTAACATTGTCTTGGACTTTCTTGCAAATATAATGAAAAAATAAATAAAGTAACTAGTAAAAACACTGGGAGAGAGGAGAAAAATAATCTTTTTTTATGACCAGATGATTAGATATGTAGAAAATCCAAGAAGCTGTAGTAAAACCTCCTAGAGTTAGTAAGATATTTGGCTAAAAAATAAATATCTAGAAATGAAAATGCTAACAAGCATGTAAATAGTAACGACAAAGTTATAAAACAGACATTTAACAAGAAAGACACAGGATTTATATGGAGCAAATAATAAAATCTTGTAGAAGGACATAAAGCAAGACATAAACAAATAGAAATACCATGTTTTTGGATGAGAAGACAATATTAAAAATTGTCAAGCCTATCAAAATTAATATATAAAATTAATGCAATTCTTATTAGGATCACAGTGGTTTTGGGAGGAGGCAGTTGATAAAATTGTCTTCAAGTTTATACTGAAGAATAAGTGCCCAAAGATGGCCCAGAAAAGTATGATAAAAAGACTAGTAAGAGAGGATTTGCCTTACAACATATTAGAACATGCTATAAATTAAATATTTTATTGGCATAGGAATAGGTAACTAGATCAGTAGAATAGAACACAGACTCCACAAATAGATACTAGAATATGTAAGCATCTTCTACTAACCCAAACGTTAACACTTTGAACCCATTCATGGAAGAAAGGCCTGGTGATCTGCTTCTGTAGAGATTACAGCCAAGAAAACCCCGTGGAGCTGTTCTACTCTGTAACACATGGGGTCGCCATGAATTAGAATTGACTTGATGGCAACGGGTTTGTTTGTTTGTTTTTTTTTTGGTTTATTATTAGAAAGTTGGTAGCTCAGTTCACTGGGAAAAGGATGTATTCTATAATAAATTGTCTTGGCACAACTGACTGTTCACCTGGAAGAAAACTTTGGACTCCTATCTTGTATATTCAAAAATAAATTACAGATGGATTAAAAAACTAAAAATAGAAAATTAAGCAACAATATCTTGCAAGAAAATCTTTCTAGACTAACTACATTCCTAGATTTTCTAAGAAAGAGGGAGTGCTGGGGGAAGAAGACCCTTTTAACTGTAAGTTGTTGTTGTTAGGTGCCTTTGAGTTGGTTCTGACTCACAGCGATCCTGTGTACAACAGAACGAAAACACTGCCCTGTCCTGCGCCATCCTCATGATGGTTGTTATGCCTGAGCCCGTTGTTGCAGCCACTGTGTCAATCCCTCTTATTGAGGGTCTTCCTCTTTTTCACTGACCCTCTACTTTACCAAGCATAATGTCCTTCTTCAGGGACTGGTCCCTCCTAATAACATGTTCAAAGTATGTGAGACAAAGTCTTGTCATCCTTGCTTCTAAGGAGTATTCTAGCTGTACTTTTTCCAAGACAGATTTGTTCATTCTTCTGGCAGTTCATGGTATGTTCAATATTCTTCGCCAACACCATAATTCAAAGGCACCGATTCTCCTCTGGTCTTCTTTATTCATTGTTCAGCTTTCCATGCATATGAGGCGATTAAAAACACCATGGGTTGGGTCAGGTGCACCTTAGTCCTTAAAGTGACATCTTTGCTTTTTACCACTTGAAGGAGGTCTTTTGCAGCAGATCTGCCCAATGCAAAGTGCCTTTTGATTTCTTGACTGCTGCTTCCATGGGCATTGATTGTGGATCCAAGTAAGATGAAATCCTTGACAACTTTGATATTTTCTCCATTTATCATGATGTTGCTTACTGGTCCAGGTGTGAGGATTTTTCTTTTCTTTATGCTAAGGTGTAACCCATACTGAAGGCTGTGGTCTTTGATCTTCATCAATAAGTGCTTCAAGTCCCCTTCACTTTCAGCAAGCAAGGTGGTGTCATCTGCATAACAAGTTGTTAATGAGTCTTCCTCTAATCCTGATGCTGCGTTCTTCTTCATATAGTCCATCTTCCTGAATTCTTTGCTTAGCGTACAGATTGAATAATTATGGTAAAATGACACAACTCTGACTCACACCTTTCCTGACTTTAAACCATGCAGTATCCCCTTGTTCTGTTCAAACAACTGCCTCTTTGTCTGTGTACAGGTTCTGTATGAGCACAATTGAGTGTTCTGGAATTCCCATTCTTGGTAATTGTCTTAGTTGTCTAGTGCTGCTGTAACAGAAATACCACAAGGATGGCTTTAACAAACAGAAATTTATTCTCTCATAGTCTAGTAGGCTAGAAGTCCAAATTCAGGGCATCAGCTCCAGGCGAAAGCTTTCTCTTTCAGCTCTGGAGGAAGGTCCACGTCATCAATCTTCCCCTGGACTAGGAGCTTCTCTGCTCAGGAACCCTGGGTGCAAATGATGCGCTCTGCTCCCGGTGCTGCTTTCTTGGTGGTGTGAGGTCCCCATGTCTTTCTGCTCATTTCTCTCTTTTGTATCTCAAAAGAGACTGGCTCAAGACGCAATCCAGTCTTGTAAATGGAGTCCTGCCTCATTAACATAACTGCCACCTATCCTACCTTATTAACATCATAGAGGTAGGATTTACAACACATAGGAAAATCACATCAGATGACAAAATGGTAGACAATCATACAGTACTGGGAACCATAGCCTAGCAAAATTGATACGCATTTTTTGGGGGACACAATTCAATCCATGACAGTAATGTTATCCATAATTTGTTATGATCCACACAGTTGAATGCCTTTGCATAGGCACTAAAACACAGGTAAACATCTTTCTAGTATTCTCTGCTTTCGGCCAAGATCCATCTGACGTCAGCAAAGATATCCCTCATTCTACGTCCTCTTCCGAATCTGACTTGAATTTCTGGCAGTTCCCTATTGATGTACTGCTGCAACTGCTTTTGAATGATCTTCAGCAAAATTTTACTTGTGTGTGACATTAATGATATTGTTCAATAATTTCCACATTCTGTTGGATCACCTTTCTTTGGAATGGGCACAAATATGGATCTCTCTAGTCGGTTGGCCAGGTAGCTGTCTTCCAAATTTCTTGGCATAGATGAGTGGGTGCTTTCAGTGTTGCATCTGTTTGTTGAAACATCTCCATTGGTATTCCGTCAATTCCTGGAAACTTGCTTTTCCCCAATGCCTTCAGTGCAGCTTGGACTTCTTTAATACCATCAGTTCTTGATCACATGCTACCCCCTGAAATGGGTAAACATCAATCAATTCTTTTTGGTACAGTGACTCTGGGTATTTCTTCCATCTTCTTTTTATGCTTCTTGTGTGCTGTAATATTTTCCCCATTGAATCCTTCAGTACTGCAACTTGAGGCTTGAATTTTCTCTTCAGTTCTTTCAGCTTGAGAAATGCCCAGCACGTTATTCTCTTTTGATTTTCTAACTCTAGGTCTTTGCGTATTTCATTATAATACTTTACTTCATCATCTCGGGCTGCCGTTTGAAATCTTCTGTTCAGCTCTTTCACTTCATCATTTCTTCCTTTTGCTTTAGTTACTCTACGTTCAAAAGCAAGTTTCAGAGTCTCTTCTGACATCCATTATGGTCTTTTCTTTCTTTCCTGTCTTTTTAACGACCCCTTGCTTTCTTCATGTATGATATCCTTGATGTCATTCCACAACTTGTCTGGTTGTTGGTCATTAGTGTTCAATGTGTCAAATCTATTCTTGAGATGATCTTTAAATTCAGGTGGGATATACTCAAGGTCATCTTTTGACTCTTGTGGACTTGTCCTAATTTTCTTTAGTGTCAACTTGAACTTGCGTATGAGCAATTGATGGTCTATTCCACAGTTGGCCCCTGGCCTTGCTCTGACTGATTCTCTTGAGCTTTTCCATTACCTCTTTCCACAGACGTCATCAGTTTGATTCCTGTGTATTCCATCTGGCGAGGTCCACAGGTATAGTCGCCATTTATGTTGATGAAAAAAAGTATTTGCAATGAGGAAGTCGTTGATCTTGCAAAATTCTCTCATGCAATCTCCAGCATTGTTTCTATCACCAAAGCCATATCTTCCAGCTACTGTTCCTTCTTGTTTGTTTTCAACTTTCACATTGCAATCATCAGTCATTATCAATGCATCTTGATTGCATGTGTGATCAATTTCAGACTGCAGAAGTTGGTAAAAACCTTCAATTTCTTTATCTTTGACCTTGGAAACCCTGTTGGAGTAGTGGTTAAGAGCTACAGCTGCTAACCAAAACGTCAGCAGTTTGAATCCACCAGGCGCTCCTTGGAAACTCTATGGGGAAGTTCTACTCTGTCTCATAAGGTCACTCTGAGTCGGAATCGACTTAATGGCAATGGGGTTTGACAAGTTTTGGCCTTAGTGGTTGGTGTGTAAATTTGAATAATGGTTGTATCAACTAGTCTTCCTTGTAGGTGTATGGGTATTATCCTATCACTGACAGCGTTTTACTTCAGGTTAGATCTTGAAATGTTCTTTTTGATGGTGAATGTGATACATTCCTCTTCAATTAGTCATTCCTAGCATAGTAGTTCATATGATTGTCCAATTCAAAATGGCCAATACCAGTCCATTTTAGCTCACTAATGCCTAGAATATCTATGTCTATGCGTTCCATTTCATTTTTGACAACTTCCAATTTTCCTAGATTCATACTTTGTACGTTCCATGTTCCTATTATTAATGGGTATTTGCAGCTGTTTCTTCTCACTTAGAGTTGTGCTACGTCAGCAAATGAAGATCCCGGAAGCTTAACTCCATCCACGTATTAAGGTTGACTTTACTCTGAGGAGGCGGCCCTTTCCCAGTTGTATTTTGAGTATCTTTGAACTTGAGCGGCTCATCTTTCAGCACTGTAAAGACCATGTTCCACTGTTATTCATAAGGTTTTCACCGGCTATTTTTTCTGAAGTAGACTGGCAGTTTCATTTTCCTAGTCTGTCTTAGCCTGGAAGCTCAGCTGAAACCTCTCCACCATGGGTGACCCTGCTGGTAGTTGAAATACTGGTGGCATAGCTTTCAGCATCACGGCAATACACAAGTCCCCAGTGTACGACAAACTGACAGACATGAACCAGAAGTGAATCATATTTAATTATATAAAAATTCACACACTTGTACAGCACATAGGAGCCCTGGTGGCACAGTGATTAAGTGCTACGGCTGCTAACCAAAAGGTCAGCAGTTAGAATCCACTAGTTGCTCCTTGGGCAGTTCTGCTCTTTGCTATAGAGTCGCTAAGAGTTGGAATCAACTTGATGGTAATGGGTGGGTACAGCACATATACCATATACAAAGCCAACAGGCAAAGGATCACTTGGGAAAAAAAAAAAATATGTGTAATGCAGGTGGCAGGTATAAGATTTGTAATGAAAACCTACCAAGAACTCTTACAAATGGCAAGCAAAAGACAAGCTTATCACCAGTTGTTGTCAAGTCAAGTCTGACTTATGGTGACCTTGTGTATAACAGAACAAAATGTTGTCTGGTCCTGTGCCATCTTCAGGATTATTGGTAGACGACAAACTAAAAAACCAAAAAACCAAACCAGTTGCTAGTGAGTTGATTCCGAGTGATGGCGACCCCATGTATTTCAGAGCAGAACTGTGTGCTGTATCGGGTTTTCATGGCTGTGACCTTTCAGAAGCAGATCACCAGGCATTTTTCTGGGGTGCCTCAGGGTAGGTTCAAACTGCCAACCTTTTGGTTAGTAGCCAAGCTCTTAACTGTGCCACCCAGGGACTCCTAATGACAAACAACACACTACAAAATGGACAAATCATTTAAATAGGCGTTTTGTGAAAAAGCAAATCCAATTGCCAGCAAATGTATGAAAAGATGCTGAAATTCATTAGAACTTATAGAAATGCAAATTAAAGTAACAATGAGATTCACCATTATCTCTATAGTCTGGTGGAAAAAAGCAGTGAATGTTGACTGCTGGTGGAATGTAGAGAAAAGATTCCTGCATACTTTGCTGAAGGAAATGTGAATTATTTCCGTCATTTTGTAAAGTAATCTGGCAATATCTTTTAAAGCTAAAAATACATCTTTCCTTCAACCCAGCAGTACCTCTCGTGGACTTTCTTTTGTACAAATAAGCCCACAAGAATGTAAAGAAATTCTGATTGGAGGGGATTGTTTATGTAAGATATTATTCAGTGAGAAAAGCAAGGTTTCAGAAAATGTATATAATATGATCCAATTTTTATAAAATAATGAAAATCCCCTCCCCCAGTATTAATGTGAATATGTGAGATTATACAGATAAGAAGAAATATATGGAAGGATACATGCTAGGTTATTGACATGGGGTTTCTGTGGTATTGGGAGGAGGTAAGGTTGGTAAAAGCCAATATAATTTCTTGAATGATTTTCCATACAATACGCTGAAATGACTTCTAATTTTTTCAAGTCAAATTTTTATTTTACTGAAATTATTTTTATCCAGGTTAATTCTTTCCCATATACATTTTCTGACAAAATATCAGTAGTTGGCAGTTTTTCGTATCTAGTGTGACTAGTTTTAACTTTTGCTATTGTGAGTTTTCTTTTTTGGCTATTGTTTTTAGCAAGTCTAACTCTCTTGGGTGAAATGATCAGATTAAAATTTTCTGAAGAAGATTCTATTCTTTTATCAGTCTTTTAATTCAATTTATGCTGTTTTGGATATTACAAAAACTATTTGTATACATTATTTCTGTAAGTAACATGAATTGGTGAGTTTATATTTCTCAGCACAGAGAACAGAGCAAATGCATAAAAACAAAGGTATAAGACCTGAATGCCCAATGGGATGAAAAATCTTTGATGTCAAAAAGTTATTGAAATGCTTTTCTGCCTGAGCACAGACTGCTTGGCAATTATTAATTATTATTATTTGAAGGTGTAAATCATTTCTTTATTCGCTCATCCTAATCTAGTCATCCTTCCTAGTCTATTCAAGGTGCTGTGGTAGGGATTAGGGATACAACAATTTGTGTAGAGTAGAACAGGGGTCAGTGACTAGCAAAGGAACCCTACCAAGTGAGGCAGGCTAAGAGAGAGACAACAGGGAGTGGCAGGGAGTGTGTCAAACGGAAGAGGGCATGCTCAGGCTAAAGGGGGCAGTTGGTACCCAGCTCCAGCTAATTGCTGTTATGAAGATACATTGGCCATGTGTTGCCGTATGTCATGGATTGAATTGTGTGCCCCCAAAATACCTGTCAACTTGGGTAGGCCATAATTCCCAGTATTGTGTGATAGTCCACCATTTTGACATCTGAAGGGATTTTCCCATGTTTTGTAAATCCTACCTTTATAATGTTAATGAGGTGGGATTAGTGGCAGTTATGTTAAAGGGGCAGGATTCAATCTACATGATTGGATTGCATCTTAAGCTGATGTCTTTTGAGATATAAAAGAGAGAAGCTAGCAGAGAGACGGGGGATCTCATACCATCAAGAAACAAGAGCCAGGAGAACACGCATCCTTTGGACCTGAGGTCCCTGTGTTGAGAAGCTCCTCAGCCAGGGAAGACTGATGATAAGGACCTTCCCCCAGAGCCGACAAAGACAGAACGCCTTTCCCTGGAGCTAGCACCCTGAATTCGGACTTCTAGCCTCCTAGATTATGAGAGAATAAATTTCTCTTTGTTAAAACCATCCACTTGTGGTATTTTCTGTTATAGCAGCACTAGATAACTAAGACATCATATCTTTAAATTTCTCAGGAAGCTGAAAATCCACATTTTTAGGTAAAATCTGATATTTAAGTGTTGGTGGGTAATTTGAATTTTGTTAAACATGGTGTGTTAAGCATTGTGTAGTTTCAACAGAACGTGTCTACAGGCTTACTAGTTTTTGATGACCGGTGCAGCTTAGGCCATGGCTGTACTCATGTTTCCAGTGCTGGAAAATGTTGGGTTCTTGGCCTAAAGTTCAAGGAACATATTAGGAATCTGTCATCCTTGGTCTGAAAAGTCCCTCCTGCCAGGCGAATCATGCTATAGGGGGAGGTGGTCAACCCCAGGATCAGATAAATTAGGGGTGACCTTGGTTAGCCGTGAAGGATGGAGATGAAGGAGAGTGTGCTGGGGAGAGGTTTGCCTAGTTGCATCTCTTACAAGACCAGTTGCTGTGGAGTTGATTCCGACTAACAATGACCTCGTGTTTGTCAGAATACATTTTTTGGAAGTAGATCCCCTGGCCTTTTTTCTGAGGTGCCTCTGGGTGGACTTGAATTCCAAACTTTCCATTAGCAGCTGAGTGTGTCAGCTGCTTGCACCACCCAGGGACTCCAGGGCATCCCTTATTGTTGTTGTTGACCTGTCTTGATGACCTGCCTTTCAAGCAGTGGAGGGGGGTGACAAACACACTCTCTGACACTGTCGGAGGAGGTGGCACCAAAATGACCCCGCGGTCTGCAGCAGTGGTGGGCAGGCTGGTGCTGCTGGGGGATGGGCCGCCAAGCAGTGGCATCACTAGGGTTGGTGTCACCCATCCCCTCTCCGCCACAACAATCAGGGTGCAGGCTGTCAGGGGCGGGGGCCGGGAGGGGTGGACTATGCTGTGGGGTTAGGCCCTGTGCAGGGGTGGGGCCAGCTGCTCAGCGAAGGGTGGGGAAGGGAGGGGGGGATTCAGCAGGCCAGTCCCACCCAAGGGGGTGTGTGACACCATGAGTTACTGCACTGGGTGACACTAATCCTAGTGATGCCACTGCTTCCAAGGCTGCGCTAGGCCCGTCTTCTGAGACGCCTCCGGGTGGATTTGAATAGCCAGCCTTTTGGCCAGTAAGTCAGTGCTTAACCATATGCTCCACTCAGGGACTCCAGGGCATTTCTTATATTCTTGTTGCTGTTGTGTACCTTGGAGTCAATTGCTACTCACAGCAATCCTATAGGACAGAGTATAACTGCCCATATGGTTTTCAAGGCTGTAATTTTTATGCAAGCAGATTGCCAGGTTACTCCCCGACCCCCATCTCCCCCTCCCCCAGCCAACGGTGGGTTTGAACCGCTGACTTTTCAGTTAACAATGGAGCACTTAGCCATTATGCCACCAGGGATCCTTTGGCATCCCTTATAAAAACCAACCAAACCCCAGTGCCGTCAGGTCCATTAACCACTGCGCAACCAGGGCTCGGGCATCCATTACAACCTCTACATATTTTAGTGCATCCACTTGATACAGCAGCATGGGAGGTTGGCTTTCCAGCGGGTGGCAGCATTAGAACAGAAATTGTCCTGCCAGGGCCACTGATACTTGTCAATGCCTTTGCTCTTCATTTGCATGTAAATAAGGGAAGCAACAGATTACTGACAGCAGCTTTAGAGAGAAGGAAGGTATTTGCATTCCATTTTCAATTTTACGAAAATATTTAAAGAGTCCTGACTATGTGCTAGCCACTGTACTGTGCATTTTCTCGATCATTATCTTGTTTAATCCTCACAACTTGTTATGTAGGCAACTATTTCCCCCATTTTAAAAATGAGGAAATTAAATTTCAGAAGGGTAAAGACATCTGCCCAAGGATGTGCAGTTTATAAGAGGCAGAGCTGAGTCTGGGACTAGGTCTTTTCATGGAATCACGGCTATAACTACCAGCCTTGACCGTCTACCCTCCAGTGGAGTACATTAACCATTTGCACCACCCACTGGCTCCACTGGCTAGTGAGGAACCAACTAAAAAGGGCACTGTTAAATGGCATTTAAAGAGTATAGGCTTGGAGTCAGACAGTTCCTCTCAAATTCTGGCTCTATCATTTACTAGCAGTATCATCTCGGGCAAGTTACTTGAGAACCTCTGCTTTCTTAGTAGATACCTGAAGATTTGTTGTGGGAATTAAAAAGAGTCAGAGTTTACAATGTGGTTGGCGCATGGTAGTTGCTTAATAAACGGTAACTATTTTCATTAGTCATTTTCACTGAAATTGCCTGCCCACTGCCATCTTCATTCTGAATGTACTTTGTAGAGCACCTATAAAAGAACAAGTCTTTTTCTTGTAGCTCTGTGTTCACTTCCTCAGTTGCTCCCAAAATATTAGCCAGATTTGAGGACGATATAAAAAATAGCTAACATTTATTGGTACTTTCTAAGTACTTTCTATGAATTTCATCACATAAACCCTCACAATTCTGAAAAGGACACTATTATTTGCCCATTTTACACATGGGGAAATTGTGGCACAGATATGTTAAATAACTTACCCCAGGGTCGTACATCTATGAAGTGGTAGAGCCAGGGTTTAGATGGACTCAGATACTCTGACCCTGGAGTTCTTGCCCTTAACTCTTATATTGAACTCTTAACCACCGTGCAGAGAAGCTTGGAGATGACTGAGGTTGAAAGAATAGTCCGAATGGCCACCTGTCAGGAAAGCTCCATGTCTTCAGCACTGGCCTCCTAGCATCTCCAGAATCACATCACTGGAACATGTCGGACATAACACCCGCTGTCCAAGATCACTGAGCACTGCTAAGGTGTTCAGTTGATCAGAGCCCAGAGCCATTGCTTTCATTTTAGGTTCTAACTACCACTGATACATTGTTTTGGCTTCTGTCCAAGGAATTTGAGGTAGAAAACCATTGGAGTAGGATGGGTCCTAACCCAATTCCTTCTGAGTGGTGTCTTATAAGAAGAGTAGAATAGATACAGACACAAGGGGAAGACTGAGGCCATGTGAAGGTCCCTCTACAAGCTAAGGAATGCCAGGGACTATTGACGAGTAAGGACCCTCTCTCAGAGCCAATGACCTAATTTGGACTGATAGCCTCCCGAACTGTGAGATAATAAATTCTTGTTCTTTAAAGTCTCCTACTTGTGGCATTTTTTGTGATGGCAGCACTAGGTAACTGGAACAGTTCTCGTTTGTAAAATGAGGATAATAATCCCTACCTCAAATATAGTTGTGAGGACTAACAGATAATCTGTGTAAAGTCACCTGGCCTGGTATCTGGCACATAGTAGGCCATCCCTAAATGTTAGAGGAAATAAGTTACATGTGAGAGTGTGCGGTGCATAGTAGGTGCTCTGCAAATGCTCATTGCTTGCCTTTGCCCCTCTTTCATACATCATCTTCTGTGAGCCCCTCACTACACAGCAACAGCTCTTTTCTCAGAATTCCTACAACCTCCCTCCCCTTGTCTGAATAATTTACCTTGCATTAAGCACACGCTGCCTTGTCCCTTTGTCAAGCTTGTTCATTTCTCCTTCTCTCCCTGGCTAGAAGGCATATTTCTTGTGGTCAGAGGCGATTTTCTTCTTCTGGGGACCATATGTTCCAGATCTTCCAGCACAGACCTACTTTCAGATAGTCTGCCATATAGTCCCCATAAACCATTGGAAGATCACAGAAAATCCAATAGTTTGGTATCCAAGCCCATCTCCCAGATGTGGCAGGCAGAAGTGGCATAAACTCCTTCTTCAGGCTGGGCTGGGAAAATATGATCTCTTGCAATGCTTGCTGAAGGTGTCAGTTGCCCAGAAATGCCACGGCTATCCCCCGCCACCCACATAGAAGTAGACTGGGCAGCAGGAGGCCCTCCATCCTAACTATCTGGGTGTAACTGAAAGGTGCACGTTGGCATTCCAAGATAGGTGCTTCTTCAAAGGCACTTGCTGCAAAAGCTAGAGACCAAATTAAAAATTGCTTCACATTCTCATAGATGCGTCGGCTACTAGAGACCAGGTTCTGCAATGGTGTGCGTTACCAGAGAATGAGGTCAGGTATGGGCAGGGAAACTGTCTTTCAGTGTTTCAGCATAACTTAGACTCAGACCTGAACTTATATGTTGGGTTTTTTACTACAAATAAAATGTAATAATGCTCAAAGCATCCATTTAATGTTGTTGACCCTGTCTTTTTTTTTTTTTAAATAGGAAGTTGGTAATGAGAGGAGGAATAAAAACAGAAGCTGAGAGTCAGAGACATTTATGAAGATGACAAATTTCTATAGCAGTTGTTTTCAACTGTTTTTTGGGTCACAGAGTCCTTTGAGGATTTGATAAAAGCTATGAACCCTCTCTGCCAGAAAGGTGTACGTGTGCACAGACACAAAATTTTGTATATGATTTTTGGGGAGTTTGCAGAACCCCTTGAAGACTATCGAAAGTCCACAAGTTAATGTTGTTGTTACCTGCTGTCAAGTCGGCTCTCAGCTCGTGGTGACTCCATGCATAATGGAATGAAATACTGCTCAGTCCTGTGCCAACCCCGTGGTTGGTTGAGGATTGGACAGTTCTGATCCACAGGGTTCTCATTGACTGATTTTTGGAAGTAGATTGCCAAGCGTTTCTTCCTAGTCTGTCTTAGTTTGGAAGCTCTGCTGAAACTTGCTTAGCATCATAGCAACGCACAAGCCTCTACAGACAGATGGGTGGTGGCTGTGCATGAGGTGCATTGGCCGGGAATCAAACCTGGGTCTCTTGCATGGAAGGCGAGAATTCTACCACTAAACCACCATTGTCCCTTCCACAGATTAATACTTCTGCTATTAACCTATGAGAGGCAACTGTGTGCCAGACATCCTGCTAAGCACCAGATTTACAAAGCTGAATAAGACATGGTTCCTGCCTTCAAGGGTCTTGCATTTTGGTGAAGGGGATCGAACATATACCCAGACAATGATATCCATCACCCCCAACAGTTGCTGAAACCTACCGATTCTCTTTGTACCAATCTCTTCTTTTGCTTCCTACTGCCATTACCTTGGTTTTGTCTCTTATTTCCTGGCTGGTAGCAATAGCTACCAAGCTGATGGTCTGTCGTTAATTTCTCCATTCTCCACAATGATGTGCTAGTGATTCTCTAAAAGGAGGGTTTGGATGACTCCCCTCTTCAGAAACCTGCCTTGGTGGTTTTCTAGCCCATGCAGAATAAAGGCCAAGCTTCTTACCACAGCCTCAAAGCCCTGTGGTTGGATTTCATTCTACATTTTCGGCCTCATGTCCTGCCCAGCCCCGCATAGACCTTACTCTTTAGCAGTACCGGACCCCTGATTATTCCCTAAATAAAGCTTGCATTTTCAAGCCTCCCTGGCTGGCTCATTCTGATCCCCCATCCCAGAATGCTCTTTCCCTTATTATCCATCTATTTAAATCCTCTTTATCCCCAGAATCCCAGATCAAATACCTCTTCTGTGAAAGTATCCTCCATTCACCAAGTCAGAATTAATGAGGGCTCTTTTGAACTTGTGTTTAGCACTTAGCCTTGTAGGAGTGTTATTTCCCATGTCTAATTCAGTCCAAAAGACCATGGCTTTCTGAGGCAGAGGTGGCATTCAATTTATTTCTGGTGTTTCGAGTCCCCAAGAGAGGAGCGGTTGGCTAGAGATTGAGTGTGTGCATTTTTCTCTCTTCTTCAGTGGGAGAGATGCAGAAAGCCACCTCTGACTCCCCAAGGCTGGCATCCCTTAGGAGGGTGGAAGTAGACTCCTTTGGAGAGTCTCCCATAGAAAGGCAGAGCCTGTTGGGAGCACTAAATATAGCTTTGGTTAAAAGAGTAGGCGTAGTATGATTGAGGGAAAAGGGTATAACAGAATCCTTTGTGTGAGAGTTCAAAATAAAAGCTGCTTAGGTCTTGAAAAGAGGCCACAGGAGGGGAAGAGGATGGTGATTCTGTGTTCAAGAGATGGAGGAGCCCAGAACTGATCCTGGGCCAGCTCACTCCTGAGTTGCGCTTAGAACAGAAAGATATACTGTGTACGAGCTCCCATTGTCTGGATTGGGTTGAAGCAGGAGCAGAAGATCCTCCTCAGTCTCTGTGCTCTAGCCTGCTCATCAGGGTCAACTTTGCCAGCATGGACAGCCCTTTATCCCTGCAGCCCAGGAGCCTTACCCTCTGCTCAGCCTCCCAGCTGACCCTATGTCCCAAGGACCTACTTAGTTTCATCATGGCCACATTTGGTGCTGGAAAATGGAAAAAAATGGTTAATTTGAGGGTTCTGAGGGAGTCCCTGGGTGGTATAAGTGGTAATGGTTAACATGCTTGGCTACTAACCAAAAGATCAGTGGTTTCAGTCTACCCAGAAGCACCTTAGAAGAAGGACCTGGAGATACACTTCTGAAAAATCAGCCACTAAAAACCCTATAGAGCACAGGTCTACTCTAACACACATGGAGCTGCCATGAGTCAGAACTGACTTGACAGCAACTGGTTGAGGGTCCTGAGGGTTTGACTGGGCCCTTTAGGTTGCCTTCCAGTGGAGACGACATGCCTTAATGTGCATAGCTGCTACTGGAGCTGAGGACTTGACATAGCTTTTGAGGTTTGAAGGCAGCTCCCCAGTGGGAATTTCTGCTCAGCCGTTGGTACCCCTCCCTGGAATTAGAGGGTGAGGTAGAGTCAATGGGGCTGGACTTTCCACTAAAGATGCTCATAAACTCCAGAGACTGCTAGATACATTACCAGGAGGCTATTGTTATGGGCTTAATGCTATTCTTGCCAAATGGAGAGAATGCAACCTGGAGTATCCTAGTTGAATCCCAAACAGATGGAGGATCCTCTGCTACATCTGAATTTCCAGCACTTAGGGCCTTGTCCACAGCATGGGCACAATAAATGCTCACAGAATTGAAAGCCAAGTGCTTCTCAGCAGGCTCTCAATATTGATTCTGTTACACAAGCATTTCTTTCCCCATTCTTTGCAATACCAATCACCACTGTTTGGTCCCCCTCCAAGGTCTCTGTCTCTAAGCTCTTAATTAGAAAAAGGAAGCAGCAATTATTAAAGTTATTAAAATATGGAATATTGCAAAGGAGCAGATTAGAAGTTTTCCTGCTAATCCAAACAAATCATGCTAATGTTACTTTGATTCTAGTAAACCCAAGCCCACAGAGGAAGATAAAAGCTGGGGCTTGTTTTCTAAGTGGAGGGTTTAGCCTATTCGCTAAGCCAGGATTCATCAAGCATTCACTGGGAGCTGTAAAGGAGAAGCAGGAGGAGACGCAAGGAAGAAAGACGTGAGCTCAATAAAAAAAGATGAGGTGGTGGGGGACAAGAGTATTACCAAGAGAATCAACCCTGTAACTGAGCTCCTACCACATTTAAGTTCCTCACTCCACTGGGAGCTATAGGGTACAAAGAAGTACCTTTTCCACCCCCAGGACTTCCGCTACTAAATTTATGATGATGACTACTCAGACACTGTGTCCAGCCCAGACACTTCTTCTACAGGTCTAACTGGCTTCTGGACATGTCCATTTACCAGGCGGAAGGATGTACACTTTAGCCAGCATCGTCTCCAGAGCTCCAATACAGTTAGTTACATGTAGGAGACGCCTTTGTCTGGGAACCTACCTTGTCCTGGAAGGTTCCACAGGCATCTTACAGTCAACACATTCCAGGCTGAATTCAAAATTTACACCCTTACTTGTTCTTCCTCCTAGCATTCCATCTTAGTTAATGGAGCCACCATCCACTCAGACCTCCAGGTTAAACACCTGAAAGTCATCTTAGATACTCCTCTTCTTCTTTGCTTGCAACCATTATCTCAGGTTGCTAAGAACTGATGATAAAACCTCAGAAATGTCTTTTATATTCTTTTCTTCTTTTTTGCCTTTAAGCAGTTTAGTTTCTGCTCCAGTTCAGATCTTTGATGTTTTTCTTCCTGTACTGATTCTCCAATCTCTTCTCATACCACTTTCCCAACCTACCATGTTCCAGCCAACTCAAACTTCTCAGCAGTTCCAAGTCTCTGTTTTTGCACATGCTGTTCCTTCTGCTTAGAGGCCTTTCCCTCCCATGACCATCTGTCAAATTCTTACCCATTCTAAAGGCTGCCTTCTCCAAGGAGCCTTCTCTGGCTGTCTAGCAACAGTATTGATTTCTTGCTCTGTGCAGAGCTCTGTGCTTGTGCCATCGGACACTGGCCCTAATGCACTGCAACTGTGGATGGGTCTGTCTCCCTTGAGGGTCAGTGGCTGTGCACTCCGTGATAACCTATCCCTAGTGCTTTGCAGAGTGCTAGCATTCACCCTTCTGAGCACACCTTTATGAACAGAACATTGGTTCTGGAGAGTGATTAATCACTACAGGCTGCTGTGAAGGACAAAATCTCTAGTTTGAAAGCAAGAAGTTTGAGCGATGCCACAAAGAGGTATGTATGATCTACTGATCTGACGGATTATAAAGTGATGTCTGAGGAAGCAGCAATCATGGGTCTGAAGGGAAGGGGCGGATAAGGAAGGAGTCACATTTGAGTCTTTCAGCTGGCTGGGACTTTACTGTATTTCATAAAATGATGTTGGCAATGCTAAAAAATCATTACTTTAGTTAGGCCTTTAGAGACTTGAAATAAACATTTCCATTTAGAATAACTACCACTTATCGAATACCCAATATGTCTGGACGTTATATTTTACCTATTTTATATTTAAACCTAACATCTCTACACAGTAGGTATATTTACCCCTACAGTACAGATGAAGAAATTGAGGTCAGAGAGGTTAAGTAATTCACCCAAAGTCACACAGGAATAGGGAAGTGGAAAAAGGATGTTTTCGAAGTTGAAACAAAGATCTGACTTCAAAACCTGATCTCTTTGTACTAACCCATACTTGCCTTGAAAAATGAAAACATACCATCTCTCCAGGATATGTACTATGAACCAATCACATCTTCAACTATTTCTGTCATCAAAAATATTATAGGATTAACAATACCTGATAAAATGGACTGAGATGTGTGTTAACTTGCCCCCCTCCCCTTCTCTTACTCCTGGTTGATGCTACTAAGGAAAGAAAATGGGCACCAAAAGAGTGGGCCAAAGGAAAGGAAGAAACACAAAATGTCCGATTAGTCCATAAATGACAAATAACATCTCATTTTTGTACTTTCAAAGTGATTTTCAAATATGTTATTTTATTTGTACCTCATAATAATATTGGGGATATGTACTATTACTCCTATTTTCTAGGTGAGGAAACCGAGGCTTGGGGAGGTTAAGGGACTTGCCTAAGTTTGACCGGAATTGAAACTCAAGTGTTCGTTCCCCCGCTTTTGTTCACCACAGTAAGTATGCCCATACCCCAGCTCCTGGCATAGAACATGGCAACCAATTATGTTTTAACATATGAATAGTAATAACAATAACCAATTTTTATTGGATATTTACTCTGTGGCAAAGAAGCCCTGGTAGTACAATGGTTAAGCTCTCGACTGCTAACTAAAATGTTGGCGGTCCGAATTCACCTAGTGGTTCCGTGGGAGAAAGACCTGACGATCTGTTCCCATAAAGATCACAGCCTAGAAAACCCTATGTTCTACTCTGTCACATGGGGTTGCTATGAGTCGAAATCGATTTGATGGCACTCAACAACAAAGCAACTATGTGACAGATACTCTACCCAGCGTTTGCATGCATTATCTCTTTTAATTCTCCACAACCCTGTGACATAGGAACTGTTACTATTCTCATTTTACAGAGAAAGGAACCTAGGAACAAAGAGATTAAGTCACTTTCTTAAGTATTGGAGCCAGGATTTAAGCCGAGTTCTGATGATTGCGTAAGAAGCCCTGGGAGCACCGTGATTAAGTGCTCAGCTGCTAACAGAAAGGTCGGCAGTTTGAACTCATCAGCTGCTCCAGGGGAGAAAGTCCTGGCAGTCTGCTTTCATAATGATTACAGCCTTGGAAACCTCATGAAGCAGTTCTCCTCGGTCCGATAGGGTCGCTATGAGTCAGCATGGGCTCGATGGCAACGGGTTTGTTGTTTGTTTGTTTGTTTGTTTTTGATGACTGTGGCAGCTTCGCTCTCGAAAGTTGGTAACACTCTTCTGCGATCGCTAATCATGAAGTGTTTTCCAATTATCTCCTCCTTTCGGAGAAGGCCACTGCCCTCTTCAGTTAGGGCTGGGCAAAGTTGGGTACAGTTTTACACGGGAGGCCTCCTCAAAGTCTTTTCTCCAGATTTTCAAAAGAAGTGAAAACAACTCTCTTGGAAGATCAAGGGGAAAGATGTTTTGGTTGCCGGTTTTTCTTTAGTTAGCACCAATTAGTATTGCCTTTAGAAAGCCCTGGGGCGAAGTGGTGGATGTTTCCTTGCGCTTCATTTGAACTGTTTACTGAGTGGAATTCTGAGATGAGACTTGTTATGTAAGCAATGACCCATGCAGAACTGCTGGTGCTGTTTTCATCCTGTGAATGGGCTTTGCCAGCTAAGGACAGTTCTTTTAGGGTTTTCATCTCTGTGTTTCCAGAAAAAGTCCTAGAAGGGAATTTGGGGAGATGGTGGTGAGTGGGATGATGATTATGTCCCAGACTCCCCAGGTAGTAGGACCACTCATGTTTGCCCTCCCCACAGGCCTGGAGATTCCTGAACCTTCAACCTCCTTGTCTGCCCTGCTCTTGTTGGTTAGTTTTCTTATCTGCCACATTGCCCAGGGGTTGGGAGATGATAAGGACGATAATAACACCTGTCATAATTCTGATGCCTTTTGGGTTATTATCTCTTAGGATGAGATTGACTTCAACCCTCATTTCATAACCGTTGTTGTCCAATAGATTCCCCAAGATTTTAGTGCATTCCCTGGCTGGGGTGGGAGTTCACAATCTCGTGGTCTCCCAGTATTCTAAGCTCCCGAATTTGCAAAATCAGTTCAGTCTCATCTGCTTCTGGCTGCTTCTGAGGGACAGATCATTTTATCTAATTCTGGCTGGTGGCAGCCCTGGTATTTTTCCTCTTTTTACATAATCGTGGCAATTGTGTAGCTAAATCAATCAAAATGGATCTACCAAATAGCGTATAACCTCACATTCCCTTTTGCCCACCTGGATCTTAAATCTGTCACCCCTCCCTTGAGAATAACAAATAGTATCATCCATTGAGGGCCTATGGTGTGTTAGGCACTAGACTAATTGCTTACATACGTGACCACATTTAATCTTCAGAAGAGTCCTACAAGATAAGAGTTTTTATTCCCATTTTGCAGATGAGAAAATGGCAACTCGGATCACATAGCAAGGAAGTGAAATGGCGATTCAGATGACATAGCAAGATTTGAAAAACTGATTCCAAAGCCTGTAGTCTTAACTCTTGCCTCTCCAGTGCTGCTCTGGGGGTAAAAATTTACTCTGCCCTGGCTTAGCTCCTGGGGTTGGGAAGGACTTGAAGCAGATGCTCTTGTTTGATTTTATCTCTTCCTGTGTCTGAATATTCTAGTAGGCAGTAGGCACGTGTGTCAATGGAGTATGAGGACTACGTTCTTTAGAGGAAAACGGCCCTTTATACCTTTCTTCCAAGTTTCCAAACTCTTCTAGAATTCTCTTCACCAGGATGTGCTTTTCTGAAAGCCCACTGGTCTCCACAGCATACCCTTCTTTGGACATGACTATTGTTATAAATGATTATCACTGGGAAGAAATGTAACCCTCACATTATCTCCAAACCCTTGTTTTAATGTAATCGTATATTTTGATATATTTAGTGTATTTTATATCAATGAACACAATCATGGTCTTGACTATATATGCCAGATATACCTGTAAAGGTGTATCGCAGCTCAAATGCTAATCTTTGTTAAGAAGACCTCTCCCACCACCCAAAATAAATGTGGAGCCCCTCCTGACCCGATAATTCTATCAGATCTCTCTGATTCCTTAAAAGTAGGATGTTTATCTCAAATTGAAATTACTAGCATAATTCCGTTTACATGAAATGTCCAGAAAAGGAAAATTTATACAGAAGAAAAGTAGATTAGTGATGGCCTGACACTGGGGGTAGGGACTGAAATAAACTGTAAAATAGGTGTGAGGGATCGTATTGAGGGGATTAAAATGTTCTAAAACTGATTTATGGCAATTTTTGCACCTCTTTATAAAGTTACTAAAAGTTATTGAATTGTATACTTGAAATGGGTGAATTTTATGATATGTAAAATATACCTCAGTGTTGTTATTGTTGTTGTTAGATGCCATCGAGTTGATTTCCAACTCATAGCAACCCCAGGTAACAGAGTAGAAATGCCCCATAGGATTTTCTGGGACGTAATCTTTATGGAAGCAGACTGCCAGGTCTTTCTCCTGTGAAGCCACTGGGTAGGCAGCTGAGCATTTAACCATTGTGCCACCAGGGCTCCTATACCTCAACAAGGCTGTTAAAAAATTACTTTGTTTATTTTGTTCACTTTATTTTCTTTCATTAGAGTATAAGCTTATGAGGGTAGAGACCTTGTCTGTCTTTTTCACTAGAATATCCCCAGCACCTTGAACTGCACCTGGCACATAGTAAGAGCTCAGTAAATCTTCAGAGAATGAGTGTATAAACGAGCTGGCAATCTCTTACCATTTTGCAAGCACTCAGTGAAAGCTTGTCAAAGGATATATACACAATACAGAATTGATAACAAACTTCAAGTCTACAAATCACACATGAAGGGTAAAAAAGCTGTAAAATCTCCATTCTCAGTTGGTGTGCCAGGGTGTCTGCTGCCTATTCAGCATCTTCTCTGTCTCTCTACGTTGTCTTCATCATTACAGGGGAGAAGTCTAGAATTACATTTCTGAGAATTCTTTCCGAGTATGGTTCTAGGTTCGATTCTGCAAAAGAGAGGCACTCATGTGAAAGCTGTAGAGTGACTGAGGAGGAGAAGCCATCATTCCCTGGCAGCAGTTGTGGGCAGGTGGGGAGGGAGGCAAAGGTGAGGTTTACAGAGGCTTCCGAGGGAGTGCCCGTGAACCACCTGCTTCACGGTTGCAGGAAGGTGAGATTGTAGCTTCTCCGCAATTCCTGAGATTTGCAGTACCTCTAGGCAAGCTCCTGGGAATCACTTACTTTAGGCAGTGGAGATTGTCAGCAGCGGCTTCCCTGCTCTGGTGAGTTCTTTATTTCATGAACTGTAGCAGCTGCTACTCTGATCTCCTCAAGCCTTTCCAATGGTCATGTGAGTGTCTAATTCCCTACTTGAGCAACCTACAGGGGTCTCTTTTTCTGAATGAACCCTGACCAATACAATGAGTATACATTAAAAAAAAAAAAAAAAAAGCCCATTGCCGTTGAGTCAATTCTGACTCATAGCGACCCTGTAGAACAGAGTAGAACTGCCTCATAGGGTTTCCAAGGAGCGGCTTTTGGTTAGCAGCTTAGCCCTTAACCGTTCCGCCACCAGGGCTCCATTAGAGTATGGAGTATGTTAAAAAAAAAAAATCAGTTGGGTGATGGTGGGGCAGGAGGAAGGAAGGGTAGAGCCTCTATTCTTTTTTAGTCTTCAATTGGCCTCAAGAGGCTCATCCATAATTAATCCACGGACACCTTGGATCCCGAGTGAATAAGTCTCTGCTCTTCCTCTCATGACTGCTGTCATTTTTCTCTCCTACCTTCCTATGCCATGCTCATTGTCAGACCACCCTCTTTCTTTCCCTCACCAGCTTCCTGAAGCCACCAACACACATTTTCCCTGAGCACTGATTACAGAACTTGGGCAGCTTTCTTGCCTTTTCAGTCTTGATAAAGTTATCTGGTTGCCTGGTTACACCAAGGGAGTATAGCCAACACCAGGCAAGGTTCCCCAAAGCAAGACACATCCAGCCTACTCACTAACCTTCCCAAACCTTGTGCCAGACGCTTAAGGAGACAAGAACTTGGATTTGCTGCCTAGAAAAAGACATTGTACAATTTGCTCTTTTCCTGCAAATAATAACAAAGAAAATAAATCAGGCCAAGATAATCTTTTAATAACTACTCTGTCAGATTGCCCTGTTTTGGTTTAATTTGAGCCCAAACTACTACATTTCTAAACCCTCTGTCAAAAGAGGTCAGGGAAGGACCGTAAGCTCTTTCTCGTCTCATTCAACCCCCTTATCTGCAGACCCAGGAACTCATTAATCCCGCAGCTATTCATGACTAGCTCACAACAGCAGCCTCATGCCCATCACCTGGGGGCCTGGAGGTAAGTCACACTCCCCAGATTTGATGTTAGGAGTAGCAGGGATGAGCTCCTGTGTGTCTGTGTGGCCTCCTAGTCTTGTTACTTCCAGACTTCGTATTAGACTTTGCAAGACTGGACATTTGCCTCAGTCGCTGCCCTGTAGTCACGTGGTTATCACCTGTCTTTTTCTAGGCAGCAAATCCAAGTTCTTGTCTCCTTAAGTGTCTGGCACAAGGTTTGGGAAGGTTAGTGAGTAGGCTGGATTTGCTTTGGGGAAACTTGCTTGGTGTTGGCTATGCTCCCTTGGTGTAACCAGGCAACCAGATGATTTTATCAAGACTGAAAAGGCAAGAAAGCTGCCTAAGTTCTGTAATCAGTGCTCAGTAATCAGAGCCTTGTATCATAATCTCTTTCTCTGACCCCTGTCTTAAACTCTGTCTCTGCAGTTGGGACTTAACACCAGTTCAGCTTCTTCTTCCCTGTGGGAGGTGATGGTGGAGAGATGATGAAATCTTCCTGAACTCCCTCCTCCACAGGTACTGTGAAAGGATAGGTCAGTAGAATTTCTATCATTTGCCTGTATGCATTTCACCTAACACCCAAATTCTTCCCCTTCCAGTAGTCCATCACCTGCCCTCTCCCCAGAACATACCACACCAGTGCCTTTGCCCTGCCTACGTCAGTGCAGGGCAAACCATACCTGTCAGACCCTAAGTCTTGGACCGTCTGGTTGCCCTTGCTGGAATCAGCCTCTGCAGTTGAGTTAGCTGAAATTCCACAAGCATTCAAGGAACATCTATTATGTGCTGGAGATAGAGAACCACGTAAGTCTTAGTTCCTACCTTCAGGATCCCACTGACAGTATTACTCATACAGATACTTCTCCCTCTGCCAGCTGGCCTGCGTCACTGAGAGCCCATCATGCATCACATCTAAGTCTCCATTCCATTACGGCAAAATTTCTCATAGCTAGAAGAAAGATTGAAGGAAATGCAGGACGAAATCCTCTTGTTAGTTTCGGCAAAAGCAACACTACAGTCTGAATTCTTCAGGTAATATTATTTCCATTTGTCTGGGGAAATCTATGGCGTCTTGGAATGTTTTTCTGTTCACATGGGTGAAGGGAGTTTTTCAGATCATGGACAGTCCTAGTCAAAGAGAAATGAAAATGCAACAATGCTCACATAAGACCCAGTTCTAGATGAGCTGATGACTTAGAGAGAACCTTGAAGGCTATGAGTTTGTTGCTTTAGGCAAAACCAGTACCTAACCTAACATTGATAACAATAATAACTACAATGTTAGAAAGAAATCCAGAGAAAAGGCATTCACTGTGCTTTTGAAATGTGCCAGTCTCTGTGGAAATGGAATCATCAAACACCAGAGGATTTCCTGCTACAAATCTCAAAGAAACTGGGCATGGATAGTTGGTTTCTTATAAGGGATACGTGAAAGATTTTTTTTAACCACCTCTGACTAGGATTTTTCTTTTTCTCTTGCTGTAAGTTTTTCATGCTATAAGCTGTCCTTCTTTATAGAACTATGAAAATATCCCTCAGATGCAGACAAATTGTATTGCTAAAAGGTAGAGAATAAACTGGGGATAAATAATCCCTGTATTCGTTAAAACCTGCACTCTGTAAAATTGATTCTACTCTTTATAAACATTTATTCCACCAGTAGTGGAAATGGGTAAAAGTGTGAGGATATCTGTTGGGAGCCACCACCCATCTGCCAGTTTGTCATACTGAGTGTTGCCACGATGCTGGAAGCTATGCCACCAGTATTTCAAATACCATCAGGGTCACCCGTGGGGGACAGATTTCAGCGGAGCTTCCAGACTAAGACAGACTAGGAAGAAGGACCTGGTAGTCTACTTCTTAAAAGAATTAGCCAGGGAAAACCTTATGAATAGCAGTGGAACACTGTCTGATATAGTGCTGGAAGATAAGTCCCTCAGGTTGGAAGACACTCAAAATACAACTGGAGAAGAGTTGCCTCCTCAAAGCAGAGTCGATTTTAATGACATGGATGGAGTAAAGCTTTCAAGATCTTCATGTGCGGATGTAGCATGACTTAAAATGAGAAGAAACAGCTGCAGATATCCATTAATAATCAGAATCTAGAGTGTATGACGTACGAATCCAGGAAAATTAGAAATCATCAAAAATGGAATGGAACACATAAACACAATTGATATACCAGGCATTAGTGAGCTGAAATGGACTGGTATTGGCCATTTTGAATTGGACAATCATATGGTCTACTATGCCAGGAATGACAACATGAAGAGGAATGGCATTGTATTCATCGTCAAAAAGAACATTTCAAGATCTATCCTGAAGTACAATGCTGTCAGTGATAGGATAATATCCGTACGCCTGCAGGAAGACCAGTTAATATGACTATTATTCAAATCTATGCACCAATCACTAAGGCCAAAGAGAAAGAAATTGAATGTTTTTACCAACTTCTGCAGTGTGAAATTGATCAAACATGCAATTAGGATGCATTGATAATTATTGGAGATTGGAAGGCAAAAGCTGGAAACAAAGAAGAAGGATTTGTAGCTGGAAGATATGGCCTTGGTGATACAAACGATGCCGGAGATCGCATGATAGAATTTTGCAAGACCAACAACTTCTTCACTGCAAATACCTTTTTTCACCAATGTAAACAGTGACTATACACATGGACCTCGCTGGATAGAATGCACAGGAATCAAATCGACTACATCTGTAGAAGGAGATGATTGAAAAGCTCAATATCATCAGGCAGAACAAGCCCAGGGGCCAACTGTGGAACAGACCATCAATTGTTCATATGCAAGTTCAAGCTGAAACTGAAGAAAATTAAAACAAGTCCACGAGAGCCAAAGTACGACCTTGAGTATATCCCACTCAAATTTATAGACAACTTGAAGAACAGATTTGACGCATTGAACAGTAATGACCGAAGACCAGATGAGTTGTGGAATGACATCAAGGATATCATACATGAAGAAAGCAAGAGGTCATTAAAAAGTCAGGAAAGAAACAAAAGACCAAAATGGATGTCAGAAGACACTCTGGAAGTTGCTCTTTAATGTTGAGTAGCTAAAGTGAAAGGAAGAAATGATGAAGTAAAAGAACTGAATAGAAGATTTCAAAGGCCAGTTCGAGAAGACAAAGTAAAGTATTATAATGACATTTGCAAAGAGCTGGAGATAGAAAACCAAAAGGGAAAAACACGCTCTGCATTTCTCAAGCTGAAATAACTGAAGAAAACATTCAAGCCTCGAGTTGCAATATTGAAGGATTCTACAGGGAAAATATTAACTCAGGAAGCCTCAAAAGAAGATGGAAGGAATGCACAGAGTCACTGTACCAAAAAGAATTGGTTGACATTTAACCATTTCAGGAGGTAACATATGATCAGGAACTGAGGGTACTGAAGGAAGAAGTCCAAGCTGAACTGAAGCCATTGGCAAAAAAACAAGCCTCCAGGAGTTGATGGAATGCTGATTGAAATGTTTCAACAAATGGATGCAGTGCTAGAACTGCTCACTTATCTATGCCAAGAAATTTGGAAGACAACTGCATGGCCAACCAACTGGAAGAGATCCATATTTATGCCCATTCCAAAGAAAGGTGATCTGACTGAATGTGAAAATTATTGAGCAACATCATTAATATCACACGCAAGTAAAATTTGGTTGACGATCATTCAAAAGCAGCTGCAGCGGTATGTCAACGGGGAACTTCCAGAAATTCAAGCTGGATTCAGAAGAGGATCTGGAACAAGGGATATCATTGCTGATGTCAGATGGATCTTGGCTGAAAACAGAGAACACCAGAAAGATGTTTACCTATATTTTATTGACTATGCAAAGGTATTCAGCTGTGTGGATCATAACAAATTATGGATAACATTGCAAAGAATGGGAATTCCAGAACACTTAATTGTGCTCGTGAGGAAGCTGTACATAGATCAAGAGGCAGTTGTTCGAACATAACAAGGGGATACTGCTTGGTTTAAAGTCAGGAAAGGTGTGCATCAGGGTTGTATCCTTTCACCATACCTATTCAGTCTGTATGGAAACCCTGGTGGTGTAGTTGTTAAGAGCTATGGCTGCTAACTGTAAAGGCTGGCAGTTCAAATCTACCAGGTGCCCCTTGGAAACCATATGGAGCAATTCTACTCTGTCCATAGGGTTGCTATGAGCTAGAATTGACTTGACAGCAACGGGTTTGGGTTTCTTTTTTAATTCAATCTGTATGCTGAGCAAATAATCTGAGAAGCTGGACTATATGAAGAAGAACAGGACATCAGGATTGGAGGAAGACTCATTAACAACCTGCGTTATGCAGATGACACAACCTTGCTTGCTGAAAGTGAAGAAGACTTGAAGTACTTACTGACGAAGAGCAAAGAGCACAGCCTTCAGTATGTATTACACCTCAACTTAAAGAAAACAAAAATCCTCACAACTGGATCAATAAACAATGTCATGATAAATGGAGAAAAGATTGAAGTTGTCAAGGATTTCATTTTACTTGGATCCACAATCAACACCCATGGAAGCAGCAGTCAAGAAATGAAAAGACACATTGCTTTGGGCAAATCTGCTGCAAAAGATGTCTTCAAAGTGTTGAAAAGCAAAGATGTCACCTTGAAGACTAAGGTGCACCTGACCCAAGCCATGGTGTTTTCAATCGCTTCTTATGCATGTGAAAGCTGGATGATGAATAAGGAAGACCAAAGAAGAACTGATGCCTTTGAATTGTGGTGTTGGAGAAGAACATTGAATACACCATGGATGGCCAGAAGAACTAACAGATCTGTCTTGGAAGAAGTATGACCAGAATGCTCCTTAGGAGCAAGGATGGCAAGACTACATCTCATATACTTTGGACATGTTATCAGGAGGGATCAGTCCCTGGAGAAAGTCATCATGCTTGGTAAAGTAGAGGGTCAGCGAAAAAGAGGAAGACCCTCAAGGAGATAAATTGATGCAGTAGCTGCAACAATGGGCTTAAGCATAACAAGGATTGTGATGATTATGCAGGACCAGGCAGTGTTTCTTTCTGTTGTACACAGGGTTGCTATGAGTTGGAGCTGAATTGATGGCACCTAACAACAGCAACAACAGTAAGAAAGGCCTGGAAAATTAGCCAATGGATCACAACAGAATGTTATCTGATATAGTGCTGGAAGTTGAGCCGCCTAGGTTGGAAGGCACTCAAAATATACAGTGGCTGCAACAATGAACTTAAGCATACCAATAATCATGAAGATAGCATAGGACTGGGCAACATTTCCTTCTGTTGTACATGGGGTTCCCATGAATCAGAGCTGACTGGAATGGCAGCTAACAACAACAACAGCAATGTATCAGGAGAGACTGCTGTATGGAAACAAAATAAGGAGTTGATATGTTCAGTCTTTGTCCTCTGGTCCTGAGCTTCCTCAGTTTCCTAATAGGGGTTGATCAGCCTAATAATGATGCCTCAGAGGTACCTTTTATGGACATACATACAAAGTGTCCTGGATGCCTCTAAAGGAGGCCATCCTAATTTGGACTGATCCTCTTACTTTCAAACTTTAAAAATGACAGTCAATGTACTCGTATTTATTTTAAGCTAACGTGTCAGTCATCAACATATCCTGCAAACAGTAACATTCAGTCCCATAGATGCCCAGAGATGTCACTAAGCTGCTTTACTGGTAGGAATCTTCTGATGTTCATCTTTATTCTGGATACCAGTTTCATAATTAAGGTCTGTAAACAGCAGGGATAGGGTCCTTGGGTGGTGCAAATGGTTTGTGCTTGACTACTAACGTAAACGTTGGCAGTTCGAACCCACCCAGCAGCACCACGGAAGAAGGGCTGTAAAGATTACAGCCAAGAAGACCCCACCAAGCAATTCTACTCTGTAACACATGGGATCACCGTGAGTCGGAATTGACTCAATGGTAACGAGTTTAATTTTTTTTTTTTTAAATTAAATCACAGGAAGGGTCTTCTCCATGGAGCACATTCCATGTACTGATAACCCAAAATGGTCTTTGGGTGAATAATACATTCTCAGACCAGAGAAGAGATAGGCTAGAATCTGTTCAGCTAGGACTTTATGGACTTAGATAAAGGGAATCCATTCATCTAGTATAGGGAAATCTGTTGTTTTGGAAAAATTACTGATATTTTCCCAATCATGTATTCTCAATGCAAATGAGCTAACAGAACTTCTTAGACATGAAATAGTCATGCTCTTCAGAGCAATTCAGTTGCTATTTGAAATTCTATTCTTATCCTGTCCAATCCCTCATAATTTATTAATGAATGCTTTCTTGGCAGCAAGAAAATGTCTTATAATGTAAGATTTTAGGCTTCAATCAAAAGAACACATATGAGCCTGGAAAACAATTTGGGAGTCTCCCTCCTTGGGAAAATTTATACACAGTGAACCCTCCAGAAAACGTAGAATGTCCTGGAAGGGTCTAAAGGCAGAAAAACTCACAGTGAAGCAGGGTGGTGGCTCAGCTAACTGACCAATGTCATTGCATAGGAACTTCCTTTCACTGCAGACCAGCCGTCATGTCTATAGGAACTGAAAAGCGCAAGGCTCCCTCTAGCACAGGCCGTCCTCATTTAGTATCCTTGGAGTCTTGCCCATTGAGAGGGCGAACCCAGGCTCTTCTTGATCCTGTGTGTACTCTTTGGACCACCAGCTCGTGCAGTGGACTTCAGCTGATTTAGCAACAATAACAGGAATGATGACAGCAATAATAGCTAACATTTATGAAGCACCTACTATATGGCAGGTGTGGAGAAAAATGTTTCTCATACGTTATCCCATTCAATCCTTATAATGACAATGTGAAGTAGATATTATTACCATCCCTTCTGTACAAAAGGAAATGAAAAGATAAAATAATTAACCCTCTTGCCCAGGGGGTAAATGGGTAGAGGTGGAATTCAAACCCAAGCTTATTTGAATTGGAGTCCTAACCGCTACGCTGTACTTCCTCTAAAATTTTGGCACCCTTTTGAAGAATTTTTTTTTGTTTTAATTTTATTGTGGTAAAATATACATCACAAAAAGTTTGCCGTTTTAACCATTTTTAAGTATACAATACACATGAAGTGTCCTGGATACCTCTGAAGGAGGTTATTCTAATGAATTACTTTCACCGTGTTGTGCTATCAGCACCTCCACCCATTTCCAAAAGTTTCACGTTACCCTGAACAGAAACTCAGTACCCCGTCAGCAATAACTCCCATTCCTTCCTTCTCGCAGCCCCTGATAATCATTAATATACTTTTCTCTCTATGCGTTTATCTATTCTAGATATTTCATATAAGTGGAACCATAGAATATTTATCCTTTTGTATCTGACTTATTTCACTCAGCATGATGTTTTCAAGGTTCATCCATATTACAGCATGTGTCAGAATTTCGTTTCTCTTTATGGCTCATAATACTCCATTGTACATATATACCGTGTTTTGTTTATTGATGGACACCTGGGTTATTTCCACCTTATGAATATTGTGAATAAGGCTGCAATGAACATTGGTGTACATGGGGAAAAAACTGAATTAAAAAAAAAGTTTGCTTCTTTTTTGTTATAATGTTATATTCATTATAGACAAAAATTTGAGAAGTAGAGAAATATAGGAAGTGAAGAAAATACATGACCCATAGTCTCACTGCTTAGACAATCCATGGTTAATATTTGGTTACATTTCTATTCAGCCTTTTCACTGCACAGTTTTTTTTTAACTGTAAAAATATAGAGCACACAACATTTGCCAATTCAATATTTTTCATGTGTACAATTCAATAAAACTAATTACATCGATCGTGTTGCGCAATCGTCACCAATTTCAATTGTCAAATTTTCCATCTCCATAAGCAAAAACTCAATGCTACTTACACAATTCCCCCCTTGCCCCATCCCTCCCACCCCGGTAACTACTGTTAACTCTAATCTCTATAGGTTTGCCTGTTCTAAATATTTCATATTAGTGAAATCATACAATATTTTTCTGTTTGTGATTGACTAATTTTACTCAGCATAATATTTTCAAAGTTCATCCATGTTGTAGTATATAACAGGACTTCATTTCTCTTTATGGCACAGCAATATTCCATTGTATATGTATATACTATGTATGTATTTTTAATCCATTCATCCATTGATGCGTATTTGGGTTGTTTCCACCTTTTTGCCATGTGAATGCTGTTGCAATGAACATTGGTATCCATGTGTCTATTTATGCCAGTGCCTTCAAGTTTTTTGGGTATATGCCTACGAATGTAATTGGTGGATCGTATGGCAGCTCTGTGTTTAACTTTTTGAGGAAACACCAAGCAGTTTTCCACAGTGGGTGTACCATTTTGCATTGCCACCAGCAATGAATGAGGGTTGCAATTTCTCTCTATCCTTGCTAACATTTGTTATTTTCCATTCTCTTAATCTTAGCCATCCTAGTGGGAATGAAGTGGTATCTCATTGTTGTTTTGATTTGCATCTCCCTAATGGCTAATGGGAGCCCTGGCGGCACAGTGGTTAAGAAAAAGCCTATGGGGGCAGTTATACTCTGTCATATAGGGTCACTGTGAGTTGGAATGGACTCAGTGACAATGGGTTTTGGTTTAATGGCTAATGACATTGAGCATCCTCTCATGTGCTTATTGGTCATTTGTATATCCTCTTTGGTGAAATGTCTCTTCAGGTCCTTGCCATTTTTCGATTGAGTTGTCCTTTTTTTTGGTTAAGTTGTAAGTGTTCTTTACATACTCTGGATATTAAACCCTTATCCAATATGTGGTTCCCAAACTTTTTTTCTCCGAGTGTGTACGTTGTCTGTTCACTTTGTTCGTAAAGTCCTGTGATGTACAGAAGTTTTTAATTTTGACGAGATCCCATTTATCTATTTTATCTTTTGTTGCTTGTGTTTTTGGTGGCACATCTAAGAATCAGTTGTTGAGGACTAGATCCCAAAGCATTATCCCTATGTTTTCTTTTAAGAGTTTTATGGTTTTAAGTCATACATTTATGTCTTTGATCCATTTTGAGTTAGTTTTTGTATATGGCCTTAGCTATGGGTCTAAATTCAACCTTGTGCACGTGGAAATCCAGTTATCCCAGTAACATTTATTAAATAGACCATTCTTTCCCCATGTGCTGGATTTAGCACCCTTGTTGAAGATTAACTGACCAGAGATATACACATTTAACTCTGGGCTCTCAATTCTATTCCATTGGTCTGTATGTCTATTGTTATATCAGTACCAGACTACAGAGTTCTTTGCTTCTAGTTCTTATATAGTTATGATCATTCTCTACTGAAGACTATTCAGACTGCATTTCCCATGTTATAAACGTCATAAATGTCACATGCGATGGCTGCATAATATCCTAGATAATGAATGAAACATGCTTTTCAACCTTTCATTCTTGTTGGACATTTAAAACCTTTCCTTTCTTTTTGTTTTACAGTATTTCAGACTATTTCCTCTAGAACAGAGAGTCTTGGCTCTCTAGAGTCAAATGGGAGAATATCCTGGGAGAAGACAGAAGGAGATAAAGGAGCTATCTTTATGGTACTTCCCACCACTCAACAAGAGATAACTCCAGAGGGAGTGGGGGAAGGGCTAGGGAATTTGCCCTGGTGACCATGACTGGCTTCTCTCTACAGCCGTCTGTTTCTCTTACCTCTTCCTCGGCTGTACATATGTATGAGGTTAGAGAGGGGGATAAAGGTATTCTCTAGTACATGAGAAGGATCACCGTCCTCCTCCTTCCCAGGAGCTTGAGTTCCTCATTTCCAAAAGGCTCATGGCCATTTCAGTAATATTGTACTGCAGACCAGCTGTTCATCTTTCTTAGACAATGACTGGAATCCAGTGGAGGAAGAGCTGGTTGGCTCCTTCTCCACTTGGAGAAGTGTTGAGGATGGGCAGCCCAATCTGCAGGGACTGGGTCTGTAGGCTTCCCACCTGCCTCTTGAGAAAGGAGGACAAATTCCTGCTCTCTTGGTAACAAGTTCTTTACATTCCAGATTTGCCACCTTGATCAAAAAAGGATAAATTTATTTCAAAGGGTTAGAGTTCATAAATCCTTCCAGGTATTTAGACATCAATTTCTGTGATGCATTGGTAGTGTCCATCACCCGGGCATTTTTACTTTAGTTAAAAACAAAAACTAAATTTCTATTACTTCTTTTCCCCCACCTCTGGAAAGGATTTGGGTAAGTTTCATAGGCCAAACCACCTGAACTGACTCAATTCTGAACCCCAGATTTGAGATTTCCCAGAGATTTCAAGAAATATTGTGGCACCTAAAACATTCTCAAAAGGTAAAATTTTATTAATTAATAAACATCACCATCTGTAACATCGTTCTAGGAAGGCAGAAATGCCATGGAGGTAGGTTAGGGGAAAGCCTGGTGGGATGGCAAGAGTGTCAGTATGGGAGTCTGAAGGTTAAATGAGGAGTCTACCTGTGTCATCTTAGGTAAGCCAGCCTCTCTGAGCCTCAGTTTCCTCGTCTGTATATGGCAGGGCAAAGTTTCTCACCCACCTTGCCTGCAGATGTGGTGGTCATGAGAGCTAATTTCCAAGCACCTCCTTCTGTTGGGGACTGCCCCTGCCAAGGTCACATGGAGCCTGCAAGGAGATCCTGAGATGTCCTTTTCTGTGTGGGATGGGGCAGTCTCCCAGAGTCTCCTGGGATGAAAATCACCAAGTTGAGTCAGGACCAACTGCTTGAATTGTTCCTCTGTTGACTTGTTGTTAAGATGCAAAACACAATCTGTATGAGATAAATCTTCTAAAGAGGTACCGAACCCATGGAAAAAAGGAATATTCTCGGTGCTAACTTATTCCCAGAATTAGTTCTAGAAATCTCTATGCTTCATGTCCTTGTGCTTATGACCTGAGTGCTTTTGTGCCTCCTGTGTCCTCCGCCAGGAATGAGAATCTGGCCACACACTGGTCCCATTCTGCTCCTTCCATCTGGCCCCTGTTTTGGTTTTGGCATGCTGACTCCATCTCCCACCATTATTTTTTAGTTCCTTTCTCTGATTTCCTATCCTTTACATCACATGATCATCCAGAGTTTTGAGTATTTGAAGCACTTAAAGCCCCTTTAAGTTAGGTTCCTGTGGCCCACAGCATGTTTGATTGAGAGAGCACTGAGCTGGAAGCAAGGAGATCTGAGTACTAATTTTGGTTCTGCCACTAACTGGTAAGTTTCTTGACCTCTCTGGGTCTTGGTATTACCATATCAGGCTTTAAGGCAGTAATGGTGGGTGGGTATAATTTCCCTAGTCCCAGAGTTCTGGGATTTGGTGAGTAGGGGTGAATTCTGAGCTTATTAGAGAAAGAGAAGCTTAAAAAAACCAGAACCGAACTCGTTGCCGTTGAGTCGATTCCGACTCACAGTGACACTATAGGACAGAGTAAAACTGCCCCATAGTGTTTCCATGGAGCACCTTGTGGATTTGAACTGCCAACATTTTGGTTAGCAGCCGCACTCTTAACCACTACGCCACCAGGGTTTCCAAGAGAATCTTGTGGGAAATCAAAAGTCACAGAAGGAAGGTGAGGGTAGAGGAGTGTTAAGATTAGAACTTCACCAAACTCCAACCTGTTGGCAGCAAAATGGAAGAGTGAGGAGTTGTGCTATAACTCCATTCCCTCCCCTCCCCCTGCCCCAGGGGAGAAGCCTCGTTTCTGACATCCCACACAGGGCTGTAACTCACTCAAAATTGTATTGAGACTATAAACTGCAAAGAGCTCCTCTTGAAGAATTTATGAGGGGCCTGAAAGCTGTATATTTGCTCTAGAGACATCTATTGTTTGTTTATAATGTGCACGTTTAATTTGCAATAAAACGGGAGGCACTACCATACAAATAAGCAACGCATCCACCCTGAAGTGCTGTCTTGGAGGGAGGATGGCAGATGAGAAATTTAGGGAAAATTTATCACCTTGTCCTCTCAGTGGAAGAATTTTGAGTTGTTGCTTCGTGGCTGAAGGGCAGTCTTGTTTTGCTTGTGGGACGGGTGACTGTCCTAGCCGGTGGGGGGAGGGCTTCAGGGGCCCTTGAATGCCTCCTTATCACAAATATTCTCTTAGTAGATTTCCACAACACATGAATCTCTCCCGGGAAGATTCCTCCCTATGTGTGGAGTCTACAGGTTAGTGATAGGAACTCACAAACGTGATCCTAAGGATACTTCAGGTCCTAACTGTTGTCTGAGGACAGAAACTGGGGACATGGGAGTTTGGGTGAGACAGATACTAACTGGTAGGGGAAGGAAGCATGCGTAAGGTGCTGTAGAGGACATAACGGGGACTGGGTCATGGGGTGAGAGAAGGGAGAGTCAGCCCAGGGAAAGGGGAAGGCACTGAAATTTGCTGAGTCTCCTATACCAGGCTTAGTGCAGGTGCTTTAAATACATGACCTCTTTCAATGAACTCAGAAGTTCCGAGAGATTGGAATTATTACCCTCATTTTATACATGAGGAATCGGAAACATAGAGAGGTTAAGAAAGTCAGCTTCAAGGTCACACGGTCAGTAAGTGGTGGAATCAAGCTGTCTAACTCTAAAAGGTGTTGCTTTGATTGACCTTGTTCTGACTGACCTTCTGAGAAAACCAATTTCTCTCCCTGGGTGGAGTTTCTGTGGACCAGAATGGGAGACTCAACTTTTCTTCCTAGTTCCTAGGATGCTGTATTGAAAAGATAGACTCTTGGGAGTAGGGACTGGGACGTAGCGTCTTCATTACCAGGAAGAAGCCTGGCATATCTGCTTAGGCCATCTATAGCACTCTCTGACTTTGACAGGACCCTTACCCTCATCAAAACCCTTACCTTCATTTTCTCATCTGTAAACTGGGAAAACACCTACCTCCTAAGATTGTTGATTGTTGAGAGGCTAAAACGGGTAGCGAATGTGGAAGTGGTCTGCAAACCTAAAGCTCTAGACAGGTATTACCACTAATAGTAGAGCCAGCTGAAAACCGGATGACTCACCCCAGAGAATGATGTGCTGGTAACTCTGAGTACCTTTCAGGAACAGGAGGGAATCCATGTCACAGGGACTTAATTAGCAAGGACTCTACAGTTGCAGAGCTAAAACTCTCCCCTCCCCCTTTAAATGCAAAATACTTATTTTTGGAAAAAACTAGGGAGAACGTTCAGTGAAGGAGCTCTTAAATAGCATGTGAACGAGGGCAGCAGCAGGGACCTTAGAAGTGAAGGAAATTCTCGGGGTTTTATTTTGAAGCACTTGGGGCCGTGACCGCATTTCATCAACAAAATTATGTCGCTTAAAGGCCAGGACCCACCATGGGCAGGGTTACGGCTTGTGCTTTCCCTTGGAAAACTTCTGTCAGAAACATTCATTTTATTCCACAAATGTGTCTTCGGAAGTAAGAGAGGATTTCACACAAAATGAAAACAAAGTTTATTTCTGACAGACAGGTAAATACCCCTTTCTGAAGGCAGTAATAACACGTTTGTCAGGGAGGTGCAAAATCTCAAGCTTATTTTTGATACAGATTCAATTGCTCCTTTAATCCCAAACAACTACTCCATAACTGTATGAAACAGAGCAGCCTACGGATAATTGCTGAAATGGGAAAGAGGCAAACCCACTGCTTTCTAGCTTGAAAGGATTTAGCCTGCCTTTCAAAAGAGGTGTATGAAAGAACTGCTCACAACTAGCAAAATGCCTTCTTGGCCTCTCCCTACTGCAGACATGCTCAGAAAGCAGCCATTCATCATATGCCCAGGAGGATGGGAAGTACTTTTCTGTAATCACCACATCTTCCCCAAAGTACACAGACTGAAACATCCAAAATTCATAGAATAATAGATGACAAAGATGAAAAAGATGCATTGGGGTCATGGATCCTATCTCTAGTGGTCCAGACAGCAGAGATAATGATCAGCCTTGACCCAGACAGCAAATCACACATTCCTCCCAGCTGAGCAGCGCTGAGTGCTTGTACGTTGTTTTTTAGATGGAGAATGTTTCTTTTTCCAAAGCCTGTCTCTGAATGGTGTCCAGGCTGTGCTTACTCAAATACTTTCCTTTCCCTCTTCTCCAGATATTTCTTCAAGGGTTCGGAGACTCCAGGCTGAGCAAAGACAAGCCTAGTGTGTGCAGGCCAGTTCTAGAACCAAGTGAGGACATGGAAGATTTCGTTTGTGATCAGGGTAATGGGTGGATAGTAAAGGACACCAGCAGGAATCACTAGGAGACTTTAACAGCTGAGTTAGAGAGGTGCCCAAAGTCATGGTCTGAAAGTTTGGACTGGGATCAGGGGCGCTGCAACTATTTCCAAGTGTGCTCTGACCACCACTGTATATTTACAGAAGTCTAATCTGTGCTCCGTCGTATGCATGCGAAAGCCAGACAATGAGTAAGGGAGACCGAAGAAGAATCGATGCCTTTGAATTATGGTGTTGGCGGAGAACATTGAATATACTGTGGACTGCCAGAAGAAAGAAGAGATCTGTCTTGAAAGAAGTACAGCCAGAATACTCCTTGGAAGCAAAGATGGCAAGACTTCGTCTCACATACTTTGGGCATGTTATCAAGAGGGACCAGTCTCTGGAGAAGGACATCATGCTTGATAAAGCAGAGGGTCAGTGAATAAGAGGAAGACCCTCAATGAGAGGGATTGACACAGTGGCTGCAACAATGGGCTCAAGCATAACAAGGATTGTGACGATGGCGCAGGACCAGGCAGTGTTTCATTCTGTTGTACATGGGTTCACTATGAGTTGGAACCGACTCCACAGCACCTAACAACAACAACAATCTGTGCCAGGGCCTGTGCTAGGCTAGTCCTGGGGATATAGAGATGAATGAGATAGAGAAAGGACTAAAAGACTAGCCCCTCCTTGAAGGAGTCCACAGTCTGGCGAGGGCTCTAAACAGAGTGCTTTGAAATAACTGGAAGTGCAGTGACAGAAAGACGCATGATGAATTAGGGAGCACAAGGAAGGGGCACTGACCCAGCCTGTGATGGGGATGAGTGGTCATTAGATCCAAGTTAGGAAAAGTGGACAAGGACGTAAGGACCAATTTGAGGAGAGGAGAAAAAGAAGGAAGAACCTTAACTGCTTACAGGAGGGTGACTTGGGCAGGAAAGAGTATTATATTTTGTCCTTTAATGTTTGGGACCTTGTGAACTTGGTTGTGGTTTGTTTCCATCTTTTATAATACTAATAAACACATCAACATCTGACACACTTGGTTCTAATCTTTTTTTTTTCTTTTTTGCCATTTTAACCATTTTTAAGTGTACAATTTAGTGACATTAATTATATTCACCATGTTGTGCAACCATTGCCAGTATCCATTTCCAAAAGTTGTTTTTATCACCCCAAACAGAAACGCTTGGTTCTGATCATTTGAACCCTCAAAGTATTGATGTGGCTCTGTTAAAGAACTGAAGCACTGTGAGGAGGGTATCTTATAACAGGTGAGGGTGGTGAAGTAGAAACATTTGTACCTGTAATTATATGGCAAATGCATCCCTAAGGCATGTGAATGTGGCAAAAATGAAGAAAAACGGTGAGCACTGTGGTTCATATTCATTTGGGGGGAAAAAGATGATCCTTTCCAGAGTTCTCAGAATTGTCAGGCAGTGGTTTATAAACATGGCTACATTAAGACAGACATAGTGTGGTCATGGCGTAGTTGAGGCATAAACGTGTCAAAATAGCAAGCCATGGCTAAAATGTCATCCATCCGGCTTGCCCTTGGACATGTACTATGAACTCTGGTCTTGATTTGTCTTTCCCTGAACCCTGCACCCCTGCAACAGGGGTGGTCTTCTCTTACTTGGCACTTTCTCTTGACTTCTCTTTGGCTCAGTGTTTCCAGCAATAGTTTTCTCCTACTTTGGTGCCTATGGCTTAATACTCCTGAGCTCTCTCTCTCTTTTTTTTTTTGGCTTGATACTTTAGGTGCCTTGTCTATTGACCTGACCCTGTCTGTAATTTGGCACTTCTTCATTTGATATATGTAGTTACTTGTTAGGAGACATTAAATCAGTTCCAACTCATAGCCACCCTAGGTACAACAGAATGAAACAAAGTTTTCACTGGCTAATTTTTTTCAGAAGTAGACCACCAGGTCCTTCTTCCTAGTCTGTCTTAGTCTGAAAGCTCAGCTGAAACCTGTTCACCATGGGTGACCCTGCTAGTATTTGAATACTGGTGGCATAGCTTCCAGCATCACAGCAACATGCAAGCCACCACAGTACAACAAACTGACATATGTGTGGGGTTTGATATATGGTGGAGTAACAACTGATGTTTGCTGTTGTTGTTGCTGTTGCTTTCTTCAATCCTGCAATTTGTTCTGTTGACATCTTCACTATTAAAAGAAGACTTTCACCTTCACCACTTTAGGTAAGGGAAGCCATAGCAGAAATGGAAAGATAAACAAAATTAATTATCTTGACATGAGAGATTGGTTTGGAAGAATACTTAACAAGAAATGTCTTTGGACTCGAAGAGAGAGAGAAGTAGGGAGTGAAGGAGAGTGTATGCAGGTGAGGGTTTTTGGGAAAGGGCTCCAAATTATTTATGTGGGGGTTGTAACCCCAGGATAGTATGCGGGATCTGAGAGTCAATGGAATCTTGGGAGACTGTAGCTTTGCAGTAATCCCCATGTTGCCATGGTGTGGGACCAGGAAAATCGAAATGGTTGCATGCACATCGGGGGCTGAGAGGGCCTTCGACAAACTTACTTAATGTCCTGCTACCCCACGGAGTATGAAAGAGCAATTCAATTTTGTTATGCTCCTGAGAAAGAGCTGGGAATTAGCTGAGTGTCAGAGATCCGGAAGGGGTCTCATTGTTAAGATCAGAAAAAGCTCTGTTCAAACCCTTGTTCGCTTCTGCCCACTCACGTTCACTTGCCTAAGCAAATCACGTGGTCACATGACTGAACCCAAGTCAAGGTGGAGGTGGGGTGGAGGGCATGGAAATATTCTCTGCCTTTTAGTGGAGGAACTGCAAAGTCACAACGGAAAGGAGTGGATACGGGGAGGAGTGAAGAATTGGACTATTACTACAATCTGCCACGGCAGGTAAGTGAGAAGAAGATCAGGCTTGGGTACTGGGTGAGCCATCTTAAAATAACTGCTACATCAAGCATGCTGGACAACTTTCATGCTAGATTTAGAGCTCAGTTCGAGGGAGAGGGAGAGGGTGGAGTAGAACATGTTAGGAGATGGCAGATGTACCCATGGCTAAACATCTGGCTTCCTTCTGAGTTTCTTAATATCTTAGGACAACTGCAGACATGATGCCCCTCGTTTGAAAATGTTGTATAGGGTTGCTTAAATAATGGATTCATGTTTACCATCCTGAGTAATTTAAGACACCTGCTGTAATTAAGGTTTCCCAGACCAATTTCTCTTGTATGGTGGGAAAATGATCAGATAATCTATTGAAAGCTATATTAAGGTAGTTTTAGGAATTTAAAGATATATAGGCCATTGATATGTAGATGCTATTCTATTGGGTAAGTTTCTTGCTAGGGAAAATCCTCTTTGGATCAATTCACTAAGTAGAATCAATGCGGTGGTCAGCATAAATTAGAAGTCTAGAATTTCATAGTAACCTTCTGTACACCATTCAGACAGAGCCTCTCCTTTCTTTCATCATGTTCTTTCCAGCTTCTTCCAGCTAGCACTGTCTGTGACCTCAGGTCCACTCCTTTTCTTAGCCAATCCTGACAGCCGGAAGTGTACTGGTTGTATCAACCCCAATCTGGTTGAAACATGTTGCTGTCAAACTTTGGGGAGCCTCTAGGCCATAGCATTTCCTACGCCAGTCCTCTTAACCCTTGTCCAGTATTTCATTTGAAGACTTTCATTTTGAGACCCTGTTCACAATCTAGGAAGAAGGGTGTCAAACAAAAAGTAAAAGGATTTAGTAGCTGTATTTTCAAGACTTATTTCTACATTACCCTGCTCCACATCTACACCTCCTTTCTCTCTGCCTGCTCATTGTCCAACCGCTCATATGACTGCAGTCTCTTTTGCTTCTAGCCCACTCCTTTCAGCTTCTAGCTAAGCACTCCTCCTGGCTCTCAGCCTATCTCCTCCTGACTGAGTCAAGCATTGCTTGGATGGAATAGGCATCTTGGCCTTTTTTCGAGGACCTTCACTCATGAAATATTCCAGAGCTTCTCCACGTAGCTGAGCTCTTGGCAGGAGGGACCATGGTCAGAAGATACTCAGGCTCCCTATGTAGTCTGAGGCTTTGCTCTGAGCACCAGCCCAGTTGACTCAGCTCATGAGAACCTGTTCAGTTCTTGTCAGTTTCTTTTCCCTGGCAGTTGAACTCATTCCCTGTGTTCCCACGATTGGCTGGGGTCCTGCCGTGAAAGACCTGATTGACCAGAATTTTGATGCTTCTGCCTTTCTTCAAGTGTCACATGCCATCAGAATTTCCTCCCGTCAATTTTATCACTTCCCCAAATAGAGTACCTTTGAACATTGTGCTTTGGATAATTCAGATATCCCAGCTAGCCCAACCACTACAGTCAAGTCATTTCCCCAGTGTCTGGCCAAACTAGTCCCATCTTGCTCTGTCTATACTCTGCTTGTGTTGCCAATGTTCCAGCATGCCTCATTCCTTACCCTGCTGGAGGGATAACACTGGTAGAGGGAAGCCCAGGCTGAGACCAGAAAGGATGACATTGCCCCTTTTCAGATTCCTATTTGTAATTCTATCAATAACAGCAGTGCAAAGCCTGAGCAGACTCATCAGGAAAAGAATGAGAGCTGCAGGTGGAGAAGAAATCTGAAAGTAAAAGATTGCAAAATATTTTCTTAAAAACCCCAATCTACAGAAATGATCGTTTTGTAACATTTACCGAAATGTCACTGTTCTCTAAAGCTCTCAAATACCCATCTTGGTAATTAAGAAATCAATAATTAACATGCAAATCTGAAAGCTCTAGGCAAATTGAATATTAATTACTGACTTCATAAGTGGAGGCTGCTCAGCAGTATGAAAATAGTTCAGGATAATTAGGATTTAACAACCTTCAGACATAAAGAAAATAAATACAGGGTTCTTGATGATTGACTTCAGTTTTATTTCCTTATTGCATTATCAACATTCTTGGTTTTTCAAAGACCAAGGAGAGAGAGAGAAGAAGAGAGAGAGAAAGAGAAAAAGAAATAGAGAGATTTTGAATATTTAATATATATCATGGTATCAATCGAGAAGCCCTTTGGGAATTGTCGGAAAGAAGTTAAGATCTTAATGTAAGATTGCAAGGTGACCTGTGTCAGTTGGGAACTAAGAAGCACTGGACAGCAAGACTGAAAAATGACTGGGATAAATGGTTAAAACAAATGATTATTTCACATCAACTCATTGCTCTGTAATGTCTGTCTTGGACGCTCCCCAATCTTGAGTAACCTGGGTATCACTTCCTTCATTTTAAAATGAATGTCAGTTTCTGATCTCATATTCCACCCACTCTATTTCAGGGATCTTCTGACTTAATCTCTTTTTGGTCTGGCATTTTGGCTTTCTTTCCTGGCTCCACCCTGCTCTTGGTTCCTGGCATTCATTCCTGATAAGTCCCTCAGTTCTAGGGATCCGGCCCCCTGGGAGGTTGGTATTTCCTGGTATCCTCCCTGGGACAATCTATATCTGAAAGTTTCAGCCCTTTAGGGGTATAGTGTTTGTTGATCATGACCATTTCAAATTTAACTTTTTAATAAAGTTTTTATTGAAAGGTAACATTCGTACAGAAAAGCACATATATCAAAAGTGAATAACTTGATGAATTTTCACCAAGGAAACACACTCATGTAACCACTAACCAGGTCAAAAAATAGAACATTAGCAACACCCTTGAAAACACTCCATGCGCCTACCCAGTCATCATCCCCACTCTCTTCTATCTTGAGTTTAACGTCGTAGATTTTCCCCTATACCCCGCCCCGGTCATTATCTCTACCCTCCTCTCCAAAGTCAACACTATCTTGAATTTAACATCATTGATTTTTTTAGCCTGTTTTTGAACTCTATGACAGAACCACCCAATATTATTTTTGCTTCACTTCTTTCATTCAGTGCTGTGTTGTGAGATTCAGCCATGATGTTGCATATAGCCATACTGAACTCATTTTAATTTCTGTAGTCTATTTTGTGAATATACTACAAATTATCTATTCTACTGTTGATGGGCATTTAGAATGTTTCTATCTTTTGGTGAAATTGCTAGGTCATAGGATATGGATACAGATAACTTCAGTACATACTGCCAAACAATTTTCTAAAGTGGTTGTACAAATTTGCACTTCCCGTAGCAGGAGTTGAAAGTTCCAGTTGCTCCACACCCTTGCCAACATTTGATATAATTTTTATTTTCCTTTTTAGGCATTGTATTAGGTGGATTTTAGTATTTCATTGTGGTTTTAAATCAAGTTTCCTTGAATATGTCTATTAGAATGTTTATTGGTGAATTGGGAACACTCCTTTGTGGAGATCTTGTTCAAGTTTTGCAAATTTTCTATTGGATTATTTGCCTTTTTCTTACTGTTTTATAAACATTCTCTACATATTCTTGATACAGTTCTTTGTGGGTTATATATATATGTTGCAAACATATTTTACCAGTCTGTGGCTTGCTTTCTTCCTCTTAAATCTCCTACTCTGAGTCTTGCTTTTTCATAAATATAAATTCCTAATTTTAATATATTTCAATTTATCATTTTTTCTTTGTGATTAGTAATTTCTGTGTCTGATTAAGAAATCTTTGCCAACCTCAATGTCATGAAGATATTTCCTTGTGTTCTCTTCTAGAGGATTATTTGGCCTTTCACATTTAGATGTACAATGTATTAGGAAATAATTTTTTTGTATGGTGTGAGGTAGGGGTCAACATAAAATTTTTCCATATGCATATCTGTGATGGCTTTTGATGTGTCAACTTGGCTAGGCTGAATTATGGTTTCCCAGACTTCCTTTTTTCTAGTATGCTTCCAGTTAGAGTGTGCTACAAAGGATATTCTCTCAAGGGAATTGGAAGATGGAAGGGAGACAGAGCCATTTTGTAGCATATACGTACATTTCTTCCAGTTATAAATAAACACTGATCTATTTGCTGCTGTGAAAGGACTTTGCAGATGTGATTAAAGCCCCTAATCAAGACGACTTAAAGTTACTCAAACTTAATTTGATTAACTCCAACTCTGACTTAATCAGCTAGAAGGCCATAGAGGGCCTAGGCCTTCCCTGAGGGAGATTCCTTCTGTTGTAGATAATAAGCTTCAGCTCATGACAGTGAGATTCCAGCCTACTCCTGACATTACCTTCCTAACTGTTGCCCTACAGAATTCAAAATTGCTTAGCTAGCCCCTACAATTGCATAAGCCAACTCCTTGTTATAAATCCTTTGATGTGTGTGCATGCGTGTGTTCTGGTTTTGTTTCTCAGGTTGAACCCTAATTGACACGGTATTCAATTATCCAATACAGCATCCAATTACCCAATACCACTTATTAAATTGACCTTCCTTTTCACACTGCACTGCACTGCCTCCTTTGTCATAAATCAAATGTCCATATATGTCTGGGTCTTTTCCTGGACTCTATTCTGTTCCATTGGTGTTTCTGGTCTAACCTTGTCAATACCACACTGTCTTAAATACTATACCTTTATAATAGGTCTGGATATATGGTAATATAAATCCTCCAATTTGTTGTTCTTCAAGATTGATTTAACTACTCTTGGCCATTTGTATTTCTTGTAAATTTTAAATCAGCATGGAAATTTACGTTAATGAAGCTGCTGTTTCTATTTTAATTGGGAATACTATTGAATCTATAGATCAATTTGGGAAGAATTGTCGGCTTAATACTACTGAGTTTTCCAATATCTAAGCATGGTATATTTCTCTATTGATATAACTCTTCTTTTAATTTATCTCAATTATGTTTTGCAGTTTTCAGAGTACACCTACTCCTCACTTATTGACTATCTCTCATTATCTGACATTTTGCATTTACAATAATAGTAAAAAAAACCTACTATCTGACTGTTTTGCCCATTAATGACGTATGTCTGGCGGTAATGAACACTGAGGTGCAAGGCGAGAGTAATGGTGGCTGTGATGGTTAACGTTATGTGTCAACTTGGCTAGGTTATGATTCTCCGTGGTTTGGCAGTTATGTAATGATATAAGTTGGCAGTTATGTAATGATATGTTGTCCTTCATTTTGTGATCTGTTGTGGTCATCCTGCATTTTTGCATAATGCTGATTTTTGCGTAACAGCCTAGTCTTTGGAAACTAACCATATCGATAAGTGAAGAGTGGGTGTAGGTGTTTTGCACATCTTTCATTAGATTTATTCCTAAGTATTTGATGTTTTGGATTCTATTGTAAATGCTTTCATTTTTTAAATTTTTGTAATTGTTTATTGTTTGTATGCAGAAATACAATTAATTTTTATATATTGGCTTTATATCCAGAATCACTGTTAAATTCACTTATTAATTCTGATAGTTTATTTGTGGATTATTTTAGATTTTCTACATACACAATAATGTCATCTGTCAGTAACAATCAACACATCATCAGGAAAGACCAGTCGCTAGGCATTATGTTTGGTAAAGGGACGGTCAATAAAAATGAGGGAAATCCTCAATGAGGTAGATTGGTACAGTAGTTCCAATGACGAACTCAAATATACTAATGATTATGAAGATGGTGTAGAACCGGGAAATGTTTCATTCTGTGGTACATAAGCGCACCATGATTCAAGCCTACTGGATGGCAACTGAATAACAACACACACATGGTAAAATAGAATAGAACTATACACACACTTGTGCTAATATCAGTTGCCTGGTTTTGGTATTGTGCCATAGCTATGTAAAGTGTAACCATTGACAGAGACTGGATGAAGGATACATAGAACCTCTCTGTACTATTTTTGCAACTTGTGTAAATCTATAATTATTTCAAAATAAAATTTTTTTTAAAGGCACCAAAAAAAGTATAATAAAAGGGTACTGTGAACCACTTTAAGGCAATATATTTGAGAATTTAGATGAAATGTACAAATCTTTAGAAAGATAAAACTTACCTACATGGACACAGGAAGAGAGAAAATTTAATGATCAGCTGGTTCAACCTACTATGTTCCTCTTATCTTTGTACTTCTCTTTCCATTCCTATTGTCATTACACCCAAGTCAAATTTCTGATCATTTTATACCTTTAGTCCATATTTTTTCCCATAGTAATGTTTCTAAATTGCCAGTCAGACCACTTCCCTCCCCTACTTAACAGATCAGTGTGTTGGCTCCTCAAAGCCTATAGAAGGAAATTTAAGTTCAGCAAGGCATTCAAGGTCCTTCATTACCAGGCTTCTGCTTTCTCTTCCCTCATTTCCCATTATTGCTCTTCTACTTTACAATTTCGTAAAAACCAAATTGCGTGCAGTTTCCTGGACATTCTATATTCTCTCACATCGCCCTGCCTTTGAATATCCTGTTTCATTTGCCTGAAATGTCATTCATTTATTTATTCAACAATTTTTTTTTTTTTTGAGAACCAGCTATCTCTGGCCACTGAATTAGGTACTGAGGAGAGAGAAACGAAGTGTATGAGGCTGCTGAACCGTGACATCAATCCAGCCCCAACTTCCTCCTCCCTGCCCCCTCCCTGACAATTGCCCCTGGGGAAACTTCGTATGTGCAACTACTTAGGGTTTTAATGCTGCCACAGCAAAACTGACCAGGGCTTCATTAGTAGACAGAGGAATTGCAGAGCCAGGGCAAGGAGGCCACCCTGTCTGCATACTCAGGACCGGGGTTGGGCTTTTTGGCCCTCTTTTGACCTTCTAGATAGAAGATACAAGGTCAGGGAAAGACTTGTATTACTTTAGCCCATCTTAGTTGTTACTCTGAATAAGCAAGTGAGATTTTGATCCATGGGACGTGCGTGGCTCTGCACAGGCTGGTGAGTCCTGCAAAGTTATAGCCCTCTGTCTGCACTGGCCTGTAGAGTTAGCTGAACACTCTTCATAACCTAAGAAAGGAAGGAAGGCAAGTAATAGTCACAAGGACTCGAAGAGCTAGTCTTTTATGCACCTTATACCTTTATGGACCTTATACCTTTAAAAATATTGAAGTTGTTGAGAATTTCGTTTTACTTGGATCCACAATGAAAGCTCATGGAAGCAGCAGGCAAGAAATCAAACAACGTATTACATTGGGCAAATCTGCTGCAAAATATCTCTTTAAAGTGTTAAAAAGCAAAGATGTCACTTTGAGGACTAAGGTGTGCCTGACCCAAGCTTTGGTGTTTTCAACTGCCTCACATACATGTGAAAGCTGGACAATGAATACTGAAGACCGAAGAAGAACTAATGCCTTTGAATTATGGTGTTGGTGAAGAATATTGAGTGTATTATGGACTGCCAGAAGAATGAACAAATCTGCCTTGGAAGAAGCACAGCCAGAATGCTCCTCAGAAGCGAGGATGGCGAGATTTCGTCTCACATACTTTGGACATTGTTGTCAGGAGGGACCAGTCTCTGGAGAAGGACATCGCGCTTGGTAAAGAAGAGGGTGAGCAAAAAAGAGGAAGACCCTCAACATGATGGATTGACGTAGTGGCTGCAGCAATGGGCTCAAGAGTAACAAAGATGGTGAGGACGGCGCAGGACTGGGCAGTGTTTCATTCTGTTATACATAGGGTTGCTATGAGTCAGAACCAACTCGACAGCACCTAACAACAACAATGTAAGTTTTAATTCTCAGGGCATCTGGGTAGGACGGTTTATTTTTCTCTCCATTCCTTTTTTAAAATTTTAACTTCTTTAAAACATGAGGCAACAGGGTCAGGGGGGTTAAGTGACTTGCCTCAGGCCACACAGCTAAGAAGTAGCAGAGCCAGAACTCAAACCCAAGTCTGAATACCTAAAAGGCCAGGATCTTTTTACCATATCAAGATGCCAAACTTACCCTGATTGGGGGGCATTGTGACCTGGAAGCTAAACTAGAATTTGGCTTAATTTTGCCCTTCCTATTCCTCAGGTTATGAAAACACACCCTAAGTGATCAGGGAGAGCAATCCCCACCCTGCAAGTCAGGGAGCCTGGCTGAGTCCTTCCCAGGGGCAGAGCTATCAGCCTTGTCAAAGTGGAATCCTGTCACACCTGCCAACACACAAGCTTGTTCCATGTCTAAAAGGAAAATGCTGCAGGAGAAGGAGTGGGTGCCCCCTCTCTCAGTTTTCTTATCCGCTGAATGATTTAGGGAGGAGACTTTTCCGAGAGAGGCCCGCTTTAATCACGTGCATGAAAGAGGAGCCGTTGAAAGTGCCTCTCTTGGATTATTTATGAAGATGGAGAGGAAAGAGGATTCGAAACAAAGATCTGTAAGAGACGAGGAGCTAGGTGAAGCAAAGATGAAAAAAAGAGATTGGAGAGGGTGAGGAAGAGGAGAATGAGGCCGGGGTTATGGTTTCTGTTGAAGTGCAGGGTGGGGGTGTCGGCAAGTTCAGAGAAGTCAGCCTCGGAAGTGCTGGGTAGAAGATGGGCTGCTTTCTGTCATCATTACAAACCCTTGCAGCTGGAATCTCAGCTTCTACTGAATGGAGACACATTTCTATTAATGCTTATGTTCAAGTTGACTCCAGCTGGAAAATGAAGATTCTGATATTGAAGAATTCTACAAGGACAACCCAACACCACTCCTTCTGCCATGCTGTGTAAAATACATCTTACACCCCAGGGGATCTTATCCTTCTTGAATGACCTCCCTCATCCTCTGGGATCTTCCTCCATCCATTATCTTCTTTTCCCTCTTTCATGTCTTCAACTGTCTGCTCTCTTCAGGCACCTTCTCTCTCGACTTACAAGCAAAACTCCTTAACCTTGTTTTACCTCTTTAAACCTCAGTTTGCTCGAATGGCAAAAGGGAGACAGTGCTATCTACCTTGCAAGGCTTTGGTGAGGTGGAATAAGGTGGAATTGGAGAGCACGGCCAGCCCAGTGGCTCACAGTAAGTGTTCAGTCAGTGGGTGTGTCTTTCCTTCCTTTCTCTTTTTGCAGTCTTCCTTCTAGAACTGCGCTGTCCAATACGATAATCATTACCCACATGGTGGCTACTGACACTTGAAGTGTGGCTAGTCCAATCTGAGATGGGCCTCCTACGCGAGAAGCATCATGATTGCATATTAACACCTGCAAGCATCACTTTTGTTTTTGAAACTCTGGCTCTGGGCTCATGTTTGAATCCACTGTTTTCTCCATCTACATCCTCTTGATTCATATTGCATGTCTCTCTCCTGAGACACCTCCGAAGTGGATTTCATATATGCCACACAACATGTACACACACACACACACACACACACACACACACACACACACACACAAGCAGCTTTATTGAGATACAATTCACTTACCATAAAATTCACTCCTTTAAAGTGTACAATTCATGGTTTTTAGTATATCCACAGAGTTTTGCTATCTCACCACTAATTCCAGAACATCTCATCACCCTAAAAAGAAACCCTGCACCCATTAGCAGTCCATTTCCCCCTCCCCTTGGCAGCCACTAATCTACTTTCTGTCTCTATGGATCTGCCTTTTCTGGACATTTCATAGATGGAGTCATAAATTATATAGGTTTTCACATGGTTTATATTTTATGTGAGACTGTCCCAATTCTAATCTCCACATCTGGTGACAGTCCATTCAGCCTATTTTGTGTGATGCAGTGACAAACAAGCACATGGAAACTTTGTTTATGCAGAAGTAACCCTTATGACAACTTTGGGAATGAGATATTATCTCTGATTTATAGGAGAGGAATCCAAGGCACAGAGAAGTATATAGCTAGCCTAAGGTCATGTATCTATTAAATGGAAGGGCTAGAACTTAAGCCCAGGTTGCTTAATTTTTTTTTTTTTTATGCCAGTGTTAAGGTACATGGGGAACTTTTTCATCTTTCTCTTTCCACAGAACCAAGCAGCCATGTATGTATTCGTGAACTGAATGAATGAATGAGCCAGGCAATTAATCAGCTGAGATGTAAAGTGGTGGTGGTTGTGGGGGAAGTGACCTCTGAACTCCGCATTAGTCTGCCCAGTTCAGGCTGGCTAGTTCTGTTGCTGACACTGAGCAGTAGCCTAGGCCCAGCAGGCTTCTCTATGTTGTGTAGTACATGCTGCCTGCCTGCCCTGGGGACGCTCTGCCGTCAATCTTGGCACTCCTCCTCACCGGGCCATTAGTGTGTCGCTGGTGTGCAGCAGCAAAACCTCCCGGGGCACTCCTCTGGGCTGTACAATCCAGGAGGTCAACGTTATACAAATCAGGATAGACGGCAATAGGAACCCAGTGGCTACTGGGGTCACCCAGAGTAATTTAAAGTATGAATTGATTTCTCAGCTGGAGACAGTATCGATGTATTCTGCCTCTCTTTTGTACTTCATTGTGCATATTACCTCATGTGGAAAATTAACAGGCAAATTAACCCTCGGCACAGCCCAGGCTGGAGGAATAGACAGGGCTTCTGCTTGCAATACAGAATGTTTGGGTAAGAGGGAGGCTGGCTGTGGGGCCAGGGCAAGGGGAGACTCATGTGCCAGGCATTTGGAAACATCTCCAGCCCAGCTACGGGCCCCTTAGGCCCCACAAAACCAAAAACCACCCTGTTGCCATCGAGTTGATTCTAACTCATAGGGACCCTATAGGACAGAGTAGAACCGCCCCATAGCGTTTCCAAGGAGCAACTGGTGGATTTGAACTGACAACCTTTTGGTTAGTAGCCTTAGCTCTTAACCACTACGCCGCCAGGGCCCCAAGGGTGCTGGAAATGGAAGGCCAGGTCATTCTCTGAGATATGTGGCTTTTTGGTGGCCGTGATGTGTCAGCCAAGTGGGAGGGTGAATTGGACACAAACAAGCCAAATTAATAAGAGCTCCATCCCCTGGTGAGGCTGCCCACTTTCTCCTGAGAACTCTGAAACAGCTGATTCATTCTCTGTTTCTGACTGTCTCTCCCCATTGCAGGTGGTGTCAGCTTCTGGCTTCTCATCATATCACTGCTTAAGCATGTCTTAGTGCGAAAGGTTCTTCTCGGTCCACCTCTGCTTACGTGTCCCCTCCTATTACCCTCCCCTACAGCTCATCTTGTACTGCTCTTCTCTTTATTCTGTATAGCCAAAAAGACACACTGACTTCCTTTAAGTTCTTCTGTCTTTCATTCTGCTTTGGGATCTTTGCACATACAGTTTCTTCTGCCTAGAATATACTTCCCTTACCTTTTCTCTAGTCCTTGTGGGGTGCAAACAGTTAATGAGCTTGACTGCTAACCGAACGGTTGATGGTTCAAGTCCACCCAAAGGTGTCTCAGAAGAAAGGCCTGGTGATCTATTTCCAAAATATTCGCCGTTGAAAACCCTAGGAAGCACAGTTCTCCTCTGACATGCGTGTGTTTGCCATGAGTCAGAGTCAACTTGACAGCAGCTGGAAAGTTTTATGGGGGCTAAACTTGTTTAAATGTCACTTCCTGGGGAAACATTTTCTGATTTCTCGCCTTCCACTGTGCACAACTGTATGGGTTCAATTTCCTGTGTTTCTCTATTAACAACATTAGTCAAAGTTGTAATTAAATAATTAGTCTGTAATTAGTTGTTTAATGACTGCCTTTTCTGCTGTACTATTAGCTCCAAGAGAACAGAGACTGTGTCAGTCTTATTTACCCTTATGTCTCCACTGTTGAGCACACTGCCTGGGGTACAGTAAGTCCTCAAAAATGTATTGTATGGTCTGTTTGAGGACAGCATCTGAATAATCTATTTGGAATAACTGAAATGTTTTGGGACTTCATTCCTTGAGTACTTCATTCCTTTTACTAATGTCCCGTTTACTAATATAATACTTTACTGGTATTTCTTTTACTAATATATTAACACATTTTGTTTATGTATCAGTTGATACAACATCTAGGTTGTTTGCACTTTTTTAACTATTGTGAGTAGTGCTGATATGAATACTTGTACAAGTTTTTGTGTGAACATAGTTTTTGATTTTCTTGAGTATATACCTAGGAACTGGCTAACTTTTCCTGACATGTATATTTGAATAGCCAGTTTAAATGGCTCAATGCTATATAAAGGGGACTGTGGGCATAATGGAGCCCTGGTGGCACAGTGGTTAAGAGCTTGGCTGCTAACCAAAAGGTCAGCAGTTCAAATCCATCACCCACTCCTTAAAAACCCTATGGGGCAGTTCTACTCTTTCTTATAGGGTCACTATGAGTCAGAATTGACTCAATGGCAATGGGTTGGTTTTTGGTTTGGTAGGCATAATAGACCAGGCAGCAAAAATAATATTAGCAATTTGACAACACTGTGACATTTCAAACAAAGTTTACTCTTTGACCCCAACCCTACCAGGCTAATTGTATAACCCCACAAACTGTGGTAAACTAATTGAAAGTGATAAAAATTGAACCCATTATGAATTCCCATGATTCTACCCAGAACAATAGTTTTATTTCATGTAAGGTCCTTCTGTCCATCTGAGACCAAGATTTCCAATAAAGAATTCAGCCTTAATAAAAAAAAAAAGTGTTAGATGAATGACTATCTTTCTTGGTTGGTTGCCTTGGCAGGAGGTTCTTTCTGCAATTTAAACTTAGCATTTACAGGAGTAACTTGCTGATTACTAAGCACATTTAGTTCTGAGAATCACATTTTAACTCACATGTAAGCTACCACGTGGTCTAATCTTGGTGCAGTGTGACATGCAAGGAAGCACAGTTCAACCACCAACAGAAAATTTCTTTCTATTTTTGCTCATTTTCTCTCTATATTCCAAATTCCTGACTCTCAACATTTTCTTAGGTAAATTGACTTGCCTCTCTGGTCCCTTGATTGAGCTGCGGGTACAATGATGCTCCATACCCACCAGGAACGTGTAGGTAGATTAGTTAGGAGGCTCTTACTATGGTCCAGGCCAGAGATTATGGTTGCCTGGAAACCAATAAAGTGGATGCATTTTAAGATATTTTTTTAGGAGGTAAAATTGATAATGAATATCAAGGACATTGTAGTTGAGACTCCACATCAGTCCCAATCTAGATGATCAGTCCAGGTTGTTCGTGGTAATTTCATCATCCTATTATCTGGGGATTAATTTCAAAATAGTCATGTGACTCAATTATATCCTATTCTAAGACATGAAGAGAAGTCCAATGAGAGTTTTTTGGGAAAAAATTCCCTCTCCTAAGAGAGAACCACAGAGGGAAACAATATCACTCCTTTGTGGGATGTGAACAAGGAACTTGTATCTCTGATTATTGCTGCTGCAAGGTTGGAGGTGGGTAGCCTCAGGAAGGACAGCAAAACAGAGTTATGGAAAGAACTGGAGCCCTTGATGATACCATTGAATTGCCGACTGTAGCGCTCTGGAGACCACTCTTCTGGAATTCTGGATATATGAGATAATCAACTTTTACAGTATTTAAGCCACTTAGTTGCAACAGAAATCTTCCTGACTGATGCAGGGTGGGAAGTGGTGGCTCAGTGGACACACGGGTGCATCTGGCTGGCTGGAAGCTCTCCAGTTACAGGGAGCACCGGCAGGCAGCGTCGTGTCTTTAAGTTACCTAATAGGGCTGGAACGCCTAATTTCTCTTCTGACCTGCTCAGGGATGGAGCTGAGGCAGCAGGTGGAGTCCTCAATATGTTTAGTTGGGAAGGGATGGAATATGACCCAGATGAAATGTTAAATAGGGATTCCCTCTTTTGGGCTTTCAATCTGCGTTGAAAGAGGAAGATAGTTATGTACTGATTAATTTTTTAAAAATCAGCTTGAGTAGTAGTCTTGCTATTCTTAAAATAATATATTTGGAGTAATTTTTTTCCCCCACAGAAATACTGCATTACAATAACAGTAATAGAAATCAACACATAGGAAAGAAAAAAGAACCTTTAATTATTCCGCAGCTGACACAGTCAAATTGTCTTCTTTGCCCATGCTTCCTTGAAGTTCTTGAACATATTCATGCATGAATGTACAGAGTGGTAGCCATAGACCAGGCATAATTAATTTCTTTATTGAGATGTGTTATGATGTATCAAAGTGTCCAAATCCATATAGCTTGATGATCTTTCACATGTGTTGACTCTTGTAACTGCCCTCCAGTTCAAGATATAAAGCGTTTGACTAGGTATCATTCTGTAGTTTACTTTTTAAATTTAATGTCCTGTCATAAACATATTACCCTGCTGTGTATCCTAAGAATTTTTTAGTTTGCTACATGGTCTTCATCATGCTCACTGTTAAAGACTTTAAAAATCTGATCATATGGCTGCAACACAGATATCTGAGCCAACCCACGTCATTGGACATTGAGATGCTTTAAAATTCTTCCAAATCATAAATAATGCTTCAATGATCTATATGGTAGAGGTCAGAAATTGGCAGCCTGTAGTCTGAATGCTGCCCACATACCACTTACCAGTTTTGTTAGGTGTGCATGGTGGTGTTGGCACACAGGATTTTTAAGAATATTTGAGTTTTGTTGCAAACTTTTAAAACTTGAGAGAGTTCACATGCAGGTCTGAATTTCTTGCTTCCTTGATAAAGCAGAAGATCTCGTCACATGGGCCACATTCCCAGCAGTGGCTATCAGGAGGGGCTGAGTAAGGGTTGCCCTCCTTGGAAGGGGCATACGCTCTCCATTTTGCTACAATCTCTATGACTCTCATTTTTTCTTATATCAGGTCTATTCACTAATTTATAGCATATGACTGGGCCAAATAGGCATTTGTTTGCTGTCCCTGGCAAATGGCTTCTTCTTCTTTTTTTTGAAGCCTATAAAGAAGTCATTTATGCATGAGGTTGCTAATAACCCCAAGGAAACAGTAAGTGGAAGCACATTCAGAACAACAACAAAAAATCCAAACCAGTTACCGATGAGTCCACTTTGACTCTTGGAGACTCCATGTGTGTCAGAGTAGAACAGCGCTCCATAGGATTTTCAATGACTGTAATCTTTTAGAAGTAGATCTCTAGGCCTTTCTTCCCAAGTACCTTTGGGTAGACTCAAACCACTAAGCTTTTGGTCAGTAGCAGAGCACTTAACTGTTGGCACCACCCAGGGACTCCTACACTGAGAACAGCATGGTGAAAAAGAGCATGACTGTAGTGGCCAGGGGACCCTAGTGTCAATCACCACTCATGACTTTGGCCAAGTCAGGTCCTCTGTGAGCCCTGATTTCCTTGGACTTCAAGTGAGAATGATTACACCACTTCATGGAATTATTGTGAAGACTTAATAGTGCTTGGCACACAGTAGGCCATCAGTAAATGGTGGCTAGGTTAAAAAAAATCTATTGAAAATTGTTTTTTTACAGTCAACTCACCCAATTCTAATTCTTAGATAGCAAAATTTATTTTCATGAAAATAAGATTTAGTTTCCTCTGAATTTGCTGTTCATTCAAAAGGTCACTAGAGACACCTATAAAGTTTTAATAACTGCAAAAATAATAATGATAAGTGGGTAGGATTTAATAATGTTGTGTTGAGCACCTAACAAGTGACCTTAACATTATGATTTAACTGAACCTGTGAATTAAAATTGTACTGCAATGCTCAACCATACTGCAGAGGTTAAGATGGGAGAGAGCTGGTGGTTAACATTGCTGTTTGGGCTGAGTATTTTTTGAAGGATCGTGATCTCCAGCTATTCTATTTGCCTTATTTCACTTGATGTCAGGAGGTCAAAAGATTCTTTGGGGAGCGTCTCTAATCCATACATAGAGGGTTGCCTCCAAACTTTGGAGAGTGTAAAGCATTAACCCCAGAAGAAGAAATCTATCCTAGAAAGTTTTTTGTTTTCTTCTTAGTATATGATCCTTCTAGAATGCTAGGAGTTATTCTCATCTCCTCCCTTTTCTTCCTCCCCCATGCATTGGTAAATCCTGTCAATTCTCTTCCCTAAATGCCTCTCAACTCAGTTTACTTCCCTCCATTTAGACTACCACTAACCTCACTTAAGCCACAATGCGTTCTCCACACAGCAGCCAGGGTGATCTTTTAACAACTCAACTCATTACCATATAACCCTATTTGTTAGAATTCTCCAATGACTCCCCATTTCCCTTCAAATAAAATCCCAACTTCTTATCCCAGTACATGGGGGTCTGCACCATCTATTGCCAGCTTCCTCTCCAACTTCATCTCACACAAAGCTCCTGTCTTGTGCCTTACACTCCAGCAACACTGACGGTCTTTCAGGCCAATTCTTTCCCCACACGGAGGATTTACAGACCCCTTACCTCAGCCTGGAATCCTTGTCTCCACCCTGCAGCCTCCATCTCTCTTTGTAAGCCGGCTTTTTCAGGTGTCAGGTTAAACGTCACCTTTTCAGCCTAAGGAGAACCTTCATTATCCTCTCTTTCAGCATCCTATGCCTTCATACCTCTGATACAATCTGTAGTGATTTTGTTTGTTTACCTGTTGGTAGTCAGCCTTCCTGCTCTAAAATAAGTTTCACGAGAAGTGAGACTACCTCTCTCTTACTTCCCAGTTATACCTTTAGTTACTAGCATGCTGCTGGACGTATAAAAAGCCAGTCGCCATCAAGTTGATTCCAACTCAGGGGAACCCTATGTGTGTCAAAGTAGAACTGTGCTCCATACAGTTTTTAATGGCTGATTTTTTGGAAGCAGTTCACCACACCTCTTCACAGGTGCCTTTGGGTAGACTCAAGCTGCCAAGTTTCCGGTTAGCAGCCGAGTGCATCAACCGTTTGCAGCCTATAGCAGGCATCAATAAACATTTATTGAATAAAAGAATGAATAAATGGATGCAACTGCTGTGGGAGAATTCAAAGGAGTATCAGGGAAGTTTTCCTAGGATGTGATGGTCAGAAAGAGCTTTAACCTAACCAGCTGTAGTGGCAAGTAGTCTCTGCATGTGTTTTCTATGGCTCACAGAGAAAGTGTTTCAAAGAATCTAGAAAAACTGAGAGACAGAGGCCAAGATACTGTTAGCACCAGCTAGGGGAGGGCCTGGATTCCAGAGCATTTAGCATTTACATTTTTCTCTAAACATTAACTGCTCCACATTTGATTTATCAATCAGTGTCCTGTGAGTTTGGCTAGCATGTATTAGAGCTCTTAAACCAGATCAATTCTGAGACCGCTGACAAATCTAATCAGCTGAGGGTCTGAGGAACCTTGGTTTCTCACTAGCCCTAAGCTCTGGTGACTGATCCACCCTTTGGCTCTGACCCCATGCTCACTCTACTCTAACTTAGGATAATCAGCTCTGTCCTGCCTACCTCTCACCACTCTCTGACTTTGCCGTTCCTCTTCTCAGCTTAACTTCTTCCATCTCCCTCCTCCCCACTGAATACTGTGGTATAGTAAACTCATTGCACAGATTTCAAACTTAATAACCAGTAAGCCAGGGTACATCTTCATATCAGTAAACTGAAATTAATTTATATTTCAGTTTGACCACATTATGGGCTGGTTGGCAGCTCCTTTCGGTGAAGTGTGATATTACAACCCAGCTCTATTAAGTATTGTAAATATCTAGGCAAAAAAAAATAAGAAGGGAGCAAAATTGTCGAAGTTTTGAAGCAGGATTTAGGGACTGCTCATATGTGGAAGGATACAGAGTTTTGGAGGAGAGGAACAAGGTAGAATTATTAGAATGAGAAGATCTGCAAAAGAAAAATGATCTAAATGTGGGGAGTATCTCTCCTAGGGTTAGGGCCAGCTAGTTTCCTTCTATTGTTCTGGGAGAATATGGAAGACATTACTCTTCCTAGTCTTCATATTCAGCTTCCTGGTCTGGGTCTAGTCATTATTTCAAGACCACAGAAAATTCCTACCTGGAACTTCTGCTGAGATCTGATTCCTCATGGCTCAGAATGCTAGAGTATACAGGTCTTTCTGGCTCTGATTTTTGCTGGTTACTTCCTGATCCAGCTCTGCACTGGAAGTGTAGTCTTCGGGAAAGTTGTGAGGTTGAACATATTTATTATCTATGAACTCATTCTATCTTGTCTGCACCCTACATACCTCTCAGAGCCTCCACTACTTCCTCTTCCCTGAGGCCCACTAATCTTGTATTTGCAAAAAAAAAAAAAGAAAGAAAGAAAGAAAAGAAGTAGTGGTAGTAACAATAATGATGATTGTATCAGTGAGGTTTTATCTGGGAGAAAAGAAACCGCAAAGACCTGGGTTCAAATTCCAGCTTCCCCTTTATAACTTGTGGACCTCTCTGAGCTTGTTTTTCCTTAACAATATTGAAATCACAAGGTCATTGTGAGGATTCAACAAAATATGCAGGATGCCTTATATATATTATCTGCACTCAATAAACATTTCTTTTTTCCCTTTCTCAAGTATATTAACATGTTTTAAAGTCATCTGGAGAGAAGGATTAAAACCAAGAAATGCTGCTTTAATGGTGTAATTTCAGGCAGTGGGTGGCATAGACATTTTTGGATTGTGGCTCCTCCATGTGCTCCTGACATAATATGAAGGTGACCTCCTACTCTGCTTACATATAATGGCAGCTAAGTTACACCACTGTGATTTCAGCATGATGAGCATTCCTGGGCCTTGGCTCTGGCCTAGACTGGTAACTGATCCTGTTAAAAAACTTGATGGGAAAGAGATCCTTTTATTACACTCTATTCAGTTCTATTAAATATTTCTTCAATCCACTCCCTCCTCTCAAACCCCATCGCTACTGCCATGGTTCAGGAACTCATCATTTCCTGCAAACATCACTGCATCAGCCTCCTACAGGGTGTCCCTGCTGTTGGCTCTTCCTCTCCTATCCATCCTTCACACAGTAGACAGAGTGATCTTTCAAAAACTTGCATATGATCCTCTCAACGCTTTGCTTAAAAGCCTTCAGTGACAATGTACTTTCTAACCATAGTGGTTCTCAACCTCTGATGGCACTGGTTTGTCACCTTCACTTGTAAGACATATTCATCTGCCCACCCATCCATCCACCCACCCATCTATCCACCCATCCTTCCACCCAATAAATATTTATCAAGCATCTCCTATGTGTCACTTACTGTTGTGGGTGTCTGAGGTGTATCAGTAAACAAAACACAAAAATCTCTGCATGTTCTCAGAAACTTCTTACTAACAAGTGCTAAAATCCTCAAGATTGTGAGTGATTTATTTGTTTAAATATTATAGTGGATATATGTTTATTTCTATAGTAACATTACCCTTAATCATTTGCATGGTGAGTTACTTCTTGATGGGGAGTGCAAGGAGGGATTTATAGCTAGTAGGTGGGGAATTGTATGTAAACCTGTGTATGCCTTTGGCAGTGCACATATGAACAATATCATCATATGTTAAGTATTGCTACTTGTCTACAAGATATAGTACAAACTCTTTAGCCTTCATTAATTGGCCTCTGCTTACTCCATCAGCCTCATTCTCTGTCACTCCCTGCTTTGCGTCTGTATTCACTGGTCCTTACCCACTAAAGTTGTTTCGTATTGGTTTAACTTCACACCATGAGAAGGGTTAGGGTCGTGGATAACTGAAATGAAATACAAAAATCATTTTCTTCCCTGGCCAGAGATCCTATCCTTGTGGGAGAAGGGACTAAGTACATATTGCAACCTGAAAATAAGAAGTGAAAAGGAAATTTGGTGGGACCATTAGAATCCTGCTAGTAGGTTACATTTATAATGCTTGGAAAAGTGTATTTCTTGGCATTTGATGAAAATAGATAGAAATATCCATACGATAATCAATCTGAAAATATTGACACAGTGGCTGAAACAATGAGCTCAAACATAGCAACAGTTGTGAGGATGGTGCAGACCCAGGCAGTGTTTCATTCTGTTGTACATAGGATCACTATGAGTTGGAACTGACTCAAAGGTACCTAGTAACAACGACATTGGTATGCTGTTATTCAATCAAAAGTGTATAACAAACACATTGGAGGATGGAATAGTTTTGGAGGATAAGAAATAAATAAAACTTTGTGTAGGGATTAGTCTCATTTTGTCCATGTGTGAGAGGGGAATGGACAAGAAAGAACTGGAGAAGATCTTTACTATCTGCAAGACACAAGAAAACCCTCAAGAGATAGAAACAGGAACCACGGCCTGGCTGATCCTCGCAAGTAATCAGAATTGCTCCTGTATCACAAGATGGACTTCCAGTTGACTTATATTGCTTATAGTCTTAACGCTGAACCACATGCCCAATTCATCTCATGCTCAGACCACAGATTTTCTTTCAGTTCTTCCAAGTTCTGATGTCCAAACTTGTCTTCCTACATTAGATGTCTAAAGTGATGCTTGATAGAACTGTGGCAACTTGAAAGTAAGGTATCATAGGAGCTATTCTAGTCAAGATTTTTGTAGAAAGGCATTGAAGTGGAAACCTTACAGTAGCACAGATATGGCTTGTTGCTTAAATGATGAAGAAAAATAATGTAGATATTTCTGGTAAGGAGTCAACAACTTGTGTTTGGATGGAACTTCCCCTGTGTTGTTTTCTCCCAGGACACTAAGTATGCCTCGCTGGTGGTTAATTATGGCACAGTCTTCTCAGAGGTGTGGGAGATTTGAACAATATCAAAGACACCGCTAGGATGTATTTAAGTGTCTTGAAACAGGAAATAGAAGTAGGGACTCAAAGCCATGAGTCATTCAGGAGGATAGAGGGGGTGAGTATCGCAAGCAGGCAAAGGAGTTCAAAGCCTATGATTCTTCTGTTATTGGAGTAACCTCGAGGGACTATGTCCCAAAGTCCTCAGGGTTAAGAGAGTCAACATGTTAAGAGCTGTGCCCCTCTACTGCCTTCTGTACTCATAAACAAGGCTCAGCAATTGTTTTTCCAAAAGGACCACTGTAAAGTTATTTTGGCCCCCGCAGCCAAGGCTTTGGTGCCTGGCATTTTTCCAACAGTGGGTGGAACATGGTGAGGGGCCATTCTGGGTTGACCCTGACTCTGTAATTAACCTTCCTCATTAGCAGCTCACTTGCTTCCAATGGGGGCAGTACACACATGTTTGTGGTTGTGTAACTGCCAAACAGGGCTGGGCTCAGCCATTTGTTGGCGTCCTAATTGTCTCCAATCACAGGGAAATGATTGCAGTGAGAAAAGTAATGAGAAGTGGAGCACCTTGGCAGCCATCCAAGGGCTCCAAACTGTCAGCTGCAAAGCCCAGGAATCTGCCATCAAAGTAGGGGACTGGAGGTCAGCTTGGGCTCGGGAAGCCAGAAAACACGCCAAGCTGCGTAAGGAAGGCTGGCAGGAGGAGGGTTGGGACACCAGGAAAGAGAGTGCTTTAGTGAGGGAGAGGATAGGAGAGATTCCAGCACTTTCCCTTCTTTGTGATCTCTCATTTTTCCTCTTCTTGTCCTCTCCTGTCTTCCGACACCCAGCAGCCTCCAATACCACATTTATCACTGATCTTAGAGTACAGGAAAGTGAACAGGGGGGTAGGGAAAAGAACAAAGAGAAGAAGGAGGAAATCGATAAAAGAGATCTACAAGAATTTAAATGATGAAGAAAAAAAAAAAAAAAAAGACAGCAATTGACTTTTATCCTCCACTCCACTTTGAGTTCGCTCTTGCTACTGCCGGTCTGGTGGTAAGTCTGTTGGTGGTGCTAGTGCCGGGTGTGCTGTGGGTGTGGTTGCTGCTGCTGGTGTGGATATTTCAATGATGCGGATTCCAAGGATGAGTGGCAGCAGGAATACAAACCCTACAGCTTAAGTCAAGATTACCTTCTATGAGTAAAGTTAGGAAGAATATAAATGTCATAGAATGAGAGCAGCTCTCTATAGAAATGTCCCAAGAGTTAATAAAATGGGCAGTTAGTAAAAGGCAGTTAGTAAAAACGAATCTGGAAATATCAAGTCTATCAAGCATCAGTCAAGCTGGAGAGTCTCTCATCTTTATGTGCATTTACTTGGCTGCAGCTGAACCCCAACCACAGGTCCGTGTCTTAGGGAGATTTACTAACAGAGAGAGTTGGTATGTAGTGCACTTTGATATGGGATCTCTTATTGCCAGATTTTTCGGTGAGTGCTCAACATTGTCCAGAGAAGAGAGCCTGAAAACCAGGCAGGGTATTCTTGACCTGGAGTTCCTGGGTGGTGCAAATGGAGGCTGGCAGTTCAAGGTCTATCCAGACGCACTGGGAAGAAAGGCCTGAAGATCTACTTCTAAAAAATCAGCCATTGAAAACCCTATGAAGCACACTTCTACTCTATACACATGGGGTGGGGTCACCATAAGTCAGCACTGACTCGATGGCAACTGGTTGTTCTTGACCTAGGGAAGTGTTTCAGTTGTGCATGGGTGTTTCACAGGGGTTCCCAATGACTGAGTGCAAAGTTCTTCAGGGCTATTCAGGTTCCCTTGAGGGATTGACTCATTAATTCATCCTATAAATATTTATTGGATATCAACTGTATGACAGGTACTTTGGTAGTCACTGGGAACACAGAAATGAACCAAACAGATATCGTCCCTATCCTCACTGAGCTTGTAGTTGAACAGAAAATACAGAAAGTTATGCAAGAAGGTCCTGAGGAAAGACAGCATGGGGTGTTACAGTCACTGAGAGAGTGGCAAGACGGGAAACTGGTGAGGAAGGCAGAACCCAGGTTGGATAGGACCTTTGTGCTGTGTTAAGGAGCTTGGACCCTACCCTGAGGGTAACTGTTAATCAGAACTTTTTGAGTTGTGAGTGAAAGAATGCCAACTTGAACGAGCCAAGGTCAAAAGGGAAACGTATTGTTTTGGAATCCAAGGAAGTGATGAACAACACATACTGATAGGTCAGAGATAAGGTTGGGCTCAGGAAACTAGGGAATCGGGAACTTGAACATAGCTAAGACTTCCCATCTCTTGCCCCGCCTTTACCTACGTACTGGCTTCTCCCTCTCTTTTTATGGGCTTTCTCCAAATGGTAGAGAAAACAGATACCTACTGCTCCTGAGTATTACACCTTAGAGCCTTCACCATCGGAGAAGGACTCACTGTCCTTTCTTCTGTCCCAGGTCTGAATATCCTAGGTGAAGGCTTATTGGCCCATTTGGGTCAAGTGTCTACCCCAGACCAATCACTGTGCTCAGAAAGTGGAGTTAATGAAATAACTCAGCAACTTCCCTAGGAACTATGTAATTTGGGTGGGATGAGGCAGGGGTGCTACATATACCATGGACGTCCACTGCAGCAGTGCCCACCAAGTGACCTCTGGACTTCTAACTCAGGTTCACAAGGTAACCTGATTGTGGAATACAAATACCAGTGTTAGGTCACTGGGAAATGCTATCACATTTGAGAATACTTAAAAATTCTGATTTTCATTTGCAAGAGTCAGTCCCAAGTAATACCCAGAAATACCACAAGTGGCTGGCTTTAACAAAGAGAAATTTATTCTCTCACAGTCTAGTAGGCTACAAGTCCAAATTCAGGGCGTCAGCTCCAGGGGAAGCCTTTCTCTCTCTGTTGGCCTTTTCACCAATCTCCCCCCAGACTAGGAGCTTCTCTGAGCAAGGAACCCCAGGTCGAAAGGATGTGCTCTTCTCCCGGCACTGCTTTCTTAGTGGTATGAGGTCCCCCACTCTCTGCTTGCTTCCCTTTCCTTTATCTCTTGTAAGATAAAATGCGGTGCAGGCCACACCCCAAGGAAACTTCCTTTACGTTGGATCAGGGATGTGACCTTAGTAAGGGTGTTACAATCCCACCCTAATCCTCTTTAACATAAAATTACAATCATGAAATGGAGGACAACCACACAATACTGGGAATCATGGCCCAGCCAAACTGATAACACACGTTTTTTGGGGGACATAATTCAATCCTTGATAGGGGTGATAAGTGTAAAGAACTTAGAGCAGTACCTGGCACGTAGTAATACTATTTGTTAGTGATTATCATGATGACGTGATGATGACGATGATCAATCTTCTTTGGGTATATGGGCATAATTTAGGTCTGGGTCCACGCAGCTAAGAGCCGGGTTTACGGTGACCCCATCAAGGGAGGCCTCACCTGAGCCACCAGCCAGTACCCTCCACATCTCTATTTCATCTCCCTGTAGCTTCACCTCCAGGGATAGCAATTCTGATGGCTGCCAGAGATTCTGACACCAGACAATGACAACAAGTCTCCAGCAGGAGCCACATGTCCCTTCTGCCATTCACTGCCAAACACATGGTACACGCTTCAAAAAATAGTTGATAAAGAGAAATGATAAGTTGAAACTGACTAGGGGATTCTACCCATTGTTTGTGTACCTCCTCCGTTTGAGTGAACCAGGATTTTCCACCAGACTTTTTGTTACCAGCAGAATCTCACGGGATCCTCTAATAACAACCCTGACAGGCAAAGCTCCAAACAAACATTAATTAAGTCTCTTAACACCCTTCTAAATCAGTGAGCCATATGTCAATTATATATTTTAAAAAAGGATAATTTTAAGAAGCAAGAAAAGTAAAAATGATTGTTTATCATAACAGAGAGGCAATTTACATACGTACAAAAATGAATATTTAGAATCATCAGGGGTGGATTATCCAACAGGTGAGGTAAGCACAGTGCTTACCTTATTTACCAGATCATCTGTAGTGAATAATTTTACATTTTTTCACCACATCAAAGATTCTGCTTCTAGGTGTGAATGGCGTCTGTCTCTCTCCCAACCCCACAGCAACTTCCTACAGAGTCAAAGCCTCTTTTCAAATTTACGGTCCCTGACACGGGCGATGACCCAGTAAGCAAGGTAAGCACGGGTTTACTCGTGCTTATTTACTAATCTGTAGTGAAACTATTCACTATAGATGATCTAGTAAACAAGGTAAGCACTACTTGCTTATTGGATAATCTGCCCCTGAGAATTATACGTAAGATAGAAATGCTTGGCTAATGTCTGGTGAACTAGGATCAACTCCTTTAAAATAATCTAACCTTTTGGTACAGGGAACATGAGGGATAGGAGTCCTTGTAACTGTAGGTCAGATTTTGATCTTCTTGAGGGAAGAAGTGTATATATTCTCTTTGTAGCCCCAATCCAGATGCCTTGTTCTCGACTAGCACTGTCTTATAGAACTTTCTGTGATGATAAAAATGTTCTGTATCTGTGTTGTCCAATTCGGTAGCCACTAGTCACATATGGCTACTGCTCACCTGAAATACGGCTAGTGTGACTGAAGAACTGAATTTTTAATTTTATTTAACCTAAATTTGAACACCACATGTGGCTAACCGAAACTCAAAACCAAACTCACTGCTGTCAAGTTGATTCTGACTTACAGTGACCCTACAGGACAGATTAGAACTGTCCCATAGGGTTTCCAAGGAGCAGCTGGTAGATTCAAACTGCTGACCTTTTGGTTAGCAGCCGAGCTCTTAACCCTTCTAGTAGTCATTATATTGGATAGTGCAACCTTAAACCAAAAAACCAAACCAGTATCTGTCAAGTCAGTTCTAACTTACGGCAACCTCATGTGCTTCAGAGTAGAACCGTGCTCCATAGGATTTACAATGGCTGATTTTTTTGGAAGTAGATTGCCAGGTCTTTCTTCTGAGGAGCCTCTGGGTGGATTTGAACTGCCATCCTTTCACTTAGCAGCCGAGTGTTAACCCAATCTTAGATCGTGGTTAATGGATTTGGAAACCTATTGTAATTTGAAAGAAGAAATATCCTAAGAGATGTTATATTTTGTTAATCAGATTATGGCCTACATGCAGGCCACAGGAATTGTCATAATGGTGAGGTTTTCCTTATCTCAGTCATCACAGGCCATTCATTCATTCAAAAAACATGTTGAGCACCTACTATGTGCTAGGCGTTGTACTAAGTGTGAGGGCTACCAATAGTCACTGTCTTGGTTTAGAGATGATGTGAGAAGTGAGCAGATTAAAAGACAGATGCAGAAGTTTGTGTTAAGTGTTGCTTACATTAGAAGCTAGCATAGATACTGTTGAAATATAGATGAGGGGCAACTAATTCAGTATGGGGGTGGTGGGGAGAAGGGCAGGCTGGTCAGTGAAGGCTTCTCAGAGAAAGAGACCCTGGAGTTGATTCTTAAAGGACCGGTAAGGATTTTCCAGGTGATGAAGATGGGGGACGGTGTTCCAGGCAGAGGGGTTGGTACAGGCAAGGGCATGGCAGTACTAGGAAGCATAGACCTTTGGAAAACTTCCAGATGTGTGGGAGGTGTAATACAGGGTGCATGTTGAGATGGTAAGCTGTGACCCCAGGAGAGGGCAGAGGCAGTACTACTGAGGCCTGGGATAAGGGAGTTTGGATTTTTATCTTGAAGATAGTAGACAGTCATTCAAAGGGATTTAAAGAGTAACAGGATCAGATTTGTGTTCTGGAAAGACCCCTTGGGCAGTAGTATGGAAAATGGCTTAAAGGGAATACAACTGGAGATGGGGAGCCCCTTGGGAAGACAAACATTTCTTCCTTTCTTTCTTTTTTATTGTACTTCAGGTGAAGGTTTACAGAACAAATAGTTTCTCATTAAACAGTCAGTACACATATTGTCTTATGACATTGGTTAACAACCCCATGACATGTCAACCCTCTCCCTTCTCGACCTTTTTTTTTTGGTGAAAATATACATAGCCAAAGATACTCCATCCATTTCAAAAATTTCTACATGCACAGTTCAGTGACATCGATTACGTTCTTCCAGTTGTTGTACTGCTATTCTCACTTTAGATGAAGGTTTACAGAACAAAATAGTTTCTCATTAAACAGTACACATGTTGTCCTATGACAATGGTTAACAACCCCACTACATGTTAACGCTGTCCTTACTCAACCTTGGGTTCCCTCCCACCAGCTTTCCTGTCCCGTTTTGCCTTCTAGCCCTTGTCCCTGGACTGCTGTGCCTCATTAGTCCTGTTTTGTTTTATGGGGCTGTCCAATCCCCGGCTGAAGGGTGAACCTCAGAGGTGACTTCACCACTGAGCTAGAGGAGGTCTGGGGGCCATGCTCTCGGGGTTTCTCCAGTCTCTTTCAGGCCAGTAAATCTGGTCTTTTTTGTGTGTGCTAGAATTTTGTTCTACATCGTTCTCCAGCTCTGTCCAGAACCCTCTGTGTGATCCCGTCAGAGCAGTCAGTGGTGGTAGCCGGGCACCACCTAGCTGTACTGGACTCAGTCCGGTGGAGAAGACAGATGTTTCTTGGTGAGAGACACTGAAGCCACATCTAAAGTAGTAATGGTGCTGTCTGGCAGATGTAAATGTAACTGTTCCCTTCTGAGCAATGCTTGGAGAGATATGGGTGCTGGAAGGTTTGAAGTCAGCCTCAGGGACAGCAAAGAGCCTGGCATGATACCAGCCAAGGGGCACCATCCTTTGGAGAGAGAAACGTGCTTACTAAAGCAGCCTGGATGTAAGATGGTGGCTGGGCTGAGAATCTGGAAGACAGGAGGTGATAATGTGTGTAATGGTAACCTGAGCTAGGTGAGTTTTGAAGTGATAAAACAGCCTCAATTACTGTTTCTTTTCTATTTTCCCTTTGTAGTCATGATCTTCTTTCTGGGTTGCCTGCATTGGACAAATGGCCTGGTTTGAGGATTGGTACAACCATTTGACTTGTCACAGGTATATGCAGAGTTTGCCTCCACCTAGTGTGCAGGAGCATTGGTGAAACCTCGGCAGGAACAGGGGTCTTCTGATTCCAGATGCTGCATAGTTGATATGTTGCTTCCTACTGAGCAGCAACAGGGACCCAGACCATGTCAAAAAGCCTGTGATCCAAAGACGAGACCTCCTGGGCTGGGCTCGGGAGGGATTTATTCAGCACCCTTGTGGCTTGCCTTTCTCACTGTCCCTCTCTCAGTCACACAGCAAAAGGTCTGTATTCCCTGAACCTACATGGTTGATTGGCTAAGGATATATGAACCTAAAAGAGATTGGGTGGTAGGGGGAGGTCAGTTTTGGATGAGAATGTTAAATGATTCTGAAGTGCTTACATCTACCTGTCATACTGAAAATGGTGGTTCCCAGAGGCAGAAGACGGATTGGGGTTTACTCTTAGGACACACTTTTAACTATCCAGCAGTAAGATGAGTGGTTTTGAAAGGTAGTGGGTTCTCCCATTACTGAAGGTGTGAAGTTAGAGGCTGATCACAATTTAGCAGAGATGCTTAGGCGCAGAGAAGCAGTAAGGGAGGGAGGGATTAGACTGGGAAAGCAACAAATAGGATAATGGACATTATTTAAATAGGATAAATTATATAAATAGGATCAGGACATTATTTAAATTCTCTGCTGCCTCATCCAAGTAAACAGTCTGTGACAACAGAGTACTCACTGGGGGAAGTTCAGGGTACCTTGGGAGCACCCTAGAGAGGACACATACATAATCCAGACTTTAAAGACTAGGAAGACTGCCCAGAGGAAGTGATACTTAAGCAGGGGATGAAGCGTGAGTAGGAGTTAGCTAGGGGACAAGGGCTGGGATTGAGAGGGCTGCAGACCATTCCGCAGTGTAATTTTCACAAAGACTTATCTGGCCCAAAATGTCAATAGTGATCAAAAGTCAGTTCTGAATTGCTGTCCTGTGAGACTGAGGGGTTTTTCTTCCTCATTTTAAATATCTATTTGTCACATGTAACAATTTTTCACAGGGTCTAAAATGTAGTAGATGCCATCCATCTGTCAGTTGGTTGTGCTGTGGTTTGGTGGCTTGCGTGTTGCTGTGTCAGGGGTGGATTAACCAGTAAGCAAGGTACGCACGGCTTAATTGTGTTTATTTACTAATCTGTAGTGCACAATTGCACATAGGTGAAATTCAAACAGGTGAAATTGTGCACTACAGATTAGTAAGTAAGCACTAGTAAGCCCATGCATTCCTTGCTTGTTTGGTAATCCATCCCTGGCTGTGATGCTGGAAGCTATACCACCAGTATTTCAAACACCAGTAGAATCATCCATGGTGGATAGGTTTCAGTGGAGCTTCAGACTAGAAAGAAAGGCCTGCAATCTACTTCTGAAAGTTAGCCAATGAAAACTTTATGAATCACTATATAATATTGTCCTATATAGAGCTGGAAGATGAACCCCCTAGGTTGGAAGGCACTCAAAATGCACAGTGGCTATAGCAATGGACTTGAGCATACCAATGATCATGAAGATGGTGCAGGACTAGGTAACATTTTGTTTTGTTATACAGAAGGTTGCCATGAGTCAGAGCCAACTCGAGAACTAACAACAGTAACAAGACTTAGTAGCGTAGAAAAGAGAGCAAGGGCTATTCTTTGTAATACGGAATTATTCGTAACACTGGATGTCCTGGGAAGGCAGCTGGGGAAGTGTGGATGATGCAATGAAGTGCATCCGATGATCAATAAACCACAGAAACCCTGCATCTCCCGCCTCTTGGCACCTTGTTGGGGATGATGCTACCCAATCATGAGTCATTACAAAGCTATTGCTCACTGCCTCCAGTGATGCCCCTCCAGGCTGCCAGGGCTTTCCAAAAGGCTCAGGCTGAAACTGCAGTGTTTATGGGGGAATGGAGTGAAGAATGAGAACCAGATTTATGGGAGGCATTAAAGACCTCTGAGCATTTTGAGGGAAAAAAATGGAAGCATGACCTGGTTTCCTCAGCCAAATTCTAAGAATAGACTTACAAGTTTGGACTCTCTCCCTGGGGTACTATAACCCATAAATGTTCAGTTAAATGTTGGGGAACTGAAGCTCAGTTTTATGATTAACTAAACCTAACTTTATTTGTCATAATCTCTTCTATTTCTCACTTGTAGATTTTATGCTCACATCCAATGCCCTCTTCTCTGTCGTCGTTTGAAAAATTATTGTGCTTTACAATACTGGAGAGACTGCATGATAGGAAAAAAAAAGGGAACATGGAGTTTAGAGGCAGATTATGAACCCCGATGCCTCACTTAATTAGTTGTGTGACCTAAGTCGCTGATGCAACATCTCTGAGTGTGTGTCCTCATTCGAAATTTAGGGCTAATATCTGCCTCATAGAAAGTGCCTGGTACAGTGCCTGACACATAATAGGGTGCTTAGTAAATGTTTTGTTTCCCTTTGCCTAATGCATAACTCTTACTTCTCTTTTCTGTATTGCTATGTCTTAGGCCCCAAGAGCATTTGTTACATTTGATGGATATAAGTCATATTTAAAACGAGGAAGGAAAATAATCCTCAAATAGCTTACAGTATCAAGAGACGTGCTATGTCTCACAAGATAGGAATTCTAAATTAACTCTAGATAGAATATACTGTTTGTCAGTTTTCAACACCCACTTCCTTTTAAAGATTCATGTAAGAAATGTAGGAGTGGAAGACATGTTTAAACAATCACATTCCTAACCGACTCTGGCAATTTTCTGTTGTGCAACTTTTTATTTGGAATAATGTTGATTAAAAAATCATGGCCTTGTTCTCATTTTTCTCCATGCACAATTCAGCGTTACCCCATAAAATGCTATAGATTCTGAGCTGGGAGAAATCTTAATGAATCATCTGTAATATGTGTGACAGTACCATGAGCCATGCTCAGGGTGTTAGTTGCCCCCATAAACTGGATCAATAAGGAAATTTAAATGCAGCAAGAAGTGGCTTGGTCAAGATGTGGAGACAGAGTTAGTGAGAGGGACATATGATCACTCTGCTCAAGGTTTAGTCTCCATATGGCCTGTGGTGGTCACCTGCCTCTCTCGGCCACTGAGCAGCAGCAGGGCATGCAGGGAGACTGCCTTCTCTGGGGTCTGAGCTCCCTGCTATTGAGATCAAATTCACCTGTCCCAGTTTAGCAAGAATGCTGTTGTAGTTATCTGCTGTGAAGTTGGCCCTGATTCCTGGAGACCCCAGGCACAACAGAACAAAATGCTATTCACTCCTGTGCCGTCCCCATGATCGCTGCAGATCGGACCATTGTGACCCATAGGGTTTTCATTGGCTGATTTACTGAAGTAGATCACCAGGCTTTTCTTCCTAGTCCATCTTAATCTGAAAGCTGTGATGAAGCTATTTGGCATCATAGCAACACACAAGCCCCCACTGACGGACCAGTGGTGGCTGTGCATAAAGTGCATTGGCCAGGAATGGAACCCAGATCTCCCACATGGAAGGTGAGAATTTTACCACTGAACCACCAAAGCCTTCTGCAGCAAGAATAATAGATTGTAAATTGACCTATCTACCAAGCTCCGGATCTCTTTTCCTGCTGGAAAGGGTCTAGTAGAGACCAAAAGGGTCTAGCAAAGCAAAGGAATATTCTGGTGTGTGCATGGGGAGGTGTCACATGTAGCGGCGGCTGGGTCAGGCCAGGCAACAGAGTGAGGGAGGGGCATGTATCTCAGAACTATAGATGGTCTCTTCAAACAGGCTAACCCAGGAAGTAATGGAGAGTCTGTCTAGCAGCACTGAGACTTGTCACTCAGCAGCTCCATGCTTACTTTGACAAAGCATTGCTGATTGGAAATTAAAATGCATGGAATTGCATGGGGAGTGTATTCAAGAAGAAACAGAATCAATTTAGTGGCACCATTGAGGCTGTTACAGCCGAACACCAGATGCAAGAAGTTTTCAAGGAAACCACAAGGCTGTCTTCTTTCACGGCGCAGAAGATTTAGTGCTTAGGTTGGTTAGAGTAAAGCTATTTTAGGAAGCACTGTCAAAAAACCCTCGCTGCATCCCTTAAGTCTGAGCCAGGTGTCGTAAGCCGTGTCATAATTGACGCAGACCCAGTCTTGGGACCGTTTTGGACAAGTGGCCCCTTGATTCTGTCTCGATCTGTTTGTCTGACCACTGGTGAGGGTGGCCTCTGCAAGTCCTCCTGCTGCCCTAGATCAAGTATCTGCTGTGCTGCGGGCCTCAGGGGACTGGTGTGTCCAGTGAGTCACCACTTTTTTCCTACCCTTGCTGTATTGAGTTAGATCAGTGATATGCAACCATGCGGGCAGACGCGAGACCAGCTCCCTGGACACCCTTGTCTCTTGAACAGGAGGCCCCACCAGATTTGCTTTTGCGGAGCTCAGACTTCTATTAAGAAAAAATTATGTATGTACAAATATATATATATATATATATATATATATATATATATATAATGTGCTATGAAGGCTAATGTGCTGTTAATCAGTTTGCATTATGTATCTATAATATGTAGTTAATAGACTTGTTCCATTAAAAAAAATTATATATATATAGAGAAAAATAACAGTTCCCCAAAGATGTCTATGTTCCTATCCTTGGAATCTATGAATGTATTATGTTACATGGCAAAAGGGACTTTGCAGATGTCATTAAATTCAGAATCTTGAGATGGAGAGATCATTTCTGGATTGTCTGGGTGATCCCAGTGTAATCGCAAGGGTCCTTATGATAGGGACACAGGAGGAGTCAGAGTTAGTGAAAAGAAATGTGCTGATGGAACCAGAGGTTGGAATTATGTGCTCTGAAGAATCGAGAAAGGGCCACAACTCAAGAAATGCAGGTGGCCTCTATAAACTAGAGAAGGCAAGGAGGTGGATTCTCCCTTGATGCCTCCAAGAGAGAAGGCAGCCCTTCCAACACTTTGATTTTAGACTTCTGACCTTCAGAAGTGTACACATAAGTTGGTGTTGTCCTAAGCCACTAAGCTTACACTTAGAGCAATGGTTAAGACTTATGACTGTAGTCTCTGAAGCCAACTCTGCCTCTTTCTAGCATCGTGATCTTGGGCAAGTCAGTTGCTTAACCTCTTTGGGCCCAGATTTTCTCATCTCTAAAATGGGGATATGATCTATCTCAGAGTTAAAGCAAAGATTACATGAAGAAATGTACCTAAAGTACTTTTAAGAGTGCTTGGCACTTAGTAAACGCCATATTAAATAATATTATACCTACTTTTTAGATGAGGAAACTGAAGTCGACTTTCCCATGGCCATGCAGCTCTGAAGTTGTACTTCTGGGGTTGGAACCTAGGTTGGAGTCTCTTTATACATGGATATATTGTCTTTATGTATCGAAATAGTCTCTTTATACATGGATATATTCTTTTTAAAAAGTTAGGTAAAGCTAAAGTCCCTTTGATCACCACCTCTAGACCTGTTATTCTCCCCGTGTCTGATGATGTCTACTGTTTGAGTTTAGGGTATATTCTTCCAGATTTCTTTAAATACCTTTGCACACGTCTACATGTACCCATAGTAAATGTATGGTGTTTGTTGTGTGTGTGTTCTTACATAAATTGTATCATACTCTAAGGATTGTCCTGAAACTTGGCATTGTGTTTCTGAGATCTATCCTCACTTAGGCAACATAGAGTTGGTTTATTCCCTTTAGCTGCTGAACTGTATTCTGATGCATGAATGTATTGCATTTTATTTGTCCATTCCATTGTTGATGGACCTTTAGGTTATTTCCAATGTCTTGCTATTATAATGCTTCAATCAGCTTCCTTCTTCAGTCTTCCAGTAACCATGTGAAAGTGGTTCCGCAAGGTAGTGGTTCCTAAAAGAGGAAATGCTGGGTCATAGGATATGCACATTTACAGTTTTAATAGACTCTGCCAAAGGAACATCCAAAGTGGTTGCCCTCATTCATATTTCTTCCAACAGTGTAAGAGGGTACTCGTTTCTCCAATCTTACCAATTCATGATTTTGTCAGTGTTTTGATGTTTGCAGATCTGATGAGTGAAAATAGGATCCTGTTTGTTGTACTTTATATATGGAAATGTTAATAAATTAGAGAGTTGAGTAACTTTTCAAACTGGCTATTTGAATGTTCTCTTTTATGAATTGCTCCTTGGTATTCTTTCCCCAATTTTTATTGTGTTGCCTTTTTCTTATGATTTGTAGGACTCCTTGTGAATATCTTTCTGTCTGAATACATATAGGTCTACTTGATTTTTTTTTTTGACAGTTACATAGTATTCAACCATATACATCAGGGGTCAGAAGCCTTTGGGTTAAATCTGGCCCTCCATCTTTTTTTGTAATTATAGTTTTTTGAGGCCAGTTGTGCTGATTCATTTATGGTTGATTTTCTGCTGTAACAGCAGAGTTGAATAGTTGCAATGGTGAGTGCATGGCCCACAAAACCTAAAAATATTTTCTATCTGTCTCTTTACAGAAAAAGTTTGCCTGTACATAGATAAATCATACTTTAACAATTCCTCTTCTGATGATATATACATTGTTTTCCATTTTACACTATTGTAAACAAGAAGTACAGCCAGAATGCTGTAAAGAGACAATGGAGAAGCTCAATATCATCCGTCAGAACAAGGCCAGGGGCTGACTGCGAAACAGACCATCAATTGCTCATATGCACGTTCAAGTTGAAGCTGAAGAAAATTAGAGTAAGTCCACAAGAGCCAAAATACCACCTTGAGTATATTACACCTGAATTTAGAGACTATGTCAAGAATAGATTTGACTGAAGACCAGACGAGTTGTGGAATGACATCAAGGATATCATACATGAAGAAATCAAGAGGTCACTAAAAGGACAACAAAGAAAGAAAAGACCAAAATGAATGTCAGGAGAGACTCTGAAACTTGCCCTCGAATGTAGAGTAGCTAAAGCAAAAGGAAGAAATGATGAAGTGAAAGAGCTGAACAGAAGATTTCAAAGGGCAGCTCAAAAAGACAAAGTAAAGTATTATAATGAAATGTACAAAAACCTAGAGTTAAGAAACCAAAAGGGAAGAACATGCTCAGCATTTCTCAAGCTGAAAGAACTGAAGAAAAAGTTCAAGCCTCGAGTTGCGATACTGAAGGATTCTACGAGGAAAACATTCAACGATGCGGGAAGCATCAAAAGAAGATGGAAAGAATATACAGTCACTGTACCAAAAAGAATTGGTGGATGATCAACCGTTTCAGGAGGTAGCATATGATCAAGGACCAATGTTACTGAAGGAAGAAATCCAAGCTGTACTGAAGGGAATGGCAAAAGACAAAGCTCCAGGAATTGATGGAATACCAATTAAGACATTTCAACAAACAGAAGCAGCACTGGAGGTGCTCGCTTGTCTATGTCAAGACATTTGGAAGACAGCTACCTGACAAACTGACTGGAAGAGATCCATATTTGCACCTATTCCAAAAAAGCTTATCCAACAGAATGCAGAAATTATCAAACAATATCATTAATATCACACACAAATAAAATTTTGCTGAAGATCATTCAAAAGTGGTTGCAGCCGTGCAGGGAACTGCCCGAAGTACAAGCTAGATATAGAAGAGGACGTGGAATGAGGGATATCATTGCCGATGTCAATAGATCTTGGCTGAAGCGAGAATACCAGAAAGATGTTTACTTGTGTTTTATTGACTATGCAAAGGCATTCGACTGTGTGGATCATAACAAATTATGGATAACATTGAGAAGAGTGGGGATTCCAGAACACTTAATTGCGCTCTTGTGGAAACTGTACACAGATCAAGAGGCAGTTGTTCAAACAGAACAAGGTGATACTGCTTGGTTTAAAATCAGGAAAGGTGTGCATCAGGGTTGCATCCTTTCATCATACTTATTCTATCTGTACACTGAGCAAATAATCGGAGAAGCCGGACTATATGAAGAAGAACGCGGCATCAGGACTGGGGTAAGATGGATTAACAACCTGTGATAGGCAGATGACACAACCTTGCTTGCTGAAAGTGAAGAGGACTTGAAGCACTTACTGATAAAGATCAAAGACTACAGCCTTCAGTATGGATTACACCCCAATATAAAGAAAGCAAAAATCCTCACAACTGGACCAATAATCAACATCGTGATAAACAGAGAAAAGTTGAAATTGTCAAAGATTTCATTTTGCTTGCATCCACAATCAACAACCACAGAAGCAGCAGGCAAGAAATCAAATGATGCACTGCATTGGGCAAATCTGCTGCAAAGCTGGGAAAATCTTCTTTAAAGTATTAAAAAGTGAAGATGTCACTTTGTGGACTAAGGTTCACCTGACCCAAGCCATGGCATTTTCAATTGCCTCATATGTGTGTGAAAGCTGGACAATGAATAAGGAACACTGAAGAAGAATTCACACCTTTGAATTATGGTGTTTGTGAAGAATATTGAATATACCATGGACTGCCAGAAGAATGAACAAATCTGTCTTGGAAGAAGTACAGCCAGAATATTCCTTAAAAGCAAGGGTGGCGAGACTTCAACTCATGTACTTTGGACATGTTGTCAAGAGGGACTAGTCCCTGGAGAAGGACGTCATGCTTGGTAAAGTAAAGGGTCAGCGAAAAAGAGGAAGACCCTCAACGAGATGGATTAACACAGTGGCTGTAACAATGGGCTCAATCATAACAAAGATTGTGAGGATGGCACAGGACTGAACACTGTTTTGTTCTGTTGTACATAGGCTCACTATGAGTCAGAACTGACTCGACAGCACCTAACAACAACAACAACAGTAATTTATATCCTAGGAGTGATACTACCAAAACCCCAAACCCATTGCCATCGAACTGATTCCAACTCATAGAGACCCTATAGGACAGAGTGGAACTGCCTCATAGGGTTTCCAAGCCTGTAATCTTTACAGAAGCAGACTGCCACATCTTCCTCCTTCAGAGTGACTGGTATGTTTGAACTGCTGACCTTTTGGTTAGCAGCTGAGTGCTTAACCATTGTGCACCAGGGCTCCCAGCTTTCAATTACTTAGTGCCTACTAGATGCCAGGCACTGTACTAGATGCCTTACATATATTATTTTATTTTATTCCCCTAATAACCATGAAATTGGTACTAATAACTGCTTTTTACAAATAAGAATATTGAGGTTCAGTGAAGTTAAGTAGCTTGCCGAAGGCCACTGAATTGGTACATAGTACAGCCAGGATTTGAAGCCAGTTCTCAGACTTCAAGCCCTCATATTTTCCACTACACAGTTTTATCTCTCATTGCAAAACAAGGTAATGCACACTATTGGCATAACACTGCATTAGAAGTAGCAATTTTGCCATATTTGTTCTGTTCAACGAACAGGTAACAACACTTGTAATCAATACAGTAAGTTTTTGTAGACAGATGGGTTAGATGAAAGTAATTTTATAGACTTTTAAAAACTGTTGGCTTTCTTAAGCAAGCTAAACATTTCCTTTGCAATCTTATTTATGCTTCTATAAATAAAGGCACAGCTGTGATGTAGTAGAAAGAATACTGGATTTAGAAATCCAAATTTGGAACAGCTATGGCTTCTGCCTACCCCCAAGCCTGCTCTGTGACTGTGGGCAAGTTTCCTACCCTTTCTGTGCCCCAGTTTGTACGAAATCAACTTGAATGGCTGTGAAATGCCTTGCATGTAATACGGATGCAAACTGTGATGACCCGCATACCCTGAGGATATTTCCAGAAAGAAGGTTCATCCTGATAAACCCTGGGGGCACTTCTGTGAGCTCACTTCAAGGCTCATGCTCAGCCCTGCTCTGAGGCTCTAATACCACATCCTTGACCTAATAGTACCTGAGAGAGGCCGATACCACCCATTGCCAAGAACGCATCTAATGCTTGTGGTACAGAAAGGACAGGCCAGGTTGTGACCTGTTTGGGCATCTGAATATTAGTATACCTGGTCCCTGCTCTTATGCATGCCGAGAGCCTTAATACTAACAGCTAACATTTATTGAACACCTACTATATACCAGAAACCAAACCGAAACAAAAACCCATTGCCGTGGAGTCGATTCTGACTCGTAGCGACCGTATATACCAGAGACTGTGCCAATTATCTCATTTAGCTCTCACTACAATGCTTGACCATCTTCTTTTGATGCTTCCTGCATTGTTCAATATTTTGCCCATAGAATAATGCAACTTGAGGCTTGAATTTTCTTTTCAGCTCTTTCAGCTTGAGAAATATCAAGTGTGTTCTTCCCTTTTGGATTTCTAACTCCAGGTCTTTGCACATTTGGTGACCAAATATCTGACCCAAGCCATGGTATTTTCAATTGCCTCTTTTGCATGTGAAAACTGGTCAATAAAAAAGGAAAACCAAAGAAAAATTGACACAGTTGAATTACGATGTTGGCGAGGAATATTGAATAAACCATGGACTTCCAGAAGAACAAAAAATCTGCATTGGAAGACGTATATCCAGAACGCTCCTTAGAAATGAGGATGGCAAGACTTCATCTTGCTTACTTTGGACACATTGTCAGGAGGGACCAGTCTCTGGGGAAGGACATCATGCTTGGTCAAGTAGAGAAGCAGAGGGTGAGTGAAGAAGATGAAGACCTTCAACGAGATGGATTGACACAGTGGCTTCAACAATGAGCTCAAACATACCTACTATTGTGAGGATGGCACAGGGCTGGGCGTTTCGTTCTGTTATACATGGGGTTGCTATGAGTTGGAACTGACTCCATGGCACCTAACAACAATAACAACACAATGCTGGTAGGCCAGTACTTCTTTTATAACTATGAGGAATAGAATAGATGAGACTCAGATAGGTTAGAAAGAGTCATCTATCAAGTCCGTAGAAAAGCTAGGATTTGAACCACAGTTCTCTGATACACACAAAGAAACCTGTTGCCATTGATTCAGCTCCAATTCATGGTGACCCTATGTGTGTGAGTAGAACCATGCTCCATAGGGTTTTCAATGGTTGAGTATTGCCTGGCCTTTCTTCTGAGGTGCCTGTGGGTGGACTTTAACCTTCAACCTTTTGGTTAGCAGCCGAGAACACTGTTAATTGTTTGCACTACCCAGGGACTCCTCTGACACAAAGGCCTGAGCATTTAACCACCATGCTATACTTTCTCCCTCACTTGGGGAGCCTTCAATAAGTGGCCTCCTTGCTGGAACTATCTATGTGCTAATTTCCAGCTGCAGACCTCCAGTGGGGAGGATTTGCCCTCTTGGGCATGCAGTATGTCAGACTTGGGCTGGGGTACCACCTAAATGGCCACCTCCTCTTGACGTCTGGAGGCCAGGTTTGCCTTTCTTGGCCATTTGGCGCCACAAGTCAACATGACTGTTGATTTTGCCTGTAGTCTTACGGAAACCTCCCCAAGCACTGGAAAATGGGATCTGACTGCTGACCATTTTGCTTTTATTGCTGCCTTTCTCCTGTCAACAAAGGAGTCTCTTTCACCCCAAATTACTGCCTAGCATCCATGTCAGAACTGGATCAATTTGTCTGTGCTACTCTGTTGGGATTGCTGTCATTTTTTTGGTTTTCGCTGCCGCCCAGACCATCTTGTTCGCAATATAAGCTCCAAATGGTCTGGAACTTGTCTTTTATGGCCTCTTCCAGGTTAAACATTTATAACATAATATAACTGGCTTCAAAAACAATTGCTCAGCCTTCTAGCCAAGCAGCTTATTGATTTTAATTTGAGCAATTGCACACATTTGCAGGTCTTAGGAGGGACTCTAGGGCTTCTAACTGCCCCAGAATGTCAACTCCATGGCTCACAGCTCTTCTCCCTCCTCACCTGCAACTTTCCACTTGGGACTGGAAGAGCCTAGTGATCAGGGGGTAGGAAACATAAACCTTCATTAACAGAATATATATTTTTTGGGAATCAAGAACATCTCAGTCTGTGTTCCAAAACGCTGTGATTTAGAAAGACAGAGAGGTGATATGGGGATAACTTGGGCAGAACAGGGTTTAGATCCCTGCCTTATCATTGAATGACAGCATGACTTTGGACAAGTAATTTTACCCTAAGAATCTCGGCCTTCTCACCTGTAAAATGGAAGAAATGAGGACATTTACCTCACAAAGCACATGCTAAGATTAATTCATCAAGTGCATTGAGGATCCTCAATAAAAATTTAGTAAAGTGAACTAGTCTGCCAAGGCATCTAATGCTTTCTCATTGAGTGACTAAGCATGGCAGAATATTTTAATGCTCAGGAAGGTTTCTTCTCATCCCGAGGAGGCATTGATCTAACAATCACTTCATGTAGACAAGGGCTCCTATTGGGACTGGTGCATTTTGCATATTGGTGAAAACAGTGGCATCCTACATACAAGGCTGATTTTGCATAGTTTCATCAATAAGCCAATTCCCAGGAACTCCATCATTGACATCAGACCTTAGTGCAGTTTTCACTTGCTCATTCAGCATACATTTGCTGAGCTCTCACGCTGCTTCAGGTGCTAGATGCTGCTATGTAACTGTAAATAAGTCAGGGTGCTTGTTTTTGAGGATCTCACAATTTAGGGTGGGAGACAAACACACATAAAGTTAATTTCAGTATGGTGTTCTGGTGGCTGTTCCTAAAGAAACATTTGCCATGGCTGGGGAAGGCTGTTCTAGGTATCCTTATTTTCTACTCTGTCAGGGAGGAAGCAGAGTTGCAAGGAACTAAGACTAAATACAGTGGCTTAAGTGCATTATCAGGCTATTTTCTGACTTGTAAAAGCAATCTGGAGGTCAGTGGGAGGGCTGTGGATCTCCAGCTGTCATGTCAACATGCCTGCAGAAAGAAGGGAAAGGGTCAAGGGACGAAAGGTGTCCACTCTCAGCCGAATCAGCCCTCTTTAAAGTGGTTTCCCAGGAGCCCCTCCCACTTACCTCTTGTTGAGCTCCTCAAGTCTGTCAGCTGGGGACTTTGCTATCCCTACAAAATAGGAATTCTGTTACTAGTTATCTTAGTTACCTAGCGCTGCCATAACAAAAAATATCCCAAGTGGGTAGCTTCAAAGAACAAAAATTTATTTTCTCACAGTTCAGGTGGCTAGAAGTCTGAATTCAGGGCATGGGCTCTAAGGGGAGGTCCTTCTTTGTCTATTTCAGCTTCTAGTAGCTACTGGCAGTCCTTAGGCTTGTAGATGCATCTGCTCTGTGTGTCTGTCTTCATATGGCATTTCCCGCTTGTGTCTGTATGTCTGTTCTGCCCTTTTTGTAACTCAGAAGTGACTAGGTTAAGAACCTACCCTACTCTGGTATGGATCCATTAATATAACAAAAGAAAAAAACGCTATTTCCAAACAGGGTCATAGTTACAGGTAAAGGGGTTAGGAAGTCAATGCTATTTTGAGGGGACACAATTCAATCCATAACACTAGTAGTCATTGTAACACCCACCAGTACAGCTTTAGCTTTCTCTGTCACCATGAGAGAAAGGTATTGATGAAGGGAAGCAACATATTTCTTACATCCATTTAAAGATGGATGAGAGAACTACTAGGCTGAACCAATGATGAAATTTTCTGGTATCAGTGGGATACAATGTGCTTTCAATTGAATGATTAGTGTTGATTTGTGTTCTTGGTGTGATGAGTAGGGACTAACAGGTGAAGGATGGAGATGAAATGGAGTAACTGAGCTGACTGGAGGCTGACTTAGAAGCAAGTTTGCTTCCTTAGGGCAGGCTTTGGGGATGGAGCAAATGAACAGCTTCACCTCCTATAATCAGAGAAGTTGGTTTTTCTGTCTTCAAGTGAGATGGAGGAAGCTCAAGACAACAAGGTAGTTGGTATTCTGGGGCTATTTATTTGGCTAAGATGTCCTGACCTGAATCTAGCAGCAGTAAAAGGGGTTTCACTACTTCAGCAAACTTCCTGAGAGGCCCTGGACTGCTGGAATGAATTTTAGCCCTCGGAAATGAGCTTGGAAGGTATGCTATCAGCTTCTTCCATTTTTAAATTGACCTGTCAGGATTGTATGAAGCAATTGTCTTCCTGATCAGAATAACTGTACTTTTTAAGAAAGCTTCTAATCCTGGCTGCAGAGAAATTAAATACTGAATAGAGTTTGATAAGTAAAAATCTAACTTTGCCTTCCTCTAGAGAAATAGCTGAATGTCAGCCAAAAATCAATGTCACAGTACCTTGGAGAGTTTGGGAAATGATAGCTACTGATAACCCATTCTGTGGAGAAGTACTCAAAGGTATGGAGAAAGATAGGCAGCGGGGCCTATTGTAGCACTCATTTCTCTGCCCCCTGCCCATACACTTAGTCAAAGCTGATGAGCATAGCCTTGTTGGAAAGCCCCACTGCCATTGTCTACACATCCAACTGCCTGTCCTCCATCCCTGTTGAGTGCCCCCACGGATACTCCCAAATCAGCATGTCCAAACTCACTTCATTAGCTCTCTCTCTAAACTGTGTTCTGCATTCAAATTATAACCCTGGGTGGCATCCTTGACCCCACCCCATACCCCCAATTCCAATCAATCACCAAGTCCCAATCCAAATGCCAAAATTTTTCTCAAGTTCACTTTCTTCTTTTCACTCTTACCACATTGGCCCTGGTTCAGACTTTTCTTTCTCCTGTTTTACTACCAATTTTCCAGTGGATATTCCTGCCCCTAACCCTTCCCACTCAGTTCTGCCTTTATACGCATGTGATATAACTCTGATATAAAATTCTTCAGTGGCTCCTTTTTCCCTACATGATAACATCCAATCTCTTTAAACATGGCTTACTCCAAGAATCTATCACAAAAGGCAGTGGAGCATGGTGACTGAGAGCATATACTCAGGAACTAGCTTGCTTGGTATGAATCTCAGCTCTGCCACTTGCTATGTGATATTGGGCAGTTTATTTACACTCCCTGTACCTTGGTTTTCTCATCTGTAAAATGAGGACAATAATCTTTGTCAGGGACAGAATTGTTGAATTCCTAACCTTGGTATCTGTGAATGTGACCTTGTTTGGAAATACGGTTTTTCTTCTGTTATCAGTAAGTTAAATGAGGTCATACTAGAATAGGATTGGTCCTAGTCCTAATCCCTTCTCAGAGGCGTCTTATAAACGGGGAGAATAGACACAGAGAGGGGAACACACACACACACACAGGAAAGGTAGATGCCACGTGACAATGGAAGCAGATGCATCTATAAGCAGCGAAGGAATGCTGAGGATAGCCAGTAAAAGATGGGTGAGAGGTTTAGAGCAGTTCCTCTCTCAGAATCCTCAGAAGGAATCAACATGGCCGATACCCTGATTTGGACTTCCAGACTCTACAACTGTGAGAAAATAAATCTCTGCTCTTTAAAGCCACTCACTTTGTAGTGTTTTATTATGGTAACCCTAGGAGACTAAGACAATCTTATTTCATTAGGTTGCTGTGAGAATTTAGTGAGTAAATAAATACACACACACACACAACAGTGCCATTCACATAGCAAGCATTGTATATGCATTTGCTATATGAACAGCTTGTGGTTTTCTTCTCTCAGTCAGGCTTTCCATCATCTTTATTTAAACTAGCCTTTGTTCACGTTGACCCTTCTGCTATGAAGTCCTCCCCATCCACCTGACCAACTCTTAGCCAGGCTCTAAGACTTAGTTCAGGAATCACCTCCCAGCCTCCCATGATACCTCGGGCATATCCTTGGCTTCACATTTTCCCATTTTTCTACAATGATCTATTTACCAAGCTATTTCCTCCACTAGCTCATTGAGAAGAGGGATTACCTCTTATTCATTTTTTTTATTTCCTGCTTCTAGCTCAGTGACTGGTATTTAGAAGAAATGCAGTAAAAGTTTGTGGACTAGAAGATATTATACTACTACTAATAAAACCCCCACTGTCAGAGCTATCTTTCTAAACGTAGATCTGATAACAACTTTCATCTACTTGGAAATGTTTATTCTGAAACAATGAGGATTATGTCAGAATAAACCACTTGCATTCAATTCTTACCTGCAGGACCAGGGAGAACCCACCTGGAGAGCTGTCCTCTGGGAAGTCTGTTTAACCCACGTAGCCTAAGGCACTATAACCAGAGGGAGAATAAAAATTGTGAGGAAGAGACAGCCAAGGTCCCAGGTGGGTGACTGTCCTGATTTGCTAGGCCACTTCCCGAGAAAACAATGGCCTTAGCCTCCTCTTGGCTACAGGTCAGCTCTGCCTGCTCACTCCCCTCTGAGCATTGGAGCCTCCAGGTGGAGCGTCAGAGCCAATTATGTCTTAACTTGTTACCTGCTCTAAGTAGCTCAGGTGCTGGCACTCAGGTGGCCAGAGTTGCTGTGGGCTTCCTTTTCCTGTCAGATGACAACAATGATCCTAGGTGACAGGGATTAGAATCTCCTGGGGAGTTTCTGAAACTCACCATCTGTGGGCAGTACCCCAGGCTAATTAATTCAGAAGGACTGGAGATGGGACCCAGGTGTCAGTAGTTTTAAAAACTGCCCAGGTAATTCCAGTGTGCAGCAAAATCAAGAACCACTGCTGTAGGGGTGCAAATGGTGCAGGGCTGGGTGGGGAAAAGGAATTGAACTGTGCTTCTATTTAATGAGCCCTGGTGGCTCAGTGGTTAAAGCTATCGATTGCAAACTGAAAGGTTGGCAGTTGGAAATCACCAGTGACTCCTTGGGAGAAAGATGTGACAGTCTGCTTTCACAGAGATTTACAGCCTCAGAAACCCTGTGGGTTTGCTTTGAGTCAGAACCGACTAGACAGCAGTGAGTTTGGTTTTGGTTCTATTTAATGAAAGGTCACTGATTAAGCAACTTTCCCCTTCCCTTCTTGGCAGGAAGGCAGATAGGCAGAAGGTTGACCCCCTGCCTATGGGTAATCGAACCTTTCTTTAAGATCATTTCATGATCAGGTGATCATATGATGTGGTCTACTGGGTGGAGGTCTCCAAACCAGCCTGTGACACTCATTTTCCAGTGAGAAAATTTGAATCAGATGAGATTTGTGACAACAGTCTAAGACTCTTCAAGGCGGGCGGCAGGAGCAGATGTGAACCTCCAACCCATGAAGTGCAGGTGGTTTTGCTCAGCCCAACTTCCTGCTATCCTTGGATGTCAGATGAACTGTTGGGTGCTTGTTTTTAGGGAAGCCTGGGGGCAGTGGATATGTTTGAGCAAAACCAGCTTTGGTAGGAGACCCAGCCAATTACAGATTTTCTCCCTCCCTTTCTTTCTCCTTTCCCTCCTTCTTTCCTTCCGTCCTTCCTGAGCACTTACCACGTGCTAGGTACTGTTCAAAGTACTGAGTATCACGCAGCTGTAAACAGAACAGACACAGTGTCATGCATCATGGAGCTTCCAGACAAGCAGGGGAGATAGACCATAAACATGAAATTATAAATTATGAAAAGTTCTAAGGAGAAAAAAAACAGGGTGCCATGTGAAAAAATAACCTATTTTATATGGCTTTATGAGGAAGTGAAATTTCAACTTAGACCTGTAGAATAAGAAGAAGCCATGTCATTTAGGGCGATGGGAAGAGCATACTAGGCTGAGGGAATAACATGTGCAAAATCTTCACAGCAGGAAAATGCTTGGTGTTTCACTTCAATATCTTCCACAAATGTTCTCTGATCATCTACTCTGTGACAGGCTGTGTGCTAGGCAGGGGTGGATTAGCCAATAAACAAGGTAAGTATGGGCTTACTTGTGCTTACTTCCTAATCTGTAGTAAACAATTTCAAATGCATTTCACTTTGTGGCATAGTGAAACCCATGTGAAATTGTTCACTACACATTTAGTAACTATGCACAAGTAAGCTTGTGCTTACCTTGCTTATTGTATAACCTGCCCCTGGTTCTAGGGGATAGGAATATAGAGATGAATAAAACATGGTCTCTATATTCAAGGTGTTCATAGTTTAGTGGGGAGAAATTGTGTAAAGAAAAAGATGGTAAGCTGGTTTGATAATAAAAGGATAAGGGTTAGCAGGACCCAGGAAGAGCACATTTAATTCTGCCCAATGTATGAACGGGTGTGTAGGGGAGGGGTAATCAAATTCTCAGCAGAGAGAATTCAGGCTCTGAGTCATGACATAAAACCACCCTCCTTTGGTCAGTAATTCTCTTTGACATCTGTGGAAAGAATTCTCCAGATAGGGGAGGAAGTGCCACAGGCAGAGGGATCTGTATGTGTAAAGACATGGAGGCATCAGAGTTGTCTTAGGCTGGGTTCTCTAGAGAAGCAAAACCACTGAAGCATACATGTAAATATATACAGAAAGATTTATTTCAAGAAAATGGCTCATGCAATTGTGGAGGCTGGCAAGTCCCAAATGCATGGGTCAGGTGGCAGGCTAGAAGATTTTCCTGACTCAAGTGATAGCAGGGGCTGATGAACCCAAAATCTGCAGGTCGGGCAGCAGGCTGCAGGCTCATATCCCAAGAACCAGAGGTCAGAGGATGATGAGTTGGATACAGGATCAAGAGAGAGTGAGCTTTGCCAGAGCATCTATATATACTGGATGTAGACCATACCCCCAAGGAAACTTCTCTTTCAACAGATTGGCTGCTGACGTCAGATCTCAAAGTGGAGGATGATTACATAATATCTGCAAAACCACTGAGAATCTTGGCCCAGCCAAATTGACACAAAATCTTAACCATCACAAGGGTGCTGGGCATGTTTGGGGAACAAAGAGTTTGGTGCTTCTGGAGCCTTGGATGGGTGCATGTGCTGTGACAGGGTGTGGTGCAGAGACAGGTAGAATTGACCAAGTGACACTGGGGACTCTCTCTGGGTTGCCTGGCAATGGGGTAGCTAGATTAGATTGTTCACTCCCAAAAGAGGCTGCAATTTCCACGGGACATGGATAAGCTCTCTCCCTCCTCGCTCAGAGTTAGCTATGCCTGTATTCACCTTAGCTCCCAGAGTCTCCAGATTCTAGGCAGCTGGCATTTCCTACCAGTTCCCTATACACCTGGTACCTCAGCCTAGATCCCTTGGTGCCTGAGTCCAAAATGTTTATTCCCTTCCCCCTTCCTGGACCAAAGTCACTTTCACATTTGCTCAATAAAAATGGAGAACAACAAGGGGTTACAGCCATCTGATGGCTCACAGTAGTTTTCAATTGTGCTGCAGCCCAAACACCCTTCTCTACAGGATGCCAAGAGGACAGAGGACTGGGCACACTTGCTGATCCTTTTGTCCAGGAGTTCCAAGTGTGTCAAATGATGGTTGCTGCTATTCGTCCTAAGATTGTTTCACTATAAGTAGGGTGGTGGGTCAGGGAGAAGATGAAGATGAGACTGTACAGGTTGGTGGGGCTAGGTTTGGAAGGATCCTGTGGGCCAAGCCTAGGAGTTTGACCTTCATCCTTGAGAAATGAGGAGCCTTGGAGGATTTCCACCTTGGGAGAGCCATGATCAGATCTGTGTTTGTGAAAAATTTCTCTGTTGGCTAATGTGGAGGGCTATAAAAGAACAACAGCAATGCAGGAGGTCACAGGACTGTTAGCTCCATGAGGGCAAGGAGTTTTGTTTCTTTTTTTCACTACTTAATCCCCAGGGTCTAGAACAGTGCCTGGAACATAGTTAACACTCAAAAATACTTGATGAATGAGTGAGACCAGTTAGGAAACTATTGCAGTGGTCCAGGTGAAAGGTGATGCTTAAACTTGGAAAGGAGTTAGAGATGTTGAGTCAGTTTGGAGGTAGGCTTTGGGACGTAAGAGCACAGCTGAGTTCAGCTAAATTTGTTTTACTCATTTAGGATAGAGAATTCAGCAGCCAAGCTACAGAGGTAAGGGCTGTTTGTGACCTGAGATTCTCTCTTTTCCATCCTGGGGCTCAGGCTCTCACCCCAAGGAGTTGTTGGTGCCATCATGAACATCTTCTTCCAGGAAGTCTGACCTGGATACCACCCTGTCCTTGGTGAACCCCGTGACGTCATAGCTTCCTGGTGCAGCTGCCTGATGGAATTATTATTGAATTTGCTACAGAAAAAGGATCGAAAAGCTGTGATCAGAGTTTCTGTCTCTCTGATGTATTTTTCTGTTTAAAATTGAAAGAGACACCATTGTAAAATATTCCCCCTGGATGCTTCCAAAAGTCAACCTCTCATCCTGCACAGGTACTCTTTGATCTCCATGCAGAAGAATCCCCAAACCTAGTCAGTACATAGGCAAACTGTTGCTTTGCTCTCTAGATTTTACTCACATGTATGGCTTTTCAGAGTGATTTTGGGCTGGTGATTACTGTTGTGACTTAGGGCATAATTTCCATTCTAGATGGTATATCTGTCAGGTTCTTAGTTGCAAGTAACAGGAGCCAACTTTGGTTAATTTAAGAAGAAAGGGGATTTTTTTTTTTTTTTTTTAAAGGATATTGAGTAGCTCACACAATCTCTGTGGGTTTTGGAGAACAGCCAGTGCAGGGCTTGGGGGTTCTACAGAGGCTTTGGATCAGAGTATTTGGGCTTTGAATCCCAGCTTCACTCTCTACTGCGTGATCTTGGATAAATTACAGTGAGCCTCAGTTCCTCATCTGTAAAATGAGGATAATGAATCTCATGCAGGTTATTTAATCATTTAAAATAATCCATGTAAAGCATTCAACATAAATTGTGGCACCTAAATAAACCATCAGTTGCCAATGAATTCATTCTGACTCATGGCAACCTTGTGTGTGTCAGAGTAGAACTGTGCTCCATAGGGTTTTTAATGGCTGATTTTTTGGAATCAGATCGCCAGGCCTTTCTTCTGAGGTTGCCTCTCGGTAGACTTGAACCTCCAGTCTTGTACTACCCATGGGCTCCAGCACCTAAATAGAAGGAGCTTCATAGATATTATCTATTGTTATGACTTGGAGACCTGGTGGCACAGTGGTTAAGCATTAGGCTACTAATCGAAATTGGCAGTTTGAACCCACCAGCTGCTGCACGGGAGAAAAATGTAACAGTCTGCTTCTGCATAGATTTCTAGCCTTGGAAAACTATGGGGCCTTCTACTCTGTCCTATAGGGTCTATATGAGTTGAAATTGACTTGAGGACAACAAGTTTGGTTTTGGCTTTTCATTATAAGGACTTTAAAAAAATCACTGTTTATGCTTGTTGTTCCTAGTACAAAACAAACAAGTAGAACTTTTAAAAAAACATCTCCTTCTAAGGAAAGAAATAAAACTGAGTGACTTTTTCGTACATGTTTTCAACTGATTTGTTTGGAGGGTAGGAACTTTGGAGGAAAGGAGAAAAAAAGGCTCCCCCACCTGACCAGAGAGAGACTACAGTGGTCAGCCTAGGCTGACAGCCTCTTCACAATTAGCGTTGTGCTCTTCAGTACAAGCCCACACTGCAGAAACACAAAAGGGCCAGGTGGCTGAAGGCAATGTTTGATCAAAGGGAATAAGATACAATTTCTTTTGGACAAGAGGTCCTGTTGACTCTAACTTGATCCCTGAATGTCTGAGCCCTTCAAATGAGAACCAATTATAGACTGGAGAAATGTTATGGCTCTTAAGGAAATGCAGGCCAAGTTTCCCACTTTACAGGGCTGAGAGAGGTTGTCGAGGGGGCTGCTGAGGGCTGGGTAGCACCGAGGAGAGCCACTGTCAGAGGGCACTGTGAGCAGAGGTCCCTATGTGGAGCCCCCACCAGAAGCCAGAACATCAGGCTGAGGTGTCTGATTGCATGCTAGTCTCACTCCCACTGGCCTGTCCACCATCATGGCAGTGGGGAGAGCTTGGTGTGGTCTTTCAAGATCACCCTCAGCAAGGACGGAACATGACAATTTTCCATCCATTACTGATTGAGATCCAGTAATTCTGGATGGAGCTGCAAGCTGACTAGAATAACCTTGAAACACAGCTCTGCCCTCTGGTTCCCCAAAGTGTTTTATTTAGTTAAGAAATTGTTTTGTATGTGTGTGTAAACATTGTTATAACAACACAATCTTCACCCACAATTCAGATGCCCTGGGAAATCGGATTCATGTTCTGCATTTTGGCCTTCCACTTGCCACTGACCAGGAAGGCCAGAAGCAGGGATGATGGATGTTGTCAGTACAGTTATAAGGTATTTTCCAAGGCCTGTCATGAGCCCTGGTGGAGCAGTGGTTAAGAGCTCATCTGCTAACCCAAACGTTGGCAGTTTGAATCCACCAGATGCTCCTTGGAAGCCCTATGGGGCAGTTTTACCCTGTCCTATAGAGTTGCTATGAGTTGGAATCAACTCAACGACAATTTTTTTTTTAAAATCATGTGTCCAAGGAGCCCTGGAACCTCAGTGGTTAAGCACTTGGCTGCTAACCAAAAAGTTGGTGGTTTGAACCCACCAACCACTCTGCAGGAGAAAGATGTGGCAGTCAGCTTCTGTAAAGACTTAAACAGCCTTAGAAACCATCTGGGCAGTTCCACTCTGTCCTATAGGGTCTCTACAAGTCAGAATCGACTCAACAGCAACAGGTTTTTGTGGTTATCATGTTTCCAATGGCTTACAGGACAGTGTTGCAATAATGACTATAAGAATGGTGTCATCCATAATATAGTTTATTTAATTCCATCATTTAATTTGTTCTTTTGAAACTCTTTTGTGTCTGGCTTCTGAAAGAGCACTAGCCCCAATTTACAGATGTGGAAACTGGCACCCAGACATTGATCAGCTAACAGATGACACATATGGGTTCAGAATCCACATCTTCTGACTTCTAGTCCAGTGGTCTATTTACATCCCCATACTATGAGATGGGCATTGTAGGAACTCCAGATTTTATTGAGTTATTACTTTGTGATGGAGTCCTGGTACAGCAGTGGTTCAGAGTTTGGTTGCTAACCAAATGTTGGCAGTTTGAATCCCCCAGCTGCTCCTTGGAAACTGCATGGCACGATTCTACTCTGTCCTGTAAGATCACTATAGGGTCACTATGAGTTGGAATTGACTCCACGGCAAATGAGTTTGGTCTTTTGGTTTGGTTTACTTTGTGATATGGCTCCAGGAAGGCCACTTGCCCTCCTTCTGCCTAGAAGGGGACAGATCTGTGACCTCTCTCTTCTATCTCTCTTTCTCTTTGTCTGCAAATTTCCAAGAGGAAGCATGTTCTCAGCCAGAGCCAGGAGTCTGGTTTGTAGGCAGTAGGGTGTACAGGTGGTTCATTACTTTGTGCCTGATGTTTGCTGGTCTCCAAGTCTCTAGCAGAGACAGGGAGGGAGGGTTGGGAAAGTGACATTTCTGTAAATAACCACACCTGGTTCTGAAAGCAGAAGGATTGGCATGTCCCTGTAGCCTCATCAATTACCACCAACCTTTTGCAAAGGGAGCCCCAGGGGAGAGAATCTCTTCACACTCTTATGATTATTTATAGACACTTCACCCTGTCCACACTCTCTGGGGAGTGTGGTTTGTGCAGCATCAGCCTCCTTCCAGATGTGTTTGCATTCTTCCAGGCATGGAGCAGTGGTGACCTCAGGCCCTGGGATATAATGAAGATACAGCAAAGTGGAGACATGAGGCAGGATGCCCAGATTTGTCAGTATCTCCCAGGGAGCATTGATTGAATAGCCACTATGCTGCTAAAGAAGGCAATTCATCACAGTGGTTAAATAAACATATATTGGAAGTAGATGGACTTGGATTCAAATATCAGCTCTGCCATAAGCTGTGTGGCTTTGGTTAAGTTACTTAAAGCTTCTGCCACAGTTTTCTCATCTGTAAAATAGGATAATGCTTCCTATTTGGATCATTACGAAGTTTAAATGCAAAAGGCTTAGTTGTGCCTGACACGCAGTAGCTATTCAGTATATGATAGTTATTCTTATAAGCTATAGCACTAGCAACTGTGTGTGTGTGTGTGTGATTTTGATAGAACTAGATTTGAAGAAACAGACGATACAGGTAGTGCAGCAGGGAAGATTAGGTGCAAAAGTAATTATTAAGACCTAGAGAAGGTGAGCTCTCCATGAACAGGAATTAACTTAGGGAGACCTGAACTATCTTTGATATTGAGTCTTCCTAGAGACCTGGTGGTACAGTGGTTAAGAGCTTGGCTGCTAACCAAAAGTCTGCAGTTCAAATCTACCAGCTGCTCTTTGGAAACCCTATGGGGCAGTTCTACTTTGTCCTATAGGGTCACAATGAATTGGAATCGATTTGACGGCAATGGGTTTTTTAATTCAAGAGTATGGTATATCTTTCCATTTATTCAGTCTACTTTTGTGTGTTTTTGAAGTGCTTTATAGTTTTTTTCCATATAGGTTTTTGACATATCTTGTTAAATTTATGCTGAGGTATTTTATTTTATTTCGCTTTCACAAAGAGGTTCTTCTCGTTTAATAGAAACTGATTATTGTTTATATGTATGAAGACTATTGATTTTTATATGTTGATTTTATAACCTACTTTACCAAATTATTGTTTATAGTAGTACTCCATTGATTCCTTTGGGATTTGTAGGTACATACTTATATCATCCCTAGCTCTAATAAGATGATGAATAATAATAATGGATGTCATGGATTGAATTGTGTCCCTCAAAATATCTGTCAATTTGGCTAGGGCATGATTCCCAGTATTGTATGATTGTGTAATCTGATGTGATTTCTTTATGTGTTATAAACTCTGTCACTATGATGAGGTTATGTGTGATCTCCTTATGTGTTATGAACTCTATCACTACGATGAGGTTATACTGATGAGGTCTACAAGACTGGATAGTGTCTTAAGCCAATCTCTTTTGAGATATAAAAGAGAGAAGCGAGCTGAGACACATGGGAACCTCATACCACCAAGAAAGCAGTGCCTGGAGCAGAGCGCATCCTTTGAACCTGAGGTTCCTGCACAGAGAAGCTCCCAGACCGAGGGAAGATTGATGCATAACAAGGACCTTCCTCCAGAGCCAACGGAAAGAGAAAGCCTTCTCCTGGAGCTGATGCCCTGAAATTGGACTTGTAGCCTACTGGACTGTGAGAGAATGAACTTCTTTTTGTTAAAACCATCCACTTGTGGTATTTCTGTTAGAGCAGTACTAGACTAGTAAGACGACAGACTTCAGAATACTGAATTATTTGTGAATTTTGGGAATAAACTCCAGTTGGTCATGATGCAGTTTTTAATGTGCTGTTGGATTCTGTTTGCTAATAAATATTTAATATTTTTATCAATATTTATACATGAGATTGTAGTTTTACTTTGTTTACACAATCCTTTTCAGGTTAAAATCGATGTTATACTCACTTTATAAAATGATTTTTAGAAGTAGAGTTTCCCTGTCAACTAATCTGGGCCATATGTACTTTTGTAGGAGAGCTCTTTTTCTGCTTTCTCTATTTCTGTTTTGGAATTTTATCTGCTTAGACTTTCTGTCTCTCCTTGTTTAATTTTGGTAAGTTGTACTTTTCTAGAAAATTATCCGTTTCATCTATGTTTACAAATTTATTTGCAAAGAATTGTAAAAGTCTCTTTTGATTAAAAAAATTGCTCAGTTTTATTACTTGCGCCTTGCCATTTATAATTTGATGATTACTTGTGCCTTGTCATTTATAATTTTATATATTTACTTTTCCCTTAATTTTATTAGCTAACAATTTATTATGTTAATTTTCCAAATAATCAACTTTTAGATTTATTCTATTTTTTTTCTGTTTCTAACTCATTAATATCCTTATTGAGGATAATTTACTTACTATAAAATGCGTTAAGTATATAGTTTGATGAGGTTTAACAAATATACACACCTGTGTAATAAAACCTTAAACAAGATAGAAAATAATTCTATCCCTCCAGAAAGTTCTTTCATTCTCCTTTCCGGGCAACCCCCAAATCACCCCAGAGGCAAGTCTTGAAATCAGATAATGTAAGTCTTCTGACTTTTTTTTCATTGTTAAAGTCTATAAAAAAGTCTGCCGAGATTTTTGATTGGAATTGTATTGAATTTAGAGATCAATTTTAAGATAATGGACATCCTAACAATACTGAGCCTTCTAATCTGTAAGTATAGTACATCTCTCCATATATTTAAATCTTCCTCATTTTCTCAGAGATATTTTGTAATTTTCAGCTTAGAAGACTTGCATATATTTTGTTAAATTTATCACTCAGTGTTTTCTGTTTTTCGATGCTATTGTAAATGGTATTTTTTTTTCAATTTTATTTTTGGATTGTCTGTTGTTAGTATATAACTAATGTTAGTATATGGAGCCCTGGTGGCATGGCGGTTAAGACATCAGCTGCTAACCAAAAAGTTGGCAGTTGGAATCCACCAGCTGCTCCATGGAAACACTATGGGGCAGTTCTGCTCTGTCCTATAGGGTCACTGTGAATCAGAATCGACTTGACATCAGCAGGTTTGGGGTTTTTTTGGTTGTTAGTATATAGAAATACAGTTGCTTTTTGTACATTGGCTTTGTGTTCTAAAACTTTGCTAAATTCGCTTAATAATTAGGTTTTTTTTTTTTTTTTTGGTAGAAACTTTATGATATACAATCATTTCTTTCTTCCTTTCCAATTTTTGTACCTTTTCTTGCCTTTATTGCATTGGCTGGGACCTTCAGTATAATGCAGAATAGAAGCGGTCTGAGTGGATATTTTTGCCTTATTTCTCATCTTAGAGGAAAAAACATTCCATATTTAACCATTAAGTATGAGGTTAGTTTTAGATTTTTCATACATATCCTTTAGCAAATCGTAGTGGCAACAAAAATGCACCTTTCGGATTTCTAACTGTGAGAAGTGTAATGACTGATAGCCCCAGCAACTGCTTTCTGAAATCCATTACTGGTTTGTGCTGAGGCCACAAGCTGCTCGCAGCCAATACCTGGCCATGGTAGAGATGCTAAAACAGGCCTGTTGCTGGGAGTTCTGGGATTCCTCTGATAAGTTACTTTGGCTTGAGGGCTCCTAATGGTCTTGCCTAACTCTCTTAGAACTGCACTGCCGTTTCAGATGCACCTGCCTTTTTCCCCTCTCTCCCTCACTAGTTTAGACCTGTATCATGGTCTGATGGTTCATCCATCCTTCTCCAATCCCCTCTTCACTTATTTTCACAAGCATTTCCCCTAATAAATCCCTCCATGTCTACTCCTGTCTTCATGTCTGATTCTCAGAGGACAGTGATTGAGACTGTTACCCAGAGGCCATATGGATTAAGCATGTAGGTTCTGGAACAAGACTTCCTGGGTTTGAACCCTGGCTTTGTCACTTCTTGCCTGTGGGACTTCAGCAAGTTACTTTACCTCTCTTTGCCTCTATTCTCTCATCTGGAAAATGAAGACTGTAATAACGTTTACTTTACTGTGTTGCTGGGGGGATTAAGTGAGTCAATACACATAAAGCACTTAGAATGGTTGCTTCTGCCCTATACATCTCTATAAATGTTCCTTCCAATTATTTGCTTACCTGGACTCCCCCAAGCCTATGTGGCCTGAAGAAATGAGCAAACTTCTTAATTTAGGTTTGGAGCACATAAGTTTTCAGGTCTGAACCACAGTTTCGTATGGTTCCATGCCATTCTTGACAAATGGGGGAAGGATCCTGGTGTTTTAGGAAATCTTCACCTGGGAGTTGGGTGGCTCTTTAGAGCAGGGGGGCAGGCCATGGGGCCCCATGCATAGGGGCAGAAGCTGGTCAACAGACTGCTGCCCTTGCTGAGTTTGGACCCCTCCCTGCTGAAGCCAGGTGAGAGTTAATGCTGGCTGAGGGACTGAAATGTGTCTCTACTCCTCACCTGCCTCCTCAGCAGTGGACTGACAACAGGCTTTATATGGCAAGCTGCACAAAGCAACTGACAGACACCTGAGACAAAGCTGAGATTATAGTTATTAGGCCTCCCAGGTAACTTTCACTAACAGCATTTATGCCTGAGAAGAAATGTATGCAGTGATGTTTGGAGCCCCTTCTGGGCCTTTGGGAGGAAATGGACCAACACAAAATCACAGTGTCTTTGTCACTGAAGTGGAAAAAATTTCTGGTATCTCAAACCAGATGGGAATCCCTCCAGGGAGTATCACACACACTTCACCACCACATTGCAATGCAGGATCACAAAACCAGAACAGAGCAAAGTCACCATGGCCCTATAACACCCTGGCAAGCTGGCACCATAACACTGTGACATGATGTCTTGGTCATCTAGTGCTGCTATAACAGAAATACCACAAGCAAATGGCTTTAACAAAGAGAAATTTATTCTTTCACAGTCTAGTAGGCTACAAGTCCAAATTCAGGGCATCAGCTCCAGGGGAAGGCTTTTTCTCTCTGTCTGCTCTGGAGGAAGGTCCTTGTCATCAATCTTCCCTTGGTCTGGGAGCATCTCAGCACAGGAGCCTCAGGTCCAAAGGACACACTCTGCTCCCAGTGTTGCTTTCTTGGTGGTATGAGGTCCCCCGTCTCTCTGCTTGCTTCTCTCTTTTATATATCAAAAGAGATTGGCTTAAGACACTATCTAATCTTGTAGATCTTATCAATATAACTGCCACTAATCCATCTCATTACATCATAGCGACAGGATTTACAACTGGGGAAATCACATCAGATGACAAAATGGTAGACGATCATTCAATATTGGGAATCATGACCTAGCCAAGTTGATAGATACTTTGGGGGGACACAGTGCAATCCACAACACATGGTTAGACTGAGAAAGCAAAACTCTGCAACAGCTCATGACCCGAACAGTACATCCCTACAAAATGCAGCCTTAGCACTAACACAGCTCCACACACCATGGGATTATAATCTGGCTCTCTAAAAGACAGCAGCATACAACACCACCACATCATAACTGAAGATTGTAATGATTGTAATGTGACAGCATGATGTCACCACTGCAACTTATCATGATATCATAACATGTATGTCATGATATTACAACGTCCTGACAATACACCAGCACAGTACCACAATACTGCAAAGCCCTAACCCCATCGAACACTTAATTGCACTCATGAGGAACCTATGCATAGATCAAGAGGCAGTCATTTGAACAGAACAAGGGGATACTGCGTGGATGAAAGTCAGGAAAGGTGTGCGTCAGGGTTGCATCCTTTCACTATACTTATTCAACCTGTATGCTGAGCAAATAATCCGAGAAGCTGGACTATATGAAGAAGAGCAGGGCATCAGGCTTGGAGGAAGACTCATTAACAACCTGTGATATGCAGATGACACAACCTTGCTTGCTGAAAGTGAAGAGGACTTGCACTTACCGATGAAGAGCAAAGACTACAGCCTTCAGTATGGATTGCACCTCAACATAAAGAAAACAAAAATCCTCTCAAGTGGACCAATAAGCAACATCATGACAAACGGAGAAAATATTGACGTTGTCAAGGATTTCATTTTACTTAGATCCACAACAACACTCATGGAAGCAGCAGGCAAGAAATCAAACAACTTGCATTGCACTGGGCAAATCCACCGCTGCTGCTGTTGTCACATCTATTTTGACCAACTGAGACTGAGTCGTCAGCTCAGAGTCCAGATGTTTCTGGGGTCTTTAAGCCCAGCTAAGAAGCACCAGTGGCATAAACATCTGAAGGAATTCCCTCTGGTTGCTCTCTCCCTTGTGCCTGCCTCCTCCGCTGGGTGTGAGGACAGGGATCATTTCTTCTTTACCTTTCTATCTCTTAGCACTTAACATAGCGCCTGGCTCAGAGTGAGTATAAATAAGGAAAAGGTTATTTGGAGAATACGGCACTGAGCCAAAGAAATCCAATAACTTTGAGGGAGTTACAGAGTAAATCACAGTCAGAGGTCTAAAAAGTACCTCAGACCAGGCTCAGTCTTTCCCAGAGTTTTGTCATTCCTGTGTTCATTTTTGCCCTATTTGTGTATTACCTATTGTTAACTCAATGTCTTTAAGTCTACTTATTTTTAAAAACTGGAATTACATTCTTAAAAATAAAAAAACAAAACAACAGTCAGACTCTGTGTTTCTACAGGAGTTATCTTGACTTTGGCCTCCGTGCCTTGCTAGATGTGTCGGGCTGTATTTCGGATGCAACAGGTGATCAGGTGACGCTTGAGACAATCCATGCCCCTGGTGGAATGAAGGAAAACAAAACAGTTGCCGTCAAGTTGACCTGACTCACGGCAACTCTGGTGTCAGAGTAGAACTATGTTCCATGGAGTTTTCAAAGAACTGATTTTGCAGAAGTAGATTGCCAGGCCTTTCTTCCGAGGCACCTCTGGGTGGGCTCGACCCTCCAGCCTTTCAGTTAGCAACTGAGCACATTAACCATTTGCTCTATCCAAGGACTCTGGCAGAGTGACAGTGTTCACGATTTGGTGGCATTAGTGTAAGCCAGGTGGTATACTTTGGGGCTGCTTGTCACCAAGGCTAGGGGAGTAGTTACACTGGGAGACTAAGAGACTTAAATCAGCCTTCTTGGGGACTTCTTAACGTACAGAAGGGATAGGGCTCTTGCAATTTTGTTAACAGGGGCTATAATCCTGGAGCTATTCTTTGTTACTGATTAAACCCATTGCTGTTGACTTGATTCTAATTCATAGCGACCCTATAAGACAGAGAAGAACTGCCCCATAGGGTTTCCAAGGCTGTAAACTTTATGGAAGCCCCTGGAGCGGCTGGTTGGTTTGAACCACTGACCTTTTGGTTAGCAGCTGAGCACTTAACCACAGCACCACCAGGGCTTTTTTCTTGTTACTGAATATCACCCTAAAAAACCCACTGCTGTCCAGTTGATTCTGACTCACAGTGACCCTGTAGGGTAGAGTAGAACTGCTCCATAGGGTTTCCAAAGCTGTAGTCTTTATGAAAGCAGACAACCACATCTTTCTCTGGTGGGTTCAAACAACCAACCTTTTGGTTAGCAACTGAGCATTTAACCACTGCACCACCCGGGTTCCTTAGCTAATATCTATGAAACTCATACACTAAAGTGTTCTACTTTCTCTGTTCAGTAACCATATGAGGTTGGTACTTTTGCTATACCCAGTTTTACATTTGAGAAATCGAAGCTCAGGATTGGTTAAGTGATGAGCACAAAGTCACACGGCTAGTAAGAAGTGGAGCCAGAGTTCACTCCCAGGCAGGCGGCTTTCTTGGCTCTTTACCATTATACTCAATTCCCTCTCTGACCTGTTTTCCCTAATTTGTATCTGTCTACCCTGTGTGTCCGGGAGGCACAAGTGGGGGGTAGATCATTACATTTGGGGTGACGTCCTGTTCACCCTCTTTGCTCGGACATTGCCATTCTCCAGAGCTTGGAGAAGCTTGTTGGTGCACCCTAGAGCATCTGGGAGCCAGTGGTCAGCTAAGCCATGTGGCATGTTGTCCCTGCAGATGTCTGGGGTCCAGGCCAGAGCTGCCCCATGAGGAGACACAAATGGGACCTACCCTCAAGCGTAAATAACCAATACCATGAGAAGGTAGGATGGTGGCTAATTCTGTTACCATCATTTTGCTTCATGAAATGACACTCCCAGGGATGTAAAGCAGTCACGTCCTCCTTTTCTCCTGCTAATTTACTCCTGGAATCCACCTGCAATCCAAGGCCTGTTCTGGCTGGCTATTTCTCAATCTGTGACCTTTTTTTTTCTCACTAACTTGCTGGGATTTTGCTCTGATTGAAACACAGAAAAGTTAGGCCCTGAATGTGTGGTCCCCTTGACAGGGTGACCACAAATATTTACCCTGAACTATAAGCTCATTAATATTACATAAAGGAGCTCTGGTGCCACAATGGTTAAGCGCTCAGCAGCTAACCGAAAGGTTGGCAGTTCGAACCTACCCCGCAGCTCTGTGGGGGAAAGACCTGGTGATCTGCTCCCATAAAGATTACAGACTAGAAAACCCTTTGGGGCAGTTCTACTCTGTCACGTGGGTTGCTGTAAGTCAAAATCAACTCGATGACACCTATCAAGAACGATATTACAGAGGAGGGATTTGTTTAAAGCATCATATAACGTTATAAAAGATTTGAACTAACTGGTCCTCCAATGGAAGCAGCATATATATATTTCCATCTTTATACATTTCAAATGGACAATAAATTCCCCACCCTGATAGGAGAGGAAAAGAGAACCTTCCAGAAGTTGCAGGGATGCTTGTATGATAACCAGGGGCTGACTGGGAAAGCATCTGGGGTGAGAAGAGGGTGATGGGAAAGGGAAAAGATCCCAGGGAGGGGTGTTTTTCCAGTTTAAGCTGCACTGGGCCAGATCTTTTGCCTTGGAGATGGGAGGGAGGAGACATATTTTTTTAATCCAGTTTCTCGATGACCTACAAAATAAAAAAATAAAATCAGGATACATAATTATATAGTAAACTATTTTTAGAGAAATAGAAAATGTTCTACCCATGAATTTTTTCCTTAAAGTTCATTGTGTTACTTAATTATAAAAATAACATAATGTTTATTGTAGATAGGAAGCACAGAAAAGCATAAAGCAAAAGCAGGAAAATCACCTATTATTCCACCATACAACAGTGGCTATTTTAACAATTCAACATATATTTTTCAATGTCTTATCTTTGCCCTTTATTCACATAGCTAAAATCACATGATACATGCAATGTAATTAACCTAGTTCTTTTTCCCATTATCTCACAGAATAAGTCTTCCTCCAGTTTATTAAAACTGCTTTGCAAACATCATTGTTTCGGCTGCACAATATTCCATTTTAAGGAGATACAGTTTATTCAACCACTCCCCTATCACTAGATAACAAATTATGGATAACATTGTGAAGAATGAGAATTCCAGAACACCTAATTGTGCTCATGAGGAACCTGTACTTCTCATTGTTAAAGCCATCTGCTTGTGGTATTTCTGTTATAGCAGCATCAGATAACTAAGAAACTGAGCAAATAATCTGAGAAGCTGGACTATATGAAGAAGAACGCGCCATCAGGATTAGAGGGAGATGCATTAACAACCTGCGATATGCAGATGACACAACCTTGCTTGCTGAAAGTGAAGAGGACCTAAAGCACTTACTGCTGAAGATCAAAGACCACAGCCTTCAATAGGGATTACACCTCAACATAAAACAAAAATCTTCACAACTGGGCCAATAAACAACATCATGATAAACCGAGAAAATCTTGAAGTTGTCAAGGATTTCATCTTGCTTGAATCCACAATCAACGCCCATGGAAGTAGCAGTCAAGAAATCAAATGATGCATTGCATTTGGCAAATCTGCTGCAAAAGACCTCTTTAAAGTGTTAACAAGCAAACATGTCACTTTAAGGACTAAGGTACACCTGACCCAAGCCATGGTGTTTTCAACTGCCTCATATGTATGTAAAAGCTGGACAATGAATAAAGAAGACCGAAGAAGAATTGATGCCTTTGAGTTATGGTGTTGGTGAAGAATTTTGAATATACTATGTACTGCAAGAAGAACAAACAAATCTGTCTTGGAGGAAGCACAACCAGAATACTCATTAGAAGCAAGAATGGTGAGACTTTGTCTCACATACATTGGACATGTTATCAGGAGGGATCAGTCCCTGGAAAAGGACGTCATGCTTGGTAAAGCAGAGGGTCAGAGAAAAAGAGGAAGATCCTCAATGAGATGGATTTGACACAGTGGCTGTAACAGTGGGCTCAAGCATAACAATGATTGTGAAGACGGTGCAGGACCAGGCAGTGTTTCGTTCTGTCGTACACAGGGTCACTATGAGTCGGAACCGACTCGACGGCACCTAACAACAACTCTGCAAGCTAAGTATGAAATTCCGCTTACACAACAGAAGTCACACATGGGAGTGACCCAAGAGATCCCCTGGGACTGTGGGATGGGAATACACAAGACTTCAGTCAGGATGACCTGGGAATAATCTTGGGAAAGTGAGATTATAATTTTGCTAGTATGAACAAGCTCATGGCAGTATATATCCTGTTTGGGGGTTGTGGTGCAATGGATTGCTTTTGTGTGGCCTTTCTTGCCATGGTCTTGTAACTCCCACCCAAGTAATTGGGTGGGACTGTGCAAATGAGCCACCCCAGAGACAGGAAACAAATTCCATCACCAGCAAGGAAGAACAATCAGGAGCAGAAAGCGTGTCCTTTGGAGTTGGGATCCCTGGGCTGAGAAGCTCCTGGAATTAAGAGAGAGAGAGAAAGAGAGCTCTCAAGAAGTGGTGGCAGAGAAATGATGGCAGAAAATGGCACAGTGGGCTTCCCGGCCCGCAGAATGAGAAAGCTGAGTGCCCTTGGGCAGGAGCCTTTCTGGCAGAGTAAGGTGCCTCTAAGTACTTACTGGCAGAGCTAAAAGAACTTTGTAATCCTTGCCTGAGCAGGGCAGAGGCAGAGGCAGGGGCCAGTGACAGGAGTGCCTGCAGCACAGCCGGAAAGAGGCTGTCCTGATGGAAGAACTGTATCCTGAGGGTTCTTAAATCTGGATTGTAACCTGTTACTTCCCTAATAAACCCCATAATCATGAGTATTGGCTATGAGTTCTGTGTGGCCATTGCAATGAAGTATTGAACCCAAAAAAGGAGTAGAGATTGCCGTGGAAGGGATGGTTAGTGTCAGAATTGGTAAAGGTGGTGGAGAGAGGGGCATGTCTGATGTCCACTTCATAGGAATCAGCTTTAGGCCACTGATCTTGATTCTCCTTTCCCCTTGTGAAGTTAGAGGAGGTCAGATGCCACTGCCTTCATGCCGTTCTTACAGGGGTGGTGGTAGGAAAGCTTCCTGTAGAAGATGACTTCTGAGCTGAAACTCAATAAATGAACTGGAATTCGTGAGTCCTTTGATCCCTATTGTGGATCACCCCCCGACCACTCTCCTGATTCCACTCACAGTATGTAGCCATTTGTGAGTAATTGGGCTTCTGATGTCCATAGAGAGACAACGTGCTGTTCTGGTCCATGTGATGGGTGCATTTCTCACTGCCATGACCATATTAGCAGCTGATCTTGAGCTTGGTTCATGTGAATCTATCCCTAAGACATGGGGCTGCCCTTAGTTCTCACCTGGTAAGTTTTCCGAGCAAGAAGGCTAAGGATGCCATGTCCTGAGGCATGGTGAACACACCAAGGCCACCTACATCCCCAAAGAAGACCTCTCCAAGAACATCAGAGCTCCAAACACACCTTCCTTTCTAACTACAACAGCTCCCTCTCAAGAATATTGTGAAGATTAAGTGAAAGAATGTGGGCAATGAGCCTGGCTCATAGTTGGTGCTGAAAACTAATTATCTTCCTTCTTCCTCCCAGACTCTCTCCCTTTACTTCAAGGGTAGCTGATCAGTGGAGGTGATGAGTCACATAGTTCAATAACGCCTGCAAGCTAGTTCTCCCAATTCATTAATCAAGCTATCAGTCAATGTGACTAATTGCTACTTTTGGGGATAAATGTTTAAAATATCGACTCCCATGACCAGGTTTTATAAAAGTTCAAAGACTTGTTGGGGGTGGTAGGGGAGGATAAGATGCATGCACAGAACCATCAGAAAATAATACTAGAAATGTTTAGCCGTGAAAGCCACCTCCCCTGTAGGCCTGGGCTGAAATGCACCAGCACAACCCTGCTGTTGTTTGTGGTCAGTGTTCCTCCTGATCCAGCAATGCTCACGTGGTGCTTCTTCCATTTGAGGCCCAGTACAAAGCCTGCCTTCTTCTTTCGTGTCCGCTCAGCACCTCTGGTAACTTAGGGCACCAGTCACCTTCATAGCTGTATGGAGAACAGATGCTTTCCTTACCTGGACCTCTATGACTCAGTGCTGTATCTGGAAACGGTCCTGTTAAAAAAAACCTGTTGTAGTTTCCACCTGTGAACATCCGAAAGCTCTGCTCTCCTTTCTCCTGTGAGCTGGGAACTAAGGAGGTTTGACTCAGCAAGGCTGAGGTTCTTTGGGAACATGGAGGAAGAGAGAGAAGATGTTTAATTTCTTAGGTTATAGGAGTGAAGTTACTAAAGACTGGAAGGCAGATGCCTTAGGCTGTGGTTAACATAATTTTCAGAGGCCTGGGTGAAGCTTTTAGGAGTCCTCCCAAGGCTGTCTCAGAATTGAACCTGGAAGTTTGTGTGGCCAGCTCTTGTAGGTGGGGTTCTATATGAACTGAGCCAAGACTTCAGCCCTAGGAACATCACTGTAGTCTGGGGTCTTTTCCGGAAATGCCCCTATTCCACACACACCTACAGTCACCCATTCCTTTCATTTCTCTTTTCCCTGCCTGCTCTTCCTTCCACCCTCTTTCCAAGTCCTTCTCTGAAAATATTTTGTCAGTCTGAGCTTTGGAGTAGCCATAGCTACACAGAGGGGGAGTTGCTGCTGAGGCTGTTGTTCTAATTGTAGCTCTACGTGTGTTCACCTTTGGCTGGACTCAGCCTTTCACCTCTTGGGACCACCCGGGCCCCCACAGTTCACAAGCTCTGATGCATCCCATATGTAGCAATGGATTTGTCCTATTACTGCTGTTGCTGACCCTGTGTCTGTGGGGCACTTGCTAGCTAGCTGAAAACATCACTTTCACTTGGAGCTTCATACTGAGACATGCATCTAGGAATTGTTATTGTTGTTTAGCTACCGCTGAGTTGATTCCAACTCATGGCAACCTCATATGTGTCAGAGTAGAACTGTGCTCCATAGAGTTTTCAATGGCTGAGCTTCTGGGTATAGTCAAACTTCCAACCTTTCAGTTAGCAGTTGATTGTATTAACCATTTACACCGTCCAAGAACTCCACATCTAGGAATAAATACTCTTTTTGAGAGATGAAACTGGTAAGCCATACCCAACACCCTCCTACTACCACCAAAAAAAAAAAAAAAAAAAAAAGTACAAGAAGAAAATAGAAAAAGCCTGTTCTAGCTCTCAGTTCTGAATATAATGGTCATGCCCATTGTCTCTCAACCTCCCATCCCCAACTGCTGCTCTAGTTTCCCTTGGAGGCTCTGAGGACTCAGCCATACCCCCCTGCTCATGCACAAAAGGAGAGACCGGAGTATAGCTCACAGGTCTGGAGAACCTAGGCCACAGTGCCTGTGTTCAAATCCTGGCTCAGCAGAATACCAGCTGTCTCACCTTGGGCTAGTTACTATCCTCTCTGTCCCTCAGTTTCCCCATATGTAGGAGGAGGATGATAATATTACCAAGCTCACAGAGTTGCTGAGGATTAAATGAGCTAATACATGTAAAACATTTCAAACAGTGCCTGGCATATGGCAAGTGTTATGTAAGCGTTTGCTGTTAGAACGCTCTGGGTGGTCACTGGGTTTCTGTCCAGGGAGCTGTGCCACTCTGCTCTAAGGGGATTCTGATTTGCCTCTCACCTGTGCTTGAGTAAGAGGTCTGCCATTTGCAATAAAAGATGACATTTACTGCAAGGGACCCAATTAGTGGTTCATTGGCACTTACCTCAGAAAATAGCTATAGAAAAATTTTAAAAATTTGACTCAAAGAAGGGGTCTCAGTAGAGCGGCTCACCTGAATGACGGTGGAGCTGGTTTATTTCTCGCAGGAGCAGCTAAAGTCTTTGAACCCACGCCTACACATTCCTGACCCTGGACCCTGTCTTTTCCTCTCCTGGCTTCTGGGGTACAGGCACGTGTCAAGCACGCATCTGGGTGTGGGGCTCTGAGAAGCGCCAGGCAGTTCCCTCTGCTCTTTGCATGCAGGCTGCAGTGCGCAAGCCCACTTCTGGCCTTCGAAAATAGAAACATGGCTTCTGCGGGGCTGTGTTGGCTACTCCGCCACGTTAGAGCTAAAGCCTCTGAAATTGTTGTTGATCTACCTGGAGGTCTTCAAGTGTCCAGGATGCTCAGGGATTTTCTGGCCAGCATTTGTAGATTTAAGGAGAGAGATACACACTTTCTTTTTTCTTTTTCTTTTGGTAAAAATATTTGCTATTTCAACATTTTTTAAATGTACAATTTAGTGACATTAATTATGTTCATCATGCTGTGCGACCATCACCACTATTCATTTCCAAATTTTTCCACCACCCTTAACAGAAACTTTAATCAAAAACTTTCCCTTTCTCACTCCCACCCACCCCTGATAACCGCTGATAAACTTTGGTCTCTACGCATTTGCCTAATTCTAGATATTCATGTAAGTGTGATCGTATAACTTATTTCACTCAGCATGATGTTATCAAGAGTCATACATGTAGTAGCATGGATCAGGACTTCGTTTCTCTTTATGGTTGAGTAGTGCTCCATGGCATGTATGCACCACATTTTGCTGAATAAATGTCCATCTGTTGCTGCAAAGGACGTTGGTGTGCAAGTGTCTGTTGGCATTCCTCCTCTCAATTCCTGTGAGGTATATACCCTTTTTGGTAAAACCTTCAACTCCACCTAAAGCTTCCCCTTGACAGCATATCGGTGATGTGTTAGAAGGGGTCTCCAGATGACCCTAAAGCCCAGAGCAGTCCATCTCCTTTTTGCCAGCTTAGAGTTCTCACTGGGTGAATTATGTCTTTGCTTGCCCTTTCAATGACTAACGATAGTCATAATAATTTAAATACATTAAGCACTTCCTGTGAACTTTCCCACACTATATGATTTAATTCTCAAAACTAACTTTGCAGATGAGTACTAGTTTTGGTTCCATTTGCAGATTCACACACTGGAATTCAGAGATGCAAAGCAATGTGCCCAAGATCACACAGCTAGTAAATGCAAGAGCTGGAGTAAACCTGGATCTGTCTGTCTGACTCCCAGAGTCTATGCTTTTGCCTGCTATGTGTGGTGCCTCCCCATGTGCAGCAAGTGGACAGAGAGATCATGGACTTGGGAGTCAGGTAAGCCTGGGATCAAAGCCTGGCTCTGCCTTATAAGCTGTATAAACTTGGATAGACCCTCTAGTCTCTTTAATAATAATAACAAAAGCAGCAACAATAATAATAGCTAATACATACATGACACTTACTAGTTTACTGTAATAAACACTTTACGATATTAACTCATTTAACTTAGAACTACCCTTGGTACTATTGTTTTGCTAGGGAGTTAATAACAGCTACCTCAGTGTGATTTCATGAAGACTAAATGAGATACTATTTATGTAAGCAGGAGTCCCTGGGTTGCACAAACAGTTAAGTGTTTGGCACTAATCGAAAGGTTGGAGGTCAAATCCACCCAGAGGTACCTTGAAAGACAGGCCTGGTGATCTACTTCCAAAAGATCACAGCCACTGAAAACTTATGGAGTTCAGTTCTACTCTGAAACACATGGGGTCTCTATGAGTCAACATAGACAACATAGTCAACAGCTGTTCTGTTTTTTTTTTAAATTTATGCAAACACTTGGCCTAGTACTGAAAACCAGTTGCCGTCAAGTCAACTCTGACTCGTGGCGACCCCATTTTCTCCATAGGATTTTCAATGGCTGATATTTTAGAAGTCACCAGACCTTTCTTCCGAGGCACCTCTGGGTGGACTTAAACCTCCAGCCTTTCGGTTTATAGCTGAGTGTGTTAACTGTTTGCACCAGCCAGGGACTCCAGGTCTTGGCAAACCTGTTGCCATCAAGTTGATTTTAACTTGGAGCGAAACCCTATAGGACAGAGGAGAACTGCCCCTTAGGGTTTCCAAGGAGCAGCTGGTGGATTCAAACTGCCGACCTTTTGGTTAGCAGCTGAACACTTAACCATTGCGGCAATGTGGGTGACTGCAGCTCCGGAAGGGACTCCAGACTAGCTGTTCTCTGCCAACATCCTCCATTTGTGAGAAGGGACTATCCCGAGCTGGATTAGAATCTGTGTTCTCTGTTCAGTGTAACTGCTTTGTCATGTACCTGCCTTTCCTGTTAACTTCTCCTTCTATCCTGAGCCAGTGCCTAGAGCAGTGCCTCACACAGGCCAGACACTCCGTAAGTGCTTGTTGAATAAGTGAGCCAAGGGGATCAGCTCCAGAAATTTGTAGCTGATTTGTCATTACATATTCCAGAACAGAATGGTCATTTTCTCATAAACAGAGAAAACTGATCTCTGGGAGAGGTGTAGGGGCTGCTCACGAGCTTCTTGTGCATTTGTGGGTGTTTGGGGGCATTCTGCTTTTTGTTGTAAGAAAAAGAGGGAGCATGTACATGATTCACTATCCATCATGCTCCACAACCCATTTTTTCTCAAGAATTGCTAGGATTTTATTCTTGGAGGTGGGGAGTGGGAATGGGGGTGGGAGTAGGGGATAGGGGGCCACCATTGCACCAAACGGGAAAGAGCACTTGGCATGCAGGGGAGTAGGCGTCCACTACCTGGAGCCCTGGCCTGGACAGACACATCCCTGCAGGCTCAGGAGGGCCGTCCCCCCGAGCATCAGACTACACCCATTTAAGGTGTTCAGTTCCTTTAATAGCCCATTTCCACCCTGACAGGAAGATTTTTTTCCTTTTATCTAATCAGAGCATCTCCTCCTACAGAGTATAAACTCATTTCCTTTGGCCCCGTGCTCTGAGCAGAGAGGGCCAGCTGGTCACAATTTCTACATAATAACCCTGCAGACCCTCAAAGACTGTTATTAAATCTCTCCTTAGCTGCCTGTTCCCTGACTGAATAATTTCTGCTCCTTTCACCTTCCTCCACAGGTCCAGTTTTTCCACTCTGGGTGTTTGTGCAGCATCGTTTAGAGTCCCTCTGTCTTCCCCAGGGGACCAGGAAACTAGGAAGCCGAGGCGTCACTGCTGGCTGAGGAATAAGGGCAAAGGACTGCAGGGGGCTGCCCCAGCTTTTTGTTGCCCCTGGGCAACACAGGGAGCACCTCCTCAGCTCTCCTCCTTGCTGCTACTGCCCACAATGAAACAAAAAAAGTTGTTTTACCACCAGGGCACATCCTTGTCTCCCAACTTTCCTCCCCTTCCTCTTCCTCCCAGCTCTGACCCTCTCCATGCTGACCATAACCAACTAGCACCTTCCATTAAGCTCAGATGCACAAGAGAAGACAAGCTAGAGAGCTCAAGCAAGCAAGCAACAACAGCTAACATTGTCCTCTAGTTGACAACTAACTCGTTTACATACTTTATCTCATTAGTTCTTCAAACAACCCTATTTTCCCCATTTTATACAAGAAGATTCTACAGCTCAGCTATGAAGCATCTATGTAACTTGTCTGAGATCACAACTGTGGGTTGGTACAGCCAGAATTGAAAGTCTGGCAGTGGGACTTCAGAGCCAGTGCTTTTACCACCTGCTATTTCACTCTACTTATTTTGCAGAAAGTGAATCAGGGATGGGAAAAGAGCCCATAACAGGTACATTATGAACAGGTTACTGCTGTGGACAACTAGGGGTAAAGAAAGAGACTCAGAAGGAATAGTCAGAGGGGTAATGGGAAGAACCAGAAGGGAGAGTTTTGAGAAGGAAAAACACCAGTGTCAAATGAGACAGAAAGGTCAAATATAGGTTTATTATTATTATTATTTTTTATATTTGTCTCTTCCATCCAGATCCAAGATAAGCTGCCCTCATTGGAGCCATTTTCTGGCCTCTGTTTGTGTTCTAGGCTCATTCTCTGATTGCGTGATGACACTAAACCTCCTCTCCATAAAGGCTCTCTCCAAGCTTCTCTAGCCCCAACAACCCAAACTTCTCTCAGTTCACCTCCTGGTCCCTGAGTGCGCTCTCCAGAGTACAGGTCCAGAACGGGAACACTTTGGAAAGTTTGGATTCTCTATCTTCATTCACCTTTACTCTTTGTCTGCCTCCCCTGGGCCTGCAGATTATGTTAATGGTCCAGAAACTGGCCACCCTGGGCCGACTTCTGAGCTCTTGCTCACACCTGAGCTGAGAAAAGAGAACATCTGGGCATGAAGATGCAAATTCAAGAGTGAGAGAGCTGGCTACCCTATTCCCTGAGGATCAACGTCGGGTGCCTAAGTTGGCAAGAGGACACCTCCATGTCTAGGACTGAACAGTTACTGCCTCGCCAAAAGTCAGCATTGGACTATCTTGGGATTTCCTTCTGAAGGAATGGCTTTGGGAAAATACTCCTCCTCCTTGTCCTACAATTAAAAGTAGTAGCTTATATTTATTGGGTATTGAGAGTGATGAAGATAAGATCAGAAAACAACCAAAAGAATTTCATGAAAATACAAAAAGAGAGATTGAGATAGACAGGTGGGCGGGTGGATGGGTGGATGGATGGACGGATGGATGAGTAGATAGATATATAGATGTATAGATAGATAAAAATCCATTTATCCTCTTGTCTCCTCGTCCCTTCTCTGGGGCTTTCTGTGGGACTTATAAGCATAAAAATGATTCCTATTGCTTGTCCACATGAATTGACTAGACCTGAGTCCCTCCATCCATCCACTCACCTGCCAGCTAATATTTATTGAAGCCAACCATCTGTCATGCACCAAGCTAAGAACTTTGTCCATTTCACTGACTCTTCATAACATCCCCCATGAAATAGGTACTTGTTGGAGGGCAGTTATCTATAAATATTTGATGTTTCTGTATGGCTGAGGTCCTCTAAGCAGAAGCATTTACAGCCAACTTAAGAATGTTTATATAAGGACAATCTAAGACAGGGTGCTCAGATATCGCCTTTCCTAGAGATGTCCCAAGGGTAGTGAAGATAAAATTCTCTCCTTCCCCTCCCTGGAGCAGATTTGCTTATATTTCAGAGTGAAAGTAAGGTCTCTCTGGAGGGAAGAATAGGCAGGTCACCAACATCACTGTAAAGTCAGCATCTCCTGTCTTGTATTGTACCCACTGCATAATGTGCAGGCATCAGCTGCTCCTCACTGTGCCGGCCTGCAGAGATTGAAGCTCAGGGAACTGATACAAGATATTGCTGTGGCTGTTACATTTGCCATGAGAAATAAACTATCTTTGTCTCGATCCAGAGGTCTTGTGTTTTCTGTATGTATGTGTGTATGTATACACATACACATATATATGGATCCCTGGTGGCACAGTGGTTAAGAGCTCAGCTGCTAACCAAAAGGTTGGCAGTTCGAATCCACCAGCTGCTCCTTGGAAACCCTACGGGGCAGTTCTACTCTGTCCTGTAGGGTTGCTATGAGTTGGAACTGACTCGATGGCACCTAACAACAACATATATCATGAAAACTTGAGAGTCAGAACTCAATGAGACTGCCTTGGTTTTTTTTGGGTTTTGTAAGTTTTCTGCCTCTGACAGGGTGCACTCTTACCACTTTTCTATCACTATTAGCGGAAAATATTTTGAGTTTTCCTTCTCTGACAGGTTTCTGCCTTACACAGTTTCCAGCTGTCACAGGTTTTACTTTACATACTGTGGCAGACTAACTTGTTAGCTTGTATGTATATAGTGTAAAATCTCAGACCCTTCAGTTTCTGGCTTACAGTGCTATCTTTTTCCATCATATAGATGAGGAAACTGAGGCACAGAAAAGTTGAGTAAGATGCTCAAAGTCACAAACTAATAAATAGGATGAAAACCTAGTTTTGGATGACTCCAGAGTCTGTACTCTTAGTCTGTATAAGCCAGTGTCTTCAGCGGACTTCACTGTAGAGATGGACCTCTCAGAGTTTGCTGTCAATGTTACAGACTTTAATTGTGTCATTTAGGGAACCGGTCACCCAAGATTTGGTGAGGAAATGTGCTTAGTCCGTACTTCATTCTGGGTCCGGGCCTATCAGGCTTGTGGCTGTGACTTCTAACTGTCTGAATTGTCTTTTCTAATGTAATGTGATCCAGAAATGTTAATGATCCAGAAACTGCTTGCTGGAGAGAGAGAGAGAGAGAGAGAGAGAGCAGCTCAGTCAGCACCTTGCCTGCTTTTCTGTAGGGGCTGGAATGGTTTTCTCATCCTCTTTCTGCCACTCCCAAAACTCAGTAAATGTTGCTACCATTATAGTTAAGAAGCCTTGGTGACACAGTGGTTAAAGCACTCAGTTGCTATCCGAAAGGTCAGTGGTTCGAACCCACCAGCTGCTCTGCAGGAGAAAGATGTGGCAGTCTGCTTCCGTAAAGATTTACAGCCTTGGAAACCCTATGGAGCAGTTTTACTCTGTCCTATAGGGTTGCTGTGAATCAGAATTGACTCGTTGGAGGTGGGTACCATTACTAGTTATCATTTCCTCGAAACAGTGGAATTGGGGGCGGGGTGGGGGGAGCTCTCAGAATCAAGAGAAGGCCAAGAAGAAGGGGAAAGGAACACTACCAGAAGGGCTTGCCTCAAGGAATGGGTGGAGCCTGCAGAGTCTGGGCTGAGCCTGAAGCATGTTTGGACTTTCCAACGCCTGGAGCCACTGTGGTGGTGCAGTGTGGAATGGAGAGATCCAGAGGGTCCTGCAGCTGGACCCTTTTGGAAATTACTGACTTTAGTGGAATTACAGATTTTATGGCTCCCCCTGCCGGGTGCAAGCATAGAAGAGGATCCCAGCTTTGGAGGCTCTGTGGGAGGTAAGAGGGAGGGGATGGGTGCCTGTGCTCTATTCATCGTTATCCCTAGCCCAGTGCTGGGCACATGAGTGACCCTTAGGAAGTCTTGCAGGACAGTAGATGGAATGAAATGAGAGCAGCTCCAGCTCTGACCTTGGCTAGGCTGTGTTGCCTTTCGGAGCTCACTTCCCCATCTGTGAAGTAAGGATGAGAGTAGCAGCCAAGTCGGAGTTTTTTTTTTGAGGATGAAGTGCAGTGAATGCACCACGTGAACTCGAATAATTCTAAGACGTGAAAACCTTGAAGGCTGTTTCTGTTTTTCCTTTTCAAATATGCCCAGGTATTATATTTTTTAGAGTGGTTAAAAGCACAGTTATCACACTAACATATTTCTGCACAATAATGGGAATATACGTATTCTTTCCCACGGGACTCAAGAAAGCTATTTTCATCTGGAATGGGAAAAAATGCTATCCACAAACATTTAATTTTCCCTCCTGCATTAGTTTGTGCAAAACATAAAAGTGTAGCTTTCCACTGGTTTAGGACAAAAATGTCAGCTGCATTATTTGTGCATCATGAAGACTTCTCTTTGTCCCCCATCCTAACAATAAAACTTTCTGCCTCCTTCCTTATTTTGCTTTGGTTATTCTGAAGCCTCCCCTCTTATGTCCTGAAGAACATTTTCTCCGAAAATTTCTCAGAATTCATTGTGATCTTTGCTCTTGAGTTACGCAGGTTACTCTGAGAGGGGCTTGAGTCTGGCTATGGACTGGTTGGTGGTGGTTTTAGTTAAGTTTGGCATCTCTAAGCCCCCAGGTTTCGGAGCTCTCCCCTGACCTCAGATGGTTGCAAGTGACATATTTTGGGAAGTGCTAATTAATGGATGTTATATTTTAATGGAAATGAAAATGTGACAGCAGCCCTCCTGCTAGGGGAAGCAACTTATTACCTTATTACCTGTTCTCCAACAATGAATACTAAGTTCATTCATAATGAGGAAGCATTTACAACAACGCGGGAGCTTCCATCACTCCCTCCCCTTCCTTCAGGCCCCAAGTTTCTTTTTTTCACAACTAGAAAGTTTCCCAATCACCTTGGTGTGAATCAGCTACTCAGGGACTCACCTTGGGAATGTCCCAGCTCTTGCTCCTCAGAAAGATGTGGAAGATCACTTTGCCAGCTGCTTCTTCACTCCAATGTCTCTCACACACACACAGTCAGATACTGGCTGGAGGTGAAGAGCAGGACCTTCCTCCATCAGGGACTGATTTTGTCAGAACTTAGAAAGTGAGGTCTTTTGGATTATGTTGTTATTGTTAGTTGCAGCTGAGTAGGCTCCAATTCATGGCGACCCCATGTACAACAGACTAAAATGTTGCTCGATCTTGCGCTGTCTTCACAATCATTATAGTATGCTTGAGTCCATTGTTTCAGCCACTGTGTATTTTGAGTGCCTTCCAACCTAGGGGACTCATCTTCTAGCACTACATTGGACAATATTCTGTTATGATCCATAAGGTTTTCATTGGCTAATCTTCTAAAGTAGATAACCAGATCTTTCTTACTAGTCTGTCATAGTCTGGAAGTTCTATTGAAACGTGCCCACCATGGGTGACCATGCTGGTGTTTGAAATACCGGTAGCATAGCTTCCAGCATCATAGCAACACGCAAGCCACCACAGTATGACAAGCTGACAGACAGGTGGTAGTTTTTGATTATATACCGATGGGAACTGGAAGGCAGAGAAGCTGTAACAGAAGCCTGATCTCTCCTGCCCCCGAATTAAAAGATCATCTTGTATCCTTGTTTCCCCTCTAGCTCCAGCCATGGGAGGGCACCAGACGTTGCATATAAAGTCTGATATTAGACAGAGTTGTTTGAGGCTAACACCTGGCCTTGGGCAAAAAGTGGGTAAGCTGTGGTTTCCTTGGTATGAGTGAGAGTTAAATCTCTGAGAGCGGGGGAACTGAGCCAGAAGAATACAGCTCAAAGATGCTAAGGAAGAAGGGCAAAGAAGAAATTTCCAGCACTGAAACTGAACTGTTAATGGAGAGGATGCACTTCTGTGTCTAGGGTGATTTGGAAGGCAACAGCATAGAAAGGAAGACCAGAAACAGGCTATGCCACTATAGGTAAACATCTCACTTTGTAGGCAGATAGATTGACCCTGGTTCCCATCCTGGCTCTGCCACTTGTAAGGTCCATGACCTTGTGCATGAACCTCTGCACCTTTGGATTCCTGTTTTCTCATGTATAAAATGAGGCCAGTAATGTCTTCCTTTTTGGCTCTTGTGGGGAATTAATGATGAACCATGTGTGCAGCATGTGGCACAGGGCCCGGTATAGTACGAGTTCAATCATTCGTGGCTGCTGTTATGGCGTTTGAGCTCAAATTTCTTTGTCTGGCACACTGACAAGGGAACCACGGTAAAAAACCCAGCTCTACCATGCCTGGTTTTTACAACACCACAAATCCCTCAGCACCTTCAAATGGTCCTGATGAGTGTGAGGGGGTGGCTGCCCCTCCCTGCCAGTAATGGAGACAGAGGGCTGGTCCTGTCATAAACCCTAGCTCAGGCTTGGCAATGGGACAAACCAACAGCCGTGTGTTGCTCCAGAAATGGCTGCCTCTTGTATCTGGAAAGCCCTGGAGAGCTGTGCCCGTTGAGACTCTGTACTCCAGCTTTTTCTGCCCCTCTTTAGGGTCCACTTCAATGGCAAAGTCAGGTTCTTCGTTCTATCTGGTGGGCACTGCGTCACCATGTCCAAACTGGCCTGGACTATAGAAGCACCATGGCCCCAGTCCCACTGGGCCCTTGGTCTTCTGTCATGTGGGAAGAATGACAAATGCAAACGTGGAGAAGCTGTGTTCTAAGTCATTAAGGAGTGGGCTTCGAGGGCAATCGATGATCAGAAGAGTGAAATCTGGCCTAGGGTTTGGTACATGGCAATGAGCCTCTAAAAAAAGAAATTTCATTACACCTTCAAATTGAATGATTCCTTTATTCTCTTGAACTGAATGTGCTGGACTTGAGAAGTCCCTGGCTTCCTTGCTGCCTGGTCTATTTCTACCCCTCTCTTCCTGCCACTGTGGTTTCTGTCACATTCCTGCTAGTCCATCTGGAGAAATCCAGGGATCTTTCTAGGGTCGAAATCCTGCTGAAAATGGATAACTGGCCAGCTTGCAACTCAGAGTCTCTTACAGAGTCTGTCCTTGGACACAATCATAAGCATCCACCATGGACCGGCTGAGTGACCCTGGATGATTTCTGTTCATCAGCTCTAGCCTGGTTTTATCATAGGAATAAGAATATAGTGGGTATTCAAGAAATGATTTTGGGAAAAAAAAAAAAAGGAGAGAGAAAGAAACCCTGAGAATCTGATCCCCGAACACCCTTTGAACTCAGTACTGAAGCCCCTCCTGAGGTTCACCCTTCAGCCAAAGGTTAGACAGGCCCAGAAAACAATAATACACGTAGCTAAACCATGTATATGAGACTAAATGGGCACACCAGCCCAGGGGCAAGGACAAGAGGGCAGCAGGGGATAGGAAAGCTGGAAGAATGGAAATGGGGAAACCAAGGTCAAGAAGAGAAGAGTGCTGACAAGTTGCAGGGTTGGCAACCAATGTCACAAAACAATATGTGTCTTGATTGTTTAATGAGAAGCTGATTTTCTCTGTAAACCTTCATCTAAAGCACAATAAAAAAAAAAAAGAAAAGAAAAGAATGATCAAAGTGAAAACACATAGCCTGATGCCAAGTAGATAATCAAAACATAGTAGCGGAATCTGAATGTTACCAGTTTCCTTGTCTGTGAAAACGGGAATAATAATAATAGCACCTACTGCTATAGAGTCGCTATGAGTCGGAATCAACTCGACAGCAATAGGTTTGGTTTGGCTTGGCTTGGCGTAGGGTGTTGTTAGAATGAAGTAGGATAATCCATGCCAAGACCCCAGCAGAGTGCCTGTCATATAGTCGGTGCTCAATATCTGTTTACTGTTATTATCAACTTTGCTGGTTTTGGGATTTTATGATGTGCCTAATTTGAAAACAGGAAGTGAGAAATGACTACGCCCTAAGGAGGCATTCAAGGAGCCCATAGGTGGCGCAATCGTTAAACTCTAGACTAATAACCAAAAGGTTGGAGGTTTAAACTTACCCAGAGGTGCCTCGGAAGAAAGGCCTGGTCACAGCCTCGAAAAACCTATAGGGCAGTTCTACTCTGCACACATAGGGTGCCATGAGTCGGAATCAACTTGACAGCAGGTGGTTTGATTTTTAGAAGGAAGTATTCAGGGCTCACTCTTCCATATCACAGCAGGCATGGGGGTGTTACTGGTAGTAGCCGGGATGAAACAGTGAGATAATTCAAAGGCCGCTTTAGGATGCTAGTTACTTTAGAAGACACTAGAAGTCTGGTTGCTTTTTGTTGTAAGAAGGAAGGCAGATGGAAGGAGTAGGAGGCCCAGTACGACTGGCTCCAGGCGTAGTGTACTTGGGCTCCTGGAAGCATTTCGAGGGACAAGTCTTTCTACCTGCAAATACTGGGTACAGGGTATTCAAGACAAATGGCTTCACTGCTAGACAGAGCTATTTGCTTTGGAAAGCAACAGCAGAATGTGACAAGGCTGAGCAAAGGGAGTGACTGTCTATAACTTCATACCAATAATAGAATGAGCAGAGTTTGCAAGACCAGCGCTCTGTTTGATGATCATCAGACTAACCTGGTACATATTTGATGCCAGCTGGCATCTCCCTGTCCTTTAAGCTCTGAATAAGATGGATATGAAGCCTCAGCTTGTGACTGTGGAAAGTCCAGTTCCTCTCTAGGATTTCCATGCTCTCCTGTGGACTTATGTCTGCACCATGTTTACTCAGACGTGGGATTCATCCCTTTTCTAAATTTACACACACCTGAGCTCACACATGGTATTTGTGTCTATAGCTGACTTTACTGAGTGTTTGGATAAATGAAAACAAGTGTTCAACTTATAACTGGATACTACACATTTCTCTTCCTAAAACTCCCCTTAGCCATTTCCTCAACTGGGAGTCTTGCTTCCCGCTGTTTCTCTCCCCTCTTAGCTTCTCTAGTGACTAGTCCCTCCTCTTACCTTCAGCTCCAGGCCACTTTTGAATGTCTGTGAGGGATGGTCATCGAACTGGACATACCCTCCTCCGCAGGAAAGGAGGCAGCTGTGCTTGTAAATTACACCCCGCACCCCACTCCATATTCAAAACCAGGGGTGTCCCTTTACCTGTTTGTTGAAGAAGGGCAAGAAAATGTGCTCCAAGCACAGGAAGATGCTTCCTCCCAAGTCAAGCAAGCTAAAGAGGGCAGAGCCATCTGTCTGGAGCCCCAGACCTCCCTTTCCAGCCTGGAGAACAGACAGGCCAGGCCAGCTTCTATGCTGGATGAACAATGTTTTTGAACCAGCCTCAGTCCCTTGCCATCTGCACACAGGGCTGTGTCTATCATTAGGCCTGTCCATTCGCTGCCTCGCACTAATAAGCCTGGCGACAGGTGAAGTGCGATACTATAGGCTGAAGGCTTTGGACAGAAGCCAGCACGTGCACTGACCAGACAGACCCAGCTCTCTGGGGCCAGGCCAGTGCCACTGCGAAAATCACTGCCATTTGCTTTTTCTCTATCCTGCAATTTTACAGGAGTATATTAAACGTGCCTCAGTTGTTTCTGTTTCCTCCTAAGGAGCGGAGGGGCACTTCGCTCTCTGTTTCTTACATTTACTGAAGGCTTTTTCTGCTAAACGTGCTACACGGGCAATCTGAGCCAGTCTTCACAGTAATCCTGTGGGGGAGAGAGGATGGTTCTCGTTTTACAGATGAAGATGCAGGCCCGGCGAGGTTAAATAACCAGTCCAAGGTCACAAAGTTAACCAAGGGCTCCAGAGCCTGGTCACGACCTCTTTTGTGACAATGACCTCTGATTCCTTCCTAGGAGAACAGGAAGGAGACGGACATTAATCGTGCACAAGCTGTGCACCTGGTGCTTCCACACAAATGACACCCTATGTGATTCTCATTGCACTGCTTTCAGATATTATTAGCCCACTTTACAGATGAAAAAACTATGTCTCCAAAATAGAATCGCCAGAGGTCACATCATTATCCTCCTTGTCATCATCCACAGAGCAGTGGTTCTGGGTTAAGCTGACCCTGGGCTCTGCCCACAAGGTGTGGATGTCATTGGGAATCCACCAAGCTCCCCACACATCTTTACTGTCTCATTTTCCCCAGGCCTCCCCAGCTTCCAGCTTTCACATCCAACCACTATCAGGCTCCACCCTGCCTAGGCCCTCAGCAAGTGGGAGCCTGGCCTGGCACAGTGAAAGTTCCCTCCCCATCAAAGACTGGCTTCTTCAGTTGGCCTGCTACCCTGTGTTCCATGACCAGGTTGTCTAGAATGAGTGAGCTGAGCAGGAGTTGGCTGCACCAAGCATCAAGAAGCGCCCTCACTCCCTGGCTCCCTCTGCCTGACTGGCCTTATGCTCAGGACACCAGTTTGCAACCCACTTTCTAAGTCAGTAAGGCTTGGTGGGTCTGGAAACTGATCCTAAATCTCAGCCAGCTGGAGATTGGGCCCTGTATTCTGGCTAGCCTGCCCATTCATTTGTGGCTTGTGTTTGACTTGAGCATATCTTAGTTAAGTGGGGTGCTCCTTTTTACAGGATGGGGTACAAACAACCCCCCGTCCATTCCCAGAAATCAGTGCTAACTATGCATCTGCTAATAACAGCAGCAAGTCCAGAAGTTCAGTCTATCCCCTTCCAAAGCCTCCTTATGATGTAGCAGGGTGGCCTAGCATAGAAGATCTCTAGTGGCCACACATAGGTGTCACCATAAACGGCTGTGGTGGCTCTCGCCAGCATTACCGTCAGTTAAGGGTACCCAGTTGAACTGATCAGGGCCCTTCAGTTAAAGCTCTTAAAATTTCCAGGCACAAGGTGGTGATCTGTGCTATGGCTGACCCGTGCACCTAGAAGCAAAATGCCACTGACTGGGCACCATGACATTAAGGAATTAAACAAGTGATTCTTGCCAGCGGAAAGCAGGTCAACCACCCTGCAGGTGATGTCCAGAGCAGAGCAGTGGAGGCGGAGTCTTCTACTCTGGTGACCACCTCATGCAGCACTTCATGGCAGCATGTTCAGCTATGGGACACTCTTGCCCTCACAGGCCTAACCCCAAAGGGAAAGACAGAGAGAGCGCCGTGGGGTTTTGATGTTCCAGCTAATCGTAGCGCGGTGCCCTATCTATGAAACAGGACGGCTGCTGCTTTCTTTACAGGCAGGGGTTAGATTACATTTCTTAAAAATATAGGTGACCTGAGGACTTGATCATCAAGAACAGTAATTCAACTGGCAAGGCCGATTGTGGGGTCCAGGGAAAGAGCACAAATGGAGCACCATATACCATAGGTTTAAATATTTAAAAGCTATAAATCACACTAACATACTGTTAACTAATAAATGTGCTATCTTCCTACCTTGACAAGTATACCTTCATAAGCGCCTAGAAGGCCAGTTTGGGTTTTGAATCTTCAGCCACCTCTGACTTCTTTGCCAGAATATAGTATTGTGGGGAGAGCTGACTGGTGATCCCCAGCCTCTAGACTGCTCCTCATTCTCTTCCCATTCGTGGCTCCCATGCACACTGCAAGGACCTTGCATGTACACAGGTTTGTACCCCAGCCTGCATGTCCAAGTCCTGTAACCCCTGCAAACAGCTGCCTCTTGACCAACCACAGTTGTGCACACCATTGGTGTGTTCTACCATTTGGAGGATGGGTCTGGGGAAGCGGCTGCACAAGCCTGGGAAGCAGGCTCAGGCTGTTTGGGTGAAGAATTCAACTCAGGGTATCCACAGTGTAGGCTGAGTATAGGACATGGGGAAGAACAAGCTGAGTGACGGCAGGCTCATCCTCTTGGTCCATGGACTCGGCTTCAAGGGCAGGGGCACGGCCAGGGGAGGGCCAGAGTGAGGCCTTGTGAGGCCTTCTAAAGTGTAGGGTCCGGGGCAGGGACCTCTCTTGCCTAGGAATGATCTCACACACTGGACTGCTGCCATTGGTGCTAGATCAGAACCAGGTTATTGCTCTGGGTACCAACTGTTTTGTGATTTGATATTCCATCTCTGTTTCCATAGTTAGCATCTTCTCTCTTATTATTTTCTTCTCTCTCTTTTTTTTTTCTTTTCATCTCTAATCTTGGCAATTTTCCCAAGTTTGTTCTTTATTTCACAGATTTGATTTTTTTTTTGCAGGATCAGTTTTGCTAATTACTGCTATTTGGGAGGATTAAAAAAACCCCACTATTTTGTGCTGTTATCGATCCTAAAATTTCATCCAGTTTCCTTTGCATCCCAGATTTTATCTTAGCATGATCTCTATCTGTTGTTATTCTACCTTACAGAGACCAAGTCTTCTTTCATTTTTGAAACATCAAGCAGGTTTCTAAAAATCTCTTCTGTCTCTGGTGGGAAAATAATTTTTAAAAGGTATAATTTAGTTTTATTTCTTTATTGTACTTTATTGGATGTTTTGGTTGTTTGTTCATTTTTGAGAAGAAATTAAACAAATTAAACTAGACTTACTTTCATTTTGCCTGCAGATTGCCCTAATTCCTGTAAGGCCCTGGCATCTGCCCCTCAACGATCCTGGCTGCTGGGTGGGCTGAGGTACGTGGCTTCTGCTCTGGCTTCAGGCTCCCGGCAGTCATTCATGTGGAACTGCTTCTCTGGGCAGAGGAAGGATCTCCTGTTCTGTTGACCATGTTCTCTAAGTGTGAGCCTTAGAGTTCAGTTTTTTTTTTTGTTTGTTTGTTTGTTTGCTTGCATGTAGTACATGGAAAGTTCTAAGCTCCAGCATGCTGGGCTTCTAGCGTTCTGTCTGTCTCTGTCCCCACTTACTGTGATTTTCTGGAATGTAGCTCCTCAACTCTCAACACTGTTTTATTCTTGGAGTTTTAGTTTCTGAACACTTCTAGAAGACATAGTTGGGAGGAGAGCAAAGGGAGCAAATAACAAATTAACATGAATGTGACAGTCTCATAAGATAAATATTGAGCAGTAAGGGTGGTAACTTTCTTGCTTTTGGTAGATGTTTGTATCTCCAAGGCAGGGGAAGATGCTGGAGGGAAGGAGAAGCAGCACACAAAGACTTTTGCTGCCTTTGTCCCTGTTCTCAACCCAACCTTAACCAGAATGTACTAAATATATGCTTCTTAAATTCGCTTTATAGTTAGAGAAGTTTCCACCCTGACTCTTAACCTTAGTTTCTGTCCTATTCAGGTATTATTTGATTGCCAGTGACAGAAACCCATGAAAGCTTGTGTAAGCAAAGAGTATAATTCATCAGAAGGATGTAAGTGTTTCTCAAAAACCCAAGGTTGGGAAATGAAGTTAGGCCTTATGAGAGGTTAAGAAACCAAAGTGCTCTGATTTGTATTTTGGGATGTGATTAGCATGTGTTGGTCAAGTGTCAGAGTAAAATGTTCATGCTGCGCCCCACCCCCCAACCCATGCTGATAACTTTGTATTTGGAAATTCACTGAATTTTGATAAACCATTAATGTTTCAATGATACAGTGGTGAGTAATTACAAAACACAATCGATCCTAATTTGAAGTCACTCATTCAAAAGGGACAAGAAATAGCAATAATAAAATCAAATCTGGACTGTGAAGTTGAGCATGAGGACTACGGAGTTGTAATAAGATTCCACTTTTCCTTTATAATTTATCTAGGGCACCATAAAACTAATGCAATATATTTTTGGCCACCCTGAATTCCCCAGGTAGAGTTGTTTCCTTCCCTTCTGCCTTCCCACAACACTTTGTTCATATCTCAGTTTTACCGTTTACTGCACAGCATTATAATTATTTGTTTACGGGTCTGTTTTCCCTGTCAGACCAAGATCCTCTAGGGAAGAATCTGTGTCATGTTCACCTTTGTTTTCCTAGCATAAATTGGGCTTGGACACAGTAAAAGTGTAATAAATGTTTGTTGATTTAACCAGACCCAGGACTCAAGCCTAGGCAAGCCTTGGGTATCCACGCAGTATCTGAGTTGCAGAATTCTCCACCCTTCTCTCTCTCGCTATGTGGACTCCATCCGTAGTTCAGGGTCCTCGCATAGATCCTTACATCCTACTGTACACTTTCTCTCAGATTAGTACCTTTAGTTGAATCCCATCCCACTTGGATGGGGTCTTGACCCCTCTGCCTAGCTCTTGCAGCCCTGTTGCTTGGAGACCAGACTCTGAATTGTGTTCTCTAAGCACTGCCTGTGATCTGACCTGGGGGGGACAGATCTTCGGCACCATGATATTGGGCTGCCTGAGTGAAGCTCTTGCTCTACTGGGCTCTTTTGTATGTTAACTTAGACAGTGATCCCCACACACCCTTTTCTGTCTCTTGTTCCAGCGTGGACCATATTTAAACTCCATAAGCACTTTGGACATTGCAGTAACCCCCGACCTCCACCCTATTTGGTATCCGTTCCCTCTTCCTCATGCTATTGCCTGGTCCCTGCATTTTTCATTCTGAGCCCACCATCAGCTGCAGGCAAACACCATTGCACCTAAGGGTGCTATCTTCTTTGGATCACTGTGCAGATATTCCTTCTAGAATTTTTTCTTGCACTGTTGGTAAGGAAGAATGTTCTTTTGGGGCTTATTGGAACACTCAGTGTTTCCTCCCCTGAATAGCTGCCAAAGGCACCATGTCAAAAAGGCCCCTCTTGGAACTAAAACTAGGATATGCTTATTCTCTGTAAAATCAAAGCATTTGTGTTTGGCTGTCCAGTTTAGCATGGAGCTGAGCCTTGCCTGATCTTCTAAGGCAGGACAGGGGAGACCTAGGACTTGAAATGAAGCCCACCCATCAGAAAGGGAGCAGCAACTCAAGGAGCAGACTTAGTCTCTGTTGCTAAGGGAAGCTTCAGTCAGGAAAGCAGGTGTCCAAAGTGATGGTAGGTAATGTTACAGTAGGTATCAAAATGAAGGCTTGGGGATTTCATTAGGCGGGTGAGGCTCAGCAATGGGACTATAGGGTGAATGATAATTAGGAATCCTGGGTCAGTTGTTGAACGGTTTTGGGGTCAAAGTGAGGTTTGCATTCTATTACGATGAGCTCACGGCCAGATACACAGAAATGCCTGGAGGCTGACCCTTTGTCCCACCAGAACATTAACCAAAGGAGGTACCCACAAGGAACAATGGTCAAAGGGGAAACACGAGACCTCCCTCAAAACCTGGACAAGCACCTGAACCCCACTTCCCTAAGGTGCCTTCTTACTTCCTCCACTCTGAGTCTAAGATGGTTGGGTTGACTCTGAAGACATGAATTACCACTACTTGCAGGCATAGAGAAATAGAAAAAAATGATTATAAGAAGTATGCCCTGCTTTGATTTGCTTATGCTCAGAAGTGGGAAGTGCAAGAGGAAGCACATATCCCATTAGTTAAATATGACCCATTGATTTTCCAGGTTCTGATTAACTGGGTTGCAATATCTTCTCCCTTAAAGAGAGCTAGTAATGTGAGAGGCAGAGATAGGCCTGTGGCAGGAAATGTCGGCATGAGACTGTTGGAGAGCAGACAGTAAGACTAGCCAATAGTCTGAGGGTCTCCGTTTTACTACAGCGTGAATCTTGGCAAGGGATTCTGAGCAATAGCCCATTTCTAAGAACTGGGGCATTAAATGAAGACTCTGTCTGGCACAGTGATAGGTACACAGGTGTTCAGCATATGTATACTGAATCTGAATCTGGAATTCAGGGGAAACAAAGGCTGAACCCCAGAAGCAGGACTGAGAGCTGGTTAATCTCTCTTCTAGCCTCCAGTCAGAATCGATAACACATGAATTGCTCCAAATGCAGTGTGTGATGTTTGTGAGGAGATGGTAGAGAAGGGAAGGACAGACACAGAGACTGAAAACCGAGACAGAACCTGACTTTTCTGTCAGCATGGCCCTTCAGTTGGACATCCTTTATAGGGTCCATGATTATCATCACCTTTTCAGTCCTTGTGTGTTTGTGTACAGTTGTTATAATCAACTGGAAAAACTCCAAGCCTGGATGAACTTAGCCATCCACCTGCATGAATGTGAGCAACTGAATATTGCGGGAGAAAACCACACAGTCAAGCTGAGAAGCTTCCATGTAAAGTCATAATCACAATCCCGGAACGATATGCCACCACTGCCAGCAAATCATATCTAATAAAATTGCTTTCCCACTCTCTAGGATGATATTTCATACCTCTCTTCTCAAATCTCCCACCCCATACCTGCACACCTCACTCTGATTTAGTTATCTTGTGTCAACTGTGTCTAGTTGAAAAATTGGAACTATCAGGCCGGAATACCCCTGGTCATGCACTTTCGTCTTCCCCCTCAGCCCTCCTGGAACAAAGGAGGGAGTGTGCTCTCCCCATCACAGGCTCTGTATCCCATCCTCTCTCACTTTCTCAAGGTTTTATTCTTCTGGTTATCTCCTATTCTCCTAAATGATCAGTCATTCCTTTGTCTGTGGAAATATTCTCCTCAGCTTTCCAACATAATCAACTCTCCTTAACCCTTAGTCCTTCTTTGATTTCCCTCATTCCTTGCCAACTACTGCCCATTTCTCTGCATCCCTTCCCAGCTTAATGTCCCAAATACTTGTTTGCACACTTGTCCTCACTGCCTCAAGCTTTGGTTACTCTTCAAATCTCTCCAGTTGGGTCTCTTCCCTTCTTACTTCACTGAAAGGTCTCATAACAAGATCACTAACAATCTCCATGTTATCAAGTCCAATGGTCAGTATACGTCACCTTACTAAGTTTCTCAGTTGCATTAGATCCAGATGACCACTCCCTTATTTGTCATTACACCCTTGGTTTTTTCTTACCTCTGATACAGTCTGATAATTTTTTCCTATGTCTCTTTTACAGGCTCTCTTCCTCTACCATGTCTATATACTGGTGTTTCCCAGGGTTTGTTCTCTCTATATACTCTCTTCCTAAATGATCTATATTCATGGTCTAAGATATCATCTACATACTGATGGTGTCTAAATTTATATCTCCATCTCCATCTCCCGTTTGAGCTCCAGATATGCATATCCTACTGCCTTACTCAAGTTTTCTACTTGAATATGACATAGGCATCTCATCCTAATTATGCCCAAAACAGAGTTCTTGATCATTCTCCCCTATACCCTCAATCAAACCTGTTTTTCTCAGTGTCTATGAATCTATTTCAGGAAATGGCTTCACTCAAACCTGCTTTTCTCAGAGTCTATAAATCCATTTCGGTAAATGGCAAGACTATCCACCCATTCGTTCAAGCCAAAAAATGTAGGTATTGTCCTTTATTTCTTCATCTTTTTAAATCACCAAATCCTGCCACTTCTACCTCTTAAGTACAGTTGATCCTAATTATTTGCAGATTCTGTGTTTGTGAATTCGCCTACTCACTAAAATCTATTGTAACTTCCAAATTAATACTTACAGTGCTTTTACAGTCATTTGTGGACACATGTAAAGTGATAAAAAATTTGAATCACTCAATGTGCATGCTTCCAGCTGAAGTCTAACAAGGTGACACTCTGTCTTGTTTCAGCTCTTTCACTATAAGCAATTGTCCTTTTGTGGTCTATTTATTTAGTGCCACGCTTTTTGCACCTTTTGGGCGTTTTGTTGGTGATATCTCTGTTTAAAGTGGCCCTCAAGCATAGTGCTGAAGCGCTAGTTAGTGTTCCTAAGCGCAGGAAGGCTGTGATGCACCTTATGAAGAAAATGTGTGTGTTAGATAAGCTTCATTCAGGCATGAGTTATAGTGAATTCAATGTTAATGAATCAACAGTGTATGTCAAACACAGTGTCTTTAAACAGAAACACGTATAAAATAAGGTTAGGTATTGGTCAGTTGATGAAAATGTTGTGACCAGAGGGTTTCAGGAAACTCACCCTGTATTTTCTCTAGGAACAATAGTTCAAGAATGATTAATTCAGTTTGCAGTGACTTTACAAAACAGAACTATCATCAATAAGCAGAATCGACTGTATATCTTTAGTCTATCAGCTTCCCTTGTTCCTCACAAGTCAAGTCTCCAGCATTTCTAGCAATAACGCTTTTATTGGTCTCTCTACTTGTTCTTTAGCTTTTTTTCAAATCTATTTTCCACATAGCTGTCAGAAGATTCAAATCAAAAACAAATCAAGTCACATTTCTCTCCTACTTTAAAAATCTTTCAGCATCTTTCCATTGCATTTTTTTATTTGAAGTATAATTTACATACAATAAAATGTGCAAACCTTAAGTGTTCCATAATTGTGTATACCCAAGTAGCCACCAACCAAGACAAGTCTGGTCTTGTATCATTAGTTTGTTTCTTTTTACTTGCTGAGCAGTATTTCATTGTATGGGTATACCACAGTTGATTTGTCCATGTTCTCACTGACAGGCAATTGAATTGTTTCCAATTTGGGGCTATTATGAATAATGCTGCTATGAACTTTCATGTACAAGTCTTTGTGTAGACACATGCTTTCATTTCTCTTGGGTAGATACTTAGGAGTGGAATTGCTGAGCCATAAGCTAAATTTATGTTTAACTTCTTAAGAAACTGCCAAACTATTTTCCAAAGTGGCCGTATTTTCATTATTTTAAAAAGAAAATACACGGCCCCAAATTCCTTTCTCTCCTACCCTATCTTATTCCACCCTTCATCTGCTCTACTTAGGTCCTCAAACACACAAAGCTTATTTCCACCTCCAAGTCTCACATATGCTTCTATCTACCTGGTTCCTGTACCCCTCACCCTTTATCCTTTAGGCCTTGGACAGCCTCTCCTGCCCGCTTCCATCTAGGAAGGTATCTTCCTGTTATCGTCTATTGCCATTTCCTATTTCTTTCTTTCATAGTACTAATCACTTGTTTATGATTATTTATGTTTTTTTTGTTTTTTTTTTTTTTTACTTATTTTTTCTCTCTCTTCCCTACTAGACTGTGTCCTTCTTGAAGGCTGGGGCTGTGTCTGTTTTCTTCACCACTGTATACCGAGTTCTCAGTACAGTATCTCACATGCACTAGGTCCTCAGCACATATTTCCAGAATGAATGAGTACCTAATTGACCGGGCTTCAGTTTGCCCGGTAAATTCAGGCTCATGGATTGGGCAAGGATATCCCCCAGGATATCCCCCACTTTAGGAAATTAGTGCCAGAGAAAGAACATAAGATTTCTTTCTAGGAAACCTGAAAACATTTCAAATACATGTGCCTGTTCATTTGTATAATTGTACATGCCACTTCCCCAAAACTCTCACTGTAAGTACTTCAGTAAAATAGGATAATGAGTCAGTGGTGAGAGGAGACAAACTGCCTTGGAACTCAAGGTCTTGGGAGAATCAGGGTCAACACCCTAAGCATGGCTTCTCTGTGAGGAGGAGTGCTCACCCAAAAGGCCAGAGTGGGTCCATCACTAGAAACTGGGACTCCATGTCCAAGTCTGGTAGATACTTTTCAGGTTAGTACAGACCTTTCATACCCCAGGAACGAAGTCTATTTCATAGGGCTGTAGAAAACGTGTTGAATTGACTAAGTGAAGTTAACCTCTGTTACTTGGGTTCCCAAATATATACGACTCCTTCAAAGATTCATTTTGATGGCTTTTTCATTCAGAGACAGGCTAAGAAGGTAAGGATGGGGTTAAATGTAAACAACTGAGGAAGAACCAATGGTGCTTCTTGCATAAAAGACAGCTCAGAAGGCTGTATCAGGAGACGAATATAAAAGAAAATGAGAGTGGAGCAGCTGATCGATAAAGGAACATTTTGTTTGTTTCAAAGATAGTATACTCTTACTCTTTCCAAAAAGAAGAATTTCTTTCAGTTATTCTAAATGGACCAGGGGAGCAACTGTCCTCCCTGGGAACCAAGCTGTATCAGAGAGGATTCTTAGCCTGAATGTAATAGAAATTGACTCTGAATTCTTAAGCAAGGAAGGGCGATTTACTGGAAGAACATTCAGCGGCCCTAAGATTGAAGAAAGAGCTAACAGCCCGGGAACCAAGGTAGCGCCAGGGATCTCAGCTACAGAAACTCACCAACCTTTCTTTAGGGAACTACCATCCAATGGCTTAGATTCAAAGTCCTTCATGGGAGAACCTGATTAACCTATCTTGGGTCACAAACCTACTTCAGTGGGTGGGGAGTGGGCACCTGGGATTCTTAGTCCCACCAGAACCACAGGGAGCAGAGAGAAAAAAAAAAATTTCACAAAGGAGTAGATTTAATGCAGACACAACTAGCCACTCATGTTTCTGGTAGTGGTGGAGGTGTCAGAAATGATTAATTAATTAACCAGTCATTAACCTTATCGAAATTGACATAATTCAGTCATGTTACTATGAACTGGGCTATATAGATGAAGTCAAACATGCTGCTTACCCTCAAAGAAGTTGTGCATTGTTGAGAGAATTAAAAAGATACAAGAAATTATTCAAGTTATGGCTCCTTTAGTTGCAAAAAACAAAACTCATTCAAAGTTACTGAGGTAAAGAAGTGTATTTCTTGCAAGGATACAGAGCTCTCACAGAATCAAAGGACATGAAATCAAGTGCAGCTGAGCATTGGGGAAATGAAGAGGAGCAGAGGCAGCTGGCGACTCAGCTCCATTTCTCTTTTGGGCCACAGGTTCTTTTCTCCTCTCTGCTTCTTGTCAGCTCCCTTTTCCTTTCTTTGCAAAATAGCTTCCTCCTTTTACTCATCAACTTGAAAATGGCTGCCATTACTCTCAAGTTTATGGGACCCTCTGACTCCAGATTACCACCACTATCAGCAAACTTTGTGTCATAAATCAAGTTCTCAAGGGAAGGTCTGTTCAGTCCCACCCACCTCTTGGTGCAAGGCCACACAAAGTCACATTTTTAACCAGCTAACAGATTGACTAATTCTGGATCAGGAGGTCATTACCAGTCAATTCTGCCCTAGCAGTACGTGTACACATATTGGGGCGGGGGCGGGGGGCGCGCAGGGGGTGGTGGACAGAAGGGGGTGTATATGTGTAAAGAACCAGGGTCTGTAGGAATGCTTCTTTTACAACAATATAGTTAAATTAAAGAGGACTCGTGGCTGATATTGAAGTAGGGACAGTCTTATTGTATTCATATTTGGAAGACATTAGCAAAGAAGAGAACAGGATAGATGAGGCCAGTAGGACAGAGGGAAGATGTGGTGAACATCTGCTATTTTTGCTAGTCTAACATCCCTTTTGCTTTTGATTTGCAATAGTATCACATTTTGTCCTGGTGCTCACCATGCCTCCCAGTGAAAATATTCATCGCGGCACTCTGTTCCCCTGACCACAGGCTGGCCAGATCATTCCACCCACCAAGGCCATGATTGTATTACAGCTGAGAAAGTCGGCCACATGGATTCTTCTCTGAGTTTTGATATACACTTCTTGTTAATGAAAGATTCCTTCTCTTACTTGGAATTGGGAGCTGTAAGAACAGTATAAAATGGACCCACTTGCAGCCATTATCCTCGAGGTCTAGAAGAAGATCTCTTTATTCTGGGAAGATGAGGCCAACAAGCAAATAAAAGCAGACCAAAAGATAAAGAAAGGATTCAGCTACATTGTTTAGGCACCTGCATTTACCTGGGCCTGGACTTCTCAACGGTGTTGAGGCGGTATAGGTTTCCTTTTTCCTTAAGTTTGTTTGAGTAAGGTTTCTGTGCTTGCAACCAAGGAACCCCGACTCATACAAAAGGGTTTATGTCTGTATGTCTAAATTATAAAGTAAAGAAGAACCCTGCAAAAAGATTGGAAAGAAAGAAAGAGAAAAGTACCATCCTAATACGACAACTATTACCTGGGTGTATTTCTCTTCAGTTTTTTGTTTGTTTCATATGCATAGGCTTTAAAATATATCTATAATCATAGCTCACTCATTTGACCAGTTGGCAGTATGTGATAAGCATTTTTACATATTGTTCTATGGTTTCCACAAACTTTATAATTTTAATTTTGATGACTGTTATGACATCAAGAGGATGTGGTAAATCAACTTAACCATTCCTGTGTTTTTCCAATTTTTCATAGCAACAAGGTGAGGTTCGACCTGAAGGACAAGTCATTCATCTTGAGAAGTAATCGATCTCAGGCAGGAATTGGAGTCAATAACGAGATTGGGAGAAAAAGGGACTTTCTCTACTCTCAGTGGTCCCAGATATAGGGGTCAAAAGGAAGAGCTGACATTGGATAGTATGTTGGCTCGCTCCAAAGTCCCTTTGAAATCTAGTCCTTGCACCACAGCCTGGAAAGTCTCTCCAGGAAGTGTGCTAGGGTAATTGTAGGGCTCACCTCATTTACTTCTTTTTTACAGAGATCATATCCTGCCTTTTGTCTAATGTTTGAAAATTGTTGTTTGGTATATTTTGTCTGGTTTTCTGGTTGTTTAAAATGGAATGGTAAACCTATCCCCTAGTACTCCATCATGTCTGGAAGTAAAACTCCTATATAAATATTTTTTAATTTTAAAATATTTAACCAGTAATACATATGCATATTTTAAAACACTATTTCTAAAAGGCTTATAACAGAAAACAGCATCCCCCTACCCTGTCCTTCTCTCTCCAGTCCCACTGTCTAGGAGTTACTCCTTTTAGATTAACTTAGGTTTTCTTCTTAGAGCTAATGCCTTCTGTCTAAATAATATGCCTCTACTGCTATTTCTGATTTCTTTGTTTTTGATGTTATTCATAGGCTTCCTTTCGGTGAGATGGATTGCTTTTGTGTGGCCTTTCTAGCCATGGTCTTGTAACTCCCACTCAAGTGATTGGGTGGGACTGTGCAGATAGAGTAATTGTGGCCTAACCAGAGGATTGGTCAGTTTTGCCATCCTGCTGGGCTTGAGGTGAGTCATCCAGAGGTGGGTGAGGGAGAGGACCTACCACCAACCAAGAAGAACAGCCAGGACCAGAGAACACGTCCTCTGGACTCGGGATACCTGTGCTGAGAAGCTCCTGGAACCAGGAGACTAAGAGAGAAAGTGAGCTGCAACCCTGAAGACAGCCAGAACGGTGGTAGGAGAGACCGGCAGGAGACCATGTAGTGCAGTGGGCTTCCCGGCCCACCGAGTGAGAAAGCTGAGTGCCTAGGGTGCCTCTGGAGACTTATTCCAAAAAACCCATTGCCGTGGAGTCTGACTCATAGTGACCCTGTAGAACAGAGTAGAACTACCCCATAAGGCTTCCAAGGAGTGGCTGGTGGACTTGAACTGCCGGCCTTTTGGTTAGCAGCTGTAGCTCTTAACCACTGTACCGCCCTTGCCTGAGCAGGGCAGAGGCCTAGGGCCAGAGAGAAGTGTGCCTGAGAGCACAGCTGAAAAGAGGTTGTCCTGATGGAAGAACTGTATCCTGAGTGTTCCTGAGCCTGAATTGTAACCTGTTACTTCCCTATTAAACCCCATAATTGTGAGTATTGTCGGTGAGTTCTGCGTGGCCATTGCAATGAATTATCAAACCCAGCATAGAAGTAGAGTGTGCTGTGGGAGGGACGGTTGGTGTAAGAATTAATAAAGATGGCGGAGAGAGAAGGCAAGTCTGACCTCTGCCTCATAGGAATCAGCCTTGGGCTGTTGATCTTGATTCTCCTTCCCCCTTGTGATAAAAGAGGAGGTCAGACTCCACCCCCACGCCATTTTTACACTCCTGTTATGGTAGGAATGGATGTAGCCCTTACACCCTGCTTCCCTATTTCCCATTTTCCATCCTCCAAATGTAATTATATCACGATTTTTATATACTAAGTAACAAGTTTTACGTCATCATAGCTATGCAAATATTGTTCATTTCAGAGCCTTACATAGTCTATGATTACATTTAGTTTCGAGTTCTATTTTTTTTTCTTATTGGAATTTATAATTGCTTAGTTTAGAAAGTGTGCATATTTTGCATCCGTGTGTTCTTCATCATTTCCAAATGCTCCATTTCCTTAGATATTATATTGAGTCCTCTCTCCCTTTTCATTGGAGGTGACCTCCCTGGGGGTCTCCTGTCACGCTAGGCAGTTACACATCTGTTACCTGGGTTTTCGCAGCACCACTTTCCTAACTTGTATCCATTGCTTTCTGTTGTCTATATCTTCTTCTTTCTTGGTTTACTCCTCCTTTTTTTACTAGAATGTATCCTCAAGTAGCTTTGTAATGAATGAAAACAACTTTTTGGGTCCTGAGAATGCGGTATAGTGGTTAAAAGCTCAGCTGCTAACCAAAAGGTTGGCAGTTCAAATCCACCAGCCACTCCTTGGAAACCCTATGGGGCAGTTCTATTCTGTCCTATAGGGTTGCTATGTGTTGAAATCGACTCAACAGCAATGGGTTTTTTTTTTCTTTTTTTGAGAATAGTTGAAAATATCTTTATTCTATCATTACACTTGGTGGATAGTTTGACTGTGTAAAATTTTAAGTTAAGAAAAAATTCTAACAGAATTTTGAAGTCTTTTGTCCATAGTCTTTTAGCAGCCAGCGTTACCATGGAAACACCTGAAGCCATTCTAATTCTTTTCCATTCTTTGTGACCTTTCTGCTTTTCTTTTATTTAAAACAAAATCTCCTCGTTTTCTCTCATTCCTTGAAATTTTAAGTTGAACTTTCCTTGTGGCTCTTTCTTCATTTGTTGTGCCGTGGATCCTTTCAGTATGGAAACTTAACATTGAAAGAATAACAATACTCTTCTCCTCCTCCTTTTCCCGTCTCTCAATTTTCTCTGTCCTTTCTTTCTATCACTCCTGCAATTTATAGGATAGAGTTCTTGGATTTATCCTCTGTTTTTAAATCTTCTTTCCCATGGGTCATCGCTTTGTCTTTTTGTTGTATTACCCTTAGATTTTCTCAACCTGATTTTCCAGGCATTCTACTCAAGTTTTTAATTCTGGCGAACAAACATATATTGATTTTCAAGAGCTCTTTCTTAGCCTCTACGTATTTTCTTTCATAGTTTTCTCTTCTTTAACGTATGCAATTTTTTTTTAATCTAACCGAGGATAATAATTACGAGAAAACTTTTCTTCTGTCTTGCATTCTCTCTCTTAGATAAGGTTTTTTTCTTTTTTTAAAATTATTATTTCTCTCTTTCATGTTAGAGATTTCTCAGTTGTTTGCTGAATCTTGGTTGTCTGTTCACATTTAAGAGTTAGACACTAAAATCTGAGTAAATGTGTGTCTGAGTAAGAGACAGAGAGAGAGAGAGTGTGTATGTGTGTGTGCGTGTGCATGCACACGTGTATGTGTGTGTGTGCATGTTTAGGCTGGTACTTTCAAGCTGATGGGCTTCACTTCATGATACTTGCAAAAGTAGTTGGTCATTTTACTGTTGCTCCTCCAAATGCTGGAGAAGAGACCTCTGATATTCCCCCAGGGATGTGCTTGACTGCAAGCAGTCTGCCTGCAGGGGTTTGGAATGTGAGGACAAAGAAGGACTTGACCCCATTAGTCAATTTACAGGCTTTCAGTTCATCTCTTTGTGATCACTCCTGCCCTCCACCTCTTTTGTTTCTTCTGAACCCTAAGATTCTCCTATTAGTTTCTCCAGAGACGAAAACTCAGATCTCCTGCCTGGGAAAGAGGTGAGTGGGCTGGGTACTAGGTGTTTTGGCTCCTCTGAATTCTTAGCCTTCGCAGGGTTTTATGGAGCAAATTGCTTCTTTTTTTATGCTCCTCACCCCCCCTCCCCCAGGCTTTCTCCATCCCGCCAAATTAGTAACTATTTCTTCAACAACATTCAGTCTTCTAAAAATCTGTTGAAATCTCACATATGCTAACGTCCCGTTTCCCATTTTCGATGTCTTTCTTTAACCAGAATTCTAGGTTTTATAACTTACATTGATATTGCTATAATGAATATTCTTTTGTGCTCGAAGTATTTTTCTTCTTGTTTCGTATTTATGGATTAATACAAGATCAAAAGCACAGGTAAGAAATTATATTTAAATAAGAAGAAGGACACATTTCCCCCTATTTCTGAAGATAAGAAGATGCGTAGAGAGAATTTGAGGCTGATAGCAAGAGGGATGAAGAGCTTTGCATCATATGTTCTCATCATTCTTTAAAAAATGAATTTATTTGTAAAGAGTGGGAGGACTGTGAATGTTTTGGACCCTAGAGCAGAGGCGTCTAGAGCCCTTTTCTTTGAAAAGTGAAGAATTATGCAAGAGTAGCTTCTCCAACCTCAGTTCTTTGCCTGAAGCAGGCCCTGTTGGCAGTCTAGACTTAACTCCTCAAGGAAATGAAACCTCCATTGAGAAGCCCAAGGCCTTAGCCCTGAGGGCCAGATATCTTCTAGCTATAGTGCCTGGGTGCATCCAAGGCCTCGGCTTCTCCCAAATCCCAGCCCCACTGAGGCATGTGTATGTGGAGATGTGGGAATGCAGGAGTTTGAAAGGACTTCCCAGCAGGTAGGGTTTGCTCTGTGTCTAGGGTGGGGCCAGCTCTCTGCACAAGGCTTCCCCCAAATGACAGACCTTTCTCTTAAATTGATTAATCCCTGTTTCTGGAACTTAATTCATGGAATCGTGATCTGTGGCAGAGGTTCACTGCTCATTCTCAGCAGCACCTGGTCCCTCAGTACTTGGGCTCCAGCCAGCCACAGGTGGCCCTGGACACCCAAATCAGAGTAGAAACTGAATGGTTGATTCATTTCACCCTAGTTCCTCCTTTGGACTATGAACTCTTCTAGGACAGAGATGGGGCCTTTTATTGATTGCATGTCTCTCACAAGACGGTAGGACCACGCAGAAAATACTTGTTAGCTAAATATCAGTCAAAGAAGAGGAAGGTAAATGGCAGCCCCTCCTGTTTGCAGAGCACTTCACAGTTTTCACATCCCTTTTCTGTGCATCTTCTCATCTGATTCTCCCTACAACCCTAAGAAGTTTTCAGGACAGTGACCATCATATTTCCTTTACAGATGAGGTATTGAGGCTTAGGTAAGTTGCATGGCTTGTTCAAGGTCATATACCTAATATGCTTCAGGAGCAGGAGTCTCTCTCAGGTCTCCTGACTTCAAGGCCAAAGTTATTTCCAATGTATGATGGGGTGGGAAAAATAACAACACAAGACTTTGAAGTTACCCATATAAGAGGTATCCATGAAATTATATTATGTTACACCCAGATGGAAAGGTCGGTGGTTTGAACCACCACCGCCCTGTGGGAGAAAGATGTGGCTGTCTGCTGCCATAAGGATTTACAGCCTGTCCCACAGGGTCACTATGAGTTGGAATCAACTTGATGGCAACGGGTTTGGTTTTGAGTTTTTAACATCCAGACAGCTGAGTCTGTTTTCAAGGGTTTTTAAAATCTGGGGTCTATTGTTTTCCAAATGGTTTTCATACCAATTAGTTCATTCATTCATTCTCTCACTTAAAAAGTATCCATTGGTTGCTTACTTCACATCTAGTGTTATTTGGTAGCTAGAAGAAAAAGTAATATTGTCTGTAGTCCTGGCTTCCAACAGTTTAGCATAAGAGCGTAGAGTGTAATATAGTAGACAGTAGTTTCCTATTGCTACTATAACAAATTACCGCAAATGGAGTGGCTTCAAACAACACAAATGCATTATCTCACAGTTCTGGAGGTCAGAAGTTTGAAATGGGTCTCACTGGCCTAAAATCAAGGTGTTGGCAGGGCTATGTTCCTTCCGGAGATTCTAGGGGAGTATCCATTTCCTTCCCTTTTTCAGCTTCTACAGGCTGCCGACGTGCCTTGGCTTGTGGGCCTCTTCCATCTTCAAAGCCAGCAATAGCTGCTCAAGTCTTTCATAATGTTATTGCTCTGATTCTGGCTCTTCTTTCCCCCTTCCCCATTTAAGGACCCCTGTGATTACATTGGAATCCCTAGGTGATTACATTAGACCCACACAGACAATCAGGGTATTCTCCGTATCTTAAAACTCAGCCTATTAGCAACCTTAATAATCCATCTTAATCCATTTAATTACCTCATGCTGTGTAACATAGCATATTCACAGGTTCTGGGGATTAGGCCTTGGACATCTTTGGGGACCATCGTTCTGTCTACTGCAGATAGTAAGAGATCTTACCCTGGAATAACAATTACACTGTAACCGGGCATCATGTACTTGGTGCCAGATAAGTATTATAGACCATAAATGCAGACAGCAGAGAGGAAAGACCTTTGGGCTTGAGAGACCAGGGAACTTTTCATATTAGGCAAGGGAATTGAATAAGCAAAAGTTCAGAGGTAAGACTGCACCTGACCAAAAAACACCACTTAAGAAGCTCTTAAGCAGAGGTGATCTGATGAAGACACAGTTTTGAATGGATGAATTTGCTACTTGGATCTCCATGAACCTCACTTGATCAGCACAAACTTTGACCTTCTGTATTTCATAGAAGGAAAATCTGAAGCCCAGAGAATATGAGTGCTCCATGAGAGAGTCAGCTGGCAAAGCCACTGGCCAGATGGTAAGGAGGTTTGGGGGAAGGGGTGGGGTCTGGGGAGAGGAGGAGGCTCTCACTTTTGTCTCTGCCCATGAGTCCTCTCAGTAAACTAAAATCTCTTTTGAATTATTCCCAGAAAGTCCCTAAAATTAGCTCTTTCTGTCTTTGCTCAACTTCTCTTGTGGGATGTGCATTTTTCAGAGCCCACCACTCCATGTCCCTTTTCAGTTGCAATGATGCAAGAAGGGGATGTAGGGCTGCTCTTGGAACATTTTAGGATGTCATTTGCTCCCGTATTAGATTGCCATTCAAGTTTCATTGGACCATCAACTCTGGGCCCTAGCCTTAAAGCTTCAGCTCTATTTTTAGCTGCTCTTTTGGGACAGCACAGTGCAGAGGAAAAGCACAGTGGGGAGAGTCAGAAGACATGGCTTCTAGCTCTCTTTTGCAACCTTGCTCTGGACCTTTGGTGAGTCACTTTTCCTAGTCTTAGTTTTCTTATCTGTCAAACGGGTTGATTTGACATGACAATGGTCTTTAGGAGCCTTTGAGTTCTGAGAGTCTGTATTTATGATTCTAGGACCCAGCATCAGTGGGGATCTCACCTGTGGAGGTCAAAGGTAGATCTGGATCTACCACTCATATGTTCACCTTCCCATTTCCCTGGCCTTATGCCTCACTTTCATCACCTACTTTGGATCTCCTCGTCATCTTGGCTTGACAACTCTTTTATTGGAGATACTCTGGAATTTGTGCCATGAATGTCACACATTCATTGATCTCTCCATCCATTCATCAAACAATTAAGTGCCCATTTATGCAAGGTAAGCCAATTTCATCTTGTTAGGCCTCCTTGTTAGGTGGGAAGGAAGTATAATCCAGGCTTCTCAAGTCATGGACATCAGAGAATGTTTGAGTTGGAAGGGCATTTAGAAACCACCATGTTCAATAACCTCCTTTTTACAAACAAAGAAACAAAAGCCTAAAGAGAGAAAGCAATTTGCCTAAAGTCACATGGCTAGTAAGTATCAGAACTGGGAATAGAATCCATTTTCCAGTCTTCTAGCCCAGCGCTGCCTCCTCCCTCCGTTATCTAACACATTAACTGATTCGAAAACAAAACTGTAACGAGCCCTAAATTATTTTCTCCTTCATCACAAAGAATTTTTAACTGGGGAAGGATGTGCCCAAATTTGTGATGAGAAACTATTAATACAGCCTCAGTGGAATTATTGGGCTATGGCCCACTGTTTCAGCAAAGACATTCTACCATGAGAAAAAAGAAGATGAGGAAGGAGAGAATGTGGTCCTTCCTTGTTCTCAAAACCTTTTGTCTCGCTAGTAAGCTGTGTTGCTGGCCAGGCATAAACCCAGTAAGTCACACAGCCCAAGTGATCCCAACTGTCTACACTAACTCCTCACTGCTGCATTTGGCAGCTGATATCCCAGCTCTGTTTCATTGCCAGCCTGGCTGAATGGACCTTGGCTGAGTTCTGGCTGTGAAAGGGGGCCTTGGGTGCAAGGGCCCCATCCTCTTTGTGATCCAAGGTGGATAGCTCAGCGATCACCTTATTTGCCTTCAAACCAGGCCAACCAACCCCATACAACATGGGGCTAAAAAATGTGAGAGATCGGCCTCACAGCCAGAGCAAGCAATTGCCTTTGACCTCTCACTTCACTCCTGCCCTGGTGTTTTACTCTCCCCTCCATTCTAGTTGCTACCAGCTCCCCCACTCCCTTTTTTTTCAGCTTTGTCTCCTATTTCTAGCCACGTAGAGTCAACTCTTCAGCTTAATTTGGTTCACCTCTTGGTTCTCCCTGGGTGAAGGATTATACTCATCATCTGGCTCTTCCCACTCCTGGCCACTTTCAGTTAAAGCTCACCCCAATTTTCATTTGATCTAGTCCCCAGAACCCCCTATCCTTCCTCCAGGAATCACTCTGCCTGGCTTATCCCTTTGGCTTGCCTTTGCTCCCTGCATGGGCTAACCTCACCCCCAGGTCACAGCGTCAATCCCTAGAACTCACTCAGATCTCTCCTCCAGCTAGCCGTCTGGATCTGCCACTCCTGTGTGCACCTCCTCATTTCTCTGTCCTTCTGCTTTGCTTTCAGAACCTGCGTTGAGTTTCCTCATCACCTGGGTTTGGCAACCCTTTCTGTTTCCGTTCTTGATTTACTCGTCATAGCTCCTCACCAATTCTGGGCTCTGGTTGGGCATCCCTGATATCATTAGGTGCCATCCCTCGCATCTCCTACAGAGCCCTTACTGGCCAGGTGAAATCCCAATTCCTTTGTTCTCATGCCTCAGCCCTACCACCAGTGGAGGAATATTTAGAATTGATCAGTGTTTTTCTGGTGGCACTCTTTATCTGAACACTTTGAATCTTTTGCATACTCTGGAATTTGAAATTAACCACAGACTCTTAGGGTTAAGAAAATGGTTAAAGAATATCAAGTTCAGAGTTTCTCAAATTGTGGTTCTGAGACCACCTGTGTCAGGGTGACCTTATTAAAACTATAGATTCCAGGCCATCACCCTAAACCAACTGAATTAGAATCTGAGGAGATTATTATTATTATTATTTTATTTTGGTAATATATAGGTAATAAAACATTTGCCATTTTAACAGTCTCCACATGTACAGTTCAGTGACATTAATTATGTTCATTATGTTTTTCTGTCATCGCCCTTAACTGTTTCTGAATTTTTCCATCACCCTTGACTGAAGGTCAGTGTCTAAGAGGAGATTGTTACGATGATTATTAGTCACAACAAAGTTTGATGTCTACTGATCTAATCTATCTTTCAGGTTTTGGTTGGGATCTCATCTAAGCCATCCATAAGCAGGCAAGGGTCCTTTCCAGTCCAGGAGATCCTTGCAAAAGGAAGGTTCTAGAGGTTACCACATTATCAAAGAAACATTGCTATTACATGTTTATCATTAATAAACATGATATTCCCTGTCTTCAATAAGCTTATGGAAATCCTTTTTTGTATGGAACTCTTGCTGGGCAGAGGAGAGGATTCTAGCTGACCATGACTCTAAAGTGAGAACACATATTTCCATTTGCGGCTCAGGGAAACAGAGGCAGTGTGGGGACAGCTTGCAACAAGTCTCACCTTGTCAGAGTGGAACTGTCAACTTTGGCAGGTAAGCCTGTTCTGATGGCTGTGATAAGTGGAAGTACGTGTGGTGAAGAAAAAGTGGGTCACCATTTTGTGATCTAAAAATTGACATAAAAATTTATGTGAAAGTAAATCTCTGTGGGAGTTACCTATCAAACTGAGAGAAGCTTATGGAGATTAAGTAAAGTCAAAATATGTAAAGGAGGTAGGGTAGATAGTTGGGGAATTGGAAGAATCTGTGGCCAATTATAGAACCATAGATTTCAAACTGGAAGGACCCTCAGAAACTAAATAGACTAGTGGTTTTCATATTTATTTATTTTTTTTAGCTCTTGGACCCTTTTGTCAACAAAATCTTATGCAGAAGTCCAATACGTAAAACAGATAAATACAGAGTTGCTTTGGTTGAAGTGTATGTGTGTGTGTGTGCATGTATGCATACACACGTGCATATGTACCATGTTTATGCAAATAACGCCCACCTTCTACTTTTGTTTGCTAACTACACCCTCCCACCTCGAGGTGTTTTTGTAAATGCCACTATGCCAGTTTTTTTTACATGTTGCTATAAAAAATAAGTATAACGCACTTATGAAAATACCTCATGGGGGAGGGTGCAGTTGGCAAATAAACACAGAAGGTGAAACAAACAAAGATGTGTATTATTTGTGCAAAAAAAAATGATATGTGTGTATATTATGGTAGACTAGGTTATATACGTTAAAAACCCCGCAATCTTATCAGCTGTTATAACAACAAAAGTTTTTGTTGTCCAGGCTATATGCCTGTCATGGATGAGCTTGCGTTCAGCTCCACAGCTCCTTACTCCAGGACTCCTGCTAATGGAGCAGCCACCATCTTGAACATTGCTGGCTGTCAAGGCAGAAGAAAAGAATAATTCTGGAGAGTCTTGCACTGGCAATTAAATGTTCTGAGTTTGAAGTGACACACAGGGCTCCTACTCAGGTTACACTAGTCAGAACCAGTCCCGTGGCCATACCCAGCCACAAAGGACCCAAGAAATGCAATCCTACCATGTGCTCAGAAGGCAGAAAACTGAAAATATTTGGTTAACAGCACTATTGACTATCGTTGTGAGTGTGTATGAGAGTGTGTGTGTGTGTGTGTGTGTGTGTGTGTGTGTGTGTGTGTATGAGCTCTCTCTCCCTTATCCCTCATGTTATCCCTAGGTACCTCCAAGAAACTTCCATACTCCATGAAAATTGGATTTAAAACTATTGAACCAGCTCCCTTATTTTATAAATGACGAAACTAAGGCCAAGTTACTTACCCAAGGTCAAGTAATATCAAAACTGGGCCAGAATGGAGCTGTCTTGACTCTTAGTCCAAGGCTGCTCCTCCCATTTTAGCTCAGCATGTGGAGAGAGAGAGAGAGAATGAGAATGAATGGTGACTCAGGAATTAAATGTAGATGAAGAACAGAATCATTCTGAAAGGAAATATGAACTTGAGGAAATTTTCCGTGAAGGCTTGCCATGAATTCCAAGTGACAAATACATGCAGTAAAGACATTATATTTGCTCTGATTACCCAGGGGATGCTGGGAAATATAAAGACTTTTTGAAGAGAACAGCAACTGATGATTAAACGTTGTGTTTCTAATGTGGTGAGGAAGCCAAGCAGAAATCACCAACTTTGCTGAGACCTGGGAGAAATACTTATGCTAAGATTACAAATGAGGAGGGCATCAACTGAGTTCACTCAAGTCAAGGACATTGTACAGGGAGCATTTATCCCACAGGATTAAGCAGATCCATTAAGTTCAACAAACATTGACAATCAACTACTCTGTGCCAATCACAGTGCTAAGTGCCAGAGATCCAAACACAAATAGCACAAGGTCTAAAGAAGAAATGATGAGGCCTGAACTAAGGTAGTAACCTCAGGGGTGGAGAAGTAGCAGAAGCCACAGGACTTTAAACCTGTACTACTGGGAGAGGAAGCATCTAGAATGACTCCTGGGCTTCTCTTTGTCAAGGGTTTCCCAATGGAAATGCTATTGTCATTTGGCTCAGAACAGTTCACTGTGCAGTCTACCCCCTACGTAGCAAGACATGTAACATCTTGTGACCCATGTGCTCCATTCTCAGCCACTCATTGTGACACCACCACCCCACCCCACCCCCAACCCCAACACACACACACAGACACTATTTCTGCCTGCTCCCTGGAGGGGCAGTACCCTCTCCTTCCCTGCCTTCCCTCCTTGAGAACCACTAACTCTTCACTCTCACCTTCCACATTACAGACTCAATATCCTTTTTTATCTCTCTGAAAACACAAATATGGTCCCATCTTCCCCCACCTGACTTTTTCATTGCTTCCCAATTCCCCCTGGGAAAGTGAGGCTTAATAGGAGGTTGCCCCAAATATGTGCCCTTCCTGTATTTCCACCGTCATCTCTCTCCAGTTTTTACCTAGTCCCTCATTCTCCCATACTGTGCTCCAAATACATGAAACTGTGGCAGGTTCTCTTGGTGTCTTGCACTTTTTCCCACCTTCTTGCTTTTGTATATGCTGTTATCTTTGCCTGGCCCATCTCCCGTGTTCACCTGGTGAAATGTGAAATCCTGCTCCTACTCATCTGATCACTCTTTCCTTATGCCGCCACTCTGGCACTGTCTGACTCTAGTTTGTGCTGATTGTACTGCTTGAAATTGTTTGTTTACTTGGAGGAGGCCATATAGTATAGTGCTAATAGCCCAGGTTCTGTATAGATTATATGGATTTTCCCTGCTTCAATATTTAGGAGCTGCAAATTAGTTAAACTCTCTAAATCTCAGGTTCTTCTTCTATAAATTGGATATAATAATAATATCTACCCCATGAATTTATTCTGAGGATTAAGATAACATAAGTAAAGTGCTAGAAAACTATAAATGTTAGCTACCATGACTATGGTTATGATTATGAATATTAATTTGTATATTCCCCCTTGAGCACAGGAGTCCTGTTTTGTGCAATTTCGCATTCCTAGTGCTTAGCATAGTGCCAAGCAAATAAGAGGCCCTGGATATACTACTGAATTGAATGAACCAATTAAGAAAATGCTTAAATTATGCCCAGTGAATGGTCAATTTAAGTAGGCACGAAAATGTCACCTATACTTTAAGATTTCCAACTAAAATTTGAAAAAAGCAAAAAATTTTGTTCCTTTGAAGGTGTGATTCATTTATTTGGAAGTTCCATGGATGTGAACCAGCTAGTTTCTTGATGGTGCCGCATCGGACGGTGGCACAGCCTTTCACATTAGAAAGGAATATAGTGACTGGGGCAAATTTGGGCTTTGTAGCCATCTCCACCTGGTTCTGCGACTTTCTAGTTACACAGCCTTGAAGTGATTAGCTAAGTGTTGTGAGCATCATTTCCTTAGCTGTGAAGTGGTTGTAAATCCCTCAATCTCATTGGATTGTTTGGATTAGATCTGGCATGTAAAGCCCTTACCATAGCTCTGGCATTTAGTAGGTGCTCAATAAATGTCAGTTATTTCACCTTACATTGCCGGGTGGATTATTTCTTTAGTAAGCTTGTGAATAACATGGAAGCAGGGATTCAAGGTCTGTACAAGTCAGAGATATTTGGTGGCCAGGAAACTTATTCACTGAAGCTCATGTAGGATTCAGGTGGGATCTCATGTAAGGCAATTGTAGGTCCCGCTCTCTCGGTCTGTCTCTCTCTTTCCATGACTTTCTTGTTTCTGTTTTTTCTCAGCATTTCTCCTTCATTCTTCTGTGCTCCACTGGCTCCTCTGTTTACTCTTTTACTTGCACATGGCCTTTTGTGGCTGCCCTAAAACAGTGGACTGAGCTCCTGACTCCACATCACTATCCTCCCTTTACTCCCCACAGCTAACAGATTCAGCCTTCTATGTCTCAATCACAAATTCCTGGGAGACAGAATCCAATTGACCTAGATGGGTTAAGAGGCGCCCATCTGCGACTTAGTCAGCTTTGCCAGAAGTGGGGCTGAGGGTGGAGGGAGAACAGAGTGGCAGAGTACATACAGCTGCCCTTGCCAGGGCTGGGGTTTGGGGAGTTACTCTAAGGAGAGAGTGTGGGTGGGGAGGAAACGGCGATGTCCCTGATACAGTCTCCTGTCTTCTGGGGCTTTGTATCCTTTCAGTGTTCAGTGAAAGAGAGGCAAAAGGAGAAAAAGACGAGATTTGGAGACAAAGAAGAAGTGGCCACGATGCCAACTACCTTTTTTCTTCCCTCTGCCTATCATTCATGCTGCCTTCCTTGTTTTTTTTTTTTTTTTTTAAATTCCTTCTGTGGTGCCATCAGGTTGTTGATGAGATCCAAGGAAATCCTGTCACTTGTCCCCTCATGCATGGTAGGCATCAATTATGGCCTTCTCAGTGTCAATCACGTGAAGGTGGTCACTAGAATAAACCCTCAGACTGGGGCTTAATTGACCAAGTAGTTGGAAAAAATGAAGTTTATTTAATGTCAGCAACATCTCAGACAAGGCAGAGTCTACCTCCCTTCCTACAGCTCTCAATGTCGGAGTCCCCTAACTCTCACCCGTCCGTTACTCTTCATGTAACGTGTCTGATGGTCCTAAATCTTGGGCCTCTGGTCTGAGAACACTCAGGTTAGGAGGCTATAGTGGGAGTAGGGTCTCCAAATGGGAACCTAGGAGGCTAATGTGGAGGATAGGAGTTGGAGCAACGGGAGCAGGACCATCAAGAAGGAAGTGGAGCTCGTGCTGGGCTTGAGATCATTCAACAGGAAGGGCTGAGGTAGGGGCTGGTAGTGGTCCTTTGAGCAGGATGAGGAAGAACAAAAAAACCTGTTACCATCCAGTCGATCCTGACTCATGGCAACCCCATGTATGTCAGTAGAACTGTGCTCCATAGGGTTTTCAGTGGCTGATTTTTTAGAAGTAGATCACCAGGCCATTCATCCAAGTTGCCTCTGGGTGGACTCGAGCCTCCGACATTTTGGCTGGCAGCCAAATGCATTAACTGTCTGCACCACCCATGGACTCCAGGTTGAGAAGATTTTGCCATAAATCCTTAAATCTCAATCCTGAGGGTAAGCATTCTGTGCTGCTTCTTCCTCCCTTTCTCAGATGCCCCTCATCACAAAAGATTTGTGGTCTCTTTTTTCTTATTTCTTTTCCTTTTCCAACATTTAACCTAACGCTACAGAGGCTTAATATTCTTGTGCCTCTCATTCTGCCTGGGAGTGACTGGAACCAATGCAGGCTGTGCCCATCAGCTTCAGGCAGGCTTGGAAATTTCCAGAGAAAGGCCTGCTTTTGAATCAGACCCCCTGTGCCACCATCTGCACGTGGATCCTTTGTGGTAGAGACAGAGATCTTTGTTCTCTATAAAAAACAGAACGGCACTCTTACTGGGCCCTTCCCTCTGCTTAGAATTCTAAGTAGCACTTTATCATGCCCGGGTGCATGGTAGTGTCGCTTTAATGTCTGGCAGAGCGCAAATTGTAAACACATCATTAGACTTAAAGGCTGCCCCCAGATGGTGGCTGGGAGAGAATGGGCCCTAGAGAAACAGGAGTTTGCTGAAAATGAGCTGCTGAATAATTTATCATGAATTGAAAAGTCAATACCTTAAGTGAGGTGTGGTGAAGCTCGAGAACTTGGAGGTAAACACTGCAAGGGTGTAATTTTTGAGAGAACATTATCAGAAAGAAAGGCTCTTTGGAAGGTGTAGAGAAGGAGGTAGAGAGACCCTGGCTGAGGGCAGGCAAACTGACCAGGGGGTGGGGATGGGGCACAAAAGGAAGGGCAGAGCAGAGCTTGCCCTGGAGGTCATTGTACCCTACCTGGATAAGAGGGGAGGTGTGGTGCAGTGAATTACTTAATATGACCCTTCTAGTCAGTCTTTGTAACTCCCACCAAACAACTGGGTGAAGACTATGCAGATGAGGTGCTTGTGGCCCACCGAAGGGATTGCATAGTGTAAATAAGGTGTATGACACCCTTCTGGGGTGGGACCATGCAAAGAAGGTATATGGAACCCTAATGAAGGGATTGGTCAGTTGTGCCATCCTGCTAGGCTTAAAATGAGCCATCCCAGAGGTGAAGAGGGGAGGACCTCATCACTACCAAGAAAGAAGAGCCAGGAGTGGCGAGCATCTTTTGCACCCAGGATCCCTGGGCTGAGAAGTTCCTGGAACCAAGAGATCGAGAGGGAGAGAGAGCTGTAACACCAAAGATGGTGAGAAATGGTGGCAGCAGAGGCAGAGGCAGGAGGCTGGCCGGAAAGGAGGAGATGGCGCAGTGAGCTTCCCAGCCCACAAAGCAAGAAAGCTGAGTGCCTTCAGGAAGGAGGCTTGCTGTCAGAGTAGGGTGCCTGTGGGCACTTGGTGGAGCTAAGTTTACCAGCCCACAGAGGTAGAGTTGAGTGCCTTCCGGCTGAGACTGACCGGCAGAGTGGGGTGCTTCTGCGCACTCATCAGCAGAGCTAAAGGAGCTTTGTAACACTTGCCCAAGCAGGGCAGATGCCATGCTGAGGAGTCCAGGGCCAGAGAGGGAGACCTGCCTGTGGGCATGACTGAGAAGAGACTGTCCAGATCGAAGAACTGTATCCTGAGTGTTCCTGAACCTGAGCTGTAACCTGCTACATCCCTAACAAACCCCATAGTTGTGAGTATGGTCGGTGCGTTCTGTGTGGCCATTGCAGTGAATTACTGAACCCAGCAGAGAAGTAGAGTGTGCCGTGAGAGGGATGCTTGCTGTCAGACTTGGTAAAAATGTTGGAGGTGATCTCCACCTTGTAGGAACCCGTTGTGGGCTGTTGATCTTGATTCTCCCTTCCCCTTGTGAAGCGAGACGAGGAGTTCGGATACCCCTGCCACGTCATTTTTACAGGAGGCCAGAAAGGAGTTGAGGAATAGTTGAAAACAAAAGGAATGATGTTAAATAGAAGTTCCAAGACGAGTTGATCAGTGGGTATAGGAAAGCTTTCTGAAGGAATGAGGCCTGCAAGGGAGGATTTGATTAAGAAAGAGGAGGTGAAGGGAATTTCTTCAAAGGGGGGTAAGGAGGCTCACTTTCTCAGGCAGAGACGAGCTGTTGAGACAGCAGGAGAGAAGCTGAAGAGGCTAGTGGTGGGTGCAAGCTGAAGAATGCTAGCAGAAGAATGGATATGTGTTTGAAGTTGGAGCCCCTACAGATTCCTCAGCAGGAAATTGACATTTATTCATTCAGCAAATATTTAGCATATTTAAGTAGCTGTGTTCCAGACTCTGCTTGGAGCTGTGTGTTCTGTGGTGAGCACAAGATAGGCATGGTCACTGACTTCAAAGGACTGACATTGTAGTGAGGAGGCAGATCATTAATAAAAACAATAAATTTATTGTGCTAAGTGTTCTATATGCATCATCTCAGTCCTTACCTTGAGGTTAGAGGTAGGTGAAATAATTATCTCCATTTTACAGATACAGAAACTGAGGCTTAGAGAAGTTAAGTAACTTGCCGAAAACAGCCCGGCCAGTCAATGGTAGAGCTATAACTCTGTAATGCTTATTATGCAGTTATGATTTGGGGCTAAATACTTGGATGGGGAAGGATAGCCCATGTTGGACACATGACTTTGTCCAGGGAGTCAGGAAGGCTTCCTAGGGGAAGGAGTTAAGATGAAACCTGAAGGAGGAGCCTGGGTGAGGAAGTAGGGAAAGGGCAGCCTGTCCAAGGACCTGGAAATGATGAGGGTTGAAGCTGGAGAGGGAGGAGAGGGCAGAGCTTTGAAGGTCTGTCAGGGAGGCTAGACTTCTTCCTGAGGGCAATGAGAAGCCACTGAAGGTTTCTAAGAGAGGAAGGATGATATGTGTGTGTGTGTGTGTGTGTGTGTGTGTGTGTGAGTGTGTGAGATAGAATCAATTTTACGTTTTTAAAAGATCAGTCTTGCTACTTTGTGGGGAATTGACTGGTGGGGCCAGGAGTGCAAGCTTCTGGAACTGTGAGGACATTGAGAAGCAAGAAATAAGTGAACCAATAAATGTGTTAAACCCTTGACTATTTTATTCATTAGAAGAGTCCCTCAGTCCCTTGCTTAAAGCCTTTTTGTCCTCATTTATATCCAATTTTAATAATTCAGCTGTTTGTTTTCCCAATTTATAGCAGATTAAGAATAACAATTTACCAAAGAATTTGAGAGTGCAGTAGGTATTCAAGGGAAAAAACACTGACAATTGTGAAAAGTGACAGCTTAATTGTAAGGAAAGATACAAAAAAGCCACTTGAAATATTAAAAAAAAGCAAAACAAAACAACTTAAACTGCTCAGCAGGATGGGGCTATTCAATGGAAAGGCAAATGGTCCTACCCCAAAGGCATTCTCCCATGTCGGCCTAGTATTTGATATCTCAAGTGATTAATTTGAGTCAACAACAACAATAAAGTGTAATGTACAATAACCACTTTAAAAAGTCAGGAAGGAAAAAAAGATGACTCCACATTCCCAGCAGCACTTTCGAGATGGCGGTGAGAATAATCCCAAAATGGCCACAAAGACTGGAGCCTGGTATCCCTGCCCCAGGATCAAAGACAAGCCCTATGTCTCTAACTGTGCCAGGGTGGTAATCCTAAGGTAGCCAAAGTGAGGGACTGAAGCTTGTTCAAAGCCTCTGGCCAGCCACTCATTAGTGAACTGGGAGCAGGGGCGGACTAGCCAATAAACAAGGTAAGCACAGGCTGAGTTCTGCTTACTTATTGATCTTTAGCGAACAGTTTCACCTGGGTGAAATGATGTGTGTTGAAACCCGTGTGAAACTGGTCACTACAGATTAGTAAGTAAGCACAAGTAAACCCGTGTTTACTTTGTTTATTGGATAATTCACCCCTGACTGGGAGCATGAGATGAGGCAAGGTGACCAAAGTGGCCATGGCAGCCATGGAGGCAGGATGGATTCCTCCTTCAGAACCCCAGTGAGGTCATTTTCTAGATACTGCAGCATCTTAGGGATACAGAAAGGTCATTGCTGTTAGGGAGCTTCCTCAGAGAAGCACAGGCCATAAATGATTCTGCAGTGCCCAGATGGGAGTATTTTATGAGCATGGGCTAGGCAGTGGTTAAGCGCTTGGCTGCTAACCGAATGGTCTGTCGTTCAAGCCTAATAGCTGTTCAGCGGGAGAAAGATGTGGCAGTCTGCCTCCATAAATATTTACAGGCTTGAAACCCTATGGGGCAGTTCTACTGTGTCCTACAGGGTCACCGTGAATTGAAATTGACTCCATTCAGTGGGTTTTTTGGTTTGGGCTTGGCCCTGGCCCCTCACCCTCACCTGGTCTCCTCGATGGCCATTAGTCTGTGGCTCCCTGTTCTGTAAAGATTTACATTCACTCTTCTCAGGTTCCCGGAATAAGCATCCGTGTACTCAGACATTTGGGCATGATCCATGGACCCAGGGGGCTGATTACTCAACCTCTCACAATTGTTGGATGCTAGGCCTGGACCACATCCATTAACATTGGTTATGTCGCTCCAGAGATTGGAAGTATGATCCAGAGCTGGACTGATGGAAGACTCCTGATCAACTTCTCCTTTATTACAAAAAAAAAAAGTATTTATTTTTTGTTGTTAGTGACCAGATTTTTTTTTTTTTTTAAAGTTTTCGTAGCTGGTATTTGGCTTCAATCTGGGAGGCTGAAATAGGAAAAATATTGTCTGAAGAGTCGGGAAGCCCTTGCACCTCCATGCTGTAAGGACTTAGATCCACTTATTGCCTCCTCCAACCATTCTGTCCCATTGATCTCTGCTGATTTACTCGAGACATTAAGATATATCCGGGAGGCCGATTAGGAAAAAATCTTCAGTAGAAGACAGTCAGGTGGATATGAGAGGCCAGCCCTGGACATCAACTTTTTATCTGATTATCACCTTCTGGTTGGGAACTATGGCCATTTAGAGTTGTGATGTCTCTTGCACAACTTTTGCTAGTTTGAATTTTAGGACTGTTATTATTATTTTTTTTTTGTTACTACGATAAATACATTATTTTCATTGTTTTCTAATTGTTTTCTGGAGTGTATAAAAGCAATTGATTTTTGTTTTTTGATCATATATATCCAGCAACTTGTTAAAATGCCTTATTAATGATAATAACTTGGCATTCATTTGGAATTTTCTATATATATCCACCACTCATCTGTCTGCCCTACTGTGGTGGCTTGTGTGTTGATGTGATGCTGGAAGCTATGCCACCAGTATTTCAAATATAGCGATATAGTGCTGGGAGATAAGCCCCTCAGGTTGGAAGGTACTCAAAATATGACTGGCGATGAGCTGCCTCTGTAAAGCAGAGTCTATCTTAATGATGTGGCTGGAGTCAAGCTTTTGGAATCTTCATTTGCTGATGTGGAACAACACAAAATCAGAAGAAACAGTTGCAAACATCCATTAATAATGGGAATATGGAAAGTACAAAGTATGAATCTAGGAATATTGGAAGTCATCAAAAATGAAACGGAACACATACAGATGGATATCCTAGGCATTGGTGAGCTGAAATGGACTGGTATTAGCCATTTCGAATTGGACAATCATATGCTCTACTATGCCAGGAATGACAAAATGAAGACGAATGGCATCATATTCATCATCAAAAAGAACATTTCAACATCTATCCTGAAGTACAATGCTGTCAGTGATAGGATGATATCCATACGCCTAAAAGGAGGACCAGTTAATATGACTATTATTCAAATTCACCCACCAACGTCTAAGGCCAAAGATGAAGAAATGAAGATTTTTACCAGCTTCTGCAGTCTGAAATTGATCAAATATGCAATCAAGACATATTGATAATTTACGGTAATCATAATGCAAAAGTTGGAAACAAAGAAGGATCAGTAGTTGGAAAATATGGCTTTGATGATAGAAACAATGCCAGAGATCATATGATAGAATTTTGCAACACCAATGATTTCTTCATTGCAAATACCTTTTTTCAACAACATAAATGGAGACTATACATGTCCACCTCACCAGATGGGATACACAGGAATCAAATAGACTACATCTGTGGAAAGAGATGATGGAGAAGCTCAATATCATCAGTCAGAGCAAGGCCAGGGGCCAACTGCGGAACAGACCATCAATTGCTCATATAAGTTCAATTTGAAGCTGAAGAAAATTAGAGCAAGTCCACAAGAGCCAAAGTATGACCTTGAGTATATCTCACCTGAATTTAGAGACTATTTCAAGAACAGATTTGATGCACTGAACACTAATGACCGAAGACCAGATGAGTTATGGAATAATATCAAGGACATCATACATGAAGAAAACAAAAGATCATGAAAAAGTCAAGAAAAAAAGAAAAAACCAAAATGGATGTCAGAAAAGACTCTGAAACGTGCTCTTGAATGTAGAGCAGCTAAAGTGAATGGAAGAAATGATGAAGTAAAAGGGAAGAACAGAAGATTTCAACAGGTGGTTCGAGAAGACAAAGTAAAGTATTATAATGGAATGTGCAAAGACCTGGAGTTAGAAAATCAAAAGGAAAGAATCGCTCTTGGCATTTCTCAAGCTGAAAGAACTGAAGAAAAAATTCAAGCCTCGAGTTGCAATACTGAAGGACTCAATGGGGGAAAATACTGAATGATGCAGGAAGCATCATAAGAAGATGGAAGGAATACACAGAGTCACTGTACCAAAAAGATTTGGTTGATGTTCAGCCATTTCAGGAGGTAGCATATGATCAAGAACCTATGGTACTGAAGGAAGAAGTTCAAGTTACACTGAAGACATTGGTGAAAAACAAAGCTCCAGGAACTAATGGAATACCAATTGAGAAGTTTCAACAAACAAATACAGTGCACTTGGCACTCGTCTATGCCAAGAAATTTGGAATACAGCTACCTGGCCAACCAACTGGAAGAGATCAGTATTTGGGCCCATTCCAAAAAAAGGTGATCCAACAGAATGTGGAAGTTATCAAACAATATCATTAATATACATGTAAGTAAAATTTTGCAGAAGATCGTTCAAAAGTGGTTGTAGCAGTACGTCAACAGGGAGCTGCCAGAAATTCAAGCTGGAGTCAGAAGAGGGCATGGAACGAGGGATACCATTGCTGATGTCAGATAGATCTCGGCTGAAAGCAGAGAATACCAGAAAGCTGTTTACCTGTGTTTTATTGACTATGTGAAGGCATTCAACTGTGTGGATTATAAAAAATTGTGGATAATATTCAGAAGAATGGGAATTCTAGAACACAATTTTGCTCATGAGCAACCTGTACATAGACCAAGAATCAGTCATTCAAACAGAAGAAGGGGATACTGTGTGATTTAAAGTCAGGAAAGGTGTGTGTCAGGGTTGTATCCTTTCACCATACTAATTCAATCTGTGTGCTGAGCAAATAATCCAAGAAGCTGGACTGTATTAAGAAGAATGTGACATCAGGATTGGTGGAAGACTCATTAACAACCTGCGCTATGCAGATGGCACAACCTTGCTTGCTGAAAGTGAAGAGGTCTTGAAGAACTTACTGATGAAGATCAAAGACCACAGCCTTCAGTATGGATTGCACCTCAACATAAAGAAAACAGAGATCCTCACAAATGGGCCAATAAGCAACATCATGACAAATGGAGAAAAGATTAAAGTTGTTAAAGATTTCATTTACTTGGATCCACAATCAACACCCATGGAAGCAGCAGTCAGGAAATCAAACAACATATTGCATTGGGCAAATCTGCTGAGAAAACCTCTTTAAAGTGTTAAAAAGCAAAGACATCACTTTGAGAACTAAGGTGCGCCTGACCCGAGCCATGGTATTTTCAATCGCCTTATATGCATGCAAGAGCTGGACAATGAATAAGGAAGACCGAGGAAGAATTAATGCCTTTGAATGATGCTGTTGGTGAAGAATGTTGAATATACCAGGGACTGCCAGAAGAATGAATAGGTCTATCTTGGAAAAAATACAACCAGAATTCTTCTTGGAAGCAAAGATGATGAGACTTCATCACATGTACTTTGACTACGTTATCAGGAGGGACAAGTCCCTGGATAAGGACAACATGCTTGGTAAAGTAGAGGGTCAGCGAAAGGGAGGAAGACTTTCAATGAGATTGATTGGCACAGTGGCTGTAACAATGGGCTCAAGCATAGCAACGACAGTGAGGACGGCGCAGGACTGGGCAGTATTTTGTTCTGTTGTACATAGGGTCTCTATGAGTCTGAGCGGACTTGAAGGCATCTAACAACAACAACATATTGAGAATAATGACAGTTTCATTTTTCTGTTAAAAAAAAAAAGAAACAGATGTTGGTATGTTTTAAGAATTCTCATCCAGTTGATTGAAATAAAAGGGAATAAATAAATTGATTTTCAATTATCTGGAGATTCTCCTTATGTATGAGATTTATTGTTCTCTGACAATATTAGATGAGACATCATATAATTAAAATATTATTTATTAATTCATTAAATATTTATTCAGTACGTTGATAGGCACTGAGGATATTATTACGAGTAAAACTCAGAGGTTCTTCATTTCTGCCCTCCTAGAGCCAATAGACCAAGGTGATTTACCGTTTAGTAGTTCAGGTGAGAGAGGAAGACAGTTTAGCCAGGGTGACGATGGAAGAGACAGAATGTTTATGGATGGATTTGTGACATAATTAGTAGTTAAAACCAATACATTTGGTCATGGATTGAACATGAGGGGCAAAGGAGAGGGAAATGTCAAGGATGACCTCTGGGCTTCTGACTTGCACAACTGAATGGATGTAATCACTCACTGAAATGGGGAACATTGAAAGAGGACCAGATTTGGAAGGGTAGGGAAGAGCAGAAGCTCTTAAATTTGGTTTTTCCATTTTGATTTTGGGATGTTTGTGAGTCATATAAGGAGGGATGATAACAGGTAATTGGATATACTGGTATGGAGCTTGAAGGAGAGACATGGCTGGAATCATCTGTCTACAGAGTAATTGTAAATGGTTAGGGCTGGAGAGACAATAATAAGGAAAGGTTTGGGTGGAACTTGTGGAACTACAGCATTTAATGGCCAGGTAAAAGAGGATAGGTTGGCAATGGGGAGAAGCAAGAGGAAATCAGGAGAGGGTGTTGTCTTAGAAGCTAAGGGAACTCAATATTTTAAGAAAGAAGAGGTAGTTAATAATGTTACAAGCTGCTGAAAGGTTGAGTGAGATTATGACAGAGAAATGTTCATTGGATTTAACCACACTGTAATCTCTGGCAGCGTTATTGAGAGCTATTTTGGATATGATTATCATGGTTTAGGAGTGAGCAGAAAGTGAGAAATTTTTTAATAATTTATTGGAAAATAAATGAATCTGCACAGTTGTATTTTGGTGTTAGAAGTATCACAAATAAGAATGTTGCCTGATAAGGCTTATAGAAATAAACTTCATTAATAAGTACAACCTTAAAATGCTGGACTTATCCATCCATTAGTTGCTGGAATCATAGGGACCCTGTAATTAAGTTAGGGTGGGATAGCAAAATATTTGCCATGTTTGTCGAACTACTTGGGGATAACAGCATCCTATTCTTGAGTCTGCCAGCTCCTTCATCGTGCTTGCAAATGCCTGGATAATGAAGCCCATGCACAGGGGAGAACTGTTAGCAAATACCTACACATGCTTTGGGTTGGGCTCTGACAGGAGAGTGACTGTATTTGTATCTGTAAATACATCCTGCCACATCAGCCTATCCACTGGCACCTGCTGAAGGCTGTTTTCTTGGGAATCATCCATTTGAGTACTTTGTACTTTTGCGCATCTGCGTTTGTCTTGGAACCAAGTTTAAATAAGTCCTTTGATGACACGTTCCACAGTTCTCTGAAGAGGGGCTCTGGGCTTGTTGCAAATGCAAGCTGTCCCCAGCTGGTCTCTGGCTCTGTCAGAGCAAGCAGATTGTTGACTATCTCCCAGCTGCTTCTTGCCACTTGCAATTTGCGCTTCCCACAGAAATCACTCTGTTCTGAACAAGCTGGTCACCTAGCTGTTTTGAGAAGGTGGTGTATCTGCTGAATATTTTATTTGCCATCTGGCTGGCAGCAAAGCATAGAACACACTTATGGGCTAATAATGCCCCAGACCAGTATATACGTATACTGAAAAGGTCACTTGCTTCTCCTCATGCCTGGCTGGCATCAGCCATCCCTCACACAGGGCCTTTGCTGTTTCTTTGAGGCTTTGAGAATGAAGGCATATGTGCTGTAAAGCAGCTGAAGGAGATTTCTGCCTTTCTTACCAAGGCATCAAGGTGGCCTCCAGGCATTTTCTAAGAAGAGGGGCATTTCACTATCCCAGCTGCTCTTCTTCCTACCTTCCTGAAGCCTACACAAAGGCTTCCAGGGAATCATCTCTTGGGGAGATAGGAGAATCTATGACTATTTCTACTATCAGTAGGGGCTCAGGAAATGAGGTCTACTTCATCTAACAAGACAGACATCACTATTCTGTGTAGAGCTACATGGATTGTACTTACATAAACTGTATAGAAAGTCAGTACTCACCCCTTTAAGTAATAAAACGTTAAAAAAAAAATTAGTTCCTTGGCTATACAATGGCTAAGTTCCTGAATATATGCTATATAATATGTATAATTATGGATTGGAAATGAAATACCATGATTTATTATTTAAATAAAAGTGTTCAGTACTATTAAAACTAATATTTGTTGAGTGTTTACTATGGACTGAGCGCCAAGCTTTACAAATATTATTTCATTCAATCTTTACAACAACTCTATGGGTAGATATTTCATTTTACACATGAGGAATTTGAGATATAGGAATTTAAGTAACTTGTCCAGTTCACACAATTAGTAAGTGGCAGGTCTGAATTCAAATTCCAGTCTGTCTGGTTACATGTGTGTAACTACTATGCTCTACTGCTTTCCTAATCTATGTATCTTTTCTCCGACTGAGCATCCTTTTAAAGAACAGGAAACCAAAACTTGATAAAATCTTCCACTGCGTCCGCATTAGCAGATGACTCTACAAAAATGTTGTTCATTAAAACACACAAAACTAAGAAATGGCTTTGAGTGAGCAAAACAAATAGTAGTTGGAAACATTCTCTGCTCTCACTACATGGTAAAAGTGGTTATGTACCGTGATTATTATTGCTATTTTTCAATAGGAAATGCTTAAAACTAGCATAACTAGCTCAAAAATCTTGTGTGTGTATTTGTATTCATTCCATTTGGCAAAAATCTTCCTTCCACATATTGCTGTCTTCCCTACAGCCATAAACCACAAAGGATGGTCATTTTCCTGATGACAGAGAATCAGCATTGTGAATGTCAAAGCTGAGTTGTGCTTGATTTGAGTGATGTGTGCTGTGCTCAAGGCTCACCAATGTGTAAGGCTGGGCTGGACATTTGTTTTCCAGGTGTAATTATTGTGCCTGTTTTACAGATGAGGAAACAGGCTTAGAGAGGTTACAAGGCTAGCTCAGTTCACAAAGCAAGACTGCAACCAATATGAAGCTGATTTCAGTACAACCAAAGGAATAATTTTTTGATTAAAAAATAATAATTCTAATTTCAGAAACATTACATTAAGAAATATTTGTTGTAAAAATTAAGTCATTACAGGTGAACCCGGTAAGAAATTCAGAAATTGGCCACTACCTCTAATTCCTGGTCCTTTTCCCAAAGGAAGTCCATGGTTAACATTTGATGTGCTTTGCTTCTCAGACTTTAATGGATCTATGAATCATCTGGGGATTTTCTTAAAACGCTGATTTGAGTGAGTAGATGTGGGATGGGGCTGATATTCTGCATGTCTAATGAGCACCCAAGTTATGCTGATGCTGTTGGTTCATGGACCACACTTTGAATACAAGGTTATAGGGTGTGTGCATTTTTAATTTTACAGTTATTGCCAAATTGCATTCCAAAGTGTGGGTTTCAAATTACACTCCCACTAACAGAATATGCGAGTTCTTATTTCTCCCATATTCTCTCCAATAATTGAAAATTATCACATTAAAATTTTTTGTCAATATGATAGGATAGAATATGGTATCTCTATTTAACAAATTATTTCCTGATTATTAATAAGTTTGAGCATCCTTTCATATGTTTATTGGCCATTTATACTTTCTCTTGAGCTAATTTTTTCATCTGGATGTTTCTGCTTCTTTGTTGGTTTATATTAATTATTTATATATTCTGGATATCAACCTTTGGTCTGTTAAATGTCTTGCAAATATTTTCTCCGGGTCTGAATAAAAAGTTTCCACCCAGAAGAGCTGTCCAGTGATCAGATGGAAATGGAGCTGGTCAAAAGTTGGATAACCGCTTACAGCGGAGGAGTTTGGTGCCTCCATCAGCAGCCTGCATCTTTCTCTTTCATATTAATATATCAGACAAGAGCTTATTACACTGTATCACAGTTTATTTGTTAGCCTCCTCATTAAACAGCGATCCCTTTGAAGGCAGGGTTGCTGGTCTGTGAGTCATGTCTGTATCACCAGTACCTATCACAGGGCCTGGCACAGGGTGGATACTCAGAAAATATTTAGTAGATGAATAAATGGACAGATAGTTCTAGTTGCCCTGAGATTCAGTTAAGAGTTTCCTTGGATTCTTAAGTGAGGTAAAAGAAGAGGAGCTAAAAGTCAGTGTCTAGGACCCTTTGTTCCTACTTAGAGGAAATTTCCCACTTGATAGCTTGTCTCCTCTCATTTACTTTTCACATACTTTGTTACTCGGAGATAGTAATATTACTGATGATAGCCATACTTACATAGGGTCTTCAGTGTGCTTTATATTTCACAACATCTTTATGAGGTATGAGTTATGAGGTAGGAATTACTATTATCTCCATTTTACAGAAGAAGAAACTGAGGCACAGAAAAGTTAAGTAACTTGCCCAGGATCATACTGCTAGTAAATAAACAGAACTGGGATATGAACTCGGACTGCCAGGCTCCCAAATTTGTGCTCAAGAGACAACATATGAAAAACACTAGACCTGGCACAAATAGGAACTAAATAAACATACCCTCCCCCAGAAGGGTGTCTTTTCTGTCAATGACATCTCAGACCGGTGACTTGGCAGAATCCAGTCCTGGACATATTGTTCCTCCTAGACTTTGTCTCTGAGCCCTATATCCATCCCTGCTGGAAGCCCCAACAATCCCCATTCTTCTAGGAACTAGGCAACCCCATTTCTCATGCAGTCAGCCCAGGATTGAGGCTTTACACTGTCAGGACCAGTTTCTCCCCTTTAACTTCCAAATCCTAATTAACACCTCTGGCCCCAAGGCTTTGCATGGTGCTGCCATCTGGTGGGTATAAATGACCACTGACAGACCTCTCTGAACAGTGGACTCCTGCCATTGGCCACCATTGGTCCACTCTTCCTCTTTCACCCTCAGGTCAGGGTACATTACTCAGAGTATATAATCAATTGGTGGCTAAATTCCATTCATGACTATGGCCCCTTCCAACTCCGTTATGAAAAGTTCTATGAGTGAAGACTTAGAGATGGTGAGATGAAAGAGTGGCTGTATTTGTGGGTAAGAATTCTCACTTACCAGCTCCCCCTCAAATCACATCAAGAGGGCAGCTGCCTACTCAACATAAGAAGATGGGTGAAATCCAAAGGCTGTACTGGGCAGACCCTATTGGGATTCCAGTTCCTTTATTAGATTCGTTGAAGTACTCACTTTCCTCTTGCAGCAGGAGTGAATGGAGGCCCTGGGTTCAAATGCTAGGGAAAAGTTTAAAGAGCTACTTTGTGCTAGAGTCTGGGCTAGGCCTGCTCATATCCATTCTCTGATTAACTCTTTGCCAGGATCCCCTGGAGCAGGATTTATTTAAAATACAGATGAGGGAACACTTAGAAGTTAGTCATAAGACCCAGCTTGAGACTCAGAGACCAAGAATGACTTTTAGCAGCTTCAGCCTCAAGAAAGAGGCCCATATTGACATTATGAGCCTCAAGTTACATCCACGTTTCACTTCTGCAGCAAACTGTACAGGGCCTAGGGCAACTGGTCATTCACACAAAGCCTCAGGGACTCAGTAAGTATTTGTTGGTTGAATGTAATTGAACCGAAGACCAAAGACATGAATCTCTACCCAGGTATTGTTTACAAGGGGGCTTACATGGGGGCTAACTCCTTTCTGGCCTTGTGACTACGTAGAGACAGTGGGCAAAATCTTATGACCCCTCCCAACTCCCTCATTTAAAACCAAAGAGATGGGGGTCTGAAGAGTTAATGTGAGGGTCCTGGGGTATTCTTGGAGCCCTGGTGGCATAGTGGTTAACAGCTATAGCTGCTAACCAAAAGGCCGGCAGTTCGAATCCCCCAGCCGATCCATGGAAACTCTGTGGGGGAGTTCTACTCTGTCCTATAGGGCTGCTATGAGTTGGAATTGACTTGATGGCAACAGGTTTAGTTTTTGGTTTAGGGGTACCCTGGGGCCCTGGTGGCACAGTGGTTAAGCATTTGGCTGCTAACCAAAAGGTCAGCAGTTTGAATTTACCAGCTGCCCCTTGGGAATTCTATGGGGCAGTTCTACTCTGTCCTGTAGGGTTGCTATGAGTTGAAATCGACTCAACGGCCGAGGGTTTGGGGGTACCCTGAAGCCCTGATTGTGCAGTGGTTAAGAGCTTGGCTGCTAACCAAAAGGTCAGCAGTTTGAATCCACCAGCTGCTCCTTGGAAACCCTATGGGGGCAGTTCTACTCTGTCTTACAAGGTTTCTATAAGTTGGAATCAACTTGATGGCGACAGGTTTGGTTTTGGTTTTGAGGAGTACCTTGAAACTGGTCCGTGAAACTATTCCTTCATTTTGAACATCCTATCAACCTATGCAAGGTCCCTGGGTGGTGGAAATGGTTTGCATTGGACTACTAAGCTAAAGGTTGGGGGTCGGAACTCACCCGGCTGTGTAGTGGAAGAAAGGTATGATAATCTGCTCCTGTAAAGATTACAGCTAAGAAAACCCTATAGAGAAGTTCTACTTTGTAACACATGGTGTCACCCTGAGTTAGAATTGACTGGACTACAACTTTTTTTTTTTTTTTTTTAAATCAACCTATGCAGATCACTGCACCATTGATGGTGAAGACAGACATTATGAGTGGAAAGCCAATGTACTAGATCCCAGCTAGCCAAATTGAGCCCCTCACTGCCTATAGCTTCAGTTTCTGTTAGTTTCCATTAGGGCAGAGAAGACAGATATTGTTTAGTGGAGACATGAGGTCTGACTCACCAGCAGGATGGAGTTCATGGAGCTGAACTCTGGCCTGGAAGGGAGGCTTGTATACTAGAAGGGAAACTCAGGTGATCCCCTGAGGACCCACTATGTGTCCTGTACTGATTAAAGCCCTTCCTTGGGCATTGTCTCTTTTCATCTTCACAACAAGCCCTTCAGCAATGTAGTATTTCTATCTGACATGTGGGGAAATTCAGCTTCAGTGACAGTTTGTAACTTGTCCAAGGTTACGTAACTAGTAAGTGGTGGACCTGGGATTAGAATCCTAGAGTCTGGATGCACCTCCAGTGAATGTATTCTTTGAACTGGTCAACTTGACTCTGTGACCTTTCAGAGAGAGGAGCCTGTTCTGTATTTTTCTCTGGTTGTATTTGTCCAAAGTTACAAATTATCTTAGAGGGCCAACTGATAACAAAAATCTAAGGCCACACAATCCACTTTGTTTTTTCCTTGAACCTCATTTTCAAACTTAGGGCTTTTTTCTTTTTCCATTAATGATTGTAAAAATGAGTTTTGCCTCCTCTACCTCTTGCCCTTGGCTGGTTTAGAAGTCTCCTGGGAAGAGCTGACCCCCAGCGGTTCTCCTGGGAAAGAGTGCAGAGCAGAAGGAAGGATTAGACTTTTGCCATTGGTGTACTTAAGGCCATTGCTTGTAATTCCATGCAACTAGAAGAAAGTCCAGCCCCTTACCCTGTGAGCTGAATTATGCTTCCAGAGGAAAAGAAAGTGAGAGACAGGTGTTAGTCCTTCTTGGAGGCAGCACATTTCTCTGCCTTGAATCTTTTCAGAAATAGTGTGCTCTCTCTCACATGCACACCAACACATACACACTACCTTTCTCTCCTTCCTTTCCTCCCAGCCCTCACCTACCCTTCTCTCCTTTAACCATGAGTAAAGAGAAGCCTTCTAGAATCTCTAGTTAGTGTCTATTGTCACAGCATCTTTGGGGAGGGGCAGGTTGTAAGCAAAAGCACCGGTTGAAGGGTCCTTGGCTGACGGGGCCATAAAGTGCCCCCTTTTGGTTCTGTGCCCTCCCTCTTTTGTGGGACCAATTCTTTGAATCCAGCAGACATCACCTGAGGGAGCCACCCTGAGTACCACCATGGCTGCACACTACAGGGTGGGTGCATAGCAGGCTGTCTCCCTGGTGCTTAAGGCCAGGAAAATGCACCCCAGAGATGGAAAAGAGGAAAGGAATCTGTGTTTTAAAGTTTTTGTTTAAAGGAATTCTGTTCAGATGCTGAGAAGTTGGTGCTCAGCAGAAGGGAGTAATATGAATAAACATTTGGTCCAATAACAAAATAGTGTCACCCCAGCAGTCCAGCAGTGTTCCTCGGCTGTCAGTCACAGTTCTCTCCTTCTGCCCTCCTGTAAAAACAGCATGGCAAAGGCATCTGACCTCCTGTAACTTCACAAGGAGGCAAGAGAATCAAGATCAACAGCCCAAGGCTGATTCCTATGAGGCGGAGGTCAGACATGCCTCCACTCTCCAAACTTTGTACTGATTCTGATACCGACTGTCCCTCCCACGACACTCTCTACTTCTCTGCTGAGTTGAATAATTCATTGCAATGGCCATACAGAACTCACAGACAATACTTACAATTACGGGGTTTATTAGGGAAGTAACAGGTTACAATTCAGGGTCAAGAATGCTCAGGATATAGTTCTTGGATCAGGACAGCCTTTCCCAGTCATGCCAACAGGCAGGTCTCTCTCTGGCCATTAGCCCCTCCGCCTGGCAGGCCTCTGCCCTGCTCAGGCAAGTGTTACAAAACACTTTTATCTCTGTCAATAAGTGCTCAGAGGGACCCCACTCTGCTGCAAGCCTCCTGCCCAAAGGTGCCCATCTTTCTCGCTCTGTGGGTTGGGAAGCCCATTGGGCTATCTCCTGCTGGTCTCCTGGTTCTGCTGTTGCTGTTTCTACACTGCCCCTCCTCACCATCTTAGGTGCTATAGCTCTCTTTCTCTCTGTCTCCGGGTTCCAGGAGCTTCTCAGCATAGGGATCCCAGACATGCTCAACTCCCGGCTCTTTTTTCTTTTTTTAAATATTTTATTGTACTTCAGGTGAAGGCTTACAGAACAAAGTTTTCTCATGAAACAGTAGTACACATGTTGTTTTATGACATTGGTTAACAACCCCACAACATATTAACCCTCTAACTTCTCAACCTTTTTTTTTTTTTTTTGGTGAAAATACACACAGCCAAAGATACACCGTTTCAAAAATTTCTACATACACAGTTCAGTGACATTGACTACGCTCTTCCAATTGTGCTGTTATTCTCACTTAAGATGAAGGCTTACAGAACAAAATAGTTTCTCATTTAACAGTCACTACAAATGTTGCCCTATGACAATGGTTAACAATCTCACAACACATCAACAATATCCTTACTCAACCTTGGGTTCCCTATCATCAGCTTCCTTCTCCCCTTCTGCCTTTCGGCCCTTGTCACTGGACTCCTGTACCTCGTTAGTCTCATTTGGTTTTACGGGGCTGTCCCCTCCCAGGCTGAACAGTGAACCTCGGAGGTAACTTAACCACTGAGCTAAAAGGGTGTCTGGGGGCCGTACTCTTCGGGGTTTCTCCAGTCTCCTTTAGGCCAGTAAATCTGGTCTTTTTTTTTTGTGAGTTAGAATTATGCTCTACATCCTTCTCCAGCTCTGTCCAGAACTCTCTGTTGTGGTCCTGGTCAGAGCAGTCAGTGGTGGTAGCCGGGCACCATCTAGCTGTACTGGACTCAGTCCGGTGGAGGCCTTGGTAGCTGTGGACAATTAGTCCTTCAGACTAATCTTTTCCTTGTATCCTGTTGTCTTCATTCTCCCTTGCTCCCGAAGGGATGAGACCAGTGGAGTATCTTAGATGGCCGCTCACAGGCTTTTAAGACCCCAGACACTACTCACCAAGGTAGAATGTAGAGCATTGTCTTTACAAGCTGTGTCATGCCAGTCGAGCTAGATGTTCCCCGAGACCATGGTCCCCAGAGCCAGGGAGTTTGGCTGTGTCTATGGGGCTTCCATGACCTTTCCTTGTACAGGTTGTGTTAGTTTCCCCCGTATTGTGTACTGTCTCACCCTTCACCCAAGATACCACTTATCTATTGCCTATTTAGTATTCCCCACCCCCACCCCTCCCATCCCTGGTAACCAACAAAGATTGTTACATTTTGTGTGTGAACTTTTTCATGGGTTTTTACAATAGAGGTCTCATACAATATTTGTCCTTTTGTGATTGACTTATTTCACTCAGCATAATGTCCTCCAGTTTCATCCATGTTATGAGATGGTTCACAGATTCATTGTTGTTCTTTCTCGTTGCATAGTACTCCATTGTGTGTATGTACCATAGTTTGTTTATCCATTCATCTGTTGATGGGCATCTAGGTTGTTTCCATCGTTTTGCTATTGTGAACAATGCTGCCGGCTCTTTTTTCTTGAAGGTGGTGAAATCCTCTCCTTTGGCCTCTGGGATGGCTCATTTTAAGGCTAGGGAATGGCAAAACTGACCAATCCCCTTGATGGGCCACAATTACTTTATCTGCATAGTCCTACCCAATCACCTGAGTGGAAGTTACAATACTATGGTATGAAAGGCCATATAAAAGCAATTCATTCCACCGCACCTTCCTAATATCATAAATAGCAGGTAGAGGGGCTTTACCATTCACAGAGAGCTTAACACTTTCCCCATGGGCATTTCCATGCAGGGTTTCCCGAGGCACTGAGATGAGCCTGGGCTCACATGAATAAAACTGCGGTTACAGAATTGAGCCTTGACCTGGAAGCCGCACAGACTTAAAAAAAAAAAAATTGGATTGGGACAAAGAACTTTGTGGTGGTGGAGTGGTGGGGTGGTCTAGAGACATCTAATAGTTCATCAGTGCGTCTTCTAGGAGATTCCCAGGAAGGTTGACTGGTTTTACAGTTGCATAGGTGTGGAGATGCCCAGAAGGCCAGTGCACAGAGGTGCGCGGGCAGCGTAAAGGCTGAAGTGAGGCCAAGGAAGGAGTGGACGCCCACAGGGCCTGACAGGTAAGGCAGGACAGGCGACCCGGCCCATGCCTCCCAGGCCACTCTCTGCGTTCTGACGAGCAGACAAAAAAGTCTGGGGAGTCTGCTGGTGGGACCAGAGCAAGAATCCCCGCGCCCAGGGCGAGTGAGAGACGCTGAACCGATTGACCTCCAAAGTCCAGAGATTCCTGCGCAAGAGCAAGAGATGGAATCCTCCTAGAAGCGGAATTTCCCGACCTAGAGCCTGGGATTGGCGGCGTGTCCCTCCCGGGAGCCTCTGGTCTGGGGCAGCGGGCGCGAGTGGAGGCTCAGGCGCGTCCCTGGAGGGCGGGAGCCAGGAGCCGCCAGCAGGTGGGGCGCGGGGGCCGGACTCCGCCCCCCACGCCCTCCCCGTTGGTCCGCGGCGGCCCAGCACCAGCCCCTCTCCCGAGCCGGAGCGCGATTGGCGGCGGCGCTTGTCGCTCGGAGGGGGCCGGGCCGCCTTGCTCCGCGGATCTCCCCGCCGCCGCCGCCGTCGCCGCCTCGGCTGTCCTTCTAGCAGCGCGGGCCTGTCGGACCGCCAAGGCAAACGGCTCTGGGAGATGGGAAGCGGCGCGGCCGCGGACCCAGGCAGTGACAAAGTTTCCCAGACACGCGTATCGGGGTGTGCGGCTGCCGGCCACCCGTGACCGCTCTGGAAAGGGCTTGGAGATTTTTAATTTGGAAGAAAATCCACCTCATTTCCTTTGTCAAGCCCTCTCCCGGGTGGGCAACAGCGAGAGCTGCAAACTTGGGCACGGCGGCCCCACAGCCAGCGGACTGGGCTTTGGAGAACACCGGGACTCAGGTGCTCGGACACCCAGCGGCCCGGGGTTTATTAGGTGGTGTGAGCGCGGGGGAGTCCGGGGCGCACGGCGAGGAGGGGCCCCCGGGAGCTCTATATGGAGGAGGGAGCCCAGAATGGTGTGCACCAGGAAGACCAAAACTTTGGTGTCCACTTGCGTGATCTTGAGCGGCATGACCAACATCATCTGCCTGCTCTACGTAGGCTGGGTCACTAACTACATCGCCAGTGTGTATGTGCGGGGGCAGGAGCCGGCGCCCAACAAGAAGCTGGAGGAAGACAAAGGGGATACCCTGAAGATCATTGAGCGGCTGGACCACCTGGAGAATGTTATCAAGCAGCACATCCAAGGTACGAGCGCCCCGGGAAACTTGGGCGGTCCACGCGGCCGGGAGTGCGCAGGGCTGCGCGGCGCGGCGCGGTGCGGAGCGCGCTGGGGAGGATTCGCGTCAGCTGAGGGACCTCGGGGCTCTGGGGCCGCAGATGCATAGGGGGCTGCCTGTCCGCTCTTGTCTGCGAGAGGGATCCTCAGCGTCTGCGGCGGTGCGTGCTTCTTCAGGGCACACGTGTGTGCGCGGGCTGCTCGCGCGGGTGTGTGTATCTCGCTGGCGATGTGGGGGCGCGCTGCGCACGTGTCCAAATGTACGTGTGACTCCAGGCTGGTTGCTTGCGGTCTCTTGTGGTCGCACACAGCTCCGGCTCAGGGTGTGTGTGCGAGTGAATGTTTGTGTGTGCACAAGAGAGAACGCGTGGGCAATCGAGTTCATTTGGCCACCGTAAGGGCCCAGGGTTAAGATGCCCGCGCGGCCCCAGCTGTTGACGTTTTGTACCCGCAAGCTGCGGGACAAGCTGGGACTAGGAAGATTTCACCTCCCCAGCCCCAGCCCTGCGGTACGCGGTCCGCAGGCGGGGTGGAAATGCAGCGGGAAATGTGGTGAGGTCTGGGGCTGGGGGACTGCTTGAGCCTTCAGAGGTCTTCACCCCCACCCAGGCCCGCGGGTGCAGGACCCTTTCGTTTCTCTCCGGGAGCAGATGTCGACGCCAGGAGGAAACGCTGGAGTCTGGGGCTCCTTCCACTGGGGTGGCACCTCTGCCCAGGACCGAGACAACCCGCCCTGGGCCGCGCCTTCCTCGCAGAGCCCCCCGGGGTAGTGTGGAGGCCGTTCCCTCCGGTAGCTCCATTCACAGGCCCAGGAACGGCTTGGGCGGAGCGGACAGACTGCGCAGGATAACCCTAGCGTCTAAGGTTGCATCCAGTCGTTGCGCCCAGGCTAGGGCCGGGGCCAAAGGGAGGATGGGGTGCGGGGTGCTCTCTCGAGTTGACCTAGTCCGGTGAGCTGGCAGAGGCAGAGGATAGGGCTCCAGGTGCCGGGCTACTGGCGCCGAGTGTGCACACACTTGCACGTTTCTCACATTCACACTTCTTTTTCTTCACTTCTCGGCTCCTTCTGCTTTCTAACAGGCGTGTGGGCTTCAGAGGGCAGGGTTGAACCCAGTTCACCTGCATGTCTGGCAGGCCCTCCAGGCTCTGGGTCCAGCGCACAAGGCAGACAGAGTTTGGCAAACACAGAGTTGGATTGAAGGATTTCACCCTCATGAGCACTCTCGTGTTTACACGTGGGTGTCTGGATTCCAGCCGTTGCACCTGCTGCCCCTGACAGGGTAGGGGCCACTGCTCTGTCCTCATTTGGCCTGTGTTTCCCCCACGTGTCCAGAATAGTTCCTTCCCATGGGAGATTCAGGTGAGTGAGGTATGCACACCCATTGTGCTTGCTGACTAATGACTTAAAAACAAGCCCATGGCTCTGACACTTCACCAGAAAGCAGGACAATCGGTAGCTTCTCCTTCATACCTGCTTCTGCTCTCTTAACCTGGCTGCTGGGTTTGGCGGATTTAATTTGTCTATCTGATGGGTGCCTATTGCTGCTATTTCTTACTTGTCCTTTTCCATCCCGTGGGTCTGGATTGACAATTAATCAGCAATAGAAGCACAGTGTTTGCCCCAGGGTGATTCATAAGTTCTCAGGGAGACACAGGGCTATGCCTTACTTTGACATTTCTAGTTTGCCCACAGATTTTGAGACATTTTCATTCACACAGTCTGTATGTGTGTATGCTCCTGGAAAATGATTCACTTGTGCCTTTCTGTCTGGTCAGGGAGGAGATGAGCAAGGTACTGTTTTGGGAAGCAGTGATGGGACATTATTAACCCATGACCTCATCACAGAGTGGGACCATGTCATGTTGAATATGGACCAGGCCACAGTATTTTTAAGGCTCTACTTGAAAATGAGTACAATGTTGAAGCTGAAAGAGACTTTGTGATTTTTTGCCCAGAAAACCCTATAACTATGCATTGTTTGAAACTTTCAAATATATATCTGAAAACATTGGGGCATATGGGTAAAAAGAGGGAGCAGGATCTTAAAGCCATGTGTTGGTCCAGTTCTTTTGCATATGTAAAATGTTTGTATGATGACTCCTGGGGTTGTTCAGAAGTGGCCAGAGTCTCAATAGAGAAAGGCTGAAGCCACAACCTGTAGGTGGGTGGGGAAGGGACAGGGTCAGTGCCTTGGGGAAGACTTGAAATGAGTCAGGCAGAGGGCAGGGTTACTCTGCTGGTTGTGCCATGATGGTGTAACGATGGCTAGTGGCAGTTCCCCCGGAAGTGCTGTAGCTATCCCTGAGCTAGGATTTAGGGAGTACAGGTAAGAGACCTACAAAGTTTGGAACTGGTCAAATGCAGCTCTCTGAAGGTAGAGGGTGGGAAAGAACAATGCGATGAGATCCTTGTACTTGATGATATGGGCTATTTATATGTACTCCCTTGGTGACTCATGGAGACCCTATGTGTATCAGAGTAGAACTGGGATTTTCTCCATGGCGTTTTCAATGGCCGATTTTCAGAAGCTGATTGTGTCTTTCTTCCGAGATGCCTTTGGGTGGACTCAAACTGCCAGCCTTTCGGGTAGCAGCGAAACATGTTAACCACTTGCATCACCCAGAATTGACTTGGCAGCAGCTGGTTTTATATGTATTCTCACTGTCAAATCCCTTTAGTTAGTAGAGCCTTTTGAACAATCCAGTTTATTCTGCTGAGCTGAAGGGAATAAGGGATGATAATAATAAAAAGAGTTCAAAATGATTTAGCATCTATTATGTGCCAGGCACTGTTCTAAGTGCTTTATATTTATTGACTCATTTAATCTTCACCACCCTATGAAGCAGGTGGTATTATCTCCATCTTATGACTTGCTCTTGATCACACAACTGGCAAGTGGTATGCAGGGATTTAAACCCAGATAATCTGGCTTCAGAGTCTGTGTTCTTAACCACATACCAGACTGTCTTCTAAGAAGGCTAGAGGGCCAGAGGGGGAAGAGTGCCCCCCTGTAGTCAGTTGACGATGGTGAAAGTGGGTGTCAGAGCAGGAGATCTCAGAGGATAGCCGAGGGGTGATGGAGTCAGTAGCTTTCCCACCTGGAAACTCTTTCCGTAGATAAACTCAGGAAGCTCTGGATTTTGTTTTGCTTCACACTGAGAGGCAGAGATTAAATTCACATAACAAATGTTTGTTGAACGCTCAGCACAGTTCTTTGCACGTTCTCAATAGAGTAGGTGTTGGATGGATGTGTGGATGAATGAATGAGTACACAGTGCTGATGCCCAGTGCACCTATTAGTCATTAATGAAAGCGTTCCCATTCTTAAAAGAATATGTTTTGGTTTGGAGTCTTGCTCAGGCTCCTCTTTTCCTTGAAGAAAAGTTGTCATGGAAGCTGCAAATGTCACAAAATGTTCTGCAGAATATTCAGTAGGACTTGCAATTAGAAGAGGCTTTGGAGCTTCACCCTAGAGGTCTGTTCTAGTCATAACTGAAAAGTTTATTTTCCTCTTGGGGGTTGCAGTGATATTTCATTTTAATTTGTTTTCTGATTGAATGATTTAATTAGATGGTGTTTGAGAATCTCTTGGGAATGTAAATTGTAGTTTTGTGAATTTTTTTTTTTTTTTTTTTAATGAAATAGGTAGTAAATGAAGGGGTGGATAACTTCACATTTTAAAAAAGTATCCTGATGGTTTGGAAACACGAAATGAGTGTCAGTCCGGGTTCCATTTTTGGAGAAGAATGATTAGATTGCCTAAAATGGTGAGGTCGATGAAGTAGAAAGTGTGTTAAAGGAGGCCTGAGTGTTGGAGAACTTAGGGAATGGAAATACTGATTCACTTTTTATTTTATAAGTCCAGTAAAAACAAACAAAAAAAGCTTTCTCCTTTTCTTAGTATCTTTTTGAATCTATATGAGAATGTGTAAATATTAAAGAAAACATTGAAAAATGTGTAAAATTACCCATAACTCATTCTACCCCAGCACAACTGTTTTGCCCTTTGAGTATTCCCTTCTAGCTTTGTCCATTTACCTCTGTATTTAAAAACAAAGGTGTAGTTATGATTTACATGTACTTTTATATTCTGGTTTTTTTTTTCACCCTGCTTTTTGTTAGAAGTATTTTTTTTTCATGCTGCTACATGGTTTATTGATTCAACATTTATTGGAGACCTACTATGTGCCAGGCACTGCGTTGTGGAGGTACTTGTTAGGTGCCAGCAAGTCGGCTCCGACTCATAGCGCCCCATGTGCACCAGAAAGAAACATCGCCTAGTCTTGCACCATCCTCACAATTGTTGCTATCCTTGAGCCAATTGTTGCACCCACTGTGTCAATCCATCTCATTGATGGTCTTCCTCTCTTTTACTAACCTTCTACTTTACCAAGCACTAGTCCCTCCTGATAACATGTCCAAAGTACATGAGATGAAGTCTCGCCATCCTCACTTCTAAGGAGCATTGTGGCTGTACTTCTTCCAAGACAGACCTGGCAGTCCATGGTATATTCAAAATTCTTTGCCAACATCATAACTCAAAGATATTAATTCTTCCTCGGTCTTCCTTATTTGTTGTCAGCTTTTGCATGCATATGAGGTGACTGAAAATACCATGGTGTCATGGATTGAATTGTGTCCCCAAAAAATATGTTTATCAATTTGGCTAGGTCATGATTCCCAGTATTGTGTGATTGTCCCCCATTTTGTCATCTGGTATGATTTTCCTGTGTGTTGTAAATCCTATCACTATGATGTTAACGAGATGGATTAGCGGCAGTTACGTTGATGAGATCTACAAGATTAGACTGTGTCTTAAGCCAGTCTCTTTTGAGATATAAAAGAGAAAAGTGAGCAGAGAGACAGAGGAACCTCATACCACCAAGAGAGCAGCACTGGGAGCAGAGCTTGTCCTTTGGACCCAGGGTCCCTGCCCCTGAGAACCTCCTCGACCAAGGGAAGATTGATGATGAGTACCTTCCTCCAGAGCCAACAGAGAGAGAAAGACTTCCCCTGGAGCTGATGCCCTGAATTTGGTCTTGTAGCCTACTAGACTGTGAGAGAATAAGTTTCTCTTTGTTAAAGCCAGCCACTTGTAATATTTCTGTTATAGCAGCACTAGGTAACTAAGACACATGGCTTGGGTGAGGTGCACCTTAGTCCTGAAAGTGACATCTTTGCTTTTTAACACTTTAAAGAGGTCTTTTGCAGCAGATTTGCCCAAGATTTCTTGTCTGCTGGATGTTGATCATGGATCCAAGTAAAATGAAATCCTTGACAAATTCAGTCTTTTCTTCATTTATCATGATGTTTCTTATTGGCCCAATTGTGAGAATCTTTGTTTTCTGTATGTTGAGGTGTAATCCATACTGAAGGCTGTGGTCTTTGATCTTCATCAGTAAGTGCTTCAAGTCCTCTTCGTTTTCAGAAGGTTGTTAATGAATCTTCCTCTAATGCCACATTCTTCTTCTTATAGTTCAGCTTCTCAGATTTTTTGCTTAGCATACAGCTTGAATAAGTATGGTGAAAGGATACAACCCTGACACACACCTTTTCTGATTTTAAACCATGCAGTATCACCTTGTTCTGTTTGAATGACTGCCTCTTGATCTGTGTACAGGTTCCTCATAAGCACAATTAAGTGTCCTGGAATTCCCATTCTTCTCAATGTTATCCATAATTTGTTACGATCCACACACAGTTAAATGTCTTTGCATAGTCAATAAAACACAAGTAAACCTTTTTCTGATAGTCTCTGCTTTCAGCCAAGATCCATCTGACATCAGCAATGATATCCTTTACTCCACATCCTCTTCTGAATCCGGCTTGAATTTCTAGCAGTTTCCTGTTGATATACTGCTGCAACTATTTTTGAATTATCTTCAGCAAAATTGTAACTGTGTGTGATATTAATGATATTGTTTGATAATTTATACATTCTGTTGGATCACCTTTCTTTGGAATGGGCACAAATATGAATCTCTTCCAGTCGGTTGGCCAGGTAGCTGTCTTCCAAATTTCTTGGCATAGCCAAGTGAGCACCTCCAGTGCTGCATCAGTTTGTTGAAACATGTCAGTTGGTATTCCGTCAGTTCCTGGAGCCTTGTTTTTCGCCAACGCTTTCAGTGCAGCTTGGACTTCTTCCTTCAGTGCCATCAGTTCTTGATCATATGCTACCTCCTGAAATGGTTGAATGTCAACCAAATCTTTTTGATACAGTAACTCTGTGTATATCTTCCATTTTCTCTTTCCACAGATGTAGTCAGTTTGATTCCTGTATAGCCCATCCCAAGGACCCCTGGTTGCGCAGTGGTTAATGCACTCAGCTGCTAACTAAAAGGTTGGTGTTTGGAACCCACCAGCTGCTCCTTGGGAGAAAGATGTGGCAGTCTGCTTCTGTAAAGATTTATAGACTTGGAAACCGTATGAGGCAGTTCTGCCCTGTCTTGTAGGGTTGCTATGAGTTGGAATTGACTCGATGGCAGTGGGTATATTCCATCCAGTGAGGTTCACGCATATAGTCTCCATTTATGCCACTGAGAAAAGGTATTTTCAGTGAATAAGTCGTTGGTGTTGCAAAATTCTATCATGTGATCTCCGGTGTCGTTTCTATCACCAAGTCCACATTTTCCAACTACCGATCCTTCTTTGTTTCCAACTTTCACATTCCGATCACTAATAATTATCAATGCATATTTGATCAATTTCAGACTGCAGATGTTAGTAAAAATCTTCAGTTTCATCATTTTTGGCCTTAGCGGTTGGTACATAAATTTGAAAAACAGTAGTATTAACTTAACTGGTCTTCCTTGTAGGTATATGGATATTATCCTATCACTGACAACGTTATACTTCAGGACAGATCTTGAGGAGACCTTGGGGAGTACTGGGGCTACAGTGGTGAACCAAGACACTCATGGTCACTTCATAGTCTTCAGAGGATAACAGAATCCCTCTTCTTCAACACAGTTGGGGTTTAAGTTGGTTAGTTAATTTAAAAATTGATTAAAATAAATACCACAAAATATTACATATATGCAATTAATATTTTGTTTTAACGTAATTTAAGATGTAAATTCATTTGGCAGTCTTTTGATAGAAGGCCAAGTTTTTGTCTTTAAATTGGGTCTGTTAATTGGAGTTCTGCATCATCGTCTTTGCATAAACCAATCCCGTAATATGCTGCTTCAAAAAGCCAAACCCACTGCTGTGAAGTTGATTCCACCTCATAGCGACCCTGTAGGACAGAGTAGAACTGTCCTATGGGGTTTCCAAGGCTGTAAATCTTTATGGAAACAGACCGCCACACCCTTCTCCTGTGGAGCGGCTGGTCCGCCAACCTTTTGGCTAGCAGCTGAGTGCTTAACCACTGTGCCACCAGGGCTCCTAATATGCTGCTTAGGAAATCTAATTCATATTTCCATTTTCTTTAAGATGCATCAAGAACTCAAAGATACTTATTAAGTAATCTGAGTGTAGTAGCCTGCATTTTTATGATTTTTTTTTTTTTTTTTTTTGGTCTGGTGCTTTACAATTATTTTACTGACATGTAATTTGACGTGCATCCTTTAAATGATTAGCTTTTGTAATGTCTTTCCAAAGCATTTAATTGGTTCTCTTAGGGACAACAACTGTCTTCCTTTGGCAGTTATATTTCATTGGTTTATATAATATTTAATTACATTATGCTGTTACAATGACAGATCCAAATAGTATAAACACACCTGGAAACAAACCCAAGGGACTGTTGGTTAGTATGCAACTCAGTTATTGGAAGGAGATGTGAGTGGGGGTACTAGAGAGAAGCTGCCAGGTGGATCAAAGGCATCATGGGGTTTATTTTACAGAGGGGATGGAAAGCATGGCTAATCTGGAGAGCTGATTAAGTGGAAAGTGTTTTGAGAGAACTTTTACTGTATTTTTAACGACTGTGTAATCTTCCATCAAGTGGATTACTGTTGTTGATTCAACCACTTCTCTACTATTAGGCTGTTTCTTTTTTGTTTTTTGTTTGTTTTTTTGCTATTATAATTAAAACTGAAACAAAGAGCGTCATCTCACTGTTTTCCTCCTGAATTATTTTTAAAGACATATTTCCAGAAGTGGGATTACTGCTGACACAAAGGGTATGAATATTCTTCTGAAAGATTGTTTTTCGAGAAGAAAGCCTTTCCACACAGCCACCAGCAGTGTATTATTGTACAGGTTTCATGGAGCCTGACCAGCATTGGGGGTAATCATTCCATGTTTCCTGGGTAAATGTAATCAATGTCAAATGTTCTAGTGTTTTGATTTGTGCTTTTTTGGAGTTAGCATTTTTCACACACTCCCTCATGTTTGTTTTTATCTTGTGGGAACTATCTATTTGTTCCTTTTGTCCATTTTTATGTTGAGGTATCAGTGTTTGTGGTTTGTGTAATATATCTATATCTCTATTGATATCAATATCAATACTGATACCAGTACTGGTATTGATATAGATATAGATACATATATATACTGGAGTCCCTGGCTGGCGCTAACAGCTAAGCTCTTGACTATTAGCCGAAAGGTTGGCGCTTCGAACCCACCCAGAGGCACCTCGGATGACAGGCTTGAAAACCCTGTGGAGCAGTTCTACTCTGCACACATGGGTCTCCATGGAGTTGGAATCCACTCATCCATTCGACGGCAACTAACAACTATATATATACACACGGTATTATACATTATACATATATACTTTTTTTCATAGGTCCCTTAGAACAGTAATTTCATACTATGTCCTGAGGAGCCCCAGGCTTCTACAAGGTTTGATCTGGGGCCTAAGAAGTAAAAAGGTTAAATGGGGTCTCCTGGACCCCTCCTGCACCCATCCCTCTCCCCTCCCTGCAACCAAAACAGCTCCTCTTTCAATATCTTTTATTTGGTGTTCTGCAGTGTATTTTGTTTTAAAGAAGGGTCTGCTTCTTCTTTTTTTTTTTTAAAAAAAGGTTGAAAATCACTGTTTTGGAGAAAAAGGAAAGATCAGACTGTTACATTTTTGTGAGGGATGATGGTAGCATAAAAAATTCAAGGGAGTAAATAAATTTAAAAGGAAATTGAATTCTTGGGTGGTGTTCTTATAATATCTATTTACCCTTCTGAAGACTGTGATTAATAATGTATTGTAATATATGACTAGTTTCTAAATCCATTATCTGAGTCAAGAGCATCCCAACAACGGGAGAGATGGCTTATTAACTGCTTTTTGTTTCCTGTAAGTTTATTAGGCATATTCTGTGCATGTTAATGTACATCAGGTCAGTAACAGCAAGTTATTCACCACAATTACGAACCATATATGGTCCAGAAAAATCAGAAAATATCCTAAGCCTAGATGGTGAGAATTTTTTTTTTTTTTTTTTTTTTTTACCCCCTGTAGCTTTTGGATGTCACATAGAATTGTCTGTTACCCTCCTCATCTGATTCCTGACTTGGCAGTGTTTGTGAGGAAGAGGATATAGTATTTGCTGAGTACTTGGAGTTTATTTGAGGAGAAGGTACATTTAAATAGTAAAGCTACTTGTCCTTCAGAATGAACTGTAGCATGTGAAATTATATTAGTAACAGTGATTGATATTTTGAGAGAGTTTAATAACAGGATTTAGGGGTTGAGCCTAATTTCCTTTATTAATAGCTGAGGACCACATCTTCAGGGTGTAGAAAAACCTTGCCAAATAATACAACTTTTTCTTGTGGCCAAAGACTTTCCATTTTTGTCCAGAAGTATGTAGGCTGCAAAATAAATGAATTCCACATTCTTTCCCACTCACTTGGCATAAATTGTTATTTGCCCTTGATAAGTAGGTCGGTGTAGACTATCAAGGAGAATTCAGAGTGAAATGTCGGAGAGCTGCAGTTTGGTTTCCTGGTTTGTGAGGCCCTTGAAGGTCAGCGTCAGTCACTTGGGTTAGGCTGGTCTGTGTTTTTCCTAAGTATTAATGCTATCCAGAGCCACACACAAGATCACTGGAGCATCTTCATTACCATCCTGTAGGCTTTCTGATCTCATTTAACTTGAAAAGATGAATGGACTATTGCCTTGATTTGGGGTTTGAGGGTCTGTTTAGGTCTGCTGCCCTTTTTTAGTTGCTTGAGTTCTGTCCAGGAGTCTGGGACAGACTGGCTGCCCTGTGGAGAAGGGTGGGCCAGCTAGGGGTGATGTTACACAAAATGTCCTTTGGGAAAACATCAAGCTGAATATGAGGGATGAATGTAGCCAGAAGGCAGCAATGTGGGATCTGGGGAGAAATAAGATTATGTAGAGTCCATAGGTGGTGCAAACAGTTAATGTGCTTGGCTGCCAGCTGAAAGGTTGGTGGTTTGAGTTCACCCAGAGGTGCCTCAGCAGAAAGGCCTGGCAATCTACTTCAGGAAAAGCCATTGAAAATCCTATAGAGCAGTTCTACTCTGACTCAGGGGGTTGTCATGAGTTGGAATTGACTTGAAGTCAAGTCGCAAGGTTATACATGAAGCTGGAGGGGCATAAAGTCCATAAATGTTGTTAGGTCTGCTGGTTGATGATCCAGATTCAAGGAATGGTGGGCAGTGCTTTTATGCTGGCCTGAATGTTTCACTAGGCCTGAGGGTTCTGCCTTGAATCTGGCAGGGATTTGGTTAGTCCATGCTTCCTACAGTTGTCATCCTTCCAAATCTCTCTTTGACTTTGGGGTCAGTGTCAGCTCCATTCCATAATGCAGTACTTGAACAAGTGGTTCTCAATTTCCCCCTCTGCTTCCTTCCTCCCTCCCTCACACACACACACACACACACACACACACCCCTTCACACCCAGGGCAGGGCCAGGATGATTACACAGCCCTAACACACCACATTCATTCTCATTCCACCCCTTTCTCTCCCACTCAAGAAAGCATGTTAGTATGCAAGGGAATGTGATAACTTTGAAATCCCTTCAGCTTATTAGAGTAAAAGTTAATCATTCATAAGCTTCGGTGCTTAAATTATTGTTAATAACAAATTACCTCACAACTATTCCAACATACAGCATGTGTAGAAGCGATTGAGAACAACTCTTGCTCTGGAATCTTCTGTTTGGGTCTATGTATTCTTTATGAACCCTGGTGAGTGCAGCCAACCAGAGCTTTCAGCAAAAGGATTCCTGGTAATATGGACATGAATGCTTTGGTAGTTTATCTGTCTGTGTGAGTATGGATTAAAATGTGTTACTAGGACAGATCATCCCAGTGGGTATGCAGTTCTGAGATGGTCTTCTCTTTCACTGCCTGATGTTTGGTTTCAGTCTTGTGAAAGTTTGCTTTTGGGAGATTAGGTTGTCCTTAGTGATGTTAGCGAAAACCCTGAAGTGTCTGGTCCTGACGAGACAGTGACAGACTTCCTGTATGATGCCACTGTTGTTGCAGCTGGCAGACATACTTCACTGGGCTACATCTATGACCATGATCCTTCTGGCGCTCCCAAAAGCACAGTGCTTGGGAGGATCCAGAGAAGTGGTGTCTGCGCCTTTCTCCTTGGGAAAGGTGAGAACAATGAAAAGTGATGCTCAAAAGAGGAGACTTGCGGTGTGAATGTGTTCATTCTACCAATGTCCTGAGTTTAAGTCTCAGAACTGAGCCCCTGGTTAGGATTGTTGAGTGCTGCATCTTAACAAGCCCTGGTGCCTTGTTGGGCGTCTCTAGTCTGATTTGTCCATCAATCTCTGCCCTCTGGGAACTTATAGTTAAGGACCACTGAAATCCCTAATACTAGCTGCCGTTGAGTCAATTACAACTCATAGCGACCACACATGTGTCAGAGTAGAACTATGCTCCTTAACGTTTTCAATGGCTGCTTTTTTGGAAGTAGGTTGCCAGACTTTTCTTATAAGGTGCCTCTGAGTGGGCTTGAATCTCCAACCTTTCAGTTAGCAGCCAAGCGTGTTAACCATTTGCACCATGCAGGGATTCCATGGAGATCCCAGAGGAGCGGAAAGGTCATTCAAGCACATGGTCGGGGCAAGATTTGAAGCTTGGGTTAATAAGTGCCACACTGCTGGCATCTGGGGACTTAGCAGAACACTACCCAAATTGTTTGAGCCAATGAATATGAGAGTGGAAAAGCTAAAGAGATTTGAAGCTACAGAAATGACAAATGAGAGTCCCAGCCAAACCCTTGATTTATTTTAAGAGCAACAGGCATATAAAGAATTGAAGATTGATCGTATCAAAGGGAATGGAGGAAAAGAACTACTACTGTGCATTGGCAGCTGGGCTAGGTGCTGTCCATGCATGATTACTTTTTATCTTCACAACACTGCAAGGTAGGGCATTATAGGTGAGAATACTGAGACTTAGAGAGTTCATATAACTTGCCCAAGCTCACAGAGCTGATAGGTGGTGGAGCCAAGAAGCAAAACTCACTCCAAAATCTGTGCTCCCTACAGAATAGAAAAAGATGAAAGTTTTTACATAGAGAGGAACAGGAGATCATTTTAGTAGAGATTGGGTTCTAGTGTAAGCTCAGAGGTCTTCAGTTAAGTGGGAGACTGGGGAGAGAGCGAGCCAGGCAGATGGCTTTGTCTGTGTCAGCAAGGAGCCCCGAGGCTAGGGTGGGCAGAGAGAGAAGGCCTTATTGGAAGGGTGAGTGAGGTGCTGCCATGGGAGCCCTGGAGAGCTTTTCCCTTGGAGCTTAGTGTATGGACGATGTCGTGGCCTTCCACAGAGCCAACACTGTGAGGCCTCCAGAACCTTCCCCTTTCTAGGAAAAGCTGAGTGTGCTAGCTGCGGGCTAGAGTTGGTTCATTCAGATTCCACAGACAATGTTTGAGCACCTACTGTGTGCCAGACCCTGTGCTGAGTGCTGTCCTTTGCACTTGTAGTCATGTATCTTCTAGGGTGACCAACTTGTCCCAGTTTGCCTGGTATTTTCCCTGTCTTAAAAACTAAAAGTCCCGTATCCAAGGACGCCCCTCAGCCCCAGGCAAACCAGACGGTCGGCCACCCTCATCTCAGCGGTGGACTCTGTTCAGCGGTGACTCCTAGCATTAGGGAGAAAGCACAAACGCAGCCCTCCTGGTGGCACCACATCTGTGTCTTCTGTTCACTGCTCTTGAATGTTGACTTTGTTGAAGAGTTAAAAAGAGGACAATGAGGGTCCCAGCCGCCTCTGCCCTGTTTTTCCCTGCGCACACACAATGCCTCCCCTTGCTTTTGTTATTCGTTCCCTTGGCACTCTTGGTTTTTTTAGCTGTCTGAGCATCTCAGGACTTGGAAAGGAAAAAAGAAAGAAAATACTGTAAAGGAAAGCTGTAATAAAGTGGTTTGGGCACAAAACATCAGCGGCTGTTTATTTGCCCAAAACAGTAGGAGTCCATATTAATAACCTCGTGAGTTACATGCTGGGAAGTTAAAAGTAAGCAAAAATCTTGCCCGAGACCCACAAACGTGACTTTACTCCTTTATTGAACTAATCCCTCCTCCTGTTTATGCTGGTGACATTTTCTATTATCCACGTGGAAGATCCTTTTTGATCTTCCGTTACAGATTTATTTAGCTGTGCCTTGGTTAACATCCCAAAGCTGAGGGGTTTTCTGGTTTCTCTTTGTTGCAGTTGTAATGCTTGGTGTTCATGTGGTTTTGCTGCCTCAGAGGATCTCAACGAGCGGGACGGGGTTTGTCTAATTCATCATCATAATATTTCCCTGATGGGAAGGAAGGAGACAGGGAGGAGTGGGAAGGGTGAGGAAGAAGCTTTAGACCTGCCTCTCAGTTCACGGGCTTAGAGAAGTGAGTCTTGTAAAACTGTGTGTTTCTTCTACCTCTAAATCTCATTTTAATAATAAGTCGATCCTCAGATTTGCTTTAGTTTCTAAAAGAGTGTATGAAGGGAAGTTATAACATCCAGGAATTACAACATAGACACTCTGACTTTTTATTTGGACCTAGCTTTTTTTTTTTCTTTCAATTTTGTTAGAACCTGGGGATTTATACTTAGAAGAGGCATTCAGTGGGAAATGGGTAGAAGAGGCGTTTATCAGTGATTCAAAAATTGGAAAAGGAACCAGTGAGGAAGACTGTAGAAATTGGTCTGAACAATCTGGAGAAGAGGTGGGAGAGAAAGCGAATTAATATTTGTGAGCACCTATTATGTGCTAAATGCTTTACAAGAGTTGCCTCATTTTAACCTTGTGAACAACCTTCTGGGATAGGTGTTATTACCCCCATTTTACAGATGGGGAAGTTGAGGCTCAGCAACTGTAAAGTTAACTTGTCCAAGGTTGTACAGTTAGTAAGGAACAAAACCTCACTGCCTATATTAAGCCCCTTGGTGAGAGGCTAGGGACCTTCTTGTTTTTTCTTCTCCAGTGATGTTGAGTAAGAGAAAACAGGCTCATTCTCTTTCTCTTCGCAAAAATGTTGTAGATGAGACTGGAGGAAGGATTCATGAGAGTAGTGAGCCCCTAGGATGGATCACCAAGTGCCTGTTTTGGCAGCCTCGTGCCCTGGAGGCGGACGAGGATGCCTGTGCCGGGGTGACCTGGACTCAACCCTCAGGAAGGCTGGGAGAAGCCCCAGGCATGGCTCTTTTCAGCCAGCAGTATCATCTTTTCCAGGAGGGGACTTACAGTGAACAAGTCCATCTCCTCCACTCATTCAGAGGAGAGCCTTATTTTGGGGGTTCTCCAGGCTTGGTGTATGGGGCCAGAAGAGGGGAGTGGGGCACACAACAGAAACAGCAGATACGGCTATGCCTGCCAGGAACTGCTCATTTAGTTTAGGAAATGGAATTTTCAGAGTGAAATGTAAAAATTGGTGTGGGTAGGTACAAGAGAGAAGCCCCAAGGCTGGCACTGTTTATTGGGGGGTGGGGGCAGGGAGGGAAAATGAATACCGTGGGCTGGTGGAGAGAAACTTCAGGCGTGCTTCCAGCTTCCTATTCTCTTCTATCTGGTTTGGGAGCTTGACAGTGGCCTGGGTTGCACCCCTGCCTGCCTTCACTGGACACTTACTGAACACCTCCTAAGTGCTGGGCGTACATCTGTGTAACAAAGTCAAAAATCTGAAGAGATTGCAATTGAAGCAGTGAAGTCAGGGGTCTCATCTAAGCGAAGACCTGAAGGTGAGGTGTGAGCTGTGTGGATGTCTAGGGAAGAGCATTCCAGGCAGAGGGAACAGCCAGTGCAAAGACCCTGAGGCAGGAATGTGCCTAGAACATTTGAGGAACAGTGTGGCTGGAGTAGAATGATTGCTGGATGGGTTGGGGAGCAGATTGTGCAGGCCTCGTAGGCCACTGTGACTTTTGCTCTGAAAGGAATAGGGAGCCACTGGAGGGGGTGAGCGGAGGAGCCCGGCTTTTAAAGGCTCAATCCAGGCTATTCTGTGGCAGCTTCCTGAGCACCTCTCATGGGCTTGGCATTGTGCCAGGAGTGGTGGGAGATGACAAAATATATAAGACATGGTCCTTTTCTTTGAAGAACTCATAATCAAGCTGGGAAGACAAAACAAGAAAACAGCCGAGGATCTTTTGCAAGCTAAATACAGTCAAGTGCCACATATATGTCCATGGTCCTCTAAGGTTATAATAGAGTCAGAAATCCCAATCAGCGAACGGGACATAGTGGGTTTAGGCACACTGCACTTGACAATCACAATAATCCTCAAAAGCAAAGAAAAAATTCTCCAAGCTGTTAAAAGATCAGCTCCACTGACAGCTACGAGGCTAACAAAAATGCAAGACAGACCTATCTCAGATATGCGGAAATTACTAATGACATGGATTGAGGACAAAACCCAAAAGTGAATCCCTCTCAGCACATTGCCTATCACTGCTAAGCCACAAAGCTTGTTCCAGATGCTTAGAGAACAAGCTGGACCAGACTATGATGTCGAGTTTACCGCTTGCCCTGGGCGTTCAAGCACTTCAAACAAAGGTTTTTCGCTGTATTATGTGAAAGTGAGTGGTAAGCCTGCCTGTGCTGATGTGAAGGCAGCAGAAGCATTTGTTGAAACCTTAGATAAACTAATTGTAGAGGAAGGTTATTTGCCCCAGCAAATTTTTAATATGGACGAAACCTCCTTATTCTGGAAGTGATTTGGACGTCCTGTTTCACAGAAGGTATTGTGAACATCAAGCGATGCATGAGCATAATATAATGAGGGTGAAAATTAAATTGTAGAAGAACGAGTCGTCAGAATAGACTTCATGAAGGAATCGGGATTTATGACGCATCTTTGAAGAATGTTAGAGGAGTGGAGTAGTGAGGATTGGAAAGGGCAAGTTCAGTTATTAAACAAAATCAGCAGTTACCTTGAAGAGGGAAACTTCCAGTCTGTCATTCAGCATGGTACAAGGAACGTGTGGGGAGATAGTGATTAGAAACAGCACTGCCATTTACAGGTTGGGTGACTGTGGGCAGGTCTCTTCACTTCCCTATGCCTCAGCTTCCCCAACTCTAGAAATGAGGACAACTGCTCCTGTAAACATTGCAGGATTGCTGTGCTAATTAAATAAGGTAGCAGACAGGAAAGCACGTCACCCGGCCTGTCATGTGGTGGTGGGTGCTGTCGAGTTGGTTTTTGACTCATAACGACCCCATGTGGTAGGCATAGGAAAATATGTTCTTCAGTCTTCCTTTTTTTCTGCTTTTCTTCATTCTTCCTATCCTTCCTTCTTGGAGCTCACACAGAAATATGGTAAGGAATATATTTTCTGGTTTCATACCCAGAGTATCAGATATGAGCCCCGTTTCAATGCAGTTAGAAATGGTGTGCGTATTAGGATGCCCCCAGTTAAATTAAATAAGAAAGGAGCCCAAATTAGTGCTAGTTGCAACTTCTTAGCTGAGATGTGAGTATCTTGGTGTCACATGACTGTGGCTCTGAAGTGTTAAACCCGCCAGCCTGCGGACCTGCCCTTGTTTGTAGAAAAATATTTATTTTGTAAAACCTACTTGGTGTTGCAGCTGGCAGCAGACGGTGTCAGGAATGTGCTGTGTTTGGAGAAGCCTTGGCTGGTGGGAGAGTTACGTGAAGTGTTCTGTTACCTGCCCTAAGGATCCCATTTTCCCAAATCCTAGGCCGAGGGAGAGCCTCCTTGAGACTTGTGCTGTTCTTTCATCTCGACTTCCAAGCTGAATCAGAGCCACATCAGCCCATCTTTCTGCCAAAATGAATGTGATTTAACTCACAGCAATGTAACTTATAATTGCAATTGCAGGTGGGAAGGTGTGATTTAAGACAATTGTCAGGAAGAGTCCATTTAATCTTTTCTTTCCTCCCCCTCTACAAAATGTACATTTTTGTTGTGTAATATAATTTCAATATACATTCTTTACAATCCAGAGATAGATGTAGTTTCACATTGGGAAGGTGTGCTCTACTTTTAAAGCACATATCTATTTTAAGTCCTTTAAAAAAAGATTTCTAGCGATAGCAAAACAATTACGGATGGTTTTGTTTTTTTACTAGAGGTAATTGTATGTAGTAAATCATTATGAAACTTCCTGGGCAATAAATTGTTTCTTGCTTAGCAGGGGCTGTTATGGCCACTCATCCTTAGGAACACAATTGCCTTAACCCAACAGTAAAAAATATTATTTACCTAAAACTGTAAGATTGTGAATTTTGAAAGTTTTTCCACAACAGTTATTTTTAGCAAAACAGGCATAAGTATCTGTGAGTTTGTAATTAATATAGAAGTACAGAAATTATGTATTGCTTTTTGTAAATAGAAAATCAAATATCTTATTTCACCCTGGTCAATGTTAGAAACTTACAATATTGTGTTGTGCAGCTCCATGCAGTTGTTCCCTTTCTTCTCATATATTAGCAAAGAAGGTTGAGCTTTCCTTCTTTTGCAGTTCTCAAGTCCTACCTCACTTGTGAAGGCTCTATTCTGAAGAATCTTATTTAGAATCAGAGTGTGTTTGAGCTGGAATTAGCATCAGCATCCTCACCCTCAAACTGTTTGCTGAGGTATCTGAGTCCCAATGCAACCTGGTGACTGAGGACCCTGGAGGCTTTGGGATGGGGCCCAGGGGCCCATAATCCCAGTCTAGAAAGCTTTCCTCTCTATATATCTACTTCTCTCAACTTCAGAAGAAATGTTTGCAGTCAGAAGGTAAATTCTTAGTTGTGTATTCTCAAATGAAGCCAGGTGCTTAAGGGACAGGGGATGGGCAGATTTTCAGAGTCTCCATTGGATGGGTTTAAGAGGGTGAGGGTAGGGGACTCCTGGGTGGGTCCTGGGGGCCTGCACCCTACCTGCCTGGGTCATCTTCAGGACTGAGGACATAGCACTGTTGACCAAGACCTGCCTCCAGCATCTGAGCAAGGCATGGCAGCTCCTGGAGATGCAACCTCATATCTGGGAGCAGAGCTTCTTCCCAGCTTTTCAAACTGAGTGACACAGAGTGGTGGAAGCAGGTGGTGGAAGAGCAGGGATTTTATGTCAAAGAGAAGAAAAAAGAAAAAAAAGGCATTTATCAGGCACTTACTAGATGTTTGGTAATGTTTAAGCCACTTCATATTATTTGTTCCTTAAAATAAGCCTGTGAGGTCATTAGCTCCATTTTACAGGTGAGGGAGTTGTATTGTACTGTAGCTATTAATCTGCTTTTCCCATTAGCCTGTAGGTTCCTTGAGGGCAGAGGCAGGGTCTTATTTTTACCATTTTCCAGTGTCTCACAGTGCTAGGCATATATTAGGGCTAAGTAGGAGTCTGTTTAGTGAACAAATGAACAGGCCTTCCGATCAATAGGGGATCTCAGTAAGAGGTAGAGTCAGGATTAAACTAAGGTCTCTGGCTTGAGAGCTGTCTGTAAGGAAAGCTAGGGCATCATAGAGCTAGTTCTCATCCTACTAGGCTTGGGGGCGGCTTCCACGAGGCTCTCTTTCATACCACCTTCTGGGTTGGGGACAGGTAAACACATTTCTGGGGTTGATTCTCCCTCATCTGGTTGTAGGTACCTCAGAGTTTACACTACTGCTTCAAGGTTTAATCAAAGGGAAACTGAAGCTGAGTAGGGTGTATGTGTGAGTGAGTGTGTGTGTGTGTGTGTGTGTGTGTGTGTGTGTGTGTGTGTATGTGTGTGAAAGAGAGAGAAAGAGAAATGTGGGCTTTTCTGCACTGAGATTCCCCCATGGGAATCAGCTGGTGACAGAATCCTGAAGCCTTTGGGGGACCCTTGATGTCTTCATTTTAATAAAGCTGTCACTTGTGGTCACTTTCAAACTAAAGCAATCTTGGTGTGTACAGAAAGGGAAATATATACCTGCACCAAGCAGAGAATAACACCAGGAAAGATGCAGCTGAACAGGGCGTTTCTGTTTTAAGAGGAGGGACAGAGTTGAGGTCATTTTAGATTAATATCTTGAGAGGCAATAGAAAAACCAAAAAACCAAACCCGTTGCCCTTGAGTCAATTCCGACTCATAGAGACCCTATAGGACAGAGTAGAGCGGCCCCATAGGGTTTCCAAGGAGTGGCTGGTGGATTTGAACTGACAACCTTTTGGTTAGCAGCCGTAGCTCTCAGCCACTGTGCCACCAGGGCTCTAGAAAGGAGAAAGGATTCCTCATTGCTCCCAGAATGAAGCAAAAGTTGGCCTTTGGCTTCCTGGCTCAAGCGGCAATGACTCAGCTTCTGTTCACACTGAGGTCTGTGAGAACCTCAGTGGATTCTCCTGTCTTGAGGTGTCTTCAGGGTGCCTGCGTCAAGCTAGGGCTTATTCTTTCTCATTCCAGAGAGGGGTGCCAGGAACTGGCTGAAGTGAGGAGGACCAGCTCTGAGAGAGGGCAATTCCCTGAGTCAGTAGACTGTGCTTCCTTCTGAATTCCTGTTGAAATTCCCTGGGCACCTTAGTCAGGGGATGGTGAAGCTGGAAACTGGGCGGCCTGAATCTCCTGGCTATCTGGTGGCTGCCTATGGTAATCATCTCACCCATAGGCAGGGATGGTGTCTTAGTCATCTAGTGCTGCTATAACAGAAATACCACAAGTGGATGGCTTTAACAAAGAGAAGTTCATTCTCTCACAGTGCAGTAGGCTAGAAGTCCGAATTCAGGGGGCCGGCTCCCAGGGAAGGCTTTCTCTCTCTGTTGGCTCTGAAGGAAGGTCCTTATCATCAGTCTTCCCTTGGTCTGAGAGCATCTCAGTGCAGGAACCTCAGGTCCAAAGGACACGCTCTGCTTCTGGCACTGCCTGCTTTCTTGGTGGTATGAGGTCCTCATGTCTCTCTGCTCGCTTCTCTCTTTTATATCTGAAAAGAGATTGGCTTAAGACACTATCTAATCTTCTAGATCTCATCAGTGTAACTGCCACTAATCCATCTTATTACATCATAGTGATAGAATTTACAACACACAGGGAAATCACATCAGATGACAAAATGGTAGATAATCACACAATATGGGGAATCATGACCTAGTCAAGTTGACAGATATTTTTTGGGGACACAATTCAATCCATGACAGACGGATTACTCAATAAAGAAGGTACGCACGATGTGGTGAAAAACAGGTGAAATTGTGCACTACAGAATAGTAAGGATGAGTTAGCCCGTGTATACCTTGCTTACTGTAAGCACATGCATGCCTTGCTCACTGGTTAATCCGCCCCTGCCCACGGGTATAGGCCTGGGTTTCACGTTGCAGGCCCTTCATAGTAGACTAGCACACCTTCTCCCACCCTTTCCAGTCAGCACGCCCAGGAAATGGACGGAGGAAGAAGTTTCTCCTCAGACTGTCCCATTGGGATGGAACAGCCCATTAGCAGGAGTCACAGATTACTATGATTTTTCTTTTCCTATTATTCCCTGTTATCTTCAATTTAAAAAGAGTCATTTAAGCAGTAGGGTAGACATAGGGGAAAAATTGAAAATGTCATTTAAAAATGACTATTCCATTTTCTTTTACCTCAGCAGACAGATGGCTGCCTCACCTTTTCACCCATGGCCAGGAGCAATAGCTGATGGGTCAGCCTAGGCGAGCAGTGATTTTATTTTTCTTTTCACTTCAAGCAGATTGTGTAGCTCTTGGGGTGTGGGGAGCCAGTGGAATGGAGCTATGGGCTGGGAAACTAATTACGCCTCCCTGCATGGCTGAGCTGGTTAATACCAAACTGTCACTGAGGCAGATTCTTACCTGGGGCAGAAGAGCTTCCGCATTACCTATCTCTTTCTCTTTCCCTTGAGAGCTGAGGCCTTTTGGGTTTTGCTAGTTTAGGGGAATAGGAGCAAAATCCAGGAAGCTCTCAAAGCTCTGAAATGGTGCTAGGGGTTCTGGTTCCAGAGTGGCATTCTGATACACAGCAGCCTTCCTTTCTCCAGCTCAGACATTTGTGGGGTAATGGAAACAGCAGAGATTTGGAGTCAGATAGATAGACATGGCTCAAATCCTGGTGCCGCCACTAGCTGGCGTGATGTCTTAAGATGTTGCCAGAGGCTGCCCACGGTATCTCAGACTGGTAACACAGAGGATCTAGGACTCTTAACAGGTTTCTTGTCCACCTGGTTCCTCCCCACTCCCCAGCAGTGTGGGATCAAGAATGGGTCCCCTGAATGTGTAAGCCTGCCTCACTTTACCGATCCTGAAACCGAGACCGAGAGAGGTAAATGGCATGGTCAGCACGGTGTCACCAATGGAGACCACACATGACCAAGGCCAATCAGGAATTCAGTATTGGTGTTTTAACTTATTAATTAAACCAGTGCAAATCTTTGAAAAATGACTATACATATATGAGTTACTGTTATTGATGTTAGCTGCCATCTAGTCGACCCCTGACTTATGGTGACCCCAAGCACAACAGGATCAGCCCATTGTGATCCATAGGGTTTTAATTAGCTGATTTTTGGAAGTAGATCTCCAGGCCTTTCTTCTTAGTCTGTCTTAGTCGGGAACTCTGCTGAAACCTACTCAGCATCAGAGCAACACGCAAGCCTTCGCCAACAAATGGGTGGTGGCTGCGCTTGAGGTGCATTGGCTGGGAATCGAAACTAGATCTCCCGTATAAAAGCCAAGAATTCTACCATTGAACCACCACTGCCCCCATGTACATGAGTAAGACATATTTACTCAATCTACAGATAATAAACTGGCTATGCATGAGAATTCTCAGATTCTTTGCAGTAACTCTGACTCTTAATACTTGCTGCTCCCCTTTCCCCTTCTCTAGGGACATGCAGCCCACAGTATAGACAGCCCCCAGCTAGCCAGACATCTCAAATAGCAGGGGATCTAATAAAATCCATGGGCCTTTTTAAGGACAGAAAAAGGGTTTTGAATATTGAGTGGAAGCATTTAAAAATATAGCCTTTGTGACAACATGAAGATCATGAATATTCAGTTTGTACACAATCTCAAGCAATTAGGCAGATGCCTATTTCCAGGGAGGGTGTGTTATCCTGATGGCTGAGGGGAGGGGGCTGTCTATAATTTTGAAACCAGATTTCCCTGGAGACGTTGGAGTCCACTTTTAGGAAAATTTGTGAGTAAGTTCTCAGAGACAAGCTCATTTCCTTCCCGTGCCTTTGCCAGGTCATACTCACCTCGGCTATGTCCATACACTTACCCTTTAGCTGAGAAATTTCCAGGTCCCTGGAGAGAGAAAACTTCCTTGATTCTGAATGCAAGCTGGTAACTGATCCAGAGTTGAAGCAAAGCAGCCTGTTTCTAGCCGTAGGATGGGTGTTATGTGGCAAGGCTTAGTCTTGGCTGCTGAGTGTTATTTGTTTAGAGCCCAGTTCTCTCTTTGCTGATTTTTTATTAGAATTAATTGCTTGTCTTTGGAGAATCCCCAAACACAAATTAGATGGTTGAAGGGAAGAGGAAGTTTAGAACTGTCCCCTTTCAAACGAGACTTTGTATCCGTCAGCAGTCCCTTCTAAGTTTTCAGGAGAGCCACAGTTTCTGCAACTATATATCCCAAGGTTGTCTGGAAAACCCCAATTTCAAATATTCTGACCTGTTGCCCCAGAAACCATCTAGATGAATCATATATTCTAATATTTCCAAAATTTATCTTCCATATTGACTCTTGTACCTGGAAGCAGCACAAAGCCCTAGTCACACCCCATGGTACTTACTTTTAATTTAGAAAATATGGTCACAATGAAGTAAGCAGAGCACTGCTAAGTGGAGCCAGCTGTTCCCTATGTGATTCTTTTTTGCCGTACAAATCACATGGAGTTGGGGGAAGCACTTCCAGAATGGCAGTGTGAAAAGCTCCATGGATCCTTTCCTCAGTGAAACAACCATGACTGGTGAAAATTACAAAAATAAAATAATAATAATAAAATTAAAGTTTCTGGAAATCGTCCTAAGGGTGTATGTCAAATGGAGAGACATTGCTTCAAGAAAATTTACTAAATCTCAGAAAAAACATGTAGAGAATTTGCTAAAAACAACCCAAATAACCATCAAAAGACGAATGGATAAACAAAATGTGATACATACATACAATGGAGTATTATTCAGCTATAAAGAGAAATGAAGTTGATTTATGGCACCACATGAATAAACCTTAAGAACATTGTGCTAAGTTCAGTAAGCCAGATACAAAAGGACAAATATTGTAGGATCTCATTTATACGAACTATCTAGAATAGATAAACCAATTGGGACAAAAGGATATTAGTGGTGACCAGGTGATGGGGAGGAGAGGATAATGGGAAGTTAAAAAATGTTTATTTAATTACTGTCGAAAAGTTACGATTACTAACATTTATATAAACTATCCTCCCCAACCTGTTTCTTATTTGATTTGATTTTACCTACGTACAACAAAAGTAATGTGTTTATGTAATCTTTTTACTAATAAACCATAAAAACCCATTGCTGTCGAGTCGATTCCGACTCATAGCCACCCTATAGGACCGAGTAGAACTGCCCCATAGGGTTTCCAAGGAGCGGCTGGTGGATTCAAACTGCTGATCTTTAGGTTAGCAGCAACTGCTTAACCACTGCGCCACCAAATAATTGCTTGGTAAATTAAACTGCTTCTTAAAAAAAAAGAATCTGTGACATCTGAGCAGTGGCCCGCTACTTCCCCTGACCCTAGCTCTGTTACCAGGTCTATTTTGGCCAGATACAGGCAAGAAGATGAGGCTTCCTCCAGAGGCCTAACTAGGAGAAGCACATAGGGTGCCATGCCCTAGGCGTTGCTTGTGTGCCCTGGGTGCCGCTTGAGGCGGGGTGCCAATTAGCAGTTCCTATTGGCCATCACAGTTTCCATTGCCAGCTGTGAGAGATCGTCCAGCAATTTAACACTAATTTTCTTAGGCACTATTTTCCATAGTTAGGCCCCTGACTTCCTTTCTCCTCAGCTCCCAGTCTAAAGCTACAGTTTTCCCCCAGGAGAGACAGGTCATTGGGATTTCTCATCTCTCTCAACTCTGTATTATAGAAGTTCTATTCCTGGCAAGTGCAGCTGAGAGCTCTGGAGCTCCCTTTTTCCACCCAGCCCCAACTTGCAGGGTGGAAGCTCTAGCCCATACGTGGAAGGCCAAGATCACTGGGCCCTGATCACCCCCACCCCAGCTCACTTGTAGGGTAGGGATACCTGACAGAAGAGACAATCTGAGAAGACCAGTGGCCACCATCCCCACCTACCACCCCACTTGTAGAGCAGAGATGTCGCTCTGAGAGAACCGGCTGTTATCCTGCCCCAGCTCCAGAGATTCTGCCTAGTGGGAGAGAGCTCTACAGCTCCCCCTAAACAGAGTGACTTTATTTGGAACAGAGTGAGAGGAAGTTTGAGCCTAAAAACAATTGATGAGCAATTAATTGGAGGTTGGTAACTCCAAAATAGCAACAAGCGAAATGGTAGACCAGCTATAAGTTTAACAGAGACAGCCAGAGAATGAGAGAGCTAAGAACAAGGGCTTCAAACTGCTTTGTTCCAGTTTGAAGCCCTGCTGTGAATTTGCATGTCTAATAAGTTCCCTGCTGAAATTTGCATTTCTACCCCAGATATACTGAATCAGAGTCTACATTTTAACAAGATCCCCAGGTGAATGGTCTTGGGAGACATTTAGCTCAATTGGCATAACACAGATTATAAAGAAAATGTTCTACATTCTACTTGGTGAGTAGCATCTGGGTGTCTTAAAAGCTTGTGAGTAGCCATCTAAGATAAAATACTTCACTCGTTCCCCCCTGTCTGGAGCAAGGGAGAATGAAGAAAACCAAAGACACAAGGGAAAGATTAGTACAAAGGACTAATGGACCACAGCTACCACAGCCTCTGCCAGATTGAGTCCAGCACAACTCGATGGTGCCTGCCTACCACAACCGACTGCTCTGACAGAGGGTCCCTGACAGAGATGGAGATAAATATAGAACAAAATTCTAACTCTCAAAAAAGACCAGACTTATTGGTTTGACAGAGACTGGAAAAACTCTGAGAGTATGACCCCCAGATACTCTTTTAACTCAATGCTAAAGTCACTCCTGAGGTTCACCCTTCAGCCAAAGATTAGACAGGTCCATAAAACAAAATGAGACTAAATGAACACACTAGCCCAGGGGCAAGGATGAGAAGGCAGGAGGGGACAGGGAAGCTGGTAATGGGGAACCCAAGGTCGAAAAGGGGAGAGTGTTGACTTGTTGTTGGGTTGGCAACGAATGTCACAAAACAATAAGTGTATTGTTTAATGAGAAACTAATCTGCTCTGTAAACCTTCATCTAAACTACAATAAAAAATATAAAAAAGAATTATTAAAAAAATTTTTTTAAAAAGATGCCCAGGTGATTCTTATGTATGACTTCCTGGGAACTTGTTAGAAATGCAAATTTTCAGCAGGGGTTTGAACCCCTGAGAAGAACCCACCTGGAGTCAAAGCAAGCCTCAGACTGGCTTTAAACACTACCCCTGCAAAGAGGCTCAAATTTAATCAAATCAGACTGTGGAGCGATTTATTCCCCAAGGCGTTGTCAAAAACAATAGAACAATAAGTTAGCAGTAAATGGGGCTAACAGCTGGGTGTGAACCAATAGAAGTTCATCCAGAAATGTAACAGGGAAAAGAGCCCTGCTAAAACTGCTTTAATCCTGGGAGGTGGGGTGGAGGGACTCAAGGAGCCTGTACATGCCCAAGGCTGTACCCTCCATGGAATGGCTTCAGAGACTGCACACTGGGAGGGGAAATGGACATCACTAAACTGGTCCATCCAAGGCACTACACAAATAAATAAGCAAACAATAACAAGTCTCAGGGCAAGGAGTGATCAGTATTCAGAGATGCTAAAATATGTTACCTAAAATGTCCAGTTTTCAAAAAAATTTAAAAGACGAAGACACGAACATGTTACCCATACATAAGGAGGAAAAAAAAAAAAAAGAAAAGAAGAAGCAGGCAACAGAAAGTTTCTTTGAAGTAACCTGGATGTTGGACTTAGCAGAAAAAGATTTCAAAGCAACTATTATAAATATACTAAAAAAATTATACTAGGAATAAAAGGAATTAAAGAAAGGTATGGTGACAATGCCTCATCACTCAATAGATGTCTATAAATAAAGAAATGGAAATTATAAAAAAAGAACCAAGTGGAAATTCTAGAGTTGAAAAGTACAGTAACTGAAGCAAAAAATTCACTAGAGGTGCTTGACAATAGATTTTAGTTGGCAGAAGAAAAGTATTAGTCAACTTGAAGATAGATTCAAAGAGATTATGAAATCTGAAGAAAATAGGGGAAAAAGAATGAAGAAAAATGAACAGAACCATAGAGAACTGTGGAACACAGTTAAGCCTACCAATGGTATGTGTAGTGAGAGTACCAGAAAGAGAGAAGAGAAAGAAGAAGAAAAAACATTTGAAGAAATAATGCCTGAAAACATCTCAAATTTGATGAAAAACAATCTTCACCTCTAAGCAGCTGAACATATTTTAAGTGGGATAAACACAGAGATGCACATCCAGACACATCATAGTCAAAATGTTGAAAGACAAAGACAAAAAGAAAATCTTGAAAGCACCAAGAGAGAAACTAGTCATTATCTACAAGGGAACTCAGTAAGAGTAATAGCTGACTTCTTGTCAGAAACAATGGAGGCCAAAAGGCAGTGGGAGAACATATTCAGAGTGCTGAAAGAAAAAAAGAATACTTATCAACCAAGAATCTTGCATATGGCAAGACTATCATTCAAAAGTGAAGGCAAAATAGAGACATTTTCAGATAAAGAAAAACTGATTGAATTTGTTGCTAGCCGACTCACCTTACGAGAAATAATAATGTTCTTTAAGATGAAAGCAAGTGACACCAGACAGTAATTCAAATTCACATGATAAAACAAAGAGCTCCACTAAAGGTAATTATTAGGTAATTATAAAAGACAGCATAATTGATATTTCTTCTCCTTTCTTCTTTTGAATGGTTTAAAAACTAATTCAATAAAACAATGTGCATATAATTGTATTGTTAGGCCTATAACATGTAGATATATGATGTATTTAACAATAATAGCACAAAAGGAGGCAGGTGGGAGCAAAGCTGTATCGGAGTAAGGAAATGATACTATATAGTAATTTCAATCTACAGAAGAAATGAAGACAACCAGAAATGACAGATAAGAATGTTAATGTAACAAACTGTAACTATGTACTTGTTCTCCTTTCTTCTCGCAGTTAGTTTAAGAGACATAAAATTATATAAAGCAATAATTATAACAATTGCCATGTACAACAATCATCACATTGTTGAATTTGTAACAGACGTAATGTGTATAGCAATAATAGCACAATAATGGGAAGGAGAGAATAGAGCTATATACAAGAAAAGTTTCTGTATTTTACTAGAATTAAGTTACACTCTATCTGAAGTAGATTTGGATAAGTTAATATGTATATTATAAACTCCAAAGCAGCCACAAAGAAAATAACTCAAGAAATATAGTTAAAAAATAGTTTAAGAAATTAAAATCTTGCACTAGAAAATATTCACTTAATGCAAAATAAAGCAGTGTGGAGGAACAGAGGAAAGAAAATACACAAGGCATGTAGTAAACAAAAAGTATAACTGCATATGTATATCTATTACATCAGTAAAAACCAAAAAAACCAAACTCATTGCTGTTGAGTCAATTCCAACTCATAGTGACCATATGGAACAGAATAGAACTGCCCCATAGGGTTTCCAACGAGTGGCTAGTGGATTTGAACTGCTGATGTTTTGGTTAGCAGCCCAGCTCTTAACTACTGTGCCACCAGGGCTCCATTACATCAATAGTGACATTAAATGTGAATGGATTAAACGCTCCAATCAAAATGATTGTCAGATTGGGTAAAAACACATGATTCAACTATATGCTGGCTACAGGCGCACTTTAGATTCGCAGATACAAGATTAAAAGTGAAAGGATGAAAAAGATACACTGCGCAAACAGCAGTCATAAGAGAGCCAAAACAGACATTAAAACAACAACAAATATGTTACCAGAGGTAAAGGAGGATATTTTATAATGATAAGAGGGTCAATTTATCATGAAGATATAACAATTATAAACATAAAAACAAAGCCCCAAAATACACAAACCAAAAACTAAAAAAATTGAAGGAAGAAATAGACTATTCAACAATAATATCTGGAGACTTCAACACCCCACTTTCACTACCGGATAGAACAATTAGGGAGAACATCAGCAAGGATATAGAAGACTTGAATGACACTATAAGCCAATTAGACCTAACAGACACTTATAGAACACTTCACCCAACACTAGCAAATACACATTTTCTCAAATGCACTTGGAACATTCTCCGGAATAGGCCATACACTAGCCCATAAAACAAGCCTCAATAAATTTAAAAGGATTGAAATCATATAAAGTATATTCTCTGACCACAACAGAATGAAGTTGGCAATCAATAACAGAAAGAAATTTGGAAAATTAACAAATTTATGGAAATTAAATAACACAAATCTAAACAACTAATGGATCAAAGAAGAAATCAAACAGGAAATTAGAAAATACCTTGAGATGAGTAAAAATGAAAACACAACATACCAAAACTTATGGGCTGCAGCTGAAGTAGTGCTCAAAGGGAAATGTATAGCTACAAGTGGTACATTGAAAAAGAAGAAATATCTCAGATCAATAACCTAACTGTGGTAGGCTGAAAAATGGCCCCCAAAAGATATCCACATCCAAATTCCTGGAACTTGTAAATGTTACATTGTAGGGAAAAATACTTAATAATTCAAAAACAGTTGCAGCAATGCATCAACAGGGATCTGCCAGAAATTCAAGCCAGATTCAGAAGAGGACGTGGAATGAGGGATATCATTGCTAATAACAGGTAGATCTTGGCTGACAGCAGATAATACCAGAAAGATGTTTACCTGTGTTTTATTGACTATGCAGAGGTGTTCGACCCTGTGTAGCTCATAACAATTTATGGATAACATTGTGAAGAATGGGAATTCCAGAATGCTTAATGTGCCCATTAGGTACCTGTACATAGACCAAGAGGCAGTCATTCAAACAAAATGGGGATACTGCAGGGTTTAAAATCAGGAAAGGTGTGCACCAGCATTGTATCATTTCACCATACTTATTCAACCTGTATGCTGAGCAAATAATCCAAAAAGCTGGACTATAGGAAGAAGAACTCGGCATCAGGATTGGAGCAAGACTCATTAATAGCCTGCAGTATGCAGATAAAACATCCTTGCTTGCTGAAAGTGAAGAGGACTTGAAGCACTTACTGATGAAGATGAAAGTCTACAGGCTTCAGTAGTCTCATCATAAAAAAAACAGAAATCCTCACAACTGGACCAATAAGCAACATCATGATAAACGGAGAAAAGATTGAAGTTGTCAATGATTTCATTTTACTTGCATCCACAATCAATGACCATGGAAGTAGTGGGCAAAAAATCAAATGACATATTGCATTGGGCAAATCTGCTGCAAAAGACCTTTTTAAAGTGTTAAAAAGCAAAGGTGTCATGTTGAGGACTAAGGTGTGTGCCTGACCCAAGCCATGATATCTTCAATCACCTCATATGCATATAAAAGCTGGACAATGAATAAGGAAAACCTAAGAAGAATTGATGTCTTTGAGTTATGGTGTTGATGAAGAATATTGAATATACCATGGACTGCCAGAAGAATGAACAAATCTGTCTCAGAAGAAGTACAGCCGGAATGCTCCTTAGAAGGGAGGATGGTGAGACTTCGTCTCACATACTTTGGATGTGTTATCAGGAGGGATCAGTCCCTGGAGAAGGACCTCATACTTGGAAAGGTAAAGGGTCATTGAAAAAGAGGAAGACCCTCGAAGAGATGGATTAACACAGTGGCTACAACATAGCAAACATAGCTCAAACATAGCAATGGTTGTAGGGATGGTGCAGGAACAGGCAGTGTTTTGTTCTGTTGTACATAGCGTCACTATGAGTCAGAACCAACTTGATGGCACCTAACAACAACAACAACAACAATGTGGAAAAAGGGTCTTTGCAGATGTGATTAAGAATTTTTAGATGAGGATTATCCTTATTTTTTACCTTAGAAATAAAAGGATATCTGAGTGTGGGCCCTAAATGCCATCACAATGTCCTTATAAGAGAGAAGTAGAGGTGGATTGCAGACACATGAAGATGGAGGCTGAAATTAGAGTGATGCCGCCACAAACCAAGGAATGTTGGCAACCACTGGAAGCTGGAAGAGGCAAGGAATAGATTTTCCCCTAGAGCCTCTCAAGGGAATACAGTCCTGCTGATACCATGATTTTTGGCTCAATGGTACTGATTTTAGATTTTTGTCCTCCAGACCTGTGAAAGAATAAATTTCTGTTGTTTTAAGCAACCTATTTTGTGGTAATTTGTTACAGCAGCTACAGGAAACTAATACACTAACTTTCCACCTTAAGAAAGTGGAAAAAGAAGAGCAAACTAGACCTAAAGCAAGCACAATGAAGGAAAAATAACGAGTAGCATGGAAATAGAGTATATAAAAACAATAAAGAAAAATTAATGAAAATGAAGTTTTTTAAAAAAAAAGTTCAGTAAAATTCACAAAACTTTAGGTAGTCTGACAGAGAATAAAAGAGAAGACTCAAATTACTAAAATCAGGAATGAAAAGGAGGACATGACTACCAACCTTAGAAGTAAAAGGATTATAATAGAAGAATATGCCAACAAATTAGATTACTTACATGTAATGATCAATTCCTAGAGACACAAACTACCAAAACTGTCTCAAGATGAAATAGAAAATCTGAATAGGACCCTAGCAAGTAAAGAGATTAATCAGTAATTTAAAACCTCAGGCCCAGATGGTCTCACTGGTGAATTCTAGCAAACATTTAAAGAAGAATTAATATCAGTTCTTCATAAACCTTTCCGAAGGTAGAAAAAGAGGGAACACTTCCCAACTCATTCTGTTAGGTAGGTATTACCCAGATACCAAAAACAACATCATGATGAAACGTCAACCAACAGACTATAGATACAAAAATTCTGAACAAAGTGCTAGCAAAGAATCTAGCAACATATAAAAGGATCATACACCATTATTAAATGGAACTTTTCCCAAGAATGCAAGATTGGTTTAACATCTTCTCTTAGTTATCTAGTGCTGCTATAACAGAAATACCACAAGTGGATGGCTTTCACAAAAAGAAATTTATTCTCTCACAGTCCAGTAGGCTAGAAGTCCAAATTCAGGGCACCAGTTCCTGGGGAAGGCTTTCTCTCTCTGTCAACTCTGGGGGAAGGTCCTTGTCATCAGTCTTCCCTTGGACTAGGAGCTTCTCCTTACAAGAACCCCAGGTCCAAAGGATGCACTCTGCTCCCAGCAGTGCTTTCTTGGTGTTACAAGGTCCCCCGTCTCTCTACTCACTTCCCTCTTATATATCTCAAAAGAGATTGGCTTAAAACACAATCTGATCTTGTAGATTGAGTCCTGCCTCATTAACATAACTGCCACTAATCCCATCTCATCAACATCATAGAGACAGGATTTACGATATGTAGGGAAATCACATCAGATGACAGAATGGTAGATAATCAAACAATACTGGGAATCATGGCCTAGCCCAATAGACAGATATTTTGGGGGGACACAATTCAATCCATGACACATCTGAAGATGAGTTAATGTAACACGTCACATTAATAAAGGATAAGATCACATGATCATCTCAACAGACACAGAAAAGCATTTGAAAAAATCCAACACCCTTTCATGATAAAAACACTCGGCAAGCTAGCAATAGAAGACAACTTCCACAACCTGATAAAGGACATCTATGAAAAACCCACAGCTAACAACATACTTAAGTGGTGAAAGACAAAACGCTTTTCCTTTAAGATCAGGAATAAGATAAGGTTGGTCACTTTCACCACCACTATTTGATATTGTACTGGGTGTTCTAACCAGAGCAATTATGCAAAAAAAAAAAAAAAAAGCCACTGTAAGAATGGCATGGTGGCGGCATCTGATCTCCTCTAACTTCACAAGGGGAAGGAGAATCCAGATCAACAGCCCAAGACCGGTCTGTATGACGCAGAGGTCAGACATGCCTCTTCTCTACACCATCTTTACCAACCATCCCTCCTCCCACGGCAGTCTCAGCTGGGTTCGATAATTCATTGCAGCGGCCACACAGAACTCACAGACAATACTCATGATTATGGGGCTTATTGGGGAAGTAACAGATTACAATTTAGGTTCAGGAATGCTCAGGATACAGTTCTTTGATTGGGAAAGCCTCTTCTCAGCCATGCCCGAAAGCAGGTCTCTCTCTGGCCCTCGGCCCCTCAGCCTTGCCTCTGCTCTGCTTGGACAAGTGTTACAAAGCTCTCTTAGTCTGCTGCTAAGTGCCCGATGCACCCTACTCTGCCGGTAAGCTCCACCCGAAGGCACTCATCTCTAGCTCCAGTCAGCCAGTCTAGCTCCACCAAGTGCCTGGGGATACCCTGCTCTGCCAGCAAGCCTCTTGCCCGAAGGCAATCAGCTTTCTTGCTTCATGGGCTGGGAAACCCACCACGCAGTCTCCTGCCAGTCTCTGCTTCCCCTGTTTCTCTGCCACCGTGTCTTGCTGTCTTCAATGTTACAGCTATCTCTCTCTCTCTCAGTATCTTGGTTCCAAGAGCTTCTCAGTGCAGGGGACCCAGGTCCAAAGGACACGCTCTGCTCTTGGCTCTTCTTCCTTGGTGATGGTGAGATCCTCTCCTTCCTGCTTCTGTGATGGCTCATTTTAAGCCTAGCAGGATGACAACCTGACCAATCCCTTTATTAGGGTCCCATAGATCTTATTTTATGGTCCCACTCAATCAGTTGGGTGGGAGTTACAAGACACGTGGCAAGAAAGGCCACATAAAAGTGAATCCATCACATCGCGGGCCAACCTCTGGCTTTTCTAGCCATGATTCTTTTGTACTTGGAGGATATCTTCCCCCTCCCAATCATTTTACCAGTCCAAAACAGTCATCAACAATTAGTCCTTCAATAAGGCAAAAGAGTGCAAAGGGTGATTACTCAGGTACAGCCATTCAGGTCTGCTGCAGGAGTCCATCTGATCTAGTCAGGTTCTCCAAAAATCATCTTGGCTTCACCCTTTCTGACATTTGGTAAAATTTAACTGAGAGAAGATTATTCCCTTGCTCTGAGCCTTTCAAGGTATCAGCATAGCAAAACCTTTAAGGAGCTTTACATTTGGCCACTGTACTCCAGTCCAGCAGTGCCTCCTCCTTAGTCCACTCTTTTCTTACATTACATTACAGTGATTACAGTTTTTACAATCACAGTTGACCCTGTTAACAAAAAACACTCACAAATGAATCATATAATCCTATTAGCATCTTCCCCCACCCTCTCTTCCCCAGACCTATTAGGAAAAGAGGAATCTATTCAGTGGTGATCCTCCCTTGTCCCCTTCATTTTGAGTGTGACATACCCATGAAAGCATGTCAGCCATCCACTTCATGCTTTTATCTCCTCCCATTTTAGATAGCCAATATTTAAATTGCCTGTCCCTATCAAACCGGTACTCTGAGGACTCAAGCATGTTCCTTTATCTGAAGAATCTTATGTTCCAGTTGGAACTTTGAGCATCTGTACCCATAAGCAAAGTCCAATCCAGAACAAGCCATCAAACTGCAGCAGTCTACACCAGCTCAGTGTCAAACATCTTTCTCTTCATTCAGTTGAGTTCTGGTCAGCTCATCCCTAGCTATCCAAGCTAGGTCACAATGGGTAGCCTCTTCTCTCTCTCTCATCCCTATCCCCCTTGGGCTAGAGCAATAGGCTCCATTTGTAAACTCAGGAGTCCACACAACTCCCTGCACTTCTGACCAGCCAGCCCTTCCTCACACTGTCTCATCCCTAGGCTCCAAGTCTAGGTCAATGGGTGCCAATGGAACATGTCCAAACTCAGTCCATCACTTCATTGCTGCACTTCCCTCATTTCCACTCATGAGTGGACTCAGGTATTCACCTCAGGTGATTATACCAGGCCGTTTACTTGTCAGCTCCCTTTATCTTCCAGTCCTGGAAGGGAGTTCTGATGGGCACTGACTTTTCCTGCCTTGATGCATCCAAAAGCAAACTGTTTGCTTGAAATTCAAAAAGCAAAGCAGTCATTTTTTTTTTTTTTTCCTGCAGATCCTTCCTTCAAATGCAAATCTTCTGTTCTTTCAGCAGTTCTGAATTGGTGTGCTTGCCTTTTCAAATGCAAAATTTCTGGGTGGAGCTCAGACTTTCGACCTAAGGCCCGCACTCTATATATACAGCTACTGCATTCAAACAGCCTGTTTCTTTTGGGCAATCTTAGTTCTCCTTTCAGCATATCCAGTCAAATATTGGCTGAAGGTGGAGTTATATGCTCTCCCTGATTTATAATACCCAATATTCATTTCTATCATATATTTAGGACTGTTTTACGACAATAGGTAGGAGAGACATTCAATATCCATAGTACATTCAGATAAACACATAACCCTTTTTAAAAACATTCCAGTTTCATCTTCTCCACTCCACTCCATGACTGGCTTCCCATTCCTATGCATATGGCCTTGGGCCTCTGGCTGGGTGGAACCAGAAGACCCTGACCCCCTAGTGATCATCCCATTTAATCAGCCTAGCCCTTGCCCTGAGACACTCCAGATGCAGCTTTTCTCCCCTCAGTTGAAGCATAACATCTCTTATTTTCCTTTCAACCATTACAAATAACAACCAAAGTAACCATTTAAGAATCAAAAGTTTCACTTCCCACACCCCTTCATTATGTTTCCTACAAAGTCTCCTGCTTCCATGAGTCTGGAACCATTGCAAAGAATCCTGTTTATTATGTCAATTGTAAAAATGGTGTGGGGGCAGCATCTGACCTTCTCTGACTTCATAAGGGGAAAGGAGAGTCGAGATCAACATCCCAAGGCTGATTCCTATGAGGCAGAGGTCAGACATGCTGCCTCTGTCTGCCATCTTTACCAATTCTGACACCAGCCGTCCCTCCTACGGCACCTCTGCTCGGTTCGAGAATTCATTGCAGTTGCCACAGTGAACTCACAGACAACACTCATCATTATGGGGTTTATTAGGGAAGTAACAGGTTACAATTCAGGTTCAGGAATCCTCAGGATACAGTTCTTCCATCAGGACAGCCTCTTCTCAGCTGTGCCCACAGGCATGCCACTCTCTGGCTCTAGGCCTCTGCCCTGCTCGGGCAAGTGTTACAAAGCTCTTTTAGTTCTGCTGATAAGTGCCCAGAGGTACCCCACTCAGCTAGTCAGCCTAGGCACAAAGGCACTCAGCTCTAGCTCTGTGGGTCAGCAAACCTAGCTCCACCAAGTGCCCAGAGGCACCCTACTCCACCAACAAGCCTCCTACCTGAAGGCATTCAGCTTTCTTACTCCAAGGGCTGGAAAGCCCACCACACTGTCTCCTGCCAGTTTCTGCTGCTGCCGTTTCTCACCATCTTCAGTGTTACAGCTTTCTCTCTCTCTGTCTCTCCCTCCCTGTCTCCTGATTCCAGGAACTTCTCAGCACAGGGATCCCAGGTCAAAAGGACACACTCTGCTTTTGGCTCTTCTTCCTTGTGGTGGTGAGAAGCCACCTCTGGGATGGCTTATCTTAAGCCTAGCAAGATGGCAAAACTGAACAGTCCCTTCATTAGGGTTCCATAGACCTTATGTGCCTGATCCCACCCAATCACTTGGGTGGGAGTTACAAGACCATAGTGAGAAAGGCCACACAAAAGTAATCACAAAAGTAATCTGGGCTAAAGATTTTCTGTCTGTTTAGAGCCATTAAATAGAAAAACGCCTGCTGGAGACAGATTGATGGTATTTCCAGGGACTCACTTAGAGAAATAGGAGTCTCCTTAACTTGCTGCAAAGTTTGTTCTGATCTATGCTGAAAAGATACCAATAGTTAACATTTATCGAGAATTTAATATGTGTCATGCTAGATGCTGTATTCAGATTACCTCATTTTATTTTCACAGCAACAGTCTGAGACAGGAACTTTTATTATCCCCATTTTTAGACATAAATTGGAGGCACAGAAACATTAAATAATGTATCCAGGGTCACACCATTAACATGGGGTGAGACTGGAATTGAATCCACGTGGTCTGATAATAGAGTCTGAACCCTTAGCCATTGTGTTACATCAAAACCAGAATCCTTGAATCCTTGTAGCATCTGATCACAGCTGGGTTTTGGCTTTCAGGATTATAAGTGTGTTCCCAGGGCCCCAAACTTGTAACCTGGTATATTCTGGTCTCTTCAAAGAGTGTGGGGCCTGTCTGTATGGCTGGGCTCATTGTATTCCCATCAGGTATTAAAGATGATGCCCAGAAGGGATCATTCCATTGCCCAGAAAGGAGCATTTCCAGACAGTTTATAAAATGGCAGCAGTACTCACTGAGGCGTTGATTTCCTTTCGGGCAGAATGAGTGAGGTTGAGGGAGTAAGGGAGGAAGAAAAAAATTCACTGTCAGGTTCGTTAGTTGGCTATGAAATGAAAGGAGTGTTTATAATACTTTTCTTTGTACAAATGAGGAACCTGAGAAACACGGATAAGAAGGAACTCAATGAGGCCCATTTGATTCAGGCAACCATTGGCCAAATACTGTACTAGGTGCTCTACATACGTAATCTCAGTCAATCCTCACAACAACCTGTTGAGCAGGCAGTAACATCCCTGTTTTACCAACGAGGAAACAGATTGAGAAGTAAGTCAGGGAGTATTATTTCACTAGTATATAGCTGGTGCATTGGTGCAGCATAACAGCCAGGGTCCTTATTGGTTGGTTGGTGCCTATTTTAGCTAGAGTAAGGAAAGTTAACTGCAGTATCAACTTCCAAATCTCAGAGGCTGTAACCAATAAAAATGTATTTCTCACTTAGCCAATGACCAGTGTGGAAGTTCCTGCTCAGTTTGCAGTCTTCCTTCTATTCAGGGACACAGGCTTAGGACTTGCAGTCTTCTTCTGGATCCTCTGCACACAGCTGGCAGATGTAGGAAGAGAGAACATGGAAGATCTCATGAAGGTTTTCATGGGCCATGAGCAAAAGTGGAGCACATAATTTCCACTGTATTTCATTGACAGGAAGTCAGTCACGTGCAGCCCCTAACTGCAAGGGAAGCTGAGAAATGTAGTCTAGCTGGTTGTCCAGGAGCAAAAGGAAATGGGTTTTGGTGAACACACAGCAGTCTTTGCCACATGACCATGCTGTATTGGTTGTTATATATATGAGTATCACCCCTAGGTTAAGTCATGAATGCATCAGAGTGGCTGGGCCAGTAGGGCCCAGGTCTGTGTAACTCAAATCTGTGTTTGTTGCACTGCCGCTCTCTCTTCCAATGGCTGGGTCAAGGACTACAGCTCTGGGTGCAGTGGATGCTCTGAGATACTATGTAATCTCTGCATTCCTGGGCCACATCCATTCTATGGAACATGTGGATGCTGTCTCTGGGCCCTCCCATGGGCACCCTGGCCTGTGGATTTGGGAGTAGGCTGGTGGCAATTTTTGTGAACAGCCCAGTCAGACCCTTGCAGCTCCTGGCCCCATGGTGCTCAGCGGCTCTGCTGGGAGCAATGGACGATGGACGTACTGTGTCACTCTCTAGCAGGGTGCAGGCTGTCATTAGCATTCAGCAAGGCTGTGAGCCTTGTTGTACAAATCAGCTGTTTAAGGCTTTTTAAAAAACTGCTGAATGCCTTTCTTGAAGCTCCTATGAGTGTGGCACTAACAGTTTCCCACGCTTGTTGAACGGCAAAGAGGGAGCCATGGTATAGTACTTTCCTTTTGGAAGAGATTTGGGAGTCATTTTTAGCAATGTGGCTAACTGTGAAGATGCTCTTGGAATGTGGGTATTAGCCATCTTTGGCAAAGGGCATTGCTTGCTCTTTTGTAGAGCTCCAGACCTTGTTTATTCAGAGGAGCAAGAAGGAGCTATTGGTTTCAGAAGTGTGCTCCTCTCCTTGAAAAACGGCTGGATTTAACCACCTCTTCTCCTGCTTTCTTGCTGGCTTGTGGCAGGTGACTCAGGTTGCAGAGTGACTGTGAGCAGCCCTTCCTTGTAAGTTTCTCCTTCCACTTCTCCCTCTGCCTAACCCCATGGGGACTCCCAGGGGAGGGACACACAGCTAACAGCAAGGTCCAGATGCTTCATTCTCTAGTCAGTTCTCAGAGTCGGTTTCATTTTCTTCTGTCAATTGGGAAGGTAATTCCATGCCCAGGGAGAAATAGAAGCAGTCCTGCCCAAGATAAGGGCTTGGTGTACCATGTCGGTTTGGACTACAGTCACTGTGCTTACTGGTGGAACTGATCCTGCTTCCTCAAGCCTGGGCAGAAACAGGGCTTGTAGGCAAAGAGTTCTAATGGGCACTGCTTGTTCCATGATAATTAAGTGGGCGTTGAGAATTTTCCTAATTCCAGGTGTCTGGGAGTTAGAAACAAGTAACATATGTCTCATTAAAAGGAAGAGTGACAAAATACAAATCACAAGTCACTCTCAATAAATCCTAGAGCTGGAGTTTGAGATCCAGAGTGGAGCCAGCCAACCTGTGTGCTTAGGGTGTTTGCAGTATTCCTGTTTGAACAGAGGAGACAGCTAAAGTTTCCCCCAGAGCCTGGAGCTGACCCAGATGTGGCTCCTTGTGCATCCCCAAGTCTTCATCCACCATATTTTGGGGGAGAGAATGGGGTTGATCAGGACGCTGAATGGTAATGAAAAAAGGGCATTGTGAGTCCACCATCTGTCTGATCCAGGGAGATAATTCATAACTGGTGAACAGAGGCAAGAAATGACTCACCTTGGAGGAATCAAGGCTTAACATTAAACCCGTTGCTGCTGAGTCAATTCCAACTCATAGTAGTCCTTTCCTTCCTTCCTTCCTGCCTCCCTCCCTCTGTTCCTTATTTCCATCTTTCTTCTAGCTTTCCCAGATCTGTGTTTCAGAAGTGGTTGCTGTTTATGCCGTCTCCCAGAGAAGCCTCTCCCTAGTTTTCCACAGCCATCTTTTGCAGCTCTGACTGATTACATATGTAACTCATTCTTTGGAGGCTGGTCTTTGCTGAAGGGGTTGGCCTGCATGACATAGTGACTTGGGCATTCTGGTGTTTTCAACCAGTGTTCATTTCTTTGGAATGCTGCCTCTTCAAGTCTCAGGTTGCTTCCAAGTTTTCTCATCCTGAGGGAGTGAGCCAATGAGGACTGATATTCAAAAATATGAACAGCTGGTGTGGCATTTGGCACTGTCCTGGCTCTAGCTCTACAGCAGGGTGCTGGAGACTTCCTGCTGTGCGAGGTCATAATAATTTAGTTGCTGGTTCTTGGGGAGGCTGGGGTACTGGGGAAGGGATGTATACTGTGTGGTGGTAGAGTATCTTTCAAGTGGCTTGGGACAGTAGCTGTTTACCCACCAGTAAGAAATTATTTCAGTATTTTCAGAACTGGTGTGGTAGAACCAATGCATGCTGGATAATTATCAACCGTGAAACAAACTTTTATAACCTTGCCTTGACTCTACAGCCCAAGCAAGAAGGACCCAGATAACTTCTTATCAACAGATCAGATCTCATGTTTGGGGCTTGGAGGAGGCCACACCTGGGTCTTATGGATGCTGGGCCCTGAACAAGTGGAATTTTCCATCTTCCAACAATGGTTTAAACCAGTGGCTCTTAAACTTTTTAGTCTCAGGACTGCTTTATACTAAAAAATTATTGAGGATCCCAATAGCACTATGCATTGTTCATTTGGAAAATGTAGGTCTACTGAGTTAATGCAGATCTCCTAAACGTTGACACATTTATTATACAGTATCAAAAATCACTTTCATTAACATTAGTACTGATATCATCAGAAGTCTTTAATTATTGGGAAGCTGTCAGGTTCATAGTGGTGGATGCAAGTTTTCCAAAATTATAATTTTTGCTTAAGAGCCTGAATTGTATTCATTGGGAACAAATACCATCAGCTGTTTTCCTTAAAGTGACAAGCTTACTTCTTTCCTTTTTGAGGAAAGTCGAACAGGTTCCCAAATCTGAATAATTATAGTCTGTCCATTAATTGTTTTTTCATGTAAAAATAAGTGTTCCATTAAAAACTGGCTAGTTCAGCTTCAACTCAATCGTACAAGTGCTTTTCCTCAAGATAACCATTGTACTCAGCAGAAATGCTTTGTGTGTATATATATTTGTGTATATATACTCGTCGGTATTGCTGAATAATAGGAATAATTTGTGCTATGGGTCATTGGTTTTGCTTATTTGCATTGCACACACTCCAAGAATCTCAAGGAGTAAACAGTTCTTTCTGGGTATTTTATTGAAGCCTTTCCTTTCTGTCCCTACATGGTCAGACATGCCCCTCTGAGTTCTGGCCACATCATTCACCGTGAGAATGTGGCCATCTGAAGTGCACTGGGGAACAGGAACTGGTTTCTCTTACAGTTTCTTCCATCAGCTTTTTGTCCTTTGGTAATCTGATGTCTCCAAGGTTTCTGTTTACTTTGATTTACTTTTTTAAGATTGTAAAACATAAGCTGTCCCCTTGTTTTTTTTCTGTCCTGGACATAACTTCCGAGCCTTTCATGGTGCAACTCAATGTCTATCCTTGAGCTTCCTGTCCCCAGATATTGGCAGGACAGTTTGCTCCAATTTTATTGCCTCTGGCCTGCTTACCCTGCCTTTTGGAATTCCTGGGACCTTGGGGGCCACTTCTCCTACTTCCCCTTTTTGCTTCTTTCTGTGTCCTCTTTTCTCCTGTCTGCCTGGCTGAAGTCTTCAAAGCTCAAGTTACAACCCTCAAACTGTACTCAGCCAGCCTAATTCATGATGCCATCCCTTTCTGATTTCCTGTGCTCTCACAGGAATTTGGTTCATCTGTATTTCACAGAGTGTGACTTTGTTCTTTAATCTTGTGCGGAGCCGTTGACTTGTCTAAGATCATAATTCGTTTCTTTGGGTCTTACATTGGTGTTATGGTCATATGCTTCTTATGCGCAGGGCTATGCCTTGGACAATTTTATCTCTCACTCCCAGCCCAGCTAATTAATGCCTGGCACATTGTGAGCATTCAACCACTACTGGCTGTTGTTGTTAGGTGCCATCAAGTCAATTCCGACTCATAGCAACACAATGTACAACAGAATGAAATACTGCCCAGTCCTGTGCCATCCTCATAATCGTTATAATGCTTGAGCCCATTGTTGCAGCCACTGTGTCAATCCATCTTGTTGAGGGTCTTCCTCTCTTTTGCTGACCCTCTACTTTATCAAGCATGATGTCCTTCCCCAGGTACCAATCCCTCCTGATAACATGTCCAAAGTATGTGAGACGTAGTCTCTCCATCCTGCCTTCTAAGAAGCATTCTGGTCGTAATTCTTCCAAGACAGATTTGTTCATTCTTTTGGCAGTCCATAGTATATTCAATATTCTTCACCAGCACCACAATTCAAAGGCATTAATTCTTCTTAGGTCTTCCTTATTCATCGTCCAGCTTTCACATGCATCTGAGGCAATTGGAAACACCATGGCTTGGGTCAGGTGCACCTTAGTCTTCGAGATGACATCTTTGCTTTTTAACACTGGCTGATAGTGCTGTAAATCTCTGGTTTTGTTTTGCTTTACTAGGGAGCTAAAGATTTCAGCATTTTCCCTTGCTACATATGTGGCCTGGGCTTTGGAAACATCTTGATGCTCCATCTTCTGAAGACGTCTGCACTGAACGCATAACATCTTATGGGAACTCTGGTCTTTTGATGTCTTACCTTTGGGAAATGAGATGTAAATGTGTCCTTTGCTGGTGCCAGGTGGAGAGGAATTTAATAGCTACAACCTTTTTCATTTATTGATTAAACTCGGCTTTCATATACTTTTCAGCCAGAAACAGAACTAGAGACCTTTTACCCTTTGAATTTTGTTTTAACCTATGGATTCTGGTTGTTGTTGTTAGGTGCTATTGAGTCGGTTCTGACTCATAGTGACCCTATGTACCACAGAATGAAATACTGCCCAGCCCTGTGCCATCCTCATAATCGTTGTAATACTTGAGCCCATTGTTGCAGTCACTGTGTCAGTCCATCTTATTGAGGGTCTTCCTCTCTTTGCTCACCCTCTGCTTTACCAAGCATGATGTCCTTTTCCAGGGACTGATGCCTCCTGATAAAGTGTTAAAAGTACAGGAGACAAGTCTTGCCATCCTCGCTTCTAAGGAGTATTCTAGCTGTACGTATTCCGAGACAGATTTGTTCATTCTTCTGGCAGTCCATGATATATTCAATATTCTTCACCAACACCATAATTCAAAGGTATCACTTCTTCTTTGGTCTTCCTTATTCATTGGATTCTGATAGTTTGCATTTATTCATTCATTGACAGTATGCTAATTGAGCACTGACTATGTACTAGGTGCTGTAGATGATACAAATGCACTGAATAGGTCATCGTCTGTTACGGAATACAAGATGTGCATACAGAGAACTGAAGTTCAGAAGGGCCAAGTGCCGTAAAAGAGAGCCTGAGAGATGGTCCCCTGAGGAATGGAGAACAGGGGTGGAATTAGGTTTATCTTCCCTGACCAGTAACTCAGAGGAGACTGACGTCACAAGCCTGGGTCTGTGATGCTCTGGAAAAGTCCCCTCATTATAGTCACAAATTGAGTCCTGCTTCTCAGTAAAGGACTGGAAATCACCACATCTTTACCGACCCTCACAGCTTCCTCAGAAGGCCACATGGAACATCCTTCCTGAGGCGTGTGTGGGCCAGAATCAAATAGAGGCCACTTGCTCTAGGTTTGGGACATAAACTAACAGGGGGGACAATAAAACAGCTCAAGTATATCTTAGGCCCTTTCTCCCTGCAGACCCACGGTGGCTGCATCTTCGGGTGCTCTGTGGTAGTAGACTTGCTGTGTGGTTGGGATGAAGGGTAGGGGAGGGAGGTGAAGGTGTGTCTGGTGTGACAGGGTGTCCGTTCACACAGGAACCAGAGTGGTCTCTCAAAAAAAGCAATCCGTTCAGGTCACTCTTCTTCTCAAAGCCCTGTAATGGTTATTCATTATACGTAGAAACAATTCTATCACCTTTAACGGGCCTGCAAGGCTATATTGGTCAGCTTCTGCTAGGATATGCTGTAGTAAACCAGTTGCTGTCAAGGCGACTCTGATTCGTGGTACCCCCATGCGTGTCAGAGTAGATCTGTACTACATAGGGTTTTCAATGGCTGGTTTTTTTTGGAAGTAGAGCACCAGGCCTTTCTTCCAAGGTGCCTCTGGGTGGACTTGAACCTTCAACCTTTTGGTTAGCAGCCAAATGTGCTATTTGTACCACCCAGGGATTCATGGTATAGTAACAACCCTAAAATCTCAAAGACTTTTGGCCATAAAAGTTTATTTCTTGTTACTCTGAGCGTCAGCCCTGTTTCACACGTCTTTTTCATTCCAGGATCCAGACTGAAGGAGCAGCTTTTGTTTCAGTCCTGTGGTAGAAGGAAAAAGAATAATGGCTGGGCATCGTAATGGCTATTAAAGCTTTGTGTTGAGGTGGCATTGATCGCTTCTGCTCACATTCACTGACCAAGCAAGTCAGATAGCCAGCGATGTTAGTGGGGCAGGAAGCACAAGCCCCCACTGCATAGCACTGCAAGTCACAGCTAACAGGTAGGCATGTATAACGCTCTTACAAGGAGAGTAGCTAATAATTGAGAACAATAACACAACCTCCACGAAGATCCTTGCCCATTTGCCTGACCTTCTTTCCCACCACTCACCAAATCTCTCATTCTGCTCTTGCCCAATTGGCCTCTTGCTGTTCCTTAGACAAACCAGCTTAGTTCCTGCGTCAGGGCCTTTGCCCAACCGTTTCTTCTGTCTGGAATGCCCAGTTTTTGTGTGGCTCCTTTTTGCTTCATTCAGCCCCTTACTCAGATATCATCTTCTCAGAGAGTCTTTCTCTGATGACCTATCTCTCTCTTTCCCATTGCTTCTGCTTTGTTTTCTTTGTACACATGCAGCCCACCCGAGATTACTTGGTGTGTCCATTCACTAGCAGTCTGTAAGGTTCATGAGGGCAAGGACTTTGTCTTGTTGGTTTCAGTCTCCCATGTGCCTAGAATGGTGACTGCCACCTAGTGGGTTTTCAATAAATATATGTTGAATGAATGGGCTGCTCACCTGTAAGACAATAAAGTCAGCCCTGAAGAAGAGGGGCTCCCAGCATATGGGAATAAGTATAAGCCTCCAACCAGCCTGGATATTTCTGCCCTGCTGAACTTGCAACACCCTTGTGCATTACTTTTAGGCCCCTGTGTGGAGATTTCCCCTTTGTCTGCAAGCCTAGCCAAGAAGGGTAGCTGGAGCCAGGTGTGATCAGGTGTTGAATTAATAAAAAGCTGTGCCTTTAGGGAGCTCCACTCTGTAGGAGTGCAGTAGGTGACTGGGGCCTGGGACAGGGGGAGGTGTGCTTCAGGTGAGGGGAGCAGGCGGGTGGGGAGGTCTACTGGGGCTCTCAGTCCACTCCTACCCCTGCCTGGGCCAGTGTTTAACTCCAAAGGAGGAGGGAGCTCAGCAGCTATTACAGGTGGGTGGAAAGTGGAAAATCCTGTTGGGCATGCCCAAAGGACAGGAATTACCTATGACCAGCACCTGGTTCCATTTAGGGCCTATTTGTACTGGGACAAAAAAATTGAATCTGTCACATCTGTTAAAGCCAGTGAGACTCAGCGATTCTCTGAATCCAGGGGAACAGCCAGGATGCCAGATCTACCTGGTCCTGGCCTCCCCCTCTGCCCTGCGCCCTACCCCCACCACACACACCTATTTTCCCCCCTCCACATCCTGGGGCCTCACAGTACTTCTGTCCTGTGTCTCTGATGAACAACTTAAGAAAGATGAGACCTCTCTGGCTGCTGCAGCTGGGGCTCAGCAAGCCTTCTTCTCCTGGGACATCAGCAAATAGACAAAACACGTGCAGCACATACATTGTCCTCGCCAGCACACTCACTGCCTCCCTCCCTCTAAGGGCTGCAGGGCACTGTGAAGCTGGCTGCACGGTGGCATTGTGGAGGAGGATATAGTCCTTGATTTTTTTATACTCAGATGCCCTTGGTACCCGAGGAGGGTAAAGGTCATAGAAGTCACAATGAGGTCTCCTGGTCCAGGGTAGGGTGGAAATAACCCGTGATCCTGTGGCTAGAGAGCTGTTCTTGGAGATGCTTTTCAGCAGATAGAGCTGTTCACCCTCTGCCCTAATCCCTGCTGAGCCAGGTGTGAGTTAGGTTCATATGAGACAGGGGGCGAGACAAGCCTGGCTATAGAGGTGATGATCCCTGGGTGGGGCAGGGCTGAGGGTCACTGGGACTTGCGGGGATGGCCATGTGGACTGTCTTGGGTGTCCTGCTTGGGTCAGTGCCCATTTCATTCCCATTTCATTCCAGTTGTTAAATGTTTTGTTTATCCCAGTGCTAAGGTCTCATTAATCTGTAACCCCTGTGGCCCAAATGCCTGGCCCTAGAACTGTAAGCATTTTAGCTTGAAAGATGAGTAGGTGTTCAGTAGAGAGATTCCAAGTTGAGAGAACAGCCCAAGTAAAGGCACAGAAGCATGAGAAGGCCTAGAACATTCACGGTTAACATCCTTGGGGATCATATAATGAGAGCCTTTGGTTAGGAAGATCCAGGACTAAGCTCTAGGGTGGAGAAGGAGCAAGAAGCTGCCTTCCTCAGCCTTTGCGATCAATAACAGATGAGATTTGCCCTGGGCCCACCTAGGTACTTTCACAAGGGGTTTGCGTGTTGGGTCATAGAAGGGAATACCTGGACTCGAACATAGAATGTGAGGTTCTGAGGTCACAAGTTGAGTTAGTGGCACAGCCAAGGTTAATCTAATTGTTGACTAGAGGTCTCTGTTTCCCAGAAATCGCCCTCACTGTTGCTCTCATCCTCTTAATTTCCCTTTTGCTCTCTTCTCCAGAGATGAGTGATGCAGAATTTTCCATTATCCAAACTCCCTCCCTTCTTCCTTTCATTGTTGTAGGAAACCCACCACGCTGAAGGTTTGGGGAGCATCTTTTGTTGAGTTCTCAGGTTCTATGAAGCCGTTTTAAGGAGCCCTGGTGGAGCAGCGGTTAAGCGCTTGGCTGCTGAGAGGTTGACGGTTCGAGCCCACCAGCTGTTCCACAGGAGAAAGATGTGGCAGTCTGCTTTCGTACAGATTACAGCCTTAAAATTCTATGGGGCAGTTCGACTCTGTCCTATAGGGTTGCTATGAGTCAGCATCAACTTGAAGGCAATGGGTTTGGGTTATGAAGCCATTTTACAGGTGCAGCTACTGGGTCACAACTTAGCTGTGGAGCTGGGCACAGACCCAGGGTGTTAAACCTTTGTCCTCCCTGTCCCTACACCCAATGCTTCTAGGACTCTCTCCTCACTGAAAGAGGCTAAGACATGGAGTCTAGTTCTTGAGCATCCCAGGGTTTAGCATATTGATTTATAATATCATCTATTGGCATGGCCTCAGAACACACAGGAATGGGATTAATAGTTTATTTAGAAAGAGATTATCAGTGAATCTTAATCATACTTGCTCTTTTACTGCCCCTCCCCACATTGGAGCTATCAATGTCAAGTCCAAAGCTCTTGTCTGATCTTCATGGTTTCTAATTATGCCCTATGGAAGCCCCATAGGGTACCTTGGCAGTGCTCCAGATGCTGTGGGCATGATGGGTAGGGGTAGGATAGAGACCCTGGCTTCTACCTCACTTTAACCAGACCAGCTCTGCTTTATCTGTATTATATATTGGGATTCACATAGCACTCTATTTGGATATACATCACATGACAAAACTAGTTTGGAAGCCACTGTTTGAACTGAGCAGGCCATATGGCCCAGCTAGGTAGCCTGCTCTCTGTCACCTCTAAGCCCTGGTAGAACCTGGGGAGGATGGTGACAGCTGGGCCTTGACTCAGACTCACTAGAGCAGCTGTGGGCAAACCAGGGTGGCTCACCAGGCTCCTGAGAGGTGGCCCCATGCCATGGTAGTGGCGGCTGGATGCTTTCTCTGCTGGCATGACCACTTGGCCAAACAAATGCCAAGACTCACATTTTCCCCACTGGGATCCTGTCTGCCCATGGCCAGTTCCCAGCATTCCCGTTGTGTTTTCTGGGATGCCGCTGGCTAGGAAACCCGAGCTGACCTGGTCAAAGGCAGCTCCGGGTGTAGTCTGTCCTTTTCCCAGCTGTCTTGTGGTGTTGCCCTCCATCCCTTTTGGATCTCCAATGAGCCAGTTGGTCCAAGCCTCCAGCCAGTTCTTTGCTGCTGACATAGCTCTTTAATTTCACGGAAGGCACAAAGCATCAGATGGCGTTTTTTAGAAAATAGCTGTTAGGGAAAGCTTGGTTGGGACTGCGCTTCCTTTTTGTCATCTTGTCGTTGCCTTTGCTTGTGCAACAGTTCAGGAGGAAGGTGGCCTGCCAGGGGACCGTTCTCCACACGGGAGGCCGAGGTCTGCCTGTGACACGCAGTCCTGACTTCCCTCCTCACCTCCCTACTCGAGGAGGCTGGGGTCTTTTACTGAGATGCCTTGTTGCTTTGTTCTTTTTCTTTAAAAGCCAGGCAATAAATCCATCCTTGTGAAGGAAAGGATAAAAGGGAAACTTCTTCTTAATTGGCTCAAGGCCATTGCACACAATACCAGGTGCACTCAAGCTGCAATTTACTTTTTAATTAAAGTTCTTTCTACCTACAGGAGAGCTGAACATTGGGTCAGTGTTCTCTCTCTTGAAAACGGTGTTTTGGGGCGCAGTTACAAGGAGAAGGAGAGCAGATTATATTGCTTTTTGAGTTTCATTTTTTTTTTTTCTTTCTTTTTAATTTTCTCAGTTCCCCCTCATGGGTATCTGCCTTTTTGTAGCCAGTTCCCTACAAGAAGGTCTGCCCTGGATCCTTGTACAAACCAGATGGGGTGCTCTGGGCTCCTGGCTCCCCTCTTCCTGTCCATCCCTGATTCCGTAGTCCACGGACATTGTCAGACTTCACAGGATTGCTGCACATTCCGGGGCTGCCCAAACTCTCACTGACTCCTCTGAGTCTGGCCATGGCCTGTGTGCCTGTGGTCTCTGTTTTGTCCCAAGTCAACGCAGGCAAGAAAATCATTCCCTTGTGCCAGCCCGCAATGAGCAATCACAGGTCAGCCACTTTAGGGAATAGTCACATCTTGAGGCCGAGGCCTTGCTTGCTCCTTCTCCTTCTGTCGTGGATTGAATTGTATCCCCCAAAAATGTCTGTCAGCTTGGCTGGGTCATGATTCCCAGTATTGTATGACTGTGTACCATTTTGTAATCTGAAGTGATTTCCTTATGAGTTGTAAACTCTTATCATTATGGTGTAATAAGATGGATTAGCAGCAGTCATATTGATGAGATCTACAAGATTAGATAGTGTCTTAAGCCATCTCTTTTGAGATATAAAAGAGAGAAACAAGCAGAGACACATGGGATCCTCACACCACCAAGAAAGCAGTGCCAGGAGCACAGCGTGTCCTTTGGACCTGAGGTTCCTGCACTGAGATGCTCCCAGACCAAGGGAAGACTGATGCATCACAAGGACCTTTCTCCAGAGCCGAGAGAGAGAGAAAGCCTTCCCCTGGAGCTGACGCCCTGAATTTGGACTTGTAATCTACTAGACTGTGAGAGAATACGTTTCTCTTTGTTGAAGCTATCCACTTGTGGTATTTCTGTTACAGCAGCACTAAATGACCAAGACACCTTCCAAATTGCCTCTTGACTCTTTCCTCCTAAATGTCCGCAAATATATATATATAGAAAATTTTTGTTTTTTATTATTTTTTGGGGGGAGGGGATGTGCAGGTACTTTATTATTTTGTTTTTTATTCTTCTTATAACTTATTTTTTTGTTGTTGGGAATATGCACAGCAGAACATACACCAATTCAACGGTTTCTACATGTACAATTCAGGGACATTGAGTGCATTCTTCAAGGTGTACAGTCATTCTCACCCTCTGTCTCTGAGTTGTTCCTCCCCCATTAACATAAACTCACTGCCCCCTAAGGTTCCTATCTAATCCTTCAAGTTGCTGTTGTCAATTTGATCCCATAGAGGTAGATCTTAAAAGAGCACAGTGCTCAAGGCAGACATTCTTTACTAGTTAAGCTAAACTATTGTTTGGTTTTAAGAAGACTTACATGGAGTTTTTATATGGAGTAGATTCCCTCTTGGAAGCCTTGGAGAAGGCTTCCATTACCACTAAGGCCGTGTGTTCTCACATCTATTTAAATACTTCCCACACAAGAATCTTTCTAATGAAGACACCTTCTCCCTCAGGTGTGCCAGCCAAGAACTTGTCTGCCTCCTTTTTACACTAAGATAAAAGTTCTGTCTTCTCCAGGGCATGTCCCTGAACCCTCCAGCCTCACTGGCCTGTGGGTGCTGAGCCCAGGATTCTCTGCTTCTAAAACACCAGTCCTGGCTTCTGTAGCCTTCGCTTAAGCCCCCTGGCTTGGAGGGAGAGAGTGGGTGCAGACCACTTATCAGTGATACTGTTGTTGTTGTTAGCTGCTGTCAAGCTGGTCCCCAAGTCACAGCCACCCCATGCACAATAAAAGGAAATGTTGCCAGGTTCTATGCCATTCCCATGATTGCTTGTGAATCAAACTGTGGGGGTCCATAGGGTTTTCACTGGCTGATTTTTGGAAGTAGATCATTAGGCCTTTCTTCCTAGTCTTCTTAGACTGGAAGCTTGGCTGAAACCTGTTCAGCATCATAGCAACGTGCAAGTCTCCACTGACAGACAGGTGGTGACAGTGCATGAGGTGCGTTGGCCAGGAATCAAATCCAGGTGTCCCACGTGGAAGGCAGGAATTCTACCAGTGAACCGTCAGTGCTCCTCATCAATGACACCATCTCTAATGAAATAGAAGCTGAAAGCAGGGGCCGAGTCTTTACATTTCTGGGATGTATGAATGGTTTCTGGTGCTCAGCAGTGACTCAAATTCCCATCTGCCAGACAGCATTCAGAGAGTGAGAAGAAAAGGTTCAGAGAGTGCCTATCCAGGAACAGGACTGGGGAGCTTGTGTGACCAGCTGGGAGCGGGCTCCATTCTGTGGTCTGGAGAGACGTGTGGTTCAGTGCCCACACCCCTTCCCAAACTCTCACAGTAGTTTTCTTCTCTAGCCCCGTCTTCTGAGACTATGAGGACCAGATGCGTGTGGAGTTGGAAGATGATAATAATAATAATGGTTAACATTTATTGAGCCTTCAGTATGGGCCAAACGTTTGCTAAGCTCAGCACATACATTATTTCATTTAATCCTCACCACGGAGCTGTGTGGTAAGTATAACCATCCACATTTTACAAATGAGGAAACTGAGCTCAGGGCACACAGCCAGTCAGTGCTGAAGATATGTTACTTTGCATCAAGGTGACAGTCTGGCAGTCTGCAGGCAGCAAAAGTAGGTTGACAACTGCTGAAGTCTGAGACTTGGCCTCTGTCTACAAAGGACGTACCTCTAAGACCCTGCTGCGGTGGTCCTGGGCCAGGGGCTTTTCGCTGGAGGAGTGGAGCAGATCTGCCCTGAGCCAGCACAGCACCTTGTTCTGTCTCTGGAACCAATGATGTGCATTCACACTGTGATGGCTGGGACGACGGCTGTGGCTACAGGAGAGACATTTTGTTCTGTGCAAAGCAAAAAAAATAAAATAAAATTCTTGTTTTGATTTCAATTTATAAAGCAAATCTCATTCACAGATAACATGGGCTCCAAACATGAAGCACTGACCTCATGAGTGCCATGTGCTAACCCAGATAAGGGAACAGCCCCAGCCCCCAGCCTGAGTTTCAGGATTGAACAGGCCTAGGGTCAAATCCTAGTTCTACCTTCTTCCAGCTGTGTGACAGTAGGCAAAACATTTAACTCTCTGAGCCTCGACTTCCTGATCTGTACAGTGGGATAATAATCTCTCATATGGTCATTGTGAGACTCAAACAAAGGCCACATATAGAGTGCCTAGTGTGACATAGAGTACGTGCCTGCCCATAGCAGGTGAACATTTCAACAGATGTTAGTACCCCCTACTCGCCAGCCCCGCTGCCCTCTCTTTTAACTACGTACAGTTCTAGCAAAATCCTGTGACTGATCCCCTTGGGGAAATGAGTTGGGAAGATATGATGTCCTGTCATTGAGATTTTTCTCTTAATTAATCCAAACCCAGGCCATGGAGCCAGGATGAGGCTCACATGGAGCCACAGCTTTGGAAGTAGTGATGGGTATCCTGACCCAAGACTCTGCCTGGGAGTCAGTGCCCTGGAAGCTGGTTAGATGCAGTCACAGCACGAGGATCACACTGGCTAGAGAAGGGCAGCCCGTACTCTTGTCTGCCTGGAACTTTACTGCATGCCGGGCTGCCTCTGCCTTCTGGAGACAAATGGAAAATAGGTAGCCAGGTAGTTCAACGACTACCCTGAAACCCTGGCTCTGTCTCCTTCTGTGTGACCCTGGGTTACCTGCTGTACCTCTCTGAACCATAGTTTCCTCTTCTTTGTAATGGAGGTGAGATCACCCACTCCCAGGGTTATGACTGGCACACTGTAAATTCTCAGTAAGTATGGTCATTATTCTCAACATGTGAGACAGATAATACATTCCCTCCTCAAAGAAGTGACCATAGTGATCATTTTTCCCCCTAGAATGGTTGATGACTCACAAATGGAGTCCGTTACTTAGCTAAGTGGCTTATTCTTTCTTCCTCCAGAGGTGGATTATCCAATAGGCGAGGTAAACTCAGTGCTTACTTTGCTTACCAGATCATCTGTAGGGAACAATTTCACATTTTTTCACCACATCAATGATTCTGCTTCTAGATATGGCTGGCGTCAGTCTCTCTCCCAACCCCATAGCACCTGCCTACAGAATCAAAGCCTCTTTTTAAATTTACAATCCCTAACAAGGGCAGATGACTCAGTAAGCAAGGTAAGCATGGGCTTACTTGTGCTTACTTACTAATCTGTAATGAACAATTTCACATCAAAGATGTGGTACAACCCATGTGAAATTATTTACTACAGATGATCTGGTAAGCAAGGTAAGCACCAAGGTAAGCTTGGACAAGGCAGGCTTAAATAAACCTCTCTTAAATGTTGGATTTATGATGCATTTTGCCTAATAGTAGCAGTAACTTGACTGGGCACAAGCTAGATAGATGAACCCAAATACTTAAAGGAACCTGGTCCAACAATGCCGGTGAAAAACACCTCATGATAAATCATAGCTATTAATTTGCATGCTTTGCTCTGCCAGGCTGGAGCAAACAATTCTTTAGCTTCCCAGGAGCTTTGAGCAGCAAGCCGTTATGAATACTCAGAGTAATTTATACTAATGCTTCTGCTCTGTCCTTTCTTCCCTAACACCGACTCCTTTGTGGGGAGAGATGTTAAATTGGCTCCATCTGTTTTGTGTGGCTTTCCTTATTGTCCTGAAGATGGAATTTCCCTTTGATGTCAGCTCCTTCCTGCACCCAGAGTGTCTTTGCCCTCCTTATTGCCATCTTGGAAAGTGGTAGATGCTGGTGGATGGACTTTCCATGACACAAGACAAGCTTTGAATCTGAATTCACCACATGTGACATCTTAAGGCCCTGGGTTCCGTTAAGTGGATGAAAGGCCAAGTTAGACACCAGGTCGGATGCCCCCTTCTGGAGCATATGATATTACATGGCACAGTCAAAATTTGGGCTGGGTAGGAATTGTGGAAGGATCTTATGTTTTGATATTTTTAAGGTAGTTCATGATTATACATGAATAATATAGGGTTGCTATGAGTCGGAATCGATTTGACAGCACACAACAAAATGCTTATACAAAAGTTCAGGGCTTACTACATATCCAAACCATGTTTTTAAGTCCAGACTAAAGGGATGGCACTCACCTTGTACGTGGCCCCCAGGCTCTCTCTAACCCAGTGGAGCAGATTTGACCAGCTTGGAGCCCTGGTGGCACAGTGGTTAAGAGCTCGGCTGTTAACCAAAACGCCAGCAGTTCAAGTCCACCAGTCACTCCTTGGAAACCCTGTGGGGCAGCCCCATCTGTCCTGTAAGGTAGCTATGTGTCAGAATTGACTCGATGGCAAGGGGTTTCGTTTCTTGGTTTCCACTCCTAGCAGATCCAGTGGTTCATTGCAACCTTTGGGAAGCCATTTGCCTTCTTTGGTTCCATCTGTACAATGGGGTGCAGTTTTTTCTGCCTGCCCCAGCTGGCAGTTGTCCTATAGAGAGTGGGGAGAGGATTTCCCTGGCCAATGCCACAGGCAGCAGTTGGGAAAAGTGGCCTCTGTGTCACTGACGTGCTGGTGGAGCTTGTTGTGTGGTCAGTGATCTCCCTTCTCTTCTCACAGCAGGGATGGGAGACCACATCCAGAGAATTGACTTACATCTTCATTTGCTTGTTGAAAGACCCTGTGTTATCGTGCAGAAAGCTTGGCTGGGGGGTGGGGGAAGGTGGTGAATCTGAATCCCAACTCCACATGGGAGTAGCTGGGAGACTTTGAGAAGTCAGCCTAATTCCCCTGAGCTCTTTCCTCTAAAATGAGAATATTGATAGAATTAATCAACCCTTAAAGTTGTTGTGAGCACCAAATGAAATAGTGTATGCAAAGCACCAGCACAATGCCTCTAACACCATGAGTCAGCACAGCAACATCCTGGAGTGTTAAGGATTGTTAAGGATTGAGGTTCAGCCTCAGGAAGTCACTGTCAACACTTCTGCAAGAGCATCTTCCAAACGGATTTATTGGGACAATGATGACCTACAAGATAGAAAATAGGAAATGAACTCTCATGCAGAGCTGCTCTCAGGTGCTGTGTTAACTGTTTGGAGTGCTTAGCCCTGCTCAGGATAGTAGTTAAAGTAGAGGGTGGACCAGCAACCTCCCCCATCCCACCCTTCAGATAAGCCATGGACTTCTTATATAACTCCTTTAGATGTTAGCACACAAAGACCTTGGCTGGAGAGAAAATCTGCCTGTCCTCACAGTTCCTAGTGCTTTCTCCTCAGAGTCTAAAGATTTGTTCACAACTGTTCCTTGTTCTCCAATAGTCTGTTGCTGACCTAATTGCGCATCTCCTCCTAGGTTGGCCTAGGTTGTGGGGAAGTACAGGATCGAATACAGAATTCCTGTTTCTCTCTTTGGAGTCCCTGAGTGGTGCAAATAGTTAAAACTGCTTGGCTTCTATCTGAAAGGTTGGCGGTTTGAGTCCACCTAGAGGCACCTCAGAAAAAAATCCTGAAGATCGACTTCTGAAAAATCAGCCATTGAAAACCACATGGAGCACAGTTCCACTCTGACATGGGGTTGTCAGGAGTAGGAATCGACTCGGTGGCAACTGATGGTGGTGAATTTCCCTCTTTCTCTTCTCCTTTGCTGAGCTTCAGACTCTGCATCTGTAAAATGGGGATAAGAAGAACCAGTCTGACAGGGTGGTTGTGAAGTTCCAATAATACCATCTGTGAGTAAGTTCCTGTATCCAGGAGGTGCTTAGTTAACTATGACTTCTCATCTTGGCCTGACTGATATTTGAGGTGAGCACACCTTTCTTAGCATAAGCGGAGAAGACCCAAACCCATTGAACTCAGGCTACTCAGCCTTCCTGCATGCGCCAGGATGTCATGGCCCCATCATGGGATGGGAACTTCATCTTCAGAACCTCTGCCTCGGAATGTCAGCCTGGGAAAACAGCCTACCATAATGGGTGTGAACATGCTCTGTGGGAGGGGTGCTGCTGCACTGGAGGGCCAGGGCTTTGGAGCTAGGCAGATCTAAGTTCAAATCCAGAGCCTACTGCTTGCTGGCCCTGGGACACTTTAATTAACATCTCTGAGACCCAGGTTTCTCACCTGTAAAATAAGGCTTAGCTAATGCCCTACTACATAAGGCTGCTGTGAGGGGTGAATGAAATGACAACTTGGAAGGGCTTTGCACAGAGTAAGTGCTTGGTAAATGGTAGTGCCCTTTCTTCTTTGTCAAATGTACAAACACCAAGGACTGTTGTTTTAAGAATTCTTCTCAATGTTTTTGGCTTCCAGCCTTGGCAATTCAAAATGGCGACCCATGCCCCAGTTGGAATTGTTACAGTCACTCTGTTTCCCTTCTTTCCTGTCAGCAGAAACTGGCACATGCTCTGCACCCCTGACACTGGCAGGAAGGTAAGGGTCACATGAGGGCCATCTGTTCCTTGTCTTCCTGCAGAGGGGCATGGCCTGCTGCCAGCCATATCTAATATTTGAGGGTCCTCCCATTCCATCATGTGGGCTTAGACCTATCACATCCTGGTGCTATCAGAGTGACAGACAGGGCAGGAAAGCTGAATCCAGAACAACTTTCTCACCTGTGCCCAGAACTTGCCAAGTTTTACAGCTGGGGCTGTAGAGGAGCCAGGGTCCTAGACTCATGCCTGAGTTCAAATCTCAAGCTGAGTGACTTTAGACAAATTGTTTACCCTCTCTGTGCCTGTCTACTACTCATCTTTAACACAAAAGTAACAATGGTAACTACCTCATACGATTTTTATGAAGACTGAGTTATGCAGGCAAAGTGCTTTTGGGACCTCGTATGTGGTCAATATTAAATATTAAATAAATGTTAAAAAACAAAACAAAACAAACCGTTGCCATTGAGCTGATTCTGACTCATAATGAATGACCCTATAGGACAGAGTAGAACTGCCCCATAGGGTTTCCAAGGCTGTAATCTTTACAGAAGCTGACTGCCACATCTTTTTCCTGTGGAGCCGCTGGTGGGTTTGAACAACCAAGCTTTTGGTTAGCAGCTGAGGACTTAACCACTGCACCACCAGGGTTCCTTTCAATAAATGTTAGCTATTTTTATTGTTTTACTCATATCATCTTCCTTGATCTTCATAAGCAACCCAAGGGGCAATCAGGCCACGTATTTGTATACCCCTTTTCTAGATGAGGAGCCCCTGGGTGGTGCAAATGGTTAATGCACTCAACTGCTAACTGAAAATTTGGAGATTTGATCCACCCAGAGGCACCTTGGAAGAAAGGCAAGGTGATTTACTTCCAAAAAAATCAGCCATTGAAAACCCTGTGGAGCACATTGCTATTCAGACACATATGGGGTCTCCATCAGTTGGAATCGGCTTGATGGCAGGTGGTGGTTTTCCAGATTAGGAGACTGAGGCTGAGAGGTTATGTAGTCAAGTATCCTGCAGGAGGGAGTGACTGAGCCTGGATCCCCGCAGGGTCTCATGCTACTGTGTCTTATATCACTGCTAAATGGTGTCCAAACACTGCTCACCGTGGAGAGACCTGGGAAGCTGGGAACATACAGATTTCTGGGCCCCACCTCAGATCTGCTGAATCAGAATCTCCAAGGATGGAGCCTGGAAATCTGTATTTGTAAAGTACCTCCCAAGTACTGATGCCTAGTCAATGTTGGGGTCCATGGTCTATATCATTGGGTCTGCAGTGTCATCCCAGGCAAGAGAGATAGGGCAAGGACTCTGGAATAAAGACCTTCACAGCCTGCAGTCGAGGCAGACATTGCTGGCAGCAGGTTAAATAGGAGCTTGCAAAAATGCAGGTGAAGAAAATGGTCATTTTAAGCACACCAACTTTTTCCAGGTCATTGGATTTCTTTCTAGATTAAATAACCTCATTACGTATTATGGGCTCTGTGGAGAGAGTCTATTTGAACTGAACTGAAACATTCTTCATCAAGATAATATGTTTGGCCCGGACATGACTAATTGACAAAAGGTTGTGAAAGCCAAGGCAACCCATTGCAAAGGGCCCCTGGGGACACAGTTGATCTATAGAGCCCTTGTATAGAAACCCCATGGCTGATAAGCTTCCAGAGACTAGAGTTTCTTAAAAGAATTCAGAGAGAATGTGATAAAAGCGAGAGAGAGAGAGGTAGAGTTCAAGAATTCTAACCAAAAAATGCCCCAGCAAAAGATACACGCACACCACACCATACACAAAAAACTAACTCAAAATGGATCAAAGACCTAAATATAAAACCTAAAACCATAAAGATCATGGAAGAAACAATAAGGACAACACTAGGGACCCTAACACATGGAATAAAGAGAATACAAAACCATAACTAACAACACAAGAACACCAGAAGATAAACTAGATAACTGGGAGCACCAAAAAATTAAACACTTATGCTCATCAAAAGACTTTACCAAGAGAATAAAAAGAGAACCTACAGACTGGAAAAAAAATTTTGGTTATGACATATCCAATCAGGGTCTAATCTCTAAAATCTGTAGACTACTTCAACACCTCAATAACAAAAAGACAAGCAATACAATTAAAAAATGGGCAAAAGATATGAACAGACACTTCACCGAAGAAGACATTCAGGCAGCTAACAGACACATGAGGAAATGCTAGCGATCATTAGCCATTAGAGAAATGCAAATCAAAAAACTACAATGAGATACCATCTCACCCCAACATTACTGGCACTAATTAAAAAAAAAAAAAATAGATAACAAATTTGGAGCGGTTGCGGGGAGGTTGAAACTCTTATGCACTGCTGGTGGGAATGTAAAATGATACAACCACTATGGAAAACAATATGGTGCCTCCTTCATAAGATAGAAATACCATACAATCCAGCAATACTATTACTAGGAATATATCCTAGAGAAGTAAGAGCTGCCACTTGAATAGATATATGCACACCCATGTTCATTGCAGCATTATTTACAATAGCAAAAAGATGGAAGCAACCTAAGTGCCCATCAACAGATGAATGGATAAACAAATTATGGTACATACACACAATGGAATACTATGCAATAATTAAGAGCAACGATGAATCTGTGAAACATCTCACAACATGGATAATCTGGAGGGCATTATGCTGAGTGAAATAAGTTAGTCACAGAAGGACAAATATAGCATGAGGCCGCTGTCATGGATTGAATTATGTCCCCTCAAAAATGTGTGTATCAATTTGGCTGGGCCATGATTTATGTGATTTTCCTATATGTTGTAAATTCTGCCTTTATGACGTTAATGAGGGAGGATGGGTGGCAGTTGTGTTAGTGAGGCAGGACTCAGTCTATAAGATTGGATTGCATCCTGAGGCAATCTCTTGAGATATAAAAGAGAGAAGTGAGCAGAGAGACAGTGGGACCTCATAACCACCAAGAAAGCAGTGCCGGGAGCAGAGCGCGTCCTTTGGACCCAGGGTCCCTGGGTGGAGAAGCTCCTAGTTCGGGAGAATATTGATAAGAAGGCCAACAGAGACAGAAAGACTTCGCCTGGAGCTGATGCCCTGAATTTGGACTTTTAGCCTACTTTACTGTGAAGAAATAAATTTCTCTTTGTTAAAGCCATCCACTTCTGGTATTTCTGCTATAGCAGCCCTAGATGACTAAGACAGCCACTATTTTAAAATCCCAAGAAAAGGTTTACACATAGAAAAAACATTCTTTGATGATTACAAGACAGAGGAGGGATGGGGAGGGGAAATCTCTAACTAGCTAGTAAACAAGTGTTAACTTTGGTGAAAGGAAAGACAACATACAATATAGGGGAAGTTGGCACAGTTTGACCAAGGCAAAGTCATAGAAGCTTCCTAGGCACATCCAAACACCTTGAGGGACTGAGTTACTGGGGCTGAGGCCTGGGGACTATGGTCTCTGGGGGCATCTAGGTCAATTGGCATAACATAGTTCATAAAGAAAATGTTCTACATCCTACTTTGGTGAGTAGCGTCTGGAGTCTTAAAAGCTTGCCAGTGACCATCTAAGATACAATTATTGGTCCTATCCCGTCCAGAGCAAACGAGAATAAAAAAAAAACAGACAGAAGGAAAATATTAGTCCAAAGGACTAATGGACCACATGAACCACAGCCTCCACCAGCCTGAGCCTAGAATTAGATGATGCCTGGCTACCGTCACCTACCACTCTGACAGGGATCACAATAGAAGGTCCTGGACAGAGATGGAGAAAAATATAGAATAAAATTCAAATTCACAAAAAAGACTAGACTTAACTGGTCTGACAGAGACTGGAGGAAGCCCTGAGACTATGGCGTCAGACACCCTGCTAACTCAGAACTGAAACCACTCCTGAAGTCTACCTTTCAGCCAAAGATTAGGCAGCCTGTAAAACAAACAACACAGCTGAGGAATGTGCTTCTTAGTTTAATCAAGTATACAAGACCAAATGGACAATACCTAACCAAAAGCAAAGATGAGAAGGCAGGAAATGACAGGAAGACTGGACAAATGGATGTGGAGAACCCAGCGTGGAAAGGAAAGGGGGAGAGTGCTGATACACTGAGGGGATTGCAACCAATGTCACAAAACAATTTGTGTATAAATTTTTGAATGAAAAACTAATTTGTACTGTAACTTTCACCTAAAACACATACACACACACAAAGATACACCCTCAGAGAGTTTCCACGGCACATTGATCTGTAATCTAGAAGTGTGACTCTCACTCCAAGGGAGTCTTGTCTTGATTGGAATGTTGGGGTTGGGGCAGGTGATGGTCTTACCCCCCAGATTCTAAGCAGAAGATAAACTTTGAGTAGAAGTAGCTAAAAACCTTGAGCTCATTTCCATAGTAATGTCTCTGAACTTTTTGTTTTCTTTTTCTTTAGCCTTCCAAAGTCTGATCACCTTGGGGAAATGGAGGCAGCCGTTTTGTAACTCTTGGTTGAGTTTTTCTGAATCCATCTAATTATATTCTTGCTTGTCAGTTGTCATCACTGGCTACCTTCTGGGTGTCAGTAAGTTCTTGACTATGGTGACATGGAAGTGGGTAGCCACAGAATACACAAGAGGTTGGGGAGGTTCACAGAGTATCAGAGCTGGAAAAGCCTCCAAAGATCATCTGGTCCAGTGGCTTTGTAAGCTATCTAGCCATAGAACTCTTAGCCAAACAAAATCTTACTGGGAAACTTAATATGCCCAACAGATCAAAATGTAACTTCTCTGGCTGAAGTTGGGGGTGAAGACCCATTGGCCCTAGGCATATGCTCACCTGTGAGTGTCTCCTGACACCTCTCTGAGTAACCCAAGGCTGACTTTGAAGACCATCGATCAGTCCATAGAGGGAGAGTGACTTGCTGAAGGTCACACAACCCCTTAGAGACTCATCGTTTAAGGAGGTGACATGGTCCAGTGACATAGCCTGAGCTGGAATCCAGGACTCCAGACTTGTAGCTGAGTGCTCTTTCCTGTACATCTTGCTCCCTGTCTTAAACAGTGAGCATCCATTGACCTTTAGGGTGGAGCCTCTCCAGGAAAAGGAGGATCTTTCACCCTGAGAGCCCCATATGGGTCGGGAAAAGTAGTGCTGCTGAAACATTAGGCCAACTCTTTCCTTCCCCTCAACTGTAATAGCTGTTAGGAATGAGTCATGAACTAAGAGCAATTATGGGAAGGCTCACTCCTTAAGGAGCATCAAGTAGAAGCAGATGGAAAATGAGTCCCAGTGAAGATGGAACCGGGCCTGAACAATGTGAGGTGGGGCATAAGAGTCTCAGGACATGGGTGTAATATGCTGACAGACATCCGGTAGCCTACTCACTCCTCCTCTATTGGAAGGTGATTAATCAGTTGTTGCTAAATTTGGGCATATAACAAACAGCCCCCAAATCTCAGTGGTTTACAGAACAAATGCTTATGTCTTGTTTATGTTAAAGGTCTTAAGAGTCTGTGTGTTGGCTGTGGCTCTGCTCCATATACTTTCTCATTCTGTAACATGCCCATTTCACTGTGGTCAAGAAGAGCAAGTGGCTGAGCTAAACTGCATAGTCACATTTAAAACTTCTGCTCAGACTCGACATACTTCATGTCGCTCATGTTCCATCAGCCAAAATAAGTCACATGGCAGAGCCTGGCACTGGGGCAGGGCCTTTGCAAACCACAAGGCAAGGGGAAGGAAGCTGTATAATCCTCTTAAAGAGAAAGGTGGGATTGTCAATAATTCCAAATGAATGCAGTCTACCACAATGGGTGTTTTAGGGATTGATGGAAGATATACAGGTTCTTATCTCCACAGGACATATTTTCTGGAGATAGAAGGAGAGCCTTCAAGATACCTGTATCCTAGCTCTCGAAGACTTTTAGAATGTCTATGCCAAAAATCTCTCAGAGCCCAGGTTCCCAAGCAATGTTATATATCCACTGTGGGGACTTCTGCTTTCCTTTTTCTCTTCCAGAAGCAGATACGGCCCTAAGCTGGCTTGCAAAGGCAACGATAGGCATCCCCTGCTGGGGCTGGCCTGCCTTGGTGCCCAGAAAGGCCATGCAGAGCCCCTACTGACTGGCACTGCTCTATGGCCACGCTTTGTAGGAGAGCAGGGTGGAAGGGGGGTGGGGGGTGGGGGAAGTGGTCATTCTCCCTACTCTCCCCTCACCCCCTTCCAGGAATTGTGTTTTGTACTTTATATCATTGTTTTGACAGATGAAAAATCAAAACTTAAGCTCTTTGAGATAGTGGGCCTCCAAACAGCTCCCCCTTCCTAGTGGAAATCAGTGGATGCCTACTTTAATGGAAGTGTTAGTATTTTTCATGGTACTGATTATTAATAAGTCAGGAATTAGGAAATCACTCTGCAGTAGGATCATTGGAGATTGGGATCTGGGTTACTTGGGAAAGTGCTGCTGCCAACTCTTTTAACAGTGTCAGTGGCTCCTGGCTCAGCAGAAGGCTGTACACAAATCACCTGTGGGCTTCCAGGTGGCCTTTGATCAGGCAAAGACCTCCAGAGACCTCCTTCACTCTGTGGTTGCTCCGGTATCTGTCTTCTGCTGGAAATTCCTCACCAGGGAGCACTAAAGGCTCTGATCCTGCTTGTTCTCCCACACCCGCAGTGGCCAAGTGACAAAAGCAAATGGTCTCCAGGCTGCTTGGTGAGGAGAACAGGAATTCAGACAAAAAGAGGTCTGAGAAGAAGCCAGGAACCTGCACCCGCTTTTGCATTCAAATGTCCTTCTCTGGTACTGCAAAACCAGTCAAGAAAGGCGAGACGCATTATCCAAAGTGTACTCACATCCACACTGCAGACAGATAAATATAGACAAGCATGTGTGAGGTCAGGTCAGAGAGGTCTGAAGGATGGAGGGAATCTAGAGTGTTCCCTTCATGAAGACTTTTTGTTCCTGTGAAGTGGCTCCAGTTTCTAATTTTTTGCTTCAAACTTTTTTTTTCTTTATATTTATTATTTTATTGAAACCTAAAATTTTTGGGAATTGTTACCCTGATTTTATAATTGAAGCACAGAGAACCAACTAATTGCTGCAATAGTTTAGGCACAAGCTTATATGGGAGCCCCAAAGCAGTTTTATCAGGTACATGCTTGAATTCCCGAGCCCAACGCATCCCCCTCACCTCTTTTAGTTCATTTGGTTGAATCTAGACTGGGATGAAATGCTGCCCCAGGAAGAGCCACACAGTGGGAAGGAAGCCTTCTCCAAACCTCTTTATTTTGAAAAGTTTCAAATTTACTAAGAAGTTGCAAGATTTGTACAGTGAATTTCACCTAGATTACCATAGGTAACGTTCTGCTGCATTTGCCTTATCTCTCTTTCTATATATGCTTATTATTTCCCTGAACCACTTGAGAATTAGGTATAGACATTAAACTCACTAAACACTTCAGCGTGTATCTCCTAAGAACAAGGGCGTTCTCCTGAGTAACCATGATATACTTATCACACTCAGGAAACTTAATATTAACACGGCACTATTATCTACAGAGGGGCTCTGGTGGTGCAGTGGTTAAGAAATCAGCTGCTAACCAAAAGGTCTGCAGTTCGAATCCACCAGCCTCTCTTTGGAAACCCTGTGGGGCAGTTCTGCTCTGTCCTATAGGGTTGCTATGAGTCAGAACTCGACAGCAACAGGTTTGGTTTTTTTTTTTTTTTTTTTTTTTTTGTATACCTGCAGTCCTTATTCATATTTCCTGTTGGTCCCAAGAATGTTCTTTGTAGCCAAATCCTACCCATGACCTGTTTTTGTAAATAAAATTTTATTGGACCATAGCCACACGCATTCATTTACATGTTGTTTGTGGCTGCTTTTATGCTACAATGGCAGAGTTGAGTAGTTGGGAGAGAGACTATATCCCTTACAAAGCCTAAAATATTTTACTGTCTGGTCCATTGAGAAAGTTTGTCAACCTTGCATTAGTACTTGTGTAAGCCAGAATTCAGTCAAGGATCATACTTCACAGAAGTTTGTAATTTTTAAAGACTGTATAAACAATCCTTTATTTATAAACATTCTTTACATGTAAATGACAACAGGCTTTCTTGCCTGGCACCAAAAGCCTTCATGGCCTGCTTTCTCCACCCACATCTGCCATCACTTCCCCATAAGCCCCTAGCTCTATGGAACTGCTTGATGTAGTGTCATGAAGTATTCATGCCTCATATTTGTGTTCCTGCAGTTCCTTTTGCCTGGAATGCCTCTCCACTCTTTGTCTTTGAAGATTTAGTGCAAGCACCATCTCTTGGAAGTCTTACAAATCTTTCTCGCTTCCATTCCCAAGACCCCTTTTCCTGCCATCTGGTTGTCTAAGCTCCTGAGACACATTAGATTTTCCTATATCATAGCACTTGCCACACTAGCGCATTGGTTTAATTTCTGTTGGTCTCACCCACTAGTTTGTGGAAACCTTGAGGGTAGAGGCCATGTCTTATTTATCTTTGTCTCCCTGGTACTTAATATAGGGTCCTAGCATGTTTGATCATTGTTGAATGAATGAATGGATTCCTAAATGGCTCAAGGTCTTCTCTCTCTTCCCAGGCCCACTTTATAGGATTTCTGGCTCTCCCTCCCTCCTCCCTCTTCCCCTCCCATTACCTGCAACTGTGACACTTATCTCTATGGTTGCTGATTTAGAGGTAGACTTAGATCAATCTAATGCAGAGACCGAAATGACAAGAGAAGGAGGGAGGAGAGCAGCAGACTGAGGCCACAGCCTACCAGCTTCCTTCCTCCCCACCACTGCTGCTCAGCAGCCATGAGTCCCATTTTAACCTTCCACCATCTCTGCCCTAGACTGTGGCAGTCATCAGCGATTGCTTAGACTTGGATTCTGGGCCACTGCTGTGTGGCAGGTAACATTACCAGCTGATGGAGGGAGCATTGTATTCTGAGCATCATCCCACTTGATCTTCATAGATACCTGGTGTTATGGATTGAATTGTTGCCCTCCCCCACCCCAAATATGTGTTGAATTCCTGGCCCCTGGACCTGTGGATATGATCCTATTTGGAAATAGAGTTTTTCTTTTGTTATGTTAATGAGGCCTGCCAGAGTTGAGTGGGCCCTATACCTAATCACTTGTAAGTTACAAAAAGAGCAGAACACACACACACACACACACACACACACACGCACGCACGCACGCACGCACACAGAGGAGGAAGAGGAAGACAGACAGTAGAGACAGATGCATCTTCAAGCCCAGGAATGCTAAGGGTTGCTGGAAGCTAGTAGAAGCTGAACTAGACCTTACCCCAAAGCCAACAGAGAGAGAAGGGCTTCCCTTAGAGTCATGCCCTGAATCTGGACTGCTAGCTGCTTGAACTGTGAGAAAGTAAATTTCTGTTCTTTAAAGCCACCCACTTGTGGTATTTCTAGTACGGGAACACTAGGTAACTAAAACACCTGGGAAGAAGGCATTATCCCCATGCCCCAGAGAGGAAACTGAGGCACAGAGTTAAATGACATACTCATGGTCTGATAGTTAGGAAGTGTCAGAGCTGGTGTACAGACCAGGAGCTGTGTGATTCCAAGGTCTACCACCTCCCCTCCTCCCTCCCCGTGCAGTGTACCATGATTTCCCTCAGGAGAGTGCGGTATGTTCCTGGCACCTCAGACTTAACCTTTGAAGGAATTTCTTGTCTTATGCATTGTTGGACTTTGGGGTTAGGGTCTAGATAAGGGTTGTCCAATAGAACTTTCTGCAATGATGGAAATGGTCTGCATCTGCTCTGTTCGATATCAAGTCACCACCTGTGACTACTGAGCACTTCAGTGTGGCTAGTGTGACTGAGGCAGTAAATTTTTAACTTTATTTTATTTTAATTAACTTGTATTTAAACAGCTACAAGTGGCTTATGGCTAACGCATTGGACAGTGTAGACTAGAATAAGTGTTGGCTGGGAACATTCTGGTTAAGTATGCTGTATGGGCTGGCCAGCCTCAGCCGTCTCCCTGGGTTAGCATAGCTTTCATAGAAAAATTGGCACTGAATCCCAAACAACCTGATTACCAACCAATTTGTTCTGGAATTGAGGACTGCCTGCGCTGCCATCTCTCTGATGAGCACTGACAGTTTTCAGGTTTGCATTTTTGAGTGGCAAATGAATCTCCCAGCCCTCAAACAAGGCAGAGAAAATGCTTAGGGCCAGGGGGAAGTGAAGAAGGGAAACGTGGAAGAAAAGACTCAAGGGACCTCAAGTGGTGGTGCTGTTTTATGTTTACTCTGGTTACGCTCCTCCAAGTGCTTGCCTGTGATCCTTCTGGGGGTTTGGGAATGCAGGGCTGGATTTGGATTCCCAGCTGGAGCTGACAGCAGGGTATAAACTCCCAGAAAATGTCTGGTCTCCCAGGACCCAGGTGGGGTCCCGGCAGAGAGTCAGGTGTGCTGTCTCTTAAGCTGGTCTGTTCAGCTGGAGGCAGTATATCACAGTGGTTACAAAATGGAGTTTTGGTGCCATCTTGGGTTTAAATCCTAGCCCTGCCATTCACAAGCTCTGTGACCTTGGGCAAGTTACTTCACCTCTCTGTGCTTTAGTTTCTCCAACTGTCAAATGAGGTTAATGTCAGCCCCTAACTCATGGGGCTATTGTAAGGGTTAAACAAAATAATACATGTTTAGTACAGTGCCTCACTAGTAGTCAGCATCCAGTAGATCTTTACTGGCTGTTAGGTGTTCGGACAAGCCGTGATGCTTCCAATGTTAGATCAACATAGTCCTTTATCTTCTGCCTTCTTCTTTTTTTTTTTTTTTTTTTCCCCACTGACAGTTGCTTGCTTTCAGAACTCAAAATACTTTTGGGAGCTTTGCAAGAATTTGCTCCAAATCCTGAGAAAAGACGTCTGTTTTCTCATCTCCTCTCCCTGTCTCTGGTTATTTATAGATCTGGACAGAAAAGTGCTGCTTTGATTTCTCAGAATAGTTTCCACAAAAGTTTGGTGTTGGGGGAGGCAGGGCTGGGTGGAGACAGTGTTCAGCTTGGTATCAGAAGGCCTGGGTTTGAATCCTATTTACTAGCTATGTGACCCCCACCTCTAACCACAAGTTAGGTAAATACTCAGCCTCAGTTTCCTCATTTGTGCTGTGGCTATGGAGTGATAGTCAAATGAGATGATACATATGAGTGGGCCCGGTTCCCTGCCTGTACATAGAGCACACTCTGTAAATGTCAGTTGAATCTGAGCGTTTAAATCCTTTTTCACCTTAAATGTTCAAGTTCACACAAGTGGGAAACTTCTTGGAGCCTGTTCATGGTGGAGCTTGCAGCTAGAAGCTGTCCAGAGGCATTCTTCAGAGTGGTGCCGTTAAAGGCAGCAGACCCTGTCTTCTAGCCCTCTGCTGTTTTTCTACCAAGGGGCCTCAGTTAGACCTTGGGAACACAGCTTCCAGAAAGGACAGACTGAAGACTGAACTGATGCTGCACTGTGTAAACAAAGTCAGAAAGAGCCAAATTCCCAGGCCCAGGGAGGCACGAGGTACACAGCCACACCCCTACTTGAGGAGAACTGTTTTGGACCTGACAGTCATCTGCGCAGTTCCCCTGAGAATTGCTTCTTCACTCCCTGGGGAGTTTTCTTTGCCTGAGGCAGGGGTAAGGGGTAGGGGGGCGGTGGGTGCTTTAAGCAGGAAACATCAGGAAAAATATGGCAAATTCTAGAAGACACAGAGAGAACAACACACAGAAGAAACTCTGGTGGTTCCTTCACGTCTCCATCTGTGAACCTGAGAGCTGTGGGGGATGTGGAACTAAGCCTCAGGCATCGCGCGATATGAAGAAAAGCCTAGGCTCCAAGCTAGGCCGGCTGGAGTCCTAGTGTGTTTTGTGACCGTCTTCCATGTGACCTAGGTTAAATAGCCTCTTTTAGCCTCAAGGTGTTCATTAGTAAAATGGGGATTAAAGGTGTGGCTCTATGAGTCAGAATCCACTCACCGGCACCCAGCAACAACAATAAGTGATTGAGGCATTGGTGCTTTAGTGGTGGCCTTCAGTGCCAGAGACCCTGGTTCAATTCCTGGCCAATTCACCTCATGCACAGTCACCGCCTGTCTATCAGTGTTGGTTTGCGTGTTGCTATGATGCTGAACAGGTTTCAGTGGAGCTTCCAGACTAATATGGACTAGGAAGAAAGGCCTAGTGATCTACTTCTGAAAATCATCCACTGAAAACCCTATGGATCACGATGGGCAGATCTGCAACCAGTCACAGTGTTGGTGCAGGACTGGGCAGTGTTTGGTTCTGTTCTGTTGTGCATGGGGCCACCACGAGTCAGAGGCTGACTCGATGGCAGCTAACAACAACAAATAAGTGATGGCTCTTTCTTCCCCATGGAATTTCACAATAAATAATACATTGTTTACTCATCTACCAACTTACTTTGTTATTTGCAGAGTCCAGCAGAGTGTTATGTTCAGTAGGATTGATGAGGGATGGAGGCCAGTTTGGTGATGGTGATGGTGGTGGTGGTGGTGGTGGCAGTGGGTGTTTCCAAGGTGACTCCTGAGACCTCAGTTCTACCTCCCAGAAGACCCAGCATCTAGGGTAGTGACCCCACACCTTTATTGAAGAGAGGGGGTTAAGAGTGTGGTCTATGGAGGTGCTCAGATGACCTGGCTAGAGTCCTGCCCTGCCATGTGTTCACTGTATGACTATGTACCCTCACCCCTGTAAGCTATGGTCTCCTCATCTGGAAACAGAGGTAATAATAATCATACCTGTCCTCTCTGTAGGTTTGTGGTGGGGGTGAGAGGTGATTGCAAGTGGTCACTGTTGTTATTATCCATTCCCTGTCCTATCCCGGCTTGATCTCTTCTTTCCAAATAGCTGTCTCCTCACTTACTGGCTCTGCCCAGTAGCCACTCCCTCCCTTGCTGCCTGGGAGCCCAGGATTTCAGGAGGCAGCACCTTGTTTCCTCAGAGAAACTACCCCCTTGGCCTCTGGAAGGCACTGGGGAAGATCTTTGAACACAGTTCTGTGCTAAACTTTACCACACTCTAACCCACCCCACTGCTGCCAAGCTGGACCAGAAAGGTTTCCCTCCACTGTGTACATTTGGGATGAATTAATGAAGGCCCTAACATTTACTGGACATCTGTTTTTTGCCTGACTCTGCTAGATGTTTTCATACTTGCTTTCTCATTTGATCTTCGCCACAATCCTGTGAAGTAGGTATCATTATACCCATTTTGCAGACAGGGAAAATGAGTGTCAGAAAGCTTAAGTAACTTGCCCCAGGTTATCTGGCTTATAAATGGCAGTGCAGGGACGTGGATCCAAAACGGTATGATTTTAAATCTCTTCCTTTCCCTACAACATGTTGCTTCATCTGGAGAAGAAGTATTGATTTTTGGTCCTTGAATATGGAGTTGCCTGGATTGGGCTGCGGCAGAAGGTAGAGTCAGGTGCTTTCCAGGGATGCTATTAAGAGAAGGTGGCCATGTACACATGGAATCCAGATTGCCCTTCCCTTTTTCTTCCCCTCCCTTCTCACCTCCCCTGAAAAAGGCACCCAGCAGTTTCTGAGGCTGCTGTTTCTTCATGGATTTTTAATAAAGTTGATAAATGGGCCAGGAATTGATAAGAAAGGCAAATGGTATTTGGGTTATGCATTGTTCTAGTAAAATGTATTTTTCACTGAAGGTCTTAAAATGCCATAGCAGAAAGAAAGGTTAAATAAAATGAGTTTTCTGTGGCAGAAGTGTCAACCAAGGGCCTCCACAAGACAGGACCCTCAGGCAGCTGAGCTGTAAGCTTTGTCAACTCCCCAGTGGCAGAGCTGTGGTGTGTTATGCCAACAATACCTTTCTTACAGCAAGAAGACTAGAAGAGAGATTCCCCAGGAAAGGTCTGGCAGGAATTTCAGTTGTTCTATTCCCTGGAGACCTGATTGGGTCTGAGAGCCCAAGAAAACAGGCATATTCAGCTCTTCCAAGGTGAGCAAGGCAAGCAGAGCTGCCAAGCTGTCAACTGTGGCTTGGGTGGGGTCAGTGTCTTGTGCAGGAGCTGGCCTCCAGTTCCTGGACCACCATACCTGATGTGGAGCCCACAGCAGCCTGTGGGGAAGAGGCACTTCCAACTGAGTCCCTTGCTGGTTCTGAGGGAGGCTTCTCGCATAGGTGGGAGCCAGAGGGCTTAAATAGGTCTGATGTCCCCAGGGAAACCTGCTTGTTCCAGGCCTCAGAGACACCTATTGGGCATCCATTGGTGAACTGACTTCCAGATTTGGGCTATTTTTCTTCCTGAATCTGCCTTGAGCAAGTGTCTCTGTTGTGATTTGAAAAGATCTTGTACAACAAATTTTGTTCCATTCCATTCTCTTTTATTCCATTTTGCTCCATTCCTTTCCATGGTATAAACATGCATTAGGATGTTCTTGGTTTCAGGGCCTGTTCTAAATGCTGGGGGCACAGCAATGACCAAGACTCAGTCCCTGCCTTTATGAAATACTTCCTCTAACAAGGGAAATAAACAGGCAATTATAGTGTGATACAAACAACGGATGGATAGATTCATGTGCCCTCAACCACCCTACACATATATAGCCAAGGAACAGAGGAGAGAATGAGGGTGGAGGGTGGTCAGAGAAGGCTTCTTGAGGGTGATTATTGGGTTGGATTTTCAAAGGATGAATGATAGCTTACCAGGCAAACAGACAAATCTCCAAATTAACACTTAAGTAGAACTTGCTATGTACTGGGCCAAATTCCTAGCGTTTTGCATATATTAAACTCATATAATCCTCGTAACAGCCCTGTGAGGGAGGTGCTTATGGTGGAGCAGCAAGAACCATTTGCCACCTTCCCCTCACCTCTAGCAAGAGGTGTTTCATGCTGTTCTGTCAAAGGAAGCTGGATAAATCCAGCAGCTTGTCAGAAGAGGAGTGCCTCAGCCCAGCCCTCTGGGTGCTGAGGCTTCAGGCCAGGAAACTCTGAGCCCAGGCTGGACTTTCCATCTCTAATATGTGTGGAGGAGGGTGGCAAATGCTGCATGGCTCCTGATGTGAGGCAGGCCCCGTCCTGCCCCATGCTACCTCAGCCTGGGTGCACAGTGGACACACTGAGGCCCCACCCACAGAGACATGAGTTGGGCTGGGTGCAGAGCTGGGCCCGGAGCTGGGCCTCATCCTACCTGGCACCTTGAACATCCACGAAGCATAAAAGCTGGCACATTTGAAAGCTTTCAACAATAGGAGTTAGCCATTCTTTCCTCACTTTTCTTTTTCTAGAGAAAATTGAGGGTCCCATTATATCTATCACAAAAAACAAACACAGTTGCCATTAAGTCAGCTCCAACTCATGAGAACCAACCCCTCTCCCCCATGTGTGTCAGAGTAGAACTGTGCTCCACGAGGTTTTCAATGGTTGATTTTTTGGAAGTCCATTGCCAGGCCTCTCTTCCTAGGTTCCTCTGGGAGGACTTGAACTCCAGCCTTTCTGTTAGCAGCCCAGAACATTAAATGTTTGCACCATCCCAGAACTCCATTATCTGTTACAAGGTACTGCCTTTTCTCTATTGTAACATGTCATCAATTGTATGACTCATCATTGTTTTAAAAATAGTTTTTCAGAGAGAGGAAAAGAAAACGCTACCACAATAAAACTACACACTGATTATAAGATTCATCACCATTTCAAAAATACTGCACTGTAGAAAAGAAACAAGCATCTTAGAATCTAGGAAATCTGATATTTTCTACCTATTTGGGGTAGAGCGAGGGCGCCTGTATGGGGAGCATATCCAGGAAGGTGGGGGCTGGGGTGGTGAGGTCGATGTCTGTCTACCCCTGCCTCTGTGGACTTCAATTTCAATCATCCAGTCCCACTTTGGGGACATTTCAAGGAGCTCAAAAACACTCACAGCTGAATTAATTCTTCAGTTGAGTTTGAGAAATAATCAGCTTCCACATTAAGCTGGGAGTGTTGAACTGAGTGGATCTACAAGGACCAGCTAGCTACATTGGACCATATCCTTGGTGGTTGGGTGGTAATCGGAACCAGCTGTGTGGTGGGAGAGCACTTTGCCCTGGGAGGTAAGGGACCTGGGCTCTAACCTGGGCAATCTGGGATGTGTCTCTTTTCCTCTCTGGGTCCCAGACGCTCCTTCTTAATAGTAAGGATGCAAAACAGTAATAACAGCAGCTCACAGTTACTGAGTGCTTACCTTGTGTTGCACATTGTTCTAAGGGCCTAACAAGTACTAGTTCATTTAATACTCACAACACTCCTATGAGTAGGTACTGTCATTATCCCCATTTTTCAGATGAGGACATGGAGGCACAGGACAGGTAAGTAATTTTCCGAAAGTCACATAGTAGTAAATGGCAGAGACAAGAGTCAAATCTAAGCTCTCTGGCTATAGCGTCCATGCTGTTAACCATGAGGGTATTGGATTAAAACAGTAAGGTGAACTGTAGACTTTAGTTAATATTAATGTATCAATATTGGTTCTATCAGTTGTAACAAATATACCAGACACAAGAATGCAAGATATCCATAGGAGAAATAATGTAATGGGAACTCTGTCATTTCTGCCTAATTTTTGTATAAACCTAAAACTGCTCTAAAAAAATAAAGTCTATTAAATTTTTTTTTAAAAAATTCAATGAGACTCACATGATAAACTATATGCTTTTCAGGAGCGTTGGTCTTGAAAAGTCCAAAGAGAGAGAAAAACAAGACAGAAATAATACTTAAGATTGAAAGAAGCTAAAAACGCTGAATGAAGCGGTTGAGCTTTCTATGCTGCAGAAAGCTAGCTTATTGATAAGAATACATGTTTGCTTAATGTACTTTTTGATGCAATAAACATTTCACTTACCAGCTAAACCAATACATAAAACACAAACAAAAAGGAAAAACACCCACAAAACTCTTTTTCAAATGAAATCCCACACAGAGCTCCAAATTAAAACAGATGAAATGGCAGTCTTTCTGGTTAGAGATGGGTGAGGCTCAGAGATGCTCCTGTTTCCAGGGACCTGGAGGCACCTCTCTGGCATCCTGGAGTTCCTTTAAACAGTGTGAAAATAGAATGGACAATATTGAAGGGCCCTCCAGTGCCAATGACCTGGGGTTGTCTGGGGAAGACACAAGGTCGGGCACCAGGGACTCCTTGAGATCCATAGGCCTCCTGGGCAGACCAGTGATGCATCACCTCATCTATCTAATACTCTTGAAATATTTGTTCAACATTTATTTATTTGAGATAGGGAGAAATGGATTTTCTAGTAATAAAATCTGTACATCACATTTGAACTTATTTGGGATTAGAGTTTACTGCACATTTTTCTGTCCTTCATAACTGGATAGCATGAGACACTCATATTAGCTAAGGATACCAGTAGCTCACAGGAACATATTGTAAAATGTTTGTTGCCCACAAATAGTACTATGTTCTGCTTCACTCTTTTCAGAATTTCAGGTGACTGCCACTGCCAAGTTCCAGCTGCTGGCAGCTGGCATTGCACAACGTCGGTGGCATGGCCTGCAGTTACATGGGGCAACTGGCACATGCAAATTGCAAAAATACTCAATAGAGGAAGTAAGCCGGAGCCAGTGAAAAGTTTGATTTTTATATTTAAGTTTCTACTCAAGGGCATTATCGTGCACAGAAGTGAGCTGGCTCACCTTTTGCCAGTTACGTATATTCCGTAATTGCCCGGTGTGTTGGTTAAGGTTGTGTGTCAACTTGGCTGGGCCATGATTCTCAGCCCCATCTGGCTCCTGTTCATCTGACCTCTGGTTCTTGGGACTTGAGCTAGCAGCTTACCTGCTGATCTTGGGATTCATCAGCCTCCACAGCCTGTGGGCCAGCAGCCTGCCAGCTTACCTGCCAATCTTGGGTTCATCAGCTCCTGCAGCTACATGAGTCAGGAGAAGCCTCCAGCCTAACCCACTGACTTGGGAGTTTCCAGCCTCTACAACTGTGTGAGCCATGTCCTTAATATAAATCTCTCTCTCTGTATATACATATATATAAATATCTGCTGTACTGGTCTTGCTTCTCTAGAGAACCCGGCCTAAGACACCTGTGGAAATTTGAGTCAACTGGCACCATATTGCTGACTTATTCTGGTGATAATTTTGCAGTCTCTATAGATGGCACTCCAGGCAATTGTCAGGAATGCTGTGTGTGGGGTGTAGGCTGTATACTGTACAATTCTGCAATGGGAATGGCTTTCCCTAGAATTGTGCATTGTACAAAATGCATGGTATTACTTGATGGCCCTGATGGCTGGCTCCTTAACCAAACAATGGAGTTTCACCTTTGTTCCTTATATCTAGCCCAGTTTTATAATGGAAGGAGCCCTGGGTTCATCTCTGCTTCCATCTCACTGTGTGTCTTTGGATAACTAATGCCATTCCCTTCTCTGGGCTCTCATTTAACTTTTAAACCTAAAGTGTTTGAATGATGTAACCTCTTAGGTCCTTTCAAATCCATGTGGTTGATTTGTTTTATCCTTGAATTTGTCACTGATCAGTCTGTGGATTCTTGGTGTTTGTTTATGCCTGATCTAGGTTACAGGGCTGCGAGTAAATGAAAGAAAGCAAACCAGATTCATGTCTACATGATCCTGCTCTGCATCCTCCCAGACCTTAACCTCTTTACTGTTATATGCTAGAATTCTTTGGAGGAGAGTCCATCTCATTGAGAAAGAGTCCACTTGGCCCAGTAGAGATGCCTTCCCTAACCAGGCTGTTCCCTCATATGGGATGTCTTTTGATCTGAGTAGGCTCTGACTGAGGGAGGCTGGCCCATTGCTTTGCTGCTCTAGTTATTGTTAAGGAAATGAGCTGGTGGGCTACGTGGACTCCTGGTGTTCAAACCATCCCTTGTGTCATACTTCTAGAATCTCTCATGGATGCCACCACACAGGCCTATTGTCTAGAATGTACTTCTTTACTCTCTGTGGAAACTGGAGCTGCAGGATGCTTGGTACCAGTCTCTCAACTTCTCTCTTGTTCTCCATGACTCATTCAAGACCACTGGTATGGATGTCTGGTCATTCCCTAGCAAGTTCTCTCAGTACCCTGAATTTATCCAGGGCAGGAGATGTGCCTCATTTAGGTAGCCAAGCACCCTCTTACATTTTCATCAGCCACCTTGGGCTTCTGTACATTTATTCATCCAACAAATGGTTATAGAGAGCCTCTTGCATGCTAGCATTTGCTAGCACTGGGGGCACGTGTGAACGGAAGTGACAATGGAGCTTCTGTTTCAGTAACGGTCATAGATTATAAAGAAGTAAACATATAAGTATATAATGAAACATCAAGTAGTGATAAGTGCTGTGAAATAGAAAAAGAGTGATGGGAGGTGGAGGAGCATGTGTTTTAGATGGGGCAGGGTGGCAAGTTCCCATCTTGCCCATGATTGTTCAATGTTTGGATTTAAAATACTATGGCTCCCAGCTCCAGAAAAACTTAGGGACAGCCAAACCTGTGCCCATACATGGGGAACCCTGGCCCCCTGAGAGCTGGCTAGGGCCCTCACTGTGTTCCAGATGCCATTGACATTAGCTGGTGCTAAGGCAGGATCTGAGCCCTGGTGGTGCAGTGGTTAAGAGCTCAACTGCTAACCAAAAGGTCTGCAGTTCAAATCCACCAGCCACTCCTTGGAAACCCTATGGGGCCGTTCTACTCTGTCCTATAGGGTCGCTATGAGTTGGAATCTACTCGACGGCATTGGGTTTGGTTTTGGTTTTTTAAGGCATGATCTGTTCTGAACATGACTCTGATAAAGGAAGTTATCCCAGATAAGGCTGTCTAGTGCTTTTAAATATTTTAAAACCCAGAAAAACATCATGGTAAGGAGGAGGCAGGTTGGCTCCAGGTGATGGATTGGCATGGCTATGTGACCTTTTGCAAGTAATGTAACTTCCCTGAGCTTCCATCTCCCCTCTAGAAAATGGGGATCATATTGCCCACTTCATAGAACTACTGTGAAGGTGCGTGAAATAAAACTGTGCCTCGTAGTTGAAGCTCACGAATATTAGCTCAGTTCATTCACTTTTAAATAAAGATCCTGTCATGGTTTGAATCATGTCCCCCAAAAAATGTGTGTATCAATTTGGCTAGGCCATGATTCCTGGTACTGTGCGATTTTCCTGTATGTTGTAAACCTCCCTCTGTGATGTTAATGAGGGAGGATGGGTGGCAGTTGTGTTAGTAAGGCAGGACCTGATCTACAAGACTGGATTGTGTCCTGAGGCAATCTCTTGAGATATAAAAGACAGAAGTGAGCAGAGAGACAGGGGGACCTCATACTATCAAGAAAGCAGTGCCGGGAGCAGAACGCGTCCTTTGCACCGGGGTCCCTGCGCCGAGAAGCTCCTAGTCCGGGGGAACACCGATGAGAAGGCTGAGAGAGAGAAAGCCTTCCCCTGGAGCTGACACCTTGAATTTGGACTTTTAGCCTACTTTAACTGTGAGGAAATAAACTTCTCTTCGTTAAAACCATCCACTTGTGGTGTTTCTGTTATAGCAGCACTGGATCCCTATGAGATAGCCATGTTGTGTTGACCAGAGAACCTTCCAGAACCATTCCTTGGCACATAGTGGGTGCTTAATAAATGTTTGTGGATGAATGGAACAACTGTAGCAAATGGATGCCTGTCTTTGGAGCTGCTCAGCAGCCCTCATGGTCTGATTATGCCAGAGGGAATGTATGTTTGTTCTTCCTGGACCAGAACTGTCCTGTCCCTGTCTCCCTTTCTTCCTGTAGGACTCCAGGGCCCCTGGGAGGGCCAGGAATTGTCTGCCTGGATGTGTTTAGAGGTGCAGAAGCTGCCGTGAATATCTTTGCCAGTCATGGGACTAAGTCTGTTGGAAATTATAGGGTGCAGGGAATTCTTTGCAGAGAATAATTGAATTTCCCCAAAACAAACAGATCAGGTTTAAGTCAGAAACCAGAGCCAAGGTGAGTTTTGTCACAGGAGATGTGCGCTGGGCCAATGTTTTAGCCGCACACATGCTGACACATGCCCACTCCTGGGAGATGCTGTCACAGGCTGGTTCTTTGAAGCACTGGGTTGTGTATTAAGCTGGGGCTGGGGAAATAAGAACCTGTTCCTGGGAGATGTTTATACCGTGTCAGGAAAATGCTCATGAGTTAGATCTCCTGTATGAGAGGCCCCTGCAGTTCGATGGCTGCCAGAGAACGGTTGGGCCCTTGGCATCTTGATGGTGGTGGTGGTGGTCATGCTGGGCAGGGGTAGGGAGAGGGGTTATAATCAGTCACCTCTACCCCTTGCCTTTCCTGGGTAGTCTCCAACATCCCCAGCCAGGGTTCCTTTCAGGGATCCTTAGCAGGACTCGTGGCTCAGAGTCCTTAGTTCAAATCCTGATGGTCCCAAGTTTCTTAGCTTCTTTGTGTTTTGGTGTCCTTATCTGTAGAATGACAATAATAATATATACTTCACTGGATCATTGGTAGGAGTTCCTGGGCGGTACAAATGGTTAATGTGTTAGCTGCTAAAGGAAAGGTTGGATGTTCAAATTCACTGAGAGATGCCTCAGAAGAAAGGCCTGGTGACCTACTTCTGAAAAATCAGCCATTAAAAACCCCATGGAGCACAGTTCTATTCCGACACACATGAGGTTGCTATGAGTCAGAATCAACTTGATGACAGCACGGTTTATTTTGGTTTGGATCGTTGGTAGGATTTATTGACGCAATGATTTCGAAGTGCCCAGGAAGGTGCATACCTGAAAGAGTAGGTTCGAGGATGGTCCATTTCCTGACCACCCAGGTACTGCTCAGGACCAGCCCCCAGTGGCCACCCCCTCCCTGCCTTCCTGCCTCAACTCCAGGCCACTCACCCTCTGCTGGGGTACCACTGGCTCACATATTGTTGGGGACAGGGCCCTGTGGGCCGCAGATCTGGCTATTCTTGCTTCTCCCCTTAATACTTTCCACATAGAGGGTATCTAGGAGAGAGACGGATGTGTATAAGCCACACTTTCTCATGACATGGTGTCTGAGAGAAAACAGCAGTTTCCAAAGTGTGTTCCATGGAGCACTGGTTAATGCCTGGCTCCATGAAATAGAGTTCTGTGGACAAATGCATTTGGAAATGACCTAAGTGCATGAACCACACACTAAAGGCTCCAACCCATCTTACAGCAAGAAAGTCTGGTTTACTTCTGACCCCAGAAGTTTCTTTCCCCATTGTTTCTCATATAACGTCTGCTAATAGCAGATTATGTCTTTTGCGGAAGACACATTGGAAAATACTTTGGAGACACAGATTATACATGTCGCCTGAGGTATTTCGGACCACGGTAGTCCTGGGGCAAGTTGTGCCTCCCACTCACCACCAATAACCAACGTCTCTCTGTGGCCCAGCTTCCTGGGTGGCATAAATGGTTTGTGCTTGGCTACTATCCTAAAGGTTGGCAGTTCAAAACCATTAAGCAGTGCCACAGAAGGAAGGCCTGGAGATGATCTTCTGTAAAAATTACAGCCAAGAAAACCCTATGGAGCAGTTTTACTCTACTCATGGGGACTGCCATAAGTTGAAATCGACTCAGTGGCAATGAGTTTGGTTTGGGTTTTTTTTTTTTTGGCCTCTGTGGCTCACATCTTCTCATGATAATCATGTTTCCACCAGAACCTGGCTGCTCTTCAATAAGTGTCAGGGCTGAGTGGGCAGTCAGGATGGTGCCACAGAGTTGGGTGGGGCAAAGGGGAGGAAGCTGACTGGGGAGGTATCCAAGGAAAGGCATACCCGTTGCCATCAAGTCGATTCCATTCTGACTCATAGCGACCCTCTGGGACAGAGTAGAACTGTCCTATAGGGTTTCCAAGAAGCAGCTGTGGATTCAAACTACCAACCTTTTGGTTAACAGCTGAGCTCTTAACCACTGTGCAACCAGGGCTCCAAGGAAAGGCATAGGGCAGGAATAATGGGAACTGCTGCCTAGACCACACCCCTCAGCTCCAGGGATATTGCTGTCGCAGCCATGTGTAGGTACTTAGAGTTGGGGCTTTACCTGGGCAGAGAGATTAACCTGAGCTCAGGTAGGCAGAAGCAGTAGTGTTAGCCAAAGATGTAGTGTCAGGGAGGAAGCATCGCTTACCAGAAGATTGATTCCACTGGCCTGTAACTGGCAAAGACTTTTGTAGTTATGAAGTGCTGAGCAGGGGCCAACAGTGCAGAAGGAGGGCAGCAATCAATGTTTAATTACAAAAGTATCAGACAGGCAGAGCCAGGAAGCCGCTCCTGTCTTGTGCAGCAAATCCTCCAGTGCTCCCTTAGGGATGTGCCCGTGCATTTTCTAGGCATTAAATGGATTTCTGGGGCACATTTGCAGACTTGCAATCAGGGACGTGGTAGGCGACCTTGGCACCCAGCCGCGGGCGATTGCAGCTCAGTAGAAAGTGAAAGATAAAAGGAAGACTGCTTAGAAGGGGGCAGCTGGTTAGCAGTGCCTCCTGTTGGGTGTAGAGGATGATGGGGTAGGGGAGGGGAGCCTGCTGTTCCTTAGCCCTCTTTCCATTTCTCCTTTCTGCTTAGGCTCTTCCCATGAGTTTCTCCCATTTCTCCTTCCAATGAGGTTTCAAAGGCATGTCCCATCCCGGGGCTGTCCCTCTTATCCCCTCCAAGCAGAGGTGCGACTCGGACCTTGGACTCCCTCTGGCCTGTGAGATTCTGGAGGTGCAGGCAAAGAGGAAGTGATGGAGGCCATGGTTCCCTCTATTACCTGGGACAAGGCAAGGGCCACAGAAATAGACTTTAGAGGGGCCCCATGCTGGCTAGGCAGTGTCCTGATTCCAGTAATGGTTGGCCTTGGGTGCTTGGTCAGGAGGAGCCTGGGTGGCACAAACAGCTTTCAATCCCCTGCTAACCTAAAATAGTGGTTCAAACCCACCTGATGGTTCCACAGAAGAAAGGCCTACCAATCTGCTTCCTTAGAGATTATAGCCAAGAAAACCCTACGGAGCAGTTCTACTGTCTAACATGTGGGATCGCCATGAGTCGGGGGCCAATTTGATGGCAGCTAACAACCGCAAAAAAACTCAGTCAGGAAGGCAAAGTATACATAGGGTCAGCCTGAAATCTGGACAGCAGGGCTGGGCACTGTACTACAGTGCCCAGCCCTCAATGGAGCATAGAAGGAAGACCCTGATCTGGGGATGGGAAAAGGCCTGAGAAACGAAGAGGAGTTAGGCAGAACTGGAGCACTCATCAGAATCAGCTGGAGGGCTGTTAAAATGCATATTGCTGGGCTCCACCCTGAGAGTTTCTGGTTCAGTAGGTGTGGAGTAGGACCCAGAATTTGTGTATCTAACAAGTTTCCACAGCTGATGCTGATGTTGTTAGTTCTGGGTCAACAGTTTGAAAAGTGCTGGTCTAGACAAATCTAACACAAGTAGGCAAAGCACAGAGCTCTGGCTGGGGGTTAAACCCTGGAGCCCTGGAGTTGTCTGGGCTTTGGGGTAGCTAATGACACCCACAGCAACCTGTCTGCCCTGATGGGAAGCTGCAGGCTCCTGGCAAACTCATGATCTCAGTCTGGAATGACTCAGGAAAGTAGGTGGGGCATCAGGGGCCCTGGCTTTGAGGAATGAGGTAAGGCTTTTACCTGGTTATTTAATAAAGGAGACTCTACACTTCCCTGAGAAAGGCCGGCAGAATCCTGTGGAAACTAGACTGTTGGGTCTGGAGCCTTGCCAAAGGCAAGTTTGTTAAGGTAGAATGAAGGGTCTCTGGGAATTTCTCATCTCTTTCCAGCTCTGTCCATAATAAGCCCCCTCCTACAGAACCCTTAGGGACCCTGGTGGCACAGTGGTTAAGAGCTATGGCTGCTAACCAAAAGATTGGCAGTTCGAACCCATCAGTCATTCCTTGGAAACACTTTGGGAAAGGTCTACTCTGTTCTATACAGGGTTGCTAGGAGTCAGAATTGACTCGACAGCAATGGTTGTTTTTTGGTTTTACTGAACCCTTACTGTGAGTCAGGCTCTACCATGGGCCTAAAGTACTTTTTATATTTAACCCCGAGTTCGAGCTGAGGTTAAGGAATTTGCCCAAGGTCTCGCAGCCATTAGGAGGCTGGGGTGGGATTTGAACACTACGCTGCCCCGTTATTCATTCACTCAATAGCCATTTACTCATAGTACTTTCTACCAGGCCCTGTGCTGGGCGCTGAGGATCCTGGGATGAATCAAACCTGGCTTCAGGGAATTCATGGTCTCTTTGAGAAGATGGAAATATAAACACACACACATATATATTTTCATTTATTTTTACTGTGGTAAAATATCTGTAGCATGAAATTTGCCGTTTTAACCATTTTTAAATATATAATTCAGTGGCATTAAGTATATTCACAATATGTGCAGCCATCACTACCATCTATTTCCAAAACTTTTTTAATACCCCAAACAGAAACTCTGTACCCCTTAAGCAATGACTTCACATTTCTCCCTCCCCCTGGTTGGCCCTCACGGCAACTATAATCACCCAGATTATTTTTATTACTTGTTGCTAACTGATAGCTACCCTATAGGACAGGGTAGAATTGCCCCGTAGGGTTTCTAAGGAGCAACTGGTGGATTTGAACTGCCGACCTTTAGGTTAGCAGCCATAGCTCTTAACCACTGCACCACCAGGGCTCCAACTGAACAACCAACTCTTCCAAAGCCTTCAATAGGCTTTGTCCTCACCAGGGGAGTGACATGTAGTGGCCACCTCATCAAGGCTATGGCACCTTTTATTCTAAGGAAGCCTAACAATGTCAAAGTTCTTGGAGTTTCCGGGCTCTAAGAATTCATTTCTGCTTCATGTGATGACCTGAGGCCCAGAAGCTCTAATGGTGGAAGGAAATGTGTGGGGCTTGATGCGGACAGGCTAAGACCACGGCCCTTAAGCCAGCTTATCCTTTTTCCTTCAGGATGGGTGGAGAACACTTTCTTCTCTGACAGACCTCTGTTGCGTAAGAAAAAAATCAGGTTTGCCCCAAATATGAATAGACAGCAACTTTATTTAGTTTACTTTTCCTCAGAGAGAAATATATAGTATTGTGCTGGCCTACTTAAGCGTAAGTTTATTTTTGTTTATATAGATAAAACGAACCCATTATAAAGCTGTTGAAAAATATTTTTTTGTGTGTTTCCTTTCAGGCATTATTTTTTTTCTGTGAAGAGTTTTATTTTTATGTACGTAGTTGGATCAGCAATTAAAACGTGACTTCTTCAGAGAAATGTTCCCTCATCCCCAGAAAAGGTTAAATTCCCTCATTATACATCCTCACTGTGCTACTTCCCCTCCATAATGCTCACCCTAATGACAGCTCTACACCAGGATTACTATTTGCTTATTGTCTGACTCTCCCCCTAGACCTGCACTGTCAAAATAGTAGCCACCAGTCACCTGTGGCTATTTAAATTTAAATTAATAAAATTAAAAATTCAGTTCCTGAGTTGCACTAGCTACATTTCAAGTGCTCAATAGCCACACATGGCTAGTGGCTACCATCAGGAGCAAGTGACAGAAAGCCCAATATAACATTGATGTAACAAGATAGAGATGTATTTCTCTCTCACGTTCAAGAAGTCTAGAGTTAAGCGGTCTAGGGCTGATCTGGCTACGTCAGCATCAGAGACCTGGGCTCCTTTTAGCTTGTTGCTCTGCCATCCTTCCACATGAGCCTTTCATTCTGTGGTCCAGGATGGCTGCTCCAGCTGTAGCCATTATGTGTGTATTCTAGCCATCAGGAAGGAGCGGGGAGGAGAAGGGTGCATTCTTTCCCTTTAAGGACAATTCCTGGAAATTGTACATCCTGTTGTCCAGAATATAATCACATGGGCACACCTGGCTTCGAGGGAGACTGGGAAGTGGAATCTTTTTTTTCTGGGTAGCCATATGCCCAGCCATAATTTGGGAATTCTAACTAGTAGTCTCTGCTACGGCAGTTAATATGAAGTATGCTGGAATGAGTGAGAGTACAGATGAGGCATCAGTTTCCCACCAGGACGGCATTTATCTTGATAAAAAAGAAAAAAAAAAAAATCTGTATTTGTGTTGAATCTTCTGCTCTCAGCAGGGATAATAGCTATTGAATTTACAGATACTGCCTTGGAAAACAGACTTTTTTGCAAGGAAAGATAGAATTTCTCAAACTTGGAAGAGAGATAAATTGTGCATGTGTTTACTCTTCTGTGCCTAAGGCTTATTGTGATTCGAAGTTGTTTGGATGTGCAGAGTCATTATTGATGGAGAGGAATAATGGTTCTCTGCAAATGGCCAAGAAACCTTCAGAGGCCCTTCCTATAGCAAATGGGGAGGCCCCTGACCCAGGAGACCCAGGAGTCCCAGGTATCAGAGGGAGGGATGGCTGTAAAGAGGTTCCTGTGAGCAGAGTGGCAGGACATGGGAACTAGCTTGGACAAGCAGGCCTTTGAGTTGGATACAGTAGTTTTGTCTTGGCTCTCAGTATTGGAAAGGTAGTTCCTTGTCCCTGGGATGACAGGAGCTGCCTCCACCCTCTGGGTTCCTGCCTCCTGCAGTCCCATTATGGTGTGCCATGCAGTGTACATTACTGAGGGTCAGAACAAGGCCAACTGAAAATATCAGCCTGTGCTCCCACTTGCAGATGAGCTGTTCAAATCTTTGGAGATGTAGATTGCAGCCTGCACTGGCTTTTTGGGTAACCATTGATCAGGGACTCACGGTGTCACACAGTGGTTTATAATGAGGGCATATAATGAGAGAATATGGGAAGTGAGAAATGGAAAGATTTGTCCTGGCATCTCAGCACCATGGAGCAGGACTGTTCCAGAATCCCCAAGCCCTTCCCACCAAAGGAGTGTGGAACTCTCAGTCAGAAGATAGGACCTGGAGTCCTGGCTCAGTCACCTCCTTGCTGAGTGACTTTGAGGCATTCCAGGCAGAGGGAATAACATGTGCAAACGCCTGCAAGCAAGAAGGAACATGGCATATTCCAGAAATGGTAGATGTAGCATGTGAGGCAGGATGAGGGCTGAAAAGGCTGTGAAGGGCCTTGAATGCTATGCCAAGGAATTTGGACTTTCTCAGGAGGACAATAGGGAGGCACCACTGAAGGGATTGTAGGCAGGAGAGGGATAGGATCAGGTCTGTGTTCATACACTCACTCGGGTTGCAGTGTAGAGGAAGGGGTATGGGGGGTATATGGATTCAGGGAGACCTGTTAGGACCCTAAGCATCATGGGGCAGAGGCCAGAGGTCTAGCATGGACCAGTAGCTCTTTGTGTTTTCTGGAGTCACTGTGTCTTAGCTCTTCATGGAAAGGGGCTCCCTGCAACCTAGGATGTAGGAGTTCTCTTCCTTTGCTCGCGGAGGGGGCAGATTGCCTGGCAACTTTGCAGAGGCCTGAGCTGTGGGCACTGCCGAAGGCTGAGGAAGAACCCTGAGCCCTTGCGCCAAGCAGCCCTTGCTGAGGAGAGCCATCCCAGTGCCCTGTCCCCCAGGCGTCATTATCTGTAGATGGCTTTGAAGACTCTTTCTAGTACTTACTGTCTAGGGGCCTTGCCTGAGCCTGACATTGCCCAAAGTAGGCCAGAGGCTCCTCTGTGGCTGCCCCCTTCCTCCCTTCACTCCAGAGTTCAGGAAAGCACTGTCTCAGAGCTGGGAGAGGTGGGAGGACCTGGGTCATGGCCACGGGAAGGCAAAGGGGCATACACATTAGGACCTTGTTCTGACAGCAGTGGCTGTCATTTATGGGGCACCTACTATGTGTCAGGCACAGGACTGAATATTTCTATGCATTTTCTCATTCAGTCCTCATGATAGCTCCAGGGTGTAAGTGTTATTATTCCCATCTCTCAGATATGGAAGCATTCTCAGAGCAGTGAGTGACATGTCCAAGGTCACGTATCTTGTGGCCTAATATGGGATTTAAACCAGTTTTCCTAATTCCTGAGCTCTTTCTAAATGCTCACTCTCCTGCTTTCCCACCATGGCACTGCCTTTCATATTAATCAGTTTAAAAGTAGATGCCAAATTGCCTTTGTGTTTTGAAAGTGTGGTCAGGCTGTCTGCCTTCTAGGGGAACTATAGGCATCAGATGAAAATTACAAGTCAAATAAAAGAGTCTTCATCTGTTCATCCACCCACCCATCCATCTACCCACTCATCTATCCATCAGTCCATCCATCCACCTACCTACACCCACTCACCCATGCATCTACCCATTCATCCATCCATCCACCCACCCACCCATCTATCCATTCACCTATCCATCCATACATCCATCCATCCAGCTTACAAGTTTGCTGAGTACCTGCCCTGTGCCAGACCCTCCGGGAATTTATAAGATGGAGAGTTGACGATTGGAGAACAAATAATTGATATTCAGGGTTTCTGATATAGTAGATAACCATGGGTGTTTGTATGGCTGTAAGTCAAGAGTGTTTGGGAGGTTGGAAAGTAGGTAATGCCAGGCAGGTTGGCTGGTCCTAGATTGTGAAAGACCCTGAAGGCCAAGCCAAGATTTTGGGCTTATCCAGTGGGCAATGGAGGCCCTATATCTTTTAAAGCGTTTCAGTGGGAGGGTTGGATTTTTGTTGGATGAGCATAGAGGAGGGATTGTAGTTCTGAGATAACCAACACTGGGGGAGCCTCACTGGGAGACTGGTGAGGAGGCATCTGAATAATACAGGCAAGAGATGATGCCACAGGGCTTCAGTCAGCAGTGTGTATGAGTGCAGGGGGATGTGGAGGAACACAGGGAGGTGGACACACATAGAAGGGAGAAAAGAGGCAGAAGCAGCAGGACCTGACGCCAGAGGAGTGGGAGAGAGGGAGTCCGGGTGGCTCCCAGGTCCTGGCTGGGCTAATAGGGGCATGGTGGAGCTGGTGTTCACAGATGCAAATGGGTGTGGCTGTACCTCCTTGCTATGCACTTGTCCCCCAAATATAATGTGAATCATATGTAACTCAAGTAACTTGCTCATTTTGGGCTTGTAAACCTTCTCAGAGATGTCCAGAGCTCTGTGTGTGAGTCAAAAATGCCTAGGAAGGGAGCACACAGTGGCAGCCTGGCCGAGGGCTTGGGGAGAAGGGAGCCTAGTCCTGCTTGTTTGCCAGCCTGCTGCTGCTGGGGCCTTCCCCAGGGCATCCCAGCTTTTAGAGACGTTAGCTGTGTGCTTGCCTGGGGCGCTGTGATGGGCACTTGCCACACCCACCTTCTTTGCGGCTCTCTGGTGCTCTGCGCAGAGGTGCTTGTCATATAAATGCAAAATGAGTCCCCTCTGGGATCCAGGCCTTCCCTTGGTTGCTGCATCTCTGCAGGCGGCTCAGAGAGGTACATAATTTCAAATGTCATCCCCCAGGCAGTCGCTTCCCAGCTCCTGAGGCCTCTGTCCCTTCCGCTCGCTGAGCCATCCCCTGAGAGGGGAACTGAACTTTACACATGCACTATGGCTACTAAAGCCGCTTTTGATTAGAAAACACTTTTCAGTCAAGTCTATTTAATCCTGTGGTGATTGCAGGTTGGGGTGATGGGGGACCCCTACCAACAAGGTGACTTTACAGTGTGTGCACATGCATATGTGAATGTGGCCTGCACATATACGTGGTGCAAGCATATATTCATCCACATGGCAGCACATCTCGGCACAGCTTGGGATTTCCCAGTCAGTGGATTGGGCTCCATGGGCCTGGGCTACTCAGGACCTCTGTGCACCTTCAACACACCCAGAGACCGTGGGAGAAGGAGCTCCTCTCCCCCAAGCAGAGTATCTGCATTTTTTTCTTTCCCTTTTGTCTAATACTGGTTCCAGTTTTTGCTCTTCATATTATTGTTCTTTATCTTTATAAAATACCCCTCAGAACAAGCAGAGTTGGGTCTTGGAACTGCAAGGAACCATATCCTTGCAGTTGGGTAGACCTGACCTTGAAATTGACTCTTGACCCTGCTAGTCATGTGACCTTGACCAAGTTGCTTAAACTCTCTGGGCCCCATTTTTGTCATCTGTAAAATGTGGATAGCAATATTTCCTACCCCACATGGTTAGGTAGTTGTAAAAATAACTATCTTAGTCATCTAGTGCTGCTATAACAGAAATACCACAAGTGGATGGCTTTAACAAACAGAAATTTATTCTCTCACAGTCTAGGAAGCTAGAAGTCCAAATTCAGTGTGCCAGATCCAGAGGAAGCCTTTCTCTGTCTGTCAGCTCTGGAGGAAGGTTCTTGTCATCAATCTTCCCCTGGACTAGGAGCTTCTCAGCTCAGGGACCCTGGGTCCAAAGGATGCACTATGCTCCCGATGCTTCTTTCTTGGTGGTATGAGGTCCCCATGTCTCTCTGCTTGCTTCTCTCTTTTATATCTCAAAATGTTACCAGGTAGAAACCCCAGGTTAGTGATTTAAGGCACAACCTAATCTTGTAGATTGAGTCCTACCTCATTAATGTAACTGCTGCTAATCCCACCTCATTAATGTCATAGAGGCAGGATTTACAACACATAGGAAACTCACATCAGATGACAGGTGGACAATCACACAATACTGGGAATCATGGCCTAGCCAAGTTGACAGATATTTTGGGGGGACACAATTCAATCCATGACAATAATAAAACAATGGAATGATTTGATATTTTCTAAATAACAGTTATAATTATTTGAGTAAGATTTGGGACAGCAGAATAGCATAGTGATTAAGAGCTTTGGCTCTGGAATCAGACAAGAGGGCTCCTATCCCTACTTGGCCCCTTATGTGCTAAGTGATGTGGTGCAGGTTAGTTAGCTTCTCTGGACCTCAGTTTCCTCCTCTGTAATATGAGGAGGATAGTAATAGACCTCTTTTATAGCAGTAGATCAGTGTTTCTCAAAGTGCAAACTAGGGATGGGGTGTTTGAGAATAATGAAGATTCCTCTTTGGGGGTGTGGTCCAGAGCAAAGACCTGGTGATTCTCACAGGATGCACACCTATGTTTGAGAATCAAGACACTAGATTGTTTGCTCCACGAGGGCAAGAACCATGCCCATTTGATTTCACATGTCTCTCAGTGCCTTGCACAATTTCTGACACATGATAAGTGCACACTGATTTTTTGGTTGAATAAACAAATGATTATGTGACTTAATGCCACCAAAGCTCTTATTGTAGTGCCTGGCACAGAGGAAGACCTTAATAGGCATTCAAGTGTTTCATCATTAATAATAGAGAAGATTGGCAAAACCCAGCACTCCTTGATCCTACAGCACGTTCACTTTAGCCCGGCATGCACTGAAGATTGCTCCTTTCAGATTTCATTACAACTTGACTGGTTTTCACGGGGGCTGACAATCCAGAGCCAGGCTTAATTCAGACCCTCCTGATAAGAGGGCACTAGGTCTCCCATCTCCATAGGGTCCTGGTGCCCTGGTTGGGCCCACTAGCCATCTGCTTCACCTGTCTTTGGGGGGTGTTCCAAGGCTCGAGGACCTTAGGTCTCCCAGCTGGACCTGTTGGTGCTGGTCAGACTCTAGGAATCTAAGATGGACCCCCAGTGCTGATGAGGAATTTCCAGAGCCCGAGGAATCAATTTTTATTAACTTTGAAGAGAATCGTGACAGAAATCTGGGATGGCTTTCATTGTTTGAGGTTTCTGGGCTTGGGCCTGGAGGAAGGAAGAGACATTTTGAAAAGGCTTTTCCTGTCTGAGGAAAAGCAGGTGTTACCAGAAGCCAGCAGAGCCCAGGGTAACAGAGGAAGGAACTGGGAACGATTACTTCTTATCTGGAACAGTACAACCTACTGTGGCACCTCTGTGGCTGAGTCCCATCAGGGAACAGCAGGATATGGGACTAAATGTTCTAATCCGGGCCCTCACTCTACAGATGTAAAACCCTATGTCCTAGGGAGGGATGGGGTCTGTGCCAGCACAGTCGGCGGTTTGGGAAAGAGCTGAGGCTCGAACCCTGGTTTATTGAATTCTGAAGCCAAGCTCTTTTCATCGTTCCATGCTCACTGCCCCTTTCCCTACACCCCTGGCTCCTGGCCTGCCACACTCCATTCTCTAACAGTGGGAAAGGCTCCTGATCTGGAGGGAAGACAGTTATGTAAAGAAATACACAAAGAACATGGGATAAATGAAGCTATAGAGAGTAAGCCCAGGTTGCTATGCAGCACAGAGGCGGCCATGACTAGTTCAGTCTAATAAGGTGGATCGAGAGACGGTGAGGGGAGACTAACAGGAGAGGAGTGTTGAGCTAGATGAAGAGCTGTTCCCAGGGTGGTGGGGCAGGGGTAAGGAGACGGGTGATCTCAGGAAGGGCCTTATAGGTCGTACTGATGGATTAAGACTTGATCCTGCAGGTCCTGGGGAACCATGGAAGAATTTTAAGTAGGGAATGACAAGATGAGGTTTGTGGTTTAGAAAGATCATTCTGGCTGCAGATGAAGGATGGATTAGAGGGGTAGCACTGAAGGCAGGGCCCAGCCAGGGACTGTTGGAAGAGTGCAGGTAAGAAAAGTTGTCAGTGTGAACTAGTGCAATGATGATGGTGATTGAGGTGGAATTTGAGGAAGACTTGGTGACCAATTAGGTATGGAAGGTGGGGGAGATGGAGGAGTTGGAGATGATTCTGAGTCTGAATCCGGCATGGAAAGACAGGCAACTATTCAGAGGGTGTCCAACTGTCCCTGTTTGGTAATGGAGGGTGAAAGAGCTTGCAGGTGCAGAGCATGACATGAGAAACACCGGCAGCCACAGTGTCAGCCCTTTAATCTCAGCCAGTGGGAAATGATGAACTGGACGACAGTTTATCCAGAACTGGATGCTGGGGCAAGTGAGGAAGCATGTCGTCGGCCCCCATTTTTCAGAAAAAAGGTAGCATCTCTGCTGGTGATTGCATTTCTGCTCTCCGAGGTGACTACCACAGGGGAAAAGAGAATCATAATATTGCATGAATCTTCTAGCAAATCCGACCCTTTGTGTAGGGTTTATATAGACTGGGAGAATATTCTAACCCATGTCCCCCCTCTGGCAATCCAGTGTCTGAACAGACATCACCACCGTCGCTGGTCCTTCTCCCAATCACGTTTCAGCTCAGGCCATTGAAGACTTGTCTTCTGGCACACGTTTCTGCTGTGTCTGATGTGTTGTCATGATCGGAGAGTCACACAGAGATGCTGTCTTATCGCTCAGCACTTGCTGAGGGAATCTTTTTGAAGTGCATGTCTCATTAGTTGTGGCAAGAAGTCATAAGGCATCATCCTGAATTCTCTGAGTAGGCCAAGGGAAGCTCGAAGAATGGAAGATCAGGAATTGGTTTTCAGGGCCAAGGGGGGAATGTAATTGCGGGAGCCCTCAGTGTAGCCTCAGACCCATAAATACGATTGCCATGATCCTGAGGTTTCTAATGAAACTTGGTGATTAAAGGGGGAGCAGCAGTGACTTATATCAGCAAGCGCTCCCTTCAGCTCAGCAATCCCTTCACTCCTCACACAATGCGTTTGTGGACAAAACAAACCCAAACCACCAAGGGGGCCTCAGCACGCTATTGTCCTAGCAGCAAGGATGTAGGAGTCACAAGTTTCCATAGCAACGAGGAAGAGAAACAGTTATCTGCACCTTCCAGGGCCCTTTGCCAAGGTTACAAGGACACATCCTAAGCCCTTAAGAAGATGACACACTAAGGAGACAGAACTGACTGTTTCTGTCTTGCCAATGTTGACATGGAGGTGAAAAAGAAGTTTTAGAAGCACAAAACACATCTAGAGTAATCGAATCTGTTTTCTGTTTTCAGAGAAGGAAACTGAGACCCAGAGAGGTTAAGCCCCTTCTCCAAGGTTGCCTAGCTGGCCAGTGGCCAGGCTACAAGTGCTACACTGGCTTCCTGATCCCCTACCCAGTTCCCTTTTCCACCCTCCCTCCTGTGGTTGGTACTGGAATACAGGTGTCCTTGATCTCTGCAAGGTGCTGAACAGATGTGTTTCTGTTTGTGTACAGCAAATTCTGGTTTGCCATTAACTTCCTTTATAGTCCAAGAGACATTTTCTTCTTCATTTTTGATTCGTGGCACAGTGCTTAAGAGCTTGGCTGCTAACCAAAAGGTCTGCAGTTCGAATCCACCAGCTGCTCCTTGGAAACCCTATAGGGCTGTTCTACTCTGTCCTATAGGGTCACTATGAGTCGGAATCGGCTTGACGGCAGTGGGTCTGGGGTTTTGGTTTGTTCTTCCTTTGGCAGCACCTTCCAACACTTTGGTGCTAAGGGTTTGTTTTGTTTCGTTTTACTTCCTAAGACCCAGCTGTAGCTTTTCTTCCAGCATCTGGGTAAAGAGTTTAATGATCAGTAAATAAACCTAAGTAGTTTGTGTGGATCCACTAGTTCTTTGGTGTGGAGCCAGGGGTGCCTGGAACCTTCTGCCACTTCCCCTGGGGACAGCTTTCCTCTGCTTTCCCAGTAATTGGAAATAGTGTCTGTTTGGGTCTTTTGTGATGGAAGCTGGGTCCCGCATGGGCCTTCTGAGGGGCGGGTATGAGGCTTCTCATTGGGGCTCAGGCCGTTTACATCTGCTGTTCCTGTAGAGTCTCATGCAGGAGGTTGTGAACAGGGAGGGTGTGTCAGTACAGCTCTCTGGAGGGGTGGCCAGGCTGAGGTCTCCGGGCTTGGCTCTGGCTCTAGGCTTGCAAAGTAAATTTCAGAAGGAAGGGGTGGTCTGAGCATTTCACTCTGGGAGGCTTAGACTCCACGACAAAGGTGAAATGAGGAACAGGGAGGAGTATGTGGCACAGCTAGAGTGGCTCCACTGCTGACTTAGCCACAGTTAGGGGCAAGAGGGATACCTGGTGGCACGAAAGGTTGGTGGTTGGAACCCATGTAACGGCACTGCGGAAGGAAGACCTGGTGATCCGCTTCTGTAAAGATTACAGCTGAAAACCCAGTGGAGCACAGTCTACTCTGACACGCATGAGGTTGCCACGAGTCTGAATCCACTACTAGGAAACTATTTTTTGTTAAGGACAAGAGGGTTGTTGGGGAGGGGATTTGATCAGTCTTAAGCCCTTGAGAGGGAGTTTTAAGTGTGGGATCTGAGGATTTGTCCTCAGCACAGGACCCCACACAGGCTAGGTGTACAGTTCACATTTGCTGAATGACTGAATTAATTCATTGAGCTGTTCTGAGTCCACCACTCATCTGTCAGTTTGTCATACTGTGGTGGCTTGCATGTTGCTATGATGCTCGAAGCTATACCACTGGTATTTCAAATACCAGCCGGGTCACCCATGGTGGGCAGGTTTCAGCTGAGCTTCCAGACTAAGACAGACTAGGAAGAAGGACCTGGCAGTCTACTTCTGAAAAAAATTGGACAGTGAAAACCTTACGAATAGCAGCAGAACATTGTCCGGTATAGTGCCAGAAGATGAGCCCCTCATCTAGGGAAGAGCTGCCTCCTCAAAGGAGAATTGACCTTAATGATGTGGTTGGAGTAAAGCTTATGAGACCTTCATTTGCTGATGTGGCACGACTCAAAATAAGAAGAAACAGCTGCAAACATCCATTAATAATTGGAACATGGAACGTACAGAGTGTGAATCTAGGAAAATTGGAAGTCACCAAAAATGAAATGGAGCGCATAAAGATCAATATCCTGGGCATTAGTGAGCTGAAATGGACTGGTATTGGTCATTTTGAATTTGACAATCATATGGTCTACTATGCCAGGAATGGCAAATTGAAGAGGAATGGCATCACATTCATTGTCAAAAAGAGCTTTTCAAGATCTATACTGAAATACAACGCTGGCGGTGATAGGATAGTATTCATATGCCTAAACAGAAGACCGGTTAATACGACTATTATTCAAGTTTCTACATGGAACCTACTCACTGCACCTAACAATAACAATGTTCTGAGTGCCTCTGCCCTGCCAGATCTTCTCGCAGCACCAGGACGTAACAGAGAACACGTTAAGGCTCTGCTTTCTGGAAGCTACATCCTGGGGCTGAGTGAACAGGGAGGCCAAGGCACCCAGAGCTCTGTGGGGAGGAAGGGGGCATGGAGGATCCCTCCTAGTGTAGGTGCCCTCTGTGTTTACTGGAATCTCTGATGGAGGCTGGGCTAGGAGATCTGGCAGTGCTATCTTGATGGCAACAACACCCAAGAAATAACAGAAGGCAACAGTAGTGTTATGGGGTAGAAACCCCAGGTTCTTGCTCAGCATGACTCGTATTGGCCAGTAAACAAGAGACCGAGGTGAGAGAACAGGAAAGGCACTTTTGTTGTACAAGGAAAAGGAGTCAGTTGGAGCTGCTGCTGCTGAGATTGCTCATCAGGGGTGGACAGGCAAGTTACTTTTAAAGGGGTTACAGGTAGGGGGTTCATACAAGTTATGTCAGCAACATTCTTAAGCATACTACGCAGGCGCAATGGGATTTACATATAACCTCCAAGCAAAAGGATTCAGATGCAAAGCTGGGGGTAGAGGAAGCCCAGCAAACGAAACATGATTTTAATACAGCATTATAGGGGCTCTTTTTCACTAGGGTGAAGAGGGGGAATCAGAGCACCTAAAACGTACCTCCCACCCAGGAGCTTTCCTATGGAATCCTCACCACCACCCAATGAAACCCTCCTCATTGTCCCCATTTAAAGATTAGGCAAAAGAGAGGGTGAGCAGCCTGCCCCAGGCACAGGGAAGTCAGGGTTTGCCCTCAGGTCAGCCTAACTCCAGCAGGGGAGCTGTACTGAGGGCCAGAGAGGAATGCTGCAGGCTCCTGGGTGGCTGGGTTGTTGATGAGACCCAGAGGTGCTTGTGACACTGTGGCCTCTCCCACTCTGCTGACCCAGGCCTAACGGAGCTGGTGTCAGCCCAGCATGTTGGCTGGTGTCAGAGTAGCTAGACAGACGATGCTGGGGGATCTGCAGAAATAGACAATGCAGCACAAAGAGCAGCTTGCTGTGGCTTCCACTTGCTGGCAGGAAAAGGACACCCGGCCAACCACTCCTTCTTCATGGAGTGGCCTTCCCAGCCCCAACCATGGCCCTGGTGATGATGGGGGCGGGGCAGGGGCAGGGCTGCTTGTAGCACTGACCTAAGTCTCAGAGCCCAGTGGTTCAGGTGACATCCTGGTTTGAATTCTACCTCTGCTGCTTGCTTTTTGTGTAGCCCTGAGCTAGTTACCCAAATTCCTCAAGCCTTAATTTCATCATCCACAGACAAGGTTAACATAACTACAACCCAGGGTTGTGATGAGAATTAAAATAAGTAAGATTGGTAAAGTGCTCAGCACACTGTCAGGCATGTAGTGTCAATGCTCAGTAATTGGTAGGTATCATTATTGTTATTATTATTAGTAGCAGATTAAACTTGGTCGTTGGAGCTAGGGTTGGGCTATAACTCAAGGTGTATTTTGGTGGCTGAGTCATATTTCCCAAGCATGCATGGTGAATAGGGATTTAAAGCAAATAGAGCTGTTAGATTTTATGGCAGAGGATTCCAGACTTTATTGTCATTAGAACAGCTGAGTAGCTTGTTAAAAAATCAGGTTTCTTGAGACTAAATGGGCACACCAGCTCAGGGGCAAGGACGAGAAGGCAGGAGTGGACAGGAAAGTTGATAACGGGGAACTCAAAGGCAAGAAGGGGAGAGTGTTGACATGTCGTGGGGTTGGCAACCAATGTCACAAAACGATATGTGTATTAATTGTTTAATGAGAAACTAATTTGCACTGTAAACCTTCGGCTAAAGTACAATTAAAAAAAAAAAAAATCAGGTTTCTGAGTTATATCCCCTCCGATCCCCCACCCTCTCCCCAGAGATTCCAATTCAATGGGTCTGGGATGAGTTTTAAATCTGTGTTTTAACCTATTGCAGAAAGTCCAAGGACTTGGGCTTGGGAAGCACTGTTTTATATGAGGTTTCCTCCAGACCCTCCAGCTTGGTAACTTGCTCTCCTCCACATCTGGGCTATTTCTGTCTAATCACTAGGAGTGGCTGTCTCAAGTAAGGCTCCTTTTCCCTGGGCAGCCCTGGAGACACATGGATAAATCTTTTCCCCTCAGCTCCCTGTCTAGACATCATGCAGACCTACAAAATCTTTTCTCCTTATAAATCGTGACTTTCTGGCTCTAGGAGACCACAATTTCTAAACTCCCTGCTGAGAAACATGGTTAGATAAAGAGGTTTTGTTTTTTTTTTTCTTTCCTGACTTGTGACTTCATCTTAAAAGTCTTACAAAGATACAACAATATATTTGACTTATTGATATGTTGAACAAATCCCTAGCAAATACAGGGCAGGGTAGTGAAGTGGCTAAAAATACAGACTTTGGCACTGAACTTCCTGGGACTGAATCCCAGCTCTTCCCCCTGTTAGCTGCATGACGTTGAGTAAGTTATGTAACCTCTCTGAACCTCAGTTTTCTCATCTTTAGAATAGCAGCAGTGCTTACCCCAGAGAGTTATTATGAGGATTGACTAGTTAATATTGATAAAGCACTTAGAACAGTGCCTGACCTTTAGCTAGCAGTATGTTTGTATTTTATATAAAACATTAAAACAGATCCTCTTCACTGAAGAGAATAAAGCAAAATTGCATGAGATGGCCTGGACAAATCCAGGAAGCACAAACAGCACACACACTTGAGGAAATTAAATAAGAAACTTAGAAAAAAAGCCCGGGTCTTTCCTGACACAAAATTCTGCATTGAAGCATTACTCTGGGAAGCTCTTGTCATTGTTTTTCCAAAGCAGGAACAAGCCATAATGATGCTGGAAGAGGCTATGTCTGTGATTACCACATGTGAAACTAAACATAATTTTGCTAAACCCAATTAGCAAACATTTTAAGGCTTTCTCTTTGGAGAATTGCTATAGCTGTGATCTATTTAAGTGGTATTCAGGGATCAGGGAACTTTTTTCTTTACCCCGGTTTTCATTTCTAAGATATGAAAGTCTTAGCTCGTTTCCTCAACTAAAGAGCGACACCAAAAAACCAAACCAAACCCATTGCCCTCAAGTCGATTCTGACTCATAGCAGCCCTACAGGACAGAGTAGAACTGCCCCATCGGGTTTTCAGGGGAACAGCTGGTGGATTTGAACTGCTGACCTTTTGGTCAGCAGCCAACCTCTTATCCACTGCACCCCAGGGCTCCAAATAGCAATAGACGAAGGGATATATGAGGGGAGGGATTATCGGATGGTCAGCACAGCAGCTTCTGATCAGATTTCAGTGCTGATGAGAGTTAAGGAAGGGAAGCCCTATTCTCCTCCCTTTCACATTCCACAGTCAGGCCAGAGCCCTCTTTGCTTTCCTTGTGAAGGTTGTCAGCAAAATGGTTTAGCACTTGGGGCTTGGAGCAAACAGACCTGGCTGGGCAGCCTGGCCCTGCACCTCTCAGCTGTGTGATCTTGGGATCTTCGCAAACCAGTCTAATCCTCTGCAAAATAAAGACAATCATAGTACATATGTCACTGAATTGTTGGATCAAATGTATATAAAGTGTTTACCACTCAATAAATGAAAACTTTTATTATGATAATTGCTAAGTGGTCTTTTCTGTGTGCCCAGTTTAACCCAAGATCTTGATAATTCAGGGCTTTCCCTATTCAGGCTCCTTAAGGTCATAAATAACTGGAGAGTGAACTTAGATTGAAAGACTAGCTTACTTGGATCAACTCATCAATTACTGTGTGTGTTTGGATGGGAAATGGGTGAAGGACTTGGAACTCCTTGGATAGGGATCACCCTCAACATGGTAAAGACCCTTCTTGTGATTTTACATGACTCCTCTCAGTGCCCCAAAAGTAGTTGTAGGAAGTGAGGGAACAGGCAGGAAAACTCGCCTGAGCAAGTAGGCCTCTGTGAGGCCCCAGGAAGCAGCACAGAGCACAGCATGGCAGATATTTCCCAGGGCAGGCATGGAAGGAAGACGTGGAGTTTGGCAGGAAATGCATTCGTTGCGTAGACTGGGGTGGGAAGGTGGACCTAGGTCACCGAGATGGTAGAGAAAGTCTAGAACACATCTGCCAGCAGGCAACACTGACACTTCTAGGAGGAAGTCAGAGGGTGCCAGTCAGGTGGGCAGACCCCAGAAGGCCTGACCAAGGGCAGTTGGGCTTAGCCATCGATCTGGAAGAAAGAGCAGGGCTCTGCTCTCTGGGAAGGAGCTGACATGAGCTCAGAGGCCTAGCCTTGGAAACTGCAGCTTATGGAAACAGTGAGTCAGCCCTAGGACACTGGAACTTGGCCCCAAAGACAACAGAGAAAAAATAACAGAAGATTGCATCTAGAGCCTTTATGATGTCCCCCCAATCACATTATTTCACATAATCTTCACACCAACCCAATGAAGAAAGTATTATTATCACCATGTGATGAAGAGTAAACTGACAATGGGTAAACTGAGGCTTATTTAAGTGTCCCAGAGCTGCTTGTCTGAAGACCCAAGACTCACCCAGATCTGCTCACTGAGAATCCTATGCTCTCAACTGAGGTACCACAGCACCCAGGTTACCAGCTGGCCGGAGGCAGCTATGCCTCACCAACGGCTGCTCAGACTTGCTCTTTTATTTTATTTATTTATTTATTGTAATTTAGATGAAGGTTTACAGAACAAATAGTTTCTCATTAAACAGTTAGTATACATATTGTTTTATGACAATGGTTAACAACCCCATGACATGTCAACACTGTCCCTTCTCAACCTTGGGTTCCCTGTTATCAGCTTTCCTGTCCCCTCCTGCCTTCTAGTCCTTGTCCCTGGACTGTTGTGCCCCATTAGTCTCGTTTTGTTTTATGGGGCTGTCTAATCTTTGGCTGAAGGGTGAACCTCGGGAGTGACTTCATTACTGAGCTAAGAGGGTGTCCGGGGGCCATACTCTCGGGGTTTCTTCCATCTCTGTCAGGCCAGTAAGTCTGGTCTTTTTTTGTGAGTTAGAATTTTTTCTACATTTTTCTCCAGCTCTGTCTGGGACCCTTTGTTGTGATCCCAGTCAGAGCAGTTAGTGGTGGTAGCTGGGCACCATCTAGCTGTACTGGATTCAGTCTGGTAGAGGCCGTGGTAGTTGTGGTCCATTAGTCCTTTGGACTGATCTTTTCCTTGTGTCTTGTTTTCTTCATTCTCCCTTGCTCCCGGAGGGGTGAGACCAGTGGAGTATCTTAGATGGCTGCTCATAGGCTTTTAAGACCCCAGACATTACTCACCCAGGTAGAAAGTAGAACATTTTCTTTATAAACTGTGTTATGCCAATTGAGCTGGACGTTCCCCGAGAAGACTTGCTCTTTTAAATTAGATAAAAACACAGACTTGTGGGCCAAAAGATGCTCCACAGGATTTTGGAAGGTACCAGATGGACTTCCTCACTCGATATCCTCAATTTAAAGATAAGAAAATGGAGATTCAGAGTTAGCTCTTCACCACTCGTCTGTCAGCTTATTGTACTGTGGTGGCTTGCATGTTGTTGTGATTCTGGAAGCTATGCCACCAGTATTTCAAATACCAGCAGAATCACCTATGGTGGACAAGTTTCAGCAGAGCTTCCAGACTAAGACAGACTAGGAAGAAGGACATGCTGATCTACTTCTAAAAAAAACTGGCCAGTGAAAACCTTGTGAAATAGCAGTGGAACATTGGCTAGTATAGTGCCAGAGGATGAGCCCCTCAGGTTGGATGGCACTCAAAATACGACTGGGGAAGAGCTGGCTCCTCAAAGTAGAGTCAACCTTAATGATGTGGATAGAGTAAAGCTTTCAAGACTTTCATTTTCTGATGTGGCAGGACTCAAAATAAGAAGAAACAGTTGCAAACATCCATTAATAATCAGAACATGGTTGGCAACCAATGTCATGAAACAGTATGTGTATTAATTAATGAGAAACTAATTTGTTCTGTAAACCTTCATCTAAAGTACAATAAAAAAATACTCAGAACATGGAACGTACGAAGTATGAATCTAGGAAAACTAGAAGTCATCAAAAATGAATTCGAACACATATGAGCTGAAATGGACTGATGTTGTCCATTTTGAATTGGACAATCATATGGTCTACTATATCTGGAATGACAAATTGAAGAGGAATGGCATCACATTCGTCATCAAAAAGAACATTTCAAGATCTACCTTGAAGTACAATGTTGTCAATGATAGGATACTATCCATACACCTACAAGGAAGACAAGTTAATACAACTATCATACAAATTTATGCACCAACCACTAAAGCCAAAAATGAAGAAACTGAAGATTTTTACCAACTTCTGCAGTCAAGCTACATTGATAATTACTGGTGATTGGAATGCAAAAGTTGGAAACAAAGAAGAAGGAACAGTAATTGGAAAATATGGCCTTGGTGATAGAAATGATGCCGGAGATTGCATGATAGAATTTTGCAAGACCAATGACTTCTTTATTGGGAATACTTTTTTCAACAACTTAAGTGGCAACTATACACGTGGACCTTGCTAGATGGATATACCATAATTTGTTTATCCATTCATCCCTTGATAGGCACCTAGGTTGTTTCCATTTTTTTGCTATTGTGAACAGTGCTGCAATGAACATGGGTGTGCATGTATCTATTCGTTCGATGACTCTTATTTCTCTAGGTTATATTCCAAGGAGTGGGATAACTGGATTGTATGGTACTTCTATTTCTAGCTTTTTAAGGAAGTGCCAAATTGGTTTCCAAAGTGGTGGTACCATTTTACATTCCCGCCAACAGTGTATAAGTATTTCAGTCTCTCCACAACCTCTCCAGCATTTATTATTTTGTGTTTTTTGGATTAATGCTAGCCTTGTTGGGGTGAGATGATATCTCATTGTAGTTTTGATCTGCATTTCTCTAATGGCTAATGATCGTGAGCATTTCTTCATATGTCTGTTAGCTGCCTGAATATCTTCTTTGGTGAAGTGCCTGTTCATATCTTTTTCCCATTTTTCAATTGGGTTATTTGTCTTTTTGTTGTTGAGGTTTTGCAGTATCTTGTAGATTTTAGAGATTAGTAGCTGATCGGATTTGTTGTAGCCAAAATTTTTTTCCCAGTCTGTAGGCTGTCTTTTTACTCTTTTGGTGAAGTCTTTTGATGAGCATAAGTGTTTGATTTTTAGGAGCTCCCAGTTATCTAGTCTCTCTTCTGGTGCTTGTGCACTTACTTATGGTTTGTATTGTGTTTATGCCATGTATTACAGCTCCTAGCATATTTTTTCTTCCATGATCTTCATCATTTTCAAGTTTATATTTAAGTCTTCGATCCATTTTGAGTTAGTTGTTGTGCATGGTGTGAGGTAGGGTCTTGTTTCAGTTTTTCACAGATTCCAGCACCATTTGTTAAAGAGACTGTCTTTTCCCCGGTAAATGGATTTTGGGCCTTTGACAAATATCAGCTGCTCATAGGTGGATGAATTTATGTCTGGATTCTCAATTCTGTTCCACTGTTGTATGTATCTGTTGTTGTACCAGTACCAGGCTGTTTTGACTTCTGTGGCAGTGCAGTAGGTTCTAAAGTCAGGTAGTGTGAGGCCTCCCACTTTGTTCGTTTTCTTGAGTAATGCTTTACTTATTCAGGGCCTCTTCTCTTTCCATATGAAGTTGGTGATTTGTTTCTCCATCTCATTAAAAAGTGCTGGTGGAATTTGGATCGGGATTGCATTGTATCTGTAGATTGCTGTGGGTAGAATTGACATTTTCACAACGTTGAGTCTACCTATCCATGAGCAAGGAACTCGCTAGATGGAATACACTGTAATCAAATAGACTACATCTGTGGAAAGATATGATAGAGAAGTTCAATATCATCAGTCAGAACAAGGCCAGGGGCTGACTGAGGAACAGACCATCTATTACTCACAGGCAAGTTCAAACTGAAGCTGAAGAAAATTAAAACAAGTCCATGAGAGCCAATGTATGACCTTCAGTATATCCTACCTGAATTTAGAGACCACCTCAAGAATAGATTTGACAAGCTGAACACTAATGACCAAAGACCAGACAAGTTGAGGAATGAAATCAAGGACATCATACCTGAAGAAAGCAAAAAGTCATTAAAAAGACAGGAGAGAAAGAAAAGATCAAAATGCATGTCAGAAGGGACTCAGAAACTTGCTCTTGAATCTAGAGTAGCTAAAACGAAAGGAGGAAGTGATGAAGTCAAAGATCTGAACAGAAAGTTTCAAAGGGTGGTGTGAGAAGACAAAGTAAAGTGTTATGCATTTCTCAAGCTGAAAGAAGAAAAAATTCAAACCTCGAGTTGCAATTTTGAAGGATTCTATGGGCAAAATATTGAACGACGCAGGAAGCATCAAAAGAAGATGGAAGGAATACACAGTCACTGTACCAAAAAGAATTGGTCAACGTTCAGCCACTTCAGGAAGTAGCATATGATCAAGAACTGATAGTATTGAAGGAGGAAGTCCAAGCTGCACTAAAGGCACTGGTGAAAAACAAGGCTGCAGGAATTAACGGAATACCAGTTGAGATGTTTCAACAAATGAATATAATGCTGGAAGCACTCACTCATCTATGCCAAGAAATCTGGAAGACAGCTACCTGGCCAACCAACTAGAAGAGATCCATATTTGTGCCCATTCCAAAGAAAGGCAATCCAACAGAACGTGGAAATTACCTAACACTGTCATTAATATCACATGCAAGTAAATTTTGCTGAAGATCATTCAAAAACAGTTGCGGCAGTACATCAATAGGCACTGCTAGAAATTCAAGTCAGATTCAGAAGAGGATATGGAACGAGGGGTATCATTGATGATGTCAGATGGATCTTGGTTGAAAGCAGAGAATACCAGAAAGATGTTTACCTGTGTTTTATTGGCTATGCAAAGGCATTCAACTGTGTGGATAGTAACAAATTATGGATAACACTGCGAAGAATGGGAATTCCAGAACAATTGTGCTCATGAGGAACCTGTACATAGATCAAGAGGCAGTTGTTCCAACAGAACAAGGGGATGTTGCGTGATTTAAAGTCAGGAAAGGTGTGCATCAGGGTTGTATGCTTTCACCATACTTATTCAATCTATATGCTGAGCAAATAATCTGAGAAGCTGGACTATATGAAGAACACAGCATCAGGATTGGAGAAAGACTCATTAACAACCTGCCTTATGCAGATGACACAACCTTGCTTGCTGAAAGTGAGGAGGACTTGAAGCACTTACTGAAGAAGATCAAAGACTACAGCCTTCAGTAAGGATTACACCTCAACATAAAGAAGATAAAAATCCTCACAACTGGACCAATAACCAACGTCATGATAAATGGAGAAAAGATTGAAGTTGTCAAGGATTTTATTTTACTTGGATCCACAATCAACATCCATGGAAGCAGCAGTCAAGAAATCAAACAATGCACTGCATTGGGCAAATCATTTGCAAAAGACCTCTTTCAAGTATCAAAAAGGAAAAATGTCACTTTGAGGACTGAGGTGCTCCTGATACAAGCCTTGGTATTTTCAATCACCTCATGCATGTGAGAGCTGGATAATGAATAAGGAGGACTGAAGAAGAATTGATGCCTTTAAACTACGGTGTCTGAAAACAATATTGAATATCCCATGGACTGCCAGAAGGACGAACAAATCTGTCTTGGAAGAAGTACAGCCAGAATGCTCCTTGGAAACAAGGATGGCGAGACTACGTCTTACATACTTTGGACATGTTATCAGAAGGGATCAATCCCTGGAGAAGGACATCATGCTTGGTAAAGTAGAAGGTCAGCGAAAAAGTGGAAGACCTTCCACGAGATGGATTGACACAGTGACTGACTGCAACAATGGGCTCATACATAGCAATGATTGTGAGGATGGTGCAGGACCTGGCAGTGTTATGTTCTGTTGTACATAGGGTCACTATGAGTTGGAACCGGCTCCATGGCACCCAGCAACAACAGAGTTGGTTCTGAACTGTCTTGGTTCAGAGTTGGCAATGAACAGCCAACTGTCTTGTTGGCCAACCCAGGAAGACAATAGCAGAGCCAGGACGAAAATCAGGTCCCCCAGCGCACATTGTCTCCACTGCATTGAGCTATTTTCCTCCCATACTGGAGAATGTATGGGCAATATACAGGCAGACTCATTATGTGTCATTGTTGCATAAGAAACACCAACAGAATCAAACATTTCAAGGACACTGGTATATCTCACAAGACAAGTGGCTGGAATAATTTTTCTCTGCAGTTACATTTGTAAATACAGCATGGAGGATACATCAAGAGGCCAACAAGGATTGCATGGGTTCTATTTGTCTGCTAATTAAAATGGGGAAAATGCCAGTGGAACATAAAATGAATTGGGAATAAGGTGGAAATTTTCAAGTTACGCAGAATGGAAGTAGGGATGGTAATCTCATGTCTTGGATTACGTGGAGACACCTGCACCTCAGTGGGCATCCATGGCTTTGTCTCGGGCACCACTTCCTCATATATCTCCCTGACTGGCTAAGTTCATTGAGGACAGGGACTGTGTGATATTTTCCTTTGCATTGGCAGCCCTTAGCACAGGATCTGACATGGTATAGGTATTCAGCAAATGTTTCTTAAATGGCTGATTGAACGAATAATTGAAAGCAATGACTCAAGGTAAGGATGAGACCAAGTAGTAGAGATGCCTGGTCAATATCCCTCTCCTCCCTTCATCTTACACTCACGAGGGGTTCAGTCTTTCGAGGGCCTTGGGAAATCCCATGGTACAAATGGTTAATGTGCTTGGCTGATAACAGAACGGTTGGAGATTCAAGTCCACCCAAATGTGCCTCAGAAGAAAGACCTGGTTATCTACTTCCAAAGAATCAGTCATTGAAAACCTTTCTACTGTGACACACATGGGATCACCACAAGTCCGAATCAGCTTGATGGCAACTGATAAACTAGTGGGAGATCCCGTGGTCATCGTATGTCTCGTTGGGCATCAACCTGCCCTAAGAGCCATCAGTTAGGTAATAGGGATCACTACTGGAGTTTTTTAGTGGCGACTGGCTATGGTCCTTGGAAGCCCTGGTGGTGTAGTGATTAAAAGCTACAGCTGCTAACTAAAAACTCGGCAGTTCAAATCTACCAGGCGTTCCTTGGAAACCCTATGGGGCAGTTCTACTCTGTCCTATAGAGTTACTATGAGTCAGAATCAACTCGACGGCAATGGGTTTGGTTTTTTGGTTTGGCTATGGTCCAGAGCCTGGACGCCAGAGTCAGGTTGCCCTAGATCAAGTTTTAGCTTCATTACTTTCTAGCTGTGTGAGCTTGGGCAAGCTGGCTGACTTCTCTATGCCTCAGTTTCTTTATCTGTAAAACAGGGGTAGAAGCGTGGAGTATGGTGAGGATAAAATGAGATAACATACAGGGCTGGCTCCTAGTAAGGGCTCAATCCAGGTTAGGTCTTTGTACTCTCTTTCCTTAAGGGGCCTGGGAGAGGGGCTGGTCCCTTCCTGCTGTGTCTGCCAGGTGGGCGGGGCGGTAAGCAAGCTGTGGCTGTGTGCTCACAATGCTTTTGTTTAGGAGCACAAAGGAGAGCAGGAGGTAATGAGGCAGGGTGGAGAGAAGTCTGTTGGAAATGGCATCAGGAGAAAATATTAGATACACGGACGTGCACCAGGCAAGCCTGTGGTTGGATAGCATTTCCATTCTGTTTCTTTCATCTATAACTTAGTTATTTGAAGTACAGGAAAAAAAGTCAGAATATGCTGTTCCATTCGCACAAATAAGGTTTATAAATAGCTGTGTGGAGAGGAGGTAGTGTAGGAGGCAGTGTGGAGAGAGCAGGGTGCCCACGGTGAGCCCTGACTCAGTGGTGAGGGGGCCCTGGCTCCTGCTGATCTGGAGATGTTACATGTGTCTGTCCCTGAGTGAACGTCACCTCACTCCCGGTGGCTCCCCAGGGCTAGTCTAGAGAGCTGCATGCCTGAACCTTGAGGATAAAGAGCACTGTGGCTTTTGAATGGGCTTGGAGGACATTAGCATCATTGAGTATCAAAAAGATGGAAGGATTTGGAACAAGGCAGACCTGGGTTTGAATCCTGGCTCCATCACTTAACCGGCTGTGTGGATGCTGGCAAGTTGGCCAGGCTTCAGTTTCTCCTGTATACACTGCAGGTAATGATATATCACTAATAGGGTTGTTGTGAGGATAAAAAAAAGTAAAACAACTACCTGGCTCCTGGTGGCAGCTCAACAGAAATTCATTGCCAGCTTTGGCAAGATAGGCAGGTGTTTTGAGGCCAGACTGCTGCAATATTTTCAGGAATCTGGAGATTACCTAAGGGCCAGGGAGTTTTAGGGGGAGAGGGGATCAGGGCAATGCACTGGTTACCATGATGAGACCGGTGTGCCTAGACCCAACTTCAGCCTCCGAACAGTCCCCAAATTCTTCCAAAGGAAGAGAGTTGTTATGACTGTGATTGCCATTATGAGACACCCTCATTTCCATCCTGTTAGTTACCTGGAATTTCAGGTTTTATCAGCAATGTAGACTGTCTGAGAATTATCTACTATTGAGCTTCTGTCCTTGCCTTGCTGAGTGATGTGTTAGCAATTCAATCTTCCTGATGCTCCAATTCTCAGCCCTGAATCACACCATCAGAAAGCTCTCATTCTGTAGCTTAACAGCATCCATGGCTTTGACCTAGGGCCAGCCATGAAGGAGCTCTGTCAGGAGTCCTTGTGTTTGCTGTAGGACCATCCATCCTGTTGTTCAAGATGGTCTGGGCTCAGGCATTGACACTTGGGCTCTCTTCGTGACCAGTTAGCTTTCTCTTTGGATTTAAGAGTGCCATTGGATTTCTTTCTCTGCTTTAGTTCAGTTTCCCCAAGCACTGACTGAGCCCTGGTTACCATGTGGCCATGATTGTGCTAGGGCTAGGGGAGACCAAGAAGCAGCATGGTGGAGGGAAAAGGGCAAGGACCCTGACTCACCTGTGTGAATACCTCTCCACCCTACTAGCTGTGCAGCTTTGGAATGAGTACTCAAATTTTCTAGGCCCTGGTTTCCCACTTGTAAAATGAGATTAATGGTTATCTATGTCATTTTTGGAGTCCCTGGGTGCTGCAAACAGTTAACATGCTCACTGCTAAGCAAAAGGTTAGAAGTTTGAGTCTACCCAGAGGCATCTTAGAAGAAAGGCCTGGCAATCTACTTCTGAAAAATCAGCCACTGAAAACCCTATGGAGCACGGTTCTACTCTGATACACTTGGGGTCTCCATGAGTCAGAGTCCACTTAACAAAATACATACATATACATATGTATGTATATATACTGTATATATTTAATTTTTAGACTAAAGAAATGACTATAAAGTTCCTACTCTATTCCTACTCTGCCTATTGCAGGTACTCAGTAAATGATAATGATCTTTTTCTTCTCCTTCTCTCATCTCCTGTCCGCCTTCCTATTTCTCACACTCCTCCCTTCCTCCTTTGCCCTCAAGGAGTTTACCACTGAGTTGTGGGGCCAGACAAAGACCTGGACCAATTGTTTTAAAATGGGGTGAGGATGGGAACAAGAAAGCCAAAATGGCTTTCTTCCTGTCAGCCTAGGAGTTCAGAGAAAAGGTTTGTCACATGCATATGTTCGCAATGAACATATGTCCAAAGCTGCACATGCATATAGCCTGCGTGTACAAAACTGACACATATCAGAAAGGATCTAGAAGGAAGCAGAATTTCCGTCTTCACATGAAGAGTCCTGATGAAGAGGTGAGGGCAGAGTTAAGGATTCCAGTGGGGGATAGTGAGGTGCCCCAAGCCTGACGCTAACCTAGGGCTGACGGATAAGGGGAGAGAGAGTGTTTGTGGAGTGGAGTAAGAGGTAGAGCCTTGGAAGATAAACTGCCTGGAAGGAGCTATAGCTATAGGGGGACACAGGTACTGCAAAGAGGTGGCACTGAAGTACTGCAGGAAAAAAGGTCCTGACCACTCCCCTCCTACCCTCTGACCTTCTGCTGATGGGTTATTCAGTAGGTTATTCTTCAGTAGAGTAGTAGGCTAAATCCTACCAAATGCAATTAGGTGATGCCATAGGCAGAGCCCACCTTCCTGGACACAGGACATGGAAGAGAAGGGTGGAGAATGGAATCTTGGTGGGGGTGTGTGCAAATGGAGAGTAACCAGCACATATATGTATCATTTATGTATACTCTTATATAGGCATGCACAGGTTGGCTTGAGCTTCTTCCTCCAGGGCTTTTGGGGTTGAGGAGGAATGAGGAAGAAGAGACTGGGCAGTGGTGGTGAAGCTGGCATGATTTCCAAGCCCCTCTCACATGTCAGTAATGCTGGGCAGGGCTCTCAGAGCTCTCTGGAGAGTGTTTTCTGGACGAATTTCTCAAAGCCCATACACTTTGATGTCCCCAAATGCTTATAAGAAACAAGGATTGACTTCCAAGCTCCCTGACCTTTGCTGAAGGTAGCCATGGGTTTCCACCTATTAAAAATAAATCCATGTGTAGTGTCTTTCTATTTCTACTCCAACTCAGGAGGGACGAGAGCTATGGGGAAGGCCCAGGGCAAAGGCCTATAGCTTGCAGGAGGCATGTCCTCAGATCAGGCCCCAGCCTAGGGTGTGAACACGGGAGTCACAGTGTGGTACTCAGTGACTGGCTTATCTCTTGTGCTTGTCTCCTTGAGGTCCCCAGAGGCTCTCTTAGGACAGACTTCCACTTGACCACACCTCCCTTGGTCTGTGCTCCTCTCAAATGCCTGGGCTTTCACCAGGAACTAGGAGCTGGTGGCCCCAGACAGCTTCCAGAAAGCACTTGATGGACAGTAAGTCTGTGGAGTTGATTGACAAGGGCTGTCTGTGCTCTCCATCCCACCTGCACAGCTGACTAGAGTGGCCTCGGGTTATGAATACTGATGGGTGATTTTGTCCAGATGGCAGGCAGTTTAGAGTGGTGGTAGAGAGCTTGGGCTGAAATCCTGCCTCTGCCTGGGAGATCTTGACAACTCTCGTCAGTTGTCCGCCTCTCCTTTTCCTTAGTAGGATGCCTATAGCACCTTATTTTTTAGCAGGTTGGTGTCCAAAGAATTAAGTACAAAATGGATTGTGCTAACAAAGCTAAGGGGCCTATGTTACCCATTTGCATGTGGAGGAGCGTCTGTCCAGAGTGGTATTTAGATGTGGGTCCAGTTGACGTTGAGCTGATACTGCTGATAAAGTCCAGAGAGCTCACACAGGAGTTTGCAGGATGGGACTGCCTGATGAGGCTGCTGTGAGGATTAAATGAGATGACCATGCAAAGCACTTAGCACGACGTCAGGCATGAAGGAAGTGCCCGGGAAACATCCAGCTCCCTGTCTGCCTGGCATCTAGTGATGTCAGTGGTTTTGGCAGTGGCAGCGACAGGGACTCTGCTGTCTGTCTCTGGCCAAGGTATCTGAGTTTGACAGGCTCCTATCACATTCAGTTAAAGAAAATAGAGAATAATTGCTGTCCATCAAGCAGTGAAGAGGCACCATCCCATTGTAGATGCCTGACTTGGTAGAGCAGAGCAAAATTCAGGAGGAATTTGTTACGTGCAGAAGGCTCTGTTCAAGAGAGCAGAACAGAGAAAATGAAATGTAGTTTTATAAATACATTTAGACTTAGACTTATATATATGTGTGTAGGTACATATAGACACATACGTATATCTACATGTGTACAGTATATATACATAAATATAGGTAAATACATGCATCTATGTAAACATATATATGTATGTATATGAGAAACAATGATTGGCTTTTAGGTTCCCTGGCCTTTGCTGAAGGCAGCTGTGGTTTTCCACATTTTAGAAATAAATCCACCTACAGGTAGTCCCTGATTTATGGCATTGTTTCCTTCTTAACGACTGTCATAAGTCAGTTCTGACGTAACTCAAATACCCCTTTTAAGTTTTCATTATTATTGCCTCTTATTATCAGTATATTTATAAATCTGATCTTTGAACATCTACAAATGAGCATCTGAGAATGATAACATCAGCAAATTACATGCTGCAACATTGTGCGGGTACATATTATTAATGATAAGACGTACAAAAAAAAAAAGATGGTTTAAGTGCAGTTTGTTGTAACTCCAACAATCGTTAAGTCAGGGACTATCGGTATAGTGTTTTTTTCTTTCTACCCCAGCTCAGGAGGGATGAGAGCTACATACATACATGCACACACATAGATATATGTATTAATCTTGAGAGAAGTTTAAGTATTTCATATGCCATTGCTCATGGCCTGGCACCTCTAATTTGTGACCCTAGGTGGCAGAGGAAGTGCTTTGTGGCATCTGTTTACAGTTGCATTGAATGAAACTCATGCGGACATTTACTTAGGAAAAATCTGTTAATCGCAGGCCACATAAGAGTAATAATTATTGTTGCTGTTTTGGTGCTGGAATGAGTAGGCTGCCTCAGACTACAAACTGGAGCAACAAGCAAGTTATCTGCAGCAGTAAAAAAACAAAACAAAACTCCCTAACCTAACCCCAGACCAGGTGGTGACATTAAATCTATAAAGTCTTTAATAGTAAAATACAGTTCTGTTGTGGTTTTTCTTTTTCTTTTATGCCGGTAAAGCTACAGTGGAAGCAAATGTTTCTTGGCTCCATCTTTGATCGAGGTGGGGGGTGGTTGTGAGATAATCAAGACTTGTGGAAGGAGGACAGAAAATGTTCTGCCCAATCACCTGGGTGGGAGTTACAAGACCATGGCTAGAAAGGCCACATAAAAGTAATCAATTACACCACAGATGGGAATAATAAGGCCATTGGCAGGACACAAAACGTTCTTGGCCAGTGTAAAAATGGCATGGGGGCGGTATCTGACCTCCTCTAACCTCACAAGGGGGAAGGAGAATCAAGATCCACAGCCCAAGGCTGATTCCTATAAGGCAGGCGTCAGACATGCCTCCTCTCTGCACCATTTTTACCAACTCTGACACCAACTGTCCCTCCCACAGCACTCTCTGCTGGGTTCAATAATTCATGACAATGGCCACGCAGAACTCACAGACCATACTCATGATTATGGGGTTTATTAGGGAAGTAACAGTTATAATTCAGGCTCAGGAACACTCGGGATACAGTTCTTCCATCAGGACAGCCTCTTCCCAACCGTGCTCGCAGGCACACCTCTCCCTGGCCCTAGGCCTCTGCCCAAAGACACTCAGCTTTCTCTCTCTGTGGGCGGGGAAGCCCAGTGTGCTGTCTCCTGCTGCCGAGTCTCTCCTGCCACCGCTTCTCACCATCTTCAGGGTTACAGCTTGCTCTCTCTCTCTCAGTCTCCTGCTTCCCGGAGCTTCTTAGCACAGGAATCCCGAATCCTAAGGATGCAGTCTCCGCTCCTGGTTGTTCTTCCTTGGTGGTGGTAGGCTCCTTCCTCCCTGCACAGGGATTGGCTCTCTTTTAAGGCAAAACTGACCAATCCCCTTGGTGGGCTACAATTACCCTATCACACTGTCCCACCCCATCACCTGGGTGGGAGTTACAAGACCATGGCTAGAAAGTTCACACAAAAGTAATCAATTACACCACAGCTGGGAATACTGAGGCCATTGGCAGACTGATGCCAAGGCCTGAAGAGATGCATTTGTAAAAGAGAAAATGTTGCATCTCATCTGAAAGTGTTTACATTAAATGAGAATTGCCATACTCTAGGTCAAACCCTATCACAGGTGTTGAAGCAGCTAGCTATCTTAGTATGCATATGTGATAGACAGTATTGCTGTGGGAGGATTATACTTCCCCACTGCCCCCTGGAAGTCAGGCTCAGCCCTGTGACCTATTTTGGCCAAAGAAATGTGAGCAGAAATGACCTGTGTCACTTCCAGATAGAAGTGTTAAGAGCCAATGTGTGCTTCACCTTGTTGTCTTTTCTTTCTGCCGTGGACACTGTCAATAGTCCAGGTGCTCCATCAGCCTGGATCCTAGTGTGAGAATGACCATGACAACACAGGAGCAGGACTCCTGGTTGGATCTTGATGGATCTGTAGTGTGAGTAAGACACCTTTGTTGTATAAGCCACTGATATTTTGGATGTTTTCGTTACTGCAGCATAACCTAGCCTATCCTGACACGTACACTATAAAAGAAGAATGATATGGCATTTATTACTTCTGTGAATAACCAGAAATGTTCTGACTTTTATAGCAGAAGAACATTGAGAGAAGGACCCATAAATGCTAGAAATGGACCAACAGCTGAGTTGGGGTGATGTACTTGGTGACATAACCAAGAGCCTGGTTCTCTAGCTCTCTTGTCAATTCCGTCAGCCACCCAATGCCCTTTTATTAATTCCTTTTTGGCCTATATCAGCCATTGCTGGTGCTGTCACTTGCAACCATGCATCTTGAGTCCTTTCCTAGGGAGGCAATGTATAAGGTAGTTAGAGTGTCAGCTTTGAAACCAGACTTCTTGGGTTTGAAGACCTCCAGCTCCCTGTTACCTCTGCACTTGGAACAAATTACTTAACTTCTAAAAGCCTGTTTCCTCATCTGTAAAGTAGGAGTGATAAGACCTGCCTTATAGGGTTGTTCAGTTAAAGGAGATAATACATGTGGAAGGGGTCCAGGACCTATTATGTTCATTGTTATTTGTAAGAAGGCTTTTTTTTTCTCAAGTTTGTCAAGTATGCTTGTGGCAGAGCTGAGTCCAGAAGGCAGGCCTCCTGGCTCCAAAAAGAGTGCTTATGGACCTTCACTCAAATGGAATTTACCTTGTGGACATGATGAAAGGGCTTGTGATAAGAGAGAGCACATAAATTGCTACTCTCTAGGTAAGTGATTCATAAAGAACTTCTGTCTGAATTGTTGGCGGACTGCACTGAGCTCCATCTCTTACTCTACTCTCGTCTGCCTAATCTGAGGGTGATGAAAGGAGTTTAAGATTTGACAACTTCATTGGCATTTCAGCATGAGTGTGGGGAGATGGTAAAACCCAGCTTTGAATAGGATGTTAGTCTAATCCATGCTGTCTGCGTAGCAGATGCGTGCTCCAGGATTCTCAAGCAGTGTAGATTGTGAGCAGCTCGCTATGCGCCCACGTCTCCGTGTTAGCTGAGGAGGACCTGTGGCCCTGGGACTGTTAGAGACCTTGGTTTCTGTAGATAGAGCAGACTGTCTGTTTTGTTGGTTTGTCTCAACATCTAGAAAATCATAGTCACAGTGGCTTGTATCAGGGTTCTAACAGGCTATGCTCTTATCTGCAGTGATCCTAAGGTGCCTAGCATGCGGCGTGGACCAATTTGGAGGCCTTTTCTTGCTTTTATGAGTTGAACAGTGATGGCACAGCTGGAGCAGGGCTGCGTGTTTCTGTGGACATGCCTCTTTGCCTCTTGTCTGTGCTGTGTGCCAGGGCCTTGGGTCAAAACAGCCACAAAACACCAAGGGAGAATGTCATGCTCTGCTATCCTCTGATGGGAGGGCCCTCAAGCCTGGCTGCATCTTCACCCTTAGCTGTAGGCCTTTATCAACCACTAGAAGTTATGCTGAAGGAGTTACAGGGAGGCAGGTTGGCTGTTAGGTGCATCAAGGGTGGCCAGCCCCTCTTGGAGGTGGAGCAGTGGGCGTAGAGCTTGCAGGACAGGGACATATGTGTGTCCAATCTGGTTATTATTCTCTGTACTGAGGAGAGGTCAGATGAGGTGGAGAGGTGGAGAGGAGCACTCCAGAAGGATGGCTTCTGGGAGACAAGAGGCCTGGGGCTTCTCAGAGGCTCCCTTCTCTTGTGAGGGGGGAGAACAGTCATCTCTCCCCAGGGATGGCTGGCATGGTTCTTGGGTCTTCCCCACTGTGAACCACTTTGTGTCTCTGCTCTTTGGTTCTTGCCTTTTCTTGGGCCTCAGGAAAGTGTTCATGATTGTGGGCTTTCTGGGGTTCAGTTGGGCCCTGTGCCTCCTATAACAGGGGTTATGGCGAAGAAATCCCTGGGGGAGGCAGCTGCTTGGTTGGCTCTGGCTGGCCCAGGACTCCACAGAGAAGTGTCTGTGGGTTTTCCTCTCTGAGAAGTTCTGTTTGGTCCTCTTAGCGGGTTTGCCTGGGTTGCCTCAGTTTCCTGCATATAAGCTGCAACCAGGAGCCATTGTAGTATAGATTACATTTGGGAAGAAGGTAGCCTTGAATAATTGTTTGGATTCTCTCTACTAGAATCTTCTATGGTATTTTCTGATTATGAATGAGAGGCCTAGACAGTTCAGGGGTAAAGTAGGAGTTCACAGAAGCGGCTGCCCTGTCCGGCATTTCTTCAGCAATGCAATCAGAACTCCTTTTGGCCTCTGGGAACATCTCTTTTGCCTTTCTGATGAGGTCTTCAGAGTCCCAGAAAGGGATTGAGGGAGCCGCGGATGTGGATCCAAGAGTGAGGGAGGAGGAGTGAGCTCAGCCAGTGGCCAGAGGGTGGACCGAGAAGGCTGGCCAGGTGAAGCTGTGCCTCCAAGTCACCAGAGCTCAGGATGGACTATCTTTCCAAGTTTTCATATTTGTTGTAATTTTTAAATATTTGCTAGTTTGTTAACCTTTGTTAGTTTCCAGGTAGCTATGATCTTTAAAGATCCTTAGAGAACTTTAGCTGGGAGTGGGGGTGTGGGCCCATGTAGGACCCATTATGGGACACAAAAGAGAGTGAGGAGGTGGTGGGCCTTGCATTTAAAGTAAGGAATAATGGATTCCCTGAAGCCTCAGCCTTTTAGGAATTCCCAGCCTATAGCTGGCTGTCATTCCTGATGATAGGAGGAGCCAGATCCTGGACAATATAGCCTGGGAGCCAGGACATGGTCAAGGGCATCCTTGATGGACGTAGAAGGGCAACCAGAGTCTGATCTGTTCTGTTCCCCGTGGTGGAAGCTGTGATGTGCTTCCCAGATGCTCTTTCAGGAATGAAGGTCTTATTGCCCCAGATGCTGGGAATGCTGCCCACCCCGGGGCTAGTCTGCTTATAATGACTGCCAATATGGGATCACTTTACTCCAACTCAGGACAGCTCCAAGGAGTCATTCCATCTTTAAAACTCCCCTCAGGGCCAGCTGAGGTTTTCATTGTCGCAGTCCAGTCGTGCTTCCTTCCCCTTCCTTTCAGAGGAGTAGATTCCAAGGCCTGTTGCCGTCGAGTCAATTCTGACTCATAGTGACCCTATAGGACAGAGTAGAACTGCCCCATAGGGTTCCAAGGCTGTAATCTTTACAGGAGCAGACTGCCATATCTTTCTCCTGTGGAGAGGCTGGTGGGTTCAAACTGCTGACCTTTTGGTTAGCAGATAAGTGCTTAACCACTGCACCACCAGGGCTCTTTGTAGATCCCTAGAACACTCCCTAATACACCTCCTGCATGCTAATCTCCATCTCAGAGGCCGCCTTCAGGAACCCAACTCAGGGCATTCCCTTAAAGTCAGGGAGGCCCTTGGTCATTGTTGGGACTGTTGAGGTTTGCCTAATGAGTGACAAAGAGCATCCTGTCAGAGATGCCTTACATCTCCAGTCAGTGTAGAGCAGGATGCAGCCCTTTATCTGGGTGGCTGTTAGTCTATACAGCTGTCAAGGGTGAGAGTGGGTATGCTCACAGTGGTGGCATAGCTCTGCTCCTGGACAATTGGTCTACTGGTTCTGACTATTTCTCAACTGAAATCCTTTCCTAATGAAAAGCCACAGACCACAGTGCCTCCAGATCAGCTTTCTTCTATGCCTCTGTGTTTTCAAGGAGTTGTCTTCTCTGTGTCCAACTATGTAGGAAGACCAAGAGCTACAATTAGTGTTTCGGTTTAGACTTCTGGATCTGGTTTACCCTGGGGTTTAGCCCCAGGATTTTTGGTTAAGAAACCAACCCTTGTAATCAAGACTCCCAAAGATAAGTCATCTCTACTAAGAAGGATTCAGAGAAATGGAAAAACCCTGGAAATCCCAGATCCATTAATAATTCCATAAGACAGTTTGTTAGAATGCACAAGTGCTTAACTAAACAAAACCATAATCAAAGCTGTCAGAAATGATCCATAGTTGTGTTAGAAATTTCACATTCACACATCATTTCCCCTACAATTTAGTTAGATAACGAACACTACTTATCCCGTCACTGACTTTTTCAGCCATGAAATGCAGTTGTTGTTTGTACCGGGCTACAGGCAGAGAAAGGGCTGTTGGGTGGTTGGAGAGAAGGGTCCCAGCTCTGCTCCCTTGGAGTCTCTGTAGTGCTATCTCTGCAGTCTGGAATGTGCTTCCTCCAGGTAGCCATGTGGCTTCCTCCCTCCCTCCCTTCCTTCTGGTCTTTACTCAGATGTCTCCTTATCAGAGAGGCCTTCCTTGACCTACCTTTATCAAGTAACCCACTGGCCCTGTCACTTTCCACCGCCTTTATCCTCTTCATTTGTCTCAATCATACTTACCACCACCAGACACATCTGATGTTTGTTTGTCTATGTGTTTAATTCTCTCTCTCTCACTTACAAGAATGTAAGTACTGTGAGACCAGGGGCTATGCTGGTTTTATTCACTGCGTCTGAGTGGTAGGCTCCACGTGGAAAGAGTAGGGGATGTAACACAGCTGACTTAACTTCTGGTTTCAGGCGTCCTTTTGGATTCCTGTCCTTTATTGCAGCCCTTGTGGCACAGTGGTTAAGTGATATATATGGCTGCTAACCAAAAGGTTGGCAATTCAAATCCACCAGCTGCTCCTTGGAAACCCTATGGGGCAGTTCTACTCTGTCCTATAGGGTCACTACGGGTTGGAATTGACTTCACAGCAATGGGGTTTTTTTTTGGGTCCTTTATCCTTCAAATAACCAACCAAACACCCCTGTGTCTTCTGGTCCAGACCCTTGGCTTGCTCTCACTCCTTGGACCTCTTGGGCTCTGGGCTCCAGCCTGCCCTAGTCTGGTTATTCTCTTCTGCTGCCACTCAATCCTGGCTGTCATGTGCTGTCAGTCCCTTCCACAGCCTCCAGCTCCCACCTTCAGGCAGCCAGGATGGGAGCAGCTGGGGGAACAGGTCAGAGCTCAGGCCCTAGGTGGAAGTCCATTAGGATTACTGACAGCTTTCTAGAGTTTGCCATTTACAGAGCAAGGCTAGGAAGGGGACATAGGACTAGTGGCTTGTGACCATAGCCAGATTAATGACAAGCAATGAATGAAATGAATTAATGAAATGTTAAATTTCACACTTACAAAATTGATTCTTCTGTGTGATTTTTCTTCTTGTCCACACTCAGAAATGCCAGGTTTGGTGACCCTTGGGCTACAAGGGAAGCCTGCCACCCGTTGTCACTGCAAAAGCAGTGCTTAGAGAAACTCTTTCTTGAAGGATGGTTTCAGGAATGCCATTGCATGCCTGAGGCCTTGCCATTTCCCATGGGAAGCGTCAGCCTGAAAATGGAGGCAATTTCCCTGAAGGGTCAGCCTGGGTTGGGCAACTGGAGATGTGGGCTTTGGAGTTCAGAAATCTGTTGTTGTTTTTAGTTGCCATTGAATTGACCCTGATTCATGGTAACCCCATGCATAATGGAACAAAACACTGCCCATTCCTGCTCCATCCCCAAGATAGATTGAGGGTAAGACCATTGTAATTTATAGAGTTTTCATTGACTGATTTTCAGAAGTAGATTGCCAGGCCTTTCTTCCTAGTCTATCTTAGTCTGAAAGCTCTGCTGAAATCTGTTCAGGTCATAGCAACACATAATTCTCCACTGACAATTGGTTGGTGGCTGTACTTGAGGTGCCTTGGCTGGGAATTGAACCTGGGTCTCCTGCATTGAAGGCAAGAATTCCACCACTGAACCACCATGCCCTCATGAGAGACATCTAGACCCCATTAAAATTCAGCCTCTAACACTTACTCCCTGCATGAGTTTAGATAAACTACTTCACTTCTCTGAGTCTCAGTTTCCCTATCTGTAATGTGGGAATCATTGGGTGGGTTTAGGCCCAAGGTCCTCTTCAAGTGAGGGTATTTCAGACAGCTGCCTTTCCTATTCTGACCTACTCCTCTGTGATCACAAGGGATCTCCCAGTGAAAGAGTCTCCTTCACTCTCAGTTGCTCTCCTTAGGCCACGGTGGGCCCAGCCACAGGGTCTGAGCCTCCCTCAGGCCATTTGCCCAACTTTCCATCTGTGACCCATCCGAGCCTCGTGCTTTCTCTCTAGAAGTTCCATCAGAATCGGTCAAACGGGACTTCGTAACTGCCTAGAAACACATTTTCAGTTCCACTTACAACAGAGGAACAACAACCTTTAAAGCTTTGCAAAAAATAAATTACGTTCCCTGTGAGCAGTCCCAGAAGAAATGTCATTGGAGACAAACTGTGTTTTACTGTCTCCTATGTAAATATCTCAGAAATGAACTGACTTCCCATTCCATAAAATTCTCTTGTTCCTTGTCTTGAACAAAACAGATTAGATTACTAGCAAAGCAGGAGCTTGAGGCTTGGCAGAGAAGACAAAGGTCACTCATACTACAGAGGTGTGGGGCAGGGCTTTGCATGGTGGGGAACGCAATCTTACTAGTTTCCTCGCCCAAGTCCTCTTTGAGATGTGAGAATCCCTGGCATCTCACTGGATGTGAGAGGACAACCCGCATCTTAGAAAGAGATAGACCCTGTGACCAGTGGAGCGTGTAAAATACCAGAGTTGGGTTTTTTAGTCAGATGATTTCATCAGGAGTTGCTAGGAATGGAGCAAGGGACAGAGAAAGGAACAGATTTATGGAACATCCGCAGTGCGCCAAACACTGTGTTACTGCCTTTTCTTCAGTGCTCTCACTTACTGCTGGGGGAACAGGTCAGAGCTCAGGCCCCACGTGGAAGTCCATTAGGATTACTGACAGCTTTCTAGAGTTTGCCATTTACCGAGCAAGGCTAGCCCTGTGAGGCAAGTTGGATCCCAGATGATAGAAAAGGAAACTGAAGCTCAGAGACATGAAGTGCCTTCCCTAAGGTCACACAGGGAATAAGTGCTAGAGTCTGGACTTGAACCCAGATTCAAGTTTCTGCGACTCCAAAGTGCATGCTCTTCTACGCCATCAAGTTACCTTTTGTATTTTTCTTCTCCAAATATATTTCTATGGTCCAAAGGTGGAGGAGTACCTATTGTTCCAGGGTTTGTCAGTTGGGATATCTACGTGAAGTCCCATCTATGCTTAATATCCATTGCCTTTTCTGTCTTCATACCTGGGATATATAAACACAGACATGCACATGCATGCACACAGCATACACTGCACACGGGCACGTGCGCGCACACACACACACACACAGGCCACGTGATTGACGAGAGGAGTTAGCTTCATCATGGGGCTCTGTCAAGAGGTGTTCTTTTTCTAGCAGCACCACCGTGTCCTGTTGCTTTGATAGATGGGTTAAGAATAGCCAGAGCGTGGATAATGCCGCGGGGTCAAGGCACATAATGAGCCCAAACCTCAGGTGCCGCCAAACCTTCCACAGCACCTTCTAGACACACAGTCCCTGCTCAAACTGCCAATTTGGATGAAGGATCTGTCACTTAAATTATGTTGGACAAGTTCTGAGCTGGTGCTGAGCTATGCTGAGGATATGACTAATTTACAGTCACTGCACCAAGCTCAGAAAGCACACTACGTGTGCCTGGTGTGCACACACATACCCTTCCATATGTGGGAATGAGCATCAGATTCCCACTTCACGTCTTTCATCCCTACTTCCTTGTCCCATTCAGAATGAGGGATTTTCACAGCCCTGGGACAGTTCCCTCCGTCTCTAAGTGAAATCCAGAGAGAATTTCTGTGAATGACAAAGCGCCATGAAGTATTCCCACAAAGACAAACAGGCTATCCTCTTGGCAGATCTGGGTCAGGCAGAGTGTGACATCTATGAGACAGGATCAAGAGTGCCCAGCTGGCTGCGAGACAGACCATGTGTGTAAGGCCACATGTCAGGCTGGACTTGGCACACTTGGACCTGGGGCTGGATGAACCCTTTACTCCTGCAGGAACAGGGGCTCAGCCCTGATCCTGGGGGTGGGGGGGGGGGGCAGGAAGTTTCAGATAGAAAAACTTTCTTTTTTGGTGACTTTAATGTGGAGGTTTGTTGAGAACCCAGGCTTGCTGGGTTCTTGGGAAGATTTAAAAACAAGAGTGCCTAACCTGGACTTCATCTATGGATTTTAGGGAATCTGTGGACTTGCAAAAGTTATGGGAATGCATATGCAAATATATATGCATATATGCACATGCATGTGTGTGTGTGTGTATAAATGCATTTTCTAGGGAGGTGGTCCAAACCCTTTCTCAGATTCTCAGAGGGCTGTGTGACCCACAAAAAGTGAAGAACCACTGTATCGACATAACAGGCTGAGCAGGGTCTCCCCAGAATTGGACAGCGATCTGGTCTGGGGATCTTGGGTGTGGAGTTCTTCTCTGCCAGGCGCAAGGCACTGGCTCAGCTGTGCTCCCATCATAGCTGTGGAGGACAAGGCAACCTCAGGACAGAGCTCTCTTCAGATTAGTTTGTAGTTTGCCATCAGAGCTAGTTTGCTATAAAGAGCCCTTCCCGTGTGAAGCTGGACATCTGGTCCCTCCAGTCTTTGGCAGATCCCTTTGCTGGGATTCTGGGATTCAGTCCCCTGAATGCTATCCTTGGACACTTTAGTGCCATTATTCCCAGTAGAAAACCTCATTTATCCCAAGAGGAGGGAGAGCCTGTGTCCCGATTTCCTAGGAGAGAAGGCCCTCGGCTGTGGCCTGCCCCTTCTCTGCCTTACCTGACAGGTCTGTGTCTTTGGCAGAACCAAGTGACAGGCAGTGCCAGCTGCACACCCACCAGGAGAGAAGGGTTCGGCTGTATCTGCAAGATCTGCACTGAGCTGGGCTACCCAGCCCGTCCTCCCCATAGAGCTGTGGAGGCCGTGTACAGAGGATGAAGTGAGTCAGCTGGAGCAAGGAGGTCTGTGACTGAAGGATGGATTTTTCACCCTGAGGGTGGAGCTCAGTGGGTGCACGTGCAGGGCGGGCTCTGAGTCTGTCTGCTTTCACAGAAGCCTATCTTTGAAATGATGTTGCAGTGTGCCCCACCCTGAGCTTTGCCCTGATGCTACAGAGATGCCCCTTTTCTGAAAGAAAAGAGACAGATGGGCCAGCAGGTAATCACTAGATGGTGTGAAAATCGCCGCAGGGTGCATCTTGATATTTCTTGCACGGAGCCCAGAATCAGACCCAGAAAAAAATGTCACTAAGTGGATGAATTCTTTGTACATTCTGTTAGTGCTCATAAGGACTTTCTGCATCCCAGTGCCTGGTATATTGTCAGCCCTGACAATTCTTTGTTCTTACGAACATTTGCAGAAGTGACCCGAATAGAGGTCAGAACATGGTGAGACTTCATTTAAGAGGAGACACAAGGTAGGGAATTTACATTACCCTGTTTTGTATTTAATGCTCCTTTCCTGCCCATCTCATCGGTCCTTTGGGAGAGTGGGCTAAGACAATAGATATTAAAGTACTTTCTGCACTTTAGTGCTGGTAAATAGCTAGCTGGAGTTCAAGGTGATTGTTCCAGTCTGGGAATTTCCCAAGCCCTTCATCCCACAATACCTTGTTTTATTCTTGGGTGCTTCAGCTACATGAGTATTGTCTCTGTGACTCGGTTATCATGTTCCTTTGGGGCAGGAGCTAGATCTGTTTTTGTGTTCAATTTCCCATGCCCTGGTTTGGCTAGGCACTCGATTGGTGTTTGTGGGGCCAGTGAGGTGTCTGGAGTGTGTTCCGATGTTGTAATCAAGGACCCAAGGGGTGTGCTGGTGGCCCCTGCCCCCAGGAGGCTTCCCAGAGGACAGGACCATCTGTGTTGTGTCTTATATGGATATATCTTCTGAGTGATTCTAGGGTGGCACCAAGCATAGCCAAAGAAGTGAGATTGTCCCCAGTGTCATCATGAGTAGGATGTTCCATTTTTCACAGAGGAGGGAGCAACCCATGTGTTGACTACAGAGCAGTGAAAATCTTGTTTTCAGATATGCAAGTATGTGGCCTTGCCAGTTCTTTGCTCTCTGACAATGAGTCCCCACAGAGGGCCTTGTCTTCTGACTTCTGATGAGATCTGCTGAGGGTTGGGTGGGGCATAGAAAGGAGAAGTCATTTCATCTTCAGAGGAGCAAGAACAATTGGCGTAACTTTAAGTTTTTTCTCAATCACTCAGTAACTGCTAATTGAGCAGTTATTATGCATAAGATGCTGTGCTAGGCCTGGGGATAGGGAAGAAATAGTATAGTCTCTGTTCTTGCTGTTTTCAGCCAGGGCTGGATTAAGATCTATGGCACCCTGCTCCACCACCTGTCTCTCAGTGTGTCATGCTGTGTTGGCTTGCGTGTTGCTGTGTTGCTGGAAGCTATGCCACCAGTATTTCAAATACCAACAGGGTCACCTGTGGTGGACAATTGCAGCACAGCTTCCAGATTAAGACAGACTAGGAAGAAAAGCCTGGTGATTTACTTCTGAAAATTAAAACAAGTTGCCATTAGACAGTGAAAACCTTATGGATCACAACAGAACATTGTCTGACTTGCTTGCTTTGGACACGTCATCAAGAAGGGTCATCATGTTTGGTGAAGAAGAGAGCCAATGAGGGTGTGGGAGACCCTTGGTGAGATGGATGGGCGCAGTAGCCACAATGATGGACTTAAACATGCTGGCGATTGTGAGGATGATGCAGGACCAGGCAACATTTTTGTTCTGCTGCCATGAATTGGAGTTGACTCGATGGCAGTTAGCAACAACAAGAATTACAGTGTTACCTTCCCCTCTTCCCCCTATATAAATCAAAATTAAAATATACTAAACCATATTGTAAGGAAGACCACTTAGTTCTAATATTTCCCATGATGATTACTTAAATCTTTCAAAAATTTTTTTAGATATCAAATTCTTTCAAAAATAGTTTGGTGCTCGGACTTTGCTGATGTTCTGAACAGATGCTCAGTGGGTCGTTTGGATACTACAGCCCTAATTGCAGCCTGATGGGGAGATAAGCTACACACTGAATAATAACATGTACCAAGTGCCCTTTTATCACAGGCTTAGAGAACTCAGGCAAGGGAAAGGTTAATTTTTTTAACAGTTAAAAGTTTGTGGAAAGAACAAAAATTTGGCCTTGGCCTTCAAGGCTAGGTGAAGGTTGTAAGTTCTATTATAAGGATCTGGTCATTCAAGACAAAAGAGTCCGAATGAGCAAAGGAAAAGCATGGGGTGGGGTGTATATAAAAAGAAGAAAGAAGCTTAATTTGAATAGAGAGGTGAGGCATGAAGGCAGTCATAGGAGAGAAGATGAAAGGTGGGGCCAGGTCCTGTAGGGTCTTGAGCCCTAGGACAAAGAGTTAGGATTGTATCTTGTAGTTCTCGGAGGCACTGAAGGTTTCTGGGCCTCTCTTTGTCATCGTAGACCAGTTTCCACCTTTAGGGCGTTCAAAACCACCCTTGCATTTAAAAGTGTCAACAGTGATGAAGTGATGCTAGAGTAATTGAGTATTGGTAATTGCTTTCACTGTGCTTTGGTGTAATGCATTTTTTAAATGGAGTTCTATTCTGTAAGTGCATCTATAGGAAAAAAAGTGCCAAAGGCTTCATTATCATTAACCAGTGCCAAATGGAATTTACAGAGATAGTGAAGTGAATGCACAGCATGCCTCTGTCCTCCCATTACTGCTCAAATCTGTTATTGAGGGATCACAATAATTGCAGTGTTTAAAAAACAGCACCAATCTGGGGAAGTAGATATTCACATCGCCTCCAAGTTAACACTCTACACATTACTTATTAATTACAAAGGAACAAAGTAACTTTCAATGGAGAAATATGGCAAACACCATCTTAATCAAGCGATCACACTTAGCATTACCAATAATGGGACAAACTGACATTCTGTGGGCCTTAATGGAATGCAGTGGGAAGGACTTAACATCACTTATGTAGTGTTCTTGCCAAAAGTCTTCCACCTGAATTTAATAAAGAGAGAATAATTAGGCTCATTGACATTGCAGGTTATCTTACAACTCAAATAACATAGACTCTTTGAAAATATCAATGTTTGGAAAGGCAACAACAAAAAAGTAAGTGCAGAGGAACCCTTTGAGACTTAAGGAGACCAGAAAGGCATGGCAACTAAATGCAATGCTTGATATCTGATTGGATCATGAATTGGAAAAAGGAACAAATAGCTATAAGGACATTATTGGGGGAATTGGACAAACGAATATAGAATGTATATTAGATAATATTTCTATCAGTGTTAAATTTCTTGGGTATAATTGTGGTATTTTAGTTGTTGTTAGGTGCTGTCAAGTCAATTTTTGTTTCATAGTGACCTCATGTGACAGAATAGAACTCCATAAGGTTTTCTTGGCTGTAATCTTTACAGAAGCAGATCACCAGGCCTTTCTCTCGTGGAGTGGCTGAGTGGGTTTGAACTGCCAACCTTTCTGATAGCAGCCAAGTGCTTAACCATTGTGCTACCAGGGCTCCTTGGTATCACAGTAATATACAAGAATGCCTGGTACAGTAGCTGGAAGTCTCCAAGGATCCCAGGGCTGTACCTGCCAGCCTACCAGCCTGGCCTGCCTCAGGTCTTCTGAGTATTTTTTGCTCATTGACTAAGAGTTTTGTCCACTTAATATCTGGCAACAGCAGGGTCTTGAGAATTTCCTGACATACCTTCGGTTTGCGAAAACAAAGAAATAAACAAACACAGTTCTTCCTCCTAATCCATTTTTAATTAAGATAATTGTTCCATTTTCTACCAGAAATTAGCCATGTCAGGAATCAATAGTGTTGGCTGATGCATGGTTGGCCCTTCCTTCAGAAAGCCTGAGCCTGGGACAGGCAGTCTCCTCAGTGTGAGCACTCTGGGAAGTCACCTCCTGCTCTAAACACCTGAACTTCTAGTTGACTGATACTTATTATACTTTTCTTGGGTATTCTTATAACTATTTGTGAAAATAGTCATCTGGACTGGGTTGGGATATAGGGTTTGACATCCACGCTTGGCTTTCACGGGTCTGAAGTCATCCCATGGCAGGAAAAAAAGCCACGTGTGTACTGAACCCATGTTAGATATTTTGTGGTGGCTTTTCTTTTGTAAAATGCATTTTTCAATGAATAGCTTAGACACAGGCACCATAGCAAATCTCATGGGGCTTTATGGTGTGTGTGTGTGTGTGTGTGTGTGTGTGTGTGTGCATGTGTGTGTTGCTTGTACATTTTTTTATATCCACTTGCTAGAAGTGCAGTGTGCTGGAGGTCTGGGGACATAGAACGTTTGAAATCAATAAATAAACCGTAAACTTTATTTCAGCTGGTAGATTCTACCCTCTCCCTCAGCTGAGCCTTTCATCATAGAGGCTCCCAATGACTAAATTAGCTAGATGGTTCTAGGCATTGCAAGTTGCTTCAGGGTGACTGGAGGAGGCCTCACAACTTTGTCCCTGAAAGCTGAGCTAGGCTTTAAACGCTGCCAACCTGCACTCATAGGAAGGCAATAGGGGAGGATGACTCCCCTTTTAAGAGGTGTGAGGATGGACAGCCAACTTCTCCAACTTGGAGACTGGATCATTAAGGCCTGGGCTACGGCACTTGTCAAGAAAGACAAGGAAGAGTATACAGAACTTGAAGACATGAGGATGAAGGAGAGGGAGCAGGTATGTTGGATTTATGGAGGAGGAAGCAGGAGTCTCCAGGAGGGAGTGAGTGTGGTATTAAATCAGAATGGGGGCTTTTGACTTTGGTGAGGAGGAAGGTAATGGAATTTTAGAGAGACTAGTTTCAGTGGAATGTTGGGGACTGAAGTCAGGTTATATGGTATTTATGAGGGAGGAGGTGGTGAGGAAATGGAAGTCAAAAATGCAACCCAAGTTTATGCCAACTCCTATTACTTTATAATAATTGCCCAGAGCTCTTCGTTGAGCAGGATCATGAGGCTGTTTCTGGCTGAATCTGGAAAGAGTGCTGTGATAGATTACTTATGTCTGCTGGGGCATGAGAGTGGGCAGTGTTGGTATGAATGACACATGACATCCTTAACCCGTTGCCGTCGAGTCGATTCCAACTCATAGCGACCCTATAGGACAGAGTAGAACTGCCCCGTGGGGTTTCCAAAGAGCAGCTGGTAAACGTGAATGGCCGACCTTTTGGTTAGGAGCCGTAGCTCTTAATCGTTGCACCACCAGGGCTCCATGCCATCCTTAGTAGGGATTAAATGTTCAAGGAGCTGGTAACTCACTATCATTCCCTCAACATGACCCATCCTTTCCTGTCTTCATTTTATTTTTTTAACTCACAGTCGATATTCAAGATATTTTACAAGTACAGCTTGGGTTCTAAGCCAATCAGAGTCGATTCCATGACTAATCACAGCATACACTGGTTATAAGCAGCCAGTTTGCCTGTATTGGTGCATGCTACTGAGTATCAACCTTGCTGTTATTCATGCTGTTTCTCTACCTGTAATATTCTTTCTCTGTGTTGATCTAGTGAACTCCCATTCATCCTTCAAGCCTGCTTCAAATGTCATCTCTTCAGTGTACATTTCCTGTAAATTTTTGCTCCTTTTTCTATGTTCTTATGGTACTTTGTACATAACTGGATTATAGCACTTACAGTATTTTAATATTGCAGTTGCTTGTTTATGTACCTGTATCTTCCTTTAGCCTGGAAGCTACTTGAGGGCAGCAAGGGTTTCTACTTCATCTCTGAGTCATCAAAGATAAGCAGAATTCCCAGTGCATAATTGGCACTCGGTGAATTTTTCCTGAAGCCTAGTACCACAATGTAGGTTCTCACTAAATGCTTGATGACCTCATTTATTTGTGGTCAGGCTTTTTTTTTTTTTTTTTTTTTCTTTAATGTGAAAATGTTTGAAGGCAAAAGAAAAATGCCCCCTGGGACTCAGGAGAACTTTGGTGAATCAGGATTGGGACCAGGGATGTCCAGACCAGATAAGCAGAATGACCTAGAAAAGAGGCCTCTGGTCCTTCCAAGACCTCGTGCCCCATACTCCTTGCCTTGCCCCTGTTGGCTCCGTCCCTCCTTTCCCTCAGGTGTTTTGATGTTCGGGGATCTGATGCCATCATTCATTTACTCATCTCATACTTGCTGGAACCTAGTATGTGGAGACACTGGGGACATACACTCCAGTCATCAGGAGCTTGCATTCTAGTGAAACTCATTGGGAAAAAAAAACTGCGTAAAGGCATAACATACTGATATAAAAGGGATACCTTTTTATTGTCTGCTTTACGTGCCCTTTCTATGTTAAAACAGGTTAGAGGTGGGTAGAACTCTCTATAAATAAAATTTCTTTTTTAAAAGACAATGTCAGTATATATCCAAAAGAATTGATGTTCATAGAAGCACTATTTTCAATAGCCACAAAAGTGGAAACAACCCAAATGTTCGTCAAAAGATGAATGGATAAATCAAATGTGGCATAGCCATACCATGGAATATTATTGAGCCATAAAAAGGAATGAAGTACTGATACATGCTACACTGGGGATGAACCTTGAAAACCTTATGCTATGTGAAAGAAGCCAGACACAAAAGGTCACATATTGTGTGATTCCATTTATATGAAATATCCAGAATAGATAAATCCATGCAGACAGAAAGCAGATGGGTAGTTGCCAGGGGCTATGAGGAGGGAGGAATGGGGAATGACTACTAATAGGTACAGGCTTTTATTTTGTGTTGATGAAAATGTTTTGGAACTAGATAGTGGTGCTGGTTGCACAACATTGTGAATGTATGAAATGTCACTGAGTTGTACACTTCAAAATAGTTAATTTTGTGTGTGGTGCAGTGAATTACTTAATATGGCCCTTCTAGCCATGCAAGGTCTTGTGACTCACAAAGTGATTGGATTGACCTATGCAAATAAGGTGCTTATGGCACACCAAGGGGCTTGGGCAGCATTACTAATAATGCAAATAAGGTGCATGGCACCCTTGTGGGGGTGGGGCCATGCAAATAAGGTGTATGGAACCCTAACGAGGGGACTGGTTAGTTTTGCCCCCCACTAGGCTTAAAATGAGACATACCAGAAGTGAAGAGAGGAGACCTCACTACCATCAAGAAAAAAGAACTAGGAGTGGAGTGCATCCTTTGGACCCAGGGTCCCTGTGCTGAGAATCTCCTAAACCCAGGAGACGGAGAGAGAGAGCTGTAACATGGAAGATGGTGAGAGACGGTGGCACAGCAGTAGCAAGAGCGATAGTAGCATTAGATGGCAGGAACCAGGAGACCAGGCTGCGGTAGAGCTTGTGGACCCACCCAGCTAAGAGCTGTAACACTTGCCCGACAGTGTTCCAAGCAGAGTCCAGCAGCAGAGGGCGAGAGGAAGCTGTCCTGATCAGAAACTGTATCCTGAGTTGTTCCTGTTACTTCTGAGGAGTCTTTCCTGATCCCAGGTTGTACTTTGTTACTTCCCTAATAAACACTTTAACTGTAAGTATGATTCCTGAATTCTGTAAGACGTTGCAGCAAATTACTGAGCCCAAAGACTGGAGGGAGCGTGCTGAAGGGAAGAGGAGCAGTTGAAGTTAGAGATGATGTAGTGGTGCAGCAGTTTGGAAAAGTTGGACATTTGCAACATCATTAACCTCCACCTCATAGGAACCAGCTTTGTGCTGATCCTTATAAAAGAAATTATTCATTTACATGTCATGTGAATTTAATCATAAAAAAAGATAATGTCACATAGTAAAATGGGCAAAATGAATCTATGCTATTAGAATTCAGCATAGTGGTTATCCTTGGGTTGAGTAGCGGTGGAAAGGAAAACAAGGGGTTTCTGGAGCACTGGTAATGTTCTGGATCTGGGTGATGGTTGTATGGGGTTTCTCAGTTTGTGAAAATTCATCAAGCTGAATGCTTGTGTTATATGCAACTTTCTGTATACATTATCCATCAACAAAAAGAGAGAAAAAAAAATGATGCCTGAATATAAAGCTGGAACCCTCACAGAAGGTAGTGAAGTTCTTTCATAATCTTCCTACTCGCAGGGAATACTGCTGTAATAGTTTGGGCTCAAAATTAGGAAGTACTTTCGAACTGTCAAAACTACCCGAAGATGAGCTGAGCTTCTTTGGGGCTGGGTCTTTGTTTATTTATTTATTTTTGGTTGCCGAACCCACGGTGCCCAGCCCAGGGCCTGGTGCCAGCAGACCCCATCAAGTCTTTGTGAAATGATGAGGTGGACGATTCACTGGAAGGAGTCAGGTAGTGATTTGACCAGAAATTGCAATGGAGAGGGGTATCTGATTGGATTGTCTTTAATAACAATGATAATGATGACAACAATAGCTGTTCTTTATCAAGAATTGATGCCTTTAAATTATGGTGCTGGCGAAGAATATTGAATATACCAGGGACTGCCAGAAGAATGAACAAATCTGTCTTGGAAGAGATACAGCCAGAGTGTTCCTTGGAAGTGAGGATGGCGAGACTTTGTCTCATGTACTTTGGACAAGTTATCAGGAGGGACCAGTTCCTGGAGAAGGACATCATGCTTAGTAAAGTAGCCAGTCAGCAAAAAAAAGGACGACCCTCCATGAGATGGATTGATGGAGCGGCTACAACAATGGGCTCAAACACAGAAATGATTGTAGGATGGCGCAGGACCAGGCAGTATTTCGTTCTGTTATACATAGGGTTGCTGTGAGTTGGAATCGACTCGACGGCACCTAACAACAACGGTGGGCCAGGTCCTTCACATATGTCATCTCTAGGCATCATTACAGCCCAGTGTCACCTTAAGGAAACTGAGGCTCTGAGGTGAAATAATGTATCCAATGCCACTCAGCTGTTACGTGGGCAAAGCTGGCATTTGAAGTTAGCTTTCTCTGACTCCAGAGCCACTCTTTCTCCTATAGCACATTCACTCTCCTCCCACGTGGTGTTCACCTTGGCTTATGAATTGCAAACATTTTATGGAGACGAGAGTCTAGGCCAGTGGGGTGCAACTGAGGTAGACCAGTGTCCCAGGTAAGTGAGTAAGAGTGCTTCCATCTCAAACCTTTTGCCTCTTGGGCAGGAAAGTGTTCTTCTTTCAGTGAGAATTATCAAGAACTGAAGCAGGTGGGAAATTCTACCTTGAATTTCTCTGAGGATACACTGCGCCTCTCATGACTGGCAACTTATTACAAATGTCACAACTTATCTGCAGCTGGAAGAATAATTTCGCAAACTCTGCGTCTGCCAAATGAAGATGTTTGCATTTCATACCAAGCATCCTGTTCATGTGCTAACAGAAGCAATCAGAAAGGCCTTGATCAAACAAACAAATGATTAACCTTAAAAACAGACACATAAACAGAACTACAATGGATGAATTACGCAGCAGGCCATCCCTGCTGCCGACATCGGCCCACGTCTGGTTTCTCTGCCCAGGGCGTTCCTGTAAATGACTTTCCATCTTTGTTCCCTTCCTGGCTCTCTCTACCTGTTTTCCTTTACACAGAAGCTAGCCAAGTGTGACAGAGGCCTCCTGTCTGTGCTCCCGAGCAGTCCTTCCTCAGAGGGGCCCAGGGACCGAGGTCTCCCAAAGGCCATGCCTACTCTTACCTGCCTGCCTGGTGGAGCTGCGCAGGAATGCCCCAGGCAAACACTGGAGCCTTTTTACCCCTGGCTGTAAGGAGAGGGACCGCTTAGGGAGCCAAGTCGGACAGTTAGTACACAGAAGGGAAGGAAAGTCAGTACTGTTGGTTGAAGTTTGTTTGTGAGGGGCCCCAGGAGCACATAAATCCTACCGGCCTCACCTCACCTTAGAGATACATCTTATTTATTCAGTCAGTGCCTCATTTTATGGGGTGCTGAGCTGAGCTCAGGAGTGGGTACATTAGCCTCAGACAGACTCTAAACTCAGAACTGTTGGTATGTTTTTGCAGACTTCCTGCTTTGGGCCTGACAGGCCTTTGGCGACATCCAAGGCTCCCTCTTGGCTCCTTCATCTGAGAGCCTCCTGATGAAAGGCCCCTACAGACCTCCTGTCAGGCAGCGGGCAAGGGAGCAACACCTCTTGAGCAAGACCTCAGGCCTTCTTCAGGCTGAATTTGTTTCCAGAGAGAAGTATCTGCTAAGAGGGCAGAACCTCTCCAGACTAGAAAGTCATTAAGTAGAAAAAAGAACAGACATCCTAGCAATTTGAAATACAGGACCCAGCAACACAAAGCAAAGGCTCATTTGTTCTGGCCCTAGGAATTTGGGGATTACAATGGCTAATGCTGATAATAAAAACCAGAAACCAGTTGCTGTCAAGTCGACTCTGACTCATGGTGACCCCATATGTGTCCGAGTAGAACTGTGCTCCATAGGATTTGCAGTGGCTGATTTTTTGGAAGTCACCGGCCCTTTCTTCCGAGATGCCTCTGGGTAGACTCCAACTGCCAACCCTTCGGTTAGCAGTTGATCATATTAATCATTTGATAATAGAGGCCAAGATTTATACAAGCCCTTAGGTTTTCAAGATACTTTGCCCTGTATTCTTTCACATACTCGGGCAAGGTATAAATAGGTCTTATTGAATTTAGGAATGAGAAATAAATGGCTGCACCTGGACCTTCTCTGTGGAAGACACATTATTATATCATATAGGCAGATTGTGTCTTGGAATAGTTTGTTCGTGAAAGAGTAACATTTTAAAAACTACTGTGCTTCAGAAACTCAATGAATCATCTCGAATGCCTTAGTAAAGAGTGAGTGAATAATAGAACAACATTGACTTTTACTACTTTATCAGGTAGGTATTTGCACCACTTAAAATGAGGCTGATCAGAGCCAAGACTCTGTGATTTAAGCATTGCCGTCTCTCTTACCTGTTGATTCCCAACTATGTCTTGGTTACATAGTTACAGGGCTTGAAAATAATAACACAGAATTTTTTCTAACATAGAATGCTGTGCACACCAGCGTATGAAACCAGTGTTTGCTGGATAATCGAGGGAAGTAATGAAGTCTGATTTCTACCTTCTGAATAAGAGATTGTTTTCAATTCTGGGAGACATGGTGCAGTTAGTGCCCAATCAGACGGTTGTTTCTTTTTATCCCTTCAAGCAGGAATGGGAGAGGGGTCCTTTTTCAAGACGCTACCCGGACCCAGCCTTCCTCTCTGAAACCAGCCACCTTGGAGCTGCTTTTCTGTCCAGTTGCCAGGCTAACTGTTGCATAGAGGCCTCGTGTAGCTAGGAACGCTGTCTTCTGTGGGTCCCTGCTGTGTGTCTGGCTGCCTGCTAGGCACAGCTCTGTGGAAAGAGAGCAGAGGAAAGGAACCCCCAGGTATAGGTGGTGCCATTTGTACGGAAAGGTTAAGGAAAGGGGACCCCTGCTTGCTTCCCTGATGCAACACACTGTCCAGCAAAGGAAGGGGGAAGAGGACGGGTGAGGAGCCAATGCGTGCTGAGCCCTACTCTGTGTTGGGCACTGGAAGATTCTCAACCTTGGGACTACTGACATTTTAGGCTGGGACAGTTCTTTCTTGGGAGGGCTGTCCTATGCCTTGTAGGGTGTTTACCAGCATCCCTGGTCTCTACCCATCATATGCTAACAGTGCACATCCATTGTAACAACCATGCCCCCCACGCCCATTGTGACAACCAAAAATGTCTCCAGAAATTGTTAAATATCCCCTGAGAGAAAAATCACCCCCCCCACCCCCACCCCAGATGAGAACCACTGGTCTAGGTACTTTGCCTGTATTCACTCATTTAACCTTCAACAACCCTGTGAGACAGGGGTTACTACTACCACTTTACACGCGAGGAAATAAAGCCGTGGAGAGATAAGACATGTGCCTGGAGCCACACAGGTGGGGAATGATGAAGCTGGGATTTGACTCCCATGTTTGCCCACCAGGTCAGGGACTCCTGGGTGACGAGCCTATTTTTATTCCTTTGTAATGAATGTCCTTTATCCAGATTTCCACTTTTCTAGAACTCCTTACCCTGACCTTTCTTCCTGGGAACTTTGTTTCCTTATCACTTGCTTTAAGATCCTATTTGCAGTTGCTAATTAAGTCTTTTTGTAGAAGAGAATGGGATGACAAAAATGTGGTGAAGATGCCACATTTCAAAAATGCTTGGCTTCTCAGCCTTTGATCCCTTTCTCCTGATTCCTTTTCTGTATCTATCTCTCTTTATCTCTTTGTTATTTTGAGCCATTAAGTTCTTTGGGTTTGGGGGCTGTTGGGAGTGAACCGCTGTGGTCACTGAGAGGGCTGCATCTTTCTGTCCCCGGGATTTTGCTGGGACCTGGTTTGAGAACACCTTCTTCCCACATGCATTGCCCATTACCTGTGAACTCGTCAATCCTAACAATTTCACATGTTGTGGCAGCACTGAATTGGGGCAGCAGAGGGCAAGATCTTTCTGGGGGTCACATTTGGGGCTCTGGGTCAGGCCAGAGCTGGGTCACCAGGAGAAAGCAAGGTGATGGGAGCCTTGCAGAGCCACAGGGGGACAGGGGACAGGCTATGCGGCAGGCTGTGTGCTTCGTGGAGGACAAGACAGAGGCCTGGAGTTCCTGGAGGTCAGCGCTGGAATGGTGCAGAAACCTAGGTGGGCAGAGGGAGGGCAGAGTGGCATGTGGAGAGCAGAGGGCAGAGCAGGAAGGAAGTCCACAATCCAGGAAGACGGCCAGGAGGGAGGCAAGATAGCAGTTGCAAGCAGAGCCAGAGGCTGCCCATGAGGCTGCATCTATCCCAGGTATAGATGTCCTGAGCCTGCAGATGAGGGAGGTAGGTAAGAGTCTGCAGCGATGAGTGAGAATGCAGTGGAGGAGGGCAGGACTGATGAGAAAGAGGCTTTATTTCTTCTTTTTTAACAAAATTGTTGTTGAAAGTATGCAGAGCAAGACATACACTAATTCAATAAGGTCTACATGTACAATTCAGTGATATTGATTATATTCTTCAAGTTGTACAACCATTCTTTCCCCCCTTTTCCAAACTGTTCATTCTTCATTGACATAAAGTCTCTGCCCCCTAAGCTTTTTATCTGATCTTTCGAGTTGCTATTGTCACTTTGATCCCATATAGATACTTCTTCGAAAGAGTACAGTGTTCAAGGCAAACGTTCTTTACTAAAAAGCTAACTTAGTGTTTGGTTTAAAGAAGACTTCAGGGGATATTTTTGGTTTAAGATTTAAAGATTATCTCAGGGCAATAGTTTTGGGGGTTCTTCCAGACTTACTGGCCCCAGAAAGTCTGGATTCCATTTTGAATTATGTTCCTCATTTTCCCCCTTTTGATCAGGATTCTTTTATAGAATCTCTGGTCAAAATGTTCAGTAATGGTAGGAAAGGCTTTCTTTCTAATTAACTTGCAAAGCAGAGGGTGGGACAGTGATCTAAGTGAGGGTTTGGCCAGTGCTGATGACTCACTGACCTGATGCCCTGCTGCTCATTGTAATGCAGACTGCATTTGGTGGCTTTGTGGACCAGAGGAGGGAATGTGGTACTGGAACAGAGACCTGGGCTTAAGTTTTGGTTCTCATGAGTGAATACAGTCAAAAAGCTGAGCATCATACTACCTGCCTTGCAGGGTGACCATGAAGATTATAGGTAACATGGAAATTGCTGGCATAAAACAGGAGCTCTAGAAATGGTAACCATCAGCAGTATCTTTTGACTCAGCCAAGAGCACAATTTACTCCCTGTTTTTATGAAATATTATTTATGGTGCTGTCAAAATTTGAAAGATATAGGAAATCATTAAGAAGATTATAACAGTCTATAAGAGAACACATGTTGGCATATTTCCATTTAATCTTCTTTGACTACTGTTACCATTACTGCTATTATCCAGTGCTACTAGTTCAACAGAATCTCCCTTAATCCATCTCCACTTAGCCAACTCATGGATTCACCCATGTTCGCCATTCTCTTCCTTCTGTAGAACGTACTGACTGAGGGCCATGGCTCGTGAGCACTCACAGCTCGCAGGGGACACCCTAGTGTTCCTGAGAAGAATGAGGTGAATGCCTACCAAGTGTGAGAGGGCTAGGTGCTCCCAGTCCTCCTCATGCTGTTGATCTTATTGTTGTCATACCATAATTTAATTAAATATTAGATGACCCAGTGAAATATGGGTGCAAAGAGAGTTATTTCTCAGGAAAATCAAGTTGCATGCATTGAAGGACTTGATAAAAGTCAACTGGTCATAATGATGACTGTCAACTTAGTTGTGGGCAGGGCAACTGATAAAGATTAGAAGAAATTTGTGTGTGATCCTAGAAGAATTCTGCACTCAGATTATTTCATGGGTAAGTTTAAGTTCTCTCTTCATCTTAAAGCAAATCTGGAAATCGTAGATGTTATTTAAAAACATGAGTTATAAAAAAGAAAAGATGAATTCCAATCCAGATATCAAGATTAAATAGAAACCTTAGCCCTACTCCAAAAGATTAGCAAAAAATGTTTTAAAAGAAATAATATTTAAGATTTGTATAGTATGTATGTATAATTTTAGTGATTCCTGCTTTATCTAAGTTTTTACTAACCAATTTACTGGTCCTGATCATAACAGATAAGAGAGTTGCTACTTTTTGTTTTGTTTTCAGTGTTTACTACGTGCCAAGTCCTTTGTAAAACTTTTTACGTATCTCATTTAATCCATTCAAGAATTCTTTGGGTTTTCTTTCATCTAGTATAAATTCATTAATCACTTGTTCTGTGCTGAACACTGTTCCAGGTGCTGGAGGTGTGTAGCGAACAGGGCAGACCAGGCCCTTCCTCTCATGGACCTTGCATTCTAGTGTGTATATGTTGGGAGGAAGGCAAACATGAATAATAAACAAGATAATTTGAAATGCTGAGAAGTGCTACAAAGAAAACAGAACACAAAGCTATGATAGCGAGTGACTGGTGAGGGGGAGGTTGAGGGCGCTGATACCAGCTGTTCAGGGAAGGCCTCTGCGACAGGCAACAATGGAACCAAGATGTGAATGATGAGAAGGGTCTGCTCCTGGGGTCACAGCATCTGTTACTAAGGGAACAGCTAGTGCAAAGGTCCTGAGGTAGAAGTGAGCCTGGCAGAAGGAAGGCCAGCGTGGCTGGAGGATATTGAATGAGGTAAAGAGTGGTAGTAGCAGGAGAATGAGGCCCTTGCAAACCAGGGCAAAGAATTTGGATGTTATTCTAAGTGAGAAAGGAAGCTATCAGTGAATTTTAAGTGGAAGAGTGACATTATCTGATTTATGTTTTAAAGAAGTTTGCTCTGGCTGATGGATTGTAGGAGGCAAGGGGGCTGGTATAGAAGTAGTTGGATTATCTAGGAGGCCACTGTAAATGCCCAAGCCAGAAATGCTGGGGGCTTAGACCACTGCAGTGGAAGCAGCAGAGACTGAGAGGTGCAAGGATTCAGGGTAGTGTGGGATCTTTATAAGGAAACTGAGTTTTGTAGGGCCTGACGTTCCTTCCTGGTCCAGTCTTTCTCTCTTCCCATCACTTTATAGTAACTCTTCATCTACTCCTCTGCAGTGTCTAGCAGAACCCACTAAGAGGTAGCGAGCTGCCCGTTCTTGAGAAAAATGTAACTGATGATGAGGAACCCTCTTCCTGCATGTGGGCCATCTCCTGTTTTATGTTCCTGGAGTTCTCCATTATTGAAGTGATAGCAATCTACTGCTGAGTAAATCTGAGTCTGGGCTTGTGCCAAACCCAGAGTCTGCCGGTTGGGCTCATCTAAATCAGGCAACAGCTGACACTCCCTGAAATTGGATGCAGTTTGTCAGTATGGCAGCGTCTGAAATGTTGCTGATGGATGGGGAGATCCCAGGCTCCTGGTGGTGGGTGAATCACAGCGTGGGACCTGTCATTTTCCAAGCAGAGGGTGACTTTCTACTAATCAAACAGTCAATGGGTCATCAAAACTCTATTACCATATTCAAAACTAACCCTTTAAATTATGTACAAAAGTGTTTGCAAAGGCCCTTTCTCCATATTTGTTTGTTCATTCATTCAACAAACATACAGAGGGCTCCTAGCCGTATTCCTTGCTGCATGTCTTTAGAAAGTTCTTGACTTCTCTGCGCCTCAGTTGCCTCAGCTGTGAAACAGGGATCTACATACTTCTTCGACTTGTGAAGGTGTAATGAAAGAATAGATGTGGTTCACCTTGCAAGGTGTCTGGCACAGAGCCTAGCTGGGGGTCTTGGAAGAGGTGAGAGAGGACTGGTTTGGTGGGAGCATGCACTGGTTTCTTGGCTGTAGCCTTTTTCAGTGCTACCCTTTCTGCCCTGCATGTTCCAACAGAAGTGCCCGCTAATGGGCCTCTGGGAGCCTCTACTAGGACTTACATAGCCAGGATTGCCCTAATTCAGGACTGCACAAGACTGTTACAACTCATTCCTGGTAGATTTTCACGTTTTCCTGTTCAGTCTTCGCCTTGGAGCTTTTAGACACTAGTCTTTCATATCTAGGTGCCACTACTTGGTCTCTGGAGTTTTCTTTGTATGTCTACTTTGATGGAGGCTGTTGCACCTGACTTTCTGTTGTGACTGTACTTCACGTTCTGCTGCGGCTGCTTAAGAATGGAGATTGTTCCCCTGGAAGGCTGACAAGCTTGCTTTTGCACGTTCTTTAGTTCTTTGACTTGACGATTCTTGATGTGTGGGCTGTGGAACCCTAGTCCCACAAGACATCCCTCTCCAAATGTTCGATTTACCTGGGGGAGGTTTGCACACTGCATCCTCTGTTGGAGATTCACGTTCATCCTTAGCATAGTCCAGGCTCCAAGACTGCCTCCCACCTGTCAGTTTGTTGTACTGTGGTGGCTTGCATGTTGCTGTGATGCTGGAAGCTATGCTACAGGTATTTCAAATACCATCAGGGTCATCCATGGTGGACAAGTTTCAGAGGAGCTACAGACTAGGAAAAAAGGCCCAGTGATCTACTTCTGAATATTAGCCAATGAAAATCTTAGGTTTACAACAGAATGTTGTCCAAAATAGTGCTGGAAGATGAGCCACCTGGGTTGGAAGGCCCTACACAATAACCACAACAACAGACTCTAACAGACCAGTGATCATGAAGAAGGCACAGGACCAGGCAATGCTTTGTTCTGTTACACGTAAGGTCAGCATGAGTCAGCTGACTTGACGGCAACTAACAACAACAACAAGGCTCTGAGAAGTACTTCAGTAAAGAAACATGCTTGATTTTGTTTAACCTAACATTCCTGTACACCCTTTGGAAAATGCTGCTGTTGTCCATGTTGTATTGGATGGGCCTTAGGAATCAAAGTTGGAAATCTAAGGCTCTAAACCCCAAGTCCAATTCCTCAGCTCAGAACTTCATATTGCTAACAAAAGTGCTGACCTGATTTCTAATACCTTTATATTCACATCTGTTGGGCTGGATCAGATTTTTTATTTCAGGTGTAATTTCAGAGGCTATTTAGACATTCCTCCTCACCTTGGCAAAGCTGAGGTGCTCTTGAAGATTCATATTGGAGCCTGTCCATTCATATGCTCAAACACAGCATGTGATTGGCATATAACTTCACATTATCACATTTTCCTTTGGTGGAATATGGCTTCTGATTTGTGACACTCATAGGTGATCGTGGTTGTGGTTGTAAGATTAAAATGCTTCCCTTCCAATGAGAACATTATTCCTATACCGACTCTGAATAATGGCGCTGTGGGCTGGATTCATCTCTGTCTGACATGACCACAGTGGAAATGCCCCGAGACAAGAGTGTGCATACTGACAGAACAGAAGGAGAATTGCTGGCAAATCTACACTGATCCTCTGCAGAGTTAAAACAAAGGAGGCAGTGACTGTACAGAAATGTGTGTGTTGTAGATGCCAGAGGGAAGAAGGGAAGCTGCGACAGACTGTAAGGCACTCTGCATTCAGCTCAACCTGCACCTACCATGCGGCCGAGTTGGGTCTTGGTGGTGGTTGGGCTATGGGGACATGGTGAGTTTGAGCTGAGCTTTGCAGGGAACAAGATGGTTCCAATTATCTTGGAAGTGCCAGCCCAGGGTATAGACCCTTGGAGTCAGTTGTCTTTTTCAGACAAGGTGGTCAGGAAAAATATAGACTGGGTAACAGGCTCTCAGGGTCACATCAAATCCTCAACAGGAGGTGTTGAAGAGGGGACCCAGTTCCAGGTTCAAGTGTTTGGTTTGTTTATGCCGCCCATTACAGGGTAAGTTCTCTGCTGGTAATTTGGATATTATCTTCCTGCTTTCAGATCCCACTCCCAGGAATTTCTTTCTTTTCTTTTCCTTATATTCCTGATAAGGATGATAAAATTAAAAAAATCAGACCTGTTTCTGTTGAGTCAATCCTGACTCATAGCAACCCTATAGAACAGAGTAGAACAGCCCCCATAGGGTTTCCAAGGAGCAGCTGGTGGGATTGAACTGCCAACCTTTTGGTTAGCAGCCACACTCTTAACCACTGCACCACCTGGGAGCTCTGATAAAGATAATAGTATCTAACATTTATTAAGCATTTACTATGTGCTGGGTACTCACTTCTTTATATGCATTGCCTCGTTAAATCCTCACAGCAGTTCTCTGAAATACATTTATTAACCTCGTTTTATATGAGGGTTAATATAAAATGGAGATGAAAAAACAGAGGCAGGGAAGTTAAGCAACTTGCCCCTTGGGATCTGAACTTAGGCAGTCTGATTCTAGAGCCAGGCTCTGAACCATTATGCTGTGGCCTGTCTGGTAGCTCAGCATGGCCTCTAGTTTGCTGCTGTATGCTGGGATTCCTGCTTACTTTATGGTTACCAACTGGGTGGTCCAGTGCTGGGTGTTCTTCATGTGCCTTCTTCACAGAAATCTTGAAAAGTAGATATTACCATTTCCATTTTGTAACCAACAACCATTTACTAAGCACCTGTGTGTGCTTGAGACTATACTGCAACCTTCCAACATTACCACTTATTTTCTTAACAATCCTTCAAGGTGACTGTTGTCCCCTTTTACGGATGAGAAAGCTGAGGGTTCCAGAGGTTAAACTACTTGCCAAGCTTATGCAGCTAGATTGAGCTGCTTACAAAACCATGTGCATCTGTTTATAATGCTCTTTTCTACAAGGTTTTAATGAATGAGAGAGGGTGGTGGTTGTTTTTGTTTTTGTTTTTTTTTTGGTGGTTGTTTTTCGAATAGTCTTTGGCCTTAGGCTGTGAAGAGAAGCCAAATAAAAAGATCTACCCTATTGTGGGAAAGCCACCCTATTGAGGCTCAAGAGGCTGGTAAGTCATGGGCATGAACTTCCTTGCTGGAGCTTCAGAACACAGATTCATATCTAGCCATTTGCTTTTATCTGTTTCTGGCTTGAGCCAGGGAGCCCTGATAGTGTAGTGGTTAAGTGCTTGGCTGCCAACTGAAAGGTCAGTGGTTTGAATCCTCCAGCTGCTCTGCGGAAGAAAGATGTGGCAGTCTGCTTCTGTTAAGATTACAGCCTTAGAAATCCTATGAGGTAGTTCTACTCTGTCCTATAGGGTCGTTATGAATCGGAATCGACTCGACAGCAGTAGGTTTTCGGTTTGAGCCAATACCCTCCATTAGCAACATTTTTGGCTTCTGTGGTACTGTTATTGTTGGTTTCTAAGCCCGCAGCTGCCAGGTACCAAAGATGCCCTCGTGAGACCACAATGAAGAGGGAAGTGACCAGAAGGCTGTAGCTGGTGTCTGCTCATTGCTGTATACCTCTGCCTGGCACTAAGCTGGCAAGACACTAAGTGCAAGTACCCAACAGATGAAGTACTTAGTCCCTACCCAACGCCAGGATACAGTTTGGAGTCATTTTCTTCCACCTTGAGGACTTTTTTTTTTTTTTTCATTAACTCATTAATTCTGATTGGACCAGTAAAGCAGTGTCACACATTACTCATTTTAGAATTTGAAAATTAGATTTTAAGTCATTGCAAAATGGATCACAGGTACTCTTTCCTCTATGAGAGATGAGCTTTTCATTACTGATTCTGTCAATCTGAATCACCTGGTATGGGTAGGCTTTGTTCCTCAGGCTCAGTCTGGCTGCAGATGCCAAGTGAGATTGTCTTGCTTGTGGAGGGGAGTGAATGCCTCAGAAGCCCCCTCCACGCTTCTGTGGCTGTGGTGTCCAATGCACCAGCAGGGATGGCTCCATCCATCCAAACTGCTGCCCCAGCACTTTGCTGCCAGCCTTCCCAGGACACAGATTCTGGGGTGAAAGGCTAAAGTGAAATTGTGTTGAGTGTTTAAATCAATATGCATCAGAAAATGCCTGGCCAGTGCTTTGAAGCGTGGAGATTATCATCGGACTCTGCGCACAGCCATATGAAAACCAAATCCATCGCGAGGTTTTAGATCTGCTTTGGGAAACGGAGAGAAATGGCTCAGCAGGAAGAGCCCCTGCAGCCTGGAGTTTGCTCTTTTGAGCGAATCAATCGGCTTTTTACAGCCCAGGCTTTAATTGGTTATGCCCTGGGAGAGGGTTTGCGATACATCCCCATCTGGCAGGACTAATTGTTCTTTGCATTCAGTGACTCGATTGATGCTCTGAGCCCAGGAAGGAGGCTCAGAAGGGGGTCATGCCTATACATGTAACTGCTCATGGCTCTTTGATGATAGTGGTTTTTTTCTGCCACCTGACTCATGCACGTGAGTCATAGGATATGTCTTATATCTGAGCAGCTACCACAGGGCACCCAGGATGTCAGAGAGGGAGTGTCTGTCCCTGCATGGCCAGGGCATGTGATGGAGAGCCACCAGGCATCATGGGCCTGGCTTCTGACCTCCCTGGTGGTAATGGCCCCCTGTGGTCCAAGAAGACAAGTAAGATGGACCAGAGATGACCACATCTCTTTGGACATTCACTGGGCTCCCAGTGCTGGACTTTGTGGGCTGCTCTTTCTTGCCTCAGTGGACACTTGCCTCTGATACTTTACCACTCCACGTCTTCAGTATCTTCCAGAGCACACCTTTAGGCCCGGGCTTCCAGGCCTGGTGGCTGTGGCTATGCCAGAGTAATGATGCCACTAGGCTGGCTTATCCATTTCTGGATACATCAAACCCTCCAACAGTCCATGCTGAGCTGTCTCTGTTTCTTTAGGGAGAAACAGGCCCGGCACAACATGGTTTAGAGAGACCATAGTCAAAAGCACACAGACTTATTGGCTGTGTCTGCTGGGAAAGGCCTTCTGGGCAGGATTGTCCCTGATGCAGGAGTCAGAGACTGGTCCCCACAGAGGGTTTGCATGCCCTTGTAATGCTGGACACACCTTCAGCCCCTCTTGGAAACACCAGTACATATCCCTGTGGGACCCTGGACTGTGCTGAGGTGCTACACTGCAGAGCCCCCATCTATTTAACTCATTCATATATTAAATATTTATCACATCAGGTGTTCATTATATACTGTTATGACATATCAGGCATAATGCATACATATTACATAGATCTCTCATTTAATTCCCGAGAATCCTGTGAGCTTAGCCATGTTGTGAGGCAGTATAAAGTAGAAGTTAGGACCCCTGATGCTGCACCCAGACTATGTGCGTTCAGATCCCAGCTTTACCAGTCATCGACTCTATGACCTCAGGTAGGTTACTTAGTATAAACTCTCTGTGCCCATCTGTAAAATGGAATAACAATAGTATCTACTTCATTGAATTATTACGAGGAATGAGAGTTAACACATAATGCTCATCAGACAGGGCCTGGCACTTAGTAAACACCCGTATCCAAAACTGGTTGCCAAATCAATTCTGACTCATGGTGATCCCATGTGTGTCAGAGAAGAACTGTGCTCCATAGGGAAGTAGATTGCCAGGACTTTCTTCCGAGGTGCTTCTGGATGAACTCGAACTTCCAGCCTTTTGGTTAGCAGCCGAGCACGTCAACCTTACTGTTTGCACTACCTGGAGACTTCAAACACCTGTATAAGTGTTTGCTATTAATATCATCATCATTTTACAAAAGAAGAGAAATTAAGAACATTTCCTGAGGTGACCAATGTTTATGTGAAAGAGCTGGCATTAAAACAAGCTCTAACTTCCTTCTAAGTTCAGCCACGCTAAATTGGATACAGTCAATCTTGTCTTCCCTCCCGAGGATTAGATATTCATGTGGGTGACACAGACAGTGGTGGAGACACGTGGACATTTTTCTCCTTGTGAAAGACCCTTGCCCTGTCTCTCTTGCCCCACATCTCTCATCATTATCTCAGTGAGGTTCAGCTGAGATGAATAGCTTTCAACTTTGCATTTTAATCCCATTCCAGCATCACATCCATGAGACCCCATCCAAGCCAAAGGGATAGAACTTCAGGGATCCCATGTATCTCATCCATCAGCTTGCTAATAGGCTATTTATCATCAGGGAAGGCTATTTCCACCCATGTGTAATTGCTTGCTAATTTTAGTGTCATAATAATGCTCCTAAACTTATATAGCTGGGGGAGCAAAGCTTTTATCCCAGGGCCTGGCCCATAATAAGTGTTCAATAAATGTTAGTTGTTATTATTACTAGTTCATCTTTTTTCCAAGTTTGAGGTACACTTCACTTCACCTGGATAATACTCTACAGAGGTGGGTTCTAATTTACCCCTTAATTTCTAGGGCAGACCAGATCTTCCTTTTTGCCCTTCACTAGGTCTCTAAGGGGATGCACCACTCTGGGTCAAGGGCAAGGGCATGCTTGGGCCTCGGGGCCTGCTGTAGAGCTTTCCTTGTGAAGAGCAAAGAGTCTAAAGAGCTTTTAGGGTGAGCTGTCTTTGGACTTCACTCTTCTGCTATTTTCTGGTGAGTGTGGTGTTATGGAATGAAATGTGTCAGCCCCAAATTCTGTACGTCAACTTGGCTAGTCCATGATTCCCAGTATTGTATGATCACCCACCATTTTGTCATCTGTTGTGATTTTCCTATATGTTGTAAATCCTACCTCTATGATGTTAATGAGGTGGGATTAGAGGCAGTTATGTTAATGAGGCAGGACTCAATCTACAAGATTAGGTTGTGTTTTAATTAATCTCTTTTGAGATATAAAAGAGAAGCGAGCCAAGAGACACGGGGACCTCATACCACCAAGATACAAGAGCCAGGACAATAGCATGTCCTTTGGACCCAGGGTCCCTGTGCTGAGAAGCTCCTTGACTGTGGAAGATTGATGACAAGGACTTTCCCACAGAGCTGACAGAGAAAGAGAGCTTTCCCCTAGAGCTGGCACCCTGAATTCAGACTTTTAGCCTGCTAGACTGTGAGAGAATAAATTTCTCTTTGTTAAAGCCATCGATCTGTGGTATTTCTGCTATAGCAGCACTAGATGACTAAGACACAGGGGCTTTTAGGAATCCACGTGGTGAGTATGGGCTTTTAAGAATCCATGTGGTGAACAGGGGCCAGAGTTATTGCCTACTTGGAAGTGGACCTCTTGCCTCAGAAGGACCTCAGTTGGGTCCAGGAGAAAGGAAGCCTGGATTGAATGGACCAGACTATCTTCACCATGCACTTTGCTGCCCAGGGTCAGGGGTCCACATAAGGATTTGGGGCCAACAAAAATTTCCAACAGTTACAGAGCACTTAGAACAAACCGAACATTACTCATTTGATCCTCTAAATAACCCTATGTAATAGGCAGAATAGTGGCTTCTCAGAGACATTTATGTCCTAATCCCTAGAACCTGTGAATATGTTATGTTACATGGCAACGAGAGCTAAAGCTGATAATCAGTTGACTTTAAAATAGGGAGATTAGTCTGGATTATCCAGATGGGTCCAATGTAATCACAAGGGTCCTTATAAGTGAAAGAAGGAGGCAGGAGAGTCAGAGTGATTAGATGTGAGAACGACTCAACTTGCCATTGCTGTCTTTGGAGATGGAGGAAGAGGACCATGAGTCAAGGAATGTGGGCAGTTTATAGAAGCTGGGAAAGGCAAGGATATGGATTCTCCCTTAGAGCCTCCAGGAAGGAAAGCAACCCTGCCAACATTTTGATTTTAGCTCAAGGAGACCCATTTCAGATTTCTGACCTCTAGAACTACAAAATAATAAATCCGTGTTGTTTTAAGCCACCAAGTTTGTTGTAGATTGTTACAACAGCCACAGGAAACCGGTGCACCCTCTAAAGTAGCTATCGTTACTGTATTTTACAGATGAGGGTCCTCATGCAACATCACAGTGAGACTTGGAGCTAGGAGTGTACCCGGCTATTTGATTACTGAATCCTAGGCCCATAATCACCACACTATCCTGATCCGCCACCCGTGTCCTCACCCAGACCATGACCCTTTCCAACGTCTTATTTTCTGTGCACTTTTTCTTCAGGAATTTGCACTGGAGGTAGCTGGTGCTGAAGGAGCTCGGAATTCAGCTCTTTGCCGTTGCTGTGTATCTTGCCATCAGAAACACGCAGCCAGGGTGCAGTAGACAGGAAGACAGCGGTACAGCTTGCAAAAGGTGCTGGGTGGACTGGTCAGCTGTGGTCATACTGGGAGATTTTGTGGCACCCTGTGTCAGCTGTGTGTGATGGAATTTCTGGGAAAACATCTGGGTTCACTCTGCCCTTATTTGCCATCAGTGTATGGAGACTTTCTAGCTCAGCCACTGAGTAAAAGCTGTGTGGGGCTTAAATGAGAGAAGAGAAAAATACTTTTAATGTGTAGCCAAAACATTTGAAAGGATGAATGAATATTTTCAAGAAAGCTAAAAACTTCAGTACTGATTGAGTATAATTTATTTGTAGTAGCATTTCCTGAAGCTAAATAATATTGATGCAATATAAAACTGTTTTTACAATGATGTTGGATGGGAAAAACATTAAGAGCATTTATTGTTTAGAGTTCCTGGGTACTGCAAATAGTTAACCCACTCGACTGCTAACCAAAAGTTGGAAGTTTGAGTCCATCCAGAGGTGCCTTGGAAGAAAGACCTGGAGATCTACTTCCAAAAGATCAACCATTGAAAACCTTATGGAGCACAGTCCTACTCTGACTTGTATGAGGTTGCCATGAGTTGAAGTTGACTCAGCAGCAACTGGCTTGTTGAGTGTTTGCTGTGAATTAAAAAATAGCCTAGAGTAATTTAGGGAAACAAACAAAAAGTCGAAGAAGAATTGAAAGAATGTAGATGTGTGAGCAAGGGTGGACATACAGGTGTGATGAAGAACAGAAGAGCTGCTTGCAAGCTGTCTAACGCCAGGCTGTCCAGTACAGTAGTCAGTAGCCACGTGTGACTATTGAGCACTTGAAACGTGGCTGGCCCAAATGAAGTGTGCTCTAAGCATAAAATGTACACCCGATTTCTAAGAGTGTGAATAAAAAAAACGTAAAATATCTCATTAATATTTTTTATATTGATTATGTGTAGAATGATAATATCTTAGATATGGTGGTTTAAATAAAATATATGATTAAAATCATTTTTTCTTTTTCTTTTTGCTTTTTTCAACGTGGCTACTAGAAACTTTAAATTACCTGTGTGGCTTGCATTGGAGCCTTGGTGGTGCAGTGGTTAAGAGCTTGGCTGCTAACCAAAAGGTGGGCAGTTCAAATCCACCAGCCAATCCTTGGAAGGCCTATGGGGCAATTCTGTAGGGTTGCTATGAGTTGGAATGGACTTGCCAGCAATGGGGTTATGTGGCTTATGTTATATTTATGACAGTGCTGTTTTAGAGACTGTTCCGTGGCACCCAGAGGGCACAGGTGGGACTAATGGTTCCATGTAAGAGGCGCGCAGTTTGGCTTCATTGTAAGGAAAGATCTTCTAACAAATGGCTATTCCAAAGAATCGAGGCAGTGAGCTCCCTGTCACTAGAGGTGGGTAGGTAGAAATAGAGGACAAGGACCTTCTCTTGGGGCGCTTGTGAGGATTGCTGCTTTGAGAGCAGAATTGCACCAGGTTACCTCTCGGGGCCGTTCCGGTGCTTAAAAGACTGCATGCGTGAATAAATTTTTGTTTATTAATTATATCTTTTTATTATTTTTTTAAAATCTTATTGCCGTGCATTTTCCTGTTTCTGCTCACTGCCCCTGGGAAAAGGCAGCAGTATTTGTTCAGAAGTCTGGAGAGGGAGGTGGCCTGACTGGAGGAAGCACACAGCTCCTCAGTGCTCGCCAGGCCTTTGTGGTCCCTTCGATGCCAGGTCCTGAGTCAGTCAGCGCATAGGCAGAAAGAAACTCTGTGCCCCAGAAGGGCTCCCTGCTCCAGCACAGCCACCCAGTCCAAGATGAGCTCCTGCTGTGGAGATTGGAGGCCCCGGCGCCCGGGAGTCTGCCCTGCACGTTGTTCCTTGGCTTGGGGGACCTGAAGGTTCCTGTCACCGTCTCCCCAGCATGCATCAGAAGGTCTGGAGTTAGAGCCTTAGGGAGCTGGGCAACATGTCCCTGCACAGCCCAAGAGGACTTTGACATTTGCTAAACCAATGATCAGCATAAGCTACTCCTAGCAGCAAGAAGTAATTTGAAACCCTGTAGAGAAGAAATGTTAATAGGCCATGGAGCAGAACTCATCTGCATGATGCTCTAATTACAAACTGGAGACTAACACAGCATTCTCCACATTCCTCTGACGGCACGCCCTTGGAAGTGATACTCTTGCCTTTCTCTGCAAAAAGCCTACTGAGCTGGCTTTCTGCCGATCCAGACTGGCTTTGTCCTGGGTGTTGCTGTATCCCAGGCCAATCACATACCACCTGGGCCAGGCTGGCTAGAGCCTGCCTACAACTCATACCACCTGGGCCAGGTCGGATGGGGCCTCTGCTGTCCTCCCAGGGCAGGAAATCATGAATAATCCTGGCTAGCAGGGGCTGGGCAAGCACTTACATGCGCTGCCTCACAGCCCCCTGTTGTTGTCTGGTGCCGTCGAGTTGATTTAGACTCATAGCAACCCCATATGATAGATTGAAAATGCCCCATAGGGTTTTGCAGGTTGTAATCTTTACGAAAGCAGATAGACAAGTTTTTCTCCCATGGAGTCATTGGGACGGTTGTGTAGGTTCAAACTGTCAACCTTTTTGAGTCTCAGCCAAGCGCTTAACTGTTGCACACCAGGGCTCCTCACAGCCACCTAATCAGGTATATATTATTATCCACGTTCTACAGATAAGGCAGTTAAGGCTCAAAGGGCTTAGGAGACTTATTTGAAACCATGTAATCAATAAGCTTAAGGGCAGGGTCATGAGCAGGTTTGTCTGACTTCAGATCCCAAACTATTAACCACCATGATCTACTGTATCAGAGACTTAGCAAAGCCAAAGAGGTCAGAGTCTGTGGAATTGCCAGGTAGAGACAGTAAGGAGAAGGGGGAGAGGATGAGGAAGAAAGTAACAAGCTCATTCATTCATTTGCTCATTCATTTATTTATTCATTTTAGATAGTTTGATTCCGGACCTTCTGGAGGAGGTCAGATACTGAAATGAGTAAGACCAGCCGTTGTCTTGAAGAATCTCATGGAAATACAGCATAATAACTGCAAGCTGAGTGGACCTGCATGCAGTCTGCGTGTGGTCTGCAGAGGTACAGAATAGACCCTGTGGAATTCTTCCATGAGGGGCAGGCTGAGGTATGCACAGAGGCAGGCTCAGGTTAGCCTAGATAGTAGAAGGCATTTGATTTTTGAATGGGGGAAGTTGGCTGTTTTGGCAGAGGGAACCATATAGGCAAAGGCCCAGAGGTTAGGGGCACATTGGCTTGTTGGGTGATGATGGTTGGTCATCCCATGGGGAAGAGAGTGGTAGCATGGGAGGCTGGACTGTGAAAGGCCTCAGATGCCTTGCCAGGACATGGGGTGGGGGTGGCAGGAACATCCCTTCCTTCATGCACTCACTTAGCTCCACTGGAGCTCCCTTTATGTAGATATATCAGCCACTGTTAGCAGACCTGATGGCTGGAAAGAGCCATCAGCTTGCACATAGGCATCCAGGGCCTCGTCTTTCCCACTTAGATGTGGGAAAGATTTAAGGGACCTAGGAGCAGAGCAATACTCATGCAGGGGTGCAAAGAAAAACAAGGACTCCTGTTGGCTGTCAGGCCTACCTCTATGGTGGGAGTGGAGATTTATTGAGTATTAAATGTCAGTATCAATGTAATAAAGATGGTACACTGTAAGTAATAAGCACTTTCCAGGTGAGGAACCATTTTCAATAAGTTGTCAACCTGTCTGGTACTATGAATTATTAAAAAGAAGAAGAAGAGGAAGAAAACCCACTTGGAGTTATTTAGCTTTCATATTGACTCCTCAACTCTGTCCATTCTTGACAGGGACACACATGTCCTGTGTACGTGACCTGTGGGGTCTGCACTCTTCATCTCATAAAACACCTGTATTCCGTTAGTTTTCTTTCCCATAATGGGAGATGGGTTTCTGACCTTCAGAGCACGTTGTGACAGGCACAAAATGTTCAGGAAATGAATACAGGAAAAAAAGAAAGCAAGAAGAGGGAAGGTATTGCCTGCAATGGTGCAAGTGATCTTACAAATGTGATCCAGGTGTCAGCTGAGGCCCACTTGCTCCTCAAAAATCTACAGATAATTCCTGGTAATTCCTCTGGGAGTACAAAACGCTCCTTGGAAATTCCTGCTCATTCCCAGAGACTCAAGGCCTCCTCTGCCTCCTGGTTGCCTGTCTTCACATGCGCCACCTCTGTGATGTGCTTACTGTGCTGACAGGCTACAAGTTCCACACAGAGAATTCACCCACACACAGTGTTCAGGCGCACAGTAGGCTCTTCCAAAGATTTAGTAGAGCAATAACTTTAACTGGCTCCAGAAGCCTCAAAGTTCTTAAAATATCTGTTGACCATTTTACCTCATGGAGTTACTCAAAAAATCAAACCAAACCCATTGCCGTTGAGTTGATTCCAACTTATAGCAACCCTATAGGACAGAGCAGAACTGCCCCATAGGGTTTCCAAGGCTGTAATCTTTATGGAAGCAGACTGCCACATCTTTCTCCCGCAAAGCGGCTCATGGGTTTGTATCATTGACCTTTCAGTTGGCAGCCGAGTGCTTAACCACTGCGCCACCAGGGCTCCTTCATGGAGTTACTCTGCCCTACAGTTTATCCCAGACTCATATCATCTTGCTGTCCTAACACTTCTTGACTGTCCTTTTCTCTCCCCTTTTCTTTTTCAGGAGCAGACCCCCAGTTCTTTACCCTGGCCCACGCAGGCCAATTTTTCCCCTCTCTGATGCCTCGGCCACAGCTGGTGCCCTGCTTCTTAAGGGGAGAGTGTGTGCGTGTTCACTTTCTACCCAGCGCTCAAAAGTGGTTTTCTAAAGAGTTGTCTGCCTAGGAGGAATTAGCATAATAGATATTAGCATAGTAAGCATAATAAACATTTCTGTATATATTATGACACGCTCACCTCCAGGTTGGTTTAATTATCACCGTTGTACTGATGAGGAAACTTTGGCTTGGAAATGCTGAGTAGGTTGCCCAAGGTCTCGTACTTAGTGGCAGAGCCAGGATTATCTCTGGACATGGTAGATGCTGAAGCTCAAGTTTCATACTGCCCAGCCCTGGCTGCTCCCAGCTTTAGGCACTGGGGCCTCTACCTTTCATCTGGGTGTGTTAATTTGTGGGCTACTCTCCCAAGAGTCACTACACAGCTCTTTAGTCTCTCAGCACTTCTCCTGGGCTGGTGCCAGCTCCTTGTCCACCCCTTTCCCAGGGCTGCTGTGGTCCCAGTATAACTTGGACCCTGTCCTTCTAATCCCTGGGACTCCTGTTCTTGTAAATCATGTGACTTTCTGTATGCTCCCTCTTGTGCTCATTTATCATTTGAAGGCAGTAGAGAGACACTTGGGTGCTTTATTCACATTTCACCTGGGTGTTTTGAATTGAAGCAAGTTGCTTGGAACTAGCCTGGGTTCCCAGTGGTCAGCAGAAGGCCCCCTACATTCTCAGGGGCTCTGCCTTAGATGGGTTTAGATGGGCTTCCTGACTCTAGCACTCGGCTTCTGTATGACTTTGGACAATCTTTTTTTTATTTTTAACTGCTCTGAGCTTCTGGTCCCTTATTTGTAAAATGCAGATAATAATAGTTATCTCACTGAGCTCTTGGGAGATTAGATAAGGGTGAGGGGGGCTCCATGTTAAAGCCAACCTGCTCAGGATGGCCGATCTGCTCAAGGCTTTCATTTCAACCTGCATCTGCCCACATGTATTTCACAGCTTCTCTTTCAGAACCACATTAATCACCCCTCAAAAACACACAGGAAGAAGGCTAAATACCAACTCCCTCATGGATATTGAGCTCATTATTTATTGACGAAACACTGGTGCATCTTGAAGGTACAGCCCCCATCAACCTGCCCTCATGCAGCCCATTAACGTCACCAGGGGCTGACTTTAGTGCCTTCTGCCTTCAGAGTCTTGCCTCCAACAAGATAGCAAAAGTGTGAGTATTTCTGAATGGACTTCAGCAGCCCTGGCGAAGGGGAGGACCACCCCTCGTGGGGCTGGCGCTGTGACTTTTCCTGAGCCCTCTACAGGCCTCCCCTCTCCCGCCCCCTGGTTGTATGTGACGGGCCAGGAGGGAGCTGGGCCTCCTGGGGGCACATTCTTAGTTCCATGGCCATCGGTCCCTCCAGATTGAATGGGCTGTTTACCCTCAGAAAAATGGCCAGTGGACATTCTGTTCTCTTCAACTATAATTATTTAAGTGTCTGTGCTAGGAGGGCAAGTTCCTGGGTGGAGCAAATGGTTAAGCGCTGAACCACTAACTAAAATGTTTGGGGTTCAAACCCACCCAGAGGCACCTCAAAAAAAAAAGAGACCTGGTAATCTCTTCTGAAAGGTCACAGCCTTGAAAACCTTATGGAGCACAGTTCTACTCTGCACACGTGGGGCCACCATGAGCCAGAATCAACTGGACGGCAATGTTTGGTATGTGCGTGTGCTAGGAGATGGTTGTATAAAGGTGACCACAGAGCTCTCAGTGTGATGGGCAGACAGAAACATCAACAGAGCTGCACAGTCTGCTGAAGGCAAGGCTAGAACTGAGGGAGAATACTGTGGGAGCCAGAGGAGAGCCTCCTATAGCTCAGAGGGTCAGGGGAAGCTTCCTGGAAGGCTGGGAGAAGGAACACACTTGAGTAAAGAGAGTAGCAAGAGCAGAGGCCTGGAGGTGTGACATTCTGTCTCATAGGCACAACGGTGGGCATCAGATTGGACCAATGGGAAAGTAGTCAGGATTTCAGGCTGGCAAACCTGTGAGCTTCTCAGAGTTTAAAGAAGAGAACTCTGAACAAATGGAGTGAATCTGAGCAAAAGGGGATCCTGTTAAAAATGCAGATTATGGTTCGGTAGGTCTCGACTGGAGTCCAAGATTATTCTGCATTTCTGACAAGCTCCTGGGAGATGTCCATGCTGTTGGTCCATGGACCACACTTTGAGGAGTAACTGGCTAGCACTCTACCAGGCAGGGCAAGTTCTACATGTCTAACTCTGGAGGATTTCATTCCTTATCTCCCACAACTATACATGGATGGTGACTGGAGGTTTGGCTTTAGCAGATTCCAGAAGGCAGCTAGCTAAGACCCATTGCCTTAGCATGCCTAGACACTAGTTTGTTTTTATTCTTTTCTTAGTGACATCTGCCTTCAGCATCCATGTGTCTGAATTCCCACTGGGACAGGCCAAGGACCTCTGAGAAGAAGACTGACTGTCCTGTCTATGGAAATCCAGGCTACTGTGACTGTTCCCATGGCTTCTGTGTGACCGTGGAGGCAGGGGTCTCACCCCTGGGGGAGGATGGTCCTCTCTTTCCATGAGACTTGGGGATGCTCTCCGTCATTCCCCAGCTTCTATGCAGTCCCTTCACTGCAGAGCTGCCCAAGCTGGGCCTCTCCCCAAATCCCCTTCTCATTCTCTCGCCTGTGGGCTGTGGGCCATGATGGAGAACTTTATTAATAAGCCGGCCCTGCGAGCAGTGCAGGAGCTCTGCTGGCACAGTGGTTAAAACCCTCTGCTGCTAACCGAAAATGTCGGCAGTTTAAACCTATCAGCTGCTCTGTGGGAGAATGATGTGGCAGTCTGCTGCCATAAAGGTTGATGGCCTTGGAAACCCTACGGGGAAGTTCTACTTTGTCCTGTAGTGTGGCTATGAGTCAGAATAAACTGAAGGCAGCGGGTTTTGGGTTGGTTAGCAGTGCAGAGAGCACAGCTCCAGAGTGGAGCTAAGTGCCCAGAACAGGTGTGCTGGTTGCACGGGGGCCTGGCCCAGTCTGAAATCTAACAAAATTATATGGATGGATTCTATGATGTATTCAGGGCAGAGGAAGCTGAAGCCCAAGACAGGGAAGGTGGCAAAGAGCCATGATTCCCCTACTGGATCTGAACACTCAAAAGGAGGATTTCGTTGCCACCCATCTCTCTTCTTCAGCCTACTGGTGGTGGCTTTGCTCCTCTCCCTTTGTCCTCTTTCCTTCTCCTCACTCCTGGATTGATTAGGGTGGTAGAACACCTGGGCAACTTACCTATGCACAGGGCAAGTTGACTTGAGACACACTGACACGGAACACGAGCTGTCTTCAGTGAGTTCGTGTGTCTGGCCTGAGTGAATTACTGCAGAACTCCACTAGATGAGACTTCCCAGAAAGTGAATTTGCAGAAGAAAGCACTGGTCCACTAACCACAGGGTTCAGTGAGTGGTGGGCAGTGGGACTGGGGCTGGAGACCATAGATAAATACATGGCCTGATTTTTTTCACATGGGAACAGAAGGCCAGTTTTATAAACTGTAAGTTAATGAGTTTAATGATATCCCTCAGCAATGAATCCCTAGAATGGATCATTACTTTTTATACTTTTATCAAGGTAACTCTTTACATACTTAAAAAAAAAAAAGTCAGGAGTACCAAAATGCTATAATAAAATAAAGTAGTTCTCTGCCTTACCACCATCCTCTTCCCAGTCCTGCCCCCCAAAGGAGCCCTGTTTAACCCTTTTAGCTGTTTCTTCTCATATTTACCTCCATGTTTCTAAATAATATGTTTGTACCACTATACCTGGAGTTACCAATACTAGGCATTATGTATTGACTTCCTGTTACATATAGTAGCTGAGAGTTTGACTAACTGAAAGGTTGGAGGTTCAAGTCCACTGAGAGGTGCCTCAGAAGAAAGACCTGGAGATCTACTTCTGAAAAGTCAGCCATTGGAAACCCTATGGAGCACAGTTCTACTCTGACACACACGGGGTTTCCATAAGTTAGAGTCAATTCTACAGCAACTGGTTTTTAACTGTCTTAGTTGCCAGGTGCTGCTGTACCAAGAAATACCACAAATGGGTGGCTTTAAAGAACAGAAATTTATTTTTCCACAGTTCTGGAGGCTAAAGTCCAAATGAAGGTCTCAGTCATGTCGATTCCTTCTGTGAGTCTCTCTCCAAGCTTCTGGTGGCTGCCGAAATCCTTGGCATTCTTTTTCTGTTTATAGATGCATCTGTGTCACATGGCCTCTCCCCTTGTGTGTATGCTTCTGTGTCTATTCTGCTCTTTTTATAAGACACCACCCAGAAGTGATCAGGTTTAGGATCCACCTTAGTTTGGTATGACCTCATTAACATAGCAAAAGAAATCCCCTATTTCCAAACAGAGTCATATTTACAGCTTCAGGGGTTAGGACTTCCACATTTCTTTTTGTGGGACACAATCCACAACACCTACTTTGAAATTTCATGCCCTGGTATGTCTAAGAATTCATTTGGGACCCTGGTAACCATTACATCTTGGTGCCTTGGAGAAAATTCCCAGCTTAGTGTTCTTGTTACATGAGCATTGTCAAGAGTCTGCCTCCCCTTAAGTCCCTGTCACACCATGCCAAAGTTTCCATGAGCTATCCATTGAAAATGTCTAAGTGCCTCTGGGCTATGGCTCCTGAAAAGAGACAGCTGTGGCTGGACATTTGATTCCTTCAGAAAAAACATTTCTTGAGAAAAGGACATTCCAATTAGTAAGCTGATAGCTCAGCCTTGTCACTGGAGCTGTCGATAGCAGAGCAAGAGTGCCGGGTGATGCTTTATGAGCCAAGAAAGGAGGATGCCACAGCACCTCCACAGTCACAGGGAATGTGTTTTATTTGTTTATTTATTGCATTTAATTTTATAGGCTATAAGAGAAATTTCTCCCTTCTGAATGTGTCCAATTAGCTCTGTTCACCCAAGAGGGATCACATTCCCTGGCTCTGAGTATTCCTGAATAACCACAGCAGAAAATAAGAAAGAGAACAGAACTGTATTTCCTTGGTTTTTTAATATCTAGATCCCTGATCTGAACAGTTCCAGACCCTGTAAGTCCTCTATTGCAAGGGTAGGAATCCCAGGGAGACACGACTATGAGGAGTCACTTCTCTGTGCTGTTATTGCCATTATTACTGTTACTGATGTTTAGATGGCCCCGAATTCCGTTGCTACTTATGAGAACCTTGGCATTGAGTTAGAGTTATCAGCTGGTTTTTGGGGAGGATGGTACAGTGGTTGAGAGCTTGGTTGCTAAGCAAAAGGTCAGCGGTTCGAATCCACCAGCTGCTCTTTGGAACCCTATGGGGCAGTTCTACTCTGTCCTATAGGGCAGCTGTGAGTCAGAATTGACTTGACGGCAACAGGTTTTTGGTTTGGTACTAATTGATTTCTGATTTCCATGGACCTGGCAGGAAGAGAAGAAGGGAAAATATGATTCTTGAACTAATGTTGAGATCAGAGTGTCCAGGGTACTAGAAGAGAAGGTTGCACAGAGAGGGACACTCCTCTGTTTGCCATGTTCATTCATCTATCATCATATAGGAAGGGAAGTCTTGAGTGTAGAGAATCTGATAAGTCATGGAAACCATGATTCTTCCAACTTTGTTCCTGGATTTGGCTCATGTTGTTCCTTCCTGAGTGGACAGTAGAGGAGAGGTCTGCATAATTTGGAATTCTGTGGACACAAGTTGCCTATTGGACTAAGACTGTGACAATCCAGAATGCCACTGGGGACTTGCTTCACACATGGACTGTTGAGGCTGGAAGGTTTGGGCTGGCACGTTTTTAGTTTTCCAGTGTGAACCACCCAAGGCTGGGCATCTTCTAGAAATACAACAAATAAATGTCGAGCAGATACCATAACTGTTAGTATGGCTCCTCTTGGGCCTGGCTAGCAGTATTGTTAAGTACCATGCTGAACACAAGCCACAGGATCAGGCAGCCCCTGGTCAAGTGTTGAAGACTTTGTTTTAAACTATGCTTTTAGATTTTAATATTCATTATGACTAAAAGGAACAAAACTCAATCTGGGCTCTTGGGAGCCGCACTGTAAACTCTTAGGATGTCAGGAGCCATGCTCTCAGCTTCTCACCCTGCTGTTTTAATGAGATGAATGATTGTTTTTCCACTGAGCACCTACCTGTGATCTTCATAAAAAAATGAAATAAATGACTCACATGGAGATTTAGAAGGATATCACTGTGGAAAGTGGATGTTAACAGGCTCTAGAAATGTGATAATTATCAGCTATTTGACATGCAGCAACTATAATATGATAAGAAGATGCATTATGCAGGTAGAAAGCACCAAGAGAAATGACATAAAGTAGAATTATAAGGAAAAGAAAGGGGAGATCTTGTTTGGTTATTCTCTTTGTTGTGATAAAATTGAAATGGGAGAGAGTTGAAGTCTACATGTTGAAACGTACGGGGTACTCAGTAGCCCCTCTTTATTTGTTGCATAAGGAGATAACTTTCCCCTGGTGAGTGTGGCAGTGTGTGGTCAGGGGATCATCAGGCATAGGACCATTTTAATCAAGTTAGGTACCCCTTTTTATTTTAGATCCCAACTCTGGGGAGAGGCAGATCAGGGCATTTCAGGCAGCTTTGGAGTGAACTGCTGTGCAATGGGTCACTTTTTGTGTGGCCTTTCTAGCCATGATCTCGTGTAACTCCCACCCAAATGATTGGGCAGGACTGTGCAGATATGGTAATTGTGGCCTAACCAGAGGATTGGTCAGTTTTACTATCCTGTTGGGCTTGAGGTGAGTTATCCCAGAGGCAGGAGAGAGAGGATCCCACCACCACCCAAGGAAGAAGAGTCAGAAGTCAGCACGTCTTTTGGTCCTGGGATCCCTGTACTGAGAAGCATCTGGAAGCGGAGACCTAGAGAGAGAGGGAGATATAACCCTGAAGATGGTGAGAAGCAGTGACAGCACAGACCTGACAGCAGGGGATGGTAGGGTGGGCTTCCCAGACCACAGAGAAAGAAAGCTGAGCGCCTTTGGGCAGAGGGGCGTGGCTGTGAGCACAGCTGTGAAGAGGCTGTCCTGATGGAAGAACTGTATCCTAAGCATTCCTGAGCCTGAATTGTAACTGTTACTTCCCTAGTAAACCCCATAGTTGTGAGTATTGTCTATGAGTTCTGTGTGGCTGTTGCAATGAATTATCAAACCCAGCAGAGAAGTAGAGAGTGCTGTGGGAGGGAGAGTTGGTGTCAGAATTGGTAAGTATGGTGCAGAGAAGAAGCATGTCTGACCTCTACCTCGTAGGAATCAGCCTTTGGCTGTTGATCTTGATTCTTCTTCCCCCTTGTGAAGTTAGAGGAGGTCAGATACTTCCCCCATGCTATTTTTACAAAACACATTATCTCAGGTCCTCTAATATATTTTCTAGGTTATCGATAACATTATCTATGGTGAATTTCAGCCTCCAGAGACCTGCTTCTGCTTCAGCAACTCTTGCCATGGTTGGGAGACTCTGTAGTTCTAAAACGTTGTTGATACAATCCTAAATAATTCTTTGAACTTTACATTTCATCTTCAGTGTTTGTTGAATGAATGAATGAATGAATGAACTCACCTTTACTTAACTTTAAAGCCTGGTATTTCCAGCCATCTCTCTTCATCTCCAATGCTACCAGCCTCATCCAAGCCACTTCTTGCCTGGACTACTCAACAGCTCCTAACTGGTCTCCTCCCATCCATCCTTTTTATTTCCCCCCATACAAAAATTTACACATACATTGTTATGTGACTCTAATTGCTCACCCATACTGTGACAGCACACTCCTCCTTTCCACCCCTGATTCCCCATGTCCATTCAACTAGCTCCTAACCCTCTCTACCTTCCCATCTCACCTCCAGACAAGCTGCCCGTTTACTCTCTTGTACCTACTTGAGCTAAGAGGCACACTCCTTATGAGTATCACTTTATGTCCCACAGTCCAGTCCAATCCCTGTCTGAAGAGTTGGCCTTGGAAATTGTTTTAGTTCTGGGCTGATAGAGAATCCAGGGGCCATGCTTTATGGGGTTCCTCCAGTCTCAGTCAGACCATTAAGTCTAGTCTTCTTACTAGAATTTGAGTTCTGCACCCCACCTTTCTCCTGCTCCATCCGGGACTCTCTGTTGTGTTCCCTGTCAGGGTGGTCACTGGTGGTAGCTGGGCATCATCTAGTTCTTCTGGTCTCAGGCTGATGAAGTCTCTGGTTTATGTGTCCCTTTCTGTCTCTTGGGCTACTACTTTCCTTGTGTCTTTGGTGTTCTTCATTCTCCTTTACTCCAGGTGGTTGGGACCAATTGATGTGTATTAACTTAGATGGCCACTTGCAAGCTTTTAAGAGCCCAGACACCACTCACCAAAGCAGGATACAGAACATTTTCTTAATAAGCTTTGTTATGCCAATTGACATAGATGTCCCCTGAAAGCATGGTCCCCAGACCCCTTCCCCTGCTACTCTGTCCCTCAAAGTGTTTGTATTCAGGAAACTTCTTAGCTTTGGTTTAGTTCAGTTGTGCTGACTTCCCCTGTAGTGTGCGCTGTCCTTCCATTCACCTAAGATAATTCCTATCTACTATCTAGTTAGTAAATAACGCTCCCCCTCCCTGCTTCCCCACCATCATAACCATCAAAGAATGTCTTCTTCTGTGCTTAAACCTTTTCTTGAGTTCTTATAATAGTGTTCTTATACAATATTTGTCCTTCTGTAACTGACTAAATTCACTCAGCATAATGACCTCCAGTTTCCTCCATGTTATAAGATGTTTCACAGCTTGTTTGTTGTTCTTTATTATTGCGTAGTATTCCACTGTGTGGATATACGATCATTTGTTTATCCATTCGTCCACTGACAGGCACCTAGGTCGTTTCCATCTTTTTGCTATTGTGAACAGTGCTGCAATGAACATGTGTGCATGTATCTATTTGTGTGATGGCTCTTATTTCTCTAGGATATATTCCAAGGAGCGGGATAGCTGGATCCTATGGTACTTCTATTTCTAGCTTTTTAAGGAAATGCCAAATTGATTTCCAAAGTGGTTGTACCATTTTACATTCCCACCAACAGTGCATAAGTGTTCCAGTCTCTCCACAACCTCTCCAGCATTTATTATTTTGTGTTTTTTGGATTAATGCTAGCCTTGTTGGGGTGAGATAATATCTCATTGTAGATTTGATCTGCATTTCTCTAATGGCTAATGATCGTGAGCATTTATTCATGTGTCTGTTAGCTGCCTGAATATCTTCTTTGGCAACGTGCCTGTTCATATCCTTTGCCCATTTTTTAATTGGGTTATTTGTCTTTTTGTTGTTGTGGTTTTGCAGTATCTTGTAGATTTTAGAGATTAGATGCTGATCGGATTTGTTGTAGGCAAAATTTTTTTCCCAGTGTGTAGGTCGTCTTTTTACTCTTTTGGTGAAGTCTTTTGATGAGCATAAGTGTTTGATTTTTAGGAGCTCTAGTCTCTCTTCTGGTGTTTGTGCATTGTTACTTATGGTTTGTGTTGTGTTTATGCCATGTATTAGGGCTCCTAGCATTGTCCCTATTTTTTCTTCCATGATCTTTATAATATTCCACTTTATCTTTGATCCATTTTGAGCTAGTTTTTGTGCATGGTGTGAGGTATGGGTCTTTTTTCAGTTTTTTGCAGAAGGATATCCAGTTATGCCAGCACCGTTTGTTAAAGAGACTGTCTTTTCCCAAATTAACCCACTTTGGGCCTTTGTCAAATATCAGCTGCTCATTGGTGGTTGAATTTATGTCTGGATTCTCAGTTCTGTTCTGTTGGTCTATGTATCTGTTGTTGTACCAGTACCAGGCTGTTTTGACTACCGTGGCAGTACAATAGGCTCTAAATTCAGGTAGTATGAGACCTCTCACTTTGTTCTTCTTGTTACTTGTTACTTAATTCTGGGCCTCTTCCCTTTCCATATGAAGTTGGTGATTTGTTTCTCCATCTCATTAAAAAATGCTGGTGGGTTCAGCCAGGGATTGGACAGCCCCATATAACAAAATGGGACTAATGAGGCACAGTAATCCAGGGACAAGGACTAGAAGGCAGAAGGGGACAGGAAAGCTGTTGATAGGGAACCCAAGATTGAGTAAGGACAGTGTTGACATGTAGTGGGGTTGTTAACCATTGTCATAGGGCAACATGTGTGCTGACCATTTAATGAGAAACTATATTGTTCTGTAAACCTTCATCTAAAGTGAGAATAGCAGCACAACTGGAAGAACGTAATCGATTTCACTGAACTGTGCATGTGGAAATTTTTGAAATGGATGGTGTATCTTTGGCTATGTATATTTTCACCAAAAAAAAAAAAAAAGGTCTAGAAGGGAGAGGGTTGTCATGTTGTGGGGTTGTTAACCAATCTCATAAAACAATATGTGTACTGACTGTTTAATGAGAAACTATTTGTTCTGTAAACCTTCACCTGAAGTACAATTAAAAAAAAAAAAAAAAGGAAAAAAATGCTGGTGGAATTTGGATTGAGATTGCATTGTATCTGTAGATTGCTTTGGGAAGAACCGACATTTTCATTATGTTGAGCCTACCTATCCATGAGCAAGGTATGTTTTTCCACTTATGCAGGTCTCTTTTGGTTTCTTGCAGTAGTGTCTCATAGTTTTCATTGTATAGATCTTTTACTTCTCTGGTTAGATTTATTCATACGTATTTTATCTCCTTGGGGGCTATTGTAAATGGTACTGATTTGGTGATTTCCTCTTTGAGGTTCTGTTTGTTGGAGTAAAGGAATCCAACTGATTTTTGTATGTTTATCTTGTATCCTGAAACTTTGCTGAAATCATCTATTAATTCCAGTAGTTTTCTTGTGGAATCTTTGGGGTTTTCTGTGTATAAGATCATATCATCTGCAAACAGAGATACTTTGACTTCTTCCCTACCAATTTGGATGCCCTTTCTTTCTTTTTCTAGCCTAAGTGCTCTGCCTAGGACCTCTGGCACAATGTTGAATAAGAGTGGTGACAAAGGGCATCCCTGTCTGCTTCCCATTCTCAAGGGGAATGCTTTCAAAGTCTCTCCATTTAGGATGATGTTGGCTGTTGGCTTTGTATAAATGCCTTTAATTATAGTGAGGAATTTCCCTTCTATTCCTATTTTGTTGAGAGTATTTACCATGAATGGTGTTGGACTTCATCAAATGCTTTTTCTGCATGGATTGATAAGATCATGTGGTTCTTGTCTTTTGTTTTATGTATGTGATGGATTACATTAATTGTTTTTCTAATGCTGAACCATCCCTGCATACCTGGTATAAATCCCACTTGATCATGGTGAATTATTTTTTTGATATGTTGCTGAATTCTATTGGCTAGAATTTTGTTGAGGATTTTTGAGTCAATGTTCATGAGGGTTATTGGTCTGTAATTTTCTTTTTCTGTGGTGTCTTTACCTGGTTTTGGTATCAGGGTTATGCTGGCTTCATAGAATAAGTGTGGGAGTATTCCATCCTTTTCTGTGCTGTGAAATACCTTTAGCAGTAGCGGTGTTAACTCTTCTCTGAAAGTTTGGTAGAATTCTCCAGTGAAGCCATCCAGGCCAGGGCTTTTTTTTTTTTGTTGGGAGTTTTTTAATTACCTTTTCAATCTCTTCTTTTGTTATGGGTTTATTTAGTTGTTCTACCTCTGTTTGTGTTACTGTAGGTGGGTAGTGAGTTTCTAGAAATTTGTCCATTTCCTCTAGGTTTTCAAATTTGTTAAGAGTACAGTTTTTCATAGTATTCTGTTATGATTCTTTTAATTTCAGTTGGGTCTGTTGTGGTATCACCCATCTCATTTCTTACACGGGTTATCTGCTTCCTCTCCTGTTTTTCTTTTGTCAGTTTGGCCAGTGGTTTATCAATTTTGTTGATCTTTTCCAAGCACCGGCTTTTGGTCTTGTTAACTCTTTCAATTGTTTTTCTATTCTCAATTTCATTTAATTCTGCTCTCTTTCTTATTATTTCCTTTCTTCTGGCACCCGAGGGCTTCTTTCGCTGCTCTCTTTCTACTTGTTCCAGTTGTAGGGTTAATGTTTTGATTATGGCCCTTTCTTCTTTTTGGATGTGTGCATTTATTGCTATAAACTGACCTCTGCGCACTGCTTTTGCTGCATCCCAAAGGTTCTGGTAGGATGTGTTTTCATTTTCGTTTGATTCTATGTATTTCTTTATTCCATCCTTAATTTCTTCTATAACCCAGTAGTTTTTGAGCAAGGTGTTGTTCAGTTTCCATGTGTTTGATTTTTTTTCCTTGCTTTTTCTGTTGTTGATATCTACTTTAATGGCTTTATGGTCAGAAAAGATGCTTTAGAATATTTTGATGCTTTGGATTTTGTTAAGGCTTGCTTTAGGGCCTAATATGTGGTCTATTCTGGAGAATGTACCACGTGCATTGGAAAAGAAAGTATACTTGGCTGCTGTTGGGTGGAGTGTTTGGTATATGTCTGTGAGATCAAGTTGGTTGATTGTAGCACTGAGCTCTTCTGTGGCTTTGTTGAGCTTCCTTCTGGATGTTCTGTCCTTCACCGAAAGTGGTGTGTTGAAGTCTCCTACTACTATTGTGGAGCTGTCTATCTCTCTTTTCAGTGCTGTTAGAGTTTGTTTTATATATTTTGGAGCCCTGTCATTGGGTGTGTAAATATTTATGATATTTATGTCCTCCTGGTGTATTGACCTTTTAATCATTATATAGTATCCTTATCCTTTGTGGTGGATTTTACTTTAAAGTCTATTTTTGTCAGAGATTAATATTGCCACTCCTGCTTTTTTTTCAGTGTTGTTTGCTTGATATGTTTTTTCCCATCCTTTGAGTTTTAGTTTGTTTGTGTCTTTAAGTCTAAGTTGTTTTTCTTGTAGGCAGTATATAGACAGATTGTGTTTTTTTTATCCAATCTGCCACTCTCTGTCTCTTTATTGGTGCATTTATTCCATTTACATTCAGTGTAATTATTGATAAGTATGAGTTTAGTACTGTCATTTTGATGTCTTTTTTTGTGTGTTGTTGACAGTTTCTTTGTTCCACTTAATTTTCTGTGCTGAGTCATTTTTCTTTATGTATTTTCATCTTTTTCATTGTTGTTGATTTTGTGTTTGCTGAGTCTTTATATTTTTCTAGTTTTTTATTTTGACTTGTAGGATTGTTAGTTTCCTTTGTGGTTACCTTAATATTTACCCCTGTTTTTCTAAATTTATACCAGTCTTTTATTTCTTTATATCACCTTGACTTCTTCTCCATATGAAAAATCTATGTCTTCATTTTTTAAGTCCCTCTTTTTTGTTTTAATTTTGTCATCTTTTACATGTTGATGTCTGTTTCCCTCTCTTCAGTGTTTCAGCTTTGATTTACTTTTGTGACTTCCCTATCTGGGTTGATATCTGGTCGCTCCATCCTGTGTTCTAGTCTTGGTTTGTTATCTGATGTTACTGATTTTCTAACTGGAGGATTCCCTTTAGTATTTCTTGCAGTTTTGATTTGGTTTTCGCAAATTCCCTAAACTTCTGTTTATCTGGAAATGCCCTAATTTCGCCATCATATTTAAGAGACCGTTTTGCTGGATATATAATTATTGGCTGACAGTTTTTTTCCCTCAAGGCTTTATATATGTCATCCCATTGCCTTCTTGTCTGCATGGTTTCTGCTGAGTAGTCCGCGCTTATTCTAATTGACTATCCTTTGTAGATGACTTTTTGTTTATCCCTAGCCACTCTTAAAATTCTCTCTTTATCTTTGGTTTAGGCAAGTTTGATTATAATATGTCTTGGTGACTTTCTTTTGGGATCTAGCTTATGTGGGGTTTGATGAGCATCTTGGATAGATATCTTGTCATCTTTCACAATATCAGGGAAGTTTTCTGCCCACAAATCTTCAACAATTCTCTCTGTATTTTCTGTTATCCCCCCGCCCCCAATTCTGGTACTCCAGTCACTCATAGGTTATTGCTCTTGATAGAGTCCCACATAATTCTTAGGGTTTGTTCATTTTTTTAAAATCCTTTTATCTGATTTTTCCTCAAATAAGTTGGTGTCAATTGCTTTATCTTTAGTCTCACTAATTTTAACTTCCATTGCCTCAATTCTGCTCCTATGACTTTGTATTGAGTTGCCTAATTCTGAAATTTTATTGTTAATCTTCTGGATTTCTGAGTGCTGTCTCTCTATGGATTCTTGCAGCCTGTTAAATTTGTCATTATGCTCTTCTCTAATCTTTTTAATTTCCTCTATTGCATGTTCTGGGTTTTGCTTAATTTCCTTCCTAATTTCTTGAAGGGTTCTGTATATTAATCTTTTGTATTCTGCCTCTGGTAATTCCAAGAAATTTTCCTCCTCTGGAAAATTTCTAGATTCTTTATTTTGGGAGCCTGCTGAAGCCATCCTGGATTGCCTCTTTATGTGATTTGATATTGACTGTTGTCTCCGAGCCATCAATAAGTTCTTATATTTATTTATTTTATGTTCACTTACTGTGTCCTAGCTTCTTGTTTTGTTGTGATATGCCCAGATAGGCTGCTCGTATGAACTAGTTTGATTGTTGGCACCTTTGAAGCTCTAATGCCCTGTCACCAGGTGGTTAGATCTGTTACTAGGTATGTGAGCTCAGGAGTCCACCCACTCCTGTACGGATTCAGCTCAGGTGCCCAGGTAGATAGCCACCAAGTGTGTAGTGTAGGCTCTCACCTACAGTCCTAGACAGGCATGGGTGATTGGTGTAGGCACAGGCATCTGGCTGCATCAGGGGGACACACCCTGAGCAAGGCAGGGGGCTGACGGCCACCCTCGAGTGTCCAGGAGGAAGGCCTGTCCCTGTTCCCTAGAACACATAGGTGGGTGGGTTTTGCAGCCAGACTATGAGCACCTAATCCTGTTGGCTGTAAGGACTGGGGGCCACCTCTTATTCATGGGCCCCTATCGCAGGTGGCTAGGTAGCATGGGTGGAGCCACCAGTCCTCAGGCCCTTGATGTGGGTAGGTGAAGGCCCTACTTAATGGGCAGAGCAGTGTAAAATGTCAAGCACCTGCCACTTCACAGCTGTAACAGTTAAAGTTAGAGTTTCGGTATATATCCTGTTGTACTGCCATAGTTAGGGCCTATACTGTTGAGATGGGCCAACACAAGTCTATTCCGGGGGGAAGGCACTCAAAGTCCATGGATCCCTTATGCCTGTGCCTAGGCAAAGGATATGTGCCTACCCTGGGTTCCTGGCTTCGGGGAGCTGGCAGTTTATTTTTCCCCTCTTTGTTAATTTGTTGACTCTCCAAGGCAGGGGGAATGGCTCTGGGTATGTGACGGATCCTGCTTCTGGCCCAGGGCACATGGCAATTGCTGAAGCCGGTCTGGGATCCAGTGTAGAGCAGGGAGCAGGGAGCAGGGAGGTAAATGGGAGAGAGGTTTATCCTTAAGGAGGGTGTTTTTTGATCCACACTGTAAGCCATACCAAGTACTTATCTTTCATGGAGGGCTGCTTCTCACTGATTCTGGGTGGCCGTGTAGAATCTCTGGTGCTGGGTCTCTCCTGGTGTGGAAAATGTGCCTCCTGAGCACGGCTGCTTACTTTCCTCACCGCTCATCCCCAAGCTGATCAGGCCTGAAGGGCTCAGGCTCTCACCAGGTCAGGTCTGGCAACTCCTCACTGCTTCTGAACCGTCTCTCCCTCCCCCTGCCACTCAGTCTGGTTCCTCAACTCTGCCTTTGCTGTTCAGGGCTCCCAGATTGCCATATATAATCAATCACTTGTTTTTTCAGGTCTTTGCTGTAAGAGGGTCTACCAGAAGCATCTAACTACTCTGCCATCTTGGCCCTGCCTCCTCCCATCCGTTCTTGACTAGAATGAACTTTTTTTTTTAATATATTAATCAGATCACGTTGCTCCTTTGCTTACAACATTTCAGAATTTTCCAATTGCTGCTAGAACAAGATGTATACTCCTTACTGTGGCTTGCAGGGTCCTGTGTGATCTTTCCCCAGCCTTCCTAACCCTGTCTTTACCATTTGTTCCCTCTCTCTCTCTAAACCAGTCACCAGGTCTCATTTTAGTTCTGAACCCAAGTTCTTTCTGGCCACAAGACTTTTACATTTGTTATCTCCTCTGTGCCATGGCTGGCTCATTCTCATCTTTCAGATCCCAGCTCCAGTGTTCCTCCTGAGGATGAACTTTGCTGACCACTCTTTCTAAAGCAGCGCTTTCCCTCCCAGTTTCTCTTTATTATGCCACTGAGTTTATTTCCTTTATAACAATTGTCACAATCTGTAATTCCCTGGTTTCTAAGTTTATTTTACTTAATGTCTGTCTGGAGACATCAGAAGAATGTAGACTCCATGAAGCAGAGATTTATCTGAAGTATTCACTGCTATAGCCTTAGTGCCTAGCAAGGTGATTAACAGTTAGTAGGTGCTCAATTAGCATTTGTTGAATGAACAAACTTAATGGTGTAGGAATGAACTTGCCCTTTTCTCCCCCATCACGCATGAGAACGCACGCACACACACACACACACACACACACACACACACTTCAGCTTTGAAAAAGGATAGCTTCCTCCAGAGATGGTACTCAGGATGCTGAAAGTGAAGTTTGCATGTTTCACCCTGCACTTGCTGCACACGCTGTCGCCTTCAGGCCTGAACTGAGCCTTCTGAAATCCTCAGGCTTTCTAAATGTTAGATATACAGCATTAATCAGATCTTGCATCTCTGGTGAATAACTAAGGCACCTTTCGTTCAAATGCAGATTCTCCATTGAAAGGCAAACTTTTCATTTCCAACATTTGAATAAGACTTCGTTTGTATGTATAAAATAAGTTATATACAAGAGCATTTTCTTGGCCCAGGGTGCTTTAACTTGATTGCTCAATAAATATATTTTCATTCATCCAAAGCTCTTAACTTGGAGTATTTTGCTCTGAGATAGTGAAATAAGTCAATAGGGCTACTACTGAGTTCTATTTAATTTTATTCAATAGCATACTGTATAGTCAGGGATTTTCTGGGCCTTCATGTGCCAGAGGTGGGCTGAGAGTGACTCGTTGGGGGGAGGAGGGTTTTGGGTTTGTAATTGGGGCAGTGGGGCAGGATAGGGGAGGGTGATGTGGGTGACATGGCTGCTACCTCTGCCCCCGATTTGCTGTGTAATCAATCTAAGACACTTCTCAGAGTGCTGGTTTTCCTGTCTATAAAATAGGGATAGTCATACATACCCCATATGGTTATTCTGAAGAAGAAACGATATAACGTACATGCAAATACTTAACACAGTGTCTGGCACCTAGTGGGTGTTTAATAAACATAGCATAGCTGATTTACTTAAACATCTGAATCATTAGTTTTATCACTCCAGCTAGACTGAGTGTATGAGTCTATGTCTTTGCCCAACCTTGTGCATTCAGTAGGGGCTCGATAAACACTTAAAATGTGATCTATTATTGTTTTCTCAATATACAATTAATAATAATCATCAATGGCACAATCCAGAAATAACTGCTAACATTTAGTATATTCTCTGTCTCTCCTCTTTTGGAATATACTCATCTTGAATTGACTTCAGTTTGATTTACTGAGGGCAGAGAAGGCAGCCTCAAGAAAAACATCAGGCTAGAAAGAGTGTGAGGGAAGGACCAGTCCCTGCTGCACCCCCACTCCTCTTGCCCTTCAAGCCCTGGGCCTGCCCTGAGCCAGGGAGTCTGACAGCCGGGCATTGGTACTGGGCCCTGCAAATCTCTCTCCCCGCCCCAGCCAGGCAGTGCAGAACAGTGGCAAACACAGCTCATATCCAGATTGGAGAGCCCCTGTCCTCCCATCGGAGTTGGTTGCTATCAGCTGTTCCTTGTGTGAGATAGATCACCCATTCTTTGCTGGCTGCACACTCCAGAGAACCTACTTATCTTGCAAGAAACGCCTAAATAAAGCACAAATTGCTTCCTACAAGTGGCTTTTCTGCTGAGACTGCTGTTGTTCTTTTTTTTATTTTTATTTTTTTGTCGTACTTAAAGTGAAAGTTTACAATTCAAGTTAGTCTCTCATACAGAAATTTATACATACATTGTTATGTGACCCTAATTGCTCTCCCCAAACTGTGACAGCACACTCCTCCTTTCCACCTCTGATTTCCAGTGTCCATTCAACCAGCTCCGGACCCTCTCTGCCTTCTCATCTCACCTCTGGAGAGGAGCTGCCTATTTAGTCTCATGTATCTACTTGAGCGAAGAAGCACGTTCTTCACGAGTATCATTTTATGTCCCATAGTCCAGTCTAATCTTTAGAGTTGGCCTTGGGAATGGTTTTTATTGCTGGGTTGACAGAGAGTCCAGGGGCTGCTGTTCTTCTTGTTGCCCCACCACATCCCCTTCACTCTCCGGCAAACTCTTCACTAGGCCCTTCGTGGCAGGGAGAAGCTCTCTGAAGGAAGGAAGGGGACTGAAAATTTGCCAAGCACCCAGGTAGTGGGGTTTTCAGGGAGTCTTTCAGATAAATCTCCTGTCTCTGCCAGGATCTCAGCTAGCTGAGTAGTAGACAGGAATCGTATGAAGTTCAAAATATCAGAAATTTGCCAGTGAATAGTTTTCCTATCACTGTCCCCAAGCCTATACCCTAGGAAAAAAGTGGGTCTACAGAGTGGACACTTATCCAGCCAACTGCACGGAGGATAGTGGCCTTAATCCATTTGGAGGATGTGAACCTTTGGAAAGCTTATGACGGGGATGTGGAACCAGCTGGTTTGGAATATGGTGGGGAGGGTAGGCTGGAGCCTACCCCAGTTTTAATGCTCTGGGGACATGATGGAATCACTGATGTCCATGAAGGTGCTCTCCTCCAACAGAGGTCAGCGGGACAGAAGCTGAGGGGGGTCATTAGGTTACTCATGAGGAAAAGGCATCTCTCCAGCTGCCACCTAAGCACCCAGGCCCCTTTGGTAAAAGGCTTCAAGAGGAAACTGGACGCACCTTAGGAATTCTGCACTCATACTCAACCAACCAACCCACACCTCATCCATCGGCAAATCTGATTAACGCTATCTATGTGGCCAGCCTTAGGCTACCTTGTATGGTGGCTCCAAAGTTGACCAAGGCAGAGTCTTTGCCCTCAGAGAACTGCCAGCCTATTAGAGGAGCCCAAAATGGCCTCTCAGAGCAGCTCAGAGGTTAAACATGGAGACACAGACCTAGTGTGGTGGTGGAGTTTACAGAAGGAGTGGATTAGGGGCCCGGGGACCAGAGAAAGCTCCATAGAGGACGGGAGCCTTCAGCTGAACATTGTTCAATCTTGTTTCTACCTTTGAGCTCTCTCCTGGTCTCTGTAAAAGATACAATCATGGACTAGAAGGAAAATGGCAACACATTTGGGGCTGGCAGTGGGCAGACTTCCCTTTGGGGTATTCTTCCTAGCACTGCTGGTTAGCTAAGCCGAGCTTTGACTAGACTTTGAATGCCTTGGTTGTCTGTAGAACAAGATTCCCCAGGTGATGTAAAGGAAGGGAAACACTGTTGCAATGGGCTGCTGTCACATTAGCTGTGCTGTAGGGTGGTCATATATCCCCCACCTGTACCAGAATGGGAAGGATCCCTGGTAGCGAAGTACTTAAGCATTCAGCTGCTAACCAAAAGGTTGGTGGTTCGCACCCACCAGCTGTTTCGTGGAAGAAAGATATGGCAGTCTGCTTCTATAAAGGACCATGGTGTCAAGGAACATCTAGCTCAATTGTTTATAAACATAGTTTATAAAGAAAATGTTCTACATTCTACTTTGGTGAGTAGCGTCTGGGGTCTTAAAGCCTGTGAGTGGCCATCTAAGATACTCTACTGGTCTCACCCCTTTGAGAGCAAGGAAGAATGAAGAAAACTAAAGATACAAGGGAAAGATTAGTCCAAAGGACTAATGGACCACATCTAACACAGCCTCCACCAGACTGAATCCAGTACAACCAGATGGTGCCGGCTACCACCACTGACTGCTCTGACAGGGATCACAATAGAGGGCCCAAGACAGAGCTGGAGAAAAATGTAGAACAAAATTCTAACTCACAAAAAAAGACTAGACTTACTGGTCTGACAGAGACTGGAGTAACCCTGAGAGTATGGCCCCCGGCCACCCTTTTAGCTCAGTTATGAAGTTACCCCCGAGGTTCACCCTTCAGCCAAAGATTAGACAGGCCCATAAAACAAAGCAAGACTAATGGGGCACACCAGTCCAGGGACAAGGACTAGAAAGCAGGAGACAGGAAAGCTGGTAATGGGGAACCCAAGGTTGAGAAGGGACAGTGTTGACATGGCGTGGGATTGTTAACCGATGTCTTAAAACAATATGTGTACTAACTGTTTAATGAGAAACTAGTTTGTTCTGTAAACCTTCATCTAAAGTACAATTTAAAGAGAAAAATGAGCACTGGGGGAAAAAAAAAAAGATTACAGCCTAAGAAACCCTATGGGCAGTTCTACTCTGTCTTGTAGGGTTGCTATGAGTCAGAATCAACTCAATGGCAATGGGTTTGGTTTTTGGTTTTTGGTACCAGGATGAGGGGCAAGAAAATGCAATTCTAGATATTCTGATAATAAAACTGGCATGAGTACAGCACCACAGATGCTTTAAAGCACACAAAAACCCTTTGAGGCAGATAGGGCAAGTGTAATTATCATGCCCATTTTATAGACAAGGAGGCTGGGGCTTAAAAAGTTTAGGTGTTCAAGGTCATGCAGCTGATACAGGGCAGAGCAGGGACTAGTGCTGGGGAATTTGGCTTCTCAGCCCTTGTTCTTTTCAGTATGCCATGCACCTACCACTTCACATAGCTCAATGATATTAGTAATATTACTACTAGTAGTTAACATTGATGGGATGCTTACCTGTCCCAGGCCTTGCTAAGCAGTTGACATGAGTTGTATACTTTACTCTTCCCAGTTCTTATGAGGTTGGCATTCTTTTCATCCAGCGTGCTGAGACAGATTCAGGAACTTGCTCAAAGTCACACAGGTTGTAAGTGGTGGAGCTGGCAGTCTCACCCTGCTCCACTGAAGCCCATGCCCTTGACCACTTGGCTGTACTCCCGCACACAGTGGATTCTAATGATTAGTTGATGATGTGTCAGACCATGGTTCTGAGATGCTGCTGGGGACTGGTAGCTCAGGTGTCTGAGCCTCTGGCCTGGGCGAGGTTGCTGCCTGTTCTCTGGAGCTCCTGCTGCCTTGCCTGCCTCTGAGGGGCCTCTCTGTGCTCCCCAGGAAAAGCTGGAGCCACTGATGAAGGGGAAGCCTGTTGGTGGATACAGTGAGGCCTGCCTGTTGCTGTAAAGTGTTGGGATCATTTGTAATGAGGGGCGGGTTTTCAGAGCTATCCTGAAGCCTTTCATCCACTCCCTCTGTGATGTCCCTGGGAACAGTCTGGTGCCACGGTTTGCCGCCTTCGTTAGTTCTGTGCTGTCTGAGACAATAACAAAGGCAAGAAAGCAGACTGGCTCCCTTTTGTTTATAGCAACCCAGACTGCTTTTCTTGGCTCCCAGGATCCAAAAAATAATATCCTCTGAGCTGGCTTATTCACAGTGACATGGCTGCAGAGCACTGCATTCTGCTGGCTCTGCCTTAGGAGGCAGCAGCTGTGACCGATATTCTCTCCCTACCAAGCCCTGAGGGCAGCTGTGTGGCCATCTGTCTGTATGACCATCTCCCTAGCAGCCAGTCCTCCCAATGTGGTTTGAGGATACGCTAGCAATGCACCTGTTTAACTGTGCATCTCATACTGCAGTGTAAGGTTCCTGATGGTAGGGAGCCTGTTGACAAATCTCTCCCTCTCCTGTGGTGGTTCTCAACTTTTTACTCCTCACCTATAACTGCGGCATCTGCCACACCCCTACCAGTAATGGTTGCTCACTAAGCCAAGTGTCCTTGAAGTGTCGGGGCACACCAGAATTCCCAAGGGTCCTGTGTGGTTTGAAAAAAGCCCCAATCCTAAGAATTCCACCTACAGGGAGCTCGGGGAAGTGGGGGCTCAGTGAAGAGCCCATGAGCTCCCCCATCCCTAGGCAACCACCCAGCAGCCCCAGCCTTAGGTACCCTTTGAGCAGAACTGCAGGAGGTTTTTATTAGTCTATATCTGAAAGCATGTTCTGGGGACCACTTCATCAGAACCACCTGGAAAGCTGATAGTATGGACAAAAGGCTGAGAATCTTAAAGTAAGTCTTGGTCATTTATAAGAGCTGCAGGGCAGGAGGAAAGGAGGAGAGCACTCACCAGTCAGGGGCTGGGGACCACCACAGTGGGTCCTTGAGAAGCTTTTTCCATACCCGAGTATATCCAAGACCCCTCCAAGATTTGCCTTGAGGATAAGAGGCCTTTTGATGCTCGGGTAGGAAATATGAGACATCGTGATGCCCACCAGGGGGAAGGAAAATAGAGTTTGCAGCTGTGAGTTATTAGACTTCCAGAGCCTGTTTGGGAAGAAGGTAATGATAATGCATTATTACATCTGAAGAAGTCACAGTATTTGTCCAGTAAAAAATTTATGATCTATAAAGGGATTACAGAATACGTTCAGGGAATAAAACATTAAGGATTCCTTTACTTGAGATTTGAAGTGTTTAGAACTGACATGAAGTTCTGTTGGTTAGGGAAGGATGAATTCCCTATAACCTGTTAATAATTACCCTCTCCAGCCCTTCTGCTCTAGAACTTCTGGGGATAGAGTATCTTGGGCTGAATTTGTAACAAACTTGCCAGGTGATTCTTGTGTACGCACTGACTTTGGAAACCATTGCTCCAGCCCAGTGGTTCTTGGTTGCACACTGGAATCTCCTAGGAAGATAAAAATGAAATAAAACAAAAGGAGCCTGAACCCTATAGCCAGAGATTTTGATCCTGTTGGTCTGGGAGAGGCCTGGGCATCTGTAGTTTGTGTTGTTGTTGTTCTGTCCCCGAGTCAACTTGAATATATAGCAGCCAGGGTTGAGAACTTGGGTCCAGCAGTAACCTCAGGGATAGTTCCTACGTGTAGGTCTGTGCATGTGAGTGTATATGGGTGTCTCCTGGGTGGCTTCAACCCTCAGAGGCATGTATAGCTGGCACCCTGGGTTCACCCCAGGAAACAATGTGATTTCCTTCAGAATGCCTCTGGCCAGACGTCATATTGGCCCAGCAGCCTCTGCTGTGTTCAGAGGATCTTTCTGGGAGCCATAAGAAGAGCTGCTCTCACCTTGCCTCTCCTGTGTCTGGTTCTGGGTAAGGAAGGGCTCTTGGGAGCAGAAGGCAGTGCCTGCAGGCAGCAACCAGATGGGCCTGGGAAGAGTTCTAATTATCAAGCGTGGGTGCCCTAAACTAGGGCAGCAGCATCTGGTGTAGCGGTTGCTACAGAGCTGTGAGCCTTGACAGTCAGGGTCAGCTTCTTCATGTGAATGTGGAAGAGCCAGCAGAGCCTCCTGCCCCCCTCGCCCTCCTTCCCCAATGGGCACACTTGATAGATGTGGCTGGTGGGCATACTCAGTGGTACCTGTCTTCTCTCCATCAACACCTCCCACCTCCTGTACCGCAGGTTAAAAAAGATGCTCTCCTCTGAACATACTGCCCGTGTTCAGAGATGATCAGTTTATTTCCCACCTTTTATTAATCAAAGACACATGTAGATGTTTAGCAGGGAATCTGACTCCCAGAAGGTAAGAAGTTTCTCCACCCTGAGTCTGCTAGCAATCTAACCTAAAGACAAGGAATCAGGTCCTTCCATTGATCTGTGTGTCCTTATTGCTAGACCTTTTTGAAATGTGAGCATCAGTCTGAAGACCTCCCAAAATACCCTGCCACAGGTCTCATCTCCTGTCTTCTCTCCCTCTCGCTCTGCCCTGACTTTGCCTCTGCATGTCATCTTCAGCAAGTCAATTAGTCTTTCTGGGAGAATGAGTTACTGGGCCTTATTCTGTCGCCTGGGAAATGAAACAGATGAACTCACTAGCTTGTGGGCTACCAACCATTTTCTTTAGCCATAGAACTCTTTCTTTGAAGGTTCCTTATGTAGAATCCCAATACGTGGTTAAATTAGATTAAATTAGAGCCACTCTGGTAAAGGGGGAAAGAACCTCCGATACTTCCAGTCCCCATTCAGGGTCCACCTTTCCCAAGGGGCTCCACAGAATCTTCTGAAAGCCACTGGCCTAGATGAGTTATTTTCCATTGGTGGGGTCACCTTTCCTTCCTTAGTGGGCCATATCAGAATGCACTGGTTTATAAAGGCCGCAATCCATTGCTCTAGATCAGTGTTTTTCCAAATGTGGGTCACAACTCATGAGTAGATCATAGAATCAACTTACTAGGTCGTGATCAGCATTCCTTTTTAATAGAATATTATAGAATAAAATAGAATATATGAGAGGAAGTCAGACATAGTAAGGTTAAACACTGCTTTGTGAACTGTTGTTTTGTCTGTGTGTGCAAGTGTGTGTAGGTGTATGTGTGTACTAGATGTGCAGAATTTAAGGCTGAGGCGCACTGGTTCCACTGGGCTCTGATTTTGTCTCACATCTGCATTTAGGAAACCTGACCCATTGTGCTGAGCAACACACGGATGAGGAATGCGGTGAGGCAAAACGGCAGGCCTACACAATGGTGTGAGCCCCTCCGCTAGTGCCCCTTCACACAGTCCAACAATTCCGTTTCTCCTAAACTGAAGGATTCTCGTACTGGAGACTAGAAGGAGATAAAGAGGTTAAAACGGAGTTGACCTTCGTCAAGTCCACAGTTCAGTAAGCTAACCATGTCTTGTACAAGATGTGTGATGGGGTGCACTTTGGAAATCCATTTGGAGAGCAGAAATGCATCATTATGGAGGTCCCTGAAGCAAATTGACCTGTGGATAGTCCTGAGACCCACTGAAGAGGCCTTGTCTGACCTTGTGCACAAAGCGTTGGTGTGGGTGCTGTTCAAAGCCCATGGCTGACAGAGATAGATAAGCGTGGGACCCCTATCCACTGTGTCCTGGACATTTCCAGTTTCTTTATCCAAAGCCTCTGCCTATTTTGTCTGGCTGAAGACTGGGCCCACCTCCTTCCTCTTCCTCAGATGCCCATGCAGAACGACTGAGTTGGTAAATTAAGAATTTGCCAGATGGAAAGGTCTAATTTTTCTGCCTTTCAAAATCATGGGCATGACGGTATTTTTGCACATCCTCCACAGGGCACACGCTGCATTCCTAATAGAGTGTTGAGACATCATAAAGGTTTTCACATCTTTCATGTGGTAAATATTTTTACTGTCATGCTCGAGAAATGGATTTTGTTTGAAAATGACCTATTTCCTTTGATGGCTGCTTTGACAGGGATTCAAAGCCTTTCCCTGTCCTGTAGCATCCCGGGGTTGGGAGGGCCTGTTTGTTAACTTTTTTCGAAGGACATATCCACTTCTCCCTGCTACAACACTGCTGTGGATGCCCAGGCTAGGAGATTTATAATTGAGGACAGTAATGACAAGATGTCCGGTGAGCCCACAGCTGCTGGGATTGATGGGCACCCAGCCCCAGGGCTGCCACAGCTGGCCGTCCAGGGCATGTGGGCAGACCTGAGACTCACAGGACCTTGGCGTACATTCATCCTTCTCCGCTGTAAATTGCACTTAAAGATTCAGATGTGGGCTATTTAACAGGAGTAAAGCCCCATAGTATTTCTTCTTGCAAGTTGGTAAGTTGGTTTTTGAAAGTGTTCTTCTCTCATCTTTGAAATGACACATTTTTAATGGTCTTGCTACATGTGGCGAGCAGCCCCTTGGGACTAGAAGAATCTAAAAGAATTTAACCTCTTGAGACTAAAACAGAAGAATCTGTTTTCAGTACAAGCCTTCGTGGGCTGCTGCAGGCTTCTGTAACTGACTCCGTGTATGTGTGTGTGTGTGTGTGTGTGTGTGTGTGTAGCTGAGTATGTATAGTCAAGTGTGATATAGACAAGTGTGTATGTAGCCAGGTGTGTGTATAACTGAGTATATGTGTGTAGCTATGTGTGTGTGTAGCTGAGTGTGTGTGTGTGTCTAGTCAAGTGTGTGTGTCCATGTGTGGGAATACAGCCAGTGATAACTGAGAGAAATAGGTGCTCCCCTCTCCTCTGGGAGCCTGGGTTAGCAGACCTCTCCCTCTAAACCTGCAGAGTTCCTCTTAGCCTCCTGCCAGCCTGACATATAGGTTGCAGGTGCTTTCTGTAGACTGAGACCCAGGCACCAGCACTGCTAAGGGGTCTCTGGGGGAGGAAGTTTGCTGGTTTGTCCAGGGCTTAGACTGTGGGGTTTGGCTGCTGCAGAGGCACTGGAAAGACTCTTATATTATCTTAGGAGCAGGTTATCTCTTCCCACAGTTTGCAGGAAACCTCATGGGCAGGGGAGGGAGCATGGAGCAGGGAATGAGAACATCCATGGGATTCTAGTTCTCTGTGTGACTTGGGCAAGTCATTTAACCTCTCTGAATCTTCAGTTTTCATTTATAAAACAAAGGGGTTGAACTAGAGGAGTAAGGGGTCCAAATTCAACGTTCTCCTTCCAAGTGGAAGGAACCAGTCTGTGTGTGAGCCAGAATCAGTGGCCTGAGCCACCATAGAATCATGACAATTCAGGACATGAAAGGGTCTTAGAGATCCTCTAGTCTCACCCACTTGGGCTCAGAGTGGGGTCCCTGGAGCAGCAGTCCTAATAGCCCCTGGTAATTTGTTAAAAATGCGAATTCTCAGGCCCACCCTAGACCTGCTGCATCAGAAACTGTAGGGATGGGGCTCAGTGGTCTGATGTGTGATTTCATAAGCCCTCCAGGTACATCAGATCCCTGGGTGGTGCAAACGGTTTGTGCTTGACTACTAACCAAAAGGTTGGCAGTTCAAGCCCACCCAGCAGCACCATGAAAGAAAGGCCTGGTGATATGCTTCCGTAAAGAATACAGCCAAGAAAACGCTATGGAGCTCAATTCTACTCTGTAACACGTAGGGTCACCATGAAATTGACTCGACGGCAACATGCTTACTAATGTTTGGGAACCTTTGCTCTACAGTAAGACAGAAGAAAAGCCCCGGAAACCGGCAAGCTTCCCCAGACTGGCTGCTTGAGACAGGAGATCAAAGGTAGAGTGATATTACACAGGAAAGGCACATTGCTGTTCTGCTCAGTTACCGTGGGCTCTTCCCAGCTCAATTCAGGCTGCAGGTTTCTGAAGGCAAGCACTTTTGTAGCACGTCTCAGTGCCTTGGATGGGCCACAGCTACTGCAGGAGTCTAAAGCTGGTCAGGGCCACCGGCTGACCCATTGCAGAGGGGCCCCTTTCTTGCTCCCCGTTGAGCCCAGCTGTTCCCACCTATGCATCTGCGGCAGGAGAAGGTGCCACTTTAACATCAGCCTAGTCAGTCCAGCCAGTTCATTCCAAGAAACTGATGTGTGGAAACATTGTGTTTTATGTGTGAACAGTGAGGTGTATGTTTAGAAGTGCGGGTGTGCAGCTCCAGGCTGTCAGCTCTCGGGGGAAAAAAAATGATGGTATGTGCTTCAGAGTTCATTATATCTCCTAGGCAGAATTCTAGGTTTAAAGGGTTGTTTTAAAGTAGCAGGTAATGACACCTATAAATCCTGGTTCTAAGATACAGGCATTTGTCACTCCCTAAAATGAGTTTTCCGTACATTCTTTATGTGGTTGGCTGGGAGCATAAAAACTTGGAGCCTTTAACAGCAGTGTTCATTCTGTGTAATTTCTAATCTGATCCCTTTCTGTGCCTGTGAGCGTGGGTGCACACGCTGAGGTCTGGCTGCCCCACCTGCCCCAGCCACCTCAGCCGTGGGCTCAGCCACACCCAGGTCCTGAGCTCACGCTGTGCAAGGGAGGGAGGAAGTGGCAGCATCTGCTGGCAGGAGTGGGTATGGAATTCGGCTGTAAGAGACCATCATGCAATGTTTGGAGTGAGCTCCCAAGATCAGAATGTTTTCCTGTTTTTTGCTAGCCTTGTCAACAATCAAAAAAACCAAACCCGTTGCCATCAAGTTGACTTCAACTCATGGCAGCCCCGTGTGTTACAGAGTAGAACTACTCTGTAGGGTTTTCTTGGCTGTCATCTTTATGTACACAAATCACCAATCCGTTCTTCCATGGCACAGCTGGGTGGGTTTGAACCTCCAACCTTTAGGTTAGTAGCTGAGCACAAACTGTTTGCACTACTCAGGGACCTGCCATGTCAGCCTAGACTGAAATGACTATGGTTCTCTCTAGACCCCTGACTCATTCTCTAGCTCCTTGCTAGGACTTGCCACACTTCCTGAATCCTAGCCCACTTGGCTGGGGCTGCCTTTCCTAACCCTTGCCAGCCCCCTCCCAGGGCGCTGGGGCCGATTCCTCTCTTCACAGCCTTGCTCAGGGTCCTGTTCTCAGTAAATTACACATCTAGAATCGTAACTGTTGTCTTTCTCATGTGGGGCTGAATAGGCCTCACTTGGTCCCAGCCACGTGGGCTAGGATTATGTTCCATGGGGCCAATGCCAGGCAAATCAGAGTCAATCCTCAATGAAGTGAGTCAGAGAGGTGTATCAAAGCCCGTGTCCTTGAGACAGAGGCTCTTGACCCACAGGCAAATCACAGCTAACACTTGCATGTGCTTACTGTATACTAGGCACTGTTCTGAGTGCTTTCCAATACACGTTCTTTTCCTCCTTCTTACAATACTATGAGGTAGGTATTGTTATCACCATGTTATAGGTGAGGAAACTGAGGCACAAAGCAATTAAGACCCAACCGTCTAGTAGGTGGAGCAACTAGGGTTTGATTTTAGTTCAATGAGACCCAACTTCTGACCTCCATTACTGTCAGATAATAATACATTTGTGCCATTGAAGTCACTAAGTGTGTGATCATTTGTTTCAGCAGCAGTAGGAAACTAATACACTTACCATGCATCTGACGGTTTGCTAAGAACTTTGCTGATGTTCATCACCACACTTAATCCTCACAAGAAGCTTAGAGGTAGATACTACTAGCCCCATTGAACAGATGAGCAAGCTAAGGCAGAGAGATTCAGGAGCTTGACAAAAGTCACAAAGCAAATTGATGGCAGAGCTGCTCTATAGGGTTTTCTTGGCTGTCATCTTTATGGCCGCAGATCACTAAGTCTTTCTTCCGTGGTGCAGCTTTGTAGGTTTGAACCTCCAACCTTTAGGTTAGTAGCTGAGTGCAAACGGGGCTGGGCTGGTGGATTCCCCACCCTGCCCTTTGGGTAGCCGTGGGGCAGGTCTCCCGCCCATAGGTCCTGGAGCTGCCTGTGCACACTCCGAATCAGCCTCTCTTGTTCCCCGCAACCCTCTTCAGGTACAAGAGAAAGCTATCCTGGATTTGCGTTTGCCACAACGAATAAAGACGTTGAGCTGAGGATTTTAACGGTGTCGGACCTGAGACTGTCAGGGCTCCTTCTGATTAGCGCAAGCCCTTTCCTGTCAGATCCCACTTCTTTCTCTTAGCAGTTCTGAGGATTCCTGGAAGAGAAAGCCTAATCGTGGGGCTATTGGCAAAAGACCTTCTTCAGCTCATGTTCTAATGTACCTCTGGAACCAGAGAAAAGGAGAGTGCTTTTGCTTACTTGTCATTATTATAGCTCTCAGCACATCAAAAGGTATTAAAGCAATGTGAAAAACTGTCCTTGGGAATCCAACTATAAGCAGAGATGCAATGTCTTTGTTTGCTGGGTACAGAAAATCACCACTACAAGTCTCCCACACCCCCAGCAGCCCCCCCACAAAAAATAAAAAACAGCAACAACAACTCTGGCGTCAACTTACAGAAGAGAAAGCGGCCCACAGAATTAGATTTGCCCAGTGTTGGAGATGCGAGCTGCTGGGGTGCCCTGAGTCTCAGGCCAACCTCATTCGCACAGGAGCTCGCTGGCTGCCTTTGGTGGGGACCAGGCACAAAGGCTGGAATTTGGACCTCAGTACTGGGCATTTGGAAGAGAAGGGAGGGGAGACGTGCCTCCCAAGCTGTGGAGGTGGCACAGTAGACAGAAAACTGAAGGCAGCGTGCACTGGACGCTGCCGTTGGGAATGTTCTGGTGTGTAATAATCATTCCCTGCATGGTGCTGTGAATCTAGCCCTCATTAGCAGTGCTGGGATGAATTGAGCTTTGACGCTCTGCAAACTCAGGCTGGGTTTGTCTGGCGCGCGCTAAGCATCAAGCTCTCAAGGGGATAATGGTGACTTCTCACCAGCGGGAAGCCAGCAGACAAGAGTTTACTGAAAACTGACAAGAGAGATGTACATTTGTGGACATTCAATTAGCCCTTTTCTTTTTAACACAAAATAAAGCATGCAACAAGGCATCTCAAGAGCGGGAGAAAACTTCTCTAAAAATCATTGAATTGTACACTTAAAACGGGTGAGTTTTATGGTATGTAAATTACACCCCAATAAAGCTGTTAAAAGAAAGAAAAAAAGAGCAGAAGAAAAGGAAAAGATCCTTTAAGAATTCTTTTCCAGAATATTCAGCACAACTGGCTCCATTATTTAATGCTTAGCCTTCAGCTTTCCAAAAGGCGGCTCCACAGTGACTCTCCATGGCAGTATGACTGTTGATTCCCATTTCACAAGTGAAGAAAATGGAGGCTCAAACGGGGCTCTGGGTCTTGCCCAGACCCAGGAGTGGAGAGAGGAGGGGCCCCCAGAACACTCCAGGAGGAGGCGCAGCAGCCAGGACCATCTATATGTGTCCCGGATCAACTCAGGGCCTGCAGCAGCCGGCCACCTGGGACACAGGCCTGCCCGCCCCAGTTTCTCCCTGCCTTCTTCTCACCTGCTTCTGGATTTGTCACCAGATACCCAAAGCTTCCATTTGCACATGGCCTAAGGGAAGAAACAGAAATAGCAGTGGCTACAGCACTGGCCTCAGGGTAAAAACTAGGCCCCTCTCCCCACCCATCCCTCAAAGCCTTCATCCTGTCGCCTCTGCCCGAGAGAGAGAGAGAGAGAGAGAGAGAGACATACGGTAAACAGTAAGACCACAAGAAACCAGAAGCTTCCACTGATGTCCTGGAAAAACAGCCCTAAAGTTGCCCAAACTGAGCGGCTACAGGCATAGCTGCCATTTCTCATGAGCATGCTGCCGAGCTGGGGCAACAAAGTGAGGGTCCTCAGCAATGTGAGCCCTGTTCACGATGGCTCTTTTTGCCCCCCTCAACAAGGCTTGGCCAGTTCCGCTGCCCCACCCCACCGTGGGAGCCCGAACCACCTTGATCTCCATCAGCAGCAATGGAATGTGATCCTTCATATTGCCTCATACTAAAATTAAGGAGCAGAGATGGGTGCTGGTTTTTTGCTTAGGGAGAGGTCTGGGCTATTGCCTCTCCAGCAGCTCCCCTCAAAAGCCACCGGCATCTCAGAGTTTCCACTTGCAGCTAAAGATCATGGCAAGAGCTGGTAAGATGGCTCAGCTTCAAAAGATGAGCTCTCCAGGGACTTGGTGCTGGAGTGGGCCAGCTGTCAGAAGTGGACAGGGCTGGGCAGCATTGAAATGTCTGTTTCATTCCAAAGCCTGTTTTCTTTCTGCTCTATCATGCAATCTTGGCACCGCCAAGACTCTAGAGCAAAAGACAGTGGGGCCGGCGGTCTGCTCTGTTCACTGAAGCAGCAGCCCCTCATGCAGATATTCTTCTTGCTTTCAGCATCAGAGGCCTCAGGAGCCTCAGAAGCCTTGGCAAGGTCTGCAGAGGTGCTCCTGAGCCTGTCTGATCAGCCTGTGCACCCTGCTCGAAGCTGCAGCTTTTGTTGCATTCATTGCTCCGAGCTTCACAAGCTGCTTCCCTGCCCCACTTTCCTCCTGTCTCCATGAATTATCGTGGAAGCTGTCAGGACATGTGTATCCACAATTCTCCACTCTCGTTAGTGGTCTGTGTGTCAGGCGCTGTGGGCACATCTTTGAGACCATAATGTGGTGTTTCCCGGGTGCCCCTGTGATCACTGGCAGCACTCTGCTGCAAAACAGGTCATACATGGCGAAGACTAGGCATTAACATGGGGAAGCAGATGAGCTGAGCAAGTGGGTCTGTAGAAACCCATGAGTCTTGTTCATAGCCCTTCATGGATGGGCTGCAGCAAGTGAGAGTCAAAATGTACTTCAACAGCCGGCAAGGCACAGGCACTAACCAATTTGCATGGGTGCTGGCCACAGCATGGCGCACAGTCCTGAGGCTGTTGGCTGGGCCAGGCATATATAGGCATTTTTGGTGCAGATTGGTAAAAAGATTTGGAGCATTCTTAGAAAACTAGGGTAGCAGGGGGTGCCTGGAGGGACTCTGGGAAGCAGCTGTTTACTAGTGTTGTGAAGGTATTTACATATCGTAACAACTGAGGGCATTGGTGGTTCAGTGGTAGAATTCTCACCTTCCACGCAGAGATCTGGCTTCGATTTCTGGCCATTTGTTATTGGAGGCTTGCATGTTGCTAAGATGCTGAACAGGTTTCAGTGGAGCTTCCAGACTAAGACAAACTAGGAATAAAGGCCTGACAATCTACTTCTGAAAAGCAGCCAGTGAAAACCCTGTGGATCCCAATGGTCTGATCCACAGACGGATCACGGAAATGGTATAGGACTGGGCGGCATTTTTGTTCTGTAGTGCATGGGGTCATCATGAGTCAGGGGCCGACTTGATGGCAGCAAACAACATAATGAACCAGTGTAGACCCACTGAAGGGCTGGAGTTTTTCTGGTCCTCAGACTAGACAGTGTGGCCTAGGCCCAAGATAACAGAAGTGGGGCTTTGGTCAAAGGGGTGTGGGCTCAGCAGTAAGTCCCTTAATGTTTCTAAGCAGCAGTTGTCTCTTATCTAGGATGGGAATGGCAATTTGTACATCAGAGGGCACTGTGAGGCTTTAATGGGGAAGCCTGCCCTCACCACCTGGCAGGGGCAGTACAGTGGAATTGAGGTACTTTATCTTAGGGTTCAGCTCCAAGGACAAAGGTTTGGCAGTAGACACCCACATTTGGCCTGCAGTCCCTTCCTCACTAGACCTCTGAATAAGGCACTGAGCCACTTTGGAGAGTGCCTTTTGTGATGTTTGACATGTTGGGCTTTGGGAAGTGTACTTGTAAGGTTCATAAACTATTTCCAAATGATATGGCTAGTGCCATACATTTCAGGCATACAGTCTTTATTGTGGTTCTTCCTTCCATGATCCACTGGCCATCCCAGGCCTGGTGAGAGCCTGGCCATTCTGATTCTACTTTTCTGGCTTCAGATCTGTACAAACCGTCTGTCCAGAGGCCTTAAGCCCCACACCATGCTCTTTCCTGCTTCCATATTTGCTCTCATTGGTTCCCTCCCTTGGGGTGTCCTTCTGTAGAGTGAGATGTGTATCTCACTTATTCTCCAAAGTCTAACTCAAGTGTCACCTCTTCTGGGAAGCCCTCCTTGTATATACCCACACTCCCCCTTCAAGGGCCCAGTGGCATTTTATCCGCCCTTGATCAGAGCATTGATCATATTCTCTTGGCATTATGTGGCTTTACATCTGTCTTTTCCATTAGACAGGGCTCTCCATGAGGATAGGTACCAAGTCTGAGTAATCTTTATATTTTCAATACCCAGCAATAGGCTTGGAGCAGAATCAACTTGGCTAAATATTTATTTGCTGCTAAAAGGAGTTAACTGCCTTTGGAGGCAGTGAGTCCCCAGGGCCTAGGAATGAGGGAAGTGCAGTGACTGGGGAATCCTCTCTGGATAAGGCTGGCCAAAGAAGCAGCTCCCAGAAGTAGCTGGCAGTAGGGAAGGGCATTCTAGAGATGAGCCAAAATTATGTTCCTGGGTCCCTCCAAGGTGATGCACCCATGAAGGGAAAGGCAGGTGTCTTTAAGAAGTGTTAAGGATGAGAAAGAAGTCACTCTTTTTTCCCATTGATGTCAGAAATGTCATGCTTTGCACAGACCCATCAAATATAGCTTTTCTCTTCAAAGGGCAGAATGATTAGTGTCCTCTCAGAGGAATCCTCCCTTCTGAGTTTGTTGATGAATATTTCTGTAGCAATCACCTTGGAGACTGAGCCCGGGAGCGAGCTTAGGAGGAGAGAGGCATCAGTGTGTCTGCCACAGCTTTGGGGAAGGAAGGATCACCTGGCCTGACTCTCAGGCACACTGTGGCTCTGAGGTTTGGGCTGGACACTCCTGAAGGTGTCTTAGGTCAGGTTTCTAGAGAGGCTGGGTCTCTTCAGCTTATTGCCCTCCCACCCGGCTTTCTGGGAGGAGGGATGTTTGGAGCCTTGAATGAGCTCCTTCTGATTCTAACCCTTTCAAGCGAGAATAGAGAGAGGGAGAGGGGCCAGAAACAGACAACAGCCTTCCCTCCCTCCCTTCTTATCTTCCTTCTTCTTCCCATATTTTCTAGATTCTTACTCTGTGCTTGGAACAGTGCCTGGCACATAGGAGACATTTTGTTCTGGATGGTCTAGTCCCCTTCCAGATGCTCAGGAGAGATGGTATGAGAGAATTACCAAGGAACCCTGGGAAAGGGTGGGGATCATCTACCAATGACCACCTTCCATGGAACTCCCTAAGAAGCTTCTAAGCCTGCACTGTTACTCTTGTACAACTGTACACAAACATTTTCTTGAGTGATGTATTCATTTCCCAGGGATGCTGTAACAAATTACTGCAAAGTGGGTGGCTTAAAACAATAAAAATTGATTCTCTCACAGTCTGGAGGTTAGATGTCTGAATTCAGGGTGTCAGCGGGGCCATCCATGTTCTCTCCAAAGGCTCTAGGGGAAGATCCTTCCTTGTCTCTTCCAGCTTCTGGGAGCACCAAGCATTCTCTGGCTTGTGGCCGCTGAGCTCCCATCTCTGCCTCTGTCTTCACGTGGCTATCTTCCCTCTGTGTCTCTCTGATTCTTTGTCTCTTCTCCACCTCTTATAAGGACATCAGTCATAAAGAAATGAGGGCCCACCCTACTCCAATATCACTTTATCTTAACCTAACTAATTATATCTGCAATGACCCCATTTCCAAATAAGGCCACATTTGCAGGTACTGGCAATTAGGACTTGAACACATCTTTTGGGGTGTCAACCCATAAAGAGCCCCAGTGGCACGATGGTTAAGCACTCAGCTACTAATCAAAAGTAGTTCGAACCCACCAGTAGCTCTGTGGAAGAAAATGTCTGACAGGCTCCTCCCATAAAGATTTACGGCCTTGGAAGCCCTATGCGGCAGTTCTACTCGGTCCTGTAGGGTCACTATGAGTCAGAATTGACTCAACAGCACACAACATCATCCACCCATAACACTGAACCAGGTGGGAGATCGACTACATGCAACTGGAATTTGTCCTGGCTCTGCCTTCACTGGCTTCATTCTTCTACCTCCTGACAGGGGACTCCAGTCCCCTTTCAATTCCCTCTGAAGAATTTTGGGGGTTTCTACAGGGCTGTAAGGGATTACTGCCTCTCACCATGACCTTCAGCTACTGCCCTATACATTCATTCTGTTAATTGAACATCTGTTATGTGTTAGGCTCTGTTCTAAGCATCGGGGATTCAGTGGAGCACAAAACAAATCTCTGACCTCATGGAGCTCCCATTTTAGCAAGAGGAGACAAAGAACAAGCAAGATTTGGGGAGCAACTCGATGGGAGGTAACGACAACAACATGGGTTATTTATTAACTATTTATATTGTACATAGGATTGCTATGAGTTGGAACCAACCCGATGGCACCTAAGAACAACAACAACAACAACAACAATTTATTTAAAAATAATATACTGACCTTAGGGATCTAATAGAATTGACGCAAATAGACATATGCACACCAATGTTCATTGCAGCACAATTCACAATACCAAAAAGACGGAAACAACCCAACTGACCATCAACAGATAAATGGATAAATAAAATGTGGTATACACACAATGGAATACTACTCAGCAATAAAGGACAATGTGTCCCTGAAACATCTTGGAACATGGATGAATCCGGAGGACATTATGTTGAGTGAAATAAGTCAATCACAAAAAAAAAAAAAAAAACAACAAATATTGGACGTTCTCACTTTTATGAAATGACATGCACAGGTAAATATACAGAAACTAATGTTCATTAGTTGTTACCAGGGTTGAGGGTGGAGGGGGGTTCACTCTAGTTAGTAGACACTTGTTATTTTTGGTGATGGGAAAGGTAACACTGAATGAGGGTGAAGTGTACACCACTTGACAAAGGTAAATGATGTCATTAAAATGTACACAAGAAGAAAGGACATGTTGGTAATTGCTATAGCATATTAAAAACAAAAAAACTCTGTTGCCGTGGAGTCAATTCTGACTCATAGAGACTCTTTAGGACAGAGTAGAACTGCCCCAGAAGGTTTCCAAGGAGTGGCTGGTGGATTCAAACTGTTGACCTTGTGATTAGCAGTCTAGCTCTTAATCACTATGACACCAGGCTCCATAGCATATATAATTTTGAAACAATAGCAAAAACAATTAAAAAATATATGTACTGGTATATATATATGTATGTAGGCATATATGTGTATAGGTATGTATATGTGAGTATATATAGGTGTATGCATATCTATATGCATCTATGTGACTGTATGCATATATATCATATATATAATATAAGGGACACAGTTACAGATACTTCTTAGACATAACCAAACACCTCGTGGGATTGGTTTTCTGAGTTTGAAGGATTAGGACCATAGTCTTGTGGAACATCTTGGTCAAGTGGTATAATAGAGTTCATAAAGTTATGTTCTACATCCCAGTTTGGTGAGTAGTGTCTGGGGTCTTAAAAGCTTGTGAGCGGCCATCTGAGGTACAACTATTGGTCTCTACTCATTCATAGCAAAAGAGAAAGAAGGAAAACAAAGACCCAAAGAAGGAATTAGTCTATAGGACAAATAGTCTGCATGAACCGTGGTCTCATCTACCCTGAGACCAGAAGTAGATGGTGCCCTGCTACCACTCCCGACCATTCTAATCAGGGTCACAATAGATGGGCCCTGATAGAATGGGAGAAAAATGTGGAAAAGAAACTCAAACTCCTCAAAAAACAAAAAAAAACCACAGACTCACTGGACTGGTTGAGACTGGAGGACTCCCTGAGACTATTGCCCTGAGATACTCTTCAAACCTTGAACTGAAACTAATCCTTGAGGTCACCTTGTAGCTAAATAACAGATTGGCTCACAAAATAATGAATATCACCCATAAGTACTGTGCACCTTTAAAAAAATCACGTATATAAGACCAAACAGTCAATAACTTTAAGACAAAGGTGAGAATGTAAGGGGGCAGGGAAACAAGATTGATGGAAAAAAAAAAAATGAGAATGTTCACGCATTGTGAAGAATGTAATCTGTGTCTACAGTATGTGTAGAAACTGTTGAACGGGAACCTAGACTGCCGTGTAAACCTTCACCAAAAACACAATAAAATATCATTTAAAAATATACTAATGTGCTGAGCCCCTTGTACGAGCTGCATCTGTTCTAGGAGCTGAGGGTACAGCCGTGAACGAGTCATGTCCTCATGGTGTCTACACCATGTGAGCATAAAAAGGGATAACCTTGGGTAAAGAAATCACCTAGCACAATGTTTGACTCTTGGCAGAAGTTCAACACTTAGAACTTCTTTTCCCCTGTAGTGTCCCTAAGTGATCATTCAGGACCCATTCATTTCAAGTTTTTTGCCATTCATGTCCATCCTAAGTAAAAAGGTAGGAGCATGTGGTGTAACCCAGGGCTTTAATATGTTTATCATGCGTTATTATGCACAAGCCTAATTGCTAATTGTAATTTTTTTTCAGTAACTGATCTCATTTTACTTGGTAATATCCATTTAGGTATTTGAAAGCAATAAAAGTACGTTTCTTTTAAATATTATATGATTCAGTTGGTTCACTGGTTTAGATTTTTATGATCCCCCATTCCGAATGAATGAGCCATACATCTTTTTAGAGATAACAAGGACCTTCACGATCACACAAGCCCTGTGCTTCCCTCCAAGTATGCCCAACGAGGGAGAAGAATGAGCAAGTGCTCACCTCAAGTTCTGGGATGTAGCTTTGGGCAGGCCACCACAATCATTACTCTTGTCTTAGAAATGCATATGCATAGTTTGCATTTTACTCCTTAATATATATTCAAATCTGCTTAATATATCTGAGTTTCCTTCCTTACCTTTAAGGAAAATTGTTAGCCTGAACAGTATATGCCCTGTTTTTCTTGGGCATTCATTTGTATCCTGGCCCACTGTTATGTAGAGGCAGTATGTAGATACAGTGGTTAGCGACACTGCCTTGGGAGGCAGACTTCCCGGGATTGAATATCACCTACTTCATTTCCTTCTGTGGGAACCCGGGCAAGTTTCTTATCTCTCGGTGCCTCATTTTCCTTGTCTAAAAAATGGAAATGATCCTAGTTCTTGCCATATCGATTGAGATGAGTTGATATGTGAAAAATCCTTAAAACAGAGCCTGACTCAAGCCCTCAGTAGTTGTTGCCTAGTAAAGTTATCCCAGGAGTTATACACATCTCCAGCTTGGGGACTGTCCCAAGGACATGACCCAGAGAGCCAGGTACCTTGTGCATGTTCACCAGTAAGTTGGGCCAGCACCTGGGAGTGCCACTTCTTTTTGTATCTCTCTCCCTAAGGTCTCTGGCATCGGTAAGCTCTCTCTGTGTTCAGAATCATGGGCTCTCTCATTTGTAGGGAGCTGTGATGGTCCCCGTCTACCCCATGATAGCCTTTGCACACTTAGAGTGATGCGGGCTTACTACCACTGGAGCAGCTCTTCCACGTTATTAGGGTTCGAGTGTTGGAAGGGTCCTGCTTTTGTTCGCAGGCTTCCTCCTTTCTGCCAGAGACTCCCCAAGAGGAGACAACAGTGAGAACTGAGGTCTGTACCTCTGAACCCCTCCACCTTGAAGACCCCGGAATCCTAGCCCATCTCCAACCTGTGTCTCTAAGCTAACCTGGCACAGGTGTGCATGCCCTGATTGGCTTCATACAGGCAGCTGAGGTGACATTGGCAGGTGACATTGACTGCCTCTCTTGTTCCTGACATGCTTCTGCTTCCTTCTGGTCTCTGTCTCATTCCAGGCTCCTGGCTCCATGTGTTATTTATATCACATGTTTATGAGCATGGACGGTGCTGTCCAGTGGCCTTGGCATCTCCATCTGATTTCTCTGATTTCTGAGACCTTGAGTGGTTTGCCTGCATACCTGTCCCTAGGAACCAACTCCAAAGCCCTGGCCCATTAGCCTATGTCCTGGCAAGACTTATTTTTTACCCCCATAAAGAGGAATTTAAATGACCCACCAGACTTCCCTTCCTGTAACTGCCCTAATTGCTATTTATTGTGTACTTTTTCTGAGGCATGTGCTTGTCTAAGTGCTTTACATACATTATCTTATGTAATCTGCACAAAATTTCAGGAATGGGTGTGGATATTAGTATCCCCACATTACAGGTGGGGAAATTGAGGTGCAGAGAGGTTAAGTGTTTGCTTATCATCACATAGCCAGTGAATGGTGGAAGCAGGGATTTGCATATGTGTCTGTGTGAATCCAAAGTCCCTGCTGTTTTAGATCATAAGGCCTCCTCCATTTTCTAGGAAAGCTCCAGGGAAACCATCAGCTCTCCTTGGCCTGGGGTGGACCTTCTCTCACAAAGTCTACCAGGGGCCCAATGAACAGTGCCCAGAGTATGTGGCAGGCTGGGGATAGTGAAGACTGTCACCTGTGTCTCTGATTCCCTCTTCTGGTAGGCAGAGCCTGGAAGCTGCAGAAGGCAGCCTGGGAGCTGGGGGTGCTAATAGCCAGTTGAATGTCACTGCATGGTGCCAGCAACTCACAGTGGAGGGAAGGTGGGCTGGTAAGAGCTGGCAGAGGAGTAGATTCCCATCCAGAGGGGCTAAGTGTGGGGCAGGCTCAAGCCCAGCAGGAAGTGGGGGTACAAGCTGGGGAAAGAGAAGCAGATGTTCAGTTAGAGGGCTGGGAACAATATCCCTAGCATGGTGGCAGACTGGGAAATGAGGGAGTTCTGACTTGAACGCATGGGACACTCAGGATCACATCTGTCAGCTTCTCAGCGGGCCCTGTCAGGTATTTTTCTGTATCTCTTGTACCTAGTGTTTGTCGGATGGATGGATGGGTGGATGGATGGGTGGATGGGTTGATGGATGGGTGGATCTTTGGGAAACATAAAAAGTCTAGCTCACACTCCCAGACATGAGGCTTAGACTGTTTTACCCAAGGCAGGTTGTGAGGAGGAGAAAGGGGTTTTCATGGCTTATGCAAGGGTGCATCTGACCCTCTGTATCCTTCTTCCTTCTTTCCCCAGAGGCTCCTGCAAAGCCTGAGGAGGCAGAAACTGAGCCCTTCACAGATTCCTCTTTGTTTGCACACTGGGGCCAGGAGCTCAGCCCTGAAGGCCGGCGCGTGGCTCTGAAGCAGTTCCGGTACTACGGCTACAACGCCTACCTCAGTGACCGTCTGCCCCTTGACCGTCCTCTTCCTGACCTCAGGCCCAGTGGGTGAGCAGAGTCAGTGACCGGGCCCCTTGCTGACCTAACTCGGGGGTGATGCGGTCACCACAGTGCTAGGAACAGAGCCAAGACTGGGCGTCTGGACTCTTGGGTTCTTTGCTGCTAGAATCCATTTCCTCAGCCTGCCTGGGGCAAGTCATTCTTCTCTTCCCTCATCCTCAGTTTCTCCATCTGCTAAGTAGAGGGAAAGCTGCTTCCTTCCCCACTTGCTTCCACTAGAGATTTTGAGGATTAATAACCTAATTTACTCCTTAAGGACCATGGAATCATCTGGCATTCCTGTTAATATATCATTTTAACCCAATTAGGTGTATTTTTATGAACTATTTTTTTTTTTCCTGTGAATTACTTTTTTCAAGTACATCCATCTTCCAGGACCAATAAGTCATTACACTTAGCAGAGAAGTCTGTCTTGACTTTTCTCTTTGTTACAGAAGGATGTTCCTTTAAGGTTTAGTTAGAATTTTTATTACTTTTAATTATTAAAAATATGAGCACGTGCCACAGCTGAGAAAATCTCATTAACTTTTGTGAGCTCCCCACACACAGTTTCTCTCCCCCTCTTTCTCCTTATTTTAAAATTTTTCTTAAAGCTGCAAACCCCAAAGTGAGCTTGTATCTGGAGTTTTCAGGAAACATCTGGTTGCTGGGTTTGAAACGCTATGTTCTTTCAGGGAGGAAAGTTCAGTTCAGTTCCATAGACATTTACTGAGCAACTGCTGTATGCTTGCTGTACAACTGGGTATGGTTGTTCTTGGCTGAGGGAGAACCTGGCTGGGCCCTAGGGGTGAAAGAGAAGTTGAGGATCTACATGGGGGAGAGAAGAGTATATACTCATTTAATGGGTATTTATTGAGCCAGCATGGTCTAGGCATGAAGATAAAGCAGTGAATAAAGCTGACAAAAATCCCTGCCCTCACAGAGCTTGCATTCTAGTTGGGGGAGACAGCTAACAAAACAAAGAAATCAAATATGTAGCATGATAGATGGTGGTAAGTACCATAGAGAAATACGAAGTGGGAGAGGGAGGCAGGGGCCACCTGGGATTGGGTGGTTGTAATTATTAATGGATGGTCACAGAAGCCCTCACTAAGTAGGTGACATTTGAGCAAAGCCTCAAGGAGATGAGGAAGCAAACCATGTGGATATCTTGGGGAAGAACTTTCTAGGCAGAGGGACCAGCAAGTGCAAAGGCCCTGAGATGGAAGATGGAAGGTTGCTTGGCTTGTTTGAAGAGGAAGGAAGCCCGTGTGGCTGGAGCAAAGTGAGCAAGGGGGCAGTAGTTGGAGATGAGATCAGTGGGGTAATGAGAAGCTGATCAAGTAGGGCAGTGGCTCTCAATCTTGGCTGCACATTCGGCTCATCTGGGGAGCTTTGGAAAATCCTGATGCTCTGACCATATAACATCAGAGGTTTCTGGGGTGGAGGAGACTCAGATCAGTGTTGGTTATAGTTCCCGGGTGATTCCGAAGTGCAGCCAAGTTTGAGAACTGCAGGAGAATGGCCTTGTAGGTGTTGCAGGGTGTGTAACTTTTACTCTGAGGTGGGGATCCATAGGAGGGGCTTGTGCAGAGCAGTAATATGCAGTGACTGTCCTTTTTTAGAGGCCACTCTGACTGCTGTGCTGAAAATAGACTGAAGGGGGCAAGGATGGAGGCAGGGAGACCAGTTAGGAGGCTTCTGCAAATCCGGGTAAGAAATGATGGTGGTTTGGACCAGGATGGCAGGGAGGCAGGTGTTGAGATGGCGTTGGATTCTGGGAATATCCTGAAGGTGACTTCAACTAAGTGCCACGGGGACTCAACCCACTGGGAGTGCCACAAAGATCGTATGTGGGACTGAGGGAAAAACAGGCGTGATGGGGGCAGGACCAAGAGGCTCTGGAGTAAAGGTCCTCAGGAGGAGTGGGAGCCTGACTTTCGGCCATCACAGGAGCCCCAGCCTTTGCAGCCAGGTCCGGCACCAGACACAGACCCACATTTGTTCAAAATTAAAGGGAAAATGGTAAGGAAGCCAAGGAAAGAGTGGATCTTACATATTGCAACAAGGTGATAATAATAACCAGTATTCATACAGGATTGAACATGATAATGCCCTTCTCATTTGGATGTGGCAGGGATGGTAGAAAAGGAAATAGCTTATTCTGAGAAATGGTCATTAAATGAGACACAGAAAGAGTACATGTTAAGTCTGAGGTCACAGAGTTGGATAAGTAGCTGAGCTGAGACTTGACCCTTTGTCTCCAGTAGCCAAACCTTGGCCTTTGCCATAGCCCCACAGCTATGTTTGTTCTGCCTTTGTACAACGCTGGCTGAGAGCTGAGGCTCGAGCCCCTTCACCCTTCATCCAGAGAGATTCCCTTGCATGAGGTTACTTCTGGTGTGAGAAGAACAGGAAAGAAGTTGGAGGGTAGAGGCTACAGAGGCCATGTGGCCTTTCTCAGGCAGGCAGGACCCCCTGGCATACACACTTCTAAGGAAGTGCAATTTAGGAGGGAAGCCCAGGCTGGACTTCCAAAGTTTACCCAAGAAAGGCTCCCTGGAGGACTCTAAAAAACACGTTTGCCCTCAAGTCAGTTCCAACTCATGGCAACCCCATGTGTGTCAGAGTAGAGCTATACTCTGCAGGATTTTCAATGGCTGATTTTTTTGAAGTAGATTGCCAGGCATTTCTTCCAAGGCACCTCTGGGTGGGCTCAAACCTCCAGTCTTTTGGTTAACAGCCAAGCATCCTCCTGGAGGACTCTGTATGGGCAGAATTCTGCAGTTTCATGCCAAGCTGCTGGAAAGGAGAGAGAATTATAATAGAAAGGCCTTCCCTCTGCAAGGAGCTTTGCAGTTTATGGAGCTTCCACACCTCCCTGGGGGGCAAGGCAACTTCTCTCAACCCCTTTTATAGACAGAAAAACTGAGGCTCAGAGGATTCAAGTCTCTGGTAAAAGGCAGAGCTGGACCTTCTTGCTCCTGGATCAGCAAGTGGCTATCATGATGGGAAGTTTCTCTTTGTTAAATTCATGCACATGTATTATTTGGAAGGTTCTGTCTAGCTCATCTCCTGCTCAGATGCTAGACAAACACCCAAGATTGCAGAGCTGTTGGTGGGCCATTCAAAACAAGTATGTGCTTAGGTAAAACAATGCCTCTCTTTTTATCTTTTAATTTCCTTAAAAAAATTCCTGCCTTGTGACAAGTTCATTGTTCGGCTCATCCTGTTTAACTCACTTTGGAAACATTGTTGCAACATCTTTCCTAGCATCCCTATTTCAAATTATACTGGCAAACATTTATCTGGTGTGAGCCATGCTTTTATGCATGTGCTTGGCGTTTTGTTTAACTCTTTGACTCCTCACGCCTCTGAAGTAGGCACTATTGTTAGTCTCCATGTTACAGAAGAGGCAACTACAGCAGAGAGACTATATAACCTGCCCAAGGTCAAGTTACAGAACTGAAATTTGAACCCAGGCAGTGTGGCAGTAAAATTTGTCCTTGTAACCACTGTATTATACTGTCTGTCTTGAGGTGTCACTCTTGTGGGGGAGGGAGGGGTCTACTTTAACCATGTATTTGTTGTTGCCAGTTGCCGTTGAGTCAGCTCTGATTCATGGCAACCTTCTATGTAAGAGAACAAAACATTGCCTGGTCCTATGCTATCTTCACGATCCTTGCTATGTTTGAGACCATCGTTGTCGCTGTTCACAATATACGGACAGCACTGAGCATTTGCTGGGCAGTTTGGGAAAGATGAAGATCTGTCTCTAAATGCTGAAAAAATTGTGTTTTTAGTAAACATCAACTATGGCTAATGTTGGAATTTGAATCACGGTGGGTGGTGGGGTGGCGTGTGCATTTTGAGAGGAAGCCCCATGCTAACGACAGTCTCCAGAAGACTCCTGCCTGCGGATCTCGCTCTAACCTGAGCCCCTTTGCCTTTTCCTCTTGTTAACTCCTGTTGGCTCTTGGGCACCTTTGGCCCTAGACTCTCCACTGTGCTCTTTGTATTCTTGACTTTGCTCTTCCAAGTTCTAGCCTTGACGCCAAGCTTGGCTTCATTCCTATACCAGAAAGTGGGTGTTCAGAATCCTGCCCCACCCTCCCTTCCATCACTTTCTGGCTGTTGCCTTATGTTGTCTCCTTCCTTCTTGGTGCTGGAAGATGTAATCTGACCCATCTTGACAACAAACTGAGAGAGGACCAAACGGTGCTAAGACAGGACAAGAAATAACCAAAAGAAAAACAGTTTGTCCGACTGGTTGCTACTGTTGCTAGCTGCTGTCAAGCGGGCCCTCGACTCGTGGCAACTCCATGCACAACAAAACAAAACACTGCCCAGTCCTGCACCATCCCGATGATCAGTTGTGGATTGGACCATTGTGATCCACAGAGTTCTCACTGGCTGATTTTTAGAAGCAGATCACCAGGGCTTTCTTCCTAATTGGTTGCTAGGGTTCATCAGTTTATTCATCCAGCAAAGATTAGTGAGTGCCTAGTATATGTCAGGCACCCAAATAGCATCACACAGAAAACCTCAAGGAGCTTACACTGTAGTGGGGTTCCAGAGTGGAAGGGGGTGGGAGGGCAAAGCAGGTATTAAGAGCTATGCTGATGATCTCTTGGCCCCCTTGTGGGGGAGTCATCCACACAGGCTTTTAGTAAGGCATGGGCTGACTTGATGGCCCCTGGAAGCCCTGTCCCTCTGTGGCCTCTGTGGCAGAGAGGCAGAACCTAAAGGATGGCATTTTCAAGGAGCCTCTCTTCACTGATTTGATGGTCCTTCCCTGGGAAGGAAAGGACACAAGAACAGGAAGCACAGAAGTTTTTTCATCTTTGTTTGGGCTGTTTGGGCAGAGAGACCTCAGAGCTCCAGGACTCTTGGCCTTTGAAGAAAACAAAACAGAAAAACCCTGTTGCCGTGAAGTCAGTCCTGTCTCATGGCAGTCCCACGTATGTCAGAGTGGAAGTGTGTTCCACAGGGTTTTCAATGGCTGTGATCATCTGGAAGTAGATCACCAGGCCTTTCTTCTGAGGTGCTTCTGGGTGAATTTGAACCTCCAACTTTTCGGTTAGTAGCTGAGTGCTTAACCGTTTGTGCTACCCAGGGATTCCTTGAAGAAATCAAAATACCATTAATCCTCCCTAAGTCAGCATAACAGGAGCAGAGCAGGCCCCACAGCCATCCCGGAGAGAAGACCAAGGGGAGACAGAACATTGTGGCCTCCTCTGGTGATTCTCACAGCCCTCACCCTACGAGGGGCCTTTGTCAGATCTGGGGTAGGGTTCCTCGCTTGCTTCTTGGGTTGGGACAATACCAGGCCTCTGGTTGAATGGGAGAAAACCTGCATCTCTGCCTGGCTGGACTTTGCTCCATCCCTTGCTTCCCACCTGCAGGCTGTAGAAGTACGCATGGCCTTCTCTGTGCCCCTCCTCCTGCCTCCCACTCCTCCTCCTAAAATAACCTGTTGTTGTTAAGTGCCATCTAGTTGGTTCTGACTCACAGTGACCCTATGTACAACAGAACAAAATACCGGATGGTCCTGCGCCATCCTCACGATTGTTGTTATGCTTCAGCACATTGTTGTAACCACTGTGTTGAGGGTCTTCCTCTTTTTTGCTGACTGGCTACTTTACCAAGCATGATGTCCTTCTCCAGGGACTGGTCCCTCCTGATAACATGTCTAAAGTACGTGAGATGAAGTCTCGCCATCCTTGCTTCTAAGGAGCATTCTGGCTGTACTTCTTCCAAGACAGATTTGTTTATTCTTCTGGCAGTCCACGGTATATTCAACATTCTTCTCCAACACCCCAATTCAAAGGCCATCAATTCTTCGATTTTCCTTTTTCATTGTCGAGCTTTCACATGCATATGAGGTGATTGAAAACACCATGGCTTGGGTCAGACACACCTTAGTCCTTTAAAGTGACATCTTCGCTTTTTAATACTTTAAAGAGGTCTTTTGCAGCAGATTAGCCCAATGCATTGGGCACTGGGCAAAATAACCTATGAGGGGCAAAAAGAAAAAAAAAAAGGAGTCTTGATTGAGGGGTGGATTAGATGTGTATATACATTTGTCACAATCCATCAAACTGTACAGTTAAGATCTGTGTATTTCACTGCATGTCAATTAAACATCATTTTTGTTTTTAAATGAAGGTGCAAGAAAGAAATCAGGCAAGTCCTGTGCCTGAGAGAGGGGAAGGAGGATGGAGGAGACATCTTTGAGAGATCGAGAAGATGGGTTGTGAGTTGGTGGGGAAGGAGGATCATGGTGGTTAAGGCAAGCTCTCCAGATTGGAGCAGGAAGGTCAGGGTGGGAAGATAAAGGTGGACTTCCCAGCCCAGTGTTAATGGGGTTGGGCAGGTGGCATATGGTGCCCACTAGTTGTGCAGCAATGGGCTCATGTCACATTCTTTTCTGCAAGTTGCAGTTGTTATTTCCAAACAGGAGCCCTGGGAAATCCTAAAGGGTGAGTGCCCTAGTGGGCATTGCGGGTCTTAGTAGGAGAAGGGGGACTCCCAGCCTCTCGGGCTTCAGGGCTTTCATGTTGCCATGGCAACTCTATGGCCTACCTCCAAGGTAGCTCAGGGCAGAGCCTCCAGCACGTGCTACTTCCTGCCTTTTGCTGGCAGATCTTGAGAGGCTCCTGAGCCTTGTCAGTAATGACTTTGCCTTTCCCTTCGATGTCCCCTGAGATCCATGTCCCTCCTTTCCAGGGGTTAGGGTGGGCTGGCTCTAGGGCTGACCAGTAGGCTAGGGCCTGGGACTGGGGCAGGAAGGATTGGTAAAGGGGATTGGACTATTTCTGCAGCCCCAGGTGGGGCCAGAGCTGGAGGGATCCTGCGTGAACACCAAAGCAGAAAGGAGCAGGACAGGATTATAATGGAGAGAGAATGTAGCCAGGAGCCAGGGGCACTGGATGCCTCTAGAATCAGATTAGGGTCCCTCCAAGATGGCTGTGGACACTTGCTGCCAACTCTATGCACGTGGCCACAGGTTTGAGTGGATGGATTGGAAGGGCCTGGGGTCTGGGTGAGCAAGATTGTTTTAATAGTACAGACTCTAGACAGACTGAGGTCTCTGAATGTTGGGAGCTAGAAGGGCCAGCTTCATGGGTGTGTATGGTAGGCAGAATAGTGCCCCCCCTAAAACGTCTACGTCCTAATCCCTGGAACCTGTGACGTTAAGGTTGCTAATTAGCCAACTTTAAGATAAGGAGATTATCCTCAGACTCAATGTAATCACAATGAACCTTTAAATGTGAAGGAGGAAGACAAAAGTCAGAACTAGGGAGATGGCATTGTGAGAAAGACTTGGTCAGCTATTGCTGGCTTTGAAACTGGAAGGAGATCACGAGCCAAAGAATGTGGATAGCCTCTGAAAAAAGCAAGAAAATGAATTCCTCCTAGGAGCCTCTAGAAAGGAATTCATCCCTGCCAAACACCTGGATTTTAGCCCCAGTGAGACCCATTTTGGAAACCCTGGTGGCGCAGTGGTTAAGAGCTATGGCTGCTAACCAAAAGGTCGGCTGTTTGAATCACCAGGCACTGCTTGGAAACGGTATGGGACAGTTCTACTCTTCCCTATATGGTCACCATGAATCGGAATCAACTGGACAGGAATGGGTTTGGTTCTGAGACCCATTTTGGATTTCTGATGTCCAGAATTGGAAGATAATACATTTGCGTTGTTTTACCCACTAAGTATGTAGTAATTTGTTACAACAACAAAAGGAAACGAATATGCTGTGCAACAGGGCCCCGTGCTTGGTTTAATGGTCTGCTGCCCCCATCTTGAAATTCTTAATAATTTTTTTTTTTTTTAAATTGTGCTTCCAGTGAAGGTTTACAGAACAAAGAGTTTCTCATGACACAGTAGTACACATATTGTTTTATGACATTGGTTAACAACTCCACGACATGTCAACCCTCTCCCTTCTCGACATTTTTTTTTTTTTTTGGTGAAAATACACATAGCCAAAGACACACCATTTCAAAAATTTCTACATGCACAGTTCAGTGACATTGACTATGCTCTTCCAATTGTGCTGCTATTCTCACTTTAGATGAAGGTTTACAGAACAAAATAGTTTCTCATTAAACAGTTAGTACACATGTTGCCCTATGACAATGGTTAACAACCTCACAACACATCAACACTGTCCTTACTCAACCTTGGGTTCCCTTTTACCAGCTTTCCTGTCCCCTTCTGCCTTCTAGCCCTTGTCTCTGGAATGCTGCGCCTCATCAGTCCCATTTGGTTTTATGGGGCTGTCCACTCCCTGGCTGAACGGTGAACCTCAGAAATGACCTCACCACTGAGCTACAAGGGTGTCTGGGGGCAAATTCTTAATAATTTTTTAATAAGGTGTCCTACCTTTTTCCTTTTGCACTGGGTCCCACAAATTAGTAGCTGGTCCTGGAGACCAGAACCAGGGGTGAGGGAGAAGGAAGATGTCTCCAGGTGAAGTAGCTGGGAGGGTAGCTGGGACAGTGATTGCTGGACCATCTGGGAGTTGCTGCTCATGGGCTAATAATTTAGTAGAGCCACCACCAGCGCAATTACTGTGTGTCAGGCACTGTGCAAACTGCATCATGTGCATTTTCTCATTTAACTTTATGCTTCCATCTCTCTGAGGTAGTTTTTTTATTATTTCCATTTATGTTATTTGTCCAAGTTCCCACAGGTGGTATGAGGCAGAACCAGTATTTTTACCTGAGTCCTGTGACTCCATAATACCACACTGTCTCAGCACCCTTGCCCCATCCTGGCCAGTTGAGCTTTTCTAGTTTGGGATCCTGGCTCCGCAGGGAAGACTCACCCATAGAGCATTCACAGGTCTGTGGAGCTTGTGTCTTCCATGAGGATAGCCTCAGGACAAAGGGGTAAAATAGCATCCTTAGTAACTATTCTGCTATTGCTTTGAAAATGCTAACTACACAAACACAGTTGAGGAAAATACACTTTAACTAAAGCATTCTGGGAAGATACTCTGGTTCGTAGATAATGTTAAGTTCGTTATAGGCCGACAGCATGATGTGTTGCTCTTAAAGCTAATGAAATCTTGAGTTGCATTAATAGAGGTATAATGTCTTAAAAGAGGGAGGTGATAGTTTTGTTCTTCTCTGCTACTCAGATCACAACTGCAGAATTGGATACTAAGGGATACAGAGAAAATTAAGTATGTTTAGAGGAGAACAACCAGGACATAAACCGGGTAATATGAAAAGCAGATGAAGTTTCTGCTTAGGTTATAGAGCAGCAGTTAAAACCCAATTCCCTGGGTTCCAAGGTCAGGTCTCTCACTGACAAGCTGGGTGACTTCCAGCAAGTAGCTTATGCTCTCTGTGCCTTGGTTTTCCTATCTGTAAATTAGGGACTGTAATATGAGGATTGAATATGTAATATAGAGAGAGCTCTAAGAACATTACCAAGGAGCCCTGGTGGCACAGTGGTTAAACACTCAGCTGCTAACTGAAAAGTTGGCAGTTTGAACCCACCAACTGCTCCGCAGAAGAAAGACGTGGCAGTCTGCTTTCATAAAGCCTCAGAAACCTTATAAGGCAGTTCTACTCTGTCCTGTAGGGTCACTATGAGTTGGAATCAATTTGACGGCAACGGGCTTTTTGGTAGATCATTACCTAGCAAATAGTAATGGCTATTTAACTTTTAGTGACTTTATTATCTGGATCTCTGACTTGTAAAAGAGGTGACCTGGGGGGACGCAATCATGACTTTAAGTATCTGATGATGCATCAGGTGGGAGAAGAGCCAGAGACACATGGACTGAGCATTGGACCGGGCATCTGTCCCAGCAGTAGGTGAGGGCAGGGCCCAGCAGGCACTGCAGGACAGATCAGAGGATCCATGCTCAGGGAGATCAGCAGAGACCTGAGGTCCCAGGAGAGCAATCTCTCCCCACCCTGGAGGTGTGGACCTCAGCGGCTGAGCCCTGAGTCAGGCTCTGCTGGAGAGCAAAGATGCCTTTCTTCCTTTGTCTGATCTGAGGGACCCACTTTTCCCTGCCCTGGCAGATCTCTTCTGTCCCACATTCCTCAGCCCTAGTTGCCATGAACCTGGCCCACTCACCAGCAAGCCTCCAACGTAGAGATAGATACCCAGTCCTTGGTGTAGCTTTTCTCCTAGGGTGCCAGCTGACTCTTGGTCCCTGAGCGGCTGTCCATTTAGCTCCAGGGATCCCATTTTCCCTGGATTTCTAATAAGATAGTCTGGAAACAAATGGTCCTCCTGCTTTCTGTCAGTTGTTTACGTTTTAAATGATGCTTTTCCCTTTTGTCCTACTTACAATCTGCATTTTATATAGCAATTCCTTTCTCTAAATTGGTAGAGTCACCAGAAAGAATGCTTGTTGAACTTCTGCCTCTGGATGAAAGCTGACTGTTTTGACAATCATATCTAGCTGGTAGTTTACTCATCAGTGATTCCATACGGAATTCTGTTCCTAGATCAGGCCTGGCCTGTTTCTTGTGCCTTGCACACTGTTAAAACTCCCAGTTCTCAGATATTCGCTGTCTCCTATACATCTGGGCCAGATGTGGTACCTTGCGAGGTCCCTGAAGCCACTAGCTTCAGCATCCCCCGCTCCACCCCACCCTTCTGGCTTATTGGCAATCTGGTTTTATTGTTCGAGTCAGGCATGGAATAAATGTACAACTTGGTGATTTCATTTTTGTGAGGTCGTGTTGGAATTCCCACTCAGAGCATTCACAGGCCTGAATGCGTTCTACTGTTTATTTGTTCAAATATTTATGCACTTGTTTGTTAATTCAGTCGTCAAATGCTTTTTGAGTTTCATCTCTGTGCTAGACATGGTGCTAGGCATGAGGGATACCCTGGTGAACAAAACAGACATGGTCCTGACCTCATGCTGTTTGCAGTCTAGTGGGGACAGTGACATTTATTAAATAACCCCACACAAAACCATGCTGCAATAGCATATTAGTGGCATGAAAGCAAAGTGGAGGATGCTGTGAGGGCCTCACAGAGGATCTGATTGCAGCCTGGGAGGTGAGATGAGTCCTTCTGTGCTGTGCTGTGTGTGTACTCTCAGGGAGTAAGAAACTCAACGTACTCAGGTGACCACAGGTGGCTGAGGTTAACTGTAGCTGATGCAGGGGTGTGGGGGAGCACAGGAAAGAGAGTCCACACAGGCTTGGGAGGAGGGCAGTGTGGTGCAGGGTGTCCTGGAACAGCTCTGGTCTGCCTGCCTCTTTGCTCAACTTCTGCTGTGTCTCTGACGGTGACTGTCCATGTCTGCAGTTCACCCACTGACAATGTTCTGCTTCCTGCTCCACCGTTTCTACTGCCCAACCTTCTGCTTACCTCCTTCTTAGGGCATCTCATGTTCAAGCTGCCCAAGAGAAATGCCTTGATAGGTTGACGATTGTCTTAGGCTGGGTTCTCTAGAGAAGCAAAACCAGTGAAGCATATAAATATGTATATATAGAGAGATTTATATCAAGGAAATGGCTCACGTGGTTGTAGATGCTGGAATGTCCTAAGTCCGTGGGTCAGGATAGAGGCTTCTACTGGTTCACATAGCTGAAGGGGCTAGCGAACCCAAGATCGGCAGGTCAGAGAATGGGGCTCTTGCTAACAGGTTTCAAAGATCGATGAATCCCAAGATTGGCAGGCAAGACCACAGGTAAGCTGCTAGCTTAGGTCCCAAGAACTAGAGGTCAGATGAATAGGAGCCAGCTGCAGGATCCAGAAAAAGCAAAAGCCCACAAGCCTTGCCAGAGTAACTACTTATATTCAATGCAGGCCACACGCTCAAGGAAACTCCCTTTCAACTGATTGGCTACTCACAGCAGATCCTATCATGGAGTTTATCACGTAATTTCAAATCGCATCATGGAAGTCATCACAACATCATATGATTATCAAACCACTGAGAATCATGGCCCAGTCAAGTTGACACACAACCTTAACCATCACAATAATCAATACTGCAAGCTCTGACTGGGCAGGGCTCCTGCACCGGGCCACCACATAGACTGACAGCCAACCCATAGATCACTATTTTGGGCTCAGGAATCAGTCTCTGGTACCATCAGTTGTGGACCAAATTGTGAGGCCACATGGCAGAAAGGATAGCAACTTTCAAACAAGGAGCCACCTGGATTGTTTATCTCAAAGGGGGCAATGTAACTGGAAGACAAGATTAGGTTTTGTGTTCTCAGTTGTGTTTCATCTTATTGGCCCATGTCATCCTAATATACAGATTGCATCCCCTCCATTCTTCATGCAGAACTGGCGGTCTGGACCAGCTCTTCCATTTTGCCCCTCTCACCAAGTCTCTTAGTTTCCAGGAACACAATGCCGCTATCTCCTCCGAGGGATTTCTGGGCGGGCATGGAAGGGAGGGTGGAGACCATCATTTAGCAGGGGGATATGAGCAAGGCTTTGGAGTCCCAGGTTTAAGCCCTGGCAGATAATGTACCACCTTACCCCTATTTCCCTCATCTATAAAATGGGGATAATAATATTTACCACACAGGATTGTAGGAAGGAATAAAATGGGAAAATAAAGAGTAAAAATGTCTATACATTTCTTAGTGTGGTTTACGGCACATCATAAGCACTCAGCAAATGGAAATTATTATTATGTCTAAGTATCCTGGGCAGTGGGGATAGCAAGCACCATGGAGTCTCTTGGCTCCAGAGGTTAGAGAGATAGAGACCCCAGCAGAAGGAGTGAAAATCTAGACTGTCTTCATGTTTCATGGGAATCCCAGCATTGCCCTCATCCGCTAGTTTCATGAAGTCCAGCAGATGGGTAGCTGGCAGAACTGAGCATCTACCTAAGCTAGAAAGCTCTGGAAGAAGCCAGAAGTCTAACTGAGTAAAACCAGAAGAGGATCAAATGAGTCCTGTGGGTGCAGGTAGGAGGGCAGAGGCTGGAGTGAGGAAATTGGTGGCCGTGAGAGGGACAAGGGGACAGTGCTGACCCTGGGGCAAGGTTGTCTCCTAGGGTTTATGTCCTAGGTGGCTAATGGCACACCTGAACTATGGCTGCAGGGGAAGGCTTCTCTGGGAGAAGTCTGGGAAGAAAGAGGGGCCTAAATGACTTCTCCTCTCAGGGAAGTTGTTACCTGAGAGTATCACCTTGTCACTTGCTTTGCCCAGGTAGGTCCCTCTCTACTCCCAGAGCTCTGCAGTAGTTGAACCCTGTTCCTCGCATCTCCTTGTGTACTGGCAAACACACCCTAATTCACTTTCCACTTTGATCTTCATTTTAGAAAAGGTCTTATACACCTCCCTCCCCCTAACCTGGAGCCCTGGTAGTGCAGTGGTTAAGAGCTACAGCTGCTAACCAAAAGGTCAGCAGTTTGAATCCACCAGCCACTCCTTGGAAACCCTATGGGGCAGTTCTACTCTGTCCTATAGGGTCGCTATGAGTTGGAATCGACTCAATGGCAACAGGTTTGGTTTTTGGGTTTTTCCCCCTAACCAAGCTGCCCATGAAGCATCTGCTTTAATGGACTAGAACCTTCTACATCTGCTGAGGTCAATGGGAGGAGAGAATCATCCGCCCAATATGGAGGTGTCCAGCACAGCAGAAGACATTGGCTGCCGGGCTGTGTGTTACCTGCTGGCTGGTAGCCTGTGCTGGCAGCATGCAGTCCTCTACTGCTTCCCTTCCTCTCACAGGTAATGGCATTGAAGCTTATGATATAAATTCACCTCATAAACAACTCAACGCAATCTCAGGGGAACTCTGCTTAGAGGCTCCCTACGTGGCTGCTCCTCGTCCCACATCTCCTTGCATGTGCTGAGATCGATAAAGTCGAGTTTATCATGACCATCAATTCTGGCTTATTAGACAGCCATATTACTCCCCTCTCAGAAATGCCTTGTTTTTATCTCTAGTGGAAAATGGCTCAACTTTGAACAAGAATAAAAGTAAACAGGGAACTTTTATGGCTTAATTTTACAAGAGAATGTACATCTTCTCCAAATGAGTAAGGAGCTGGCCTTATATAGTTCAGCTTTCTCAAGGAGCTTAAATGTCAGAGGGCTAGTTACACTTATGGGAGCATTGGTGGTTCAGTGGTAGAACTCTTACCTTCCATGCGGAAGGCCTGGGTTCTATTCCCAGCCAATGCACCTCATGTGCAGCTAACACTTGTCTGTCAGCAGAGGCTTACATGTTGCTATCATGCTGAACAGGTGTCAGCAGAGCTTCCAGACTAAGATAGACTAGGGAGAAGGGCCTGGTGATCTGCTACTGAAAATCAGCCATTGAAAACCCTGTGGATTATAATAGTCTGATCCGCAACCAATCATGGGGATGGCCCAGGACCAGGAAGTGTTTTGTTCCATTCTGCATGGGATCACCATGAGTCGGACCGCCTTGAAGGCAGCTAACAAGTTACATTTGTGTAGTTCCTCAGGCTTTCATGTCTCCTGCCCTTCTCTGGAGATGTGAGAAGAGAGGTGGGTGTGCAGAGGCAGACCTCCAGGGCAGGTGAGAAGGGCAAGTTAAGGGAGAGCGTGGGCAGGATTTCGGCTGTGGGCAGGAGTACAGCAGAGTGTGTGGGAGGCCAGATCCTAGAGGATCAGGTGCTAGATGGAAACATCTCTGCAGCACAAATGTGACAGGCAAAGTCCATGGGGTTTGGTGCTGGGTTGAGGCACAAAGCAAGGCTGGGCACTGGAGCAGAAGTGGTAGGCTGGAGTTCGAAGAAATCCTCTTCCATGGCAACTCTTGGATGTAGTCCTTTTGAGGGCCTCAGGCTGCCCTTCTGCAGGCTTCTGTATCAGATAGTACCTCACAGTATCCAACAGTGAGGACGGTAGGTATGACCAGCAGGTATGTGGACAAGGCACCTTGCCTGATGTCCTCTTCTTTCTCTTTCTTTGTGCCTCCTCCCCTCAACAATGTAAGGGCTGCTTCAATGTTGAGAAGAAGATATGAACCATTACTCTGTGTGTGTGTGTGTGTGTGTGTGTGTGTTTGCTGGGGAATTTGAAAGGCACGTATCCATCTATTCAGCAAATACTGATTATTGCTCGCTAATTGACAGGCACTGTTTATGCAATGGTGAGCAAGACCAGCTCCTACCCTCAAGAAGCCTGTGGTCTAGTTGTAGGGTGACCAACTGTCCCAGTTTGCTTGGGACTGAAGAGATTCCTTGGACGTGGGGCTTTCAGTGCTAAAAGTTGGAAATTTCTGGGCTAACTAGGACGAGTTGGTTGTCCTGTCTACTTGGGATGGTGGCAAGAGGCTATTTCTTGTGATATTTGGCCATGACAAGGTGCTGTTGGTAGGGAGGGAAAGTTTGCAAACTTATTCTTTAAAGAGATGTCTTCTATTCACCATGTGTGAGATAAAAGATCCAGAAATTTTTAGTGACAAAGCCTACATGGTCATTTCTTCTACCTTTCTTATTCTATGGCCAAGGCATTGAGACAGGTGAGGTGGCTTGCCCACACAGCAAAGGGAGCAGAGCTGGAACCAACACCTGGGCAGCTTCCTCTCCCCTCCCATGCTCTTTCCCTAGAAACTGTCCTGCCTTGTGTCTCTTGTTCTGCCCATCCTTCATCTCTCCTGCTCACCCAGACCCACTTGTGGAAAACTGAAAGGTGAAGGAGGGTTCCCCGTGATGTAGAGAGAGGGGACTCCAGCATCGTGGTCATTGCTAGAAGGGACCCGAGTAGCTCCCAGGAGAGAAGAGGAAGGAAAGAAGGATTTAAGGAGGTCAGGGTGTTTGGCCTGGAGGGATCATTTAATTATTCGTCTAAGGAGATTGGGAGCTTCTGGAAACAGAATAGGAGGAATTGGGGTCATAATTTCAGCGGGGAGAGAAAGGACAGAAGAGGAAGAACCTTCTGCGGGGAGAAGACAGGACTCTCCTTCAGAGGGATGAGGATTTTAAGAAAAAGGAACATTCTGAGATCAGTGGCCTGCAAGTAGAATTTAGGTCCTATATAAAATAAACAAACCTGTTAACCTTGTTGAATTCCAAAAATATTCATTGAGCACTGACTATGTGCCAGGCCCTGGTCTAAGACTGGGTGATAGCACAACAGCAAAACAAAGCCCCTGCTGTCGGGAGCTTACATTATAATAGTGGGAGTCAGACACAAACAAGTACAAATATGATACAATATAATAGCTGTTTTGTTAGATTCAAAGGCGTTTTTATATTAAAAAAACACTGTACTTAAATGTGTCTTGTGTATATATATATATATATGTATATATGTATACATATATATATATATCAAGTGTCTTGTATACGAAAATAGTGATTAGCGCAGTTGAGAGTGTAAAATGAACCTAACGTTTCAGTTCTGACTGGAGAAACGCTTGGGGATAGAGTGGCAGCTCAAAACTGTCAGGACTGGCATGGCTGTTATGGGGAGAGATTAAAATCGGTCTCATAGGAAAAGGGAAAGGAGCCCTGGTGCTTAAGGAAAAGTGCTGGTGGAAAGGAGCTTAAGCAACCGGCTGCTAACTGAAATGTTGGTGGTTCGAACGCACCCAGCAGTTCCATGGGAGAAAGCCCTGGCGATCTGCTCCTGTAAAGATTACAGCCTAGAAAACCCTATGGGGCAGTCATACTCTGTCACATGGGGTCGCTGTGAGTCAAAATCAACTCGACAACATGGAACAACAACAACAGGGATGGGGAGACCAAGCGGTTATATTCAGAATTAAAAAGGGAAGAGAGTGGGAGAAAGCAGTTAACCCCTAACACTCCTGGGAACAACCTGGAGACCCACATTGTGAGGCTCGGAGAAATCCAAGGACACCCCCTGCGGATGTGTGAAAATGAACAAGAGGCAAAGCGCCACCGTCTCCATTGCTGGTGGAGCTTAGTGGGAAGGACAGTGAATGTGTACAGATATATTGACCTCATTTGAAGCTGCTCATTATAAAACAAAAGTAATTATCATGTGCTATTAGTTTGACCACGTAGGGTACTATTTTTAAAATGCTGTGAGCAAGGAGGTTGGGTTTTAAATACTTATCTTGGTCATTTCTCCATGCCCAAGGACCCTGGAGGTGCAAATGGTTAAGCTCTTGGCTGCTAATGGAAAAGTTGTAGGTTCAAACCCACCCAGCGGCTCCATGGGAGAAAGGCCTGGCGATCTGCTTCCGTAAAGATTATAGCCAAGGAAACCTTATGAGGCAGTTCTACTGTGTCACATAGGGTCATTATGAGTTGAAATCGACTTGATGGCACCAAACAACAAGGAAAGTCCAGCTGGTGGTCTTGATAGCTAAATAAGCACCAGCCAGAAGGAATTCTTTGACTGTTAACCACAAATCTTATAATTACTATTATAAAAATCACATTCATAACAACAACCAAAAAAAAACTAGGAAAGGGTCTGATGAGCTTAAAGATGACATCCCAACCTTTCTCCTTGTTTAAATTCCTTCCCCTCCAATATCTCCTTCTTCCCTTCAGTGCAGTTAATGAGCTGTGTCCCTCCATTCCCCCCTTTCCAGCCATAGGGGCTGTTCCCTTGGCCCCACAGGACGTTTGCATAGTTCACTTTTGCGTGCCATTTAAATTTCTGATTAAAATTCACCTCCTCAGAGACGTCTCCCCTGACCACTCCTTCTAGAACAGCTGCCCCACATCACGCTGTCCGCTTACCCTGCCTTACTTTCATCTTAACACTCACATGACAATGTATCATTTGTTTGTCCATGTTTATCCGTTTCCCCTGTGCAAGCATAAGCTCCATGAAGACAGGGACTTGGCCCACTTCATGTGGAACCCACAGTGCCTAGAACAGTACTTGCCTCATGGAACAAGCCAATAAATATTTGTGCCATTAATAAATACAAGAATGAATGAATTCTACACCAATCTGATAATTTGATGGGGTTATTAAAACTTTAAAATATGAGGCAGATTTGGGAAAAGGCTCAACTCTTTCCCTTCCTCCAACCCCCTTTGGTGAGAGAGAAGAAGAGCTGGAAATAGAAGTTTCTGTAAATTTCTGGTAACCATAGAGACGGTGATTTTAGTTTATTAATCTCATGCTCTTAAGCAGGCTGGGGCCCACGGTGATTTCTCCAAATTTCTCAGCACTGGTTATTCTGCAGTCTTCCTCATTAAGGAAGAGCAGGCCCATTCCTTTCCTGCATACACTTTAATCACTGATGAGCAGAAGCCCTGTGCTATTATGCTCATTATTATATGTTCTAACCTGGCTGCAAGGAGCCCTGGTGGCGCAGTGGTTAAGGCGCTCAACTGCTAACCAAAAGGTCGGAGGTTTGAAATCACCAGCAGCTCCACAGGAGAAAGATGTGGCAGTCTGCTTCCTAAGAGATTTACAGCCTTGGAAACCCTACGGGGTCACTATGAGTTAGAATCAATTCCATGGCAGTGGGTTTGGTTTTGGCTTAACCTGGCCACACCTTTCATTTGAGGCAGTGGAACATGGTCCCCAGGCCCGAGCCCCTGGGAATTTCAGTGGCAGGTGTTCGGAGTGGGCAGCCTCATCCCTAAGCCCAGGACAGATGCCTGGGACAGGGGCTGACTTGACCCTGTAATTGTTGGTCTGTCATCTCATTCAACTATATTGAAGATGGGAGCTTGGTGCCTTCTGGAACATCGTTTAGCTTCAGCCAGGGAAGGGTGTCAGGAGTGGTTTTCTGCCCACAGTGGCTATCCTTGCAGGGAAAGGAATTGGCATGCCCTCTGGAGCCATGGCACTTCTTATTGTCAGGCCTCTTTACAGAGTCTGATATCAGGGTTTATGCTCCCCTTCACATGGGGATTGGCATGCAGTTTTCTATGATTAGGCCTCATGTCCTTTAGATAAGAGACCTCTAAATTGCTTCAGGCTTTCAGTGGAGCTAGAGGGAAATGGGGCAGTGAGGGTCACCTCACCCATGGCCATTTCTCCTTCAGGGAAGAGCCCTTGTGTAGGTGTCAGAAGACCAGAGTTTGGCCTCTAGCTTGGTAGCTGCCTCAGTGCAGCTGTAGGTGGGTTCTCAACCTCTCTGAGTCTTAGTTTTCTCATCTGTCAAATGAGACTGGACTTGGTGTCTGCTAAAGTCCTTTCATCCTGCAATTATGTTGAGACTTTGACTCTAGCTTCAGCCTGGTTCTGGAAACTGGATCCTTGTGATGCCTGAGGAGGCCACGGGCAGTATGTCTTCCAGAGTGAAGGAGGGTGGAATCTGGCAGTAGGAATTTTTGGGAGGAGACATATTCATCTCCTTTGGCTGGTCATCTAAGGATTGCCCTCGCCTAGGTGTTAGCTGCCATTTTGGAAATACTAGTACTTCCCTTTGGTTGCGTTTCCCATCCTGTCAGGTTTGGAAATGTTGGCCATTCTTTCAGGGAACACTCAGTAAGTACCTGCTAGGTGCTAGGCACTGTACTAGGTGCTCATGGCACAACTGTCCAGCTGGGATTATTGTCATTGTTTTTAATTGCTATCTAATGGGCTCCAACTTGTGGCAACCTTATGTATAACAGAAAGAAACATTGCCCAGTCCAGTGCCATTTTTATGATCGTTGGGATGTTTGAGTCCATTGCTGTGGCTATTGTGTCAGTTCATCTCATTGAGGATTTAACCTCATTTTCACTGACTCTCAACCAAAAATTATGTCCTTTTCCAGGAATCGATCTTTCCTGATGTCCAAAGTAAGCAAGCCTCAGCCTGCCACATATTCAGTCTGGGTCAGGGTTAGGGCTAGGGTTAGCTGGGATAGTCAGTAACAGATTCAGACTCTGTGGTAGGGCAGGCTGGTTTTCACGGTTGTGAGCCTGTCTTCCACATACATAAGGCTGGTCTTAACTGTATCAGAGAAGAAGCCCTGGGAAGAACCTAGGCTCTGAGCCCTGCAGCAAAGCTAGCATCAAGACCTGGGTGGACCAGCACCTGGAGTGACCCTGGCTGAGTCAGTGACAGATCTGAGTCTGGCTGTTCTTAATTCCAGGTGCCGCAACCTCTCATTCCCTGACAGTCTGCCGGAGGTGAGCATTGTGTTCATCTTCGTCAATGAAGCTCTGTCTGTGTTGCTGCGTTCCATCCACTCAGCCATTGAACGCACACCTTCACACCTGCTCAAGGAGATCATCCTGGTGGATGACAACAGCAGTAACGGTGAGTGCCCGAGCTCCCTGGATGAGTCCCATGCTCCACGGCCGGCATCTGAGCAGCAGGCTCAGCTTCTGTTCAGGGTTATTTTCTCAAGGCTCTTTGTAGCTGCTCCTTCTCTGGGATGCCTCCTCAGAGAGGAGAGATTCATGGTGGACGCTGCTCTGGAAGGTTCATTACTATAGGTGCCCCCTCTCTGCATCTCAGAGGGACCTGGTCCCCAAGCTTTTCCTTACTGGCCGGCTAACTCTCTCCTCCAACGTTCTACTGCAATATGATAAGATAAAAAACCCTGAACTCCACCCCCACCATGTACCCAGGGAATATTTTCAGTGACTCTTTCTATGAAGCATCATTTCATTTCATCATAAATGGTGCTCCTTGGCCTCTGCCCTGGAAGATTGTTGGTTGGTGTCATCCTAGTAGTGGTGGTGATGATGGCAGAGGTGTTGATGGTGCAGGTGGTGGTACAAGTTATGGTGTAGCTAGTGGGGATGCTAGTGGAAGTGTAACCCAACAACAGCAGTGGAGCTGTTGAATGTCTAGCCTCTTTGCTGGAACACGTGCTCTCTGTTCCATCTGGCCCCAACCAGGCCCCCAGGTGGCCTGCAAACTCCTTGTTGAAGTCTTCACATCACTGTCTCCCCTTCTCCAGCCACTACCAGCTACCTCTTTCCCTTGGTGCAAATTCCATGGCCTCTGATCACTCGCACATATACCAACCCCATTTTATCTCCCACACTTAGAAAACAGGTATTGCGATAATTTAAAAACCAGTGCCCTTGGTTTTTTATGGATGTGCTTCTGATAATGCATGATTTTTAAAAATAGACTACTGGGTCATTGGCTTATGGGATTACTGGGCTCATGTTATCTTTAGAGCTCTCTCTGGGTCAGGTAGAAAATTCCCCAGTGAATCAGCTGCTGTAATGAGAAGTTCAAATGGGCAATTGTGTTTTGTTATCAATTAAAGCTGAAACTTATCAGATAATTGAAATATATTTAATCTCAGTAAACCCAGTTTCTTTTTCATCTTATCATCATGTAGTTAGAAATGTAGGAACAATGCTGTGATGGAGATTTTAGAGTTTTCTGAAGGGCAGTGCTTATGAATCACTTGATTGTTATAGTTACACAACGTGAAGGAAGAAAAAGCCGTCAAGTATGGCAGCAATTATGCAACAGTGGTTTTAAAGGCGATCGTGTATTGCGAAGCCAATAAGAAGGAACCCAAGTCCTATGACTCTAGCTACTACCTACCATCACCTTGCTTGGTTCCCAAGTAATGGATGCATAAAAAAATTCTCATTTCCCCAAGGCTAACACGAGGACAGCCTGATTAGCCTGCCCCATGCACCCTACCCTTGGCAGGCCAGCTAGGTTCCTCTCATCTCTTAAATTGTAAGGAGGCAAGGATGAAGAACCATCCTCGCAAGGGTGAGGACATCCTCCAAGAAAGAGGCATCCCCAAGACCCATTCTACTGCATTTCCTCACATAAAGGAAGAGAGAAGAGAATGAAGCACCAGGAGGAAGAAATCTTGGAGCCTTTCACTTCTTCCCCATGGTGGGAACCTCATCATATCCTTAAAGATGTCATTTTGTCTTTAATCTATACAGAAAAAGGGAAAAATCTGACATTTGTGCAAGTTGAGTTTCCCATACATAGTGTAAAGGGAAGAACTCTAGAGTAGGAATCTGAAGTCATGGGTTCTAGGATCTTCTCTACCGTTACTGGAAAGGGATCACAGAAATGTCCCTCAGCCTCTCAGAATTTCAACTTCTTCCTCTGTAAGATGTAGATGATAAGCCTTCCCTTGCTTGCCTCACCTGCCTATAATGGTTAAATGCATGACTTGAATGGAACACTGTCAGTATTATCTCCCCCCTCCCTTAGCCCCCACTTGAATTCCAGAAGGCTGGCACAGAACTAGCTAGCTACTGGACTGGAGCTCAAGAGAGCAAACTGGGGAAACATGGATTTGGAGGCTTGTGCACAGAATAATTGAAGCATTGACTGGGAGGAGAGGGTGTCAAAAGAGAAACGATAAAAAACAGATGCTTGAAAGAAAGCTGAGTGTAAGATGTTTAAGAGTTGGAGGAGAGAAGGAGCAGCCAGGAGAACCTGGAGAACAACACAGACTTCATGGACAGAGAATTTCCTGAACAGGAGAGTCGCCTGTTTGTCGGAACCCACTAGTAGGTGGAAGGACAAGGGTTCTGAGAAGAGGATGTGGTAACCTCTGCGAGCAGCTTTGGTGGGATGTTGGGGGTGAGGGTTACAGGAGCCAGACAAAGTGAGGGCAGGTGCTTCTTTCAGGGATTTTGACTGTAGAGGAGAATCATGAGATAAAGCAGAAACTGGACAAGTGTTTCTAATTTTTTTTTAAATTTTTTTACTTAATCCACAGCAGGAAATACATTTCATTATGATCCTGGATGACACACCTGCTTACACCCATACACACACAATTAAACAAAACTTTTTAGAAACAATACTTAGCCTTACGATGTGTAAGGCACTCTGATATTTTTTCTGTTATATTCTGTTCTGTGTTATTCAATTCCATTGTATTTTGTTTTGTTCTGATTCTCTCTTTTTTAAAAGACAGGCTGTTCTCAAGACACTGACTGCACATGAGAATGGCTTAGGGAGCTTTTAAGAAGTTTGAGGGCCCAGGGCTCACTTCTGGTGATTTGGCTGGTGAGGGTGGTGGTGGGGGAAGTGTGTACTGGAGGCCAAGGTTTGGAGCAGGGCCCCTGAGGAGAGAAGAGGAGATGGGTTCCTGGGCGTAGAAGCAGGGTTACCTCTGGGAAGAAAGGGATCATCTTTCTCCCATTCAGGCGGAACAGATGGGGAATGGAGAAACCCTTGAAGGCAATGAAAAGAGTGTGGTGATGGGTGCTGAGAGGCAAGCGGAGCAATACGGTTTAATCCCAGCACCCAGTGAAAGCAGGGCCTAGGGTGGGGCATGGTAAGAAGAGGCCTGGAGCTCAGAGGAGTACCCCTGTGGGGAAGGGGACAGGGAGGTGACCAGTAACAGGGCTCCAGGGGGCCAGCCTGAGCTGAGCTCTTGAGAGTGAGCAAGAGACACTTGAGATTGTGGCTCTTAGAGAAAATGAGCTGTCTGGCCTTAAGACACAACCGAAGGGCCCTTCAGACCGGCTCAGCCTGACTTGAGAGAAGCAGCTATGGCTATATTCAGTGCAATTTCTTCTTGGAGGCTGCTTCTCTTGGGCATCATCTCTCTGAGCACAGGACTTCTGCTTATTGCAAGTCAGGCCAAATCAGTTCAACAAACATTCGTCGAGGACCCAGCCTGGCCAGGGGATGGAGAGAACAGTGGATCAGACCTAGTCCCTGACATTGGGGAGTTCTGCAGATAAATATAAAATAGGGATGAAACATAATAGGGCTCCAGTCTCAGTTTTGCTGCTTCCTGGCTGTGGGGCTGTGGGGCTGTGGGGCTTTGGGCTTTGGGCTTTGGTTTCCTCACCTGCTGTATGGGGACATTAGGTCATACCCCACCCTGCCTGCCTAACAAAATCTTCAAGGATAACACGAGATAGTGAGTAGGAAAGTTTCATGTAAGCTGCAAGGTGCTCAAGATGCCTTGAGTTAAAAATGTCAGTGATAAAAATAACAACAACAATAATGATGATGATGATGATGATAGCTCACATGTAGCCACTGTTTAAAGGCATGTCTTTGGTTTTCTTCCTTCCTGAAACAGTGTACTTGAGTGGGAAGAGCCCAGGATTTAGCATTACGCTAGCTTTTCAGTTCTGGCTCTTTCTCGCTTCCTCCTAGCTGTGTGTGCTTAACCTTTGTGAACCTATTTTCCTTATCTAAAAAACTGGGATGTATAATTCCTGCCTCAGGAGTTGCTTGGAGGCCTTGAATGAGATAACGCGTGACCGGAGCGACTTTGGTGTTGAAACTCTAAATTAAGCAGGAGTAGAGAACTATTGGTGGTGCAGTGGTTAAAGTGTTCAGCTGTGAACCAAAAGGTCAGCCGTTTGAACCCAGCAGCCACTCCAGGGGAGAAAGATGTGGCAGTCCGCTTCCATAAAGATTCCAGCCGTGGAAACTTGATGGGGCAACTCTACTCTGCGGCAGTGGTTTGGTTTTGGTTTTAGAGAGCTGTTGGAGTCCCTGCGTGATGCAAAGGTTAACGCACTAGGCTGCTGACTGAAAGGTTGGAGGTTCAAGTCCACCCAGAGGTGCCTTGGAAGAAAGGCCTGGTGATCTACTTCCGAAAAATCAGCCATTGAAAACCCTGTAGAGCACAGTTCTACACTGCCACACATGAGGTCAACTCAATGGCAATTAGTTTTTAGACAGCTGTCAGGGTCTCTCCCTTACCAAGCCTCCTTCCCAGGAGTTTATTGCAGGGACAGTGTGTGCGGGTGCATTGTCTCCCCCAAGCCTTCCTCTGCTGGCACCTTTGCTTTGGGACCAGACCTCTGTTTCCACAGACACAGAAAAGAGGTAGTTGATCACTGGTTTTCTTCAGCCGAGCCTCTCTAGATCTCCCAGAAGCCAAAGTCCTCAGGCTCCACAAAGGGTCCTTGGGTAGGAGTCCAAGACCCTATTTGCAGCCTCCCTAGCAATTTCCCAAACAAGCTCCACTTTTTCAGGGGCTGGCTGCTATGTATGATCTTGTCCCACTGATGCAGTAGTCTTGAACTTTTGTATTTGGGTTTGATTAAAAATATAGAGATCCATACAAAGCACACTCTGCCTCAGGACATTTGCACTTGCTGTTCCCTCCACTGGTATGTTCCTCTCCCCGATATCTGCGCAACTTGCTCCTTTGCCTCTATAGGCCTTTGCTCAAATTCCACCTTCTTACTGGGGCATTCGCTGGCCTCCCTATTTAAAATGTCAGTCCTTACCTCTGTCACTCCCTACCCCTCTCTTCTTTTCTTCTACAGCACCTATCACCATCTGACATACTGCACTTACTTGTTTTCTTTCCCTTATTTATTTGTACATTCTCCGTCCTCCAGTATGTAAGTTTCATTCGGACAGGGGCTTTTGTTCGTTCACTGCCAAATCTCCAACACCTAGAATAGCCCTGGTACTTGTAAGTACTCAACAAATATTGATTCAGTGAGAGAAGGAATGAATTCTGATTCTGTAGGTCTGGGGCAAAGCCTGGAATCTACATTTTAATAAGTTTTCCAGAGCATTTGATGCAGTGGGACACTTTCTGTGAATCACTGTTCTGTTATCCCCAACTGTGCTGCAGCTGAGGAGCTTGGGACAGCAACCTCCTCCTGAGCTCACCCAGAGCTAGCCTCAGGCAGGAGGCATTGCTGGGTGGAGTGTTTCTTCCTGGGTGGGGTGTTCGGATCTCCCTGCTGCATCCCAAGAAGATAGCATGAATGGCAGGCTGAAAGCAGAGCAGAAGGGGAAGATTCTTTTGCTGTTACCCCATTCATGCCTGAGCTTAGTTCCCATCTGGGGTGTCAGATGACCAACCCTGAGCCTCCCGTCTTCTATGTTACCCAACCTCTGCCAGCACCCCTGACAGGAGCAGCCATCCCCTGCCTGCTTTGCAACTCAGAGGCAATGCTTCCCCTCCCCTGGATCCTCCTCCTTGTTATCTGAAGAAAATCATGGGAACGCAGCGTTGAGCCTCGTGGCTTTAGTTACTGGACTTTTTAACGAATCCCAATGGACCAGTGTCTTTGTCTGGGACTAAGTGATTCAGCCTTTACAGACTTCCAGAGGGAAGGAAGCACCAGGATTTTCAGCTGATAGAGTCTTCTCTCCCTTTGGTTTTTAGCATTTATGCTTGCTCATTTACTTAATTCATTCATTTAATCATTTAACAACTTTTCGATGACCACCTGCTTTGTGCCAAGCATATGGCTGCAGATACAAAGAAAACCTGGTCCTTGAGGGAATTAACTAAATGCAATATTGCAATAATAAAATCAAAGGCAAGATCCAGGTAGCATGGTATCCATAATAATACTGCCTCTAGGAAGAATTATTTAACTTCTCAGGTTTCAATCTCCTCATTTAAAAAAAAAGTGTACAATACCCGCCCCCTCCCCATTATTGTGAGGACTACTACCTACTACTCATTGCCATTGAGTCGGTTCCGATTCATAGTGACCCTATAAGGCAGCGTAGAACTGCCCCATAGGGTTTCCAACGAGCAGCTGGTGGATTCGAACAGCTGACCTTTTGGTTAGCAGCTGAGCACTTAAACACTGTGCCACCAGACTCCAAGGACTACATGAGTTCATTGATTGAAACACAGGTACTCCAGCACCTGGCACGTAGCAGGCGCTCAATGGCTGTGAGCCCCTTTCAGGCATCCTGACCAGCTTTCGGAGTCACCCTATCCCTTCAGCCATCCCTAATCTTGGGGGGAAGAAAGCATTTCCCTTGCTGTACTCAGTTTCTCTGTTTTCTTTTTTCAACTCATGTCCCCTTTGGATAAACATAAAAATCTCACACCCTTCTTTCATACCACTTGAAATTTCAAAATTAATTTGAATTTTGTGACAAAAACACATAAAAGCAATGATATTATCAAATATTCTTTTAAGAATCCCATTCTCTGGAGATTTCGAGGTGCTGTTGGTTGACCATGATATTCAGCTGATACAACTTGTCCTCTTCTGGCGCTCTTCATCAAGAGAATGGCCAGTTTCGAGCACTTCACATACTTGACAGCTGTGATTGAATTGTCTCTCTCTCTCTCTCTCCCGGGCTAAATAATCTTTGCTCATGGACCCTGCCTTTGTGATGGCCATGTTTGCTCGCTGCTTTCCACATCCATTGGCAGGAGGAGGCAGAGAACTAGACCTAGGTCTCAAGAGACCAGCAGGATAAAGCTATCTATCCCTGCACACAGTGTCAGAGGGGCACGCGGATGGCCCAACGCCGGCAGAACCCACCAAATATAGTCAGCCAGTCAAACACCCACCTGGCTCTCAGGAGGAGACTGAGGACCTATGAGGCACTGAAACTTCCCAGGGTCCCACATTACGTGAGCAGCAGAGCTGAGATAGGACTCCGGATCTTCTGACTCCCAGCCAGGGCTCCTTCCTCCACCCTCTGTTGTCTCCCTTCTTGGTCCAGTCTTGAATTCTTCCTGCTTGTTTGCACTGAGTATGGATATGGGGGCCCACAGCCAGGCAACCTAAACTTTGGCTACTGTGGCTCTGGGGCAGCTGCCCTGCTTAGCCCTCTTCTGAGAATGAAGGTCCTCCCACACCCACCCCCCTTTGCCTAGTTCCAAGCTTCAAGTTTCAGCTCAGGTGCCACAGCTTCCAGGAAGTCCTCCCATCCCTCTGCTCTCCTCCTCCCTCTGCCCCCAGGCTGGGCCAAGGAGTCCACCTCAGTGTGCCCACAGCACCTTGGCTTCCTCCCTATCACAGTATCTGTATTGATATTGATATCAGTATGGTTGTTGTTGTTAGTTGTCGTTGAGTCGATTCTGACTCATGGTGACCCCATGTGTTACAGAGCAGAACTGCTCCACAGGGTTTTCTTTAACACTGTGGAGCTGTAATCTTAACTGAAGCAGAGCACCAGGCCTTTTCTTCCACAGAGCCACTACGTGGTTTCAAATTGCCAAACTTTCTGTTAGTTGTTCTTGTTGTTAGGTGGCATGGAGTCGATTTTTGACTCATGGTGACCCCGCGTGACAGAGTAGAACTGCCCCATAGGGTTTCCTGGGCTGTAATCTTTATGCAAGCAGATTGCTAGGTCTTTCTCCTGTGGAGTAGCTGGGTGGGTCCGAACCACCAACCTTTTGGTTAGCAGCTGAGCGCTTAACCATTGTGCCACTAGATGAGGACCAACAGTTTGCACCACCTAGAGACCTTTCGATATGGAGATATTTATTTTAGTGGGCTATTTTTTTTTTTTATTGTTGTAGTTTAAGTGAAAGTTTACAATTCAAGTTTGTCTCTCATACAAAAATTTATACATACATTGTTATGTGACCCTAATTGTTCTCCCTATGCTGTGACAGCACACTCCTCCTTTCCACCTCTGACTTCTCATGTCCATTCAACCAGCTCTTACCCTCTCTGCCTTCTCATCTCCCCTCCGGACAGAAACTGCCCATTTAGTCTCCTGTATCTACTTGAGCTAAGAAGCACACTCTTCACAAGTGTCATTTTATGTCCTGCAGTCCAGTACAATCTTTGTCTGAAGAGTTGGCCTCAGGAATTGTTTTAGATCAGGGTTGACAGAGAGTCCGGAGGCCATGCTTTCTGGGGTTCCTCCAGTCTCAGTCAGACCATTAAGTCTGGTCTTTTTACTGGAATTTGAGTTCTGCACCCTACTTTTCTCCTGTTCCATCAGGGATTCTCTGTTGTATTCCCTGTCAGGGCGGTCATTGGTGGTAGCCGGGCACCATCTAGTTCTTCTGGTCTCAAGATGATGTAGTCTCTTGTTTATTTGGCCCTTTCTGTCTCTTGGGCTAATACTTTCCTTGTATCTTTGGTGTTCTTCGTTCTCCTTTATTTAGTGAGCATTTTTAAAATACACTCTTCTTTAGTGCAGTTTAGATTTACAGAAAAATGTACAGAAAATACAGAGAGTTCCCACATGACCCCTTGTCCCCCTACACAGTTTCTCCTATTAACATTTTGCATTACTGTGGTACATTTGTTACCATTGACAAATGAATATTAATACATTATTATTAACTAAAGTCCATAGTTTGCTTTAGTGTTCACTCTGTGTTGTAGAGTCCTATGGGTTTTAACAAGTGTGTAATGTCATGTAGAATAGTTTCCCTGCCTTAAAATGCCCTGTTCTTCACCTATTCACCTCTCTTCCATCCCCCCAGGCCCTAGACAACCTCTGATCTTTTTTACTGTTATAGTTTTGCCTTTTCCAGAATTTCATATAGTTGGAATCATATAGTATATAGCTTTTTCAGACCGGTTTCTTTCACTCAGCAATATGCATTTAAAGTTCCTCCACAAGTTCTCATAACTTGATAGCTCATTTCATTTTACTGCTGAATAATACTCCATTGGATAGATGTACCACAGTTTGATTGTATAGATGTACCACAGTTTGTTTGTCCACCCACCATTGAAGGACGTCTTGATTGCTTCCAGTTTACAGCAGTTATGAATAATGCTGCTATAAACAATTACTGGACCATGTGGTATTACACTATATTTTAACTGGCTAGTTTTTAGTGAGAAAGTATTTTTAGTCAGAAAATAACCAGTTAAAATATAGTGGAATACGACGTGGTCCAGCAATTGTGCTCCTAGGTATTTGCCCAAGTAAGTTAAAAATTTATGCCGACACAAAAGCCTGCCCGCAAATATTTATAGCAGCATTATCATAATTGTATATTTTAACTGGCTATTTTCTCGCTAAACCCTGGTGGTGTAGTGGTTAAGAGCCACAGCTGCTAACCAAAAGGTTAGCAGTTTGAATCCACCAGGTGCTCCTTGGAAACCCTATGGGGCAGTTCTCCTCTGTCCTATAGGGTCACTATGAGTTGACATTAACTTGACGGCAATGGGTTTTTGGTTTATTTTCTCACTAAATTGAGAGGGCCCTGTGGAGAGGAAGATGGTCTTGGTCATCTTGGTATCCCAGCAACTAGCCCAGTGTCTAGCACAGAAAAATCACTCAATAAACTTTGTTGACAAAAGAATACTAATAACTACCCAGTGAAGTAGACGTGGTTACCATCTTTATTTTGTAGATGAGAAAACTAAGTATCACAGAGATTAAACAAGGCCCACGTAGTCAGGAAGTGGTAGGACAGGGACTTAAACCCAGGTCATCTGCCTGGAACCCATGCCTCATCTACTCATCACGCTGCTAGGAGCCTGGAGGATGTGTAGACATGGGATCCTTCCTGCCTGGATATTCCTACAAGCCAACCCACCCCATTGCTTCTTGGGGAGGGCAATCCAGAGCCAGAATGACCCCCTCCCACTAAAATGGCAAGCCTGTGTCCCAGAGCCACAACATAGGTCAGCCTCCCTACACCCCTCTTGGCTACAGATGATAGCCAGGGTCCTGGATCTACTCGCTTCCAGGCCCCTGGTCTAACCACCACCCACTTTAGCTTGACTCTGACCAGGGTGCACTTAGATACCCAGTTGTCCAGGTTTGGGCCTCAGACTGGAGTGACTCCCAGCACTGCCAGGTCAACAGAGTCCTGATCAGGCGCTGAGTTTGGTGATTTTGGGGGCCCAACTGGAGCCCCCAGCTCAATAAACACAGTGTGTCAGAGACTGTTTTCAGTACTTTACATAAATTGATCAGTGCCCTAAGATAATGCTAAGAACCATTATCAGTCATTTAATATGATAAGGAAACAGGCACAGAGAAGTTACAGAACTTGTCCAAAGTCACACAGAGGTGGGGCTTGATGTCAGGCTATCTGGTTTCAGAGCCTGCGCCCTTGACCACTAAGCAAACCTGCCTCTGGTGCATACTGGTTCTCTCATTCCAAAAGACTTACTGGAATTTTGTCCTCCTTCTCTTCCCTCCTTCCCTTCTGGGGAGAGAGATGTTGAACACCAGGACCAGTGAAGTAGGAGGCAAAGAAGGAGTGACAGGGAAGGTTGACTGTCTCCTCGCTGGAGCTTTGCCTGGGGTTCAGTAAGAAGAGACATGTTACACAGGGGCTCCTAGGCTTCCTGTCCGAGCTGAGAGGTAATGGAAGCATTGGCAGCCATGCTTTAGGTCACCTTGTGGGAGAGAGGCAGCTTTCTGTTTCCTTTGAGATAGAGAGAAGTTGGTATGTCTGTGTGTTCATGCATGTGTGCATGTGTATGTGTGTGTGCATGTGTGCGTGCACACATTTGTGGGTGGATGTGAACCTATGTGTGTGCGCGTGTGTGCGTGCATTTATGCAGTGGTGGACATGTATGAGAAGTGTGGGCAAGCATATGCACACCTGGACTTATGTGTGCTTTTGTAATCATATGGTGTGTGAGTTCCCCTAATAGGAGGTTGAGCCACTTCCATCACCCCCCACTACCTGGAGCCACCCTCAGAATCCTGATGACAAGTAATTGTGCAACTGTGAATCAGTGTTATTTTTAATCGCTGGTAGAGAAAATCACAGTGTAGTGATGGAGTGGAATGAGAGCTCCCCCCGACTGCTTGCTGCCAGCTGCTGGGTCCCCCCAACTCCCCACAAAATCCCCATCATCCTTTGGCCCAGAGCCTGCCTAATCATTGTTTAATGTTTCAGAGATGCTGTCCTACACAAGAGATGCTCATTCCAGGCTGTAAAAATACAAGCAGCTTTGCATGCAGCTGGAATAATTGGAAAAATAAAAAAAAGCAGAGGAGAAGAATGGTCCAACAGTATTGTGCTTTATGGAGCTTAAAAAATCCCATATAGCTAATGGAATTACAACCAAGACTCAAGCAGCTTAAGGGTGTTTATCCAAGCAAGCATGTGGGCTGTCAGCCCCAGCCTCCCCCAGCCCATTCAACTAAAGGCTTTACACCTACCTGCCCACCCCTATGCCTTTGACCAGTTTGACCAGGCTGACCCACCACATGACTGGCAGTGGGTACTCAGTCACTGTGAGTTTATGTATCCTAGTACTGTTTTCTACAGGAGTCCTGGAACCTCTCACCTTTGCTCCTGGCTGCCTGGGGTTGCCTCTACCTATCACTTCATGCATACCAGGCCTGAGAGTTACTCTTGGCATGGCCACAATAGGTCTTCTCTGGGGTTGCCCATCAGCACTCTGTCAAGGAAATGGCTTGTATGACTCTTGAGCTCCTGGCCACTTGGGGCAGCAAATGTCACCTCTCCTTCCCCACTTGAGCCCTGACCCCAAGACTAAGACCCTGCTTTGGCCAGTGCCTGTGAGTGTGGTGGTGACGGAATCAGATATATGTCTCTGACAGACCCAACCTCAGGGCTACCACATGTGATTCTACAGGCACCCAGGCAAGAGGCAAGTGGGGGTATAAAATCTAGCCTGTATTCTCCATTTGCCAAACCATGCATCCTGGTCTGAGTCTTCCTTGGAAGTGCCTTTTTTTAAATTGGGTTTCCCAGAGGGAGTGCCTTTCTGTAATTCACACCAAGGTGCCATGTGCTAGCTAGTGGCCTGGCTAGCCCTGACCTCTACAGAGAAGAGAAAAGCACTCTCTGCTTTCCCAGTGGGTGGCCTGGCCTGAACCGAGCTGATGCAGCCTGGGATGAGTTCCCTGTACCTACAGAGCCCATGCCTCAGCTTTCCTCAACCTTCTCTGAGTTGGTCCAACACGTGGCCTTCTGCCTTGTTCCCCACCAAACTGCACTTCCTTGCTCTGATGGAGCCTTGCTCTGCCACCCCCTTTATACCCTTAGCTGGGCTCTGGCTCCCTACCAGGCCTGGCCAACTGTCTTCCTTGAGAGGTGAGACCCAGCTCCTTGTACCTCCAGATCAGAGCCCTGCTTCTATGGTCTGATCCACCTGGAGCCTAAGTGCTCCTGCTCACCTGGCTTTCTGGAGGCTCAGACCTCTTGCTGATGGGCCCCTCCCACTGAAATGAGCATCCTTAGTTAATGGTGCATAGGAATGGCAATTGTTCCTGGTGGTACAAATGCTAACCGAAAGGTTGGAGGTTCAAATCCACCCAACAGCACTGCAGAAGAAAGACTTGGTGATCTACTTCTGAAAAGTCAGCCATTGAGAAGCCTATGGAACATAGTTCTGCTCTACACACATGGGGTTGCCGTGAATTGGAGTCAATTCGATGGTGATTGGTCCTGGTTGGGGAACGCCACACCCCAAGGGACCCTGCCTCTCTGTGGACCAGCCCAGGAGCTCGGGCAGCTTCTCCAGCTCCCATCCTGCATGTGTTCAGCTTCTTCTTCACCCTCACTAGCCATTCTGCTCAGGCCCCAGCAGACCGCTCAGCCAAGCCCACCTGGAGTCTGTCAGCAGTGTGGGTAGCCCATCACCCCTTTTCAGCTCCTATACGTGAAAAAGGAAACCTTTAGGGAATCAGGGATTCCCTGAACAGTACATAGGAGCTGGGAGCTGCCTTCTCCTTAGCTCATGAGTTCCCCATTGTCAGTCTGCAGCAAGACAGCTTTGGACCAATTTGCTTTACAGACTAGCCAAGGTGACCAGTGTTTCATAAACAAAGCTGGCAGGAACCAGATACAAAAAGGCCCTCTTGCTCTGGTCAGCTGTGTGACCATCTGTCGAAGGGGTAATTCCAGGCACTGGAGCGGTGAGCTGAGTGTGGGAGTGAGTCAGAAGAGGTGTCTCCCGCCCTCAGGTGAGGCACCTTGCTGCTGGCAGCTGGGAGGCAAGCTGTCCCTGGAAAGGCCAGGGAAACACTGCCTGGGTCTGCAGTGCAGCTGCGGGCAAGGTCTCCTTGTCTGTTCCTGGCCCTTAGCCTATCTTGCTCAGCAGCTTGAAAAGACAAACTCTGGTGCCGACGATAAGTCCTGCTGAGCTCAGGCACTCCTGGTAAGCTGAAGTCCTCCCTCCATTTCCCCAAAATATTTAAAATGGCTCAAAACTCAACAAATCAAATGCTTCCTCTGGTATTAAGATCTTTGGAGTGGGAATGCTTTCTGCTGGAATCGATTTCCTGAAAGGCTGCCGCAAACCCTGCAGTGACCCAGGTGCCCTCTGGGAACTCCAGGGTCTGAGTGCTTAGCACAAAGTGGAACATGTGGGCGAGTGTTGGAGCATGTGACCACCCCAGCTGCTGCTTATATCTACTTCACAGCTTTTCAGAGCCCCTGGAGATCAGCAAAAGGTCCCTGGGTGGTGCAAATGGTTTGCACTCAGCTACTAATTGAAAGGTTGGCAATTCAAATCCACTCAGTGGCACTTCAGAAGAAAGGCCCTGGCTATCTACTTCTGTAAGATCACAGAAAACTCTATAGAATGCGGTTCTACACGTATGGGGTCACCATGAGCAGAAATTGACTCTGTGGCAATAGGTTTTTCTTGGGCTGGAGATCAGTAGTCCCTTTGTTTGATGGTCAGGGTGGGAGGTTATCCTTGAAACAGTGTCAGGAGGGAGGGAAGCTGGTACAATTACTGGGGCCTGATGGTCCAACAGCAGGTGTGGAGCCTACTTATGTTGCATATCAACAGAAATCTGCTCTTACTGGGAGGGCCCAGATTTTTTTCCCCACTAAACCCTAAGCCACTTTTAGGGGCCCTACATGGGGAACCAACTCCATTTTTTCCTACAAGGAGCTGCCTCACCTGTCTGCTCAGACCCACAGGAACTTAAACCTCTTCTGTCCCTTCAGTCATTTATATGCATTCGTTCAACAAACTGACTCCCTGACTCCAGGCTCCATGCTGGGAATGCAGTGGTGAGCCAGATGTGTACCATATTGACTCCCAGTTTGAGAAACAGAAGCCTCTTTTGAGATACTGTTTATCTCAGGCATCCCTGGTGGAAACTTCTCCCTCTGGCCTGTGTCCCCCTCATGATTGCTTCCTCTGTAAAATGGGAATTATACTGGTATTTACTTCCTAGGATGAGGTAAGGATGGAAAACACTTAGCTCTGAGCCTGACACATAGTAGGAGCCCAATAAAACATTTGTGGTAGTTGTGGTTGATGTGGTAGTTGTCATCTGGGAGTAAAGAACCATGGCATTTCGAAGTAGAATGAGACCCAGGAAGGAAATCTAGGCCCCATGTTTCTTTCATCTAAGGAAAGAAGTGTGAAGTTGGAAGTTTACCAACCTGAATGTTTGAACCCTACCTCACTCAGTGAATTTGATAGACTGACAGAAGTGAGTTAGAAATTAGATCAGAACTCTGCATTTACATGGATTCCAAGCCAAATGGAAATTAAAAAGAGTATGTGCAGCAGGGTTAACGGTGAAGGTGAGGCTCCCAGCACTCCTTAGCAGAGTGTCCCGAGCCAGGTCTTCAGAGGGGAATTGATCCAAGGATCCTGCTGATGAGATCAGGAGGTGGAGAGAGGGTTCCTTACCCAGACGCCGGGAAGTAATTAACTTGTCACCAAATGACACTCACTGGTATAACAGAAAATTCCAGCAATGCAGAGGGCAGATTTTAATGCCAGGCTGCCCCGTGGCAGCGTTGACTCCCCACATTTGCCCTAAGGTGGTAAGACGCTGAAGAAAGGACAACTTTTCCCTAGCACTGAAAGATGTTTCTGGCTAAGTCATGGGTCCACCTTCTTGTGGACAGTGTGTCTGTAAGCTTGTCTGTGTTGTCAATTTCATTTGGCTTAAAAATGAAAACGAATGCAGAGAATCAAAGCTGTTTGCCCAGTGGTCCTCGCCAGCACTGCTCAGCCATGAGGCTGAGATACTGGCTGAAGTGATTTTCTTTCCTCTAAAAACAATATTCAGGTTGCTGTTTAATCTTTTTGGAATGAGTTCCCGCTGTCTTGGGTGCCCAGCTGCTGTCATGTGGACTTGTGTAGTCCATATTCCTGACATATTGGTCCAATGGTAGAGTGGAGTTGGTGTTTACTGAATTCTGCATGGCAGAAAAAACAAATCCTACCCCCACACCCCATCTCAACTATTGAGCTCCTGCACTATACAGAGAGAGACAGAGGTGTGAGTGGGTGGGTGGGTAAATTGATTCATTAATTGATTGATTTAATCTTCTTCATTCCGTGATGAAAATATTTTATGCCCATTTTAGAGATGAAGGCACTGAGGGCCAGAGGAGTTACCAAAAGTCTCATTGCAAGATAGTGGCAGAGCAAGAGGTGAACCTGGATTTCCCAACTCCATGTTCAGTGTGTTTTCCTGTGAACACCCCTATGTCCCTCTTTTCCTTTCTCTAACTTCTGACTCAGCTTTTTGTTTTTTAAACTGGCTGCCTTATATTTAGTGACTCATGTGGGCTTGGAGGAACTGCTTATGCAAACAGTGGCCAGAAGGGAACTCTTTTTTTCATTTCATTCAGCAAGTATGTATTGATCATTGTGGTGGGCAGAATTTAAGATGGATCCCCAAGATTCCTGGTGCTGGTCTATACACACCTTCTCCCAGTTATTCATCCAAACTCCAATCAATCTGGGAACTGCTGTGAAGGGACTTTGCCAATGTAACCAAGGCCCCAAATCAGTGGACCTTAAGACAGGAAGATTCTCTGGGGCAGCCTGACCTAATCACATGCGCCCAAGCAGAGAGAGATGCTCTGTGGTCTGAAATGAAGCAAACATCTATGTTGGAAACTGCCAGTGGGGCCATGTGGCAAAGACCTGCAGGTAGCCTCTAGCAGGTTAGAGTGACTGCTGCCTGACAGCTGCCAAGAAACAGGGGACCTCAGTTCTACTGCCACAAGGTAATGAATTCTGCCAACAACTAGTAGCTTGGAAGAGGACCTGAGCCCCAGATGAGAACTACAGCCCCAGCCAACACCTTCATTGCATCCCAGTGAGACCTGAGCAGAGAACCCAGCCATCTGGACCCAGACATATGATTTACAGAGACTGTGGTATAATAAATTCATGTTGTTTTAAGCTGCTAAGTTTGTGTTATTTTGTTACATAGCAATAGAAAACTAATAAAAGCACCTAGTGTGTCAGGCCACTGTGCTCTATGCTGGGAATGTGAGACTGACATGGTACCTGCCCTCATGGAGCTTACAGTCTGATGTGGGAGATAGACAATAAGCAAATCCAATGATTATTGGCTGTGATAAGGCCCTAAAATATAAATAAGATGATATGAAATAATCAAATGGGAGGACCTACTTCAGGTTGGATGATCAAAGAAGACCCCTCTGAGCTGGTCACTAAAGGCTGAAAAAGAGCCAGCCATGTAAACAACCATGGAAAAGTGTTCCAGACAAAGGGAACAGCACATGTAAAGACTCTGAGGTAAGAGAGTCTGGTATGTTCTCAGAACTACAGGAAGGTCAAGCGTGGCTGAAGGGTGGTAAAAGGGAGGATGACATGAGATGGTGTTGAAAAATTAGGCGGGGGCTTTGTCATGTTGTTGTTGCTAGTTGCCACTGAGTCAGCTCCAACTCATAGTGATCTTATGTATAACAGAGTGAAACATTGCCTGGTCCTGCGCCATCTTCATGATTGTTGGTATGTTTGAGTCCATTATTGTGGCTACTGTATCAGTCCATCATCACACTAAGGGTTTCACTCATTTCTTCTGGCCGTCTTCTTTACCAAACATGATGTCCTTTTCTAGCAATTGAATTTTCCTGATGACTTGTCCAACGTATGTAGGACATGTAGGAAGTTGGAGAATACTTACTTAAGGTGGAATAGGCAAATATTGGTGCAATTTAAATTGGGAGAGGTGTGATCTGATAGATATTTTTGGAAGCTCTCTCTGGTTACTCTGTAGTGAATAGTTTGGATATGGGTAAAAGTGGAAACAGGGTAATCATTAGGGAGGCTATACTTCAGGCAAGAAATTATGGTGACTCGGACTATGCTCATGGCTGTAGAGAGAAAGGAGTGGATGGATTTGAGATATGTTTGGACTTGCTGATGAATTGGATGTAAGGGGTGAAAGAAAGGAAAGAATTCAAGATGAATCTCAGGTTTCTGGCTTGAGCAACAGGGAGAATGATGGTGCCATTCATCCAGATGGGAAAGACTAGGGAGAAGAGAACAAGTTTGGGGAGTAGGATCAAGAGTTAAGTTTTGGATATGGTGAATGTGAGGTGCCTGTGAGACATTCAAGGGGACATCTTAAGAAGACATTTGGATAGATAGGCACTGCTGAGCTGGGGTGGTGCCAAGGCTGAAGGAGGAGGTCAGGACCAGCTGCACCTACATTGGCTTCCTGGTTGGCTCCACGGTTATACCTTTGAGAGTGACAGAATTCCTGGGTCTTCACACAGTAAGGCTTCTGAGAAGTCCCAGGCCTGGATATCTGGAGTAGAAATCCTTTCTGGACTCCCCTTGCTCCCATGCTGGAGCCCTGGGTGGAGCCACAGACCCCGAGTAGAGGATTCTGGGAAGGAGTGACCCTGATGGAAAACTAGCATCTTTTTTTTGAATTTTTTCCCATACAAAAATTTATACATACATTGTTATGTGACCCTAATTGCTCTCCCCGTACTGTGACAGCATACTCCTCCTTTCCACCCCTGATTCCTTATGTCCATTCAACCAGCTCCTAACCCTCTCTGCCTTCCCATCTCACCTCTGGACAGAAGCTGCCCATTTAGTCTCTTGTATCTACTTGAGCTAAGAGGCACACTCCTCACGAGTATCACTTTATATCCCACAGTCCAGTCCAATTGTGTCTCAAGAGTTGGCCTTGGAAATTGTTTTAGTTCTGGGCTGATAGAGAATCCAGGGGCCATGCTTTCCAGGGTTCCTCCAGTCTCAGACCATTAAGTCTGGTCTTCTTACTAGAATTTGAGTTCTGCATCCCACCTTTCTCCTGCTCCGTCAGGGACTCTCTGTTGTGTCCTCTGTCAGGGCAGTCATTGGTGGTAGCCAGGCACCATCTAGTTCTTTTGGTCACAGGCTGATGAAGTCTCTGGTTTATGTGGCCCTTTCTGTCTCTTGGGCTACTACTTTCATTGTGTCTTTGGTGTTCTTCATTCTCCTTTACTCCAGCTGGTTGGGACTAATTGATGTATCTTAACTTAGATGCCCACTTGCAAGCTTTTAAGACCCCAGACACCACTCACCAAAGTAGAATGCAGAACATTTTCTTAATAAGCTTTGTTATGCCAGTTGACCTAGATGTTCCCTGAAAGCATGGCCCCCAGACCCCTTCTCCTGCTACTCTGTCCCTCAAAGTGTTTGACTGTGTTCAGGAAACTTCTTAGCTTTGGTTTAGTCCAGTTGTGCTGACTTCCCCTGCAGTGAGTGCTGTCCTTCCCTTCACCTAAGATAATTCTTATCTACTATCTAGTTAGTAAATAACCCTCGCTCTCCCTCCCTACCCTCATAACCATCAAAGAATGTTTTCTTCTGTGTTTAAACCTTTTCTTCAGTTCTTATAATAGTGATCTTATACAATATTCGTCCTTCTGTAAATGACTAAATTCACTCAGCATAATGACCTCCAGCTTCCTCCATGTTATGTTTCACGGCTTCATCGTTGTTCTTTATTATTGCGTAGTATTCCACTGTGTGGATATACGATCATTTGTTTATCCATTCATCCATTGATAGGCACTTAGGTCGTTTCCATCTTTTTGCTATTGTGAACAGTGCTGCGAAGAACTTGTGTGCATATATCTATTCATGTGATGGCTCTTATTTCTCTAGGATATATTCCAAGGAGCGGGATAGCTGGATCCTATGGTATTTCTATTTCTAGCTTTTTAAGGATGCGCCAAATCGATTTCCAAAGTGGTTGTACCATTTTACATTCCCACCAACAGTGCATAAGTGTTCCAGTCTCTCCACCACCTCTCCAGTATTTATTATTTTTTCTTTTTTGGATTAATGCTAGCCTTCTTGGGGTGAGATAATATCTCACTGTCATTTTGATCTGCATTTCTCTAGTGGCTAATGATCATGAGCATTTCTTCATACATCTGTTAGCCACCTGAATGTCTTCTTTGGCGAAATGCCTGTTCATATCCTTTGCCCATTTTTTAATTGGGCTATTTCTGTTTTTGTTGTTGAGCTTTCGCAATATCTTGTAGATTTTAGAGATTAAACACTGATCAGGTTTGTCATAGCCAAAAAATTTTTCCCAGTCTGTAGGTTGTCTTTTGACTCTTTTGGCAAAGACTTTTGATGAACATAAGTGTTTGATTTTTAGGAGCTCCAATTTGTCTGGTCTCTCTTCTGCTGTTTGTACATTGTTACTTATGCTTCATATTGTGTTTATGCCATGTATTAGGGCTCCTAGTGTAGTCCCTATTTTTTCTTCCATGATATTTATCATTTTCGATTTTATATTTAAGTCTTTGATCCATTTTGAGTTAGTTTTTGTGCACGATGTGAGGTAGCATCTTATTTCAGTTTTTTTGCGGATAGATATCCAGTTATGCCAGCACCATTTGTTAAAGAGATTGTCTTTTTCCCAATTAATGGACTTTGGGCCTTTCCTCAAATATCAGCTGCTCATAGATGGATGAATTTATGTCTGGATTCTCAATTCTGTTCCACTGTTCTACATATCTGTTGTTGTGCCAGTACCAGGCTGTTCTGACTACCATGGCAGTATAATAGGTTCTAAAATCAGGTAGTGTGGGGCCTCCTACTTTGTTCATCTTCTTGAGTAAAGGTTTATTATCTGGGGCCTCTTCCCTTTCCATATGAAGTTGGTGATTTGTTTCTCCATCTCATTAAAAACTGCCCTTGGAATTTGGATCGGGATTGCATTGTATCTGTAGAATGCTTTGGGTAGAATTGACATTTTCACAATGTTGAGTCTACCTATCCATGAGCAAGGTATGTTTTTCCACTTATGCAGGTCTCTTTTGGTTTCTTGCAGTAGTGTCTTGTAGTTTTCATTGTATAGATCTCTTACATCTCTGGTTAGATTTATTCTGAAGTATTTTATCTTATTTGGGGCTATTGTAAATGGTACTGATTTGGTGATTTCCTCTTCGAGGTTCTTTTTGTTGGTGTAAAGGAATCCAACTGATTTTTGTATGTTTATCTTGTATCCTGAAACTTTGCTGAAATCTTCTATTAGTTCCAGTAGTTTTCTTGAGGATTCTTTGGGGTTTTCTGTGTATAAGATCATATCATCTGCAGATAGAGTCTTTGACTTCTTCGCTACAAATCTGGATGCCCTTTATTTCTTTTTCTTGCCTAATTGCTCTGGCTAGGACCTCCAGCACAATGCTGAATAAGAGTGGTGATAAAGGGCATCCTTGTCTGGTTCCCGTTCTCAAGGGGAATGCTTTCAAAGTCTCTCTATTTAGGATGTTGTTGGGTGTTGGCTTTGTATAAATACCCTTAATTATACTGCAGAATTTCCCTTCTATTCCTATTTTGTTGAGAGTTTTTATCATGAATGGGTGTTGGACTTTGTCAAATGCTTTTTCTGCATCGATTGATAAGATCATGTGGTTCTTGTCTTTGGTTTTATTTATGTGATGGATTACATTGATAGTTTTTCTCACACTGAACCATCCCTGCATACCTGGTATAAATCCCACTTGATCTTGGTGAATTATTTTTTTGACAAGTTGCTGAATTCTATTGGCTAGAATTTTGTTGAGGATTTTTGCATCAGTGTTCATAAGGGATATTGGTCTGTAATTTTCCTTTTTTGTGGTGTCTTTACCTGGTTTTGGTATCAGGGTTATGCTGGCTTCCTAGAATGAGTGTGGGAGTGTTGCATCCTTTTCTATGCTCTGAAATACCTTTAGTAGGAGTGGTGTTATCTCTTCTCTGAAAGTTTGGTAGAATTCTCCAGTGAAGCCATCCAGGCGAGGGCTTTTTTTTTGTTGGGAGTTTTTTAATTACCTTTTCAATCTCTTCTTTTGTTATGGGTTTATTTAGTTGTTCTACCTCTGTTTGTGTTACTTTAGGTGGGTAGTGAGTTTCTAGAAATTTGTCCATTTCCTCTTGGTTTTCAAATTGGTTAGAGTACAATGTTTCATAGCATTGTGTTATGATTCTTTTAATTTCAGTTCAATCTGTTGTGATACCACCCATCTCATTTCTTATACAGATTATCTGCTTCCTCTCCTGTTTTTCTTTTGTCAGTTTGGCCAGTGGTTTATCAATTTTGTTGATCTTTTCAAAGAACCAACTTTTGGTCTTGTTAACTCTGTCAATTGTTTTTCTATTCTCTAGTTCATTTAATTCTACTCTAATTCTTATTATTTCCTCTCTTCTGGCACCTGAGGGCTTCTTTTGCTGCTCTTTCTACTTGTTCCAGTTGTAGGGTTAATGTTTTGATTATGGCCCTTTCTTCTTTTTGGATGTGTGCATTTATTGCTATAAACTGACCTCTGAGCAAAAGCAGTGGTAGGATGTGTTTTCATTCTCATTTGATTCTATGAATTTCTTTATTCCATCCTTAATTTCTTCTATAACCCAGTAGTTTTTGAGCAAGGTGTTGTTCAGTTTCCATGTGTTTGATTTTTTTTCCTTGCTTTTTCTGTTGTTGATATCTACTTTAATGGCTTTATGGTCAGAAAAGATGCTTTATAATATTTTGATGCTTTGGATTTTGTTAAGGCTTGCTTTATGGCCTAATATGTGGTCTATTCTGGAGAATGTTCCATGTGCATTGGAAAAGAAAGTATACTTGGCTGCTGTTGGGTGGAGTGTTTGGTATATGTCTATGAGATCAAGTTGGTTGATTGTAGCACTGAGCTCTTCTGTGTCTTTGTTGAGCTTCTTTCTGGATGTTCTGTCCTTCACCGAAAGTGGTGTGTTGAAGTCTCCAACTGCTATTGTAGAGCTGTCTATCTCTCTTTTCAGTGCTGTTAGAGTTTGTTTTATGCATTTTGGAGCCCTGTGATTGGGTGTGTAAGTATTTATTATAGTTATGTCCTCCTGGTGTATTGACCCTTTAATCATTATATAGTATCTTTCCTTATCCTTTGTGGTGGATTTTACTTTAAAGTCTATTTTGTCAGAGATTAATATTGCCACTCCTGCTCTTTTTTGAGTGTTGTTTGCTTGATATATTTTTTTTTCATCCTTTGAGTTTTAATTTCTTTGTGTCTTTAGGTCTAAGGTGTGTCTCTTGTAGGCAACATATAGACAGATCGTGCTTTTTATCCAATCTGCCACTCTCTGTCTCTTTATTGGTGCATTTAGTCCATTTACATTCAGCGTAATTATTGATAGGTATGAGTTTAGTGCCATCATTTTGATGTCTTTTTGTGTGTGTTGTTCACAGTTTCTTTGTTCCACTTAATTTTCTGTGCTGAGTCATTTTTCGTCATGTATTTTCTTTTCATCTTTTTCATTGTTATTGATTTTGTGTTTGCTGAGTCTTTAAATTTTTCTAGTTTTTTATTTTGACTTGTAGGATTGTTAGTTTCCTTTGTGGTTACCTTAATATTATCCCTATTTTTCTAAGTTTATACCAGTCTTTTGTTTCTTTATATTGCCCTGACCTCCTCTCCATATGAAAAATATATGTCTCCATTTTTTAAGTCCCTCCTTTTTATTTTAATGTTGTCATCTTTTACGTATTGACATCTGTTTCCCTATTTTCAGTATTCTAGCTTCTGACTTCCCTACCTGGGTTGATATCTGGTTGCTCCATCCTGTGTTCCAGTCTTGGGTTGTTATCTGATGTTACTGATTTTCTAACTGTAAGACTCCCTTTAGTATTTCTTGTAATTTTGGTTTGTTTTTTGCAAATTCCCTAAACTTCTGTTTATCTGGAAATGCCCTAATTTTGCCATCATATTTGAGAGACAGTTTTGCTGGATATATAATTCTTAGCTGGCAGTTTTTTTCCTTCAAAGCTTTATATATGTCATCCCATTGCCTTCTTGCCTGTATGGTTTCTGCTGGGTAGTCCGAGCTTATTCTTATTGATTCTCCTTTGTAGATGACTTTTCGTTTATCCCTAGCCACTCTTAAAATTCTCTTTATCTTTGGTTTTGGCAAGTTTGACTATAATACATCTTCGTGACTATCTTTGGTATCTACCTTATGTGGGGTTCGATAAGCATCTTGGATAGATATCTTGTCATCTTTCACAATATCAGAGAAGTTTTCTGCCAACAAATCTTCAGTAATTCTCTCTGTATTTTCTGTTATTCCCCCCACCCCCGCCCCATTCTGGTACTCCGGTCTCTTGATAGAGTCCCACATAATTCTTATTATTTCTTCATTTTTTAAAATCCTTTTATCTGATTTTTCCTCAAATAAGTTGGTGTCAAGTGCTTTATCTTCAATCTCACTAATTCTGACTTCCATTGCCTCAATTCTGCTTCTATGACTTTCCACTGAGTTGTCTAATTTTGAAATTTTATTGTTAATCTTCTGGATTTCTGAGTGCTGTCTCTCTATGGATTCTTGCAGCCTGTTAAATTTGTCATTATGCTCTTCTCTAATCTTTTTAATTTTCTCTGTTGAATGTTCTGGGTTTTGCTTAATTTCCTTCCTAATTTCTTGAAGACTTCTGTAAATTAATCTTTTGTATTCTGTCTCTGGTAATTCCAAGAAATTTTCCTCCTCTGGAAAATTTCTAGATTCTTTATTTTGGGAGCTTGCTGAAGCCATCCTGGATTGCCTTTTTATGTGATTTGATATTGACTGTTGTCTCTGAGCCATCAGTAAGTTATTATATTTATTTATTTTATGTTTGCTTACCATGTCCTAGCTTCTGGTTTTGTTTTGATATGCCCTGAAAGGCTGCTCGTATGAGCTAGTTTGATTATTGGCACCTTTGAAGGTCTAATGTTCTGTCACCAGGTGGTTAGATCTGTTACTAGGTGTGTGAGCTCCGGAGTCCGCCCACTCTTCCTGTATGGATTCAGCTTAGGTGCCCAGGTAGATAGCCACCAAGTGTGTGGTGTAGGCTCTCATTTACAGTCCTAGACAGGCATGGGTGATTGGTGTAGGCACAGGCATCTGGCTGCATCAGGGGCAGACACTCTAAGCAAGGCAGGAGGCTGACAGCCACCCTCTAGTGTCCAGGAGGAAGGTGTGTCCCTGTTCCCTAGAGAGAGTAGGTAGGTGGGTTTTGCAGCCAGACTATGAGCACCTAATGCTGTTGGCTGTAAGGACTGGGGAGACCTCGTATTCATGGGCCTTTCTTGCAGATGGCTAGATGGTGTGGGTGGAGCCACCAGTCCTCAGGCCCCTGATGTGGGTAGGTGAAGACTCTGCTTAATGGGCAGAACAGTGTCAGATATCAAGAACCTGCCACTTCACAGCTGAAACAGTTAAAGTTAGAGTTCCAGTATATATCCTGTTGTACTGTGGTAATGAGGGCCTACGCTGTTGAGATGGGCCTACACAAGTCTATGCAGGGAGAAAGGCACTCAAAGTCCACGGATCCCTTATGCCTGTGCCTAGGCAAAAGACATGTGCCTACCCTGGGTTCCTGGCTTAGGGGAGCCGACAGTTTATTTTTTCCCGTTTGTTAATTTGTTCACTCTCCAAGGCAGGGAGAATAGCTCCAGGTGTGTAACGGATCCTACTTCCGTCCTAGGGGAGTCGGCAATTGGTGAAGGTGGTCCGGGACCCAGTACAGAGCAGGGAGCGGGAAGGTAAATGGGAGAGAGGTTTTTCCCTAAGGGGGTGTTTTTGATCCACATGGTAAGCTGTGCACAAGTACTCAGTTTTCACCGATGAGGGCTGTTTTTCACTGGTTCTGCCTGGCCATGTAGACTCTCTGGTGCTGGGTATCTCCCAATGTGGAAAACGTACCTCCCAAGCACTGCCACTTGCCTACCTCACTGTCACCTAAGAGTTGCTCAGGCCTGAATGGCCCCGGCTCTCACCGGCTGAGGTCTGGCAACTCCTTGCTGCTTCCGAACCATCTCTCCCTCCCCCTGCACTCAGCCCGGTTCTTCAGTTCTGCCTTTGATGTTCAGGGCTCCCAGATTGCCATATATAATTGAATCACTTGTTTTTTTGGGTGTTTGTTGTAAGAGGGTCCACCAGAAGCATCTGACAACTCCACCATGTTGGCCCCGCCTCTGGAAAGCTAACATCTCAGTGAGTTCCTTCAGTTGTTCAGGGCTGGTAGTAAGGTGCATTAAGCACCAAATTATATAAATCAGAAATTGCAGTCTAATGTTGTTAAAGGGCCTGAGGGAATCAGAGAAGAATAAGCGTGAACAAGGAATCGTCTGTAGGATGATCAAATCCCTGATTAAAATTACCTCCTAGGATCAAATGGCCTCCAGAGAAAGGGGAGAGTGCCTCGGAATCCTAAAGGGGCATCCCCAACTCTGGAAAGATGTTTGGTCAGGCTGTGGCTTCCTTCTCCAGGGCCACTCAGTGCAGGAGGGGACCAGTGTGGAAAGAACTTCCCACAGAAAACCTGACCATTGAACTGGGAGCTGTATACCTGAAAAAGGGCCAGCTTCTCCAGCTTGGCCTCGAGAGGCTGTTCCCCCTGGGCAGACCCTGAGATGTGAATTGACTCCCTTGGGTAAAATCAGAAAAAAGAGGGAACTGGAAGTTGAGACAAGGAAAAGGGAGATAAGGCAAAAGATCAAGTGGATGAAGAGGTTTTGGCAACACAACTTTGGGAGACATGATGGGAGCTGAAGCAAAAAAAAAAAAAATCTATCCAGGCCCTCAAACTACACTAAGGTGCTCTCTTTTGAGGGGCAAAGGGAGTGTGGACCGAAGGAAGGATCGATGTAGCCAAGCCACAGTGCTCTGCTCTTTTCAATATGATATGGCATATTGTTGTGGAGGGCACCCACCCAACTGTATAACTTCCTGGGTATATTGGGGTCACCATGAGTTGTAATCATCTCAGTAGCAACTGGCTTGATTTGGTTATACTGCTGAGGACTAGGGATATATAAATGGAGTCCTTAGGTGGTAGAAATTGTTAAGCACTCAGCTACCAACTAAAAGGTTGGCAGTTCAAATCCACCCAGAGGTGCTTAGGAAGAAAGGCCTGGCAATCTACTTTCCAAAAAATCTGCCAATGGAAAAACAAATAATATCACCTGTGAGTACTGTGCTCCTCAAAGTAATCATCTAGATGAAACCAAATAGTTAACATTTACCCTAGACCAAAGATGAGAAGGCTAGGGGGACAAGAAAGGTAGATTAATGGAAACAGAACAACCAAAATGGAAATAACAAGAATGCTGGTATATCGTGAAGAATATAACCAGTGTCACTGAACAATATGTATAGAAATTGTTAAATGAGAACCTAATTTCTTGTGTAAATTTTCACCAAAAGCACAGTAAAATATTTCTTAAAAAAGAAAGAAAACCCTATGGTGAAAGTTCTACTCTAACACACATGGAGTTGCTATATGAGTTGGATCTACTCAATGGAAACTGTTTTTGGGGGAGAGGGAAGGATATCATCTCAGTGATGGCAAGCAGCATGGGTTAATAAGGACCACTCAGGCTTTTTTCACCAGAAACAGCAAGTGCTGTCACATCTCTGAAGCATAGTAAGACAGGAGGCAGGAGTCACCAGCTCTCAGCCATAAAACTCTCCAAACCCAGGAGAAAATGCCTCTTGGTGTGCAGATTATCTGCAGTAAAGCAAAACAAACTTTCATGTTTGTCATTGAAAACTACAGGGGAGAGAAATCTTGAAAAAGGTTTAGCAAGCAAAGGTTAATTATATAGTCCCCATTATTACTAATTTAAGATCTGTAAAAATCCCACGGGTAGTCTCTTATTTCATTTCCTGTCCTTATTATTTGGGTTTAATGAACATAGAAAGATGAGTTAGGACTTACATAGGTTCACTTCTGAACTCATTCCTCCATTCTCATGTTTTTTGTTATCGTCTTAAATCCCCCGACCATAGAATCAGGTGGGGACTTGGCAGGACATAGATGGCACTCTCCAATTGGATAATTCAAGGAGAATTTAATAACGGGACTATTTGCAGAGGTGTGAGCAGGGTATAGGGAAGCCACAAGGGATAGCGCAAGACCTTGGGGCTGGTAATAGCAGGGATGCTTCCCACCTGGAGGCTGGAGGGGTGTGGGGACATAAGGGAACTGGAAGTGGAAGGAGGGAGCTGTGCTGAGGGGCCCTGACAGGAGCCGACCTTCTGGTGCCAGAAGGGACTCTGCTGGGAGAAGCTGGGGGAATAAACACCTCCCTCATGGCTAGGATGGACAAGGGTGCCTTCCTATCCACCCACCCAGATTGTGAAAGGATGACCTCTTTTCCTTAAAATGCTTGTTTAACTGAGAGACTAGGAATCACAATGGGAAACGCCAAAGAAATGGTGAATCTCAGGAGGAAAGAGCCCAACTTAGTGTACATATACCTCCTCCCATCTGGAGTACCTCCTGCTAGAGCTTTCTCTGCATAGGTCTTGGGTGCTGTGTGGTTTGTTCAATGAGAATATTCCTCTAGGCCACATAGTGGATATACACTTTTTAGTTCTTTGTCTTGTTTTCTGCATCCTTTTTGTACATTTTTTTTATGGTTGGCTAGATTGCAAGTTCCTCAGGGACAGGGCCATGCCTTAAACACAATGTCTCCTTGAAGGCACTCCGGGCACAATTGTTCAAGGAGTGAATGGCTGAGGATGGGGCTTCCACTCATTGCGTCTATGGCAATTAGTAGTTCTTTCCTAGCCTTCTTCTCTTTCTTCTCTGGAGGGGACATGGCTTATAACTTTTCACTCGTGCTGCTCATTTCTCAGGGGGATGTGATTCCTATTCTTTTAGCCTTGTAAATCTTCATCTTGGCATGTTCTTTCTTCTGCTCTAGCCCTCCTCTTAGGTTTATTAAGTTTAGTGGCCAAATAAAGTTATGAGCTTCTGTTGTCCTGCAGTATTCTCTGACTGTGTCTGGGATAATGGCAGTCACTGGCAACATGTCCTCTTCTGTCCCATAAATCATCTTGTAGCATTGGCTGGCTACATCATGTGGCTGACTTTGAGAAAGCTCTGCAGTGCTATTTCTGAATAGTAATAAACGGAGCTGGAGCCCAGTGGCCTTTGCTATTTATCTCTGACTCTACCAAGCAGAGATGCATGTGCTGGAGGGGTGCAAGTTATGTCTCAGTGGTGGCAGCTCTCTCAGGGGACAGCAGCTTCCCTAATTGCCTGTTCATTGCAGAAGTTGCCTGGTCTGTTTCTTTAAGGGACAGTTTGCTAATCTGAATGCAGGATGGTTTCAGCTCTTCTGCGCCAGCCCTTTGCTTGTTCTGTCAGGAAGCCACGTGACTACAAAGGGCAGCTGTCTGCCAGATCAAGTCCAGCCCTTAAAACTGCCAGGCCATCCCCTGCAGTCCACAGCCAGCACCCTCCCCTGACAGCCTTGGTCTGAGCACCTAGCCTCTGCCCATTACAAGTGTAGAGTCCTTGCTTGTGCCCAGTCCCAGGGACTGGGAATCAGTCAGCTCACATCCATGTACACTCAGCACCTTCACGCTGAGCTTGCTTTCGCTCTTGACTCTGATTAGGATTCCTCTTTCAGTTATGCTGTTGGAGACTGCCTATATAAGACCCCTCCTGATCCAACCTGGCCCTAGGGCTCTCACCTCACCACAAACCCGCCAAGGATAATACTCCTCCTGGATTCACCCTGGCCCCCAGGAAGGGCCAGAAGACCTACACCCATGGGGACAAAGGCCTGGGCTTTCTAAGAGGCAAAGAAGCAAACACTCCCTGGCCAAAGAGATGACTCTTGACTGTGTTTGCCTTTGAGAACTCCCATGTGCTTTCTGTTCTGCTGACTTTTATCTCAGCATCCTCCGTAAATTCTGATTTTTATATTTGTTTTGATGGCTATTATTCCAGGATAAGGCTTTGGCCGTGCTCTAAGATTATTTTGGTATACGGCCCCAACTTTCATGACATTTTAACCCTATGGCCCCGTTGTGCCCAATTTTGCCCTCATTACACTGTAGTGGCAACTGAAACCACCCCCTCCTTTTAACATGCTGAAATAGCATGAAGATATTGGATGATTTCTGTAAGTGACTTTGGACATTGAAATGGCGGCTGGACATATCAGTGTTTTGTGGTGTTTACCAGCTCTTAGAGTATTTGGTAGGAGCCCCTGGGTGGGGTAAATCGTTAAGCACTTGACTATTAACCCAAAGGTTGGTAGTTCGAATCCACCCAGAGGTGCCTTGAAAGAAAGGCCTGGTGATCTGCTTCCAAAAGGTCACAGCCATTAAAAACCCAATGCACAGTTCTACTCTGAAACTCATGGAACCACCGTAAGTCAGAACCGACTTGCCAGCAACTGGTTTGGTTTAGTGTGCTTGGTGTAAAAAGTTAACACTACAGAGACAGAATATTTCAGCCTTTGCCTTCAATTTTGGTAGTAGTCACCAGGTGCCAGCATGGAAAATTGAAAAAGGTACAATAAATCACTGAACCCCATTGTTGTTATAGACTCTTACCTTGTGAGAACTGCAAAAATCATATCATAACCGTTATCCTACTTAATGAATGGGGAGGGGGGGCGGTTTCTACAACAACCCCGGTAGCTGCTAATCCAGCCTACAGGTAGTAGGCATTAAATAAATAGTGGTTATTATTTTACAATTCAATGACCTTTTCATTTCTCTAATAGATTTTTTTTTTTTTAATGGCGATGCAAGTTACGTACTTATTCGCAACAGGGAAACATACAGTAGAGAAATACTTACCTATTTGTGGCTCATTGGGACTTTTGAATCTCTTTTATAGAAATCTCCATGGGAGAAGATACTAGGCTTCTGGCCCAACAGGACTGTTGATTCCCTGCTCATTGTAGAGCATCATATTGAAGGACCTGAAAATCAGGTTAGCACTAGCACACCAGTAAGGCTGCCTGCACTAAGAAAGATAGATATGTACCATCCTAAGCAACAGGTTGAAAGAGACACACATCCACTTAGGAATAAGTCACATGTTTTTGTCACCAAAGAGAACTCTTATCCATCACTACTTGACTAATCTTGACTTTCTGTTTTTGCTTTCAGGAAACATTTTTTCTCTCTCTCCTTGACTCTCCTTATGTCTTAAACACCTAATTTTGGCCCATTCCCCTGGGTATCTTCAGTGGCCAGGGCACGCCAGCCTTGAGTATTTTAGCTTCTGCTTCTGTCCTTTTTGTCTTCCTGGCATTTCGTGGGTCTTCCCCTGGGGAGGGCCAAGAATAAAAGTAGCTGAATCTGAATCCAGTTAATATTTCCACTTGTCTTGCCCATCTGTTGATGGATGGTATGGGAGGAGGCATGGGCACTGAAGCTCAGGGCTCCCCTGGGGAATCCAGCAATCAATGCCATCCCCATTTCCTGGAGCAGAGATAATTGGCTCCATGTTATGCATGCATGCACTTCTTTTGACACTCACTCTTTTCCAGAAGAAAAAGCCCAGCTCGTGGGGAGTTCATGAGAAATGGGAGCACTGTCCTCCTACTGCCGGGCAAGTGGCAGCGTGTCAGCTAATCATTTTCCTCATGTCTCTGGGATGGTTTCCTCCAAATAGCCAGGCCTCCTGGAGAAGTGTTTCTGAGTGTTGTTTTCTGGATCTTGCCTACCGCACACCATTCCTCATGATCAGGGACCAGAAATCAGGGACAGAAGTCTACAACCCTCCTGGTGGACAGTAGGTACAGCTATTGGCAGCAGGGCTGGGTTCTCTCTCCACCATCGATAGCATCTGGACCGAAGGACAGTGAGCAACTTTGCCTTTTCTGAAGCATCTTTGAGCATCATGTTCACCAGACACATACCATCAGCACTCTCTCACCCTAGCCAGGGTAAA